>CM019829.1:129757139-132355887 GCA_009763385.1 Coix lacryma-jobi var. lacryma-jobi
GGAGCTTGTCTACTCCATTATTGTTTTTGGTTTGCTTTGCTTTTCCTTTCTTTTCTTAATTCTAAATATCTTGCATGGAAGGGAATAAAAACTAAAATTCAGGAAAAAAAAACCCCCTCTCCCACACCCCCATTTTGTAGTCCCTATCAATTTATAATAGATTTACCCTCAACTTGTACTACAGCTAAGGTGATTATTTTGGTGTAATTTCTAGGTAGTATTGGTGTGACTAAAAATTTGGCTGTGGGGAACTAAAATGTCTCCCAAATCCTATAACACCTTTAATCTAGGCGTGGAACCATTATTTTATATCTCCCGCTATAGCCTGCTCTAAGGTATGATGCTGCTATTTATGTTCATATAAAATTTAGTAGTCTGATATACCTTCACTATTAACTGTTTTAGAGATATACCGCTAAACACCTTAACCCACTATTTGTGTTCAAACTTCCGAGATCGTTTTAAAAAATAAAATTTCAAATGTACCAACTTTAGATGTAATTATCTTTATCTAGATGATACCAACTTTAGATGTAATTATCTTTATCTAGATGATTTTAAATGGAAAAGTTGTCAACTACAAAGTCATACAACGTTTTGAGATCTACGACTTTCATTTTTGTTGTTTCTCGGTCCTAGGTTGTTTGAAAAAATTTAAACGTATTTTTTTCATGCATAGATGATTTCAATAAAAAAATATGTCCAACTACAAAGTTCCATAACTTTTCAAGATCTACAATTTTTGTTTTGGTTGCTTCTCATCCAAGATCGTTTGAAAATTTTGAATTTCAAGTGTGGCAAATTGAAACGTAATTTTTCATGCATAGATGATTTCAAATAAAAAAGTTGTCAACTATAAACTTGGATAACTTATTGAGATCTATAACTTTTATTTTGATTATTTCTCCATCCAAGGTTATTTTAAAAATTCAAATTTCAATACCTATTTTTTTTACTATTTCGCTCTTATTTATAGAGCCGACTGAAAACACTGGTAGTGCGGCCCGTTTTAGGAACCATTTGTAGGGACGGCTCTTGAGCCGCCTCTAAAAAATAAGGCATTGTTACAAATCTTTTTTATAGTTTCAATAAAGTATCGATGAAGTTATAAATTGGGTAATATAAAACTTGAATAAAACAGATATAAGTAGAGACCATCCTCGAGAGGCACGGCATTGGAGATGGCCACCAGCTTCGGAATGGACACCGATGCGGAGTCATGGCGCTTGGTGGTAATGGGAGGGAAAGGGGATGGGGTTGGGAGGTAGGAGGACTCGAGGAGTGGATGGGTTTGGGAGGTAGGAGTAGGACTCGAGGAGGCATCATGTACTTTCATAACTTGACTTGTGTGCTTGATGTTATTATATCATACTTAGATAAGAAATTTCTTTCCTACACCCAAATTTTGTGAGTATTATAAGAAAAAAAAATGTTTTGGAGGAGTTCTAGAACAAGATTAAAGGTTTTGTAAAAAGGGGCAAAATATTCCTTCACCACACCTGAATATTCAGTCACGCCAATTCTGTCTACAAATTACGCCAAATAATCATCTTCACTCTAGTACAAGTTGAGTGTAAATCCAGCATAGACCGACATTAACTAAAATTGAGAGGCGTGAGAGATTTGTTTCGCCCAAATTTTGGTTTGACTACATCCATGTGTGTCATTTAGGAAGAAGAAAGGGAAAGCAAATGAAATAAAAAAAATTTGGGTGCGAAACAGAAGATTTTCATCTAGGCACGGACTAGGCAATCACATTGTAAAAATAATATAAATAAACATTTACTTATTTCACTCAGTAACTGATCTATTGAAACTCCATTTCCCACATTGTAAAAGCACTAAACAAACATTGCAAAAAAAAACAGTAAATAAATAATCATAACAACACATACAGGGATAAATTTGATTTTGACCCACTATGGGCTTATCGGCAAATTAGCAATAATCCCCTAATTTCAGTTTGGGTAACTTTCACTCTATAACAGAAAAGTGAATGTCCACCAAATAGACAATCCTCTTGATGCTATTCTAATAATTCATAGTGCAGATCGACAAAGAACATATCAACGTGCTCATTTTTCATAAGCAATGACTAATATATTAATCGATCACTGCTGGGTGCTGGATAGCACTCGGCTCCATCTTGATGTAGTCCTTCCTGACCTTCTTTAGTGTCACCACCACATCCTTCATTGTCATTCTTTGGTCCGGCGAGTCAGACGAGCAGAGCAAAGCCAGCTCCATCACCTCCACAAGAAAGCCAATCAGGCTGCTGGTAGCAGTAGCATCATCATCAAGTAGAATACGACCATCCACGACCTTGACAAGCCCTTCAGGAAATGCCTGATGGACCCAATGCCTGAGGCTCAGTTCACCAACAAACATAGCATCTGTGGGTCTCTTCCCAGTAAAGACTTCAAGGAGCATGATCCCATAGCTAAACACGTCGCTCTTTCGTGAAGCTTTTCCGACAGAGCCATACTCTATCCATGAAATTCATACACAAAAATTAAAAAAAAGGAGATGGAACAATGCATCATTTACATGTCACATGATTAATTAGTAAGTCAACTTAATGCTGGATGATTATTATTGATTGATGAACTGGATTCAGCAGCTGTGGAAGAGGTACTGAGTATGCACCATATGTATGGGAATTGGATTAGATACACCCTCAGAGTAGTATTACACTTCTCTTTGGGAACTGACTAACAGGAATTGATGTAGGCCAGTAAAAAACATTTTTATTTGGCACTGCTTTATATATGTTGAGGTTTATGGTTAAATGGAATCACATCATCTTCCACAAAAAAAGCAGAAATCTTTAAACCCGGCCTTGTAGGTTCTTCATGTGCTTCAATTGGTTGTATTTTTTGTTCATACTTCAATGTAAGGAATAACGACCTAGCTATTGGAGCAATTCGTTTGTTAGAGAAGGCCATCATAGAGGGGTTTACCTTACACGTGGATGGTGATTTAACAATAAGATCTATCATCTCTGCAAGCTGAAATTTTATGTTTACCTTATTACTTGTCTATATGTTATTGCTGCTTTATATTAATTGGGAATTTAGTCCACTTAATATAGAAATTTGGTAACTAGTCATTTGTTTTTTGCACCTTATTTGATGCAGCAGACAGAATGAAATTCCATCATGTAAAAGGAGTAGAATAGGTACTACCTAGTACGTACCTGGTGCCATGTACCCAATTGTTCCAGGCATGCTTGCGGAGATCATGGAATTCTCATCACCAAGCAAAATCCTTGCAATGCCAAAATCCGCCACATGCGCAGTCATGTCCTCATCAAATAGCACGTTGCTAGGCTTCAAGTCGCAGTGTAAGACCACCTCACAATGCTCATGGTGCAGATACTCCATTGCCATCGACACATCTAGCATGATGTCCAGCCTCTCTATGAACCCCAATTGCATTCTTCTTCCATTGGAGTGTAAGAGCTCCTCTAAGCTCCCATTGGGCATGTACTCAAGCACCAGTGCTCTGAAGTCTAGATTGGAACAGGTGTTCAGTATCTTGATCAGGTTGCGGTGTCGAGCCATTCGAAGCACACAACACTCTGCATCAAACCTTGCAATAGCTTGTTCCATATGCATGTGTATAACTTTTATGGCAACCACCAAACCATTGCTCAGTTGGCCCTTAAAAACTTTCCCAAAGCTTCCAGAGCCCAGCATGTTAGCATCACTGAAATTTTCGGTAGCACGAGCGAGCTCATGGTAGGAGACTAAATGATGATTAACCATGTCAACCATATTAGCAGCAGCAGGATTCCCTTGATGCTTGTTAACTTTCTTAATCAGCACTACACCTAGGCAGGAAATTATAGCTCCAACAGATATGATGACGATTGTGGGGAGTAGATATTTTAGAATGTGAGCATAGCCTCGATGAGTAAATGATTTGCTTGGGCACGGAGAAAACCCTAGGCGTAAAGCGCCACATAGCCCTGGGTTCCCTTCCAAGGATCGCCGCGTGATATTTGAGAAGACACCTCCTTCTGGTATCTGACCTTGAAGCCTATTGAAGGACAAGTTCAAACTAGTGAGTATGGTAAAATTAGCCAGGTACTTTGGGATGGCTCCGGAAATATTGTTATGGGACAGGTCCAAAGTCTGCAAGCTGGTCAGCTTCTCAAAAGAGGGTGGAATCGGGCCATGAAACGAATTGAGTGACAGGTTCAGGTAGCTCATCATCTGAAGCTGCCCAAGTGAATCTGGCAGGCTGCCAACTAAAAGGTTGGCAGAGAAATCCATCATGTTCATTTGCTTCAAGCTTATATCAACCGGTAATGTCCCAGTTAGAAAGTTTTGAGACAGGTCTACGCCGAGCAGCCTATCAAGACGAAACAAGCTCGGTGGTACGGTAGATGTTAACTGGTTATCACACAATACTAGGATTTCTAGCTTGGTGAGATTACCGATGCCGCTAGGTATGGAGCCAGAAAACTCGTTGCTGTCAAGGTATATGATTTCAACATTCTTCAGGATTATTGCAGCATTCGAGAGGGGAGGAATAATGGTGCCAGACAGCCTATTTCCACTGAGGTCAAGCCACTGGATGCTCTCCATCATCATGACTGGCTCTGGAACTGGGTTCTGAAGCTGGTTTCTTGCGAGGTCTAGAATCTCAAGAGCAGTCAAGTTAGAAATCGTATCTGGAAGACTACCGACTATCATGTTGTCAGATGCATCGAAAACTTGCAGATAGCTTGACAGGTTGCCGACGTGGTCCGGGGGGAGTGTCCCGGTGAAATGATTCGTGTGGAACTGAAGTGCTGAAAGCATCCTACAGTTGGAAAGAGCCGACAGGAATTCGAGACCCCCCTGGAGATGGTTTTCTGCGAGTAGAAGTTCCGTCAGCGAGTTCATGTCACCGATCGTCGTAGGCAACTGCCCATCCAACATGTTTTGTGCCAGATCCAGGTGCACCATGCTAGACGACAGGTTGCCGAGAGAAGCAGGAACAGATCCAGTCAGCGAGTTGCTGTAAAGATTCAGCGCTACAAGTTGGCGTAGCTGTCCGAACTCGGGCGGAATGGATCCTGTAAGGTTGCATGCCTGGAGCTCTAGCACGCGTAGCGTCGTGGTGAGGTTGCTGAGCGCAGCAGGGATTGGAGCTGCGTCCAAGTGGTTCTCCTCCAGGCTGATGACTTGGACAGCCGTCAGCTCGCCGAGCCATGCAGGTACGACGCCCTGAAACGAGTTCACGGACAGGAAGAGGCTTTGGAGGCGCCGGCAACCTGCGAACCCGGATGGAATCGGGCCGCTGAATCGATTTCGATAGACTGAGAAGAACTCGACGGCAGGCAGACTGAAACTCGCGTTGCCCATGGTCCCGGACAATCCGTTGGTGGCCAGGCTTAGAACACGCAAGGCGGACATGTTGAAGATGCCCGGCGGCACCGGCCCGGAGAGGTTGTTGACCTGCAAGCTGAGGTACTGGAGCAATGGCAACGAATAACCGATGCAAGGTGGTATCGGCCCGGAGAGGCTGTTGTTGCCCATGGCGAGGTGGGTCAGCAGGGGAGTGCTGTTGAACAGGTCGCTCGGTATGGAGCCAGTGAGGTAGTTTCTCTGGATGTTGATGGCGCGGAGCTCGCGCAGGCGTCCGAGCTCCGCTGGGATCGGCCCGGAGAGGTGGTTGAACTGGAGGTGAACGAGCTGGAGCCTGCTGAGGTTGCCTATGGCGACCGGGACGCCGCCAGACAGGGCGTTGTGGCCGAGATCGAGGAGCTTGAGGCGGCGCAGCCTGCCGATCTCGCCTGGGATTGCGCCGGCGAGGCTGGCGTTGGTGAGGTTGAGCACGGAGAGGAAAGAGAGGTTACCGAGGTGGGGGCTGAGCGATCCCTGGAGAGGGACGCCCGGCAGCTCGATGGCAGCCACGCGCTGCCGCCGGCGAACACCGCCGCCGCAGGAGACGCCCACCCACTGGCAGAACGACGTGGTGGCGGTCCAGTTGCCGCCGAGGATGCCGGCGGGGTCGGAGAGCTGCGCCTTGAAAGCCAGCAGCGCAGCGAGGTCACTGCTGCTGCCGTTTCGCTTATTGCACGGGCGGGGGCGGCCTGAACGTGAAGATGCTGCAGCGACGGTGACCGTGGAGGAGGTGGAGGTGGAGATGATCAGCGACAACAATGATATGGATACGAAAACTGGAAAACTAAGTGATGCCATGTTTATTGGGGACTTGGGGTGTAGTGTAGCGCATTGACAGCAAGAGCGTGCAAGCAATTGGAGTTTTTAAGTAACAATCGAAGGCCTCGACCACCACTGGTCAACCTAAGTTGTCGCAAGCGCAGGAAACACGGAGTTTGGACGAACAAGTCACTACCAGACATAGCGGCTTTGCCGACAAAGCCTCTTTCGCATTCGGCAAAGTCTTTACTGAGTGCTATCCTTAATAGAGAGCACTCAGAAAAAAAAAAAACATCAGCAAATGGCCATTTGTCGAGTGATATCTGTCGAGCACCCGGTAAAGGCTTTGCCGAGTGTTCGCCCAGCACTCGGTAAAGAAAAAGTTGTTACAGTGCTAAGCGGTGACGGTGACTTTGTCGAGTGTCGGCCAGACAAACACTATTTTTTTTTGCCGAGAGCTAGCCTAGCAGGCACTCGACAAACAATTTTATTTTTTTTTTAGAAAAATCTTTGCCGAGTGCTGGTCTGGCAGTCACTCGGCAAAGAATTTTGATTTTTTTTTAAAAAAAAAATCTTTGTCGAGAGCCTACCCGTGGCACTCAGCAAAGTTGTGATCATGGTGCCCAGGTTTCCAACTTTGCCGAGTGTCATGACCGTAACACTCGGCAAAGTGGCCCTTTACTAAGTGTAACACTCCGCAAAGTGATCGAAAATAGTCTTTTTTGTTTCTATTTCACTTTGCATCACGACAAATAAAGATATCACATACTCCCTTCATACTCATATTAGTTATCGTTTTAGATAAGATTTAGGTTAAACATCGAGAATATAAATCATTAATAACTATTAAGTTTCTAAATTTGCAAATATGAAAATTATATGAATAGATTTGTATTGAAAAAAAAATATTTTCATAAAAGTATACATGTATCACTTTTCCATAAATATTTTTATAAAAACAAGAGGTTAAACTTGTATTTTGAAGACCGTGTCGCTTTCCTAAACGACAACTAATATGGATATGGAGAGAGTATATATATATATATATATATATATATATATATATATATATATATATATATATATATATATATATATATCACACATATATCACAATAAGTCTATCATATCATTCAAACAAGTTAATCACAATTGTCTAAATATCACAAGTATATCACAAATCCAAATGCATCACCAATTGAACCAGAAATACAAATAAAAATGTACTAATAACTATTATCACCAATCAGGCCACTGAGACTGTGAAGGACGTGTTGGATCAGGCAAAGTGCCATGAGGTAGATTGTTCAAACCCGTCGATTGAAACTACACAAAAGAAAAGACATTGTATGTGTGAGATTGCATATAGCTAATCTAGAAAGGTAGAGGTCATACAAGCAAAACACAACCAAAAGCAATAAATATTCATACTCACAAGAGTAGTTGTAAGAGTAGCTGATGGAGGTGGAGCGAATAGCCCAGGTGACACAGGTAGACCCGTATGAGCCCCAAGACTTTGCATGTACCGAACAATGTCCATCATCCTCTGCTGCTGGCAATGTTGTCCTGATACGGATACGAGTATCAGATACGATACGTATCGGACACGCGGATACATCATTTCTCAAAAAACACTGACACGGGGATACATCTAATATAATTTAATATAATAATTATTATATATAAATTACAAGGTAAAAATAGTTATATAGAAAGTTTAATCTTAAAACTTAGCAGTTTCAAAGCAATTTATGTAACATATTATTTGATTCATAAATTACAAAATAAAAACTAAGAATACTTGCAAAAAAAGTTATTTAAATGCCTAATCTCTCGTTCAAGCCTAAATGATCTTTTTTAGCTAGTTTTACTAATTCTTATTGAGAAAGAAGATTCTAATCCTACGTCTAGCCTTGAGGAACAAGTGAGAAAAAAAAGAGCGACACCAGAAGGAATCATATATTGTGGCAGCTAGGTAACAATATGCGGATAGAAAAGCTAATTTCTTTCCACTATAATTGGGTCTATGTAGGTTGTTTTCTAGTTTTGGGAAGTATCTGAGTTGATACAACCGTATCGGATACGAGTATCCTAACCACAAAGTATCCAGTTTTATAAGTACGGCTAGAATATGTATCCAACGTGTATCCAAGGAGTACAAGTATCCAATACGTATCGGATACGGATACGGCTTCTCTCGGAAGTATCCGCGCAACGTAGGCTGCTGGGCCTCCCGCTCGGCCTCCAACTGGATCAGCCGAGGACACTCGGTAAAGGTAACGACAGGTCACGTCAGTGAGTCGCCATCACCCCTATGCCGAGTGTCAAGTTTTACCGAGAGCCTGACACTCGGCAAAGATCGGTTTGCTGAGTGTTCTTGTTTATCAAGAACCTGACACTCGGCAAAGGGTCGGTTTGCCTAGTGTCAGGCTTTGCCGAGAGTCCGACACTCAGTAAACATGACCTATGCCGAATGCACTGCTTTGTCGAGTACGGCACTCGGCAAAACGTTAGACACTGAATAAAGATACCGTTTTCGGTAGTGAGTGCCAAGTTCCATGCATGTTTGATAGTGGAATGGCACTATGGCCAATGCCACAAGAAGCTTTGCGTACACGCCAGTAAAGATATTGGAGAAGAAAGTTCTCACGTCATTTCAGAAGAAAATAAAGTCCTCACACCACACTGAAACTATGAAACCCCCTGTTCGATCAACAGTCTGTACCCATATCGTGCGTGCACTAGATGATCCTGCGGGCCTCTTTTCATGTACTAGCTAAACTTTAACCGGTTAAATTTAGCTGCTAGGTATCAAATAGCCTAGCTAAAGCTTAGCTAGATTTAGTTATTCTAACTTAACTAAAGTTAGCTAAAATTTAGCTAGATCTATTAGCTGGAGCACATCCAAATATCTCAGCTAAAGTTTAGCTAAGAAATTTTTAGCTGACTAAAATTTTACATTGAGATTTTAGCTAGTTAGGTACATCTAAACATATCCTACGTGAAAATTAAAGCCGGCATTTTGGGAAGTGGTGGATATGATTAAAACCTTGAAAGTTTTATCAGGACTCTCTTTGGTTTTACGTGCACGTTGTATTAGATTTGTCCTAACTTAAATATTGATACCTTTGACCATAAATTTCCAAAAACTTATGTAGGTTTTGACAAAAAAATTATATGAAAAATACTTTCATACTATATAATTCATAGGTTGTAAAACTATAAGAATTTTTCTAAATGGATAGTCAAAGATAGTAACGTTTTACTTAGTACAAAACTAATATGACATAAAAAATGCAGGAAGTACCTACTGAAAAGAGATTTCAGTCAACTGACTTTGAGGCATTCCACATACACATATCTAGACCCTGTTTAGTTCCCTCATTTCACAAAATTTTTCATCACATCAACCATCACAACAATGTTCGGACGTATGGATGCAGCATTAAATATACGTAAAAAAATAACTAATTATACTTTTAGTATGTACATGTCGAGACAAATATTTGAAGTCTACGTAGTTCATATTTGGACAAAGTTTGTTAAATAACAACGAAAACGCTAAAATTTTTCCATCTAAACAAGGCCCTAGTTGTACCATTTTCGAAGAATTTCTATATACTCCCTCTCTACTCCAAATTATAAGACATTGTCTTTTATTAGCAAAAATAGCCGATCCGTGCGTCAGAGAGAAGAAACAATAATATCTCTAGACCAATAGACTTGATTCAACTCAAATAATCGCCTCACCTTCCTCCATACCTCACCTTCCACCGTTACATGCTTTATCTTGACTAGTTTAGTACTCGTGCTAACGCCACAATTTTACTTTATGATGCATTTGAAAACAGAGCAACTAAAGTTATTTTTTCATAGCTTAACTTTCACACAATTGTAATGGTTTAAGTACAGTCCAGAAAAATATTATCCTTATTACAAGGTATAATAAAGAGTTGTTTGTTTTATCAATCATCTAAATTACATCTTGCCTAAGGCCTTAAGCATGTCCTGGAGATCTATAGTTAAGTTGTCAAAACATTCATAGATACGACTATTCAAAATGTCTGTCAAGAATTCCATTTTTAATGAAGCCGATAGCTGTTCATGACAGACATATATATATAATAGTATATTGCCCGTGCTAACGTTACAGTGACATCTAGTAAAAATAAATCATAAAACTAAAATAAATTATAGTGCCAAATCTATTGTTCTAAGACTGCCTAAATTGTCCAACAGTTTTCTCAAAATATTAGACCTCATTTTGCAGTCAAAGGATTCATAGAAAAATAACTTGCATAAACACTAAAATCTTCTGAATCCATTGTGTACTTTTGATTCAGGAGAACAAATAAGTTCTAAACATTTTCAAATAAACTCATGGATCAAATGATTGATTAAATATGTGTATTGTTTTCTGGGCCTAAATGGTCCCAGTGGTATTAACTGTCATTTCACTGAGCTATGAGCTAATACCAATTCAGTGATGGGCAGCGAGAGTATCAAGCAAAATTGTATCCTACATTTAATGGAGTAGAAAGTCAAATTAAAAGAAGCAAAATACTAAAAAAATGAAAAACATATAAAATGGGCTCAACACCATCTTCTCTCAAGTAGAAAGTCAGAAATGAGTTGTCTTCGTAAGCAACTCATCTAACTTGCTATACTGTGTCTCAGGATCAAAAGCAAGCAGTGTAGACTCCTCCCTCTTCCTGCCTTCCTATTTTTCCTGTCTTGAGGCATGTGTCTTGGAGCTGTTGTTCCTCCTTTTTCATTGCTTTATGATGAGGGATGTATCTCCATTCTTGGCCTCCAGGTCAAATGGTAAAATCCATGATTTCGTCAGCCTGATCATCCATTCCAGGCTCTGATAGTCACTTTTTATCGCTAACAACAGGGAGAAGTGCCCCCATTGTGAGCAGCCAATTATTCTGAAGGAAATCGCTACTCACAGTAGCAGTAGGCCAGAGATCTCCCAGAAAAAGTGCATTGTAAGCTCAATTGGGATCCTGGAAATGAACTGAATGGGAAGAATTAAATGGGCAATTCCATATCTCGCAGATTAATAAATTCATCAAAAAACCAACTCCATAGTTTAAAGTAAAAAGCAAGATAACTAAAAGCCATCACGTATTAGAAAACAAATCAGTAAAATTAAACAAGCACCTCGGTAGATGAGGGCAGTTGAGCAGGGGAGAGGACGGTAAGGTCTTGGCCCATCGCCGCTGGTCGCAGGGATCGCTCGCTCGCAAACGCATCGGTCCGCCACCAACTGAAGAAGGAAGAGTATATAGGGACTCAAGAAGCGTCAGGTTCTTGGTTCGTATTGACTGAATTCTTACCAGGGATTGTATTTGAAGGACGATTGTTAATTACCCAGCTCGGCATGTGGATGAACCCTTAGTCAGCAACGAACTCGAGCATGCTGCGCGTGACATGCTCAGTGCTGGGGTGCTTGATTTGGAACAACATCGGGTACTCGATGTTGAGGTGTCTAAGCCAATCAAAGGCAGGCAGCGGCATGATAACTGCAAAATTCAGATGTAGCATCAGAAGGTTAGAAGGCATAAAATGAAATTAGAAGAAAACACGAATGAAAACAAAAAGGAGGGAGTATTATATAGCCGGACTCTCTGCAAATCAGCAATATATTGAACTTGGTGCACATTCCAATAAAGACCTAGGTAACTCAGGTAATTATAGCAAGTCAAAATGTTAGAAGCTAGTGCTGCTTTGCAGTATGTTAATTACTGGATCTACAAAAAGATTAAACAAGAAAGGCTACACATCGTCAAGAGTCTCTAGGCCTCCAAGATTCAGCAAGAGAACATGAAGTTGTTCATTGCCAACAAAAAGTTTTCTCAGATCTGATTGGGTGGTAAGAACTGCCTCAGATGCTGATGAATATCCTTAAAGTGCTGCCTCAAGACAGGCGATGGTTGAGAAGACCACCCCAAGATGCATTTAATAGAAATTTCTGGGCGGTCGCCAGCTGAGCAATGCTTAACTGTGTGTGTCCTTGATGGATTGACCCTGTTAGGCACAGTAGCTATGTTAAATTGTATTTTATATTCATTAAAAAAGTACAGTATCTATGTTAACTGTTTGTCACCAGCTAAGCAACGCTAACTGTGTGCTTTGTATGGAACAAATCTATCCATATAGTGGACATGCTAACAGAACATATGTAATTTGTATGGAACTAACTTAGTTTGATGCCACTTCAAAAATATATAAGAAACTGAAATGCTCTCTGAACTATCTGGATACAGAAACTGACACATAGAATAAGTTAATCGATGCAAGTTTCAGGTATAGCATAGGATCACTGAATTCATATAAGCGAATGCAAGAAAACTATGCCGGCTTGGAGATTGGTCACTGACGGGATGGTTGAGATGCTGCTACTTTCCCCTGCCACTTCTACTTTACGAGATGACCTGCAAGCTGCTTTGCTACAGAACAGAGAAGAATACCATTGTTCCAACAAGCTACATAGAAGAATTTCAAAGGGCAGCAGAGCTATAAAATATAAACTGTGAAGATGACCAGCAGACAAAGGCAGAAAAATAATTTGATAACCCTGCAAGCAAGACGAACAAGTTGTTGCAGTACCGAAAATGAGGCAGCTCAAACTTGTTAGTGCCACTGAACTGAATAAAAGTGGCTTCTCTGAACTGAAACTCTAAAACACAAAGTAATCCACAATAGTACATGATATTGCACTAAGTTCAGGAAATGTAGCAATTTAGTTTATTTCAATTGTCATAAAATGTAGTACCTTTAGGTGCCTCTGTTTCAAAAAATTCAAAGTTCTCCAAATTTCTGAACATTTTAAAGATAACATGGGTGACACAGCATACTGCTAGAAAATGCAAATTTTGTACACACTATCAATTTTAAATAATGTTGAGAGCAGGAATCTTATGACAATAAATGAAGATCTTACCAAGTATAGACCATATGCTCAAGCTCTTGATTGTAGTGCCTGATCATGTGGTCCTTTGAGTTACCACTGAATGTCAGTGTAAGACATCCTGAGAAAAAACACAACTCAGTCATTCTAGGTAATAAGAAAAACTATAGATCATAGTACATATAGCAGCACATGGTACAAATCGGATAAAACCCCTCCTCGCTATCTCTCTTCCCCTCCTGGTTTTTCAGAAGAAGCATGGCTAGGGAGCAAGGCAAAGCACTACAGTAGATGGCTAAAAGCTTTGTGCGGGCTCGAACCCTAACCTGGGATGTTCCTGTTCGATCTCGTGGGCGGTAGGGGCAGGGAAGGCACCCACGACGATGGGGCTGGTGACGACGACTATGGTGGCTCAGGGGGTACGGCGACCCCGACGAGCGCCAGCGACTATGTCGTCCTGGACGGCCGTGCAGCAGGGATGGCAGCCACGGCGACGGGGATGGCGGTCACGATGGCGAGGATGTCGTGCGCCGCCGCACCTGGGCCGCGTCACCTGCCGCACGTCCTGGAGATGGGCGGCGAGCGACACTGGTGGGGCAGCGTGCAGGGAACCCTAGTCGCAGAGCAGGGTGACTCAAGGATGGGGAATCGGATAGGGCGAGTCAATCGCCGCAGCCCAAGCCCTCGCCGTGGAGTGGAGGCCTGGTCCCGCTCCACCGCCCCTAAGCTTGGGCGCTCCTGCGTGTGGAGGCGCTATCGCCATCTCCGGAGGCTGACTTGTGTTGAGCTTTTGTTGTTTGGTTTTTTTTTGATTGGTGCCATTACAATTCTTGCGGTTCTGGAAAAACACCATTACTATTCACCTATTCAAAGATCAACCATTACAATTCTTGAATTCTCTTAAATATGCCACTAGGTACCCTTTGAACGTAGTTGGACCCATGTGCAGACTGTCATATTTTTGTATTGCCAAAAATACCCCTCCGTCGTCCACTCTCCCTCTCACCAACGCATGGACCCTACCTGTCATCATCTTCCTCCGTCCCTCCCATCCTTAGGGAGCAGACACGCCCACGGCAAGCAGCAGCCTCCACCGTGGTGGGCGAGCAGCCGCCGCCACGCCCACCACCGCCATGGCCAAGCTGATGTGCACGCGAGCAGGAGCTGTCGCACGACCATCTTCTTCCTCTGGCTCGGCCAAGATCCGCGTCAATACGTGAGGACGGCAACCTGGTGCTGGTGGTGCGTGCAGTGCTGAGCCGAGGACAGGCGTTCGACCGAGAGAGATCACTTACTTCTTTTTGTTAGGAATGTTGTGGCAACGCACAGTGGCAACGCCCGCCTCCGGCCTCCCTCGTTGCGAATTGTGGGGCGGCGGCCTTGCCCGCGTTCCTATGACACAATGACCCACACGCGAGCCCGCAAGGCCGCAACCTTCCGCGGCCGACACGCCCCGCTCCTGCTCCTGCTCTCTGACTTTTGTCGCGCCACCTGCGTGTCGCACTGTGAACATGCATCATGGCCAACATTGATACTTCAACGTGGCAACAACAATCAGAGAGCCATATATAGAGCTGACAATTCCGTTGCTGACAATTCCGTTTTTTGAAGAAGGCTGACCGATGTTATGTAATTGCATTAACGCTGTCCTTGAAGCTTTTCCAATGGAACGACAGAGCTGTTCCTGGCTGCACGGTGCCGTGACACGGCGCTGAGCCGTCTTTCGGACCATCGCCAGTCGCGAACAAGGCGACACTGAGAGCACGATCGCTCTCGTCGGTCGTGTGTACCAGCTGCAGGACGCGTGTGGACCAGCTACGAGATGCCATTGAGGAGGTACGGTGGTGAGCTGGTGGCACGCGGCGAGAGGTCTCCCGGAGGAAGGCACGAACAGATACGAGCTGGGCACGGACGGCAAAGTGATCATGCAGTAGCTGTTGCTTGCGTGCGCGCCAGCTTGGCCATGGCCATGGCGGTGGTGGCGACAGCTCTCGCCTGCCGCGACAGCGGCTGCTGCTTGCCTGCGGGCACAACTGCTTGGCAAGGATGGAAGAGACGAGAGAAGAAGATGACAGGTAGGGCCCATATGTTAGTGAGAGGGAGAGAGTGGAGGACATGGGGGCATTCTCGGCAATACGCAAATACAGTGGTCTGCAGATGGGTCCATCTACACTTGAAGTCTACACAATGGCATATTTCAGACAACCAAAGAATTGTAATGGCTGATATCAGAATAGGTGAATAGAATGGTGTTTTTCAGAACCACAAGAATTGCAATGGCACCAATTAAAAAAAACCCTTTGTTTTTGGAAAAATAACGTGGAAGTCGGAATCGAACCCAGGTCTCATGTTAAGCAGTGGTAGGGATGTGTTCGCTTGCGCGAGGGGGGCTGATGAGGGATACACCATACATGCGATCCTCAGCGTGCACGCAAGAGTGAGTAAATGGAGAAGATTGAGAAATAATTTAGATGGCTGATTTCTATAGAGTTGTTTTTCTGGGTATATTTTCTGGGGTGTGTGGATGGACGTCATCTCAGCAGGGAACATTTATTTGGTACACCAAGCAAAGAAAATAGTTGGTGTTTTAGTAGGGTAGGGTAGATCCACATGCTAGGCGTATGAGATCACTCTAGGACATGGATACCTATAAATATATCAATTTTTATACATATCTCACATAGATTAAAAACGGGATGAAAAAACAGAATAAATATAGGCCAATTCTGCATATAAATGGGTTTCACGAAAACGGACGGAAAACCCCTTTCCTGTTTCCATAAATATGGAAACGGGATCCCATAAATACGGAAATGGACGGAATAAAATAAAAAATGGAACGGGTCGGGACAGGATTTTTGCCATCCGTTTTCAACCTTAGCTACAACACATACAAAGGACTACGACAATAGGATATGTGATCATGGGTACAATAAAACAAAGCATTGACTGCTTGACCTACTCGACGTCTGTCACCAGACTATGATACTGCCGCGTGAAGGGGCTTTTTTATTTTTTAACCTTTTTTTTAAAAATATTTCAATAATAATCCCACCTAAATAAAATTTGTACATTCTAACTCTTTTGGTCGCGCCAGCCCACTGGCGCGACCAAATACCGTTGTCGCGCCACCGGGAGTGGCGTGACAAGGTCTTACACGTCGGACATCGTTTCCAACGTGAAAAATCTTGTCACGCCAATGCATGTGGCGTGACAGTATAGTCTTGTCGCGCCACCGGGAGTGGCGTGACAAGACTGAATTTTCGAAAAATCATAACTCTTCAATACGATGTCGGATGAAAATAGTTTTTATATGAAAATTGTAGCTCTCGATGAGATCTACAACTTTGTAGTTTTGAGTTTTTTTATTTAAAAAAGTTAAGATGCTCAAAAAAATTAAATGCTTTTTCAGTACCATAATAAACGCATATAAGACTTCGTCACTTTTGAAAATTCATATATTTTTTACATGGTATCAAATAAAGATATAAAAACATGATTTTTTTTTCAAAATCATATGCTCAAAAAGTAACTTTATTTGATACCATGCAAAAAATATATGAATTTTTAAAAACCACGAATTCTTATATGCGTTTATTATGGTGCTGAAAAACGTATTTAATTTTTTCGAGCATCTTATTGTCTTCAAATGAAAAAACTCAAAACTACAAAGTTGAAGATCTCATCGAGAGCTACAATTTTCATATAAAAATTATCTTCATCCGACGTCGTATTGAAGAGTTATGAGTCTTGTCACGCCACTCCCGGTGGCGCGACAAGACCATACTGTCACGCCACATGCATTGGCATGACAAGATTTTTCACATTGGAAACGATGTCCGACGTGTAAGACCTTGTCACGCCACTCCCGGTGGCGCGACAACAAAAGGGTTAGAATGTACAAATTTTATTTAGATGGGATTATTATTGAAATATTTTTTTTAAAAAAGTTAAAAAATAAAAAAACCTCCGCGTGAAAGAGTACCCGCGTGGCTTCCGCCTACTAGCTAGGGGACAAGGGCCCTTTGAAGGTTCGCTGGAATTCTTCGAAGGACGCCTCATCAGGCTTTATCGTCTCGACCAGAAGCCCAAGCTTTTTTATGAGCACCTTCCTTGCCTGATCCTCTGGTTTCGGTTCCCAAAACTTACTTTTAGCAGCTAAACAAGCGTTGTGCTTGGGGACAATGTCATCATCATTAGATCCTTGGTGATGCGCAGTCTAAGTGGGGACGCAATGAGCAGCTGTTGGAGCGAGTGCTTGAATGCCTCGACAAAAGACTGCATAGCGCTTACCGTGCAATTGTCCCTTCTGAAGCCGGCCCATCCACATATGGCGACCCACAGCTACACACAAGTGAAGATGACGGTCTAAGGGCTTCATCATCCTCTAAGGAAGGAGCAACAACACGCAAAGGAGACGCAGGCCCCATTGATGGGGCTGCAGTTGTCCGTATGACAGGGAGTGAGGCGTTGAGCTCCACTAGCATCGGATCATCCGCAATGTCCCGACCAGCTTGTCCTGCGTCAAGGCGCAGAGACAAAGTCAACGGATCAAAAGTGTTGATTGAGGCCACTGTGTGGCATCCTCTGTCAACCAGTGAACCCTTCGGTTGCTCTTACGCTGCAGAAAGCTTATGCTTTCGCTTGCGTTTTCATTGATGCCTCCGATGTCTTTGGCACTGACCACAAACCAATGAGCCTGAGTGATACCGCCAGAGTAAGCAGAATTGCCATGGGTCATAGGACGAGTTAAACCCATAACATCGCCCTCTGTGATGATGGAGATGGCAGGTTGGGAACCACAAAGTGTGTGATCAGAGCGACGGGACTAACCATCATTGTCTGCGGCCACCGAGCTACCATGGCGCGGTCGCTTGCAAGCATGCGCAAGGTGCCAGAAGCATCGGCAACGCAAGCAGCATGGAGGCGGCTAGCAGGACGCTGTCCAATGTGACAAGGAGAGGCAGTTGAAGCATATGCCGTGAAACTCCTTCGAAATGCGCCTCAGCCCCCGCTGCTACGAACGCGTGGGAGTAGACCTCCATCCGATACAACCTTCTGAAGGCCCAGACACCATCACCTTTTGCTAACCATCAACATCTAATGCGGAGAAGCGGCGCCGAGAGCCACCCACGGCCTAAGCCTCTGATAAACTGGCAATCACTCGCTAGCTAGTCCATGAATAAGATGCGGGCGTGGCCGACGACACTTGCTTTGCCCAGTCGCGTCACTGCCTCTGCCTCTGCCTCTGCCTCTGCCTCTGCTGCATGTCCCCACAACGGCATCATCGGAGCCCCGAACTATGACTCAGCGTGTTCGTGCCCGTAGGGGCGGTGGTGACACCGAACAAGACTGCAGGTGGACGGCGTCGAGGTAGGTGGGAGCCCTTGGCAAATTTTCCTTGATGGAGCAGTCCACGTTCGAACAGCCGAAGGAATCCTCGGCCCAATGGCGGAACTTGGAGCGGCCCACTGTCACACCCCAATTTTAAGAACAAAATTAGAGACATTGACCATGCACTAAACGACGAATAGTAGGAAGGCGTGATTGAGACGCAAGCACCTCTCGCAAGCGAGGCGACTGAGGGGCGACTGAGCCGCCCCGCTCACCGGCGGTGGCCACCCCGACCCCGCCGTCCACCAAGCCAGCCCCGCCCCCACCCCACCCCACGACCCCGTCTCACCAGTGCCGCTCTTCTCCCTCCTCCACCACGCTCGGCGCCTTCTCCCCCCGTTCGCCGGATCCCAGCTCTGCGTGCCTCAGATCCGCCGTACCCAGCCTCGCCGGTTGGCCACACTGCGTCGGCATCCTCCCGCGGCTGCGAGCCGCAACCCCCAACCCCTTGTCGTCACGCACCCCCCTCCCCCTCCCTGGATCCAGATCCGTTCCCCGCGCCGACAATGGAGTTTGGGTCGTCGTCTCGTCGCTCCTGGGCGGATGAGGTGGAGGAGGCGCTTGAGGGGGGTTCTCCCGGAGCTCTTCTGGAGGCCCTCGGCCGCCGTCCTATTGAGCGTGTGGCTCTCAGTGACTCGGAGGGAGACTCCGACTACAGCTCGGAAGACTCCCCTCTGCGCTCTCCCGCTCATCCCTCCCCGCCGCTTCACGGATTGGTCCCCGAGGCCCCCTAGTCCGCAAGCGACGCAGGCGCCGTCGCCACCGCAAACGCCGCGGTCGGTGGGCCGAGGGGCTCACGGTGGAGGCCCGGCGCCCCCTGCGGCCTTCCTCGCGCAGCGGTGGCGGCTCCCCCATTGCGCATCCTGCGCGCGCGCTGGGCTCCCCAGACGCCCAGGGGTTCTTTGTGGTACAAAGTCGTCGCCTTGGGCGCTCCAGGACACCGCCGCGCCGCCCTCGCCCAGTGCCACGGGAGCTCCAAGGCCTCTGCCTCAACTGCCTCGAGCGCGGCCATATTCGGGCTCGGTGCTCTAGCTCGGCGCACTGCCACAACTGCGGGGCCGAGGGCCACCTCGCGGCGGCCTGCCCCTTTCCTGCTGGTTCTGTGGCCATCAATCGCAAGCGGAGCCGCCACTCCCCCCCTTCAGATGGTGGCCGACGGGTCCTCCTCAGGCCGCGCTCCGGGCTCCACCAACATCGACCCTCCTCCGCCGACACAGTATCCGACCGGTCCCTCTCCACGGGGCCATCCCTCTCCCTCGGTGGGGACGCCTCGCCTGGGGACCACTCGGCCACCCTGCTCCCTCCGCCACCTCCCGGGGAACCTCCAAGATCAACTAGGCTGGCCGCGAACGCCGATGGCGACGTCCTCCCACCTCCTCCGGCAGGTCCGCCGCCTCCCCACGCGGTCTGGGTGGGCCAGGCTGATGCTGGGGACGCCGTGCCACAGCCTGCGGGTGGCGGCGACGCCTCTGCAGGCAACGACGCATCCACCTCTCCAGGTGCTCCCCCGGAGCCTCTAGACACCACAGGTCACGTTGTTGAGGCGGGCCAGAGGCGCTCGACTCCTCGTGCTCCCCTGGTAGTTGTCCCGCGCTCCGGGGTGATCCAAAGTGCTGAAGACGCCCTCTGCCGGGCACTTGTGGTGATTGTGGTTGGCGCTCGATCGCCTGTGTCCCCTCAGGTGATCTACCAGTTCCTCTGGAACAGGTTCCAAATTGGAGCAGAGGAGGCTGACATCAAGCGCCACCACCTGGAGGATTTCGTGGTCCGATTTTCCAATATGGCAGACCATGCACGGGTGCTGGAGAACGGCAACAGTGGGGCTCTGTTGCCTCTGCGGTGGTACCCCTGGCGCGGACCGCGCTGGCCTCGGCCGGATCCTTCAAGTTCTAGATGCTTCTGGCGCTAGGCCGCGTTCTACTGCATGCCAGGAACACTGACGTGGCACAAATGATCCTCGGGGCGGCCTGTGCAGAAGTTGAGCTCACTGACCTCCGGGACATGCCTTTGGAAGACGACAGGGAGTTTTTCGTAACCGCTTGGTGCTGGCATCCGTCGTTTATCAACGCTCAGAACCTTATCTTCATTCCGGAGCTGCACCAGCCTGGGTTCACGGTCGACGACTCTCAGCTGCGTGGCCTCAGGTATCTGGTCACGGTCCGATTTGTGGCGTTCCAGGACTTCTCCACTCCAACGGCCTCCCGGGCCACGACCACGACCACGACCATGAAGGGGGGGGGGGGACGACGCAGGGCCAGACGGGACGAACCCGGTGGATGCCCCGGATCATTAGCCCACGCCGCGCCGTGACTCCGGCTCCGACAGCTCGCCGGACAGCAACTGCAATCACTTCCACCCGCAGGCGGGTTGGGGGTTCAGTCGTCGCGACGCTGGGTGCTCGGTGGTGGTCGGGGACATTCGCTGCCCCATGCTGCCGGCTCGGGATAACTGGGGCCGTCGCTCACCGTTCAGGCACCTCCAGTTGAGCCGGCTCTGGACGATCTCTCTATCCCTGCTCAGTCGCCGGTAGAGACGGAGCCCTCAACTCCCCCATCTCCAAGGTTCAGAGGTCGCGGGCTTGTGGCGTCCTCTCCGCGGACGCCAGCTCCTGAGATCATGCCTGATCAGGCTGCTCTGTCATGGACTCCATCCCCGGACATGCTAGTGCTGCGCCAACTAAGGACTCCGCAGGCTGGGTTCGTCGGTGGCTACATCAACGTGGCGCCGGTTCTTCTGCTCGCGGGGCCATGCGCACAGAGTGCTGCGACCTCGGTGCCTGCGGACTAGTGGCCTAACATCGTGCCCTGGGAACTAGGCTCCGTTCTCGGGCGGCGGCCGGCCACACTGACGCATGGCAGCCCTGGCACGAGCCATGATGCTGACTGGTGGTCCGCCATCGCTGCTGTGGAGCTGGCGTCTGCACCCCGTCCTCGCACGACTGCAGCGACACCGGTCAGCCCTGTCACAACGACGCCGAGCAATGTGGGTGGAGGGGAGCCGGAGCCGGCTGTGCTCTCGCCTGTGGCTTCACTGGACGAGTTCATCTCCTCCATCACCCTACCGCTGGTGCAGCCGCTCCTGCCGCAGCCACCACAGCCTCGCAGTTCTAGAATTCAGGTTGACGAGTGGAAAGCCCGGCGCAGTACCAGGCTGGCGGCCAAATCAGCATTCCGTGACCCGCAGCCTGAGAAGCAAGCTCGTCATGTCCTCGTCAAGAAATGGTTTGGTGAACATGCAGATTGCGGGGACCTGGCCCTAGACCTCTCTATCGCACAACGTTTCCAGGAGCCGTTTAGTGACAACATCTCCTCCGCGCGTCGGGAGGCAATGCGTGATCTCTTCCCTCAGCTGGGCGGGTGGGCGGCTCGGCCTGCAGTGGGCAGGTCTTGAGCCCACAACCTCGACAACGACAAGTCGCACCATGGTTTGCCAGTGAGTGACAACCACCTCTTCATTTGGAACGCCAGAGGCCTCAACAGTCGAGCGCGGCGCTCGGTGCTTCGTAACTCCTCCTTGCAGCAGCGTGCCTCTATTGTATGCGTCCAAGAAACAAAAATTGTGAACTTCTCCACTTCTGTGAACACGGATTGTACAGGATTTGACTACGACCACGCCTTCCTTTCGGCGGTGGGGATTGCTGGGGGCGCGTGCACGTCCTGGTGAAGGGACATTTGGGATGTGGCCTCCACCTCGACAGGCCGCTTCTCAGTCACGGTCTGGCTGTCCTTGGCCGGAGGGCAGCTGCAGCTCTGGTGGCTAATGAACGTCTATGGGCCTGTATACAGGCCAGAGAAGAACCACTTCCTTCAGGAGCTCCGTGATGTCCGCGCTGCCTGCCCAGGCCCCTGGCTCGTATGTGGGGATTTCAACCTCATCTACCAGGCAGCTGACAAGAGCCAGGGACGGCTGCATCGGTCACTCATGCGGGCCTTTCGGGACGTAATTGACTCACTGCAAATTGACGAGTTGCACCTCAATGACCGGCTGTTCACCTGGTCCAACGGGAGGGACCAGCCGACGCTCGAACGAATTGACAGGGCCTTCGCATCCGTTGAGTGGCTACAACTCTTTCCCAACCACCACCTCCGCGCCCTGTCTTCAGACTCCTCGGACCACGCACCGCTCCTTCTTGTCCTCAACTCCCAGCCTTGGGCTCTCCCAAGGTTCCGGTTTGAGCAGTATTGGACAAGGATCGATGAGTTCGCTGATGTGGTGGCTACGACCTGGGGGCCGGTGGATGTTGACAGGAACGCGTGCAAGGCCGTCGACATCAAACTTCGGCGCTTGACCAAGGTGCTAAGGGGCTGGCGCGAGTAGAGTGGGGAACGTGGTGTTCCAGCTCGCGGCGGCTCGCGTCATTATCCATGGCTTCGACCTTGCGCAGGAGACTCGGGAGCTCTTGGCCGGCGAGCTGACGCTATACAGGGAGCTCAAGGCCCACACCCTTGGCCTGGCCTCCCTAGAGAGGACGATGGCCAGGCAAAGGGCGCCGTAACACCCCGGGTTTTTAAATGATTAAAATAAATTAGAATTTAATTAAGAAATGACCAAAATCCTAGATGGAGGAAAATTCTAACCAGATGTTTGTTGCATTCATGCCGATGCATAATTTTTATTGGATGAAAAAGAATTTATTAAACCCGGATAGGGCGAATCGCTTTTATTCTATTTAGAAAAGCAAATAAAAGATTTATAAAATTTTTATCAAAATCAAACTCAAGTTTTATTTACAAAACCTAGGAAAAATATTTTCAAAACTTTTCAAACTGTTTTGATTTCAAATCTATCTTGAATTTGAATTTACAAAAGGTTTGCAAAGGAATTTAGAAAAGAAAAGAAAAGAAAAGAAAAGGGTGCTGGGCTCAATCATCTTTTCCTTCTCCCCAACCGGCCCGCACACTCCCTCCTCTCCCTCAGCTCTCCCTTTGCTTCGGCCCAACCTAACCGCGCGGCCCATCCTCCCCTTCCCACCGTTCCCCGGCCCACTCCACGCGCGCAACTCCGCGCAGCCCAGGCGCTTCTCCCCCTCCGCGGCAGTCGCTGCCCAACGGGTCCCCCGGCGCCTCCCACTGACCGGTGGGGCTCCGCTGTCGGACTCATCCCTTCCCCAACCTCCTGCGCGAGCTTGGCGTACCGAACCCGAGCGCCATCTCCGCTCCACCGCGCCCACCACACCGATCGATCCATACCCCCTCCTCTACGCCATATAACTCCGCGCCGCCACACCGCCGCCATCATACCCGTGTGATTGTCTAAGCCCCAGCGCCCTCCTGAGACACCACCCACGCGCGCCGCCATGGCCGAAGCTCGGGCGATCTTGGTTCCCTCCCGGAGAGCCTACCCCGGCCTCCCTCCGGTCGCTGATCAAGCCCAAGGAGCAGTGACACGTCCGGGAGACCCTGTATCGGTGTACATCTGCGCTGGGGGAAACAAGCCCACCGCCACCTCGGAAAGAGCAAAGCACCCGCCCCGCCGTCGATTCCTCCCCTCCGGATCATCTCTAACTACGAAAAGGCTTCCAGAAGGTTCCCTTCCTCTCCTCTCTCCCTTGGCACCCTCAATTTGGTAATCCGCGGCCTTAACCCAATTGTTCCTCAGGGCCCGAGCACCCCCATCCGCCATCGCCGCCGGAACTCCTCCTCCGGGCCATGAACCGCGTCGACAACCCCTCCATCGTGATCACCGTAAGATCCTCTCTCCTATGCACACCTACCCGCAGTTGATACCGGCCTCTAGGTCATTGTCCGAGCAGGGCGGTCATGGCGCCTGAAGGACCGAGAAGGCAATCAGAAAGCGACCAGAGGGGGGGGGGGTGAATGGGAGCTCCAAATTTTCCTTCCGGAAACTCGTTGCCACTGTCCCAAAATCAATCCCCAAGAGCAAACCCTAGAGTTTGCTAGTGTCCACGACCCTAGATGTAGGGTGGATGCTTCCAAGAAGCACAGCGAGACACTAGGCAACTCGAGAAACCGAACGCAAAAGCCGGAATCGAAAACCGACAAGGAACGAGCAATCCGCGGACGAAACTGCACAGAACAGCAGTGACCGGACTCTGGGTGCGTCCGGTCAAGAGGCACCGGACGCGTCCGGTCTGGCAGAACACGGTTTTGGAACTCTCTGTTCCTGACTGGACTCAGTGAAGAAGAGCGTCCGGTCAGTTACAGTGCGTCCGGTCACAAACCCAAAAGCCGATGAACAGTGTGAGGAGAGCGTCCGGTCAGAGACCACCTGTGCGTCCGATCGAGTCACAGCAAAAACACAACGAACACATTCATTGACCGGACTCAGGTCCTGTGCGTCCGGTCAGCCCGACCCAGCGTCCGGTCACCCTGAAAACTCACAGTTCGTTCACCGATTCCACTCAATCTCACCAAAAACGAATCCTCTAGGGATCAAACTTGGTGAGTAGAGTCACAAAGAGGATAGTGAGCTATCTCTAAGAGATCATGGCTCGAACCTATCTCCAAATCGATGAATCAAAGAAGTTCGGGGAAGGGAGAGAAACTTGACCCGAAACCAAAATCGATCGATCTCCTAGACCGTGAGGTTAGAGATGAATTCCTTCGGTGGAAAGAAATGCCTCATGACCTAGAACAACTTGGTTCAAACGGATTTGCAAAAGATGAACCAAGCAAAGAGATCGAGCGACGGGAAAACAAGGAGAAAAAGGATTCCGCGAAGAACACAAACAAAACGCGAATCACAAGCACCAAATTGCAACCGTGTGGCTACTACACGCTACAACAGTGAGGTTACGGCCTCACTTCCTCAAAATCTCTAGTACACAGAGGTATGATTCTCTGCAGATCTCAGTTAGCTACAGCAGGGGATTGGGAGAGTAGGAAACCCTAGAAGCAAAGAGCAAATGAACTGAGATGAATGGGGAGGAGGGTGTCTCCCCCTACTTAACCTATTCCTAATTCCTACTCTATTCCTATTCTACCCCTCTCTACTTACAGAGCGAACCAGCTAAACCCTAAGGTTATTCTGGACCAACTCAGTGGTAGGTAGATCCGACAGCCACGCCCGCACAACTCGTAGCGTTGCCTCGACGCAACCTCCCGATTGCCGCCACGTGCCGCCACCGCTCCGCGTCCTTTTCCTGGACGTCGCACCCCCGGTTTTGAGGCCCAAATTAGTTTGGGAAAGAAAAAAAAGCTCTCCAATAGTTTTCCATAATTCACTTAAAAACAAAAATTAAAAACAAAAAATTATGGGTTCGCCCTATTGTTTTTCTCTTCGTGCGATTTCCATAACGTCGTAGCAGGTCGCGCCATCTGCTATGGCGGTTGTTTCACATCGTCGCTCATGTCCAATTTGTTATCGTGGTTGTTTCACGTCGTCGCTCATCTACTTCACGCGTGTCGCCGCAGTTTCACGCCCATCGTCTCCAACTACGACGACGCGCGTGAAGGAGATGAGCTAGCGACGACGTGAAACAATAGCCAGAGCAGATGGCGCGACCTGCTACGGCGTTATGGAAATCGCAAGAAGGGAAAAATAATAGGGCGAACCCATAATTTTTTGTTTTTAAGTGAATTATGGAAAACTATTGGAGATGAGCTTTTTTTTCTTTCCCAAACTAATTTGGGTATGCCAACATATAATTTTTTATGAAAACAAATTTGTAAAATATGTGAGGGGGGTTTTTGCCGCGCCATCCCGCCTGGCGCGGCAAATCCACTAGCCGCGCCATCCCACCTGGAGCGGCAAACTGCGCCGTGGGGCCTGGCCGCGCCACGGTGGCACTTTTGCCGCGCCATGCAGGATGGCGCGGCAAAAGGGTTAGTTTTGAAAAAAAAATTGGATAGTGTTGTTTTTAAAATATCTTATTTAATTAGGTTATTAATAAAAAAAATTCCCCACGACACCGCTGGTACACCGGACCAACCGCACGGCGCCACGGGGCGCACACGTCAGCCGCCCCGCTGACCACCCCGACCCGCTGGCTGTTTTGCAAAAGAAGCCTCGATTTTTCCTTAAATCAACCCGCTGTCCAAAGGGACTGTTCCTAAGTCTTGCGGATCTTTCATTCCAGCCCTTGAACTCTTTAGAAAATGATGCCCGATCCTGCTGCTGATTCTTTTCAGATTTTATTTATTTAAATTGCGAAAACGAGTTCACTCTATTTACAGTTTTGCCACTCAACTTCAAAAGCCCATAACATTTGCGTTTTAACTCTGATTTGACCCGTTCAAGTCGCGTTAGATTCATCTCATCGATCTCTACGTAGTAGATCTATTTACGTTCTGTTTTTATACTGTTGATGTAATGTTTCTTATATTGCTTTGTTTGGGCCATGTGATGATGCTTGATCCAGAGAGTGCGAGCTACGTGGAACCGCTGGATCAACCTTGTGCTTTCGTCGCTCCAGACCCTTCTTGTGATCCTGCAGTTTTGACCCAGCCCAAAGTCAAGTGTCCTTGAACATCTTGCACCCGTATTTATTTTACTTTTATTAGAGTAGTTAGATCTAGTAGATGCATGCAGTCTTAAATTGAATCCCATGATATGGTTTACTAGCACTTGATTGTATTTTCCTTGACACCTGGTTTGGGATGTCTCGGGTAGAAGTCATGCTTAGCCCTGCTGTCTTGGGATGGGATGGTGGTTTAATAATTAATTCTGAATAATGATCTATTAAACACTGTGGTATGGTAATGAGTAGTATGGTGAGTAGGTAAATCCGGCAGGATGGACCGTGTGGTGGTTTTTGTGCCGTGGGACTCGGCAGCTGGTTTTGTTTTCTGGTTCTAGGCTCGTGCTAGACATATCCTGCCTAGATCCCTAGGACCCGGTTCTCGAAGCCTGTAACCCAGCTTAACAGCGCAGCCATGAGATCTGGATGGGCTGGACCTGACTAATTAATTACTTACCTCCAAGTTATTCTACACGGGGTTTGTTTAGTGGCTCAAGAGGGGGTCCCTGGGGTCGTTGACTTATGTACGGGGATGAAACCTTAGAGTACGTGTAACACAGGCTTGGAGGGGCTTTGTAAAGGCCTTGTAGTGTGACCCCGCTGTGCACCTTGGCAGTGTTTAGCGTGATGGGGAACGCATGACTCATGGGTAACGATGTGCAACCTCTACAGAGTGTAAAACTGATATATCAGCCGTGCTCACGATCACAAGCGGGCTTGGACTTCTTCGAGATTAGTTGGTGGTTTTGTTCTAGTTCGTTAGAGAAGCCTTATGTGGTTATTAGTCTCATATGACATGGGTACAGAGGCTTCTTCTACGTGGGTTACTGCTTGGTACGGGAGTGATTCCCAGGCTCGGGAGCAGACCTGGTGTTATTACGGAAGGTAGCTTTCTATGTCGTGACGTATGGAACTAATACACATAGGACTCCTTGTAACGACCTGGTTTGGGTCATCTGATGGACTTCAGGTGTGGTTTGCCTGATGGACTTCAGGTGTGGGTTCGCTTGGTGTGACTCCAAGTGTGGTTGCTTGGTGGACTCCAAGTGTTGGTTGCTCGATGTGACTCCGAGTGTGGTTTGCTCGGTGCGACTCCGAGTGTGGTTACCGTTACAGATGGAGACTGTGGTTATAACCTAGTAAATAGGTGCATAGGAAATATGATTTAATAGGATGTGTTACTTTAGGCGCTTGAGTCAAATAGAGTCAGCCTACCTTTGTTATTAGCCGCATAAGCATATATTTCCTACACTTGTGGAGTATATTTCGATGTACTCACCCTTCCTCTTTGAACCCCCTGCTACCCCACCCAGACGTTGAAGTCTACGATGCAGAGCAGGAGTACCCAGAAGACGGCGGATACGACCCCGACAACTTGTACCCAGAAGACGGTGGATTCGACCCAGATGACTTGCACTAGGATGGCGCAGCCCCCGGTCAACCTTCCTGTGGAGATGACGTCTAGTTTCCGCGAAGACTACATTAGAGTTAGACTGAGAGTCTGTACTTTTCTTTTAGACCCGAGGGTCATTTTTGTAATAAGTTCGACATATTAATAAAGCATTGTTTTGATATTTACTATGATGTGGATATATGTATGAAAATTGATCCTAGCATACATATATTGTGCTCCAATGTTGTTCTTAAAATTGGGGTGTCACAGGCGCGCACTAGACAACTGCGCGAGGGCGATGCATGCACGAGGATCTTCCACATGCAGACCTGCCACCGACGCCGCAAGAATTATATGCTCGCCATCGCCCACAATGGCCATACGTTCTCGGAAGATGAGGCAAAGGAGGAGGTGGTCTACGACTACTACAATGCGATCCTAGGCATGCCTTTCATACGCACGCACCGGATCGACCTCCAACGCCTCCAGCTACCTTGTTTGGTCTTGGACGACCTGTCCAGGCCATTCACGGCCGGGGAGGTAGCGCGGGCTGTCCAGGACTCCCCATCCGACCGCGCGCCCGGACTCGACGGTTTCGATGCGGGGTTCTTCAAGCTGGCTTGGTCGGTAGTGGGTGCCGACATCATCCGTGTATTCCACAACCTCTGGGATATGGACTTCCGTGATTTTAATTGCCTCAACGAGGCAGTTATGGTGTTGTTGCATAAGAACCGGGCACCGGAGGGACTCCGCGACTACAGGCCAATCAGCTTGATACATAGCATTGGCAAGCTGTTCGCCAAGTGCCTCGCCTCGCGCCTTGCTCCCTTCATGAGCGACCTCATCTGCATCAATCAGACTGCCTTCATCCGAGGCAGACACATTCATGAGAACTTCAAGACTGTACAGCTGGCCTGCAGTTGGCTGCACGGCCACCGACAGCCCATGATGCTGCTCAAAGTCGACCTTGTCAAGGCATTCGATACAGTGTGCTGGTCGTTCCTCCTAGAGGTCCTTGAAGGGATGGGCTTCCCGCGTCGGTGGCGTGACTGGATCTCGTTCTTGCTGTCCTCCGCCACGACGAGGGTGATGATCAACGGTCGGCCGAGCCGGCGTATATACCATGCCCGTGGGATGCGCCACGATGAGGGTTATTGTGATGGAGGTCCTCAACACTCTCTTCATGGAGGCTGACCGCCGCAACCAGTTGTCACCGCTGCTTGGGAACGCGATCAAGTACAGGGCCTTGATCTACGTGGATGACCTGGTGATCTTTCTGTCCCCCACCGCCTCGGACTTCGTGTGCATCAGACGCATCCTGGACCTCTTCGCTGGCGCCTCGGGGCTCGCCACCAACGTCGACAAGTGCTCCATCACTCCGATTCGCTGCTCCGATGAGGACGTGGCCAAGGTGCTTGGTGCCTTCCCATGCCGCGTCCAGGAGTTTCCCACAAGGTACCTGGGTGCGCCTCTCTCGGTCCGCAAGCTCGGCCGTGACCAAGAGCAAGCCATCGTCGACTCGGTCGCTGCCCGGCTCCCGACCTGGAAGGGGAGCCTTCTCACCACTGCAGGGAGGATGACGCTGACTTCGTCCACGCTCTCCGCCATCCCGGTGCACGTCTCCATCTGCTGCGCGCTCTCCCCCTGGGTGATTAGGGAGATCGAGAGGCGCCGCCGGGCGTTCTTCTGGGCTGGCACCGACTCGGTGTCCGGGGGCCGCTGCAGGGTCGCCTGGCCCGTCGCCTGTTCGCCCAAGGACATTGGCAGCCTCGGGCTCCCGAACCTCCACCTCCTTGGTTACGCGCTCCGGCTGCGGTGGGAATGGCGTAGGCGCTCCGGTCGTTAGGCGCCATGGGCTCAGCTTCCGTGTAGGCTGGAGCCCATCGTCGAGGCTATGTTCCGAGCCTCCGTCTCGGTGCGGCTCAGCGACGGGTCCAGGGCATCGTTCTGGTTGGACTCCTGGCTGCCAGACGGACCCATCTTCATCTCGGCTCCGCGACTCTTTGCCATGGTGAGCAAACGAAGCCGAGGGCGTTCGGTGCGAGATGCCTTGGTTGCCAACCAATGGGTGCAAGACATCTCTGGCGCACGGACGACAGCGGTCATCATGGACATTGTGGAGCTCGTCGACAAAATCGAGAGCGCCTCTCTTGCTCCGGGCGTCAACGACAAGTTTGTTTGGAAATGGATGGTTGCTGGGGAATACTCTAGCACCTCTGCCTACCGTGCCTTCTTCGCTGGTGCGGTGCACTTGCGCGGAGCACGTGAGCTTTGGAGAACAAGGGCACCTCCCAAGGTCAAATTCTTCTTCTGGCTTTCCTTGCATGAGCGACTGTGGACAGCGGAGCGACATATGCGACATGGCCTTCAGCAGTCTGCATCATGTGTCCTCTGCGATCAGCTAGATGAGACGCACGACCACCTCCTAGCGGCATGTGTCTTCACTCGGGAGGTCTGGGCTCGGCTGCTAGCTCTTGCGGGCCTCCAGCAGCTTGCGCCAAGCCACAACGACTGCATCACCGACTGGTGGTTAGCCACCCGGTGCGTGATCCCGGAACCGCTGCGGAAGGGATTCGACTCTCTGGTACTTCTAGTCTCGTGGGAGATCTAGAAGGAACGGAACAGGAGAACGTTCGACGGCGCCGCCCTCCCAGCTTCGGAGCTCCTGAAATGCATCAGGGAGGAGATTGACGCTTGGTGTCGGGCGGGGTACCAGGGGCTTCAAGTCCTCATCGACCGATTCGGACAGCCGCCCGAACCCCACCCCACACGCACGCGCTACCAAAGTCGCAAATTTAGTTTGATCAATTAGTACGCCGCCATAGCGCCACCGTTCGAGCCGGTGCCATTTGTCAACTGTATCTGCTGTTGTTTGTCTGCCGTGGCCACAACATCTCGCCCAGACCGCGGTCGACTGTGGACTACCCCTTCTTCCCTTAAAGCAAAACGTGCATAAGCATGATTTCGAAAAAAGAACAAAATTAGAGCACAATATATGTATGTTACGATCAATTTTCATACATACATCGACATCATACTAAATATCAAAACAATGCTTTATTAATATATTGAACTTCATTACAAAAATGACCCTCGGATCCAAAAGAAAAGTACAGACTCTCAGTCTAACTCAAATGTAGACTCGCGAAAACTGGACGCCATCTCCACAGGAAGGTCGACCGGGGGCTGCGTCATCCTAGTACAGGTCGTCTGGGTCGTATCCACCATCTTCAGGGTACAAGTTATCGGGATCATATCCACCGTCTTCTTGGTACTCCTGCTCCGCGTCGTAGACTCCAACGTCTGGGTGGGGTAGCAGGGGAGACAAAGAGGAAGGGTGAGTACATCGAAATGTACTCCGCAAGTGTAGAAACTATATGCTTATGAGGCTAACAACAAAGGTAGGCTGACTCTGTTTGGCTCAAGCGTCTAAAGCAACACAACCCTATTATTCCTATTTCCTATGCACCTATTTACTAGGTTATAACCACAGTCTCCAACAGTAACAGTAACCACACTCGGAGTCGCACCAAGCGAAACCACACTCTGAGATCCACCGAGCAACCGACACTTGGAGTCCACCAAGCAACCACACTTGGAGCCACACCAAGCAACCACACCTGAAGTCCATCAGGAAAACCACACCTGAAGTCTATCAGATGACCCGAACCAGTAACCAGTAACCAACTAATCTCGAAGAAGTCCAAGCCCGCTCGTGACCGCGAGCACGACTGATATCAATTTTAATACTCTGTAGAGTTCGCACATCTTTACCCATGAGTCATGCATTCCTCATCACGCTAGACACTGCCAAGGTGCACAGCGGGGTCGCACTACAAGGCCGTTACAAAGAGTCCTCCTATAGGCATTAGTCCCATATGTCACGACATAAAAGCTACCTTCCGTAAACACCAGGTCTGGCGCCCGAGCCTGGGAGCCGGTCTCCCGTACCAAGCAGTATCCTGCGTAGAAGAAGCCTCTGTACCCTTGTCCATATGAAACTAATAACCACATAAGGCTTCTCTAATTACTTAGCCAGTCCCAGAGCCATATAGGCCTCATGGTTCGCGCTGTTTTGTCGGGTTACTTGTCCAAGAACTGGGTCCTAGGGATCCAGGCAGGATAACAAACTACAAACCCAAACCAACACCAAGTTCATGACAAACTATAACACCGAGTCACTCGGCAACCATACGCCAAGTCCATGGCAACCACACCACCACACGGTCCATCCATCCGGATATACCTAATCACCATATTACCACAAAATTACCAGCCCACATGTTCCATAGATCATTAATCGGAATTAATATTTAAACCATCCCATCCCAACCATGACTGCAGGGCTAAGCAACGACTCTACCCAAAACTTCCCAAATCAGGTGACAAGGATAATATAATCAAGTACTAGTAAACCATATCATGAGATTCAATTTAAGACTGCATGCATCTACTGGATCTAACTATTCTAACTCAAAATAAAATAAATACAGGAGCAAGATGTTCAAGGACACTTGCCTTCGGGCTGGGTCGGATCGACAGAGGCACAGATTTGATTTCAGGGTTCCGCGTAGCTCGCACTTGCTGGATCAAACATCATCACATGGCCCAAACAAACATAATAAGAAACAGTACATCAATACAATGAAAATGAAATATAAATAGAACTAACACGTAGAGCTCGACGAAATGAATCGAACGCAAGTTGAATGGGTCAAAACGGAGTTAAAATAAGCAAGTTATGGGCTTTTGAATTTCAGTGGCAAAACTGTAAATAAACCAAAGTCATTTTCCTATTTAAATAAATTAAATAAAATCAGAAAAAGAAAGGGCGGTGGACTGGGCCTCAATTCGGCAAGACAACGGCGGTTAGCTTGCAAGAATTCCCAGAGACTGCGCACCAGAGCAGATGGACGACGAGTTTATTTTGGGGAAGTCCAGGGTTTCTTTTGCAAAAAGGCCTGGTGAGTCGGTGTGGCAGAACCTCCCATTAATGTGGCCCACCTGCACACGTCACCGTCTCCCCGAGCCCTAATGACTGTGCACATGTACCACATCACTGGAAAGATCTGTCGGGTGTCCCCGAGAGAACCCCGAATTATCCACGAACCACAGGATCATCATCATGAAGGTTGGAATAATTACAACATTACAACAGTTGATACAAAATACCATCGGAGTGCGGAAGCAAGATAGATAACCTTTACAAAACATGAATAAGTTACTTTTTACCTAAACATAACTTGTATTGCGGAAGCAAGATAGTATTATGGAACCACACTTAGGCAGAGTACTTAAGTTGGAGAAGAAGAACAACCAGATCACGTCTAGCCCACTGACATGACCATGATCAACATCACCTATTAGAAACCTGCAACAGGGGTTAACAAACCCTGAATACGGTCGATACTCAGCAAGACTTACCCGTCAATAGAAAAGACTTCAGGGTCATGCTGGTTTGGGTAGGCTCAACAGTACTTTTCATTTGCATAAAAGCTTACTAATAGAAGAATCTTACTTTCAAGTTTTAACTCAAGATTAAATTTCATAACTATCTAAAGATTCTCAAACTTTCATAAGCATACCATATCTTTAGTTCTCATCTCATAAAGATCCAATTATTACTACGGTGCGGGTCAGTGGATTGAGGCTCCATATCCGAGGAAACACGGCGATTCGAATCGTTTAAACCCAGCTGGGGATTCAGTACCACACGACATATGTAGAACTTAATCTTGCATATATCAACCCTATCTATAGATCCTCCCATACAAGAACGGGTCTGCGCCACCCGAGAGTACAGTACACCTCGAACCCGACTATCTAATAGCCCCGAGGGTACACGCTACTCCCGCCATCTTTCCACTCCCAGTGCGCGGCTAGCCATTCTCGAGTATCGGAATAGCTATAGAAGAGGCTTACCACCGCATGTGGGCTGTACTCAAAGGTCTCAATCACAGCAGGCCAACAACGATAAGGTCCTATGTTGAGTAACCTTACAACAAGACTCCATTCTTGATGTAAGTTACTATTATTATCATGTTGTCCCAAAATTCATGATTTCCATAACATAGCAACCATTTTTAAAAGCATCTACTATAATGAAGTAGTAAAGCATGGCTAAGCATTTCTATCAGTTGCATAAAACAGGTATCAAGGAATGATATAGCGATAACAAGGTTGGTCATGCATCAACAGGTTTAAAGCATTTATTTGATAAACATTTTATGCATCAGGTTATCGAAAGTAAGTGTAATTGTAAATCCAAGGAAAAGGTTAAATGAACCGGGGCTTGCCTTTGTTGCAGGGAAGATAGGATCCAAGAATGATCCACAAAAGTTAGTTCCTTTGCTGATATGAAGCTAAGTCTTCTCGACGAAGCTTGTCCAACAAGGATCTCCTTCCGAGGCTTGTTCAACAAGGGTGATCATCAACGCTTGATCAACACGATTCAAACACTCTCGGATACTACATGTAGATAAATGATGTATGCTTAGTATGATGCTATGCGATGCATGCTAAGGCGCACGACAATTCAAAAGTAAAACAGAAGATAACACAAGATAAGGAAAGTCGAGTACAACTTTCCTTCGCGGGAAAGTTGCAAACCAACGAAATCAACTTAGCTATTATATATTATTACTAAGCAAATTTTATTGTCTTTATTAAGCAAAGTTATGAAACTAATAAGTAACAAAAGATCATTAGCATAAAGGAATCCATAACCAGGGAGCAATTTATGCTACTAATTCCTCTGATTGTCAAACAAAACCAAAAATTCACACAAACCTAAATTAATCACTATTTCTATTGATTTATAAATCACTTTAAATAACATTTACTTATAAACAAATCATATTTATTTAAACAGAGCTGAAATTAATCATGAAGATAGATATCAGTGACATAAACTCACATGTCAAATTTCATGATTTTTGGAGAAACACAGAAAATCACATAATTCATCAAAGTTGCATTTATTAATTAAAGTGCAGATTTAATTGTTATAGTAAAATTACTCAAAACACAAGTTTTATAATTTTTATATTAGCACAGACATGGTATCATCTTACATGTCAAATTTCATAATTAACAGAGCTATAGAAAAAATTATAGCAAAAAATAACAAAACTGATTACTGTTCAAAAAGACAGAAAAAGAAAAACGGAAACTAGCCCAAACTGGGCTTTCGGCCTGCTCCCGCGCGGCCCAACGCGCGCGAAAACGGCCCGGCCTGACTCCTGCCCGCGCGCCTCAACGCTTTTGCAGAAAAGCCCTTCAGTTTCTAAGGAAACAACCCGCAGTCCAGCGCGCTATTCACCCGAGTCACGTGATTTGCAACCAACACCCCGTAACCTGTCGTCTTTGCAAACGGGAAGTCCCCGACTTCGGCCAGCGCGCACGGCGATGCACCGAGCGTCGGCGAGTCTTACGCCGGCCATCTCCGGCCAGTAGAGATCTAACGGACGCGAGCATCATCACCGGCGGGTCACCCGCGGCCGATAGAGCCCCTAACCCTAAACGCTACCGCTCCGGTGAGGTCTGGCCACGCACGGCGGCGGACCGGACCACGGCGGAACTGTTCCGGCGAACTAAGGCTAGTAGCAGAAGAACGGAGGGGCTAGGAAGCTTCAGTAGCTCACCCTGGTGCTGCCTGTGTAGTTGGTTCGAGCGGAGGATGAACGGAGAGAAAGTGTCCACGGGGCAGTGGCTTCCGGCGGCAAGCTCCGGCGAAGAAAAGGTTGTTCCGGCGAGTCCTGAGCATCAAACAGGGAACCATCGAGCCGACGAGCACCCTGGAGTCAAGGTGAAACGGAAACAGGAGACAGAGAGAGTAGAGGAGTGCCCGGTTGAGCTGGCCACAGTGAGGTAGAGCTCGGCGGCGATTTCGCCCGGCGGGAAGGAAACCGGCGAGCACGAGCGCTATGAAGTAGTAGAGGTAGAAAGAATGAGTCTGGGAGACGCGCAAAGAAGTGAAGGAGTTATAGTTGCGGTCAATTTTGGATGAGAAGGCTCGGGTTGCAGTGAATTTGGGATCGAGATCGGAGTGTTCCCGTCGGCGCCCTGGTGTCAACACGGCGACGGCGAGCGCAGGAGGAGGCGCCACGACGCGAGGAAAAGTGCCAGCAGCAGCTCGACCATGCCACGGACTCGGTCGCGCGTTCCTTCGGGAGAGGTCGACGGCCAACACGCGAGCAGGAGAGATCAAAAGATCGTCTCCCTGCCGCCATAAATAGGGAAAGGAGCTTATCCCCCCTTTTCTCCTTTCTACCCTTTTGTAAATTTGGAAATTACTTTGGATTTTTGAATATAAGTTGAAAATATGTTAAAATATCAAATGCTCAGAATTCAAAACTAAACATCTTTTATTTTAGCAACATGAGGAAAATATGCTTAGATTTTGAATTAGAGTTTGAAAATCAAAAGGGGACAAAAAAGGGCAAAAGTGTATTTTCACAATTACTTTTGATTTCATAAGAAAACTTGAAAAACTTTATACATCAAAGTTGTTCCTTATCAAAAATAGAACAACTTTGCTTTTTGGAGCATAACCAAATTGTGCTTAATTTTGAAACTACACAAAAGGGGATAAAAACTGATTGATTTTCAATTTGAAACCAATTCAAACTCGTTTTCCAAATTACTTCAGATTTTCTTTAGTAACTTGAAAATCTATCTTAATAAAAGTTATTGCATTTAATCCTCTCTACCACTTTGACTAAAGGACCAAAATCTAATTCTTTTTAGTTTTTGAAATCTAGTGTTGGGGTCAAATTTAGGGTTTAAAAGATTTCAAATTTATTCAAAATTTTATACAGAAACTTTGAAAACTTTGAATACCAAAGTTGTCCCTCTCAACAAGAGCTACAACTTTGCTTTTGAAATCACTTTGAAATTTTGACTTTCTTTTTGACTTATAAAAAGGGGACAAAAAGAGAGATTTAAAAACCAAAGTTTTCTCACTAACCCTTTCATGAAACACCAAACATCACAATCAAACCACATATATTTCAAACATGGAAATCAACACTCAAAAACATACAACACTCTTGTCAAACATATAAAGCATCATAATTATACTTAAAACATGAACTGCTTTTATGCCATGATGCCAGATGATTATGCATACTAAACTTAATTAGAATTTTAATTAAAGCTTAACACTAGGGATGTTATAGTCGGCGTGGTCGCTGGCGTGGTGACAAGTGGCAGCGCGGGGTTGGCCGCGAGCGCCAGCTGTGCGGTGGCGGGTGCCATGGTGTGGGTGGGACCGCGCCTCATTTCCGTGAAATGTCAAGGGTTAAAATGTAAGACTTCCAAGACTCATTGAACAATGGTTATAGGACTGCGGGTTGATTGAAGAAAAGGCTAAGGGCTCTTTTGCAAGTTTGCCACGGCCAGTCGGCGTGGTGCGGCTGCGGCTGACGTGGTCGCCACGTGGCGCGATGCCACTGGTGCGGTGCACCACGCTGTGCAGTGGATCGGCGAACGTGGCCAGGTGAACCAAATCCACCGCAACAGTGGACAAGGTCTATACCCCTTCGCGTGTGTTGGTAGTTCTTAACTTCACTAAAGATAGAGCTAGGCAACTATCCCCGGTAACGGCCCAGAAATGCTTGTTGACACTTGCTAACGTCGTTACTAGGAGTAGACTATGGAATCTATCCCTGGCAACGACGCCAGAAATGCTTGTAGCAAGTCCAGTCACTATACCTAAAGGAGTGAAGCTAAAGCAGCTATCTACTAATGTCAAATGGGGTTGTCAATCCTGACACTAGTAGGAGCTAGCTAGAGAGATTGCAATCTACCTAGAGGAGATTCTGCAAGCGCACAGAACTATCGTAGTAGCACTTCGCCTGAGAGTACCGGGTGTCGATTTATTTGATCCCAAAGGAAGGCTAGGGTGGTGTATGAGTCGAGTCGAGGAGGGGATGAGAGTCGAAGAATAAGAAAGGAAAAAGGAGAGGAGATGAAAGGCTAGAAAGAATTTATGAGTGGATAGGTAAGGATGAAATGAATGGTTAGGGTAAGGTGGATGGATAGGTAGATAAGGGGAATAAGATAACTAAGGATAACTAATATAACTAACTAATAACTAATAACTACTCCTAGATAACTACGAAGCAAGATAGGCAAATGCCAAACAAGCAACCAAGTTAAGTATAGTTTTATTCCTATCTTGTCAAGTACCGAGGCGTACTAGCCTTTACCACTGAATTAGGTTGAACGCTAGCACAACGAGCCTTACTATTAAACTAGACCAACTACGTGGTGGAATTCAAGGCGCACAGGGCTGTCGCCACCTGCTTGCTACCACAACTATCCGGGGGTCTAGCCATATCTGAAGGTAAGTCTATAACTAAGCACCACGCCTAATTATATTCTAACTATCTCTACCCTGGCCTAGAATAGAGACACCCTTGCGGACGTCAGAGCAAATACTTGACTTAAAAAGATAAACACTAAACTAACTAAGCAACCTATTGGCAAAGATCAAACACTAAGCACACTAGAGATTAACTACTATGGCTAAGTGAATTGAAATGTAGGATAGCTAGGTACTCAAGCAATCAATCAAGTATACTACTCAATACTGGCAAGTAGAATAAAGTAATACTTGAAATGATGAACTAGAATATAGTAAAGTGCTTGAGTTACAAGAGCAAAACCTGAACTGGAGATGAAGGAAGACTCTTCCCAACTCCAGGACCGATTACTCGCACGCTTCTACTCTTGAGCTAAGCCTTGAGCAGCGCTTCCGCGAGGGCAATGAGGCAAGGATGCCTTGCTCTACTAGCTACCTACTTGCCTAAGCTTGGCTAAATCCTAAGCTATTAGCTCTCTAGCTTTAGCCTTGCTTTGCTTCTTCCTTCCTTTCCTTTCCTTGCTTTCCTTGCTTGAAATGAAGTGACACCTCCAGGGGGTATTTATAGTAGAGAGGTGGAGTAGGGGCTACTCCACCGCCACATCATCGATCCGCGTGATGATGGATGAGAGCCCTTGGATCGTAACCTCCTTCAAATCAATGGTGGAGAAGAATTAAGCATGTGCTTCTTTAATTTAACATGTGCTTCTTTGCATGGCGGCATGCATGATCCACACCACTCCCTCCTGAGCCCTCCGATGCCACCGACCTAGTGACCGAGGGCTAAGATTTGGCCCTGGGGTGGTCACACGGATCAGTGACGTGGCAGGGGAGAAGTTTGGGCGCCACCTAGGGGTGGCGGGCGCCACCCCACTAGGGCCCAAATGGGCCCTGGTGAGTGGTCTCGGCCCCTGGTGGATCCATTCTCCAAATTTGGTCCAAATCCTGCATTCAAATAAAAATCTATGGACATGTGGAATTTGGTTAGTTTGAAACCTATTTGACTACTTTTCATGCCTTTTTGGTGAATTTTTGGGTAAAATGTTGATGGTAAAACAAGTGTTTAAGTACCATCAATAGCGTGCTCTTCTAATCGGGGCCGTCGATCTGAATCTCAACGACACAGAGGGAAAAGGGAGGGTACGTTGTGACCGGCGGCGTAAAGGGCCACGACGGCGTTAGAGCTAGTGCGGCGGCGCCATGGTCGGGCGGTGCTCGGCAATGGCGAGGCGGCGCCCGTCTGGTGGCAGTGCTAGCGAGGGAGAGGGGGCACGAGGATGGGATGGGTGGGTGTGGTGGCGCAATGCGGTGCCCTGGAATGTGCTTTTACGAGAGAAGGGAGGATAGGAGCGCTCGGTAGCGTGTTGTAGATGGCGGTGGTATTCGGTTAGCCGCCAGGGGGTAGAGAGAGCACAAAAAGGAAGAACGGAGGGCGCAGCTGCGTGAATTAGATGGGATGACGGCTTCGGAGATGCCCAACGCCTTCGAATGTGGGAAGGAGTTGGGGCTCGGTCCATCCGACCGATGCAGATCAAAGGCGGATGCGAGGGGAGGGGCGATCGGAGGTGGGGGAAGGAGTCTGTCACGTGGGGCCAACGCATTAGTGGGGGGGGGGGGGGGGGGTGCGGCGGCGCGGCGCCTGAGGCGGCTCGGGCCGGGGCGAGCAGGAGGCTCTGGTGGGCCAAAACGGAGGCGAGCCGGTGCGGGGAAGGAAGTGGGTTGGCTCGTGCTGCGCGCGGTGTGGGCCGAGCGCTAGACCCAGGGAGGATGGGGAGGAGAGGAGGCAACGGCTGGGCCGGCGGAACTGGGCTGATCTGCTGCCGGGGCGGTGGGCTCGACCCGCACGGAAAGAAAGAGGGCACTAGGCCGCAGGGGAGGGGAGAGGGGAGTGAGTTTGTGGGTTGGGCTGCAAAAGGGGAGAGAGGAGGTGAGCCCGGTTGCCTTTCTCTTTTTCTTTTTCATTTGATTTGCCAAACTTTTCAAAAGCCTTTTGAATTCAAAATCAAATCTAGTTTGAAATCAAATAGTTTGGTAAAAGTTTTGAAATATTTTCCCCTAGGTTTTGAAAATAAAATTTGAGTTTGATTTTATAAAGTTTTCACAAACCTTTTATTTATTTTAAAAATAGAATAAATTTGGTTCGCCCTATTTGGGTTTAATAAAATTCTTTTTCACCCAATAAAATTATGCAATGGCATGAATGCAACAAACATTTGGCTAGAATTTTTCCTCCCTCTAGGATTTTGGCCATTTTCTTATTAAATTCTAATTTATTTTAATTAATTAAATACCGGGGTGTTACAAACCTATCCCCTTAAGTTGAATCTCGTCCCGAGATTCAGGGTGGCTACAGTCATTACAAAGAAGCAAATCAAACAAGTGCACAAGTACATGTCATACAACGTACTATGAGATTAAACAATTATGGTGGGCATCTTATGATTTGGAGGACCTAGTTTAAATCATAATTTGAATTTTCAGCAGAGAAAGACTACAGAAGTGGGAAAATGAGGTGAGGCTTTGTAAACATAGTTTTGTAAACTCGACGACTGACTAGGTTAGCGTCCTACAGTCAACATGGCTTTGATACCACTCTGTCACACCCCAATTTTAAGAACAAAATTAGAGCACAATATATGTATACCGGGATCAATTTTCATACATATATCGACATCATAGTAAATATCAAAACAATGCTTTATTAATATATCGAACTTTATTACAAAAATGACCCTCGGGTCCAAAAGAAAAGTACAAACTCTCACTCTAACTCTAATGTAGACTCACGGAAACTATACGCCATCTCCACAGGAAGGTCGACCGGGGGTTGCGCCATCCTAGTACAGGTCGTCTGGGTCGTATCCACCATCTTCTGGGTATAAGTTGTTGGGATCGTATCCACCTTCTTCTCGGTACTCCTGCTCCGTGTCGTAGACTCCAACGTCTGGGTGGGGTAGCAGGGGGGACAAAGAGGAAGGGTGAGTACATCGAAATGTACTCAACAAGTGTAGGAAATATATGCTTATGAGGCTAATAACAAAGGTAGGCTGACTCTGTTTGACTCAAACGCCTAAAGCAACACAACCCTATTATTCCTATTTCCTATGCACCTATTTACTAGGTTATAACCACAGTCTCCAACAGTAACAGTAACCACACTCGGAGTCGTACCAAGCAAAACCACACTCGGAGATCCATCGAACAACCGACACTTGGAGTCCACCAAGCAACCACACTTGGAGTCACACCAAGCAACCACACCTAAAGTCCATCAGGCAAACCACACCTAAAGTCTATCAGATGACCCAAACCAGTAACTAGTAACCAACTAATCTCAAAGAAGTCCAAGCCCGCTCGTGACCATGAGCACGACTGGTATATCAGTTTTAATACTCAGCAGAGTTCGCACATCTTTGCCCATGAGTCGTGCATTCCTCGTCATGCTAGACACTGCCAAGGTGCACAACGGGGTCACACTACAAGGCCGTTACAAAGAGTCCTCCTATAGGCATTAGTCCCATATGTCACGACATAGAAGCTACCTTCCGTAAACACCAGGTCTGGCGCCCGAGCCTAGGAGCTGGTCTTCCGTACCAAGCAGTATCCTGCGTGGAAGAATCCTATGTACCCATGTCCATATGAAACTAATAATCACATGAGGATTCTCTAATTACTTAGCCAGTCCCAGAGCCATATAGGCCTCATGGTTTGCGCTGTTGAAAGGTCCTAGTTTGGTTTTGGTAATTGAGTGACAACTTAGGTGGACTAATATGTGTTTGAAGCGAATTACACAGGTGATCATGTATGAGCAACATATGCCAAAGAGGTGAAATGGCTTGGAGGATGTTGCAAGGCTCATGCATGTGATGGAGGAGCTTAATGCACATGAAACATGACATGTGGTCATGTGGCTAAGATGGTGAAGATCAAGGCAAGGCTTGGCTTGATGGACCGATTGCGAAGGTGAAGAGCAAGTTGGAGGCTTTGAAGCCGTTGGTACCGAGTGTCGGGAGGCTTAAGCAAGACTTGGCGCCGAAGGACGAAAGCAATGGTGAAGAGCAAGTGAGGTCGAGATCGATGGACCATGGAGGCCAAGTGATGATATGAAGTGGATCATATCATTTGATGATAGGTTGGTGCATGTGTTGCATCAACACCAAAGGAGATGGAATGGAATGCGCAAGGCAAAGGTATATTTGTAGGGCATTTCATTTCACCGGTCATAGGTGTGTAGAGAAGTTTATGACCGGGTTTAGGATAGATGGCCGTCCTATCAAGGGGAGCAAACTTGTTTGCATATCGGTCATCGAGTGCCACTTGAGCGATCTAACTTTGCGATGTTACTAGGATCGAGTGGCGCGGTAAGAGCTAGTGAAAATCCTTTGAAAAATGATTGTGAAAATGCTTACACACATGCACATGATGGTGTTCACTTGATGGTGTTGGCACATTTGCAAAGGAGAAGGTGTTGGAGTTGATTTGGATCAACTCGGAGAAGTTTTTGGAGAAAACTTTGGTTGAAAAAGAGAAGCGATGGATCTTGGATTGGAAATCTGTTCTAATCCTTTGTGCTTTGGATTGTGTATTCATCTGGGTTGTGTAGCCCTCTGAATAAGCTTTCCAAAATGTCTAAGATCATTGAAATCGGAGTTCAGAGCTAAGAGTTATGGCCGTTGTAGTGCGGAGCTCAGGCTGGTGCAGTCGGTGGTACCGACCCAAGTGCACTGTTCACAGGCTCTCTATTTTGAGCCAAGTTTGTCCTACTGGTAGTACCGCCATAGGGCCAGTAGTACCGGGCTCGGCAGTACCGACCCTAGGGGTCGGTGGTTCCGTGGTTTGGAGGAAGTTTGGAGGCTCTCTGTGTAGATCCAAGGTTGGCTTGGCGGTAGTACCGCCATAGGGCCGGTACTACCGACCGTTGGTGGCACCGAGGGTTGGAGGAAGTTTGGTGCTCTCTGTGTGGATCCAGTTTGTCCTGTCAGTAGTACCGCCATAACGCTGGTAATACCGACCCCCGGTGGTACCGACCGAAGCGCAAAAAGGGGGAACAACTAGTTGGCCACTCCCCTCTATATATAGTGGTTGAGGCCGGCCGTGGGCTGGCTGCTGCAGCACCCCAAAGCCTTTGTGGCTTGTGAGAGAGTGCTAGGTAGCCCTCTAACTCGCTTGTGCTTGCTAGTGTGCAAATCTACCGCGAGTGAGCGATTCTAGTGTGTTGCTTTGAGAGATAGCATCGAGTGGCACTAGGTGATTGAGTTGCAAGCCGGTGGTGCTTATTACTCTTGGAGGTTGCCACCTCCTAGACGGCTTGGTGCTTGTCTCCGTCGAGAAGCCCGCGTGAAGATTATGCGTGGCTCCGGAGAAGCTTTGTGAGGGGTATTGTGCTCACCCCGTGGGAGATCGCGAAGAGCAGCTCTAGTGGAAAGAGGTGTGAAGAGCGCCAAGTGGTCTGGCCGGATCGAAAGCTAGAGTGTCACACCCGGTTTTAAAAACAAAACCAGGTATACACCATATGTGAGCCCAGGAAGTCAAATCTCACATATAGCTACAAATAAAGGGTAATATCGAAAGACAATGCTCATATATAACGTATATAAAACAAAAGAACATAACCTTAAAGAGCAGACAACGGAAAGACACTCCGATCTTCAGATGGAGACACCAACTTCACAGGGACAACTGACTGGTTGATCACAAGCCTAACTTCTTCAACTCTTGCAGTCTGGTACCCATCCGAGATTTTTCCAAAGTATTGAAAAGTAAAGCAAGCATAAGTACATCTCGTACTTAACAAATATAACATGGGGTTCATGAGGCTCAAAAAGGCTGACACTAGTTTAACTGCATTAGCTTTTAGTTGGCATGATTTTAGCATTAAATAGCATCAAAGTATAACCATCCCAAGTTAAACATATGATCAAGTAAACATGTATCCATTGAATAAAATATCATCATCATTACCATTATTTAGCAACAACTATACCATAAGAATTCCAGGCCGCTCGTAACCGAGAGCACGGCTGATATATCAGTTTTACACTCTGTAGAGGTTGTACACTTTACCCGATGATTAGTGATTCCTGTTTGCCAGGGATAGCTAGTCCCATATCACACTACCAAGGTGCATGGCTGGGTTTCACTGCGCAGCCTTTCAAAGGTTCGTCTAACAAGTTAGGGCCGCTAGGTTTCATTAGTCAGTCTGTGTGATACAACCAGTCCCAGGGATCCACAGTCTGCTGTCCACCATTTGCGCCACAAGGGTAACCTCTAACAAGCTAGAAAAGGTCCTCATACTGAGCTAAGGTTAGAGCCATATAACTCCCATGGTTGCACTGTTGTCCCGGGTGATCCCTTATAGTAGTTCCTAAACCATGTTGCTATAAAAGTCATATTTTAACATGTCACGTATATCATTAAAACAAATTTACAAGATCATAGTTTAAGTTGAGCACTAGCATCAAGCTATCCAATGCATACCCATGGTTATCAAGGCATAAGATCAAACTTCTAGGATAAGTCTATATAGGCATCAAGGTAGACACATGCAATATGAATTAAGTGATTACGGTGAATAGGTAACAAGGATGGTCCCATGCTATACTTGCCTTAAACTCAAGATCCTTCTTCTGTTGACTCGTAGACTTCCAAAGGTTGACTCTTGATCACGATCTCTTGATCACGAACGTATAACTCACAGACTGGACATACGATCATAGGACAACACACAAGCATCCAAAGGCAATCATGCAAAGCAAACATAGCCTATGATTAGAATAGTACACCAACCAATAAATAAATAAATAAAGAGTTTTGAAAACTGATCTACGATTAACTACGATCACACAGACACGAAGATCACTCTAATCGGAGCTATACCGGAAAAGATATGAACTAAACAAGATTAAAGACACTAATTATTAGATTAGATTTAACTCAAATTTTAATTACAGAAAATAGTACTGAAAGTTATATAGTTTGAAAGAACTTTTTGAAACGAATCTAACGCAAGTTGAACGGTTCAAATCGGAGTTAAAACGGAGAAGTTATAGGGGTTTAAAGTGAGTGGCAAAACTATAAATAAAACAAACTAGATTTTGCAGATTTAAATAAATAAAAGAAAATTGGAAACTCGGCTGGACTGCGCCTCAAAAAGGAGAAAACGCAGGGGTTTGGATGGAAGTTTTCACAGGCTCATCGCACAGTGCAAGGTGGAGCGCGGGTTGAGGCTTAAGAAATTGTAAGGGTCATTTTGTAAAACTGCCATCGAAAGGGTATCAACCGCGGATGGCCGTTCGATTTGAAATAGGTGGTGGAGATCAGATCCAGGGGGGTTGGCGGCGCTGTCGCCGGAGTTGGAGCGGATGCGGCGGCTCCATGGCCGGACTGCGGCGGCGGAAACCGATCTCGAGCTAGAAAGTGATAGAGACCACAGGAGTTGGTTCAATTGAACCAGGAGCTCAAGGGAATCTCACCTGACCCAAAGATGGCGACGGGGAGACCTCAGAGACGGCTGGCGACTCGGTTAGACGGCAGCGGCTCTGAAATCAACGACGAGCAATTAAGACATGAAACAAAAGGATGAAAAGAGAGGTAAACATTCTGGCGGCTTCGGGATGGCGATGCGGAGCTCGAGGAACCTTCGGGGGGTGTTGGAACTTGCTGAAACGCTGGGCATACGGCGGTGGGTTCACGGCGGATCACGGAGCTCTCGTCTTGGCGATTTAGGGCACGAAGGGCTCGGGTTTTCGAGAAAAAGAGAGGCGGCGGGCTCGGGCGAGCTTTATAGGAGCCCTGGTTTGGCCAATACGGCAAGGGGGAAGGGCGTAGGCGCGGCGGATTTGGGCTCGGTGCTAGAGTCCACGGGGTTTACGGGGGGGAGGGAGAAAGAGCTGACCGGTGGGGACACGGGGTCAGCGAGAGACGAGCGAGCGCGTGCGGAGGCCGCTGCAGCTGACAAGCGGGGCCGGTACGTCAGCGAGAGCAGGGAGGAGGGTGCAGCGCGTGCGCGACGGGGACAACGCGGCTGACGCGTGGGACCCAGAGGTCAGTGGGAGCGGGGCGAGTGCGCGGCTTGCAAGCGCGCGGGCGCTGCTGCAAGAGAAGGCTGGGCCGGCGGCGGCGGATTCGGCCCACGCGGGAAGGGGAGGAGCGCTCGGGCCAGTTGTGCTGATCCGGGCCGAAAGAAGGAGGAGGAGAGGTGCCAAGGAACTGGGCCACCTAGGCTGAAACGGATGGAGGGAGGGAGAAGCTAATCGGGCCGCGGGAAAGGTAGGGAGAGGAGCAGGTCCTGGGCCGACTCGGGCCAGAAGTGAAGAAGGGAGGGGTGAGGAGAAAGAAAGGCTTTTCTTTTATTTAAGCCAGGTTTCCCAAAACTATTTTCAAACAAATTTGAATTCATTTTGAGTTTTGGTCAAAACCATACATCTCAAAAACTCAAATGCTCCAACATGAATACACAAACATGTTTCTAAACCCTAGGATCAATTTTAATTTAGTGAAAACCTTTATTTCCCTACATTTTATGAGCACATAAATTCATAAATAAAGCATTTTAACTCTAATTTCAGAAATGCAAATTTCAGGGTGTGACAAATCTACCCCCCTTAAAAGAATCTCGTCCTCGAGATTCGAAAGAGGAAGAACAAAGAGATAGAGATACTCTGACTTTGACTTTTATCTGCACTTTCTCGAGTAACTTCATCATACTTATCAGGACCGGTGTAGCCGTGAGGCTTTCTGAGTCTTCGTGGAGTCGACTTATAGATGGTCAAAACCAACTTGCTCTGGATATATTGAAGATCGACCCTCATCTTGCAACAAAGATCAAACTTGATGCATACTTGAGCTTCTTGAAAACAATCAAACATGTTACCAAACTCACGCAAGAAGACAACTGCTCTTGATAGTGACTTTTCAACCATAGAGATAACCAACACCTCTCATAAAAACACTAGGATGTGAGAAACCTTCTTGTAACTCCTTTATCTTGGCTACCCCCCTTAAAAAGAGTTGAACTAGGGGACACAAAAGGGTAGCTTGCATATTATTTCCAGCATGTTGACAGCCATACCCAACTTCTGATATCCCAGAGAAACTTATATGTAAAGGTAAGAACAAGAATTCTGAAATTTCTCGCGAGTAGCAAAACAGCAGTGCAGTAAAACAGCCATAACTCGAGCTCTGTTTATCCAATGAAGTTGCAGTTTACCTTTCTCGAAAGCTTATGAAATCCTCTACAACTTTAATGTATAACACTTTTCCAGATTCTGTAGGCAAGGTCGTTGAAAATAATAGACAACAGAAACTATTCCAGATTCCAGACAGCACAGATGCATCGACTTGTGAATTTCATAACTCCAAAACCATAACAGCTATCAGGGTGGTTCTTGCGCTCAGAGAAAGATCATGAAGTCTAATTGTGTCCAGAATTGTTTCATGATTTTTGAACATCCATAAACAGAGATATAAGTTGATAAAGACAGACTGCTCCGGAAAGGTAGGATAGAGGAAACAGAAGAAACATAAACCCAACCTTCTATGCATGAACCTTAAGCCTATCAACTAAACTTAAATGAGATTGTGAGAAATCCACAAAATCATTTGCACTCATTACAAAGATGCAAAACAAATATTATCATAAGGACAAGCAACAAACATTACAGATTCACAAGCCACACATGAGCCAAAGACTTGACTTTACTTCGCTACTAACGTGTTATTACATAAGGGCTCAAGAACTAGAACACGATACACCTGTAAGAACATCAAGGGCAGCTTTTCTTGTACACTCTTCATTTGTCATCTGTTATCAGGGACTTCCTTTGCATCAGGCACTGACATCACTTGTTGGTGGCTACTCTGTAGTGACTGGGCTGTGGCTACTTTCTTGAGTCGGTTGTTGACCTTTTTGGGGCAAGATCTGACGTAATGTCCTTCCTGTTGGCAATGATAACATCTTCCTTTGGCTGGATCTGCTGCGGTAGAAGTGTTGTTTGATGTGCTGCCATCTTGCTGACTCAGAGGATTGACTTTTACCAGTTTATTCTGCTTCTTAACTCGCTTCCGTGGTTGGAATTCTTTGTAGGTGATTGTCCATCCATCTATGCAAACCTCATGCGGAAAGTTCTTAACTGGAGGAGCTTCTAAATGCTGCTGATCTAGGCTGGTCTGAAAAAGAGTTGAAACTGGATGTGACACTGGGGTAGAACTCAACTGTTGGTGACGTATCAACGGTGGCTCGAATGAATTTGCTTTCCTTTTCTTGTCTTCCTTGACTACACCACTTGGGTTCGCTTTGACCTCATCCTTGGTTGACTTCTCTTGAAGACAAGAATTCCCATAATGCTTGCAACAAAGACATCGATCCTGAACCTCTTGCATCTTACTGCTGCTATCTTCCAACAGACTTGCTTGACATTCATTGGGTGATAATGGCATACCTCGATATTCAATCCTTTCGCCTGATGGTGTTCTTAAAAACACTGAACGTCGGGAATAATTGACATCACTTTTACGACCCCTTAACCATCCATGTCCAAGGATAACATCGATTCCGGAGAGTTCCAAAACATTCAGCTTCACTATGAATTCACTCTCCTTTATCTGGACTCTAACATCTCGACATTCATGGTTTGTCTCAATTTCTCCAGTTGGTGTGCGAACTACTATGAGCTTCTTTGTTGGCCATTCCCTTATCTTTAGGCGAGCTACAAACTTGGCAGAGATGAACGAGTGCGAGGCACTAGGGTCAAAAAGAACCATGGCAGTTACGGAATTGACTGGGATCATGCCATACACAACTTTCTTTGCTCCATGAATAGTGGTCATATCCACATGCCTCAATTTTCCGTAAATGTAATCTTGCTCCACTTCATCACCTTGTAACTGTTCTTTATGGCTTCCTTCCATGTTGGTTGGTCCGTGTGTTGCGTCTTGTTGTTGCGTCATTCTTCCAAGGTCTTGACTTTGCATAGCGATCAACTTTTGTTTGTCAACTGCGGTCAGAGATGATATAGCTTGGTCAACGATCCATCTACTTAGACAGAGGGAAGTTTTCAAGAGCAATTCAAGGCAAGGAGTAAAGGTGAGAGCAAAATTTAAAATTTAAGCAACAAGGAGGAGATAAATAACAAGGGTAGAAAATACAATAGGGAGAAAATATCAAGGTTGATAGAACAAGAGTTCTATAGCAATTTTCAAACTTTAAAACGGCCAGTTTCTAACTAGGCTTGCGTCCTACAGTCAGCATTGCTCCGATACCACTTTGTCACACCCAGTTTTAAAAACAAAACCAGGTATACACCATATGTGAGCCCAGGAAGTCAAATCTCACATATAGCTACAAATAAAGGGTAATATCGAAAGACAATGCTCATATATAACGTATATAAAACAAAAGAACATAACCTTAAAGAGCAGACAACGGAAAGACACTCCGATCTTCAGATGGAGACACCAACTTCACAGGGACAACTGACTGGTTGATCACAAGCCTAACTTCTTCAACTCTTGCAGTCTGGTACCCATCCGAGATTTTTCCAAAGTATTGAAAAGTAAAGCAAGCATAAGTACATCTCGTACTTAACAAATATAACATGGGGTTCATGAGGCTCAAAAAGGCTGACACTGGTTTAACTGCATTAGCTTTTAGTTGGCATGATTTTAGCATTAAATAGCATCAAAGTATAACCATCCCAAGTTAAACATATGATCAAGTAAACATGTATCCATTGAATAAATATATCATCATCATTACCATTATTTAGCAACAACTATACCATAAGAATTCCAGGCCGCTCGTAACCGAGAGCACGGCTGATATATCAGTTTTACACTCTGTAGAGGTTGTACACTTTACCCGATGATTAGTGATTCCTGTTTGCCAGGGATAGCTAGTCCCATATCACACTACCAAGGTGCATGGCTGGGTTTCACTGCGCAGCCTTTCAAAGGTTCGTCTAACAAGTTAGGGCCGCTAGGTTTCATTAGTCAGTCTGTGTGATACAACCAGTCCCAGGGATCCACAGTCTGCTGTCCACCATTTGCGCCACAAGGGTAACCTCTAACAAGCTAGAAAAGGTCCTCATACTGAGCTAAGGTTAGAGCCATATAACTCCCATGGTTGCACTGTTGTCCCGGGTGATCCCTTATAGTAGTTCCTAAACCATGTTGCTATAAAAGTCATATTTTAACATGTCACGTATATCATTAAAACAAATTTACAAGATCATAGTTTAAGTTGAGCACTAGCATCAAGCTATCCAATGCATACCCATGGTTATCAAGGCATAAGATCAAACTTCTAGGATAAGTCTATATAGGCATCAAGGTAGACACATGCAATATGAATTAAGTGATTACGGTGAATAGGTAACAAGGATGGTCCCATGCTATACTTGCCTTAAACTCAAGATCCTTCTTCTGTTGACTCGTAGACTTCCAAAGGTTGACTCTTGATCACGATCTCTTGATCACGAACGTATAACTCACAGACTGGACATACGATCATAGGACAACACACAAGCATCCAAAGGCAATCATGCAAAGCAAACATAGCCTATGATTAGAATAGTACACCAACCAATAAATAAATAAATAAAGAGTTTTGAAAACTGATCTACGATTAACTACGATCACACAGACACGAAGATCACTCTAATCGGAGCTATACCGGAAAAGATATGAACTAAACAAGATTAAAGACACTAATTATTAGATTAGATTTAACTCAAATTTTAATTACAGAAAATAGTACTGAAAGTTATATAGTTTGAAAGAACTTTTTGAAACGAATCTAACGCAAGTTGAACGGTTCAAATCGGAGTTAAAACGGAGAAGTTATAGGGGTTTAAAGTCAGTGGCAAAACTATAAATAAAACAAACTAGATTTTGCAGATTTAAATAAATAAAAGAAAATTGGAAACTCGGCTGGACTGCGCCTCAAAAAGGAGAAAACGCAGGGGTTTGGATGGAAGTTTTCACAGGCTCATCGCACAGTGCAAGGTGGAGCGCGGGTTGAGGCTTAAGAAATTGTAAGGGTCATTTTGTAAAACTGCCATCGAAAGGGTATCAACCGCGGATGGCCGTTCGATTTGAAATAGGTGGTGGAGATCAGATCCAGGGGGGTTGGCGGCGCTGTCGCCGGAGTTGGAGCGGATGCGGCGGCTCCATGGCCGGACTGCGGCGGCGGAAACCGATCTCGAGCTAGAAAGTGATAGAGACCACAGGAGTTGGTTCAATTGAACCAGGAGCTCAAGGGAATCTCACCTGACCCAAAGATGGCGACGGGGAGACCTCAGAGACGGCTGGCGACTCGGTTAGACGGCAGCGGCTCTGAAATCAACGACGAGCAATTAAGACATGAAACAAAAGGATGAAAAGAGAGGTAAACATTCTGGCGGCTTCGGGATGGCGATGCGGAGCTCGAGGAACCTTCGGGGGGTGTTGGAACTTGCTGAAACGCTGGGCATACGGCGGTGGGTTCACGGCGGATCACGGAGCTCTCGTCTTGGCGATTTAGGGCACGAAGGGCTCGGGTTTTCGAGAAAAAGAGAGGCGGCGGGCTCGGGCGAGCTTTATAGGAGCCCTGGTTTGGCCAATACGGCAAGGGGGAAGGGCGTAGGCGCGGCGGATTTGGGCTCGGTGCTAGAGTCCACGGGGTTTACGGGGGGGAGGGAGAAAGAGCTGACCGGTGGGGACACGGGGTCAGCGAGAGACGAGCGAGCGCGTGCGGAGGCCGCTGCAGCTGACAAGCGGGGCCGGTACATCAGCGAGAGCAGGGAGGAGGGTGCAGCGCGTGCGCGACGGGGACAACGCGGCTGATGCGTGGGACCCAGAGGTCAGTGGGAGCGGGGCGAGTGCGCGGCTTGCAAGCGCGCGGGCGCTGCTGCAAGAGAAGGCTGGGCCGGCGGCGGCGGATTCGGCCCACGCGGGAAGGGGAGGAGCGCTCGGGCCAGTTCTGCTGATCCGGGCCGAAAGAAGGAGGAGGAGAGGCGCCAAGGAACTGGGCCACCTAGGCCGAAACGGATGAAGGGAGGGAGAAGCTAATCGGGCCGCGAGAAAGGTAGGGAGAGGAGCAGGTCCTGGGCCGACTCGGGCCAGAAGTGAAGAAGGGAGGGGTGAGGAGAAAGAAAGGCTTTTCTTTTATTTAAGCCAGGTTTCCCAAAACTATTTTCAAACAAATTTGAATTCATTTTGAGTTTTGGTCAAAACCATACATCTCAAAAACTCAAATGCTCCAACATGATTGCACAAAGATGTTTCTAAACCCTAGGATCAATTTTAATTTAGTGAAAACCTTTATTTCCCTACATTTTATGAGCACATAAATTCATAAATAAAGCATTTTAACTCTAATTTCAGAAACGCAAATTTCAGGGTGTGACATAGAGCTCTTGGTGAGCACTCCATCGTGGAGAGGTTGGCTTAGTGTCACCACTAGCAAGAGGATCGGCGGCAACCTTGGGCTTGCTTCAACGGGGACTAGATTGGTGGCAACCAAGTGAACCTCGGGATAAAATCTTGTGTCCCTGTCTCTTGTTGCTCTTGTTGTTCTTGTTTCCTTGCATATTATGCTTGTTCTTGTGTTCTTTGTATTCTTCCTCCCTCCTTCACTCTATCTTAGGTTGGGAAGGCTCGATCTACATTTTGGCAAGGAACCAAGACTTGAGGAAGCTACAATCGTCATCTACATAATCTAGGGAAGTGGGGTAATTGCTAGATCTGAGATTGCATCTCACCCTCTTCAATTTCGTAGCTCCCTGCAGGTGCCCAGTAGTACCGGCCTGGCAGCCCGGTAGTACCGGCGTCGGTAGTACCGGCCTAGCAGCCCGGTAGTACCGATTGTGCTATACTTTACACTAGCTTGTATTGCAATACTAATTCATGTGCTAGTGTTTAGTTGCTTAGTTTGTGTAGCTAAGTTGAGCTCTCTAATTTGGCTTGAGTAGCCTTGTTATTGAGCATTGCTAGTGAGCTAGGCTTTGTGCTTTGCTTACTAGAGTGTGTAGGAGCTCCCCCGTGTTTGAAGTACTAGTTGCATAGGTTTGTGTGGCCTTGCTTCTAGAATTGATTAGGTGAGCTCTAGCTAGCCCGACACCTTATTTGCTTTGTTTAGGATCTTTTGTAAGGTGTCATAGAGTATAGGTAGAGGGGTGTAGTCTTGTCTAGACCGATAGTTTTATTTCCGCATTTATTTCGGTTAGCCGCTACGTTTAATCTTAAAAGGACTATTCACTCCCCCTCTAGTCCGCCATCTCGACCCTTCAAGTGGTATTAAAGCTAGGTCTCTCATTTGTGGTCTTTACCGACCCGACAGGATGGTGACTAGTTGGCTAGATGTTGAGTGTGACACACATATTTTTGATGGCACACACTATGCATGGTGGAAACTTCATATGCTTGATCATTTCCGTGCTTTTGGTCCAAAGTTTTGCTGGATCGTGTTGTTGGCTTTACTCATGCCTTGGATGAGAGTAATCTAACCCAAGCGCAAGAGGATAGTCTAACACTCGATGCACAAGCCCGAAGGACCGAAAGTGCTACACAAAGGCGACCAGAGGGGGGTGAATGATAGCTTTAAATTTCTTCTCTAGAAATAGATAGCCCTTGTCCCAGAAAATCACCCCAGAAGCAAGACACGGGCTTGCTAGTATCCACGACCCTAGATGTAGGGTGGATGCTTTCTAGAAGCACAGCGGGATACTACGCAACCCAAGAAGTCCAACGCAAAAGATGGAAATCAAATCCGAGATCGGACGAACAAACCACGAACGAAACAGTGCAGAAGTCACTGTATCAGACGCTGGCGAGCGTCCGATGCAAAATGGACCGTTTTGGAATCTTACTGGACTGGCATCGGACACTGCTACAGTGAACACTCAGCGTCCGATGTGAAAGCCTCGGAGCGTCTGATGTACAATGGAGCGTCCGATGCCCATCGTCCGATGCTCACTAAAAACACAGTTCTTTGACACGTGGCAACAGAGCGTCCGATGTGAAGAACACAACGTCCGATGCTCACGACATCAGCGTTCGATGCCCCCGAAAACGCACAATTCTTTCGCGGATTCAACCCGATCTCCTCCGAATCAAAAGTTCTAAGGCCAAGACTTGATCTGAGGAGTCAAGAGGATGTTAGTGAGCTACTTCTGGGAGATCATGGCTCGAACCTAAATCCAAATCGGTGAATCGAAAGAATTCGGGGCAAAGGAGAGGAAAACCGATCCAACGCAAAAATCAACCGATCTACTAGCTCGTAAGGTTTGAGACAAATTCCTTTGGTGAAAAGATGCGCCTCTCGATCTAGAATAACTCAGTTCAAACAGAATCAAATGAGGGAGAACGAAGCAAATCACTGAGAGGGCAAAACGAAAACCGCAAGAACTCAGCACAAAGATGTGAGACGATCTCAATTCCAACTGGGGCTATATCACCAATTTCATTTCCACACGGTCTCAAAGTACACAGAGGTGGTGTGACACTCTGCGGATCTCAATAGCTACAGCAGGGAATGGGGAGAAGGAAACCCTAGAATGAAAATAGCAAATGACTGAGATAAGGAGGGAGGTGGGTGTCTCCCTCTACTTAAGCTAACATTATTCCCACTCTATCCCTACTGATACAGAGAGCGAACCAGCTAAACCCTAAGGCTATTCTAGACCAGCTCGAAGATGTAGTCGATCCGACGGCCACGCCGCACATCCGGTAGCTTCGCCTCGACGCGACCTCACCCGATGCGGCCACGTGCCGTGACCGCCCTGGACGTCCACCTCGTGAACTCCGCCGCTGGTTTTGTGGCCCAAACCAGCAAACCGTTCGCCCCGAGTTTTGTGGCCCAAACTCGGAAACCCATCAGCGCCCAGGTTTTGAGGGCCAAACCTGGAAACCGTCCTCAGCCCGAGTTTTGAGGCCCAAACTCAGAAACTGACCCACCGGTGGTTTTTCTCTGGCTCAACCACCAAACCGACGCCCTAGAGGGGATGCACCGCCTGTGCACCCCGTCCACCCACATGTCTTCACTTGTCGTTGTCCCAGGCTATCAGCCACAACAGCTGATCCTCAGGCCACCGGTCCCTCAGTCCAAGCCTCACGTCTGCCCTTCACCGCTCCGGGTCCATCAGCACGACACGTCTCTACTTGACCTTCACCTTGCCTTCGATCACTGTCTCCGTGCTCGACACCTGCACAACACAAGCCAAAGAACATGCGCATCATACCAGTTGACAATCACTCATCGTCTCAAGATCTGGCATACACCCATGTATCTGCAATCTCCCCCTTGATGAGTGCATTGTCAACTACCAACACAAATCATATGAAGGTAGAAGAAGAAAGAAGAAGAAAGAGTAGAGAACTCATCCAAATGACCCAAAAGCATATCAAAGCTGAAAGAAGATCAAATGGAGGAGCAGAGCAACTTGGTCTCCAAAGACATGGGCAACGGCTCGACGCAACCAAGCAAAGCAAAGCTAGCCCTCAAGAAGAGGTAGAATAGGCTCAACACCGCTAGCAGGAAAGCTCGATACCAATTGCAACTCGAGAAAGCTCGATACCAATTGAAATGATACCAACTGGAAAGCGCATAAGAATTCAAAGTTGCTAGTCCCTCAAGAAAGAGGCAAAGGCTCAACACAACTAGCTGCAAAATGCTCCAAAATAATTGATATCAACCAAATCAAGTAAAAACTCATCAAACGAGCAAACTCCCTCTGTACATGAACTCCCCCTTGAATAGTGCACACAACTAGGTCATGATTTGTCAAATTTCTCCCCCTTAGTTGATAATGCACTATCAAGCAAATGCATATGAGTCAGAAATGCAGATTAGCAGCTTCAGGAATATAATCGATAGAATGAAAAGATGCTCTAAAGAGTGCTGATCCGACGACTCGACAACAAGTATCAATGCCAGCAAAGGCTCGAACTGATCACCAAATATGAAATATGAACATATGAGCAAAGTGAGCAGTTTTAAGTCATCCAAAAAAGGGTTTCACCATCAAAGTAGCACTGGACATGTATAGACAGGAAGTCAAACAAGTGCTAAATATGTATACAAGGTGAACTACCCCTAGCAAAGTTCAATCATCATGCTATAGAATGAAACATAGACTTATGTTTTCAAAGTTTATCAGAGTTGCAGCGGTAAAAATACACAAGTTCAAATTTCAGCATGTGATTGCGAGAGGTTGAAAGCTTGTCATTGCCTAACTTTTTAACCGGGCTAAGCCTATGCAAAAGCAATCAGAAGCTTAAAGCAATGGTTTTGGTCTTACACTACACGGCTCAAGTTTAACTCAGTGTGCAATAAGAGACAGTCTCGATACCGTGATGTGCTGACAAGCAATCCCATCTCGATCTTTCCAATTCACTTATACTTGGTTCAATTTTAAAACAAAATATGAACATACCAAGCAAGTGAATGACTCAGAACTAGAGACATAGCAACCTAGCATATATGAAAAGCACACGTGATTTCAACACATTCTACACATGCTAGTTGCCAATCTCAAGGGTGAACAAGTTTCAAATTTTAAGTTTATTAAACATATTCACCATTCATAAAACAGCTCAGCTCACAACATGTATCAGTGATCAAAAAGAGCCTAAGCTACAAGCATCATCATATAGCATCGGAGCATACTAGACAGAGCATAGTTACATTCTAAGGAATATAGTCATGAAGGTCAAAAATGCAAAGATGCATGATGAAATGCAAAGACTAATCTACCCAGAAAGAAAACAAAACAAAAAGAAAGAAGTCAGTCTATGGTACAATAACCAAAATGTTTCCCCCAACTAAAAGGGGAAACACACACCAAGCTCACCTCTCAACCTAGCAAAGGTTGATTGGTCTAAAGGCTTGGTAAAAATATCGGCCAGCTGATGATGAGTATCAACATGTCTTAGGTCGATATCACCCTTCTCAAAGTGGTCACGCAGAAAATGAAAGTGCACATCTATGTGTTTGGTCTTAGAATGCAACACGGGGTTCTTAACAACGCTAATCGCACTCGTGCTGTCACAAAGCAAAGGCAGTCGAGAAAAGCTCAGACCAAAATCACGCAAAGTGGCCATCATCCAAAGCAACTAGGAACAGCAGCTAGCCGCAGCAACATACTCAGCCTCTATGGTAGACTACACGACACTAGACTGCTTGCGAGAAGACCAAGATACAAGAGAAGAGCCCAAAAACTGACAAGTCCCTGAAGTAGACTTGCGATCAAGTCGGCAACCAGCAAAATCAGCATCGGAATATCCGCAAAGAGAAAGGGTAGAAGAAGCAGAATACCAAATCTCAAACTCAGGTGTGAAACAAAGGTACCTCATAATGCGCTTGACCGCCTGACGGTGAGAGGTGCGTGGCGACGACTGAAAACGCGCGCAAAGACACACCGCGAACTGGATGTCCGGTCGTGTCGCCGTCAGGTACAGCAGCGACCCGATCATGCTTTGGTACTCCTTCTGGTCCATGACTTCTCCCTCCTCATCCGCATCCAGGGCCATCATTGTCGACATGGGTGTTGGAAGAGGCTTGGCCTCACCCATATCGAACTTCTTCAATATGTCCTTGGTATACTTGCCCTAGTGTACAAACGTCCCTTCTCGGGATTGCTTGATTTGCAATCCGAGAAAGAATGACAACTCGCCCATCATGCTCATCTCAAATTCTCTGCTCATAATATCTGCAAACTTGGCAACCAAAGCATGAGAAGAACCACCAAAAATGATATCATCCATGTAAATCTGAACCAAGAGAGTGTCATTGCCTTGCTTGAGGAGAAAAGCGTTTTATCCACACATCCCATTTTAAAATCCTTAGCAAGCAAAAAGGTTTTCAATCTATCATACCAGGCTCTAGGGGCTTGTTTCAAACCATACAAAGCTTTATGAAGTTTAAAAACATGGTTTGGAAACTTGGGATTTTTGAAACCGGGGGGTTGTTTCACATACACCTCTTCTTCTATGTAGCCGTTTAGGAAGGCACTCTTCACATCCATTTGAAAAAGTTTGAACCCTTTGGATGCAGCAAAAGCCAAGAGTATCCTAATTGCCTCCAAACGGGCTATGGGAGCAAAAGTCTCCTCATAGTCTATCCCCTCCTTCTGACTATACCCCTGGGCTACAAGTCTGACCTTGTTTCTCACAATGTGGCCATCTTCTCCTTGTTTGTTTTTTAAAACCCATTTTGTTCCAATAGGGTGACACTCAGGAGGAGGTGGAACCAAAACCCATACCCGATTTCTCTCAAAATTTTCAATCTCCTCATGCATTGCATTGACCCAATCTGGATCAGATAAAGCGTGTCCACATCTCGGGGTTCAAAATCAGCAACAAATGCAGAATGAGCAAAGTGAGAGATTTGTTGTGACCTTGACCGAGTGACGCATTCATTGATGTTCCCGATCATCTGTTGAGGAGGGTGTTGGCGCTGAATGTGTCGTGGCGCCTCCCGAGCTGAAGTAACCTCCCCCTCAATAGTAGCTGGTGCCTCCTCGGGTACAAGTGGTACAGCCTGAGGTAGTGGATCACACGCCCCCCATGTAGTGGAAGAAGACGAGTTGGGGCCGTGAGCAGTCGTGGTCGAAGTCGACCCCAAAGGCATAGCAGGTGGAGGAAGTGCTGGATCATCCATCCCTTTAGTACCTTCTTCCTCGTCATCAAAAAGAGGTTCTCCAACCTCATGATCATCTACACGCTCAAAACTAGAAGAAGGACAAAGCACAGTCTGGTCGAAGGTGACATCGGATGTCTCCATGACTCGGTTAGTCTCAAGATTAAGCACACGATATGCACGAGTGTGGTTTCCATAACCCAAAAATACACCGTCAGAAGAATGAGACTCAAACTTGTCCAAGTTGCCTTTCTTAAGTATAAAGCAATGGCAACTAAACACTCTAAAATAACTCACTTTGGGTTGTCTTCCAAAACGCAACACATAAGAGGTTTTCTTCAAGAAAGCATGGAGGAAAATGCGATTGGAAATATAGCATGCAGTGTTTATAGCCTCGGCCCAATACCGCCTAAGAGTCCTATGCTCATCGAGCATCGTCCTAGCCATCTCAAGAAGGGTCCAATTTTTCCTCTCTACAACACCATTTTGTGGCGGTGTGTAGGGGAAGAAAACTGATGCTCCAAACCCAAGGAGTTACAAAACTTCACAAAATCCGAGTTTTTGAACTCGGTACCATTATCGCTATGAATAACTCTCATCGAGTTCTTAGGGAACTCGTTCTGGAGACGCAAAATCAAATTGCGAACAAAAGAGAAAGTCTCAGTTTTCTCAGCTAAAAAGAAAACCCAAGAATATCTCGAGAACTCGTCAACAACAACAAGCACATACCACTTCCTACCAACCGAGCTCACCGAGCCGGACCTACAAGGTCCATGTGCAAAAGCTCTCCAGGGTGCTTGGTCATAACTTGATTCACAGGATGGTGGGGAGCAGCAACCTTTTTCCCATGTCTACAAGAATGGCAAACAAGATCCTTCTCCATGTGTAACTTGGGCAATCCTCAGATTAAGCCAAGTGAACTAAGCCTTGCAAGCAAGTCGAAGCTCAAATGACCAAGTCTCCTATGCCACTTCCAAAGATCAAAGGAGGAAGGTCCAGCCACAAGACAACGAGAAACTCGAAACGACTCTGAGAAATTCGCACGAAAGACTTTCCCAAAGGGCGAAATCAAACACACAAGATTGCCCTGAAGATCTAAAATACGACTGAGATTCGGCTTAAAACGAATCTCATAGTCATCATCAAAAAGTTGCGAAACAGAAAGAAGGTCAAAATGCAAGTTAGAAACAAGAGCAACATCACGCAACACAAAGTGCTCATTAACTCGCATAGACCCATGGGACAACACTTTACCTTTGCTATTGTCGCTGAAGGTGATAAACTCCTTTCCGGCAACTGGACTAAGACTGGAGAACCACTTGGCGTTTCTGGTCATGTGCCTTGAACACCCGGAATCCACCAACCAAATATCCTCCAATCGTTTTACCTACATCAATAAAAAGACATAGGGTGAGCATACGGTCCAACACTGGGGTGAGTAAAGTAGGAAGAGTACTAGTGTTGTCCCGGATGCTCAAAAGAACGGTCAGCAGAAAAACCATTCCTCGCACGCCTACGGGGAAAGCGATCACCACACACAGGAAAACGTGGTCCGCTAGGGAAAGAGCGTCCATCGCGATAGTCAAAACACGATGGAGGGAAACGCTCAACAACAAAGCCACTGCCACGGGGTCCGTAGCCAGCAAAGCTAGGATCCCACCGGGCAAAACCTCCTTGTGGCCTAGGCCCTTGAGGCATTGGACCTCTAGGCCTAGCAACTCTCCTCTGAACATTCGACACATGTACATCATGGAAAGGATGGTACATGTCCGCATTGTTCATCTCCCTTGCACGACGCTCCTCTCTCTTGCGCCAAAAGCAAAACTCCCTCAAGTGTTCATCTCTCCCACAATGCTCACAATGGTACCTCACCACTCTCATAGGGGGTTGTTGGTACTCACGGTAGTGGGTGTGGATCACTTGGCTCTTTTGTGGCATGAGCTCCTCTTGGATTGGTGGCATTGTGTCTAGTTTGTTCCTCAGGTGGTTGGGCTTAGGAGACCACACTTGTTTCTTTGGTGGAGTTCTTGGAGGTTCCTCATACACTCCATTTTTGGTGTTAGGCTTGAGAGGCTCATTGGGTGGAATGTTGGTTAGTTTGGGAGTAGTGGTGCAGTTGGGCTTCTCACTCGGATTAAGACCACTAAACTCTCCAACCTTGCCAAAAGAAGCAGCACTCTTGTTGGTATAAATTAACGCACACTGTACTTTATCCGCAAGCGCACAGATAAGATCTACCGATGTAGCACTTCACCAGAGTAACCCAGTTTTAATATCGAACCCAAGGGAACGGATAGTGTTAAGTCTTAAAGTCTAACCCCTGAGTAGCTAACAAGGACGGAGAATCTAGAAGCATAGAGGGGATCACTAAGGCTATCTAAATCCAACTTAAGAGTGATATGTTTATATTATTCTTAGTGGGGAAGTTGCCATAAAAGGTCACAAACAGAGTATGAGTCTTTTATGCAAATGTATAATCCTACCGAGCCTACACATGGGTAAGTGGACTATAGAAGAATCAACAAGGCTATAAGAGTCACCCTTGCGAACTACCACTACTACTGGCGTTATAGGAGGCAAATATGAGCTATCAAGTCTAAGCACCACGCTTACACTATCCAACTACTCTAACTCTAGAGCGACTAGAATTAGAGTACTCAAAAGAGAGTCATAAACCTTAAGAATAATAAGAACAATGGCTCAAATTTAAATATAGACGTTGATTACCGAAACAGTCGTTGAAGCAAGTTGACGAAGAACTTGAATCCACAGGTACAAGATGAAGAAGTTGATCCGACAGGCCGGAGCTTCTCCTTGATCTCTTCCTCTCTCTGTCTTCTAGTTCTAGAATAAGACTAGGTTCTAATCCTACTAAAGGGGTATCTAGTCTTCTACTTGATAGTTGGCTCTTGATTACAACTAGATGAACTAGATCTAATTCTAGATGAACTAGAAGAGATTCATCTAGAGGGACCTCTACTTCTACATTGGAACCCTAGTTTCTGATGTGGAGATGAATAATGAAGATGGAGATGCCTAGAGAGGGGGGTCTGGGTCTGCTTATATAGCCCTAAGGGATCAACCGCGGTCGTTAGATCAAACCGACTTCAGGGACGGTGGAGATGAGTCCTAGGGTTCGGTGGAGGAAGCTTGCAGAAGACGAAAGCCAGCGGGCCCGGGGGGAGACCGACCGGTCTCATGGTGGGACCGGTCGGTCCCACCTGTCATCCTCTCGTGATGGTCGACCTCCTGGTGTCTTCTTGTGTCCTCTGGAGTCTTCTAGAATATTCCTGACATGCCGATTGCGTTATCTCGCGTCGGTTTCCTTCTAGGGGAAGCAATCAGTGCTGGTTTCCTGGTTTAGTCCCTGCAGAATCACAATTCACCAAAACTCGTGGAATATTGTCAATTAAAACCCTAAACCTTTGTTGGTGACTGAATTCATGCCCTTTTCATATTTAGTTATCCTTTAATTTTAATAGATAACCAGTGTCAACAATTCCCCCAAGCTTACCTTTTGCTGGTCCCTTAGCAAAACCAAAACTTAACAATGGATTAGGAGTTGCTACAATATCTTTACTTCCAACAAGTATACCTGCTTATTAAACAAAAATTCTCTGAAACATATCATGTTATTCTTCATGGGGCTCATTACTTTTACCTTAGATCTTGAATAATTGAGAGATTGAACGATCAAATCAAGCACTATGTCTCTAGTTCTTTCACTTCACCTTTATCTCGGAGTTTTAATTAATTTTCAAAAGCATTAATACATATGTTGTCAAATTAAACAATGGATCCAAAGAGAAAGTCAACCAACCATTGAATCAAGAAGTACATGTGTATGGAAAAATGAAGTCGAATGCTCTTTTGAATATATTCACTCTCTTCTGTCTATCATAGACATATGGCTATCAGGCTAATTCTACTATCGGGCTCGTGCCCATTTTTTTTTAATATATTTTTTTCATTTTTTGAGATTCCGGACACTTGTCCCTTTTTATTTCCTCGGGATCTTTCTTTTTGAGGTTTCGGACACTTGTCCCTTTTTATTTCCTCGGATTTTTTTCTCTTCTTTTTTTTTCAATAGCCACATGCTTCCAACAAACTTTTGAGAGGATTGGAACAAATAATCATGAGCATTTATGCGGAAAATGGATGGAATGTGTAAGTGATCTCAATTCAATAGCATGATAACTTCTCATAGGGTCAACAAAGCTTAATTTAACTCAATGCAATTATTAATCATATTCATATTTAGAAATCTCCGGAACTTTAGTGTTGTTTAGAACAAGATAATAACAGCTCAGATCATCACATGTCATATCCCAATTATCTGGACCTTAGATTAAGTATTTGCCAACCATGCATTTAATTTTTTTAAGACATCATTATTAATGAGGAGAACTAATGCTTTGAAGGCTAGGTACTTGAAAGAAATTAGATAGAGCAACTATTCATCATTTCCATGCAAAAGATTAGAGAGAGAGGGTTCTTCTTTAGTCATCAACTTCTTAAAACAAACTAGACACTATTTTATTTATTTAATCTAACACAGTTTAAGATATAAAAGCTAATAATAATAATAGTAGTAATTATAAAGACATACCTGAATCGCAAAGATAACAGGGGTGCATGTCCCCCAAGCTGGTTCCTTTAATAACGTTGAGCCTTCATGTGCCCAAATATTTTTGTCTCTTTTTTAATTAATGGTGAGCCTTCATGTGCTCACATTTTTTTTCTTTTCTTTTTAAGGGTGAGCCTTCATGTGCTCACATATTTTTGGTGTTTTGAATTTGTTTATAGAATAAAAAACTTAAGATACTTACGGGGATACATGAGGGTGCCTTCCCCCAAGCTGAATGTTGACGTAGTCGTTCGATCTTGCAATGTAGCAGACTGGCAGTGGATATGTCCTTCCTCTATCAGAACTTTGATTGATGTTGATGTTTGTTGAGACGGTGCTCCAACAGTAGATGGAGCATTCACTTGATTGTCAGCTTTTCTTGGCATTTCAAATCCTGTGAAACTCAAATAGACAACAAAACTTGTGGAACAGATTAAGCGTTAGTGGTTGGCCACTTAAGCCTTAGTTGTCTAGAATTTTAGTAAGATCTCTTGCTCAATATTTTTGTATTTTATATTTTTATGATGCAAGAGAAAAATGCAACAGGATGAATGCATGCATATTTATTTTTATTATTTTTATGCCACCACGGTGAACATCCTTGCAGTTTTTTTACACACCATAGGATTATTCACATGAGGTTTTATGGTTTGTAGTGTAACAAATGCAATATTTTTATTTTCTTTTCTAATGCAATGCAGAAATTAAAATGTTTGTGAATATGATGATGCAATGATTAAATATGATGATGCAATAAATAACTAAGAATTAAATATGAGAAATATGCAGGAAAATAAATATGAGGATAACTACCGATTTTTACCTTTTGGCGAAGGTTCGGATATTTAGGTCCGACGAACCGGACCTTCCCTTGGTTTAGACCTCCCAAGGTATTCCAGACGTTTGGAAAGTTGCTATTGATTGTACCTCTGAGGTGCAGACTTTTTCTTTCATACTTTCTTGGTCTGAGTCTTCACTTCTTGTGGTTCACTGTCTTGAGGTTTCTCTCCTTTCTTTTCTGGGACAGTGTCGATAACTTCTTCTTCATGATTGGCCTCTCTATTCTTGATAGTTTGTCTTCTTTGGCTTGAGAGCGGCGTCTTTCACTTCTATTCTTCTTAGGTGCTTCAATGGGCATGTAGATGATGAAGTTGTATCATGCCTTTTCTCCAGGAGAGTGAAAAATGAATTTCCTCTTATAGATGATTGTACTTGTAGCGTGGAGGAATGATTTTCTTAGGATGAGGTGGACATCATCGTCTTCTCATGTCGAGGATCAAGAAGTCTGTGGGGACTTCATGACCTCTAATTCTGACTACGACGTCTTCCATCATTCCTTCTTGTTTATGCCTCTTGATATGGTGTCACTCATGTCATTTGTTCGTCCAGCAGATTGAAATGAAGCGTTAATTGTGGATGCTGGAAGTATCTTGCTCAGTGTGCATGTTCTTGTAGATCTAGGACCTTTACTCTGTAGAATTTGGGAGTGACTTCTCTGTGTTTTGCTCAAGAGTGTGTCCTGCTCATAAAGACAAGGTAGAGATCAAGTGCATGGGCCCTGTTGGTGGAAAAACACTAACAGAACCAAAAGTTTTGTTTATTCCTTAGGCTCATTGCACAAGACAAACTTGTTGTTTATATGTTCTATTTATTCTTAACCTGAGTGATAGGATCAGAGGATGAGCATAAAAGTAGCATCTTAAAATGTTTAACAGATCAAATTACTTAACCCAAGGAAGGATAATCTATGCATAAAGTGTGGATCTTTTCATGATTGAAATATATCATTTTCCAAAGGTTTGATGCACAACGTTTTAGCTCATTTAGTTAAGACAGTGATGTTCAAGAGAGTAAATCAAAGATCAAAGGACTAAACATGTTGAGTTGATTAGGTTGGATCAAGTGAGGTGCAACTTAAACATGTTTTGTTCTTTATTTATGTTCATACTAGAATCAAGAAGAAGCTTTTACAGTGATGGTTACTTACCTTGAAATGTTACTTTGTCATTGAAGAGTGATTGTGTCGAACCACCTTGTGGAAGCTTCTCTTGTCTAGCCGGCTTGTCTTTTCTTGCTCACAGTGTGCTTGAGAGGAGGAAGATCACAGTGGAATCATCTTTATAGGTATCGACCTTCCTTCTCTTGTGTTGACTTATCAGTGAAGGTGCATTGTTCCTCGAGTATGTCGCCCAGGATCCTCTCTCTTTCTTGTATTAATTCTGTACTATGAGGATGTAGGGACAGTTCCGCATTCTTCTCTTGTCAACCTTTCCTGTTTTTGTTTAATCATTGGGTTGGCAAGAGACTTGAATTTAGAGCTGCTACTCGAGTGTCTCTATGATAGTCTTTTATCTTGTAATGTCACAACTGAGACTTGTCCTCTCAACAGTGTCTAGATGATGGAGATCTTATCGACTGTTCTTCTTGATTTGCTGGCTCAAGTGGTATCTCTCCATCTCCTAACTCTTGTGGTGCAGTGGCTTCATCCTTCATGATGCCCTCCTCAATTCTTGGTAGTTGGTTCTCCCTTCGAGGTCTTCTCTTGGTTCTCTTTGGCTGCTCATAAGTAATGTAGATGTTGAAGATGCAGCAAAAAATCCAAAAGTTGACTTTTCCAGGTCCGGCAAAGATAATAACATTGATGGAGCTCAAGAACGATCTTCCAAGAATGAGTGGTGGATCATATTCTTCTTCTTGACTGGGGCATCATCTAGTGGTTTGTATTGATCAAAGTGGTGGGTAGGAGACCAATATGTTTTGAAGCTGAATTTCTCCTTCCCCCCTTTGATTGTGAAACACATCTAGACAACGGAATTGTCTCTCCTAGGCTGGCTTGTGATGTAGATGGACTCCCGACAACATGTTCATGTGTTTGACTTGTAGATCTTGCTATTGTTGTAGTGGTACCATCTTGTCTCCCAAGCTAGCTCTTGATTAGAAAAGAGGATAACTTCCCACTTCTTGTCTTGATGTCTTGGGCAATATTGGTTGCCGGCATAGGTTGTCTCATACGAGGTAAGTTGCATCCTGTTTGTCATCAGCGCCCAAGCAAGACTCAAAGCTAGGCTAGCACCGTTTGTGATCTGAGAGTAGGTTTGTGTGTCTATGGTTTGGGTTTTGGATCTTCAATGTTCAGACCAAACCATGGATGAACAAAATCTCTCTCCTGCGTAACGTTAGTGGATATATACCCGAAGGATTGCAAGAATTTTAGGCATGGGTTGTTATCCATAACTTATATATTTTGCATCTATGCTAATAAAAAGATATTTTTTTAGGATTACTTTAGCATACACTAGTATGTGTTGGCTGCACTTTAACATGATTCAAGGCAAAAGATAACTTGCAGTAGAAGACAAAATAAATAAACTTTGATACTCATAGTTCTGTCATCCATGATGAATGAGCTGAGTCTTCATTGTGCAAAGTTATTGAAGTTCATGTGTCTCTTCATCTCTAGTGTGAGTTCATCTCCGGACTTTCCCAAATTGATATTGAAAGTTTCCCTGCAGGGGTTAGTCCAACAAAATATCCAATATCTACTATAGCATACTATCAGTTCAGAAATCAACCTAGACACCACGTCTAATTTGATCTAGGAAGGCATTTTAACCGAAGCACCATACTTAATTTAAAAGCCTTTAGAAGTAAAATCAGCACACCTTTTAGCTCAAGAATCAAACCAAACACCATGTCTTACTTTAATTCATGAAAACAGTTAAAATAAGCTCCATGCCTAATTTAAAAGGTGTATGATATACTTCAAAATCAAAGTATATACTATAGCAAATAAAGATAACATGAAAGCATTTAGAGATTTATTCAGATGGTGATGAAAGAGTATAATTAGTATATGAGCATATCCTAAAGGTAGGGACAACCAACATAGCAACATGGCAAGAAATATTCTTAGAAAGTCTATTCCCCAAGCTTGGATTTTGCACAAATCAAGATTAGATGAATGTAATTCAATGTTGCATGATGATTGGTGGGACAAACCTTGTGTTTGCTGTTCCTTCGTTCTTTTCTGCTCCAGACCTGGAAAGGTTAGTGACAAGAATACCCGAAGGAATATTTTCATAATTATATTTCTATACTCATTACAAGGACAGTGCAACAGAAAGGTAGGCATAACTCATAACCAGGTATTATGATGGGGTATAAGGATTCTACTGGTTATAGCTTGCTCTTGGGGTAGTGATAGATAAGAGTGGAATTCAAAAACAACATTCATAAGAATGAAAACAAAAATAATGAAAAGACTGGGACAAAAAGGAAAAAGAAAAAAGTATGATTACAAGGTTAAACTAAGACATAAGATGATCTACCGTTCCCCGGCAACGGCGCCAAAAATGCTTGTTGGTATAAATTAACGCACACTCTACTTTATCCGCAAGCGCACAGATAAGATCTACCGATGTAGCACTTCACCAGAGTAACCCAGTTTTAATATCGAACCTAAGGGAACGGATAGTGTTAAGTCTTAAAGTCTAACCCCTGAGTAGCTAACAAGGACGGAGAATCTAGAAGCATAGAGGGGATCACTAAGGCTATCTAAATCCAACTTAAGAGTGATATGTTTATATTATTCTTAGTGGGGAAGTTGCCATAAAAGGTCACAAACAGAGTATGAGTCTTTTATGCAAATGTATAATCCTACCGAGCCTACACACGTGTAAGTGGACTATAGAAGAATCAACAAGGCTATATGAGTCACCCTTGCGAACTACCACTACTACCGGCGTTATAGGAGGCAAATATGAGCTATCAAGTCTAAGCACCACGCTTACACTATCCAACTACTCTAACTCTAGAGTGACTAGAATTAGAGTACTCAAAAGATTCATAAACCTTAAGAATAATAAGAACAATGGCTCAAACTTAAATATAGACGTTGATTACCGAAACAATCGTTGAAGCAAGTTGACGAAGAACTTGAATCCATAGGTACAAGATGAAGAAGTTGATCCGACAGGCCGGAACTTCTCCTTGATCTCTTCCTCTCTCTCTCTCTCTTCTAGTTCTAGAATAAGACTAGGTTCTAATCCTACTAAAGGGGTATCTAGTCTTCTACTTGATAGTTGGCTCTTGATTACAACTAGATGAACTAGATCTAATTCTAGATGAACTAGAAGAGATTCATCTAGAGGGACCTCTACTTCTACATTGGAACCCTAGTTTCTGATGTGGAGATGAATAATGAAGATGGAGATGCCTAGAGAGGGGGGTCTGGGTCTGCTTATATAGCCCTGAGGGATCAACTGCGGCCGTTCAATCAAACCGACTTCAGGGACGGTGGAGATGAGTCCTAGGGTTCGGTGGAGGAAGCTTGCAGAAGACGAAAGCCAGCGGGCCCGGGGGAGACCGACCGGTCTCATGGTGGGACCGGTCGGTCCCACCTGTCATTCTCTCGTGGTGGTCGACCTCCTGGTGTCTTCTTGTGTCCTCTGGAGTCTTCTAGAATATTCCTGACATGCCGATTGCGTTATCTCGCGTCGGTTTCCTTCTAGGGGAAGCAATCAGTGCTGGTTTCCTGGTTTAGTCCCTGCAGAATCACAATTCACCAAAACTCGTGGAATATTGTCAATTAAAACCCTAAACCTTTGTTGGTGACTGAATTCATGCCCTTTTCATATTTAGTTATCCTTTAATTTTAATAGATAACTAGTGTCAACAACTCTCCATCCCCTGAGCAAAGGCTACACCTGGACCTCCAGCAGCACGCTTGAATTGGGCAATCATCATCCCAAGCTACGGCTCACTGTAAGGAAAATGGACCTCGGCCCATTTAACTTTAGATTTTGGTGTTTTATGAACAACATAACCAAATTGGACTAATATGTTTGCAAGTGTTTGTTTTGTAGTCCAATAGGATGCAAATGTGACTTGGACTAAGGCGACATGGTGATCCGATGATCAACACCTCAAGCAAGACTCTAGAAGCTTAGTAGAAGACCCTAAAGATCAAGCAAAGTCCAAGGCACAAGAATGGAACCAAGATGGCGCAATAAAATGTGAAGAAACAAAGAGAAAGGGACATCGGACGCTGCATCGGACGCTGCCTTCCCAGGCATCGGATGCACCGTTGGTAAACCCTAGCTCATGTCAGCGCCAGCAGGAGCATCAGACGCTGAGACCGAGTACATCGGACGCTGAGACCCTGCGTCCGATGGCTATGCAGGAAGGTTCCAGAGAGGCTCTGGCAGCATCGGACGCGTCTGATGATCAGGCATTGGACGCTGAGTAGCCGTTGCAACACAGTGCCAGGCTGGCATCTAGCCGTTAAAGGAGTATCGGACGCGTCCGATGGTCACGACTCCAGCGTCCGATGCTATGCAGTGAAGACCATCTTTGGTGCCCAACGGCTCTATTTGCTTGGGGCTCTATATATACCCCCATGGTCGGCCAAAACAAGTAGGTTGGAGCTCAAGGAAGTGTACCAAGTGCATAGACTCATATTTAGTTGCTCTAGCCTCTAAAGTGCTCAAGTGATATACTAGGTGATTAGTGTAGGTGCTTTGCGAAGTGCTTAGGCTAGTTAGACCACTGCTTTGCGCTTGCTCTAGGTGTTAGGCCTAGTGTTGAGTGAGGTTGAAAACCTCTTATCTATCGGTGCTTGCGTGCATCGTTGTTGTACATCAACGGGGCTTGTAGTCTTGCGAGATCACACCAACCGCGTTTGTGGTGTGGCTGCCTCCGTGTACCGAAGGGAACAAGGCCCGCGGCGGTTCGGCCAGAAACTTGATAGTGAAGACGGCGGGGAGCATCTGGGAGAGGCTTTGCCACGAGTGGCTTAACTGGAGACCCACTTGCGCGTGGGGAAGGACCGGAGCTATCCACGGAGTTACCCGACCGGGAGCTTGGCCCTTGTGAGGGATTCCTTGCGAGGGGCTCCAACGAGGACTAGGGGGAAGCTTGCGCGCTTCTCGATACATCGGTAAAAATACCGGAGTCGTCGACGGGAGTTTGCATCTCTATCACACTCTTTAGCTTCCGCATTTATATTGCTACCTTGTTTATGCGCTTTACCTTTCCTAGCTTAGTTGATAGGCTAGTTGATAGGATTGGAACATAGGTTGCATAACTCCTTTTGTGGTAGAGATAGCAAACACATCTAGCAAAACCTTAGTTGCACATTAGATAGCTTACCTTCTTGCTTAGGTTTTGACTAGGTGGAGATTAGAGGCCATAGTTTAGAGTAGAAGTTTTGAGTTGCCTAATTCACCCCCCCCCCCCTCTTAGGTGTCATGGTCCTTTCAATTGGTATCAATGCCGGTTGGCTCTCTTGTGGACTCTTGGCTTCATCGCCTTTGAGCCGACGCCCCTAAGAGAGGTTAGGATGGATATTTCTAGGCCTCCACACTTTGACGGCACTAACTTCCCTTACTATAGTGCTAGGATGGCTTGCTTTTTAGAAGCCGTTGATCTAGGTGTTTGGAGAGTCACCCGCGACGAGATGAAACCCATTAAGAATCCCGAGAAGCCTACCGCGGGTGATGAAAAAGAAATTCATCTTAATGCTAGAGCTAAAAATTGCTTGTTTGAATCTATTAGCATGGATGTCTTTAACCAAGTTTTTACTTTGCAAACATCTCATGAAATTAGGTTAAAACTACATGAGCTCCATGATGGTACAAGTAATGTACGTGAGCAAAAACATCACCTAACTAAAACAAGCTATGATTCCTTTAAAATGAATGATAATGAGCTTGTTCGTGATATGTATTCTCGGTTGAATCTAATTATCAATGAGCTCCATTCTATAGGAATTACAAAGCTAGGTGATGTGGATATTGTGAGGAAGATCATCTTCGTGCTTCCAAAGAACAAAAATGCAACCATCATCACCATCCTCCACAACATGGACTTGAGCACCATGACCCCGACCATTGTCATTGGCAAATTGGTGGCATTTGAGATGTCACGCAAGATGGGTCAAGAAGAAGCCACCTCATCAAGCAAAGACATTGCTCTCACATGTGAGCACAAAAAGATGAAGGGCAAAAAGCAAGTTGAGACAAGCTCAAGCTCCTCAAGTGAAGAAGAGGGTGATGAAGATGAAGAATCAAGTGATGATCAAGCCTCCACCTCATTCGACTCCTCCTTAGATGAAGAAGAAACAATCAAGCTTATGAAAGGAGTGAAGAGGATGATCCGCAAGCTCAATGTCAAGGGTGTGCCCATCACCATAGAAGATTGCCTCTTCACCAATCAAAGAAGAGAGCAAAGAAAAAAGGGATGTTATAGATGTGGCAATAAAGGGCACTTTGTGGAAGATTGTACAAAACAAAAGCCCACACCCAACGACAAGAAAAAGAAGGAATGCTAGGCCAAAGCTCTCACCACTATCAAGACATGGGTAATTCATCAAGTGATAATGAAGCCCATCAAAAGAGGCATGGCCTCAAGCACTCATCATCAAGCTCCTCACGTATGTGCCTTATGGCACGAGGTAACTCAAGCTCTATCTCTAGTAATAGTGATAGTGATAGTGATGATGAGCTACCTTCTTATAATGAACTTGTGCAAGATAATCTCAATTATGCTAAAGCTTGTACTAGTCAACAAAAGAAAATCAATGCTTTAAAAGAAAAAATAGATAGCTCTCAACAAGCCTACAATGCTATGCTTGAACAATATGAAACCTTTTCAAATTTGAATGTTGAGCTATCTAACAAAATTGAGAAACTTGAGGCTAGTGCAAGCACAAGTAGTAGCACAAGTAATGATGAGCAACTTGTTAAGAAAAATGAAAAACTAAAAGCAAAGTTAGCTAGCACACAAGATGCTTACAAAAGTTTGCTTGCTAAAATGGAAATCATGTGCAAACATTGTAATGAGCTAACTAAGAAAGTTGCTAATCTTGAAACCATAGGAGCAAACCCAACGAGGCACCTAAAATTGAGAAATCAATCTTTAATATACCTAAAAAGGATGCCTCTACTTCTTGCATTGATTTACTTGATTTAGACTCACCCATATGCAAACAAGCTTGTGTTGAGAGTATGATTGTAGAAACATGCACACAAGAGGTTGCAATGGAGAATGAGCGACTAAGTCAAGAAGTGTCTCGCATCACCAAGGACTTGATCCAAGCAAAAGGCAAGGCGAAGCAAACCCGAACTCATCAAGATAACACCATCAAGGGAGTGAAGAAGCTTGATGAGGAGCAAATTGTGGTTTGTTACGTTTGCCACAAGGAAGGCCACAAGTCCTATGAGTGCAAGGTGAAGCATGGGGGAGAAAAGAAGAAAGAGAAAAACAAAAAGCAAACAAGCAAGCTCTCCAACACCTACATCAACAGGGTGAACAAGAAGGCCTCCACACCTTATCTGTTAAAGAAGAAGAAGAATGACAAGGTGGTGGCCATCAAGGTAAACAAGCAAGCCAACAATGGAGCCAAACGCATTTGGGTGCCTAAGGACATTATCACAACCATGAAGAGCACCAAAAAGGTTTGGGTCCCGAAAGGGAAGTAAGTAGTCAAGTGGACCTCGGGGAATTTGGAGACTTGGCAAAGTTTTGGGTGCATATCATGGGGTGCATCACATTAGATCATGTCATTGCCAAGTATGTTAGTGGGTAATATGGACCCAAGTTCCCCCTCCCATGTTAGGAAACTAGATTTAAATTCTTGCAATTTCTTTTTAAGCATCTAGTTCCTTTCATTGCCTATGTTTGCTTTGATATTTTCATATCTTTTGTCATGCATTCATCAGGCTTATCATATGGTAGGGTTGCTCGGCTCCACTCATAGCAAGTCTACATGGTTTAATTTGTTTAGGAGCATGGCACATAGCTTCTTTTACCTTATATTTATCTTATATGTGCCAAAGTCCAAATAGTAGATAAACTATCCCGATTACCATCTTCAATTGGTGTCACATTTCTAGTGATGTCAATTTGCAAAATGGTAGTTTGACCTTACAAGTCAATGTGCATGTGTAACATCCCGGGTTTTCCTATAACAAAAAATACGAGCTTTTTAAAACTTTTTCCTGCAATGCGTGAAGCATGTAGTCGCTAGGTCAAACCATAGTTGACGTAGTGTTGTTTGCTCTCAAAAATGTTGCATGCACATAGTTTTGCTCGTACGAGTTTGCTCGAGTTGTCAAGTCAGTCTAGGGTTTAAGTTGTGTTTGAGTCGGAGTGCACAATTCCATAGTTCTACATCTCAACCCTATTCGAACCTATCCAAAACCCATTTGGAATCCTCATACCTTGCCGCATCTTTTCTCGATATCCCATGTCTCCAGTCACATGAATCTTCGAGTCATCCTAATTAGTACTTAGTTATTCAGACTATTCTAGACTCCATTCAGAATTCATCATAGATATCCTTCAGGATCATCCCAAGTTCTCTCTATCGAGTTCCTTTGAATCCTTTCCAAACCCCCTCTCCGAAGGTGTCTAAAATCCTCTCCTTCGAAACCCATTTAAATTCCTCTCAATCCCCCCAAACTTCTTTTGAATAAGCTCTCTTTTTCCCTAACAGAAATGGGAAAATCCTTCTCTCTTGGGCCACAACCTCCCTCCTCCCTTGCTCCAGCCGAATGGGCCAGTCCAGCCGAACCCCCATCCGGCCCGCACGCCCCCTCTTCCCTCCCCCTCTTCTCCCGTACGGGCCCAGCCCACCAGTCTCAGCCTGCTCCACCTCACCCAGCCTAACCGCGCCCTCTCCTCCTCACCACTCGTGCGCGGCCCAGTTGGCCCAGGCCGAGTGCCCCTCCCCCAAACCCTAGCAAGAGCGCGGGTGCAGGCGCTCCTGGCCGCCGCTGCCGCTCCAAGCGCCCTGCTCGTGCGCGCTTCCCCGCTCTCCTTCACGCGATGCACGCCGCGTGGCCGAAGGTACGGACGTCGAGGTTCCCCACCGTCCCTTCCCTTGGAACCCTAACAGCCGCGTGTATAAGAGGTCGCGGCCGCCCACTGCCTCTCCTCCTTCCTCCTAGCCGCCGCTTCCTCTACCTTGCCAGCCACGGCGCGCCAAGAGCCAGCCGCACCGCGCCGAGCCTGTGCCCGCCTCCTCCCGCCTCGCACCGCGGACTACGGCCAGCCATGGATGCGTCGTGCCTAGCTGTGTCAGTCACGGCCGTAGCCCGCCAAGGCTCCAGCCGCGCCGGTCGTGGCCTGGCCATGCCAGGCTAGCTGCGTCGGGCTTCGCGGCGCTGCGCCGGCCGACCACAGCTGAGCACATGCCGGCAGCAACAGCTGACGAGCCAGCTGCCCGCCAACCATGGCTGCCACCTTGTTCGTCCCTGGTCTCGCTGCTTGCTCCACCGACATCATCCGGAGCGGCCGCGCAGAAGCCCAGCTTGGACCGTGGCCCCTGCTCCACCCTTCCTGCTCGCGTACCAGTCGGTCGTCGTGGCGCCGGACTCTCCATCGGCCAGCGACGCGTCTCCTCTCTGCGCGTCGTGCAACCGCCGTGGCCAGTCACGGCGGACACCTCTCGGTCGCGCCGGCTGCCGCTGCTGTCTGATGCTGACCGTGGCCACATCGTGGTCGTGACGTCGCGCTGAGGAGCCGCGACCCCATGGCGGTCGTGCTGATGCCCCGCCACGGCCAGACGGTGGCTGTGACCCCAACGCCGTCTCTGCTCATCTACTCCTTGTCTGTGCCATCGTCGCTCTCTGATGCTCCTCCTTGTCGTCAGTGAGCTCCACAGCCCAAAGCCCCCACCTTTTGTTCCGTCTCATCGTTCGTGTCTGAGACCGGCCTTCGTGTCGTGTTCCTTCACTGCCACAGGGTAGCAGATGGACTTGCAGCGCCTTGCTGATTCGGTCGACAGTGCCGAGCTGTCAAATGGCCACACGTCGTGGTTCAGCCGATGGCGCCTAGCTGATTCGGTTGACGATGCGCTGCATTTCGATCAAGGTTGCGCTTGCTGCCTCAGAGCCGCTCCGCTGAAGCCCCATTTTCCGTGTCATCATCAAGGTCTAACATTTGGAATCCTCGTCGACGCCATCCTCGACGTCGACACAATTTCATTTATTTCCCTTCATGTCCAAATCATGTCACTCTTGCACATCTTATGTGTTATATATGCCTGCGTCGTGCCTTCGTGACGGTCTATTTCTCTATCGCTATGGATATGTGCTACTCTGTTGCGTTGGTCGTATAGGTGGTCGTGTGTTTGTTGTCGGTGGTTGACCGTGCCTTCCAGCCAGTCTTGTTGTTTGACTGTGGGTCGTGCCTTCGAGCCGGTCGAGGGATCGTCCTTCGCTTAAATGTTACAATCATGGGTTCGTCCTGCCATGGTCGTAACGTCGAGCGTAACCCATCCCTCATAGTCGTTGTTGTTTGTTTGGTTGGCCTCGTAGTGCCACGAGCGTTGGATCCTGTCCTTAGCCCTAGGGCATGGTCATGCGGATATTACCCGCACACGATTGTCCTTCGTGACCTGGTCTAGTGGGAGAAGGAACGGGTGACGACAATCATGGAACGACGAGGGCCAACTCGTTTGGGTGAAGCTCATGGCCGCGAGATGCCTCGCCATGACCATCGGGCTCCACCCATTTGGCTCTTTTCTCACCTAGCCACCTTGTATGCTTGCACTGTCTTGACCATAGCATTCCTCCGACTCTCACGGTGACAACCGCACCGCTACGAGCCGTGGGAATAGCCTTGTGCTGGTTTAATTGCACGAAGGTCGTGGTGCCCTACGAGTTGGCTTAGGTAGAGCTTCTCTCATTCTTCGACTACCGCTCTTGCCATGGCGTGTTGGTCGAGCGAATGCGGAAACCGCTCCTCTCTCTTTTCCTTTCTATTTGATCCTCACTGATTCAGTAAGGTGTGGATCAAGTCCGTCTGTTCTAGTCACTCCGATCCCAGTCAAATGCAATGACAGTGGATCGAAGCCCCCGTGGAACCAAGTTCCCCGCCTTTAGTCTGTCTCCTTTGCGTTTTGGTCATGTTTATGTAATAGTCTTGCTTCTTGATCCCATTCCTGTGATTCCCGTCTACTACTATGGCATGTGGATCAAAGGAAGGTGGATCCCCATTTTACTTCTTCTTTTGCTTCTTCGCACTTGAGCCCTTGTATGTTTCTACCTATTCCATACCGAAGCGCTCCTAGATCCTCGCGGTGACAACCGCACTGCTGCAGATTCTAGGAATGTCTGGTGCCATTTAGTGCACACGGGTTGAGGTACCCTACGAGTGGTTTAAGTGTTTATGTTCTCGGTGTGTCACTCCCTTCGATGTCCGTCTTTGCCATGGCGCGTGCATAGAAGGAAGTGAGACTACCTTTGCTTCTCTTTTCCCTTCCTGTTCTGTTCCCTTTTCCCGGTTCTCGTTGATTACAATGGCGTATGGATCGAGCAAGAGATCGGAACTATTTTCCTTATCCCTTGTTGGCCCGATCTATTCGATCTCGTCCTTAGCTGTGACGATTGTATCAAAGATCGAACCCTCATTCTAGTTGGCAAAGCTAAGGTCTATGTCGTGCTCTCGGTCCCATGCGAGTCGACTCGATCGACCGTAGGAAACCACCTACACCGAGGATATGACGTAGACGTGCTTAGCCGAGTTTCTCCTTCGCCTCTTTTGAGCCCAAGGAAAACGAACTCGCTTCGTGAGGGCAAGTGTTGTTTTTGCGTGGTGTTTGCTTAAGTCGAGATCTAGTCTCAACCATTTTACTGAAGCCGTACCGGTTGACTCAGTCGGCCCGGGAAGTACGAGCTAGGTTGTGACTCGAGCTTGTGCTTAGCAAGCACCCGCACCTGCGTCTGTTCGAGCCCAAGGATCGGATGTCCTCCACGAGGGCTAAGTCCTTTCTCTGTTTAGAGTCCTTAGCGTCTTTTGAGTCTAGTTGTCGTGTCTGTGTTCTGATTGCTCCTTTGTCATGTTTGTCGGTCTCGTGAGGTAGTTGTATCGGGAGCAGCGATGGTCAGACCGGAACCCGTTGGAGGAGACCGAGGACGACACCAGGACCCGAGGAGAGCGGCTACGAGGACATCGGAGATCTTGGACTAACAACGTAACAGGTGCCACAACCCATCCAACCTCGTAGAATCCTATTAGACATGCAATAATGTAGCTGCTAGTGCTTTACTTTTTGCAAATGAACTGTGATAGGTTGCATGTTAGATTGCTTGTGAAGCCTATACCTTGACGCAACCCTTTCCCCTGCACACCCGCTGTTAGGCTAGACACCGCTTACTTTACATACTCGCTACTCACTTCTACTATGCATTATATCTGTGATGTGATGCTCGGTGGATGTTTGCTTGTGGGTGGCTAAGGCACATGGTGCCGTGATAACGGGATGATGACTTGGGGAGATCTTGGCGTGTGTCTTGGGTGTGTGTGGTGAGGGTTGAGTCGACTGGACAGGATCTACGACGAGTCCGGTGATGAGTCTTGCCGAGGGGATGTGACCTGGGCATCCCCTGGGGAGTACTTGTGGCGGGTACATTGTGATCTTGAGAAGAGGTCCTGGGGAGGAGTGTCTTCATGGGACGAATCCCTGAGATAGAGGTGTTGTGTCAGCACGGGGGCGATGGAAGCCCCGAGGAGGAGATATCATGTTCAGTCCTTAGGACTTATTGCGCTGGGCCACCGACCATAGTACCTTCGTGCGCACCACTTGTTCTTGTATGGGCATAGAACCGTTCCTACCCCCTGGGCGAAACGATGCCATTACTGCTAGGCTGGAAGGTGATAAGTGTAGGGCGGTCAGGGTTGGATACCCACACCCTCCTAAGACAACGTGGTGTTTTATTTGGTACGCCAGGATCCACGTCTCACAGTCTCCGCGTGCCGGTGGATTCTGGGGTGCCCCAGGGCTGAGTGGTAGGATGGCATCATTGTGGATTAGGGGGAAGTTCGGAATCAGCTTAGACGAGCCGGATCGTCGATGATAGCTAACCTGTGGTTCCAGGCATACACGCTCTGCAGAGTCGATCGATCTATACGTATAGCCGTGTCCACGGTCATGGACAACACTATGTGCTCAGAGTCTCCCGGACTTAGTGAGAGGTGTCCTTTCTTCTTCTCCCCCTGGGTTGATAGGTCCGGCGCTGGCCGTTGAGGCAAGGTACGAGTGGGAGTCGTCCTTGCCGCCTAGAGAGTGAGAGTGTGGTGAGATGTGTGGATGTGTGGATGAGATGGATGGATGGATGGATGGCCGTATGGCCGGATGTTCGGTCGATGACCGAATGGAAGGCCTTGTGGCCGGGTATATGGAATAAAACTTGATGATTAAATTTATAAAATATTGATTACCTGCATAGGAAAACTACAGCCATAAATAGATTCCTTTTGCTCTACCCTTGCATTCCACATACCACATAGCAAATGCAAGCATAGGATGGGAAAATGTGGCCAGTACAAACCGTACTAAAAATTAACGACAGGTTGGACGACTTCTACCGTGACGATGGTAGAAGCTAGATGGACTAGGAAGTCTCGTTCCTATACGCAAGTTTGGATGAGAAGATGAAGACGGAGTCTTCGCCCGCTGCTACAACAACTTTGATGATGTCCGTGAAGGAGGAGCCTTCACTCGCCGACGCTCTACACCGACTCCAGCATCGTTAGGCGTGCGTTACCGATATAGTTTGTATTAGGTGGTGTTTCCCATGTGATGTAATGACTTGTAAATCTGTACTATTGCGTTGTATGAACTATTGTAACAACTGAATAATGATAATGTGATGGTTTGAGACTTTTTGGACTATCACATTATGAGGTATCTGCGGATTTCCCTTCGAGGAAATCGTGGGTCGTTTCAGCATGTCTCCTACAAGTACTTCAAACTTGTATGCACACTTTGAGGGGGAGTTTACTCTACAATTTGGAAGCTTTGAGACTAACATTACTTTCAAGTTTATCATGTGTGTAGTAGTCTCATTGCAAGGAAAATGGAGTCCTGGAGACAAGCATTGGGTGCGACATTAATCTAATTGATATCTACATGTGGTATTCCTAACCGATATCATTATGTTGATCTCAATTTTATTCTCTTATATGCTTTCTCCATACACTATATAGATTAAACTCCTTTGTGCATTAGTTTGCCAATTATGCATATGCTTTGCCATACACCATATGTATGATTACACTTAGGGGGAGTTTAGTTTATATAATGTGAGAGTCAAGTCTTGTGATCAATTCCACTCCACATAAAAAGGATCACAAAATTTGACCCTCCCTTGTGCTACTAATGTCTTCCTTTTCGGTGTTTGATTCCAAAGGGGGAGAAATTGAGGGACCAAAGCAAGCCCAAAACAAATAAAATAACCAAAATTTCAAATTTTCGGTGGTTATATCTTTGGGATGGTCTAAAAAAGGGAGGAAGTGGATTATGGAGATAGGGGGAGACTCAAATCCATAATGCCATAAAGGGACTCTATGGCAAGGGCAAGGGCAAGATATGTCTTAAATATTTGTTGCTTCAATTTGGTATCTTATAAAACATCATATGATCTTGCCTTTGCATTGCATCCTAGCAAGTAGATTGCATTTTAACTTTTGTATCTTTTATTTGCTTGCTTTGGTTGTGTTGTCATCAATCACCAAAAAGGGGGAGATTGTAAGGAAAATGGACCTCGGTCCATTTAACTTTGGCTTTTGGTGTTTGATGAACAACATAACCAAATTGGACTAATATGTTTGCAAGTGTTTGTTTTGTAGTCCAATAGGATGCAAATGTGACTTGGACTAAGGCGACATGATGATCCGATGATCAACACCTCAAGCAAGACTCTAGAAGCTCAGTAGAAGACCCTAAAGATCAAGCAAAGTCCAAGGCACAAGAATGGAACCAAGACGACGCAAGAAAACGCGAAGAAACAAAGAGAAAGGGACATCGGACGCTGCCTTCCCAAGCATCGGACGCACTGTTGGTAAACCCTAGCTCATGTTAGCGCCAGCAGGAGCATCGGACGCTGAGACCGAGTACATCGGACGCTGAGACCCTGCGTCCGATGGCTATGCAGGAAGGTTCCAGAGAGGCTCTGGCAGCATCAGACGCGTCTGATGATCAGGCATCGGACGTTGAGTAGCCGTTGTGACACAGTGCCAGGCTGGCATCTAGCCGTTAAAGGAGCATCAGACGCGTCCGATGGTCACGACTCCAGCGTCCGATGTTGCGAAGTGAAGACCATCTTTGGTGCCCAACGGCTCTATTTGCTTGGAGCTCTATATATACCCCCATGGCCGGCCAAAACAAGTAGGTTGGAGCTCAAGGAAGTGTACCAAGTGCATAGACTCATATTTAGTTGCTCTAGCCTCCAAAGTGCTCAAGTGATATACTAGGTGATTAGTGTAGGTGCTTTGCGAAGTGCTTAGGCTAGTTAGACCACCGCTTTGCGCTTGCTCTAGGTGTTAGGCCTAGTGTTTAGTGAGGTTGAAAACCTCTTATCTACCAGTGCTTACGCGCATCGTTGTTAAGTTGTACATCGGCGGGGCTTGTAGTCTTGCGAGATCACACCAACCGCGTTTGTGGTGTGGTCGCCTCCGTGTACCGAAGGGAACAAGGCCGCGGCGGTTCGGCCGGAAACTTGATAGTGAAGACGGCGGGGAGCATCCGGGAGAGGCTTTGCCACGAGTGGCTTAACCGAAGACCCACTTGCGCGTGGGGAAGGACCGGAGCTATCCACGGAGTTACCCGATCGGGAGCTTGGCCCTTGCGAGGGATTCCTTGAGAGGGGCTCCAACGAGGACTAGGGGGAAGCTTGCGCGCTTCTCGATACCTTGGTAAAAATACCACAGTTGTCGACGGGAGTTTGCATCTCTATCACACTCTTTAGCTTCCGCATTTATATTGCTACCTTGTCTATGTGCTTTACCTTTCCTAGCTTAGTTGATAGGCTAGTTGATAGGATTGGAACATAGGTTGCATAACTCCTTTTGCGGTAGAGATAGCAAACACATCTAGCAAAACCTTAGTTGCACATTAGATAGCTTACCTTCTTGCATAGGTTTTGACTAGGTGGAGATTAAAGGCCATAGTTTAGAGTAGAAGTTTTAAGTTGCCTAATTCACCCCCCTCTTAGGCATCACGGTCCTTTCACTCACCACAAGACACCCATGACAAGATGGTCCGAAGGTATGTGTTTTCTTCCTCGGTTTGCATCTTGTCATGCTTCATATTCGCAATCTCCATCTTCAAACCCTCACACAAAGCGCACCTAGACACACAAGTGCTACCCGAGCTGGCCTTCTCAAGAGACACAATCTTGGCATTCTTCTCTGCCAACTCGGATTGCAGGCCGGCACAAGACTTGCACGCACAAAGCAACGCGGGTCTAGCGCGAAGCTCATCCATCTCTCCAATCAAAGCAGCATACTTACCTCTCAAAGTGAGAAGGTCAGTCATGTGCTTGGTGCACATCTCACACTCACTCTCCTCGAAGACTACAACGGTGGACTTGGCAAACTCAAGTTCCCTCACCATATCCTCCCACTTCTGCTTAAACTCCTTCCTCTCTCTAGTTGCACGTCTCAACAACTTGTCTTGACTAAGCAAAGCAGCAGTAAGTTTCTCAACTTCAGCAGAGAGTTCTTCAGGAGTTTGAGATACCTGGGAAGTGTCGTCGTCGTCGTCCCGAGGGATCTCCTCCAGCTGGCTGTTGACCTCCTTGCCGAGGGCCATGGTGCAAAAGCCCTCATTTTTGGCGAAGAAGCAAAGACCGTTCAGCTTGTCCTCGATCTTCTTCTTCTCGGACTCGTCATCACTTGATGCAAAAGAATCGTTGTCCGAGTCGTCGACGTCGTTGAGCGTGGCGAAGAAAGCACGCTGCTCGTCCTGGGCTTTCTCCAAGTACTTCTTCTTGATGTACTCCTTGTTGAAGCCACCCTTCCGCTTGTGCTTGGGAGGGGTGTACTTCTCCTTGTGTCTACTGGAGTCGTACTTGTGCCCGTGATCACCCTTGCCAAAGAGTTGCTTGTTCTTCTTCGGGAAGTTGGTGATGAAGTGATCAGGGTCGCCGCACTCATAGCACCCAGCGCATCCTCCTCCATGATGACGGTTCATGCGGTTGTTGTGGAACCGCGAGAGCCGGTTGGCAAGCAAAGCCAACTCATCATCTCCCAAGAACTCCAGCTGCTCCTCTGTAACAGAAAGAAGAGAAGAAAGTGCAAAGCCTCCAAAGGGGTTAGCAGAAGAACCAGAAATCAAAGTCATAGACGGGCCAGAAGGATTCTCATAAGAAGCCCTCGTCATGGCGTCAATCTCACTGGACTTGACCATACTAAAGAGCTCGTCGCATGTGAGGGTCTTATAGTTAGGTGATTCGATGATCGCCTGAACCTTAGAGTCCCACACCGACCGATCGAGAGTGTGTAAAAGCTTGAGAGCCCTCTCATGATCGTCGAAAGGCAACAACTCCTTGTTAGCCCTCATCCTGTTGACAATCACCTGAAAGTGAGCGAATAAACTCTTTATGCTCTCGCCAGGCATATGTCAAAAGTTCTCATACTCCCGCTTGTGCGACTCGTAGAGACGGGATTTGACTTGAGTGGTTCCCTCATGGAAGCGCATGAGGGACGCCCAAATCTCTCGAGCCGTGGGGAGGTGAGAAACGCGATCAAACTCAGACATGCTCAAACACGAGAAAAGAGCATTACAGGCTCGGCTATTGGCATCGTGCTCATCGATCTGCAGCTGAGTCACACGAGTAGCCAAGACCACGTAATCAGCCTTGTTGCAAATCTCCTAGACAGAAGCACCCATACTCTGAAGATAGGTCGACATACGTATCTTCCAATACGCATAGTTCGTCCCATCGAAAAACGGCGGTTTGCCCACGCCGCGATCCATGTCGCCTTCAGTGGATCTGGAACCGGCTAAGGTGGAAGATCCTTAACCCGCTCTGATACCAATTGAAGGACCAAAAGTGCTACACAAAGGCGACCAGAGGGGGGCTGAATGGGAGCTTTAAATTTCTTCTCTAGACATAGATAGCCCTTGTCCCAGAAAATCACCCCAGAAGCAAGACACGGGCTTGCTAGTATCCACGACCCTAGATGTAGGGTGGATGCTTCCTAGAAGCACAGTGGGATACTACAGAACCCAAGAAGTCCAACGCAAAAGATGGAAACCAAATCCGAGATCGGACGAACGAACCATGAACGAAACAGTGCAGAAGTCACTGCATCGGACGCTGGCCAGCGTCCGATGTCCAAGCGTCAGATGAGTCCGATGCAAAATGGACCGTTCTGGAATCTTACTGGACTGGCATCAGACGCTGCTACATGAACACTCAGCGTCCGATGTGAAAGCCTCGGAGCGTCCAATGTACAACGGAGCGTCTGATGCCCAGCGATATGATGCTCACTAAAAACAAAGTTCTTTGACACGTGGCAACGGAGCGTCTGATGTGAAGAACACAGCATCCGATGCTCACGACGTCAGCGTCCGATGCCCTCGAAAATGCACAATTCTTTCGCGGGTTCAACCCGATCTCCTCTGAATCAAAAGTTCTAAGGCCAAGACTTGATCTGAGGAGTCAAGAGGATGTTAGTGAGCTACTTCTAGGAGATCATGGCTCGAACCTGTTAACACCAGATTTTCGCACGCACAAGGATATGACAAGTGGACCCGGCCAGCAGTGAGGAACGAATTCGGCAAGCAATCGGGCAATTGTCTGGTCCTCGGGGTTTCCGTGAATGCCAGTGCGGTCGGCTATTTTGCAAAGCAGTGGCTCCATTCGGGAGATGGATATGGCAAGTAAAGCCGGTTTGCACAAGAAGACACATGACGGTGAAGGAACGCCGAGAAGAATAGAAATAGGATGTGTCTTTCCAAAGTTTTGTTATGTAAATCGTAATCGTCTAGGACTCATGTTTCGTCCAGGGTATAAATATAAGCCCTCGACCATTGTAAAATTGGTCACAACCATATCAATACAAACCGGCCTCGTGCCATCTTCGAGTCCTTAGTCGTGTCATCGAGTTCTTCGAGAGGAAGCATCGATCCGTCGACCTCTGTAAGTACCGGCAACCTTGCTATCATGTCTAGTATCATGTGGTGGATTTAGATATGATGCAAGTAGTCTCGTTCTTTAAGCTTAGTATCGTGCGGTGGATTTAAGCTTATGACGGGAGGTTTTTGCTTATGCCTTGTATCGTGCGGCGGATTAAGTCATGAGTAAAAATAGTTATCGGCTCTATTAGATTTGGCAGATTTGATAGATTAATTAAGTTATCGTGTGTTATGTGTTTTATTATTTAATTCTTGTAACACTCTTTTGCCCAATCTAGATTGATCTTTGTTCGGCCCTGTTTTACAAGCTTGCTTGTGTTTTGTTAATCATAAGATCATGACGGCTGAATCAACTTTCTATCTAGATTGTTACATGTTGTGGGTTCATGCATGCCAATCACGATTAGGCTTTGATAGAACTGGGTATCATGCGGAAGATGCAGGTTTTAGATTGGTTTAATCATGCTTGCTTGTATGTTCCTTCTTCATGGACCCCAACTCGGCTAGTTTGCCGATCTTGGTTAAAGCTTACACGAGTAATGGGCTTTTATAGATCTGTTCAAATACATGCATGCTTTTAGCTTGTTATAATTAGATCGTATCATGCGGTGGATTAATCCAATTATAAGAAGTGGTGTAGACTTATGGCAAGTGGTATCATGCAGTGGATTAGCTTTGCTTGAGTCTATGCTTGACGGGTTTATGAAGACTAGACGTGCGGCAGACTAGTTGGATTAACCTATGCATGTGTTGTTTGAATAGATTCATATTTGCAAGTTACCTGTTTACAATGTTTTAATGACACCTTTCATCTGTGCAAGCATGTCTTCTTTTACATGTGCATTCGGCAGTTGATATGCTTTACATGCTCTATTTTTCATACTAGCCGAATGAATCTATAAACATGCTCTGACAGACAGCTTCTATAGCTGTGTGCCGTCGTGATTGGCTTTCAAAGCCGTACATATGGAACTGTCTGGTCTCACCCGACATGTTCCATTGGTATTCTCACAGTTTTATCCCTTGTTGGTTTTCAGGTCAAACCGACTGGTACGTCTCCGGATTCAACACACTCCGGGCACTCGATTGAAGCCAGCTTTTTCGGCTTGCTGTGTGTTAGGCGTAAGGTGTCATATTTTTCACCAACACACTTTTTGGCACGCCCGGTGGGACCCTCTGTTTCAAGATGCCTGAGATCAGTGATGATCAGATTCTGGATTTGACCATGGATGATTTGTCGCCAGAGTTGAAATGTTTAGTACAGCAGACTTGTGATGAACTTCAGAGCATGTGCCTGATGACTTTTTCCAAGAACAAGAGCGGCAAAGTCTTCCAGAAGCAACCGTTCCCAAGGATTCTTCCTCACCACCAACCCGAGCCATCCGACGGCACTGAAGAGGAAGCTATTCAGAAGATGACTGGGATAATGTACAAAGTTGTATCAGAGGCCATGACCAATCATCAGTCGGCTTTATTGAATACCTTTTGTGCTGTCATGATTAGTACTTTCAGTCCAGCAGTGGATAAACGCTTTGAGGAAGCAGCTGGTCCGATGCAGGGACCACTGTTGTTCCCAGTACCTCAACGTCGGAGGATTGCCGAAGATGGCGGAGCTGGCACAAGCACAGGAGGGATAGTTCCTCATGAGACACAACAACCTCCCCAGACTTATGGCTAGGTCACATTCGGCACCACAGGGAACGTTCTGTAGTCCGCTTCCACATGATTAGTACTTTCGGTCCAGCAGTGGATAAACGCTTTGAGGAAGCAGCTGGTCTGATGCAGAGACCACTGTTGTTCCCAGTACCTCAACGTCGGAGGATTGCCAAAGATGGCGGAGCTGGCACATGCACAGGAGGGATGGTTCCTCATGAGACACAACAACCTCCCCAGACTTATGGCCAGGTCACATTCGGCACCACAGGGAACATTCCGCAATCCGCTTCCAGAGTGTCTCCTGCAGCGAACATGATACAAAGGAATATATTTGGAGATGGATATCAGAAGTTCATTGATTATAGCGCAATTAATGCTCTTCCAAATCCAGGCTACAGGAGTTCAGTAGGACTACATCCTAGGGGGCAAGCACAAGCAGCTCCCGATTCGAGTGTTGATCTCATCATGCATAGGATGGCTGATATGATGCAAAATCAATTCGGCCTAAAGCCGAAGAATCAGTCATACACTTACAAGTCTCCTTACCCAGAGTGGTACAACCGAGTAACACTTCCTCCAAGGGTAAAACCTCCTACTGATTTCACCAAGTTTTCGGGTCAGGATGACACCAGCACCATAGAACACATGAGCCGATACTTGATGCAACTTGGAGAGGCATCTACCGATGAAGCTTGAACGATTCGGTACTTCCCGTTGTCTTTGACAGGACCAGCCTTCTCGTGGTTCGCTTCTCTGCCAGCAAATTCTATCAATACGTGGGCAGAGCTGGAACACAAATTCCACTTGTATTTCTTTACGGGCACCAGTGAGAAGAAGTTGGTCGACCTCATGAGTCTAAAGATGATACCTGGCGAAACACCGCAAGAATATCTGCGCAGGTTCAGGGAAACCAAAAATCTTTGCTATTCCCTGAATATACCGGATGATCAATTGCTGGGGATAGCCATAGCTGGCATGTTGCCGAGTATCAAGGAGAAACTATTGGGCATGGATTTTGATGACCTCGGGCAGCTATCGCAACAGTTGGCAATGATGAGTAGTCAAGCCCAAGGGTTTAGAAGGAATAATCAATTCCAGAAGGGAGATGTGGCTGCCGAAATGTATCAGGCTTTCTTAGAGGAGGCAACTGAAAATGATGGCGAAGATGAGGTAGCTGCAGTCGAGATAGTCTGGGCTAAAGAGCCGACTCAAGTCAACCAGCAATGGTTGAGGCAACAAAAAGGTACTTATGACTTTGATGTTTCCAAGTCAGATAAATTATTTGAATATTTATTGAAGGAAGGACGCATCAAGTTGCCGGAAGGTCATCCTATGTTGCACCCTAAAGGGGTCAAGGACAAGAAGTATTGCGGTTTCCATAATACTAAATCCCACTACATAAACGATTGTCGAGTGTTCACAGTGCGGATCCAGAAAGCTATCCAGGATGGACATCTGAGGTTTGATGGGAAGATGAAAGTCGATGGTAGCCCTTTTGGACAGAATACTGTGTCCTTCTCTGTTAATATGGTTAACGCAGCTGACCCCAGGGGCAAAAACAAGATGAAAGTATTGACCTCTGATAGAGCGAGGGAAGCTGGTGCTGTTGACCCTGGTCGGCAGATCAAAGATAAAGAATTTCAGCAAAAGGTTCGGTTCCAAAATAGCTGAACTGAAAGGGGTGAAACGTCCAGGCCCAGGGTCACGACGCGCGTTCTGTTGAATAAGTGGCGTCGAGAGCAGGAACGGTATCAGAAATAGAGGTTTTATGAAGAACAGAAGTTCCTAGAGAAACAACGAAGGTACGAAGAGGAGATGTACCGAGAAGAGCGAAAAGATATGAAGGAACAAGAGCAATCACATTGGGGATGCTCGTTCTTCAAATATTGTTGGAACGAAGTCTTGAAGCTGCCTGCTAAAAACAACTGTCCTGAATGCAGTGATCAATATTCTGAATATAGGCAGTCTCGAGTCAACCGACGTTCGGTCCATGAAAGACTTGGGGCACGAATCCCTAAGGACAATCGGCGCTTAAAAATAAACAGTTCCGAGAATCGGCAAGGGAAAGGATTTGTCGATCGAAGTTGGACTCGCACTGGAGAAGAAGAATACCGCGAGTATGTCTAGCAGAAAGGACAGTGGTGTCCACCAGGATTAAGAAAGAGCCAGAAAAGGAGAGTGCAGCGCCTAAGAAACAGAGAGTTAGCGCAAGCGGGTGCCAAGACGATACAGGTTTGGCGTCCTAAAGAGAAGCCGAATGGAGGTGATCATTCGGCTGATGCATGCATGGCGTTCTTTCTCCCATCAGAGTTCGTAGCTCCCGAAGGTCAAGATGTCCAAGATGAAGTGTATTCAGATTTTGATGAAGATGAATTTCAAGACTTGTTGGCTCATCTCGTCTTGGCTCAACGGGCAGTATTTGATAAACCAGCTAAGCATCGACACTTAAAGCCATTGTATATGAGAGGATATGTTAATGGCAAGCCATTGACCAAGATGTTCATTGATGGAGGAGCTGCTATAAATATCATGTCATATACAACCTTTAGAAAACTTTGGATGTCAAGTGAAGATTTATTGAAGACCGACATGGTGTTGAGAGACTTTGCTGGTAATTCTTCTAACACTCGGGAAGCAGTTCATGTCGAGTTGACGATTGGGTCTAAGACCTTGATCACTACTTTCTTCGTCATTGATGGCAAGGGGGCATACAGCTTGCTATTAGGAAGAGATTGGATACATGCAAACTGCTGTGTGCCGTCAACTATGCACCAATTCCTCATCCAGTGGATTGGAGATGACATCGAAATCGTCCATGTTGATGATTCAGTGAGTGTTGATAATGCAGAGCCCATCTACTGGGAATACGATGGTGTCGAGTGCTTCTCTGGAAGAGCTTGGGAAGCAGGTCCTGTGAACGTTTTCGACAAGGACCAACAGCCGATTCAAACAATCGGCTCTCAAAGCAATTTTTGAACAAATAATCCAACTAGTGGTAATGGAGAAGAGTTGAGACCAATTTTCGTGTCGGCTGACAAGGAATAAAGTGTTGATGATGAAGCTGAAATAGGACCAATGTGTGCAAAGTTTGGGTCTCGAACGTGTTTTGAAGTTGATGAATTTTTGGAAAGATTCTGTTTATTTCTCTGTTGCTGTTGACACTGGTTATTTATCATAATTAAGGAATAAATAAATATGAAAAGGGCAAGAATTTGATCACCAACAAAGGTTTAGGGTTTCAACTGATAATATTCCACGAGTTTTGGTGAGTTATGATTCTACAGGGACTAAACCAGGAAACCAACACCGAAAGCTTCTCATAGAAGGAAACCGACGGGAGATAACGCAACCACCACGTAAGGATTATTCTAGAAGACTCCAAGGGACGCAAGAAGACAACAGGAGGTCGACCACCGCCAGAGGCCGACTGGTGGGACTGATCGGTCCCACCAGGAGACCGACCGGTCGCCCCCTGGGCCCACCGGGTTCCATCCTCTGCAAGCTATCTCCACCGACCTTTAGGATGCATCTCGGTCGTACCTTGAGTCGGTTTGATCCAAGGGCCACGGTTCATCGCCCAGGGCTATATAAACAGCCCCTGACCCCCCTCTTCAGAATCAATCAAGGGTTTGATCATTAGACATCATCAATCAGAGCTTCAGAAGGAGATCAATCGGAAGCCCTAGAACTTCATCTACCTAGATTAGTCGATAGAATAGGATTAGAGGAGGCAAGCTTCGCTTGGATTCCTGATTTAGTCACGAGAAGGCTCGGTAAACCCAAGATCTTCTCTCTTGTATTAACATTATGGATCTTTTTCATAATTGCTCTTCTAGTTCATCATTGTTCTTCATTATTTATGTTCTAGTTCATCGTCTAGTTCATGTTCATTGTCTAGTTCATCATCTAGTTCATAATCTTGTTCTAGTTCATGTTCTAGTTCGTACTTTAGTTCTTCTCGATGATCTAATTCACCTTATTGTTCATCATCGTGTTCTAGATAGCAATACAATTGATATGATTAAGACATCAATGATTATATTCTTAGTTATAATGCTTATAGTCTGCTTTGATTATATATTTGGCATAGATAGTTCATCTTTATGTTTATACTCATGTTCGTATAGCGCTCATCTTAAAGTACAACGGGTGGGTGATAGATGCTGTGTAGGCGTGGTGCCTATACATTATTTATCTGCGAATGCGTCCTATGTTCCGGATAGAGTGGTAGATCGCGGGTGTGACAGACCTGTTGAGTCCTCTGTATTCCACCTCCCGAATATAGTGTTCAGTATGGCTCAGTTAACTCATGGTTTAAGGGTTACTTTGTTTGACACTTTTACTATGGAGTTGCCTCTTGATTATAAATATGATGTGACCTAGCCAATGATTGCCCAATATAATTGCACTAATCAATGTATGCTATGGCTTGTAATTAGAATAACTTAGGAATGTTTCTCATTAATATCTGTTCTAATCATCACTTGCTAGGTAGTACTGTTCTAAGTTTATCCTTGATTGACCTGATCTCTGTTATCCTTTATCAATTATTTATCATATCATTTACTCTGTAACCTGATTCCTGTTTGAAGTAATTAGTGTGTTATCAGTCTTATTATAAGTGTGCCAGATTAAGTGTTGTTAAGTCCTTACTTTGCCATCATATCTTGAATTGATTAGTCTCTAGGCTAAATATAAATAACGATACCTGAGACTAGCTTGGGTGAAATGCTTCTACAACGGGTATGTTTATCTGTGCGCTTGCGGGTAAATATCTATCTTTAATCCAGTGCCCTGATATATTTGCATTGCTAGCTTCATGTTGGGGATGACAACTTGACGTTAAGTGAAGTTAGTAGTGTCCCGTACGCTCTTTAGTGCGTTCACTAGTTTATTACTTTATGTGGTTCGTTCTTAGTAGCGACGTTAAGAAATGTCAACAAACATTTCTGGCGCCATTGTCGGGGATAGATTAACACTCTCTTAGAGTGTTTCCATTAAGGAGTGTCAACAGTTGCCGAAGCTCAAAGAAGATCAAGAGTTCACGAGAGCTGACGTACAACGGAAAGTCTTGGTGAAATCGAAGAATATATGAAGTCACTTCCACAACTTGATGATCGTCTCAAGTTGTACGTGGCGGCCAATAGCCTTATGGTAGGATCGGCCCTTATTTTAAGTTTAAAAGGAAAAAATGAGTGGCAACTAGCTTTAGCCAAAAATGTTAGACCCAGAAGGGGGTATTCGGCTGTAAGGAAATTTTGTTCATATATGCGTCACTCGTGGACTAAGCTTCGGCACTATTTGTTAAAAGCCGAATGTGTGGAGATTGTATGTGGAACGGATTCAAGAATATTTATAGCCGATGCAAAGCGTCGCCTTTAGCAGAAGAAATGTTCCAAGAATTTAAGTTATAGCCGATATTATTTATATATCGCCTTTAGTACAGATATTCATGGCCCTGGTAACCATAACATTTTTAAGTGGACATGTTTATTGGGGGAAGAGAAAGGTGAGGTGCAGTAAGTGCGATGCCGAGTGACATGACATGTCAAGAATGAGATCTGGTCGGCTAAAATGACGTCATGCGTTCGGGAAATGTTTTTCTGAAGAAACGTTACAATCGAAAAGATCACTTAGGGATCGAGATCATGCAAATAGACGATATTCAGAGAAGAACAAGTTCCATGAGTTACAAGCTTCATTCACGGATCTGTCCTAATAGAGATTACCCTTGGAATAATTTGTTTACAATGGATTGTGGGTCGGCAATCTCAGCAATAGCAGCGGCATGGTCATTATAAATCTCGAGATCCTCAAAATCATTCGGGTTGTCACCTGCAAAACCAACTGGTAGAGAGGAATAATCTTCTTCGGTCCAGGAACTCATTGCCGCTAGCCCGAGGGAGACTCCGGCGTGTACACCTTGGATGATGGCTTGATCTATGCGGCCATCCACAGCATCAAGACAAACTTCAACTGAGTCCCCATAAGCATTCACCTTGAGGGCAATTTTGTTCACTGCCGTTTTCAGACGGTCATTCTCTGCAGAAAGGGCTATCAAGAAGAAGGAATGCATCAGGCAAAGCAAGCTCAACCAGAAGAAGAGGACCAAGACTCTGCTAACCTGTGATGATGCTACAGAACTGTTTTCGTTGGTCTGCCCATTCAACTTCCTCAATACCATGCTTCTTGGATACATCTTCCAGTTCTTTCTGGACTTTATCCCTTTCCTCATAGTGTCGAAGAGCATCCAAACGGGTCTGTTGGAGTGAATCATCAGAATCCAAATCTGGTAGCTTAGGGAAAAAATTGAACGAGACTATTGGAGCTACCGTTTCTAGAGGAAGAACCCAAGCTTGGCTGGGGGGATCCCGCTCTGGAGAGGGACCAAACAGTGAATCAGAGATAGACAAGCAAGAAGCTATCGCAAGGGGGCAGGGAATCAGTTTTTACCCATGACGCCGATGAGTTGATGATCGGCTTCCTCCTGCTTCGTCTCCAACGTAGTGCTTGCCATGGTCACTGTTGCCTGCCATTGATGGAAACACAAGCAGAAGATTTTCTCTCTGGCTTGAGCCAAAGCTGAGAAGTGGAAGTTTTTGCGAGTCAAACTGTTTGGCCGGAGTCAAGAGTGGCAGCTTGTGTAGGGTCATAGTTTACACACTAAAGGACCAAGCATCGGATTAGGGTTTTCACAATTTATGGGTCGTTATTGGGCCGGACCAAATCTTTGCTGACTTTAGGAACTCATGGAGCCAATAGGATTCGGCTAAAGATGGTTGCTATGTGAAGTGTTCAATTTTGGTTGATTATTTGGGGACTCATATTACCAATTGACGCTGGGAACAGGAAGCTGAAAACGGGAGAGTCTTTTAAGAATGCTATCTCGGTGCTGCCATGATTTGGGAAATTGAAGAAAAGACTGAAAACTTCGGATCCTAAGTAATCGATTACAGTAATTACTTGCAGGACGAAGGCAATCAGCATGATTATCAGCAATAGCCGATGTAATGTACATCACCGCTAAAGCAAAAAATAGAGGTCAGTGACTAATACACAAGACAGAGCACACATTGATCTCGAAGGATCGATCGCGGATTGATTTCAAAAGGATGAACAAAAGAACTTTTATTCACAAGAAAGGGGAGCATGGGACTACAATGAGGGCTAGTTCGTCCACTCCATCCTACGCCTAATCGGGAGAAAGTGATCAAAAGAGTCGGCTAGATCTGTTCCGGCTTCCTTCATATCATCTACAGAGTGTTCTACTCTATCTTCTAGTTCTTGCTCGCAGACATCAAATCTGCGGTAATCGGCGCCGGAGTGAATCCTCACGGCGTTAAAAGCGAGTGTCGTGCCATACCCCATGCCAGCCCGAGAGATGATGGGGAGGGTTCGGTTAACCTCATTCACCTGCTTTAGGGGTGTCGTACCCATCACATCAGCCGTGATGGCGAGTTTGGTGATGGCGGCTTCAAGAGCATGGAGTTTGGCTGCCAGAGCTAAAAAAGAAAAAAGAAGAGTGAATGGAGGAGAAAAGGGAAAATAAAGAAAGAAATAATGAAGAAATACTTACCGGCAGCCCGTTCCCGAGCGACGTCACGCTCTCGAGAGATTCGGGTAATTTCCTAGTCCTTCCCCTCTAGGTCGAGTTGAAGATCTGCGATCTTCTGAGTCAGGACCTCGGGGAGGTCGTCACCGGTCCTCCTAATGGGAATGATAAAAGTAAGAACGGCTGTTTCATTTGGGAACAAGAGAAAAGGAAGAAGAGAACAACCTCCTCTTAGAGGTACTAGAAGCACCAAGCTCAGAGCTATGGCGACTCGCTACAGAAGACATCCTCTGGATTGGATGACAGAAGGAAGGAGGGTTTTCTGGTTTTGAGGTTGAAGCAGGGGAGTTTAGAATGCACAAGCCGAAACAGAGTGAAGGGGGACTTTAAAGAATCCCAAAGGCGCATCAGGAGATGAATCGGCGAGTACATCAATCATGGCGTGTGAAGGTGGATGCTTCCGAAGGTTCCACGTCAAAATATAGGGAGAAGGAATTTTGGAATAAATATTTATCCCAAAATTAGGGGGCATGTGTTAACACCAGATTTTCGCAGGCACAAGGATATGACAAGTGGACCTGGCCAGCAGTGAGGAAAGAATTCGGCAAGCAATCGGGCAATTGTCTGGTCCTCGGGGTTTCCGTGAATGCCAGTGCGGTCGGCTATTTTGCAAAGCAGTGGCTCCATTCGGGAGATGGATATGGCAAGTAAAGCCGGTTTGCACAAGAAGACACGTGACGGTGAAGGAACGCCGAGAAGAATAGAAATAGGATTTGTGTCTTTCCAAAGTTTTGTTATGTAAATCGTAATCGTCTAGGACTCGTGTTTCGTCCAGGATATAAATATAAGCCCTCGACCATTGTAAAATTGTTCACAACCATATCAATACAAACCGGCCCTGTGCCATCTTTGAGTCCTTAGTCGTGTCATCGAGTTCTTCGAGAGGAAGCATCGATCCGTCGACCTCTGTAAGTACCGGCAACCTTGCTATCATGTCTAGTATCATGTGGTGGATTTAGATATGATGCAAGTAGTCTCGTTCTTTAAGCTTAGTATCGTGCGGTGGATTTAAGCTTATGACGGGAGGTTTTTGCTTATGCCTTGTATCGTGCGGCGGATTAAGTCATGAGTAAAAATAGTTATCGGCTCTATTAGATTTGGCAGATTTGATAGATTAATTAAGTTATCATGTGTTATGTGTTTTATTATTTAATTCTTGTAACACTCTTTTGCCTAATCTAGATTGATCTTTGTTCGGCCCTGTTTTACAAGCTTGCTTGTGTTTTGTTAATCATAAGATCATGACGGCCGAATCAACTTTCTATCTAGATTGTTACATGTTGTGGTTTCATGCATGCCAATCACGATTAGGCTTTGATAGAACTGGGTATCGTGCGGCAGATGCAGGTTTTAGATTGGTTTAATCATGCTTGCTTGTATGTTCCTTCTTCATGGACCCCAACTCGGCTAGTTTGCCAATCTTGGATAAAGCTTACACGAGTAACGAGCTTTTATAGATTTGTTCAAATACATGCATGCTTTTAGCTTGTTATAATTAGATCGTATCATGCGGTGGATTAATCTAATTATAAGAAGTGGTGTAGACTTATGGCAAGTGGTATCATGCGGTGGATTAGCTTTGCTTGAGTCTATGCTTGACGGGTTTATGAAGACTAGACGTGCGGCAGACTAGTTGGATTAACCTATGCATGTGTTATTTGAATAGATTCATATTTGCAAGTTACCTATTTACAATGTTTTAATGACACCTTTCATTTGTGCAAGCATGTCTTCTTTTACATGTGCATTCGGCAGTTGATATGCTTTACATGCTCTGTTTTTCATACTAGCCGAATGACTCTATAAACATGCTCTGGCAGACAGCTTCTATAGCTGTGTGTCGTCGTGATTGGCTTTCAAAGCCGTACATATGGAACTGTCTGGTCTCTCCCGACATGTTCCATTGGTATTCTCACAGTTTTATCCCTTGTTGGTTTTTAGGTCAAACCGACTGGCACGTCTCCGGATTCAACACACTCCGGGCACCCGATTGAAGCCAGCTTTTTCGGCTTGTTGTATGTTAGGCGTAAGGTGTCATATTTTTTGCCAACAGAACCTAACTCCAAATCGGTGAATCGAAAGAATTCAGGGCAAAGGAGAGGAAAACCGATCCAACGCAAAAATCAACCGATCTACTAGCTCATGAGGTTTGAGACAAATTCCTTTGGTGAAAAGATGCGTCTCTTGATCTAGAATAACTCAGTTCAAACGAAATCAAAAACCAACACTCGGTGAGGGAGAACGAAGCAAATCACCGAGAGGGCAAAAGGAAAACCGCAAGAACTCATCACAAAGACGCGAGACGATCTCATTTCCAACTGGGACTATATCACCAATTTCATTTCCACATGGTCTCAAAGTACACAGAGGTGGTGTGACACTCTGCGGACCTCAGTAGCTACAGTAGGGAATGGGGAGAAGGAAACCCTAGAATGAAAATAGCAAATGACTAAGATAAGGAGGGAGGTGGGTGTCTCCCTCTACTTAAGCTAACATTATTCCCACTCTACCCCTACTGATACAGAGAGCGAACCAGCTAAACCCTAAGGCTATTCTGGACCAGCTCGAAGATGTAGTCAATCCGACGGCCACGCCCGCACATCCGGTAGCTTCGCCTCGACGCGACCTCACCCGATGCCGCCACGTGCCGTCACCACCCCGGACGTCCACCTCGTGAACTCCGCTGCTGGTTTTGTGGCCCAAACCAGCAAACCGTCTGCCCTAAGTTTTGTGGCCCAAACTCAGAAACCCATATACGCCCAGGTTTTGAGGCCCAAACCTGGAAACCATCCTCAGCCCGAGTTTTGAGGCCCAAACTCGGAAACCGACCCACCGGTGGTTTTTCTGTGGCTCAACCACCAAACCGACGCCGCAGAGGGGATGCACCGCCCGTGCACCCCGTCCACCCACATGTCTTCACTTGTCGTTGTCCCAGGCTGTCATCCACCACAGCTGATCCTCAGTCCACCGGTCCCTCAGTCCAAGCCTCACGTCCGCCCTTCACCGCTCCGGGTCCATCGGCACGGCACGTCTCTACTTGACCTTCACCTTGCCTTCGATCATTGCCTCCGTGCTCGACACCTGCACAACACAAGCCAAAGAACATGTGTATCATACCAGTTGACAATCACTCATCATCTCAAGATCCGGCATACACCCATGTATCCGCAAAGCCCAATGTTTTCTAACAAATGCTTTGCAAGATGACATATTTAGTAGGGTGATGACTTCGGTGAGTGCCCATGATATGTGGACGGCACTCAAACATCTCTATGGTGATTTCTCCATTTGGGATGATGGCAAATTCAAGGAGGAGGATCACATAGAGATGGCACATGAGGTGGTTGAGCAAGACCACAACTCCGTGATTGTGGAAGATTGTTCCACCTCAAGCTCAAGTGATGCAAGTGATAATGATATTCCAAGCACACTTGATGATGATGGTTCATGCTCCGGCTATGAGAGTGATACTTCTTCGAGCTCTCCAACCACTGCATCACATTGCTTCATGTCACACGGTTACACTAAGGTTTGCAAAGCTAATGTGATTGATCTTAATGCATATGAGGAGCTCTTGAGTAGATATGCTGGCATGACCATCGCTTTAGAAAATCAGATGTATAAAAATGCAAAATTGGAAAAAGAAAAGTCATTTCTAAAGAATACATGTGAACAAGCGAAGCATCTACTTTATGTTAGTACTTGTTCACATGAGGGGCTAAAATTGACTCATGAGGAACTATGTGTTGCTCATGATAACATGGTACAAGACCATGTTTTTCTCACTAACAAGCTTTCTAATGAAGAAACTAAAACTAGTGAGAGCTCATCACATGGATCAAATGATCAATTGCAAAATATTGCTAACCCATGTGATGTAGGCAAGAAGAATGTATCCACCTCTTGTGAAGATTTATTATCTATGTCATGTTCTTCACATATAGATGTCGGGTTACTTGTCCAAGAACCGGGTCCTAGGGATCTAGGCAGGATAACAAACTACAAACCCAAACCAACACCAAGTTCATGACAAACTATAACACCGAGTCACACGGCAACCGTACGCCAAGTCCATGGCAACCACACCACCACACGGTCCATCCTACCGGATATACCTAATCACCATATTACTACAAAATTACCAGCCCACATGTTCCATAGATCATTAATCAGAATTAATATTTAAACCATCCCATCCCAACCATGACTGCAGGGCTAAGCAACGACTCTACCCAAAACTTCCCAAACCAGGTAACAAGGATAATATAATCAAGTGCTAGTAAACCATATCATGGGATTCAATTTAAGACCGCATGCATCTACTGGATCTAACTACTCTAACTCAAAATAAAATAAATACAGGAGCAAGATGTTCAAGGACACTTGCCTTCAGGCAGGGTCGGATCGACGGAGCCACGGATTTGATTCCAGGGTTCCGCGTAGCTCGCACTTGCTGGATCAAACATCATCACATGGCCCAAACAAACATAATAAGAAATAGTACATAAATATTATGAAAATTAAATATAAACAGCTCTAACGCGTAGAGCTCGACGAGACGAATCTAACACAAGTTGAAGGGGTCAAAACAGAGTTAAAATGAGCAAGTTATGGACTTTTGAATTTCAGTGGCAAAACTATAAATAAACCAAAGTCATTTTCGTATTTAAATTAAATAAAATCGGAAAAGAAAGGGCGGTGGACTAGGCCTCAATTCGGCAAGACAACAGGGGTTAGCTTGCAAAAATTCCCAGAGACTGCGCACAGGAGCAGATGGACGACGGGTTTATTTTGGGGAAGTCCAGGGTTTCTTTTGCAAAAAAGGCCTAGTGAGTCGGTGCGGTCGCTGGCGTGGCGCCAAGTGGCAGCGCGGGGTTGGCCACGAGCGCCAGCTGTGTGGTGGCGGGTGCCACGGTGCGGGTGGGACCGCGCCTCATTTCCGTGAAACATCAAGGGTTAAAGTGTAAGATTTCCAGGACTCATTGAACAGTGGTTATAGGACTAAGGGTTGATTGAAGAAAAGGCCAAGGGCTCTTTTGCAAGTTTGCCACGGCCGGTCGACGTGGTGCGGCTGCGGCTGACGTGGTCGCCACGTGGCGCGATGCCACTGGTGCGGTGCACCACGATGTGCAGTGGACCGACGGACGTGGCCTGGTGAACCAAATCCATTGCAACAGTGGACAAGGTCTACACCCCTTCGTGTGCTCTTCTAATCGGGGCCGTCGATCTGAGTTTCAACGACATAGAGGGAAAAGGGAGGGTACGTTGTGGCCGGCTGCGTAAAGGGCCACGGCGGCGTTAGAGCTAGTGTGGCGGCGCCATGGTCGGGCCTCGCCTGTGCGGCTCAGGACGGGGATGGAGACCGGTGGAGACCCTGGGAAGAAGCGGGGGAGAAAGCGGAGCTCACCCCGGGGTTGTTGACGAGGTTTGGGTCGTCGATGCAGGTCGGAGAGGAAGGAGCCACGGTGGACGCGATCGGCAGCTCCCGTGGAGTCGAAGTAGCCGCCCTCCGACCTGGATTAGCAGCGAGGCTGCAGTTCCTGGTTGCGGTGTACCCCGGAGACTTCGGCAGAAAGCGGAGGGGAAACGGCGGCGGCTTCTCGATGCGGTAGCGAGCTTCAAGCGGTGCTCGGCAATGGCGAGGCGGCGCCCGTCTGGTGGCAGTGCTAGCGAGGGAGAGGGGGCACGAGGATGGGATGGGTGGGTGTGGCGGCGCGATGTGGTGCCCTGGAATGTGCTTTTACGAGGGAAGGGAGGATAGGAGCGCCCGGTAGCGTGTCGTAGATGACGGTGGTACTCGGTTAGCCGCCAGGGGGTAGAGAGAGCGAGACAGCACAGAGAGGAAGAACGGAGGGTGCAGCTGCGCGAATTAGACGGGATGATGGCTTCAGGGATGCCCAACGCCTTCGAATGCGGGAAGGAGTTGGGGGCTCGATCCATCCGACCAATGCAGATCAGAGGCGGATGCGAGAGGAGAGAGATGCGAGGGGAGGGGCGATCGGAGGTGGGGGAAGGAGTCTGACGCATGGGGCCAATGCGTCAGTGGGGGTTGCGGCGGCGCGACGCCTGAGGCGGCTCGAGCCGGGGCGAGCGGGAGGCTTTGGTGGGCCAAAACGGAGGCGAGCCGGTGTGGGGAAGGAAGTGGGTTGGCTCGTGCTGCGCGCGGTGTGCACCCATCGCTGGACCGAGGGAGGATGGGGAGGAGAGGAGGCAGCGGCTAGGCCGGCTAAGCTGGGTTGATCTGCTGCCGGGGCAGTGGGCTCGGCCCGCGCGGAAAGAAAGAGGGCACTGGGCCGCAGGGGAGGGGAGAGGGGAGTGAGTTTGTGGGTTGGGCTACAAATGGGGAGAGAAGAGGTGAGCCCGGTTGCCTTTCTCTTTTTTTCATTTGATTTGCCAAACTTTTCAAAAGCCTTTTGAATTCAAAATCAAATCCAATTTGAAATCAAATAGTTTGGTAAAAGTTTTGAAATATTTTCCCCTAGGTTTTGAAAATAAAATTTGAGTTTGATTTTATAAAGTTTTCACAAACCTTTTATTTATTTTCCAAATAGAATAAATTCGGTTCGCCTTATTCGGGTTTAATAAAATTCTTTTTCACCCAATAAAATTATGCAATGTCATGAATGCAACAAATATCTTGCTAGAATTTTTCCTCCATCTAGAATTTTAGCCATTTTATTATTAAACTCTAATTTATTTTAATTAATTAAACACCGGGGTGTTACACCCATCGAGCCACACTCCAGAAGGAACAACGTTGCGAAGGGGGAGAGGGAAGAGGATGGCGGTGGCGTCACCGGCACCGATCCGGCCACCAACGTGCTTTCCACGAGGGACGTCATTAGCTGTGCCCCACATTCTGTATCGCGATCTCTATTGCTTGGGGTGGAATCACGATAAGTGACCACCAAGTTGTAGATCAGGGCCAGGTGAGCACGGATCTGAGGTTCGATTGAGTGGATTTGCTTGTTATGGATGGATCTGGGCGATTTGGATAGTTGTGGTTTGTTTATGCATGAATCTTAAAAATCTTCAAAGCAGCTGGACTTGACATAGAACAAGATAACGCCTATTTCAGTTCCAGAGTTCCATACAATAGTGACACGCTTGTCCCATGCCCAATGCGCTTGAGGCCGACCTTTGTGGTTGTGAAGCACGGGGTAGAGAGGAGGCGGCGACCGTTGGGAAAACGAAGCCAAGGCAGCCCAACGAGGTGGGGAGGGGGAAATGGTAGGGAGTTGCGTGTTGCCCACTCATCTGTCTGCATCTCAGCCGGTGAGAAAGTGACTCACTGGTGGAAGGCGGTGTGAGTGGGAATTACAGAATGACCAAGTAAGTGAATGGGGACCCGTTAGGGTTGTGAGCTAAGGTGTTGTTGGGCTGCAGGGATGTTGGCCTATTAGGTTGTTAGTGGGCTAGTATCGGACCGAGGCTATTTAACGGCTCATGCCAACCGCCTGTCGTGACTAGGAAGTAGTCTAAACATGACCCAAGGTACCATTCTGGCATACGCACCACCAGACTATGTCGTGCTCGGACCAAGCCAAAAAATACAGGCTTCGAGCTGGGCTTCCAGACCACGGGCTTATGTACATCTATAGATTAGTATGAAGTTGAATCCTGTGATGATGAATAACTTTTGAAGTTTATGATCCAAAAATTCACTCTACTCTAAAATTTATAGAGTTTGTCTACTTGGCATCCCAGTGTTTTGCTCCACCCACCCGTTTTTTGGCACAATGTTCATCTTCTACCTCAAGACGTCTGTCGTGGTTCCTGCTTGTTCTCGCCCCCACTGTCGGCCCTGCCCCACCGTGGGGGCTAGGGTTTGCCAGAGCTGCGATGTGCTAGGGCTGGCCCTAGCACGCCGGAGCTTCGGCGAACCCTAGCGCCCGCGGCGGCCGCCTTCTTCCGCTCTCCGAGCTCCGGCCATGGCGTCCCCACCCTGACCTGGCCCGACCGCAGCTACAACCGTCAGGTTCCCTAAACCGCCATGCCACCATCCCCACCGCCTAGCTTGTTTGCCTCCCCCGGCCGGCCCCATCTATAGCTGCCAGAGTTGGAGAAGAAGGGGTGGCCAAAACCCTAGCCGATGCGTCGGAGCTAGGGAAGAAGACGATAGGTGCGGGCACTCCAAATCGAACGGCGGGAGTGGGAGCTAGGGAAGAATCGAGCGGCCTCCAAATCGAGTGTTGGATTGCTCCAAAATACTCGGTTGTGGCATAGCATTAGCCAATTTATAACAAACATTTGGTCGCTCAAAACAGGCTCTAGAAAGTCCACAGACCACGGGACTATTTGGTTTTTGTTGTCCGAGCAACTTTGCCTCACCAGGCATCATCAATCCATGCCCTTAATTTTGAGTACCCGGTGATCCAGATTGGTTGCCCGGCAGTTGCAAGGAAGCAAACCAAACGGCTCAAACAATTTGGAATCCAGAAGCAGCTATTCTTTACTGCATGCTTGTTGACGGTGACGTTGCGCCATGGTGGGTACGCAACGTGCGTGGAGTGGTGGAGGCAGTCATGAGTGGATCCAGCGGTGAGGCATATTGGGCTCTAGCCCCCTTTACAGCCGTTGGATCTATAAAACTCCCTCTAAGTCCTCTCTTCTTTTTTTTTTGTCATGGATACGTACTGAGCAACTCTAATAGTTTGGCAAAACCACTTGGCATCCTAGCATTTTTGTCAAAATCATAAAAAAATCTCCTCCAACAACTTAGCAAAAGTACTTGGCAATTTGTCAAGCTTGGCAAAATTCCCCCTTCACTTGCCAAATATGTCAAGTCTTCCATCGCTTGGCATCACGTGTATCCCAATTTGTCAACTAGTTTTGCAAAATTGTTGGAGACTCAATTTTATGATTTTGGCAAAAATTCTAGGATGTCAAGTTCTTTTGCCAAGCTCAAATAGCAAACTGTTGGAGAAGACCTCTTTTTTCACTTGACATTTGGTTTTGGGACTTGACAAAAATATAGTTTTGCTAAGTGACTTTTAGTAAACTGTTGGAGTTACTCTGGCGATAAAATTATCTGAAGATTGAAGAAGCCTCTTCTAATATTTTTTTAGATCCGCCACTGGAGGCAGTGATGATACTCCGCCACGTCGTGGGAGAGCATCCGGCCGGCGATGTCCTCGTGACCTCGTGGCGCTCGGCCCCTCAGAGTTTCAGACAGCTGGGCCCGTGGGTGCTGCCGTGCCGGATGAATTTCAGCTATGTTTTTTTTTTTTTTGAGCAAAATGAATTTCAGTGATGTAGATGCGATTGCAGTTGTCGAAAAAGAGAAGCTCCATGGGAAATGGGCCTCTCTCTTCTGTTGGCCAGCCTCATCTCGGCCTGGAAATGGGCCGAAGGACATGTGAGACCAATTGGTCGACAAACGAACGATCGGATGTGTATCGGGCTCCGGCAGAAAGAAATGTTGTATTGGGCACGTGAGCTATCATCTATCATGACGACTCTCCGTAGTAAAAAGATACTGGTGGACCCGATCTCGTTTTCAAAGTCTGACAGAATAAATCTATATATATATATATATATATATATATCCATAGCCATCGGATTTAGATCCAGCGATCCACGTGCGAGTTTTCATAGTTTCCACGGGACCTGGTTTTGGTTTTCATAGCATATATTCCCCTATATCATACCTTACACTATGCACAGTGGAGACCTATAAATGAAACGCTAAAGCAATTTGAGGTACCAAGTGTCTCCAGCGGGGCACGCTATGTCGTCCGCAAGCAACGCGCGTCCGCCACATTTAACGGAAGATCAGGCGTATAGCGTATGCCCAGCCGGCTTCACGCGTGGGAAAGAGAAGAGAGAGTTGACAGCAGCACCAGCGGGCCCCACTACTACAAATAACAAAAAAATATTATAGCTCACAAACTAAAAATCGAAATTAAATTCCAATTGCACCATTGAATTCGTTGCAATTAATTCTTCAAAACTAGATCTCTCATGGATATATTTAGAGAAAGTGATAAGTGGGCCCACAGTGGATAGAGGATGAATGGATGCGGGAGAAATGAGTATAGAGGAGAGAATCTTGATGACCAGGCAGTATAGAGGATGAAAATAGATGAACGTGAGTGCGGATAGTCTTATATACCTTAATAATAAAGCAAAATTCCATCTCTTTTTTTATCTATTTTTTGATATGGCTTCTTCTAACTAACTCCGTGAATATAAGAATAACTAGGAATCCTAATCTGTTTACAACATCATTATTATTGTATTAGGTAACGACTGTTAAGAGAATAACTAGAAGTCTTAACCAAAATAGATCATATGATCTTGAGTAACCTGAATAAAATAGGAATCCGGATCTAAATAGAAAAAGATAACAATAAATTGTTTTTTAATTTTTTATCTCTAAGGATGTTTGACGCATTATTTTCAATTGTCTTCTTTTTTCACGTGAATTGGAACACATAATATGCTAGTTAAATAAATATTAAGATACAAAGTCATATAAATAACTATACAATAAATTATGTGTCATGTTGTAACGCACGGGCATTTTTGCTAGCAATTATTAAGATACAACACTAACATATTTTCGAAACACGGTGTAGATGCTTTTTCTGAGCAGGACAGGCAGGTATTGAAATTTGCGAGGAATCGTGTACGCTTTGCCAGCAACGGACACACAGAAAGTGTAATTAGCTCAAAAAATATGAGCATAAATACAAACATATGTGCTGTGGTCCGAAACTCAAATCAGAAATTCAGGATAGTGTAGGTCCAGGCCTACTAGTTAGTTGGTTTGACTTCCTCCCGGTGGATGACTTGGATTATATTATATTAGAATCTGTGGCCACGTTTAGTTCCCTAAATTTCTCTAATTTTTTTTTAGATTCTCCGTTACATCAATTTTTAGATATATGCATGAAGCATTAAATGTAGGTAAAAGAATAACTAATTGTACTATTAGTATGTATATATTGAGACGAATCTTTTGAGTCTAGTTAGTCTATATTTAAATAAAGTTTGTCAAATAACAACAAAAATGTTATAAAATTTTTCCAAAAAAAATCTAAGAACTAATAAACGCGGCCTATAGCTAGTTACACTGTCTTCGCCCAACTATCGCTTCTGTAGCTTGGAAGCCAATTATTCTTGGATACGCCGCAATGATGATGATGATGCTAGACTTTTTCATACGGTATATACATACATGTGTTGCATCCACGGATCGCAACATCTTTTTCTTTGAGTAAAATTCACATTCGATCGTTAAACTTGGCTGATGCTGTTATCCCGGTCTCTGAACTTATAAAGTGATATCTAGAGGTCCGTAAATTTGGTCGCTGGTATCATCCTAGTCCCTAAACTTGTAAGATGATCACCACTGGTCCCTAAACTTGGTCAGCGGTGTCATTCCAGACCTTAAACTTGGCTTTGAGTCTCATCTAGATCAAAACAAAGCGATTTAAAAACTTAGTATAAAAAAATTCATAACTTTTTTATACGAACTCGAATGAAGATAAACTCTATATCAAAATTACAAATCACTGGTATCCTAAGGAGTATACAATATTTTAGTTTAGGTGCAATAGGCTTTGTTCGTTTGAATTTTTTTACGATTGATTTTGGTTGTGTTAATATTATTTTGTGAAAAAAAAATAAAATGAAGTATGGCTGATAAGCCAACTAACAGTAAGATGCCAAAAAGTATGCTCGCGCGCCCATGTAACTCACAAACTATGAATCTTTGACCCTTTGACCCTCCTTTTCTTTTACTATGTGCAACAAGCATTTTCTATTTTGTTTACTCTCTCTCTCACTCTTCCACGTCGTTGGCGATTTGCATCACTTTATTGGAGACGTCATAAGGCCATATATAACCCACAAACATGAGGTTATCTATAATTTTTTAATATATGTATAAAGACGGTTAAATAGTGGCTAAACCGATAACTCATACAATAAATTGTCTATTTAGCTGTCTATAAATTATTTAATATATGCACACAACCATGATCATGAATGAAAAGATCTTTGTACATCATTTTGTTGCATCTTGATTCTTGGTACAAAAGGATCATATATAAATAAGGTGAAAATAATTACAGTATTTTTAAGAGCTTTAAATATATTAATCTCTTCAAAAAGAAATAGAATTTATGAATACACATATCAACAGTGCATGCATATATATACATATATAATTTAACTTACATAAAAACCATGATCGTGAGACACGGGCTCACGGTCTCTCGCATCCATAAGGGATGTTTTTGTAAAAAAACACCGGACACAGATGACTCAAAACAACACGTTGTACATGTACATGTCTTAATAAAGTCCCAACAAATAATGCAGTTGTGCTATAAATAAGATCATTGGACATTGTGGCGCCATGTACGTCTCAGCTGCTCCATATACTGTACGCATTGGAGATTGATGGTTGTCGGGTAGTACATGCGTGGGACCCTGCTAAGCTGATGAATAGGGGCTGCAAAAATTAAGTGAGGTTAAAGGGACAACCAATGTGTCACCTAGTGCCTACACCGTTCTCAATCTTATCTTATTGTTGCAAGATTGCATAGGGCCATGTTGATCCTATAAGCTAGGAATTTTGCTACTTATTTAGATTATTGCATGCCCCTTCAAGGAGGGAAAGTGAAGCAATATGTTTCAGTTGAAATATATAAACTCTCTTCGGAAATGGGAAAAATAATTCTTCTTGGCAATTAAAACTACTAGGTGGGTTTTCAAACTGGCATATCCTTGTTTTCTAATTTTATCAAAATAAAAAGGTGAAAGGATTTAATGTTAGTTTGAGAGGGGGTGAATGGTCTACTTAAAATTTCTACAAAGTACAAACACTAGATAGGCAATCAAATTAGATAACAAGGTGCCCTAATAAACACTCCACTATATATGAACTTACAAGCCTAGAATAATAGCCATATACTACACAATTCTAGAATCGACTAAGCAAACTACGATCTTACAAGCCTAGCGTGACAAAGACATAATAGTGTTTGCACTAGATTTTGACCTGGACACGGGGATACAATAGTGTGCTGAAAATGTCACTTGTTGGAATCGACTTGGAGTCGGTATCGGCTGATTTTAGAGGATCAAATATTTTTTTATCATCTGGGTCGATAATATGCTGGACCGGTTGCTCTTTGAAGTTTTGATCAAGATCAACGACTCAGGATTAATGCTTATGATGTCTATGATTCAGGGAAAGACTAGACGTATCGAACTTTGCCAAAAAAAAAGGAAAGGGTGGAGTCCAAGTTATCTATAATAGTAGAAGTTTTGTTTCCTTTTCTGTTTTGTAACATGAATTCGTAATAAGATAGGACTCAAATCCAAGGTATAAATATTGACCTCAGCTATTCTATTGTAACAAAAGATATACACAATCAATCAATATAACCGACTTCACACCAAAAACCTTAGGAGTAGGAGTAACGTAGATCAGACGAGTTCTTTGTCAAACTAGGCTGCAACAACTCCGTTCGATCTCTAGTTTGCTGCATGTACCGTCATGGCTTATATGTTGCTTATGTTTATTTACATGATGATTAAGCGTGCTAGATCAATAGTTTTGCTTCATTCTTGTGCCTTACATGATATGCATTCAAGGATATGTTTAGATTTATGTTTATGGTTTGTTGATCTTTTCTGGGAGTTCTATTATGGTTGTGGCGGTTTTATCTGATTCCCACTGTTAGAATTATCTAGATTCAGACGTTGTCGGTTAGCAAGCCTTACGCATAATGATAAATGTATATCTTTTTTTGTTTATCATGTCAACATCGGTTATTTAGCTGATCATCCATGTTTTGATAAATATAGTATGTGTTTTTGAAACCCTTAAGTTTATTCACACATGTTGCTCTTGATACATGATTTGAAGTACAAATAGATTTGTTAATCTCTTCTGAGAGCTTTATTATGGTTGTAACGACCCCATTCGATCTTCACTGTTAAAGTTACTTAGAATCAAATGTTGTTGGTTAATAGTTTTATTTGTCATGAAAAGTGAAGTTGTTGTTGTAGATAACTTCCAAGGACACAACACATATTGAGTTGGAATTTGACTTGAACAAACATATTGAGATCATTCGAACGAGGTAATCGTGAAGTTACAGATAGTTTGTTTTTAGTATTGCATCACTGGTTGATTAATGTTGAAGCTCTCTGTCATGAAATGGAGGAAGAAAAATGTTGGACCAGCTACTCGAAATAGCTAGAATTCTAACTTTTACTTTTGTATTATGCTTCGTTTTCATGTACAAAGCATATGTATTCACTGAAAGTGTAAGCATATACAATGGAATTTATGAGCTTCAAATCAATATAATAAATTTATTTTGTGACATTAGTGTTTTTTGATATCTTGTATTGTCTAAGCATCTTCGAGAATTCCCAAAACACTCTTCCAATCTAAAATATTTGGTAAGTCTCCAACAACTCCTAATTTTACCTCCCAACCTTTTAACACTTCGGAAAAACAGAGCCCCCATGCATAAACAGACCTTCACCTCCACCTTGAGAAAAAGCAGTCCTCGCATGGACATGTCCTATGAGCTTGCGCTAACCGTGAGTATCCACGACATGTCATTTGCGGTCGAGAAAGGCTATTGACTAGTAGTGGCCGCCCAGGAGAGGATCGAGGTGAGTACGGGTGTCGCGAGCACGGTTGCTGAGCAAGCATGGGTGCCGTAAACGCGGTTGCCACAAGCACGGGTGTTGGCCCTGGCTAGTTACCGTCGCTTTGCATAGGATACGGATCGGCGGAGGCGTTCATGGAAGTGGCGACATCGTACATGCGACTGATTTTGTGATCTTGCACTAAAAGGTAAACTGTTGTCAACAAAAAAATATGTGTAGGACGAAAGTTTTGATTTTTTTAGAAGTAAATTATTGCAAACTCTAGAATATGATCTTATTTATTCCTCCCAATACTTTTGAGAGTTGGAAAACACCATGTTTTGGAAAAAAAATTAGGTAGTCTTGGAGATGCTCCAAGGGAGCTCAAATGAAATAATCAAACTCAATTGTCTAAGGGAGTGAAAGGACCTTGATGTCGCCTAGGAGGCCTAGAGGGGGGTGAATAGGCCTGTCAAAACTCAAAACTCAATTCGATCAGTAAGCAGATCAGCACTGCCGATCCTGAGATCAGCACTGCCGACCTGGAAAAATGTAAAACAGAGTTTCGTGAGTATGAGAAGAAATGTTGCACAGGCAGAGAATAAGCTTCCTGCAGGGTTAGACAGTTCACAGATATGTCAGAAATCGAAAGTACAAGTATAAAGCACTAGATCGAACCCTAACCCTAGAAACCACTTCAAGAACGAGAAGTAAACCAAAGCACAAGGTGACACAATGATTTATCCCGTGGTTCAGCTCGCCACAAAGGCTTGCCTAAGTCCACGTTGTTGAGGTATGCCACAAAGGCTCAAGCTCACCACTTAGGTTCGCCCTTTCCTCGTTCTCAAGTCAAGAGAGTGAACTCTTGAGGTGAGGGGTGATTTCTTAGCTGCAAGAAGGTGGTTACAAACCTCCCAAGGCTGCCACAAACGTTGGCAAGCTCAAGGGCAACGCCTAGCCGGCTAGGAGCAAGCTCCAAGAGTAATAAACCCTAGAACCTCCGGCCAAACGTGAACCAATGCTCTTGGGACTTTGGGAATCAATGGATCTGCTCTCTAATCGAGTTTTGCTGCCCTCTCTTTCAAGTTTTAGTGGTTGGAATGGGAGATCCACTTGAAAGCTTTGGGAGCAACAATGGAGGAGTGAGAGAGAGAGAGGGGAGCTCTTCAAACGGTCAGATCCCGAGCTGGAAGAAGCACTGGTGTAACTTGGCCGTTGTGGGCTTTCTGGAAAGGTATATATATAGTCTGGGCCCAACGGTTCGATTATGATCGGCACTGCCGACCATAAGGTTCGGCACTGCCGACCACCCAAATTTAGTCAAATCAATGTGAAACCTGTGGGGTTAGAAAGGTGGCTAGAAGTATATCTTTCTGGCAAATATTGAGCATTGGTATCACAATTTGACTGTGGGTGCTAGAATCCCTCTTAATAGTACGGCATACCTATACTCAAGAATAAGAGAATATAAACAATTAACCACTTGAGTCTTCAGTATCTTCATATGCCATTTCTTCTCAATGTCACTTCATAGGGGTTGCAACTAATTGCAACTATCTCATCTCTTCGAGCAAACATCCCTTGAGCATGTGACTTGAACCATCTCTCATATGTGAGTTCAACTTCATGGCTTCAAGTCACTATCACTAATGATCTGATCGTCAACACAATATGACTCCTCATAGCTTGATTAGTACCTCGACTCAATGCAAGTACTCTCTTCTTCACCCTAGCCATAGTACCTCGGTCTCCTTGACCTTCACTTTCGCTTAGTACCTCGAAGTCCTTTCCTTGCTATCTTCACCTTACCAAGCCATACTCAAGTCACATCATATTAAGCATCCATTGAAAACCATTTCTTCAATATTGTGATCCTTGCTTGAACATCTTGTAGGTATGAATGTTGAGATCAATCAAGCTTTAGTTTGACTCACATAGAGACATATATGGATCATCATTAATATGGTCAAGCCAATTCACGGTTCCTTATATCCTCTCCATTTTGGCTTGACACTCAACACTTACTTCAATCTCCATCTTCATACTTCTAGCTTGATCAAATCAATGCAAAGTGATTCTCCAAATATTTATCCATACAAGCAAACCAATGTAGAGATGACATATATCCAATATGAGTTTAAGTCTTTGTCATTGACCTTTGCTTGACATTAACTCACTTATGCATTCTTGATTCATTCTTCAACCTTGATCAAAGCTAGTTCACTATCAAACTCATCTTGCTCATGAAAAGCAACCCATTGTTGAGACCATTCCAAAATCATCAATCTATGTCCCACTTGTCATTTGTCAAATATGTTTGCTTTCTCATGATGCCATGATATCCCACAACATAGAAGCCATATCATCAACTCTATTTGCATTGTTGTCTTTTGCTTGAACAAGATTGTTTCCATGATCTTCCAATACAACAGTACACAATTTTGGCCTTCATTTCAACACTATGTGGAATACCATCAAGTTTGCTTTTCTTGTTGAACCTTGGATACACTTAGCAAACTTGTTAGACCTTTAATTATGTTGTCACTCAGTTCACCAAAACCCACTAAGGGCTAGATGCACTTACAATCTCCCCCTTTTTGGTGATTGATGACAACACAATTAAAGCTTACAAGAGATTGATAAACATTAAGATTTTGAATCCTATGATATAGTGAGCTCCCCCTAAATGTGTGCATTGAAAGGAATTTCAAATTTTGGCCTCAAATGCCAAATGCACATATTTAAGAGAAAGTGTGGAAACTCTCTTATATCTTAGCATCTGTGGGGTGCAAGGTGTCAAACATGATAAACGTGATGCTCATGACAGTTCATGCACTCAACAAGTTTAACAAAACATTATTCAAGGCATGAATGTCACACACTAGCATAAGCGATCCTAATCAAGAGCATCAATTTAAACTATGCTTGCACACACCACTCAATTTTGAAAAATCTTATATGCCTCTCCTTTACCCCTTTCCATCCTCATATCAATCTCTCTTCCCCTTACATTCTCCCCAAAATTTCTCCCCCTTTGGCATTAATCTCCAAAAAGGATCTCTCCACCAAAAGGAAGAAATGATGGTAGACAAGTGAGGGCAAGAGGTAGGTAAAAGTTTAGCATATAGAATTTCTCTTCTATGTTTTTGACCAAACAAAGTATGCAATAATTTAAGTCAAGATTCTTGAGAGGTTAGCATATTTAGCTCATACCTCACATAGGTGACGTAACATGAGACAAACTCACATAATCACCACAAGAGGTATCAACCAAATATCTAACTCACTCTCTAATCATCACCATAAGAACAAACTCATGATGTGACTCAATATATTGCATACACATGCACACACTAGCATGTAAGGGCCTAGATGCACAAAGGTAATACAAATGTTCATGGAGTGATATACCTTTGTTCTAAACCTCATAATCTCCACCATGATGATGATTTTGAATTTAGTGCTTTGATGGGCTTGGTAATTCTTTAAGCAAAAAAAAGATCTCATTTGCGCCCATCTCCCTTTTTCATCATCTTCAAGGAGACATTATAAACTTGTGCTTCATCTTAGTTGAAAGTCCATTGCTAGCTCTTGTTATCATTTTGAGATACCAATTGAAGACATATTTCTTGATATACCAAATTGAAAGATTGTCCACCAATACCAATTGAAATATGATCTTCATAGTTTGACACCGATGGAAGGAATCTTCACAAGTTGATGTCAATTGGAACGGATGCTTGTATCTCATAATATCACCTAGATGTCTCCTAGGGACCTTGATGTCTCCTAGGAAATGCTCACAAAGACAAGAGATAACATTAAGTTGCACAAGCTACAGTTTTACAACTAGTGACCATTTGAATGTGAAAGGCATGTGGATCACTAATTGCAAACCTCATAACATAGACTAAATTCCCCCTATTTGATAGTGCATACATATGTAAGTGGATGGTCAAGAACATATGCACTTTTTGGTCAGTTAAGTCCAAACAAGGGAATTTAAGCTATATTATGGAAAGTAGCTACATAATAGTTAAAATTGCAATCCAAATGCATATGAGAGATAACTTTACCAATTTGGATTGATATGGTTATGTAGCATACCCATGAGAAACTTATTCTCACCAAGAGACTACACAAGTTCACTAGAAGAAAATGTTAGTCTCAAAAGACACAAGACATAGAATGAGCTCCCCTTTAATATGTGCACCAAGTGCTCAAATTACTTGTGAAATGCACTTGAGTCGGTTTAAGAGTCTAGAGGAGTTCATACTATATCTTGGTCAAGGCACACCAAATTTGCAACAATTAAAATTATGCCAAAGGAAACATACCACCACTAAGGTAGAGAGATCACCACATAAATTTTGATTGACATGACCATCATATAAGTAAGATTTCAATGATATAGATGGCCATAGTTCCCTTTTGATGAAATATGGTGAATTAGAGCTTTGGTGATCATCCAACATCCATATTAAGTTCCTAGTTCTTTCTTTACCTAAAGCAACTCACATAGAAAGCAAATGGTAAAGTTCATGAAATTTGCAAATTATGAACTAGGAGTTACCACTCTTTGTTGACAAGATCTTGGTTGATCAATAGGATGAATGCATGTGCACTTGATGAGCTCAAGAGGGGAGAAATAATAATAAAAGTTCACTTTTCAATTCTTTTCTTCTCCAACTCATTCAGTTTTAGTTCCACTAAAGGATTGGGGCATTCGACACTAAGCCAAGAGAACTTAGTTTACAAAGACCAAGACCTCCTAGAGTAATTGTGAATTACCCAATGTGAATCCAAAAGGAACCATCCATCCTCCTTTCTCCAATGTGTGAGACAACATAATCATGAATTTGAGAGAAACCATTTGTCCCACAAGATACCACAGTAAACTCCTCCTCAATTTGTGCATACAAGAGTACACAAAGTACACTCATGCATATCAAAGATCCTGGGCCAAGAGAGAAGTTTACACTACATTCCAATTGATTTCAAACTCCTTCAAGCTTGCTTTCAATCCAATTAGTTTCAGCTAGTTCTTAGTTGCTTCAAAATGATGTCAAGTGATTCCAGCTGATTGTAACTCATTTCCCCTGCTTGTATCTACTAAATTCAATCAATTACAACTGGTTTCAATTTATTGCAGCTGCTGAATTTGAAAGCATGCAACTGATTTCTTCTAGTTCCAACTAGCTGCAACTTCTTGCTGCTACTTGCAATTTGGTTCCAACTCCTTTGGATGCTTGTATGTGTCCTTCTCTCTCATTTGAACTCCTTTGGACCAAACTGATGCTTCTCATCTTCACTGATTCTTCATGACCAACTCGAGAGTCAAATGAAACTTGTTGTTGCAATGCAATTCAACTTCATGCAGTAATTTTCAGATTCTGTCTTCCTTAAAGAAAAATTCATATCTCTCAAACTGTTGATCCAATATGCATGGAATTTGGTAGAAATGTTCATCTATGAGTCCTCTAACTGCTGTCAAAATTTCAGCCCATTTGGACTCCATTTGATCAGTCAAATCTATTTTCTACCAAAACTGCTCAAGTCTGAAACTGCGGTGCTGAGGCTGACAGAATTCAACTGAAACTAATTTTCTTCAAAACCAAACTGCATCCCAACTATACACCAACAAGTACTAGATGTATATAGCATGCTCACAAAGTTTCAGGTCATTTCATTAGCGTTTGAACTTCCAAATCCATGCTTGAAGGCAGCCAACTCAGAATTTCAGATTTCTGGACAGATTTGATGTTTTTCGCAATCCTTCCCTTCTTGTCCAATATTGAGGTGATTTTGGCTGAGAACACTCACAAGATGTCATTACCATTCAGTCCTCTTGTCAATGATTGAAGTCTTGTGAATTCTTCCATTATAGCTCATCCATTTCAACCTCAAACTTGATTTGTCAATTCAAACTCAATTCTTGGTTTGTATGACCTCTTGTAACCTCATCTTCTTTAGATGAAGAGTAACCTTTAGGCTTGTGATGTATACAAATAAATAAGCACAACCTCTTCTTATTGATTTCCTATGAATAAGCTCAAACATAAGAGGGCATTAGTAACACAAGCACTAGTTTCTCATTTAGTAACCCTTTATGTTTGGAGGGAAAATGGGCTACCAAAATAGAGAAACCCCATAACATGGACTAAATCTCCCTTAATGCCTCATGCACACTCTTTTGAGTGGAATGGAAATGTGAATGTGCACGGTTGGTCACTTAAGTCCAAGGGGCAGATTTAAGCCATATTATGGTGAGTGGCTAACATAAATGAAGCAATTCCAAAAAGCTAGAGAGAACACATCACATAGTTTTTGGATTGATGACATTGATATAATAGCACACTCCATTTGAGAAACACACTCTCACCCTTATTGGTAGTTGATGACAACCTAAATAGAGCTTACAAAAAGATGTATAAAGGTGCTGAGATTTATGAGTCATGGATGTAGAAGTCTCCCCCTAAATATGTGAAAAGGGAATTTGAATTCCAAATTGACATAAAAGCTCATTTTCACATACTAGTGAGATTGGGGTCTCCCCCTACATCCATGCCTGCTGTGGGATGCAAGAAACATAGTGTCACAGTATAAATCGTGATGCAAGTGACAGTTCAAGCACAGCAAGATCTGGCTGCTGTTGCTCTGGTCGGCACTGCTGACTATGTGGTCGGCACTGCCGACCAAGCTTCAACAGTCAGATCACAGTGAAACTTACACAGCAGTTAACATGCATAAAAGTGAGCATCTCACACAAATATGACAGGCTGAATCAAAATAAACAACACATGTCCATATCCAAGTACGAAATAAGTCTAATAAGCGGCCAATTAGACTCTTCTCCCCTTTTAAAAGTGCTCTAAGTATTTGAATTTCTCACATAGCACTCTATTAATTTAAGAACATGGAATTTCACTCTATGTCTAGATCATGACAACAATATAATAATTAAATTTATCTAATGCCAAGAAATACTCACAACCATTTGAGCATGTAGATGGCCATAAGATTAAAATGAGAATTTTTGGCAATCTACCATATGACAAGATTCCATCAAGTAGAAAGTTCTTGAATTATGAGTGATAAATGCTTCTACTTGAGCTTGATTCTTTACTCTTGTCTTTCTTGACATTCTTGATTTGAAATCCACAAAGGAAACATAAGCCATGTATCTTGCTTAGAGTGAATGATCAATTTAATTCCAATCATTGCTTTTCTTTTAACACCAACAACCAATATATATCCGCAAGTGCTTTATTTCCCTAAGTGACTACACAAGACACAAAGAGATAAGATTTGAAATAAATTGCACTTGAGATTTAGAAGTTACCACCCTTCTAGAAATATAATGGATGATGTGGTCTCTTCATCTTCACTTTGCTCATATGAAGGTTGTAGGTTTTGTCCATGTATTGAAGTGGAATGAGTTGCTGCAGTAGGAGGGGCAGCACTACCACCCTACTGATTTGCAGCAGGGGTGCCCCAACACCTCTACATCGAGTACGTCAGCGGAAATTATTGTAGCAGCAACTTGAGTAACCTTCAATTAAGTGGCTTGGATTTCTAGTGGTCTAATATCAACAATAGCCAATTACTTCATTGCCTCATAAGGTATATCCTCATTACCTACAACATGAACAAGATCTTGCTCTACTAGAGAGCCATTAAAAGCATCATATGGCAAATGATTCATTTAAACTTGAAATGCTCTAGCCACTCCTAATAATTCACAAACAACACATATTTATGAACTACTAGAGACTACACAAGTCAAGTGGCTAGCCTACAAGGGTTAGGTACTTGTTACATAGGTGAATATGAAGTTTTAAATATTTCCATCAAATCATCTTCGGGTCAACATATAAGAAAAGACAATATGAGTTTGTTGATAGCTTGAGTGAATAATTTTCAATCAACTTGCTCAAGCACCCCCAAAGCCTCATATCACCTTCAAGTACCTACAACACTCATCAAGCACAATTTGGTACCCAAACTACGTTGGGTCCAATAAGGTTAGTCACAAGAGACTTAGGCACCCAAATGGCCTTTGTGCTAGCAAGTGGTGAACCAATCACCTTTCTAGCACAAGTGTCACTTTTGGGCCTACTAAGCAATTTTGAATCAATTGACGAGTTAGGCTTAAGAGTGTTACCCATGGGACAATCCATGCTTAGATGTCCCTTCCCCTTGCAAGTGTAGCATAGGCGTGTCTTGTTCTTCTTAGCCTTCTTTTCTTGCAATTTGCTTGCTACCTTGCTAATAAGCCTCTTTCTTGATGACCCCAAACCTTTATCTTCCATGTAGGGGCATGATGCAATTTCATGACCCTTCTCATTGCACTCATAGCACTTCCTCTTGCTTTTTCTTGTCTTCTTGTTTGGAAGTGTGGCTTGGTCATCAACCTTGTTGGAACACATAGAGGCATTGTGCCCCATGTTGGAGCACTTGCCATGAGCCATCTTTTTCTTCTCTTGAATTTTGCTCATGACCTTCGCTTCTTTCTTCAAGGAGCAATCCCTTACATGGTGACCCTCTTTCTTGCACTTGAAACAAGTGATGAGAGTTATGTTTTGTTGATGTTGCACCTTGTTTTGAGTCACCCACATTGATTCATTTGACTTCTGTGGAACCTGCTTTTGCTTGGGCACCATCTTCTTGGGCTTGTTCTGACCAGGGGCATGGTTGGTGGCCTTCCCTTTCTTGCGGGGGTCGGCACTGCCGACTAACCCATCGGCACTGCCGACCAAGCGTGGCAGTGCTGATTTGGTTGGTTGCTGTGCCGACATCTGTGCAGGCTGATCTGTACCAACCTTGCCCTTGCTCAAGAACTTAACACACTCATAGCCTTTCACTCTCTTTCTTCCATTGGTTTTGGCTCCTTTTGTGTGACCCAAACCATCTTTGATGGAAGGATGTCTTCCATCCTTGTACTTGGGCTTGCTTTGGTCATCCACTTTCTTGGTGCCTATGTGTATACCTTTGTTGCTGCACCCTTTATCAATCATTTCATTGAGCCTAGCAATTTCCTTTTTCATTGCCTCCATATTTGCAAGGTTAGTGGAATAAACATTTATATCAAGGTTGTAACATTTTCCACATCCTTGGCTAGTGGAGGGAGTAGATTCATTCATTGCCTTAGAGGGATGTGAGTTGCTATCCCAAAGAATGTTATATTGCAACTCAAGCTCCTTGTACTTTTCATCCAAGCTACAATACTTTTGCTTGAGTGCAACATTCTCATTCTTTGTAATAGCATGACTTTCTTGCTCTTTGGCCAAAGCCTTGCGCAAGGCAGCCACCTCACTTCTCTCTATTGCAAGAGCTTCCTTGCTAGCTATGTAGATGTTCTCTTGTGCAATGAGATCATCATCTCTAGTAGCTAGCTCAGCTTGAACGCTCTCTAATTCCTCCAATAGCTTAGTGATATAGACTTTGGTCATTTTATCCAAGTTCTTAGTTATATTGTCTATCTCTTCATCACTAGATTCATCATCACTAGAGCTATCACTAAGATCACTACTAGAGATGTCTTCTAAAGTTGGAGGAGGTTTGGCTTTTGATTTTACCTTCTTACCCTTTGTCATAAGACATATATGAGAAGTGACATGGATAGTTGAGCATTTTGGTGAAGTAGATTCATCACTTGGCCTCCACCGATCACAAGCTTCTTCTTCCTTCAAAATGTTAGTCTCACAAGAACTATATGAAGTAGAAGTATCACATGTCAAAGTCTTGTTCTCACCAACCATTTCATTACCTTCCACATATGTCGGTAAGGAAGTGGTTGTGCCATGATCACTTAGGCCTTTTAGGAGAATCACTTGAGGCTCTTCAATTGTTGGTGAAGTTGAGCACTCCTCAAGTGATTCCTCCAATGAGAGCAACTTCTCATCACATTTGGACTTGTCATATCTTTCCTTGAGTGTGGTCCAAATCACATGAGCATCCTCAAGAGGTTCACCGTCTCCAAATATGACGACATCAAAAACATCTTCACTCAAAGCACTAAATAAGACATTAGAGGCTTGAGCATTGTGTTGTAAGCATTTCACTTCCTCTTTAGATAGATAGGTCAAATCATCACTAGGAGGTGAAATGCTCACATCAACAATCCGCTCGATATGAGGACCCATGGTCCTAAAAACAGTAAGCACACTAGCGGACCAAGATGCATAATTTGAGCCATCTAAAAGTAAAAGTTCTAGAGATACTTCCTCACTTGTCGACATCGTCTCTCAAGGCGGTTAAGCCCTAATTTGAGAGCCCAGGCTTTGATACCAATTGAAAGGACCTTGATGTCGCCTAGGAGGCCTAGAGGGGGGGTGAATAGGCCTGTCAAAACTCAAAACTCAATTCGATCAGTAAGCAGATCAGCACTGCCGATCCTGAGATCAGCACTGCCGACCTGGAAAAATGTAAAACAGAGTTTCGTGAGTATGAGAAGAAATGTTGCACAGGCAGAGAATAAGCTTCCTGCAGGGTTAGACAGTTCACAGATATGTCAGAAATCGAAAGTACAAGTATAAAGCACTAGATCGAACCCTAACCCTAGAAACCACTTCAAGAACGAGAAGTAAACCAAAGCACAAGGTGACACAATGATTTATCCCGTGGTTCAGCTCGCCACAAAGGCTTGCCTAAGTCCACGTTGTTGAGGTATGCCACAAAGGCTCAAGCTCACCACTTAGGTTCGCCCTTTCCTCGTTCTCAAGTCAAGAGAGTGAACTCTTGAGGTGAGGGGTGATTTCTTAGCTGCAAGAAGGTGGTTACAAACCTCCCAAGGCTGCCACAAACGTTGGCAAGCTCAAGGGCAACGCCTAGCCGGCTAGGAGCAAGCTCCAAGAGTAATAAACCCTAGAACCTCCGGCCAAACGTGAACCAATGCTCTTGGGACTTTGGGAATCAATGGATCTGCTCTCTAATCGAGTTTTGCTGCCCTCTCTTTCAAGTTTTAGTGGTTGGAATGGGAGATCCACTTGAAAGCTTTGGGAGCAACAATGGAGGAGTGAGAGAGAGAGAGGGGAGCTCTTCAAACGGTCAGATCCCGAGCTGGAAGAAGCACTGGTGTAACTTGGCCGTTGTGGGCTTTCTGGAAAGGTATATATATAGTCTGGGCCCAACGGTTCGATTATGATCGGCACTGCCGACCATAAGGTTCGGCACTGCCGACCACCCAAATTTAGTCAAATCAATGTGAAACCTGTGGGGTTAGAAAGGTGGCTAGAAGTATATCTTTCTGGCAAATATTGAGCATTGGTATCACAATTTGACTGTGGGTGCTAGAATCCCTCTTAATAGTACGGCATACCTATACTCAAGAATAAGAGAATATAAACAATTAACCACTTGAGTCTTCAGTATCTTCATATGCCATTTCTTCTCAATGTCACTTCATAGGGGTTGCAACTAATTGCAACTATCTCATCTCTTCGAGCAAACATCCCTTGAGCATGTGACTTGAACCATCTCTCATATGTGAGTTCAACTTCATGGCTTCAAGTCACTATCACTAATGATCTGATCGTCAACACAATATGACTCCTCATAGCTTGATTAGTACCTCGACTCAATGCAAGTACTCTCTTCTTCACCCTAGCCATAGTACCTCGGTCTCCTTGACCTTCACTTTCGCTTAGTACCTCGAAGTCCTTTCCTTGCTATCTTCACCTTACCAAGCCATACTCAAGTCACATCATATTAAGCATCCATTGAAAACCATTTCTTCAATATTGTGATCCTTGCTTGAACATCTTGTAGGTATGAATGTTGAGATCAATCAAGCTTTAGTTTGACTCACATAGAGACATATATGGATCATCATTAATATGGTCAAGCCAATTCACGGTTCCTTATATCCTCTCCATTTGGCTTGACACTCAACACTTACTTCAATCTCCATCTTCATACTTCTAGCTTGATCAAATCAATGCAAAGTGATTCTCCAAATATTTATCCATACAAGCAAACCAATGTAGAGATGACATATATCCAATATGAGTTTAAGTCTTTGTCATTGACCTTTGCTTGACATTAACTCACTTATGCATTCTTGATTCATTCTTCAACCTTGATCAAAGCTAGTTCACTATCAAACTCATCTTGCTCATGAAAAGCAACCCATTGTTGAGACCATTCCAAAATCATCAATCTATGTCCCACTTGTCATTTGTCAAATATGTTTGCTTTCTCATGATGCCATGATATCCCACAACATAGAAGCCATATCATCAACTCTATTTGCATTGTTGTCTTTTGCTTGAACAAGATTGTTTCCATGATCTTCCAATACAACAGTACACAATTTTGGCCTTCATTTCAACACTATGTGGAATACCATCAAGTTTGCTTTTCTTGTTGAACCTTGGATACACTTAGCAAACTTGTTAGACCTTTAATTATGTTGTCACTCAGTTCACCAAAACCCACTAAGGGCTAGATGCACTTACAGGGAGCCCAGATTTACTTTGTGACATCAGTATTCTTGATCAAGGAGCAAGTGATGCACATCAAGACTCCAAGACGTGAATTTTAGTAATGAATGTGATTGTTTGGTTTTGTATTTTACCGTAGCGTTAGCACGGACAGTATACTAGTATACACAGTAAGACAAGCCCAAAGATCATTGCGCTTGTCTACAAGCTCAATGACTCCTCAAGGTTGACTCCAAATTAAAGTGAGAGCTTGTCATTAAGCTGGCTAGATCACAAGGTGCTTCTCTAAGCCTTATATATGAACCAAATATCCACTAGAGTGGTTCTTCACCTCCATGGTTGGGATGAACCCAATAGCTCCTAACAATCATATCCAAAGCATATTACATCGCCAATTGAGTGTTTCGTGGAGTATCAGCTAACCCGACTTATCTAGGTGGTGGCAATTAACTATCAAGAAAACCCATAGCCTAGGAGGCCACCGCATTCTACATCTCTATTAATCAACTATTTACATAGATAGTTGGCTTAAAAAGCAAATGGTTAGCCTAGACACGCCTCGTTATTTCTAGAGGCGACACCTGATATTGATGCCGTCTTTGTTAATATATTAGGGCATTGTTTGACCGTACTTATTGCGGTTGCAGTTGAGATGCTGATATTATTTTGTTATTCGAGAAAAGTAATATTCTATGGCTAAAAATAGGACTAATAATTATGATTGATTAGTTCAAGCAAACACTGCAAAGATTGATTTGTGTCCCCTAAGTTTTTTATTAGTTATGTATGATTGCATTGATCGGCAAAATAGGAATGGTGGTGTGTTGTTCAAGTTATTATTATCACGTGCTACTGCTAGTAGTGGTCTAGTGGATATCTGTGGGAGCATCTTTTGAGCCTTTTCGACGTTTTCGTTGGGTGGTGTGGTCAGTTCGTTAATCTTCCTCGGCCTAGCTGGATAACTTCGGTTGGAATCTTGTTGGTACTTCTTTCCAACTACTACCACTTTCGGTACTAGGCTGTAACTTGAAAGCTAAATCTTGGATACGCCAATAATGATGTGATCGATCTAATGAACTTTCTCATTATACGACATATAATTGCACCTTCGAGTGGCAACATTCATTTTTTTTTAGAAAAATAACTTTTTTCTCCACATGACAATATCCCCATGTATTGAGCACACTACGCCGGCACATTCACCTCCTTCAGTGACGCACCGCCTCCGCTGAGCTCGACCGGTTGGATAGTTAAAGAAGGTGAATAACTAATAAAAATTTAAGGCATAATTCAAAACTTGTTGCACAAGAGTTAAATACAGATGATACCTTAATAGCAACTAGTTGTGTAGCCTACCAACAAAAGAAAACCTCCTACACAATTCTGACCGGAAGCAGACAACCAACTATACACTAGAGCACTCAAGCTACTCAAATTATTGTTAACTAATCGATCGAGCCACACAAGGCGAAATAACTACTTGATTAAGCTGATCAAGGTGTTGTATGCAAACATGTTTGTCTCCTATCCACTATTGATAAGCATCAAGCCCCCTTCAACAAGGGTAAGGCCAATCTCAATGGTGAATTTCATTTCGTTGTTTCCAAGACTGTCATGCATGTCATATGAAATAAAATGAAATTTGAATGAAACTCTCCATTGAGAGTGAGAGTTTTATTTTAAAATTTCATAAGCATTAAATTTCATGACTCATAGAGAGTTGGTATTCGTGCCTCATTTCCTCACTCTCTTCTTAAATACAATGTTATGTCATCAAAAGTGCTTATGTGGCAGCATATTTAATGCAAATGAAACTCAAATAAAACCCTCATTAAGATTGGCCTAAGAACTCAACGCTACTCTCTCAAAGCCATCAATAGGTACGAAGATATATACTAGATGCCATGTATTCTTGGGATTTTCGCCATCACACGGATCGCAACAACCAAGGCGTGTGGAGCTACTCCCTCCATATTGAAAAAGCTGACATTTCAGACAGCGACACGGTCTTCAAAACATCACTTTGATCACTTGTTTCTTTAAAAATTTATATTTATAAACATATACCACTTCCCTCCATATTGGAAAGTGGTATATGTATATTTTTATGAAAGTACTTTTCAAAACAAATTTATTTATATGATTTTTACATCTCTAGACTTAATAATTTAAAAATTATTTATGATTTATATTCTCAATATTCGACCCAAACTTTGTCCAAAACGTCAGCTTTTTCAAAATGGAGGGAGTACATAGGTAACTAGGCGGTGATGGCGAGCGGCACAGTGGCGAACATCACAACGAGCTTGACACCTAGGAAGATTGTCTGCAGATCTATTGGCGAAGACAAGGCAGATCGCTGGTGCGAAGAGCACCTTGAGCACCAGCGTCAGTGGCCTGTCCGGCTTCTTGACGGTCGGCCTCTCCACGGCAGCACGCACGATGTTGTACAATATGCTGCGGCGCTCCTGGTGAAGATTGTCGGTGTAACTACGGGTGGTGTGAAATTAGGAGATCAATAACTTACAATTTTAGCTTCAAGCCTTCAAAAAAAATTAATATATAAATATATCACAGAAAATATCACGGAATTTTCTGATCAGAGATGGTTCTTCGTTTTCTATTACAACTAAAAATGCTCATGATGTTGCCGCTTATGGCCAACGTGTGGTTTGTTTGCAGCGTTGATGTACAATTTTTCTGTACTGAGTAGTAACGCTTGATTTCACTCATCATGGAAAGATGGTTGAGAGAGATCAGAACACCGGTAAACATCGTGCTTGTGTGCTCGTTATGAAGAAAAAGTGTTGGCACAAGACACAAATAGGCAATCAATCATCTTCCCGTAGCAACCGGACCAAAAATGAACACGAGCCAATGAGTTTCACCTCGCATACGTTTAGCCTGGCCAACAACAGTCTAGCTGGGTGATTAGACTGGACAAAAAAATAGACTTGACAGAAATTTTGGCTCTTTAATGTTAGAGAAAATACAAACTAAATCAATTTATAACCACCACTTTTATAGACAGCCACGAAGAATCTTGTTTTTTCCCGTTTTTTGCAGTTAAATTTGGCAAACTAACTAATGGTGACACTCGCTCTTAAAGGCCCTACCGTACCATCAACATGGTCGGCTGGTCGCACGTACACTGGACAAGTACCATCAGCAGCACAATAATGCAATTGATACTGCATGATTAGATTGCAATGGTACAGTACCGTACGTCAGCTAGGATACACTACAGCGAGATACTCGCTCCGTCCACTGAATAAATAGATTTTAGAGTTGTCCTAAGTCAAACTTTTTAAACTTTAACCGAATTTCTAGAAAAAACTATCAAGATTGATGATATCAAATTTGTATCATTAGATATACCATAGAGTATATTTTCATAATATGTCTATTTTATACCATAAATATTATTACTCTTTTTTATAAAGTTAGTCAAAGTTTAAAATGTTTGACTGACACGGATTCTAGGAATCAATTCTTTCGTGGACGGAGGGAGTACGCGTACACTAACCGGCAGGCGAGAATGATTTAGACATGTTTGGCTTTACCTCAACTTAGACCATCTGCAACGGAGACGTTAAATCCATCCGCTATGGTGTTTGGCCTAAAAAAAACTCTATGGTGTTTGGCGTAAAAAAAACTCTGCAGCGGTGGTCGGTAAATGGAGCTGACCGTACCTGCCAACGCTAAATGAAGCGGTACTCCCTTGGTCCTCTAAACGCTGCGCAGCCAATCAGCGGAGAGGAGGGCGCGTGCCTGCATGCATGCGAGAGAGTAGGAGGGAGGAGAGAGAGCACGGACCCCACCTTTTTATGTAACAAAAAACTTTATAACTCACAAACCAAAAAACCAAATAAAATTCTGATTGCACCATTAAATTCGTTTCAATAAATTCTTCAAAACAAGATCTCACATGGATATATTTAGATAAAATTTATAGAAGATGACAAATAATGTCGCTGTTGGCATTTAGTATAGAGTATGAGATATAGAGGATGGATGGATGCGGGAGAAAGTGGTATAGAGGAATGATCAGGATAGAATATTCTTTATAGAAGATGAATATAGAGGTCGAAGAGTGCAGGTAGTCTTATATTACTACATCATGTAGTGCAATGTAAAACCAACAAAAATTAACTTTATAAAATCGGAAATACTCCCCTCCATACGTCCGGACGGACGGACCCGCGTGGCCACTCCGCCCGCGCGGCTCTGCCTTATTCAGTCGCTGCTCGCTCCTCTCTATAGCCTCGCGTTCCTCTCCTCTTACAGATCCAACCTCTCCTCTCCTCTTCTCTCCTCCTCTCACAGATCCAGCCTCTCCTCCTCTCACAGATCCAGCAGCGCCGTGAGCCTGACGACCGTGCTCCTCCCCGTCCTCCGCACACCCCGCTTCCTCCTTGGTCAGTGGCGGCATACTCCTCCCTAGCCCGGCGTCCTCCTCCCCAACTCCGAAGCCATGCGTCCCTCCTGCGGCGTCTCTCTTCCCTGACCCCGAGGTCCTCCTCCCCCACCTCGACGACCTCCTCTCCCACCTCGGCGACGACCTCTTCCCCCACCCCGGCGACGTCCTCTCCATGTGCCAGCGTCCTCCCCTAAAAGGAGCTCCTGACGTCCTTAGATCTGGCAGCCATGGTGCTCCTTACGCCAGGCTCTTTTCCCTCCCCTCATGTTGCAATTGTATATTTTAATTGTTTCAGAAGCTTCAAAAGGTATGTTGCAGTAGAGTTGTATGGATGTTGCAAAAGTAGATCGAGGGAAGTTGCAGATGTTGCATTTTGTTTGTTTCAGAGGCATGTTGCAGGAGCATGTTTTGAGTGTTTCAAACGCTTAAAAAGATATGTTGTAGTAGAGTCGTATAGATGTTGCAAAAGTAGATCGGGGGAGTTGCAGATGTTGCATTTTTTTTTGTTTCAGAGGCATGTTGCATGAGCATGTTTTGAGTGTTTCAGACGTTTCAACAATATGTGTTCATCCGTGTTTTCTGTATGAATGGTGTGACTGTATTATCTAGATGTTGCATATGTCCCACACATATGTTTGCATGTGTGTGTTTATGCGGATGTTGCGTATGTTTGCATGGTTTTTCAAACATGTTTCAAGTGTATTTTAAGTGTTTCACAAGCATATTTTAACTGTTTCAATACCCTTAGATGCATGTTGCAACAGTTGTTTTCGAGTGTTTCAAAATTAGATCGAGTGTTGCATCTTCCTCTTCCTGTGCCTCTTCCAACAATATGCTTGTGGGGCAGCCGCAAGGGAGCGGCGTGGGGCAGGCCCTGCCTGAGCCGTGCGAGGAGCTCAGAAAACGTTGAAGGACATGTGTGAAGGGGATTTTTTTGGGGGGGGAAGCGGTGTAGAGGTATGTCTGTATGTGCCTGCTGCAAGTGCTCGGGTGGGCGTCCGGACGCAGGAATCCGTCCGGACGTCCGGGCGCTAGGGGTGCCGTTATAAAATCTACCCCAACACACGTATATCGAGATAGATATGGGCATATGGCCAAACAGTAATCAAGCTTTTTGATGTTGTAGCTTGTGTGGAGCTATAGATGTTAATGTTAACAAGAAATTCTCCATTGGTGGTTACCGGTCAGATTATCATTCCGTACGTCCCCATGAGAGAATTTTGATTCTCTTTTTTTTAAAAAAAAAACAACGGCGTTCGGCGTTAGATGTCACTGACCTCGTGTACTCCCTCCGTATCACATTTAGATGACGTTTAGGACAGCGACACGGTCTCCAAAGTGCAACTTTGACCATTTATATTTTTAAAAATATTTGTTGTAAAATGGTATATGTATATTTTATGAAAGTACTTTTCAAGACAAATTTATTTATATGATTTTTATATCTCTAAACTCAATAATTTAAAAGTTATTCATGATTTATGTTCCCAATATTTGACTCAAACTTTGTCCAAAACGTCATCTAAAAGCGATACGGAGGGAGTACATACTAGGAGGGGGATGAAAGGCTCTACTTTCAGAAATTGACTCATTAGGACCTGTTTGAAAGGTTAGTTTTGAACCTTAAATAGTTGGATCTCTTAGTGTTAATAGACTCGGGATTATGTTGAACAGCAAGTGAAGAAATGTTTAAGATGCATAACAGTGAAACTAAAAGACATTAGGGTTAGGGATTCGACCATCTCCGGCCTTGGAGCTCGATCCAGCGTCCGCCATGGATGAAGTAGAGGAAGTAGTGGCGGCGGAGGTCAGCTTCCCGTCACTTGCTGCGAACCCTAGATCGGATTAGGGTTGGGGAATGTTGGTGGGGTGGCTGGCGGCTCGACGAACCTCGTGTTGAGTGCCCCGGCCCCCACCTCCCTTTTATATCCCGCAGTGTGATAGGGGCCCTCCAACCATTAGTGGGTTGGGCTCCCCGATCAGGAGAGGATCAAGTTAGATCTGGGCCGTTGGGCCCAGTAACTAGGGAGATCAATACTAACATTCTCCCCCTTGATCTCCTAATTACTTATCTTACTCTTAACTTAAATACTCAACTTATTTGGCTCTATCCCATTATAGAGAAATGCGTCGAGCGCGTCTCGTCGTCACAACAAAGCGTCGTTGGACTTGACGGCTACAATACATCTCTCTAATTTGAAACAGAGTTCTAACTGGGCCCTAAGTGTTCAGGAATCATAGGCTTTCCCCTTAACCCCATGCCGGCTACGTGTCTTCTAAACACGTTGGGTGGTAAGCCTTTTGTCAACGGATCCGCTAACATCTTATTTGTGCTTATATGCTCAAGACTAATGACATGATCCCGAACTTTATCTTTCACAACATAGTACTTAATGTCAATGTGTTTGGCAGCACCACTTGACCTATTGTTGTGAGCATATTCAACTGCAGGATTATTATCGCAGTATAACTTAAGTGGTTTCTGAACGCTGTCTACCACTGCTAATCCGGGTAAGAATTTCTTAAGCCAGTTCACCTGCCCCGAGGCCTCATAACATGCTACAAACTCCGCATACATTGTGGATGATGTAATGAGAGTTTGTTTGGAGCTTTTCCACGATATAGCCCCACCTGCAAGGGTGAAAATATAACCCGAAGTGGATTTTCTTTCCTCCCCCGCATAATCTGAATCTGAGAACCCTACTATCTCAAGGGAATCTGATCTCTTATAGGTTAGCATGAAGCCTTTTGTGCCCTGCAAATAACGCAAGACTTTCTTTACTAATTTCCAGTGCTCTATGCCTGGATTTTTCTGATATCTGCCAAGTAACCCGGTAACAAAAGCTATGTCAGGGCGAGTACAAATTTGAACATATTGTAAACTTCCGACAGCGGATGCGTAAGGAACTGATCTCATTTGCTCGAGCTCTATCTGATTCTTGGGGCACTGATGTTCCCCATACTTATCGCCCTTGACTATGGGTGCAGGTGACGGGCTGCACTTATGCATACTATATTTCTTAAGAATCTTATCTATGTATGTATTCTGAGACAAACCTAATACCCCTCTGCTTCTATCACGGTGAATCTCTATGCCCAGAACAAAAGAGGCCTCACCGAGATCTTTCATATCAAAATGTGAGGATAAGAACTTCTTTGTTTCCATTAGCAGACCGACATTATTGCTTGCCAGCAAAATATCGTCCACATATAGAACCAAGAAGATAAACTTACTATTCTTAAACTTTGTGTACACACAGTTATCCTCAACATTAGCTTTAAACCCAAAACATCTTATGGTGTTATCAAACTTCAAGTACCACTGTCTCGAAGCTTGTTTTAACCCATAAATGGACTTTCTTAGTCGACATCCCATCTTTTTTTTTCCTTCCACAACAAAACCTTTCGGTTGTGCCATGTAAACATCTTCCTCAAGATCCCCATTAAGGAATGTCGTCTTAACATCCATTTGATGCAACTCTAAGTCATAATGGGCCACTAGCGCCATTATAATTCTAAAAGAATCCTTACATGAGACAGGAGAAAAGGTCTCATTGTAATCAATTCCTTCTCTTTGGGTAAAACCCTTTGCCACGAGTCCCGCCTTATATCTCTCAATGTTCCCTTGAGAGTCACATTTGGTTTTGTAGACCCATTTACAGCCTACTGTTTTGGCTCCTTTAGGAATTTCCACTAAATCCCAAACATTGTTGGAATCCATGGAACTTAGCTCATCTTTCATGGCTTCTAACCACTTATCTGAGTGCTCGCTTCTCATGGCTTGTTCATATGTAGTGGGATCATCCTCCATATGAAACTCTTCGACCTCATAGACTTCATAATCATCTGAGATAGCTGATCTTCTAACTCTATGTGACCTTCTAATGTTCTCAGTATTTGGCGCCATTTGGGGCTGTTGTTGTTCTTCCCCATGCACGACAGGTGGTTCTAATGGCTCCTGAAGGACAGGTTCCAGATTCTCATTTTCTGTTGGCAAGGGAGGCTCAACAACAGGCGCTGGCACTACAGTGCTTGACACCGTTGGCGCAGCAACAACAGGTAGCATGAAGTATGGTCCCTGAAACATCGGAGTAGGGGCGTGAACCCGTTTTTCCTCTAAGTTAACTTCTTGAACCACCTTGCTCCCCCTGATCACATCATGTTCTAAAAACTCAGCATGTCTTGTTTCTACAAACTTTGTATGCCTGTCAGGGCAATAAAAGCGGTAGCCTTTTGATCTGTTTGGGTAGCCAATGAAATGGCAACTAACAGTCTTAGGATCTAATTTTCCTTAATTTGGGTTAAAGACTTTAGCCTCAGCTGGACAGCCCCACACCCTTAAATGCTTAAGTGAGGGTACTCTGTCTGTCCATAACTCATACGGTGTTTTAGGCACCGACTTACTGGGTACACGATTAAGGATATGAATGGCGGTTTTTAACGCCTCCATCCACAAACTTATCGGTAAGGTGGAGTAACTGACCATGCTTCTTACCATATCCTTCAGGGTACGGTTTCTTCTTTCAGCCACTCCATTTTGCTGAGGTTCTCCTGGCATTGAATACTGAGCAACTATGCCATGCTCCTGAAGGAACTTCACAAAAGGTCCTGGAACATGACCATACGGGGTATGTCGCCCATAGTATTCTTCACCACGATCTGATCTGACTATCTTAATTTTCTTGTTGTGTTGATTTTCTACTTCTGCCTTAAATATCTTAAACTTATCTAAAGCTTCTGATCTTTCTTTAATCGGATAGATGTAGCCATAACGTGAGTAGTCATCAGTGAATGTTATAAACGAGTCATAACCATCCACACTCATGACGGGAAACGGTCCACATATGTCGGTGTGGATTATTTCTAAAGTCCCCGCACTTCGTTTGGGATTTTTCTTAATTTTCTTAACGTACTTACCTTTAATGCAATCAACACATTGATCTAATTCTGATAGTTCTAATGGCGGAAGAATTTCAGTTTTGACTAATCTATCAATTCTCCCCCTCGAAATGTGGCCTAATCGACAATGCCACAATTTCGAAGAATCAACCTGAATATTCTTACGCTTTTTACTTACATTCATAGACGAGGAAGCAATCTTATTCTCAGAACTTATAACATTAACATTCTCAGAGATGGATAACAAATAAAGTTTGTCTTGTCGGAAGGCAAGACCAACACACTGATTATTAAAAAATATCTTACACTTGCCATCTCCAAAATGACAAGCCAATCCATCATCATCTAACTTAGACACACTTATTAAGTTTCGATGCAAAGAAAGAACATAGAGTACATCATGAAGCCTAAGTACAAAACCATTTACTAATTCTAATGATACGTCTCCAATGACTTGGACGTCGGCTTGTACTCCATTAGCCACCTTAATGGTTCTTTCTCCTCTTTGCAGGATCTTCCTCGTAGCGAACCCCTGAAAAGAATTAGCAACATGAGTAGTTGCACCTGAATCAACCCACCATGTGGATTTGTCGTAAATTAGAAACAAGGATTCATCTACAAATGTAATAATATCCTCACCATTCTTACTCAGGAACTTCAGGAACCCAGGGCAATCTTTCATCCAATGCCCCCTTTCCTTGCAGTACATGCACTGATCTTTGTCTACAAGGATCTTCTGTCCCTTCTGGTACTGAGGCTGAGATGGGAACTGTGGCTGAGCTTGGAACTGAGGGTGAGATTGGAACTGAGGGGCCTTTCCCTTGGCATTAGCATTGGAGGATGAGCTGCCATCCCACTTTGGTTTCCTTTGTGGTTTAGCATTCTTATTGAAAAATTTTCTCTTATTATCCTTCACATAGTGAGCAGAGTCCCCATGTGAAGCCTTAATGCGCTCTTCCTCTTGCACACACATACTAATGAGCTTGTCCATGTTCCAGTCATCAGGCAACATGTCGTAATTGACACAAAATGTGTCAAACTCACTTGGCAGTGAGGCAAAGATCATGTGAATGATAAATGGATCATGTAACTTAATTTTCATGGACTCAAGCTTAGCAGCTATGGTGCTCATTCTAAGTATGTGGTCTCTAACGCCTCCACCATTGTATTTCTTATTGCAAAGCTCTTTGATAAGAGCACTTGCCTGAGACTTAGTAGTTCCATGGAACTGATTCTTAACATGTTCTAAATACTCAGCAATGATGGGTGTCTCAGGGATAGACCCTCTGATAGGCTCTGAAATCGTAGCCTTAACTAAAGTGAGACATTTCTTATTGGAATTGTCCCATTGCCTTTTCTCTAGGTCATAGGACATCCTCTTATCAGCATGATCCCTTTTGCGTGTCGCAAAAGTGGCATCTTCCTCATTCTCCTCTCTCACTGGCTCCTCTGGAGCAACGGGACACGGTGAAGAGAGAGCAAGGTCATTGTTCGTCATGACCAAGGCTAACTCAAGCTGCTCACGCCACTTCTTATAGTTGTTCCCAGTCAGAGGTGGAATCTGAGCGATCCAATTGATTCCTGAAAACCATTGACAGAATAGTGAGATATTTTAACACAAATAATATCTTAACCATAAAATTGTATGTTTTAAAACAACGTTGGTCAGTATTAAAACATACAATTCCTTCTGCATTATTTCTACATCACCGTTGGGCAGAAAATAAAAATAATGCATAAAACTGATGAAACTAAAACATTTATAATATTGATATAATCAACGTTGGTCAGAATATAACAATATTACAAATTTTCTGAATATCTAAATTTAATAATTGTTCCAATAATTAAATTCTCCCGTTGGTTCGAATTTAATAAAAGAACAAAAAATAAACTTTGCAGCGGAAAAACGTGACTGACTAAACTTATACTTATTTTCTGATATTCTCTGGAAATTTATTCCGTTGGTTCAAAATTTGCAGAGATATTAACTTAAATTTTTTTTCTGAAATTGAAAACTATTTCTGAATTCCAATGGGCCACCAGGGAGCAAAACGGCCCGCGGCCTGTTTCGCCAGCGCGCGCAGGCGCTCCCGCCTGGGCCGGCCCAGCCTGCTTCGCGCGCGCGGAGGCGCTCCCTCCGGCCTAGTCCGGCGCTCCACGCTCGCCCTTTCTCCGCCCGCGGCCCGAACTGGCCCGACCAACCCTGGCCGTCCATCGCGATCGACGGCCAGGCGCGCATCGCGCTCGGCCAAAACGAGCGTCGGCGGCCGCTCCCCAAACCCTAACCTTATTCCCCCTTTCTCCTTTCTCAGCACCGCAAGCAGGAGGGCGGCCGCCGCCGTGAGCTCCCCGCGCCCACTCCGACCAACGGCGCCGGGGCCGCCGGACTGGATCCGGCTCCCCTTACTCCCCTCTGACTCTCTCTGCCTCTCTCCACGCCGCGTGAGCAAGCGATGACGACCACGGCGGCCCGAGGCAACCGGAGCCGGAAGGGAAAAAGGTGCCGCCACGGGCCCTCTCGCCGGCATGCACGTTCCCCGGAAGGGAGAGCGTGCCGCCGTCGAGTGGTCCCGTGTCAGCGCTCTAAACGGCACTTGTGGCCGTGCACCTGCACGCCGGCGAGGCGGCGTCGCATGACGGCGGTGGGTATACCCAAGGTTGGTCCTCCCTTCTCTTACTGTTCTTAGGGTTCGGGATTCGGTTCCTTTATGATTCTTAGGGTTAGGGTTTGGGCGAAACCACTTCTTCCCCTTTCCCCCCGATCCAGATCCGGATCGGTTTCTGAGTTTGTGATTCATTCTCTTGCCCGGGACGATACTCAGGGTATGTCGCTCGGCGGCCAAAACCGATTTGGTTTTCTGAGAGATCGCGATCTATTTTTCTTAGTGATCTGATACCATTGTTGGATCTCTTAGTGTTAATAGACTCGGGATTATGTTGAACAACAAGTGAAGAAATGCTTAAGATGCATAACAGTGAAACTAAAAGACATTAGGGTTAGGGATTCGACCATCTCCGGCCTTGGAGCTCGATCCAGCGTCCGCCATGGATGAAGTAGAGGAAGTAGTGGCGGCGGAGGTCAGCTTCCCGTCACTTGCTGCGAACCCTAGATCAGATTAGGGTTGGGGAATGTTGGTGGGGTGGCTGGCGGCTCGACGAACCTCGTGTTGAGTGCCCCGACCCCCACCTCCCTTTTATATCCCGCAGTGTGACAGGGGCCCTCCAACCATTAGTGGGTTGGGCTCCCCGATCAGGAGCGGATCAAGTTAAATCTGGGCCGTTGGGTCCAGTAACTAGGGAGATCAATACTAACAGTTACGCCCCCCTTGGGAGAATTTTGATTTTCTTTCTTTAAAAAAAACAACGGCGTTCGGCGTTAGATGTCACTGACCTCGTGTACTAGGGGGGATGAAAGGCTCTACTTTCATAAATTGACTCATTAGGACCTGTTTGAAAGGTTAGTTTTGAACCTTAAATATGTGTAAATTACAAGCCCCTAAAATTGTACATGAGAGTTTAGGAAATATTATTTGGATGTGTGAATCATGTGAGACAGACAAGTGAATCATGTACGAGCAAGCTGAGAGAAGACTGTAAAGAAACTTGTAGCCGGCTTGCTGGTTGTATTATTAACTTCACTCTTAATCCTCGTCCCTGTACACCTCAGCTTTGCAAGGTCTAGAGTTTACAAACTGGTTCCCAAAGCTGTCCGACTATACTCTCTACTAGTACAAGAGAAAGAGTGCGCTCGTTTACTGTATGGGTTTTTGTTTGGTTCGTTCATGAGTTCATTCATTCTCGGAAATGGCGCCTCTGTTGGCTTTCGATTCGAATAAAAAATACTCCGACCGGAGGAGGCGCCTCTGCTGGCCGGCGGGCGTTCCGCAAGCCGTCCCCCTCTGCCCTCCGCTCTGCGTCCGCCCGAGCCCGACGGATCCTCTCCTCAGTCAGTAGTCCCCACGGAGCACGGACGGACGGCGACGGCCCCCGGCCCCTGGCCGGAGTGATGACTGCGCAACCGCCCCGCGCGGGGGGCCGTGGGACCCGCCCGGCACATGCGCCGAGGCGGAGGAGGAAAAAGGCCGCTGCCGCTGGGGGCCGGACTGACAAGTGACAAGCGGACAGCAACCGTCGTCAGGTGCACGAAAATAGCCAAGACCCCCCTCGTCCCTCCTCCCAGCCCCCGCCTGCACGCACGCTGCACTCCAAAGTCTCAACGCTCCTCGTCTCCTCCGCAAGGCTTACACGTCTCAGAGTTGGGCCTTGTTTAGTTTAGAGAAATATTTAGAATTGATACTGTAGCACTTTCGTTGTTATTTGATAAATTTTGTTTAAACATAAACTAACTAGAGTTAAAAGATTCGTCTCGATATGTACATACTAAAAGTACAATTAGTTAATTTTTTTACCTATATTTAATGCTCCATGTATGCAGCTAAAGATTGATGTGACGGGAAATTTAGAAATATTTGGAGAAAGTTGGGAAAAGGTCTGAATGAACAAAACAAAAGCTTACGTTACGTCTCCAATAAATTACAGAAAAAAAAGCCTTGAGGAAAGCAGAACAGGTCAAGGAGAATTTTGGACAGGAATCCCCGCGAACCCGTCGCTGCAACCTCGCAATCAGGCGAATCTTTAACGACTAATGCAGCAGTGGTTAGTAAACTAAACTAGTCACTTCACCCAACAATGCACTACTATTGCTATTCCAAGCAGAACCAACCAACCAACAGTCTGCAACTGTACTCATCAATGCAGTCGACTCGTTGAGGCAGCTGAGAGAGCTATACGTACAGAAGAGATCAAGAAAGGAGTCCGGGAGGGAGAGGAGGGCCGGAAGAAGCGCCGGGGGACCAAGAGCAAAGCACACACCAGCTGGTGGACTGCTGCGGGTTTGCTTTGCTTTGCTTGTTGGATTTGAGTCCCCACGCGCGGGAAGGGACGGGACGGGAAGGAGAAGCAAGAGCAGCTCTGATCAGAGGGAGGGAGGGAGCAGGAGGAGGAAGACGCCAATGGCGCCGCCTAGTATTCCGGCCGTATCTACGGTACGTACAATGTACTGACTACACTACTGCTAGTACTGTAGTACTCCTCCATTTCCTGTTTCCCTCTCCTTTTTTGGGGGGGAGAAAAGGGCGCGGCTTTGGATCCTCACATTTATCGCTCGCTCCGTCCGATGCACACCCATCATCATCGGGTCAGGGTCCATCGCAGTCGCACGCGCGCATCGCCACTCCACTCCGCTCGCCTCGAGGCCCGAGAGCATTCGAGGAGGGAAGGAGGGGAGGGGCGAGGAGGAGATCCGATTCCGAGCCGAGCTCCCCCCACCGGCCCCCGCCGGCCGTACCTGCAGCAGGCTGCAGCCGCGCTCGTTCAGCAGCTCATCCATCAGCTGTGCCTGTGGACTCCACTCCGCCCCCCCTCCTCACATGGCGCGAGAGGTGAGGGTGAGGGTGAGGTGCGGTGCGGTGGTGCCCGCTAGTAACTAGTAGTCCCTTTCGCCTTTTTTCCCCTCCTCGGCTCGTGTTCTTGCCCTGCGCGCTTGTCCGCCTTTGCTTGTTCCCTGCGCTCTCCTCTCCTTCTCCCGTCCAGTGAGCAGTGAGCTGGCCGGGCATCGGGCAATGCCGCCTTTTCAGATGTACAGAGGACTCACTCACCGTCACAGGAGAGAGAGAGAGAGAGGCACCGAGAGAGTTGAGTTCAGTTCTCTCACGGAGAGCGAGCGAGCGAGCGAGATGGTACCGGGTGTCCTTGTGCGTTCGCTCTTGTGAGCTGTGATGTTGCGCGCGGCATTCTCCGTGCACCCGTTTAATTCCGCCCAGGTATCTATCAATGCCGCCATTCATGGCTTCTCCTCCTCCTTCCCCAATCGTCCTTGCTTCTACTTATTTAGTACTGCTCCTCCATGGGGTTTCGGTTCCGCCTTCTCTTCCTCCCTCGCCTCGCTCGCTCTTCGGTTTCTCCGCTCAAGTTGGGGTTCGGCTCCGGGGAACAAGAAAGATGGATGGGGGGTTCTGACGCGATTGGCGCCGGATTCCTCTCGGGGGTTTAGTAGGTGATTGATTCAGACTGTGTACCATGTGCTCGATGTGTGTCGGCGCCTCCTCCCTCTACGTTTGCCGCCGCCGATGGATTTTGATTTCCTTTCTGTGACATCCACTTCAACTGGGGAACGGGGAGTAGTATTAGTCGGTGGCCACACCACAAGTTTGTTATGTTTTTTTTTCACCCTATCTACTAATTGGTGCGTCCAAACAAAAGATTGAGAATTGTACTTGTCAGCTCTTCGCGAGTACTGCTACCTTTTGTTGCCACTATACAGTAGCTCTGATGATGATGCGACAGTGGCATAGTACTTGTGAAAGAATTAATCTTTCTTTCCAGAGCTACTTTTACAGCAAACGCTTCTTTGGTGTTCTTCGTTGCTGCATAGGGATGCAAGTTTAAAATATTTTGGCTCATTGGGTCGATCCAAAAAAATTGATCAAATGAACTAGGATGGCGTTTTTGTAGTTTGAAAGAATGACATTTAACCGTAAATAGTTAAATAGTTAGTTGACCCAAAATACCCATTGGGTACCCACTTGCATCCCTATAATGCTGCAGCAGCACTGAAGGCGTCGTCGCTCGGTGATAGATTTTTTTGGTCCTTGGGAGTTCTGCCCATTTGCATTTTCTTTAGGACGGCGCCGCCTGTTTTTCCTGAGATTCTACTCAACCGTGGTCAGGTTTCGTGTTGACGATGTGCAGTGTCAGTAAAGTGTGAATGAAAGTGCTGCCAATTTGTGCTAAAGAAAGGAACCGGTGGTTTGCTGCACATGTTGACGGGGACCAATTTTTTTTCTTTCTCCTGTTTTTTCTTTGCCAAGTTGAATCATCCTAGACGAGATGTCATTTTCTTTCGCAACAGATGTGTGGAACACGCATGCTAGTGTTTGTTTGGCCTCGTTCTATCGGGACCGAGGAACTTGGATGCTTATGTTGTATCAGCGTGTTAGTTTTAGTTGACAAAATATTCTGATAGAGAAGGATCAGCTGCTATCTCTGCGTTTGGACCATCACGCTACGGTTATCAGTTCCAATAAATAGTCTCTCAGTTCCAATAAATAGTCTCTCTACCTTTCACCGTTCCTGTTATTTAAGTTAGAACTCCATCTTCCACAAATTGTTACCATTTTTTCTCAAGTGATTATCTATATACTGCATGTCTTTTTAATTCACACTTGTGACCAGCATCCCTGATTTTGGTGCACAGCTGTCTCTCCAATGCCAAGTGTTGACCTCTCAGACCTGCACATGGTGGTAGCCTCAAAGAGGGAGAAGGCAGAAGAACCGCTTTTGATCTTGTGAGTGGTTCATGGTTATGGATCGAGCGGGTTGGCTCTGGAGGCGCAAGTCGTCGGATAAGAGCCCCGGGGGTAGTGACAGCTCTCTGTCTGTGTCGTCACATTCCGAGCAGTGCTCTGATGATCAGGTTCAGCACCATGCCTTAATTTGTGTCCTGTTCATATTTTCATTTCATCAGTACAGTTTTGTTGCAGCTATTACTTTGTTTACTTTACTTCCTGATAATGTCTTTGGTTGCAGCTATTATTTTGTTGGAAACTGTAGCTCTTTTCCTAGGGAGGAAGTTGATTTCGAATTTTACCCAGGAATCATGCATTCTTTGCATGCAAAAATCTAAACTTTAGTTCTACTGATGCTAGGACTCATTGTAGTTGTCTATTAGTTAGATTATTTGACTCAAGTGGGAGTTCTGTAAACTTGATCCGCTGCTACCTTTCACCCCGATGTTTGGCTGGTTGATACTCTATTTAGTGTTTAGTCATGACCCATGCATTTTCTAACTAGAAGGAATTCATATTTCATTACCTTCGCTAAAATGATCAGCTATCGGGTCTTCTTAAAATTTTCTTTTAGTTTTTCCTTGATAATGCAGATTTTTGTTAAGTCTTATTTTTCAGCCTATTGTCTCTCTTCGCCTTTAGAACTGTTGAATTACCAGATGTGAATGCCACCTTTTTGTTTTAATGGACATATGGAATTAGTACCATCTGTTAATTTTCTTTGGCCACATAATTGCTAGCTTTGGGAAAAGGAATACAATGTATTATTGAGTAAATAAATTTTAGGTCTTCGAAGTTATGTTTATTTGACAGTTTGACTTAAATTTTCCTAGGGTATTTACACAACATCAATCACATTAATGTACTTTTTGTTAGCAATCAAAATCTTTGCATTTCCTTGGAAGAACATAGATAACTTAAATGGTGATGACTATGTCAGCTAAGGATTTTTAACTTAGTCTAGACATAGATAACTTCTAGTGCTAGCTCTGGGATACAGTTTGAATGCTGCAACAAATGATTCACTCTTTTTATGAAAATAGTTAGTCTATGTGTTAAATCATGAGATTTAAGTCCCATCTCAGATAATGCTTTGCGATTTCAGGGTCAATCTCAATCCCCTGAAGCCTCTTCAAGAAGTAAGTATGATTACAGCCAAGAAACTGGAGCAGCAAGATCCTTGAATGGCAAGCTAGCAGCAGGGGTCCATTTGAACAATTTTAATCCAGAGCATGGTCAATCATTAGAACAACATGTATCCTCCAATGTTAGAGATGAAGAGATCAAGGAGACCTTGGAGAGTTTGACCTACAAACTTTCTGCTGCGCTTTCGACCATCAGAGCAAAAGAGGACTTGGTGAAGCAGCATGCTAAAGTCACAGAAGAGGCTGTTGCAGGTAACTTTTGCTCCTTAGTAAATTCTCTCGAAGTGAGTGCAAAAAATATTTAGTTTTTATAGAGTTAGATTCATTTCATCTTTTTTCTAGTAATGAATGGAAATCTTAAATTTGCATGTGTGAGAAGTTTGTTTTCATCGTATGTAGCTGTTTTCTTAATCTTGTTTCCGAAACTTCTTTTGTAGGTTGGGAACAAGCTGAAGCTGAAGTTACTACTCTGAAGGGGCTACTTGAAGCTTCTTGTCAGAAGAATGCTTCTCTCCTGGATCAAGTCAGCCACCTAGATGAGGCCCTCAAGGAATGCGTCAGGCAACTGCGGCTAGCAAGGGAAGAACAAGAGGACAAAATCCGTGAGATAGTTGCAAAATCTCTGGTGCCGCAGTCTGAAAACCCTGAGCTCCAAAAGCATATTGCAGAGCTAAAAAAGCGCCTGGAAGTGACCAGATTAGAAGCATCATCTTCCATGCTATTACAGCATGATCTACGAGAAAGGCTTCAGGCAATTGAGAGAGAGAACTTGGACCTTAGGGCCAAGCTTCAGGCAATTGAGAAAGAGAATATAGATCTCAAGGCCAAACTTCTTGTACAGTCCAAGGATCTGAAGATACTAATGTTGGAAAGAGATCTGAGCAACCAAGCAGCGGAGACAGCAAGTAAACAACACTTGGAAAGTGTTAAAAAAATTGCCAGGGTTGAGGCAGAATGCCGCAGGCTACAGCATCTAACACGGAAAACAACACTGATCAATAATTCTAGGTCTACACAAAACAATTGCTGCATGGAATCACTGACTGACAGCCAGTCTGACCATGGGGACCATATGATGGGTGTTGATAATGATCTGCAAAATTCCGACTCATGGGCATCGGCTTTGATTACTGAGCTTGATCAGTTCAAGAATGGCAAGGATGGTTCAAGAAATATTGTAAACAATCCTGTTGAGATTGACATAATGGATGATTTCCTTGAGATGGAAAGGTTAGCTGCATTGCCTGAATCAGACGGCACAAGCTCTAATTTTGAAATGGAAACAGATTCTGACAAGGCTGTCGCAAGAAGCAGCTCCTTGAAAGTCGAAACTGAAGAATTGCAAAGCAACGCCGCAGATTTGCAGGAAAAGTTTGAAGCAATTGCAAGCGAGAAAAGGGAGCTTGAGATGGCACTTATGGAGGTTAGAAATCAGCTTGACATTTCCTGCGATGCGCTAGTGGCGGCAAAGAACAGGCTGGTCGAAATGCAGATGCAGTTGGAATCAGCAAATGACTCCAAACTTTCTGCTTTGGAAGATGTGGAGCGTTTGGACTCTGAGAGGAAGGCTTTGGAGTTGCAGTTGGAGTCCAAATCTGTAGAAGTTGAGGAGCTACTTATGGCTGTAACTTCATTGGAGGAAAATGCAGAACAGAAAGAGTTGGAATCACAGTTAGAACTGATGTCAGCACAAGCTACAGAGCTTCACCTGACTGTGGCATCACTGGAAGAGAGAGTCCAGGCTGAGAGAGATCTTTCTGTGCAGCAGAAAGAAAATGCAGAAGCCATGTTGAATGCTAAAGAAGAACTGGAAGCACAGCTATGTTCAGCAAACACTGAAATGGGTAAACTGCATGACATTGTCAAAGCACTAGAGAATGAGGTCAAAAAGGAGAAGGCACTGCATGAAGAATTAACAGCTCAGTTACAGATAAAGGTTGAAGCAGCTGTCGATGCAGTTAAAGCATCATTGGAGGCACAGCTGTGTTCAGCAAATACTGAAGCAGGGAAGCTTAGAGATGTTGTCAAAGCACTTGAGGACGAGGTGGAAAAAGAGAAGGCATTGCGTGAAGAGCTTGCAGCAAACATAGAAGTGAAAGCTAAAGCAGCAAGAACTGCTGAGTCTGTTAAAGAATCCTTGGAGGCACAGCTGTCTTCAGCAAATGCTGAAATACAGAAACTGGAAGAGATCACAAAACAACTACAGAGTGAGTTAGAAAAGGAGAAGACACTTTGTGAGGAATTCTCAACACAGTTAGAGATGAATATTGAAGCAGAGAGAGCTCGTTCTATGGAGTGTGCTAAAGAATCATTAGAGGAACAACTCCAGTTAGTGAACTCGGAAGCTGCAAAACTGCGTGACACGATGACTGCACTTGAGCATGATGTGGAAAAGGAGAAGGTGTTTTCTGCAGAGCTCCAGATGCAGCTAGAAGCTCTAGAGGCTGTAAAGAAGGTGTTGGAGTCAGAAGCTGAGTCAGCACATCAGGATACCAAAATTCTCAGCCAGAAGGTGGAGCTATTGGAAGCAAAACTCAAGGAGCAGATGTCGATAACAAACGAATTCACTGCCAATGTAGAGACTTTGCAGTCAGATAGGATGGCTATGGATCATAAACTTAAAACAGCAGATAGGGAACTCATAAAATTGACAAACAAGGTGAGCTTGCTCCATAGGGAGATCGAACAGGAGAGATTGCTGTCAGAAGAGTATGAACAGAAATGCCAAAAGCTGGAGGCTCAGTTATCAAGAGATAGCCGGGATGCAAAGCTATGGCGGCTCGCAAACTCGAATGGAGATCTGAAGGTTAAGAAGGTAAATTTCTTCCCTTTCTAACACCTGCACCTGATAGACCCATATGAATTTGTAGTAGTTTAATTCTTCAAGCACATCATTTCAGAGGACAATTGGACAAGTAAGACTATTAGCATCACTGAATTCAAGAGTCAAACTGTTGTCATTGTTGTAGGAGAAGGAGCTCGCTAATGCAGCTGGGAAGCTCGCAGAGTGCCAGAAGACAATTGCCTCTCTGGAGCGTCAAATCAAATCACTGACAGATCTCGACAGTGTGGTGCTTGAGCCTGAAAGGCTTGAATCCAGCAGGGACATGCCATTGCCACTGGACTTCAGAAATGATGATGCTGAATTTGCTATGTTTACGGATGACTTATACGACTTTGACCTTCCAAACAACAACACAAGCTTCTTTTCTCCACTCCCGTCGATCCAGCCCTCGTCTCCACCCTCTGAGATGTCAGTATTTGCAGGGGGGCTCTCAACTCTTAGCAGTTACAGGAGCAAAAGAGCAAGTAGAAGGTGATGAAAAAAAAAGGCTGCCCAGATGCCATACTAACAAATAGTCCATGGATGGATGCCGCCATATTTAGGTAGGTCGATGTACATTACGGAAACTGATTGTTAGATTTGTGTGATGAACATCCATTCCAGCAAGCGCAGTTTTTATAGCCTGCTTGATGAGGTCTTACTGTGTCAGTGACGGTTAGTGTGCTGCAAAATGTAAACTCGGTTATCTGTGTGCGATTCCAGTTACAGGAAAGTGCAGAGGAAGTGCATATTCAATGTTCATACGATGTTCGTATTTGTTGCTGTTCAACTTAATTCTACTTGGGCCTTGTTTAGATACACTCAAACTATCAACTTTTTTTCACTCTCTCTCCATCACATTACCATCACATCAATGTTTGGACGCATGCATGAAGCATTAAATGTTGTTAAATAAACAACTGTACTTTTAGTATGTTCATGTCGAGACGAATCTTTTGAGTATACGTAGTCCATATTTAGACAAAGTTTGTCAAATAACAACAAAAGTGCTACAGTTGAAAAAAAAAACTCATCGGTTGCATCTAAACAAGGCCTTGCAGCGTCGAAATTTGTTGTGCAGCGTTGAAATTTTCCATTCATTTGGAAGCTGTGGAATATGGTAGCAGGAAGCCAGGAACTAGCACGACGATGGAACATGCATGGTCTTCTAAATTCTACTGTACAACTAAATTCTTCTGAGCTGCGCAGTTGCAACTTGCATGTTGGTCCTGTTCCTGTATTGCCAACTCTGACTGCAGAGCTTGTCAGCCTCTACCGTAGCAGTGAAATCTTTCAGTTGGCGGCATTTTCCCACTAGGCATTTAACGAGTGTCACGCACGAGTTTTTTTTTCTTAATTATTGATCTGGCGCAAGTTGAAGATAAAACAAAGCAATATCATCCAGACGATACAACTTGGACACAAAAGAAAAACAAATTCTAAACCAGGAACATGGTTGGACCTTATTGTCATAGACACAGTTCATATAACAATCAATTAAATTCTAGTATTTTTATGAAACAACTCGTGAGGCTACGCATTATAAGTATTGTATAATTCATTCATTCTCATATGACATGTTATCTTTGCGAATTGTATGACATGCTATCATCGGCTAGCATGATATGAGGTGATAGATTAGGAATATCCTAATGACATGTTATCTTGGTTGCTAATTGGAACCAAACATCTTTAATTGAGGCGATAGATTAGGAATATCCTATAGGACATGTTATCTTAGTTTTGGTTGACACTTGTTAGGTTCATATACCCATGAGCTATAGTACTTGTTAGGGCCGCAACAGTTTGCTTTTTATATCTTGTCACGTCAGTGCCAACTCATCTATAAATAGTATTTCCTCTATCCACGAATAAATAGATTTCTAGAGTTGTCTTAAGTCAAACTTTTTAAACTTTGACCGAATTTCTAGAAAAAACTATCAATATTGATGATCTCAAATTCGTATTATTAGATATACCATAGAGTATATTTTCATAATGTGTCCATTTTATACCATAGATGTTATTACTCTTTTCTATAAAATTAGTCAAAGTTTAAAAAGTTTGACTGACACGGATTCTAGGAGTTGATTCTTTCATAGACAGAGGGAGTACAAAAGAGTACTTAAAGGTCTTATTACTTCATCATTGTTCCCAACTTAACATGGGTCCCACCTTTTTTATCTTCTTCCTCTCCCTCTTTCTCATTCACCATCACATCCTTCTAGAAGCTTTTGGACCTTTCAAAAGTAAAAAAAAACTATAGTTCAAAAGCTCACTTTCTAGGAGCTGTTTGGCGTTCAGAAAGTTTTAAAAACTATAGTTCAAAAGATGACCAAAAACTCAAACAAACAAGATCTAAGGATAAATCATCACTTTGAGAAACAAACAAAAGTCTTATTAGACATGTTCACCCTAATATAAGTAAAGACAATAATAATGTGGCCACTAAAAGAAAGTTTCACATGACACGTTAGACACATCACATCTTTTTATGACAAATATAATTTTTCTAATATTTAAGTAGCGTATAGATAAAACTTAACATCTTCAACTGAACATACTCTCTAATCTATATTTAAGTGGTAGTGGCAATCTGAACATTCTCTAATCTATATTTGAGTGGTAGAGGAAAACAAGTTATGTAGTTGGCCTCTAAATTTGTTGACTACCTGAATCCTCTGCCAACTACTATTTCCAAGGGTTCAATAGGACTAGACCTCTACTTCAATGGTTATGGGCATTTTCATGTGCCATGTTTGACTCTATGTCTTCGCATGGGCCTTCGTATGCACTGTCGCTTCATTGCTTGTTGCTCTCTCCTTGCTCAGTGTCGTGTTCAAGCCTAGTGCTACCCTCGGTGTGACACTTCTCCTTCCAGCTCGATTCGTCACCACTCAAATCTCCTCTCTGCTGGATTCTTCTCCACCTAAAGTGTTTAGCCACTATATGTTGTCTCTCCTTGTATCAGTGGTGCCCTCTTCATTACTGGGAGAAGAAGATGGAGGAAATCGAAATTAAAAAGAAAGAACGACATGATTTTTAGGAGAAGATATAAGCGAGAAAGAAAGTTTTGAAAAGGATATGGTTATTTAGAAATAATATATAATTACAATGGAAAAATAGACATATTTGGTAGTACTCCTATATACTCTCTTCATCCAGAATAAACATACCATTCAAACATATCATGGTTTAGTATTTTATAAGTTCGATCAATTATAGACAAAACATTATCAATATTTATGATATAAATAAATATCATTAGATTAATTACAGAATATATTTTTATAATAAATTAATTTAGAGTCATGAATATGAATATATTTATGGAAAATTTGGTTAAATATGGACTGTTTTCTCTGGCACGTAAGCTATAGTTGCATATTTTTTTTTAGACAGAGGGAGCATAGGTAGCAGCTCATCTATCTCATGCTTGACGTATTGACGTGGACGGCGAACTGACAGACAGATCAAGCCCCTGGTCTCTATCTATGACGTGAACTGTTGCTGCTCCCTGTGGATAATCGGCAATAATTATGCGTTGCGTGGAGTATCAACCTAGCAAAAAGAAAGAAAAAACAAAACAAACAAAAGAAAAAAAGAAGGCGGTCGGCGGTCGGCGGTCGGTCCCATCTCGCTAACTCCAACCGCTCCTGATATTTCCCTTCTTCCCCGTGCGCCTCCCAGTTTCCACTGTGCTCTCCATTCTCTGTTCTCTCGGCCTCCTCCGCCATGGCCGCCTCGACCTACCCGACGACGCCGTGGCTGCGGCCACCGCCTCTTATGGGTCTCCTCCTTCTCCTCCTTGGCTGCCTCTCCCCGTCGATTCCACTAGCGGAGGCGGGCGCGGAGGCGGCGGGGGTTCTGAGGCAAGTGGTTGGTGGGGACGACGGCGGGACCTTCTTCGAGCCGTTCAACGTGACCTACGACCACCGCGCGCTCATCCTTGGCGGGAAGCGCAGGATGCTCGTCTCCGCGGGGCTGCACTACCCGCGCGCCACGCCTGAGGTGAGCAGTGGTGCCAGTGAGGTTCTGTGGGTGGGAGTGACGGGGGTTCCGGAGCTCCGAGGGGAGAGTTGACTCTGGTTGTGGCCGCCGCTTTCGTCGGTTGGGTTCAGCTATTGCTGCGGTTGGTCGGGCGTTTCCAGTTATCGAATATCTTCTGTTGGCCGGGCGTTTCCACTTATGAGGAGCCGGATAATTACAGAATTTTCAGGCTCCTCATAATACTGCTGTTTCTTCTCCATGGAGCTCGTTGGCAAGTTTGTGGCATCTGCATTCATGCTATTTGTAGCTTCCGATAAACTGACACAAATTTGGTTATTTGGGTTCTCCAGATGTGGCCGAGTTTGATTGCAAAGTGCAAGGAGGGCGGCGTGGATGTAATTGAGACATATGTCTTTTGGAATGGGCATGAGCCGGCCAAAGGCCAGGTACCTCATTGACTCATTTGTTCGCTTCAAATGATGGATATAATGTCCTCTGAGTGTTGACTTATGCTTGCTTTGCCCCAGTATTACTTCGAAGGAAGATTCGATATTGTCAGGTTTGCTAAGCTGGTTGCTGCTGAAGGTCTATTTCTTTTTCTGCGCATCGGCCCATATGCTTGCGCTGAATGGAATTTCGGGTCTGTCTATATCCTGGCATCCAACTACTTGAATATACTCACCATATCGCATCTAACGGCAGACAACATGATTTTATTTCTGTCATATGTGAAAATTGACCTGTTTTGACTCAATTGTGGGTGTGCGTGTACACACACTAGAACATTACACACCCTTTGGGCACCCTGTCATACCATTTAGTCAAGCTTATAACTAGTAAACTATGTACCAAAATTATAACAACGCATCTTCTTGCTTCAATGCTTCATAAAAGGATGAAAGTATATATATATTTTTTTTTTTGCTTTTTATGTGTAAGCACTAAGATTCTTGTACAATCTAAAACATATCAAAGTCAGATAATACAAAAACTTCATATAGCTGCAGATGGAAGATAGGAAATCACAAAAAAAACTATATATATGAAGATAGTATAATATATAATCAGTAAAGTCAGATTATAACATGTCTTGGACTGTTGGGGACGCACATTTGGCACACCACCCCCTTGCATATTTGGCACTCAAGTAACCTGCTCATTCTGTCCAAAAGAAAAATGTTAGATGCCTAATAAACTGAGGGGAAGACTCCTAATCATAAGCACACAAGTCCATGATAGAACACACGTATAAGACTGGTGCTTTTGATTTGTCCATGGCTATTGAGGCCTTTATTATCCATAATGGTAACTCATGAAACACTCATTAGCATGTTTTCCCACAAACACTTTCACGTTTACCATGTCTAGTTCTCTACAAATTGCAATTTCATGTTAGCCCTAGTACGACATTAGGTTTCCTAACAACTGTCCAAGCTGGGGGAAATTAGAGAACTTCATTATGCATATCAATGGCACTTAACATGTTGGAAAGTCCTAAATGGCTAGAGGGGGGGGGGGGTGAATAGCCTATAAGATTTCTACAACACTTAAACAACTTTGTTAGACACCTAAAGGCGAAGTGAACCTTGCACCAGCTCTACAAAAATGCAAGCCACCTATCCACAACTCTAGTTAAATGTGATCTCTATGTTACACAAAATCTATGTTGCTATTCTACAACTAGGTGAGCATATGGACAAGGGTAATTATGACTAGACAAAATAATTAATTCAACTAGCTACAAGTAGTTACAACTATCACTTTGCAAGAATGTTACAAATGTAAATACAAGTGATAGAGTGGATATACCGTCGTGGCAAGTGATTAACACAACTACCAAATGAGATCCTCGGACAAAGATGACACAATAATTTACCAAATGCTGCTTCAAGTATGATATGTACCTGGCTTTATAGGTGAGGGGGTTATTTAGATGCTTTTCAGTACTTTGGGGGTATGGTTTTATAGGTTAGGGGGTGAAGTAGACTGTAGAAAGTTAGGGAAACACCTCACCCCCATAAGGGAGGGGTGAATTTCATATATATAGCCGATATGGCTTGGAGTACAAGTACAACACGTATACATCTCGTATACTATAAGTCAGCTATACATATCTAAAGGATATCTCTAATATATTACACTTGATGACTGACTGATGCTGAAGGAAGGTGATGGCGGAGGCTCCCGGATGACCAAGACGATGATGCCATAAGGTGGATGAGACAACAAGGTTGCAGCTGGCAGCGGTGGATGGTGAAGCGGATGGTAAGGTGTAGAGATCACCGCTGCTATTGCAACGAAGAATCACGCGTCCCGTCCATCGATCCTTAACAGAAAAGCCAAAAGCGTCAAATTCGACAGAACAATGATTATCACGAGTAAATTGACGAACAGAAAGAAGGTTGCGCACAATGTCAGGCACAATCAGAACATTATTGAGGTAGAAGGACGTGTCGGTGGTAGGAAGAATAGAGGTGCCACGACTAACAACAGGTATAGAATGACCATTGCCCGCAGTGATAGAAGAAGAAGAGGGAGGGAGTCGGGTGAGCAGTATACCATCCGACGAAGCCATATGGGATGTAGCACAGGTGTCCAGAACCCAGGGATTAGCACCCTGTAATGCCATCTGATTCAGGGCAGCAATGAGGCCTGCTTGGTTCCAGCCACCAGCTTGAGGACCCGGCGAAGGGGCAAATTGCGGCGGCTGGATGGCGGTTGGAGCGGAGAACTCAGCAGGGGCGAAGGCTGAGTGCGCCTGTGGAGAGGCCCCAAGCAGCCCCTGTCCACGCCACTGCTGCTGCTGCTGAGGTGGGCGAGACCAGGGCTGCTGCTGTAGCTGCTGACCGGGCAGAGGACCAACACAGAGCCATTGGCCGCCTTGGGGAGGAGCACGTGATCCGCCTTGCTGATGTTGTTGCTGCCGACCCCAGCCACCACCTTTTTTCTTGTTGCGGTTGGAGTTGGTACTGTCGCCCCCGCTGCCGCTAGGGGTAGTGCGAGTACCCTGTACTTGTGCTGCACCATAGCAGGCAGAGGCCCCGCGACATGCTGTGCCACAGGAAGGCGAGCTGGTGGTAAGGAGCGCGGTCTCAGAGGAGACCTTGCCTTCATTGGCGAGGCAAAGTTCCTTGAGAACGAGCTTCTGACGGGTTGTGTTGAAGTCGGGCAGTGGTGAGGTGTCAGCGATGTTGTCCGCCGTGCTGGAAAAACGCGGATTGAGGCCGCGAAGGAGGTTGAGGACGAGCTGAGATGGCGAGACAGCATGGCCGACATCTTTGAGAGCATCGGCGACGGTCTTCATACGCTGACAGTAGTCATTGATGGAGAGGTCCCCCTGCCGCATAGACGAAAATTCCTCGTGGAGGAAGACAGCGCGGGGCTCCTTGTTGGAGAGAAACAAGCCCTCAATAGCGACCCAGAGTTGGTGTGCCGTCTGATCATCCTCCCTGGCGAGATCCTGGACATCAGGGGCAGCAGAGCCGAGGAGCCAACCATCAGGGGCAGCAGAGCCGAGGAGCCAACCATGGACACAGGCATCATCGATGTACCATTGGGGATCAGTGGGATTGGCCGGAACAGTCCCATCGATGTGACCACGAAGGCCGAACTTCCCGAGCAAGGATTTGATGAAGGGCACCCACTTGTGGAAGTTAGGGTGTTGTAGCTCGAGGATGACGGGAACGTGAGATCGGACAGCGATCGTAGCATAAGGGGGGACGATCGGGCCGGAACTCATAGCGCCGCTGGTGGCCGAGGCGGTGGAAGACTCGGTCGACATTGGGGCGCAGGGCTGGCGGCGTGAGGAGCAGAGGAGGCGGCGGGAAGCAGCGGCGCGGGCGCGTGGGAGCCGCGCGAGCAAGGGAGGCGGCGCGAGCGCGAGCAGGAGCGGCGCCGTGGGAGGGAGGGCGGGCTCGCGAGGCAGGGAAGTGGCGACGCGAAGCAGAGGACCCTCGCGCGAGTCGCGAGGAGGTGATGCGAGCGGCGCGAGACTGGCGACGCGAAGCAGAGGACCCTCGCGCGAGTCGCGCGGAGGAGATGCGAGCGGCGCGAGGCGCGCGAGTCGCGCGGAGGGGGTGGCGGCGCGTGAGGGAGCAGGGGAGGCGGCGCGGAAGCAGGGGAGGCGGCGCGCGAGAAACAAAGGAGGCGGGCGTGGAGAAGGGCTAGGACAGAGATCGGAGGAGAACCCGGACTGCCGATACCATGTAGAAAGTTAGGGAAACACCTCACCCCCATAAGGGAGGGGTGGATTTCATATATATAGCCGATATGGCTTGGAGTACAAGTACAACACGTATACATCTCGTATACTATAAGTCAGCTATACATATCTAAAGGATATCTCTAATATAGACAACCACCAATAGTTTGGGGGTTAAGTAGACCTTTTCCAATTTAGATAGACGTGAGTAGAATTGTTCTCTTTGTTTATTTATTTTGTTGTTTTGTCATACATTTCTGCAGTGGTTTCCCAGTTTGGCTGCGCGATATCCCTGGGATAGAATTCCGCACTGACAATGAACCCTACAAGGTAGAGGAACCACTAAGCATAAGTTTCATCTGAGATTATGATGAGCATTTTTCATTTATTTGGATCCACTAATCCTAGAATGTTCTTACAGGCTGAAATGCAGAATTTTGTGACAAAAATTGTAGATATCATGAAAGAGGAGAAGCTTTATTCTTGGCAAGGTGGTCCCATTATACTACAGCAGGTCTGAAAATTATTCTTGAAGTTCACTTATTGGTGCTTTTTTTCTAGAACACGTAGGAGAGTGGTGTATCTTTTTGTGAGGGAGGGAGGGAGGGAGGGAGGGAGGGAAGGAACCAGCCCTCGAGTTCATCAAGATGCTGCAGACCTGGATCTTTACTGCGTTTCAGATATTAGTCTCATTCTAAAAAATGTTAGCTTAAGCTATCATCCATTAGTCAGTACACATAGATATTTGAAAAAATATCGATGGCAGGTATTTATTATGTTATTTGTGGCTTAAGTAATTTTTAGTTGGTGCCTTCTGGTGACAACATTGCTTAGTATCTTTGATGTTCAGTTGACCCCAGCAATGGTTATTCCTTTGTTTGATAAAAAAGTTAGATGGCCTTCTATATATGGATGGTGCTCTTGATAGAGTTAGATGTTGAACCATAATGTGGTAAGGATACAATGCTTGAGTATGTTATGTAGCCAAAAGATAGATGTTGGCTGTTTTACCAGCTGAAGTAGCAGGACTTATGCTGTTGGCTCTGTGCTCTAGTTAATTCAGCACAAACACCTGAAGGTTGGTGGATGTAAGAGGCTCATATATTAATAAAAACTTGACCAAATCTAGGAGGAACTAGGCATCTTTTAGTAAGAAGAAATAGGCACTGAAATTTGAGTGGAAAAAGACTTGGACATGAGTGATCAACCAAATGAGCAGGCTCAGTTTCCTAAGAGGCTTATATCCATGCTTAATGTGTCAGTTGAATTATATAGACATTAAAATGTGTATAATTTTTGTCTCTGTGGAAAATGTGACAGATTGAAAATGAATATGGTAACATTCAAGGCCACTATGGTCAAGCAGGGAAGAGATACATGCAATGGGCAGCTCAGATGGCACTTGCACTTGATACTGGTGTTCCTTGGGTAATGTGTAGGCAAACAGATGCTCCAGAACAAATTGTAGGTTGCCTCAAACTCTATTGAGATTGACTTTGCATTACATTAGAGATTATGTCAAATGTGCTAATTATAAAGTAATAGATTACTGCTTTGTCCTTTCTGGCAGCTCAATACGTGCAATGCCTTCTACTGTGATGGGTTCAAACCAAATTCCTACAACACGCCAACAATATGGACTGAGGATTGGGATGGATGGTATGTTGTTCCTTGATTCATTCTGCTCTTGCTAAATACTTTGAAGCATTGGATTCAATTATCTGGAAAATTTTAAGCAAGGATAGTATCTTGTCTTCATTTTATATTCTACTCTTCACTGTTGTACTGACTTACATGGGGCAGTATTAGTTTAATTTGCCTTAGATGTATATAACTTTAATTAGTTAGTGCCTGTTTGGATCCTTTAGTCCCTGGACTGACGTCAGGGACTAAACTTTAGTTCCTACCCTGTTTGGATGGAGGGACTAATGGCAATTAAAGCTGCTGTACAAAGACCAAAACGCCCCTAATTAATGCACACAATCTTCCTTGATGTGGTCCCAGGCGGGGTAGGGGAATGTCTTTTTGGCAGTTTAGTCTCCTTTAGTCACCCCCAGGGAATGGACTGATTGGTTTAGTCACCCCTTTAGTCACCCTGTTTGCGTCTTTAGGGACTAAATGGGGACTAAAAGAAGCTTAGTCACCCCCATCCAAACAGGCCCTTAATGCAAACCATTTTTCTTTGAAAACAGAGTTGTCTTTTCTGAAGCTGATCTGAGCAAATGCCTTCTATTACCATCGTATTTAGTAGCTATTACCTGTAAATTATGACCTTACAGCACATCACATGTATAGGTATGCTGACTGGGGTGAACCATTGCCACATAGACCTGCTCAAGACAGTGCTTTTGCTGTTGCTCGTTTTTATCAACGTGGAGGAAGCTTACAAAATTATTACATGGTAAGAGCTAAGATATCTCGAGACTTAAATTTAAAGAGACCTTTTTTTCTTTTTCCATTCCCTAACTTGTCAATCCAATTATTCATCTTCAAATATCTTAATTCCTTTTCCAGTATTCAGACTTCAGATAAAAGGTTATTCAGTCATTAACTCAATTAGGGCTCATAGAATAGCTTTATATGCAGCATGCGCTGGGTGGGGGGAAAAACATGCTGAACCAATTTAGTCAGAGACATGTGAACTGAGGATCAAAACTAACTGTTACTCATTGTTCCTCAATACTCTGTAGAATGACTAACTATATTCAGCTAGTACCAACGCACTAAAAGGGAAAAAACTCAATGCTGATTCAATAAAGCCACAGTTGTCCATATGTAAACTGAAGTTCAGAACTAACTGTTACTCTATTATTCTGCACATGTACCCAACCATTTAGCATTGTTCAAAATGGTCATACTATGTAATTTTCCTGCTTTTAGTATGTATATTTAATCTCATTAATTTATTTAAAATTTGAAGTTATTTATGGTGAGGTCTGATTTTGATATCTTTTAATGTTTAGATCTGAGTGTACTTCATTTCTTTGCAGTATTTTGGTGGAACCAATTTTGAGCGTACAGCTGGTGGTCCACTTCAGATAACTAGCTATGATTATGACGCACCAATTGATGAATACGGTATGCACAAATCTGGAAAATCTATGTGGTTTGGATGTATCAGTTGTTTCACTGTTCATCAGAGATGCTTGAGTAGAATCCATAACTTGCTATGTTCAGGTATCTTAAGGCAACCTAAGTGGGGGCATTTGAAAGACCTACATGCAGCTATTAAACTTTGTGAACCAGCTCTTACTGCAGTAGATGGCTCACCTCAGTATGTAAAATTAGGAACCATGCAGGAGGTTCGTACTGATTTGTAATGCAAACAATCTACATTTTTGTCCATCTACTTCAGTTTTGCATATACAATAATGATTTTTATTGCTGTTCATGTTTTTTTTAACTAGGTAATAGGTATTGGCTAGTGCATTGATATAGGTACATAAAATTTGAACTAAATAATTAAATACAGAACATCTGATGAACAGATCACATTGAATACAATTTCAGCACATAATATGTTAGAGGTAGACACAGGTTTGGGGCTAGATCTCAGATTTATTAGCCTTGCCACAAACTTTTGGCAGGTTTAGGATACATATAGGAGTAGCAAACTTGAGAGCCAAGTAAGGATTACAGCGTATTCTAAAGTAAGATGCTTAAAATAAGATAACATAGATGATAAAGTGCTGACATATGCACCAACTACTCCTAATAGATAAGCACAATCTATCAATCTCCTCCTAAGTCTTGTGTGCCGCCTTCTGGGGAATTCAGACCATCCCAATCTTTGGCGGCCCAGTCTTCCAACCCTAATGCCTGGCTGTTTTCAGCCGTTGATCTCGGATGGATGGTCAGTGTTCAACCACTACTAATGATGCTCATATAAAAACCAGTTGATCATGGAGATCTTATTTGTTGGATTGGGACCTGATAGCTGGACAATTACTTGTGTCCCAAGTAGATCACGGGATTAGCCTGAGATCACTTTCCAACATTCAGATGCATTCCATCCATGCACCATGAAAATACTGATGCATTTGCTTACACTTGTTTGATCCAGGCACATGTATATTCCAGTGAAAATGTCCACACAGATGGAAGCATTTCAGGAAATTCACAGTTTTGCTCAGCTTTTCTTGCCAACATTGATGAACATGAATATGCTTCAGTCTGGATTTTTGGAAAATCTTATAGTCTACCACCATGGTCTGTGAGCATACTACCAGACTGTGAAACTGTGGCTTTTAATACAGCCAGGGTAAGTGGTCTGTAAACTGCACATAATATTTCTTATGAGGCTATAGCCTGTGAACAACCAAACTTCTTTACATACTGGTACAAATACATTGGATGACTGCATTATAAGAGTGGAAACTGGAAAGTATTGCCATAGTTTTGTCCAAATTCACAAACAGAATTTGATAAAATTGCTTTCTGTGTACATGGAAATTCTTTCTATATTTGCTCATAATTGTTGGCAAATTTTGTTCTCGATAAGTTTTGAAGTTTGTTCCTCCAGTGATCCACTTATCCTTCAGGTGAATATACCCTTTACTTCTTAATTGAAATTGAAAAAATATCGAATTGCAAAGCAAAAAAAATAACACAGTAGTTATGTTTACATTTGGGAACTGCTGCATAATTCCTGTTTCTGTGAAGCTGATGTTTCCTCTGTTCAAAGTCTTCTCTTTTGAGCGTTCTTACAATTGAACTTTAGAACTTCCATTACTGATATACTCAATATTTACGAAATGGTCAAAATGTGTGTTTTCATAGTATTATATTGAGTCAGTCTGACTCGACTTGTAAATAGACTGCAGTTAATAATACTCCCTCCGTCCCAAGATATAAGGCGCGCACGTATTTCAAAATTCAAACTTTCTTATCTTTGACTAAGAATTAGTCTAATCATATGAAAAACTTATACTATAAAAGTAATTGTATTATATTTGTATTTATAAATACTTTCTAATGATCAAACTTTTATTTCTATAAATTATATATTATAAGAGAAATTATAGGTCAAAATATATTTTTGAAGACCGTGCCAAGTCAAATCGTGCCTTATATCTTGGGACGGAGGGAGTATATCGTAGTTCTATTGTGGAATATTTCATTTGCTTGATTCCATATAAGCACCCAAATGTGTCAACCATTATATTTCACCTACAATTTTATGTGTTGGAATTGTTACAGTAGATGGAACCTATTTTGTTATTGAATCTGTGGAGAGTTATTAGGGAAACACCTCACATCCATGAGGGAGGGGTGAATTTCATATATATAGTCAAGATACAACTTGGAGTACAAGTTACATGATATACATGTGTTAGACTATACATATCTCTAATACCTGCCCGCAGTCACAGCGGGAGGAATCTGGACGCAAAGACTGGACCTAAAGTCATTAAATAATTGTACAGGAAGTCCCTTAGTCATAATGTCCGCGGACTGATGAGCCGAGGGAACATGTAGAACTCTGAGCTGCCCCAAAGCCACCTTTTCTCGAACAAAATGAATGTCAATCTCAATATGCTTCGTGCGACGATGATGAACCGGATTTGCAGTCATGTAGACTGCATTGACATTATCATAATAGACAATGGTCGCTGAAGGAATTGAGATATTAAGTTCTTCAAGCAACTGGCGCAACCAACAGTACTTAGCAACTGCGTGAGCAACAACACGGTACTCCGCCTCCGCACTAAATCAAGACATCGTGGTTTGCCGTTTTGAAGACCAGGAAACCAGGTTGTCTCCGAGAAAAACGCAGTAGCCTGATGTAGAGCGCCGAGAGTCTGGACATCCAGCCCAGTCGGCATCAGAGTATGCCATGATGGATGACATGCTGCCAATGCCGAGATGCAGACCAACGTCGAGGGTGCCCTTCACATAGCGCAGAATGCGCTTGATTAGAGCAAGATGCGGCTCCCGTGGGTCGTGCATGAAGAGACAGACTTGCTGAACAGCATACGCTATATCCGGTCGAGTCAGCGTGAGATACTGCAATGCACCTGCAAGACTCCGGTATTCTGAAGGACTAGCAACAGAAGCTCCATCAGTGGCAGACAACTTAGACTTGGAGTCAACTGGTGTTGCCGTGGGGTGACATTCAGCCATGTCAGCCCGTTGAAGAAGATCAACAACATACTATCTCTGGGACAAGTGAAGGCCGTCGGAGGACCGAGTAACAGAGATGCCAAGGAAGCAATGGAGAGTCCCAAGGTCTGTCATGGCGAACTCGGATCTAAGACGGTTGATGAGACACTGTAGAAGATCCGAAGAGGATGCTGTGAGGACGATGTCGTCGACGTAAAGTAGCAAATGCGCCGTCTCCGGTCCATCTTTGAAAATGAAGAGAGAAGCATCAAACTTCGCTGCAGTGAAGTCGTGCTTGCAGATGTAGGTGGCAAAACGCTGATGCCACGCACGCGGAGCTTGCTTGAGGCCGTAAAGTGATTTCTGCAGTAGGCAAACACAGTCGGGGGTCGACGGGTCGATGAAGCCAGCCAGCTGGTGTGCATAGACAATCTCCTCAAGATCACCATGAAGGAAAGCATTCTTCTGTTATGGTCGGTAGGACCTATCAGAGGCGTGACCAGGCCAATGGCTAGGAGGAGCTAGGCGCAGGGCCTCTGGATGGTCATCACGGCTTGCTTAAGCCCTTTAGTTATTTCCTGGATTAGCTATTTTATTTAGTTGGGACTGTTTGAGTTAGTTGGAGTAAAAATAGGATTTGGTCATTGTAATTGCCTATAAGGCCCAAACATCTGTTAATGAATCAGTTAGCCTGAGATTGAGATATTCTTATCTCCCTTGGGCGCCCAGCCCTGTTCCCCATCTTCCTGTTGTCGCCTCTTTCTCCAGCACCCTTGCGCCGGTCACGGCACCGACTCGCCGCCGCCGGAGCAGCAAGCCCCGACCACCGTCCTCTCCTCCCTATTTCCTCCGCAGCAAGGCACGACGACGTAACATCTTCACAACAAGCTAATGAATCGGCCAGGAGCGTGAAGCAGCAATGCTAAGCATAGTCCGAATTGTAGCAGGCTTGATGACCGGACTTAATGTTTCTTCATAGTCGACGCCATGCTGCTGGGAGAAGCCACGAACAACCCAATGAGCTTTATGTCGTGCAAGTGAACCATCAACATGATATTTGTGCTTGAAGAGCCACTTGCCCGTCACAATGTTGGCACCCGGTAGTCGAGGAACTTGGCTCCCGGATGACCAAGACAGTGATGCCATAAGGTGGACGAGACAACAAGGCTGCTACTGGCAGTGGTGGATGGTGATGTGGATGGTAAGGTGTAGAGATCACCGCTGCTATTGCAGCGAAGAATCACGCGTCCCGTCCATGGATCCTTAACAGCAAAGCCAAAAGCGTCAAATTCGATAGAACAATGATTATCACGAGTAAATTGATGAACAGGAAGAAGGTTGCGCACAATGTCAGGCACAATCAGAACATTATTGAGGTAGAAGGACGTGTCGATGGTAGGAAGAATAGAGGTGCCACGAGAATGACCATTGCCCACTGTAATAGATGAAGAGGGAAGAAGTTGGGTGAGCAGTATACCATCCGAAGAAGCTATGTGAGATGTGGCACCGGTGTCCAGAACCTAGGGATTAGCACCCTGGAGTGCCATCTGATTCAAGGCCGCGATGAGGCCTGCCTGGTTCCAGCCACTAGCCTGAGGACCCGGCCAAGGTGCAAACTGCGGCTGCTGGACGACGGTCGGAGCGGAGAAGTCAGCAGGGGCGAAGGCTGAGTGCTCTTGTGGAGATGCCCCAAGCAGCCCGTGTCCACGCCACTGCGGCTGCTGCTGAGGGGGGCGAGACCAGGGCTGCTGCTGTAGCTGCTGGCCGGGCAGGGGACCAACACAGAGCCATTGGCCGCCTTGGGGAGGAGCACGTGATCCTCCTTGCTATTGCTGTTGCTGCCGACCCCAGCCACCACCTTTTTTCTTGTTGCGGTTGGAGTTGGTACTTCCGCCCCCACCGCCGCTAGGGGCAGTGCGAGCACCCTGGACTTGTGTTGTGCCATAACAAGCAGAGGCCCCGCGACATGCTTTGCCACAGGAAGGCGAGCTGGCGGTGAGGAGCGCGGTCTCAGAGGAGACCTTGCCTTCATTGGCGAGGTGAAGTTCCTTGAGAACAAGCTTCTGGCGGGTTATGTTGAAGTCGGGAAGTGAGGTGTTGGCGATGTTGTCCGCAGTGCTGGAAAAATGCGGATCGAGGCCGCGAAGGAGGTTGAGGACGAGCTATGACGGCGAGACAGCATGGCCGACATCTTTGAGAGCATCGGCGACGGTCTTCATACGCTAACAGTAGTCATTGATGGAGAGGTCCCCTTGCTGCATGGAGGAAAATTCCTTGTGCAGGAAGACAACGCGGGGCTCTTTGTTGGAGAGAAACAAGCCCTCAATGGCGACCTAGAGTTGGCGTGTTGTCTGATCATCCTCCCTGGCGAAATCCTGGACATCAGGGGCAGTGGAGCCGAGGAGCCAACCATGGACACAGGCATCATTGATGGCCCATTGGGGATCAGTGGGATTGGCCGGAACAGTCCCATCGATGTGACCATGAAGGCCGAACTTCCCGAGCAAGGATTTGATGAAGGGCACCCACTTGTGGAAGTTTGGGTGTTGCAGCTCGAGGACGATGGGAACGTGAGATCGGATGGCGATCGTAGCATAGGGGGGGGGATGATCGGGCCGGCGGGGAGAGAACCCATAGCGCCGCTGGTGGCGGGGCCGCTGGTGGCCGAGGAGGTGGAGGACGCGGTCGACATTGGGTGCGCACGGGCTGACAGCGCGAGGAGCAGAGGAGGCGGCACGGAGCAGGGGAGCGGCGCGAGCGTGCGTGAAGCAGAGGCGGCACGCAGGAGGCGGCGCGAGCGCGTGGAGGGGCTGGCGGCGCAGAGCAGGGGAGCGGGCGGAGCAGGCGGCCCACGGGAAGGCGGCAAGAGCGCGCGGCACGAGGACGGCACGGAGTGCGAGCGTGCGGCACGAGGGCAGTGCGGAGCAGGGAGGCGGCACGAAGCAGACGACCCGCAGGGAGCAGGGGAGGCCGCGCAAGCACGCGTCGCGAGCGCGCGTGAAGGGGATCGGGGGCTAGGGCAGAGACCGGAGGGGAACCCGGACTGCCGATACCATGTAGAGAGTTATTAGGGAAACACCTCACACCCATAAGGGAGGGGTGAATTTCATATATATAGTCAAGATACAACTTGGAGTACAAGTTACATGATATACATGTGTTAGACTATACATATCTCTAATAGAATCCTTGAACGTTGTCTGGAACTGCCAGCTTCTTTTTTCCATGCCCTCTCAAGTTGATCATAAGTTATATTAATAAAGAAACAAAAATGATTGGGTTTGACATTGTTATCTAAATGTTCCACTTGAAGATGATAACATGTGTATACACTTAAACAAGAAACTAAACATGTAATAGGTGATCATGTTTTAATTGCTAGCTCATATCTTTTCAGGTTGGTGCACAAACGTCGTTTTTTAATGTTGAATCTGGGTCCCCCAGTTATTCAAGTAGACATAAACCTAGAATTCTATCCCTTATTGGTGGCCCCTATCTTTCAACTACTTGGTGGGCTTCTAAAGAACCTGTTGGCATATGGGGTGAATGCATCTTTGCTGCTCAGGGGATATTAGAGCACTTAAATGTGACAAAAGATATTTCTGACTACCTTTCATATACTACCAGGTGAACATTAACCTACAAGCTGTTCAAGAAAATTTGCTACCTCAGAACCGATTGAGAACCATCTGTGCATGTCTCTATTAACTAGATGATGCTTAGTTGATTTGACATTCCACACTTCACTGCATGTTGCCATTATAGATCCATTTAAGTTTTATGCTTCTTGAATTCTGATAATGAATCTATTTGTGTGAGTACAGAACATGCCAGAGGTATCAAAATATGTCCACATGTCCAACCAACATGCCAAGGGAATGATAATATATCGGACGTGTCAAAGATGTTATAGTGGTGATACATTAATTTGTAGCCAAAAACGATAATACATAAATTCTATATGAACCCAAACACTCTTGGTCTTTTTCACTAAACCTCCATGTAATAGTGAGTAGTGACCAAGCTCTAACAGTACAAGTCTTAGCTGAGTACCTTCAGATTTGGGATCTTGTGGATGGCCTTGTTTTGCATCAGTGTGTTCCTGACCAGCACTGATGGAAGTTTACACAAACTGTGGTTCATACAGCAGTAAGTCAGCATATGCTGCTTTCTTCTTTGGGACCATCAGGTTTGCTCCTTGGAAAAGAATTTGGAGGAGCTGGGCTCCCTTGTGCTGCAAATTTTCAATTGGTTAGCCATCAACAATCGGTGCTTGTCAGCCAACTGTTACCGAGCGAGGATTGCATCATCTGTCTCCTTGCCCTTTTTGTGACCAGGCTGTGGAAACAATTCAGCACATCCTTATCTCTTGTGTGTTTGCCTGGCAAGTATGGACGTTGATTTTTCAGAAGCTAATCCTGTCTGCTGTTGCTCCTTTGATCACGGCAACCCATTTCTCTAGCTGGTGGATTAGAACCATCAGTCCCCAAGGAGATGTGAGAAGGGCTCAATTCCCTAATCATCCTTGTGGCTTGTGAAGTTTGACCATTGGAATGCTTGTGTTTTACAGGGGTGTTTCCAAACATTCAAGTTCTCCTTCAAACGTTAGTGGATAGGTGTGGTTTGTGTAGCATGCTGAGGGCTTCTAATCTCCAATTCCTTAGGTTGCCTTCCCCAGGCTTCTATTTGTTGGGAGTCTGGCTGGTCTTTCTCTTGGTAATGGCTGTTTGTATTGTTGTGGAAGCATTGTTATTTCTGTTTCTAGTTGGGTATCTTGTGTGTGTTTGGATGGGGCTGCTTTTTTCTTCATCCTCTGTACCTTTTTCTCTCCTAATGAAATGACATGCACCTCTCCTGTGTTGTTTGAGGAAGAAAAAACAATGACCAGGCTTCACACAATGCTCCCTTCTACAATTTTAAAGAATGAAATTATGAAAATGTGCACATTTACCATGCAGTAAAATGTGTTACTGCACATGTCCACTTCATCTAAAATAGAAATGAAATTTGCATCCAAGAAAGAGAAACCCCCCGATTTGTAGCTTGGCTTTCTAAAGTACAGGTAGGTCTTTAGGTCGCTAGATTGCTGAAATGGCATAATTGAACAAGCTATGTTCCAGGATATTCATGTTTAAATGCCGACTTAAACTGTTGTTTTCTAGGGGTAAACAATGATTATATATAAACTCATGGGTTGTTGGCATCACAGTAACTGTACCATAACATCAAAGGTTGCAGGTCCTGTGCAAACTTATATTTGGATCTGGCATTTAGAACCATTTTTTTTTTGTACACACCAAGTGATCTTTAAAAATTCCAGGACCGTTTGATTGTTTCTTATGGAAATACATCTCTTCTGTATGAAATTCAAAGTGAAAACTAAGCGCAGAATTTTAGAAGTTTGCTAAGTAACTTTTATCGTTGTCAATTTTCTTTTTACTGTTGATTTATTCCTCCTATTTTTTTGTTTCTTCTACGGCTGATTTGATTTTTGAATTGATTATTCATAGAAGCTGGCTAAATTGAGAAGAAACTCATTAAATTCTTTTGAAAAGAAGATTCATGTTGATTTGATACATGACCAAAAGTCTTTTGTCTCAAGCTATTGATTTGCGACTAACTAGTGTTCATTTGTTTTCTCTTGCATTGTTGGCTCTACTGATCTGCAGTTTGTGTATTCCACTTTCTGTTGTGCTGACAGTCCACTTGTTTTGATATGTAATTACTATAAATTGATTCAACAGGGTGAACATTTCTGATGAGGATGTTTTATATTGGAATTCCAAAGGTTCTCTTCCATCACTAACCATAGATCAAATCCGCGATGTAGCGCGTGTATTTGTAAATGGGGAGCTTGCAGGTATTTATTTGCATTCACAGTCCTGTGAATTATGTTAATAATGTTCATGAGAAAACATACTACCTGCACAGCAAGCTGACAATTCCTCCATATTTTTATTCTGTTCTGATATTGTGGGCCATTTATTGTAAGTGAACTATTATAGGGATTTCATATGATATAGGTAGAGTTTGACACTAATCCCTGATAGACAATAGCCTAACAGGCTTAGATTGCTTAATGAGATGATTACATAGGGGATTACATTTATAGGAGGGAGGAGGATGGACTGAAGGGCCAACCGAGTCTGAACATGACCACAGGGCCAGATGGGTGTGAACACAACACAGCCAGCTAGGCTAATCAATGGCTAGATTACACAAGTAACTAGGAGATATATTAAATAGCAATTATTTCTAACACCCCCCCCCCCCCCCCGCAGTCGGAGCGTCGGTGGAACGAACGTTCAGACTGGAGCGAAAAATCCATGAAGACGGAGGAGGGAAGGCCCTTGGTGAAGACATCGGCGAACTGCGACGTATTGGGTACGTGGAGAACATGGATAACACCCATAGCAACCCGTTCACGGACGAAGTGAAGGTCGATTTCCACGTGCTTGGTGCGCTGATGTTGCACGGGGTTGGAAGCGAGGTAGATGGCGCTAACATTGTCGCAGTAGACAAGGCAGGCGGAGTCCAGGGGATGATGAATCTCCTTGAGCAACTGCCGCAACCAAGTGACTTCAGCGACGCCGTTGGCAACAACCCTATATTCTGCCTCGGCGCTGGACCGGGAGACAGTGGGCTGTCGCTTGGAGGACCAGGAGATCAGACTGTCCCCGAGGAAGACGGCGTAACCGGAGGTGGACCGGCGGGTATCCGGGCAGCCGGCCCAATCAGCATCAGTATACACACGAAGTTGAGTTGGAGCTGTGTGGGGGATGACCAAACCATGACCGAGTGTACCTTGGAGATAGCGAAGGATCCTTTTGGCAGCGACAATGTGAGCTTCACATGGAGCGTGCATATGAAGGCATACTTGTTGAACGGCGTAAGCAATGTCCGGCCTGGTGAATGTGAGATACTGAAGGGCGCCCACAAGGCTGCGGTAGCTGGTGGGATCAGCAACAGGAGGACCGGCATCAGCAGAAACCTTTGCACATGTGTCAACTGGGGTGATGCACTGTTTGCAATCACTCATGCCATGGCGAGCAAGGATGTCCAGTGTGTATTGGCACTGCGAGAGGGTGACTGAATCCCTGTGGCGCTGAACTAAAATGCCAAGAAAGTGATGTAGAGGTCCAAGATCCTTCATGGCAAATTCCTTTTTCAATGCAGCAATGACACGGTGAAGGAGCTGCTGTGATGAAGCTGTGAGGACGATATCATCCACATATAAGAGTAAATAGACAGTCTTTGTACCGCGGCTGTATATGAAAAGAGAAGTGTCTGACTTGGCTTCAGTGAACCTCAGAGAGATCAAAAAAGAAACAAACCGGTTGTACCAGGCCCGTGGTGCTTGCTTTAAGCCGTAGAGAGATTTGTTGAGCCGACAAACATGCTCTGGAAGGGTAGAATCAGCAAATCCGATGGGCTGGGAGCAATAGACGGTTTCTGAAAGTGTGCCGTGGAGGAAGGCGTTCTTTACATCCAGTTGATGAATAGGCCAATCCTTGGAGTGTGCTAGGGTGATGACTGTACGGACAGTGGCCGGTTTGATGACCGGGCTGAAAGTTTCGTCATAATCAACACCGGGGCGTTGAGTGAACCCCCGAAGCACCCAACGAGCCTTGTAGCGCTCCAAAGAACCATCAGCATTGAACTTGTGCTTGAATACCCATTTTCCAGTGACCACATTGGCCTTGGCAGGGCGGGGAACAAGATCCCAAGTGTGATTGGTCTGAAGGGCAGCATATTCGTCTTCCATGGCCTGGCGCCAATGAGGATCAGCGAGAGCATCCCGGCAGGACCGCGGGAGGGGAGACAGGGCCTCGACATGCAGAGCAAGGCGAGGCTGCCGGTACCCTATTTTTCCCCGGGTCACCATACTGTGGGAGTTGGCGACTGGCGGGATGGGCACCGCACCAGCAGGGACCGGAGGGTCGCTCTTGACGTAGCGTGGTGGAGACGGGATCATGCTGGAACGTCGAGGAGGAGCCCTTGCCGGGTGCTCGAGGGCCGGGGCAGGAACAGGGGCACGCCTGCTGTAGACGTGGGTGATGGGCGGCCTCTGAGGCGCGACCACTGGGGGTGTCTGAACATGAGCCCCACCGGTCACGACCGGCTGTGCTGGAGAGGAGGGCGCCTGGTCAGAGGGCCCTGGAAACAGGGGCGTCTGAACAGAGGACCCCCCGGGAGGCGTCCGCGGTGGTGAGGAAGAACCAGGGGGGGTCCTGGTCGCCAGTGTGTCGGCGCGTGCCAGCAGCGGTACCAGAGGTATAGGCTGGGAGGGAGCATGCGTCGGCGGTGGTGGCCGGGGGCCAGCAACGCCGGATGTACCTACAGAGAAAGGAGACACTGGGAGAGCGTCGTCGTCAGTTAGAAAATCAAGTTCCTGCAGAGGTGGGGAGGGCCGGCTGAGGGAAAAAGGAAACGTTGTTTCGTCGAATACAACGTGACGGGAAATGATGACGCGGTTAGTGGTGAGGTCAAGGCACCGGTAGCCCTTATGATCCGGTGGGTAGCCAAGAAAGACACAGAGAGTGGAGCGAGGAGCAAGCTTATGTGGAGCGGTGGCGGAGAGGTTAGGATAGCAGGTGCACCCAAACGCTCGAAGATCATGATCGGAGGGGAGGGTGCCATGGAGGGCAAAGAAAGGGGTGCTCATGTTTAGTGTTTTGGTGGGGAGGCGATTGAGAATATAGGTGGTAGTGGCAACAGCATCAGCCCAGTAAGCAGGAAGCATGGAGGCCTGGAAGAGGAGGGTGCGGGCAACGTTGTTGACGGTGTGGATCATGCGCTCAGCTTTCCCGTTTTGCTGGGAGGTATAAGGACACGACATGCGAAGTGTGGTGCCGTGAGCCAGGAAGAAAGCGCGGGAGGCAGAATTGTCAAATTCGCGACCGTTGTCACATTGTACTGATTTAACAGTACAACCGAACTGGGTAGACACATGAGCAAAGAAATGTGAAATAGTGAGGAAGGCATCAGACTTAACACATAGGGGAAAAGTCCAAAGAAAATGGTAGAAATCATCAAGAATGACTAAATAATATTTGAAACCAGAGACACTAACAGTAGGAGATGTCCACAGGTCACAATGAATTAAGTCAAAAATCTTGGATGCTCTAGACATGGAGGTAGCAAAAGGAAGGCGAGTGTGACGCCCAAGCTGGCAAGCATGGCAAAGGGAGTCATCTTCAGGCTTGCTGCAGACAATGGAGGAGGTCCGAGCGAGGTTCTGAAGGGTTGCCTTGCCAGGGTGGCCAAGGCGCCTGTGCCAAGTAGTCGGAGAAGGAGTGGCGATGAGGGCAGCCGACCTAGTGGTGGATGAAGGCAGCTGTATCCTGTAGGGTGTAGAGGGGCCCTGTGCTGTTACATCTGAGGAGGGTGTTCCGGGTACGGAGATCCTTCACAGAGACACCAAGAGGGTCAAATTCAACAGAAACGAGATTGTCAGTTGTAAATTTGCGAACAGAAAGGAGATTTCGAATGATGTCAGGAGCTACAAGGACATTATCGAGGCGAAAGGGTCCTGGAAGGACAGAGTAGCCGGTGCCAACAACGGGAAGAGTGGCACCGTTGCCTACGATAATGGAGGAAGGAAAAGAGGAGGAGGGTGAAGCGGTTACCATACCAGGGTTGGCAGTGATGTGAGAGGAGGCACCTGAGTCGATCACCCAGTCGGAGGATCCTGGCGGCGGGGTGAGGGACACGGTGTTGAAAGCGCTGGCGAGACCCTCGGGTGACCATGGGGCCCAAGCGGGAGGCGCCTGCGGACAGTAGTTCCCGGAGCCTGGTGGAGGAGCGTAGTAGGCAGGGGGTGCCCCGACCATCAGGGCCTGCTGCGTAGGGGCAGGCTGGACTGTGCGTGGCGGAGGGCCACGAACTCCACCGGCGGTGGATTCTGGCCACATGTGGATGGAACCAGTCCATGGGTTGAGGAGCGACGGCCACTGTGGAGTGGCAGAGGTATGCGCACCACCCTGAGACCCACCAGAGCCACGCCCGCTGCGGCGGCGTCGGCCGCGGTTGTTGTTGGAGGCTTGTCCAGCGGCAGCCTGAGGGCGGGGAGGTGCAGGTGCAGGAGGTGTCGGGGTGGGCACCTTGGTGGGACCAGTGGCGGCGACGAGGGCCGAAGGAGGGGCGGAAGACGTCCCCATGTTGAGCTCAGCCAACCGAAGATCAGCACGCACGTCGGTGAAGGACGGGAACGGCCGCTGACGGGAGATGAGGTGGGACATGAACTGGAATCGTTCGTTGAGGCCACGCAGGACGTTGAGCACCAAAGTGCAGTCCTGGACTGGCTCGCCGAGGTCGGCCAGGGCATCAGCCATGTTTTTCATCTTGCGGCAGTAGTCGTCGACGGAGAGGGCGCCTTGACAAAGGGTGCGAAACTCGGAGTCGAGGAGCATGGCGCGAGACTCACGGTTGTTGAGGAACTGCTGCTCAAGCCCGAGCCAGGCCGCCCGGGCAGTGGGAGTGTCGCGCTCATGGATGACGTCCAGGAGGTCGGCGGAGACGGTGTTGAAGATCCAAGGCAGAACAACACAGTCCATGCACGACCACGCCGGATCGTAGGGCCGAGAGGCGTCATTGAGGACGTGGTCCTTCAATGCGAAGCGGACGAGGATGAGGAGAACATAGCCACGCCACTTGGAGTAGTTGGAGGCTTGAAGATCAAGAACTATAGGAATTAAGTTCTTGATGTTCTGGACTGCAGCCGCCTAACTATGAAGGCGGGTGACGGCCTCGGCTTCAGAGGAGGCAGAGTAGGTGTCGTCGTCCTCCGGCGACTCGGTGCGGAGGCGGGCGCGGAGGGCCGCAACCTGCTGCTCTAGGGCGTCAGCCGCCGCGCACTCCTGGCCAAGGGCGTCGGCGGCGGCGCGGACGCGCTCCTGGGCGTCGGCGGCGGACTTGAGGAGAGTGGCCTCTTCCGTAAGCTGTTGGCTGCGCGCGGAGTTAGTGGAGCGGAGAGAGGAGGCCTCATCTTCCAGGCGCTTGGCCACCGAGAGGGCTTCATCACGGAGCTCGGACGCGGCGGAGGAAGCAGAGGCGGCCATGAGCGCGCGGCGGCAGGTGGCACGCGCGCGAGGGAGATGGGAGCGGAAGTGAATGGATCGGTTTTAGACTGATACCATGATAGACAATAGCCTAACAGGCTTAGATTGCTTAATGAGATGATTACACAGGGGATTACATTTATAGGAGGGAGGAGGATGGACTGAAGGGCCAGCCGAGTCTGAACATGACCAGGGGGCCAGATGGGTGTGAACACAGCACAGCCAGCTAGGCCAATCAATGGCTAGATTACACAAGTAACTAGGAGATATATTAAATAGCAATTATTTCTAACAATCCCATTGTTCAATGGTTTCAGTACCTGAGTCAGCCTCTTCATGTCAGTAATATGTTTTTTCTCTATAGCTAATGACCAGATGAGAACTTGTATCAGCATGCAATTACTTACCTATGAAGTTTCTTGAAACAGTCTTGTGCCCTCTCGTAGTTCTCAAGGCGTCGCCTAGGCGACACCTAGGCGTTCAAGCGCTCCCCCATCGCCTTGCAGCGTCCAGGCGGTGGTACATTGCCGTGTCTCGCCTAGGCGCCTTAAGAACTATGGCACTCTTGTATATGTCTACTCATGTCCCATATGTAAATGATTCAATTATTCATTAATTTATCTTTCAATATGAAGGTAGTAAAGTTGGTCACTGGGTCTCACTGAATCAACCACTTCAATTGGTTCAAGGACTTAATGAGTTGACATTGGTATCAGAGATTGTTGGCTTGCAGGTATGCCAGATATGGAATAGTATTGTTTATGCATATACACTAGTAAACAACTTTTTAGTTATTATTCCTATTGGTGCTCAGGATAAATTATGCAGTGGTTGCGTGTTCGAGAAAAAATTATGCAGGGACCCCTATGTAGGACAGATAGGGATATGTCTATGAGCCTATCGGTGTCAGACCAATGCAGATACGTGGATACGCCATTTCCCCCCAAAAAAACTCAATATGTGGATATTGTTTAGTATTTTTTTTTAAAAAAAGATAAATTATGGGACACAGTAAAATTTAACAGCAAATCCAAGTATATCCATAATTCCATTCTCCAATTTTCCAATTACTTGTAATAGCCAAATAAGAATGTATACGCCTTATATATATAAGATACAAAGTTACAAGTGATTTGTGGTGGAAACTTGGGGGGATGAAGTACACCTTTGTGGCTCGGATTCGATCAATTGATCCAGTTCCTTAAATGATACTCCCTCCATTCGAAATTATTGTTCATTTTACGCTTTGTCCTCATTGAAACCTTTTTTTTAACTTTGAGCAAATTATTAGAACAAAATATATATTAACATACAAGTTCAAATAAATGCACAAACATATTTCATGGAGAATTTAATGGAAGTAATTTGACATTTGTACAAACCCGGTCGAAGTTAGAGAAGTTTGACTTGTGACAAAACTAAAATGAATTATAATTTGGAACAGAGGGAGTAACTGATACCTAGCCAGCTAGGGTAGGAAGTTTGACCCTTTTTTACTATCCCCCTTTTTTACTATCTTCTTAATATAATGAAGCGCAGTTCTCCTGCGTTTTCAAGAAAAAAAATATCTTCTCTTATTATACCTAAATATTATAGTTCTTTTGGTGAACCCTACATAGTTAATTGTTGTTAGTAACCTGTTTGGTGTCTTCACTGATAAAGTGTCTTCAACTATCTCATTTGAGTAATGTACGGACACATTACCCATATTTAATATGTTGTATCTTTTTCATTTTCTTCTATATGCTGTTCCTTTTAGTTATATTTGTATGCATGATCATCAAGCATGAGATGATTTTTTTTTCTTGTTTAATAATGATTGGACATTCGCAAGAACTATGGTGCTTTCTTGGAGAAGGATGGTGCTGGATTTAGAGGTCAAGTAAAACTCACTGGCTTGTCAAATGGGGATATCGACCTTACTAATTCTCTTTGGACATATCAGGTATTGACTAGCTTTAGCATGATATTTTCTTTTATTCTCATAACTTGAAGCTTTGAGTTTCAACCTCTTCTACGTTGTTTGTACAATTTGATGCTGTTATTTTTAGTTCTGTTTATTCATGTATATTCATACTGTTATGTAGCTACAAAGGTTTTACATTAGAAGGATAAGATTGATCGAATATTGTACTTATGAGTTACGATGTGGATAAAGATCGCTAGAATAATGTACCTATTAGTTACGATGTGGATATAACAAGGCTACAACACTGGTTGTCGTATTGTCTAACTTCTTGAACTTTGTTCTTCACCAATAAGAGATGTTTTATGTAGCATCTCTTCATCATGTCGTGTTCGCTAGCTTCTTGCGCACAGGCATGAGTAGTGTGTTATGTGGTTAAATCTTGTAATGAGAATTCTTATGCAGCATTAGCTGGACAATATGCTAAATATTATCTTTCCAAATTGCAGATCGGTTTGAAAGGTGAGTTTTCAAGGATCTATTCTCCCGAGAATCAAGGATCTGCTGAGTGGAGTAGCATGCAGAATGGTGACACACTTTCACCCTTCACATGGTTCAAGGTAACTTTATCTTTTCACCACATGAATTGCTACTTTATGTTCTAGTATGATTTTTTTTTCAAATTTTAATCCTAGCTTAGACAGGAAAATTAGCCTTCACAGTTTGTATAAAGGATTCTGAGTCTGTCCTAAATTTGACAAAGTTTGTAATATTAAAGTATTGTCATCTACCACACCAAAAAGGTAAATTATGAAAAATAAAAAATTCATAATATCTAATTAAGTAATTATGCTTATTTGGTATCGTAAATATTATTGTTCTTTTTCTATAACTTTGGTCAAACTTATAAAAAGAAAAAATATCTTACTGGGTTTTTTTGCCACAGTTTCTGGTAAAAAAGGGTCAAACTTCTAAGTTCTGATTTAGAACAAACTTATGCTTCAGGATGAAGTTTCATCTGTACTCCAAGGAAATTCAATCTACATCTTTTCTTTTTCATGTCTTCACAACTACTTTGTGTTGCAGACTATGTTTGATGCACCAGAAGGTAATGGCTCTGTTGCCATTGATCTTGGGAGCATGGGAAAGGGCCAGGCTTGGGTGAATGGGCATCTCATTGGGCGCTATTGGTCAATAGTTGCACCAGAGTCTGGGTGTCCATCGTCATGCAACTACGCAGGAGCATACAGTGATAGCAAGTGCCGATCGAACTGTGGAATTGCTACACAAAGCTGGTAAAAAATAATTTATAGTTTAGCTGTTTCGTTAGTTGGATTTTCCATGTCATGTTTTGGTGTCCTTAGTATTTATTACATGGCAACAAGGCAGGTTAGAATCTTTTTGGTTCTTATATGAGAAAAGGATGTGATCATAGACAATACTGGAGTAGCTAGCCAATTGTGGTATCTGCAGAATTGGAAAATTGGAGGGACCAAGTCAGGAAATTTGGTTATAGCATGTATTCTTCTAGATCTTGTGAGATTTGAGTGAGGATCATTCTGTATCAGAATAGTCAGTTTGCAGTCTTCCAGTAGATCACTGAGATGTTAGGCACCTTGTCATTCAATGCGCATGTGGAAATATAACCCAGTAAGCACTTTGTTTACTTTCAGGTACCACATACCACGCGAATGGTTGCAAGAGTCAGACAATCTATTGGTACTCTTCGAGGAAACAGGGGGAGACCCTTCTCAGATATCGCTGGAGGTTCATTACACCAAAACAATCTGCTCAAAAATTTCTGAGACTTACTATCCTCCCCTTTCTGCCTGGTCACGTGCTGCCAACGGTCGTCCCTCAGTAAATTCGGTAGCACCAGAGCTTCGCTTGCAGTGCGATGATCGGCATGTGATCTCGAAGATTACATTTGCGAGCTATGGGACCCCTACAGGAGGTTGCCAAAACTTCTCTGTAGGGAATTGCCATGCATCGACTACTCTAGACTTGGTGGTAGAGGTAAGTTGACTAGCACCGCCAACATGCATCTTGCAGACATATCTATTCTCAGCACCTCTGTTATATTTGCACATGTTAAGCCTATATACGTCCATGAAACACAAATAAACAAATTGATTTCATTTGAAAAATCTACCACACCAAACCTGTAATACTCAGTTTACTGTATTTCCAGGCCTGCGAAGGCAAGAACAGATGTGCGATCAGTGTTACCAACGATGTTTTCGGTGATCCATGCCGAAGAGTCGTCAAGGATTTGGCAGTTGTGGCCGAGTGCTCCCCGCCGTCAGCCTACAAACAACCTCGAGATGATATGTGATCTTGGTACTGTGATGTGGTGCTCAGGTCCTAGAAGAGCTATGGTGGACGTTGCCGCAGCTTTGCAGGGCCAGGTAGGCCGTGCACAATTGTCCTGCATCATTCTCTCTCTTATACCTTTGCACCTATATTGTATGTAAACAGTGTCCTACATGTTAAAAGAGTAAAGTGCAATTCCGGTCCATATACTTTCTATGATGTGACATCTCGATTCACATACTTTTAAAGTATGCTATTACTATACATAAACACGATTTGGGTCTCTAAGCAGCAGAGGAGGCATCACAGTTTTGCAAATAGCCCCTCGCCTCCCTTCTGTCGATTGAGTTGCCTACTTCTCTTCACCCTCTCGTTTTCCTCGTGACGGTCATCTGACCGCGATCTCGCGGTGGCCGGCGATCGCCTGGGATCAGTTTGGTCGTGGAACTAGAAGGGGTGGTCGGACCTCAAGGTGCGGAGACAGACAAGTTGGGCAGGGAGGTGGTGCACCATGGCGGCGAGATCGCGGCGCAAAGGGCAACCTGCACGGGTTTACTGTGAGCTCCGCCATCCCTAATCTCATCTCCTTCCTCTGAATCTGTACACATGGAGCAGTAGGGTGTGTTTCGTTATGGTTGTGTCTCCGGGCAAATTTGGTTAGGGTTTTGATTCAATTTTTCTATGTTCCTTGTACCTCGACGATGTAGGTGACAGTGGGGATCAGTTCACTCTTGAGATTTACCATGGGATTTTTTTGTTGGTCACGGTAATCTGAAAAGTTATGTGGATGAGAAGGTCGATTTTTTGATTATTTAGAGGCAGATTGGTCCCTTCTCTGGTTTGATAATTTTATGGAGCAATTAGGCTACCAAAAACATGATAAGCTCAAGTTTTATTGGTTGTTACCTGGGATGACCATAGCTGATGGCTTTAGAATCCTCCTACAAGACAAAGACACCAATGTTATGACTAATGTTGTGAGCAAGATCAAGAATTTTGTAGTGTATTTTGATCATGATGACATTGCTGGTGGAGTTAATTGGGATGACATTGTAGCTAATCATGTGGCTGGACTTCCTAAAGTGTTGAGCCCAAAAAAAGTGCATTATGTGGGTAAGAAGGTTGGTAAAAAGCTTCATGTGTTCTATACAAATTTGGAGAACAGGAAAGTGCAGCAATTCAAAATCACTGAAGCTGAATCTAGTGGTCCTATAGACAACATTAGTGAAGAATCTGAGGTTTTTTAAGACTGTGACTATGAAATGGAGGGTGAAATGGAGGATGGTGATGCAAACATCTTGGATACAATGGTTGAGGAGGATGATGAACCACATGTGACAAAGAAAATTATGAAAGAAAGTAGGAAAGCTAAAGGTAGTAGGTCGAAGGCTTTTGCTGTCACCAGGCCAGATGTCATTTCAGAAGCTGAAGACACTGATGAAGAGGGCCTGGAGCTACCAGATTCTGATGGTGAGGGAGAAGATGGTCATGGGTTCAAGTCCTTCAGAGACGAGGATATGTCAAATCCTACATTTTCAGTTGGCCTTGTGTTCCCTTCGGTTCAAAATTTACAATATCACATTCAGAACATCCAGTTATGAGTGTATAATTAATTAGAGTAGTTAAAAGTGGGGTTAGGACTTGCCTTCGTCATGGCTCACAGTTCCTGGTTCCTGGTAGTCCGGATCGTCTTCCTCCTAGTAGTTGTCACCCTCTGCCGATCGATTCGACGGAAACGTCATGGCTCACAGTTCCTGGTTCCTGGTAGTCCAGATCGTCTTCCTCCTAGTAGTTGTCACCCTCTGCCGATCGATTCGACGGAAACGTCTTGGCTCACAGTTCCTGGTTCCTGGTAGTCCAGATCGTCTTCCTCCTAGTAGTTGTCACCCTCTGCCGATCGATTCGACGGAAAAGATAAGCACCATCAAAGAGACAAACATCACAAGCAAACATGAGTTGAGCAAAAGTGGTACTCTTAGGTTACTTTTAGATTATTTTTGTAGAATTTTTAAAAGTGGTTTCATAATTTTTGGTGTTAAAATGTGAAAGGTATGATTTTTACAAATTTAATCATATAGGTTTGAAATTAATAACTAATTTCTATAATCATTTTTGGGAAACTAACTTTTGGGTAAAACTATTGGGTCCGTTTGGATGCTTGGAATTGAATTCATTTTAAGAATCATAATTTAGACATATATTAATTAAGCTAATATGATTATATATGGATTGTATTTGTATATTATTGTTGCTTATATGAGAGAAATACTCATGTGTTGCATTTCTATCGTAAGAGAGTGAGTTGAAGAGAATGTTATAAGCTGTAGAGTAGAAATATAGCATGATGATTTATGGAATCCATTTCTCACTCTCCCTATGAATTTGACATAGACATATATGTGAATCTTGGAAAGTGGTGGAATGTCAAATTCCAAGGCAAATAGGGTAGTTTATTGAGCGAATTTCAATTCCTCCAAAATGAAGGGATCCAAATGTAAAGGAAAATAGGTTTTCTAGCCTCCTGTGTACACTAGTCGGGTGCACCTAGCATTTCTCAGTGTGGTTATGAGGGAGGGGTTCGTCGGTCCACGGCACTGTGCCATAGTCTTGCACCCCGCGGTCTTTGGTCTACGTGAACCGAGCGCCTAGAAGGAAAGGACAGAGAGTATTTGGCCGGCAGTCGCTGACGCGTGGGTCCCGCGTGTTGGCCGCTCGTGGTGACTACGCGTGGGCCCTCCACGGTCTCCCGCCTGCAACGGAAAAGGGTGTCACGGCGTTGCGTGGGCCCGCCTGTCCCGCTCGCCGGGAAACAGAGGAGGTCCCCGACCTCGCCGGAGTCAGCGATACGGTTGCTCCCTAGGCCCCGTTAGTGGTTGAATGATGCTCTTCTCTCTGTTCTTTGTTCCCCCATCCTTTGGTCGAGGAAGTAGGGTCCTGTGCCGGTCGCGGCAGCTCGCCGGAGACTACCGCGGTGTCGCTCCTAGTTCCCGCATCGTAGCGAGGCAATAGGCCTCGACCTGTTGTCGCGTGGATGTGGGAAGCGGTGCTAGAGGCGCTGGCACTGCGTGCCATTCTGGCCGAGCTCGCCCTCGCGTTCGCTAGCGCCCATGGCGGCTCGGTGGCCGGTGTGCTCGATGTCACAGTGCTACGGTGCGGTAGGGGTGGAATTAGGGGGTGATAAGGAAATGAGAAGGGTCTGTGAGGCTTACCCTTTAACCAATTCGGTCGTCAAGTCCCTCCCCGGCCCTCAATCAAGCTCGAGCTCACCGGCGGTGGTGTAGCTCCGTGTTGGGGAAAACTGGAAATTAGGGGAGAGGGAGGTGGTAGAGGTGGATTGGAGTTGGCGATGCGGTAGAGAAGTTCGCCGCGGAACTTGTGGTGGCGTCAATTTGGAGGGAGGTGCCTTTTATAGGCCGACAATGGCGGTGGCGGAGCTAGGTCGGCACCGAGATATTTTCCCCTGAACCGTCGGCGTGTCCTCGGTCTCCAGAGGGTTCCCCGATGCCCGAACTCTACCTCCTTCGCTTGGTCGCGTCCCCAGTAAGGCGGTTCTTCGTCGTAGCTCATCATGGCATTAATGGCGACGGCAGGGGTTGCGGCGGCGCCACTCCTCTCTGCCCTGTCTTCCTTGGCTCCGGTCTCTAGCCGTACCCCACTGTAGGTCGGTGGCGGGTTTTTGACAGGACGTGTCGTCGGAGCCTTCGCGAGGGTCAGCGGCAACAGGGTCGAGCGGGCCATGGTGCGCTGCTTGCTCTGCTTGGTCACGTCGCTAGGAAGGGGATGGAGCTGACATCGGGGCCCCACCTGGAAGTGAGGTGAAGGGGAGGGTGAGGAGCGTGGCTCGTGGTGGTCTGGGCCGCAACCCATGCGGATGCGAGGCAGGAAGAGGAGGGGCGCGGGTAGCTGGGCTCCGGTTCGGGCTTCGGCCCAATCGGAGGAGAAGGGGGGGGGGGGGGGGGGGGGGGGGGGGGGGGAATAGGCGTCAGCAGGCCGAAAGAGGGAGGGGAGGGAGTTGAGGCCCGCTGCCGGCTTTCCCTTTTCTATTTCTTTTCCCTTTTCTTTTCCATTTCCCATAATTCAAATTCCTTCTGATGTTTGAATTTAAACTGAGTTTTCAAAAGTGTCCAACTGAGTGTTACCATATTGCTCAACACATGCCACACAACCAAACAAGAAAATGATTGTTGTCCTAATTACCTAAAGTGTGTCTCCTAAAAAGTTAGTCTAGGTCAAGTTTTAATTTGGCTCAAATTTTTAATGGTTTTTAAAACTTAGAAAATTAGGGGTGTTACAGTGTGCGTGCAGACTTTATGGCGTCTCATGCGATCGTCTTCCCGGCCTCTGCGGCTCTTCTGACGGGTCACACGTTCACCGTCAGGTCGTTCACCTGGACCACCGGCGCTGACAAAGTCCCTAAGGACGCGGAGACGATGCAGATTTCTCCTGCGTAAGGATGGCAACGGGTCGGATTCGGATCGGATGGAGTCTCCGTGCACCCAAAACCGAAACCCGAACTCAAAACCCGAAACCGTCCCGAACACCGATTCGGGTGATAATCCATAACCAAAACCAAACCCGCGGATATCCAAAACCCGATTGGATACCCGAAACCCGCTTCATACGGCACCATAATAAGATAAATAAGTACTTTCTATAAATTTATACGTGATATATATACATATTCACATGCATAAACAAGAGACAGTAAATAGTAAATAATTCCATGTGTCAACTTAGAACAAATTTTATAATTTAAGTAAACAAGTTATCATTAGTATATTATAAAATATGAGTTTTAATTCTAAACGGATATCCATTGGATATCCACGGGTAAAAAACCAAACCCGAAACTGAACCCGATAGGTTTCGGGGCCCCGAACCCGAAAACCGTGGGCGAGAAATCCTACCTAAACTCGAACCCGCTAAACCCGAAATCCGCGGATATCCGACCCGAAACCGAACCATTGCCATCCTTACTCCTGCGCCAACCGGATCTACATCACCATCAACGGGATCTCTCCTGCGAGTGAGGCTCCCACCGCCAACGCGAATGGGATCCCCAAAGGCTGATGGGAACCATGCGCTCCTCAATGTGGTCTCGGATCGGATGGTTTTCTCGACTGCTTCATTGCGCGTGAATACACTAAAGGACTAGAGACATAGGCATGTGGTAATTTGATCATACAAATTAATTTCTATCATTGTTGTTTCATCCGTAAACACAACTACCCACATTGACAATGCCCTTTTGCATATCATCAGGCATCAGCATTACAAACATTCACAACCGGAGAGCTAGGTGCCTTTATACACCATAAGATGCAAATGGCCCCCTCATGAAGCCCATACACACAGTGCCATGGATTGGATAGGGCACACACATCATGGAAGAACGTACCACCACTCCCGTGCTAGCCCTGGATTTGCTTGCAATCAATGATCGATAAGCATACCCAGTTCAATAGCAGACATAAGAAAAAATAAGTCCAGCACCACAAGCATATAATTAGCCTCCATTTTGGGTGAGCATAGTACAGGGTTTAATCATGGGAGGCAAGTTAATGTTTAAGGACTAGGTTAGGTGGCTAGGTGCATGGGGGTGGTTTTGGGTTAACCATCTTTCAAGTGATGGATTTGTGGAGGGGGAGAATTAAATGGGCATGCAAGCACGCCCAATCAATGGCTGCAACATTTAGTTGGTTGGTTGCTAGCTGAATCATCTTCCCATCCTTTTCTTCAAAATTTGCTCTGCCTTTTCTCACGGTTTGTTTAGCTTCTAGAATACCTCTCTTTTTTTTTGCATGCTTGTACAGATCTTTGTTGATAGAAAATCCGGCGACATTTATTGACGACAGTTGATTCGTGTAGAGTGTGACGTGAGAGTGATGGGTTGAATATGCACACTTTGGGTGAGGTGACAAGCTGGAATGAGTTTGTGTTGCACCATGCACACGTTGCGGGTCGAAGGTAGTACTCCTATTTGTTTTTGAGGACCAAGGTAGTACCAACCTTTGGATGTATACAGTAGTAAAAACTAAAAAATGGTGCATGAGAGTGACCAATAAATTGAAGTCGACAACGACTTTGGCCTAACGAGATGATTATCTAATCTAGCCGGTTTAATTCTACATTAACGGTATACTCTTCTTGTATTGACGAAAACGTGCATGCTTCTGACCTCAAAATTACTAGTCCTCTCAATGGACCGATAAGGGAAAAGAAATGATGGGATTTCATTGTCTATACTTACCCTTAAAAGGGAAAAAGTCTACGTAACTCCCTCAACTATTGAGCGTCGACTACTTCACACTCCAAACTATAAAACTAGATATTTTAGCCCTTAAACTTTCTAAAACCGGTCAAATAACCCCCTCGGGCGGTTTTTTTAGACAGTGGTTTTGCTACAGTGGCGTGGTTTTATCTTTTTTTTCTTATTTATTTTGACCGAATCTTGAAAAAATCATAGAAAATTCAATTTTGTTAGACTCCACATAAGTAGATATACGCAGTGAACATATAATATAGTGAAAGTGCATTCGCCCCCAATGTGGGTTTTGGCTAATTAATGACAATCAAATTAGGGACTAACCGATTTTTAAAAGCATATATGCAGGTGTTAGTCCTAAGAAAGATTTGAAACGTTGAAATCTCGTGAACAAAGCACGTAGGATACATTTGGACATAAAGATGCCTATCTCAAGTAGTGGTTTAAAATTTCAATTTTAAAATTGAGTTATAGGTAAGCCGGACTATGAAGAGGGTCACAAAGTAGGTTGGCTAGATGTGGAGAAAAGTGCTCAAATCGACTAACCTTAGTTCGCTTGAGAGACACCGCACAATCACGAACACGTAGAGGGTAATTTCATATGGTCGGTGGTACCGACCATGGCTTTTCTGCGCAGCGCTCAAACACCCTCTCTGTGTTGGTCAAAAATGACCTGGAGGTAGTACCGCCACAACCTCGGTACTACCGGCCTCGGTGGTTCCGACCCCGGTCGGTAGTAACTTGGTTTTGCAACCCTCTCTGTGTAGAGTTGTATTTGACCTAGCGGTGGTACCGCCATAACCTCGGTACTACCGCCCGCGGTGGTACCGACCTATGGCCGGTAGTTTCCAAGTTTGCAAGGCTCTCTGTCCGCGCTGCAATTTGGCCTGGCGGTAGTACCGCCATAACCTCGGTACTACCGCCCGCGGTGGTACCGACGCAAGGCCGGTAGTAACCAAGTTTGCAGAGCTCCCTGTGTAGAATTGAAAATGGTCTGGCGGTGGTACCGCCATAACCTCGGTACCACCGACCTCGGAGGTACCGACCCTGGTCGGTAGTTTCCGAGGGTCCAAGTCCCTTCTCGTGAGGCTCTCTGTTCGCGGCCAATTTGGCCTGGCGGTAGTACCGCCATAACCTCGGTACTACCGCCCGCGGTGGTACCGACGTGAGGACGGCGGTTGCTTGTTTGGTCAGATCTGGATTCTTTCGACCGTTGTGAACTGGTCGGTGGTACCGGCCTGGGGTGGTCGGTGGTACCGACCAGCCTCGAGACTGAGGGAGTATAAATGCTTCCTCTCTTCACTTTCCACGGGAACCCACTCACTCCATACACTTATTGCTGACCTAACTCGAGACAAACACTCTCCAAGCGTTGACTCATCCCCTCTCTCTCTCTCCCTTTGCTCCTAGATTCATTCCCTTGCGAGATTTGAGCTAGGGAAGTGAGATTCGAGAGTGGGAAGCATCAATCTTCGACTTGAGCACTTGGTTTCCATCTAGCCGGCTTGTTTTGTGTCTTTTACTCTTGAGCTCTTCGAGCTCTAGCCGGTTAGGTGTTCTTCGTGGTAGCCCGTATTGATTTACTTGTGAGGGCTCCCCGAAGCGTTTGTATTTCCCTGAGATTTCTAGTAGAGATACTCTCGTAGCCTTTGTGGTTGCTTTAGTGAGGCGAGGAGGTGAAATAGACTCCGACCTTTGTGGTCACCTCAACAACGAGGAAGTAGGCACTCCTTAGTGGATTGGCCGAACCTCGGGATAAATCGCGTGTCCCGTGTGCTTGTTGTTGTTGTCCCTATTTTCTCTACTTCACTTGTTATTGTGTTCTTCGTGTTCTTCCTATCCCTATCTCTTTCTTAGGTGGGAAGGCTCGATCTACATCAAGGGGAGCAACCAAGGTTTGGTGAGAGTAGGTTTACCATCTATCATTCTTAGGAAAGTGAGCTAGAATCTTGTATTATCTTCATAGCTTACATTCATCGGATTTGTAGTTTCTTTTAGGATCCCGGTTGTGCTGTTTGTTTGTGTCGGTAGTACCGGTGTTTCACACCCGGTAGTACCTACCCAACAAATCGGTCTCTTCGGTTGCTATCTAACTACATCTTATAGTTTGTGAAGTTTCAGATAGTCAAAAATCACCTATTCACCCCCCCTCTAGGCTGATTCGGTCCTTTCATATAGTATACTTTAGAACAAAGTTTTTATTGTAGATTTAGATTTATGTTTTTCTGTAATTAATTAGAATAATTCATAGGTACAATTTCTTTCATCCAATTGTGGTAAAAATTTTATTGTGGGTTAATTGTTGTATGCTTGAACTGTAGTAAAAATTTCGTACTCATTGGATCAAGTATAACTTAGGTATAGATTTATTTAGTTTTATGCTAAGTTATGTCTAAGTAAATTTATAGCTAAGTTATACATGATTCGATTAATATGAAGTTTTTACTACGGTGCAAGGATACAATAATTAGTTCACCATGAAAATTTCACCATAATTGGATGAAAGAAATTGCATCTATGAATTATTCTAATTCATTACAGAAAGCATAGATCTAAATCTACAGCAAATACTTTAGTCTAAAGTATACTATATTATATGCTGAGTCCAATAAAATTTGATTTTCTATTTTATAACTTTTCTATGATTTACTATGATTTTTTAAGATTCAGCTAAAATAAATAAAAAAGACAAAGACAAAACCACATTACTGTAGCAAAACTACCAGCTAAAACCGCCTGAGGGGGTTATTTGACCGGTTTTGGAAAGTTTAGGGGGTAAAATATCTGATTTTATAGTTTGGGTGGTGAAGTAGTCGACGCTTAATAGTTGAAGGGGTTACGTAGACTTTTCTCTCCTTAAAAGTGTCTTCAATAACTCACATTTTTTTATATGTTTAACCAAATTGATAAATCAATTCCTTTAAAGTGCCGATGCTATGTAGTACATTTTTTTTGGATTTGACCCAATTGCGGCCATCCTCGAAGCTAATAAGGTATAGTACGGATTTTATCGATTTGAACCAAACATGCCACTCCAAAAGAAGAAAGGGAAAAAAAAACTAGGTTTCGTTTTCACATTGACATTATTGATGCATCCAAATCCCTCGAGTACGGCCTTGTTTAGATGAAAAAATTTTGCAAAATTTTTCCTGTAGCGTTTTCGTTGTTATTTGACAAACTTTGTCCAAATATAGACTACGTAGACTCCAAAGATTCGTCTCGACATGTACATACTAAAAGTACAATTAGTTATTTTTTTACCTACATTTAATGCTCCATGCATACGTCCGAACATTGATGTGATGGTTGATGTGATGAAAAATTTTGGGAAATAGAGGAAACTAAACAAACAAGGCCTAGTATTTCTTCCACACACACTGACACACACATGGTTGATAACTTAAAGTATTGATTGATACCGACACCTTCTAACTTTTTTTTTTCGAAAAATGTCACTACACGCAAGTTCATCTTTTCATTTGCAGCAGCCCTGTCCTGCAGCAATGCAAAACCGAACTTGTGCACGCCACAAGGTACAGAATTATATTTAACTGATGATGATGGTGAGGCCTTGGTAAGCAAGAAGAGATGAAATGACGTGGGAGCTAGATTACTGCATCGTTATGTATGGTATATGGCCGGTGACAGTCTCGCTGGCTCTACAAGGCAGCGAGCGGCAGAGAAGAAAGAAACCCTGTGCCGGAAGATACCGTTGGAAAACACAGCGAAAGCGTCTCTCCCTGCCCTGATCGTAGGTCGACGCCGCCCCCGCCAAATTCGCAACAAGAACAAGAAATGCCAGCATGCAGAGACTGGAGATTCAGTCCAAGCAAGAAGCCAGCCATATGCAATCTTGTCCTCTCCCGCCCCCGGTCTACCTCTACCTCCTCTGGCAATTCCCGGCGCCCCCGCCCATCGTCGTCCTGTGTTGTACTACAGCATCCGTTTGTCCTCTCCCGCCCCCCCTCCGGATTAACTCCTCACCAAGAAAAAGAAACCGATCGTCCTCGTCCCCGTCGTCGTTGTTTCCTCGCCATTAACGGCGTATAAATGAAAGCACCACCAATCCTCCTCGGCCAGCCTGACCAGTGACCACGTACACAACAGCCGGCGGCCGCAGAGCAGGAGGAGGTCCCACCCAGTCCCTGTCTGTGCACCGCTCTGTGAGTTGAGTTCGTCGATCTGCCGCCCTCGTCGCTGGCCATGGGCCTGTTCAGCTCGCCGCCCAAGGTGTACAAGCCGGCCGCCGACGTGGACCTCGGCCCCGGCAGCGACGAGTTCTACATCAGCCCAAATGTCAAAGGTCTGTTTATTTGCTGATCGCTCGCTCCTGCCTTCCGTCCTGCTCCGAAAAGAAGTTTTTTTGGTGTTCTGAATTCAGTCCTTGTGCTAGTAGTATGTACTATAAGAGAGTTCGTACGTGATTCTGCTGGTCTGAATTCAGTTCGGTTCTTGGAGTAGATAGAAGAGGATTTTTTCAGAGTGTTTTTTTGTTTTCAGCTCCTCGTGTGGCCGGGCTCCTGGTGAAGATCTTCGTGTGGATCCTGGAGATGCCCATCGTCGGGCAGATCGTGCTCTACATCCTCAAGAAGGACAACCTCATCAACAAGGTGCAGCAAATCCATCTCTTTCTCTCTCTCTTTTTCTCCTTGAATTCAAGAGAACCAAACATCTTTCTTTTTTTTTTTTCTCTCTTCTGCCAACGCTTCCGTCAAACCAACTGAAAGTTTGGCCCAAGCAAGTCTGAAAGTTTCGACGCCGCCAGCCGCCTGCCTGCATGTTGCCTGTGAAGTGTGAACGCAGCAGCCATCATCGGCGTACCAACAGGAAGGAAACGGCGCCGTGGCTCTTCTGTTTCGAATTTCATCCGCTTGCACTGCCGTCGTAACAACACAAATGCATTCTGTTCCGAATTCCCTTCCCTTGCACTGTCTGTCGCTGTATTGTAACACAAATGCTTCACAGTGGGTCAGAGCAAGAAGTACTCCCTCCGTCCAACAAAACATGCAATTCTCGCTTATCGAGGAGTCAAACGATTCGAACTTTAACCGAAGTTATATAAAAAAGTACTAACATTCTTGATGCAAAAAATATACCATTAAATTAGTAATAGAATATATTTTCATAATAATTTTATTTAACGACATAAATATTAATACTTTTTATTATAATCTTGGTCAAACTTGAATCAATTTATTTTTGCATGTTTTTATGGACGGAGGGAGTATATATATATATATATATATATATATATATATATATATATATATATATATATATATATAAAGTTTCAGCGTGACAGAATCTCTGTGTGTCCACTGTTGGCAGCTGGTCTCTGACGCCGACATCCCGGAGCCGCCGCTGTTCACCGCGACGCACAGCTGGGAAGGTCCTCACTGCTCTGCTCTCACCCTGTGTTGCCATTCTGTCTGCGTGTGTCTGCCTGCCTGCCAAACTCTGCAGTGCAGTCTGAACAAACCGACCGGATGCATGTTTGTTTTGTTTTCAGACATCCCGGAGCAGAACGTGCGGCTGACCAAGCCCGACCTGTCGGCGGCGGAGCGGGTCCAGGAGGCCGTCGGCTGCCTGCCGCTCCCGCTTCCCGCGCGTCTGGAGGCCACGCTGGCCGCCGACGCGCCCTCGCAGGGCCTGAGGCGCTGGACCGTCCGGGACTTCCACGACGCGTACAGGTCCGGCGAGACGACGCCCGTGGAGGTGGCGACGAGGTTCCTGGAGGCGGTGAGGGGGAGCAGGAACAGCAGCAGCAGCAACAACAACAACGTGGCCTTCTTCATCAGCTGCGACCCCGACGACGTGATGCGGCAGGCCAAGGAGTCCACCCTCAGGTACCAGAGAGGTAATGCATACTCTACTCATCACTCTACAATTTTTTTTTCTTTTGTGTGTGTGTTCTACAACAGAACAAAGTTGTCAGTCAGCTTTTTTTCTTGGTGGCTGGCTCTGTCTCCTCTGAAGGGACGGAGGAGCGCGCTTTCAGTTTTGACACCTACGGAGTACTAGCTAACCGTACCCACCGAACTCAGGTATAGTTTGGCTGTAGTTCTTGGCTTGCAATTGCAACCAGCAGCCAGCCTCCATTGCCGGTAGTGTCATGCAACCGTGCAAGCAGTAATAATTACTACAGTACTAGTAGTAGTTAGCAGCCATAATGAGGAGGCGTACAATACAAGAAAGAAAATGAGAGAGAGAGTTTGCTGAATCCTCTGGAATTGGCTTCTGCAAGTGAAAGAGGCACTTGCACTTGAAGGGATTCCACAACAATGCAAGAATTGCCTTGTCGATGCACACGTGAATTGACGTTGCTATCAAGAGTGGATCCGTGGTCGAGTGGAGAGAAAAGGAGGGACACAAGCAAGAGCCGTACTGTACACGGACACGGATGGTTGCCGTTGCTGGTGCCTGATCGACCCTGACTGACACTGACTTGCCTGCTCCATCCGTATCCGCGGCCGGCGCATTACTGCACCGCCGCCGCCACTTGCCGGCCGGTTACCGGACGGACGCTAGGGGAGCATGCATCAAGTCGGCGCAGATTGCTGGTACCGTGCGCGGTGCGCAACGTCGACCGATTGCGGTTGTTGGTCATTCAGGGTAGGAAAATATATTAAAGACGAGTTAATTAATGGGCTACTAAGGCTAATCGACTCTAACCATCAATTAGCTCTTCTAGATCAGAATTAGACAACATTTACACTTTTGTAATTGATATTCAAAAACATGGACAATTATTAGCTCCATGATCCAAACACCCCACGTTGCCATCCAAACTTCTTCCTTTGAATTTCTAGGATTTGTGATATTTACTTGGGACCACAAATGTTTATATATATATATATATATATATATATATATATATATATTTATATTTTCAATTTCAATATATTTGGTTACAGATAAAATTGTTTGGCTCTTCTTATATAGTCAGAACTATATTTTTCTTTAGCATGAGGCGTTATTAATTATTTTTTTTTGAAAAAAAAATAACAAAAAACAAAAATTGGCAGGGGCGCCGCTGTCTGCGCTGGACGGCGTGCTGGTGGGCGTGAAGGACGAGATCGACTGCGTGCCGTACCGGACCACCGGCGGGACGCGGTGGCTGGGCGCGGCGCGGCGCTGCGACGCCGACGCGGCGTGCGTGGCGCAGCTGCGGGCCTGCGGCGCCGTCCTCGCCGGCAAGGCCAACATGCACGAGCTCGGCGCCGGCACCAGCGGCATCAACCCGCACTACGGGTGCGTACCAGCAGCCTGACCTTATTTTTTAAAAAAAAATTAAAAAAAATGAACTGTCCTGCGCACGTACTGCTTAATCACAACACCCGGCCTGTGACTGTGATGATCTCGTGCAATGCGAATAAATTAAATGCAGGTCGACGAGGAACCCGTACAACGCCAGCAAGGTCGCCGGGGGATCCTCCAGCGGGTCCGCCGCCGTCGTCTGCGCCGGCCTCTGCCCCGTCGCGCTCGGCGTCGACGGAGGCGGTGTGTGTCACTGTCATCTCCGACTCCGATCCCTCTGCTGCAATGCAACAGCTAGCTGACACTAGTACTGAAACTCTGAACGAATGGATTTCCAGGCTCCGTCCGGATGCCGGCGGCGCTGTGCGGCGTGGTCGGGTTCAAGCCCACGGCCGGGCGCGTCTCCAACGCCGGCGTCCTCCCGCTCAACTGGACGGTCGGGATGCCGGGGATCCTGGCGGGGACGGTCGAGGACGCTCTCATCGCGTCAGTCATCACTCACCACACCACGCCTAGCTTCTTTCTTTCTCTCTTTCTTATCTTCAGTTGTTGTTGTTACTGAATTTGATCAGTATGTATTCCCAATCATCCGCTGCTCACCATCTGAAATCCCAAGAGAATACCATGTCCTTTCTCATAATCTCATCCATTCTTCTTCTCTTGTTGCAGCTACTCGGCGATCGTCGACCAGTCCCAGCCGTCCTACTTGCGGGTAAATCAATCCCAGCTGTTCTTTTCTTTCTGTCTGTCTCTGAACCTCATCTCTTCATTCTCCACTGCTTGCATTGCATCGCATCGCATCGCATCATCCATTCGAGTATCCGACTGACGGGCGCGAGTGCCTATATATCCACGTACGCGCAGCCGGAACTGAATCTTCCTCAGCTCAGCTCCACGCCGTCCATCGGCAACATCAAGCTCGCCAAATACGGAAAGGTCAGTCATGTCATATCATGTGACTGTCTAGTGTGTCTACGATGAACAAAGCGACTGCAGATCTCTGAAAAGATTGTTCTGACGCTGCATGCATGCGCATGCGCGCTGTGGCAACTGGCAACAACAACCCAAACCAAAAAAAAAAAAAAATTGCAGTGGTTCAATGACAGCGCCGAGGACATCAGGAGCTGCTGCGACAAGGCTCTGCAGGCGCTGCGCGCGCACTACGGCTGGCAGGTAATATTTCTGCTCGCCGTCGCCGGTGATGGATTCATTCGATAGCCGCCCTGAAACTGAAACTGAAACTGAAACGTACTCGATCCTCCGATGATATATATATATAGACGGTGGACGTGACGATCCCGGAGATTGAGGAGATGCGGCTGGCGCACTACGTCACCATCGGCTCCGAGTGCACCACGTCGCTCGCCAAATACCTCGACAACCTGTAAGGACTATCATTATTGGCCATATGCACATCGATCTTGGTTGTGCGATCTGACCTCCGATCCATGAGCTCTCATGGCAGGAAGAGGTCTGAGGTCGGGTGGGACGCCAGGGTGGCCCTCAGCGTCTACGGCTCCTTCAGCAGCAGGGCCTACCTCAACTCGCAGCGACTCCGGTGGGTGACGACCGTGACCCTACTACCCTAGTGTACCTAGCTCATGATGATGATATACATGCATGTCTCAATGTCTGCCTGTCTGTCTGGATCGATGTCGTAGTCCTTGGATGGATGACGACGACGTGCAGTCGGTCGCTCAGGACATTGACTCTGCATTCAGTGACTGTTTTCTTGTTGCGTTTATTACTGATGAACCAAAAAACACAAATTGTGCATTATTATCATCCAGCAACCGACAGATGTACTTCCACAAGCAGATCTTCAAGACCGCAGACGTCATCGTCTCGCCGATGACCGGGTATGTACCTTAACCTATATACCACCCCTCTTCATCGATCAGTTGTCCAAACGTCGTCACCACTGCTATAACTTGCATGCTCATCACTACTTCCTTAATTAATTTCCTTCTCTGATCTGATGATCCAAGTGTGACTGCCTACACGCTGCAAAACGACGCACACGACACCGGCGAGCTCGACTACATCAACGGAGGTAAATTATATATTAACGACATCCATCATATTCTCGCACCATGCATGACTACATGGTCGTCGTGTCCGTCTGTCTGTCTGTCTGTCCTGACGTACAAGCTCATTGCTCATGCATATATGGCCGCCGTCGCCGTTGACGACGACGACGGACGATCCACCAACGCAACGCGATCTTCTGCAGCCGCGCTGGTCCGGTACTCCATCGCCGGCAACTTCCTGGGCCTGCCGGCCATCACCGTCAAGGTCGGCTACGACAGGTGCGGCCTCCCCATCGGGCTCCAGTTCATCGGCAGGCCGTGGTCCGAGGCCACCCTGCTCCACGTCGCCTTCGCCACGCAGCAGGCCTGCGCCAAGGGCTACAGGAAGCCGGAGGTCTTCTACGACCTCCTCACCAAACAGCAGCAGCAGTGATCAGGCCGGATCACCGATCGACCGACGCGGCCGCGGCCGCCACACGGAACGCCGGCGGCGGCGAGCGAGCACAGCGATCGTAGCAGGAAATTTGTTGCTGTATGTTGTTATATATACAAATATATAGCGTACAGTACAGGATCTGAGAAGAAGCAGAGAGAATTTGGAAGATCAGTCAGTAGCGGTAAATCAGACTCGCCGGCGGTCACTTGTTGGCTGCGCAAAATTCAGTCCCCGGATGCACACTGTATTGCGCTGTAACAGTAACACAGTATACATATATAGGATTATTATTATTATTATTATTATTATTATTATTATTATTATTATTATTATTATTATTATTATTATTATTACTACTACTACTGCTACTATTACTATTACTATTACTATTACTATGTACTCTCTCCATACCCAGATTAATTGACGTTTAGGACCGAATTATGCTTACCAAGAAGCCATTAATTAGAAGGTATTTTTCTTTCTTTGCTCTTATTAAATACCGCTAGGGCCTGTTTGGAACGCGGGATTTTTTCCCGTTCCTACGTTTTTCCTGTGACTGATTCCTATGAAATTCCTGCGTGATTCTTGTGAAATTCCTGCGTTCCAAACATACCCTAAGTTTGTTTTCTATACAACAAGCTTGCGTAGCTTGAGTGACGAGCGCTCTAGAACCTGAGGCCTGCGGCCACTATTTTTCGAGGGTCTTTTGGGAAAACTAAACACCGCCTCATTGGCCTGCACTCGCTACGGTGCATGCGCGCGCGATTAAATTGATGCGAGCAAATCGAGGCGACGCAAGCGCAACGGGGTGGCGGGACTAGGGCAAACACGTCCAAATTCAACTCTACAGATGTCTGACGATAGTTTTTATAAAAACGGAGGTAGAGCCCAAAACATCAAATAATTGAGGTATGGAGGGAGTACTGAGTACCTATGTAAGCTTTTCAAGCATTTCGTGAACACAAACAAAAGTCCCCCTGTCCAAAAGAATATACTCTCTTCATACTAGTAAAGATTCAAGTTAAACACTAAAAATATAAATCATAAATAACTTTTAAATTGTTGAGTCTAAAAATGTGACAATTATATGAATAGATTTGTCTTAAAAATTACTTTTATAAAAATATACGTATGTCATTTTTTTAATAAATATTTTTATATAAATAAAGAGTCAAAGTTATACTTTGGAAATCGTATCGTTATCCAAAACGACTTCTTTTACAAGTACGAAGGGAATACGTACATACGTGTATGTGGGGCCGCCAAATCCGACGTGCAGGCCCCATGGGTGGTCGCCACCAATGTCAGCGGCTTGAACTCGCGATACACGTGCGTGGGTGCAGGGGCGAGCTACACAGACGTGGTGACCGGCACCTACGTTGGGGAGCGCCTAGTTACCGACCCGGTGGCGTGGAGTCCAGTGCCGACCATCCAAATTATTTTTCCCACCGTGTCCGCACTCGCACGCTTTCGGCCCAGCTAGCGTTTCTGTCTGATCCAGCTCACGTTCCTGCCCGCATGCTTCCGGCTCAATTCGGGCGAGCTGGCCCGTGCTGGCCCATTTCCGTTCGAATCCGCCCAGAGAAGCACGAAGCACGTAAAATCCATGTAATAAAGGAAAAATAAAAATAAAAAAATAGTTTCATCCAGAGAAGCACGAAGCACATAAAATCCATGTAAAGGCAAAATAAAAATATAAAATGGTCTAATGACAAGATTCACAAGAAAAGTTGGCTCAAAGATGCCACACTCCTCTAATACACCATATAAATGTTTATGATAATTGCAAAATAGTTTTTTTATTTAAATACATCAGACCATATAAAGTCCAATAAAAATATATTCAACCAGAATATATCACACCGGATAATAATAATCATTGTAAAATACACCACTATATATAAAAAAAGTACTTAAATAGAACAGAATAAATAAAGAAAAGAAGAAAAATAAACTTTAATAATTATGTTTCATGTACTATGTGAACAATGAAAAAAATATCCATACATACTACGCGAACAAGCAGAAATATATCACAGAACATTTTATTTGTACTATTGCAACAATTGAAAAATAAATCATGGAGATACTACTTAAACAACATATATTACACCATGTGCATCTCACAAATATAATATGCATAGAAATAAAAAAATAAATTATGAGTACAAGAAAGAGTGGTATACAAGTAAAATAAAAAACTATTAATTAAAGTAAAGTAATGAAGAAGAAAAAAATCTAAATAAAAAATAAAAAGAATATCACATGATACTATTTCAATAAACTAACATGTGTCATCTATAACTCTTATAAAGTAAAACTCTACTAGCAATTTCTCTTGCCATACAAAGTATCCACATCAGCATCTAGTAGAACACTCATTATCTAGCACATCTAATTATCCCTCCTTACAAAGTGTCCACATCAACATCCACTAACACATGTCATTATGTCTTTATTCAAACTGTTCACATTAGCATACAATATTATTTACTAACATTTATCTAGTTGTCTAATCAAAATGCTAAAAAATATCCACTAGCATGTATTATGACATTTATTCATTCATATATTAGTAAATATAAATAATATAATTTTACTAGCGATTTGTGCAGCAACGCGTGAGGCGTTCTCCAAGTTTTAGAACATCCCATTAACAACTACACAAATATCACAAAGTATAGAATAAAACATCATATGTATAAACATCATATATCATGAAATGTAAAAATAGAAAAAATCACTGAACTAATTAATTATAGACAAATAAGGAGAAAAATGCTACTAAACATCACAGAAATATATCGTAGAACATCAATGTAAATTACCGAACATCACAATTACATTATAGAACATCACATTAACACTATAGAACATCATATGTATACTATATGAATATCACATATACCATGAAATATAAAATAAAATAATAAAACTAGTGATGTAATTAATTAGAGTCACATAAGTGCTACCGAACATCACAAATATATCATAGAACATCACACATATTATGAAATATAAAAAATATATTAGTAGTTTAATTAATTAGAGTCAAATAACATAGAATAAAATATGCAAATAAAAACATGAATAACAAATAATAAATATATACAAACAATAAATAACTTACATAAGAAAAGAAAAAGAAAATTAATGAAAATCAAATGAGCAAACATGGCATGTAACCAATCTAGCATATGAATTTAAAACTTGAAACATTAAAAAGTAAGTCATGAAAATGATTAAAGCTAGTAGTAGACTAAAAAAGAGAAGACAATAAAAGCAATATTGTTTAGAGGAATAAATAAAAGGTGAGAAAATATAAAGGAAGCAATTAGTTTTGGTTTAAAATTAAAGGGAGGATAAAATAAAATAAAAATAAAAACACAAAAAGAAAAAATAGATAAAACAAATACAAGTAAGTAAAATAATAATAAAAAATGAAATAAAAATTAAAAGAAGAAGAGGAAAAAGAAATACAAGATAAAAAGGAGAAAATAAAAAAAATATGAAAGTAAGAGAGAAGAAAAAACATAATATAAGAAAGCAAACAAAAGAAAAGAAAAAAAGAGAAAGGATCGTACCTGTTGACGTGGAATAGTGAGACACGAGTGTCGTTCAACGGATTACTTAGATGTCGCGCACGGGAATAGATGAGCCAACATCGCGCACGGAAATAGATGGGCCATGCTCGCGCTCCTGGGGACCGGGAAGGGGTGGTCGACGTAACGACCAGTCGGTAGCTAGGATTCCCGCCTACGTTGGGTTGTTCTTGTTCCTAGATGCTCCGTTGTCGGATCCGCCCATGTGAATAATATGTTATATGTGAATAATGTGATACAGCCCTTTGCCTCTTATTGGAAAGGGGGCATAACTAAGGGGTTGTTTGGTTCCACCCACTAAACTTTAGTCACTAAATTTTAGTTATTTTTAGTAGCTAAAATGTCAAACACCCCCACTAAAAAGAGACTAAACATGCTTTTTAATCTCTTTTAGTGGGGGTGTTTGGTATTTTAGCCACTAAAAAGGACTAAAGTTTAGTGACTAAAGTTTAGTGGGATGGAACCAAACACCCCATAAGTAAGGACCTACTCAAGTTTGTGATACTTGGACTTATATTTGTGGTAAATCTAATTACTCTTCTTCTCAAGTAAGCTTCACACGGTCCTGATTTGGGCACATGCCAATCCATTCAATGTTCAAATGGATGTGGAAGCCTTCTCTTCAACATAAACACAAAAGTTTTTTTTTCTCTATCAGCGTCTTCTCGAAGATAGGTTGAGTACCAGTAATAAGCTACTAAGAAGAAGAAGAAGATCATGACTTTACAAACCTATTATTATGTCCTTTATTTGGACCACTTGCAAGAATCATCATCTCGTCTACTTCTGCCTCTGAATTTGCTTAAGTTTGTTGGCATGCACTAAATCTTAACTACAATCCACAATAAGACCCATCTGATATCTTCAGAAGTTTTACAAATAAGCTCAATGTTCCTTACTTTTTGGAAGTACTCCATCCGAGTCTTGGAAAAAACAGACATATTTTTTAAGAGGGAATTCACCTTGATTAGAGCAAAAAAAACTTCCTCCTAATTGAGCGATGGTTACAAGCCTTAGCTAGTTCTCTCTTGTAAGACTCTCCTAGTTTTAGTAAAGGGTTGGGAATCACCCAAGGCTACTATTTGCAGCAATGCAGAGAAGTAATGAAATTGGAGGGTGAATGTGTGGTGCTCAAGCCTACAACGTTTCAGTGGGAAAGGTCCATGTTCTAAGAATTTTAATCTTAACGTCGCTCTGGTGCCTCTTATATCACCTTAACAACCTTATTGATGAGTTAAGGTCCTAAGGTTGTTGCAAGTAGCGAGTACTGTCTACATCTATCACCCATCAATAGAAGCAACTTTGATTCAACTTTTATTCCAAATCAATTTTTTCGCCACCTAGTGATATCAAGAAGCTATATTGTTTCCATGTTTTAATTTTAAAAATTTAAGTTCACGAACTATGTTTCTAACTATGTTTGACATGAATATATAATCAACTCTAAACTCTTAAATGCATAAGAATAAAAAAAAGACAAATGACTTCAATATATTTTAATAATGGCATGTGTTAGGTGATAAAGAAGCATGTATAAGGTTATTTCTGAGTTAATTTTTGCATAATGGCAATGGCGCACAATTTACCAACATGTTGAGAGGTACCTTTTGCTTTATTATTTCCTCTAACTAACATGGTAACTTCTAGGTCTACATAATTAATGTGATACTTGCTTTTATTAGAATATTACCTTCATAGATATAAATTTTCTATAAACATGTGCTCGATCAGAATAAACAAATACAATGATGATCATAATAGAACTTCATTTTTGAATTCTAAAAGAGCTTAGTAAGGCCCTTTAAGCTAAATCTAGTGAGTTAATAAATATTGAACAAATCCACCAAGGAATAGGAGGGGAGGTACTATTAACTTATCTTTTATATAGGAAAGTACTTTAACTTCACATGTTCTTTTGGAGGCCCTAACCTGTCACCCTATAATCACCTATCGATGTGATGCAAAATATGGTAATGAGTCATCTACTCGTCATCTTTTAATAACCTGAACCGGCACAACAAATGCCAAACACCCATCCTAACCTAACAACAAAAGGCAAATTATGCTAATTTAGCTGAAATCTAAGAGGTTCAAGTTCATTAGCTGAAATCTAAGAGGTCCAAGTTGAACTTGAACCAAATTATCCTTGATTTTTTAATTTTCATACACTCTCGTCACATAGATACCCAACTCCATGTATGAATGAAAACATGACCGATATTTCTCAACAGTCAATATCTAGACATCTATTATTCGTATCATATCCAATCTAAAAACTCAAAATTGAATTTCTTAATACACCCACTATATGTATTGAGCTCTGAATTTCAGAAAGAAACAAATTACCGTATTTCATCTGGTTTCATCCTTTTGTTTCAGAAAAAAAAACGGACAGTCCTGCCCCTCCCCGGTCGCAGGGCAAAACCGTCCCACCTCGCACAGCGCCGTGGCCCTCTCGTCCTCTTCCCCACCCGAAACACTCACGCGCTCCTCAGATCAGATCGGCAAGGTCAATCCCGAGCGGAGGAGCGAAATCTCGAGAGCTCGCGCCGGCGACCACACGACGAAGAGGAGGCCGAGGGTTCCGCTCTCGTCGCAGCAGCACTGGTAGCGGCAGCAGTAAGGGGAAGATGTCGTCGGTGTTCAGCGGCGATGAGACCGCCCCCTTCTTCGGCTTCCTTGGCGCCGCCGCCGCGCTCGTCTTCTCATGTACGTGCCCCCACCTCCTCGTCCTCCCCTGCTATACTTTCTGTTGCATTACATGGTTCTTTCCGAATTTGAGTGGGGAAAAGGTTGGAGCCCTGCCGCGATTCAGAGATTGGATGTATGATACTTAAAGCGCGCCAGTTGATTGCGTTATTTGATATGCTTTGAGAAATAAGTGGAAGATCAATTGAGAGAATTTGGGTCGGATCCATGTGGTTGGGACGTGTGAGGGCGAAATTTCTAAGCGGTGAATGACATGATCTCACTTGTGTGTTCGTGTTCGTGGCAGGCATGGGGGCGGCGTACGGGACAGCCAAGAGTGGCGTCGGCGTGGCGTCCATGGGTGTCATGCGCCCAGAGCTCGTCATGAAGTCCATCGTGCCCGTGGTCATGGCTGGTGTGCTCGGTATCTATGGCCTCATCATCGCCGTCATCATCAGCACTGGGATCAACCCCAAGGCCAAGCCGTACTACCTCTTTGATGGCTACGCCCACCTGTCGTCTGGCCTTGCCTGTGGTCTTGCTGGGCTTGCTGCAGGCATGGCCATTGGTATCGTTGGTGATGCTGGTGTTAGGTAAAGACGCTTGCTCTATCATATTGTGCTATGCTTTGATGATTTGGCTGATGATATGTTGGTCAATGCAGTAGAAATGGTAGGCACTTCGAAAACTCCATGTTGTCAATACCTGTTTCACTGTTTGTACATGAGTTTCTCTACTATTGAAATACTTAATAATTTGAAAAAAAGCTGAAGTGAATACTACATTTACATCTGAAATGCTGGACTAAATAGAAATTATTTGATATGCCTTAAATCTCACTTAGCCTTTTGCATATTTGTACTTTTACAACTCTCTAGTTAATAATTTTGATAATTTTAAAATTACACTTTTGGCTTTTAAAGGCAAACACCATATTTCAAGTAGTAAATGACGATCACACCATTGACCATTGAGATAAACCAAACTTATTTGAGGTGTTTATAGCTAGTTCATTGATAAGTTGAAGCTGAACCTTGCTAGCTTGTATCTGCTACTCATAATGGTTCACTATTAATGTCATGACTATCATAGTAACCAAATCCGGAAGCAATCCTGTTTCTTCTTGGCAACCTGCAGTTTATAGGCAAGCATGATTATATATGGCTTTATGTTGATATCTTGTTTAATAACTTACAAAACACATCTTAGTGGAAAAAAGAGAAAGGGATGCATTTGTTGATCTATGCTGTACTTTCAACTTTGTTTGTCTTGGACCTCTGTTTCATATTCAGTAGGATTTCCTATTCACACATTATTTCATATATCTGAGACCACTTGTGTTAGTACCTGGTTGCTTTTGATGCTCAACATAATTAGCTTATTTGATCTGGTGATGTTTGAAACAAATTTGGAACTAATATTGTACATGCATGCAGTAGATTGTTTTCAAGGATTGTATTGGAATAGGCTGTTTGTGGGATTGAGTGCTGGCAATGTTACTTCAGGTCAAAAATGTCTTGTGTACATCAACAGAGTATTTTCTTTTTACTTTTTTTTTGTGGCTTGAAATGTCAGTTATTTCAGTGTTTTACATATGCCATTCTAACAGTTGTCCTACTTTGAAAATTGGATTATTAACTGGAACCTGGCTAGACCACAACATCTCCCCTTCCTAATACTTGTTCTTTTGTGCAGGGCGAATGCTCAGCAGCCAAAGTTGTTTGTGGGCATGATCCTCATCCTTATTTTCGCCGAAGCGCTTGCCCTCTACGGTCTCATTGTCGGCATCATCCTGTCATCCCGCGCTGGCCAATCCCGTGCAGATTAGGCACATATTTCAGATGTCAACACTGTGCCGACCATTACCTGGTCGTAGCTGGGCCATGTTCTATATCCATGAGACAACAAGCTGGAGCACTTTATAGAGGCTTATTTTTATGCTGTCTAGTTTTTGTTCTTCTGTTGAGTCGAGACAACAAGAAACTTGTGTAGCCAAGGGATGACTTTATCCCTTTTGCCATTCTTTTCCCTGTCGTGGTGGTGGGCTGGAGTTGATGCTTTATTTCTGCCCAGTTTTTGCTTGGGTCGGGGCTTGGGCTGGTGCTGGGACGTTGGTGTAATAATCTGGTGAATAAGCGAGTGCTTGCAATGCAACGGGAGCTCAAGACTCTCTTGTTCAAATGGTCTTGTTTTGTCGTCGTTTGTTCTGTGTTCTATGAATATTTTCGTGTGGGGAATATATGCGTAGCTCACGAACTATTGCTTTTTTCTCGCTACTGGTAGAAGTTTTTGGGGCCGTTTGGCAGAGCTCCACGGAGCGGATTCTCAGGGAAAATGTATTTTTCAGCGAAAAGTGATTTTTTACTGATTCTGTGAAGTGATTCTCTAAAATGAATTAAGAGGCTGAAAAAAGTAGCTTTACCTGATTCTGTGAAGTGATTCACTATCTAGATTTTGAAGTTTACGTTAAGTGATTCACTATCTAGATTTTGAAGTTTATGTTAAAGAATCAAAGAAAATCAGTTTCAGCCACAGAATCACTTCATCAGAGAATCAACTGAAAGTCCTTGTTTGGTTTTGGATAATTGATGTCACCTAGAGTACTAACCTTTGTCATGAAGTGTTTATGAGCTAGGTTGGTACACACCAAGTGTGGGAGCTAGATGATGACCATGGTGTTTTTGTTTGGTTTTGGATAATTGATGTCACCTAGAGTACTAACCTTTGTCATGAAGTGTTTATGAGCTAGGTTGGTACACACCAAGTGTAGGAGCTAGATGATGACCATGGTGTTGGTGGTGATGACCAAAAGATGGATCAAGTACTCCACATTTGGAAAGAGAAGAAGAGAAACACAAAACCCTATGGAGATCAAGGCAAAGGTATAAATAGAGATTTTGTTTTGGCACTCAAGACACCATAGAAGGTGTTAGTGTGTTTAGGATCGATAGCCGTACTATTAAGAGAGGACTATCTCGGTGATTACGGTTATCAAGTGCCACTAGGTGAATTCATACATGCATATGCATTAGGACCTAGTGTGCTAACTTCTAATCCTTTGAAAAAATGTTCGGAAAATGTTAACACACATGCACAAGGTGATGTACACTTGGTGGTGTTGGCACATTTGCAAAGGAGAAGAAACCGAAGTTGAAAACATGTTTTTCAGGCGTGACCGGACGCTGGAACAACGACCGGACGCTACTGAAACGTGCGTCCGGTCACTACTGAAACAACGATCGAACGCTACTGAAACATCTGACCGGACGCGCCTATAACACCGTTCACGAGAGGCAACGGTTGAATTGAAGTGATCGGACGCATAGTGAGTCCGGTCAATAGTGACCGGACGCGTCCGATCGATGAAAAACCTCTCTAGAACCTCTCTGTTTGTGACCGGACGCACAGTGGAACAATGACCGGACGCTAGTGAAACTAGGGTCCGGTCACTACTGAAACCACGACCGGACGCTACTGAAACAATGACCAGACGCGTCCGGTCGTCCCGTAAACTGCCCAGTGAACGGGTAACGACTCTATTTGTTTGAGGGGGTATATAAATATGAGTTGGCCGGCTTTGAGAGTTTCCTCTTCGGACTCTAACATATTGGACATCTCTTTGAGCTAAACATACTCCCTCCCACTCATCTCCTTGCTTGATAGCGCGAATCAAAGTGAGATTGAGTGATTCCAAGTGCATTTGCTGGTGTGTTTGCATCTAGTGACACTTGGGGATCGTTGTTGCTGCGGGTATTCTCTTTACTCTTGGTAGTTGCCGCCACCTAGACGGCTTGGAGCAGCGGAGGAGCATTGGCACGAGTTGGTGATTGTTCGTGGCCATCTCCCGGTGATTGTGAGGGGTATTGTGCCTTCCCCGGCGAAGAGCCAAAAGGTAACTCTAGTGGATTGCGCGTGTCATTGAGTTACCTCCATTTGTGGGTCGGTTCTTATGGCGCTCAAGTGTTGAGCTAGGTTTGTGAACACCTATTAGCCACCGAACCACCAAGTGGTTGGTCGACACAACAGGGAGTAGCGTGCCGACAAGCACGTGAACCTCGGGAGAAAATCTTTGTGTCCATTGTCTTTTTGGCTATCTCCCGGACTTCATTGTTATTCATATTGTGGTTGATCATCTCTTGCCGGTGTCGGTATATCTCTCTACTTGAATTACATTCTTTACTCCTTTGGTAGTGGTAGTTGATCTTGCTAGTGTTAGCTCTCCAGTTCATTGTATTTAGTTCTTACTAGCTCACTAGAGTAGAGAGTAGTGACATAAATATTGTGTGCCTTAGAGATCATACCATACTTGAATTGTTTGGTTAGGTGGCTTGCATCACTTAGTAGAGCTAGTGCAAAAAGCTTCGCTTTGTAATTGTCTAACAAGTCTCTCTAAGTGTTTTGTAGAAATTTTAGTAGGCTATTCACCCCCCTCTAGCCATTTAGGACCTTTTCATCAACTTACACAGTTGGACAATCAGGGAGCACAGCTCTCCCAAACAGATCCTTTGTAGTGGTCGTAGACTCGTAGTGGGTTGCTGTTATCGGGAGAAACATGCGTAGTTTAGTTCGCACTTGAAAAGTTTTTGCTCTGTCACATCGAATGTTTGAATACATGCATAAAGTATTAAATATAGACTAAAAATAACTAGTTACATAGATTACAAATAATTCGTGAGATAAATTTTTTGAGTCTAATTAATCTATGTTTTGACAATCTAGTGGTACAATAAACATTTGTTAATCATGAATCAATTATGCTTAAAAAATTTGTCTTGTGAATTACTCTCTATCTATGTAAATAATTTTATTTATAACTTTTTTTAATACTTCAAATTAATACCGTAATATTTGATGTGATCATATGATACCCAAAAACTTTACCCCTAGTTCAGTACAACTATTTTTCAACAGGTACTGGTTTCTTCAGTTAGGGGGAGGGGGGTTGTTGACCAAACATGTCCAGACATGTTCACAGAGGAATCAGGAGGCAACAGTGATGCTGTTTGGTTGGTCGTTTTCACGACTGATTTCAGTTGTTCCAATAGTATTCTGTGAGAGAATAAACCGAAGTACGACTAATAAGAAACGAACAGGGCGACTAGTAACAGTACAACTTAACCGCGTATGTAGACCACTAAGTACAAACTAGCCGTTTCAACTTATTAGCCGGCAAGTCCTGCCGAATAGAGCCTAAATTTTGTATTTCAAGGTTGACAACAATTTCTCCTACCTGATCAAAGGGATTATATATTATAGTAATAGTATTCAACATCTTCCTTAGGACATGTCAAAGGTTGGAGAAATGAGGAATGAGGTAGTGATGTATCAACCTATTCCATTTTATCAACTAAATAAAAAAGTGAGAAGTGAGAGAAGATGATGAAGCAACTCATTTCTGAAGGACGATTTCTAAAACCAAACACACACTCTTTCCCAAGCAGGATAACGCGACCCCGCGTCGTCTCTCTGAGGCGGCTCGGGGGGCTTCCGCCGCCGCCGCCAAGGGCCCCTCAGGGCGTCCCTTTGGCCGCCGTCGCCGCTACTTCCTGATGCGGTGGCGGCGGCCCACGGCATCGTTGCCCGTTTGGCAGCGGCCCCACCTTCTTCCTCCCCTCTCCATCTCCTTTCCTCTCCTCGTCCTCCCCAAGCTTGGTGTTGCTGTTCCATGGCCGGTGGCGGTGCGTTCTGGCGGCTGTGCCCGTTCTAGGCTGGGGGCTATCGGATCCGGCGGGTGTGGCCGCTCCTGGGCCGGTGGTGGCCGGTCCCGACTGTCGCGACCGCTCCATGGCTGGCGGCGGCCGGATCCATCGGCCACGCCCGCTCCATGGTCGGCGGTGGCCGGATCCAGTGGCTACGCCCGCTCCATGGCCGACGGTGGTCGGATCTGGTGGCTGCTTCCCCTCCTTGAGGCAGTCACGGCCGGCTCCTTCGATCGCGCCCGCTTCGTGGTCGGCGACGCGACGCGATCCCACGGCCGCGGTGCAGCTTGCGGTCGTGCCTTCGCGCGGTTCGTCGACACCGCCTCCCTCCTCGGCAGTGGTCGGGTCTGGGCGGCGCCCTGTGACCCCCTCCTCTGCCCCCACCCTCCTCCCCTTCGTCTTCGGCCAAGCCGACGCTTGGGAGGCTATCCACGCGGATCTGGGGCTCCTCCGTTGCCATGGTGTTAGAGCGCCCGGTGTCGGCGGGGCTTGGCCGGCGCTTGCCGACGGGCCTGCTGCTGCTGCTCTAGGCCTGGGCGCCGGGCGGGGGCCTTGTCTCCGTCACAGTTGCTGGGGGCTGACGACGACCGTGCTGCTTGCGGGCTGCTAGTTGTCATTTGGTGGTTTGGGTGGTCTGGCCAGTTGCGTACGTCGTCTCACACCGTGGTGGTGTGGGCAACTGCTCTCTCTGGTGCGTCATCGACGCCGTGCTGGCGTGGATGGCGTCATCTCGCTCGTTTCGCACATCGCCGCGTCATGGTGGCGAGGCTGACGTCGGTCGAGCAGGCAAGCCTACCCCTCGTGATTTGGTTGCATTGAGCTACGGGTGAAAGCCCAGACCGACGTGGTCGGGCGGACGGCGGTGATGTCTTTGGACGCCACATCCTTCCTGGAGGCATCATTCTTCGAGTCACATGCTCCTGTCACCGGATTCTGGGTGAAAGCCCCGCCTTAGTTCTCTAAGGCCAGCGACGTTGGCGTCTTCGGCGTCACCTCCTTCGTGAAGGTGTTGCTGAAGAATCTCCCCGCTCCTCCCGCGTGGTCGGTTTGGTCGTCGTGCTGCGCCTATTTATGCTTCATGTTTCTCCTCACTGAACGCATCTTGGCCCCTAGTGGTTTCGGTGATTGGATGAAACACAAGATTACTGTGACTAACGTGTGTTTTGCAGAAACAGGGATGAGTTAGGTCACGGTAATGGCGACGATACAGACATATGGAGTTCATGTCCCCTGATGGATATCGTTTCGGTTTTCAAAGGACGGACGACGAAGACGGTGGTAGACTAGGCTAAGTGTCACATGGTGTTGGAGGACACTTAGGTAGTCTTAGGTCTTTGTTTTTTCCTTTGGTCGTACTATAAAGGGGAGCGTGAATCAGTAGCTTGACCTAGATGAGTCTATTGAGGTAGGTGTGGTGCACACTTGTTATTTCATAGCCCTAGGTAGCTCAGAGAGATGCCTTATGTCGAGAGGAACAAAAGTCGTTAAGACCGCGTCGCAATCCGAGTTCGTTATGGCCTTGTAAAAGGCATCGGACGCTGGTTGAGTGGGCATCAGAGGCTCCGATGCTCACACCGACTTAGGGTTTGGTCTGGTGCGTGGCATTGGAGGCTCCGATGGTTCCACATCGGATGCTCCGGTGTCACTGTTCACTTGCGAGTGAACTGTGAGTGGCATCAGACGCTGGCATCGGACGCTGAGGGCCAGCGTCCGATGGCCGTCCAGAGAGGTTCAAATGGCATCAGACGCGTCCGATGCAGGGGCATCGGATGCTGCCCAGCGTCCGATGCTCCTTTAACAGGTCTGACAAGAGAGTACAGTCGACCGTTGGTCGAGGTCATCGGAGCCTCTGATGCCATGCATCGGAGCCTCTGATGCCATGCATCGGAGCGTCCGATGCCCCCGCAGAAACCCTGTCTAGAGCTGTTTTTGGATGGCCGGTTGGGGGAGTATATATACTTCCTTCCCTCCATCCATTTGAGTGTTCTTGCCACTTCCATCAGCTGAGAAACACATTGTGAGTGTGAGTGAGTGCAAGAGCCCTAGTGAGGTTGAGTGATTTGCTAATTGTGAGAATTAGACACCTCCTAGTGAGAATTGAGTAGCAAGTGTGCATCCATCCATCTCTTTGGCCTTGTGTTGGTCAAGTGAGAGTTCTAGCTTGTTACTCTTGGTGATCGGCATCACCTAGATGGCTTGGTGGCGATCGTGAAGCTTGGAGAGCATCCGGTGGCATTGTGAATGACCCAAGCAAGCTTGTGACCGGTAGTGAGCGATTCACCGGGCCGGAGCGGCGAAGAATCAGCTCGTAGTGAGCACTTGATCCTTGCGCGGATCAAGGGGGAGCGATACCCTTGCGCGGGTGTGCGAATACATGGGTGTATGTCGAGTCTCTGAGTGATGAGTGATTGTCAACTAGGATGATGCACATGTTCTTTGGCTTGTGTTGTGCAGGTGTCGAGCACGGATATAGTGATCGAGGGCAAGGTGAAGGTCAAGTAGAGACGTGCTGTGCCGATGGACCGAGAGTGGCGAAGGGCGGACGTAAGGCTTGGACTGAGGGACTGGTGGCCTGAGGATCAGCTGTGGTGGCTGACAGCATGGGACAACGACGAGCGGAGACTTGCGGTCATGTGTTGCCTGAGTCGTGGACTTGGGGACACGTGTCGGTGGACGGGGTGCACGGGAGGTGCATCCCATCTACGACGTCGGTTTGGTGGTTGAGCCAGGGAAAAACCATCGGGTGGACGGTTTCCAGGTTTGGGCCTCAAAACCTGGGGGTGGATGGTTTCCGGGTTTGGCCACAAAACTCGGGCTGAGGACGGTTTCCAGGTTTGGGCCTCAAAACCTAGGCGCTGCGGGCTTGCTGAGTTTGAGCCTCAAAACTCAGATGCTGGTGGGCTGGTTTCCCGGTTTGGGCCTCAAAACCAGGGGTTGGCTGGAAAGGCTGGTTTCCCGGTTTGGGCCACAAAACCGGGGGTGCAGAGCGAGGGCGGCACGTGGCGGCAATCGGGAGGTTGCGTCGAGGCAACACTACGACTTGTGCGGGCGTGGCCGTCGGATTCACCTACCACCGAGTTGGTCCAGAATAACCCTAGGGTTTAGCTGGTTCGCTCTGTAATTAGAGAGGGGTAGAGTAGGAATTAGAAATTAGGATAAGTAGAGGGAGACACCCTCCTCCCTTCCTATCTCAGTTATTTGCTCTTTGCTTCTAGGGTTTCCTGCTCTCCCAATCCCCTGCTGTAGCTAGTTGAGATCCGCAGAGAACCATACCTCTGTGTACTGGAGATTTTGAGGAAGTGAGGCCGTAACCTCAGTGTTGTAGCGTGTGGTAGCCACACGGTTGCAGATCGATGTGTTGATTCGCGTTTTGATTCGTGTTCTTCGTTTCTCCGCGATTTTCCCGTCACTCGATCTCTCTCTCTAGTGCGTCTTTGCGAAATCCGTTTGAATTATCTTGTTCGTATTTGAAAGGAGATCATTTCCACCGAAGAAATTTATCTATCTCCCTACGAACAAGTACATCGGGTTGATTTTGTTTTCGTGGCGCTTTTTCGTTCTTGATCTTCCCTTTTCGATTTCCTGGTGATTGGATCTATTTGAGCGGATGATTTCTTGGGCATAGTCTCCTAACTACCCCGTGATCATCTTCTCCAAGTTTGGGAACGTGGGATTTTGATTTGGATCGAATTTGGAGAGATTTGGAGAGGAGGCGACTGAAATCGCCCTCTCTGCTCGTTGGCGGACAGTCCGCGGTTTTGACCGGCGGACAGTCCGCGCGTCGGGTTTGGCCGGACCAGTGGCCAGACTCCGCGCTGAGGAGCAAGTGATTTTTGAACCGCGGACAGTCCGCCGTTGTGTTTGGCGGACAGTCCGGGAACGTCCAGGGACTTTGCAGCAACCTTGCTGTTTGGCGAGTTTTGCCGGCGGACAGTCCGCCACTCACTCGCGGACAGTCCGGCAGTACCGCGGACAGTCCGAGACCCCAGGGCCGGACAGTCCGGGAATTGCCTGAAGCTTCCGGTTTAGTGCATTTGCTCGCCCGGCTTGTTCGCTTGGTTTCCGGACTTCTCGTTTGGCCCTATAGTTGACCAAGGAACCTCTCTAGGTATCTTTGCTACTTGTTAGCATAGGTATTTAGGAGTTTCTCGACGTAGCCGTCAATCTACGTTCGGGACTTGGTTTTTGGGTTTGAGTTCGAGCCGAAACTTTTGGAGTGTGGTTTGCTACTTCTTTGTGGTGCTCTGCTGTGATCCTAGGGATCATCCACCCTCTTCCAAGGGTCGTGAGCATCACGGTTTCGGTCGCCGTTTCTCGGGGTTGATTTTGGGACATTTGGCCAAAGTTTCGAGAGAATTTTTTGAGCTCCCATTCACCCCCCCTCTGGTCGCCTTGCTAGTGCTTTCTCGGTCCTTCAATTGGTATCAGAGCGGGTTAAGGATCTTCTACCTTAGCCGGTTCCAGATCCACAAAAGGCGACATGGATCACGACGTGGGCAAACCGCCGTTTTTCGATGGGACGAACTATGCGTATTGGAAGATACGCATGTCGGCCTATCTGCAGAGTTTGGGTGCTTCTATCTGGGATATTTGCAACTCTGCCGATTACGTGGTCTTGGCTGCACGTGTCTCTCAGCTTCAGATCGATGAGCACGATGCCAATAGCCGAGCCCGTAATGCTCTTTTCTCATGTTTGAGCATGAGTGAGTTTGATCGCGTTTCTCACCTCGCTATGGCTTGGGAGATTTGGGCTACCCTCATGCGTTTCCATGAGGGAACCTCTCAAGTCAAAACCCATCTCTACGAGTCGTTCAAGCGAGAGTATGAGAACTTTCGACATATGCCCGGCGAGAGCATAGAAAGTTTATTCGCTCGCTTTCAGGTGATTGTCAACAGGATGAGGGCTAACAAGGAGCTGTTGCCTTTCGACGATCATGAGAGAGCTTTAAAGCTTTTGCATACTCTCGATCGGTCGGTGTGGGATTCCAAGGTTCAAGCGATCATCGAATCGCCGAACTATGAGACCCTCACGTGCGACGAGCTCTTCAGTAAGCTCAAGTCCAGTGAGATTGACGCCATGGCGAGGGCTTCTTATGAAAATCCTTCTGGCCCGTCAATGGCTTTGGTTTCTGGCTCTTCTGCTAACTCCTCTGGAGGCTTTGCACTTTCCTCTCTTCTTTCTATCACAGAGGAGCAGCTGGAGTTCATGGGGGATGACGAGTTGGCTTTGCTCGCCAACTGGTTCTCGCGGTTCCACAACAACCGCATGAACCGTCGCCGCGGAGGAGGACGCTCAGGATGCTATGAGTGCGGCGACCCCAACCACTTCATCGCCAATTGCCCAAAGAAGAACAAGCAGACCTTCGGCAAGGCGGACCATGGGCACAAGTACGACTCCGGCAAGCGCAAGGACAAGCATGTCCCCCCAAGGCACAAGCGGAGGGGCGGCTTCGACAAGGAGTACATCAAGACCAAGTACTTGGAGAAGGCCCAGGCTGAGCAGCGTGCATTCTTCGCCACGCTCAGCGACGTCGACGGCTCGGATGACGACTCTGCTTGCTCAAGCGACGACGAGTCCGAGAAGAAGAAGAGGATCGAGGACAAGCTGAATGGCCTCTGCTTCTTCGCCGACGATGACGGCTTCTGCACCATGGCCCTCGATGGCGAGCTGGAGACTCCTCGGAACGACGGCGACGACGACGACACCTCCCAGGTATCTCTCACCTACGACGAGCTTTCTACTGAGGTTGAGAAGCTTACTGCCGCGCTCCTTAGTCAGGACAAGTTGCTTAGGCGTGCCGCTAGAGAGCGCAAGGAGTTTAGGCAGAAGTGGGAGGATACGGTGAAGGAACTTGATTCTGTCAAGTCCACCGTGGTTGTCACCGATGAGGAGGAGTGTGAGATGTGCACCACGCACATGACTGACCTTCTCACTTTGAGAAGTAAGTATATTGAGTTGGTAGGAGAGGTGGATGAGCTGAAGGCTAGACCTTCGCTGTTGGGTGCGTGCAAGACTTGTCCTGTCTTGCAATCCGAGTTGGCAGAGAAGAATGCCAAGATTGTGTCTCTTGAGGAGGCCAGCTCGGGTAGCACTTGTGTGACTAGGTGCGCGCTGTGTGAGGGTTTGGAGATGGAGATAGCCAATGTGAAGCATGACAAGATGCAAACCGAGGAGGAAAACACATACCTTCGAACCATCTTGTCATGGGTGTCTTGTGGTGAGCCACAGCTCGGGATGATGATCTCCCAATTCAAGCGAGCTGCTGGAGGTCCTGGTGTAGGTTTTGCTCCGGGTGTTGATCTTTTTGCTTTTGGGAAGATTGGAGAGTCGAGTGGTCTAAACCCATGTGAGAAGCCCAACTCCACCACTACTGCCAAACTTACCAAGCTTCCACCCAAAGAGCCTCTCAAGCCAAACACCAGTGATGGGGTTTTTGTTGAGCCTCCGAGAGCTCCACCCAAGAACCAGCAATGGGCTCCCAAACCCAACCACCTAAAGAACAAGCTGGACACAATGCCACCTATCCAGGAGGAGTGTATGCCACAGAAGGGCAAGGTGATCCACACCCACCACCGTGAGTACCAACAACCCCCTTTGAGAGCGGTGAGGTACCACTGTGAGCACTGTGGGAGAGATGGACACTTGAGTGAGTTCTGCTTTCGGCGCAAGAGAGAGGCGCACCGGGCAAAGGAGATGAACAACACGGACATGTACCATCCTTTCCATGATGTACATGTGCCGAATGTTCAGAGGAGAGCTCCGAGGAGAGCAGCTAGGCCCAGAGGTCCAGAACCTCAAGTTCCCAGGCCTAGGCAGAGGAGAGCTCCGAGGAGAGATGCTAGGCCTAGAGGTGCAGTACCTCAAGTTCCTGGGCCTAGGCCTCGTAGAGAGCGTGCCCGGCGGGAGCCTGCAGTTGCAGGATTTGGACCCCGTGGCAGTGGCTTTGTAGCTGAGTGTTTTTCCCCACCGCGTTTTGAGTATCGCGATGAACGCTCCTTCCTTAGCGGACCACGTTCTTCTAAACGTGGTGATCGCTTCATCCATAGATGTGCTAGGAATGGTTTTTTCCTTGACCGTTCTTTTGAGCAGCCTGCCCAACACTGGTATTCTTCCTACTTCACTAACCCCAGTGTTGGACCGTATGCTCACCCTATGTCTTTTTATTGATGTAGGTAAAAAGATTGGAGAACGTTTGGTTGGTGGATTCTGGGTGTTCGAGGCACATGACCAGAAATGCCAGGTGGTTCTCCAGTCTTAGTCCGGTCGCCGGAAAGGAGTATATTACCTTCGACGACAATAGCAAAGGTAAGGTGCTGTCTCGTGGGTCTGTGCGAGTTAATGAGCACTTTGTGTTGCGCGATGTTGCTCTTGTTTCTAACTTGCATTTCAACCTTCTTTCTGTTTCGCAACTTTTCGATGATGACTATGAGATTCGTTTTAAACCGAATCTCAGTCGTATTTTGGATCCTCAGGGCAATCTTGTATGTGTGATTTCGCCCTTTGGAAAAGTCTTTCGTGCGGATTTCTCGGAATCGTTTGGAATTTCTCGTTGTCTTTTGGCTGGACCTTCCTCCTCTGATCTTTGGAAGTGGCATAGGAGACTTGGTCATTTGAGCTTCGACTTGCTTGCAAGGCTTAGTTCACTTGGCTTAATCCGAGGATTGCCTAAGTTATCCATGGAGAAGGATCTTGTTTGCCATTCTTGAGACATGGGAAGATGGTTGCCGCTCCCCACCATCCAGTGACTCAGGTCATGACTAATTGCCCTGGAGAGCTTTTGCACATGGACCTTGTTGGTCTGGCTCGGGTGAGCTCGGTTGGGGGAAGTGGTATGTACTTGTTGTTGTCGACAATTTTTCGAGATATTCATGGGTCTTCTTTTTAGCTGAGAAGACCGAGACTTTCTCCCTTGCATGCAATCTGATTTTGCGTCTTCAGAATGAGTTCCCTTTGAACTCTATGCGAGCCATTCAGAGTGATAATGGTTCCAAATTCAAGAATTCAGATTTTGAGAAGTTTTGTAACTCTTTGGGCTTAGAGCATCAGTTTTCTTCCCCCTACACACCGCCTCAGAATGGTGTTGTAGAAAGGAAGAATCAGACCCTTGTAGAGATGGCCAGGACGATGCTCGATGAGCATAGGACTCCTAGGCGATATTGGGCCGAAGCCATGAGCACTGCTTGCTACATTTCCAATCGCATTTTTCTTCGAGCTTTTTTTTAAAAAAACCTCTTATGAGTTGCGTTTTGGAAAACTTCCCAAGGTGAGTTATTTTTGAGTCTTTGGTTGCCATTGTTTTATACTCAAAAAGGGCAACTTGGACAAGTTTGAGTCTCGTTCTTTTGACGGTGTGTTTTTGGGTTATGGCACTCACACTCGAGCTTATCGTGTACTTAACCTTGATACTAACCGAGTCATGGAGACATCAGATGTCACCTTCGACGAGACCATGGTTTGTCCTTCTTCTTGTTTTGAGCGTGCAGGTGATCATGAGGTTGGCGAACCTCTTTTCGATGATGAAGAAGAAGGTGCTGAAGGGATAGATGACCCAACACCTCCTCCACCTGCTGTGCCGCAAAGAGCGGTTTCTACGACGACTCACGGCCCTGACACGTCTTCTTCCTGGGGGCCGTGGGATCCGCCACCTCGAGCGGTACCCTTTGTACCCGAGGAGGCACCGGCTGCTGTTGAGGAGGAGGCCACTTCGGCAAGGGAGGCGCCACGACACATTCAGCGCCAGCACCCTCCTCAGCAGATGATCAGCAGCATCGACGAACGCGTCACCCGGTCAAGGCAAATCTCTCACTTTGCTCATTCTGCTTTTGTTGCTGATTTTGAACCCAGGGATGTTGGACACGCTCTGACGGATCCGGATTGGGTCAATGCCATGCATGAGGAGTTAGAAAACTTTGAGAGAAATCGGGTTTGGGTTCTAGTGTCTCCACCTTCTGAGTGTCATCCAATTGGGACAAAATGGGTTTTAAAAACAAACAGGGAGAAGATGGCCATGTTGTGAGAAACAAGGCCAGACTCGTAGCCCAGGGATATAGTCAGAAGGAGGGGATAGACTATGAGGAGACATTTGCTCCTGTAGCTCGTTTGGAGGCTATTAGGATACTCTTGGCTTTTGCTGCATCCAAAGGTTTCAAACTTTTTCAAATGGATGTCAAGAGTGCCTTCTTAAACGGCTACATAGAAGAGGAGGTGTATGTTAGACAACCCCCGGTTTTGAAAATCCCAAGTTTCCAAACCATGTCTTTAAACTCCACAAAGCTTTGTATGGTTTGAAACAAGCCCCTAGAGCCTGGTATGATAGGTTGAAAACCTTTTTGCTTGCTAAGGGTTTTAAAATGGGATGTGTAGATAAAACGCTCTTTCTCCTCAAGCAAGGCACTGATACTCTCTTGGTCCAAATTTACGTGGATGATATCATTTTTGGTGGTTCTTCTTACGCTTTGGTTGCCAAGTTCGCAGATACTATGAACAGAGAGTTCGAGATGAGCATGATGGGCGAGTTGACGTTTTTCCTCGGACTGCAAATCAAGCAGTCTCGGGAGGGAACGTTCGTGCACCAGGGGAAGTACACCCGGGACATTCTGAAGAAATTCGACATGGGTGAGGCCAAGCCTCTTCCAACACCCATGGCGACCACGACGGCCCTGGATGCGGACAAGGAGGGAGAAGCAGTGGATCAGAAGGAGTACCAGAGTATGATCGGGTCGCTGCTGTACCTGACGGCGACACGCCCGGACATTCAGTTCGCGGTGTGTCTCTACGCGCGCTTTCAGTCGTCGCCGCGCACTTCGCACCGTCAGGCGGTCAAGCGCATTATGAGGTACTTATCCTTCACTCCAGAATTTGGGATTTGGTATTCTGCTTCCTCCAACCTTTCCCTTTGTGGTTATTCCGATGCCGATTTTGCTGGATGTCGCATTGATCGCAAGTCCACTTCTAGGACTTGTCAGTTTATTGGTTCTTCTCTTGTATCGTGGTCTTCTCGCAAGCAGTCTAGTGTCGCCCAGTCTACCACGGAGGCTGAGTATGTTGCTGCGGCTAGCTGCTGTTCCCAGTTACTCTGGATGATGGCCACTTTGCGTGATTTTGGTCTGAGCTTTTCTCGTGTTCCATTGCTTTGTGATAGCACGAGTGCGATTAGCGTTGCTAAGAACCCCGTGCTGCACTCGAAGACCAAACACATTGATGTGCATTTTCATTTTCTACGAGACCACTATGAGAAGGGTGATATCGACCTTCGCCATGTCGATACTCATCATCAGCTTGCTGATATTTTCACCAAGCCTTTGGACCAATCAACCTTTAATCGGTTGAGAGGTGAGCTTGGTGTGTGTTTCCCCTTTTAGATGGGGGAAACATTTTGCCTCCTGTATGATACACTGACTTTGTGTTTTCAGTTGGTTTTGCCTCTTTTGGTTTATTCATGCATCTTTGCATTTCAGCATACGCTATTACATTCTGAGCTTCATGAATATAGTCTGAAGAATGCATCTATGCTCTGTGTAGTCTTTGCTCGGATGCTTTATGTAGATGCTGTAGCTTATGCTCCTTCTGATCACTAATACATACTGTGAGCTGAGCTATTTTTGAATGGTGAATTTGATAATGAACTTAAAACTTAAAAATGTTCACCATTGAGATATGCAACTAGCATGTGTAGGATGTGTCGAAGTCACTTATGCTATTTATGTATGCTAGGTTGCTATGTCTCTAGTGTTGAGTCATTCACTTGCTTAGTATGTCATATTATGTTTAAAATCTGAACCAAGTTAAGTGAATTGGAAAGATCGAGATGGGTTTGCTTGTTAGCACCTCACAGTTTCGAGACTGTTTCTCATTGCACTTTGAGTTAAACTTGAGCTGTGTAGTGCATGACCGAAACTGCTGCTTTAAGCTTCTGATTGCTTCTGCATAGGCTTCGCACAGTTGGAAAGTTAGGCAATAACAAGCATTCAACCTCTCGCAGTCACATGCTGTTTTCTGAACTTGTGTAATTTCACCGCTTCAACTCCGATTAAAATTTGAACTCACGAGTGTATGTTTCATTTGGTATCAGCATGATGATTAAACTGTGCTAGGGGTAGTTCACCTTGTATACATGGTTAGCGCTTGTTTGACTTCCTGTCTATACATGTCTTGTGCTATTTTGTTGGTGAATATCTTTTCGGCTGAAAACTGCTCACATGTTCATATTTCATTCTTAGTGATCAGTTTGAGCCTTTGCTGGCAGTCTGTGCATTTTATGAGTCATCGGATTCAGACTCTGTAGAGCATCTTTGTACTCTTTTGAGTATACTCCTGAACCTCCTAACTTACATTTTGACTCATATGCATTTTGGAAGGGGAAGAAACTTGCCGTTTTGCACTTTTGATGGTGCATTTGCTGAGGGGGAGCACTTTTTCTTGATAAGTGCATTTTCAACTAAGGGGGAGAAATTTGACAAATCATGTGTTCTTCGGATGTTTAACTTAGGGGGAGATATTGCAAATCATTTGCTTTCCGAGTTGAACTAAGGGGAATCCTCCTGGTTATGTGCACTACTTGAGAGGGAGTTCGCTTCTTTTGCCTCTTGTTGACCGTAAGGTTTTGGTGTCGAGCTTTCTTGCTAGTTGTGTTGAGCCTCTGTGCCTCTTTCTTGAGGGACTAGCATTTTGCTTCGATTGTTCAGTTGGTATCTGCTAGCGGTGTTGAGCCTGTTCTACCTCTTCTTGAGGGCTAGCTTTGCTTTGCTTGGTCGCGTCGAGCCGTTGCCCATGTCTTTGGGGACCAAGTTCTCCTTGCTCTTTCCACTTGACCTTCTTCGGCTTTGCTATGCTTTTGGGTCATTTGGTCGAGTTTTCTCTTCCTCCTTCCTTCCTTCTTCTTTCTTTTCCATTATGATTTGTGTGAGTGTGTAGTTGACAATGCACTCATCAAGGGGGAGATTGCGAATACATGGGTGTATGTCGAGTCTCTGAGTGATGAGTGATTGTCAACTGGGATGATGCGCATGTTCTTTGTCTTGTGTTGTGCAGGTGTCGAGCACGGATACAGTGATCGAGGGCAAGGTGAAGGTCAAGTAGAGACGTGCTGTGCCGATGGACCGAGAGTGGCGAAGGGCGGACGTAAGGCTTGGACTGAGGGACTGGTGGCCTGAGGATCAGCTGTGGTGGCTGACAGCATGGGACAACGACGAGCGGAGACTTGCGGTCATGTGTTGCCTGAGTCGTGGACTTGGGGACACGTGTCGGTGGACGGGGTGCACGGGAGGTGCATCCCATCTACGACGTCGGTTTGGTGGTTGAGCCAGGGAAAAACCATCGGGTGGACGGTTTCCAGGTTTGGGCCTCAAAACCTGGGCGTGGATGGTTTCCGGGTTTGGCCACAAAACTCGGGCTGAGGACGGTTTCCAGGTTTGGGCCTCAAAACCTAGGCGCTGCAGGCTTGCTGAGTTTGAGCCTCAAAACTCAGATGCTGGTGGGCTGGTTTCCCGGTTTGGGCCTCAAAACCGGGGGTTGGCTGGAAAGGCTGGTTTCCCGGTTTGGGCCACAAAACCGGGGGTGCAGAGCGAGGGCGGCACGTGGCGGCAATCGGGAGGTTGCGTCGAGGCAACGCTACGACTTGTGCGGGCGTGGCCGTCGGATTCACCTACCACCGAGTTGGTCCAGAATAACCCTAGGGTTTAGCTGGTTCGCTCTGTAATTAGAGAGGGGTAGAGTAGGAATTAGAAATTAGGATAAGTAGAGGGAGACACCCTCCTCCCTTCGTATCTCAGTTATTTGCTCTTTGCTTCTAGGGTTTCCTGCTCTCCCAATCCCCTGCTGTAGCTAGCTGAGATCCGCAGAGAACCACACCTCTGTGTACTGGAGATTTTGAGGAAGTGAGGCCGTAACCTCAGTGTTGTAGCGTGTGGTAGCCACACGGTTGCAGATCGATGTGTTGATTCGCATTTTGATTCGTGTTCTTCGTTTCTCCGCGATTTTCCCGTCACTCGATCTCTCTCTCTAGTGCGTCTTTGCAAAATCCGTTTGAATCATCTTGTTCGTATTTGAAAGGAGATCATTTCCACCGAAGGAATTTATCTATCTCCCTACGAACAAGTAGATCGGGTTGATTTTGTTTTCGTGGTGCTTTTTCGTTCTTGATCTTCCCTTTTCGATTTCCCGGTGATTGGATCGATTTGAGCGGATGATTTCTTGGAGATAGTCTCCTCACTACCCTGTGATCATCTTCTCCAAGTTTGGGAACGTGGGATTTTGATTTGGATCGAATTTGGAGAGATTTGGAGAGGAGGCGACTGAAATCGCCCGCTCTGCTCGTTGGCGGACAGTCCGCGGTTTTGACCGGTGGACAGTCCGCGCGTCGGGTTTGGCCGGACCAGTGGCCAGACTCCGCACTGAGGAGCAAGTGATTTTTGAACCGCGGACAGTCCGCCGTTGTGTTTGGCGGACAGTCCGGGAACGTCCAGGGACTTTGTAGCAACCTTGCTGTTTGGCGAGTTTTGCCGGTGGACAGTCCGCCACTCACTCGCGGACAGTCCGGCAGTACCACGGACAGTCCGGGACCCCAGGGCCGGACAGTCCGGGAATTGCCTGAAGCTTCCGGTTTAGTGCGTTTGCTCTCCCGGCTTGTTCGCTTGGTTTCCGGACTTCTCGTTTGGCCCTATAGTTGACCAAGGAACCTCTCTAGGTATCTTTGCTACTTGTTAGCATAGGTAGTTAGGAGTTTCTCGACGTAGCCGTCAATCTACGTTCGGGACTTGTTTTTTGGGTTTGAGTTCGAGCCGGAACTTTTGGAGTGTGGTTTGCTACTTCTTTGTGGTGCTCCGCTGTGATCCTAGGGATCATCCACCCTCTTCCAAGGGTCGTGAGCATCACGGTTTCAGTCGCCGTTTCTCGGGGTTGATTTTGGGACATTTGGCCAAAGTTTCGAGAGAAATTTTTGAGCTCCCATTCACCCCCCCTCTGGTCGCCTTGCTAGTGCTTTCTCGGTCCTTTAGGGTGCTCCAACGAGGACTAGGGGGGTGTGCCGACACCTCGATACCTCGGCAAAAAGATCGTCGAGTCATCTCTACTCTTTTACCTACGCATTTACTTTCAAGCAATTCAATTCCGCATTACTACTTGTTGTTCATTCTATATTGGATTGCTTTGCTAGAGTAGGAGTGGTTTAGACTTGGTCTTTTGTGCGGTAGAATAAAGAGAATCACACTTCTAGGCACTAGGGGGTTAATTGAGGCTCGATAGGTTTTATTATTGCAAGAAGTTTTAGAAAAGCCCAATTCACCCCCCCTCTTGGGCATCTTGATCCTTTCAATTGGTATCAGAGCCTCGTGCTCTCGATTTAGGCTTAACCGCCTAAAGTTAAGATGTCCCGAGGTGATGGACCACCTCCCATATTTGAGGGAGACGACTTTCCATATTGGAAAATCCGTATGGAGTCGTACCTAGAAGCGGTTGATGTGAAATGCCGCGATGCCGCCATAACCGGGTTCCCCAAACCCAAGGAGGGCACTAGCCTCACGCCACATGAGGAAGAAAATGAGAAGTGGAATGCAAAGGCCAAAAACATTCTTTTTAGAGGCATTTGCAAGGATGTGTTTAACCGCGTCCGGAACCACAAGAATGCCCATGATCTATGGGATAACATTTGTGCTCTCCATGAGGGGACCAAGAGTGAGCGTGAGGAGAGATATCATTTAGTTATGCAAAAGCTTCATTCTTTTGATATGCATGCTAATGAAAGTGCAAATGAAATGTACTCACGCTTGAATGTTCTTGTAGAAGAACTCAATGGACTTGGCCTCACACAAATGCAACCATCCGATGTTATGAGGAAGATTCTTTGTGTCCTTCCAATTGAGAAGTATGGACACATCGTTACGGTGCTACATCAAGGTGATCTTTCCACCGCTACACCAACTCAAATCTTGGGAAAGATCAATGCGCATGAGATGTACATGCACATCACACCAAGTGGTGGCTCCTCCACCGACAAGAAGAAGGACTTGGCCTTCAAAGCTAGCCATGACAAGAAGGGCAAGTCCAAGGCCATTGTGGTGCATCATGAGAGCTCAAGTGATGAAGATGATTCCAACATTGCTCTCATGGTGAGAAGGACCACCAAGATTTTGAAGAAGCTTCACAAGAATGGAGTCAACTTTGACTCAAGAAAGAAGAAGTTCTTCACAAGTAGCAAGAGGAGGCCAATCTCCGAAATGGATTGCTACAATTGCGGTGACCTTGGCCATCTTGCTCATCAATGCACCAAGCCCAAGAAAGAGAGCTACAAGAACAAGAACAAGGGCAAGAAGTATGACTCATCAAGTGAAGATGAGAAGAAGGATGAAAATCCCTACTACAAGAAGGATGGCAAGAAGAAGAAGCAATACCACAAGAAAGGTGGGAAGGCTTACATTGTTGGTGATTGGCTCACCGACATTGAATCCTCCGGTGGCTCATCAAATGAAGATAGTGATGATGAGAAGGAGAAGGTGGCCGCTCTAGTCATTGGCTCCTTTACACCACCACCACCACCACCGTCGCCATCATCATCTACACACCTATGCCTTATGGCCAAGGGTGACCGGAAGGTACAAAACGATGATGACTCTAGTGATAGTGATAGTGATGGTGAATTTGAGGCTCCCACTTATGATGAACTTGTCAAATTGCTAAATGACTACTCTAAAATCATAAGAAAGACTAGAGCTAAAAATGAAAAGCTTGTTGATGAAAATGAATCTCTTGTTGAAAAATGTGATCATGCTATTCATGCTAGTGATGAACTAAAGAATGAACTTGCTACTATGTCATCCACTATCAAGGAGCTCAAGTCTTCTAACAAAGAGCTTAAAACTAAAAATGAGAAACTTGATAAGATGCATAGTGACTTTACCACTAGTTATCAATTGCTCAAAGAACAATACACTCAAGTGAAAGTAGATTATGATACTCTCACCATTGCTTATGATATGCTTTCACATGAGACACTTGATGCTCCTAACCTTGTTGTTAAGTGTGACATAGCAACATCTTGTGAGGACTTGGTTAGTGAGCATGATGAGCAAAGAGCTAGTGGCAAGGGCAAGAATGTGGTTGTGGCCGATCACTATGATGATTATATCAAGATCAAGAATGAGAATGCAAAGCTCAAGGTTGATCTAGAGAGGCTTGCAACCACAAAGCAAGTCATTGTTGAGACCCGAGATGATGAGTATAGCATGACACTTGAGCTTGACATGCTAAAAGAAGAGAACAAGAGATTGAAGATGGAGAGAGATTACAAGATGACACCATCTCAATTAGAGCTCCAACAAGAGAATGACAAGCTCAAGAGAGAGAAGGAGCACCTCACCACCGGGTTGAAGAAATTCACCAAGGGACAATGTCTTCAAAGTGAGCTACTCATGAACACCGTCATGAAGACTAATAGAAATGGCATTGGCTTCCTTGAAGAGAAGATGAAGCAACGCAAGAGCATCACTAAGCCAAAGAAGAAGAAGATTGGAAGATGCTATGAGTGTGGAAAGGAAGGTCACTTTGCTCATGATTGTGAAGAGCCAAAGCCCACACCCTTGCCCAAGCATGCTAGGCCCTTTGCTTTCAATGCTCACTACATGCTTAGACAAGACTCTAGTGGCAAGATGAAAGTCATGTTCATGGGGCCTCCTAACAAGAATAGGCCAAAGCAAATTTGGGTTGCAAAGTCACTAGTAGAGAAGGTTAAGGGACCGCAACAAGTTTGGGTCCCAAAAGCTCAAGCTTGATTTCTTATGTGTGTAGGTGAACTACAAGACCGGTGGATCTCATTGGGTGATTGATAGTGGTTGCACACAACATATGACCGGTGATCCCCGGATGTTCACCTCACTAGAAGAGAATGTCAATGACCAAGAGAAGATAACATTTGGTGACAACTCAAAGGGCAATGTCAAGGGATTGGGCAAAGTGACTATATCAAATGATCATACCATCTCCAATGTGCTTCTAGTTGCATCATTGAGCTTTAACTTGCTATCCGTTGGGCAACTATGTGATCTTGGCTTTCAATGTTTGTTCACCGACAAAGAAGTGGTTGTGACCAAGAAAGATGATGCACAAGTGATATTCAAAGGCTTTAGGTACAACAATCTCTATCTAGTGGATTTCACCTCCGAAGATGCCAACTTGAAGACATGTTTGTTCACTAAGCAATCACTTGGTTGGCTATGGCATAGAAGATTGGCTCATGTTGGAATGAACACTCTCAACAAGCTATTGAAGAAGGATTTGGTTAGGGGCTTGAAGGATGTCAAATTTGAGAAGGACAAATTGTGTAGTGCATGTCAAGCCAGGAAGCAAGTTGCAAACACTCATCCAACCAAAGCCTTTGTGTCAACATCAAGAGAGCTAGAGTTACTACACATGGATCTTTTTGGACCAACAACATATGCTAGCTTGGGTGGAAATCTCTATTGCCTAGTGATTGTTGATGACTACTCTAGATACACTTGGGTATTCTTTCTTCATGACAAATCCGAAGCAATCCCTTCTTTCAAGAAGTTTGCCAAGAGAGCCCAAAATGAGTTTGACTTGAAAATCAAGAAGATAAGAAGTGACAATGGAAGAGAGTTCGACAACACCCACATTGAGGAATATTGTGATGAAGTTGGGATCAAGCATGAAGTCTCCACAACCTACACACCACAACAAAATGGGGTAGTTGAGAGGAAGAACCGGACACTAATCACCCTAGCAAGGACTATGTTAGATGAGTACACTACACCGGAAAGATTTTGGGCGGAAGCAATCAACACCGCTTGCTATGCATCAAACCGGTTGTTCCCCCATCGTCTCCTTGGCAAGACCCCCTATGAGCTACTCAACAACAAGAAGCCGGATATATCATTCTTTAGAGTGTTTGGGTGCAAATGCTACATCTACAAGAAGCGCCAACACCTAGGGAAGTTTCAACGCCGATGTGATATTGGTTTTCTTGTTGGTTACTCATTGAAGTCCAAAGCATATCGAGCATTCAACCATGCCACCGGGATGGTAGAAGAAACATATGATGTGGAATTCGATGAATCTAATGGCTCTCAAGGAGAGCATGAAAATCTTGATGATGTAGGTGATGAACCATTGAGGGAAGCCATAAAGAACATGCCAGTTGGAGCCATCAAGCCTAAAGATGATGATGATGATGTGCAAGTCATTGACAAGCCATCCTCATCCAATGTACCACATGTTGATGACAAAGACGGGAGGGATCCATTTGAAGATACTCATGTCTCCCATGATCAAATGGTGGTACAAGCTCAAGATGTTGATGCTCCACAAGCGGCCCCTCAAGTGGTTGATCAAAGGACTACTCCTCTACTAAAAGCTCATCCTCAAGAACTCATCATAGGGAGTCCAACAAGGGGTGTAATGACTCGATCTCAAAAACTTGCTTTATATATTGAACATCACTCCTTTGTGTCTCTTGTTGAGCCTACCATTGTAGATGAAGCTCTAGGTGATCCGGATTGGGTGAATGCTATGCATGAAGAATTAAACAACTTCACCCGCAACCAAGTTTGGACACATGAAGAGCGACCCAAAGGCGCAAGAGTCATTGGAACAAAATAGGTGTTTAGGAACAAGCAAGACGATCAAGGCAAGGTTGTTAGAAACAAGGCAAGGCTAGTGGCAAAGGGGTTCTCTCAAGTTGAAGGTTTGGATTTTGGAGAGACCTTTGCACCAGTTGCAAGACTTGAAGCCATCTGTATCCTCCTTGCATATGCATCACATCATGACATTAAATTATATCAAATGGATGTGAAAAGTGCATTTTTAAATGGCTTCATAAATGAACTAGTCTATGTTGATCAACTTCCCGGGTTTGAAGACCCTAGATATCCTAATCATGTTTATAGGTTGTCCAAGGCGCTATATGGGCTCAAGCAAGCCCCAAGAGCATGGTACGAGCGCCTTCGGGACTTCCTCATTGAGAAGGGCTTCACCATTGGGATGGTCGACACCACACTATTCACCAAGAAGCTTGATGGAGAGATCTTCATTTGCCAAGTCTACGTTGATGATATCATCTTTGGGTCAACAAATGAAGCATATTGCAAGGAATTTGGTGACTTAATGTCGAAGGAGTTCGAAATGTCCATGATTGGAGAGCTCACATTCTTCCTAGGCTTTCAAGTCAAGCAATTGAAGGAGGGGACTTTCATATCACAAGAGAAGTATACAAAAGACCTCCTCAAGCGCTTCAACATGGATGATTGCAAGCCTATCAAGACTCCAATGCCAACAAATGGACATCTCGACCTAGATGTGGGAGGTAACCCGGTTGACCAAACTCTCTACCGTTCTATGATTGGTAGCTTGTTATATTTGACCGCATCTAGGCCCGACATCATGTTTAGTGTGTGCATGTGTGCTCGCTTTCAAGCCGATCCTAGGGAATCACATGTCATAGTGGTGAAGAGAATCCTTAGGTACCTAAAGCACACCCCAAGCATTGGCCTTTGGTATCCCAAAGGAGCTAACTTCCAACTCGTTGGGTATTCCGATTCAGATTACGCGGGTTGCAAAGTAGATAGAAAAAGCACATCCGGAGGGTGCCATTTGCTTGGGAGATCACTAGTTTCATGGAGTTCAAAGAAGCAAAATAGTGTGGCCTTGTCTACCGCCGAGGCGGAATACATAGCCGCAGGTGCTTGTTGTGCACAAATCCTTTACATGAAACAAACCCTTTTAGACTATGGTGTAGTTCTAGAAAGGGTACCTTTGTTGTGTGACAATGAGAGCGCGGTTAAGCTTGCTAACAACCCGGTTCAACACTCTCGCACAATGCACATAGATATTCGCCATCACTTCCTTAGAGATCATGTTTCCAAGAAAGATATATCCTTAGAGGGAGTTAGAACCGAAGATCAATTGGCGGATATTTTCACAAAACCCTTAGATGAGAACACCCTTTGTAGATTGCGAAGTGAGCTTAATGTGCTTGATCTAAGTAACTTTGTCAAAAGGTGAAAGGGGGTTGTCTTTGCATTGCATTGTATAATATGCCATGTTTAAATTATGTTATGCACATAGGCTTGTCAGATGTGGTTAAGATAACCGCCCTAAAAAGCGTGTGAAGAAGCTTACCCATGAGCAAACTTGACAAGCAACCTAGATTCAAATTCCGTATTGCATTGCATATGCATGGTTTTTGCTTTGTCGTTTCTTTTTTGGTTAAGTTTTGAGCAACCGCTGTGTTCGTCCACCGCTAGGGGGAGCATTTGAGGCTCCTAATGGTTGAGACCCCTAGTTTTGGTGGCCACATGTTGTCTTCTCGGGATTTATCGCCTATTTTCTCAAAAAAATGATATGTAGCCTATGGCAAAATATTTATAAAATTGAGGGTTTATGCGAGGATACTCATACTAGGTTCCAGCTGGTGTTTATTTGCCTCTTATTTGAGTTGGAACTTAGTTGGGAGAGGGAGCCGCAACGGAGGTCTTCAGAACTGTCATAAAAGCTGCATCGGAAGCAGCATCGGATGCTGCATCGGAAGCTAGCCTAGCATCCGATGCCTGCACTGTAGACAGCCCCGACTGGAACAGTGTTTTGCCAGCATCTGATGTGTCATCAGCGGAGGCTCCGATGCCCATCGGACGCTCCCCAGCATCCGATGCCATGGCACCGGAAGCATTCGATGCGATATCGGCCGTTCTGGAGCTCTCTGGACAAGCATCGGCGCGTCCGATGTGTTTTCAACGGCGCGTCCGATGCTCCTTTAAGCGGCGCTTTAGGGTCTTCTCACTGGCTATCCGGTCCCACCCGTCATACCAGTCCTCTTCATCCTCATCGCACCCATGCCCGATCCGCCGCCCCCGAGCACCCGAACCCTCACCACCGCGCGCATCCTCGCCCGAGCTTCTCGCCGTGCGCCACCGAGCTCTTCCACCTGCGCCTTCGCCGCCGTTCGCTGTGCTCCGCCGCGCCCGCAGCCGTGCTCCTCCACTAGTGTGCGCGGCTGCCGCTGTCAGTGATCCCCCACCCCTCGTCGGCGATCATGCCTCACTCGCCGAAAGTTCCTCTCTCCGGAGGTTCACCACGCCAGAGTCATCCTCTAGCTCCTTCACCTCTCCGGCGACCTTCCCCGGCCAGCACGATCCCCCAGTAAGCATCACCTCCCTCCTCCATGTCTCATGCCTATCACGTGTTCGCCGTAATGCTTCAAAGGTCGTTCCTCTAGTTTATGACCCCCATTCTCACCCAAACCCTTTGCAGCTCCCTTGGCGTGTCGTGTGGACCCCGGAACGTCAGTGCTTACCTCTTCTTGGGTTCGGTTCGTCGATTGCCAGGTAGCAAAGCCATTTCTCATCCTTATCCACATGCTTTGCTTCTGATAGGACCTCTCATCTCTCGTTATATGTTTCTTATATATCCTATCTATTCTCGCAGCGAGTCAGAGTCCGTGACAGTCGACAGCTTGGTCAGTTGGCAGTGACAGAGCACCCGGGGCCGAGCCCGTGGGTAAGGATCGAGGCCAAGCCTCGCGAGTGACAGCGACAGTTTGTGGATCAGTGACAGAGGGCAGTTGGTTCTTTCACCAGCAGTTTGTCTCACGTTCTTGCCAGCCATGCCGCGCTGCAAGAACGTCGGTGGTGGCCCTGGGGACTCTCCCCCCCCCCGTCGCCCTCCTTCCGGTCAGAGGCCCGGGAAGGCGAAGCTGATCACACGCAGGTAGCGCTCCAGGGATGAGCGCGAGGCAGACTAGGCTCGAGAGGTTGCCGCCGCCGCAGAGCGTGCAGAGCGTGGTGGTCGTACGGGCGGACTCAGGATTGAGGACCAGTTGTCCCCCGAGCAGCGCAGAGCAGTTGAGGAGGTTGAGCAGTTCCACCACTCTCCGACTGGCACGCTTATGGCTGCCGGTCGTCGGATGACTTTCACTGCTCCAGGAGTCGAGCCCGAGAGCTCGGGGTAGGGCCAGGCAGAGGCCGAGGCAGAGGCAGCTGAGGCAGAGGCACCATAGGCAGAGGCAGCAGAGGCCGAGGCAGAGGAGGAGGTCCCTGACGTGGTTCCCCCGCATCGGTCTACGCGTCGCAGGACACCGGTGCCACCCCGGTGAAAGGTCCAAATTGGCTAGAGGGGGGGTGAATAGCCTAATTAAAAATCTACAAAATTACTTAGGCAAACACTATTAGTATAACAAATGGCGAAGCTTCTTGCGCTAGCCTAATAGTGTGTTGCAAGCCACCTATCCACAAATTCTACCTAATTTTTCTATGTCACACAATCAACTAGAGCTAATATCAAATGCGAAATAAAGCTATCTAGCTCTAGTACAAGTATGATATACAAAAAGTATATGAGACAAGTGTGTGCAATAGATAGACTAAGCAAGCTAATCACAACTAGCTACACAAGTAATAGAATAAGAGATATACAACGAGGATAGTATCTAGACAAGAGAAATAGCTCAATGTAAATACACAAAGTAAATGAGCTAGATAGAGGTGGTTTCACCGAGCCTTCGGGATCGCCTAGTAGAGAGCCAATCACCGGTGAAGTTCACTCGTGATGCCAAACACCAAGATATGAATATGAAGACCAATCACCAAGAAGTGAAAGCAATCACAATAAGCACACAGGACACCAAGATTTATCCCGAGGTTCACGTGCTTGCCGGCACGCTACTCCCCGTTGTGTCGACCAACACTAGGTGACCCGGTGGCTAATCGGCGCAAAGCCAAGATCACAAAGAGCGCCACAAGAATCTACCGCTAGTGAGGTGGCTCAATGACACGAGCAATCCACTAAGGATGCCTCTTGCCGCTCCGGCGAGGTGAGGCTCCAAAACCTCTCACAATCACGAACGGTGGTGGCCAAGAACAATCTCCTTCTCTTGCCAAATCCACCTCAACACCTCCAAGCCGTCTACGCACCGGCAAATGCCAAGAGTAACAAGAAAACTCAATGCCGATGCGAAGAACTAGTGCCACTAGATTGAACTCTATCAAATCATGCACTAAATCACTCAATCTCACTAGGTTTGATCAAATCAACTTGGGAGATGAGTTGGGAGGCTTGCCAATGCTCACTAGTATGCTTAGGAATCAGAATGTGCAAAGGTGAGTCCATATGAGCCGGCCAAGCCCCTTAAATAGGCCATCCAAGTCGGCCTAACCGTTGGGCCCGAAACAGACGCATCGGACGTGCCGGTGTCGGGACCATCAGACGCTCCCTCAGCGTCCGATGCTCCGATGAGCACCAGGTGTCCCTATGCTACGAAATCAGCCCGTTAGATCCCAACGGTCACAAACTTTCCCGTGCTGGTTAAAGTGGCATCGGACGCGCCGATGCCTAGCATCGGATGCTCCGATGCCGCTACAAGATTTAGTCCTTATTCAGCGCCACATCGGACGCACCGGCATAGTTACATCAGACGCTCAACCCCTCCGTCCGATGACACAACAGAGAGGTTCCGGAGAGGTCCAGAACGCATCGGACGCGTCCGATGGTTCTGCATCGGACGCAGGCCAGCGTCCGATGTTCCCTGGACAGAAAGCTCGCGCCACGTCATAACCATCGGACTCTGCAACAGTGCTTTGCCAGCATCCGTTGCCAGCGTCCGATGCTTCCTCAGCAAATGACAGAAGTTAGGGTTTGCCATCGGACGCACGGTCCAGCGTCCGATGCTGCCGCCAGCAGCGTCCGATGCCCCTAACTCAGCACCTTTCATTTACTAACTTCTACCCTTGCTTCCATGCGCCAACACCAAAGTGTTTCAACACTTGTGCACGTGTGTTAGCATTTTGCAAAGCATTTTCCAAGGGTTTAGTTAGTCTCTCACTAGGTTTATAGTATCGATATGTTAGAGAACACCTAGTGGCACTTGAACACCGCATAAGCCATGAATTATCTCCTCTTAATAGTATGACTATCTGTCCTAAATGTGATCACACTCGCTAAGTGTCTTGATCACTAAAACAAAGAGCCCTATAGGTTATACCTTTGCCTTCAGGCCTCTTTGGTCATCTCTTCCCTTCTTCTCATGTTTCACCAATAGTAGAGCACTTGATCTATTTAGTGCTTGTGGCCATCACGATCCTTCATGGTTGCCATCTAGCTAGCTCCACCACTTGGCTTGGTCACAATCCTCTCTTATAAGCTACACACATGCTTAGTAATAGGATTAGACCAAATAGGTTTCATCAATTAACCAAAACCAAACTAGGGCTTTCAATCTCCCCCTTTTTGGTAATTGATGACAACCTATACAAAGATATGTGATTTAAATTTGAGTAACCACATTGATAGTATTAGCTCCCCCTACATATGTGCTATAAAGTTTGGTTCTAAATTTGGCACATATGTATGATTATGAAATGTGGATGAGCAATACTACCAATGATGATGCTAAGGCATAAGAATGGACCTTTGAAGCGTGATACCAATCGGAGTGCACATGTTAAACCATCCTTAGCATCATTTGTCACTAGACATACATCAAAACTCAAGAACCCCATGAGATCAACATAATAATAAGACTCTTGAACCACTTGAAAATACTAAAATACAAGTATGTCTGGTTATCATCCTATTCGTGCTAGTGAGTCATATCATCAATCATGTTCTAACACTAGCATTCACCACATAAGCGTGAAAATCAAAAAAAAAATAGCTTATGCAATGCAATCAATCATATGCATATCTCAAATGCAACATACATGTTTATGAGCTTGCTCCCCCTATTTGTATGCTCCGATCCCACTTGAAGCATTTGAAGGTTTACTTAGCATTCTCCCTCATATCTTTGTAATCATTTCTCCCCCTTTGTCAACAATTAGCATAAAAGTGGGGCAAGTTTTTAATGAAAGGAGGCAATCTCTATATGTGGGGATCAAACTAAGTCAAGTTATGGCTTAATCTAGCTCATGAGCATAGGATATTTAACACAGTTTGCTCTAGAGTAAGCTTCTTCACACATCTTACAATGGTTATCTTACTCACGTTGGTTAAACACCCATTGCTCATTTACTAGACCAAACACTAGAGTTACAAGCTCACAAACGAGTTATATGCTACCACTAGATCAAGTCAAACATAGAAGCAATAGTGGTACCATATATACTTCAAATTCATTTGGTTTACCATGAATGAACCTACATAAGCAATGTGATGACTAGATGAACTAGATCACAACCTAATGCACATGCCAAACAATTTCACCTTTGCTTTCTTGGAGGAGAGGCATGTCATAAGTGGAGGTGCATTCAACTCATGTTGGAGAAGTCTAGGATATTCAATTCATTCCTTAGCTTGCAAAACCTTCTCTCATCTAGTGGCTTGGTGAAGATGTCGGCAAGTTGATCATCGGTGCCCACACTCTCAATAGATATGTCTTTCTTTGCTTGATGATCTCTAATGAAGTGATGCTTTATGTCAATGTGCTTTGTTCTTGAATGTTGAACCGGGTTGGTGGCTATTTTGACGGCGCTCTCATTATCACATAGCAATGGGACTTGTCCAAACTTGACTCCATAATCTTGCAATGTTGCTTTCATCCATAGCAATTGTGCACAACAACTACCCGCGGATATGTATTCGGCTTCGGCGGTAGAGAGTGCAACACTATTTTGCTTCTTTGATGACCATGAGACAAGTGATCTTCCAAGCAATTGACAAGTGCTCGATGTGCTCTTTCTATCCACCTTGCATCCCGCATAATCGGAATCCGAGTATCCAATCAATTCAAATTGAGAGCCCTTGGGATACCCTAGTCCAACATTAGGAGTGTGCTTCAAATATCTCAATATTCTTTTGGTTGCCTTCAAATGACTTTCTCTTGGTGAAGCTTGGAACCTTGCACACATACACACACTAAACATGGCATCCGGCCTTGACGCGGTCACATAGAGTAGGCTTCCAATCATTGACCGATATAACTTTTGATCCACCATATCACCACTAGAATCACTATCCAAATGTCCATTTGTGCCCATTGGAGTGGTTATTGCCTTTGCTTCATCTAACCCAAACTTCTTGAGCATGTCCTTGATGTACTTGCCTTGACTAACAAATGTGCCTTTCTTCATTTGCTTGATTTGTAGACCAAGGAAGTAACTAAGCTCTCCAATCATTGACATCTCAAACTCCTTAGCCATCATCTCTCCAAACTCTTCACAAAAGTCTTGGTTGGTTGATCCAAATATGATGTCATCCACATAGATTTGCAACACAAACAAGTCACTTCCAATTTTCTTGGTGAAGAGTGTGGTGTCAACCTTCCTAATTTTGAACCCTTTAGCTAACAAGAAATCCCTCAATCTTTCATACCAAGCTCTAGGTGCTTGTTTCAACCCATATAATGCCTTCTTGAGCTTGTATACATGGTTGGGCTTCTTCAAATCTTCAAATCCGGGAGGTTGCTCAACATACACTAGCTCATTGATGAATCCATTGAGAAATGCACTCTTGACATCCATTTGATAGAGCTTGATGTTATGAGCACAAGCATATGCAAGTAAGATTCTTATGGCCTCCAATCTAGCAACCGGTGCATAGGTTTCTCCAAAGTCAATGCCTTCCAATTGAGTATACCCTTGTGCAACCAATCTTGCTTTGTTCCTTACAACTATGCCATCTTCATCTTGCTTGTTTCGGAAGACCCATCTTGTGCCAATCACATTTGAATTCCTTGGTCTTTCCACTAACTCCCAAACATCATTGCGGGTGAAGTTGTTCAACTCTTCGTGCATTGCATTCACCCAATCAACATCCATCAAAGCTTCATCAATCTTGGTTGGCTCAATAGATGATACAAATGAGTAGTGTTCACAAAATGATGCCAATCTTGATCTTGTTTGCACACCTCTTCTTATGTCACCAACAATTTGATCTAAAGGATGATCTCTTGCAATGTGTGTTGGTTGGAGCACTTGTTCCGGTTGAGCACTTGCACTAGCATCTTGTTGATCTTGAGAACCACTAGAGCTTGCAACATCATTGTTATGCATGGTTGGAGGAGAGAGCACTTGATCTTTGTCATCTTCGATGTCAATTACTTGCTTTGGCCTTATATCACCAATGTCCATGTTTTTCATAGCTTCCACCAATTGTGTTCCTCTCACATCATCTAGATTATCTTGTTCCTCATGAGAGCCATTGGTTTCATCAAACTCAACATCATGGACTTCTTCAACTATTCTTGATGTGTTGTTCCACACTCTATATGCCTTGCTTGTAGTGGAGTAACCAAGTAGAAACCCTTCATCACATTTCTTCTCAAACTTGCCAAGTCTTGTGTCCTTCTTCAATATGTAGCACTTGCACCCAAAGACCCGGAAGTAAGCAATGTTGGGCTTTCTATCATTGAGGAGCTCATATGGTGTCTTCTTCAATAGAGGGTGACAATAGAGCCGGTTGCTATAATAGCATGCCGTGTTGATTGCTTCGGCCCAAAAGGAATCACTCACATTGTATTCACTAAGCATGGATCTTGACATATCAATGAGTGTCCTATTCTTTCTTTCAACTATCCCATTGGATTGAGGTGTATACTTGGCCGAGAATTGATGTTTGATTCCAAATTCATCACATAGCTCATCAACTCTTGTGTTTCTAAACTCACTTCCATTGTCACTTCTCACTTTCTTGATTCTTCTATCAAACTCATTTTGACTTCTCTTGACAAAGGTTTTGAATATGCCGAACACTTCACTCTTGTCAACGAGAAAGAAGACCCATGTGTATCTTGTATAATCATCCGCTATCACAAAACCATACTTGTTTCCCCCAATACTTGCATATGTAGTTGGTCCAAACAAGTCCATGTGCAACAACTCAAGTGCATGTGTAGTGCTCATCATTCCTTTGCTTGGATGGGTGTTTCCAACTTGCTTTCCCATTTGACATGCACTACATAGCTTGTCCTTCTCGAAGTGAACATCTTTTAGTCCTCTAACCATGTCATGCTTCACTAGCCTCTTTAGTTGCTTCATTCCAACATGTCCCAAGCGCCTATGCCATAGCCAATCCATACTTGATTTGGTGAACAAACATGTTGTTAATTGAGCTTCACTTGCATCAAAGTCTACCAAGTAAAGGTTCTCATATCTAAATCCTTTGAAGACCAAATCACTTCCATCAACACTCATTATCTCCACATCATCAACTCCAAATATGCATTTGAATCCCAAATCACATAATTGTGCCACAGACAATAAGTTGAAGTTGAGAGATTCCACTAATAGCACATTTGAGATGCTCAAGTCATTGGATATTGCAATCTTGCCCAAGCCTTTGACCTTGCCTTTCTTGTTGTCACCAAATGTGATAGCCTCCGCATGATTATTGCCACTAGTGTTGATTGATTTGAACATTCTACCATCTCCGGTCATGTGTTGAGTGCACCTACTATCAAGCACCCAATGCCTTCCTCCTGCTTTATAGTTCACCTTAGTGGCCTTAGCCATGAAGCACGTCGATGGAGTGTTGAAGATAGAAGGCTTGCTTGAGATAGCAAGACTAGCCATAGCCTTCTTCTTGGTGGTCTTCCTCTCATCATCACTAGAATCATCATCATCGCTTGAGGAAGCATCACTATCCCATGTCACAACATAGGATCCACCCTTCTTTTTTTCATTCTTCTTTTCTTTCTTCTCCTTCTTGTCCTTCTTGCTCTTCTTGCGATCATCTTCATCATCACTAGATTGTGGACAATCCGCAATGAAGTGATCCTTGCTCTTGCATCTATAGCATCTCTTGGTTGTGCTCTTATTTGCATCTCTTCTCTTTCTTGCTCCATAGCCCTTCTTCTTCATGAACTTGCCAAATCTCTTCACAAAGAGAGCCATTTCTTCATCATCTATCTCACAACCACTTGAGCTTGCTTCATCATCACTTTCCTCCTTCTTTGCTTTGTTCTTGCTCTTACTCTTGCTCTTGGAGGATGAAGCCTTGAATGCCACGGTCTTCTTCTTCTTTTCATCCTCTTGGGCTCCCCCATTCCTTTCCACACGGTATGTGTCTTGGGTGACCACATCACCTAGTACTTGGTTTGGGGTTACCGTGTCCAATCCTTCCCTCACTAGGATTGTCACCAAAGTATCAAACCTTGGTGGTAAGCATCTCAAGAACTTGTGAGAAAAGTCCTTGTCCTCCACCTTCTCTCCCAAGGCCTTCAAGTCATTGATAATGACTTGCAACCGGTGAAACATCTCCGGTATGCTTTCATCATCTTGCATCTTGAACATGGCGAGCTTGTCCTTGAGAATATATAGCTTGGCACCCTTGACCGCCTTAGTGCCCTCATATGTTTCCTCCAATCTCTCCCATATCTCACTTGCTCTTTCAAGGTCTTTGATTTGCTCAAACACCTTTGTGTCAAAGGCTTCATAGAACAAATTGATTGCCACATCATTCCATTGAAGCTTCTCTTCTTCTCTTGGAGTGGGACTTGCGGTGTCGATTACCGCAAAGTCATGTTCAATCACCTCCCAAATCTTTCTATTCATTCCTCTTATGAATGCACACATCTTCCTCTTCCAACAATCAAAGTTGGTGCCGTCAAAATGTGGTGGCTTCCCCATATAGTTGATTTGAGCCATTTTAACACCGGAGGATGTTAAGCCTTAAACAAACGGTGACCACGGCTCCGATACCACTTGAAAGGTCCAAATTGGCTAGAGGGGGGGGGGTGAATAGCCTAATTAAAAATCTACAAAATTACTTAGGCAAACACTATTAGTATAACAAATGGCGAAGCTTCTTGCGCTAGCCTAATAGTGTGTTGCAAGCCACCTATCCACAAATTCTACCTAATTTTTCTATGTCACACAATCAACTAGAGCTAATATCAAATGCGGAATAAAGCTATCTAGCTCTAGTACAAGTATGATATACAAAAAGTATATGAGACAAGTGTGTGCAATAGATAGACTAAGCAAGCTAATCACAACTAGCTACACAAGTAATAGAATAAGAGATATACAACGAGGATAGTATCTAGACAAGAAAAATAGCTCAATGTAAATACACAAAGTAAATGAGCTAGATAGAGGTGGTTTCACCGAGCCTTCGGGATCGCCTAGTAGAGAGCCAATCACCGGTGAAGTCCACTCGTGATGCCAAACACCAAGATATGAATATGAAGACCAATCACCAAGAAGTGAAAGCAATCACAATAAGCACACGGGACACCAAGATTTATCCCGAGGTTCACGTGCTTGCCGGCACGCTACTCCCCGTTGTGTCGACCAACACTAGGTGACCCGGTGGCTAATCGGCGCAAAGCCAAGCTCACAAAGAGCGCCACAAGAATCTACCGCTAGTGAGGTGGCTCAATGACACGAGCAATCCACTAAGGATGCCTCTTGCCGCTCCGGCGAGGTGAGGCTCCAAAACCTCTCACAATCACGAACGGTGGTGGCCAAGAACAATCTCCTTCTCTTGCCAAATCCACCTCAACACCTCCAAACCGTCTACGCACCGGCAAATGCCAAGAGTAACAAGAAAACTCAATGCCGATGCGAAGAACTAGTGCCACTAGATTGAACTCTATCAAATCACGCACTAAATCACTCAATCTCACTAGGTTTGATCAAATCAACTTGGGAGATGAGTTGGGAGGCTTGCCAATGCTCACTAGTATGCTTAGGAATCAGAATGTGCAAAGGTGAGTCCATATGAGCCGGCCAAGCCCCTTAAATAGGCCATCCAAGTCGGCCTAACCGTTGGGCCCGAAACAGACGCATCGGATGCGCCGGTGTCGGGACCATCAGACGCTCCCTCAGCGTCCGATGCTCCGATGAGCACCAGGTGTCCCTATGCTAAGAAATCAGCCCGTTAGATCCCAACGGTCACAAACTTTCCCGTGCGGGTTAAAGTGGCATCGGACGCGCCGATGCCTATCATCGGATGCTCCGATGCCGCTACAAGATTTAGTCCTTATTCAGCGCCACATCGGACGCACCGGCATAGTTACATCAGACGCTCAACCCCTTCGTCCGATGACACAACAGAGAGGTTCCGGAGAGGTCCAGAATGCATCGGACGCGTCCGATGGTTCTGCATCGGACGCAGGCCAGCGTCCGATGTTCCCTGGACAGAAAGCTCGCGCCACGTCATAACCATCGGACTCTGCAACAGTGCTTTGCCAGCGTCCGTTGCCAGCGTCCGATGCTTCCTCAGCAAATGACAGAAGTTAGGGTTTGCCATCGGACGCACGGTCCAGCGTCCGATGCTGCCGCCAGCAGCGTCCGTGCCCCTAACTCAGCACCTTTCATTTACTAACTTCTACCCTTGCTTCCATGCGCCAACACCAAAGTGTTTCAACACTTGTGCACGTGTGTTAGCATTTTGCAAAGCATTTTCCAAGGGTTTAGTTAGTCTCTCACTAGGTTTATAGTATCGATATGTTAGAGAACACCTAGTGGCACTTGAACACCGCATAAGCCGTGAATTATCTCCTCTTAATAGTACGACTATCTGTCCTAAATGTGATCACACTCGCTAAGTGTCTTGATCACTAAAACAAAGAGCCCTATAGGTTATACCTTTGCCTTCAAGCCTCTTTGGTCATCTCTTCCCTTCTTCTCATGTTTCACCAATAGTAGAGCACTTGATCTATTTAGTGCTTGTGGCCATCACGATCCTTCATGGTTGCCACCTAGCTAGCTCCACCACTTGGCTTGGTCACAATCCTCTCTTATAAGCTACACACATGCTTAGTAATAGGATTAGACCAAATAGGTTTCATCAATTAACCAAAACCAAACTAGGGCTTTCACCCGGCCCGATGTCCCTCTGCGGGGAGCACGTGCTCCGTCGAGGCGTGCGCCCCCACCGATTCCGCGACTAGACCTCCGGGGGGCTACCTGTTCATAGATCCAGACGCTCAGGCTTGTTCCAGTCGAGCAGTGGTTCCCGAGGGAGAGGCAGCAGCAGGCAGGTCCAGCGTTCTATACAGTGCTGCAGGAGGATTTTTATCAGGGTTACAGGAACGCCGGCATCTCCTTGCGACCCCAGCGTGTTTGTCCTCTGGAGGCGGTAGTCACGACAGTTGGAGAGCAGATCCGTTCTCTTCTCACTTACCTACCTGGTCTGGCAGACCTTTTGGGGCGGTCTGGCTCATATGTTGAGGATTGGGTCTTTCAGTTTTATGCTTCGCTATGGGTACACCCGGACAGAGAGACCATTGAGTTCGCACTTGAGGGGGAGCACTATTGACTGTTTTCGTCAGAGATCCGGGGTTGGTTCGGATTGACACACTCTCAGACCCGGATCCACGACTTGTGATACGACAGGACGGAGCCACCCTGCCGCCCTCACGGTGGTGCACAGCCTTCGACGGACTTGGTTCGCCCGTGCTTCACTGAGCCTTTCGGTGAGGGTTCGAGTCGCACTCCTAGGGACCTTACCCCTACGGCTCGGATCCTCAACGCGATCCTCAGGCGGACCTTGCTTCCCAGGGTGGGCTTCGGAGAGGGCCTTTCTAGGCTGCAGCTGTGGTTACTGGCTTATATGGTCCGACAGCAGGAGTTCGACGTCTGGGACGTCATCTTGTGTGAGCTAGAGGACACCGTCGCAGAGGGCATCAAGGCCCGCAGGCAGCTCCCTTATGCGCATTGGATCTCGTATATTCTTTGGAAGGTAGCTGCCACCACCGGTACTCGACTCAGTCAGTCTCTCACTGGGTCCGCGACCGTGTTCCCCGAGTACAACATGAGTCAGCTATTGGGACACGGCCGGGATCGCAGGCAGCCAGAGGGTCAGCAGGCACTGTCTTCTTCACGCCAGAGACCTGAGGTGCCCGAGTCAGCCAAGGAGCAGGACGAGGCCGTGCAGGCTCTCGCTGAGCAGGAGCTAGCACAGCTCGAGGGTGGTGATACGTTCGTTGTTGAGGACCCCACCGACAGCTCCGACGAGGACTACCAGCTCCCACCCCGCTTTCAGCCACGTGCACATGACTCCCAGGCCGGGACCAGCGGTACTGCCTCCTCCGACCCAGCACTCCTCACTATTCTAGCACGGATGGAGGAGCAGCAGAGGACTGTGACCCAGGACGTACAGAGGCTCGCTCAGGAGTAGCAGCGTCTGGCACAGCAGCAGGCGTTAGCACAGCAGCAGGCTCAGGAGCGTTCAGATGCCCTGCAGCGTCAGATGATGGCGTTACAGCAGCAGACGTTGAGCTTCATGGAGAGACTAGCCAGCGGACCTCCGCAGTGGTAGTGGCAGCAGCCCCCTCCTCCACACCAGATCCAGTGGCAGCCACCGGTACCTCCGCAGCAGCAGTTTGGTCCGCCGCCACAGTTTCAGCAGCTACCGTCCTTTGGCCAGAGCTCCTCTCAGTTCACGTCCTTCACCACTTCGCCTGGAGGAGCTCCCGTCTTCAGTCCTCTGCGCACAGGATTCACGCCACGTCCGACGGATTCCCTATATGCGACCACTACCACAGTGACTAGGGATCTGTCGGCTACCTTCAGTGAGCTTACCGGATTCCCCACTCCAAATCTCTAGGATCCAGCTCAGACGCCGATAGCTCCAGTGACCTCCACTACTGAGACTCTTCCGAGTTCTGTGGCGTCCTCTGAGAAGACCGAGCCAGTTCAGTCTGAGACTACCACGACAGCTCAGCCTGAGCTATCTTCGATTCCAGAGCTTCTGCACTTCGAGGCTCAGGCGGCTACCGCTACACAGACTGTGACTGAGACTGTGACAAGGTCCGAGCAGCACGCGCAGGCCGAGCAGTCAGTGCCGGAGCAGACCCCGACCGCTTCGCAGCAGCTTCCAGTTTCCGAGGGTCAGCAGGCTACCGGCACCACTTCTTCTGACTTCGAGGGGTACCTTCAGCAGTTTGAGTTCTCTCAGCGTACTCCGAAGACTGCTCCTGACTCGTCTGCACCACCTCCGCCCTCCGACGCTTAGTTTGGCGCTCGATGCCAAAGGGGGAGAGTGGCCGAGTATAGCGATAGGGGGAGCGCTGTGAGAGGGTTTTGCATCTTATGATGTGTTATGTTCACATACGCTCTTTTCTTATCGTATCTTTTGTGCATGTTTATGTTATATACTTGTGCTATGGTTTCTTATGACATATTTGTGCTCACTATGATATATGATATGACATGTCATTTCGCCTTACTCGATTACTTATGCTCAATTCTCATTTGTTATGTATTCGAGCTCTTTACTCTTGCACTTGATATTCACTCTAACTTGTTGAGTGCAGGATGATGGCATGACATGTTTGAACTTGCCCCTAATCATTTTCTCTTATTCATTGCAAGTTCATACATGTCATGATTTAAAAACCTCTTCTCTCTATACTCGATCTCGTGTTGTCATCAATCACCAAAAAAGGGGAGATTGAACGCATCTTGGCCCCTAGTGGTTTCGATGATAGGATGAAACACAAGATTACTGTGACTAACGTGTGTTTTGCAGAAACAGGGATGAGTTAGGTCACGGTAATGGCGACGATACAGGCATATGGAGTTCATGTCCCTTGGCGATGGATATTGTTTCGGTTTTCAAAGGACGGACGACGAAGACGGTGGTAGACTAGGCTAAGTGTCACATGGTGTTGGAGGACACTTAGGTAGTCTTAGGTCTTTGTTTTTCCTTTGGCCGTACTATAAAAGGGGAGCGTGAATCAGTAGCTTGACCTAGATGAGTCTATTGAGGTAGGTGTGGCGCACACTTGTTATTTCATAGCCCTAGGTAGCTCAGAGAGATGCCTTATGTCGAGAGGAACAAAAGTCGTTAAGACCGCGTCACAATCCGAGTTCGTTATGGCCTTGTAAAAGGCATCAGACGCTAGTTGAGTGGGCATCGGAGGCTCTGATGCTCACACCGACTTAGGGTTTGGTCTGGTGCGTGGCATCGGAGGCTCTGATGGTTCCATATCGGATGCTCCGGTGTCATTGTTCACTTGCGAGTGAACTGTGAGTGGCATCGGACGCTGAGGGCCAGCGTCCGATGGTCGTCCAGAGAGGTTCCAATGGCATCGGACGCGTCCGATGCAGGGGCATCGGATGCTGCCTAGCGTCCGATGCTCCTTTAACATGTCTGACAAGAGGGTACAATCGACCGTTGGTCGAGGTCATCGGAGCCTCCGATGCCATGCATCGAAGCGTCCGATGCCCCCGCAGAAACCCTGTCTAGAGCTGTTTTTGGATGGCCAGTTGGGGGAGTATATATACTTCCTTCCCTCCATCCATTTAAGTGTTCTTGCCACTTCCATCAGCTGAGAAACACATTGTGAGTGTGAGTGAGTGCAAGAGCCCTAGTGAGGTTGAGTGATTTGCTAATTGTGAGAATTAGACACCTCCTAGTGAGAATTGAGTTGCAAGTGTGCATCCATCCATCTCTTTGGCCTTGTGTTGGTCAAGTGAGAGTTCTAGCTTGTTACTCTTGGTGATCGACATCACCTAGACGGCTTGGTGGCGATCGTGAAGCTTGGAGAGCATCCGGTGGCATTGTGGATGACCCAAGCAAGCTTGTGACTGGTAGTGAGCGATTCACCGGGCCGGAGCGGCGAAGAATTAGCTCGTAGTGAGCACTTTATCCTTGTGCGGATCAAGGGGGAGCGATACCCTTGCGCGGGTGCTCCAACGAGGACTAGGGGGGTGTGCCGACACCTCGATACCTCGGCAAAAAGATCGTCGAGTCATCTCTACTCTTTTACCTACGCATTTACTTTCAAGCAATTCAATTCCGCATTACTACTTGTTGTTCATTCTATATTGGATTGCTTTGCTAGAGTAGGAGTGGCTTAGACTTGGTCTTTTGTGCGGTAGAATAAAGAGAATCACACTTCTAGGCACTAGGGGGTTAATTGAGGCTTGATAGGTTTTATTATTGCAAGAAGTTTTAGAAAAGCCCAATTCACCCCCCTCTTGGGCATCTTGATCCTTTCACTCACCTAGGTTTGTTCAGTTGGTGGTTGTTATAGCCATACTCGTGGTCGTTTCCGGCGGATGCTTTGTCGCCGAGGGGTTTCTGGTGGATGCTTTGCCATCGAGGTCGCGTTTCCGGCGGCTTTGCCGCCGAGGTCGCGGATGTTTCCGACAGACGCTTTGCCGCCGAGGCGTAGTCCTCCTCGACCGTGGTCCTGAGGGCTTCGGCCCTAGTGACTCGGAGGAGCAATTGGTTTCTGGCAGATGCTTTGCTGTTATGTTTTGCCACCGAGGAGTTTTAGCGGATGTTTTGCCGCTGCTGTCGTCTACGGCTCCGGTCACTACTGGCTACCAAGGTGTTGAGCTTTATTATTTTAGGCTCACTGGTTGGGGTTGTTAGGTGAGGGTCCCCACCCCTTCATGCTCTTGCTTTTTGTTTTGTGTTGAGGACTTTATTGGTAATCCATGGATTACCAATGAATCCTTTTGTATCTTATGCGTATAGGTCTATTGACCATTCCCACTTCTCTTAATGAAGAACGTGCAATGCACGATTTCGAAAAAAACAAACACACCTTGGGGCACCTCTTGTGTAAGCGAACCATGCGAGTAGAAAAAAAACGAACTCTGCTAGAGTTCGATAGCTGCAGTGTGCACACAACTTTTTGAAGCAGACATGAAACAATAAAATAATGTATCAGCAAGGAGCCCAGGAGCTGGGCTTGGACGCAGGAGCACGCCCTAGGCTGTTTATAAGTGGACGCAGCGGCCACATGCATTATTTTAATCGTCTCGGTTCGCATTCTGAGAAAGGTTCGCTTCAAAGCTCTGACAACCTTGGTTCGATATCTCCGGTGTTGACGGTTCATTTGCCGGAGCCCTGGTCACGACGGTTCATTTGCCGGAGCCCTGGTCGCTTATGGCTTACTCCCTCCGTCCCATTGAAAGTGTCGTTAGAAAACCGTATCCCCCTCAGAAACACGTTTCCCGGACGACACTCTCAATGGGACGGAGGGAGTACACTGAAGCTGCTCTTAGCGCCGAAGCCAAGCTTGCAGTAATAATTCGTGAGAGCATCCACAACATGGGCAAAAAGCAAAGCAGCCCATTATGTATTGTGCAACCAGCCTTAGCAGGCCTATATCGGTGGGTTGGGTGATGGCACAGGCCCCCAACTTCTAGCCTTCTAGGGCCCGTCAATCTCCAGCGCTACAGCCCAATAACGAATCGCTGTGGCCTCTATTTTTTGGCCTAGTTTCTACCGTAGCAACACAATGCCAAAGCATAATAACTGTTTCTGTTTCTGGTCGCAATGACGGTGACTACATTAGACATTTTGAACGGTGCTATTATAATTTTGTGCTATTATAATTTTACAAAGTTAAAGATATATTATTCTAATTTTACAAAAGTATAATGACAGTCTTCAAATTTTCATCTAATGTTGATTGAGTTTTCATCTTTGCTTAAAAAAAAAGAAAGAAAAAACGGACAGTCCTGCCCCTCCCCGGTTGCGGGGCAAAACCGTCCATGTCCCCACCCCACCTCGCAGCGCCGTGGCCCTCTCGTCCTCCTCCCCACCCCAACCAAAACACCCACGCGCTCGTCAGATCAGATCGGCAAGGCCAATCCCGAGCAGAGGAGCGAAATCTCGAGCGCTCGCGCCGGCGACCACACAGCGAAGAGGAGGCCGCGGCACGACAGCGCCCCAGGGTCCCCGCTCTCGTCGCAGCAGCAGCAGCAGCACTGGTAGCGGCAGCAGTAAGCGGAAGATGTCGTCGGTGTTCAGCGGCGATGAGACCGCCCCCTTCTTCGGCTTCCTTGGCGCCGCCGCCGCGCTCGTCTTCTCATGTACGTGCCCCCACCTCCTCGCCCTCCGCCGCTATACTTCCCGTCGCATTGTTTGTTTCCGAATTTGGGTGGGGGAAAAGGTTGGAGACGACGCGTTCGTTTGCTCCGATGCAGCCGCGATTCAGAGATTGATACTTAAAAGCGCGCCAGTCGATTGCGTTATTTGATAGATCAATTGAGAGAATTTGGGTCGGATCCATGTGGTTGGGATGTGTGAGGGCGAAATATCTGGTGGTGAATGACATGATCTCACTTGTGTGTTCGTCGCAGGCATGGGGGCGGCGTACGGGACGGCCAAGAGTGGCGTCGGCGTGGCGTCCATGGGTGTCATGCGCCCAGAGCTCGTCATGAAGTCCATCGTGCCCGTGGTCATGGCTGGTGTGCTCGGTATCTACGGCCTCATCATCGCCGTCATCATCAGCACTGGGATCAACCCCAAGGCCAAGCCGTACTACCTCTTTGACGGCTATGCCCACCTGTCGTCTGGCCTTGCCTGTGGTCTTGCTGGGCTTGCTGCAGGCATGGCTATTGGTATCGTTGGTGATGCTGGTGTCAGGTAAAGATGCTTGCTCTATCCTATTGTGCTATGCTTTGATGGTTTGGCTGATAATCTGTTGGTCGATGCAGTAGTAATGGCAGGGAATTCTAAAATTCCATGCTGAGTTTCTCTACTATTGAAATACTTAATTTAAAGCTGAAGTGAATGCTAAATTTACATCTGAAATGTTTCTAGACGAAATAGAAATTATTTGATATGCCTCAAATCTCACTTCGCCTTTTGCATATTTGTACCTTGACAACTTTCTAGTTAATAATTTTGATAATGTTAAACTTACACTTTTTGGCTTTTAAAGGCTGGCGCCATATTTCAGTAGTAAATGACTGTCACACCATTGGCATAAACCGAGTTTTTTGAGGTGTTTGTAGCTAGTTCATTTTTTTTTGGGGAAAATGCAGGAGAGCTGCGTTTCATTGTATTATAGAGATGAAACATAAGTTGGGTCCCTAACAGGCTCCTCACTCATACGGGGACTAAATAAACTGTCTCTGCTGAAGTTGTAGCTAGTTCATTGATAAGCTGAAGTTGAATCTGTGCTAGCTTGTCTCTGCTGTTTTCATAATGGTTCACTATTTAATGTCATGACTATCATAGCAACCAAATCTGGAAGCTATCCTGTTTCTTCTTGGTAACCATTGTTCTCTCTCAGAAATGCATTTTACAGTCAACTAGTCAAGCATAATTATATTTGCTATGTTGATATCTCATTTAACTTACAAAACACATCTTAGTGGTAAAAAGCGAAAGGGATACATTTGTTGATCTATGCTGTACTTTCACTTTCTTTGTCTTGGACATCATGTTTCGTATTCGGTAGGATTTCCTATCTGCACATTCATTCATATCCAAGACCACTTGTGTTAACTCTATGATAATTTCCTGTATAGAATGTTTGAACCCAAGAGAAGGTTGGTACTTGGTACCTAGTTGCTTTTGATGCTTATAGTTGACAACATAAGTAACTTAGTTGATCTGGTGGTGTTTGAAAGGAATTTAATTGCTTTCAAGGATTGTATTGGAATAGGCTGTTTATGGGATTGAGTGCTGGCAATGTTACTTCAGGTCAAAAATGCCTTGTGTACATCAACAGAGTATTTGCTTCTCTCTCTCTTTTTGTGGCTTGAAATGTCAGTTATTTCAGTGTTCTGTATGCCATTGTAACAGTTGTCCTACTTTGAAAATTGGATTATCAACTGGAACCTGTCTAGACCACAACATCTCCCCTTCCTAATACTTGTTCTTTTCTGCAGGGCGAACGCTCAGCAGCCAAAGTTGTTTGTGGGCATGATCCTCATCCTTATTTTCGCCGAAGCGCTTGCCCTCTACGGTCTCATCGTCGGCATCATCCTTTCATCCCGTGCTGGCCAATCCCGTGCAGATTAGGCACATATTTCAGATGTCAACGCCGTGCCGACCGTTGCCTGGTCGTTGATGGGTCATGTTCTATATCCACGAGACAACAAGCTGGAGCACTTTTTAGAGGCTTATTTTTATGCTGTCTAGTTTTCATTCTTCTGTTGAGGCGAGAAAACAAGAAAACTTGTGTAGCCAATTGATATGACTTTATCCGTTGTGCCATTCTTTTCCCTGTCGGTGGTGGTGGGCTGCGGTTGATGATTATCTGCACAGGTTTTTGCTTTGGGTCAAGGCTGGGGGCTGAGGCTGGGACGTTGGTGTAATCTGGTGAATAAGCGAGTGCATGCAATGCAATAGGAGCTTGAGACTCTTTTGTTCAAATGCTCTTGTTTCGTCGTCGTTTGTTCCGTGTTCTATGAGTATTTTTTGTGTGGGAAATATATGTGTGCCTCATGAACTATTGTTTTGGTACGAGTCCTTTTGTAGCGGTCCTAGTGTGTTGGGGTCGTAGTGTGTTGGTGACGAAATTTCATGGTTCAAACTTCAAAGCTCAACTGGAACTCCACTGTTGTCTGGAGTCCGGAGATGTTCACACGGAGCGAAACAAATGGCACTGACTTACACATCTCCTGGATTTTTTTGTTTGATATCTGAAGGTCATAAGGGCCTGGAGCTGGAGTGAAACCATGTACGACCTCTGGAACACTCGACTACTTGAGGATCTAATCATTCGCTTAAACTTATCAACCGTACTTTAAATTATTCTCTTACAGAATATATACTATTGAAATAGATAGCTGAAATCAGTCATGAATAAGTTCAAGTGAATATATGGACCACTGTTTCAGAACCAAATTCTAAATTTCATGTCGACCACTATTCCTCCTGCCTGACCAAAGGGATTATACTGTAGTAGTAGTGTCAACATCTCTCAGGCCAGTATCTTTCTCAGGGCATGCCAACGGCTGGGGAAATAGGGAGTCCTAGCCTTCGTGTTCGCTTGAGCTATAAACCGCTTCGGTTAAGGTCTTGTTCGTTTGAGCTATAAAACGGTTCAGTTGATTCATACGGCTGTTTTTTTTAGAGAAAAACATTGTTTCACGATTGATTTACGAAGATTAAAGCCGACATAGTAGGTCAAGCGAATAGTTCGGTGCACAATATCTACATCAGCACTATTTATAGTGGTTCCGAAGCCTAAGCCTGCAGTTGGTATTTCTAAATATCTTCCAACATATTTTCTGTGTTGTTTTCTTTCAAGAGCATCCACAACATAGACAAAAAACACTCCATATATGTTGTGCAACCAGCCTTAGCAGGCTATGTTGTCTTGATACGGATATGAGTATCGGATACGATACGTATCGGACACGCGGATATGTCATTCCTCGAAAAATACTGACACGTGAATACGTTTAAAATAATTTGATATAATAATTATTATACATAAATTACAAGGTAAAAGTAGTTATCTAGAAAGTTTAATATTAAAACTTAGCAGTTTGAAAGCAATTTTTGTAACATATTATTTGATTCAAAAAGTACAAAATAAAAACTTAGAATACTTGCAAAAAAAGAAGTTATTTAGATGCCTAATCTCTCCTTCAAGCCTCAATGACCCTTTTTAGCTAGTTTTACAAATTCCTATTGAGAAAGGGGATTCTAATCCTACGTCTAACCTTGAGGAACAAGTGATAAAAAAGGAGCGATATCAGAAGAAATCATAGATTACGGTAGCTAGGTAATGATATAAGGATAGAAAAGTTAATTACTTTCCACGATTGTTGGATCTCCGTAGATTGCTTTCTAGTTTTGGGTAGTACCTGAGTTGACACAAACGTATCGGATACGAGTATCCTAACTATAAAGTATCCAATTTTATTAGTGTTGATGTAAAATCTTGGTCGGTCATGCCAACACACTCGTGCACACGGTCCTCAGAGGGGTGCGGAGCGGGGTCCTGACCTCCTGAACCTTCAACGTATGGTGGAGCTGAATCTTAGTGAGATTGACTTTGGGCGTGCCAGTCAATTTGACCTGTAATTGACAAGGAGAAGAAAAGTCTATCAAATTGTGGAACCTGCCAGTTTGGTGTCAGACAGTTCCAAATTATACGGCTCTGATATAGCCAATTGTCTTTAGGATTTTGACTACAAAGTCAACTCCCAGGAAATTGCATGAAAGGTATTGAAAAAGATATGAAGCATAATGGCTATGACATGTATAAAAGAATGTTTATAATAAACAAACAGCCGATGAGCTTTTAAAGATGTCAACAAAATAAAGATCTATGTGTACATTTAAGTGACATGAAACCAACGTATCGACGAAATGCATGAGCAGTCCTATCCATTAACAGTGGGGTGTTTCCATACAGCCATAATAACAGATAAATCGATAAAATAGCTTAAACATCAACAGTGAGGTGTTTCCATACAACATTGATGATGACCAAGCTAGATCACGTCTCGTGCAAAGAGTAGATCCGTTAATTTCAAGCTACTTAAAAGAACACATTATGAAGAAAGCATAACTGGATCAACTATTTTAACCGATACAGGGTCCATGAGGCACAAACAAGATCTATCCGTTAAAGCCATGATTTAATTTAGAATAAGCAGACTTGATCTATTATATATATCAGTGGGGTTCGGAAATACAACCGTAATAAATATACTAGATCAAATCTACCTACTCTTAGATCGGAACGTGATTTTAATCAGATATCTTGAACGCACAACATCTAACAACCAAGGTTGACAGAATAGTCGATGAAAGGCTTGAATCGGCTATGTCCTCTGTTGTGAGCGTGTAATTCTCAAAACAGCCGAAACTAAGCATCTTTTAAACTTGAACCACTTTGTCAATCTTGATTGGACAAGATGTTGTTTAAAATATAAAGAAATAAATTAAAACATAAAACAACATTGGTAACTTAATGAATCTATTAGCTTGTCAAACCAATAGAGCCGATAACTAGCTAAGATCGACTGAAGTAAGAGATTGATCAGAGTCAAGACAGTCTTACAAAAGACGAGCTTAAGCCGATAACTAGCCATGCCATAGCTTAACAAGAGTTTGGTCGATGCCAAATACAACCTTATTACACGATGACACAAGCCATTGGTGAAACTTACAAGCAAACCGGAGGTCGGTCGATGCCGATGCAGCCCTGCCTGGTTGAAGGTCTCGCCAAGATCTACGTTACTCCTACTCCTAGGGTTTTGGCAGAGGGCCGATGTATTGATTGATTGGATGTCCCTTACAAAATTCGGGTTTCTAGCTATTTATAACCCGGTTGACTCCTGACCTAACACGACTAGGTTACATAATAGGTAAAAATAAAAGACGACTCGAACTTGAACTTCTTGGTTGAGCCCGACACGTCTTCGAAGCCCGTCGCTCTGGTCCACACGAATCTTTCTGGTTACGCTTGACCCACATAAGCTTCTTTAATTTTAGGTCGATCCTTTTCCTTAATAAATCAGCCGTTTATGTTCACAAAAATAATAATCTTCTCGGTCCAAAATCTGGTGTAAACACATGCCCCCCAATTTTGGGATGAATTTTTTTTTCCAAAAATGTCATTCTCCTTTCCTTAGGGTCCGATCGACTAACCTTCTCTTTAGTCGACCAACCGAGTCTTCTTCCCAACCGTTATTGTTTTCTTTCAGGACTGTTCTCAAACCCTAACCTCCAAAGAAATCCGCCGCCACTCGATTCAAGCAAAAATCTCTTAAGAACTCAAATTTAGTGTTTCTGCAAATCAAATGGCGACTCAAGATTCTATTCCCGAGGTAAACTTCGGGTCTCCTATCATCTCTTCTTCTCCGATGACACTTCACTTTCGTATTTTCCCTCACATTTGAATTTTCAGGCATTTCACGACCAAATCCTCATCCCGGTTCAAGACAACCCAAACAACTTCTTTCTTGGTCTAGTTGGCAATTTTGATCCTACCGAAGCCATTACTGCTGAAACCCAGAGGGTCCCCTTCAAAAATTCAGATTTTGCTTCAAAGCATTGGGGCAAAACTCCCTTTAGGAATTGGCCATCGATCATTCCAGGTTGGAGAGACTGACTGATCAAAGTAGAGGCAAAAAAGAAGTCAGATTGGATCCTCCGCAGCTTAGATCAGTGCATCACTCTGTCTTTAGCTGATATGAAGAAAATGAGCAAATGCTAAAGGCTGCCTGCTACTTTTGGTCTGGTACCTTCAATACCTTCATGTTCAAGCAGGGTCCCATGACCCCAACTTTAGCCGATGTGCATATGCTGATCGGCTTAAACATCGTTGGATCAATCAACCCTTACAGCCTTCAAGCCAAGCCTTCCATCAAGCTTGGAAAAACTAATGGTTGGTCCAACTATATTGCTTCCTTCAACACCCCACAGTCCAGCGTTTCAGAACGAGAGCATACCATCTTCTTGAACATGTGGCTGGAGAAATATTTATTCTGTGGGCAGAGTTGTGGTCCAACCTCCAATTTCCTGGCTCTGGCAGAAAAACTGCTTCTGATTTCAGACATACCCCTGGGAAAGTATCTTCTGGGCGCCCTGTATAGCATGTTGAATAAAACAGCTCAAAGCTTGATGGAAAATGAAGGCATCCCATCAATAACAGGTCCCTGGTGGCTGCTTCAACTCTGGCTTAACCTTCACCTTCACAGGTTGATAACCCCAAACTTGAGGACCTTGTCCTTCCCAAAACTATACCCAGCCAAGAAAAACTACTGGCCAATGATGCTAAAGTGAGAAGATGCACTTCATTTGGAGAAGCTGCTGCCATGATATTTGTTGATGAATCAGCTAGTTTTTTGTTCAAGACCTTCTACAAGGGATTCCCTGCTGCTATCTTTGACTGGTTTCAGTATCCAGATATCACAGATTTTGAGAACCCATACACCTTCAGGTTCCAAAGAGAATGTGATGATGAAGGTCTGAAGATTTTGTGTCAGATTATGAAACCTTGTCTCCTGCCAACTGAAATTAGGCATGGTAGAGAAAAACCTCCCATGTCCTATGAATTCTATCATCCTGTCATGGCAGCCAGATAAATTGGTTTTGGCCAAGTGCCCCCCTCCCTTTATTTTGCTGATAAACTCAGGCCGAGGGAAGCAGTAGATTCTACCTTAGAATATAACAGAATATTCCAATTGGAACAATCTATTTCCCTGAAGATGGTCAAAGAATGGAACTGCATGCCTTTTTCTTCGGTTTCTTTTCAAGACTGGTGGTAACAATGGAGCACTCGTCTCTTCAGTGAAGCTGTGACCATTTACTGTTTGAAGTTAGATTCAGACTTTCAGGCAACTGATGAGGTATAACTCAATTTGTTCTCAAATTTTATATCCTTATCATCTGTCCACCTCTGATATCATGTGCCAAATTTTGTAGGATTTGGTCACCTTGAATCCCCCAAAAATAAATTACAACATATGGTGCCCAAATCCAAGGATCGGTTGTGATGCTCCCACCATCAAGATTTTGATGAAGAGGAAAGCTTCTGATGTCTCAGATGACCAGACTCTTAGCACCTTTATAAAGGAAGCTGTCTCTTCTAAGAAGCAAAAAACTAACAAGCCAACTACCAAAGTTGTATCTAAGAAGAAGAAGAAAGACACTTCTGACAGCAGCCGATCCTTGATAGAAAATGTCAATACAGAGGTAAAAATCTGCTTCCCCTGATTCCCAACACCATGTCTGTGACTCCTATTATCTTTTGATTTCCAGGAATAGGCTGACACTCATAATATTGAGTTGCCTCAGGAGCAGGTGGATACCCAGAATATAGAATCTGAAGCACTTCCTCTTCCCGATATTGATCAAGAGTTTCCTCAACCAGGTATACCTTTTAGCTGATGGCTCCATTTTCCTCGGTGGATGTTCTTAAAGACTGATGAAAATTTTCTTTTAGATGCACTTCCTGAGCCTTCTCCAACTCCCACTGAGCTTCAAATTAACCCACTTGATCAGGTGCTCTAATCAACACTACTTCTTCTTTCAATACTTCCTTGTCTGCGATTATTTATACACTTATCTATGTAGGAGCAAGGAGAGCCTTCTTCCCCCATCATCCCTTTCAATTTGAAAGATTACATGGATGAAGAGGAAGCTTCTGCACCTAGACCTCCAAGAGATCTATCTGAAGAAGTCAAGATTCGGCTTCAAACACTAATACCTCTCCTGGAGGTCAATATAACCGGCTTGGTGCAGGATGCAAAGGGAATCAGGGACATCTTCGATCTGATCAAGGACGACATACCAAAAGACCTAAAAGAGACTTTGTCTTCTGTTACTCATATAGGATTCCTTGAGTCAAAGTTCTTCAAGGCCAAAGCCAAACTCAGGGCACGTGATGCTCAAGTACACCTACCAGCACGTGAGCAACGTTGCATCTCTGATATGGTTGTTGAAAAGGACGTCATAGATCAACTAAATTCAGACTCTACTGTCCTTATCGGCAACCTGTCATCTCTGGAAGCCAAGAGGAATGAGTTGCTGAGCAGGCTCCAAGTTATCGATGAACAGATCAAGTCAAAAAAAGACAGCCTGGAGAACATCCCTATTGCTCTTCATGAGCACAAGAAAAAGATAGCAATTCTTCATGATGAGCTTCAAGATGTCAAAGCCAAGAAGAAACCGATCCGAGGTTCCATTGAAGAAGATCAGAAAGAGATCGACGAAATAGATGCCATCCGCCTAAATGCTTTGAATGCATTGAAATCCGTGCTTAATATGTGACTCTATTCATCTGTAATTCCTGATTTCCCAACCTTTCTTTCGTAAACATTCTTCACAGGTTGACTGGCGTCATAATACCCTGTTTTTATTTAACACTGGTAGCCCTATCAGCTATCTTTAGCCGATATCATCTAGATGACTGATCCTTTAGCCGATTAGTACCAAAACAGCCTATTTAGTCGATTCACCTTAGAATCTGGATCTGAGGGTGCCCCCGAACTGACACCTTTTCACCTTCTCGAGTCTTACTCATAAATACGAAATGTCGGTTCTTTGAACATACCACGCATTTATTGCTTTACTCTTCGGCCTTTGCTCTCCTCATCCACCGACTGCCTTTTCTTCCTCGACGATCAAAGCAATGGCGGACAACTGCGAAAAATGCCCTGCGGAGGCATCGAAGTCCGTGGATGGCCCTCCGGCGACCCGTCGCCGTGTGCTCAGGTAACGATTCTTCTCTTTACCGCTCCCTTATGCTCCGAAATTCTTCATTTATATGAGGAAAAACCCTAACTTTTCCACAGTCCTCCTCCTCCGGCAGACGGCCAAGGCCCCAGCCAACCCCAATCGGGACACGGGCTGGCATTGGATGATGACGCATGGGCTTTCATCCGGGGTGTCGCCGACACCCGATGTCTTCTGGAGGAGGAGCGTCGTCGAACCGCCCGCCTGGTGGAGGAGCGAGAAGTCCTCCGCGCTCGCCTCTACAGTGCTCTTGAGAACCTAGAGGCGTCCGACGCCAGGGTTGCTGGTACATTTTTCGAAATCCTCCAACTCATCATCCCAATCATCCTTGTACAACCGTACTAGTGAATCTGTTGGCAACTGCTTGTTTAAATACTTAGCCGATTTGTTCTTTGTTTTAATCGAATCGGCTATCCCTTTTGAACTTAGTCTCTTTTATCCAACTGTAGAACTCCAACAATAACTCGACTGGCTCCCTGAGCGAGCCACGACAATTGCTGACTACGTGAACGCTCGGGGAGACAACCTGAGGACTCGCCTGGATGACGTCAGGACGCGTATCAGGGAGCTAGCCCTCCACGCTATCTGCCACGGCGCCACCTTCGCCCTTGCCGGAGCCGAACTCAGCGGTGCCAAAATCTCCAGGGAAGTTTCTCCCTCCTTCGTCGGTGCTAGGACGAGGGAAGACTTCAGGGAGCTGGTGGAGGAGTTCCAACCCCTGGGGCTTGCCGTGATGGAGGTATCACACCTGGAGGACCTCCTGAACAGGCTTCATCTAGATTAGTCTGTGTTCTTAATGTTTCTTTTGGTGTATCCGGCCTGGTGGCCGAACAAACTGAACAAGTCTGCCCCTGCATTGTCAGGCTAAATAATTTTGTTAAATATCGTTTGCCTGATATCTTCTGCATTGTATTGCTTGTGCTTCCAGAATTTTTCCTTTGATTTATTTCTTTTTGATGAATGTTCTAAAGGCGATACTTTCCTAGTATCGGCTATCAAAAAGGTGATACGTACATATCGGATATTTTTGTTCTAAAGGCGACACACTAGTATCGACTATAAAATCAAGCGAATCGATCTTTCGTTCTAACTCCAAAAGAAATAATCTTGACACAACACCGACTTTAGCTTATTGGCGCCGATGCGAATCATCGTTAGCAAGTTAATCCGTCAGAACATTTTTGAAGCCGATTGCTTGGATCGGCTGTTGACTTTCGTCAATTGTTTTGAGAAAGTCTTCTTCAAGAATCTTTCTAGAAAAGCACTTAAGGTTGTCAAAGTTCCAACCATCAGGGTCTGAATAGGCAACACTAACAGTTGAATCGGCTGGTACCACTTCCACAGTGTCGCCGATCCACTAAATCACATTCTGATGCATGGTAGACGGAATGCAACAATTGGCGTGGATCCAATCCCTTGCAAGAAGCACACTGTATGATCCTTTTGCATCGACTACAAAGAAAGTAGTCGGCATACTCTTGCTGCCAATTGTCAATTCGACACATATAGCACCTTTAGTAGCCGATATGTTGCCAGCAAAGTCGGTCAACCTCATATCGGTCTTAGTCAAATCTTCTGTAGTCTTACCAAGCTTTCTAAAAGTGGCATATGACATCAAATTAACTGTTGCCCCTTCATCAACTAGCATCCTGTTCAGAGGCCTTTCATGAACAAACCCTTTTAAGTATAAAGCCTTTAAATGAGAATGTTTTTCAGGTTTTTGAAATGTGGCCTCTTCTGCTTGGTAGATCCACTGAGCTATTACTTCTTCATTATCAGATTCTTCTTCATGATCAGAGGATCTAAATTCAGTAGGCAACATGAACAGAGCAACAATATTAGCCGATGACTCACCCGTATCGGCTATCTGCTTCACTTGCCAGACTTTGGGTTTCTTCTTCTGGACTTCATCGTTTCTCAACCTTTGAACCCGTCACTTCTGGCTTTTGGTCAAACCACCAGGGCACCATTGCCCTTCCTGTCAAGGATGATCATGATCGACTAACCTTACTCTAAGCCGATTATGAACATTTTTATTTTTTATGCGCCGATCTGTATTTTCAAACCTTAATCTTTCATGTACAGATCGGCGGTTGTCTCTCGACTGCCTATACTCCTGGTATTGATCACTGCATTCTGGACAATTACGAAGAGTAGGAAGTTTGAAACCTTCATTCTAACAATGCCTGAAGAAAGGACAGTCCCAATGATTCTTTTCTTCATCTCTGACGCGTCTTCCTTCTTCACGAGACCTCCTATACTCTTCTTCCTCGAGCCATTCTTGATATTCTTGTTCATCCCTTTCCCATTGCATATGGCTCCTTTCCTTCTGACGTTGCCACTTGTTTAATAAGATTCTGACAGTTGGACGCCTTCTTGTTTCACCAGCCTTTGAAGTTTCAGGTTGATCATGTTGATCAATGTTTCCCTTTCCTTTCATCTCCTGATACTCCTTGGCTGTTAACTGCTTCTTTGGATCAACTGTCCCGGCTGCCTTGGCTTTATCAGAAGCTAACACCTTGATTTCACTTCGAGGTGCCGGAGCCACCATGTTTTATGGGAAAGGATGGTCGTTGATGCTCATGCCCTTGGCCTTTTCTAGGTCAATCCTACCTTTAACGATCGCCCTCTGTATCATATCTCTGAAAACTCAACAATCATTAGTAGTATGGGTACCAGAATTATGAAATTTGTAGTATCTTTTATCTTTAAGTTCCTCGGCCGATTGAAAGGACCTAGTTTGGTTTTGATAATTGAGTGACAACTTTAGGTGGACTAATGGTGTTTATGTGAGATACACAGGTGATAAGTCCACAGGTGATCATGTATGAGCAACATATGCCATAGAGGTGTAATGGCTTGAAGGATGTTGTAATGCTCATGCATGTGATGAAGAATGAGCTTATTGCATATGTGACATGACATGTGGTTATATGGCTAAGATGGTGAAGATCAAGGCAAGACTTGGCTTGATGGACCGGTTGCGAAGGTGAAGGGCAAGTTGGAGGCTTTGAAGCCGTTGGTACCGAGTGTCGGGAGGCTTGAGCAAAGACTTGGCGCCGAAGGACCGAAGCAATGGTGAAGAGCAAGTGAGGTCAAGATCGATGGACCATGGAGGCCATGTGATGATATGAAGTGGATCATATCATTTGATCTAGGTTGGTGCATGTGTTGCATCAACAATGGAGGAGATGAAATGGAATGCGCAAGGCAAAGGTATATTTGTAGGGCATTTCATTTCACCGGTCATAGGTGTGTAGAGAAGTTGATGACCGGGTTTAGGATAGATGGCCGTACTATCAAGAGGAGCAAACTTGTTTGCATATCGGTCATCTAGTGCCACTTGAGCGATCTAACTTTGCGATGTTGCTAGGATCGAGTGGCGTGGTGAGAGCAAGTGAAAATCCTTTGGAAAATGATTGTGAAAATGCTAACACACATACACATGATGTTGTACACTTAGTGGTGTTGGCACATTTGCAAAGGAGAAGTTGTTGGAGAAGAAGTTGTGTTGAAAGGAGGCGTGGAGAAGTGGGAGAAACTAGTGTATAGTCCCTCTCCCTCCCGCCGAGCTTGCGAGGTAGGATTCAGCGGTTTTCGGAGGAGAAGTATAGTGCTCTGGGAGCATCGGACGCTGATCCGAGGAGCATCGGACGCTGGGCCGAGCGTCCGATGGCAAACCCTAGTTTCTGTCAAAGGTTGAAGGAGCATCGGACGCTAGCAACGGACGCTGAGGAAGCACTGTTGCAGAGTCCGATGCAGGTGACGTGGCGCGAGCGTGTCTTCCAGGGAGCATCGGACGCTGGCCTGCGTCCGATGTGGAACCATCGGATGCGTCCGATGTGTTTCTGCCCTCTCTGGAACCTCTCTGGTGTGTCATCGGACGCTGGGGTCGAGCGTCCGATGCTAGAAGTCCGGCACGTCCGATGTGAGTGCAGGTTTGCGCAGTTCTGAGCAGAGGCATCGGAGCGTCCGATGCTAGGCATCGCCCTGTCCGATGCCACTTTAACTGGCGCGGGAAGTGATATAGCTGTTGGGATCGCTCGGCCGAAGTTGAACATGGGAGACACGTGGCAAGCATCCGTGCATCGGACGCTGGCCTTAGCGTCCAATGGTCCCGTATGGAGCGTCCGATGCTAGCGCAGTTTGCCCAGTGAAGGGGCAACGGCTAGTTAGCCCTTGGGGCTATAAATAGCGTTGGTATCCGGCCTTGGGCTGGTGGTTGAGCACTCCAAAGCCTTGGTGGCTGGTGTGGATGTGCTTGGGAGCCCTCTAACTCACTTGTGCTTGCTAGTGTGCGAATCGATAGCCAGTGAGTGATCGCTAGTGCGTTGCATTGAGAGATTGCATTGAGTGGCACTAGGTGATCGTGTTGCAAGCCGGTGGTGCTTGTTACTCTTGGAGGTTGCCACCTCCTAGACGGCTTGGTGATCGAGTCTCCGTCGTGAAGCCCGCGTGAAGATTGTGCGTGGCTCCGAAGAAGCTTTGTGAGGGGCATTGTGCTCGCCCCGCGGGAGATCGCGAAGAGCAACTCTAGTAGAGAGAGGCGCGAAGAGCGTCAAGTGGTCCAGCCGGATCGAAGCTAGAGCTCTTGGTGAGCACTCCATCGTGGAGAGTGTGACTTAGGGTCACCACTAGCAAGAGGATCGGCGGCAACCTTGGGCTTGCCTCAACGGGGACTAGCTTGGTGGCGACCAAGTGAACCTCGGGATAAAATCACCGTGTCAACCTTGTTCATCCCGTTGGTTTGCATTCCCCATACACAAGCTTGTAATTACTTTCGTATATATTGTGCTTGTGTAGTTGCTCTTGTAATTAGTTGGCTTGTGTAGCTTGCTAGTTACCTTCTTTGCTTGTGTAGCCTAGAAGTAGCTCTCTTGCGTGACTAGTTGACTTGTTGTCTTGCTAGTCATTTTGCTTAGTTTATGTAGCTAAGTTGAGCTCTCTAATTTGGCTTGTGTAGCCTTGTTATTGAGCATTACTAGTGAGCTTAGGCTTTGTGCTTTGCTTGCTAGATTTTGTAGGAGCTCCCCCGTGCTTGAAGTACTAGTTGCATAGGCTTGTGTGACCTTGCTTCTAGAATTGGTTAGGTGAGCTCTAGCTAGCCTAGCACCTTATTTGCTTTGTTTAGGATCTTTTTTAAGGTGCTAAAGTTAATACGTAGAGGGGTGTAGTCTTGGCTAGACCGATAGTTTTAATTCCGCATTTGTTTCGGTTAGCCGGTGAGATTAATTTTAGAAAAGACTATTCACCCCCCTCTAGTCCGCCATCTCGACTCTTCAAGTGGTATCACAGTTAGGTCTCTCTTTTGTGGTCTTTACCGACCCGAGAGGATGGCAACTTACGGGCTAGGCATTGATTGTCCACACATTTTTGATGGCACTCACTTTACACGATGGAAAACTTGGATGATGTGTAATTTCAAGTTTATTTGCCCTCAAATGTGGTGGATCGTAGATGTAGGCTTTTCTCATGTGTTGGATGAAACGAATCTAACTCAAGCACAAGAGAAATGCCTAGATCTCGAGTGCCAAGCTACTAACATCATTTTTAGATCTTTGCATGATGATATCTTTAGTGAGATCATGGATATGGAGTCCTCCCATAACATGTGGAAATTCCTCAACGACAAGTATGGGAGTGCTCCAAATGATGATGATGTTAGTGAGCCCAAGGAAGAGGCACATGAGGGTGTTGAGCATGACCACAACATGATAGTTGTGGAGGATTGCTCCACCTCATCGTCAAGTGATGAAAATGATGATCAATCCACAAGATCACTTGACAAGGATGATGGCTATGAGAGTGACGTCTCCACAAGCTCTCCCTCTACACCACATTGCTTCATGTCACACGATGACACTAAGGTATCAATTGCAAATGTGGTTGTTGATTGTGATGATCCAAACTTTGAGCTTGTGTGTAGACTCACCAAAGCTTTAGAAAATGAGATGTCTAAAACAATGAAATTGACAAAAGAAAACTCATTTCTAAAGAATGCATGTGAACAACAAAAGCATCTACTTTATGTAATTACTTGTTCACATGATGAGCTTAAATTGACTCATGAGGAACTTAGTGTTGCTCATAATAACTTGGTAAAAGATCATGCTTTTCTCACTAAGAAGCTTTCTAATGAAGAAACTAAAACTAGTGAGAGCTCATCATTTGGGTCAAATGATCAATCACATATTTGTGCTAACCCATGTGATGTAGAGAAGAAGCATGTATCCACCTCTTGTGATGATTTATTATCTATTCCATGTTCTTCACATATAGATGCTTGTTCTACTTCTATGTCTTGTGAAACTAACATTTTGAAGGAGAACAATGAGCTCAAAAGTGCAGTGAAGAATTTGAGCAACAAATTAGAGAGGTGCTACAACTCCAAAGTCACCTTTGAGCACATGTTGAAGAATCAAAAGAGCTATGGTGACAAGAGTGGCATTGGCTTCAACAAGAGCAAGATCAAAGGCAAAAGATGGGGAAAGAAGAAGTATGAAAGAGAGATGAAGAAGCAAGAACAAGAGAAGCTATCTCATTTCATGTGCTATCGGTGCCATGAGATGGGACATCTTGCAAATGCTTGCCCCAACAAGGAGAAGCTCAAGTTGAAGAAGGAAGAAAAAAGGCTCAAGCATGTCAAATGCTTCAAGTGCCGCACTAGAGGACATCTCACCTCTATGTGCCCAACCAAGCAATTGGTGAAGCAACAAGAAGAGCCTCAACCAAAGCCACAAGTTGAGCAAAAAGAGAAGCCCCAAGATCAAGTCAAGATCAACCGTGATGGTGGTGACTTGATGATGAAGAAGAAGAAAACAAGAAGGGGTGGAAGAGCAAGGCATCCAATTCATATCCAAGATGCCAAGATGATGATGAGCAAGAATCAAGATGAGAAGAAATATTTGGCTCAAATCAAGTGCTACAAGTGTGGTGACATGGGACACTTTGCCTCGAAGTGTCCTACCAAGCTTGAGAAGAAGGCTCAAGCAACTCATGAGAGGCAAGGCAATGAGAAGCAACAAATGAGCAAGGAAGAGAAGGCGCAATCAAAGAGAATTTGCTACTCATGCCGGGAAAGGGGACACATGGCAAATTCATGTCCCCTAGGTAACGCTTCTAAGCCTATTTCAATTGATGATAATATTGTGCTTAGAAAGGATGAAAATGGTACCTCTAAGGCTACTATTGCAACTCATCCCGCTACTCATACTAAGGCCATGCCAAAGTATGTTGCACCTAACTTGAGAGGACCCAAACAAGTTTGGGTACCATCAACTAGTGGATGAATGTGTGTAGGTACCATGGCATTGGAGGCTTGATTCAATTGATTTCATGTTGTTCATCATGTGATTGAGTCAAGTAATGAAGCCTAGTGCTATCCAAACCCAATGCCAAGACAAAAGAAGTGAAGTCCAAGTGCAAAACATACAAGTGCAAAAATCAAGTTGTGGAGGTTGATTGGAATTATTTGAAGGCTTGCAATCTAATTGAGTAGAAGCTTGCTATTTGGATGATCATGAGCTACTAAGGTATATCTCTAGTTGATCATGTTCTTTTTGATGCATATGAGATGATTGAATTGGATATATATGCACATGTTGCTTGCTATAAGATGATTGAATGGATTTGATGATTAGTGATCAAAATTGAGTTAGTTTGAATGGATATGTTCATGAGACTTCTTTTAGTAAGTGATTTAAATGGATATATGTCTTGTGAGATTGTTCAAACAAGTTAGCTTCAAGTTTGATTCAAATTGGTAGAGTATAGCTCAATTGCTCGAAGTTGTTCAATATTGCAAAATCTAAGTGAGCTAAGAAGATAGCCATGTTTGAGTGATCAAATCTTTTTGGATTGGCTTAAAATTTGGTACACATGCTCTACACTTATGATACTAGTTTCTGTGCAAAATTCATAATAATTGGATAAGTGATGCTTCGGTTTGGAGTGGACCTTGTCAACTATAGTACAACAGTTTTCAGCATGTAGTACTATGGATAGAATTGAAATCTGGTAGCAATATAGAAAGTCAATGAAGCCCAAATTTTTATGGATGCTAGAACACTTAGAGAAGAACATCTCCACCAAATTTCATAGTCATTGGACTTATATTTTGGGAGATATGCATGTTTCTTCGAGAAGGATAGAATCTGCCAGAAAAGTGACAATTATTGGATTGATCTAGAGTCACTTTGATTGAAAGGCCTTCAAGTTGGAATTATGTTTATAAGTGGTTAAGGGTCCTATGTTTGGTTTTGAAATGAGCTAGAAGCATGACAAAGATGAGTACAAGTTCATTTGATTAAGGAATGTACTTGGCACACATTTGGTACTCAAATTGAAGATCAAGACCAACATCAAGATGAAGATAAAGATCAAGTTCTAGTATCAAATTGAAGATCATTTGGAAGAAAGAAAAGGGTTCAAAGAAGAATTCAAAGTCACATTTCAAGAAAAGTTCAAATGAATCAATCAAACAAAGTCAATTCAAGTGAGTATCAAAGATGATTCTTTGGAGAGAGGTCACTTCTCCCTTTTGTAGGGGCTTGCCGCCTTTGGTAGGTTAACCAAGCTTGGCTTGGAAGGCTAACATGGAAGTGGTGATCTAAAGGGACATTGGAGATGCTTAGTTGAAGAAATCAAAAGGATTGATCAAGAAAGCAAGCAACACCCAAAAGAGAGCAAAATCTTGAAGCATTCAAGTGGTATTCACTATTGATATAAACAAATGGTATTCATATGCAAGCTATGATCAAATGAAGAAGCAAGCCAACCACAACAAGATAGTACACTTGATCATATGGGTGAAGATTTGTTCTATCAATTGGTATCTATTGGTCTTCACTATGGACTTCACATTGCTATTTGGAGCTCAATTGGAATCAAATGACTATCCTCTACTCCAAGATAGCAAAGGTATTATTGTAATGTGCATGACCATTTCATCCCTTACTAGTATGCGGTTAGTGCATATAGTACATGCTCAATAGGATCATGCATAACAAATGAAAAGTTTAAATTAATAGCCTACCACTATTGCTCGATTGATTATATGATCTAGTGGTTAGTATGTGAGTTTGTTCATGAGCTAGTGAACCCAAGTATTTGATCTAGAAGATGAGCATTCAAGTGTCTAATTCAACGTGAGTAAGATAACCATTGAAAGATGTGTGAAGAAGCTTACTCTAGAGCACACCGAGTTAGATATCTTATGCAACTTTAATAGTTCAAATCACAAATGAGAGGCTCATGACAAGAGTTCAAGAAAAAGACAAAAATGCAAATGGATATCAAGCTTAAACTATCATTCAAGTGGTATCTAGACTCATCATTTCTTCACATGGTATCTATTCAAAATGGTATATGATCTTTCAAGTGATATTTACCAAGTGGTGTCTAGATCAAGCTCACAAGTGGTATCCTACAAGACTTCAAGTGATCCTCAACCTTAAGTGATCAAATCAAGCAAAGCATCCCTCACCAACAAGAGCTCAAGTTTATCAAGTGAATGACCCATGCTACATAAGAGAAGGTGCCCCACCTATTGGTATCAAGGTCAAAGATCCTACACATGGTGTCATTCCAACACATATGGTGGTGTCCATAAAAAATCAAGACTCAAGTGTCAACCATCTACCCTAGTGTCACCCTTTGTATAAAAAGAGCATACCTTTTATGGTCATTGATGACAAAGGGGAGAAAGTGCCAAAGATATGATATGATAGGGGAAGAATTTGTGGCAAAAATATGTCAAGGACAAAAGGGAGAAAAACAAAAGATGGACATGGATCAAGAGGGAGCAAGATTGAACAATGGAAAAGGATCAAAATTCTTGGACAAAAGAGAGCACACAAGTAGGGGGAGCAAGCTCATGAATACATGATTGATGCATTTGTTTGTGCATAACATTTGCTTGCTCACATTGCATATGTTTTACATTCCTACATGCTTGTGTGCAATATTTGCTAGAGCTAAAACTTGGATGATGATTATTTTCCTTTATTTGGTATCTAGAGCATAGTCTTAATGTAACAAGTGGTAACTAGAACCTTGATTATAATGTTGATCTCACATGGTATCTAGTTTCACTTGTTTCTAGCAAGGTTGATGCTAAGGATGAATTAAAATGTGGTATACACGCTTCAAAGGTACATTTCCATCTTGTATACCTTAGCATCACTTAGTAGTGCTAACACTCCCACAAATTGCATATTTATGCATGTGTGCAAGCTTGAAACCAAACCATTTGAGCACACATGTAGGGGGAGTTAACACTACCAAGTTGGGTTGTATGGTACTTATCCAAATCTTCATATGTGGTCTTAATATTGGATAAGTAACATAGAATCCAAACCAAGTTAGTAATTTACATTCTTGTAAAGTGCTAACTTGGAATAAGCTTAAATTTCCATATCTTTGTAGAGTTGTCATCAATTACCAAAAAGGGGGAAATTGAAAGGACCTAGTTTGGTTTTGATAATTGAGTGACAACTTTAGGTGGACTAATGGTGTTTATGTGAGATACACAGGTGATAAGTCCACAGGTGATCATGTATGAGCAACATATGCCATAGAGGTGTAATGGCTTGAAGGATGTTGTAATGCTCATGCATAAGATGAAGAATGAGCTTATTGCATATGTGACATGACATGTGGTCATATGGCTAAGATGGTGAAGATCAAGGCAAGACTTGGCTTGATGGACCGGTTGCGAAGGTGAAGGGCAAGTTGGAGGCTTTGAAGCCGTTGGTACCGAGTGTCGGAAGGCTTGAGCAAAGACTTGGCGCCGAAGGACCGAAGCAATGGTGAAGAGCAAGTGAGGTCAAGATCGATGGACCATGGAGGCCTTGTGATGATATGAAGTGGATCATATCATTTGATCTAGGTTGGTGCATGTGTTGCATCAACAATGGAGGAGATGAAATGGAATGCGCAAGGCAAAGGTATATTTGTAGGGCATTTCATTTCACCGGTCATAGGTGTGTAGAGAAGTTGATGACCGGGTTTAGGATAGATGGCCGTACTATCAAGAGGAGCAAACTTGTTTGCATATCGGTCATCTAGTGCCACTTGAGCGATCTAACTTTGCGATGTTGCTAGGATCGAGTGGCGTGGTGAGAGCAAGTGAAAATCCTTTGGAAAATGATTGTGAAAATGCTAACACACATACACATGATGTTGTACACTTAGTGGTGTTGGCACATTTGCAAAGGAGAAGTTTTTGGAGAAGAAGTTGTGTTGAAAGGAGGCGTGGAGAAGTGGGAGAAACTAGTGTATAGTCCCTCTCCCTCCCGCCGAGCTTGCGAGGTAGGATTCAACGGTTTTCGGAGGAGAAGTATAGTGCTCTGGGAGCATCGGACGCTGATCCGAGGAGCATCGGACGCTGGGCCGAGCGTCCGATGGCAAACCCTAGTTTCTGTCAAAGGTTGAAGGAGCATCGGACGCTAGCAACGGACGCTGAGGAAGCACTGTTGCAGAGTCCGATGCAGGTGACGTGGCGCGAGCGTGTCTTCCAGGGAGCATCGGACGCTGGCCTGCGTCCGATGTGGAACCATCGGACGCGTCCGATGTGTTTCTGCCCTCTCTGGAACCTCTCTGGTGTGTCATCGGACGCTGGGGTCGAGCGTCCGATGCTAGAAGTCCGGCACGTCCGATGTGAGTGCAGGTTTGCGCAGTTCTGAGCAGAGGCATCGGAGCGTCCGATGCTAGGCATCGCCCTGTCCGATGCCACTTTAACTGGCGCGGGAAGTGATATAGCTGTTGGGATCGCTCGGCCGAAGTTGAACATGGGAGACACGTGGCAAGCATCCGTGCATCGGACGCTGGCCTTAGCGTCCAATGGTCCCGTATGGAGCGTCCGATGCTAGCGCAGTTTGCCCAGTGAAGGGGCAACGGCTAGTTAGCCCTTGGGGCTATAAATAGCGTTGGTATCCGGCCTTGGGCTGGTGGTTGAGCACTCCAAAGCCTTGGTGGCTGGTGTGGATGTGCTTGGGAGCCCTCTAACTCACTTGTGCTTGCTAGTGTGCGAATCGATAGCCAGTGAGTGATCGCTAGTGCGTTGCATTGAGAGATTGCATTGAGTGGCACTAGGTGATCGTGTTGCAAGCCGGTGGTGCTTATTACTCTTGGAGGTTGCCACCTCCTAGACGGCTTGGTGATCGAGTCTCCGTCGTGAAGCCCGCGTGAAGATTGTGCGTGGCTCCGAAGAAGCTTTGTGAGGGGCATTGTGCTCGCCCCGTGGGAGATCGCGAAGAGCAACTCTAGTAGAGAGAGGCGCGAAGAGCATCAAGTGGTCTAGCCGGATCGAAGCTAGAGCTCTTGGTGAGCACTCCATCGTGGAGAGTGTGACTTAGGGTCACCACTAGCAAGAGGATCGGCGACAACCTTGGGCTTGCCTCAACGGGGACTAGCTTGGTGGCGACCAAGTGAACCTCGGGATAAAATCACCGTGTCAACCTTGTTCATCCCGTTGGTTTGCATTCCCCATACACAAGCTTGTAATTACTTTCGTATATATTGTGCTTGTGTAGTTGCTTTTGTAATTAGTTAGCTTGTGTAGCTTGCTAGTTACCTTCTTTGCTTGCGTAGCCTAGAAGTAGCTCTCTTGCGTGACTAGTTGACTTGTTGTCTTGCTAGTCATTTTGCTTAGTTTATGTAGCTAAGTTGAGCTCTCTAATTTGGCTTGTGTAGCCTTGTTATTGAGCATTACTAGTGAGCTTAGGCTTTGTGCTTTGCTTGCTAGATTTTGTAGGAGCTCCCCCGTGCTTGAAGTACTAGTTGCATAGGCTTGTGTGACCTTGCTTCTAGAATTGGTTAGGTGAGCTCTAGCTAGCCTAGCACCTTATTTGCTTTGTTTAGGATCTTTTTTAAGGTGCTAAAGTTAATAGGTAGAGGGGTGTAGTCTTGGCTAGACCGATAGTTTTAATTCCACATTTGTTTCGGTTAGCCGGTGAGATTAATTTTAGAAAAGACTATTCATCCCCCCTCTAGTCCGCCATCTCGACCCTTCACCGATGGGATAGTATGATTCCCAGTCAATTTAATTTGACCCTTCTCCAGTAAGTAGTCAAATATTTTGTCGGCCTTAGTGACATCAAAGCTATACTTTATATCTTTTCGGCACTCTTGGCTTTTGCCCAAGGCATGTACTCATTGTTCTTCCAAGACCAATGTACAACAGCCACTTATTCATCACTTTCATCTTCTGAATTATTGTCTTCATCTTCCAGGAAGAAATGACTTTCTGCATTGTAGACTTTCTTGGGTTTAAAGACTTGATTGTACCGATTTTGGGCATCAATACTTGCCACCTTTTTAGCTAAATCGGCCATACTGTTACAACCAAAGCCGATTTTTTCTCTGATAGCAGGCATCAATCCTCGAATTGCAATGCTAACTACCTCTGGGTCTGACAATGATAAGGAATAACATTGATTCTTCAACTCTCTAATGTTGGAAATATGCCCTAGAGGTAATCATAGAGATGATGATATTTCTATTGTATCCATGATTTATTATATGTTCATTGAATATCCATTAAAGACAACTTGTATTGATTGACAATTATGTGAATTGTCTGTGAAACTCTTTTACTTGTATGGTTATTCGATAGTTGTCCCTGATCGGAGTTCATGTGAGGACACACATGAATATTAGATCAACACACGTATTAGTTGATGCCTATGTTTCACAAGTCAAAGACATGGAGATGTCAAACTAATAATGTGGGCACATGTATGACATGGGGCTAGACTGATCCAACGTGAGATGTTCTTATTATCTCTTTACACATCATGTGCGTTATGTCCTTTGACCTGAGATTGTGGTATGTTCTCAAGATGTGAATCGACTCACTTAGGGACTGTCAAACGCTACTTCGTAACAGGGTAGTCATAAAGATAGTCTTCGGGTTTGTCAGGAAACATGCTGTGAGACATAGACGATCAAGATGGGATTTGCCCCTCTCCATGCGAGAGAGATATCACTGGACCACTCAAATGATTAGATCATAAAATGCATGGCCGTGATTGGGTTAAGTGTTAACCTATGAGTTGGACCAAATATTGTGAGGCAAGGGAATTACGTATATGTGATCGTGGTGGTTCGTCAGATATGATCTTTGCGTATACATAGGAGTTGACACGTCTTGCTAGAGGCCGCTGTCAACTATCGGGCGAGTAGGAGTACTCGGGTCGTGTCTATGTGTGCGTGAACCCATAGGGTCGCACGCTTAAGGGGCTGGAAGCCTGATTCGAGTTGGACTCGAGTCAGACCGGGATTAGGGTTTGCTAATGGGCCTCCAGGTCGGTGGACTCATTAGGGACGCCTATATAAAGAGGGGTGGGGCGACCAGGGTTTGCACCACGTCAATTGTTGATAGCCGTCGCCCACCCCACGCCCGCGCCTATTGCTCCTCGCAGACCTAGCAGTCTGGAGGCGTGACGCTTCCTCCCTGTACGTGTGGGATACCTCGGAGGTGCTGCATCTGGAGCACAAGGACGAACCGCACGTGGAGACGTGAAGGTTGGACGTGAACATCTACACGGCATCACTGCGACGCACACGTCTACACCGAGAAGTCTTCCGCTGCACCTGCGCGTCTAGTGGTAATCCCATGATCTATAACTAGCAGCAGTTCCTGGTTTATGTGGTCAATTTTTGTGCGTTCGGCTAATGTAGCGTTCGGCTAGCGTAGCGTTCGGCTAATGTAATTTTCGTCTAGCGTAGCATCCCCATAACCCTTCAGTGGTATTAGAGCCGTTATTGCCTCGTTATAGATTCGGTTATGTGCATATAGAGATATGCACGGTTGTAGATTAGTTTCTGATCTTGATTCGTGATCTTGTCGTATTGGTCATGTAACGATCTACTCCTACCGGTCGGAATTCCGCCATCGGAGTTAAGTGATACGTGTAAATCCAATCATGGCAAGATGGAGATCAATGAGATTGATCAAATCGAATCTAGGTCAAGAGCCGGGTGCATGAGATGTACCACAGCATCTGCAAAAGAGCGTTGTTCGGTAAAACGGCTGTAACTTTTGCATACGACCTCGGATTGAGATGATCTTTAAACGAAAATCAATCTACAGAAAATTTTACATCCGATTTTCACTGGCACTAGCCGGTTTCGTCGAATTTAGATTTGCGAAAAAAGTCCGGGAAAATTATGTTTTCTGCGATTCAAGATTAGACGTCGGGAACATTTAACTCTGTTTTGCAGGAATTGATGACTGGTATAGCCCTTATGTGTATGTGATGCATGTATGTATTTAATTCATGGCTTGCATGTCATGTAATATGACAATATGGCAGGAACCACATAGATATTGTCATCAATTTGATGTAATGGCCTGCGTGCCAAATTGTGAGGATCCTACTCGCGACTATGTAATTGTTTTAATTACGCTAGTTGTAGCTAGTCTTGGTGGATTCATCACTGGAGGATGGCGTACATGTACCATGTAGATGGAGATCATCATGGTGAACAGATTGGCGGAGATGGAGATCTCTAAAGGGACACTGGGCTATACCAAGTCATATCTGTGTTGATGCTATTCTCTTATTATGTTCTACTTTCACGTATGTTTCATGTTTATTGTCTACATGCGATAGTGAAAGTGTAGAACGATCCCTCAGTAATGTTCAAGTCATATGCTTCCCCAAACCTTGCAATGTCATATGTCTTGTATAATCAGTGGCGCGCCTATGAAATTAGGGTGTCACTGATTTTCCTTGACCAGGCAGGTTCGTATCGGATACTTACAGTAGAAGGGTTGGTTGCTTGAACAAGGTCATCCTAACGGTTAGGGACCTTGAAGCATAAGGAGTTGAGCACGCATAGAGATGCTGGCCAACAACAAGAGTCATATGTGATATGATTAGCAAAGAGTTGCTTACCGATCTACCATGTCCACTAGCGGTGATGCTAAAGCTCACTAGTAGACTTGTTAGTTTGGGTCTTGAATCATTGAGATTCAATAGAGGGATATTGATCTCAGTGGGAGTAGATTTTATTAATGATTTAATATCATTTACTCTGTCATGGATACATTGTCTTAGTATTTTGCATTTACTTTTGTTGTAGATCAATGGCACCTAGCAATCCACCATTTACTTTACGTTCAATCCTTGAGAAAGATAAATTGAATGGAACAAACTATGTGGATTGGATCCGCAACCTGAGAATTGTTCTCAGGGCTGAGAAAAAGGCAGATATTCTAGACACCCCACTACCAGAGGAACCTGCTGATAATGCACCTGCTACTGAGAAAACCGCTTACAAGAAAGCATGTGATGCTGATCTTGAAGTGGGATGCCTAATGCTTGCTAGCATGGAACCAGATCTGCAGATGCAGTTTGATAATAACCAAACAACCTACGATATGATCGTAGCGCTAGATGAGATGTTCCAGACTCAGGCTAGAACCGAAAGGTTCAATGTTTCTAAGTCTCTTGCTGAGACTAAGTTAGCAGAGGGTGCAGCAGTTGGACCACATGTGATCAAGATGGTTGGTTACACTCAGAGGTTGGAGAAGCTAGGCTTCCCAATTGGTCCAGAACTGGCTACTGACTTCATTCTCTCTTCTCTCCCACCTAGCAATGGGAACTTCATCTCGAACTACCATATGCATGGTGCGGAGAGGGGCTTGAATGAGCTATGTGGCATGCTTAAGACAGCAGAGGCAGACATCAAGAAAGGTGCTGGCAGCAGCCATGTGATGGTGATCCAAAACAAGCCTAACTTTAAAAGGAAGGGCAACTTTTGGAAGAATAGGAAGGGCAAGGGCAAGGCCAAAGATGTGATCTCTAAGCCAAACCCTCCTGCGTCTGACGCTGCTGGACCAACTGTTGATTCTGAGTGCTTCCACTGTAAGGGGAAAGGTCACTGGAAAAGGAACTGCAAGGTGTACTTAGCATCCTTGAAGAAGGATGGCGGTGGTAAAGGTACTCCCGCTGCTCATACACTTGTTGTTCATGTTACAGATATTTTTCTCGCTAACTCTTATATTAATTCTTGGGTATTTGATACCGGCTCGGTTGCTCATATTTGCAATACGATGCAGGGAATGATAAGATGTAGAAGCGTTGGAAAAGGGGAGGTTGATTTCCGCGTGGGCAATAATGCAAGAGTTGTTGCGTTGAATGTCGGGACGATGCAACTACACCTCCCATCAGGATTTATTTTGGAGTTGAATAATTGTTATTTTGTTCCAAGTTTAAGTCGAAACATTGTGTCACCTTCATGTTTGATGAAGGATGGCTATTCATTTGCGAGTAAAGACAATGGTTGTGTAATCTCTAAGAATGATATGTTTGTGGCTTTTGCATCCATTGTGAATGGGTTGTTTATTTTAAATCTTGATGATGCACCTATGTCTATCTGTAATATTACTGCTAAAAGGCCTCGGCTTAATGAGTTAAGTCCTACCTATATGTGGCATTGTCGTCTGGGTCATATAAGTGAAAACCGCATGAAGAAGCTCCATGCTGATGGGATTCTAACTTCGTTTGATTTTGAATCATACGAGACAGGTGAGGCTTGCTTGCTGGGCATGATGACCAAGTCGCCTTTCACAGGTCTTCCTGAGAGGGCGTCTAACTTGTTGGAACTTGTACATACTGATGTATGCGGACCAATGAGTACGACAGCTAGAGGCGGATTCCAATACTTCATAACCTTCACTGATGATTATAGCAGATATGGCTATGTCTATCTGATGAAGCATAAGTCTGAAACATTTGAAAAGTTCAAAGAATTTCATAATGAGGTAGAGAATCAACGTGGCAAGAAAATTAAGGCCTTGCGATCTAATCGTGTGTAACACCCTGATTTAAATTTTCCCCAATTGAATTAAATTAATTAGAAATTAAATAGGTTGGCTAGTTTATTAGAGGAGGAAAATAAAATTTGTTTATCATTTTCATGTTGCATTCATGCCATTGCATATTTTTATTGAGTGGAAAATAAATTTTGTTAAACCCATTTAGGGCTAATCGAATTTATTCTATTTAGAAAAGCAATAAAAAGATTTATAAAAGTTTGTAAAAATCAAACTTAAATTTTATTTACAAAATCTAGGGAAAATATTTCCAAAATTTTACAACTATGTCGATTTTCAAATTGATTTGAATTTGGATTTGAAAGGAGTTTACAAAAGAAAAGAAAAAGAGAAACAGGGCAACTGGACCTCATCTCTCCCCTCAGCCCACCGCCACGGCCCAGCCGGCCTCCCCTCCCTCCACTTCCCCTCGGCCTCGGCCGCTCTCTCTCCCGGTGGCCCGCATCGAGCAGGCCGGCTCACCCTCCCACGCCACCGCGGCCCAACTCCTCCCTCCACCCCTCCCTCTCGCTGAGCCCAGCGACCGCCGGCCCGCGTCGCACACGCGCCGCACGCATCCCCTCCCCGCGCCCCGCAACTGGCCACTGACGCCGGAGGCCCAGCGGTCAGCCCCGTCTCCAACCTCCCCGCGAGTTCCCCGCGCCGAACGCTCCGCGGCTCCCTCGCCCTCATCCCCTCCGACCCTCCTGGGAATTGTTGCGCAACGGCCGCAGCGCGCCGCCACCCTCCCCTGCCAATAAGAAGTGCCTCCAAGCGAGCCCTACCTTCTCTGTTTTTTTTTGATCCACGGGTTGCCGCCGCCATTACCGAAGCCCCGCCCAGCTCCACCGCGCCACCTAGCTCTCCATCCATCGCTCCGGTTTCACAGTGGTGTCACAGGCTCACGCCTCGGCTCCATCGCATCATTTGGTGGTCGGATTGCACGGCAGTGCCACTCGGAGGGCGTCGCCGCAGATCGATCCACGAGCCGTCTTCCCCGGCGTCGAACTCCCGCACGGAGCCACCATCGGCGACAAGAACGACGCCAACGAACCCTCTGTAAGCTCCTCTTTCGATTCCCCGACTTTGCGTTGTCTCTACCGCACTTTAGTGTTGTTTCCGCGATGCACCGGCGAGCTCGCCCGCGGGAGGAATGGCGCCACCGCTTCGGGCCGCTGTCGCCACCGTACTCGCAGGCCCCGTCGGCGACCAGCCCCGTCCCAACCCTCCTAAACCGACCATCTCCAAATCGACGGCCCAGATTAGAAATCCCCGCGAAGGGGTACGCACCAAGTCCACGGGGTCATGGACTCAGTCCACGGCGATCGCACCGCTCGTGCCCACAACCACGTGGTGCACCGACCCACTCACAAGCGGCCACGTGGTGCCACGCCACCGCCACATCACCCACCGCGCTGACAACACCGCTGGCGCTGGCTTTTTTTTACAAAAACCCCCCATACTTTCTGGAAATCAACCCGCGATCCAAAGACACTGTTCCCTGAGTCTAGGTTTTATTTCGGTTTAGCCCCTGCACTTCTTAGAAAACGAGGCGCAGTCCTCGGCCACCGTGCACCGCGAGCCGAGCACCGTGGACCTCGCCCACAGCACAGTGCATACGCCGCGCCAGTCGGCAAGTGCCACGTGCCGCGCAGCCAGCCGGCGTTGGCTCTTTTTCGCTTAAGCCCCTGTTATTCCCCGAAATAAACTCGCACTCCCACCGGTACTGTGCGCTGAGTCACAGAGATGTTGCATCCTAACCCTTGTACTTTTCAGAAAATGAGGCCCGGTCCAGACAGCTTTTCTTTCTCGTTTTTATTTGTTTTAAATGCGAAAATAAGTTCAAATGATTCACAGTTTTGCCATCCAACTTCAAATGCTCATATCTTTTGCGTTTTAACTCTGAATTGACCCGTTCAACTTGCGTTAGTTTCATAATTTCGTTCTCTACGCAGTAGATCTATTAGTTTACTGTTTTCATACTGTTTGTTGTACTGTTATTCATTTCTCTTTGTATGTGCCATGTATGTTGATTGGGCCAGAGAGTGCGGAGTTCGAGGACGCTCCAGACCATCCTTGCGACCCAGTTGATTCGACCCAGTCCGAAGGCAAGTGTCCTTGAACATCTTGCACCTACTTTATTTTACTTTTGGTACTAGAGTAGTTAGATCTTGTAGATGCATGCTTGTCATTAATTTGAATTCCATGTTAGGGTTTACTAGAATTTGTATATATTATCCTTGTCGCCTGTTTTGAGATGTTCGGGTAGGTGTCTTGCTTAGCCCTGCAGTCATGGTTGGGATGAGAGTTAAAATGTTTATAATCTTGATTAATGAACTATGAAACGAATGTGGACATGGTAATTTTGTAGTAACATGGTTATTAGGTAAATCCGGCAGGATGGACCCGTATTGGTGGTTTTGTGCCGTGGGAGTCGGCAGTTGCTTTTGGTTTTTGGTTCTAGGCGAGTGCTAGATTTATCCTGCCTGGATCCCTAGGACCCGGTTCTTGGACAAGTAACCCGGCAAAACAGCGCAACCATGAGATCTGGATGGGCTGGACCTGGCTAATTAATTAGCAACCTTTAAGTTGAGGGTCCACACGGGGTTTGTTTTAGTGGCTCACGAGGGGGCCCTGGGGGTCGTAGACCTTTGTACGGGGTGAAACCTTAGAGGTACGTGTGGAACGGACTTGGAGGGGGCTTTGTAAAGGCCTTGCAGTGCAACCCGCTATGCACCTCGGCAGTGTTTAGCGTGACGAGAACTGCACGACTCATGGGTAACGATGTGCAACCTCTGCAGAGTGTAAAACTGATATATCAGCCGTGCTCACGGTCACGAGCGGGCTTGGACTTCTTCGAGATTAGTTGGTTACTGGTTGGTTTTGGGTTCGGGTCATCTGATGGACTTCAGGTGCGGTTGCCTGATGGACTTCAGGTGTTGGTTGCTCGGTGTGACTCCGAGTGTGGCTTGCTCGGTGCGACTCCGAGTGTTGTTACTTTTCTACAGTATCTGTGGCTATAACCTAGTAAATAGGTGCATAGGATTAATAGGATTAATAGGGTGTGTCGCTTTAGGCGCTTGAGGCAAACAAAGTCAGCCTACCTTTGTTATAAGCCTCATAAGCATATATTTCCCACACTTGCGGAGTACATTTTGATGTACTCACCCTTCCTCTTTGTCCCCCCTGCTACCCCACCCAGACGCTGGAGACTACGCGTACGAGGAGCAGGAGTATCCAGAAGACGGAGGCTACGACCCTGACGACCTGTACTAGGATGGCGCTACCCCCCCGGTCGACCTTCCTGTGGAGTGGAGTCCAGATCTTCCGCATCGACACCAGAGTTTATTTTAGAGTTAGACTGAGAGTCTGTACTTTTCTTTTGGACCCGAGGGTCATTTTTATAATAATGTACGATATATTAATAAAGCATTGTTTTGATATTTACTATGATGTGGATATATGTATGAAAATTGATCCTGACATACATATATTGTGCTCTAATTTTGTTCTTAAAATTGGGGTGTCACAGAGTGGTATCGGAGCCGTGTTAACCGTAGGACTCTACCCTAGTCAGTCGTCGAGTTTACAAAAACTATTTTTAAAAGCCTCACCCTATTTCCCACTTCTGTAGTCTTTCTCTGCTGAAAATTCAAACTCAGTTTAAAAGTAGGTCCTCCAATAGTAGGTTGTCCACCATAATTGTTTGATCACGTAGCACGTTGTTTGACATGTACTTGTGCATATGTAATGTTTTGGTTCTTTGTAATGATTGTCGGTGTGTTGCGACCGTCAGGTTGCAGCGACATTATTTGTTTAAAATATTTTACTAATCGACTTGATTAACCAAATCAGGGTTGTTATATATCTATCTATCACATCTCACTCTTACTTCTGGAAAATGTAACAGATGGTTGACACCAGGAGCAGCGCAGGTAACGCTGGCGAAAGCGGGGCAGGTGGCAACCAGCCTCCTCATCCACCTCCGCCCCCGTACGACCCGCTCCAGATGGCCCAGGTACAGAACCAGATGATGCAGAACATGGCCCAGATGATGCAACACATGCAGCAGATGGCGCAGGCTGCTCAGGGTGCTCAGGGTGCAGGAGCTGCACAACCACCCCGATCGGATGACACTCTCAGGAGCTTCATGACGACGCGCCCTCCAGTGTTCCACCACGCCATAGAACCAATGGATGCAGATGATTGGCTCGAGACGATTACAGGCAAGTTGCAGCTTGCCCATGTCGGGGACCTTGATAAGACCCTCTACGCCGCGCACCAGCTTTAGGGCCCGGCGAAGAACTGGTGGACTGCCTACACCGCAGCTCATGCGGACGCCAACTTGATCACTTGGGAGGATTTCCGTAAGGCATTCCGTGACCAGTACGTCCCTTTCGGCGAGATCAGGGTGAAGCGCCGGGAGTTTCAGGACCTCAGGCAGGGCGCGATGACAGTGCGTGAGTATCTCACGCAGTTCAGCCAGCTGTCTCGTTACGCCCCAGATGACGTGGACACGGACGACAAGAAGCAGGAGTGCTTCAGGCAAGATCTCTGTCATTCTTTAATATTAATAAATTCTTCATACACCCTTGTTCATTCCTTTTGCTACCTGATAAATAATAAAATTGTTATCTGCTTCAGGCATGGGCTTAACCCAGGACTCCGCTATGCCCTAGCTTCAAATGAGTATTCCTCATTTCAGAAGCTGGTTGACCGTGCCTTCGCGGTGGAGAAGGAACGGAAGGACCTCGATGCAGATCGCAAGAGGAAGATGACGTTCCAGGGACAGTCCTCCGGCAGCTCTACCCGTCCCCGCTACGCTCCACCTGCTCCAGCTTCCAGGCAGATTCCCCAGTAGCAGCAGTACCGGCCGCCCCAGCACAGGCAGCCCGCTCCTCAGTACAGGCACCCAGCTCCATAGTACCAGGCTCCACCCCAGCAGCAGCAGCAACCACGCCAGGCTCAGGCACCTCGCCAGGGTCTTCCAGCTCCGCAGCAGCCCCGTTCAGCACAGGGGGCAGGGCAGGTTGGCCCGTGCTACAAGTGCAACCAGATGGGACACTTCGCTAACAAGTGTCCGTTGAGGCAGCCGGCTCCACCGCAGTCCCGTCCCGCAGGACAACCCCAGGCGTTCGCACGTGGTCGTGTGAACCATGTTGCAGCGGAGTCAGCTCAGACGGCTCCAGATGTGGTATTGGGTATGTTCACTGTTAATTCTCATCCAGCTACAGTACTCTTTGATTCCGGTGCATCACACTGTTTCATAACCGCAAGGTTCGCATCAGCATGTAGTCTGTCAGTTTCGCCTATGCTTAGAGGCTTGATAGTTACATCTCCTGGAGGAGAGATGGTTTCCAGACAGGTGTGTCGGGAGCTGAGTATAAACATAAGGGGGGTAGAGTTTCCTTCTGATCTTATCGTTCTGGATTCTGAGGGGATAGATGTCATTCTGGGAATGAACTGGCTGAGCAAGTATCGAGGGGTTATTGATTGTGCTCAGAGGATCATCACCGTGAAGCATCCAGATGGCACGGAGATTGTGTATCAGGCACCGACGAAGATGATAGAAGAAGCCAGAGCATATGAGGCTGTCGTGGTACCTGATATCCGAGTTGTCAAGGAGTTCCCTGATGTCTTCCAGAAAGTGCCAGGTATGCCACCTGATCGTGAGATTGAGTTCTCTATTGATTTAGTTCCTGGCACTGCACCTATATTCAGGCGACCATATAGAATGGATGCCGAAAAGCTAGCTGAGCTAAAGACGCAGATCTAAGAGCAGTTAGAGAAGGGGCATATTCGTCCTAGTACATCCCCGTGGGGAGCCCCTGTGATCTTTGTTCCAAAGAAGGATGGAGGCCTGCGGATGTGCGTTGATTACCGCGCATTGAATGAAGCTACCATCAGGAATAAGTACCCGATTCCTCGCATTGATGATCTGTTTGATCAGTTGAAGGGTGCTCATGTGTTCTCGAAGATTGACCTGCAAACAGGTTATAATCAGCTGAAGATTCGTAAAGCTGATATCCCGAAGACGGCATTTGTAACTCAATATGGGCTATATGAGTACACAGTGATGTCCTTCGGTTTGACAAATGCCCCAGCTTTCTTCATGTATCTGATGAACAAGGTCTTCATGGAGTTTTTAGATCTGTTCGTCGTGGTGTTCCTTGATGATATCCTGATATTCTCGAAGGATGAAGAAGAACATGAGAAGCATCTGAGGTTAGTGTTGCAGAAGCTCAGAGAGCATCAGTTGTATGCGAAACTGAGCAAATGCGAGTTCTGGTTGAAGAAGGTTGCTTACTTGGGGCATATCATCTCAGAAGGTGGAGTATCTGTTGATCCAGGCAAGGTCCAGGATATATTGGACTGGAAGGTACCTGAGAGCATCACTGAGATTCGGAGTTTCCTCGGTATGGCTGGATATTATCGCAGATTCATTGAGGGATTCTCCAAGATCGTGAAGCCAATGACGAGACTGACTGAGAAGGGTGCCAAGTTTGTATGGTCCTCTGAATGCCAGACTGGTTTCGAGGAACTGAAAGCGAGATTGACCTCTGCTCCTATTCTTGTCATGCCAGATGTCCAGAAGAACTTCACGGTGTATTGTGATGCTTCGCGACAGGGTCTGGGATGTGTGCTTATGCAGGAAGGTCGTGTGATTGCTTATGCCTCGAGACAGCTCAGGAAGCATGAGCTGAATTACCCTACTCATGATCTAGAGTTGGCAGCTGTTGTTCATGCTCTGAAGATCTAGAGACACTATCTGATGGGCAAGAGAACAGAGATATACACTGATCATAAGAGCTTGAAGTATATTTTCACCCAGCCAGATCTGAATCTTCGCCAACGGAGATGGTTAGAGTTGACCAAAGACTATGATCTGAGTATCAACTATCATCCAGGCAAGGCGAATGTTGTTGCAGATGCCTTGAGCAGGAAGGTCTACTGCAATGTGCTTGAAATCAAGGAGTAGCAGCCCGAGTTGCATGAGGAGTTTGTGAAGCTCAACTTGGGTATTCTTGGTCACACTGATGCAGTAGCAATGGAGGTTGATTCGACACTTGAGCATGATATCCGGGCAGGGCAGCTCACTGATGAGTATCTTCTAGAGATCAGACAGTCGATCAAGGAGGGCAAGGCCCCGGGTTTCACGGAGGATGATCAGGGTGTCTTATGGTTCAGAGGCAGGATCTGTGTTCCGGATGTGAAGGCTATCAAGGAGTTGATCTTGAGAGAAGCTCATGATTCAGCCTACTCTCTTCACCCAGGCAGTACCAAGATGTACCAGGATCTGAAGCAGTATTACTGGTGGTATGGGATGAAGAGGGAAGTAGCAGAGTACGTGGCTTTGTGTGACACATGTCAGAGGGTTAAGGCCCAACATCAGAGACCTGCTGGTTTGTTACAGCCCCTGCAGATTCCCGAGTGGAAATGGGAAGAGATCAGCATGGATTTCATCATTGGTTTGCCCAGGACCCAGTCGGGATATGATTCTATCTGGGTCATAGTTGATCGCTTGACCAAAGTGGCTCATTTCATTCCAGTTAAGGAGTCATATCGTGGACCGCAGCTTGCGAAGTTGTACATGTCACGAATTGTGTGCCTTCATGGGGTGCCTAAGATCATAGTATCTGACAGAGGTACACAGTTCACATCCAGGTTCTGGAAGCGGTTGCATGAGTCTATGGATACTCGCCTTAGTTTCAGTTCAGCTTATCATCCTCAGACCGATGGTTAGACAGAAAGGGTGAATCAGATCCTGGAGGACATGTTGCGAGCTAGTGCACTCCAGAACAGCCAGAGTTGGGATGTGAGTCTGCCATATGCAGAGTTCTCATATAACAATAGCTATCAGGCCAGTCTCAAAATGTCCCCATTTGAGGCACTGTATGGCAGGAAGTGCAGAACTCCTCTATTCTGGAATCAGGTTGGAGAAAGAAAAGTCTTTGGCCCTGAGTCTATAGAAGAAGCTGAAGAATAGGTCAGACAGATCAGAAGCAACCTGAAGACAGCTCAGACTAGACAGAAGAGCTATGCCGATGTCAGACGACGAGAGCTGGAGTTCCAGATTGAGGATTTTGTTTATCTGAAGGTGTCACCCTTCAGGGGTCTTCGGAGGTTTAATGTCAAAGGGAAGCTATCTCCGAGATTCATTGGCCCTTTCAAGGTGATTGACAAGAAAGGTGCAGTTGCTTATCAGCTGGAGTTGCCTGCACGGCTGGCAGGTATTCATGATGTGTTCCATGTATCCCAACTGAAGAGATGCCTAAGAGTTCCAGAGGAGCAGTTGCCACTTGAGGAGCTTGATCTCAGGGATGATTTGACTTTCTCTGAGCCGATCAAGATTCTGGACACGATGGAACGAGGCACTCGCAACAAGAGGATTAAAATCTGCAAGGTGCAATGGAAGCATTATTCCGAAGAAGAAGCCACATGGGAGAAAGAAGATGATCTTCGGGCAGATTTTCCTCATCTCTTCGTCGACTCTTCCTAATCTCGAGGATGAGATTCTTCTAAGGGGGGTAGGTTTGTAACACCCTGATTTAAATTTTCCCCAATTGAATTAAATTAATTAGAAATTAAATAGGTTGGCTAGTTTATTAGAGGAGGAAAATAAAATTTGTTTATCATTTTCATGTTGCATTCATGCCATTGCATATTTTTATTGAGTGGAAAATAAATTTTGTTAAACCTGTTTAGGGCGAATCGAATTTATTCTATTTAGAAAAGCAATAAAAAGATTTATAAAAGTTTGTAAAAATCAAACTTAAATTTTATTTACAAAATCTAGGGAAAATATTTCCAAAATTTTACAACTATGTCGATTTTCAAATTGATTTGAATTTGGATTTGAAAGGAGTTTACAAAAGAAAAGAGAAAGAGAAACAGGGCAACTGGACCTCATCTCTCCCCTCAGCCCACCGCCACGGCCCAGCCGGCCTCCCCTCCCTCCACTTCCCCTCAGCCTCGGCCGCTCTCTCTCCCGGTGGCCCGCATCGAGCAGGCCGGCTCACCCTCCCACGCCACCGCGGCCCAACTCCTCCCTCCAGCCCTCCCTCTCGCTGAGCCCAGCGACCGCCGGCCCGCGTCGCACACGCGCCGCACGCATCCCCTCCCCGCGCCCCGCAACTGGCCACTGACGCCGGAGGCCCAGCGGTCAGCCCCGTCTCCAACCTCCCCGCGAGTTCCCCGCGCCGAACGCTCCGCGGCTCCCTCGCCCTCATCCCCTCCGACCCTCCTGGGAATTGTTGCGCAACGGCCGCAGCGCGCCGCCACCCTCCCCTGCCAATAAGAAGTGCCTCCAAGCGAGCCCTACCTTCTCTGTTTTTTTTCTGATCCACGGGTTGCCGCCGCCATTACCGAAGCCACGCCCAGCTCCACCGCGCCACCTAGCTCTCCATCCATCGCTCCGGTTTCACAGTGGTGTCACAGGCTCACGCCTCGGCTCCATCGCATCATTTGGTGGTCGGATTGCACGGCAGTGCCACTCGGAGGGCGTCGCCGCAGATCGATCCACGGGCCGTCTTCCCCGGCGTCGAACTCCCGCACGGAGCCACCATCGGCGACAAGAACGACGCCAACGAGCCCTCTGTAAGCTCCTCTTTCGATTCCCCTACTTTGCGTTGTCTCTACCGCACTTTAGCGTTGTTTCCGCGATGCACCGGCGAGCTTGCCCGCGGGAGGAATGGCGCCACCGCTTCGGGCCGCTGTCGCCACCGTACTCGCAGGCCCCGTCGACGACCAGCCCCGTCCCAACCCTCCTAAACCGACCATCTCCAAATCGACGGCCCAGATTAGAAATCCCCGCGAAGGGGTACGCACCAAGTCCACGGGGTCATGGACTCAGTCCACGGCGATCGCACCGCTCGTGCCCACAACCACGTGGTGCACCGACCCACTCACAAGCGGCCACGTGGTGCCACGCCACCGCCACATCACCCACCGCGCTGACAACACCGCCGGCGCTGTCTTTTTTTACAAAAACCCCCCATACTTTCTAGAAATCAACCCACGATCCAAAGACACTGTTCCCTGAGTCTAGGTTTTATTTCGGTTTAGCCCCTGCACTTCTTAGAAAACGAGGCGCAGTCCTCGGTCCACCGTGCACCGCGAGCCGAGCACCGTGGACCTCGCCCACAGCACAGTGCATACGCCGCGCCAGTCGGCAAGTGCCACGTGCCGCACAGCCAGCCGGCGTTGGCTCTTTTTCGCTTAAGCCCCTGTTATTCCCCGAAATAAACCCGCACTCCCACCGGTACTGTACGCTGAGTCACAGAGATGTTGCATCCTAACCCTTGTACTTTTCAGAAAATGAGGCCCGGTCCAGACAGCTTTTCTTTCTCGTTTTTATTTGTTTTAAATGCGAAAATAAGTTCAAATGATTCACAGTTTTGCCATCCAACTTCAAATGCTCATATCTTTTGCGTTTTAACTCCGAATTGACCCGTTCAACTTGCGTTAGTTTCATAATTTCATTCTCTACGCAGTAGATCTATTAGTTTACTGTTTTCATACTGTTTGTTGTACTGTTATTCATTTCTCTTTGTATGTGCCATGTATGTTGATTGGGCCAGAGAGTGCGGAGTTCGAGGACGCTCCAGACCATCCTTGCGACCCAGTTGATTCGACCCAGTCCGAAGGCAAGTGTCCTTGAACATCTTGCACCTACTTTATTTTACTTTTGGTACTAGAGTAGTTAGATCTTGTAGATGCATGCTTGTCATTAATTTGAATTCCATGTTAGGGTTTACTAGAATTTGTATATATTATCCTTGTCGCCTGTTTTGGGATGTTCGGGTAGGTGTCTTGCTTAGCCCTGCAGTCATGGTTGGGATGGGAGTTAAAATGTTTATAATCTTGATTAATGAACTATGAAACGAATGTGGACATGGTAATTTTGTAGTAACATGGTTATTAGGTAAATCCGGCAGGATGGACCCGTATTGGTGGTTTTGTGCCGGTTTTGTGCCGTGGGACTCGGCAGCTGCTCTTGGTTTTTGGTTCTGGGCGAGTGCTAGATTTATCCTGCCTGGATCCCTAGGACCCGGTTCTTGGACAAGTAACCCGGCAAAACAGCGCAACCATGAGATCTGGATGGGCTGGACCTGGCTAATTAATTAGCAACCTTTAAGTTGAGGGTCCACACGGGGTTTGTTTTAGTGGCTCACGAGGGGGCCCTGGGGGTCGTAGACCTTTGTACGGGGTGAAACCTTAGAGGTACGTGTGGAACGGACTTGGAGGGGGCTTTGTAAAGGCCTTGCAGTGCAACCCTCTATGCACCTCGGCAGTGTTTAGCGTGACGGGAACTGCACGACTCATGGGTAACGATGTGCAACCTCTGCAGAGTGTAAAACTGATATATCAGCCGTGCTCACGGTCATGAGCGGGCTTGGACTTCTTCGAGATTAGTTGGTTACTGGTTGGTTTTGGGTTCGGGTCATCTGATGGACTTCAGGTGCGGTTGCCTGATGGACTTCAGGTGTTGGTTGCTCGGTGTGACTCCAAGTGTGGCTTGCTCGGTGCGACTCCGAGTGTTGTTACTTTTCTACAGTATCTGTGGCTATAACCTAGTAAATAGGTGCATAGGATTAATAGGATTAATAGGGTGTGTCGCTTTAGGCGCTTGAGTCAAACAAAGTCAGCCTACCTTTGTTATAAGCCTCATAAGCATATATTTCCCACACTTGCGGAGTACATTTCGATGTACTCACCCTTCCTCTTTGTCCCCCCTGCTACCCCACCCAGACGCTGGAGACTACGCGTACGAGGAGCAGGAGTATCCAGAAGACTGAGGCTACGACCCTGACGACCTGTACTAGGATGGCGCTACCCCCCGGTCGACCTTCCTGTGGAGTGGAGTCCAGATCTTCCGCATCGACACCAGAGTTTATTTTAGAGTTAGACTGAGAGTCTATACTTTTCTTTTGGACCCGAGGGTCATTTTTGTAGTAATGTACGATATATTAATAAAGCATTGTTTTGATATTTACTATGATGTGGATATATGTATGAAAATTGATCCTGGCATACATATATTGTGCTCTAATTTTGTTCTTAAAATTGGGGTGTCACATCGTGGAGGTGAATATTTGAGCCACGAGTTTAGCAATCATCTTAAGAGTTGTGGAATTGTTCCACAGCTTACGCCACCTGAAACGCCTCAGCGAAACGGCGTGTCCGAGCGACGTAATCGGACTTTGTTAGACATGGTTCGGTCTATGATGAGCCAGTCGGACCTTCCTTTATCGTTTTGGGGATACGCTCTAGAAACAGCCACTTTCACATTAAATAGGGTACCGTCTAAGTCCGTAGTTAAGACACCATATAAGATATGGACTGGTAAGAGTCCCAGTTTGTCTTTTCTAAAGATTTTGGGTTGTGAAGTTTATGTCAAATGACTTATATCAGATAAACTAACACCCAAGTCGGACAAGTGCTTTTTCGTGGGATACCCAAAGGAAACTTTAGGGTATTACTTCTACAACCGCTCAGAGGGCAAAGTGTTTGTTGCTCGAAACGGTGTTTTCTTAGAGAAAGAGTTTCTCAAAAGAGACAAGAGAGGGCAGAAGGTGTATCTTGAAGAAGTTCAAGATGAGCCAACAGGGATTGACTCCACGAGTGATGCTAATGTAGCAGAAGAAGTTGAGCTACCTGTGGCAACAGACACCCCGCCCCAACCACGAAGGTCGGCAAGAATCCGTGAGTTGCGTGGGGATGTGTTATTGTTAGCCGATGACGAACCTACAACTTATGTCGAGGCAATGATGGACCCTGATTCCGAGAAATGGCATAGTGCCATGAGATCCGAGATAGATTCCATGGGAGCCAATCAAGTTTGGAACTTGGTTGACCCGCCTGATGGGGTAAGACCCATAGAGTGCAAATGGATCTATAAAAAGAAAAAGGATATGGATGGAAACGTCCAAGTTTATAAAGCTCGACTTGTCGCAAAAGGTTTTCGGCAAGTTCAAGGAGTTGACTACGATGAGACTTTCTCGCCGGTAGCGATGCTTAAATCTATCCGGATCATTCTAGCAATTGCTGCCTATTATGACTATGAGATATGACAGATGGATGTTAAAACAGCCTTTCTAAATGGAAATTTGGAAGAGGACGTGTATATGATATAGCCCGAAGGTTTTGTTGATCCTAACAATGCTAAGAAAATATGCAAGCTTAAGAAATCTATTTATGGATTAAAGCAAGCATCTCAGAGTTGGAATATTCGTTTTGATGAGGTGGTCAAAGGGTTTGGCTTCCGTCAAAGTGAAGAAGAACCTTGTGTTTACAAGAAGGAAAGTGGGAGCGCTGTTGTGTTTCTAATCTTGTATGTAGATGACATACTGTTGATTGGGAATGACATTCCGATGTTGCAAACCGTAAAGACTTCATTGAATAACAGTTTTTCTATGAAGGATTTAGGAGAAGCAACATATATTCTGGGCATTAAGATCTATAGAGATAGGTCAAAGAGGCTAATAGGATTAAGCCAAGAAACGTACATTCACAAGGTGTTGAAGCGGTTCAACATGAAACAGTCCAAGAAAGGGTTCTTGCCTATGTCACATGGCATGCGCTTTAGCGAGAAACAATGTCCTTCGACATCTGATGAGCGAGAGCGCATGAGTAAGGTTCCATATGCTTCGGCCATTGGTTCCATCATGTATGCCATGATATGTACGCGCCCAGATGTCTCATATGCTCTAAGTGTTGCGAGCAGATATCAAGCTAATCCAGGTGAGAGTCACTGGACACTTGCTAAAAACATCCTTAAGTACTTGAGAAGGACTAAAGATGTGTTCCTAATCTATGGAGGTGAGGAGGAGCTCGTTGTAAATGGTTACACCGATGCTAGCTTCCAAACTGACACAGATGATTCACAATCTCAATCAGGTTTTGTGTTCACAATAAATGGTGGTGTAGTCAGTTAGAAAAGTTCCAAGCAGGAGACCGTGTCTGATTCTACAGCAGAAGCTGAGTACATTGCAGCTAGTGGAGCTGCAAAGGAAGGTGTTTGGATGAGGAGGTTCCTCATTGATCTTGGTGTGTTTCCAAATGTGTCCAACCCATTGTCTTTACATTGTGATAGCAATGGGGCGATCGCGCAGGCTAAGGAGCCAAGGAATCACTAGAAGAACAAACATGTACTGCAGAAATTTTACCTCATTCGAGACTTCATTAAAAGAGATGAAATTAAGATGTGCAAAATACATACAGATTTGAATATAGCAGATCCTTTGACAAAGGCTCTTCCACAGCCTAAGCATGAGGCGCATGTGAGGTCTATGGGTATTAGATATCTAAAAGATTAACTCTAGTGCAAGTGGGAGACTGTTGGAAATATGCCCTAGAGGTAATCATAGAGATGATGATATTTCTATTGTATCCATGATTTATTATATGTTCATTGAATATCCATTAAAGACAACTTGTATTGATTGACAATTATGTGAATTGTCTGTGAAACTCTTTTACTTGTATGGTTATTCGATAGTTGTCCCTGATCGGAGTTCATGTGAGGACACACATGAATATTAGATCAGCACATGTATTAGTTGATGCCTATGTTTCACAAGTCATAGACATGGAGATGTCAAACTAATAATGTGGGCACATGTATGACATGGGGCTGGACTGACCCAACGTGAGATGTTCTTATTATCTCTTTACACATCATGTACGTTATGTCCTTCGACCTGAGATTGTGGTATGTTCTCAAGATGTGAATCGACTCACTTAGGGACTGTCAAACGCTACTTCGTAACAGGGTAGTCATAAAGATAGTCTTCGGGTTTGTCAGGAAACATGCTGTGAGACATAGACGATCAAGATGGGATTTGCCCCTCTCCATGCGAGAGAGATATCACTGGACCACTCAAATGATTAGATCATAAAATGCATGGCCGTGCTTGGGTTAAGTGTTAACCTATGAGTTGGACCAAATATTGTGAGGCAAGGGAATTACGTATATGTGATCATGGTGGTTCGTCAGATATGATCTTTGCATATACATAGGAGTTGACACGTCTTGCTAGTGGCCGCTGTCAACTATCGGGCGAGTAGGAGTACTCGGGTCGTGTCTATGTGTGCGTGATCTATGACTAGCAGTAGTTCCTGGTTTATGGGGTCAATTTTTGTGCGTTCGGCTAATGTAGCGTTCGGCTAGCGTAGCGTTCGGCTAATGTAGTTTTCGGCTAGCGTAGCATCCCCATAACCTTTCATCTAAACCTTTGGAGGTACTGGCATCCAGACTCATTATTCATTTGCCTTGTATCGATCAAGTCCAGCAGACCTTTCTCCAGTACTCCAAGGTCAAAGTATTTATGAAATTTATCTTCCAAATATCCTCAGCTCTGAATGGAATTGAGTGGCAGAGATGAAAACTATGAAAAAGCTGAACCAGAAAGAGAGAGAGGGAACATTCTGACTTTAAGTGCTTGTTCATCACCAATCTCTCCAAGCTGGACCAAAAACTGGGTTATGTGCTCCATGGTTGTTACTGGGCCAGTCCCCGTGAATTTAGTAAAATCAGGGATTCTATATCTTGGAGGAAGAACAACCTGATCAAACCATTATGGATATGGCTTTTTGTAGCCGATCACTGTAGATTTCAGTGTCAAGCCAAATTGCTTCTGGACCAGATCAGTCACCCGACTCATCAATTGATCGATTTGGTTTACCGACTTTTGATAGCCAATGTTCTGCCCCCCGAAAGTGTTGTCATTATATCCCGGATTCTCCTGAGCATCCAAGGTATAGAAATCTGAGACATAATGATATCCCTGAGGGATATCACCAGGCGCTACGCTCCCTTGATACGGTGGTGCATTGAAGTCTCTGGTGATGCGCCTTGCATGAGGAGCTATTTTTTAGCCGATGAATACATGTCATTACTCATAATCGGCTTTTGCACTGGCTGCGGTGTCATGCCCCAGGGTTAATCATCACCTGGCTTCCATTGCCATTTGGACCGTTGACCTGAGGTCCAGCAGAAGTTCCAGCTCCTTGATTGTTTCTCACGGTATATACTGGACCCCTTTTGTCATCGCCTAAATTGAAGGCCTCTTTAATGGCATTTGACAGACTATTGAGGAATACTTCATTGTGATTCATCAGAGTGGCAGACATTGCTTTGCTGATCACTTCTTGCATGACATTGTGCTGGACCTGAACCATCGGATCAACATGGCCATCTAGAACCACTCTTGGTAGATGAGACTTTTGGGTAATTTTCTTATCCCTGCTTTTACTGAAGCTCAACAGACACATATACCGATATTGTTCAACAACCTCTTCTATTAGGCGTCGAAACTCATCTGGAAGTTCTTCCATTGTCACGTTTAACACGTCTTCGTTGTTGATTGTCATGATCAGACGATTGTGTCCCACCAGGTGTGCCAAAAGAATGTGTTGACGTAAAATCTTGGTCGGTCACGCCAACACACTCGTGCACACGGTCCTCAGAGGGGTGCGGAGCAGGGTCCTGACCTCCTGAACCTTCAACGTATGGTGGAGCCGAATCTTAGTGAGATTGACTTCGGGCGTGCCAATCAATTTGACCTGTAATTGACAAGGAGAAGAAAAGTCTATCAAATTGTGGAACCTGCCGGTTTGGTGCCAGACAGTTCCAAATTATACGGCTCTGATATAGCCAATTGTCTTTAGGATTTTGACTACAAAGTCAACTCCCAGGAAATTGCATGAAAGGTATTGAAAAAGATGTGAAGCATAATGGCTATGACATGTATAAAAGAATGTTTATAATAAACAAACAGCCGATGAGCTTTTAAAGATGTCAACAAAATAAAGATCTATGTGTACATTTAAGTGACATGAAACCAACCAACGTATCGACTAAATGCATGAGCAATCCTATCCATTAACAGTGGGGTGTTTCCATACAACCATAATAACAGATAAATCGATAAAATAGCTTAAACATCAACAGTGGGGTGTTTCCATACAGCCTTGATGATGACCAAGCTAGACCACGTCTCGTGCAAAGAGTAGATCCGTTAATTCCAAGCTACTTAAAAGAACACATTATGAAGAAAGCATAACTGGATCGACTATTTTAACCGATACAGGGTCCATGAGGCACAAACAAGATCTATCTGTTAAAGCCATGATTTAATTTAGAATAAGCAGACTTGATCTATTATATATATCAGTAGGGTTCGGAAATACAGCCGTAATAAACATACTAGATCAAATCTACCTACTCTTAGATCAGAACGTGATTTTAATCGGATATCTCGAACACACAACATGTAACAACCAAGATTGACAGAATTGTCGATGAAAGGCTTGAATCGGCTATTTCCTCTGTTGTGAGCGTGTAATTCTCAAAACAGCCGAAACTAAGCATCTTTTAAACTTGAACCACTTTGTCAATCTTGATTGGACAAGATGTTATTTAAAATATAAAGAAACAAATTAAAACATAAAACAACATTGGTAACTTAATGAATCTATTAGCTTGTCAAACCAATAGAGCCGATAACTAGCTAAGATCGACTGAAGTAAAAGATTGATCAGAGTCAAGACAGTCTTACAAAAGACGAGCTTAAGCCGATAACTAGCCATGTCATAGCTTAACAAGAGTTTGGTCGATGCCAAATACAACCTTATTACACGATGACACAAGCCATTGGTGAAACTTACAAGCAAACCGGAGGTCGGTCGATGCCGATGCAGCCCTGCCTGGTTGAAGGTCTCGCCGAGATCTACGTTACTCCTACTCCTAGGGTTTTGGCCGAGGGCCGATGTATTGATTGATTGGATGTCCCTTACAAAATTCGGGTTTCTAACTATTTATAACCCGGTTGACTCTTGACCTAAACGACTAGGTTACATAATAGGTAAAAATAAAAGACGACTCGGACTTGAACTTCTTGGTTGACCCCGACACGTCTTCGAAGCCCGTCGCTCTGGTCCACACGAATCTTTCTGGTTACGCTTGACCCACATAAGCTTCTTTATTTTTAGGCCGATCCTTTTCCTTAATAAATCAACCGTTTATGTTCAAAAAATAACAATCTTCTCGGTCCAAAATCTGGTGTAAACAATTAGTATGACTAGGATACGTATCCAACGTGTATCCAAGGAGTACAAGTATCCAATACGTATCGGATACGGATACAGCTTCTCTTGGAACTATCCGCGCAACATAGTTAGCAGGCCTGTTCCGATGGGTGATGGCACAGGCTCCCAATTTCCAGGGCCCCTCAATCTCCAACGCTAGAGCCCAATAGCAAATTGCTGAGGCCTATATTTCTCAGCTTAGTTTCTACAGTAGCAAAATAATACCAGCCCAAAAGTTGTTTCTGGTGATTGGAAGAGCAGATCCCGGGGAATCCTACACTTGAAAAGGACTAATAAGGTTTTTGAGAAACGCCTTTGTGCAACTACATCTGATCTCTATAACAACTCTTATTCTATCTAAGTTAGACGGGCTCCGTCGGGAATGAAGTGGGAAGTTCCAACTTCCATCTTAGAGCACAACGTCCACATCAACACTATCAGTTGTCTGAAGGATGAACATGCAGGGATAATGGCAACCACAATGTGGGCACAAAGTAGTCTATATATATATACATATTGTGGAACTAGTTCTTACTTTTAGGATAGTTCATAGTTACATATAGCTATATGTATATGGTCTGCCCTTAAGAATAAACAAACATTAAACTCTCTCCTCTCTCACTCCACCACCCATACCAACTCTTTCTCATCTCTCACTCCACCCATACCATTGATTTTGTTGCTGCTCTCGCCATGGCTGACAGAAGCTCCACCGTGGTTTCCGGGCAAGCGTAGGATGCTGGCCAAATAGGACTAACAACGAGGTCTATGTGGCGATAGTCAATGAAGTGGAGACCAACCACTATAGATCATCCTCACACTACTACAAAAATCATTTTAGAGGCATCTTTCTTTTTGGGGTAGATGCGGCTCTTTCAAAATCCATCTCTAAAAATGGTTTCTAAGATGATCCACCTCTAGAAATTATTTTTTAGAGCCAGCTAGTAAGCTTGGGCAGTCCGGCTTGTCAGCCGCCTCTAGAAATAGAGGCATTTTGGGGTGGCTAACAATTTGGCCCGCCTTTAAAAATAGGTGAAGCCCAATAAAATTCTTTTTTTTTTGTAAATTAAGTTGTCGAAGCCAAATTTTATATAAAAGTTGTAGTACTAAAAAAATCTAACTTCATGGTTGATGCCTTTCCATTTGATCGAAGTCCTTTATAAGACCTAAAAGTTTTGTTTTAAGGTTTATAATTTGAAACTCAACATTTTAAAATGTTCTAAATGACCTTGAATAGTAAAATGATCTAAACCAAAGTTTAAGTACTCAAAGGATCAACAACTTTGTAGTGGACTATTTTTTATTTGAACTCATTTAATGCACAAAATTTTGTTTTAACCTTTTTAGCTTTTTATTTTTTTAATTTTTCAATGTGCATTGGATTGAGAAACCAAAGTTGTACTCCTCAACGAGATATGCACCATTGTAGTTGAAGACTTTTTTTATTTGAAATCATTAGAAACCATAATTATGTTTTAAGATTAATAATTTTGATTTTTTTTGATTTTTTTAAATGACCTTAGATATGGAGAAATCAAAGTTGTAATACTCGAAGAGATATCAATATTTTAATTTCAATTCATTTAAGGTCTCAAATATACATTACAATATTTCAAAATAAGTATTATAATATTTTGAAACTTGCTCTTCCCAACACAGTCGTTTAGGGTGTCAAGTATGCATTGGAGTATAATCTAAAACTCACTGGTTTCTAGAGACGGGCAGGTAGAGGTAGATGGAGCAATCATCTCTACAAACTATCTACAACCGCCTCTAAAAAACTAGTGTGTGGTAGTGCCACCATGAGCATAGTGCGGTCCATGGATCCTCCCATACCGAGACTACCATATCCACCATGAGAAGTTTGAGCCTTGGGATCCATGAGCGTGTTGGGAAGAGAGCTTCGACCGTGCCAACGAAGAAGACCGGCCGTTGGAGGAGAGGAGCACACTGGCCGCCAAAAGAAAAGGGCCCGTCCGCCACCAGGGAAGACCGGCCGTTGAGTTTTTTGCAGAAAAAATCCATGGCGATGGACCGTCGAGGAAGAAGGTGTCTCGCTTGCTGATCTCCCTTTGCCATGGACATGGCGACAGCAAAATACAGGAGAGAGAGCACAATGGTGAATGAGTCGAGTGATCAGAAGGAGAAAGATGGATCAGCAAAGGAATTTTGGATATATAGTGATTTTTTATCCCAATATGGATTCCACCTTATATATGGACTAAAATCGTGGACCTATTGGATTTTAGGAACAACCAAAGCATACCGACTGTATGGCCTAACATACGATCCATGCATGGCCTACGCGTAGGAGGTCAGACATGGCTTGTAATAACTTTTAAATAAGACCATAGCTCCTGTTAGCCCCCGTTGGACTTGCATACAGGTTACCAAACCTAGCTACCTAGTGTACTTAAATCTTTTATCCCCTAAGGCCACAACAAGACACAACTTTACCATTAGCAGCAAGTTGCTGCAAGTATGGTTACACCTAAAAAAACCTACATTGTACATGTAGAGCTTGATGTACATTGCAGGAGGAGACATAGTACTCTAAAATACATAAGAGTTCATGATGTTGAAGAATTGTAATTGACAACATTCTAAATATAGTATTTGATTCTCCAGTCCAGCGGGTTGGTAAGGTCGTCACTGTTGAAGTAGTGAACGAGCTGCTCGAAGAGTCAGATAAGTTCACACCTGAAAGATTTAGATAGTGGCAGACAACGGAACCCAAAGCTAAAGTAGCCTCAACCATGATGACTAAAGATCAGTTATGGAGTCTAGCCTTTATGTAAATAGTCTTTGTTCTCTATTTCTGAAAGGTGAGGATAAAAACGTCCAGACGAGCTATAGTATTTGTGTGGTTGGATTGGTCAGGATCAATGGATGCATTCACGTAGCATCTATGACCTTGCAGAAGCGCTGGAGTCTCAATGGCGTAGTTTACCTGTGTATTGATCTGTTGAGTGGTGGAGCCTTGGTCCGTGAAGGTAGTGTTGTAGGGTATAACTGTATCATCCGGTTGTAGCAGTTGACATACCTCGCCAATGAGATGGGCGTTGAGATGCGCCTTCATAGCCTGATGTACTTGACTTGGTGTCCATGGCCTCCTACTGAACCTGTGGCCATTCCTAAATTTTCATAGAAACCACGTGCTTGTTAATATTTTAGTAAACATGCTATTGAGAGTGGAAATCAATAGCATGGATTGTAAAATGAGCTGAACTCTCTGTTTGGATCTTGCGGCAGATGATCTACCATAACCGGAGGATCATATTTGAGGACCAAACTGCTCGAGGTAGTTGATAGTGAAAGAACATATGGGCATCATCTTCAACTGCAGCACAAACAAAATAGTTTTCATCAATATACGTGCTAAATCTTCCTGCTCTCTACCCAGTTGCTAGTGCCCTGATTAGACGCCATGTAAAGGTTTTGGACCCGCACTTGCATGCGCTTGAGTTTGGACCAGCACTTGCATGCAGCGCTCTACTTGAGTTTGCATCCGTTGCCTTTCCTAATATATATAAGCAGTCGTTTGGCGCCTCAAGCTGATTAGCACATGCAAAATGCTAATCATATCATGTTAGACACATGCAAATGCAAATGCAAATGCAAAGGCAAAGGCAAAGGCCAATGCTAATCATATCATTTGCCTGTGTTAACTATTCTGTTTTTTTTAGGACGATGATATATCTCTAAATTGTCCAAACAACAAAAAGTGATATAATTTGTTTTTTTATTAACTTGGTTTAGTCCAGAATAGTTTGACTTATAATATGTTAAATACACACTATCATATCATTTTATGTTAAATACAACATCATGAATACTTTGGGCAGTGGGCTAACCCTTCAAAATGACATTTCCCATCACCTAATTTTCTTGTGGAACATATATTATTAGTTAGAGAAAAAAGGTTGCGTGGTCAGCATTTGCCCCATCACATTTCGTGGATATACTAATAAACTTTCAAATCTTATATATGAAAAAGGAATAATATATAGTTTAAATATATACTTTTACAAAGTTTCAGAATAGATGTAGAGAGGGGTTTGATCTACTATTTGAAAGTTATAAACAAAGGTATGAAATTGATCTATATTTATGGTTTGTTTGGCACAGCTCCTAGAGCAGCTTCGAGGCTAATTTGAGGAGAAGAGATCTACCAAATAGTATTTAAAAGAAGGGATTATGTGCTGATTGATTATTTGAAATAAACTAGAAGTTGTGAGCTGAAAAAAGTAGCATCTCTTGATTCACTTTGGTCACATAACCACTTTTCACCTAAAATGTATCTTAGAGAATCTAGGAGAATCACATTGATCCACATAATCACTTTTGTAAGATAATCACTTCTCACAGAGAATTAAGGGGAAGAGCTCTACCAAACAGACCCATAAAGATGGATCTAAAGGAAATTTATATCTACAATTCGAATGTTGGGATTTAGAAAGTTCTATGCTTGTAATTTAATTTTTTTCAAAATTCAAGTGGACAAATTTTTATATGCAGTTGAAAAGTTTTACTGTTCAAGATTTTTTGTACTAAAAGTTTCATATTCAAGCAGAAGTGTCGTTTGGATCCATGACATGAAATTTTGGCTATAGAAGTTTTCTACATGTATTTTTTTTTTCATAATACTACAGTATGGAATGTATGAAGTTCTCTCTAGGTAGTAAAAGTTTTCGGTATTCATGTAGAAAAGCTTTAGTCTACAATGTTTGAAGAAGCAGAAAGTTTTTTATATGATTATAAAAGTTTGCAAAATTCATGTAGAAAGGTTTTGATATTTATTTTAAGAAATCAGAGGAAAAAGAGTTTGAATAATATTTGACATGCAAATGCATATATAATAACGATAGAATAAAAATAGTGGTGGCAGTAGGTAAAAAAACAATAGCAACATGAATACATGACATATACACCAATTTTGATTGGTTAGGGGTTTGTGGTGTTTGGTGTGTGCTTAGGTAGGTGGGGAGGGGAGAGGGTGTTTTGAATCTTTTTTGACATGCAACACAACAATATAAGATCCAAAAAAGTGATTAAATAAGTACTCCCTCGATCTATAAATAAGTTACTTTTTAAAGTTTGACCAAACTTATAGAAAATCTTCAATATTTATGACACCAAACAGGTATACACTATTAGAATATATTTAATATTTAATAATGAATCCAATGTAGTACTTATTTGAGTAGCCACAAACAATGGTAGGTTTGTCTGTAACCTTAATCAAACAAAAAAAATATTATTTGACTTAGGATAAAAACTAGAATTATTGCGGTTTTTGGGAGGAAGGGGGTAGAAAAGATAGAAGAAGGTTCTGCAATGTGTATGCATGCATTGCACGCGTGTTGCTAGGTGCACAATGTGCTCCTTCATGGCCTAGTTGCCCACATTTTGTGTTGTATAGTAGAAGATGCCCCATGTTTTGTTGCGGGAATAGATTGGAACAATTTAGATTAAATTAATTGGTGATGATGAATGTGAATAGCTTATTACAATTAAGAAGATGAAAATTAGTACAATGACATGTCTATTAGTGGAAGATGATATGTAGATGGCTTGCACGTTAAGGTAGAATTATAGTGGGGATTAGCTTTATAAGAGATATAGATAGATATACCCCGCAAAAAGATATAGATATAGATATAGATATAGATTCGCCATGCCAATTTCTTCATTTGGATTTTTCATTGACTTTGGTTATCATATGGTTAACCAAATAGTCAGACGTCATGGTGGAACTCGTACCTTTTTGGATCACATATTCACATGATAGATCTTTTCTAGCCCAAATAATTGTAAGGAAACCATAAAATTTTAATTTTGGAACAATATTAAGATACCATGGTATTAATGAGAAGCTACAGTTATATATATGGACCTACAAATAAACTATGGTTTAGAAAAAGATGTGTAGAGAGTGGAGTTTCTAAAACTCCAAAATAAGCTACTGTTTTATTAATATTACGGTTTTCAAAATGGTAAAGTTTGATGTACCCATTACCAAAACATTTCATGGTGCTCTAAAAAATGAACTATTTTGCAAAACCTTGGTACTATATTTTTCTAGAACTCCCACGAAAATTGCAGCTAAATAGGGCCTAAAATAAACTTTTGTATGGGGTGCTGTGTAACTTTGAAGCCTGGCAAAATGAAAGGCTGCGTGGGCAACATGGATCCCATCATATTTTGTGGATATATTAATAATGTTCGAATCTTACATATGAACAAATGAATAATTTCTTCTTCAAATTTATAGTTTTACAAAGTTTCAGAATAGATGTAGAGAGGGTTTACTATTTAAAATTTATAAACATAGGTACGAAATTGATCTCTATTTATGGTTTGTTTTGCAGAAGTCTTAGAGAAGCTTTCAGCCTAAATCCTAGAGAAGATTTGCCAAATAATATTTTAAGAAAAAAGATTTATTTTGTGCTGATTGATTATTTGAAAAATGTGAGAAGGATAGAAGCTAAAAAAGTAGCATATCTTAATTCACGCAGAATCACTTTTTACCTATATAGTTTATCTTAGAGAATCTAGAAGAATCAGTTTCAGCCATAGATCGAATCACTTTTTTTTTAATCAGAGAATCACTTCTCATGGAGAATTAAGAGCAGGAGGAGCTCTACCAAGCATAACCTTAAAGATGAGACTACAGGAAATTTATATCTAAAATTTGAATGCTGAGATTTAGAAAGTTCTATGCTTGTAATTTGATTTTTTTTTTGCAAAATTCAAGTGGACAAATTTTTATATACAGTTGAAAAGTTTTAATAATGTACATAGTTTTCTATATGGGATTATGAAGTTTTCATATCATCAAGTAGAAATGTTTGGATCTATGACATGAATTTTGGCTGTGGAAGCTCTCTACATGTAATTTATTTTTTTCTTCAAAATTTTGGTTTAAAGGTTTGATGTGAATAATACTAGAGTTTGGATGTAGGAAGTTCTTTCTAGGTAGTAAAAGTTTTTGGTGTTTATGTAGAAAAGTTTCAATCTACAAAGTTGGAAGCAGGAAGTTTTTTAAATGTAATATAAAAGTTTACAAAAAATCATGTAGAAATGTTTTGATTTTTATTAAAAATTTCAGAGAAAAAAGTTTGAATATTTGACTTGCAAATGCATAATAAAAATAGAATAAAAATAATAGTGGTAGAAGCTACAAGAACACTACCAAAATGAGTACATGACATGTACATGATTTTTTTGGTTTGTTATGGGTTTGTGGTGTCTGTGGCCTGTGGGTGGGTAGGTGGCGCGGGGAGGGAGGGTGCTGGGATATGGTGCGGTCAAATTTTAAATTTTGACCTGTAACTTAATAACATAAGATCCAAAAAGTTATTAAATAAGTAATTTTTAAAGTTTGGCCAAACTTATAGAAAATCTTCAATATTTATGACGCCAAGTAGGTATACACTAATGTATTTAATGATGAATCCAATATGGTACTTATTTAGTATGATAAATAATGGTAGGTTTGTCTATAACCTCGAGTCCCTGATGAAACAAAAACATTATTATTTTCTCAACAACGGTAGCAATACATATATATTATGGTTTTCATTCAAAACGGTAAAGTTTGATGTACCCAAACACGTCATGGAGCTCTAAAAATCAAAGTATTTTACAAAACCTTGGTATTCTCCAAGTCTAAAAAAATTGCATCTAAATTGGACCTCAAATAATAAACTTTTGTGTGGCCGGGGTGCTGTGAGTAATTTGAAGGCAATGCAAAAATGAAAGGCAGGACTGTAGGATTCGCTCAGCACCCTGGTACCAGGCATTGGATATGATGCTGTAGGTAGGACTGTAGGAGCACACTGGCTGCGTGCCCGGCATGCATGCATTGCATGCAGGGCCTTGTGCGCGTCACCGCGGCTTCGCGACGCGAGCGCGTGTCCGGCGGCAGCCAGTTGAAACGGAAGCCTTTTTTTGCCCAGAAAACCCGGTGTGGACTGTGGAGTGGACTGATGGCCGGACGGCCTAGCTCGGACCCTCGGTTAGGCGAGAGTAAACGCCCGGCCGGCTTCCATATATACAGTATATATCTGTCCAATTCAAGATTCCAATTCCAACCCAGGGCCGGAGAGATATGCCCTGATGCCCTGGTCAGTCACTGCTTTCGTGTAATCTTCCTCATTTCTGTTTGCACAAAAAACAAAAAACCTTTATATTATACTCACAGTGAACATAGCTGTATGCTAGAGAGGACACGACAAACGATTAAGTGCACGCCAACAGATCCAAGAAGTTTTGTTCGAAAGTTAGGCTTCTAGCTATAGGAAGCTTATTAGGGCGAGATTGGGCTTTTCTATATATTGGAGTTTTTGAAATTTATATTTTGCTCTATACTTATTAACAAGCGGTAGCTAGGTCTGATCCTTTTTACATAATAATGAACGTGTAGATTGTCGGCTTCGCGCATCATTGCTAACACGAATATAGACCGTGTTGGCGTCTGCTCGTAGCATAACCAGCATGTACAGTGTCGTTTAGCATCTTAGATAACACATGCAGTGGCGAATCTAGCCGAAAGTGTCATTGGGGGTCATCGGGGTCAACTTTACTATGTGATATAAATTTTCTTAAGTATGAACAATAATTTACTAAGGATTTTACAAATGTTATCAGAGTCGGCGGACCCCGATGGTTCACTCTAGATTCGCCCCTGAACACACGTGCGGATTTTTCGGTTCATGTGCCATTGCCCTAACACAGTTATAGATTGTTGGCCGGTGTCTGCTTGTAGCATAACGAGCATGGCAATAATGTCGTTTAGCATCTTAGATAACACACGTGTGGATTGTCGGTTCACACGCCATTGCCCTAACATAGTTATAGACCATTAATTGGTGCTCGCCCATAGCATAACAAACTTGTACATTGTCGTTTAATTTGTGCCTTACACACAGTGAACATATGTATATTGTCATCGGTTTGCACGTCATTATTGCTTAATGTAGCTATAGCAGACTGTTGGTGTCTGCTCAAAGCATAACGAACTTGTACATTATCGTTTTGTGTCTTTCGATGATTGATAGGTGTAAATATTTGTCGGTTTAAAGCCCATGCATTGCTTGAAGTGTCTCACAATTATCGATTTTTGCCTGATTAACGGATTTGCATATTGGCGGTTTCTATGTATCATTGGCTTGCATCCAATGCATTGATAGTGTCAGTTTATTTTAATCTATTGGTTAATGGATTTGTTATTTCCCGCCCTTTTTCCCTTTAGAACATCTTATGAGGTTTTAGAGTGATTATACCATTTCTAGCAAATCTCAGGATACAAAATAGATGCTTTCAGAGTTAATGTTGATTATCATTTTAATATTATGCAAATCACAACTCATCTCTCGAAAACCCTCAAAGTCGAGAAAATTTTGATATTCTATGACTTCTTTTTTTTTTTTTGAAGAAGAAGCACACACTACTGGAAACGGTTGCTTTGCCGAGTGCCTCAAGCACTCGGCAAAGGCTCTTTGACAGTCGGTGAATCCTATGCCGAGAGCTGCCCTCGGCAAAAAACCTCTCGGCAAAGGAGCCTTTGCCGAGGGCCATTTGTCGGGCACTCGGCAAACCTTTTACCGAGGGTCCCGAGCAGCTCTCGGCAAAGAAAAATAGCCGTTAACGGCGGTCCCTGTTGACGGTACGTTTGCCGAGGGCTAACCTAACTCTCGGCAAAGTCGGTACGTTTGCCGAGAGCCGGGCTCTCGACAAAGCGATAAATTTTTTTATTATTATTTATCTGTGCCGAGAGTTATCCGGCGCCGACTCTCGGCAAAGAAATTTCGAATATTTTTTTTTGAGACCTCTTCGCCGAGGGCTATCTTAGCCGGCGCTCGGCAAACCTCCGACTTTGCCGAGGGCTATGACCCAAGCCCTCGGCAAAGCCTTGAAAATTACGTTCAGTCTCCCCAGCTTTGCCGAGGGTTCACTACTAGAGAACAGGCCTTTGGACGATCTATCAATTGAGCTATAGTCTCGAATAAAAATTGCGTCCGGGGCTAAAGATCTTTAATCCCGGTTGGTGTTACCAACCGGGGCTAAAGGTGAATCTTTAGCCCCGGTTGGTATTATCAACCCGGACTAAAGGTGCTGGACCTTTAGTCCCGGTTGGTAATACCAACCGGGGCTAAAGGGTGAACCTTTAGCCCCGGTTGGTGTTACCAACCGGGACTAAAGGTCCTTTTAGCCCCGGTTGGTGTTACCAACCGGGGCTAAAGGTCCTTCCCGAGTGGATTCAAAAGGAAAACGTCCAGAACTACATCACGTGAGTTGCGTAGCTCAGTTGGTAAGCGTGCCTGAGGCGAGATGTGCTGAGTTCGAATCTCACACAGCACATATTTATTTTTCCTCTGTGGACCTTTAGCCCCGGTTGAATGCACCCGGGACTAAAGGCCGGGACCTGTGACACCCTAAAATTTGCCCAATTTAAAAATAGGTGAAAATGTTTCTTTATTGATTTTGGTGTGCATTTAACATAGGGATAAATAATTTCATAAAATTAAAACCTAGCTAGAAACATGTTGTTGCATTCATGCCCTTGCATTTTAATTTTTGAGATGAGTGGTTTTTGTCAAATTTGATTTGATTTCAAAATTCCTTTTGAAATTGAATTGAAATGCTTGGAAAATAAAAAGGAAAACCCTTTCTTCTCCCCTTCTCTTCTCCTCCTCCCTTTCGGCCCAACCGTCCTGGTGGCCCGGCCCGTCCGGCCCTCTCCTTCCTGCGCCGGGCCAAACTCCTTACCCACCTCCCTCTCTCTCTCTCCCTCTCTGACCTGTCGGGCCCACGCGTCAGCCGTCTTCCCCATCCCCTCCCTGGCTCCCTCCCGCTCTGCTCTTCCAAACGATGAGCACGCAACCGCCGAGCCCGTCCACACGTCGTGCTAGCGCCCCGCTCCCCACTTCTCTCTCGACCTCAAATAGTAGAGCACTTTCTCCCGCTCCTTTCTTTTCCCCTATTTCGCCCGTTCCCCTCGTCCCTCGCCTGCTTCCGACACCGCAGTTCCGCGGCTCCACCATTGCCGCCCGCCGCCGTCACCCCTCCGAACCGCTACTCCGCCGGCCGATTCATCGCCCTCAGAGCTCCACGCCGAAGTGGTTGTGACCCCGAGTCCCTCCTTTTACCTCCTTAGACTCGGAATCATCCTAACCACCGTGTTTTGTTGAAGCAGAGCACCGTCGGCCGCCACTCTCCGCCATCCGTCGTTCCCGAGCTCTCCCCGCTGTTGTTCTCGCCGTGGTGAGCTTCGTCATATACTCCTCTATCTCCCCATGCTTTCCCCGTGGGATTTGGTGGCCTCTAGGGCTTTCCCAGTAAGCTCCGGCGAGAGCTTTGGCCTCGGCCATGGCCGCCGCCGTGGGCGCCTCTTTCCGCCGCCGCGTCTCGCGTCCCCGCCGGCCAAAGCGCCGCTCCCTTGCCCCTGGGTCTAATCGGGGCCGTTCGTGATGGATCGGACGACCCAAAATAGCCGGTACCCTTTCGCTGGGTATTTTTCTAAAGAGACCCCGGTTTCTTGTGAAATCAACCCGCAGTCCTTGGCAGGGTTGAAATTCAATTAAAAATTCAATTTAAAATCTGGTTTAAATTCAAACGAGTTTCAGCTTATTTACAAGTTTGCCACTGGAGTAAAACGCTTATAAAATCTACGTTTTAGCTCCGATTTGATCCGTTCAAATTGCGTTAGCTTCGTAATTTAGTGCTCTATCCGTTTATGTCCCTGTTACCCTGTTTTGGACCAGATAGCTGTAGGGTCCTAGCCAGCCTAGTTTAGGGCTCTAGAAAACCCCGTTTCGGCCGCATCTTTCGCGTCGTAACCCCGTTTTCAGTGAACCAAATATCGTTGTGATCGTAGCGACGCGTACTTCTGTTTTATCAAAGTTTTATTTTTGTTTTATTATGATTGATGTACTGTTCTAATCATAGGCTATGTTTGCTTTGCATGAATTGCTTTTGGATGCATGTGTGGTGTTCTATGATCGTATGTCCAGTCGGTGAGTTATGCGTTGGTGATCAAGAAGAAGTTCGTGATCCAGAGATCGTGATCCAGAGTCAACCTTTGGAAATCTACAAGTCAACAGAAAAAGGATCTTGAGTTAAGGCAAGTATAGCAATCGAGTTTTCTCTTCGCAAATCATGATCATGTTACTTAATTAATGTATGCATCGAATGATAAAAATGACTTGCTAGCAACTTAAGAAATTATCTGTACAAGTGCCTTCGGGTTTTACAGTGCAACTGATGGGGGTTATATGGCTCTGGCTTTAGCTCAGTATGAGGACCTTTTCTAGCTTGTTAGAGGTTACCCTTGTGGCGCAAATGGGGGATAGCAGACTGGGGAATCCCTGTGATTGGTTGAATCACCCAGACTGACTAATGAAACCTAGCGGCCCTAACTTGTTAGACGAACCTTTGAAAGGCTTCATCGTGAACCCTGCCGACTTTCCTTGGAAGTGAGTTAAGAGGCTGATCACCTCGGGCAAATGGGCAATTCACGTCTCACAGTGAAAGTGTACACCTTTGCGCAAAGTTTATTAAACTGATATATCAGCCGTGCTCACGGTCACGAGCGGCCTTGCAGACCTTTTACATTAAGATTATGACTTTTGTTGGTTAACATGTTCATTGTTTACCATTTTATGCTATTCATTATTTATGTTACATTGATCATGAAACTCGGGATCTATATCCTTGTTGCTATACTTTTTGAGTTCAACATGGACTCACTCTTGTTTTTCCCCCACGCACCCCAGTCTCCATCAGAGTCGCGCAGCGGAAGCGTGGTGGTGACACAGATGAGATTCCTAGAAGGCCGATGGAAGTGCTAGGCATATCTTAGGCTTGTGGTCAACCAGTCAGTTGTTCCCTGTGACGTTGGTGTCTCCATCTGAAGATCAGAGTGTCTTTCCGCTGTCTGCTCCTTGAGGTTAAGTTCTTTGTGTTTATACGTTATATATGAGCATTGTCTTTCGATATTACCCTTTATTTGTGGCTATATGTGAGATTTGACTTCCTGGGCTCACATATGGTGTATACCTGGTTTTATCCTTAAAACCGGGTGTGACAGAGTGGTATCGGAGCAATGCTGACTGTAGGACGCAAGCCTAGTTAGAAACTGGTCGTTTTAAAGTTTTGAAAATTGCTATAGAATCCTTGTTCTATCAACCTCGATATTTTCTCCCTATTGTATTTTCTATCCTTGTTATTTATCTCCTCCTTGTTGCTTAAATTTTAAATTTTGCTCTTACCTTCACTCCTTGCCTTGGTTTGCTTTTGAAAACTTCCCTCTATCTAAGTAGATGGATCGTTGACCAAGCTATGTCGTCTCTGACCGCAGTTAATAAACGGAAGCTGATCGCTATGCAAAGTCAAGACCTGGGAAGAATGACGCAACAGCAAGACGCAACACAAGGACCAACCAATATGGAAGGAAGCCATAAAGAACAGTTACAGCAAGACTACATCCATGGAAGATTGAAGCATGTGGATATGACTACTATTCATGGAGCAAAGAAAGTTGTGTATGGCATGATTCCAGTTAATTCAGTAACTGCCATGGTTCTTTTTGACCCTAGTTCCTCGCACTCGTTCATCTCTGTCAAGTTTGTAGCTCGCCTGAAGATAAGGGAATGGCCAACAAAGAAGCTCATAGTAGTTCGTACACCAACGGGAGAAGTTGAGACAAACCGTGTATGTCGAGATGTTAGAGTCCAGATAAAGGAGAGTGAATTCATAGTGAAGCTGAATGTTTTGGAACTCTCCGGAATCAATGTTATCCTTGGACAAGGATGGTTAAAGGGTCATAAAAGTGAGGTCAATTATTCCCGACGTTCAGTGTTTTTAAGAACACCATCAGGCGAAAGGATTGAATATCGAGGTATGCCGTTATTACCCAATGAATGTGAAACAGGTCTGTTGGAAGATAGGAGCAGTAAGATTCAAGAGGTCCAGGATCGATGTCTATGTTGCAAGCATTATGGGAATTCTTGTCTTCAAGAGAAGTCAACCATGGATGAGGCCAAGGCGAACCCAAGTGATGTAGTCAAGGAAGATAAGAAGAGGAAAGCAAATTCATCCGAGCCACCATTGATACGTCATCAACAGTTGAGTTCTACTCCAGTACCACATCCAGTTTCAACTTTTGTCCAGACAAGCCTAGATCAGCAGCATTTAGAAGCTCCTCCAGTTAAGAACTTTCCACATGAGGTTTACATAGATGGATGGACAATCACCTACAAAGAATTCCAACCACCGAAGCGAGTTAAGAAGCAGAATAAACTAGTAAAAGTCAATCCTCCGAGTCAGCAAGATGGTAGCACATCAAACAACACTTCTATCGCAACAGATCCAACCAAAGGAAGATGTTATCATTGTCAGCAAGAAGGACATTATATCAGATCCTGCCCCAAAAAAAAAAAAAAAAATCAACAATCGACTCATGAAAGTGGCCCGAGCCCAGTCACTACAGAGTAGCCATCAACATGTGATGTCAGTGCCTGATGCAAAGGAAGTCCCTGATAACAGATGACAAATGAAGAGTGTACAAGAAAAGCTGTCCTTGCAGATGTATCGTGTTCTAGTAGCTCTTGAGCCCGTATGTAATAAAACGTTAGTAGCGAAGTAAAGTCAAGTCTTTCGCCCATGTGTGGCCTGTGAATCTGTAATGTTTGTTGTTTGTCCTTATGATAATGTTTGTTTCGGATCTTTGTAATGAGTGCAATGATTTTGTGGGTTTCCTCACAATCTCATTTAGGTTTAGTTGATAGGTTTTATGCATAGAAGGTTGGGTTTCTGTTTCTTCTGTTCCCTCTATCCTATCCTTCCAGAGCAGTCTGTCTTTGTCAGCTTATATCTCTGTTTATGGATGTTCAAAAATCATGGAATAATTCTGGACACAAGTAGACTTCATGATCTTTCTCTGAGCGCAAGAACCACCCTGATAGCTGTTATGGTTTTGGAGTTATGAAATTCACAAGTTGATGCATCTGTGCTGTCTGGAATCTGGAATAGTTTCTGTTTTCTGCTGTTTTGACGACCTTAACTACAGAATCTGGAAAAGTGTTCTACATGAAAGTTGTAGAGGATTTCATAATCTTTCCATAAAGATAAACTGCAACTTCATTGGATAAACAGAGCTCGAGTTCTAGCTGTTTTACTGCACTGCTGTTTTGCTACTCGCGAGAAATTTCAGAATTCTTGTTCTTACCTTTACATATAAGTTTCTCTGGGATATCAGAAGATGGTTATGGCTGTCAACATGCTGGAAATAATATGCAAACTACCCTTTTGTGTTCTCTAGTCGGTCCTCTCTTAAGGGGGGTAGTGCTTTGATCAACAGATATTGAAGTTGTGAGTTGTCTCTTATGGTACTTCATGAGTATGATCATCTATCCTTGCTCATGTTGCTTTTGTTGGTCCTGATGACAGGAAATGTGGTACACCATGAATCAGGATCCTTATATGCCACCTCTCACTGATGATCATGAGTATAATGAAGCCGAACACTATCAAAATAACAATGTTGAAGTTCAAGTTGGGAGTGATCCGAGTCAGAATCCACAACAACGAAAGCGAAAAAGGAAAGCCAAAAAGAAGCTTACTGAAGCAAGTAGAGCACATCGCAATTATACCAATGGAAGGTTGAGCAATATGGATATGGATAACATTCAAGGTGCTACAAAAATGGTTGGTGGTTACATTCAAGTGAGCTCAACACAAGTTTTTGCTCTATTTGATCCCAGTGCTTCGCACTCTTTCATCTCCGTCGAGTGTTTAGAGACGAACAAGATGGCGAAGTGTCCAACAAAGAGGCCCTTGATAGTTCATACCCCAGTTGGAGAAATGCAGGCAGATCAGATATGCCCGAACATCAGTCTCGTCATAAACAAGGAAAACTTTACCGTAACCTTCATTGTTTTGGAGTCACTCAAGATTCCTATGGTTCTTGGTAATGGATGGTTGTGTGCGCACAAAGGAGTAATTCATGGTACTCAATGCACAATGCTTCTAACTACACTGTCAGGGAAAAGAATTGAGTATCACGGTTGTCAACTTCAATCTGAGAGAGCTGATGACCTATACAATGGAGTGCAGACTAAGGATGTTATCGTGGATAATGATGAGCATATAGCTAAGAACACAGATGGGCAAACATCTTCAGTGGAAGTTGATACAACAGACCATCTGGCAAATGCAGGATATCCGGTCAAGATTCTAGAAACAGTCTGGAGAACTTTTAATGGAAGAATGTTTAAAGTGTGTAAGGTTCAGTGGAGTAACCTAAGTGAAGAAGAAGCAATGTGGGAAACCGAGGAACAACTGCAGACCAAGTTTCCACATCTCTTTGAGTTGTAAGCCAATCAAGTTAGCGATCAAGACAAGTTTTGGAATGATCAAGTGTAATAATCTTTTCATGGAATCCTTGTTCACAAGCTATGATCCTGAAACATCAGTGGTTTGATAAGCTTGGTATACAAGTGTGAAGTGAAAGTGTTATCAAGATCTTTTCTCGTTTCTCTCCTGTGCTCTTCTCTCTCTGAATCTCGAGGACGAGATTCTCTTAAGGGGGGTAGATTTGTGACACCCTAAAATTTGCCCAATTTAAAAATAGGTGAAAATGTTTCTTTATTGATTTTGGTGTGCATTTAACATAGGGATAAATAATTTCATAAAATTAAAACCTAGCTAGAAACATGTTGTTGCATTCATGCCCTTGCATTTTAATTTTTGAGATGAGTGGTTTTTGTCAAATTTGATTTGATTTCAAAATTCCTTTTGAAATTGAATTGAAATGCTTGGAAAATAAAAAGGAAAACCCTTTCTTCTCCCCTTCTCTTCTCCTCCTCCCTTTCGGCCCAACCGTCCTGGTGGCCCGGCCCGTCCGGCCCTCTCCTTCCTGCGCCGGGCCAAACTCCTTACCCACCTCCCTCTCTCTCTCTCCCTCTCTGACCTGTCGGGCCCACGCGTCAGCCGTCTTCCCCATCCCCTCCCTGGCTCCCTCCCGCTCTGCTCTTCCAAACGATGAGCACGCAACCGCCGAGCCCGTCCACACGTCGTGCTAGCGCCCCGCTCCCCACTTCTCTCTCGACCTCAAATAGTAGAGCACTTTCTCCCGCTCCTTTCTTTTCCCCTATTTCGCCCGTTCCCCTCGTCCCTCGCCTGCTTCCGACACCGCAGTTCCGCGGCTCCACCATTGCCGCCCGCCGCCGTCACCCCTCCGAACCGCTACTCCGCCGGCCGATTCATCGCCCTCAGAGCTCCACGCCGAAGTGGTTGTGACCCCGAGTCCCTCCTTTTACCTCCTTAGACTCGGAATCATCCTAACCACCGTGTTTTGTTGAAGCAGAGCACCGTCGGCCGCCACTCTCCGCCATCCGTCGTTCCCGAGCTCTCCCCGCTGTTGTTCTCGCCGTGGTGAGCTTCGTCATATACTCCTCTATCTCCCCATGCTTTCCCCGTGGGATTTGGTGGCCTCTAGGGCTTTCCCAGTAAGCTCCGGCGAGAGCTTTGGCCTCGGCCATGGCCGCCGCCGTGGGCGCCTCTTTCCGCCGCCGCGTCTCGCGTCCCCGCCGGCCAAAGCGCCGCTCCCTTGCCCCTGGGTCTAATCGGGGCCGTTCGTGATGGATCGGACGACCCAAAATAGCCGGTACCCTTTCGCTGGGTATTTTTCTAAAGAGACCCCGGTTTCTTGTGAAATCAACCCGCAGTCCTTGGCAGGGTTGAAATTCAATTAAAAATTCAATTTAAAATCTGGTTTAAATTCAAACGAGTTTCAGCTTATTTACAAGTTTGCCACTGGAGTAAAACGCTTATAAAATCTACGTTTTAGCTCCGATTTGATCCGTTCAAATTGCGTTAGCTTCGTAATTTAGTGCTCTATCCGTTTATGTCCCTGTTACCCTGTTTTGGACCAGATAGCTGTAGGGTCCTAGCCAGCCTAGTTTAGGGCTCTAGAAAACCCCGTTTCGGCCGCATCTTTCGCGTCGTAACCCCGTTTTCAGTGAACCAAATATCGTTGTGATCGTAGCGACGCGTACTTCTGTTTTATCAAAGTTTTATTTTTGTTTTATTATGATTGATGTACTGTTCTAATCATAGGCTATGTTTGCTTTGCATGAATTGCTTTTGGATGCATGTGTGGTGTTCTATGATCGTATGTCCAGTCGGTGAGTTATGCGTTGGTGATCAAGAAGAAGTTCGTGATCCAGAGATCGTGATCCAGAGTCAACCTTTGGAAATCTACAAGTCAACAGAAAAAGGATCTTGAGTTAAGGCAAGTATAGCAATCGAGTTTTCTCTTCGCAAATCATGATCATGTTACTTAATTAATGTATGCATCGAATGATAAAAATGACTTGCTAGCAACTTAAGAAATTATCTGTACAAGTGCCTTCGGGTTTTACAGTGCAACTGATGGGGGTTATATGGCTCTGGCTTTAGCTCAGTATGAGGACCTTTTCTAGCTTGTTAGAGGTTACCCTTGTGGCGCAAATGGGGGATAGCAGACTGGGGAATCCCTGTGATTGGTTGAATCACCCAGACTGACTAATGAAACCTAGCGGCCCTAACTTGTTAGACGAACCTTTGAAAGGCTTCATCGTGAACCCTGCCGACTTTCCTTGGAAGTGAGTTAAGAGGCTGATCACCTCGGGCAAATGGGCAATTCACGTCTCACAGTGAAAGTGTACACCTTTGCGCAAAGTTTATTAAACTGATATATCAGCCGTGCTCACGGTCACGAGCGGCCTTGCAGACCTTTTACATTAAGATTATGACTTTTGTTGGTTAACATGTTCATTGTTTACCATTTTATGCTATTCATTATTTATGTTACATTGATCATGAAACTCGGGATCTATATCCTTGTTGCTATACTTTTTGAGTTCAACATGGACTCACTCTTGTTTTTCCCCCACGCACCCCAGTCTCCATCAGAGTCGCGCAGCGGAAGCGTGGTGGTGACACAGATGAGATTCCTAGAAGGCCGATGGAAGTGCTAGGCATATCTTAGGCTTGTGGTCAACCAGTCAGTTGTTCCCTGTGACGTTGGTGTCTCCATCTGAAGATCAGAGTGTCTTTCCGCTGTCTGCTCCTTGAGGTTAAGTTCTTTGTGTTTATACGTTATATATGAGCATTGTCTTTCGATATTACCCTTTATTTGTGGCTATATGTGAGATTTGACTTCCTGGGCTCACATATGGTGTATACCTGGTTTTATCCTTAAAACCGGGTGTGACAGGACCTTTAGTCCCGAATTCTTAGTCCCGGTTGGCATACCCGGGACTAAAAGCCCATTTTAGCCGGGACTAAAGGCCCTTTCTCTACTAGTGGTTATGGTCATAGCCCTCGGCAAAGGGCCTCTTTGCCGAGAGCAACCCTCGGCAAAGCTGGGTAAATTTCAATTTTTCGTTTTCCAGTTCTGTTTTTCCTTTTCTCCGACACTATCACACAAATATATATCACATTCATCACATATCACATATATATCGCATTTCACGTCACAGAACATATATATATATCACATCACATAGTTCAATAACATATATGTCCTCAAATCACATAGTTTCACATCACACAGTTCACATCACATAGTTCAACAACATGAGACTTCAGTGACACACGAGGATAGTCCAAAGTTCAATCTACTACACCCCCAGCCAACAGGGCCACCCCTGAGAACTGCCGCCTGCTTGACCCCCGTGGCGGTTGTTCGAACCTTCTGACGAGGAGACTGCAAAAGGTCATGTCAGACAAGGAAATAAAAAAATGAAACACTGAAGTATTGATACTCACAGGAGCAGCTCCGGGGTCCAGAGGCGGCGGTGGAGGAGCCATGAGTGTATGGGGCACGGCCATGCCCTGGGAGGCCATGAAGGCGATGAGCTCCGCCATCTGCTTAGCTTGAGCCTCCATCTGGGCCAACATCTGTGACCGCATCTGGGTCTCGGACACCTGGCGCTCCTGCCTTTCTCTTCCCAGGCGGGCCTGCGATAATACAAAGTGAATGTTAGAACAATGCAAACATTTAAAGATCAATGTACGATGAGTTAAATAGAAATAACCTCGAGCTCGGCGACCTGCGACTGCGCAGGCGACGGGCGTGGGCGTATGGGGACGCTCCCGCTCGTGCTCTGTGCTCGGAGCTGGGACAGAGTGGGAGTGGAGGCCGTGTCGATGACGCCGTCGCCAAGCCAGAACCGCTCGTGCTTCTTCCCTCCTCCAATCCTCATGACGATGCTCTCGTCCAGGTCTGAGGTGGCGGGATCAAAGGCGTCCCCATGGACCGCTCTTGCCGCCTCTGAGTAGTCAGTGAGGCGGGAGTGGACGCTGGATTTGGTGAACGCGTCGGCGGGATCGTCGGGGTTGTAGGAGGTCTCCGCTGCCGTGGCCTTGCCCTTGTGGGACATGGCGTATGCCGCCACCGTGCCACAAGGCTGGCCACCGTGTGCCTCCGACTGCGAGGAAGACAACAAAATGATTAGCAATCAGGCAACATTTGATCGAGGAATTGATAAAGTCTTTCACGTACCCAAGCTTATGCGTACTCGGCGAGGTTGCGGTTGCCTTGGTGGTGTGGTACACCTGGCATCTGCAGACGCGCCTCCCGGGCCTCGGCGTGGTGGGCCGCCCACTCTTCGGATAGCCACCATTCCACGATCATCTCCCAGCACTCGGGAAACGACTGGCACCATTGGGGGATTATCTGCACATCATCAAGTATTTCACGTCTAAGCGTCAGATGAAAAATACCAAAAGCTTAATCTCAAAAGAAATCACTTATCTGCAAGAACTGCGCCCGGTCCAACGTCATGCCTCTCGCATGGGCCTTCGTCACCCTCGTGGCCAAGACCGTGGCGTTGTAGGTAATGATGGCCTGCAGTCTCGCCTCGTGGATCATGTCGGTGACGAGCTTCCTACAAGCCCGGGTAATCGTCACCTCCGCCACTGCCTCCTTCCCCGGCTCGCACTTGAAGTAGTTCTGCATACAGACACAATATGAGGCGAGACAGTAATTAAAGAAAAAATATGATGAATTTGATATTGTTTGACGAAGACTTACCCACAGTTCCGCTCTAACCCGCGCCGCCTTGTTGGGGAAGTCTGGGTCTGGGGCGACGCTGTAGTGGTCAAAGGTGTAGGCCGGCTCGTGCCTCCCGGCATACTGTACTATGCCGGGATAGTGCTCGCGGCACAGGAGACCTAGGATGCCGTTGGGTTTGTGGCCTTTAGGCCCCACAAAGTCCCATGACCTGCACAAGTGATTAAAAAAGATTATTAGCTTCTATTTCTATTTTGAGTCTCATCGTACGAAGAGGTAGTTAGAACGTGTACTTTTGTGCTTCTTGGATGCTAAGATATGCTTAGATCTCCAGCATTTCAACCATCTTGCGCCACCACTTGCTCCAAACATTTCCAAATTTTTTTCATAGCCTCTACATGCGATGTCAAGGTCACTCGTCCATTTTCATGATTTTCTGACTTCGTTTGTATTTTTAATAATTTTAAATCCAATATCACGCAACTTGGTCGCCGTTTCTCGTGCACGAGACAGTCGAGTCTCCGTGTCTGTTCCCGGATACGGTGTCGAAATACCCTCCGGAGAATGAATACCATTTTTCGAATCGCTGAGTTTCATTATTTCATGCACCTGCAGTTCAAACGTGCGTCCCGTAGAAAAAATCATCAAATTAAATAAAATGCGCGAAATATAGCAAGATTTATGGAAAACACTTCAAATTTGAAATCTTGGCTTATAGTACTGTAGCAAGGCCACAGAAAAAACTGGGAGCAAAAAAACAAAAAATAATAATAATCTTTGCCGAGAGCTTCCTAAAGCTCTCGGCACAGAGCACCTATGCCGAGAGCCAGGGCCAGGGCTCTCGGCATAGAGTTTACCAAAAAAAATTCAAGGCTTTGCCGAGAGCCTAACAGAGGGCTCTCGGCATAGGTAACGACGTAGGGGAAGCCGCTCGCGAGGGTTCCGTTTGCCGAGGAGTATTCTACGCCGAGGGTTCGGCTCTCGGTATAGGTTCGGTTTGCCGAGAGCTACACTTTGCCGAGAGTCTGACTCTCGGCATAAGAATCGTCGCCGAGTTTCTTATAGTGCCGAGAGCTGACTCTCGGCAAAGAGCTCTTTGCCGAGTGCCCGTGTTCTAGCTCTCGGCAAAGAACCGGACACTCGGCAAAGAGCCCGTCTCCGGTAGTGACAGGATGGGGTGAGCTCCCCACCAAATTATGTTTCCATAGATCCCGAGCTAGCCGATGATATATAGATCGAGGTTGTATGGCACTAGTACAATAGTTTTTGGGGCAAATTCGATCTCCTAAGAGTATGTTCGCGTTTGATCTCAGAACCATGGAGATTGAGGGGCTATGTCAAGAACCGAACAATCCCCCTTCCAATATAATATCCCTTTGATTTCAAGAACAGAACAAGCCCTCCTAAAGTGTACAAAGGGAGGATAGATCAAGGGCTATGTCATTTGTGGTTTGTCGAACTAATTTGTTTTGGGCACCCTATTGGATTGCTCTCAGAATCTAATAATGAGGAAACTGAACAGATTCATGTGATGCGAACTTTTAACTTGGCCTAAAAAACTTGGACAGGCACGAGCGCTGTGAATGAGCAGCTCTCTCGTCTACCAGTGCGCCTACAAATATATATATACGGCGTATTTGTATCAACCAAAGTCGATCGGCACTACACAGTTTGGGCGTAGATAAAAGTGATAACTTAACAGATTGCGATGGACTTTTCCACTTCAATGCGAGAAATAAACTAGCAACCAAAACATAACGAAGTAGTGTTTATATATACCGGTGTGACCAAGTATATATGCATGCATGTACCGTAGGCGAAGATCGAGGGGCAAGCACGGCTAGATAGATCGGATTTGAGCTCGCTCATCAGCCATGACAGAGAGAGATAGGCAATTTCCTGATAATGATACAACAAAGCAAAGCAAAGGATTGTTCATTCTTCAGATGACACCTAGACCTATAGGGTAGAGACGACGACACTGACGACGACAGACCTTATAGACTCTCTCGGCACTGACAGACCTAATAAGCTAGATTGTTCATTCTTCTACAGATCACACATCTTGCTTTGCCCTCGTTGGCTATCTCTCACTGTATTACATATTTCATGGACAAGAAGGCTGGAGTTCGATCTGCCTGCAAAAAAAAAAAAAAGAAAAAAAAGGAGTAGTTCGACTTCTGACTGAGTCATGAAACCCCAGAGACGACGCAGAGTTTAATTTCGCAGACGAGCAAGCTCACTGCATGCCATCACGGCTTATCGCTAGCCTAGCGCTGTAGCTAGCTAGTCGTCGTCGATGACGATGACGATCACGGGCTCGTCGTCGTCGATGATCATTGGCGCCGCCGGCCCGTCGAACAGGAACGGGTCGGGCGGTGGGATGGGCTCGTCCATCGTCATCAGTTCACCCTCACCACCGGCGGCCTGCAGCTGCGCCGGTGGCGGTGGCGGAGGCAGCAGGTGCTGCTCCATGTCATTGTCACCATCAGCGTTTGGCAGCGCCTGTAGAAGAGGCAGCAGGTGCTGCTGCACCATATCAACGCCGGCGTGCGGCAGCGCCGGTGGCGGCGGAGGAAGGTGCTCGTGCTCCCTGCGACGCTTCTTGAGCAACGCCGGCTGCGGAGCCAGGCGCTGCGCAGTGACCTTGCTCTTCTTCTTGCGCACCGCAGGCGCCGCAGCTTGTTGTGCAGCAGGCTGCTGCTGGTCCTGCTCCTTGTTGCCCTTGCGCGGCTTCTTGCGAAGCTGCGCGGGCTGCTGCTGCTTGTTGCGGCGGCGCTTCCTGGTCCTCCTGACAGGCTTGTACGCCGCCGCCGGCGCAGGGTGGTCCTGCCTCCTGCGGATCCTGAGCACCTCGCGGTGCTTGGACGAGTGCTTCGCCTGGTTGAACGTAGGGCTCGCCTGCGGTCGGTACTCTGGCACCAGGCGGCCCTGCCGGTAGCGCACGCCGCACGGGTTGCACAGCGTGCCTTCGCCCGCCGGCCCCGTCCTCCACTGCCGGGTCGAAGCAGTGGCGCAGTGCAGGCAGCACTTCTTCACCTGCGGCGCCTGGTCGTCGTCGTCGTCGTCGGTGCCCGGGGCCGGCGGCGCGGGTTCCGCTTCCGCCGGCGGTGGAGGAGGAGGCGGCGGAGCGTTCCCCGCCCGCCTGATGGGGAACGTCCTCCTCAGCAGGTAGATGTCAACATCTAGAAGGGACTCGAAGATGGGGCTGTCGGGCTCCGGCGGGGACGACACCGAGTCCGAAGCCGGCTGGATCTCCAGTGGCGGAGGAGGCTGCTCGAGCTCGGCGACGGCCGTCGTCGCCGGCATCGCCGCGCCGGGTGTCCTGGCACGGATCCCGCAGGCGTTGCAGAGCTTGATCCGCCGTTCGGTCGGCCAAGTCCTCCACAGGGGAGTCTCCTCCGTCGCGCCGCACGCCGCGCACAGGTTGTCGTCCCGCTTCTTCGCCGCCCTCTTCTTCCGCCTGGGCTTCTTCTTCGCCGGCGCCGCCCGTGGGAGAACGGGGCGGAGCTTGATGATGCCCCACGTCTGGGACGGCGCGGCGCCGCGGGGGACACGGCTGCGTGGCTTGCGCTGGAATTTCTCGAAGGGGCTCTTGCGCTGGAACTCGGGGCTGGAAATGAGCAGGGAGCGGAAGCTGCTGCTGACGGCGGACGACAGCGGAGCCGCCACCGGAGGCGAGGATGAGCGGACGACGTTGTCGGGGGCCTCCTCCGGCCCCCGCTCATCCTCGCCAGCAGCACCGCCGCCGGTCGCCTTGGTCGCCCCAGCAGGTCGCCCAGTTATTATCCGGCCTAAGCCAAGCAGCAGCTGCGGATGCGGTACGTCGGAGGCCGTCCGCGCCGCCGTCTCCAGCGGCGGGGAGCGGCGGCGCTCCTGCTCGTGCATCGCCATGGAAGCAAGGCAGGCGCTGCCCTAGGCCCTAGTAGATCTTGGTGGTGGCATGGAGGAGGCTGTGGATTGTGAGATTTGATGGGGGTGGGAATGGGATAGAAATACTAGGAAGGAAAGGAGGAGTGGAGCGGGGTTAGGAGTGGCGAGGGCAACACGAGTAGACTGCAGCCGCTATGTGTGGTGTGGGACCACTTTCCATGTCGTCAGGCGCCCACCCAAGCACACCGTCCAGATGGCACGACAGTCGCCGTCTTAATTTCTTTTCGTATATAATAATAAAATATATAGCTAGTATAAAGCTGTGAATTATGGTTGTGTGATGACGATACAGATGATATACGAGTAGTTCATAACTACATATATGGATGCAAGTGGGTACCTAATGGTATTTTGGGGTCAGCTAACTAATTACAAACAAATGTCATATTCTAGTTTATTTTTTTACTTTTCTCAAACTAAAAAACGTCATTCTCTAGTTCATTTGATCAATTTTTTGGATTGATCCAATAACCCAAAATATTTTAAACCTACATCCCTAACTACATGCCAACGGATATATATGAGCCTTGGTGGAAAGGTAAGGCCCGTTTGTCACCGGTCTAACTTTACATAGAAAAAACAGCTTTTTCTTTGAGACTAAAATCTTGTAGAAAAACATTTGGTAAAATTGTTATTCTGTTTATTGAGGAATGATAGAATATATCGAGTAGTGTCTAAAATATCCCTGTCTATTTAACTTGTACACATTTATATTATCTAATAATATAGAGACAAAAATTTCCATGTCTTTTGGTGAGTTATAGATGCACCAAGGTAATATTGGTATCAGCTTTGCTCCTAAGCATGGGTACCATAGATGAGCAAAGAAAAGCATGTTTTCCATGGCTTTGTATTGGTTGGCCACGAAAATTGACTATACGATATCTCTGGGTTTGTAGGCTTCTATGGGAAAGCTTATTGGTTTGGCTCTATTCATTTCAGCTATATAAACTAGCTTTAATTTGTACAAACCAGACGTAGGACTGTGAGATTTTTTCTCACAATAAATCAGCCGTCTCAGTTTATCAGCCAATTTATAAATCCCACTGAACAGAGTCTGGTTTTTCCATATTATTAGAATTTGTAGTTTATATTAGTATACGTATGAACATGATGTCGCTCCTTATATTGAACCTGTATATATATTGTTGACCTACGCGCCATAATTGCTTAATACAACTATAGAATGTATCACTCCCCAAAATTTTGATTTTTGGGTTGCGAATATAAACACTAAACAAAAGAAATGATTTTGATATTCACATAAAATTATCCAAGATTTGTTTAAGTTTTTGCTAACGTGGCACTACTAGAGAATAGGCCTTTGGACGATTTGCAAAATCAGCATTAGTCACGGAAAAATTTGCGCCCGGGACTAGAAAGGTTTTTAGCCCTGGTTGGTATCACCACCCGAGGCTAAAGTTCCCCTGCCCAACGGCTCATTTGTCAGAGGGACCTTTAGTCCCGGTTGGTGTCCCCAACCGGGGCTAAAGATTGACCTTTAGCCTCGGTTGGTGACACCAACCGGGGCTAAAGGTTTTGCTCCGGTTGCTGTATCCAGCCGGGGCTAAATGTTGGCATTTAGCCCCGGCTAGGAACAAGGGCCGGGACTAAATGTCTCTCCCTATATTTGAACTGTTCTTCCACTTTCTTCAGCCCCTGCCCGGGGCTAGGAGCAAGATTGAGTTCTTGCTTTGCTGCTTGTTTGCTCTCTTCTCCGGTGATTTTTGTTTGTTAACATATCTCCGGCGATTGATCTATTTCATCACATCTACGTCGACATCGACTAATTCAAAGGTTACTGCCTTGAGTTTTTCATAATTTTAGCTGTCATATATATATTGAGTTCATTCACTTGATAGTTTAAATTAGTACCCTAAAAACAAAATGTGACCAGTTTAATTAGTTTATTTTAATTTTTTAAAGAAATAGAGATCATTTAAATCATTTGCTTACAAAAATAGAAATATATAATACTTTAATTTACAAAATGTGACCGGTTTAATTATTTTATTTTAATTTTTTTGAGAAATAGAAATCAGTTAAATCATTTGTTTACAGAAATTAGAAATATATAATACTTTAGTTTAGACCGGTTTAATTAGTTTATTTTAATTTTTTTGAGAAATAGAAATCAGTTAAATCATTTGTTTAAAAATGTAGAAATATATAATACTTTAGTTTACTGCTCAACTACAAATGCAGAAGGATGCCTGCTTGGTATGCTGTTTTCGAGGGCACCAAGCCAGGTATTTACACCAGCTGGGCCAAGTGCAGTCAGTATGTCCTCAAAGTTAAGGGAGCTGTGCATAAAAAGTACAAGTCTTTTGAGGAAGCTTCTGCAGCTCTAGAGGCTTTCAACTCAAGAATCAACTCAATTCCTACTGCACCTACCCCTACTTTACCTTCCTATCAGGTTGGAGTGGCAGACATTCCATCTTGTTGACTGTGATGTGGACAAAATGTGCAGGTGTTGTTAGTTGCTTTGGTTGTGGCCAAGTAGATGAGGCTGCACTGTTACCTTGATGTAATAATTAATTAGACAAGTTCAACTGCTACTACTTAGAGCATGTCCAGCAGTTTGGTAAAATTTACTTGGTATATCTTGTGATTTGGCAAGTTGTTAAATTATATAGCAAGTAGAAAAAAGACTCTCTCCAATAATTTGCTATTCCAACTTTGTATAATTAAAAAAATAGGCTCACAAAGTAGAAAATCCAACCGGCCAGGCCACTGTCACCGACGCGATGCCCATGATGACGATGTGGATGACGAGGCCGACGCTCATCCGCTGCAGCAGCGAGATGTCGCGCGGGTTCCCCATGACCCGGCGCGTGAACGGCATGAAGACGCGGTCGTAGAGCACGACGGCGACCAGCATGGAGATGGTCACGAACCCCTGGAGGCTCGCCGGCGGGATCTTGAAGTGCGGGCCGATGCGGCGGTCCAGCGTCGTCCCCTGCTTGACGAACAGGGTGTTGATCTGCACCATCATGGCGCTGGGCACGAACGTGATGGCCAGCACAGGGAGCATCTTGAGCATCCGCTTCGTCTCTTCCACCTGCATCTTGAGCGGGGCCGGCGGGCCGCCTTCCTCTTGGCGTAGTCACTACAAGAAATATGTCGGTTTGACAAAAATTTTCAAAAGTGTGTCATAAACCATGTGTCTTATTCCATGGTTTGTGACGTTGATATGTCCATAGAGTGTCACAGAACGCATCTTATTTTATGGTTTGTGACGTTGATATAGCCACAAAATGTCAGAAACAATCTGACATTTGAAATAATCTGACATTTTGTGGATATATCAACGTCACAAACCATAAAATAAGATGCGTTCTGTGACACTCTATGGACATATCAACGTCACAAACCATGAAATAAGACACGTGGTTTATGACACACTTTTGAAAATTTTTATCAAAAACCGGCATATTTCTTGTAGTGTGCTCGCCGTCGAGCTCGTGCAGGTCGCACGGGTCGTAGATGAAGACGAGCATCCCGAACAGCCCGTGCTCGTAGATGATGGGCAGCGTGTCCGGCAAGTCCACGGTCACCACGTTCATCACCCACACCTCGATGAAGACGAGCGCTGGGGAGAAAAAAATGTCGTCGAAAAAAAAGATCGCGATAGGGAAGTTTTCCGCGCGCGGAGATATACGCGCCCGAGCCCCCTCGATGGCAAGTTGCCAAAGATAGCAACGTGTTTTGAGGAACTGCTGGAGAGAGATTTTTGTGGTTTTGCCAAAATATTAAGGATAGCAAGTTGATTTACAAAACTGCTGGAGATGCTCTTATATGCCACCAGTGATGCTTATTAAATTTGGGTGTCATGAACTTGTTTATAAATTTGAGCTAGAAAATTAAATTTGTTGATAAGAATGAGAGATATAATTATGTGATATTTTTACTATGCAATTAACAACATTACAATATATTTATATAATGAAAACTTATTATAAAACCCAAAATACTGCAGACCCAAAACATTGGCGGGAGAAACCCCTTCAGTCCCGGGCGGTGACACCACCCGGGACTAAAGGTCCACCTTTAGTCCCGGGGCGTAAGCCGGACCGGGACTAAAGGTCCAAACCTTTAGTCCCGGGCTGCCGTACGGCCCGGGACTAAAGGTCTTTTAGTCCCGGGTGGTGTCACCGCCTGGAACTAAAAGCCTATCCATTCATCCACCCGTAGCGCTCCTACCCCCGGTCTCTCCACCCGTAGCGCTCTGTCCCCGCCGTCGCCGCTCGTGGTCTCTCCTACCCCCGCCACCGCCGCTCCCGCCGGTCTCTCCCCGCCTCCGCTTGTCCTCCACGGCGATGGACGGGTACCACGGCGACGTCAATGAAGACGGCGAGTTTGACGCCGGCTCGTTCCCCAACTCCGCCGCCTCAAACACCAGGGACTTCATGTCGCAGCCACCGCCGTTTTCCGGCTACGGCTACGGCTTCGGCAACCCCTCCGGCTTCGGCAACCCCTCCGGCTTCGGCAACAACGCGCTGTCCACTAGCACTGAATAGCTTCGGCAACCCCTCCGGTTCGGTTCGCTCGACCTCAACGCCGGCGCGTCGTGGCCCGGCATGACTGGGTATCAGCACACCCTGCAGTCCCCGGAGGAAGACGACGGAAGCGGCCGAACTCGCAGCCCCCATCCCGTGCGCGGGCTTTCCATTGGCGGCACGGGTTCCCTTGGCCTCCGAATTCCTCGCCGCGTCGTAGGAGGCAGTGGAGGAAACGCCCGTGCTAGCCGTGCTGCTGTCCCCGTGCCTCCCCGAGGTCGTCAGGGTGCCCAGGCAGCCGCCACCGACGATGTCCATCGCACTGAAGTGCCGGTATACACAAAGTTTCTTTGTCCGTGAACTGCAAATGTTGTTCGTTCTTTACTTATTGTTCTTTACTTGTTGTGCTTTGCTTGCTGCATGAATCATTAAGTAATGAAATGACATGCAACCCGGTATAGGTTACTTTATTGACTAATGAAATGACATGTAAGACTCAGAGATTCTGCATAATTTCAGAACATCCTAAGCAGGGCCCGATGGAGTACGAAAAACATTCGTATCTTCTGTGAGTTGTACATTGAAGAGATGCGCAAGGGCAACTGCCCAGGGGGTCAAATGAACAGGTGGGGTTGGCAGAACCTGTCGGAGGCTTTCTTCAAAGCCACCGAATTAGTTCACGATAACGTCAACTTTGGCTACAAGTACCATAAGCTGAGGACTCTCTGGAATAGCCTACGAAACCTCCTGAACAAAGAAACGGGATTGGGGCGCAATCCAGATGGCTCCGTCAACGCTACAGATGAATGGTGGGAGGAGAACGATGACAAGGTACACCTAAATCGGTTCTGTTTTCATGTTTCAGTGCATGCTTTCGAGAGTTTATAACATGTTGATCTCTATTTTTGTTTTCCAGGAGCAGCTGAAAGGTGCAATGCCACCATACATGGATCTTTTGGATATCATGTTCGGGGGCGCAGTTGTCACTGGGGAGACGGCTTATGTTCCTGGCCGTAAGAATGCACCACTATATGTTAGTACTGATGATGAAGAAGACGTGCGCACCCCTCAGAGCAGTGGCAGCAAGAGGAGCTACAACAGTCTCAGCAACCACAGCACAGCTGGTACTCCAAGCAAGAGGTCCAGGAGTCCAATAGTCAGGATGAATGAGAACATGAGGAACTTGAACTTAACTTTGGAGAACAGGACTGCAGTGTTGCAGGAGATGTGGGGTCAGAGGAAGCAGGCTCACAAGGCCAAGAAGAATGAAAAACTGGAAACCGTTGACCTAGTTGCAAAGCTGGCTAGAGAGGCAGGGGTAACGAGGAAAATTCAGAGCTGTGGGCTGCTGTGGGCAGGATCGCTAGAAATGAAATCGATACAAGATTTTTCCTGCAGTCAGCTCCCAAAGGAAGGCTGGCCATCATTAAAGACCATGCGAGCTCGAGGGTCATTAACTAGACCCTTATATCCATGCATTTGTCGTGCCTTTTGTATCGTGAACAAGTCTGTCATGTATACGGTGGTGTTTGAATTATTTATGTGATTTGAATGTTCAAACAAAGTCTGTTATTCGCATTAATTGCTGATGTTCATTCGTGGATGAATTGCGAAGTAATTTGTTTTGTGCGGTTGTGAATCGTTGATGGTGTTTCTTTCTGGGTATAAGTGATCTTTCAGGTACTGCTGCATGGGTATATAGGCTTTTGTAAAATGATACTAATTTGTGTTCATTTATTTTTTTTCATGTGTTCAGATGGCTGGGCAACCTGGAGCTTCGGTAACTACAGATGACGACGACGATGATGAACAGTGGGAGGACGAATTTTTCAGCTTGTTCTTTGATGCTGACGAAGAAGCTGCAATACAGCTTGGTATGAACATGTATGCCTTGCATTTCGAAAAATGTGTTTTTTTTAAAAAAAAATTCAAAATCAATACGATGGACTTTTAGGATGATGTAATGATTGATTGTTACTTGACGTGTTGTAAGTGCCTAAAGTTTTCAAAACACGTTTACCGATGATCATCTTTCTCCGGCATGGCTCCGTTCTTTTATTAAAGCTTCCCAAAATCTTTTTCTTGTGGTTCAAATAACTCATTTGAGATCATCATCCATCAGTCTATCTCTGTTATCTCCCTAACAATTTTCTGTTATGTTTTTTAACTTCTTCCCACTTTTCTATGAGTATATAGTCTAATCTTTATATGCTCCAAAATATTCTCTCATGATCTCAAAATATTTCATTTGGGGTTTTTATGTTCCAATCTATCTCTGCGATCTTCCCCGGAATTTTGAGCATTGTTTTTGGTTGCTCGAATAGTAATTCCATATTTTTTTGGAATTATTTTTACTCACAAAATCAATTCAGGAATAGTTAATTCCACCCCAAAACTATCTGATCTGGAAATCCTTTCGCACTTTAAGTGATGGGTCTACTAACTCACAATATCCATCATATAGTTTATAGGAGTTTGTCATACCCATCTATAAATACTTAAATAACAAACGGAGCCCGTTGCCATCTTTTTCCGAACCCTTGGAAACAAGTCGATTGATCATGATCCAAGCAGCGCCCTAGGCCCTAGCAGAATCTTGGTGGCTTCGAAGCTGAGGCTGTGATGGGAATGAGAATGGGATAGAAATACTGGGAATTGAAGGACTAGTGGAGCGGGGTTAGGGGTGGCAAGGCAACATGAGTAGACTGCAGTTGCTGTATGTGGTGTGGGACCACTTTCTAATGTCAGGTGCTCACCCTAGCACACCATCCAGATGGCATGACAGTCGGCCTTCTTAATTTCTTTTCTTGTATAATAATAAAACATGGCTAGTATAAAGCTGTGAATTACGGCTCTATGATGATACATCAGATGAGACGAGTAGTTCATAATTACTCCCTCCATCCCAAATTATAAGACATTCCAAGAATCTTGGAGAGTCAAAGTTTTTCAACTTTGACCAAATTTATATAATAAGATAATAATATTTATGATATTAACTAAGTGCAATTAGATTCTCCATTAGTTATATTTCCATAATATGTATATTTGATGGTATAAATCTTTATATTTTTCTCTATAATTTTGGTCAAAGTTGAAAAACTTTGACTCTTGGAACGTCTTATAATTTGGAATGGAGGGAGTACTTGCCAACAGATTTTGTACGAGTTCGGCTGCAAAGTTAAGGTCCGTTTGGCAGTGCTCCAGCTTTTCATGATTCTTTTTTTACTAGCTTCCATCATTTTTACTAGCTTCATCATCCAGATACCTGATCCTTTTTTACTAGTTTCACCTCCATCTTTTTATTTATTTTTTATTGCAGAGACTATAAAGTTGTGTATCAGTGGATGCCACCTAGTTTATAACTCATGGCCGGGAAGGGCTTCCGAATCTCTTGCCAGAAAGTTAGAGGAGAGGCTATGTATTAAACTTATCGATCGTAGAAAGTAATAAATTCTGTCTAATGTAGTAGAGTGTATGTTGGGGAAAGGGGGTCCAAGGCAGAGGCACCACGCAGGCTGGCTAAACAAAGCGGCCCTCGAGTGCTAACCCAACCTTCGTACCGGCTTTGTAAGTTCTCACAGGCAGAAGACGCGAAGGGCGCTGGGAGCAATCTTCGTGAGGCCGCGTACCTTTGCCAAGAGGCCCAGGTCTTAGTGGGAGGCGAAGGTACCCGGGCTTCGCAACAGTTTGGGTACCCTCGCAAGACGGAGGTCAGCCACGCATTTCAGCGAAGGTGATCACGAACCCAGCGGCGGCGGGCGCGCGTGGAGCAGGCTAGGGTTTCGGCTTAGTTGTGTTTGTACGATTCTGCCCTCCTGTGTGTACAATGCAGATGAATCTTTTCTGTACCCTTTTGTAATTTGGTCAGCGCCCCTTGGTATCCCCTATAAATACCGGGGGGTGAACAGTGTATCCGGCACGACTTTTTGGGGATAGAGCCACGTCAACCTTGTCTTCGTTTCCTCAACCTTCGCTGTTGCTTCTGACGTTTGGTCACCTTCGCCACTCCCCTGCACAAGTGCGGAGGTGGGCAAGCGTGTTACCAACAGTTTGGCGCCGTCCGTGGGGATCGAAGTTCAAAATGGCAGGAAACAGGAGAGTGCCCACAGCAAGGGACCGACGCGTCGCCAGTGAGACAGCGACGGTGGTTCCGCCCGCTGAGGAGATTGTGCAACCCTCGGGAGCAGAGGGTGCCACCCCAGAATCTGAAGTCCCGGACCCCCAGGCCCGAGTGGTGGCACAGCACCACCCCCACACTTCTGGAGAAGGAGAGGGGAGAGATGAAGAAGAGTTGGGCCTCGAGGCCCTCGAAAGACTTCAAGCTGAGCTGCAAGAGAAGAAGAGGCGCCTGGATCAGCTTGAGAGGCACAACCGGTTGCGCTCGATCAGGCAAAGGGCAGATGAGGCCAGGGAACAGCTTCGCCGAATGGAGGAATCCCTCGCTGCGGCTGAAGCCGAAGCCGAGGGATGGAATGATGAGGAAATGCCCCCGCTGCAAGAGGGGAATGAAGAGCGGGGTCAAGACAACCTTCGTCGCCATCCACCACCCCCACCACCACCAATTCACCCAGAACCACATCCTATGAGGCCACCCAACTTTCGCCAACTCTACCCAAATGAGAGAGTCTAACCTTCGCAACCAACGAAGACCTCAACAACACCAAATGCCCTATGACCCAAAGTCTCCACTCTCCCAAATGCTCCAAACCCAACATTGGCCACCGTGCTACAATCCACAAAACCTGCCCCGCTACGACGGGCTCTCCGACCCTCGCCAATTCATAATGAGCTATGAAGCAGCAGTTGCCGCAGCAGGCGGGGATGAATCAACAATGGCAAAGTCCTTTGTCATCATCTTGCGAGACATTGCACAAACCTGGTACAACAACCTCCGCCCCGGAACTGTGGATTCCTGGGCCAATCTCAGAGACAGACTCTGCACAAACTTCAAAGGCATTACACCAGCCCCATCAAACCCCATTGAGTTGTTCAACTGCAAACAAGAAGAGCGCGAACCACTTCAAGATTATTGGCGGAGGTTCATCCAAATCAGAGCAAGAACCTCGGGAATATCCGACGAGGCTGTCATCCTCGCTGCAGTAAGTGGCCTGCGCCCAGGCCCATGCTCTTCGAAATTTGCCAGGAAGCCGGCAAACACAATCGAGGAATTACACGAGACAATGGAAAGATACTGTAGAGCAGACATGGACTTCAGAGCGAAGTCCGATGCTCGGAGGTCGCAGCAGAAGCCGCAGCCGGGGCCACAACCAAGAGTAAACAACCCTCGCCAAGAACAAAGAAACATCGGTGCCATCAACAAACCAACACACTATGAACACCAAGGACGGGGCACTCAACCTCCGAACAACCAAAACCCCCAAGGTTTGCCACCCCCGCCAGATCAACGGAACCAGCAAAAAGACCCCGCGAAAATGTATTGTCATTTCTGTGGTCTTGGAAAGGGGCACACCACCAAACAATGCGAATGCTTCGCCAAGGGAAAAGAGTTCCAGGAGTCCAAAAGAGCCGCTTCGGCAGACACACGAACCATCAACCACACCAGGAAACCAAATTTCCACCCACCAAATCCTCCATACCACTATACCCCCATAAACTACGGCCTACCCTCGCAACAAACCATCTACGCTCACCACCCACTCTACAACCAAGCCTCTTATCAGCCAACCACCATCCCACAACGCCAAAATCCACCATACACAGTCACATATCCAACAACCCCCCAAACCCAAACCCCAACCACCCAACAAGTCAACAACGCTTTACCGCCACCACCACCAATACCCGCTCTACCAGCGCCTCAACCTGTCAAACCCGAAACCCAGAGCCAAACGACCATCAACAACCCAACATCAACCTTTGGAGTAATACTAGCTATCACCGAAGGTTCCAATGAAGACCATGACAACAAGCGGCAGAGAAAAGAACATGCCAGACGGGTGCACCATGTAGCCGTCGAAGGACCACACAAATTTGGTCGTTGGTCCCACTTTCCCATAACCTTCGACTCTAGTGATATGAAGTTGAGAGATTACCCTCATACCGACGCCATGGTGATCAAGACCAATCTAGCAGGGTGGACTGTCACTAAAATTCTGGTCGACACAGGAAGCTCCGCAGACATCCTGTTCGCCTCAACCTTCGACAGCATGAAGCTTGATAGGAACCTCCTGCAACCTGCTGACAACCCTTTATACGGCTTCGGCGGTCAACAAGTGAGAGCCATCGGGAAAATTTCTTTGCCCGTGACCTTCGGCGACCAGATCAATTGCAGAACCGAGCATTTAACCTTCGACGTGGTCGACATGTTCTACCCGTACAATGCCATATTTGGCCGAGGGGTAACCAACACATTCAACGCAGTCATCCACCCCGCTTACCTCTGCATGAAGCTTCCCGCTCCGAAGGGAGTGGTCGCAGTATATGGAGACCAAGACATTGCAAGGGCAGCTGAGGCAACAGTAGCACCAGGGCAACGTAATGTCCACAACCTGTCAAAGCCTCAAGCTACAAACCTGAATGATGAAGGTGAGGTGTGCACTGACAAAATAAAGGTGTCACCCAAGGAAGAAACCAAACAAGTGCAACTCTTCGAGGGTAACGCTGAAAGAAAGGTGTTCATCTCAGCCAACCTAGCCCCCCAATCAGAAAGCGACCTCGTCACTTTCCTCAAAGAAAACTCCGACACCTTCGCCTGGTCCGCAGAGGACTTAAGAGGAGTGAACAAAACCCTGATAGAGCACAACCTAAACGTCAAGCCGGGCTACCGCCCGGTCAAACAAAAGCTCCGCAAAATGTCAGAAGAAAGGAAAGAGGCAGCGAGGGCTAAGGTAAAAAGGCTTTTGGACGCAGGCGTCATCCGCCCAGTCAAGTACCCAACATGGCTCTCAAACGTGGTACTAGTACAGAAAAAGAACAAGAAATGGCGAATGTGCGTAGACTTCACGTGCCTGAACAAGGCTTGCCCGAAGGATGATTTTCCCCTCCTCAACATAAGCACCTTGGTTGACAGAGCAGCCGACTGCCAAATGCTATCTCTACTCGACTGCTTTTCGGGATACCACCAGATTTGGATGAATGAAGAAGACGAGGAGAAAACAAGTTTCATCACACCTTCGGGAACATTTTGTTTTAGGAGGATGGCAGAAGGCTTAAGAAATGCGGGTTCAACCTTCGCTCGTATGACATCTGAGGTCTTCAAAAATGAACACTCCGTCTCTGCTTACGTTGATGACCTGGTTGTCCAAAGCGAGTTAAAAGAAAACCACATTTCGGACTTGTCGAGAGTGTTCAGCAACCTCCGGCGCGCTGGATTAAAGCTAAACCCCGAAAAATGTGTTTTCAGGGTAAGTGAAGGAAAACTGCTGGGTTGTATCGTCTCTGCAAGGGGAATTGAAGCTAACCCCGACAAGATTGATGCTGTCATCAACATGGAACCCCCGACAACCAAAAAAGCAGCCCAGTGCTTATCAGGCCGATTAGCAGCTCTCAGCAGATTCATTTCCAGATCAGCTGAGCGAGGGTTACCTTTCTTCGAAACTTTGAGAAGCACTGCACCATTCAACTGGGGACCCCGGCAGCAGAAAGCCTTCGAAGAATTGAAGAAGTATCTCACCAGCTTGACTGTTTTAACCAGCCCAAGCAAAGGGGACTTGTTACTGCTGTACGTCGCAGCCTCGCCTCACGCAGCGAGCGCAGTCTTAATTAAAGAGTTGCACGAGAACAACAAAACCAGGCAAGCCCCAATCTATTACGTATCAGAAACCCTCGAAGGCCCTAAACGAAATTACTCAGAGCTCGAGAAGATAGCGTACGCAGTGGTCATGGCATCAAGAAAGCTCAAGCACTATTTCCAAGCATACGAAATCCATGTACCCTCAGCTTTTCCCCTCGAGAACATTTTCAAAAACAACGAGGCAGTCGGAAGAATAGCTAAATGGGCAGTTGAACTCAACAGCTACGCCCTAACCTTCGTCAGTCGAACAGCAATCAAATCCCAGGCGCTAGCAGATTTCATAGCAGAATGGACCCCAGACCCTCGCAAAGATGAAACTCACCAAGACCCATTTTGGACTGTGTATGTTGACGGAGCCTGGGGTGCAACCGGCGCAGGGGCCTCGACCATTCTAGTCTCGCCATCCGGATCTAAGCTAAGATACGCAAGAAGACTTGACTTCAAATGTACAAACAACTCCGTAGAATACGAAGCTGTGATACTCGCCCTCTCAAGGCTTCGGTCACTGTCAGTCCGAAGAGCAGTCATCCACACAGACTCACAGGTCATCGCGGGGCACATTGAGAAAAACTACAAGGCCAAAGATCCAGAGCTGCAAAAGTACTTCCAACACGTCCGAAGGTTAGAGTCCTTCTTCCTCGGCATATCAGTAAAGGCAATACCAAGGTTAGAAAATAGCGAAGCAGACTGCCTAGCTAAAGCAGCAGCACAACAATTACACCTACCGCCCGATGTTTTCTGCGAAGTTGCGACCCAATCAGCTTTCGAAACCTCTGAAAAGAACGCCAAGTTGACCAATGCAATCCAGAGTGAGGACTGGAGGGCACCTATCATAGCCTACATCAAGGGGCTCCACGAACCAAACTCCAAAGAAGAAGAAAACAGGCTAAAACAAAGAGCACGAGGGTATAAAATTGTAGACAACATTCTGTACAAAGTTTCAGTAACCTCGCCCTGGCTCAAATGCGCCCCGCAGTCCGAAGGAAACGACATCCTTAAGCTTATCCATGAAGGCATTTGTGGTTCACACAACGGCCCAAGGGCACTAGTTGGAAAAGCCTTCCGGCAAGGTTTCTACTGGCCAACGGCGCTAAAAGATGCAGAAAACATCGTCAAACAATGCGAAGGTTGCCAACTAACAGCAAAAAACCAAAATGCCCCAGGGGCTCCGACGACGCTTATATGCCCAACATGGCCTCTGCAAAGGTGGGCAATGGACCTCGTGGGCCCACTACCGACAGCTCCAGGAAACCTTCGCTACGCGGTGGTAGCCGTGGAATACTTCACACAGTGGATTGAAACAAGACCATTGTCTTCCATTACCTCCCTCGCAGTGAAAAAGTTTTTTTGGCAACAAATAGTTTGTCGATTCGGCGTCCCCAAACATCTCACCGTCGATAATGGCACCCAGTTTGACTGCGAAGTCTTCAAAGAATTCTGCGCACAAATCGGTACAATCTTATGCTTCGCTTCAGTTCGGCACCCTCAATCCAATGGCTTAGTTGAAAGAGCTAATGCAACAATTTCCAAGCCATATCCAAGAAACTGCAAGGCAGGCCTAAGGGAAAATGGGCGGAAGAGCTAACCTCGGTCACTTGGTCTCACAACACCTCAGAGTGCAGAGCAACCAAATTCACACCTTTCAAGCTCCTATTTGGGGAAGAGGCTGTGCTACCGGAAGAACTGAAGCACGAATCACCGAGAACAACCCTCGAACCAACAGAAAAAAGCCAGCTGCTCAACAAAGATTTACTCGAAGAAGCAAGATGCAACGCAGTGCACAACCTTCGCAAGTATCAAGAAGAAACCAAAAAATGGAGAGATAAAAAGGTCAGAATCAAAGACTTGCAGAAGGGTGACCTCGTCCTCATCCGGAAACAAAACGCCGGCATGGCGGGGAAGTTCCAGCCAAAGTGGACCGGTCCATACCTGATATCAGAATGCAATCGCCCTGGCTCTTTCCACCTCTCTGACAGCGAGGGAAACATCCTGCCTCATACCTGGAACATCGACGACCTTCGCAAATACTACCCATAGCGGAGCCTTAGCGAGCCCTCGCATTATGTAATTTGTTGTTTCTTCCATCTTCTATGAATGTAACAAACAAAAGGAGCTGCACTCTTTTTCCTTACGAAGGGGCGTAAGGTTTTTTAACGAGGCAGTATCCAAACCCTTAATACAGGCTAGAACCCCCAAAAAAGTAAAATCTCCAAGTTATCACTTTTACTAGCAAACATTGAAAAAGCACTTCTTTTTCAAAGAGAGCTACAATCGATGAAAACCCACTAAGATTGCTTCGAAAAACAACCTTTTTTCTTTTCAAAGCAAACTTCACCTCCACCTAAGATAAGGGGAGGCGCGAAGTCCAAAAAAGTCGACCACCTTGGCAAAAACGACAGGGGCTCGCAAAAAGCAAACTTCACCTCCACCTAAGATAAGGGGAGGCGCGAAGTCCAAAAAAGTCGAGCACCCTCGCAAAAACGACAGGGGCTCGCAAAAAGCAAACTTCACCTCCACCTAGGGGGAAGCGCGAAGCCCAAATAAGTCGAGCACCCTCGCAAAAACGACAGGGGCTCGCAAAAAGCAAACTTCACCTCCACCTAAGGGGAGGCGCGAAGTCCAAAAAGTCGAGCACCCTCGCAAACACGCCAGGGGCTCGCAAAAAGCAAACTTCACCTCCACCAAAGGGGAGGCGTGAAGTCCAAAAAAGTCGAGCACGCTCAGAAACACGACAGAGGCTCGCAAAAAGCAAACTTCACCTCCACCTAGGGGGAGGCGCGAAGCCCAAATAAGTCGAACACCCTCGCAAAACGCGAGCCTCGCTAAATAGAAAGGGGGCGTCGCTGTTTTTTACAAAACAACTATCTATTGAGACGCGAGCCTCGCTAAAAAGAAAGGGGGCGTCGCTGTCTTTTACAAAACATCCCAGTTCAACGAAACGCGAGCCTCGCTAAAAAGAAAGGGGGCGTCGCTGTTTTTTACAAAACATCTCAGTGTAATGAGACGCGAGCCTCGCTAAAAAGAAAGGGGGCGTCACTGTCTTTTACAAAACATCCCAGTTCAACGAAACGCGAGCCTCGCTAAAAAGAAAGGGGGCGTCGCTGTTTTTTACAAAACATCTCAGTGTAACGAAACGCGAGCCTCGCTAAAAAGAAAGGGGGCGTCGCTGTTTTTTACAAAACAGCTGTCTATTGAGACGCGAGCCTCGCTAAAAAGAAAGGGGGCGTCGCTGTTTTTTACTAAAACATCCCAGTTCAACGAAACGCGAGCCTCGCTAAAAAGAAAGGGGGCGTCGCTGTTTTTACTAAAACATCTCAGTGTAACGAAACGCAAGCCTCGCTATTTCGCTTTCCGAGCTAAACATTGCACACCACAAAACAACGTAGTGCCGGATAGCCAGCGAGCCTTGTCAACATCCGATAACGAGTAAGGAATTGTAACGACATAAAACCAACATTCAGTGTTCCCGTTCATTTACAAAATAGCTTCACAACGACAAACAAATCATGGAAAATTACAAAAATTACAAGGAACCTTCGCTCCCTTCAAGTAACATCGAATCACCAGAGCCCTCGCTACCTTCCTCAAACTTTGGCTCCACCGCAACGATGGGTCCCCACAACAAAGGAGCTGCCAGAACAATTGGCAGCTCCCCAGACAAAACCCTAGCCGATACATATATGTACGGCCTACATCACTGCCCTCCGAAGGTTCCTCCTTCGGGACCACTAACGATCCGTCCGAACCTAAATCTAGTTCGGTTCGCCCAAACAAGTAATCCAAGGCTGTGTTCTCATCAATATCATCATCAATTCCAACTTGCGAGGACGAAGAAGCACCAAATAAATAACGGGTGGCCTGCCGGTCAGTAAAGTCCGCCTCGCGCCTAAAATGGCTCGACCTGCTATTTTTTAAATCGTACCTTCGCACCTTCGACCACCAAAAACGCTCGAAGGTCAGTGAGGGATGTTTCAGCTTAGCACGAGCCCAAGATTCGCCAGTTACAAAAATATCTTGATAATTTAACGTTAGGGGCGTCACATCAAACACTTCTAGCACGGTTCCATCAGGAACCTGCATTACCATAGAATTAAAAAAGTATCGTCAAGTCATTCCACCTACCTCACACATTACAAAATAACCTTCTCATCCATACAATCCTAAATTCTCACACCTGCTCGTCTCCCCCGTGCTCGCCCGTTTCAACCCCGCCAGTGGCAGCATCCACACCTTCAGTAGGTGCCTCCTCCGTGGCCACCCCTTGCTCGACACCTTCGCCAGTGGTCGGGGCATCAACGACCAAAGCTTCAGCCTCGACTGGTGGAACCTCTGCAGAACTAGGAGCAGGAACAGCTTCGGAGCTACCACCAGCATCAATGGCCGCAGGCGGCGAAGGCATCACCTCCCTCCGAGCCTGTAAGCACAAATAAGAGAAGAAACCCAAGTTAACACCAACTCCATAATCATCGAAACAAAGCCAAAAAGCCAGTCTATCCAGTAACGCGAACCTGACGAGTAGCCTCGGCAGCTTCCTCGAAAGCAAGAGCGCGACCACCGCCAGCAATCCAAAACCGGAAAAAGCAAGCGCATCGCGCAATTCCGAACTTCGGCGTCCGCGATCTTCATTTGGCGCACCTCGTCCACGGTTGGAAACTTATGGTTGGGTTTCTTAATTTTGCGAAGGTGTTCGCAATCGGTCTGACGAAGCGTACCAGCCATCGCCAGTGCTACGGCATACCCACCAAAATCTGCAGCATTCCCAACCAACGAGCTAAACACATCCAGCTCATTACATAACCAACCTTCAAAACCCGCTGCGTCTTCAGCATGCAGCGGCTCCCCGGCAGAACCTCCGGCTTCGGTTAAGCATGTATCTATCTTATTTTTAACCCTCCCCATGCTTTCTCGCCAAGCCTCGGCTTGGGTAGCCAGCTCCGTGGACAGCTCTTCTATGCGCCTGGTCGCAACCAACAAATCCTTGTCCTTTTGCCGGCTCGCAGCCAGGAGCTCCGCGTTGCTATTCGCAACTTCTTGTGCTTCATCTCGTGATTTCTTAACCTTCTCTAAAGCAGCTTTGAGCTCAATCTCTTTGTTTTCCAAACTCTGGCGAAGCTCTTTATTAGCTCTCTCCGCGTCACTCAACCAGTCATTCAGATAGTGGAGATTATAACTTGCCCTCCGGCGCGCCGACCGGTTGAGAAGCATCAGCTCAGCCACCTTGACGTCAATATCATCGTGAAGTCCCTCCAAGGGCTCGTTGGCCAGCCGAAGCTCCTCCTCTGGCACACAAATACGGTTAAACACCCGACCCAGAAAGCGCCTTTCCTCTGGAGCACACTGCAAGTGACATTCTCGAAGGTCCGGACTCGTGAAAAGCTCGGTCGCCGGGTCGGAGACTCCAAGTTTCTTCGCATAATAAGGAAGACATGACCGGCTAGCCTCGCCATACGGCCTCTTCCCCAGGGTCCGGTCCGATTCGACGTCATCCTTAACCTCAAAACCTTCGACCCAAATGTGTGAGCCAACAAACTCGGGAAACGACCCTCGCGGAGGACTCTCTGGCTCAAAGTCCTGTATAATGTCATCAATGCTTCGCGCAGCCGCAGCACCAACACTTGACGAGGCTATTCCTTTTCCTCGAGCGTCCTCGATGGATACGTCTTCATCGGACTTACCTTCACTGCTTGACGTATCACTATCCTCGTCGGAGGAGTCCTCTTCAGTACCGCCCTCCTTTTCTTCCTTCTCCCCTTCCTCCTCATCATCATCGGAGCCACCCTCGTCATCCGAGATTTGAACCAAAGCACCAATACCGCCCACGCGGGGCACCCGTCCTCCAGTCTTCCCAGTGCCTCGGCCGCTCGAAACAATGGCCGAGGATGAGGAAGTGGCGGTACCTCCCAAACCGACGGCGACCTTCGTCGCAAGTGCTTTAACTCGACCACCGGCGCCGCCGCGTCCTCAGCCTCGACCCCTCTTCGGCCGAGAAACAACTTCCCCCTCCGCAGAAGCACGCTTCCTTTTCTTTGGCGCATCTTCGCTCGACGGAGCAGGCCAACTCACATACTGAACCCCAAGGCTGTCAAACATTCTGTTAACCCGACCTCCGCTACCTATCGAGCTGTGGATCGCTTTAGTCTCCAACGTGGAAAGCTTTCCAACAAGTTCCACTGCCCACCCCTGAACACGCTTGTAGACTGCTTCGACCTCATCTTCTCGCCTGGGAAATTTCTTCAGAAGTTTATCCCAAACCTTATCAAGGTCAACCTTCGGCTTCTTCAAGCCCCTACCCTCGTACCTCGAGTCTTCCACGACTGCAAACCACGTCTGTCTCTGGCTGAGGGGCCAAATCTTAGCACAACAGTACTCCTCGACCAAGTCGCGAGCACACTGAGACCGCGCCACAACCCTCAAACAATCAACACAAGCGTGAGCCTCGGAGCTCATCATAGCTTCGGCGCTAACATCACCAAGTGGCGAAAGCTCGCCGCAGAGCTCTGCATTCCCACCAAGCTTATAGTAAAACCAGGACTCCTGCCACCCACTGGCCCACTTATTTTTCTGGGCTTGCACTGGCAACTCCGACCCAGCGCGATGGCAAAAAGTGTATACTGCAAACTGTCCAAGACTGGTGTTACCTCCATGATCCGAGATCTTGCGAGGTTGCATGTGCACTCTATGGGTCTGAACAAACCCCTCAACATGAGGAGCAATACCCTGAGAGTGGCACGCCCAGATATAAACTGACATCTTTGTAAAGCACGAGGGTGTGAGCTAGTGGAAGCGCAAGTTGAACCTTCGCAAAACCGAGGTCACAAAAGAGTCAATAGGGAAGCGAAGACCGGCTGAAAAAAATTCCTCAAACACAACCACCTCATCTGCGTCCGGCTTCGGCACCGTCTCCCCGGCACTGGTCCTCGCTTTACCTTCCTCAATCCAACCCCACCTGACATAAGACGCAATCTCCGCGGTGCAAACTCGGCTGAGTCCGAACTCGAAGGTAATCCCCTCATCCGCGGCTGTGGGAGAAACAGCGCGAGCAGTTTGCTTCAACCTAGCCATCTCTTCAGCTGCTAACGCTACCGAACAGCGAACGCCTGTCTCAACCCTCGCAGACAAGCTAAAACAAACCTTCGCTACAAGCAAATTGCAACAGCAGGATGGCTATAGCAAAGGAGGGCACAATCCAAACCCCTCACCCACCCCTTCTATTTATAGACCGAGTGGCGGAACGCCCCACCCGATAACATCGGCACGAAAACCAAAAAAGCCACGGCACAAAAAACGAAACGGACTCCTATAGTTCCAAAAACAATACTACGGCCCGACCCAAAAGCAGCCGCAGGCGTCGCTGCCGAGGGTCCCGTCTCTTTTCCCGTTGAAAGGCGCTGCTTGGGCCTAAACAAGGTTCTTTAGATCCAAGACAACGAGGGGCTACTGTTGGGGAAAGGGGGCCCTCGGCAGAGGCACCACGCAGGCTGGCTAAACAAAGCGGCCCTCGAGTGCTAACCCAACCTTCGTACTGGCTTTGTAAGTTCTCACAGGCAGAAGACGCGAAGGGCGCTGGGAGCAATCTTCGTGAGGCCGCGTACCTTCGCCAAGAGGCCCAGGTCTTAGTGGGAGGCGAAGGTACCCGGGCTTCGCAACAGTTTGGGTACCCTCGCAAGACGGAGGTCAGCCACGCATTTCAGCGAAGGTGATCACGAACCAAGCGGCGGCGGTCGCGCGTGGAGCAGGCTAGAGTTTCCGCTTAGTTGTGTTTGTACGATTCTGCCCTCCTGTGTGTACAACGCAGAGGAATCTTTTCTGTACCCTTTTGTAATTTGGTCAGCGCCCCTTGGTATCCCCTATAAATACCGGGGGGTGAACAGTGTATCTGGCACGACTTTTTGGGGATAGAGCCACGTCAGCTTTGTCTTCGTTTCCTCAACCTTCGCTGTTGCTTCCGACGCTTGGTCACCTTCGCCACTCCCCTGCACAAGTGCGGAGGTGGGCAAGCGTGTTACCAACAGTGTAGGACCACATTTACATCTCCATATTGTAGAAAATAATAAATTTTGTCTAATGTAGTAGGAGTGTAGGACCACATTTACATCTCCATCTTACTTACAAAAAGAAAGTTTCCAACCTAATTGCCCTGCTCGTATTTTACTACCAATTTTAATAGTAGCATACTACATCTCTAACGACCTAATCACCAAACCTCTATTTTACTACCATTATTTCATCTTTTGTTTATGATATCACAAAAATATAAATGATGGTTGTATGTGAAATGTGTATTGATATGTGCTATTGTTAGTTTGTGTGTTATTACTCAACTCACTTGAGGATTATAAGTTTGCATCATTGCTTGATACATTTCTAGATTCAGGATTTGCACCTATTGCTTATTAATGCATTTGCAGATTGACAGTTTTCACTTGTTACCTACTTATATAGAATTTGCACTCTTTTCATATAACATGATTGTAACTTATATAGAATATACAATTTAGGTCCAATACATTGTACCTAGTCATTTTCATATTACTTAAAAAAGTTGTGGCTTGTAGAGTTGCATCCTTTTTCCTCTACACCATTTACTAGTTGACAAATTTCTATTTCTTTGTTTCCCTTAACAAAAAAACATATAGCTTGTCATTTTGATTCTTTTTCCTATGCTAATCTATTTGCGCCATACCTCAATGAAATTCATATGTCATATAGTTTTTCCATCTTTCTTAACAAATATGTAGTTTGCCATTCCCACCTATTTTTCCTTTGAGAGTTAGTTTGGACCTTATCTTGATGTAACTATAAGAACAAAATTGTAGGATGTTGATTTCCTCTAAACACTTGCCAACCTTATATAGATAAGATTTAATTGTGATGATTGGTCACTGCAATGGAAGCCATGTGATGTCCTACCTCGAACTTTGCTACTTTATTACTACTAGTTTTCCTAATAGTTTATTTGCATTTTGTACCATATTTGGATAATCACTTATATAACTATTGGTATTGGGTGTGTTGGGATATGATTATTTTAGCGGTGATTGATAAATTTTTTTTGGCAAGACCCAGATTAAACTTAAAAATAGGTCAATCAAGGAAAAATTGATATCACTAAAATTGGTCACTTATAAAACTATTAGGAAACTCATAAATAAATATTATAGTGTTATCAGGTAGACTTCAATGAAAAATGAATGGACAATGTGACCATACCATGGAACATAACACATTTTTCTTACCAAATTCTGGCTTCAATAGATACAACAAAAGGCCCATAGCTTGTTATAGGTTAGTAACTAAATATAACAATTGTGACCTAGTATGGAAAGATGGGGAAATCAATACTAGTTGGAGCCAAATCCGCCTCTAGTATAAATTTACTCATGGCTAGGACTCACAAATCAATAACTATACCTTGTAGTGCCTAGATCATCGCTAAAATCCTAGCAAAACTCTACGCAAAATTTTTCCAAGAGAAAACAAGTTTATATAATTAAAGTGGATAAATAAAGTTACTAAAAACAAGTTGAGAGACATTATCTGAATTAGTATAATAAAGTTACTCGAACAAGCTTGGCCAAATGTGGACAAATCTAGTTATTGAAGGTGCATCAAAGCTCTTAGTTGCCCAACATGAGCAATGATCTCAGTGCCATTGTCGCCGCATATCCTCGTCATGCAAGTGGGCATTTTCAGTGCAGCCTACCCTTCATCTATCCACTCCCTCCCTAATCATGTTCTCATGGTCCACACCACACCATACCCATTAAAAAATCTAATTCTACAATGCCCTCTCATTGGTCGAACTTACCCATCGACATTGTTTGAGACTTAGTAGTCGCATGGTTACTCATAGAGTAGGCACTAAACTTCAGACTAGCTTAGATGGTCGACATCAAGCTTCTTGTAGTGTCACCAAGGACGGGTTGTCGAGGTACTACGAGTGATCATAAAGATAGGATCCACCATTAGTAACTAGAATTGGTCCACAATTTCCATGGTTGCCTATAGGATGGAGCCACTACTCTACACAAGTTTCATCAAGTATTAGATGCTTTGAATGCCCATGTCTCATAAAATTTATAGTTGCAAAATCGTATTGATGCTTAGCTAAATAGGTATCCCAACTTTCATCAATCTAAAATGATACTACATGTAGTTTTAATGGTTAACGTTTGCAATTAGCCATTTACACTAGGATGGACCATCCTCCTTCTCCTGCTCCCCCTAGCACATCACCTCTCCACAGTCAAACACCAACATCTACATTGTAACCAATGGCCATCTTCAAGGTCATTGTTGGTATAAATTAACACACACTCTACTTTATCCGCAAGCGCACAGATAAAATCTACCGATGTAGCACTTCACCAGAGTAACCCAGTTTAATATCGAACCCAAAGGAACAGATAGTGTTAAGTCTTAAAGTCTAACCCCTAAGTAGCTAACAAGGACGGAGAATCTAGAAGTATAGAGAGGATCACTAAGGCTGTCTAATTCCAATTCAAGAGTGATATGTTTATATTATTCTTATTGGGGAAGTTGCCATAAAAGGTCACAAACAGAGTATGAATCTTTTATGCAAATGTATAATCCTACCGAGCCTACACACGGGTAAGTGGACTATAGAAGAATCAACAAGGCTATAAGAGTCACCCTTGCGAACAACTACTACTACCGGCGTTATAGGAGGCAATTATGAGCTATCAAGTCTAAGCACCACGCTTACACTATCCAACTACTCTAACTCTAGCACATCTAGAATTAAAGTACTCAAAAGAGAGTCATAAACCTTAAGAATAATAAGAACAATGGCTCAAACTTAAATATAGACGTTGATTACCGAAACAATCACTGAAGCAAGTTGAAGATGAACTTGAATCCGCAGGTACAAGATAAAGAAGTTGATCCGACAGGCCGGAGCTCCTTCTTGATCTCTTCCTCTCTCTCTCTCTCTCTCTCTCTCTCTATTCTAGTTCTAGTATAATACTAGGTTCTAAACTTAAACTAGAGGGGTAACTAGTCTTCTACTTGAAAGCTGGCTCTTGAAGTCTTCTTCTAGGGTTTCTGAATGAGGCGTAGACTTTTCTGAAGAGAGACTTGCTCTTCCCTAGGGCCTGGGGGCCTGTTTATATAGCCCTGAGAGATCAACCGCGACCGTTAGATCAAACCGACTTCACGTAGGGCTGAGATGGATCCTCAAAGGCGGTGGAGGAAGGTTCTAGAAGGAGGAGGCGTGGGGGCCCAGAACCCAACCGACCGGTGGGCCCACCAGACCGGTCGGTCCCACATGTCGGGGTCTTGGGGTGCCTCGCCTCGTGGAGTCCTCTGGTGTCCTCTGGAGTCTTCTGGAGAATTCCTGACTTGGCGGTGGAGTAATCTACCGTCGGTTTCCTTCTAGGAGAAGTAATTAGTGCTGGTTTTCCTGTTTAGTCCCTGCAGAATCACAATTCACCAAAACTCATGGAATATTATCAATTAAAACCCTAAACCTTTATTGGTGATTGAATTCATGCCATTTTCATATTTATTTATCCTTTAATTTTGATAGATAACCAGTGTCAACAGTCATGTCATTTGCTTGGCAACTGCCTAGCGTACCCTCTAGCCATGTTTCACCACCTCCTCTTAAAGATATAGCCTCATGGATGTTATTCCAAGTTTGAGCACTGGTGGGATGATACCTATACTTCACCTGGTTTTGACAAGGCTGGCTCCAAGTTCCCACATACCTATTATGACCATATGTGGTAGTTTACCTAATATTTGATAGGGAAGATAACCATGGAAGTTTTCTATCTTGTTCAAGTTTGGCATCACCCTGAGGATTGTTGGCATCCCTAGTTTGGGCTGTCCATTGGTAAGTTCTCTGAATATGCCATGGCTATGTGAAGGTGCATGGTCTAAATGTCGATGGTTGGCTTGAAGTTATTAGTCAATGCTAAAGAAGCAGGGACTTACTCAGGGGACCATGGTGCCCAGAGTTGGTGGGTCTTTATAGAAAGTGCTTTGACAACTTCTCGATGAAGCATAGTGTATTCAAGTGCCATCATAGCATGTGCTACCTCTGATGTTAGAGACTAGATCATCACTCCTTTTTGTACCCTACCCATGCTATTGCATCATTGGCACCATTATCCATGACTCTAAACTCTATGTTTTCCCTATTATCATATGAAATGAATCTCATTAACCATATTCAAATACATACATTTGGAATATTGTTTTAGTTTATTCTATGTGTGATTTGTATAGGTTATTGGAGCAAAATACACCACATGAAATTGTATGGATAAAACACATATTTCATTCACTAAAATATATAATAAAAGATCAAATCAAAATAAAGCTAATCATACTCTCATTATATATACCTAATTTGGAGAAATTAGAAACACAATGGATTGCCTACATCTTGAAGCTTCAAGACAACAATTGAACAAGCGCTCAACAATCTTGGAAGGTTTTTACATGGAGTCACCTTAATATTATAAGAATTAAAAACATGAGGAGAAGATGGAGTTATTCACAACATTCCCGAAGGATTTTCATCAATTTGGACCCTAGAAATACATCAAGTTAGGTAAGGATCGACATGTCCAAAGGAGACCATGAGATTAGGAAAGAAGAGTGTTTAGGTTCTAGCCCACATGATGGTTTTGCCACTCATTCCTCCATCAATATACTAATGCATAAATATGTATTTGTGGTGTCAAAATCATCAAACAAGTGATGCTTCGTGTCAATATTTCAAAAAGAGATAATATATCTAGATAGATAGATAAGGACCAAGCAAAGTTATCTAGCTCTACATAGTCTTCGTTCTAGTTGCTAGCTAGAGGGAGTTACATAAGCTTCTAATCAGAAGATCTTGATTGCAGTTCACGAGCGTTGTATTGTAAGACACCTAAGGTATGATCATGGTGGAGCTTTATGATATTGCCTTGATTAGAAAATTTTGTTCTTGTTTATTTGTTGATTAGTGATCCTTTCGATCTAATTATTCTTTCATTTTAATTGAGTGTTCTAATTGAAGGTCTAATGTTAAGTTCTAGTCTTAAGTTAAATTGTTTAGCTCGCTCATCATGCTAATTAGTATGGGAAACAATCTTTGGATGGTAGAATAGAGGGTTGTGGTTTAAACTTCAAAAAGTCTTTTCAATACCATGTTTAATCTCACTTTTACTGTTGGCTGTGGATCTACCATTCTGACCTATCTATGTAGTTGTTTACCTCTACATTTTGTGTGGATTCTTACTTCTAACTAGGCTCTCTAATGAGTCCCGCTTTAACTAACCGTCTCCTTACATATTCTAATTAAGTCATTCAGGCTGATCTAACTAAAGCCCTAATTAGTTGTTTATCTGTTTGCATTGATTGTATATATCAATTTACTAGTTATATCATTTTAATTATCTTTTATAATCATGGACAAATGTTAATCTAATAAATTGGATGAGTATTTATAAACTTGTATTTCGTGTCAATATCCCTTTGTTCATATTTTAATCCTATGTTTGGTTGTACAATTATTATCGTACATTATCTTTTGATTTCTTGATTATAGTTGATACTTTGAGCTAGGTAGAAACCCTTAGTTGGTATGTTGTTGATCTTTGAGTATGACATAAACCCTAGATTACTCATGGAAAAAACTACAACTACTATGTGAACTTGCAGTATAAGGTACTGACATGTGCATGACCCTCTCCGCCCTTCCTGTGACCGTATGTCGGTGTGACATTGCATCTCACAACCTCTCTCTATTCAACCAACATGTATCTAGATTGCATTCATGTTGGTTGAGATTGGAGAGGTGGTGTAAGCTATGATGGTTTTTGGTGCCATAATAAGAGATGATGTTCCCAAAGTTGACAAAATATTCTTGCATCTAAAAATTGTTCCCTAGTGACAATTGCATGCTTAGTGAGCTATTGAGAAAGATTGGTGCACCTGTCCAAGTGGCTTGGCCTTGTCATCCAAGCTAACTAGACTATGTTATGCAACCTCTGCTCTTCGACCTACGCCCATTATTATTTGGACCCAATGAAGTTGCCAACTGGTAAGTTAGTTGATTTTATTTCCAATAAAGTTAGTTGATTTTATTTCCAATAAAGTTAGTTGATTTTATTTCCAATAAAGGTACGTGGTCCCTTCAATCTAATGCTCACTTCCTTTAGTCTAGTTGATGAAACCAACTTGGATCCAATGCTTGTCATGTTCTTACATGTGTTTCTTTGCATGTAGGTTTAAGGTAAGGTATGCCAACCATGGTGGGATGGGCTAACCGGTCTTAAGAGGTCCAATGTCTAGGGATTTGGCCCCAATTTGTTTTGTTTTCTTATAGAATGTCCATTTATTTACAAATTTCACAAAACTTGTGGAACTTTATTAGTTTAAATAAGTTACATGTATAATTTTAGTGCATGCCCCATTTATTCCAAATAAGTTGGCGATCGAGACAACATTCAATAACCTCCATTAGATAGCATTGGTATCTTCATTAGCCTTAAGAGCCTTGATTTTCTTATATTATTTCTTAGGTGTCACTTGTTTCTCATAAAGATCTTCTTCATCATCGAAAGGGAAAGTGTCATTGTTGACATGTCTTATGTGTACATATAGAACTTATGTGGTGACATAGAGAATATGCACTTATTTGGGAATTGATGGTGAAGGGTTTGCTGTCACACCCAATTTTAAGAACAAAATTGAATGCAATAACTCATGTGTGCCCAGAGATCAATCACACACATAAGCCACAAATTAAGAAGTACCATTACATATGTTTATTACATAACGAATATTATTCAAAGTCTTTACGTAGCAGCGGATAAATAAAGCATCTCTCGCGGTAGCTCCATCATAGGGAAGATGACTGGTTGACAGCAAGACTATAACTCTTCAGGGAAGTCGTCGTTACCGTAGCAATCTGTTACCCATCCGGGATTTTTATCCAAGTAGAAAGAAATAAACAAGCATAAGTACATCTCGTACTTAACAAGTGTAACATGGGGTTCATGAGGCTCAAAAAGGCTGACACTGGTTAAACTGCAGTAGCTTTTAGTTGGCACAATTTTAATAATTAAGGTGAACATATATGGATGCTTAAACCCAATCCACATGATCATAATAACTGAAACATAGCAATAAGGTAAACAACATGTGCAACATAAATAAACAACATATAACAACTAATCTGTGAGTTTTCCGGGCCGCTCGTAACCGTGAGCACGGCTGATATATCAGTTTTACACTCTGCAGAGGTTGTACACTTTACCCGATGAGTCGTGATATCCAGATGCCCGGGTTAATTACTCCCATAACACTTCCGAGGTGAGCGGGCAGGATACACGCAAAGCCTTTCAAAGGTTCGTCTAACAAGTTAGGGCCGCTAGGTCTTAAGGCAAGGGGAAGAAGGGTCTCTCAACCTTGCGGCACGCAGGCAAAGTGAAAGTAGCCGCCCTAAATCCAGCTCGGCAAGACCCAACGCGCCTATACAGGTGTCCACTAACAAGCTAGAAAAGGTCCTTATACTGAGCTAAAGTCAGAGCCATATAACCCTCATGGTTGCACTGTATGTCCCAGCTTTTGCTGACAGGGGGTCCTATACCATGCTGCTAAAAAGATCAAATTTTATTCACCATTATTAGATCATGTTTGGTTTAAGTAAAGCTCTAGCAAAACTCTACCCATATGCATAGCATCCCAAGGTTGACAAGGTAACGGGTCAAGAGTCTAGGGTAAACTAAATAGGAGACCAAAATTAGACACATGCATATGAATTTAGATGTTTCATGGTGAATAGGTCAACAAGGAGGATCCCATGCTATACTTGCCTGGTTCAATGAACTCTGGTTGCTCTTGGTTGTCGTAGAAGGGTTCCTGATCACCAGCGTATGTCTCACCGTCTATACTCGATTACCACATCAACACACAATCATCGGGACACAATCATGCAAAGCAAACAAGCTATAATTAGAACATTACACCAACAGCAAGAAAATAATATAAAAGGTTTGAAAACAGAAACTACGATCCAACACGATCACATAAACGCGAAGATCACGAAAAACGGAATTATAACGCGAAAGTTATGAGCTAAACAAGTTACCAAACCTTAGTTAGTAGATTAAACCTAACTCAAATTTTAAGTACTGAAAACAGTATAGATTTTCATACAGATAGATAGATCTTTTCAACACGAATCTAACGCAACTTGAACGGACTAAATCGGACTAAAAACGTAGAAGTTATAAGCATTTGAAACTGGTGGCAAAACTGTAAATAAACTGAAATTGATTTTGAATTTTAAATTGATTTAAATCAAAACTGCAAATCGGTTGGACTGCGCCTCAATTAGGACAAAGCGCAGGGGCTTAGATGGGAGATTGCACAGACTCAACGCACAGTGCGTTGTGGACCGCGGGTTGAGGCCCGAAAATTGTAAGGGCTCTTTAGCAAGAACGGCATCGAAGGGGTACGGGGCTTCCTGGGGCGTCGGATCGGCAACGGACGCTCCAGATCAGATCAGGGGGGTCAGCGGCGCTCTTCGCCGGAGCAAAGGGAGGGCGCGGCGGCGACATGGCCGGAAGGCGGCGGCGCTGCTCGGATATACGCTAGGAAACAGTAGAGACCTCGGTACAAGATCCAATCGACGAAGGAGCTCAAGGCGAACTCACCCGAGGCACAGACGAGGTCGGAGACGATCTGGTGGCGGCGTATCGCTCGACGAGGCGGACGGCGGCTCTGGAAAGCGACGGCGAGCGATTAAGGCATCAAAACGAAGAGGAGAAAGAGGGGAAAACACTCGGTTAGCTTCGAGAGATCAAGGAGAAACTCTAGGAACCTCTTGCGGGCACTAGAACTCGGTGAAGCGTCGGGTCGACGGCGGCGGATCTTCGGCGGCCACGGAGTTCGTCGCGGGAGCGAATTAGAGCACGAGAGCGTGGGATTTCCACGTGAGAAGAGGCGGCAGGTTCCTGGGGATCTTATAAGGGGGTTGGCTTGACCAATTTGGCAAGCGAGGCCGCGTGCTCTGGATTGGAGTCGGGTTCGGCTCCGGAGTCCGCCCCGGACACGAGCAAGAGCAAGGGAGATGAGACCCTGACATGCAGGGACGCGCGGTCAGCGACGGGAGAGCGACGGCGCGCTGCGCGCAAAGCAAGGCTGGGCCGGGGCAGATGGCCCATGCGGGCGAGAGAGAGAGGGGAGGGAAGCGGCCCGTCGGGGAGGGGAAAGTGAGGGCGCCGGTGGCCGACGGCCCAAGGGAGAAAGGGACGGGCGCTGTGCGCGGGGGGGGGGGGGGGGGGGGGGGGAAATCGGGTCGGCCGAGTTGGGCCGCGCGGGGAAAAGAAAGGGGAGGGAGGCAGGCCAGCGGAAGGAAGGGAGCGGGCCGACCAAGCTGGCTTGGGCCAAAAGAGAGAAAGGAGGAGGAGGGAGAGGGAAAAAGCTTTTCCAATTCTCAAAACTGATTTCAAAAGCGAATTTGAAACCCATTTGAATTCAAACAAGTTTTGAGCAAAAACCGATCATCACAAAAATAAGATATGCACCAGCATGTATGCTTCATCATGGTCTTTGGCCTAGGATTTATTTTAGCTTTTGCAAATAATTTATTAACTAGGTTCCATGCAACACATATAATGCATAATTAATTCATATTGCCTATTTTTAAATTGATGCAAATTTTGGGTTGTTACAATTCTACCCCCCTTAAAGAATCTCGTCCTCGAGATTCCGACGATGCTTACTCAAACAACTGCGGGTAAGACTTTCTCAGATCCTCTTCTCTTTCCCAAGTTGCTTCCGCTTCTGAGTGCCGATTCCACTGAACCTTGCACATCTTTATTACTCTGCTCCTAGTAACTCTTTCAGCTGTTTCCAAAATCTTTGTTGGATACTCATCATAAGTCAAATCTTCCTTAACTGTGAGCTCTTCCAACGGTATCTGCTCTTCGGGCACTCGTAGGCACTTCTTCAACTGAGAAACATGAAACACATCATGCACTCCTGACAAGCTTTCAGGTAACTCTAACTGATATGCCACTTCACCATGTCTTTCAAGAATCTTGAATGGTCCAATATACCTAGGTGCTAGCTTTCCTTTCTTATTGAACCTTTTCACACCTCTCATCGGTGACACCTTTAGGTAGACATAATCACCTACTGCAAACGTTAGATCTCGACGACGGTTGTTTGCATAACTCTTCTGCCGAGACTGAGCGGCTCTCAGGTTATCTCTGATTATCCTGACATGTTCCTCGGCATTCCTCAACACATCAGGTCCAAACACTTGACTTTCACCTGTCTGATCCCAAAACAACGGTGTTCTACACGGTCTTCCATACAAAGCTTCAAACGGTGCCATCTTAAGACTCTCCTGATAGCTGTTGTTGTATGAGAACTCTGCATAACACAAATTCTTGTCCCAACTGGTGCCATACTGCAATGCACAAGCTCTCAACATGTCTTCTAGAATCTGATTTGTTCTTTCTGTCTGTCCATCAGTCTGCGGATGATAAGCAGTACTGAAGTTCAACCTTGTACCCAATGATCGATGTATCATCTGCCAAAAGTGAGAGGTGAACTGAGTACCACGATCTGACACAATCTTTCGAGGCACTCCATGCAAACATACTATCCGTTCCATATACAATTCTGCCAACCTAGCTCCCGTGTAGGTAGTTTTGACCGGTATAAAGTGAGCAACTTTGGTCAATCGATCTACTACTACCCATATGGAGTCGTATCCTCTCTGAGTACGGGGCAACCCAACTATAAAGTCCATACCAACTTCTTCCCACTTCCATTCAGGTATCTTCATTGGTTGCAACAGACCGGCGGGTCTCTGATGTTCTGCTTTTACTCTTTGACAGGTATCACACAGAGCTACATACTCGGCTACATCTCTTTTCAGTCCATCCCACCAATACTTTTTCTTTAGATCAAGGTACATCTTAGTGCTTCCAGGATGAATGGAATAAGCTGACTCATGCACTTCTCGCAGTATAGTCTCACGTATCTCCTTGATTTCAGGCACGCATAACCTATTCCCATGCCATAACGTACCATCATCATCTAACCGAAAACCTGATGCTTTGCCAAGAACAATGTTATCGGCTATCTGCTTCAGCTTCTCATCTGCCATCTGACCTTTACGTATCTCTTGCATCAATACCGGTTCAAGTACTAACTCCATTCTATTGGTCACAAATCCCAGATTTAGATGTGCAAATTCAGCACACAACTCTTCTGGCATAGAAGCAATTTGGATCTCATTGGCATAGCTTTTTCTGCTCAAGGCATCTGCTACAACATTAGCCTTACCGGGATGGTAGTGTATTTCCAAATCATAGTCCTTAATCAATTCTAACCATCTGCGTTGTCTCAAGTTCAGATCAGACTGAGTGAATATGTACTTCAAGCTCTTATGATCAGTATAAATGTCTGTCTTGTGACCCACTAAGTAGTGTCTCCAAATTTTTAATGCATGGACAACAGCTGCCAATTCTAGATCATGTGTGGGGTAATTCAGCTCATGCTTTCTCAACTGCCTCGATGCATATGCTACAACTCTGCCTTCTTGCATAAGAACACAACCCAAACCTTGACGAGATGCATCACAATAAATAGAGAAGTCCTTACTTAGATCTGGTAGTATTAACACTGGAGCTGTGGTCAGACGTTTCTTCAACTCTTCAAAGTTAGCTTGACATTTATCGGACCAGACAAACTTAGCATTCTTCTCTAGCAGAGCTGTCATTGGCTTAGCAAGCTTGGAGAATCCTTCAATGAACCTTCTATAGTAACCAGCCAATCCAAGGAAACTGCGAATCTCGGTCACATCTGTTGGTGGCTTCCAATTCAACACATCTTCAACCTTGCCTGGATCTACTGAAATGCCTCCATTAGAGATAACATGTCCAAGGAAAGAAACTTCCTTCAGCCAAAACTCACACTTGCTGCGCTTGGCATACAACTTGTGCTCTCTGAGTTTTTGTAGTACTAACCTCAGATGTTCAGCATGATCTTCCTTGTTCTTAGAGTATACTAGAATATCATCAATAAACACAACAACGAACTTGTCGAGATATTCCATGAACACCTTGTTCATCAAATACATAAAGTAGGCAGGTGCATTGGTCAATCCAAAGGACATGACTGTATACTCATACAACCCATACCTGGTAGTGAAAGTTGTCTTTGGAATATCAGATGCTCGAATCTTCAACTGATGGTAACCAGAACGCAGATCAATCTTAGAAAACACACATGCACCTTTAAGTTGGTCGAACAGATCATCAATCCTCGGCAACGGGTACTTGTTCTTGATGGTAACCTCATTAAGCGATCTATAGTCAACACACATCCGTTGACCACCATCCTTCTTGTCAACAAAGATAACAGGAGCTCCCCAAGGTGATGAACTAGGACGAATAAACCCTTTTTCTTGTAACTCTTTAATTTGTTTCTTAAGTTCTTCTAATTCAGGTACTCCCATTCTATATGGTCTTTTAGCTATGGGTGCAGTTCCAGGTAAAAGTTCAATAATAAATTCAATGTCGCGATCAGGTGGCATACCTGGCAAGTCATCGGGGAACACATCCGGGAAATCATCCACCACTAGATCTTCCGGGAAAACCTCCTCATTCATCTGGTTCACGGTTGCCGTCGGTGTTGGTTGTAGCACTACCTTCACACTGATTCTGTCTCCCTTAGCTGTAGTAACTGTCACAACTTTATCTTGACACTGTATATCTGTCTTACACCTCTTCATCCAGTCCATACCCAGTATCAAATCAATGCCAGCTGTTCTCAGCACAATTGGGGATACTGAGAAATCTACCCCCCTAGGGACACATCTATAGGCATACACTGAAGCGTAGCTTGCAATCCTCCACCCGGTGAGGTAACCATTATGGGGGTTTTCATGAGGCTAACAGGTAGGTTATGCATTCTAACAAATGTATGTGATATGAAAGTATGCGATGCACCAGAATCGAAAAGAACTGTAGCGGGGATGGAACTAATGTTGAACGTACCAAGCATAATTTCTGGCGCTTCCTGCACGGTCTCTGCGGACACGTGATTCACCTTGCCCGCATTAGGGGGTGCTTGCTGCCTTCCCTTCTGCCCATTACTCTGAGGTGGGAGCTGATCTTGCCTCTTCGGACAGCGGTTGGCATAGTGACCGGGATCACCACAACGGAAACAGGTATTGGGTGTTCCATTCTTGGCGGGGGTGTTGGGTGCACTACTCTTCATGGGAGCATTGTTGGGAGTGCCTTGGCGCTGGGCTTGATTATTGTTCTGCTGCTGTTGCGGGTATGAAGGACGTTGCTGTCCCTGGTTGCGGTTCCACTGAGTGGTCGGTCCTTGATACCTCTGCTGATTGCCTGGTGCGAAGTTGGAACGAGGGCGGTTGTTACTACCAGAAGACTGACCTTGGAGCTTCCTCTTTCTAGCCTCCATCTCCTTGCGCTTGTTGTCAACCACAATAGCACGGTTGACTAAGGTCTGGTAGCTGGCATACTCATTGGACATAAGCTGCAGTGCCAATCCGTCATTCAGACCCTTAAGGAAGCGACGCTGCTTGTCGGCATCTTGAGCAATATCAGCGGGAGCATAGCGTGACAATTGAGCAAACTTGTCACGGTACTCAGCAACGGTCATGGCTCCTTGGCGCAGAGATCTGAACTCTTCCTGCTTCAATTCAATCAGATCAGCAGGGATATGGTACGCTTTGAAGTTGGTCTTGAATTCCTCAAAGGTGACAGGTGGAGCATCATTGGCTTGACCGAACTGAAATGATTCCCACCAATCCAGAGCAGCTCCTTGCAACTGACCAGAAGCATAGAGCACCTTCTCCTGGTCATTGCATTGCGCGATGGTAAGCTGGCGTTCAATAGCACGAAGCCAGTCATCAGCCTCCAGGGGATCAGCGGCATGGGAGAACACTGGCGGGTGACCCTTTAAAAACTCACCCCTCTTGTCCCTCACTTGCATCGGTGGTGCTCCTCCAACTGGCTGATTCTGCATATGTTGCATCATGGTTTGCATAAATTGGGCTTGGATGCCCATCAACTGCTGAATGTTAACTGGGGGTGGTGGTGGTGGGTTAACAGGTGCTCCACGACCACGGCCACGTCCACGTCCACCTCCAACTCCACCTCCTCTGGCTGCCATCTGTGTTTCCAAACAGGGATCAAGGTTAGCGAAATTTTTAAGGAAAGATCACTTATATGAGAGGAAACAGGAGATCTGAAAATTTCTGGGCGAGATCCGGTAGCAGCAGTACAGAAAAACAGTCATATTCGGAGTTCAGAAATCCAAACAGGGCGTGTGATACACGGTTGGAAAGATAACGAAATTATCTACAACTTTTATTTAAGTGACTTTCCCAGATTCTGTCGTTAATTAGTCAAAAACAGAGAACAAACAAATCTGTCCAGAGCTCAAAACTGCGCAGAAACTCTAACTTGAAACAGCCATATCTCACAAACCATAACAGCTATTGAAGTGATTCCAGAGGCATTGGTTAGATATAGGAGTCTATTTTCCACCATAAAATTTTCAGCCATGTTGCACGACCAGAACTTGAGATATAACCAAAAGATCACAGGTTGCTCCAGAAAACAGCATAGGACAAGATATAACTAATCCTCTTATTATTCATAAACGTTATGTCTAACTATGAGATTTGTAGACAAGCATACAATATCTCAAAACTCATTACAAAGATTCAAATCACACATAAGCATAATAATAATCCAACTCACACATGAAGAAGCACACTAGCACAAAAGTTAACTAGATTCGACAAAACGCTTACTAATATCGTCTTATTACATGGAAGGGTGACCTATGCCTATTTGTAGAGCGGTTCGCGGAGCCTCTTGTACATAGGGGGTTGGTGGAGAAGTTCCAAAAGCCCATCAATGGTTCTATAGCATCTTTTGAGATCCTTTCCCAGGGATATTACTTCCTTTTCCAAGTCCGCGTTAGACCTTTCCCTGTCAAGGAGAAAATCTCGTGTGGCCTTCTCGGTTGGAGTTGCATTGGGGTCTTCTACCATAGCCTCCTTATTCTCACTGTTCCAATAGGGCAGATAGCGGTATGCATCATCCCTCATGTCTTCAATGCGACGACCCCGGAATGCTTTGTAGGCTTCAACTGCCACGGCTTCCAAGGCTGACGCTAGAGTGGACCGACGAGCCCTGTGGCCAATCACCATCTCATGCAGGTATAGGCCACTTTCTGGTTCTCGGACGGCGATAGTCACTCTTGCCTTCCAGTAGGTCCTTTCCATGGGATGACTGTACCTCCAGTGGGTGTACTGTACGATGATGTTCTTGTCGGGGTAGTAGGCGTCAAAAAGTCCCATCAGCCTGTGATGTGTGGGACTCTGGGCAGCTGTGGGTGCTCCGACGAAATACCCGGAGTCCACGTCCCAACCCGTTGGAAGCTCTTCATCGTCTTCAACCTCCAGCACTTCTGGGGGCACTGGCGCGGGAGGTACTGGAGCTTGTGGAGCTGGTGCTTGTTGAGCTGGAGCTTGTACTGGTGGTGCCGGCGCTTGTGGTTCCACTTCTAGAGGTGCTTGTTCTTGCAATACTGGCTCTTGTGGTGCTACCTCCTGCTGTTCTGGCTCCTGGGGTGCTTGCGGTGCTTGCGGAACGGGGTTGCCTGCCCTCCTGCGTCCACTGACGGTCCTGCGGGTGGTACGACGAGCCATCTATGGAGTAGACCAAGAGACAGATACAATAGAATCAATATATTTGTGTAATAGAGCAAGTAAAGAGAAGCATATAGTTTTGATAAATTAACAAGGCTAAGATAAATAGCAAGAATTGAGAAGCAAGGACCACTAAAACGACCATATCTAACTAGGCTTGCGTCCTACAGTCAACATAGCTCCGATACCAATTTGTCACACCCAATTTTAAGAACAAAATTGAATGCAATAACTCATGTGTGCCCAGAGATCAATCACACACATAAGCTACAAATTAAGAAGTACCATTACATATGTTTATTACATAACGAATATTATTCAAAGTCTTTACGTAGCAGCGGATAAATAAAGCATCTCTCGCGGTAGCTCCATCACAGGGAAGATGACTGGTTGACAGCAAGACTATAACTCTTCAGGGAAGTCGTCGTTACCGTAGCAATCTGTTACCCATCCGGGATTTTTATCCAAGTAGAAAGAAATAAACAAGCATAAGTACATCTCGTACTTAACAAGTGTAACATGGGGTTCATGAGGCTCAAAAAGGCTGACACTGGTTAAACTGCAGTAGCTTTTAGTTGGCACAATTTTAATAATTAAGGTGAACATATATGGATGCTTAAACCCAATCCACATGATCATAATAACTGAAACATAGCAATAAGGTAAACAACATGTGCAACATAAATAAACAACATATAACAACTAATCTGTGAGTTTTTCGGGCCGCTCGTAACCGTGAGCACGGCTGATATATCAGTTTTACACTCTGCAGAGGTTGTACACTTTACCCGATGAGTCGTGATATCCAGATGCCCGGGTTAATTACTCCCATAACACTTCCGAGGTGAGCGGGCAGGATACACGCAAAGCCTTTCAAAGGTTCGTCTAACAAGTTAGGGCCGCTAGGTCTTAAGGCAAGGGGAAGAAGGGTCTCTCAACCTTGCGGCACGCAGGCAAAGTGAAAGTAGCCGCCCTAAATCCAGCTCGGCAAGACCCAACGCGCCTATACAGGTGTCCACTAACAAGCTAGAAAAGGTCCTTATACTGAGCTAAGGTCAGAGCCATATAACCCTCATGGTTGCACTGTATGTCCCAGCTTTTGCTGACAGGGGGTCCTATACCATGTTGCTAAAAAGATCAAATTTTATTCACCATTATTAGATCATGTTTGGTTTAAGTAAAGCTCTAGCAAAACTCTACCCATATGCATAGCATCCCAAGGTTGACAAGGTAACGGGTCAAGAGTCTAGGGTAAACTAAATAGGAGACCAAAATTAGACACATGCATATGAATTTAGATGTTTCATGGTGAATAGGTCAACAAGGAGGATCCCATGCTATACTTGCCTGGTTCAATGAACTCTGGTTGCTCTAGGTTGTCGTAGAAGGGTTCCTGATCACCAGCGTATGTCTCACCGTCTATACTCGATTACCACATCAACACACAATCATCGGGACACAATCATGCAAAGCAAACAAGCTATAATTAGAACATTACACCAATAGCAAGAAAATAATATAAAAGGTTTGAAAACAGAAACTACAATCCAACACGATCACATAAACGCGAAGATCACGAAAAACGGAATTATAACGCGAAAGTTATGAGCTAAACAAGTTACCAAACCTTAGTTAGTAGATTAAACCTAACTCAAATTTTAAGTACTGAAAACAGTATAGATTTTCATACAGATAGATAGATCTTTTCAACACGAATCTAACGCAACTTGAACGGACTAAATCGGACTAAAAACGGAGAAGTTATAAGCATTTGAAACTAGTGGCAAAACTGTAAATAAACTGAAATTGATTTTGAATTTTAAATTGATTTAAATCAAAACTGCAAATCGGTTGGACTGCGCCTCAATTAGGACAAAGCGCAGGGGCTTAGATGGGAGATTGCACAGACTCAACGCACAGTGCGTTGTGGACCGCGGGTTGAGGCCCGAAAATTGTAAGGGCTCTTTAGCAAGAACGGCATCGAAGGGGTACGGGGCTTCCTGGGGCATCGGATCGGCAACGGACGCTCCAGATCAGATCAGGGGGGTCAGCGGCGCTCTTCGCCGGAGCAAAGGGAGGGCGCGGCGGCGACATGGCCGGAAGGCGGCGGCGCTGCTCGGATATACGCTAGGAAACAGTAGAGACCTCGGTACAAGATCCAATCGACGAAGGAGCTCAAGGCGAACTCACCCGAGGCACAGACGAGGTCGGAGACGATCTGGTGGCGGCGTATCGCTCGACGAGGCGGACGGCGGCTCTGGAAAGCGACGGCGAGCGATTAAGGCATCAAAACGAAGAGGAGAAAGAGGGGAAAACACTCGGTTAGCTTCGAGAGATCAAGGAGAAACTCTAGGAACCTCTTGCGGGCACTAGAACTCGGTGAAGCGTCGGGTCGACGGCGGCGGATCTTCGGCGGCCGCGGAGTTCGTCGCGGGAGCGAATTAGAGCACGAGAGCGTGGGATTTCCGCGTGAGAAGAGGCGGCGGGTTCCTGGGGATCTTATAAGGGGGTTGGCTTGACCAATTTGGCAAGCGAGGCCGCGTGCCCTGGATTGGAGTCGGGTTCGGCTCCGGAGTCCGCCCCGGACACGAGCAAGAGCAAGGGAGATGAGACGCTGACATGCGGGGACGCGCGGTCAGCGACGGGAGAGCGACGGCGCGCTGCGCGCAAAGCCAGGCTGGGCCGGGGCAGATGGCCCATGCGGGCGAGAGAGAGGGGAGGGAAGCGGCCCGTCGGGGAGGGGAAAGTGAGGGCGCCGGTGGCCGACGGCCCAAGGGAGAAAGGGACGGGCGCTGTGCGCGGGGGGGGGGGGGGGGGGGGAATCGGGCCGGCCGAGTTGGGCCGCGCGGGGAAAAGAAAGGGGAGGGAGGCAGGCCAGCGGAAGGAAGGGAGCGGGCCGGCCAAGCTGGCTTGGGCCAAAAGAGAGAAAGGAGGAGGAGGGAGAGGGAAAAAGCTTTTCCAATTCTCAAAACTGATTTCAAAAGCGAATTTGAAACCCATTTGAATTCAAACAAGTTTTGAGCAAAAACCGATCATCACAAAAATAAGATATGCACCAGCATGTATGCTTCATCATGGTCTTTGGCCTAGGATTTATTTTAGCTTTTGCAAATAATTTATTAACTAGGTTCCATGCAACACATATAATGCATAATTAATTCATATTGCCTATTTTTAAATTGATGCAAATTTTGGGATGTTACATTTGCTTATTCATTACTTGAGCTTGAGCTTATGTCTTCAACATTTATCCAGATTGAACTGTGTTGTAAGGCTCTTGTTTCTTCCTTATTGTTCTCATTCTATTGTCCTTCTTGATCATCTGACGGAACAAGATCCCGAAGAATACATCATGACATCAATGACTACTCAAAATCACCTTCACATGTTCACTTGAAGATTTTAAAGCTTGTTGCCTTTGATCTTGGTCTTGAAGCCCATTTTGTGTTGGGGGCTAACATGATTGGCCACTTGCTCAAGATGCATGCATATCTTCCTTTATGATCTCTTCATATTCACTTGAGGTGTTTGTTTTGATCATCACTTTCCTCATGTTCTTCTTTGCTTGAGCTTGAGAGCTTTTCTCATGCCAAATATTGTTCTTGCAAAGTGTGCTTGAGAGTTTTTGGTATAGCAAAGGCGATGTTATCTTGCATCTTGGCATGAATACCCATGTGAACTCATGAACAATAATTTCATTGGTATGTTCACTGGGGGTTACCTTATTATTAATATCTTTCTTATGTAGGATGAATATCACCAAGTTGTGTCCTATCTTGCATAGAGATGGGATTAACTAACTCTACTCACATTGCCCCATTTGCTTCAAACCTAGACCATTAATCTCATCAACAAGAATGTCATGTGAAAACATGTCATGAACATTTTCGTTGCAGCAACAATGCAGAGTGATAAAAGTGTATGGCTCACATAAAAGCTACAATACGCGTAGACCAAGAAGCTAGCAAACTATCAAGCTTACACTGCAAGCAGCACAACTAGTGCTCCTGCTCTAAAAATATGCATACAACTTTTCATCAGACCTCTTCTATCTTGTTTAATTTGGCGATAAAGCGCATATTCTGATAGAATCATTGCTCCAACACGCGCGCTTTGGTAGAGTCTTGGTGTCGACACTGGTTATCTATTAAAATTAACGGATAAATAAATATGAAAAGGGCATGAATTCAATCACCAACAAAGGTTTAGGGTTTTAATTGACAATATTCCACGAGTTTTGGTGAATTGTGATTCTGCAAGAACTAAACCAGGAAACCAACACTGATTGCTTCCCCTAGAAGGAAACCGACGCGAGATAACGCAACCGGCACGTCAGGAATATTCTAGAAGACTCCAGAGGACACCAGAAGACACCAGGAGGTCGGGCACCGCGGGACCCTGCCAGGTGGGACCGACTGGTCCCACCAGGAGACCGACCGGTCTCCCCACGGGCCCGCTGGCTTCCGTCTTCTGCAAGCTTCCTCCACCACCTCCTAGGATGTATCTCCACCATCCCTGAAGTCGGTTTGATCCAACGGTGGGCGATAAACGTGACGCGGATCGATGACATGGCGATTCCTTGCCCCCTACTCCACCTCGGGCTATATAAGCAACCCCAGACCCCCCTCTCTTGGCATCTCCATCTTTATTATTCATCTCCACATCAGAAACTAGGGTTTCAATTAGAAGTAAAGGTCCCTCTAGATGAATCTCTTCTAGTTCATCTAGAATTAGATCTAGTTCATCTAGTTGTAATCAAGAGCCAGCTATCAAGTAGAAGACTAGATACCCCTCTAGTAGGATTAGAACCTAGTCTTATTCTAGAACTAGAAGAGAGAGAGAGGAAGAGATCAAGAAGGAGTTCCGGCCTGTCGGATCAACTTCTTCACCTTGTACCTGCGGATTCAAGTTCATCATCAACTTGCTTCAGCGATTGTTTCGGTAATCAACGTCTATATTTAAGTTTGAGCTATTATTCTTATTATTCTTAAGGTTTATGACTCTCTTTTGAGTACTCTAATTCTAAGTTGCTCTAGAGTTAGAGTAGTTGGATAGTGTAAGCGTGGTGCTTAGACTTGATAGCTCATCATAAATGACTCCTATAACGCCGGTAGTAGTGGTTGTTCGCAAGGGTGACTCTTATAGCCTTGTTGATTCTTCTATAGTCCACTTACCCGTGTGTAGGCTCGGTAGGATTATACATTTGCATAAAAGACTCATACTCTGTTTGTGACCTTTTATGACAACTTCCCCACTAAGAATAATATAAACATATCACTCTTAAATTAGATTTAGACAGCCTTAGTGATCCCCTCTATACTTCTAGATTCTCCGTCCTTGTTAGCTACTCAGGGGATAGACTTTAAGACTTAACACTATCCGTTCCTTTGGGTTCGATATTAAAACCGGGTTACTCCGGTGAAGTGCTTCATCGGTAGATTTTATCTGTGCGCTTGCGGATAAAGTAAAGTGTGCGTTAATTTATACCAACAAGCATTTCTGGCGCCGTTGCTGGGGATAGAGTTTATCTCTACTCTTGGTAGCGACGTTAGTAAGTGTCAACAAGCATTTCTGGCGCCGTTGCCGAGGAACGGTAGATCATCTTAATTCTTAGTTTAACCTTGTGATCATACTTTTATCTTTTTCCTTTTTGTTCCAGTCTTTTCATTATTTTTGTTTTCATTCTTATGAATGTTGTTTTTGAATTCCACTCTTATCTATCACTACCCCATGAGAACGTTGTAACCAGTAGGATCCTTACACCCCATCATAATACCTGGTTATGAGCTATGCCTACCTTTCTGCTGCACTGTCCTTGTAATGAGCATAGAAATATAATTATGAAAATATTCCTTCGGGTATTCTTGTCACTAAGCTTTCCAGGTCTGGAGCAGAAAAGAACGAAGGAACAACAAACACAAGGTATGTCCCACCAATCATCATGCAACATTGAATTACATTCATCCAATCTTGATTTGTGCAAAATCCAAGCTTGGGGAATAGACTTTCTAAGAATATTTCCTGTCATGTTGCTATGTTGGTTGTCCCTACCTTTAGGATATGCTCGTATACTAATCATACTCTTTCATCACCATCTGAATAAATCTCTACAATGCTTTCATGTTATCTTTATTTGCTATAGTATATTCTTTGATTTTGAAGTTTTATCATACACCTTTTAAATTAGGCATGGAGCTTAGTTTAGCTGTTTTCATGAATTAAAGTAAGACATGGTGTCTGGTTTGATTCTTGAGCTAAAAGGTGTGCTGATTTTACCTCTAAAAGGCTTTTAAATTAAGTATGGTGCTTAGGTTAAAATGCCTTCCTAGATCAAATTAGACGTGGTGTCTAGGTTGATTTCTGAACTGATAGTATGCTATAGTAGATATTGGATATTTTGTTGGACTAACCCCTGCAGGAAAACTTTCAATATCAATTTGGGAAAGTCCGTAGATGAACTCACACTGGAGATGAAGCAAGGCGTACAATGAACTTCAACAACTTTGCACAATGAAGACTCATCTCATTCATCATGGATGAAAGAATTGTGAGTATCAAAGTTTATTTATTTTGTCTTCTACTGCAAGTTATATTTTGCCTTGAATCATGTTAAAGTGCAGCCAACACATGAAATACTAGTCTATGCTAAAGTAATCCTAAAAACATCTTTTATTAGCATAGAGCAAAATACATAAGTTATGGATAACAACCCATGTTTCAAATTATTGCAATCCTTCGGGTATATATCCACTAACGTTATGCAGGAAAGAGATTTTGTTCATCCATGGTTTGGTCTAAACATTGAAGATCCAAAACTCAAACCATAGACACACAAACCTACTCTCAGATCATAAATGGTGCTGGCAATAGCCTCGCTTTGAGTCTTGCTTGGGCGCTGATGACAAACAGGATGCAACTTACCTCATATGAGACAACCTATGCCTGCAACCATCATTGCCCAAGACATCAAGACAAGAAGTGGGAAGTTATCCTCTTTTCTAATCAAGAGCTAGCTTGGGAGACAAGATGGTACCACTATAACAATAGCAAGAACTACAAGTAAAACACATGAACATGTTGTTGGGAGTCCATCTACAAGCCAGCCTGGGAGAGAATTTCGTTGTCTAGATGTGTTTCACAATCAAAGGGAGGAAGGAGAAACCCAGCTTCCAGACATATTGATCTCCTACTCACCACTTTGATCACTACAAACCACTAGAGGTTGTCCCAGTCGAGAAGAAGAATATGATCCACCACTCATTCTTGAAAGATCGTTCTTGAACGCCATCAATGTTATCATCTATATCGGACCTGGAGAAGTCAACTCTTGGATCTTTTGCTGATTCTTCAACAACTACATCACTTATGAGCAGCCAAAGAGAACCAAGAGAAGATGTCAAAGGAAGAACCAACTGCCAAGAATTGAGGAGGGCATCATGAAGGATGAAGCCACTGAACCACAAGAATTAGAAGATGGAGAGATAGTACCTGAGCCAACAAATCAAGAAGAAGAACTGATAAGATCTCCATCATCTAGACACTATTGAAGAGGACAAATCTCAGTTGTGACATTACAAGACAAAGACTCTCATAGAGGCACTCGAGTAGCAACTCTAAATTCAAGTCTCTTGCCAACCCAATAATTAAAGAAAAACAAAAAAGGTTGATAAGAGAAGAATGCAGAACTGTCCCTATATCCTCATAGTACAGAATTAATACAATAAAGAGGGAGGATCCTAGTCGACATACTCAAGGAACAATGCACCTTCACTGATAAGTTGACACAAGAGAATGAAGGTCGATACCTATAAAGATGATTCCACTGTGATCTTCCTCCTCTCAATCACACTGTGAGACAAACAAGAGAAGACAAGCAATTCATAAATAACAACCAGCTAGACAAGAGAAGCTTCCACAAGGTGGTTCGACACAATCACTCTTCAATGACAAAGTAACATTTCAAGGTAAGTAACCATCACTGTAAAAGCTTCTTCTTGATTCTAGTATGAACATAAATAAAGAACTAAACATGTTTAAGTTGCACCTCACTTGATCCAACCTAATCAACTCAACATATTCAGTCCTTTGATCCTTGTTCATAGCTTTACTCTCTTGAATCTCACCATCCTAACTAAATGAGTTAAAATGTTGTGCATCTAACCTTTGGAAGATGATATATCTCAAGATCGACACTTTATGCATAGATTATCCTTCCTTGGGTTAAGTAATTTGATCTATTAAATATTTTAAGATGCTACTTTTATGCTCATCCTCTGATCCTATCACTCATGTTAAGATTGAATAGAACACATAAACAACAAGTTTGTCTTGTGCAATGTGCCTAAGGATAGAGAGGAATAAACAAAACTTTTGGTTCTGTTGGTGTTTTTCCACCAACAGAGCTCATGCACTTGATCTCTACCTTGTCTTTATGAGCAGGACACACTCTTGAGCAAACATGGAGAAGTTTATCACTCCCAAATTCTACAGAGAGAAGGTCCTAGATCTATAAGAACATGCACACTGAGCAAGATGCTGCTAGCTTCCATAATTAATGCTTCACTTCAAACTGCTGGACGAACGAAGAACAAGAGTGACACCATATCAAGAGGCATAAACAAGAAGGAATGATGGAAGACGTCGTAGTCAGAATTTGAGGTCATGAAGTCTCTACAGACTTCTTGATCCTTGTCATGAGAGAAGACGATGATGTCCACCTCATCCTAGGAAGACCATTCCTCTACGCCACAAGTATAATCATTTACAAGAGGAAATCCATTTTCACTTTCTTGGAGAAAAGGCACGATGCAGCTTCATCAACTATATACCCAATGAAGCACCCAAGAAGAACAGAAGTGAAAGACACCGCTCTCAACGCCAAGGAAGACAAACTATCAAGAATAGAGAGGCCAATCATGACGAAGAAGCTATCGCCACTGTCCTAGAAAAGAAAGAACAAGAGAAACCTCAAGACAGTGAACCACAGGAAGTGAAGACTCAGACCAAGAAAGTATGAAAGAAAAAGTCTGCACCTAAGAGGTATAATCAATAACAACTTTCCAAACGTCTGACATACCTTGGGAGGTCTGAACCAAGGGAAGGTCCGGTTCGTCGGACCTAAATATCCGAACCTTCGCCAAAAGGTAAAAACCGATAGTTATCCTCATATTTACTTTTCTGCATATTTCTCATATTTAATTGTTAGTCGTTTATTGCATCATCATATTCAATTCACAAACATTTTAATTTCTGCATTGCATTAGAAAAGAAAATAAAAATATTGCATTTGTTACACTACATCATAAACCATAAAGCCCTATGTGAATAATTCTATGGTGTGTAAAACCCACAAGTATATTCACCATGGTGGCATAAAAAAAAATGCACACATTCATCCTGTTGTATTTTTCTCTTGCAGTATAAAGATATTAAAATACAAAAATATTGAGAAAGAGATCTTACTGAAATTCTAGACAGCTAAGGCTTGAGTGGCCAACCGCTAATGCTTAATCTGTTCCACAAGTTTTGTTGTCTATTTGAGTTTCACGGGATTTGAAAGGCCAAAGCTGACAAGCAAGTGAATGTTCCATCCACTACTGGAGCACTGTCTCAACAAACATCAACATCAACCAAAACTCTAATAGAGGAAGGACATATCCACTGTCAGTCTGCTACATTGCAAGATCGAACGACTACGTCAACATTCAGCTTGGGGGAAGGCATCCCCATGTATCCACGTAAGTATCTTTATCCTCTTAAGTTTTTTATTCCATAAACAAATTCAAAACACCAAAAATATGTGAGCACATGAAGGTTCACTCTTAAAAATGAAAACACCAAAAAAATGTGAGCACATGAAGGCTCACCCTTAAAAAGAAAAGAACAAAAATATGTGGGCACATGAAGGCTCACCATTAATTAAAAAAAAGAGACAAAAATATATGGGCACATGAAGGCTCAACGCTATTAAGGGAACCAGCTTGGGGGAGATGCACCCCCGTTATCTTCGCAATTCAGGTATGTCTTTATTACTATTATTGGCTTTTATATCTTAAAGTGTGTTAGATTAAATAAATAAAATAGTCTAGTTTGTTTTAAGAAGTTGATGACTGAAGAAGAACCCTCTCTCTCTCTAATCTTTTGCATGGAAATGATGAATAGTTGCTCTATCTAATTTCTTTCAAGTACCTAGCCTTCAAAGCATGAGTTCTCCTAATTAATAATGATGCCTTAAAATAAAATTAAATACATGGATGACAAATACTTAATCTAAGGTCCAGATAATTGGGATATGACATGTGATGATCTGAGCTGCTATTATCTTGTTCTAAACAACACTAAAGTTCCGGAGATTTCTAAATATGAATATGACTAATAATTGCATTGAGTTAAATTAAGCTTTGTGACCGTGTGAGATGTTATCTTGCCATTGAATTAAGATCACTTACACATTTCATCCATCTTTCGCATAAATGCTCATATTTATCTGTTGCTACCCTCTCAGAAGTTTGTTGGAAGCATGTGGCTATTAAAAAAAAGAGAGAAAAAAAGAGAAAAGAAAAAAAAGAAGGAAAGATTCGAGGAAATAAAAAGGGACAAGTGTCCGAAACCTCAAAAAGATAGATCCCAAGGAAATAAAAAGGGACAAGTGTCCGGAACCTCGAAAAAAATGTCAAAAAAATGGGCACATGCCCGATAGTAGAATTAACCCAATAGCCATATGTCTCTGATAAACAGAAGATAATGAATATATTCAAAAGAGCATTCGACTCTATTTTTCCATACACATGCACTTCTTGATTCAATGGTTGGTTGACTTTCTCTTTGGATTCATTGTTTAATTTGACAACATATGTATTAATGCTTTTGAAAATTAATTAAAACTCCGGGATAAAGGTGAAGTGAAAGAACTAGAGACATAGTGCTTGATCTGATCGTTCAATCTCTCAATTACTCAAGATCTAAGGTAAGAGTAATAAGCCCCATGAAGAATAACATGATATGTTCCAGAGAATTTTTGTTTAACGGCAGGTATACTTGTTGGAAGTGAAGATATTGTAGCAACTCCTGATCCATTGTTAATTTTTCGTTTTGCTAAGGGACTAGCAAAGGGTAAGCTTGGGGGAATTGTTGACACTGGTTATCTATTAAAATTAAAGGATAAATAAATATGAGAAGGGCATGAATTCAATCACCAACAAAGGTTTAGGGTTTTAATTGACAATATTCCACGAGTTTTGGTGAATTGTGATTCTGCAGGGACTAAACCAGGAAACCAACACTAATTGCTTCCCCTAGAAGAAAACCGACGCGAGATAACGCAACCGGCACGTTAGGAATATTCTAGAAGACTCCAGAGGACACCAGAAGACACCAGGAGGTCGGGCACCGCGGGACCCTGCCAGGTGGGACTGACCGGTCCCACCAGGAGACCGATCGGTCTCCCCCCGGGCCCGCTGGCTTCCGTCTTCTGCAAGCTTCCTCCACCGCCTCCTAGGATGCATCTCCACCGTCCCTGAAGTCGGTTTGATCCAACGATGGGCGATAAACGTGACGCAGATCGATGACATGGCGATTCCCTGCCCCCTACTCCACCTCGGGCTATATAAGCAACCCCAGACCCCCCTCTCTAGGCATCTCCATCTTCATTATTCATCTCCACATCAGAAACTAGGGTTTCAATTAGAAGTAGAGGTCCCTCTAGATGAATCTCTTCTAGTTCATCTAGAATTAGATCTAGTTCATCTAGTTGTAATCAAGAGCCAGCTATCAACGTCTATATTTAAGTTTAAGCTATTGTTCTTATTATTCTTAAGGTTTATGACTCTCTTTTGAGAACTCTAATTCTAAGTTGCTCTAGAGTTAGAATAGTTGGATAGTGTAAGCGTGGTGCTTAGACTTGATAGCTCATCATAAATGCCTCCTATAACGCCGGTAGTAGTGGTTGTTCGCAAGGGTGACTCTTATAGCCTTGTTGATTCTTCTATAGTCCACTTACCCGTGTGTAGGCTCGGTAGGATTATACATTTGCATAAAAGACTCATACTCTGTTTGTGACCTTTTATGGCAACTTCCCCACTAAGAATAATATAAACATATCACTCTTAAATTAGATTTAGACAGCCTTAGTGATCCCCTCTATACTTCTAGATTCTCCGTCCTTGTTAGCTACTCAGGGGTTAGACTTTAAGACTTAACACTATCTGTTCCTTTGGGTTCGATATTAAAACTGGGTTACTCCGGTGAAGTGCTACATCGGTAGATCTTATCTGTGCGCTTGCGGATAAAGTAGAGTGTGCATTAATTTATACCAACAAACATTTCTGGCGCCGTTGCCGGGGATAGAGTTTATCTCTACTCTTGGTAGCGACGTTAGTAAGTGTCAACACTTGGTTCTTTTACCAGATGGAGCACTTGCTGCCTTTGCAAAACAATTTGAGAATCTGTGGTGGTCAAGTGCATACGTGGAAGATGGGGCTAATGGCCAAGATGGAGTGTTAGGGAAGCCCTTAGCAAGTTGCTTGAAGCTATTGAGTATCTCATGAACAAGAACATAATAATTTCCTATTACTCATCCTTTGTGCCTCTATGATTCTCATTTATAGTTTTTCCCTATCTCATAAGCATTGTCACAACTAAATACACTACTTAAAACATTACTACCAATGGAAAATGAAGTAAGATTCTTAGCATTTGCATCTAATTTCTTCTCTTCTTTGGTATCAAGCATTTTTCTTAGCATCTCTAGAGGGCACGATACATCAAGCTTTGCTTGTTGAAGACAAGTTTTCACAAGCATTTTACAATGTGTAAACCCTTACCATCAAAGTGCGGATCACTAGCATGATCCACCCCTTCATTGTACATCTTAAATCAATAGGCATTGAAGCCTACAACAATTTGTATAAACTGGGTGAAGACTAGGGCTCAGTCCCACCTGGCCCATAAATACTAGATAGGGCCTGAGTTAAACACAAATCCAAAAAAATTGCTTGGCTCGGGCCTAGCTTGATGTATATATTTTAACTATTTTCATACTAAAGAAGTGGGCGGACCGATTAGAGAAGAATGGCCTGACATATAGCCTATTGGATAGCCATTATTTTTTAAGACACATGATGAAGAACTGAAGCACCTGGACTTGAAATGCCATAGTGCCGAAGCAGTCAGAGACAAGATAAATCCGGCCGGGCAGAAATGCAATAGAACATAGCCAAAAAGCTTAAGGACTTAGGGGCTTCTATATGGGGATATGGGCCCCCTATACGATATATCACCAAGTAAGGCTTATCCTAGTTATCGAACCGTGTGCTACAAGGAAAGACTCTTGAAAAGCAGTGTCTTGAAAATCATGTTTTTAGTCTTAGGAAGTAACAAACAGTACATTTCACATGCCAAAATGCTAAATGATCACAGTATAGGGAATAACCATAATCGTTTAGCCTAATTTAAAATTGGATAATTCAATCTATATAGAGCCTAGTGGAGTCATGGTAGCAAAAATGGAACATACTCCCTCCGTCTCAGGATATAAGGCGCGATTTGACTTGGTGCGGTCTTCAAGATTATACTTTGACCATTAATTTATATTATTTTATATAACTAATGAAAACAACAAAAATATCATTATAAAGTATTTGTAAAGATAAATCTAATGGTACTATTATTGTACTATATATTTTTTATTTGATTAGACTTATTATTGGTCAAAGTTAATAAAGTTTGAATTTTGAAATACGTGCATGCCTTATATCCTGGGACGGAGGGAGTACACGTCTTAATTCTTCACCTCTGCCAAGTTTAATTTAATAAATTAATTAACTATTGAGACTCGTTTCTAATTTAATTAATTTGAAGGTCGAAGAAAAGAAAACTGAGTAGAATGCATTTTTGTGCACTTTGGCTAACAAGCCAACAGCAACAAACCACTGGTGTGATACCCATATAGGCACGGTGCTATATGCTTAATTTGCAAAAAGTGGCGTGTCTAGCCACACAAGCACAAGCAGCACGGTTTTAATAGATGACGATAAAGTACATGGGATCATGGCGTATATATTCTTACTTTCTTATAACACATACTATAGTATCCTTTTGCGTTGTACAAAGGACCTAATGCTGTAATAAAAAAATTTATATGGGTTAAAATGTCAAAAAAGAGAGGGTCTAAAAGCCAAAAAATGCAACGTTGGATGCTGTAGTGATTGAACTGGATCCAAGTCCGGCATGCAGCCTTGCCGTGCATCACCGCGGCGTTGCAAGCATTAGTGTTGCCCGGCCGCCTGCCGAATTGGGAGCCGTTTGCTCATGGAAAAAACAGGCAAGTTGACCGTGGTTTGGTCTTGGTGACGACATGTTTGTATCTCTAGCACCAAGCGTTCCATCTCCAACCTGGAATGCCAGCAGATTTTTTTATTAATGAATACAACCTGTAAAAACTTGGTGTTTGGTGATGACATGTTTGTTTTGTGTTACAGAAAGAAATAAATATCTTTATATCTTCTCTTATTTATGTTACAGTAAAAAAGAATTTGAAAGTGGTGTAAAGCTAGTTGTGTACATTTGTATGCTGTAAAAACAAATTAATATGTGCATACTAACAGGTTTAGAAATCTTGAGAAGAGGCTTCTATATGAGCTTGTTGAATCAAAAGTGGGCGTTTCAGTATTAAAGCTGCATGTTTGTTTTGTCGGATTTTGCGTACACGGTTCCTTAATGACTTACTCACTCCGTCCCTAAATAAGTGTCGTTCTCGCTTCCCGAGAAAAAGTTACCGATAATTATATATTAAAATATATTAATATTTATGCTAAGTAATTAGTATCATCGGAAAGATCTTTACATCTAGTTTTTTAACAAAATTATTTAGAGATATAAATATTGCACATATTTTCTACAAATTGAGTCAAACATGTGGCACGCACATCAACGGCGACACTTATTTAGGGACGGAGAGAGCATAGATTGTTGGTATCCATCCGTCAAATAACGAACTTGAAGATTGTTGGTCCGTTGGATAACGAACTTGAAGATTGTCGGTTTGCGGCCATTGTTAAGACAAGTGTTTGTACATTGTCGTTATGCGCACGTTGCTTGATGCGTTTGCAGATTGTTGTTTGCAACCGTTGCTTGAAGCGTTTGTAGGTTGATGGTTTTGTATCCATTCACTACTGGAAACGGCTTAGCACTCGGCAAAGACCATCTGACGCTCGGCGAAGCCTATGCCGAGGGCGGCTCTCGGCAAAGAGCTCCCGGCAAAAATCCTCTCGGCAAAGGAGCCTTTGCCGAGGGCCATTTGTCGGGCTCTCGGCAAAACTTTTACCGAGGGTCCCGACTGGCTCTCGGCAAAGAAAAGTGGCCGTTAACGGCGGTCCTTATTGACGGTACGTTTGCTGAGGGCCGGCTAACCTGACTCTCGGCAAATATGGTACGTTTGCCGGGAGCCGGACTCTCGGCAAAGCGATAAATTTTTTTTATTATTTTTCTGTGCCGAGAGTTATCCGGGGCCGACTCTCGGCAAAGAAATTTCAAAATTTTTTTTGGGACCTCGTCGCCGAGGGCTAGCTTAGCCGGCCCTCGGCAAACCTCGGACTTTGCCGAGGGCTATGACCAACACGCTCATGGATCCCAAGGCTCAAACTTCTCATGGTGGATATGGTAGTCTCGGTATGGGAGGATCCATGGACCGCACTATGCTCATGGTGGCACTACCACACACTAGTTTTTTAGAGGCGGTTGTAGATAGTTTGTAGAGATGATTGCTCCATCTACCTCTACCTGCCCGTCTCTAGAAACCAGTGAGTTTTAGATTATACTCCAATGCATACTTGACACCCTAAACGACTGTGTTGGGAAGAGCAAGTTTCAAAATATTATAATACTTATTTTGAAATATTGTAATGTATATTTGAGACCTTAAATGAATTGAAATTAAAATATTGATATCTCTTCGAGTATTACAACTTTGATTTCTCCATATCTAAGGTCATTTAAAAAATCAAAAAAAATCAAAATTATTAATCTTAAAACATAATTATGGTTTCTAATGATTTCAAATAAAAAAAGTCTTCAACTACAATGGTGCATATCTCGTTGAGGAGTACAACTTTGGTTTCTCAATCCAATGTACATTGAAAAATTAAAAAAATAAAAAGCTAAAAAGGTTAAAACAAAATTTTGTGCATTAAATGAGTTCAAATAAAAAATAGTCCACTACAAAGTTGTTGATCCTTTGAGTACTTAAACTTTGGTTTAGATCATTTCACTATTCAAGGTCATTTAGAACATTTTAAAATGTTGAGTTTCAAATTATAAACCTTAAAACAAAACTTTTAGGTCTTATAAAGGACTTCGATCAAATGGAAAAGGCATCAACCATGAAGTTAGATTTTTTTAGTACTACAACTTTTATATAAAATTTGGCTTCGACAACTTAATTTACAAAAAAAAAGAATTTTATTGGGCTTCACCTATTTTTAAAGCCTGGGCCTTCGTCACCCTCTTGGCCAAGACCGTGGCGTTGTAGGTGATGATGGCCTGCAGTCTAGCCACGTAGATCATGTCGGTGACGAGCTTCCTACAGGCCCGGGTAGCCGTCACCTCCGCCACTGCCTCCTTCCCCGGCTCGCACTTGAAGTAGTTCTGCATACAGACACAATACGAGGCGAGACAGTAATTAAAGAAAAAATATGATGAATGTGATATTGTTTGACGAAGACTTACCCACAGCTCCGCTCTAACCCGTGCCGCCTTGTTGGGGAAGTCCGGGTCTGGGGCGACGCTGTAGTGGTCAAAGGTGTAGGCCGGCTCGTGCCTCCCGGCATACTGTACTATGCCGGGGTAGTGCTCGCGGCACAGGAGACCCAGGATGCCGTTGGGTTTGCGGCCTTTAGGCCCCACAAAGTCCCATGACCTGCACAAGTGATTAAAAAAGATTATTAGCTTCTATTTCTATTTTGAGTCTCATCATATGAACAGGTAGTTAGAACATGTACTTTTGTCCGATGGGCGTGATCACTGGGCGTCGGGCACGTGCCGGCATCGCCGGGAGGCTTGCGGGACCTCTCAAGTAGGGCGTGGACACCCCTGAGGCACCCGAACCCCCGTCCGCCTCGTCCTCCTCCTGCTCGTCCTCCTCCTCTGCCTCCTCGGCCAATGGTGCCTCCTCTTGCCCCTAGGCCTCGGGCGTGGCCGTCACCTCCTCCTCGACCTCTTCCTCCTCCTCCTCCTCCTGTGGAGACGGCTCCCTCCGGCGGCGGCCACTCCTCGTCGAGGGCCCGTCGTCCTGCGAGCTGCGGTACACCCAACTCAACCGCCTCTGACGTCCTCCCGGCATCTTGCCTCGACCTCCTGCATTTAAAAAGAACAAACAATGTTGTATTAGAAATAACATAATCAAATATATGCAATATAAATAAAACAATAGATCCTAAAAATATAACATAATATTGCATGTATTAGAAATAATCTGGATCATCCGGATTAGCTGGAGCATGAGTCTCCTCATCACTATCAACCATGTCTAAGTACTCCTCAGTATCCGAAGACAGGTCGTCGTCTTCATTTGCTTGGCCTAAACGGAATCGTTCTAGCATTTCTATGTCCTTCTCATTTACCACCTCATCCCCAGCGTCCTCGTCATCATTCTCTACTTCCATTTCCATCGCTTCGGTTAAGTCTATCGTGAACGTCCCTTGCAACCCAGATTCTTGAAAGAACTCACCGTCATACGTGTTTGTGTTGAAGTTATAATCCTCATCATTGGGGAGAGGTAGTTTAGCATGTGGTGATATCTTGTGCACAATATACCAACCCAAGAGATGCTCTTTGCTTTTGCACGTGTATGGCGTGTAATAAACCTGCGTGGCCTGTTGAGCCACAATATACACATCGGAGCCTGGATAGACAGAATCCTATCGAATTTCGGCTAGGCCAAGATTAGGTGTCAGCCTCGTTACTCCAGGATCGAACCAATGGCATTTGAACATGACAGGATTCAAAGGCTTTTCACCGTGAAATGAAAGTTCATATATTTCTTCAATTCTTCCATAGTAGTCATGGTTGTCATTGCCTGGAGTACAAACTCCGCTATTTGTGGTTTTTCGATTGGGCCGACTCTGCTCGTAGCTTGATGTGTGGAAGTGAAATCCATTCACGTCGTAACCGTTAAATGACTTGACCCTACGGTCAAAGCCTTTTGCAACCTGTCTCAGCTCTTGACTCATAGACGCATCGGTTTGAGCCTGCAAGGTGAAGCAAGATATATCGTTATACGGTCAGAACGTAAGAGCAAGTTGGAACGTCAGACTAAGTACGACCTTGGTAGGACGGTACCTTCTGTCGGAACCAAGAAATGAAATCAGGCCTCCCTTGCCCCGCACCATTTGCAATTAGGGTTTCAGCTGCCACATCAGAAAGAGGCCTTGGTCCATTTGAGAACAAATGAAGAAATTCACTGTACGAAACAAAAAGAATGGTGTTGGGAAGTGACGACGAATTGGATGAAGATAGATAACAACTTACCCCATGTACGGGTCCAGCTCATCAAGGTTGGTAAGCACGTATAGCATGATCTTTCGCCACTCTTCATAGTTCAACTGCTTAACTGTGGATCCACTTGCCGTGCCGAGTTGGCCTCGAAAAAGGCTAAGACTCCATTCATTTTCTCCAGCATTGTAACGAGGGGGTGGATTATGCACGCTAGGAAGGTTCTCAGAGTAGTATTCTTCAGTGAAGTTGGACACCTCCTCCAGAATGAATGCCTCTGCAATGGAAGCCTCAATTTTGGCTTTGTTTCTACATTTCTTGCGAAGAGTCTTCATATTTCTCTTGACTGGAAAGCACCAACGCCATTGCACAGGCCCTCCCATTCGAACCTCATTTGGGAGGTGTACGATCAAATGAAGCATCGGAGTGAAGAAGCCTGGTGGAAAGATTTTCTCCAGCTTACAGAGCAACACAGGTGCAGCTTTCTCCAAGTCATCAATGACGGACCGAGATATCTTCTTGGCACATAGCTAGCGGAAGAAATAGCTCAACTCTGCCAGGACAACCCACATAGGCTCAGGAACATAGCCTCGAACCATCGCCCGAAGAAGCCGCTCGATCCAGACGTGGAAGTCATGACTCTTCATCCCTAGGACTCGCAGAGTAGATAAGTTGACTCCTCTCGTTAGATTCGCTGCATATCCATCAGGGAATGTCAATGTCTGGATCCACTGAAGTATTTCTTTCCTTTGTGGCCTGCCCAAGACGAAATCGACCTTGGGTCGTGTCCATCTCCTGCCGGGCTGAGGAGGCAGCATCTCTTGCTTTGGTCTATCGCACAACAGTGTCAGGTCTAGTCTAGCCTTAGGGTTGTCCTTGGACTTTTCAATGTCCATGAGTGTTCCCCAAAGCGACTCAGCGATGTTCTTTTCAGTGTGCATTACATCAATGTTATGTGGCAGAAGAAGATCGTCATAATAAGGGAGTCTTTCCAAGCCTGACTTATGAGTCCACATATGCTCCTGACCATACCTCGCAAAACGACCGTCTGTTTCGTTGAACTGGAGAGCATCTATCTGAGCATGAATCTCACCACGACACCTTTGGTAAAGTTCTTGGTGTCCCGTCTGAAAGGATGGTCAAGAGGTAGGAATTGTCGATGTTGGTCGAACGCCGAATACTTGCCACCCTTCTTCAACCAGATAAATCTCGTAGCTGTCTTACAAACTGGGCATGAGAACTTGCCATGGACACACCAGGCACAGAATATCCCATATGTCAGGTAGTCATGCAGTGAGTACTGGTACCAGATGTGCATTGTGAAGTTAGACCTTGAAGCTCGGTCGTATGTCAATACCCCTTCATTCCAAGTAGTTTCCAATTCATCAATCAGAGGCTCCATGTACACACCCATGTTATTCCCCGGGTGTCCAGGAATTATCAACGACAAGAAGACAGTATGACGTTGAAATAGGACGCCGGGGGAGATTGAGGGGGATAACGAAGACGGGCCAACAGGTGTACGGGACAGCCATGAGTCCATAGGGATTGAAACCGTCCATTGCAAACGCAACACGAACATTACGAGCCTCTCTAGCTTTGTCATGATGGATGCGATCGCAGTGGGCCCATGCTTCACCATCGGCGGGATGTACCAACTTCTCAGGATTGTATCGGGTACCCTGTTTGTGCCATGTCATCTGTTTCGCCGATTCCTCAGTCATGTAGAGACGTTGGATCCTCGGTGTGAACGGCAGGTAACGCAGGACTTTCATGGGGATAGAAAGCTGCCTCTTCGGGCCTTCACCATCGTCTACCTCCATGTATCTCGACGCTTTACACTTCTGACAGTAACCTGCATCCGTGAGATCTTTCCTGAAGAGGACGCACCCATTTGGACAAGCATGTATCTGCTCATATGACATCTTCAGTGCACGAAGCAGTTTCTGTGACTCGTACGGGCTCTTTGGCATTATGTGGCCGTCCGGAAGCATGCTACCAAATAGGGCCAACATACCATCGAACGCATCTCGACTCAGGTTGAACTGGGACTTGAACCCCATCACACGGCCAATGGCATCTAGTTGAGAAACCGTTGTCCGATCGTGAAGCGGTTTCTGTGCCGAAGACATCATCTCGTAAAACGCCTTTGCGGTCTTCTCCATCTCCTCCTCCGTACGTCCTTCAGCGTACTGTGCTTCTTGGAAGTCATCTAACATGTCTGCTACCCCCGCATCAGCATCAAAGTCCTCCAGACGTGGTCGCACTGCCTCCGCTCTCAAACGATGTGCTTCACCATGGTAGATCCACCAGGTGTAGTCCGGCGTGAATCAATTGTTCACAAGGTGTTTAGCCATTTCTCCTTGTCTTGCTGTCGGGCCCTCATTCTGAGAGTCCAAACATCCCCATATTTGCGTCAGGATCATGCACAAATATGTACGGGATTAACAGAAATGATATACAGATTTAAAGATAAATACCGAACTTTATTAATCTAGCGAAAAATGGTTCATACAAAAGAGTCTGGGGTTCACACTTAGGTAGATGCTATATTACAACAGGGTCAAGGTTTTTATTTATATCACTTGACCAAAACACACTACAGGGGTGGTTGCGTAACAGGGTGCGGAAGCTACTAAGGCGGTAGTCGATGCGTAGCAGCGTCTATCCTCACAGGCAAGCTAGAGCGTAGGCGTAGACCCTATCCTAACGATTCCTTCATGGTCGCGGTCGTTATCACTGGTCCTCCTGGAAGTCCTCCACTTTGTAGCCGGGTTCTCCTTCGTCTTCATAATCTGTGAGTCAACAACGGGTGAGTACATAGAGTACTCAGCAAGTCCTATAGGAATAGCAGGAATAAAAGAGAGGTTGGGCCCTAGGAGAGTGTCATCCTTCTCGCTAGTTCCCGGTTAGTTTAGAAACATAGGCAACATTATCACAAGTTCATGGTTGTGCTAGTGCAAGAATTGTTATTAACCTAACCATAGGTGACCTCATCTTGGCGATTGCCCATAACCAAGGACGTGGCTATTCGAATAGGATTTAGGTGATTCTACTGCAGCAGTTGTCCAATTTTCCCCACACGATGGAGTGGACTCGACCATGATCAGTGGCCTCATCTACTCCAACAAAGCTCATACCCGAGAGGACGCATCCATAGGGTCCATGTAACCCTCACCACGGTTTACACAGGGGCCGGAAAACAGACCACGCATGGTCTAACTGGCCAAAACAATATCATAAAGAGGGGGCTCGCACACGGCCCAACAGGAATTTAACGTGGAGGATCACTTAGCAACCACGCCGACCGGGCCACGAGAGATCACTTATCATATAGGTGTGTGGCTGGACGCGTTTCTGACCAAGTTTGGTGGCCTATGAAAACTACTCAATATGGCGAACAAGTGCCTCCTAGGTAGATTCCCTCATCAGGAGAGTCTACCCCAAGATGTTATATCCGCATATAAGCATCCCCCACTTGTTCCCATTAATCAGATTTGCGTTAAGCACATAAACATATCATAGTTGCCTATTATTCAGTAAAATTTACCATATGATATTCCAATCATATAATCATCAGCGAGTGATTAATTAAAGTAGATAATAGTGGGGTTAGGACTTGCCTTCGTTGCCGCTCACAGTTCCCGACTCCTGGTAATCTGGGTCGTCTTCTTCCTGGTAATCGTCTCCTTCTGCCGATTGATCCGACGAAAACGATAAGCACAAACAAAGAAACAAACATCACAAGCAAACATATGTTGAGCAAAAGGGTTACTCTCAGGTTGGTCACTTTTAGATTATTTTTATAGAATTTTCAGAAGTGGTTTCATAATTTTCGGAGTTAAAATATGAGAGATATGATTCTTACGAGTTTAAACATATAGGTTGGAAATCAATAACTATTTTCTATAATCATTTTTGGAAAACTAATTATGGGGTAAAATTACTGAGTGCATGTAGTATTTTTAGGAATTTTTCTGGAATTTTTCTCTAAAGGGAAATAGGTTTTCTAGCCTCTTGTGTACACTAGCCGGGTGCACCTAGCGTTTTCCTGCGCGACTGTGAGGAAGGTTCCACGGGTCTAAGACACTGTGCCGTGGACGTGTACCCTACAGTCTCTAGTCCACGTGAATCGCGCGCATGGAAAGAGGGAGAGAGCTCCTGGTGCGGCTTACGCGTGGGTCCTGCGTGTCGGTCACCACCGGTGGCTGGCACGTGGGTCCTCCACGTCATCCGACGGTGACGCCACTCGGTTTGCTAGGATAACAGAGGGGAGGTCCCCGGTCTCGCCGGAGTTGTCCCCGCCGGCGGCGTGGATCCTCCATGGCTCTCACCATCCTCGGAAACGCGCTCTCCTTGCATTCCCGCACTCCTTCGTCCATCGGAGAGGGAAAATGGGGCCCTGTGCCGTTCTCAGCGGCTTGCTGGAGATCCCACGGTGGCGCCGTACTACCACAGCGAGCAGAGGGAGTCTTTCCCCCTCGGGCTCGGGTGCATCAGGTGCGGGAGAAGGTGCGAAAGGCGTTGGGGACGCTAGTTACCTCAGCCGAGCTCACCTACGCGCACACCGGCCTTCATGGCGGTTCGGTTGTCAGCGCTCTCGATGACCGGCCGTTCTTGGCTGGTTGAGGTAGAGGTAGGAAGGGTAAAGAGGAGGTGATGGACCATTGAAGCTTACCCTCACTCCAATTCGGCCGAGGTGGTCTCCAACGGCTCCTATTTTGCCTTGGTTCCCCGGCGGCTAGGCGGCTCTGATTTGGGGGAAGTCGGGAATCAGAGAGGAGGGAGGTGGTTGAGATGGATTGGTGGTGGTGAGGTGGTAGAGAAGTTCTTCGCGGATCTTGTGATAGCCTCAATTTGGAGCGAGGGCCTCCTTTTATAGCTCGGCCATGGCGGTGGCGGAGCTAGGTCGGTTCGGAGATATTTTTCTCCGTGTCGCCGGCGTGTCCTCGGTCTCTAGAGAGTTCTCTGGTGCTCGTACTCCACTTCTCCAGTTCGGTCACACCCCCAGTAAGGCGGTTCTTCGAGAATTCTTGTCATCGCCATTAATGGCGTTGGTGGTCTTTACGGCGGCGCCGCTCTCCCTCTCTCTGCCCTGGTGTGGTCACCTCTATGCAACAGGAAGGCGGTGCCGAGGTGGATGGGACTACTCGTCGAAGGCTCGCGACGGTCTTCTTCCACAGCGTCGGCGGGGTCCGCGGCGGGGTCGTCCCTGTCTCGTCGCATCGCCTTGGAGAAGAACGAGCTGACGATGGTGGTCCACCTGGAAGTGAGTGGAGAGAGGGGAAGACGGGGCCGGCCTGGTGGGCGCGTGGGTGCCGTCCGCGTGGTGGCCTGGGCGCAGCCCACGCGGGGTGAGGCCGTGAGAGGGGAGGCGAGGGGTAGCTGGGCCCTGGCTCGGGCTTTGGCCCAGTCGGGGAGGAGAGGAGGGAGTTGAGGACCAGCAGGCCGAAAGAGAGGAGCGAGGGAGTTGAGGCCTGCTGCCAGTTTTTCCTTTCTCCATTTCTATTTCCTTTCCTTTTTCTTTTCCCTTTGATCCAAATTCCTTTAGGTTTTGAAATTTAAACTGGGTTTCAAAAAGTTTCCAACTGAGTGCTACCATGTTGCTCAACACATGCCACACAACCAAACAAGAAAAGGATTTGTTGTCCTATTTTATTCTAATTATGTTTCCTAAAAGGTTAGTCTAGGTCAAGTTTTAATTTGGTTCAAATTTTTAGTGATTTTCAAAACTTGGAAAATTAGGGGTGTCACAGACCTACCCCCCTTGAAAAGAATCTCGTCCTCGAGATTTGGGCTGTTCCTCGAATAGGTATGGAAATTCTCTCTTCAAATCCTCTTCTCTTTCCCATGTTGCTTCTGCCTCGGTATGGTTGCTCCATTGAACTCGACAAAATCTTACGGTCGTTCTCCTTGTTTGTCGGATGGCTATATCCAAAATCTTTACTGGCCTTTCTTGATACTGTAAGTCAGGCTGTAAGTCTACTACTTCCATAGGTACTTGTTCTTCCGGTACTCAAATGCATCCTTTTAGTTGGGATACGTGAAACACATCGTGTACATCTGTCATTTCTGGGGGTAATTCCAGACGGTAAGCGACATCTCCAATTTTCTTAAGCACTTTGTGTGGTCCAATGTACCTCGGTGCTAGCTTTCCTCTGACTTGGAACCTTCGGGTTCCCCTGATTGGTGACACTTTCAGGTATACAAAATCTCCTGGTTGGAATTCTAACGGTCTCCTGTGTGTATCAGCATAACTCTTCTGTCGGCTTTGTGCTGCTTTTAAATTCTCTCGGACCTTGGCTACTTGCTCCTCAGCTTCATTTATTAGGTCAGGTCCGAAGAGGGTACGTTCTCCTACCTCAGACCACATCAAGGGGGTTTGACATTTTCTTCCATATAGTGCTTCGAATGGGGACATTTTTAGGCTTGCCTGATAGCTGTTATTGTAGGAGAATTCGGCAAATGCTAAGCTTTGCTCCCAATCTTGTCCATAAGTGAGTACACAGGCTCTCAACATGTCCTCTAATATTTGATTTACTCTTTCTGTTTGTCCATCAGTCTGGGGGTGGTATGCCGAACTGTAGTCCAGGCGAGTTCCGAGTGCCTTATGTAAGCTCTTCCAAAATCTTGATGTACACTGTGCTCCTCGATCGGACACGATTCGACTCGGTATCCCATGTAGTCGGAGGATGTTGTCGATGTATAGCCTTGCTAGTTGGTCTCCTCGGTAGGTAGTTCTAACGGGGATGAAGTGTGCTACTTTTGTTAATCTATCCATAATTACCCATATGGAGTCATGTCCTTTCTGCGTCTTGGGTAGTCCCACAATAAAATCCATACTAATTTCTTCCCATTTCCATTGAGGAATGTGCAGTGGTTGCAGTAGTCCTGCAGGTCTTTGGTGTTCCGCCTTCACTCGTCGGCATGTGTCACACCTGGCTACATAGTCTGCAATGTCTATTTTCAGCTTGTTCCACCAATATCTTTGTTTTAAATCCATGTACATTTTGGTGGCTCCAGGGTCGATAGAGTATGTGGTATTGTGTGCCTCGTCCAAAATTAGCTTTCTTAACTCCTTACTATTGGGCACACATGTGGCAGAACCTCCTGAATTAAGTGGCCCACGTGCACCCATCATTGTCCTAAAGACCTTTGATCGGCGTACACGCGTTCCAAATGACTCAAGAGGTCTGTCGGGTGTCCTCGGGAAACCCGAATCATCCACGTTACATTACTTCCAGGAAAATTCCTCATCAAGCATCACAGTATTACAACAGTTTTATAGATAAGATAAATCAGAGTAAAACGGAAAGATTATAATACATAGGTTAAAAACTTAGAGTTTTACAAACCATAAGTACTTATTACATAAACGGTTCGGAACTTTATAATACATATATCACCCAAATTCTTGTTACTTGCCCAAGGTCACACATCAGAATCGTTATCACTCTCCTCTACAAGAGTGAAATAGCACTGTCCATCAAAAGGTGGATCCATGTACTTTCCTGCAACAAGGGTAACAAACCCTGAGTACAAAAGTACTCAACAAGACTTGCCCGCCAACAGAAAAGACTTCAGGTCATGCTAGCTTTAATGGATGTAGTGGGGCTAGCAATAGAGGAGAGATTTCCAGAAAAAGCTTTTTAACAAAACCTTTCTCTTTTCCTTAGTAATTCCAGATATATCATCAAAACACTTTTAGAAAGAAACATCATTTCTCAAATGCTTTGGTTTTGAAAACTCTACGTTGAGGGTCAGAGATCGAGTCTCTTTTTATCGTAGAGCAACGACGATTCGAACCGCTTTATCTACCCAGCTGGGGGTTCCCAATCACACAATATGGCAGGACTCTAACCTGCAACATATTGTACAACCATAAGTGATTTGTATGGCAGGACTCTAACCTGCAACATATCAAAGCACCACGACGTTGTATGGCAGGACTCTAACCTGCAACATATCAACCCGTATCCCGTGATTGGTACTATCATGCACTCGATCAAGGGCCAACAACGGACAGTTCCTAATTGACACAGACGGGATTAGCAGGACTAGGGTGACCCTGCCTGCCATCTTTCCATGAACGGTTTCCCGTCTGGTCTGAAATTCATTTTTCATCCATTTAACAGTTTGTACCTGAGAGAGGTATCCTAACAATGATGACTCATCATCCCTTAGTTTGCTCAAGGCCTAAGCGGAGGATAATCTCATCACCGTGCATCTTGGCTAAGCATTTATAAACAAATAGGTAACAAGGATAGGGTAAAGGTAACCAACTGGTAATGCAACTACTGGTGTCATCCAACTCCTATTACTTAAATGCAGTTGATAAATCATTGTATAAACTTTGCAATAGAAACAGAAAGGTTAAATGCACCGGGGCTTGCCTTGAGGATCAGCGAAGTTTGAAGATTCTGAAAATCGAGAAGGGTCTACACCCTCAGGAGGAATCCACTGAGAGTTAGGACCTTCCGAAGCGGGATCTACACGTAGAAGTGCATATGCATGAATAATGAGATGCTTATGATATGATTATGGTAAAGATGGAAATTTTCTTAAACTATAACTTTTATGGAGTACAACTTTCCCTTGCGGTAAAGTTGCAAACCAACAAACCAACTTTAGCTATTAAAAGTACTAAACAAGTTTTGTTATTTTCTTTAAATATGGTTAGGCAACTTAACAAGCAACAAAAGGTTATTTGCATAAAGGAATCCATAACCAGGGAGCAAATCTTGCTAGTTTTCCACTGGTTGTCAAACAATTCCAAAAGTCACACAAATCCTAAAGTGATTAACTAATTTTATTTATTTCCTAAGCCACTTAGAATAGCTTTCTACACAAACATAACTTATACTTATTCCAACAGAGCTGAAATCAATCCTGAAGATTGATATTAATGATACAAACTCACATGTCAAAATTCATGATTTTTGGAGAAACACAGAAATATACATAATTCCTCAAAGTTGCATTTATTAATTAAAGCACAGATTTAATTGTCCTATAAAAAGTACTCAAAACATAAGTTTTATAATTTTTATATTAGCATAGACAGGTTAACATCTATCATGTCAAATTTCATAATTAACAGAGCTATAGATTAATTATAGCAAAAACAACAAAACTGATTACTGTACATAAAGCCAGAAAAAGAAAAAAACTTGAACGAACCCAAACTGGGCTTTCGGCCCAAGCCAACTCGGCCCAGCGTGACGCGAGCGCACGACGGTGAGTGCGGGTGCGTTCGCTCGAGGCTCGGCGCGAGCGAGATAACGCCCGAGGGTCCGCTCGAGGCTTGACTCAGGGCTCGGATGAGACGGAAAAACGCTCGTCCGTCCGAGGCCTATCTCGACCGAGACGATAAACACCAAACGCCCGTCCGAGGCCTGACTCTCGGCTCGGGCGAGACAGAAAAAGCTCGTCCGTCCGAGGCCTATCTCGACCGAGACGATAAACACCAAACGTCCGTCCGAGGCCTGACTCTCGGCTCGGGCGAGACGGAAAAAGCTCGTCCGTCCGAGGCCTATCTCGGGCGGAACGGTGAACACGTTCGCCCGAGGCTCGGCTCGAGCGAAGCGGAGGAGGCGCCTGCTCGAGGCATAGCTCGAGACGTGAGCACGTGTCCACATGTCCGCTCGAGACCTGGCTCGAGCGAGACGGAGCGCCCTGACAGCTTTGCAGAAAAGCCCTTCGGCTTACGCGAAACTAACCCGCAGTCCAAGGCGCTATTCACCTGAGTCTTGGACTTTGCAACCAACACCCTGGAAGATCTTATCTTTACAAACGCGAGGTCCCTGGCCATGGCCCGAGCGCACGGCGGCGAACCGAGCGGCGACCGTCCTTACGCCGGCCAACCCCGGCCGGTAGAGACTTAGACGACGCGCGCATCATCACCGGCGTGTCACTCGCGGCCGACAGAGCTTCTAACCCTAAACGCTACCGCTCCGGTGAGGTGTGGCCACGCACGGCGGCGGACCGAGCCACGGCGTAGATGTTCCGGCGAACCTAGGTCGGTAGCAGTAGAACGGAAGGGCTAGGAAGCTTCAGTAGCTCACCCTGGTGCTGCCTGTGTAGTTGGTTCGAGCGGAGGATAAACGGAGGGAAGGTACCCACGGAGCAGTGGCTTCCGGCGGCGAGCTCCGGTGTAAAGACGGTGGTTCCGGCGAGACCTGGGCACCACACATGAAACCAGTGAGCCTAAGAGGTTTCTGGGATCAAGATGAAGCATAAACGCGAGATAAAGAGAGTAAGGAAGTGCCCAGTGGATCGGACCACGGCGAGATCGAGCTCGGCGGAGCTTTCTTGCCTGGCGGGAAGAAGAACAATAGTTACCGGCTCTCTGAGTGAGTAGAGGTTGCAAGAGTGAACTCTGGAGATGCGCAAGGATGTAGGGTTTTTATACCCACGGTTATACTGGGATAAGAACGACCGGTGTGCGGTGAATCGGAGATTGAGCCAAGAAGGTGCTCGTCGGGGCTTCGTGGCAAGAGGTCGACGGCGAGCGCGAGAGAGGACGCCACGACGTGAGAGAAAAGGGTCAGCAGCGGAGTAACCTCGCCACGGAGACGGTCGCACGCTTATTCGAGAGGGAGCGATACCCAGAACGCTGGCGTCGCCGATCAAAGCTTCGGCGGCCACCGCCATGAACAGAGCCAGAAGCTTATCTCCCCCTTTTCCCATTTCCTTTTCTACCCTTTCTGTAAATTTAAAATTACTTTGAAAATTTGAATATAAGTTGAAAGTATGCTAAAATATCAAATGCTCAGAATTTAATACTGAACATCTTTTATTTTTGCAACATTTTCAAAATATGCTCAAAATTTGAATTAGAGTTGGAAAAACAAAAGAGGATAAAAAGGGCAGAAAAGTATTTTCCAAATTACTTTTGATTTCATATGAAAACTTGGAAAACTTTATACATCAAAGTTGTTCCTTATCAAAAATAGAACATCTTTGCTTTTTAGAGCATACCCAAATTCTTTCAAAATTTTGATTTATAGAAAAGGGGATAAAATAGGGTTTTTGAATTATTTAAACTATTCATTTGAATTTCATTCCAAACTGGAATTATACCTCAAAGGTAGCTTGAAACATGTTCTTACTACACCTTTGAGACATAATACCAGGGTTGGGTATAAAATTCGACTACTATACATAAGATTACCATAATACCCTTATAAAGCCTAAAAGCATTATTCTTAACAAGAAAGCATAAACTAGGATTGCAAACTTAATCACTCCTTATCACTAAGCACAAACATGAAAATTAAACGTGTTTTAAGTGAATGCATAATCAGGTTATTAACTCAGATAAAATGCCAGTGCATATGATGACATGTCAAGTTTTAGTCTTGCTTAACACCAGAGTGTTACAACACATATCCTTTCACCGAATCATAGGGTTCCTTCTTCGTCGACTCTGAATCCGGTAATCTCTTTTTCGGCACTTCTTTCTTTAAGCTTCTGTATTTCTTTGTCGTTTATTTGTGCAGCACTTATTTGATCTTTCAAATTGGGCTGGAGGTGCAACATATTTAGAGTCCCTTGTGGTACGATTTGTAGTCCAAGCTTTCGGGCTTCTTGCGCTAGTTCTGGCTTTTCTTCCAGGGCGGTCATGGAATTGCAATATGGTTTTCTGCTTAAAGCGTCCGCGACTACGTTGGCTTTGCCAGGATGGTATTGAATGCTGAGGTCATAGTCTTTTATTAGCTCCAACCATCTTCTCTGTCGTAGGTTTAGATCTGTCTGGGTGAATATGTATTTCAAACTTTTGTGGTCTGTGAATATTTCACACTTATTTCCAATTAAATAGTGCCTCCATATTTTTAGTGCGTGTACCACAGCAGCTAATTCCAAGTCGTGGGTAGGGTAATTTTCTTCGTGCTCTTTAGTTGTCTTGATGCATAGGCCACAACCTTGTAGCTTGCCATGCTAATACGCAGCCCAATCCTTGGCGGGATGCGTCGCAATATACCACAAAGTCACGGTGTATATCGGGTAGCGTAAGTACGGGTGCTGTAGTAAGCTTTTGCTTTAACTCTTGGAAACTTCTTCACACGCCTCTGTCCATACAAAATCCTTTCCTTTTTGTGTAAGTGATGTCATGGGTCTTGCTATTTTTGAGAACCCTTCGTATAAATCGTCGGTATAGTATCCTGCTAATCCAAGGAAACTTCGAAACTTTTGTCACGTTGGTTGGTTGTTTCCATTCTGATACGCCTTTACTTTTTTAGGATCTACCTTCACTCCTTCTTGGTTGATGATGTGTCCCAAAAATGCGAACTTCTTGTAACCAAAATTCGCACTTGCTGAATTTGCGTACAACTTATGATCCCTTAACTTGTTCAATATTATTCTGAGGTGTTGTTCATGTTCGCTAGCACTCCTTGAATAGATCAGTATGTCATCAATGAATACTACTACGAACTTATCCAATTCTTCCATGAATACCTTATTCATTAGATTCATGAAATATGCAGGAGCATTGGTCAATCCAAAGGGCATTACGGTAAACTCATATTGTCCATAGCGGGTGACAAATGCAGTCTTTGAAATATCATCTAAACGGATCTTTAGCTGATAGTATCCCAATCGTAGGTCTATTTTTGAAAAATACTTGGCTCCTTTTAGTTGATCGAATAAATCGTCAATTCGAGGCAATGGATATTTATTTTAATAGTGACTTCATTTAAGGAACGATAATCAATGCACATTCAAAGGCTTCCATCCTTCTTCTTCACAAATAGTATGGGTGATCCCCATGGTGACGAACTCGGTCTGATATATCCTTTTTCTTGCAATTCTCGCAGTTGTGCCTTTAATTCTTCCAACTCATTTGCTGCCATTCTATAAGGTCTCTTTGCTATAGGAGCAGTTCCGGGCATTAGGTCAATTATAAATTATATATCTCTATCTAGTGGCATACCAGGTAATTCTTCAGGAAAAACATCCGGGTATTCACATACTACTGGTACTTCTTCGACGGTTTGGGCTTCCAAGTTGCATACCATTGGTTCGGCTATTGGCGCTTTTGGATAACATTTCACTCTTATTTCTTCATGATTTATCAATGTTAAAGCCCTGTCTCTGCATGATATATTTCCATGATGTTCTTTTAACCAATCCATACCTAATATCACATCAAGTCCTTCTGTCTTTAGTACGACTAAATTTGCTCGAAATTCAATTCCATCAATGGTTATCTTGACCTTCGGACATTTTAGCGTACACTTAAGAACAGCTCCAGGGGTTCTTATTATTAAAGGAGTGGAGAGTAACACCATCTTCAGGTTGTTTTTGAAAACAAACGAAGTAGAAACAAACGAATGCGAGGCCCCAGAATCAAATAACACATTTGCGGGAATGGAGTTAGCTAAAAACTCACCGTACACAACGTCGGGCGCTGTTTGCACTTCTTCCGCACTCACGTGATTGACTCGGCCTTGCCCAAACGATGGCGGATTCCTCTTTTGTTGTCCCGAGTTTTGAGGCGTTGTGCGACCAATTCCAGAGGCTGCAGTCCTGTTGCTATTTGCAGGCTATGCCGGTGCAGAGTTTGCGGCTTTATACGGGCATTGAGCAATTCGGTGGCCTGGCTGACGACATCTATAGCATGTGGAATCTGATTGGCCTGTGGTGTTGTTGTTGTTTCTTGATGGGTGGTTGTTGGTGTTTGTGTTGTAGCTGCGGTTGGCATAGGTATTGGCTTGTGTGTTGTTGCTGTTTGAAGATCTAAACTGCATAGGTGATGAATACCTTGTTGGGACATTGTTGGTCCTGATCCTTTGGGTCCCTTCCTGTTGTCGTGCTTGTTGTATGCTCAACTTTCGCTTCCTTTCTCCGTCAGCTTTGGCATGTTCATCTTCAAGTAGTATTGCTTTGTTCATGAGGGCATTAAAATCAGGGTATGTCCCGATAACAAGCTGGGTCCTGAACGAAGAGTTCAGACCTCTCATAAAGCACTTTTGCTTCTTCTTGTCGGAATCAACTTCTCCTGGTGCAGAGCGAGATAGTTTCATGAACTTGCGAATATATTGGTCTATGGTCATGGCTCCTTGCCTTATGTTACGGAATTCCTCTAACTTCCTTTCCATCATTCCCTCTGGGATATGATAATTACGGAATGCTTCTTGGAATTCTTCCCACGTTATGGCTTCGGGGTCTTCGACAGCGTCTTGGTAATTTTCCCACCATTCCCCAGCTGCTCTAGCTAGTTGATGAGTAGCTAAGGTGACTTTTTCTTCTTCGGTAGCTCGTACGACCTTCAGCTTTTTGGTGATGGTACGCAGCCAGTCATCAGCAGCTGACGGGTCATCCTCAGAGCTGTCGAAGGTAGGTGGACTTAGTCTCATAAATGCAGCCATCTTTCCCTGTCCATTACCATGCTCGGGTCTTCTAGCAAGGGCTTCCATTAAATTCGTCTGGCGGTCCATTATCTCTGCTAGAGTAGGTGGTGGTGTGGAGGAGTTCTTCCTCATCATTACCCTGTTCTTCCTCATGGTTGCTATCTTCCTCTTCTTCCATTACCATTTGTTCTTCTTCTGGTGTAGGTTGTCGCCTTGGCCTAGGTTGCTCATTCCGTTGCCTTTGGTTCTGCGGTCCTCGGGGTGGGTTGCGTGCTTCCTCAGCAGCTTGCCTTTCACGGCGTTGCTGAATCCAGTGGATCGCCTTTCCATCTGTTAAGATGGAGCGATTCTTATAAGAGGTTGCTCGATTGGGGTCACACAAAGATTAAAAGAGAAGAAACACAGTAAAACAGAACACACATTGTTACACAAACAGACACACAAACAGTCACACTACACATGATACATGACAGTACCACACCTACTAGTGACTGACACACGACAACTACTCGCTCAACGCGGAGCTACGACACTCAGTATGTTATTTATTTTACAATTGAGCGCATCGTTCCTAGTGATACATCTACATGAACTGGATCTCATCGAAGTCCCGTGCAGCAGCTTTTCCTTTCTCATGGGCGAGTTGTTCCTCTCGCAGCTTGTGAAGATCATTCGCATATCCATCATCTGCATCCGGCCCTTTAGTTCCCATGATCTTGATTATGTCGAAGTTGTCGGCGGCAGATTCTTCAGTTTCCATTCCTTCATCTTTCCTTGCGGGTTCAAGTCCTGGAATTTCTGGATCATACTCGGGGATAGCTGGTGCCTTGCCTTTGATGTCATCCACGTACTTCTGCAGTGTTGGTGTGAGTCTTGGTATTCCTGGTAATGCTTCGTTCCGGTCATTGGGGATGGCGAAGGTCGTCCTTCTTTTGTTCCTTCGGCGGACATGCTCCTTGTACTGGCGTCGTTGTTCGGCTTCTTCCATCTCCTTGCGGTACAATATTGCCTTCTTCTGCGCCTTTTCCTTGAGTTGTTCTAATATCATGTTGTCCAGGATCAAGGCGCGTACTTCAGCTTCAGCCTTGAGAGCTCGTTCCTCCCATTCTAAGAGTACCTTCTGTTGCTCTTCATAGAGGTCTTCAAGTGCATGGAGGTACCTGACAGTGGCCACAAGAGTGTATTCTGGACACTTCGGGCTAATCTTCTCCAGCTCATCTACCTTGTAGTTCCAAGTTGCGGTGGTTTGGTTGGCCACGGGAAAATACCTTGCAGGGATGTGGTCGATATCTTCTTCAAATATCTGGCAATAATCACCGAGTGCCATTTTTGCAACCTTCTGGCTTGTTCCATAAAGATCCTTTCCTACTGCCTTGTATACCTTCCTTGGAATTTTTGGGCATTGCAGATGCTCAGGAATATGCAGGCATATCTTACACTTGGGCACACTGTGGTCCTCGTACTCAAGTCCATAGTACGTAGGGCGCTCAGTGTATCCCAGCCATCGTAGAGTCTCCCATAGAAGCTGCGGGAATCCTTCAGTGTTCTCATAGTTCGAGCGAACCCATCCATCCTCCATTTGCTGCAAAATATTTAAACACAAGTTAGATTGCTTTTGCGAAACAAATGAAGATGGATTAAGTTCACAACTCGTTTTCCTACTGCGTGCCATGCCTAGGGTCTTATCCTACGGTCAAGCTCGGCTCCGATACCACTCTGTCGGGCCCTCATTCTGAGAGTCCAAACATCCCCATATTTGCGCCAGGATCATGCACAAATATGTACGGGATTAACAGAAATGATATACAGATTTAAAGATAAATACCGAACTTTATTAATCTAGCGAAAAAGGGTTCACACAAAAGAGTCTGGGGTTCACACTTAGGTAGATAATATATTACAACAGGGTCAAGGTTTTTATTTATATCACTTGACCAAAACACACTACAGGGGTGGTTGCGTAACAGGGTGCAGAAGCTACTAAGGCGGTAGTCGATGCGTAGCGGCGTCTATCCTCACAGGCAAGCTAGAGCATAGGCGTAGACCCTATCCTAACGATTCCTTCATGGTCACAGTCGTTATCACTGGTCCTCCTGGAAATCCTCCACTTTATAGCCGGGTTCTCCTTCGTCTTCATAATCTGTGAGTCAACAACGGGTGAGTACATAGAGTACTCAGCAAGTCCTATAGGAATAGCAGGAATAAAAGAGAGGTTGGGCCCTAGGAGAGTGTCATCCTTCTCGCTAGTTCCCGGTTAGTTTAGAAACATAGGCAACATTATCACAAGTTCATGGTTGTGCTAGTGCAAGAATTGTTATTAACCTAACCATAGGTGACCTCATCTCGGCGATTGCCCATAACCAAGGACGTGGCTATTCGAATAGGATTTAGGTGATTCTACTGCAGCAGTTGTCCAATTTTCCCCCACGATGGAGTGGACTCGACCATGATCAGTGGCCTCGTCTACTCCAACAAAGCTCATACCCGAGAGGACGCATCCATAGGGTCCATGTAACCCTCACCACGGTTTACACAGGGGCCGGAAAACAGACCACGAATGGTCTAACTGGCCAAAACAATATCATAAGGAGGGGGCTCGCACACGGCCCAACAGGAATTTAACATGGAGGATCACTTAGCAACCACGCCGACCGGGCCACGAGAGATCACTTAGCAGTCGTGCCTTCTCCTGTCAAACCGTTGTCTCCCGAGCTCCAGGTAGGTGTTACACTTATGCCTATCGGGGTGTGAAACTAGGCCTACCCATATAGGCGTGTGGCTGGACGCGTTTCTGACCAAGTTTGGTGGCCTATGAAAACTACTCAATATGGCGAACAAGAGCCTCCTAGGTAGAGTCCCTCATCAGGCGAGTCTACCCCAAGATGTTATATCCGCATATAAGCATCCCCCACTTGTTCCCATTAATCAGATTTGCGTTAAGCACATAAACATATCATAGTTGCCTATTATTCAGTAAAATTTACCATATGATATTCCAATCATAATCATCAGCGAGTGATTAATTAAAGTAGATAATAGTGGGGTTAGGACTTGCCTTCGTTGCCGCTCACAGTTCCCGACTCCTGGTAATCTGGGTCGTCTTCTTCCTGGTAATCGTCTCCTTCTGCCGATCGATCCAACGAAAACGATAAGCACAAACAAAGAAACAAACATCACAAGCAAACATATGTTGAGCAAAAGGATTACTCTCAGGTTGGTCACTTTTAGATTATTTTTATAGAATTTTCAGTGAAGTGGTTTCATAATTTTCGGAGTTAGTTAAATATGAGAGATATGATTTTTACGAGTTTAAACATATAGGTTGGAAATCAATAACTATTTTCTATAATCATTTCTGGAAAACTAATTATGGGGTAAAATTACTGAGTGCATGTAGTATTTTTTGGATTTTTTCTGGAATTTTTCTCTAAAGGGAAATAGGTTTTCTAGCCTCTTGTGTACACTAGCCGGGTGCACCTAGCGTTTTCCTGCGCGACTGTGAGGAAGGTTCCACGGGTCTACGGCACTGTGTCGTGGACGTGTACCCTATAGTCTCTGGTCCACGTGAACCGGGCGCATGGAAAGAGGGAGCGAGCTCCTGGTGCGGCTTACGCGTGGGTCCTGCGTGTCGGTCACCACCGGTGGCTGGCACGTGGGTCCTCCACGTCATCCGACGGTGACGCCGCTCGGTTTGCTCGGAAAACAGAGGGGAGGTCCCCGGTCTCGCCGGAGTTGTCCCCGCCAGCGGCATCGATCCTCCATGGCTCTCACCATCCTCGGAAACGCGCTCTCCTTGCATTCCCGCACTCCTTCGTACGTCGGAGAGGGAAAATGGGGCCCTGTGCCGTTCTCAGCGGCTTGCTGGAGCTCCCACGGTGGCGCCGTACTACCACAGCGTGCAGAGGGAGTCTTTCCCCCTCGGGCTCGGGTGCATCAGGTGCGGGAGAAGGTGCGAAAGGCATTGGGGACGCTAGTTACCTCAGCCGAGCTCACCTACGCGCACACCGGCGTTCATGGCGGTTCGGTTGTCAGCGCTCTCGGCGACCGGCCGTTCTTGGCTGGTAGAGGTAGAGGTAGGAAGGGTAAAGGGGAGGTGATGGACCATTGAAGCTTACCCTCACTCCAATTCGGCCGAGGTGGTCTCCAACGGCTCCTATTTTGCCTGGTTCCCCGGCGGCTAGGCGGCTCCGATTTGGGGGAAGTCGGGAATCAGAGAGGAGGGAGGTGGTTGAGATGGATTGGTGGTGGTGAGGTGGTAGAGAAGTTCTTTGCGGATCTTGTGATAGCCTCAATTTGGAGCGAGGGCCTCCTTTTATAGCTCGGCCATGGCATGGCGGTGGCGGAGCTAGGTCGGTTCGGAGATATTTTTCTCCGTGTCGCCGGCGTGTCCTCAGTCTCTAGAGAGTTCTCTGGTGCTCGTACTCCACTCCTCCAGTTCGGTCACATCCCCAGTAAGGCGGTTCTTCGAGAATTCTTGTCATCGCCATTAATGGCGTTGGTGGTCTTTACGGCGGCGGCGCTCTTTCTCTCTCTGCCCTGGTGTGGTCACCTCTATGCAACAGGAAGGCGGTGCCGAGGTGAACGGGACTACTCGTCGAAGGCTCGCGACGGTCTTCTTCCACAACGCCGGCGGGGTCCGCGGCGGGGTCGTCCCTGTCTCGTCGCATCGCCTGGGAGAAGAACGAGATGACGATGGTGGTCCACCTGGAAGTGAGTGGAGAGAGGGGAAGACGGGGCCGGCCTGGTGGGCGCGTGGGCGCCGTCCGTGTGGTGGCCTAGGCGTGGCCCACGCGGGGTGAGGTCGTGAGAGGCGAGGCGAGGGGTAGCTGGGACCTGGCTCGGGCTTTGGCCCAGTCGGGGAGGAGAGGAGGGAGTTGAGGACCAGCAGGCCAAAAGAGAGGAGCGAGGGAGTTGAGGCCTGCTGCCGGTTTTTCCTTTCTCCATTTCTATTTCCTTTCCTTTTTCTTTTCCCTTTGATCCAAATTCCTTTAGGTTTTGAAATTCAAACTGGGTTTCAAAAAGTTTCCAACTGAGTGCTACCATGTTGCTCAACACATGCCACACAACCAAACAAGAAAAGGATTTGTTGTCCTATTTTATTCTAATTATGTTTCCTAAAAGGTTAGTCTAGGTCAAGTTTTAATTTGGTTCAAATTTTTAGTGATTTTCAAAACTTGGAAAATTAGGGGTGTCACACTTGCCTTCTCCGGTTCCCTCATTTGCTGCATGGGCACAACACTTTCATCTCTCCTCGCCGAGCTGTGCCAAATGCATTGTTCAAGAAAGCATCTGTCTTGCGCAACCATTCATCGGTGAAATCACTTCTGCTTCTACGGCCCGAGTACATCCACTGACGGTCATCCATCCTACTGTCATCCATCCGAGTACTTACATATCTACCTCCGAGTACTTCCATCCTACTATCATCTAATAGGTCAGGATAGGTCCTAATCCCACCCGCGGATGCGTACATGAGGCCAGTTGTAACACCTCTGGTGTTTAATATGTAATTAACCTGACATGTCATCATCATCTTTAGTCATTAATCATTCTTGTCATGCATTTAAGTTTGCTTAATACCTGTGTAATGATTTCTTTTTCGAAAACCCTAAAAGCCCAAATCTTCCTTTAAGGGCAAAATGGTAATTTCACCTCTGTGACTTGCTTGTGTAATTTCTTGTTCAGTTTTGTGTCTTGAAGCTTTGTTGTGATGTTCAAAACCCAAAATCTAAAACAGATTTCAAATCCCTTTTGAAAAACCCTAATTTCCAAACCCTAGTTTTACCCCTCTTTTAATACTTTAAAAATTATTCAAAATTTGGACTTGGTCCAGAAATCAAAGTTGTAGATCTTGTCAAAAGGAACAACTTTGGTATTTGCAGATTTTCAAGTTCCTATATAAAATCAAAAGTAATTTTGAAATTATTCAAATCTTAAAAGTGTCCCCTTTTCTGATTTCGTATTTAATTCAAAAACTGTTTGGAATTTGAAAATATTCTTTTTGACAAAGTTGTAGATCTCCTTTTTCTGCACAACTTTGGTATTTTGAGTTTTTGGCTGCTCAGTTCAAGTTTTGAAAGTAATTTGCAAAATTCAGAAATCAGCCCATAGTCCAACCCTAAGACCTAGCCTTGTTCGTCTTCAACCTACAGCTAGGGGGTCCCGGCCATGGCCGCGCGCCAGCGCCGCTTGCGCCACGCGTTTGGCAGCCGCCTAACCACCCCGCCCCGTCGCCCTCAGAACAGCGCCATCATTCTTATCTGCACGCGCGCGCCAGTTGACCTCCGCGCCCGTCCCCCACTGTTCCCTGCACAGCGCCGCCGCGTGGCCGTCGCCGGCGAGAGCTCACGCCCGGTCCCTTAGTGCACGCCCGTCCTTCTTCATCATGAGATCGCAAGCACGCGCCGCGGGCAACTCATCCGCACCTCCGCGCGCCCCCTAACGGCCCCTGGCCGCGGCTATAAAAGGCCCGCCGGCCGGTCGGAGCTCCGCACTCACCCCGCCACCGTGGCCAGCTCACTCCAGAGTCTCCCCCGCTCAACCAACTAGCCCAGCAGCTCCGCCTTGAGCCCGTGCAGCTTCCCAGCTCCTCAATTCCATCGCTACCGCCTCCCACCGCCGAGTGCGAGCCCTTCTTCCTCAGCGCCGGTGAGAAGCCGACCGACTCGGGTCGACGGAATTCGTCGCCGTCGCTCCACCTCTCCTCCCTCTGACCTCTGATCTTCATTCCTTGCCTTCTTGCGTTCCTAACCGGCTACTGGTGGCCGTGCCTGGTGTACAGGGTCGCCGGACCGCGGAGTTCCGCCGCGGCCGTCTCCTTCCTCGAGCCGCATCTCTCGAACGTGTCGAGCCTCACCCTCGAGCCTCACCCTCGAGCACGTCCTCGAGCCTCACCCTCGAGCACGTTCCCGAGCCACCCCTCGAGCACGCCTGCGAACCGCGCTCCCTCGAAGCAGCCGAGCCCTGCCTCCGACCCGTGGTAAGTACTCGAAGCCCCGGTCTCTGCTTCCACTCCGCTTCGCCCGAGCCTCCCGGCCAGGCCTCGGACGGACGCTTGTCTCCGCTTCGCCCGAGCATCCCGGCCAGGCCTCGGACGAAACGCTTGTTTCCGCCTCGCCCGAGCCCTGCTGTCCGCCTCGCCGCGATTCGCCGAGCCCCTGCGAGGAAGGAGCACAGCGCTCTTTTCTTTTTTCTTTTTGAAAGAGTGTGAATAGTATTCTGTTTTCTCTTTTTGTGTGAATTAATTTGTTGTTCCGTAAATCCTGATAAAATTATGGTATGCTCCATGCACTGTGTAGTATTTTAGAAAAATATGAAACTTGACTTTTCTGCAAGAATTTGAAAATGTAAAATCCCTCTTTTCATTAATAAATGGATGGTTTTGGATTTTTAGAAAATCATTTATAACTCCAAAAATCATGAGATAAATTTTTGTGAGCTTCCTATGCCATGTTTAGTCTCTGGTGAAATTTTGAAGTCTTTTGGAACAAGTTGATTTTTTTGAGCATTTATCTTTAATTGTTAAATAGTGCTTTGTTAATTAATGTCTGATTTTATTTGAGCACCTTAATGACCTCCAAAAAATTATGAAATTTGTTTTGCCATCTGTCTACACCATAATGAACTTATGTGATTAATTTGGTAATTTTTGGAGCAACTTCATAAAATGACCTTTTTAAATAATTAAGAAAAACAGAAAAGGTGATTAAGGTTATGTTGTTGTGCCCTGTGTTGCATTGTTCATGCTAGCATACTCATGTGCATGCATCATTGCATTCGTATAGTCACCGAAGAAGGAGAAGTCAAAGTCGAGGCCGCCGCCGACGAACCTGCTCCCGAACTAACTCCGAGCTTCGACCTCTGCACCTCCAACCCTGAGCCAGTTGTCTTTGCTCTTCAAGGCAAGCCCCGGTGCATTTAACTCCTTCCTTGATTTATAAAATGATTTCCTTAAATGCTTTTGAGTTAAATTATTGCATTAGGTTTATAGGAGTTGTGTGCTATCCTAATTGATGCACTATCCACCTTGACCACTGATACACCCGATACCTGCTTTTCAAAAGTATTTGAAAAATGCTTAGCAATGCTTATTGAATTAGACTTTGCAATAAAATGCCAATTTCAAAAGTGTGATCACTTAAGGAATGTTTATGGGAATTTGGTCTTACTCCCCGGCTGTTGGCTAGGTATCTGATCCGTACCTAGTCAATAGCGAGGAGAGGTTGTCCGAGCGTACGGTGCCGTCATGTTGTAGTCCGGGACTCAACAGTTGACACCGACCGGGACAGGGTTGAAAAACTGACGGGACTATTACGCTTGGGTGAGATATAACCAAGGTATAGTTCTAGCTGGAAAATTAGGGACCATCCGTATGGGGGCCTGCTGGTCAAGATTTGTAACTATTCACATACTTCGGAAAGCTCTGGCTCCGAGAATCCTTGATTGGGACCGACAACCGCGCACTGGGAGTGGGAGAGATGGCGGAAGTAGCATGTACCCACGTGGTCGTCGTACCTGGAAAGGAGTGGTGTACTGTACTTCCGGGTGGCGTAGGACCGGTCCAATCTTGGAGGAATCGTGGTAGACGAGTTGGCATATGCAAGCTTGGGTGCTATATATGCAGTGTGGATAGGGATCCTCAGCTGAGTATTATTTATCCGGATTAACGTTGCTCCTCGGTTATGGAGACTTGGTCACTGACTGTCAACGGAGAGTGGTTCTCAACTAGGAATGTTTTGAAATGTAAAATGAATCAGGAACGATGAAGAATTGAGGAATACTGAATCTTTCAAAAATAAAATAAGGTTTACAAAAATGCTTTTCTGCAAAATACCTGATCTTGCTTAAACCTTACCTGACTACCCTAAGCCTCTCATTCCTGAGTCTTTCCCCTTTTCTTTAGTCGGGTAAGTCTTTTGAGTACCCCAGTACTCAGGGTTTGTTACCCATGCTGCAGGTATGACAGAGTCCCCGATGTGTCTTGCACCCTGCTGCGTGACCATCGTCCAGGAAGAGCCGATGAGGCCGAGGCCGAAGAATAGTTGTACACCCGCGGGCTGGGTGATTATAAGTATCTTTGCTGTTCTCCACTATGTTGCCTATGTCTATCTCTATTATCAGAACTTGGTTTGTAATAACTGCACCTTAATTTCTATTTGGAACCCTGCTTTGTAAAACTATTGTTATTTAAGTCTTCCGCTCTTTATTCCGATGTTATTTGTAAAAGTATGCAATGCTGTAACCGAATTGTGAGATGATCCTGCGGACATTGGGCACTGATGTAGCCCGGTGGCGAACAGGTCTTAATCACATGGAACATGGGTTCGGCTGTCAGATGTTGACAGGGACACGTGGGCCATGGGATTAGGGTCGTTCTGTCACAGAGTGGTATCAGAGCATCTCACTTTAATGTTGCAGTGTTCGTTTTTGCGAAAACTTCAAAAGACCTTTTGAGTCCAAACAAACTAAACTTGACTATTTTGAGTCCAAATTGCTTCTCTCATTTGTCTCTCATTTGGCAACACTAGCTAGGAACAACATGTTTTAAGCCCTATGTACCTTATTTAATTATTGCATTGCTTTGTTCCGTAGGAACGATTCATGCATCATGTCATAATCACTTAAGTTAACTTCCTCTCTAAGTTCGTTGGGGTAGTATGCCTTTACCTGTTCTTGCTAGCCTTTCTCATCCATCTTCTCTTATCCAGACATGGCTCGCATCAAGCTGACTGCCCGCAAGTCGACTGGACCGCATGGTGTGCCACGCCACCAGCTGGCACCACGCGCTGGGGAGAGACTGGAGAATCTTCCAACAGTCGTCGCTTCCCCGCCGCACCCGTAAGAACCTGAAGGAGGAGATCAAGGATCTGAAGGCTGAGCTGAGAACTTGGAGCATGACTTCTACCACTCACGCCTGGAGTTTTATGAGGCACGAGCTTCCCTGGAGCAGGCCAACCGGAACACGGTTCGCGCTATCGAGCAGCGCAATGATGCTTGGACCCGCGAGGACGTTACCAGAGCCGAGCTCCACGGACTGCAGCAGCAGTACACAGCTCAGATTGAACAGTTCAATGATATGCTTCATGAGGAAGTGCATCAACTGTATGATCAACTCCACCCCTTGGTACCCCCGGTTATGGAAGACCCTGAGGACGGAGTCGTGGAAGAACCCGATGTGGATCAAGAGCCAGACGTGGACGAAGAAATTGAACCTACTGAGGACGTCCACGCTGAAGACGAGGACGAGGAGGAAGAACCTGAGCTCATCCTCGAAGAAGATGACGACGAAGAAATGATAATCATCGATGAGGACTAGACCCGTCTTTAGGAGATGGAGATCCCGTGTGTCTGTACCACCTGCTTACCTAAAACCTTAGTCTAGGTTTGGGAGCGTTAGTCTGTCTTTTGTTAAGTCAGTCTGTATCTTTCTTTTCGTACCTTTTTCCCTTATCGGTCAGTGTGTCTGTCAGAAATCTTTATCAATCTATCAGTCTTTGTATCAGAAGAAGCTATCAGTCTGTTGTTTTCAGAACCCTATCTATGAATGCTAAGTTCCAAGTTGCTTAACAGATGCCTGTGAACACTCGCACTGGAGCTGGAGGTTCTAATGATGCCAACCTTCCAAACCCTCCACCTGTTCCTGCTACGCTAGCAGATGCCATTGCAGCCTTGGCAGCCGCTGCTAACCTGATGGCTCAAAATCAGGGGCAGCAGAACAATGGTCACCGTGGTCGCCGCGACAACAACAACCATGAGAGTACATATGTGGATTTCACGGAAAACCCGTCCACCGGTTCTTCACCAAGGCCGATGAACCCCTGGAAGCTGATGATTGGCTCCGCACTATGGAGCAGAAGTTCGGTCTTCTCCGCTGCACCGACATCCAGAAGCCCCGGTTCGCTTCCCAGCAGCTTCGTGGTCCAGCAAGCGCTTGGTATGCCAACCTGTTGGCTGCCCAGCCAGAGGGTCATCAGTTGACCTGGGAGGAGTTCCGCACAGCTTTCCGTGCACATCACATCCCTTCGGGATTAATGAAGATGAAGCTTGATCAGTTTTTGGCTCTTCAACAGAAAGACTCCACAGTCATGCAGTATGTGGGTCAGTTCAACCATCTAGCCAGTATGCCTCAGAGTATGTCAACACGGAGATGAAAAGAAGAGGGATTGTTTTCTTAGGGGTCTGCATCCTAAGATCCGCAGAAGTCTGTCCAATAACCTGACCGGTTCGTATCATGATGCTGTTGACCGGGCTGTCGCTTTTGAAGAGAGCAACCGTCAGTACCAGAGGAGGAGAAGAAGAAGAAAGCAGGATCCAGCAGCTTCTCTGGCAATCACAAGCGCCAGAGGATCATATACCACCCCAGTCACCACCAAAATCGCCTACCTTATCCCAACCAGCAAGTGGTCGTCGTACCGCGGCCACCACCCACAATGCCACCAGCAGAGTGCCACACAGCCGAACGCCCCAGGTGTTCGTATCACCACTCCATAACAGCCTACAACCATCCCTGCTACAACTGTGGCCAGCTTGGTCACTGGTCTCGTGAGTGCCCAAAGCCCAAGAGGTATGCCCAGAATACTCAGAAGAATCCTGGAGGTGGATCTCAAGCAGCAGCAGCACCGTGCACAGCAGCAGCATGCTCAGAAGGGCAAGATTGTCAAGAAGCACGGGACAAGTCTACTACACCGCTGTCGGCGACATCCCAGAAGGAGAGCCCGTCATGATCGGTAGGTTTCCTGTTGCCAATCATCCTGCAGTTGTGTTGTTTGATTCTGGTGCATCGCATTCCTTCATCAGTCGTACTTTTGTCATCAAGCATGAGATATCAATTGAGGATTTGAAAGAAAGTTTCTGCATATTTTCGCCTGGAGGGCGTATAAGTACTAAGGAAGTGTTCGCAGTAACCAGTAATGTTGGGGGAACATGTATTTCCTACCACCATGATAGTGCTACGTGATCAGGAGATAGATGTCATTTTAGGCATGAATTGGATGTGTCAGTATAAAGCCATGATCGACATCCTGAATAGAGTTGTGAGAGTGGACATTCCAACAGTACCTCCAAACTCCTTCTCCAACTTCCAATGCCTCAAAAACCAGCAGCCACTCAAATAAATACCACCTATGTTCTGGAAACCAGAGACATCCCCGTGGTCTGCGAATTCCCTGATTTTTTCCAGAGGATTTACCTGGTCTGCCTCCTGACCGTGATGTTGAGTTTGCCATAGAGCTGAAGCCGGGACTGCTCCTATATCCCGCAGAGCTTATCGAATGCCTCCCAGAGAGTTGGCAGAACTAAAAATCCAATTACAAGATTTGTGGATAAGGGTTTCATTCGCCCAAGCTCGTCTCCTTGGGGCTGTCCTGCAATCTTTGTAAAGAAGAAAGACAAAGACTCTCAGAATGTGCATTGATTATCGCCCACTCAATGAGGTCACCATCAAAAATAAATATCCCTTGCCTCGTATTGATCTTCTCTTTGACCAGTTAGCTGGAGCCAAAGTATCTCCAAGATCGATCTCAGATCTGGCTACCACCAAATAAAGATTCGTCCTGAAGATATTCCTAAAACAGCTTTCACCACCAGATACGGCCTATATGAGTACTTGGTCATGTCCTTCGGTTTGACCAATGCCCCTGCTCATTTCATGTACCTCATGAACTCTGTGTTCATGCCAGAGCTTGATAAATTCGTGGTCGTGTTCATTGACGACATCCTTGTCTACTCAAAAACCCCTGAAGATCATGCCGACATCTTCGTATCGTTCTATCCCGTCTCAGAGAACATCAGCTGTATGCCAAGTTCAGTAAATGTGAGTTCTGGTTAGATCAGATACAGTTTCTTGGTCATGTTTTTTCCGCTGAAGGTGTGTCAGTTGACCCTGGTAAAGTGGCAGACATTCTGGATTGGAAGCCACCTACCACTGTTCATCAAGTCCGCAGCTTTATGGGAATGGCAGGATATTATCGTCGATTCATCCCAGATTTCTCAAGAATCGCCAAGCCTATCACTGAGTTAGTGAAGAATTCTATGAAGTTTGTCTGGTCACCAGCCTGTGAGCAAGCCTTTCAAACTCTGAAGAAACTGTTAACAACATCACCTGTGCTAGCCCAGCCGAACATCGAGAAACCCTTTGATGTCTACTTGGCATCTGGTACTGGTTTGGGCTGTGTTTTGATGCAAGAAGGTCGAGTGATCGCATATGCCTCCGACAGCTTAAGACATGAAGAGAATTAGCCAACTCATGATCTCGAGTTAGCAGCAGTAGTGCATGCCTTGAAGATCTGGCGTCATTATTGTTGGGCAGTACCGTAATGTGTACACTGATCACAAAAGCCTGAAGTATATCTTCACTCAAGAAGAGTTGAATATGAGACAGAGAAGATGGCTTGAGTTAATTAAGGACTATGATCTTGAAGTGCATTACCATCCGGGTAAGGCAAATGTGGTTGCCGATGCGCTCAGTCGCAAGTCATATTGCAACTGTCTGATGATGAACCCTATGATTCTTCTTTGTGTTATGAGCTGGAAAAGTTGAATATTGAAATGATTCCACAAGGAACTCTGAATAATATCAGAATAGAAACCCCTATCAGAGAGCAGATCATCGCTGCACAGAAAGATAACCCTGGATCAAGCACATCATCGAAAAGGTCCAATCCGGAAAGGCTGATTGTTTCAGGATGATGATGCAGGAGAGTAGTAGTATTGGTTAAGAATCGGTTAGTAGTTCCTAAAGTGCCTGAGTTAAGAAAGTTAATCCTGATGAAGCACACTTGACTAGATTCTCCATCCACCCCGGCAGCAACAAATGTACCAGGACTTGAAGCAAAGGGTCTGGTGGACAAAGATGAAAATTGAGATCGCCCGGGTTGTCGCTCAGTGCGATACCTGCCAGAAAGTCAAAGTCCGTGCACATGAAGCCCGGAGGAGAATTGCAACCTTATCTGTACCTGCTTGGAAATGGGACGATATCAGTATGGATTTTATCAATGGTCTACCAAAGACACCAAAAGGTTTTGATTCCATCTGGGTGATCGTGGATCGCCTCACTAAGCAAGCTCACTTCCTGCCAGTGAAGACCAGTTACACCGTCCCCACTTATGCCACTTTGTACAAGAACCACATAGTGAAACTCCATGGCATACCCAAGACCATTATCTCTGATCGTGGTACCCAGTTTGTCGCAAAGTTCTGGAAAGCGTTCCATACCTCACTTGGAACCAAGCTCTTGCATAGTACAGCATATCATCCACAAACAGATGGACAAACTGAGCGAGTCAACCAAGTGTTAGAGGATATGTTGAGAGCATGTGTGCTCACCTTCGCAGATACTTGGGATGACTGTTTGCCCTTGGCAGAATTCTCATATAATAACAGCTACCAAGAAAGCATCAAGATGGCACCCTTTGAAGCACTGTACGGTCGCCGTTGTCGTACACCTCTCAGTTGGTCTGAACCTGGAGAAAGGGAATTCTTTGGGGTTGATCTAGTAAAAGATATGGAAGAGAAAGTCAAGCAAATACAAGAGAACATGAAGATTGCACAGTCTCGACAGAAAAGTTATGCTGACAAGAGACGTCGACCTCTGCAGTTCGAGATCGGGGATTATGTGTACCTGAAGGTCTCACCCACCAAAGGAGTCACTCGTTTTGGAGTCAAAGGAAAGTTAGCACCCCGCTACATTGGTCCGTTTGAAATTCTGGATCGTTGTGGCAAGGTAGCTTACAAACTGAGTTTGCCCGATCATCTTTCAGCAGTTCATAATGTGTTTCACGTCTCACAACTCAAGAAGTGCCTCCGAGTACCCGAACACATGGTGGAAGTTGAAGGTGTTGAGTTAGAACCTGATCTGTCGTACTCGGAGTATCCAGTTCGTGTGTTGGATTCCAAGGACCGTGTTACCCGAAGAACTACCACAAGATGGTACAAGATCCAGTGGAACCAACACTCTGAAGAAGAAGCCACCTGGGAATCCGAAGACTTCTTAGCAAAGAACTATCCCGACTTTCTCGATACTCTGTAGATGTAAGGTTTTGCCTTTGTCCTTCTTAAGACGCAGAATCTCGGGGCGAGATTTCTTTTAGGGGGGAAGGCTGTAACACCTCTGGTGTTTAATATGTAATTAACCTGACATGTCATCATCATCTTTAGTCATTAATCATTCTTGTCATGCATTTAAGTTTGCTTAATACCTGTGTAATGATTTCTTTTTCGAAAACCCTAAAAGCCCAAATCTTCCTTTAAGGGCAAAATGGTAATTTCACCTCTGTGACTTGCTTGTGTAATTTCTTGTTCAGTTTGTGTCTTGAAGCTTTGTTGTGTTGTCCAAAACCCAAAATCTAAAACAGATTTCAAATCCCTTTGAAAAACCCTAATTTCCAAACCCTAGTTTTACCCCTCTTTTAATACTTTAAAAATTATTCAAATTTGGACTTGGTCCAAAAAGCAAAGTTGTAGATCTTGTCAAAAGGAACAACTTTGGTATTTGCAGATTTTCAAGTTCCTATATAAAATCAAAAGTATTTTGAAATTATTCAAATCTTAAAAGTGTCCCCTTTTCTGATTTCGTATTTAATTCAAAACTGTTTGGAATTTGAAAATATTCTTTTGACAAAGTTGTAGATCTCCTTTTTCTGCACAACTTTGGTATTTTGAGTTTTTGCTGCTCAGTTCAAGTTTTGGAAGTAATTTGCAAAATTCAGAAATCAGCCATAGTCAAACCCTAAGACCTAGCCCTGTTCGTCTTCAACCTACAGCTAGGGGGTCCCGGCCATGGCCGCGCGCCAGCGCCGCTTGCGCCACGCGTCTGGCAGCCGCCTGACCACCCGCCCCGTCGCCCTCAGAACAGCGCCATCATTCTTATCTGCACACGCGCGCGGCAGTTGACCTCCGCGCCCGTCCCCCACTGTTCCTGCACAGCGCCGCCGCGTGGCCGTCGCCGGCGAGCTCACGCCCGGTCCCTAGTGCACGCCGTCCTTCATCATGAGATCGCAAGCACGCGCCGCGGGCAACCTCATCCGCACCTCCGCGCGCCTCCTAACGGCCCCTGGCCGCGGCTATAAAAGGCCCGCCGGCCGGCCGGAGCTCCGCACTCACCCCGCCACCGTGGCCAGCTCACTCCAGAGTCTCCCCGCTCAACCAACTAGCCCAGCAGCTCCGCCTTGAGCCCGTGCAGCTTCCCAGCTCCTCAATTCCATCGCTACCGCCTCCACCGCCGAGTGCGAGCCCTTCTTCCTCAGCGCCGGTGAGAAGCCGACCGACTCGGGTCGACGGAATTCGTCACCGTCGCTCCACCTCTCCTCCCTCTGACCCTGATCTTCATTCTTGCCTTCTTGCGTTCCTAACCGGCTACTGGTGGCCGTGCCTGGTGTACAGGGTCGCCGGACCGCCGGAGTTCCGCCGCGGCCGTCTCCTTCCTCGAGCCGCATCTCTCGAACGTGTCGAGCCTCACCCTCGAGCACTCCTCGAGCCTCACCCTCGAGCACGTTCCCGAGCCACACCCTCGAGCACGCCTCGAACCGCGCTCCGTCGAAGCAGCCGAGCCCTGCCTCCGACCCGTGGTAAGCACTCGAAGCCCGGTCTCTGCTTCCACTCCGCTTCGCCCGAGCCTCCCGGCCAGGCCTCGGACGGACGCTTGTCTCCGCTTCGCCCGAGCCTCCCGGCCAGGCCTCGGACGAAACGCTTGTTTCCGCCTCGCCCGAGCCCTGCTGTCCGCCTCGCCGCGATTCGCCCGAGCCCCTGCGAGGAAGGAGCACAGCGCTCTTTCTTTTTTCCTTTTGAAAGAGTGTGAATAGTGTTCTGTTTTCTCTTTTTGTGTGAATTAATTTGTTGTTCCGTAAATCCTGATAAAATTATGGTATGCTCCATGCACTGTGTAGTATTTTAGAAAAATATGAAACTTGACTTTTCTGCAAGAATTTGAAAATGTAAAATCCCTCTTTTAATTAATAAATGGATGGTTTGGATTTTTAGAAAATCATTTATAACTCCAAAAATCATGAGATAAATTTTTGTGAGCTTCCTATGCCATGTTTAGTCTCTGGTGAAATTTTGAAGTCTTTTGGAACAAGTTGATTTTTGAGCATTTATCTTTAATTGTTAAATAGTGCTTTTTGTTAATTAATGTCTGATTTTATTTGAGCACCTTAATGACCTCCAAAAATTATGAAATTTGTTTTGCCATCTGTCTACACCATAATGAACTTATGTGATTAATTTGGTAATTTTTGGAGCAACTTCATAAAATGACCTTTTTAAATAATTAAGAAGAAAAACAGAAAAGGTGATTAAGGTTCATGTTGTTGCCCTGTGTTGCATTGTTCATGCTAGCATACTCATGTGCATGCATCATTGCATTCGTATAGTCACCGAAGGAGAAGTCAAAGTCGAGGCCGCCGCCGACGAACCTGCTCCCGAGTAACTCGAGCTTCGACCTCTGCACCTCCAACCCTGAGCCAGCTGTCTTTGCTCTTCAAGGCAAGCCCCGGTGCATTTAACCCTTTCCTTGAATTTATAAAATGATTTCCTTAAATGCTTTTGAGTTAAATTATTGCATTAGGTTTATAGGAGTTGTGTGCTATCCTAATTGATGCACTATCCACCTTGACCACTGATACACCCGATACCTGCTTTTCAAAAGTATTTGAAAAATGCTTAGCAATGCTTATTGAATTAGACTTTGCAATAAAATGCCAATTTCAAAAGTGTGATCACTTAAGGAATGTTTATGGAAATTGGTCTTACTCCCCGGCTGTTGGCTAGGTATCTGATCCGTACCTAGTCAATAGCGAGGAGAGGTTGTCCGAGCGTACGGTGCCGTCATGTTGTAGTCCGGGACTCAACAGTTGACACCGACCGGGACAGGGTTGAAAAACTGACGGGACTATTACGCTTGGGTGAGATATAACCAAGGTATAGTTCTGGCTGGAAAATTAGGGACCATCCGTATGGGGGCCTGCTGGTCAAGACTTGTAACTATTCACATACTTCGGAAAGCTCTGGCTCCGAGAAATCCTTGATTGGGACCGACAACCGCGCACTGGGAGTGGAGAGATGGCGGAAGTAGCATGTACCCACGTGGTCGTCGTACCTGGAAAGGAGTGGTGTACTGTACTTCCGGGTGGCGTAGGACCGGTCCAATCTTGGAGGAATCGTGGTAGACGAGTTGGCATATGCAAGCTTGGGTGCTACATATGCAGTGTGGATAGGGATCCTCAGCTGAGTATTATTTATCCGGATTAACGTTGCTCCTCGGTTATGGAGACTTGGTCACTGACTGTCAACGGAGAGTGGTTCTCAACTAGGAATGTTTTGAAATGTAAAATGAATCAGGAACGATGAAGAAGAATTGAGGAATACTGAATCTTTCAAAAATAAAATAAGGTTTACAAAATGCTTTTCTGCAAAATACCTGATCTTGCTTAAACCTTACCTTGACTACCCTAAGCCTCTCATTCCTGAGTCTTCCCTTTTCTTTAGTCGGGTAAGTCTTGTTGAGTACCCAGTACTCAGGGTTTGTTACCCATGCTGCAGGTATGACAGAGTCCCCGATGTGTCTTGCACCCTGCTGCGTGACCATCGTCCAGGAAGAGGCCGATGAGGCCGAAGAATAGTTGTACACCCGCGGGCTGGGTGATTATAAGTATTTTGTTGTTCTCCACTATGTTGCCTATGTCTATCTCTATTATCAGAACTTGGTTTGTAATAACTGCACCTTAATTTCTATTTGGAACCCTGCTTTGTAAAACTATTGTTATTTAAGTCTTCCGCTCTTTATTCCGATGTTATTTGTAAAAGTATGCAATGCTGTAACCGAATTGTGAGATGATCCTGCGGACATTGGGCACTGATGTAGCCCAGTGGCGAACAGGTCTTAATCACATGGAACATGGGTTCGGCTGTCAGAGGTTGACAGGGACACGTGGGCCATGGGATTAGGGTCGTTCCGTCACACCCAGTTCCCATTTATCTGCCCCGAGCCGAGACAGAATTTCGGAACACCTCCCGTGTTCTCCGATACACGCCCTGTAGGGAGAGTGTGATCCGTGAGAACAACAGGGATGGTGATGCCGAAACTCCATCTCGATCGGGAAGCGACCATGGGAACTAGCCTCATCGACGCATTACGGGTTGGTCCAAGTAACGTGGACAATCCGAAATAGATACGGTTATCGATATGCAGAGACCTGCATACCTCCAGCCGTATCTCTTTCGGACGGGAGACGCCTAACTGGGTTCAATAACCTACGACCCTTATCTGGGAGAAGACGTTATTTATACCAGGGTGCCGGTGGAGGTGGAGTCAGGCTAGCGGCGCAGCAGGCGAGTGCGGTGCAATGCAGGCAGACCCGCGACGAAGACGACCGGGGTTGGCGAGGATCTCCGACACGGCCCGAAAGGTCCTTCTCCTACAGAAAAGACAAAAAAGATAGTATCAATTAGAAATTTCGGCAGAACCTCCCCTGTACGGGGAGGTTTCCAAAACCTGCAAGAAAAAAGGCGACACGAAGGTCGACAACAACATATACAAGTTTCATTTCCAACTATCATAGGCACCAACACATATATATTCGCAACAACCACCGCCACCACCAACACTAGCATCACATTGCTCAAGGAAAGGGAATGGTATACCTTTGCCGGTGCACGGACCGTGTCGGATGTGGGGACGACGCGAGGTTGGCGCGGGACTAGGATCCGAGGAAGCACGGGATCTTGGCCGGGGCGAGCTTCTCCTCCCCTCTTCTTCCACCTCCTACTCTCCTCCTCCTAGTACTCAGCAGCTCAGCCTCCTATCAATCGGCCAAGTGGGATAGGAGGGAGGAGAGCTCGCGGCGGCGTGGCCGGGCAGAGGGGCGGCCAGTGGTGGGCGCGGGGCCGGCGGCACGGCCACGGCGTGGCCGAGGGCTGGCTGGCAAGGGGCGGCCACGCTTGCCAGGGGGCGCCGGGGCGGGGGGCGGCCGGGGCGGGGGGGTGGGGCTCTGCGGTGGCGGCGGGCGGGCCGCGGCCGAACGTGGGAGACGGGGGAGCGGGGTGGGCGCGGAGTGCGGGCACACGGCCAAGCGGAGGCGCCGGCGCGGGGGCGGGAAGGGGAGGCGCCGGCGCGGGGCGGGGAGGCGCGGGGCGGGGGGCGGGAAGGGGAGGCGCGGGCGCGGGGGCGGGGAGGGGCGCCGAGGTGGCCGTGAGACGCGGCGGCGTGGCGAGCTCGGCGGCGGCGGCGGCGGTGGTGCGGCTTCGCGTGAGGCCGGGCGAGTGCGCGTTCGTGTGTGTGGTTGCGGGTGGCCGATTTTTTTAATGGTTTTGTAGTCTTTGCCGAGAGCCAGATCAAGCGGCTCTCGGCTTAGAGGAAAGCGTTGTCGAGAGCCTCCTGACCCGGCTCTCGGCAAAGGAGTTTGTTTTTTAGTAAACTCTATGCCAAGAGCCGTAGGCCTGGCTCTCGGCATAGGTGTTCTTTGCCGAGGGCTTTAGCAAGCTCTAAGCAAAGAATATATTTTTTTTGTTTTTTTACTCTCAATTTTTTCTGTGGCCTTGCTACCGTACTACAAGCCAAGATTTCAAATTTGGTGTGTTTTCCATACATCTTGCTATATTTCGCGCATTTTCTTTAATTTGATGATTTTTTCCGCGGGACGCACGTTTGAACTGCAGGTGCATGAAATAATGAAACTCAGCGATTCGAAAAATGATATTCATTCTTCGGAGGGTATTTCGACACCGTATCCGGGGACAGGCACGGAGACTCGACCGTCTCGTGCACGAGAAACGGCGACCAAGTTGCGTGATATTGGATTTAAAATTATTAAAAATACAAACGAAGTTAGAAAATCATGAAAATGAACGAGTGACCTTGACATCGCATGTAGAGGCTATGAAAAAAATTTAGGAATATTTGGAGCAAGTGATGACGCAAGATGGTTAAAACCCTAAGATCTTCACATATGCTGACATGTGATGATATGCCGAGAGCTCAGGGTTTCAACCATCTTGCGCCACCACTTGCATCTCCAAGAGTCTTTCTAAATCTCACTCTCTAAATCATCATTTAAAAAGTCATTTGCATAAAAATCGTTTTCTATATCTTTGCAATCTCCAACAGCTTTTCTATATCTCGCATGCAGTCTAGAGAGGCATTCTCGTCTTCTATTTTGGCTAGCGAAAAATCCAGAATAGAAGATTGCTATATTTGGGCAACCATTTAGATAAGCTGTTGGAGTGTAATTTTTTTGTCAAAATCTCTATTGCTAGCATTTAGGAAGAATATACAAAGTCTCTGGAGTTGCTCTAAGATGCTGTAATATTATGAAATGGGAATTCAAGTCTTTTGTTCATCGTCTTGTTTTGCTGTACTTTCTTCATTATATTATGAATTTTCTGTGGGTTGTAATGCCAATTCTCATTCATCGCGGTTGGCATGAGCTTTATTGTAGAGTGAACGTTACCGTTTCTGGTAAATTTCTAGATCGTCGATGCAATCTGCTTTTGATATAACAAGCTCCACTACTGGAAACTGTTGCTTTGCCGAGTGCCTGTAGCACTCGGCAAAGGCCGTGCGACGCTCGGCGTAGGCTATGCCGAGGGCTGCTCTCGGCATAGGACTCTCGGTAAAAATCCTGTCGGCAAAGGAGCCTTTGCCGAGGGCCATTTATCGGGCTCTCGGCAAACTTTTCGCCGAGGGTTCCGTGTAGCCCTCGGCAAAAAAAAAGTAGCCGTTAACGGCGCCCTCTACTGACGGTCACTTTGCCGAGGGCTAACCTGGCCCTCGGCAAAGGCTATATTTTGCCGAGAGTCCGGCTCTCGGCAAAGCTATATTTTTTTTATTTTTTATTTTCCTGTGCCGACGGTTAACTAGGGTCGGCTCTCGGCAAAGAAATTTCTAATGATTTTTTTTGCGGCCTCTTCGACGAGGGCTCTATCATCTGACTCTCGGCAAAGCCCTTGAAATTGCGTTCAACATTCCCAGCTTTGCGAGGGCTATGACCATAACCCTCGGCAAACCTGGAACATTTTTTTGTGGTCCAGCTTTGCCGAGGGTTATGGTCATAGCCCTCGGCGAAGAGGCCCTTTGCCGAGAGCAACCCTCGGCAAAGTAGCAATTTTTTTTTTATTTTTTCTGTTTTTCCTTTTCTCCCACACTACCAAACATATATATATCACATTCATCACATATCACATATATATCACATTTCACATCACAGAACATATATATATATCATGAAAGTTCACATCACATAGTTCAATAACATATACGTCCGCGAATCTAGTTCACATCACATAGTTCAACAACATATTCGTCCTCGAATCTAGTTCACATCACATAACTTCAGTGACACACGATAGTCCAACGTACTACACCCCCGGCCAACCAGGCCACCCCTGAGAGGGGCTGCCTGGTTCACCCCCGGTCTGGTTCCATCGGTGGTTGTTCGAACCTTGTGACGGAGGAGGCTGCAAAAGGTCATGTCAGACAAGGAAATGAAATAAATAAAACCTGTATTGATACTCACAGGAGCAGCTCCGGGGTCCTGAGACGGCGGTGGAGGAGCCATGAGCGTCTGCGGCACGGCCATGCCCTGGGAGGCCATGAAGGTGATGAGGTCCGCCATCTGCTTTGCTTGAGCCTCCATCTGGGCCGACATCTGTGACTGCATCTGGAACTCGGACACCTGGCGCTCCTGCCTTTCTCTTTCCAGGCGGGCCTGCGATAATACAAAGTGAATGTTAGAACAATGCAAACATTTAAGATCATGTTACGATGAGTAAAATAGAAATAACCTCGAGCTCGGCGACCCGCGACTGCGCAGGCGACGGGCGTGGGCGTATGGGGACGCTCCCGCTCGTGCTCTGTGCTCGGAGCTGGGACAGAGTGGGAGTGGAGGCCGTGTCGATGACGCCGTCGCCAGCCAAGCCAGAACCGCCCGTGCTTCTTCCCTCCCCAATCCTCATGACGATGCTCCCGTCCAGGTCCGCGGTGGCGGGATCAAAGTCATCCCCATGGACCGTCCTTGCCGCCTCTGAGTAGTCAGTGAGGCGGGAGTGGACGCTGAGTTGGTGTACGCATCGGCGGGATCGTCGGGGTTTGTAGGAGGTCTCCGCTGCCGTGGCCTTGCCCTTGTGGGACATGGCGTATGCGCCCAGTGCCGCAAGGCTGGCCACCGTGTGCCTTCGACTGCGAGGAAGACAACAAGATGATTAGCAATCAGGCAACATTTGATCGAGGAATTGATAAAGTCTTTCACGTACCCAAGCTTGTGCGTACTCGGCGAGGTTGCGGTTGCCCTGGTGGTGTGGTACACCTGGCATCTGCAGACGCGCCTTCCGGGCCTCGGCGTGGTGGGCCGCCCACTCTTTTGGATAGCCACCGGTCCACGATCATCTCCCAGCACTCGGGAAACGACTGGCACCATTGGGGGATCATCTGCACATCATCAAGTATTTCACGTCTAAGCGTCAGATGAAAAGTACCAAAGCTTAATCTCAAAAAAAACACTTACCTGCAAGAACTGCGCCCGGCCCAGCGTCATGCCTCTCGCCTGGGCCTTCGTCACCCTCGTGGCCAAGACCGTGGCGTTGTAGGTGATGATGGCCTGCAGTCTCGCCTCGTAGATCATTGTCGGTGACGAGCTTCCTACAGGCCCGGGTAGCCGTCACCTCCGCCACTTGCCTCCTTCCCCGGCTCGCACTTGAAGTAGTCTGCATACAGACACAATACGAGGCGAGACAGTAATTAAAGAAAAAATATGATGAATTTTGATATTGTTTGACGAAGACTTAACCACAGCTCCGCTCTAACCCGCGCCGCCTTGTTGGGGAAGTCTGGGTCTGGGGCGACGCGTATTGTTGTAGTGGTCAAAGGTGTAGGCCGGCTCGTGCCTCCCGGCATACTGTACTATGTCGGGGTAGTGCTCGCGGCACAGGAGACCCATGATGCCGTTGGGTTTGCGGCCTTTAGGCCCCACAAAGTCCCATCCCCTGCACAAGTGATTAAAAAAGATTATTAGCTTCTATTTCTATTTTGAATCTCATCGTACGAACAGGTAGTTAGAACATGTACCTTTGTCCGATGGGCGTGATCACGGGGCGTCGGGCACGTGCCGGCAACGCCGGGAGGCTGGCAGGGCCTCTCAAGTCGGGCGTGGACACCCCTGAGGCACCCGAACCCTCGTCCGCCTCGTCTCCTCCTCCTGCTCGTCCTCCTCCTGCCTCCTCGGCCAATGGTGCCTCCTCCTGCCGCTGGGCCCTCGGGCGTGGCCGGCACCTCCTTCTCGACCTCCTCCTCCTCCTCCTGTGGAGACGGCTTCCCTCCGGCGGCGGCCACTCCTCGTCGAGGGCACGTCGGACTGCGAGGCCCGGTATAACCAACTCAACCGCCTCTGACGTCCTCCTGGCATCTTGCCTCGACCTCCTGCAGGTAACGCAGGACTTTCATGGGGATAGAAAGCTGCCTCTTCGGGCCTTCACCATCGTCTACCTCCATGTATCTCGACGCTTTACACTTCGGACAGTAACCTGCATCCGTGAGATCTTTCCTGAAGAGGACGCACCCATTTGGACAAGCATGTATCTGCTCATACGGCATCTCTTCAGTGCACGAAGCAGTTTCTGTGACTCGTACAGGCTCTTTGCAAATGTGGCCGTCCGGAAGCATGCTACCAAATAGGGCAACATACCATCGAACGCATCTCGACTCAGGTTGAACTGGGATTGAACCCCATCACACGGCCAATGGCATCCAGTGAGAAACCGTTGTCCGATCGTGAAGGGGTTTCTGTGTCGAAGACATCATCTCGTAAAACGCTTTGCGGTCTTCTCCATCTCCTCCTCCGTACGTCCTCAGCGTACTGTGCTTCTTGGAAGTCATCTAACATGTCTGCTACCCCCGCATCAGCATCAAAGTCCTCCAGACGTGGGTCGCACTGCCTCCGCTCTCAAACGATGTGCTTCACCATGGTAGATCCACCGGGTGTAGTCCGTGGTGAATCCATTGTTCACAAGATGTTTAGCCATGTTTCTCCTTGTCTTGCCTTCTCCGGTTCCCACATCTGCTGCATGGGCACAACACTTGATCTCTCCTCGCCGAGCCGCGCCAAATGCATTGTTCACGAAAGCATCTGTCTTGCGCAACCATTCATCGGTGAAATCACTTCTGCTTCTACGGCCCGAGTACATCCACTGACGGTCATCCATCATACTGTCATGCATCCGAGTACTTACATATCTACCTCCGAGTACTTCCATCCTACTATCATCTAATAGGTGAGGATAGGTCCTAATCCCACCCGCGGATGCGTACATGAGGCCAGTTCCCATTGTCTGCCCCGAGCCGAGACAGAATTTCGGCAGACCTCCCCGATGTTCTCAAGATACATGTCCCTGTAGGGAGAGTGTGTATCCGGAGAACAACAGGGAGGTGTGATGCCGAAACTCCATCTCGAATCGGGGCAGACCATGGGAACTAGCCTCATCGAGTGCATCTGCGGGCTGTCCAAGTAACGTGGGGACAATCCGAAACAGATACGGTTATCGATATGCAGAGACCTGCATACCTCCAGCCGTATCTCTTTCGGAGGGGGAGACGCCTAACTGGGTTCAATGACCTAAGACCCTTTTCTGGGAAGAGACGTTATTTATACCTAGGGTGCCAGTGGAGTCAGGCTAGCGGCGCAGTGGCGGGTCGGTGCAGTGGCGAAGCCGAAGCGGTGCAGGCAGGCCCGTCGACGGTGACGAAGATGATCGTGGTCGCCGAGGATCTCCGGGTTGGCCCCGACAGGTCCTCCTCCTACAGAAAAGACAAAAAATATAGTATCCATTAGAAATTTCGGCAGAACCTCCCCTGTACGGTGAGGTTTCGAAACCTGCAAGAAACAACGGCACGATGGCCGACATCCACATATATGTCAAGGCACGATGGCCGACATCAACATACATTAACAAGCACCCCACTACTACTAAATAATACTCGATCGCCGCATACATGAACCACAAAGAACAAATTAAGCCTAGCATATCATCTGATGACTGCTTACAACCATCCGGCCATACCACATAGTGAGGGAAATACTGAATTAGAATTCTAAAGTATCCCGTCAACTGCGAAGGGAGGGAAGGGTATACCTTTGCCGGTGAGCGGTCGGTGACGGCTGTGGGGACGACGCGAGGTAGGCGCAGGACTGGTCCGGGGCAAGCTCCTCCTCCCTCCTCCACCGGATCTTGGACGGCCGGGGCGAGCTCCTCCTCCCCTCTTCTTCCACCTCCTACTCCTTCTCCTCCATCTACTCCCCCTACTCCCCCTCTCGGCCTCCTCTCCAACCGGCCAGGTGGGCGGCGGAGCGGCGGCGCGGGGCCGGCTGCGCGGCCGTGGCGTGGCCGGGCGGGGCCGGCCAGGGGCCGGGGCGCGCTCGGGCGGGCGGGGGCGTGGCCGGCGGCGTCGGTGCGGGGGCGTGGACGGGCGGCGCCGGTGCGGGGGCGTGGCGTTGGCCGGCTGCGGCGGCCTGGCTCGGCGGGGGCGCGCCGGGCGGCGCCGGTGCGGGGGGCGGGGGCGTTGCCGGGCGTCGGCGCCGGCGCGGCGGGGGCGCGGCCGGATGGCAGCGGCGGCGCTGGGGCGGGGGGGGGCGCGGTCGGGCCGGGGCGAGGACGCGACCGGGCGGCGGCGCCGGCGCCGGGTACAAGGTCCTTCGCGTTTCGGCGGCACGGGCTGGCGGCGCGGCCGGCGGTGGCGCGCGTCCGGGCGGGCAGGCAGTGTGCGCGTGTGAGGGTGAGGGGCGCGGTTGTTTAAAGTATGAGCCCTTTGCCGAGAGCTAGATCAGGCGGCTCTCGGCAAAGAGGAAACCTTTACCGAGAGTTGTCCTGATCCGACTCTCGGCAAAGATATTGTTTTTATTTTTCTGTAAACTAATATGCCGAGAGCCCTGGCCCTGGCTCTCGCATAGTTGCCCTTTGCCGAGGGCTTTAGGAAGCTCTCGACAAAGCATTTTATTTTTTTTTGTTTTTTTGCACCCAATTTTTTCTGTGGCCTTGCTACAGTACTATAAGCCCAGATTTCAAATTTGAAGTGTTTTTGCATACATCTTGCTATATTTTTCGCTCATTTTCTTTAATTTGATGATTTTTCCCGCGGGACGCACGTTTGAACTGCAGGTGCATGAAATAATGAAACTCAGCGATTCGAAAAATGGTATTCATTCTTCGGAGAGTATTTCGACACCGTATCCGGGGACAGGCACGGAGACTCGACCGTCTCGTGCACGAGAAACGGCGACCAAGTTGCGTGATATTGGATTTAAAATTACTAAAAATACAAGCGAAGTCAGAAAATCATGAAAATGGACGAGTGACCTTGACATCGCATGTAGAGGCTATGAAAAAAATTTGGGAATGTTTCGAGCAAGTGGTGGCGCAAGATGCTTGAAACCCTGAGATCAGAGCAAGATCTCACATGCGATGATATGCGGATGTCAGAGGGTTTCAACCATCTTGCGCCACCACTTGCTTGAAACATTCCTAAATTTTTTTCATAGCCTCTACATGCGATGTCAAGGTCACTCGTCCATTTTCATGATTTTCTGACTTCGCTTGTATTTTTAGTTTTTTTAAATCCAATATCACGCAACTTGATCGTCGTTTCTCGTGCACGAGACGGTCGAGTCTCCGTGCCTGTCCCCGGATACGGTGTCGAAATACCCTCCGAAGAATGAATACCATTTTTCGAATCGCTGAGTTTCATTATTTCATGCACCTGCAGTTCAAACGTGCGTCCCGCTGGAAAAATCATCAAATTAAAGAAAATGCGCGAAATATAGCAAGATGTATGCAAAACACTTCAAATTTGAAATCTTGGCTTATAGTACTGTAGCAAGGCCACAGAAAAAATTGGGTGCAACAAAACAAAAAAATAAAATGATTTGCCGAGAGTTTCCTAAAGCCTCGGCAAAGGGCAACTATGCCGAGAGCCAGGGCCAGGGCTCTCGCATATATTTTACAAAAAAAAAAATCAAACCTCTTTGCCGAGAGCCTAACAGAGGGCTCTCGGCAAAGGTAACGGCGCAGGGGGGACCGTTCGCGACGGTTCGCCGAGGGTTCGGCTCTCGTCATAGGTTCCCTTTGCCGAGAGCCATACTTAGCCGAGAGTCTGGCCCTCGGCATAAGGATCGTCGCCGAGTTTCTTATGGTGCCGAGAGCTGGCTCTCGGCAAAGAGCTCTTTGCCGAGTGCCCGTGTTTTAGCTCTCGGCAAAGAGCCGGACTCTCGGCAAAGAGCCCGTCTCCGGTAGTGCTCTAGGCTGATTATCATATTCCATTGTGCAAATCAGTGCTCACATCTGACCCCTAACGTCAAGAAAGTTTCAAAAAATTTATTACTCAGTCGAATAGGTAGGTTGATCTCGATCAGTCGATCTCTTCTGATCACTTGATCAGTATTATATCCAGTACTGCATCTTATTGCCTACGCCTGCGATTGAGTCATGAAATTAAACCCTGATCGAGATGCAGAATTTCTCAGACAAGCACGCATACCATACCATCACGTCATGGATTATAAGTATTATATTATTGGCTCAGTTTAGATTATTATCGCGGGGCTAGAAGAAGCTAGTCGTCGGCCAAGTCCTCGTCGTCGTCGTCGATCAGAAACTCGTCCAGCGAGCTTAGATCCCCCATTTGCACCTGCAGGTCATCACCAACACCGTACACGATGTGCGTCTCCGGCGCCCCGTCGATGGCGTCGAGCAGCGACTGGTCCAGCGACAGCGAGATCGGCTCGCCCGTCGGCAGCTCATCATCACCACCAGCGTGCGCCTGTGCCGGTGGTGGCGGATGCTGGTGCTGCTCCATGCCATCACCAGCGCCCGGTTCTGGAGGCTGCTGCTGCTGCTCTTCGCCCCTGTTCTTCTTCTTCTTCTTCTCCTGGCGAAGCTGGAGCACCTCGCGGTGCTTGCAGGCGTGCTCCGACGGCGAGAAGCTAGGGCTCGCAGCCGGGTCTGCATGTAGCGCACGCCGCACGCGTTGCACAGCGTGCCGGGGCCCGTCGGCCCCTTCCTCCACTGCGGGGTCGATGTGGACTGGCAGTGCTGGCACTGCTTCTCCGGCGACGACTTCCGAGTATACCACGGCTTCCTCTTCTGTTTCTTCTCCTCCTCCGGCGCCGGGGCCGGCGCCGGCGCTGCTGGTTCCGTCGTCGGAGACGGAGGCTTCTCCCCCCTGAGCAGGTACGCGTCGAAATCCATCCAGGCACCCGAGAGGCAGCCGTCCGCCGCCGGAGACTCGTAGATGACACTACCAGAAAACCTCTCTTTGCCGAGTGCCGTCGTCGCCGTCGCCGTCGCCGGTGGGGGGAGGTGCACGTGCACGTGCACCCGCTCCCGCAGCGCCTCGACCGGCTTGTGCCCGATCCTACAGGCGTTGCAGCAGAGCGCGCCCTTCCCCGTCGGATGGATCCTCCACTGCGGCGTCTCGGTGGCGCCGCACTGCACGCACTGCTTCTCCCCCTTCGCTGCAGCAGGCATCTTCTCGGGACGGACAGGAGCACTCACCTTCTCGTTCTCGCCCTGCTTCATCGTCGACAGCGGTGTGGGAGCGACGACGTCGTCGAGAGGGCGGCCCTCCGCCCCCCTCATCTCCTCCTCGTCGTCAGCACCACCGGTGGTTACCATGGTTGACACATCAGATCGGCCGGCTGCTGGTGCTGGGTCGCCTAGACCACCAGGCAGCTCCTCCGGCGGCTGTGGCTCGTCGGAGACTATCATCGCCACCGTCTCCGGTGGGGAGCGGCAGTGCTCCTGCTTCGCCATCGACGAGGAAGTCATGCTGCCCTCGCAAGTCTTGCCGTCTTGGTGTGTGTTTCCGAAACTGAAGCTGCGTTGCTTGGCCGGGGATAGCGATGTACCGGAAGGAATGCGTGGAGCGGTGTTTGGTGAGTGAGACACGAGTGAACACACCCTGTGGAGGACCCACGTTTGCATCTAAGGCTGGATGAAAAATTCGAAGCTCGCTAGCTTGCTCGGCTCGATTTTAGCTCGTTAACTATAACAAGCTAACTCGAGCCAGCTCGCGAGCCAAACGAGCCAAACTTCTTTGGAAAAAAGCAACAAATCTTATATAAATTTTTGTATTACTTCGTATCTTGTACTTTATAATTGGTTGATGACTGGTCTAGACCCTATAAATTTGTGATTATTATGACTTTATAATTTATTTCTAATGGATATATGGTAAATAATCTTATATGTTATTATACATGTATATATGTTAACGTTTATTAATTTTTTAGTTCGATTTAGGTGTTGGATTGTTACTTTCATATTATTACTATTATCAAGCTTTAGATACTATATTTTGTATACTTTTTTATACCTAGCTCGCGAGCTTAACGAGCCAGCTCGAGCTTTTAACGAGCCGAGCCGAACTAGCGTTCTGGCTCGTTAAGATAATGAGCCGAGCCGAGCTAGCCTGTTATCTTAACGAGCCAAAACGAGTCGAGCCGAGCGGCTCGATATCTAGCCTTATTTCCATCTCTCCCTAGCACCGTCCAGATGTACGTGTCAATCTTCCTATATTATGTTTTGAGAACAAAACACACGGCTGTAAATCTGTACATAGTTATTAGTTGTATATCTGGTATTATATGGATGAGACAAGCTGTTCATTAAGAATACACAAAGCTAACAGTGAATAATAAGAGTTTGTTGGAAAGGTAAGACACTGTCTCGTTGTGTTTTGGTTTAAGAAGTGGGGGTATTTTGAACTTTTATTCACACTTTTTTTATGTTTGGTTATTTCCCTCCGTCTCCAAAATAATATAATTCTAGAACAGTGTCAAGTTTATTATATTAAATTAAACTAATTTTTTAAAAATATAAATATTTATAATATCAAATAATATTATTAGTTTAATTACAAAATGTATTTCATAGTAATAAATTTGAAGTCCTAAATATGAATACTATTTACTAAAAACTTGATCAAACATATATATGAAATACATAAACTACACGTAACACACGTACTTGTATCCTTTTAGGGACAGAGGTAGTAGAAATAATGGATTAATTCTCTATAATCTTATTTCTCATGAGCTGAAAACAAATTAGTAGAAGCATGAGAAATAAAGTGATTCCACCAAATTGGTTTGTTTGGTAGGACTTATTGAACAGTGCGGTTGCGACTGAGTTGTGAGAAAAAACATTGTATCATGACTAATAAATAGGATTGATAAGCGCTGATAAGTTCAAGCAAACAAGGACAATGAAGTCAATCTTGATGGATGAGATGGTTTTAAAAATTAAACCAAACACATCTCATCCATGACTGATGTGACTGATGTTGTGTGAGAAAAACATTGTACCATGACTGATAAGCGCTAATAAGTTTGAGTGACAGGACCTAAAGTAAATTCTTGATGCACCACCTCATCCGAGATGAGGTGATTGTACAAACCAAACATCCCTAACTTATGAAATACTTTCTACAAGAGATTACTAAAGTGTGACACCCTAAAATTTGGCCCAATTTAAAAAAATAGGTGAAAATGTTCCTTTATTGATTTTTGGTGAGCATTTAATCTAGGATTCAATAATTTTCACAAAATTAAAACCAAGTTAGGAACATGTTCTTGCACTCATGCCTCTGCATTTTATTTCTGTAATGAGTGGTTATTGTCAAAATTTTGTTTGAATTCAAAATAGATTTGAAATAGTTTGAAATGCCTTGCAAATAAAAAGAAAAACTCTTTCCTCTCCTCTCTCCCCTCTCCCTCCCATTCGGCCTGAAGGCCCAGTCTACCCCGGCCCTGTTTCCTCCCCGCTTCTCTCTCTTTCTTCCGCTGGGCCAGACTCCCTCCTTTCCTCCTTGGCGGCCCAGCGACCTGGTCGGCCCAAGCCGCGCATGCGCCTGCGCATCCGGCCACCTTCTCCCTCCCTCTCCCTCACTGACCTGGCGGTCCCGCTTGTCAGCCCTCTTCCGTTCCCCTCCGCGCGCTCCGTCCCGAGCAACCGCCGCCGAATCACCCGCGCGTCGTGGGAGCGTCCCGCGTTCCTCCTTCGCCTATAGAGCAGGCAAGGCCGTCCTGCTCTCCTCCTTTCCCCAGTTCGCATCCGTTACTTCGCTTCGCGCAGCGCATCGAGCTCCGCCGTCTCTTCCGCGCCCGAGCTCCGCCGCTGCCGTCGATTCTCCATCTTGGCGTCCCCTCCGACCTCCGCGCTTTCCTTCCGCGCATCACAGCAGCGCATCGTGAAGTCCCCAAACCTCTTTTCCCTTCTTCTCCATTGCGTTTCCCTTGCCCTAACCGCCGGCGAACTTGTGCAGAGCGCCGCTGCCCGTCGTTCGCCGCGGACCGCCGTCTCCGAGCCGTCCCTTCCGTTGCGATTCGCCGCGGTGAGGACCCCGGTAGACCCCGCCTCTTTCCTCCCATTCCCGTGGCCGCGAACGAGTTTCTAAGCCGAGCCCGTGAGCTCCACGGCACCGGCCATGGCGGGAGCGCGCCCGGCGTCGCGCGAGGCGCTGCGACGTCGCGGCCTGCGCGCGTGCCCGGTGCCGCCGGTTCCCTTTCCCCCCTGGGATCTAATCCCGACCCTCCTATGTTGATCCGACGGCCCTAAATGACCCGTACCCCTTCGGGGAAGATTTGTTAAAGAGACCCCGGTTTCTTGTGGAATCAACCCGCAGTCCTTGGCAGGGTTGAAATTCGATTTAAAATTCAATTAAAATCTGGTTTAAATTCAAACAAGTTTCAGCATATTTACAAGTTTGCCACTACACTAAAACGCTTATAAAATCCACGTTTTAGCTCCGTTTTGATCCGTTCAAATTGCGTTAGGTTCGTAATTTGGGCTCTATCCGTTTATGTCCCTGTTACCCCCTGTTTTGGACCAGATCGCTGTAGGTCCTAGCCACCCAAGTTTGTAGGGCTTTAGAAACCCCGTTTCGGCCGTATCTTTCGCGTCATAACCCCGTTTTCAGTGAACCAAATATCGTTGTGATCGTAGCGACACGTACTTCTGTTTTATCAAAGTTTTATTTTTGTTTTATTATGATTGATGTACTGTTCTAATCATAGGCTATGTTTGCTTTGCATGATTGGTGTTGGATGTTTGCGTGGTGTTCTGTGATCGTATGTCCAGTCGGTGAGTTGTACGTTGGTGAATCAAGAAGAAGTTTGTGATCCAGAGATCGTGATCAAGAGTCAATCTTTGGAAATCTACAAGTCAACAGAAGAAGGATCTTGAGTTAAGGCAAGTATAGCAATCGAGTTTTCTCTTCGCAATCATGATCATGTTACTTAATTAATGTATGCATCGAATGATAAAAATGACTTATTAGCAACTTAAGAAATTATTTGTACAAGTGCCTTCGGGTTTTACAGTGCAACTGATGGGGGTTATATGGCTCTGGCTTTAGCTCAGTATGAGGACCTTTTCTAGCTTGTTAGAGGTTACCCTTGTGGCGCCAATGGGGGATAGCAGACTGGGGATTCCCTGTGACTGGTTGAATCACCCAGACTGACTAATGAAACCTAGCGGCCCTAACTTGCTAGACGAACCTTTGAAAAGCTTCATCGTGAACCCTGCCGACTTTCCTTGGAAGTGAGTTAAGAGGCTGATCACCTCGGGCGAAAGGGGCAATTCACGTCTCACAGTGAAAGTGTACACCTTTGCGCAAAGTTTATTAAACTGATATATCAGCCTTGCTCAAGGACACGAGCGGCCTTGAAGACTTTTACATTAAGATTATGACTTTTGTTGGTTAACATGTTCATTATTTACCATTTTATGCTATTCATTGTTTACGTTACAGTGATCATGAACTTGGGATCTATATCACTAATTGCTATACTTGTTGAGTTCAACATGGACTCACTCTTGCTTTTTCCCCCACACCCCAGTCTCCATCAGAGTCGCGCAGCAGAAGCGTGGTGTTGACACAGATGATTTCCTAGAAGCCGATGGAAGTGCTAGGCATATCTTAGGCTTGTGGTCAACCAGTCAGTTGTTCCCTGTGAAGTTTGGTGTCTCCATCTGAAGATCAGAGTGTCTTTCCGCTGTCTGCTCCTTGAGGTTAAGTTCTTTGTGTTTATAACGTTATATATGAGCATTGTCTTTCGATATTACCCTTTATTTGTGGCTATATGTGAGATTTGACTTCCTGGGCTCACATATGGTTATACCTGGTTTTGTCCTTAAAACCGGGTGTGACAAAGTGGTAATATCAGAGCAATGCTGACTGTAGGACGCAAGCCTAGTTGGAAACTGGTCGTTTTAAGCTTTTGAAAATTGCTATAGAACCCTTGTTCTATCCATCTTGGTATTTCTTCTTTATTGTATCTTCTACCCTTGTTATTTGTCTCCTCCTTGTTGCTTAAATTTTAAAATTTGCCCTCACCTTCACTCCTGCCTTGAATTGCTTTTGAAAACTTCCCTCTGTCTAAGTAGATGGATCGTTGACCAAGCTATATCGTCTCTGACCGCAGTTGACAAACAGAAGCTGATCGCTGTGCAAAGTCAAGACCTGGGAAGAATGACTCAACAGCAAGACTCAACACAAGGACCAACCAACATGGAAGGAAGCCATAAGGAACAGTTACAAGGTGATAAAGTGGAGCAAGATTACATCTATGGAAGATTGAAGCATGTGGATATGACCACCATTCATGGAGCAAAGAAAGCTGTGTATGGCATGATCCCAGTCAATTCAGTACCTGCCATGGTTCTTTTTGACCCTAGTGCCTCGCACTCGTTCATCTCTGCCAAGTTGGTAGCTCGCCTGAAGATAAGGAATGGCCAACAAAGAAGCTCATAGTAGTTCGCACACCAACTGGAGAACTTGAGATAAACCATGAATGTCGAGATGTTAGAGTCCAGATAAAAGAGTGAATTCATAGTGAAGCTGAATGTTTTGGAACTCTCAGGGATCGATGTTATCCTTGGGCATGGATGGTTAAGGGGTCGTAAAAGTGAGGTCAATTATTCCCGACGTTCAGTGTTTTTAAGAACACCATCAGGTGAAAGGATTGAATATCGAGGTATGCCGTTATCACCAATGAATGTGAAGCAGGGTGTTGGGAGATGGCATGGTAAGGTGCAAGAGGTTCAGGATCGATGTCTATGTTGCAAGCATTATGGGAATCTTGTCTTCAAGAGAAGTCAACCAAAGATGAGGTCAAAGTGAACCCAAGTGGTGAAGTCAAGGAAGATAAGAAGAGGAAAGCAAATTCTTTCGAGCCACCGTTGTTACGTCACCGACAATTGAGTTCTACCCCAGTATCACATCCAGTTCAACCCTTGTTCAGACCAGCCTAGATCAGCAGCATCTAGAAACTCCTCCAGTTAAGAACTTTCCACATGAGGTGCATAGATGGATGGACAATCACCTACAAAGAATTCCAACCGCCGAAGCGAGTTAAGAAGCAGAATAGACTGGTAAAAGTCAATCCTCCGATCAGCAAGATGGCAGCACATCAACAACACTTCTATCACAACAGATCCAACCAAAGGAAGATGTATCATTGTCAACAAGAAGGACATTATATCAGATCCTGCCCCAAAAGATCAACAAGTCGACTCATGGAAGTGGCCCGAGCCCAATCACTACAGATAGCCATCAACATGTGATGTCAGTTGCCTGATGCAAAGGAAGTCCCTGACTAAAGATGACAAATGAAGAGTGTTGTACAAGAAAAGTTGTCCTTGATGTCTTGTAGATGTATCATGTTCTAGTAGATCTTGAGCCCTTATGTAATAAAACGTTAGTAGCGAAGTAAAGTCAAGTCTTTGGCCCATGTGTGGCCTGTGAATCTGTAATGTTTGTTGTTTGTCCTTATGATAATGTTTGTTTTGCATCTTTGTAATGAGTGCAATGAGTTTGTGGGTTTCCTCACAATCTCATTTAGGTTTAGTTGATAGGTTTTATGCATAGAAGGTTGGGTTTCTGTTTCTTCTGTTCCCTCTATCCTGTCCTTTCGGAGCAGTCTATCTTTATCAGCTTATATCTATGTTTATGGATGTTCAAAAATCATGGAACAATTCTGGACACAAGTAGACTTCATGATCTTTCTCTGAGCGCAAGAACCACCCTGATAGCTGTTATGGTTTTGGAGTTATGAAATTCACAAGTTGATGCATCTGTGCTGTCTGGAATCTGGAATAGTTTCTGTCTTCTGCTGTTTTCGACGACCTTAACTACAGAAATCTGGAAAAGTGTTCTACATGAAAGTTGTAGAGGATTTCATAATCTTTCCATAAAGGTAAACTGCAACTTCATTGGATAAACAGAGCTCGAGTTATAGCTGTTTTACTGCACTGCTGTTTTGCTACTCGCGAGAAATTTCAGAATTCTTGTTCTTACCTTTACATATGCATTTCTCTGGGATATCAGAAGTTGGTTATGGCTGTCAACATGCTGGGAATAATATGCAAGCTACCCTTTTGTGTTCTCTAGTCGATCCTTTCTTAAGGGGGGTAGTGCTTTGATCAACAGATGTTGAGGTTGCGAGTTGTCTCTCGTGGTACTTTATGAGTATGATCATCTATCCTTGCTCATGTTGTTTTTGTTGGTCACCTGATGACAGGAAATGTGGCACGCCATGAATCAGGATCCCTTTATGCCACCTCTCACTGATGATCACGAGTACAATGAAGCCGAGCACTATCAAAACAACGATGTTGAAGTTCAAGTTGGGAGTGATCCGAGTCAGAATCCACAACAACGAAAGCGAAAAAGAAAGTCAAAAAGAAGCTTACTGAAGCAAGTAGAGCACAGCGCAATTATACCAATGGAAGGTTGAGCAATATGGATATGGATAACATTCAAGGTGCTACAAAAATGGTTGGTGGTTACATTCAAGTGAGCTCAACACAAGTTTTTGCTCTGTTTGATCCCAGTGCTTCTCACTCTTTCATCTCAGTCGAGTGTTTAGAGACGAACAAGATGGCGAAGTGTCCAACAAAGAGGCCCTTGATAGTTCATACCCCAGTTGGAGAAATACAGGCAGATCAGATGTGCCCGAAAGTCAGTCTTGTCATAAACAAGGAAAACTTTACCGCAACCTTCATTGTTTTGGAGTCACTCAATATTCCTATGGTTCTTGGTAATGGATGGTTGTGTGCGCACAAAGGAGTAATTCATGGTACTCAATGCACAATGCTTCTAACTGCACCGTTGGGGAAAAGAATTGAGTATCACGGTTGTCAGCTTCAATCTGAGGAAGCTGATGACTTGCACAATGGAGTGCAGACTAAGGATGCTATCGTGGATAATGATGAGCATATAGCTAAGAACACAGATGGGAAAACATCTTCAGTGGAAGTCGATACACCAGACCATCTGGCAAATACAGGATATCCGGTCAAGATTCTAGAAACAGTCTGGAGAACTTTTAATGGAAGAATGTTTAAAGTGTGTAAAGTTCAGTGGAGTAACCTAAGTGAAGAAGAGGCAATGTGGGAAACGAGGAAGGAAACTGCAGACCAAGTTTCCACATCTCTTTGAGTTGTAAGCCAATCAAGTTAGTGATCAAGATAAGTTTGGGATAATCAAGGGTAATAATCTTTTCTTGGAATCTTTGTTCACAAGATATGATCATGAAACATCAGTGGTTTGATAAGCTTGGTATACAAGTGTGAAGTGAAAGTGTTATCAAGATCTTTTCTCGTCTCTCTCCGGTGCTCTGAGTCTCTCCTGAATCTCGGGACGAGATTCTCTTAAGGGGGGTAGATTTGTGACACCCTAAAATTTGCCCAATTTAAAAAAATAGGTGAAAATGTTCCTTTATTGATTTTGGTGAGCATTTAATCTAGGATTCAATAATTTTCACAAAATTAAACCAAGTTAGGAACATGTTCTTGCACTCATGCCTCTGCATTTTATTTCTGTAATGAGTGGTTATTGTCAAAATTTGTTTGAATTCAAAATAGATTTGAAAATAGTTTGAAATGCCTTGCAAATAAAAAGAAAAACTCTTTCCTCTCCTCTCTCCCCTCTCCCTCCCATTCGGCCTGAAGGCCCAGTCTACCCCGGCCCTGTTTCCTCCCGCTTTCTCTCTCTTTCTTCCGCTGGGCCAGACTCCCTCCTTTCCTCCTTGGCGGCCCAGCGACCTGGTCGGCCCAGCCGCGCATGCGCCTGCGCATCCGGCCACCTTCTCCCTCCCTCTCCCTCACTGACCTGGCGGTCCCGCGTGTCAGCCCTCTTCCGTTCCCCTCCGCGCGCTCCGTCCCGAGCAACCGCCGGCCGAATCACCCGCGCGTCGTGGGAGCGTCCGCGGTTCCTCCTTCGCCTATAGAGCAGGCAAGGCCGTCCTGCTCTCCTCCTTTCCCCAGTTCGCATCCGTTACTTCGCTTCGCGCAGCGCATCGAGCTCCGCCGTCTCTTCCGCGCCCGAGCTCCGCCGCTGCCGTCGATTCTCCATCTTGGCGTCCCCTCCGACCTCCGCCGCTTTCCCCGCGCATCACAGCAGCATCGGTGAAGTCCCCAAACCTCTTTCCCTTCTTCTCCATTGCGTTTCCCTTGCCCTAACCGCCGGCGAACTTGTGCAGAGCGCCGCTGCCCGTCGTTCGCCGCGGACCGCCGTCTCCGAGCCGTCCCTTCCGTTGCGATTCGCCGCGGTGAGGACCCCGGTAGACCCGCCTCTTTCCCATCCCATTCCCGTGGCCGCGAACGAGTTTCTAAGCCGAGCCCGTGAGCTCCACGGCACCGGCCATGGCGGGAGCGCGCCCGGCGTCGCGCGAGGCACTGCGACGTCGCGGCCTGCGCGCGTGCCCGGTGCCGCCGGTTCCCTTTCCCCCCTGGGATCTAATCCCGACCCTCCTATGTTGATCCGACGGCCCTAAATGACCCGTACCCCTTCGGGGAAGATTTGTTAAAGAGACCCCGGTTTCTTGTGGAATCAACCCGCAGTCCTTGGCAGGGTTGAAATTCGATTTAAAATTCAATTTAAAATCTGGTTTAAATTCAAACAAGTTTCAGCATATTTACAAGTTTGCCACTACACTAAAACGCTTATAAAATCCACGTTTTAGCTCCGTTTTGATCCGTTCAAATTGCGTTAGGTTCGTAATTTAGTGCTCTATCCGTTTATGTCCCTGTTACCCTGTTTTGGACCAGATCGCTGTAGGGTCCTAGCTAGCCAAGTTTAGGGCTTTAGAAAACCCCGTTTCGGCCGTATCTTTCGCGTCATAACCCCGTTTTCAGTGAACCAAATATCGTTGTGATCGTAGCGACACGTACTTCTGTTTTATCAAAGTTTTATTTTTGTTTTATTATGATTGATGTACTGTTCTAATCATAGGCTATGTTTGCTTTGCATGATTGTGTTGGATGTTTGCGTGGTGTTCTGTGATCGTATGTCCAGTCGGTGAGTTGTACGTTGGTGAATCAAGAAGAAGTTTGTGATCCAGAGATCGTGATCAAGAGTCAATCTTTGGAAATCTACAAGTCAACAGAAGAAGGATCTTGAGTTAAGGCAAGTATAGCAATCGAGTTTTCTCTTCGCAATCATGATCATGTTACTTAATTAATGTATGCATCGAATGATAAAAATGACTTATTAGCAACTTAAGAAATTATTTGTACAAGTGCCTTCGGGTTTTACAGTGCAACTGATGGGGGTTATATGGCTCTGGCTTTAGCTCAGTATGAGGACCTTTTCTAGCTTGTTAGAGGTTACCCTTGTGGCGCCAATGGGGGATAGCAGACTGGGGATTCCCTGTGACTGGTTGAATCACCCAGACTGACTAATGAAACCTAGCGGCCCTAACTTGCTAGACGAACCTTTGAAAAGCTTCATCGTGAACCCTGCCGACTTTCCTTGGAAGTGAGTTAAGAGGCTGATCACCTCGGGCGAAAGGGCAATTCACGTCTCACAGTGAAAGTGTACACCTTTGCGCAAAGTTTATTAAACTGATATATCAGCCTTGCTCAAGGACACGAGCGGCCTTGAAGACTTTTACATTAAGATTATGACTTTTGTTGGTTAACATGTTCATTATTTACCATTTTATGCTATTCATTGTTTACGTTACATTGATCATGAGACTTGGGATCTATATCACTTAATGCTATACTTGTTGAGTTCAACATGGACTCACTCTTGCTTTTCCCCCACACCCCAGTCTCCATCAGAGTCGCGCAGCAGAAGCGTGGTGTTGACACAGATGAGTTTCCTAGAAGGCCAATGGAAGTGCTAGGCATATCTTAGGCTTGTGGTCAACCAGTCAGTTGTTCCCTGTGAAGTTGGTGTCTCCATCTGAAGATCAGAGTGTCTTTCCGCTGTCTGCTCCTTGAGGTTAAGTTCTTTGTGTTTATACGTTATATATGAGCATTGTCTTTCGATATTACCCTTTATTTGTGGCTATATGTGAGATTTGACTTCCTGGGCTCACATATGGTGTATACCTGGTTTTGTCCTTAAAACCGGGTGTGACATAAAGCAAGATCAGGCTTTTCTATATTATAGATTGAATTTCATATTACTAGTTAAGAGACTTATTACACAAAGAATTTGCATATTGTTCATGTATGTGCTTTGGTGTCCACCTATTGCATATTGAACCTGTACAATGTTGTTTTGCACATGCTTCTTAATGCACTTGAAGATTGTACTTGTAGATTGTTAATTTGGGTTGTTGCATTGTAGATTGTTGGTTTCCATCTAGCTATTGGCTCATGAACTACTACGTTGCTTTTTATTTCCATCTTTCCGTAGAAATTGTAACCGATGGTTTGCATCTTATTAATGAATATATAGTTTGATATTTCTCTTATTTTGTGTTGAACATGTCGCTTTTTCCTGAATTTATAGATTGTCAGTTTTAATCTTGTCAGTTAGTATTCAGTTTACACCTTTTCCCTGAGAAAATCAATTCTCTCCTTTTCTAAGTGATGAAGTCTTAGATTGTCGGTTTTCATCTTGCTAGTTAGTAAATCTATAGCTTCTTGTTTTTCCTTTAGCATAACTAAGTTTTACCTTATTTGTTTACACCTTTTTCTCTTTGGAAATAAGTTTATGCCTTATCTCACTAAAGTTCTAGATTAGTAGTTTCATACTTCTATCTCATTGGTTAATGAATCTATAGTTATTAGTCATTTTTCCTTAGAATATAAATAACTTGCATTATAGTTTGTGCATCTATGCCATTTTCTCTTTGTGAATTTGTTCACATATTGTCTTAATCAAGATCATCTCATTGCTTAACAAACCTATAGTTTGTGATTTTCCCCTTATCGTAGTGAACTTTGTACCTTATCAGTTTGCACCTTATCTCACTGAAGTCATAGAATGTCAATTTTTATCTCGTTGTTTAACAAATCTATAGTTTGCCATTTACACCTTATTGTAAACATGTAGATTGTTTGGTATATTTTTTAACAAATTATTCGCACCTTATCTAAAAAAAATAATAGATTATAGGTTTTAATATTTTACTGTTTTCTCAAATGCACATGAGAGCTACCATTTTATTAATATAGAAAGTGTAGCAAGTATGAAACGAACCCCATACAAGGAAGCTACAACATATCATTTCATTATTAAATAAGAAAAAGCGACAAGTACAACAGTAACCCCACCCACTACTAGAGAAAAGGCCTTTGGGCGATAGACAGATTCGGCCATTAGTCTCGAATTTTTTTGTGTCCGGGACTAAAAGTTCTTTAGTCCCGGTTGGTAACACCAACCGGGACTAAAGGTTCCTTTTCCTCGAGGCAACCGGGACTAAAGGATCAGTGTTCTTTAGTCCCGGTTGGTAATACCAACCGGGACTAAAGGTAGGACCTTTAGTCTCGGTTGGTATTACCACCTTTAGTCCCGGTTGGTATTACCAACCGGGACTAAAGGACCTTTTAGTCCCGGTTGGTAACCCCAACCGAGACTAAAGGTCCTTCCAGACACAATTTAAAAAGAAGGAGTATCATATTATATCGGATGTGTAGTGTAGCTCAGTTGGTAACGCACGTGAAGGCTAACTGTGCGGTCTTGAGTTCGAATCTCCACAGCCACAACATTTTTTTCGTTTTTATTCCAGACCTTTAGTCCCAGGTTGAATACTGTAGAAGACTTTTAGTCCCGGAACCTTAGTCCCGGGTCCAGAACCGGGACTAAAGGTCCCTGAGACCCGGGACTAAAGGCCCATCCTCCAGTAGTGACCCCTTAAACCTAGATGCCACTCATCTAAAAATCTCCAATCTGGATAATCACTTACATGGACAAAGTACCATATTGTGTTGGAGTCATGGAACCCTAATGAAGAATTTTGTAGACAAGCATGCTCCTTCTACATATCATCATGCCATACACACCAATGTCTATGTTGCAACAACCCTTAATGAATTGTAACAATTCCTAGATTTCGTTGGTGCGTTGCTACAAATCTTACCATGGTGAACTTAGCCAAATTATATCTATTTACTAGTTCTATATCTATGGTGAACTTTACATATCCTACCATGGTGGATTGATCATATATATATATATTATATATATATATATATATACTAGTTATATTATTCTAATTAGCTTTTCTAATCATGGACTAATGTTAATCTAATATCTTGGATGAGTGCTTATAAAGTTATATTCCATGCCAACATCCATTTGTTCATATTTTTATCCTATGTTTGGTTTTTACAATTATTATCATATATTCTTCTTTTGCTTCCTGATTATAGTTGATCCTTTGTGTTAGATAGAAACCCCTAGTTGGTATGTTGTTGATCTTTGAGTTTGATGTAAACCCTAGATTACTCTTGGGGGAAATCTACAATTAGCATATATGTGAACCAACAATATAAGGTACCAACATGTGCATGACACCCCCCACCTCCTTCCTGTCACCACATGTCGGTCTAGCATTGCATCTCACCCCCTCTCACTAATGAAACAATATATCTAGGTTGCATTCATGTCATTTGAGACCGACGAGTAAGAAGTTATGGTGGTTGTTGGGCCCTGGTGGTGCAATAAGAGATGACATTCCCAAAGTTTACAAATATGCATGCATCTCAAATCGATTTGTTCCCTAGTGATGGTTGCATGCTTAGTCAGTCGTTGAGAAAGATTGGCGCACTAGTCTAACCGGCTTGGCCTAGCTTGTCTTCCAGGCTATCTAGCCTATATTACACAATCTGTGCTCTTTGACCTTCACCATTATTATTTGGACCCAAGGAAGTTGCTAGCTAGTAAGTTAGTTGATTTTAGTTCGAATGGTGTCTCTTCAATCTAATTAAATGTTCACTTCCTTTAGTCTAGTTGATGAAACCAACTTGGATCCAATGCTTGTCATGCTCTTACATGTATTTCTTGTCATGGATGTTTAAGGTAACAAGTGGGCCCACCATGGTGGGACTAGTCGTCTAGTCTTAAGAGGCCCAATGACTAGGGGGCTGACCTCAGTTGTCCCATTTTCTTCGAGAATGACCATGTATCTACAAAATCAATTTCACAAAACTTGTGGAACTTTATTAGTTCAAATAAAATATGTATATAATCTTAGTGCATGCCCCATTTATTCCCAATAAGTTGGCAATGGAGATAGTGTTCAACAATCTCTAATAGATAGCATGAGTATCTTCATTAGCCTTAAGAGCCTTGATTTCCTTATATTGATTCTTAGGAGTCACTTGTTTCTCATAAAGATCTTATTCATCATTTGAAAATGAAGTGCCATTTCTTGAATCTCTTAGAGCAACTCCAACGGTTTTGCAAATGGGTTTGACATTCTTGTTTTTGCAAAAACGTCTAAAAATCTCCTATCCAACGGTTTGGCAAATGAGCTTAGCATTTTTAGCAACTTGGCAAACACTGGGTGATATTTGGCATATATGCCAAGCTGCGGTTCGCTTGGCAATCGCCCCCACGTGCTACTCCCGCAAGATATTTCCCTCTCGCGTGCATAATTTTTTAGTTTTGCCAAGTCTAAATGCAAAACTATTGGAGATTGACTCTTTTTATCTTTTCCATATTAATTTGAGAGTTGGCAAATATCATATTTTGCTAAACAAAAAATGCAAAACTATTGGAGTTGCTCTTACTTGGCCATAATAAGGAACTTACGAGGTGACATAGAGAATAATAGGCTATTCGTTTGGGAACTGATGGTGAAGGGTTTGCTTATTCATTACTTGAACTTGAGTTTATGTCTTCAACATTTATCTATGTTGAACTGTGGTGTTAGGATCTTGCTTGTTCTTTATTATTCTTATTCTATTGTCCTTCTGATCACCTTCACATCAGCTTCACTTTAAGAATTTAGAGCTTGTTGCCTTTGATCTTGGTCTTGAAGCCCATTTTGTGTTGGGGGCTAACATGGTTGGCCACTTGCTAAAGATGCATGCAGATCTTCCTTTGTTAGCTCTTCATATTCACTTGAGGTGTTTGACATCATCACTTTCCTCATCTTCTTCTTTGTTTGAGCTTGAGCTTTTCTCATGTCAAATCTTGTTCTTGCAATTATGCTTGAGAGTTTTTGGTAGCAAAGGTGATGTTCTCTTGCATCTCGGCATGAATACCCATGTGAACTCATGAGCAATAATTTATTGGTAGTTTCATTGGGTGTTATCTTATTAAGATCTATCTTATGTAGGATGGTTATCACCAAGTTGTGTCATGTCTTGCATAGATATGGGATTATCTAACTCACATACTCACATTGCCCATTTGCTTCAAATCTAGACTGTTAATCTCATCAACAAGAATATTCAAGTGTGAGAACATGTCATGAACATTTTCATTATCATGTGGTCGAAGCTATTGAGTATCATCTCATGAACAAGAACATGATAATTTTCCTATTGCTCATCCTTTGTGCCTCTATGATTCCCATTTATAGTTTTCCCTATCTTAAGCATTTTCACAAGCAAATACACTATGGAAAACATTATCACCAAGGGAAAATGAAAATAAATCCTTAGCAATTGCATCTAATTTCTTCTCCTCTTTGTATTGAGCATTTTTCTTGACATCTCTATATGGAGCTATACATCAAGGCAATTTTCTCGAAGACAAGTTTTCACAAGCATTTTACAATGTGTAGAACCCTTAGCATTAAAGTGTGGCTCCCTTGCATGATCCATCCTAATAAGAACTAGGTAACTAAACACAAATCCAAAAAAAATTGCTTGGCCCCAACCTAGCTTGATGTATATTTGAACTATTTTCTTACTAAAAAGTGCATGGACGGACTCGAAAAGGATAGCCTATTGGATGGCCATTGCCATGATGTTTGAAGATACATGTCAAAGAACTGAAGCACATGGACTTGAAGCGCCCAAGTGCCGAAGAGCTCAAGTTAAGATAAAACCAGTTCAATTCGTTAGAAGAGCAATAGAAGGTTGCTTAAATGCGAAGAACTTATGGGCTTCTATTGAGAGCACTAGATATCACCAAGGAGGACTTACATAGCTTATAGAGATAAGTAAGACTCATCCAAGTTATCCAGCCTTGTGCATATAAATATGGGAGACCTTTTGTTTGGCATGCGATAATTCATAGTTTAGCTAACCTGTTTCTTGAAGTGCAAGTTATAGTCTTAGGAATTCGAACGGGCGGTGGGTGCGGATAATTCAAATAAGCAGCGGGTGCCGATTCACATAAGGAGGGCAGTGCAGTAGGGGAACTGCTGCTCGACGACGACTCGACAAGGCAGGCATGTGGTAGCGTCGTAGCGGCAGTGGCGCCATGGTTGCATGTTCTTCTTCAACTAGTTACACCAGTTCTCTCTTCAAGTTCTTGGTCTTTAGTTTTGATGGCCAACTAATTGTTTCTTTTCCCTTGACTCTCCTTGCACAACCGGAGACGAGCTCTTTGCCGAGCGTCCGGCGCTTTGCCGAGGGCCAACCCTCGGCACCATACGAAACTCGGCGACAATTCCTACGCCGAGGGTCGGACTCTCGGCGATGTCTGGCTGTCGGCAAAGAAACCCTATGCCGAGAGCCAAACCCTCGACGTAGAATGCACCATACGAAACTAGGTGGGGAGGAGGAGGAGGACAAGCTGAGGGGTAGAGAAGGAGAAGTGAAGTAGAGGGGGAGGGGAGCAGTAGGAGGAGAAGGAGAAGTAGAGGGGGAGGAGGAGAAGAGGAGAAGCAGAGGAGATCTCCTACAACCCCGACGATCCCGCCGACGCGTACACCAACTCCAGCGTCCACTCCCGCCTCACTGACTACTCAGAGGCGGCAAGGGCGGTCCATGAGGACGACTTTGATCCTGCCACCGCGGACCTGGACGGGAGCATCGTCATGAGGATTGGAGGAGGGAAGAAGCACGGGCGGTTCTGGCTTGGCGACGGCGTCATCGACATGGCCTCCACTCCCACTCTGTCCCAGCTCCGAGCACAGAGCACGAGCGGGAGCGTCCCCATACGCCCACGCCCGTCGCCTGCGCAGTTGCGGGTCGCCGAGCTTGAGGTTATTTCTATTTAACTCATCGTACATTGATCTTTAAATGTTTGCATTGTTCTAGCATTCACTTTGTATTATCGTAGGCCCGCCTGGAAAGAGAAAGGCGGGAGCGCCAGGTGTCTGAGACCCAGATGCGGTCACAGATGTCGGCCCAGATGGAGGCTCAAGCTAAGCAGATGGCGGAGCTCATCGCCTTCATGGCCTCCCAGGGCATGGCTGTGCCCCAGACGCTCATGGCTCCTCCACTGCCGCCTCTGGACCTCGGAGCTGCTCCTGTGAGTATCAATACTTCAGTGTTTCATTTTTTTCATTTCCTTGTCTGACATGACCTTTTGCAGCCTCCTCCGTCAGAAGGTTCGAACAACTGCCACGCTCCTGGATGGAACCCGACCGGGGGTCAAGCAGGCGGCAGTTCTCAGGGGTGGCCCGGTTGGCCGGGTGTAGTAGATTGAACTTTGGACTATCCTCGTGTGTCACTGAAGTCTCATGTTGTTGAACTATGTGATGTGAACTATGTGATTTGAGGACATATATGTTATTGAACTATGTGATGTGATATATATATGTTCTGTGACGTGAAATGTGATATATATGTGATATGTGATGAATGTGATATATATCTGTGTGATAGTGTCGGAGAAAAGGAAAAAAAGAACTGGAGCACAAAAATTGAAATTTACCCAGCTTTGCCGAGGGTTGCTCTCGGCAAAGAGGCCCTTTGCCGAGGACTATGACTAACCCTCGGCAAAGCTGAACCAGAAAGCCATTTCCCAGCTTTGCCGAGGGCTATGACCAAAGCCCTCGGCAAAGCTGGGGAGACCTACCGTAATTTCCAAGGGTTTGCCGAGGGCTTGGGTCATAGCCCTCGGCAAAGTCCGAGGTTTGCCGAGCGCCGGCTAAGCTAGCCCTCAGCGAAGAGGTCCCAAAAAAAATATTCGAACTTTCTTTGCCGAGAGCCGACCCCGGATAACCCTCGGCACAGAAAAATAATAATAAAAAAATTTATCGCTTTGCCGAGAGTTCGGCTCTCAGCACACGTAACGCCTTTGCCGAGAGTCGGCTTAGCCCTCGGCAAACCTACCGTCAATAGGGACCGCCATTAACGGCCACTTTTCTTTGCCAAGAGCCGGTCGGGACCCTCGGTAAAAGGTTTGCCGAGAGCCCGATAAATGGCCTTCGGCAAAGGCTCCTTTGCCGAGAGGTTTTTTGCCGAGAGCTCTTTGCCGAGAGCAGCCCTCGGCATAGGCTTCGCCGAGCGCCAGGTGGTCTTTGCCGAGTGCTAGAGGCACTCGGCAAAGCAGCCGTTTCCAGTAGTGTTGGTAAACCAAGCTCGGAGCTGATGTTTTTTCTTGTGTTTTGTGAAGCAAGCGATTCCTTTCCTCTGGAACAGCTGGCTGCTTTTCCTCTATTTCTAATGGTGTATGATGTTAGCAAAACAAAGGAATTCCAAAATGCTCCAATCCAAACAAGCTCTAACAGTATAAGTTTCACATGCCAAAATGCTAAATGATAAATATCACAGTAGACAACAACGTACCATAACCGTTTAGCCTAATTTGAATGGAATAATTCAATCTGTAGAGCCCGTTGGAGCACATGCTAGCAAATATGGAACGTACAAATCTTATTCTTCAGCTCTCTGCCAAGTTTAAATTGATTTGAGAGTGATTTACTAATTTAATTTGAAGGCCGAAGAAAAGAAAACTAAATAGAATGTATTTTGGTGCACTTGGCTAACAAGCAAAAAAGGAGCGAGGGTTCAAAGTAAAAAATTGATAACGTTGGATGTTGTAGTGATTGCACTAGATCTGAGTCTGGCATGCAGCCTTATCACACGTCACCGTGCACACCGGGCGCTGTTTGCCCAGAAAATCTTTGCCTGCCGAATCGGGTGCTGTTTTATTGATTAATGAGTACAGCATATGTAGTCCTGATCTGATTGTTTTGTATTACAGAAAGAAAGAAATACATTTATATCTTCCTCTTATTTCTGTTACAGTGAAAACAAATTAAAAGGTGGCTGGCTATAAAGCCAGTTGTGTACTCCGTATCGGAAATATAAGTCGGTTTAGGACAGCGACACGGTCTCAGAAGCATAAGTTTGATTACTTGTTTCTTTAAAAATATTTGTTGTAAAGTGGTATATGTATATTTTTATGAAAGTACTTTTCAAAATAAATTTATTTATATAATTTTTACATCTCTAAACTCAACAGTTTAAAAGTTATTCATGATTTATAGTTTCAATGTTTGACTCAAACCTTGTCCAAAACAACTTCTATTCCTGATACGGAGAGGGAGTATATATCTGTATGTTGTATAAGTGACGAACAATTTATATATGTGCATCTTGTACGATGGGTTTAGAAGTCTTGTTTTGGAAAGTTACCAGAGGCTTCTATAGGAGCTTACTGAAGCAAAATTGGGCTTTTAAGTATTGCAACTTATGAATTTTGTTGCTATGAAGTTCATTGCATAACTAAAATGTAGTTTGTCGGATTTGCGGATATGGTTCCTTAATATCGTTATATATAGATTATTGGGTATCCACCACCGGTCGTATACGAGCTTGAAGATTGTATGTTTGTGGCCAGTCATTATGCGCCCATTGCTTCATGGGTTTGCAGATTGTTGATTTGCGACTATTTCTTGAAGTGTTCTGTTGTTTGTTGATTTCCATCTTGGTTAATGAATTAGTAGTTGTTCGTCTCCTCTTTATCTTCTTGAATATCTTGTAACTTCACAGTTTGGGCATTTTTCATTTTTCAAAATGGTGTTTCACATTATCTTCTGAAATTGTAGAATATATATATCGGTGTGTACCGCCGTTTGTGTGCCATAGGTTGGACTCCAACAATAATCATTAGTCACCACAATACAAGCCTTATGAAGCATCTCACCTCACCAATAAAACTATTCGTGGTGGTCTGTTGTGGTTGATGACTTGATGCTTATATATTCGTAGTTTTTGTTGGGATCTGTCTGAGGTGATGTAATATATACGGGGAGTAAGCGAACTGAGCGTAGCTCAGCTGGTTGGGTTCTTTGTGGTGGAACCTGCCCACCCGGGTTCAAGTCCTCGACTTGACACGGGTGTTCGCATTTTCCTGGATTTATTCCAGGATTAACGGCGCTATTCTTTCAGTGGTAGGCGACGTGTCCATCGACAGCAAGGCGTCTGTGGTGACTTCGTCAATCTCGAGATTTGCCGGTCCAACTCGGTTCTTCGGAGGTGCTCATAGGGGTAGGGTGTGCGTGCGTGCGTTCATAGTAGGGGTAGAGTTAATGCTCGTGTGTTTGTGAGCGTCTGCGTTTGTAACTGGGTCTCGCAAAAAAAAAATATATACGGGGAGTAAGGTGAAAGCATGCAATGCAATGGAATGAGAATTCAAGCAAGACTCTTTTGTTCATCCTCTTGTGTTTTGCTGTTACTTGCTTCATTATTACCAATTTTCTGTGGGATGTATAGTACGTGTGCCAATTCTCGCGGTTGCGCCTTTGTAGAGTGAATTTCTAGATTGATGCAAGCTGCTTTTGTAATAGCTAACTAGGCTGATTATCATTACATATTATGCAAATCACTACTGATATCTGACCCTGAAAGTCAAGAGAAGTTTCAAAACTTATGACTCTGACAAGGGTATATATATATCCAGTCGTAGTTGCATTTTGTGTGGCTTGTGGATCTTTGCCTGCAGGGCACATATTGGAGGACATGAGATGTACTTCTCATAATGTACTTCTCAAATTTGGCCTACACATGAACTGTGAATAGTTTGAAGCCTGTTTGCATTCATCCGTAGCAATCATATCTGTCAGCATTACAATTTTGGTACTGACTTGAACCGAGATAAGCACAACAAAGCGCTACACAATATAAGAAATTGTGATTGGCTCACTTCAGCACAAGATTATACGTACTAGTACGCAGGGGCAGACCCAGGACCCTGGCTGTGTGCTGGCTGCAGCCAGGGTCCAATCCAATGATTTTTCACTACTACTTATTATTGATTTTAGCTTATTAACAATCTAAAAAATTAACCTAGTTCATGTATGGGAATTGGGTCCCGCGCGCGCCCCTGCTAGTACGTATATATAGGGCTGGTTCAGGGCCTGTTTGGAACGCAGGAATTTCACAGGAATCACGTAGGAATTTCACAGGAATCAGTTCAATTTCACAGGAAAAACGCAGGAATGGGAAAATTTTCCCGCGTTCCAAACAGGGCCTCAGTTCGCGAAAAATGTGGCGAAATGTTACTGTAGCACTTTCGTTGTTATTTGACAAACTTTGTCCAAACATGACCTAACTAGACTCAAAAAATTCGTCTCGACATGAACAGACCAAAAGTACAATTAGTTATTTTTTTTACCTACATTTAATGCTGCATGCATGTGTTTAAAACGGGTACTGCGCAAAATATTTTGGGACATTTTGCCAACTGAACGTGGCCATAACAACTATATATGGCAATAGGAGAGTGGCAATGCACTGCTAGTGCTAGATAGATGGGGCTCGAGAATCGAGTCACAATGCATGGTAATCTCCAACCCCGCGCCGGTCAAATTGACTCAAGTTTGACCAAGGTTATAATAAAAAGTATTAATATTTATGTCGTTAAATAAAATTATTATAAAAATATATTCTATTACTAATCTAATAGTATATTTTTTGTATTAAGAATATTTGTATTTTTATATAATTTCGGTCAAAGTTTGAAATGTTTGAATCCTCGATAAGTGAGAATTGCATGTTTTGTTGGACGGAGGGAGTACATGGACAAAGCTGGAGTTCCACCTATGATTGAGTCATGAAATTAAACCCTGAGATGTGCAGAATTTTTCAGACAAAAGCACGCATTGATTCTTGGCTCAGTTTAGATCATTATCGCGAGGCTTGACTGCGAGGTATTAAATTAACCTAGTCGACGAAGTCGTTCGTTCGTCGAGTAGCAGCAGCGGCGCCGCCGGCCCGTCGAATAGAAACTTGTCCAGCGAGCTTGGATTCCCCATCAGCAGGTTATCGTACACGACGTGCGTCTCCGGCGACCCGTCGATGGCGTCGAGCAGCAACTGGTCCATCTTGCCCATCGGCAATCATCACACCGCCAGCGTGCGCCTGCGCCGGTGGCGGCGGGGGCGGCGGGGTCGATGCGGGGTCCATCACCACCGTCCTCCACTGCGGGGTCGACGCGGACTTGCAATGGTGGCACTGCTTCTTCGACGAGTTCCGATTCCGAGGATGCAACAACGGCTTCCTCTTCCTCTTCTCTTTCTTCTCCTCCGGCGCCGGCGGCGCTGGCTCCGTCGTCGTCGGAGTCGAAGATGGATTCTCCCGCCTGGGGCTGGGAGGCGTCCCCTCTAGCAGGTAGGCGTCGAAATCCATCCAGCCGTCCGCCGCCGGAGACTCGGAGATGACCGTCGCCGTCGCCGTCGCCGGTGGTGGGAGGTGCACGTGGTGCACGTGCACCGGCTCCCGCGCCGCCTCGGCCGGCCTGTGCCCGATCCTGCAGGCGGTGCAGAGCGCGCCCAGCCCCTTCGGCTGCATCCTCCACTGTGGCGTCTCGGTCGCGCCGCACTGCACGCACCGCTTCATGCTCGCCGGTGGGGCAGCAGCCTGAGGAAGAGGAGCGTTCACCGCCTCGTACTGCTTCATGCTCGACAGCGGCGTGGGAGCGAGGAGCAGCGCCCCACAGGGCATGCCGACGAGGACCAAGTCGCCGAGGGGGCCCTCCGCCCCCATCAGCTCCTCCTCCTCCTCCTCCTCCTCCTCCTCCTCCACGCCAGCACCGTCGTCGGTCACGACCGCATCAGATCGCCCGGCTGTTTGGTCGCCTAGGCCAGGCATCTGGGGCTGTGGCTCGTCGGAGGCTATCGTCACCGTCGTCTCCGGTGGGCAGCGGCAGTGCTCCTGCTTCGGCATCGACGAGGAAGTCATGCTGCCCTCGCAAGTCTTGCCGTCTTGGTGTGTTTCCGAAACTGAAGCTGCGTTGCTTGGCCGGGTATAGAGATGTACCGGGAGGAATGCGTGGAGCGGCGTTTGGTGAGTGAGCACGAGTAAACACACCCTGTGTGGGACCCGCGTATCCTTCTCTCCCTAGCACCGTCCAGATGTCAACGGTCTTCCTTCCTAAATCCTAATAGTATACTATACAGGGCCTGTTTGAGCTGTTTTTTTTTTATCAAACGTCTTTTTTTCAAAATAGTTTTACTTATGAAGCTATTTTATCCTCCATTTACAAAATATAAGCTCAGATGAAACTGAAAAAAATAGCTTGGTGAAGCTATTTTTTGTCAAATATTTTTTTCAAAATAACTTAGTTTCACATAGAAAGTTGCTCATGAAGCTTTTTTTTTAAAAAAAAAACGCTTCACTAGTGAAGCTGAGTTGTGTCAAACAGAGCATAGTAAAAAAAAAACACGATTGTAAATTTGTACATAGTTAGTTGTATGATATAGATGAGACGAGTCGTCATCAAGAACAAGCCAACTGAGAATAATAGGAGTTGTTGGAAGGTAAGATTGTTTGGTTGTGTTTGGTTTAAAAACTGTGCTAATTTATTGTTCTTTTATTTCACAAATTTTTTTGTGTTTGGTTCGTAGAATAATATAGATTGATTTACTATCACCTTATCTCTCATGAGCTACAAATGGAGTAGTAGATAGAAGCATGAGAAATAGAGGCACAAGAAATAAAGTGATTCCACAAACTAATAAACTAAAATTTTGATACACCATCTCATCCCCTCATCCTAGATGAGGTGGTGTTCCAAACAACAACCCTAAGCCTATGGGAGCTTTCAATAGAAAGCTTACTCAAGCAAGATCAGGTTTTTTTCCATGGTTTTAAATAGCGAGCTAAGCTAAAGTGTTTAGCGTTTTATAAACTGTAATTAGCGGACTTAGCGGCAAATAGCGACAGAATTGTGCATGTAACGCAAATAGCGGCACAATTTTTTTCAAGCTATTTCGGGCTATAGCGGCACAAATAGCGGGCTATTTAATTTCCATATTATAGTTTGAAGTTCATGTTATTAGTTAAGAGACTTATTATTACACAGAGAACTTGTATATTGTTCACGTATGTGCTTTTGTGTGCACCTATTGCATACATTGAACTTGTGGAATGTTGTTTTGCACATGCTTCTTAATGCTTTTGAAGATTGTACTTGTAGATTCTTGATTTGCGTCTGTTGCATTTTAGATTGTCGATTTCCATCTATTAGCTAACAAAATGGTACATACTTACCATGAAAACTTGTAGCCGAGGATTTGCACCTTATCTCAATGAAGTTATAAATTATCGGTTTCCATCTTGTTGATTAATGAATACATAGTTAATTTGACATTTCTTCTTGTTTTGTGTTGAACATGTATCTTGTCAATTTGCAACATTTCTATTTGCATACCAGTTTGTGCCTTTTTACTCAACGAAGGCATGTCAGGATCTAATTGGACTATCCTTTGTTGAATATTGTGGCATCTTGCTCAGCTAGAAAATGGGATTGCCAACTTGTTTGGATGTCTAGCTAGCATACCTTGATTTTTGTGCTAGCAAGCTTTTCCTTGTTGGAGTAGGAGATCCAACATGGCAAGCTTATTGTTATTTGTGCTAGCCTAGTGAGGCAAAGTTAGGCAAGTTATCTCTAAAATTTATTTTGCCCTCTGTTTCCATCTTGTTCGTTAATGATCTATAGTTAGTTGTTTCCTCTAGCCATAAAGAACTTGTGTAGTTTTCACGCTATTTTGTCTTTGAAATTTGTTCGCGTATTACATTAAATAAGTCATAGGAAATCTATAGTTAACAAGGTATGCTACCATTATTAATAAAGAAAGTGCAGCAAGTATGACACTAACCCCATACAAGGGAGCTATAATATATCATTTCATTGAATAAGACAAAGTGACAAGTACAACACCAACCCCACCCCTTAAACCTAGATGACACTCATATAAATCTCTCCAATCTGGATAATCACTTTACATGAACAAGACAGGACTACCATATTGTGCTAGAGTCATGGAACCCTAATGCATAATTTTGTAGACAAGCATCCTCCCTCTACATATCATCATGCCATACACCAACGCCTCTATTGCATCCAACCTCAATGAATTGTATCAGTTCCTAGATTTTGTTGAAGTGTTTCTACAAATCCTACCATGGTGAACTTAGCTAAATTCTATAATAATAAAGATTGTTGGTATATATTATTCTATCCTAGCTAGATAATCTATTGCAAACTTTGATCCTGAGGTTGACAGGACTTATACTTCATTAGCACACCAGTTTTTGTTTTCATCTTCAAAGATGGGTGCTTCACCTACTTGGGTGACTGCCTCCACATTACTAGACGATACACGTTGGTATATCCTAGTCAAGGCTATCCAGCGAAGAGTTTTTTGAAGCTATAATTTTCTGGTGGCAGTAGTAGGGTGCTACAATTCGCTCCATCATTAGATGTGAATGATGCTCCTAGCTCCCCTTAGCTACGAGTATGACACGGTGACCTTGTTTGTCATCATTTAACTGCTGTCGTTGTCTAGTGCATGTGGTAACTGAAGTGTTGTTTGCCTAAAAATATTATGGTGTAAGGCGACATGAGTAAATGATTGTAGTTACTTGGCACGACACTTCCATCTTAATCTAGTGTCATAGACACATGTGCTTGTATTTTTAAAGTACCTGTAAGTTCATTTTTTATTTCTATTATAGAAAAACAAAGTGCCTAAAAGTTGTGTATGACTAGATGGTAGTGGATTCTTAAGGGAATCATGGCAAGGGTTTTTTGAAGCTCATGTTGGGAAGGAGGTTAAATACTAATATTATTGACAGTAGCAAGAAAATACACTCTACTGTAGTTGGACCAACTTACATTCTTCAACTTGCACCTATTTTATTACTTTTATATGACTTCTTTCTATATCCATTATGCAAATAATAAATTATGACTATCAAGTTGCATAAGGTTGAATACTATAGATTGGAAGAAGAATCTAAATGCATGCCAAATATTTTTTGTGAAGAATAATCTGGTGGAAAGTTAATTAGAGGTTTACTAACAAATTTATCATAGCAAGATTGAAGTGTTTTTACATATTGGAGTTTGCACTACTTTATATTACTAGTTAATGGGAGACCTTTGCATAATGAACATGCAGATTGTCAGTAATTTTATGGTGTTCCTTTGTAATTATTAGTGTCTGGTCGCCACATAATAACTTGTATATTGTCAGCTTGTGTGTCGTTGCTTGAAACATTTCATAACTATCTGTTTGTGTTTGTTTCTTAACACAATTTTACATTGTTAGTTGCACCTTTTTCTTAAACATTTGTATATTCTCTAGTTGTGCCATTACGTAATTATATTTATGGATTTGCATGCTTTCAGTATAACATGCTTTCAATTTCTCAATTTTCCTCCATTGCATTTAGATTGTCAGTTTTTGTCTATTGTAACTTGTTATTTCCATAATGCCTTAAAAAGTTTTAGCTTGTAACTTTGCGTCCTTTTGTCTTCAAATTGGTTCATTAGCCTTATCTTAAAAAGAATTTGTTAGTTTCCACTTATTAGTTAATGGTTTTGTAGTTTTTTGTTTCCCTTATGGTAAAGAACTTGCAACTTTTAATTTTCAATCCTTTTCCCTTTGTGAATGTGGACTATGTTGTTAAATACAATATAAATATATTCATTTTCCCATCTTTGTTAAGGAATTTTTAGTTCACTCTTTTTTTCAACCATTTCTCCTTTGGAAATCACTTATCCTTTGCTAAGTTTATAGGTTACATTTGAATAGTGATGATCAGTCATTGTTATGCAAGCCTTGTGATGCCCTACCTCACTTTACTACATTACTAGTATTTTTCTAACTGTTTATTTACATGTACTCATCAATTTCTTGTCTACAGGCTAACTTCCTATTATAACTGTGGGCAACAAGTTTAGTAAGATTATATTAATTGTGATTTAATAAAGGAAGTGTTGGGAAAGACACAAATTAAACTTAAAATTTATTGTAAATATAGAAAAATAAGGATAACACTAAAACTTTTGGTCACTCATAAAATTATCGAGAAAAATCACAAATACATCTTGTAGTGTCTTTAGTAGCAAACAAATTGATACTACAACCACTACAATTTTTTTGCTCCCACACAACCTTCCACTATGCATGGCAACACAATGACAACAGTTGGCAAGTCCCAACATTAAAACTGGAGCTCTAGAGGGGTTTATGGTTATGGAAAGCTCGTTTTTCTATTGTAGTGTGTGTAAAAAGAAAATGTGTAGGCCAGCCAGAACTTTCTGTTATGGTGGTGGGCAGACAGACATATAGTACGTTCATATTTTTTTCATAGTTCTGAATAGCCCACTATAGCACTACTATAGTTTTTTAGAGGGCATGCCGTTATGATATGATATTGACAATTGTTCCACTATTGCAGTTAATTACGCTTTAGCTCTGCTAAACATCTCTATTTGGCTTAGATGTGAAATTTATGTAGCGTTGTTAAGGAGGAAAATATTCATTTCTTTACTTTAGAGGTGACTAGAATCTATGCTTTAGCAAAAGGACCACTAGCCTATGGTTAGAGCACTTGATTAGCATCTACTAACATGCTTGGGTTCACTCCCGTGGGAGTGAATTAAACAGGCCTAAAAAAAAAAAATTATTAAAAAATAGGTTGGGGTTTCTCCTACTAATAACTTCGATTAAAAACAAAGAATCTATGCTTTATCGTTGTGTTCTTTACTTGATAATTAATGAAATGGACCATTGAAAATTTATTGACTTGTTTATTGTTGAATGTTGGATGAATATGAATTTTGATTATAGTCATAAGTATGTTAATTAATTGGATGACTAAAATAGTGGACATGTAGATTGACATGTTTTCCTAGAGCCCTGGATATGTATTTGAGTATTTATGTTCATGAAATGTTCTTAGTTCCATTTACCTATGCATAATTGGATAAGAATTTTTACATTTACTATATAAATCCGCTAAATGAAATAGCTTCCTTTACAGCCCACACTATAGATTTTTATAGCTTCTGGAGTAGGCTACCGCTAAATAGCTTAGCCTGCTACTAAAACCTCGTGTTTTTCTCTCATCTAGAAATTGCAACATCCCTATAAGATTATTCAAATTGAAATCAATAATGCTAACATAATGTCACACCCCATTTTTAGGATAAAACTGGGGCGGAAAAACTCATGTGTGCCCAGGAAACAACATCACACACATAAGTAGACAAATTACAAGAGTGGCATCATCACAGTGTTTATTACATCACGATAGTACTAAAACAGAGTCTTACAACATACTGAACCACAGATCACTGAACTGGTACACAGACTAAGCCACAGGGAAACGTCAACTGGGGGAAACAGCTAGCCTAGAAGTCTTCAGGAAAGTCGCCAACTGCACCTTCGTCTGTTACCCATCCGGGATTTTGCCCAAAAGAAGATAAACAACAAGCGTAAGTACTCCACGTACTTAGCAAGCTAACACAGGGTTCATGAGGCTCAAAAAGGCAGACGCTGTCTGACTGCAGATAGCTTTTAAGTTGGCCAAGTTTTAACATTAAGGTAAACGAATATTATGCTCAACCCTTAACCCATGATCCATTCGTCCAACAAAGGTAAGATATGACATCATAATGTACCAACAACATAAGTAACAATTGTTAAGTTTCATAGTTCCGCTAGTTTTCCGGGCCGCTCGTGACCGTGAGCACGGCTGTTATAACAGTTTTACACTCTGCAGAGGTGGTGCATCTTTACCCACAAGCCGTGTTACCCTTGTGCCCGAGGCGGCCAACCTCTTGATCCACTTCCGAGGTAGATCGGCAGGGCACACTATGAAGCCTTTCGCTGGTTCGTCTAACAGGTCAGGGCCGCTAGGTTTCCTTGGCAGGCAGATGTAGCAACCCCCCTTTTCTATGGCACAAGGCCATCGCAGCTATACACATAGAAACAGGAGCAGCCCTACACCCAAAGTGGCAAGCCCCTTTTGCGCCCTTTCGGGTCACCGCTGCCATATTAGACAAGGTCCAGTTTACTGAGCTAAAACCAGAGCCATATAGCACTCATGGTAGCACTGTCAATCCCAGCTTTTGCTAACCAAGTTTTATTAACCGTTTAACATGTATCATCATGAGAAACATATTCATCATTAGACTGGATCGTTTATAAGTCAGTTAGCACTAGCAAAACTACCCCACATGCATATATCCCACGGGAACAAGCATCATCACAGATCAAAAAGCTAAGTGGGTTTTCTAAGGTTGCTCATTTGAACACATGCATAAATGAGTGATTAAAGTAAAGTGTATAGGTAAACAAGGAGATCCCATGCTAACTTGCCTTGGTTGTCGAAAGGTTGATCTTCCTGCTGGTCACTGAACGAGGGGTCCTGGTCGTACCACACCGACTCACCGTCTACTCGATCACAACATCACCACGCATTACAGGTGCAAACATACACGATGCAAACAGAGCTATTATTAGAACAATACACCAAACAGTATTAAACTGAAATAAAACTTTGATAAAACCGAAGTACGCATCTCTACTGATCACAACAAGTTTTGGTTCATCGAAAACGGAGTTACGGCGTGAAAGATACGGCCGAAACGGTATATATAAAGCCCTAAACAAGATTAACTTGGACCCTACATCTAAACTGTCCAAAACCGACCAACAGGGACGTAAACGGATAGAGCACTAAATTACGAAGCTAACGCAATTTGAACGGATCAAATCGGAGCTAAAACGTGAATTTATAAGCAAAACAAACAGTGGCATTTCTGTAAATAGACTGAATTGCAATAGAATTTAAAAACCGAAATTAAATTGAATTTAAAACAAATCCAGCCGGCGGCTGGACTGCGCCTCATTTTCACCGAAACACAGGGCCTGGTTACAAGTTTTATAAGGCACAGGGAATAGTGGAAAAGGAGTGCGGGTTGATTCCTGTTTTCCTCGGGGTCTCTTTAGCAAAGATCACCCGAAGGGGTATCGACCATCCAGGGTCGTTGGATCGAGCGTTGGCGGACGGGATTAGGTTCCGGCCAGCAGGGCCACAGCGGGTGCCGACGGCGCGCACTGGCCGCGACGTCGCAGTCGCGTCGCGACGCCGGGCGCGCACACGCCATGGCCGGAGCAACCGAGCTCACGGACTCGGGCATAGATTCCATCACAGACCAAACCAAGCGGTCGGAGGGGTAGCGGAGTGCAAGGGGATCTCACCGAGGCGGAACGAAGTGGCGGAGACGGCTCTGGGGAGGCGGTCCGCGGCGAACGGCGGAGCACGGCGACCGACACGGCACCTGCTCGCGGAGTACGGCGGTTAGGGCGAAACTGAGCACTAAGAGAGAGGGAGAAGGTTCGGAGGCTTCACCACGACGCGGCGAAGCTCGGGGAAGATGAAACCGGCCGGAACGGCGCCAAAACGACGGTCGACGGCGGCGGGCGATGGCAAGATGTGGCGGCGCTGGTGCTCTGGTTCTGCTGCGCGTGCAAGCGGGTGCGAGCGAGGAGGGGGAACAGGAGGAGCGGGTGGGGCGGGTGCGCGTCCGCTCTATGCTCGGGCGGAGACGGGGTCGTGGGCGCGGGGCACGACGAGGAGCGGGGCGAGCGGGGCAGGCGGTTGCGTGCCGCGGCGCGGGACGCGCGGAGGGGAAGAGAAGGGGACTGACGCGTGGGGCAGCGGCGTCAGAGAGAGAAGGGGAGGGAGCGCGCGCGCGGGCCGACGGTTGCGCGGGGGGGGGCGAGCTCAGGCCGGCCAGTTGGGCCGCGGGAGAGAAGAGAGAGGAGGAGGGAGGCCCAGCGGAAACGGGGAGTGGGCACCGGGAAGCTGGGCCCTCGGGCCGATCGGGCCGAAAGCAAGGAAGGAGAGAGGGAGGAAAAATGAATCCCTTTTTCATTTGTTTCAAAGCATTTCAAAACCATTCCAAAGAAATTTGAATTCAAACTAAATTTTGACAAAACCCAGTCACTTCAATAAATCCAGTGCATCAGCATGAATGCATAAACATGTTGCCACCATAATTTTAATTCAACAAAAATTTATTTAACCCTAGGTTAAATGCTCACAAATTCATTATTAAATCACTTTCACCTATTTTGTTTTGGAGAAAATTTTAGGGTGTTACAACTCTACCCCCCTTAAGATGAATCTCGTCCTCGAGATTCGACTGGAGCTTACTCAAACAACTGGGGATAAGATTTCCGAAGATCTTCTTCTCTTTCCCAGGTAGCCTCTTCTTCTGTATACCGGTTCCACTGAACTTTGCACATCTTGATAACTCGGCTCCTGGTAACTCTTTCTGCTGTTTCCAAGATCTTGACAGGGTACTCTTCGTAAGTGAGATCCTCTCCTATCTTGATCTCTTCCAGGGAACTTGCTCTTCAGGTACTCTCAGGCATTTCTTTAGCTGTGAAACATGGAACACATCATGAACACCTGACAACCTCTCAGGTACTCGAGTTGATAGGCCACTTCCCCACGTCTGGCTAAGATACGGAAAGGACCTATGTATCTGGTGCCAACTTTCCTTTCATGTTAAACCTCTTTACGCTTCTCATGGGTGACACTTTCAAATACACATAGTCTCCCACTATGAAAACTAAATCCCTCCTGCGAGTATCTGCATAACTTTTCTGCCGGGACTGAGCTATCCTCAATTATCTCGGATCATCCTTACTTGTTCTTCAGCATTTCTAGGACATCCGGTCCGAACACTTGAGTTTCTCCTGTCTGATTCCAGAACAAAGGAGTTCTACACTTTCGCCCATACAAAGCTTCGAAGGAGCCATTTTCAGACTCTTCTGGTGACTGTTGTTGTATGAGAATTCAGCATATGGCAGGCTTTTATCCCAACTAGCCCCATGCTGAAGGGCACATGCTCTCAACATGTCCTCAAGATCTGGTTTATCCTTTCAGTCTGCCCATCTGTTTGTGGTGATATGCAGAACTGAAAGTCAGCTCAGTTCCCAAGGATTGATGTACTTGATCCAAAAGTGAGAAGTGAACTGTGTCCCTCTGTCAGACACTATTTTCTTTGGAACACCATGCAGAGACCACAATCCTCTCCACGTACAGTTCTGCTACCTTGCTCCAGAATAGGTGGTCTTTACTGGTAAGAAGTGAGCGACCTTAGTGAGACGGTCGACTATTACCCATATAGAATCATAGCCTCTTTGTGTGCGAGGTAAACCAGTAATAAAGTCCATTCCCACTTCTTCCATTTCCACTCGGGTATCTGCATAGGCTGTAACAGTCCTGCTGGTCTTTGATGTTCAGCTTTGACCTTCTGACAGGTGTCACATAGAGCCACATATTCTGCTACATCTCGTTTCATACCATACCACCAGTATTTTTTCTTTCAGATCCAAGTACATTTTGGTGCTACCAGGGTGAATGGAGTAGGCAGATTCATGTGCATCCCGCAAAATGGCATCACGGATAGCCTTCACTTCGGGCACACATATCCTTTTTCCAAACCATAGAGTCCCATTATCATCCATCCGGAATCCTGGTGCCTTTCCAAGCACTATGTTTTCTGCTATCTCTTTCAACTTCTCATCTTTCAACTGTCCCTCGCGGATTTCTTTCTCCAAGGTAGGTTCAACAGACATTTCCACCACATTGTTGGCAAAACATAGATTAAGGTATGCCATTTCAGCTCTCAACTCTCACTGCTGACATGCGTTCCACTTGCAGACCGTTTGCGTAGGTTTTTCTGCTCAAGGCATCGGCCACGACATTGGCCTTTCCTGGGTGATAATGTACCTCTAGATCATAGTCTTTGATTAATTCTAACCAACGGCGTTGCCTCAAGTTCAGATCTGACTGAGTAAATATATACTTCAGACTTTATGATCCGTATACACGTCACACTTATGCCCAACCAGATAATGTCTCCATATCTTCAGAGCATGGACCACAGCTGCTAACTCAAATCATGAGTTGGATATTTCAACCTCGTGCTTCCTAGGCTGTCTAGAGCGTAGGCAACACTACTCTTCCTTCTTGTCATCAGAACCATCCAAGTCCCGACAGATGCACACAATAGATGGAGAAACTTTTATTCAATCCTGGAAGAACTAGAACTGGTGCGAGGTCAATCTCTTCTAAACTCTTCAAAGTTTGCTGGCATTTATCAGACCCGCACAAACTTAGCGTTCTTCTCTAACAAGGCAGTCATAGGCTTTGCGAGCTTGGAGAATCCTTCAATGAACCTTCTATAATACCCGGCCAAACCCAGGAAACTTCGGATTTCACTGGCATTAGTTGGCGGATTCCAATCCAACACATCTTGCACCTTGCTAGGATCAACGGATATACCTCCGTTAGAGACAACATGCCCTAAGAAAGAGACTTCTTTCAGCCAAAATTCACACTTGCTCCTCTTGGCATAGAGCTGATGCTCTCTTAACTTTTGCAAAACCATCCTCAGATGTTCCGCGTGTTCCTCCTCTGTTTTAGAGAACACTAGAATATCGTCTATGAATACCACCACGAACTTGTCTAAGTATTCCATGAACACTTTATTCATCAGATACATGAAGTAGGCTGGGGCATTGGTCAGTCCAAAAGACATCACTGTATACTCATACAGTCCATACCGCGTGGTGAAGGCGGTCTTAGGAATGTCTGAGTTCCGGATTTTCAACTGGTGATACCCAGATCTGAGATCTATTTTAGAGAACACACATGCTCCTCTAAGCTGGTCAAATAGATCGTCTATCCGGGTAGAGGGTATTTGTTTTTAATGGTAACCTCATTTAAAGACCTATAGTCCACACACATCCTCTGGCTACCATCTTTCTTATCCACAAAGATCACTGGTGCTCCCCAAGGAGAAGCACTAGGACGTATATACCCTTTCTCTAACAACTCCTTAAGCTGTTTCTTAAGTTCTTCTAATTCATTTACCCCCATTCTATAAGGTCTCTTAGATATTGGTGCAGTTCCAGGCAATAATTCAATAATGAACTCAACATCGCGATCAGGTGGCATACCTGGCAGATCATCAGGAAAGACATCAGGGAACTCGTCCACCACCCGATCTTGCTCTGCACCACTCGCATCCATCTGGTTGACCGTGGCAGTTGGCTGCTCTTTTAACACCACTTGCACACAGATTCTGTCTCCCTTAGGTGTAGTTACAACAACTGACCTTTCTTGACACTGAATGACAGCCCCATGTTGCTTCATCCAGTCCATACCCAAGATGAGATCTATACCTGCTGTTCTTAGCACTATAGGCTTTACTTTAAAGTCTACCCCCCTTAGGTTGACACTAGAGGTGGGGCTCCAAAAATTTGCAGGCATACTACCCCCTGGTGAGTTTACTATGATTGTTTCTTTCATTGCACACAAAGGCACACCATGCATTCTAACAAACGACTGTGAAATGAAAGAATGCGAAGCACCAGAATCAAAAAGTATGGTTGCTGGGATTGAGTTGATGCTGAACGTACCCATCATAACATCCGGTGCATCCAGGGCACTCTCGGCAGCTACATGATTCACCCGTCCAGTGTGAGGTGGGCGAGCATTCTGCTTCTGAGCTCCTGCCTGGTTCTGTGAGGCCTGGGGGTTCTGCTTCTTGGGGCACTGGTGAGCGTAGTGTCCTGACTCCCCGCAACGGTAACATGCGTTGGGGTTCTGCTGAGCTGCATTCTTCATGGGGGCGGGGTTGGGTGTTCCCTGGCGTGATGCTTGGCTGCTCTGCTGTTGCTGGTACCTCTGTCCTCCTGGCTGCTGCTGGTAGCGCTGACCACCTGACTGCTGTTGGTATGAAGGCGCTGCGGGTTCTGGTTGCCCTGGGGGTACTGTCCCCTGTTCCACTGGTTGCCTTGACTCCTCTGGGGGTAACCTTGCTGTGGGTTGATTCGGGGACGAGTGTTGCTCCCCGATGACTGGCCTTGGAAGCTTCTTTTCTTTGCTTCCATTTCCTTCCTCTTGTTGTCAATAACTATCGCCCTATTGACCAGGGCCTGATAGTTCGGGTAGGTGTTGGACATCAACTGGAGTTGCAACCCATCATACACCATTCAAGAAACGGCGCTGTTTGTCCTTGTCGTTAGCCACATCCTGAGGGGCATAACGCGATAGCTGAGCAAACTTGTCGCGGTACTGCGCCACTGACATGGACCCTTGCTTCAGAGAACGGAACTCCTCTTGCTTCAGTTCCACGAGACCATCCGGGATGTGATAGGATCGGAAGTTCTCCTTGAATTCCTGCCATGTAACAACTGGGGCATCTTGGGGACGGCCGAACATGAACGCATCCCACCAGTCCTGTGCAGCTCCCTGCAGTTGCCCAGAAAGTAGAGCACCTTCTCATAATCGGTGCACTGGGCGATGTTCAGCTGTTTTTCAACTGCACGGAGCCAGTCATCCGCCTCCAGAGGTTCAGAGGCGTGAGTGAACACAGGTGGATGGCCCTTCAGGAACTCTCCTCGACGGTCCCTGACTTGAAGAGGTTGAGGTGCGGCAGCGGGCGCCTGATCCAGGCGGTTCATCATGGCATGCATAAGTTGATTCTGCGTGGCCATCAACTGCTCGATGGTCACTGGCGGCGGTGGCGGTGGCGGGTCCATAGGAGCACCACGCCACGGCCACGGCCTCTCCCGCGTCCACCCCTTGCTGCCATCTGCTCACCAACAAATGCGCAAGAGTTAGACCTTTATATCCAACATAGAAAGTATATATGAACATAAATGAACATTGCTGAAATTTTCGGTGCACATCCTTGTCGACAGCAGCACACTAAAACGGGCATAACCATCTTGAGTTACAGAAATCCAACCGGGATGAACCAGACATCGTTGGAAAGCTTAAGAAACCAGCTACAACTTTCGTATAGAACACTTTTTCAGATTCGTCCAGATTCTGGGTCGAAAACAGCATTGAACAGGACCTGTTCTGGATGACAGACTGCGCAGAAACATCGACTTTAAACAGGCTTATCTCCTAGATCCGAACAGATAAAGACTTGGTTCCAGATTTGTTTGAAAGGTACATCAGTCTAGATACTCCCACAAAAATTTCACAATTTTTGGGGTCACGGATTAAGAGATACACAGCTTTAAACACAGGCTGCTCCAGAAAACAGCAACACAGAAAGAGGTAAACAACTTTATATGCCACAAGAAGGTTTTTAACTTGGAGAAGCACAACATAACTTGTACTTTACCACACACAGACAAAGATCCAAACAAACATAGTTCACCAACATAAGTAACACAAACACCACAGGTTCACATAACACAAACTGAACTTAAAACAACGTGTCTACACGAGATAACTGATCATAGAAGACAAGCTACTGGGCTCCACCGGGGGCGTCGTTGGCTCTGTACTTCTTCTTGTAAATGGCTGCATAGTCTAGCTCACCGCGAAGGTAATCCACTTCGCGCTCCAAACGCCTTATCACCTTCTGAGCCGCACGCAGGTCATCTTGCACCTTGTCGGCCTTCCTATGCACCTCGTAGGCATGCTGAGCAGTAGAGACCAGAACCGGGTACTCCACTGGAGGAAGCAGGGTTCGCCACGAGCCCTCCATGTCACTTTGGGGCAGGTAGCGGTAGCGATCATTCCTCATCATCTGGAAGCGAAGGCCATGGTAGTGCAGGTAAGCATCCTGCGCCGCGTCCTCCATACTTGCGAGGGCATCACCACGCTTGGTGGTAGTCCTGTGAGCTGACTCTATAACATGGGCTTGATCAGCAGCCTTCCAACCTGTAACCATCAGGTCGGACTTCCAGTATGTAGCCTCCAAAGGGTGGGTATACTCGCCGCAGTGGTACTGGAGCTTAGCCTCCATCTCAGGGTAGTACTCCTCCAGCAGACGAACCAGCACTATGATAGTATGCTGTCTCGTCGGGCTTCTTGAACATGAAGCGACGATCCCAACCAAGGTCTTCCACCACCTGCGCTGCTGGAGAGGCAGGGGGTGCTGGTGCCGAAGCTGACGAGGCGGCGGGAGAGTGTACCACAGGGTACACTGGCACGAAGGCTGGTGCCGCAGGGGCTGGTGGAGCGTCAGGTGCTGCAGGAGCGGGTGCCTCTGGAGCAGGGACCTCAGGCGCTGGCGCCTCAGGCACAGGCTCCACTGGGACTGGCACCTCCGGAGCAGGCACCTCCGGAGCTGGAGACTCGGGAACTGCTGCAGGGGGCGGTGGTGGTGCCGCTAGCTCCTCAGAAACTGCTGGAGTAACGGTCAACTCTTCGTCCTCCATGAAGACGGCGTTGGAGGAGCTGGAAGAACCATCACTGTCGGGGATGTGAACCACAGGGGGAGCAGGCTGGCTGGTGAAAAGAGCACGGTAGGCACGGGTGTTCATGCGAGGCATCCTGACGTTATAAACAAGATAAGATAAGCGGAACAATTAGTTTTATGCAATAGAATAAGAATAAGAAGCAGGTATAAATTTTAATAAAGTAACAAGTTAATAAAATAAGCATGAGCAGGTAACAAAAGGTGTTAGACGTCCATTTCCTAGCTAGGCTTGCGTCCTACAGTCAACAAAGCTTTGATACCAATTTGTCACACCCCAATTTTAAGGATAAAACTGGGGCGGAAAAACTCATGTGTGCCCAGGAAACAATCACACACATAAGTAGACAAATTACAAGAGTGGCATCATCACAGTGTTTATTACATCACGATAGTACTAAAACAGAGTCTTACAACATACTGAACCACAGATCACTGAACTGGTACACAGACTAAGCCACAGGGAACGTCAACTGGGGAAACAGCTAGCCTAGAAGTCTTCAGGAAAGTCGCCAACTGCACCTTCGTCTGTTACCCATCCGGGATTTTGCCCAAAAAGAAGATAAACAACAAGCGTAAGTACTCCACGTACTTAGCAAGCTAACACGGGTTCATGAGGCTCAAAAGGCAGACGCTGTCTGACTGCAGATAGCTTTTAAGTTGGCCAAGTTTTAACATTAAGGTAAACGAATATTATGCTCAACCCTTAACCCATGATCCATTCGTCCAACAAAGGTAAGATATGACATCATATGTACCAACAACATAAGTAACAATTGTTAAGTTTCATAGTTCCGCTAGTTTTCCGGGCCGCTCGTGACCGTGAGCACGCTGTTATAACAGTTTTACACTCTGCAGAGGTGGTGCATCTTTACCCACAAGCCGTGTTACCCTTGTGCCCGAGGCGGCCAACCTCTTGATCCACTTCCGAGGTAGATCGGCAGGGCACACTATGAAGCCTTTCGCTGGTTCGTCTAACAGGTCAGGGCCGCTAGGTTTCCTTGGCAGGCAGATGTAGCAACCCCCCTTTTCTATGGCACAAGGCCATCGCAGCTATACACATAGAAACAGGAGCAGCCCTACACCCAAAGTGGCAAGCCCCTTTTGCGCCCTTTCGGGTCACCGCTGCCATATTAGACAAGGTCCAGTTTACTGAGCTAAAACCAGAGCCATATAGCACTCATGGTAGCACTGTCAATCCCAGCTTTTGCTAACAGCAAGTTTTATTAACCGTTTAACATGTATCATCATGAGACATATTCATCATTAGACTGGATCGTTTATAAGTCAGTTAGCACTAGCAACTACCCACATGCATATATCCCACGGGAACAAGAGCATCACAGATCAAAAAGCTAAGTGGGTTTTCTAAGGTTCTCATTTGAACACATGCATAAATGAGTGATTAAGTAAAGTGTATAGGTAAACAAGAGATCCCATGCTAACTTGCCTTGGTTGTCGAAAGGTTGATCTTCCTGCTGGTCACTGAACGAGGGGTCTGGTCGTACCACACCGACTCACCGTCTACTCGATCACACATCACCACGCATTACAGGTGCAAACATACACGATGCAAACAGAGCTATTATTAGAACAATACACCAAACAGTATTAAACTGAATAAAACTTGTTGATAAAACAGAAGTACACATCTCTACGATCACAACAAGTTTTGGTTCATCGAAAACGGAGTTACGGCGTGAAAGATACGGCCGAAACGGTATATATAAAGCCCTAAACAAGATTAACTTGGACCCTACATCTAAACTGTCCAAAACCGACCAACAGGGACATAAACGGATAGAGCACTAAATTACGAAGCTAACGCAATTTGAACGGATCAAATCGGAGCTAAAACGTGAATTTTATAAGCAAAACAAAACAGTGGCATTTCTGTAAATAGACTGAATTGCAATAGAATTTAAAACCGAAATTAAATTGAATTTAAAACAAATCCAGCCGGCGGCTGGACTGCGCCTCATTTTCACCGAAACACAGGGGCCTGGTTACAAGTTTTATAAGGCACAGGGAATAGTGGAAAAGGGAGTGCGGGTTGATTCCTGTTTTCCTCGGGGTCTCTTTAGCAAAGATCACCCCGAAGGGGTATCGACCATCCAGGGTCGTTGGATCGAGCGTTGGCGGACGGGATTAGGTTCCGGCCAGCAGGGCCACAGCGGGTGCCGACGGCGCGCACTGGCCGCGACGTCGCAGTCGCGTCGCGACGCCGGGCGCGCACACGCCATGGCCGGAGCAACCGAGCTCACGGACTCGGGCATAGATTCCATCACAGACCAACCAAGCGGTCGGAGGGGTAGCGGAGTGCAAGGGGATCTCACCGAGGCGGAACGAAGTGGCGGAGACGGCTCTGGGGAGGCGGTCCGCGGCGAACGGCGGAGCACGGCGACCGACACGGCACCTGCTCGCGGAGTACGGCGGTTAGGGCGAAACTGAGCACTAAAGAGAGAGGGAGAAGGTTCGGAGGCTTCACCACGACGCGGCGAAGCTCGGGGGAAGATGAAACCGGCCGGAACGGCGCCAAAACGACGGTCGACGGCGGCGGGCGATGGCAAGATGTGGCGGCGCTGGTGCTCTGGTTCTGCTGCGCGTGCAAGCGGGTGCGAGCGAGGGAGGGGGGAACAGGAGGAGCGGGTGCGGGCGCGTCCGCTATATGCTCGGGCGGAGACGGGGTCGTGGGCGCGGGGCACGACGAGGAGCGGGGCGAGCGGGGCAGGCGGTTGCGTGCCGCGGCGCGGGACGCGCGGAGGGAAGAGAAGGGGACTGACGCGTGGGGCAGCGGCGTCAGAGAGAGAAGGGGAGGGAGCGCGCGCGCGGGCCGACGGTTGCGCGGGCGCGGCGAGCAGGCCGGCCAGTTGGGCCGCGCGGAGAGAAGAGAGAGGAGGAGGGAGGCCCAGCGGAAACGGGGAGTGGGCACCGGGAAGCTGGGCCCTCGGGCCGATCGGGCCGAAAGCAAGGAAAGGAGAGAGGGAGGAAAATGAATCCCTTTTTCATTTGTTTCAAAGCATTTCAAAACCATTCCAAAAGAAATTTGAATTCAAACTAAATTTTGACAAAACCCAGTCACTTCAATAAATCCAGTGCATCAGCATGAATGCATAAACATGTTGCCACCATAATTTTAATTCAACAAAAATTTATTTAACCCTAGGTTAAATGCTCACAAATTCATTATTAAATCACTTTCACCTATTTTGTTTTGGAGAAAATTTTAGGGTGTTAAGTACAACTCTACCCCCCTTAAGATGAATCTCGTCCTCGGATTCGAACTGGAGCTTACTCAAACAACTGGGGATAAGATTCCGAAGATCTGGTCTTCTCTTCCCCAGGTAAGCCTCTTCTTCTGTATGACCGTTCCACTGAACTTTGGGGCCTCTTGATACTCGCTCCTGTAACTCTTCGCCTGTTTCCAAGGGGGGTCTTGACAGGGTATCTTCGTAAGTAGATCCTCTCCTATCTTGATCTCTTTTCCGGGGAACTTGCCTTCAGGTACTCTCAGGCATTCTTTACGTGAAAATGGAACACATCATGAACACCTGACAACCTCTCAGGTAACTCGAGTTGATAGGCCACTTCCCCCACGTCTGGCTAAGATACGGAAAGACCTATGTATCTGGGTGCCAACTTTCCTTCATGTTAAACTCTTTACGCTTCCATGGTGACACTTTCAAATACACATAGTCTCCCACTATGAAAACTAATCCCTCCTGCGAGTATCTGCATAACTTTCTGCCGGGACTGAGCTATCCTCAAGTTATCTCGGATCATCCTTACTTGTTTCTTCAGCATTTCTAAGGACATCCCGTCCGAACACTTGAGTTTCTCCTGTCTGATTCCAGAACAAAGGAGTTCTACACTTTCGCCCATACAAAGCTTCGAAAGGAGCCATTTTCAGACTCTTCTGGTGACTGTTGTTGTATGAGAATTCGCATATGGCAGGCTTTTATCCCAACTAGCCCCATGCTGAAGGCACATGCTCTCAACATCCTCCAAGATCTGGTTTAATCCTTTCAGTCTGCCCATCTGTTTGTGGGTGATATGCAGAACTGAAAGTCAGCTCAGTTCCCAAGGATTGATGTACTTGATGCCAAAAGTGAGAAGTGAACTGTGTCCCTCTGTCAGACACTATTTTCTTTGGAACACCATGCAGAGACCAATCCTCTCCACGTACATTCTGCTAACCTTGCTCCAGAATAGGTGGTCTTTACTGGTAAGAAGTGAGCGACCTTAGTGAGACGGTCGACTATTACCCATAGAATCATAGCCTCTTTGTGTGCGAGGTAAACCAGTAATAAAGTCCATTCCCACTTCTTCCCATTTCCACTCGGTATCTGCATAGGCTGTAACAGTCCTGCTGGTCTTTGATGTTCAGCTTTGACCTTCTGACAGGTGTCACATAGAGCCACATATTCTGCTACACATCTCGTTTCAACCATACCACCAGTATTTTTCTTTCAGATCCAAGTACATTTGGTGCTACCAGGGTGAATGGAGTAGCAGATTCATGTGCATCCCGCAAAATGGCATCAACGGATAGCCTTCACTTCGGGCACACATATCCTTTTTCCAAACCATAGAGTCCCATTATCATCCATCCGGAATCCTGGTGCCTTTCCAAGCACTATTTTTTCTGCTATCTCTTTCAACTTCTCATCTTTCAACTGTCCCTCGCGATTTCTTTCTCCAAGGTAGGTTCAACAGACATTTCCACCAATTGTTGGCAAAACATGATTAGGTATGCCATTTCAAAGCTCTCAACTCTGCTGACATGCGTTCCACTTGCAGACCGTTTGCGTAGGTTTTTCTGCTCAAGGCAGCGGCCACGACATTGCCTTTCCTGGGTGATAATGTACCTCTAGATCATAGTCTTTGATTAATTCTAACAACGGCGTTGCCTCAAGTTCAGATCTGACTGAGTAAATATATACTTCAGACTTTTATGATCCGCCGTATACACGTCACACTTATGCCCAACCAGATAATGTCTCCATATCTTCAGAGCATGGACCACAGCTGCTAACTCCAAATCATGAGTTGGATAGTTCACCTCGTGCTTCCTTAGCTGTCTAGATGCGTAGGCAACTACTCTTCCTTCTTGCATCAGAACACATCCAAGTCCCAGACGAGATGCATCACAATAGATGGAGAAACTTTTATTCAAGTCTGGAGAACTAGGACTGGTGCTGAGGTCAATCTCTTCTTAAACTCTTCAAAGTTTGCTTGGCATTTATCAGACCACACAAACTTAGCGTTCTTCTCTAACAAGGCAGTCATAGGCTTTGCGAGCTTGGAGAATCCTTCAATGAACCTTCTATAATACCGGCCAAACCCAGGAAACTTCGGATTTCACTGGCATTAGTTGGCGGATTCCAATCCAACACATCTTGCACCTTGCTAGGATCAACGGATATACCTCCGTTAGAGACAACATGCCCTAAGAAAGAGACTTCTTTCAGCCAAAATTCACACTTGCTCCTCTTGGCATAGAGCTGATGCCCTCTTAACTTTTGCAAAACCATCCTCAGATGTTCCGCGTGTTCCTCCTCTGTTTTAGAGAACACTAGAATATCGTCTATGAATACCACCACGAACTTGTCTAAGTATTCCATGAACACTTATTCATCAGATACATGAAGTAGGCTGGGGCATTGGTCAGTCCAAAAGACATCACTGTATACTCATACAGTCCATACCGCGTGGTGAAGGCGGTCTTAGGAATGTCTGAGTTCCGGATTTTCAACTGGTGATACCCAGATCTGAGATCTATTTTAGAGAACACACATGCTCCTCTAAGCTGGTCAAATAGATCGTCTATCCGGGGTAGAGGGTATTTGTTTTTAATGGTAACCTCATTAAAGACCTATAGTCCACACACATCCTCTGGCTACCATCTTTCTTATCCACAAAGATCACTGGTGCTCCCCAAGGAGAAGCACTAGGACGTATATACCCTTTCTCTAACAACTCCTTAAGCTGTTTTCTTAAGTTCTTCTAATTCATTTACCCCCATTCTATAAGGTCTCTTAGATATTGGTGCAGTTCCAGGCAATAATTCAATAATGAACTCAACATCGCGATCAGGTGGCATACCTGGCAGATCATCAGGAAAGACATCAGGGAAACTCGTCACCACCCGATCTTGCTCTGCACCACTCGCATCCATCTGGTTGACCGTGGCAGTTGGCTGCTCTTTAACACCACTTGCACACAGATTCTGTCTCCCTTAGGTGTAGTTACAACAACTGACCTTTCTTGACACTGAATGACAGCCCCATGTTGCTTCATCCAGTCCATACCCAAGATGAGATCTATACCTGCTGTTCTTAGCACTATAGGCTTTACTTTAAAGTCTACCCCCTTAGGTTGACACTAGAGGTGGGGCTCCAAAAATTTGCAGGCATACTACCCCCTGGTGAGTTTACTATGATTGTTTCTTTCATTGCACACAAAGGCACACCATGCATTCTAACAAACGACTGTGAAATGAAAGAATGCGAAGCACCAGAATCAAAAAGTATGGTTGCTGGGATTGAGTTGATGCTGAACGTACCCATCATAACATCCGGTGCATCCAAGGCACTCTCGGCAGCTACATGATTCACCCGTCCAGTGTGAGGTGGGCGAGCATTCTGCTTCTGAGCTCCTGCCTGGTTCTGTGAGGCCTGGGGGTTCTGCTTCTTGGGGCACTGGTGAGCGTAGTGTCCTGACTCCCCGCAACGGTAACATGCGTTGGGGTTCTGCTGAGCTGCATTCTTCATGGGGGGGGTTGGGTTGGGTTCCCTGGCGTGATGCTTGGCTGCTCTGCTGTGCTGGTACTCTGTCCTCCTGGCTGCTGCTGGTAGCGCTGACCACCTGACTGCTGTTGGTATGAAAGGCGCTGCGGGTTCTGGTTGCCCTGGGGGTACTGTCCTGTTCCACTGGTTGCCTTGACTCCTCTGGGGGTAACCTTGCTGTGGGTTGATTCGGGGACGAGTGTTGCTCCCCGATGACTGGCCTTGGAAGCTTCTTTTCTTTGCTTCCATTTCCTTCCTCTTGTTGTCAATAACTATCGCCCTATTGACCAGGGCCTGATAGTTCGGGTAGGTGTTGGACATCAACTGGAGTTGCAACCCATCATACAGACCATTCAAGAAACGGCGCTGTTTGTCCTTGTCGTTAGCCACATCCTGAGGGGCATAACGCGATAGCTGAGCAAACTTGTCGCGGTATGCGCCACTGACATGGACCCTTGCTTCAGAGAACGGAACTCCTCTTGCTTCAGTTCCACGAGACCATCCGGGATGTGATAGGATCGGAAGTTCTCCTTGAATTCCTGCCATGTAACAACTGGGGAATCTTGGGGACGGCCGAACATGAACGCATCCCACCAGTCCTGTGCAGCTCCCTGCAGTTGCCCAGAAGCGTAGTAGCACCTTCTCATAATCGGTGCACTGGGCGATGTTCAGCTGTTTTTCAACTGCACGGAGCCAGTCATCCGCCTCCAGAGGTTCAGAGGCGTGAGTGACACAGGTGGATGGCCCTTCAGGAACTCTCCTCGACGGTCCCTGACTTGAAGAGGTTGAGGTGCGGCAGCGGGCGCCTGATCCAGGCGGTTCATCATGGCATGCATAAGTTGATTCTGCGTGGCCATCACTGCTCGATGGTCACTGGCGGGCGGTGGCGGTGGCGGGTCCATAGGAGCACCACGCCCACGGCCACGGCCTCTCCCGCGTCCCCCCTTACTGCCATCTGCTCACCAACAAATGCGCAAGAGTTAGACCTTTATATCCACATAGAAAGTATATATGAACATAAATGAACATTGCTGAAATTTTCGGTGCACATCCTTGTCGACAGCAGCACACTAAAAACGGGCATAACTTGAGTTACAGAAATCCAACCGGGATGAACCAGACATCGTTGGAAAGCTTAAGAAACCAGCTACAACTTTCGTATAGAACACTTTTTCAGATTCGTCCAGATTCTGGGTTGAAAAGCATTGAACAGGACCTGTCTGGATGACAGACTGCGCAGAAACATCGACTTTAACAGGCTTATCTCCTAGATCCGAACAGATAAAGACTTGGTTCCAGATGTTTGAAAGGTACATCAGTCTAGATACTCCCAAAAAATTTCACAATTTTGGGGTCACGGATTAAGAGATACACAGCTTTAAACACAGGCTGCTCCAGAAAACAGCAACACAGAAAAGAGGTAAACAACTTTATATGCCACAAGAAGGTGTTTAACTTGGAGAAGCACAACATAACTTGTACTTTACCACACACAGACAAAGATCCAAACAAACATAGTTCACCAACATAAGTACACAAACACCACAGGTTCACATAACACAAACTGAACTTAAAACAACGTGTCTACACGAGATAACTGATCATAGAAGACAAGCTACTGGGCTCCACCGGGGCGTCGTGGCTCTGTACTTCTGGTAAAGGCTGCATAGTCTAGCTCACCGCGAAGGTAATCCACTTCGCGCTCCAACCGATTACCACCTGGAGCGCACGCAGGTCATCTTGCACCTTGTCGGCCTCCTATGCACCTCGTAGGCATGCTGAGCAGTAGAGACCAGAACCGGGTACTCCACTGGATGGAAGCAGGGTTCGCCACGAGCCCTCCATGTCACTTTGGGGCAGGTAGCGGTAGCGATCATTCCTCATCATCTGGAAGCGAAGGCCATGGTAGTGCAGGTAAGCATCCTGCGCCGCGTCCTCCATACTTGCGAGGGCATCACCACGCTTGGTGGTAGTCCTGTGAGCTGACTCTATAACATGGGCTTGATCAGCAGCCTTCCAACTGTAACCATCAGTCAGTCAAGGCTCCATAGCCTCCAACCTCAGTATACTGTTAACAGTTAGGTGTAGCTGTCGAACTGGTCACTGGTACTCCAATCTCAGGATTCAGTCCAACCAGGGTATAGGTAAGCATCAGGTCGGACTGGATGCTTAGCCAGGGTGGGATCTCCGCAGGGTACTGGAGCTTAGCCTCCATCTCAGGGTAGTATCCTCCAGCAACGAACCAGCATACTATGATAGTATGCGTCTCGTCGGGCTTCTGGAACATGAGGACGATCCCACCAAGGTTCCACAACCTGCGCTGCTGGAGAGGCAGGGGGTGCTGGTGCGAAGCTGACGAGGCGGGGGAGAGTGTACCCAGGGTACACTGGCACGAAGGCTGGTGCCGCAGGGGTGGTGGAGCGTCAGGTGCTGCAGGAGCGGTGCCTCTGGAGCAGGGACCTCAGGCGCTGGCGCCTCAGGCACAGGCTCCACTGGGACTGGCACCTCCGGAGCAGGCACCTCCGGAGCTGGAGACTCGGGAACTGCTGCAGGGGGCGGTGGTGGTGCCGCTAGCTCCTCAGAAACTGCTGGAGTAACGGTCAACTCTTCGTCCTCCATGAAGACGGCGTTGGAGGAGCTGGAAGAACCATCACTGTCGGGGATGTGAACCACAGGGGGAGCAGGCTGGCTGGTGAAAAGAGCACGGTAGGCACGGGTGTTCATGCGAGGCATCCTGACGTTATAAAACAAGATAAGATAAGCGGAAACAATTAGTTTTATGCAATAGAATAAGAATAAGAAGCAGGTATAAATTTAATAAAGTAACAAGTTAATAAAATAAGCATGAGCAGGTAACAAAAAGGTGTTAGACGTCCATTTCCTAGCTAGGCTTGCGTCCTACAGTCAACAAAGCTTTGATACCAATTTGTCACACCCCAATTTAAGGATAAAACTGGGGCGGAAAAACTCATGTGTGCCCAGGAAACAATCACACACATAAGTAGACAAATTACAAGAGTGGCATCATCACAGTGTTATTACATCACGATAGTACTAAAACAGAGTCTTACAACATACTGAACCACAGATCACTGAACTGGTACACAGACTAAGCCACAGGGAAACGTCAACTGGGGGAAAAGCTAGCCTAGAAGTCTTCAGGAAAGTCGCCAACTGCACCTTCGTCTGTTACCCATCCGGGATTTTGCCCAAAAAGAAGATAAACAACAAGCGTAAGTACTCCACGTACTTAGCAAGCTAACACAGGGTTCATGAGGCTCAAAAAGGCAGACGCTGTCTGACTGCAGATAGCTTTTAAGTTGGCCAAGTTTTAACATTAAGGTAAACGAATATTATGCTCAACCCTTAACCCATGATCCATTCGTCCAACAAAGGTAAGATATGACATCATAATGTACCAACAACATAAGTAACAATTGTTAAGTTTCATAGTTCCGCTAGTTTTCCGGGCCGCTCGTGACCGTGAGCACGGCTGTTATAACAGTTTTACACTCTGCAGAGGTGGTGCATCTTTACCCACAAGCCGTGTTACCCTTGTGCCCGAGGCGGCCAACCTCTTGATCCACTTCCGAGGTAGATCGGCAGGGCACACTATGAAGCCTTTCGCTGGTTCGTCTAACAGGTCAGGGCCGCTAGGTTTCCTTGGCAGGCAGATGTAGCAACCCCCCTTTTCTATGGCACAAGGCCATCGCAGCTATACACATAGAAACAGGAGCAGCCCTACACCCAAAGTGGCAAGCCCCTTTGCGCCCTTTCGGGTCACCGCTGCCATATTAGACAAGTCCAGTTACTGAGCTAAAACCAGAGCCATATAGCACTCATGGTAGCACTGTCAATCCAGCTTTTGCTAACAGCAAGTTTTTATTAACCGTTTAACATGTATCATCATGAGAACATATTCATCATTAGACTGGATCGTTATAAGTCAGTTAGCACTGCAAAACTACCCACATGCATATTATCCCACGGGAACAAGAGCATCACAGATCAAAAAGCTAAGTGGGTTTTCTAAGGTTGCTCATTTGAACACATGCATAATGAGTGATTAAAGTAAAGTGTATAGGTAAACAAGGAGATCCCATGCTAACTTGCCTTGGTTGTCGAAAGGTTGATCTTCCTGCTGGTCACTGAACGAGGGGTCCTGGTCGTACCACACCGACTCACCGTCTACTCGATCACAACATCACCACGCATTACAGGTGCAAACATACACGATGCAAACAGAGCTATTATTAGAACAATACACCAAACAGTATTAAACTGAAATAAAACTTTGATAAAACCGAAGTACGCATCTCTACGATCACAACAAGTTTTGGTTCATCGAAAACGGAGTTACGGCGTGAAAGATACGGCCGAAACGGTATATATAAAGCCCTAAACAAGATTAACTTGGACCCTACATCTAAACTGTCCAAAACCGACCAACAGGGACGTAAACGGATAGAGCACTAAATTACGAAGCTAACGCAATTTGAACGGATCAAATCGGAGCTAAAACGTGAATTTTATAAGCAAAACAAAACAGTGGCATTTCTGTAAATAGACTAATTGCAATAGAATTTAAAACCGAAATTAAATTGAATTTAAAACAAATCCAGCCGGCGGCTGGACTGCGCCTCATTTTCATTCACACGAACACAGGGGCCTGGTTACAAGTTTTATAAGGCACAGGGAATAGTGGAAAAGGGAGTGCGGGTTGATTCCTGTTTCCTCGGGGTCTCTTTAGCAAAGATCACCCCGAAGGGGTATCGACCATCCAGGGTCGTTGGATCGAGCGTTGGCGGACGGGATTAGGTTCCGGCCAGCAGGGCCACAGCGGGTGCCGACGGCGCGCACTGGCCGCGACGTCGCAGTCGCGCACGACGCGGTCGCACGACGCCGGCAAGCGCACACGACTCACGGACCGGAGCATGCGGAGCAACCGAGCTCACGGACTCGGGCATAGATTCCAAAGACCACCAAGCGGTCGGAGGGGTAGCGGAGTGCAAGGGGATCTCACCGAGGCGGAACGAAGTGGCGGAGACGGCTCTGGGGAGGCGCCGTCCGCGGCGACGGCGGAGCACGGCGACCGACACGGCACCTGCTCGCGGAGTACGGCGGTTAGGGCGAAACTGAGCACTAAAGAGAGGGGAGAAGGTTCGGAGGCTTCACCACGACGACGCGCGAAGCTCGGGGGAAGATGAAAACCCCGGCGGAACGGCGCCAAAACGACGGTCGACGGCGGCGGCGGGCGTGGCAAGATGTGGCGGCGCTGGTGCTCTGGTTCTGCTGCGCGTGTGCAAGCGGGTGCGAGCGAGGGACGGGGGAACAGGAGGAGCGGGTGCGGGCGCGTCCGCTATATGCTCTCGGGCGGAGACGGGTCGTGGGCGCGGGGCACGACGAGGGGGGGGAGCCGGGCAGGGCGGGGCAGGCTGTGCGGCGCGGCGCGGCGAGGGGAGAAAAGAAGGGCGACGAGCGCGTGGGCGCAGCGAGGCGTCAGAGCGCGGAGGGAGAGAGGGAGAGGGGGCACGCCGAGGGGAGGACGGCGGGTGTTGCGCGGGCGCGCGAGCAGGCCGGCCAGTTGGGCCGCGCGAGAGAAGAGAGAGGAGGAGGGAGGCCCAGCGGAAACGGGGAGTGGGCACCGGGAAGCTGGGCCCGGGCCGATCGGGCGAAAGCAAGGAAAGGAGAGAGGGAGGAAAAATGAATCCCTTTTTCATTTGTTTCAAAGCATTTCAAAACATTCCAAAAGAAATTTGAATTCAAACTAAATTTGACAAAACCCAGTCACTTCAATAAATCCAGTGCATCAGCATGAATGCATAAACATGTTGCCACCATAATTTTAATTCAACAAAAATTTTTTAACCCTAGGTTAAATGCTCACAAATTCATTATTAAATCACTTTCACCTATTTTGTTTTGGAGAAAATTTTAGCGTGTTACAACTCTACCCCCCCCCTTAAGATGAATCTCGTCCTCGAGATTCGACTGGAGCTTACTCAAACAACTGGGATAAGATTTCCGAAGATCTTCTTCTCTTTCCCAGGTAGCCTCTTCTTCTGTATACCGGTTCCACTGAACTTTGCACATCTTGATAACTCCTGGCTCCTGGTAACTCTTTCTGCTGTTTCCAAGATCTTGACAGGGTACTCTTCGTAAGTGAGATCCTCTCCTATCTTGATCTCTTCCAGGGGAACTTGCTCTTCAGGTACTCTCAGGCATTTCTTTAGCTGTGAAACATGGACACATCATGAACACCTGACAACCTCTCAGGTAACTCGAGTTGATAGGCCACTTCCCCACGTCTGGCTAAGATACGGAAAGGACCTATGTATCTGGGTGCCAACTTTCCTTTCATGTTAAACCTCTTTACGCTTCTCATGGGTGACACTTTCAAATACACATAGTCTCCCACTATGAAAACTAAATCCCTCCTGCGAGTATCTGCATAACTTTTCTGCCGGGACTGAGCTATCCTCAAGTTATCTCGGATCATCCTTACTTGTTCTTCAGCATTTCTAAGGACATCCGGTCCGAACACTTGAGTTTCTCCTGTCTGATTCCAGAACAAAGGAGTTCTACACTTTTCGCCCATACAAAGCTTCGAAAGGAGCCATTTTCAGACTCTTCTGGTGACTGTTGTTGTATGAGAATTCAGCATATGGCAGGCTTTTCCCAACTAGCCCCATGCTGAAGGGCACATGCTCTCAACATGTCCTCCAAGATCTGGTTTATCCTTTCAGTCTGCCCATCTGTTTGTGGGTGATATGCAGAACTGAAAGTCAGCTCAGTTCCCAAGGATTGATGTACTTGATGCCAAAAGTGAGAAGTGAACTGTGTCCCTCTGTCAGACACTATTTTCTTTGGAACACCATGCAGAGACACAATCCTCTCCACGTACAGTTCTGCTAACCTTGCTCCAGAATAGGTGGTCTTTACTGGTAAGAAGTGAGCGACCTTAGTGAGACGGTCGACTATTACCCATATAGAATCATAGCCTCTTTGTGTGCGAGGTAAACCAGTAATAAAGTCCATTCCCACTTCTTCCCATTTCCACTCGGGTATCTGCATAGGCTGTAACAGTCCTGCTGGTCTTTGATGTTCAGCTTTGACCTTCTGACAGGTGTCACATAGAGCCACATATTCTGCTACATCTCGTTTCATACCACCACCACCAGTATTTTTCTTTCAGATCCAAGTACATTTTGGTGCTACCAGGGTGAATGGAGTAGGCAGATTCATGTGCATCCCGCAAAATGGCAGCACGGACTAGCCCCGTTCACTCGGGCACAACATATCCTTTTTCCAAACCTTTTATAGAAAGTCACATTATGCATCCATCGGAATCCTGGTGCCTTTCCCCCCCACAGCACTATGTGTTTGCTATCTCTTTCAACTATTTCATCGTTCAGAGCCGCACCTCGCGCTATCCCCCCACCATTGTGTCTCGATGTTCTTTTTCTCAAGGTAGGTTCAACAAGACATTTCACCAAATGTTGGCAAAAATAGATTAAGGGTATGCCATTTCACGCTCTCAACTCGCTGACATGAGTTCACTTGCAGGACCGCTTGGAGGTTTTTCTGCTCAGGCATCGGCCACGACCATTGGCCTTTCCTGGGTTGATAATGTACCTCTAGATATAGTCTTTGATAAATTCTAACCAAGGAGGTGTTGCCTCAAGTTCAGAAGTCTGACGGAGTAAATATATACTAGACTTTAGATCCGTATACACGTCACACTTATGCCCAACCAGATAATGTTCCATATCTAGGAGAATGGACCACAGCTGCTAACTCCAAATCATGAGTTGGATAGTTCACCTCGTGCTTCCTTAGCTGTCTAGATGCGTAGGCAACTACTCTTCCTTCTTGCATCAGAACACATCCAAGTCCCAGACGAGATGCATCACAATAGATGGAGAAACTTTTATTCAAGTCTGGAAGAACTAGGACTGGTGCTGAGGTCAATCTCTTCTTAAACTCTTCAAAGTTTGCTTGGCATTTATCAGACCACACAAACTTAGCGTTCTTCTCTAACAAGGCAGTCATAGGCTTTGCGAGCTTGGAGAATCCTTCAATGAACCTTCTATAATACCCGGCCAAACCCAGGAAACTTCGGATTTCACTGGCATTAGTTGGCGGATTCCAATCCAACACATCTTGCACCTTGCTAGGATCAACGGATATACCTCCGTTAGAGACAACATGCCCTAAGAAAGAGACTTCTTTCAGCCAAAATTCACACTTGCTCCTCTTGGCATAGAGCTGATGCCCTCTTAACTTTTGCAAAACCATCCTCAGATGTTCCGCGTGTTCCTCCTCTGTTTAGAGAACACTAGAATATCGTCTATGAATACCACCACGAACTTGTCTAAGTATTCCATGAACACTTTATTCATCAGATACATGAAGTAGGCTGGGGCATTGGTCAGTCCAAAAGACATCACTGTATACTCATACAGTCCATACCGCGTGGTGAAGGCGGTCTTAGGAATGTCTGAGTTCCGGATTTTCAACTGGTGATACCCAGATCTGAGATCTATTTTAGAGAACACACATGCTCCTCTAAGCTGGTCAAATAGATCGTCTATCCGGGGTAGAGGGTATTTGTTTTTAATGGTAACCTCATTTAAAGACCTATAGTCCACACACATCCTCTGGCTACCATCTTTCTTATCCACAAAGATCACTGGTGCTCCCCAAGGAGAAGCACTAGGACGTATATACCCTTTCTCTAACAAACTCCTTAAGCTGTTTCTTAAGTTCTTCTAATTCATTTACCCCCATTCTATAAGGTCTCTTAGATATTGGTGCAGTTCCAGGCAATAATTCAATAATGAACTCAACATCGCGATCAGGTGGCATACCTGGCAGATCATCAGGAAAGACATCAGGGAACTCGTCCACCACCCGATCTTGCTCTGCACCACTCGCATCCATCTGGTTGACCGTGCAGTTGGCTGCTCTTTTAACACCACTTGCACACAGATTCTGTCTCCCTTAGGTGTAGTTACAACAACTGACCTTTCTTGACACTGAATGACAGCCCCATGTTGCTTCATCCAGTCCATACCCAAGATGAGATCTATACCTGCTGTTCTTAGCACTATAGGCTTTACTTTAAAGTCTACCCCCCTTAGGTTGACACTAGAGGTGGGGCTCCAAAAATTTGCAGGCATACTACCCCCTGGTGAGTTTACTATGATTGTTTCTTTCATTGCACACAAAGGCACACCATGCATTCTAACAAACGACTGTGAAATGAAAGAATGCGAAGCACCAGAATCAAAAAGTATGGTTGCTGGGATTGAGTTGATGCTGAACGTACCCATCATAACATCCGGTGCATCCAAGGCACTCTCGGCAGCTACATGATTCACCCGTCCAGTGTGAGGTGGGCGAGCATTCTGCTTCTGAGCTCCTGCCTGGTTCTGTGAGGCCTGGGGGTTCTGCTTCTTGGGGCACTGGTGAGCGTAGTGTCCTGACTCCCCGCAACGGTAACATGCGTTGGGGTTCTGCTGAGCTGCATTCTTCATGGGGGCGGGGTTGGGTGTTCCCTGGCGTGATGCTTGGCTGCTCTGCTGTTGCTGGTACCTCTGTCCTCCTGGCTGCTGCTGGTAGCGCTGACCACCTGACTGCTGTTGGTATGAAAGGCGCTGCGGGTTCTGGTTGCCCTGGGGGTACTGTCCCCTGTTCCACTGGTTGCCTTGACTCCTCTGGGGGTAACCTTGCTGTGGGTTGATTCGGGGACGAGTGTTGCTCCCCGATGACTGGCCTTGGAAGCTTCTTTTCTTTGCTTCCATTTCCTTCCTCTTGTTGTCAATAACTATCGCCCTATTGACCAGGGCCTGATAGTTCGGGTAGGTGTTGGACATCAACTGGAGTTGCAACCCATCATACAGACCATTCAAGAAACGGCGCTGTTTGTCCTTGTCGTTAGCCACATCCTGAGGGGCATAACGCGATAGCTGAGCAAACTTGTCGCGGTACTGCGCCACTGACATGGACCCTTGCTTCAGAGAACGGAACTCCTCTTGCTTCAGTTCCACGAGACCATCCGGGATGTGATAGGATCGGAAGTTCTCCTTGAATTCCTGCCATGTAACAACTGGGGAATCTTGGGGACGGCCGAACATGAACGCATCCCACCAGTCCTGTGCAGCTCCCTGCAGTTGCCCAGAAGCGTAGAGCACCTTCTCATAATCGGTGCACTGGGCGATGTTCAGCTGTTTTTCAACTGCACGGAGCCAGTCATCCGCCTCCAGAGGTTCAGAGGCGTGAGTGAACACAGGTGGATGGCCCTTCAGGAACTCTCCTCGACGGTCCCTGACTTGAAGAGGTTGAGGTGCGGCAGCGGGCGCCTGATCCAGGCGGTTCATCATGGCATGCATAAGTTGATTCTGCGTGGCCATCAACTGCTCGATGGTCACTGGCGGCGGTGGCGGTGGCGGGTCCATAGGAGCACCACGCCCACGGCCACGGCCTCTCCCGCGTCCACCCTTACTGCCATCTGCTCACCAACAAATGCGCAAGAGTTAGACCTTTATATCCAACATAGAAAGTATATATGAACATAAATGAACATTGCTGAAATTTTCGGTGCACATCCTTGTCGACAGCAGCACACTAAAACGGGCATAACTTGAGTTACAGAAATCCAACCGGGATGAACCAGACATCGTTGGAAAGCTTAAGAAACCAGCTACAACTTTCGTATAGAACACTTTTTCAGATTCGTCCAGATTCTGGGTTGAAAACAGCATTGAACAGGACCTGTTCTGGATGACAGACTGCGCAGAAACATCGACTTTAAACAGGCTTATCTCCTAGATCCGAACAGATAAAGACTTGGTTCCAGATTTGTTTGAAAGGTACATCAGTCTAGATACTCCCACAAAAATTTCACAATTTTTGGGGTCACGGATTAAGAGATACACAGCTTTAAACACAGGCTGCTCCAGAAAACAGCAACACAGAAAAGAGGTAAACAACTTTATATGCCACAAGAAGGTGTTTAACTTGGAGAAGCACAACATAACTTGTACTTTACCACACACAGACAAAGATCCAAACAAACATAGTTCACCAACATAAGTAACACAAACACCACAGGTTCACATAACACAAACTGAACTTAAAACAACGTGTCTACACGAGATAACTGATCATAGAAGACAAGCTACTGGGCTCCACCGGGGGCGTCGTTGGCTCTGTACTTCTTCTTGTAAATGGCTGCATAGTCTAGCTCACCGCGAAGGTAATCCACTTCGCGCTCCAAACGACTTATCACCTTCTGAGCCGCACGCAGGTCATCTTGCACCTTGTCGGCCTTCCTATGCACCTCGTAGGCATGCTGAGCAGTAGAGACCAGAACCGGGTACTCCACTGGAGGAAGCAGGGTTCGCCACGAGCCCTCCATGTCACTTTGGGGCAGGTAGCGGTAGCGATCATTCCTCATCATCTGGAAGCGAAGGCCATGGTAGTGCAGGTAAGCATCCTGCGCCGCGTCCTCCATACTTGCGAGGGCATCACCACGCTTGGTGGTAGTCCTGTGAGCTGACTCTATAACATGGGCTTGATCAGCAGCCTTCCAACCTGTAACCATCAGGTCGGACTTCCAGTATGTAGCCTCCAAAGGGTGGGTATACTCGCCGCAGTGGTACTGGAGCTTAGCCTCCATCTCAGGGTAGTACTCCTCCAGCAGACGAACCAGCATACTATGATAGTATGCTGTCTCGTCGGGCTTCTTGAACATGAAGCGACGATCCCAACCAAGGTCTTCCACCACCTGCGCTGCTGGAGAGGCAGGGGGTGCTGGTGCCGAAGCTGACGAGGCGGCGGGAGAGTGTACCACAGGGTACACTGGCACGAAGGCTGGTGCCGCAGGGGCTGGTGGAGCGTCAGGTGCTGCAGGAGCGGGTGCCTCTGGAGCAGGGACCTCAGGCGCTGGCGCCTCAGGCACAGGCTCCACTGGGACTGGCACCTCCGGAGCAGGCACCTCCGGAGCTGGAGACTCGGGAACTGCTGCAGGGGGCGGTGGTGGTGCCGCTAGCTCCTCAGAAACTGCTGGAGTAACGGTCAACTCTTCGTCCTCCATGAAGACGGTGTTGGAGGAGCTGGAAGAACCATCACTGTCGGGGATGTGAACCACAGGGGGAGCAGGCTGGCTGGTGAAAAGAGCACGGTAGGCACGGGTGTTCATGCGAGGCATCCTGACGTTATAAAACAAGATAAGATAAGCGGAAACAATTAGTTTTATGCAATAGAATAAGAATAAGAAGCAGGTATAAATTTTAATAAAGTAACAAGTTAATAAAATAAGCATGAGCAGGTAACAAAAAGGTGTTAGACGTCCATTTCCTAGCTAGGCTTGCGTCCTACAGTCAACAAAGCTTTGATACCAATTTATCACACCCCAATTTTAAGGATAAAACTGGGGCGGAAAAACTCATGTGTGCCCAGGAAACAATCACACACATAAGTAGACAAATTACAAGAGTGGCATCATCACAGTGTTTATTACATCACGATAGTACTAAAACAGAGTCTTACAACATACTGAACCACAGATCACTGAACTGGTACACAGACTAAGCCACAGGGAAACGTCAACTGGGGGAAACAGCTAGCCTAGAAGTCTTCAGGAAAGTCGCCAACTGCACCTTCGTCTGTTACCCATCCGGGATTTTGCCCAAAAAGAAGATAAACAACAAGCGTAAGTACTCCACGTACTTAGCAAGCTAACACAGGGTTCATGAGGCTCAAAAAGGCAGACGCTGTCTGACTGCAGATAGCTTTTAAGTTGGCCAAGTTTTAACATTAAGGTAAACGAATATTATGCTCAACCCTTAACCCATGATCCATTCGTCCAACAAAGGTAAGATATGACATCATAATGTACCAACAACATAAGTAACAATTGTTAAGTTTCATAGTTCCGCTAGTTTTCCGGGCCGCTCGTGACCGTGAGCACGGCTGTTATAACAGTTTTACACTCTGCAGAGGTGGTGCATCTTTACCCACAAGCCGTGTTACCCTTGTGCCCGAGGCGGCCAACCTCTTGATCCACTTCCGAGGTAGATCGGCAGGGCACACTATGAAGCCTTTCGCTGGTTCGTCTAACAGGTCAGGGCCGCTAGGTTTCCTTGGCAGGCAGATGTAGCAACCCCCCTTTTCTATGGCACAAGGCCATCGCAGCTATACACATAGAAACAGGAGCAGCCCTACACCCAAAGTGGCAAGCCCCTTTTGCGCCCTTTCGGGTCACCGCTGCCATATTAGACAAGGTCCAGTTTACTGAGCTAAAACCAGAGCCATATAGCACTCATGGTAGCACTGTCAATCCCAGCTTTTGCTAACAGCAAGTTTTATTAACCGTTTAACATGTATCATCATGAGAACATATTCATCATTAGACTGGATCGTTTATAAGTCAGTTAGCACTAGCAAAACTACCCACATGCATATATCCCACGGGAACAAGAGCATCACAGATCAAAAAGCTAAGTGGGTTTTCTAAGGTTGCTCATTTGAACACATGCATAAATGAGTGATTAAAGTAAAGTGTATAGGTAAACAAGGAGATCCCATGCTAACTTGCCTTGGTTGTCGAAAGGTTGATCTTCTTGCTGGTCACTGAACGAGGGGTCCTGATCGTACCACACCGACTCACCGTCTACTCGATCACAACATCACCACGCATTACAGGTGCAAACATACACGATGCAAACAGAGCTATTATTAGAACAATACACCAAACAGTATTAAACTGAAATAAAACTTTGATAAAACCGAAGTACGCATCTCTACGATCACAACAAGTTTTGGTTCATCGAAAACGGAGTTACGGCGTGAAAGATACGGCCGAAACGGTATATATAAAGCCCTAAACAAGATTAACTTGGACCCTACATCTAAACTGTCCAAAACCGACCAACAGGGACGTAAACGGATAGAGCACTAAATTACGAAGCTAACGCAATTTGAACGGATCAAATCGGAGCTAAAACGTGAATTTTATAAGCAAAACAAAACAGTGGCATTTCTGTAAATAGACTGAATTGCAATAGAATTTAAAACCGAAATTAAATTGAATTTAAAACAAATCCAGCCGGCGGCTGGACTGCGCCTCATTTTCACCGAAACACAGGGGCCTGGTTACAAGTTTTATAAGGCACAGGGAATAGTGGAAAAGGGAGTGCGGGTTGATTCCTGTTTTCCTCGGGGTCTCTTTAGCAAAGATCACCCCGAAGGGGTATCGACCATCCAGGGTCGTTGGATCGAGCGTTGGCGGACGGGATTAGGTTCCGGCCAGCAGGGCCACAGCGGGTGCCGACGGCGCGCACTGGCCGCGACGTCGCAGTCGCGTCGCGACGCCGGGCGCGCACACGCCATGGCCGGAGCAACCGAGCTCACGGACTCGGGCATAGATTCCATCACAGACCAAACCAAGCGGTCGGAGGGGTAGCGGAGTGCAAGGGGATCTCACCGAGGCGGAACGAAGTGGCGGAGACGGCTCTGGGGAGGCGGTCCGCGGCGAACGGCGGAGCACGCGACCGACACGGCACCTGCTCGCGGAGTACGGCGGTTAGGGCGAAACTGAGCACTAAAGAGAGAGGGAGAAGGTTCGGAGGCTTCACCACGACGCGGCGAAGCTCGGGGGAAGATGAAACCGGCCGGAACGGCGCCAAAACGACGGTCGACGGCGGCGGGCGATGGCAAGATGTGGCGGCGCTGGTGCTCTGGTTCTGCTGCGCGTGCAAGCGGGTGCGAGCGAGGGAGGGGGGAACAGGAGGAGCGGGTGCGGGCGCGTCCGCTATATGCTCGGGCGGAGACGGGGTCGTGGGCGCGGGGCACGACGAGGAGCGGGGCGAGCGGGGCAGGCGGTTGCGTGCCGCGGCGCGGGACGCGCGGAGGGGAAGAGAAGGGGACTGACGCGTGGGGCAGCGGCGTCAGAGAGAGAAGGGGAGGGAGCGCGCGCGCGGGCCGACGGTTGCGCGGGCGCGGCGAGCAGGCCGGCCAGTTGGGCCGCGCGGAGAGAAGAGAGAGGAGGAGGGAGGCCCAGCGGAAACGGGGAGTGGGCACCGGGAAGCTGGGCCCTCGGGCCGATCGGGCCGAAAGCAAGGAAAGGAGAGAGGGAGGAAAAATGAATCCCTTTTTCATTTGTTTCAAAGCATTTCAAAACCATTCCAAAAGAAATTTGAATTCAAACTAAATTTTGACAAAACCCAGTCACTTCAATAAATCCAGTGCATCAGCATGAATGCATAAACATGTTGCCACCATAATTTTAATTCAACAAAAATTTATTTAACCCTAGGTTAAATGCTCACAAATTCATTATTAAATCACTTTCACCTATTTTGTTTTGGAGAAAATTTTAGGGTGTTACACATAAATGTAGTATATGGTTTCATAGATGACATGAAATCTAATGTTCTAAGTTAGGTGATAGACTCTACGACAAGATAGCATGAACCAGTTGGTGCAAAAAAAAACCAGGTGGTAGTGCGATAGATTGTGGTGATTCCAACTACTGATTAGGTAGTAGGGTTGGGTGAACAGAATGATGGAGTACAAAAAAAATCAAGAAAATTTATAGTGTAGAAGAGAAATAAGAGAAAACTATAGTTAGGTTACAAACTGTTCATAGTTAGCTAGGAACTTGATTCGATCATCTATAACAACTAATAAATTGCCATAATGAATATTTTTTATTCCTTATGCATACTGACGAAATGATAAGTGATACTTATACAACCATAAAATTAACATCATCCATATTATTACTAGGATAGCTTTACGGGAAATTGCATGGGCCCTTTGGCTAGTTGCCTAGTTATATATGGAAATCAAAACAAACCTCTGGCCTTCAAGATCAAGAAAAGATATACTAAACTCTAGAAGTTTGATTATGGGTTGGAGTCATTAAATCCTGAGGCTTCTAGAATTGCAAACAAACATGCTCCTACTGCACACATATCATCATGTCATTCTCACCTTGGTTGCGGTCGTCCCTAAGTACTCCCTCCGTCCAACAAAACATGCAATTCTCACTTATCGAGGAGTCAAACATTTTGAATTTTGACCGAAATTATATAAAAAAGTACTGTTTACACCAGATTTTGGATCGAGAAATTTAATATTTTGTAAACATAAAATGGCTGATTTATTAAGGAAAAGGATCGGCCTGAAAATAAAAGAAGCTCGTATGGATCAAGCGTAACCAAAAGGATTCATGTGGACCAAACACGCCGGGCTTCGAAGACGTGTCGGACTCGACCGGAGTTCAAGTTCGAGTCGTCTTTAATTTTTTCCTTTTTGTAATCTATTCGTGTTAGGGCAGGAGTCGAACGGGTTATAAATAGCTAGAAACCCGAATTTTGTAAAGAACATCCAATCAATCAATATACCGGCCCTCGGCCAAAACCCTAGGAGTAGGAGTAACGTAGATCTCAGCGAGACCTTCAATCAGGCAGGGCTGCATCGGCATCGACCGACCTCCGGTTTGCTTGTAAGTTTCACCAATGGATTATGTCATCGTGTAATAAGGCTGCATTGGCATCGACCAAACTCTTGTTAAGCTATGACATGGCTAGTTATCGGTCTAAGCTCGTCTTTTGTGAGACTGTCTTGACTCTGATCAATCTCTTACTTTAGTCGATCTTGACTAGTTATCGGCTCTACTGGCTTGGCAAGCTAGTAGATTCATTAAGTTATCGATGTTGTTTTATGTTTTAATATGTTTATTTACGTTTTAGACAACATCTTGCCCAATCAAGATTGACGAAGTAATCTAAACCTAAAAGATACTTAGTTTCGGCTATCCTGAGGTTTACACGCTCATAACAAAGGAAATAGCCGATTTAAGCCTTTCATCGACTATTTCATCAATCTTGGTTGTTACATGTTGTGCGTTCGAGATATTCGATAAAGTCACGATCTGATCTAAGAGCAGATAGATTTGATCTAACATGTCTATTACGGTTGTATTCCCGAACCCCACTTATATATATGATAGATTAAGTATGTTTATCTTAGTTTAAATCATGGCTTTGACGAATAGATCTTGTTCGTGCCTCATGGACCCTGAATCGGCTAAAATAGCCGATCCAGTTATGCTTTCTTCATAATGTGTTCTTTTAAGTGGCTTGGAATTAACGGATCTACTCTTTGCACGAGACGTGATCTAGCTTGACCATCATCATGGCTGCATGGAGACACCCCACTGTTGATGTTTAAGCTATTTTATCGATCTATTTGTTATTATGGCTGTATGGAGACACCCCACTGTTAATGAATAGAACTGCTCGTACAATTAGTCGATACGTTGGTTTCATGTCATTTAGATGTACACATAGATCTTTATCTTGTTAACATCTTTCAAGTTTATCAGTTGTTTATTTATTACAAACATTCATCTTATATATATCATAGTCATTATGCTTCATATCTTTTTCAATACTTTTTCATGCAATTTCATGGGAGTTGACTTTGTAGTCAATATCCTAAAGACAAATGGTTATATCAGAGTCGTATAATTTGGAACTGTCTGGCACCAAACCGGCAGGTTCCACGATTTAATGATCCTTTTCTTCTCCTTGTCAATTACAGGTCAAATTGACTGGCACGCCCTAAGTCGATTTTGCTGAGAATCGGCTCCACCGCTTGTCGAAGGTTCAGGAGGTCAGGACCTTGCTCTGCACTCCTCTGAGAACCGTGAGCCTCGAGTGTGTTGGCGTGACCGACCGAGATTTTGGGTCAACACATTCTTTTGGCACGCCCAGTGGGACCCAATCGTCTGAATCATGACGTTTGACAACGAAGAAGTACTACACGTGAAAATGGAGGATCTCCCAGAGGAAACTCAATGCTTAATAAACAAGACTGTTGATCAATATCGACACTTGTGCTTGTTAAGCTACAGCAAGACCAGGGATAAGAAAATCATTCAGAAAACTCACCTTCCAAGAGTGGTCTTTGATGGTCACGTTGATCCAATGGTCCAGGTCCAGCACAATGCCATGCAAGAAGTAATCAGCAAGGCAATGTCTGCCACTTTGATGAATCATAATGAGGTTTTCCTCAACAGCCTTACAAACACCATTAAAGAAACTTTCAACCTGGGTGGTGACAGAAGGGGTCCAACATATACTGTTGGAAACAGTCAAGGAGCTAGAACTTCTACTGGACCTCAAATCAATGGCCCAAATGGCAATGGAGGTCAGATGATGATTAACCCTAGGGGCATGACACCGCAGCCAGTACAACAGCCGATTATGAGTAATAACATGTACTCATCGGCTACAAAAATAGCTCCTCATGCAAGGCGCATCACAAGAGACTTCAATGCACCACCGTATCAAGGGAGCATAGCACCTGGTGATATACCTTAGGGATATCATTATGTCTCTGATTTCTATACTTTGGACGCTCAAGAAAACCCAGGATATAATAGCAATGCCCTCGGGGGCAGAACATCGGCTATCAAAAGCCGGTGAGTCAAATTGATCAACTAATGAGTCGTGTAACTAACCTGGTTCAGAAACAATTTGGCTTGACGCCTAAGTCTACAATGACTGGTTACAAAAAGCCATATCCAGAATGGTTTGATCAGGTTGTTCTTCCTCTGAGATATAGAATCCTTGATTTTACCAAGTTCACAGGAACCTGTTCAGTGACAACCATGGAGCATATAACCCAGTTCCTAGTCCAGCTCGGAGAAATTGGTGATGAACAAGCACTCAAAGTCAGAATGTTCCCTCTCTCTCTGTCTAGTTCGGCTTTCTCATGGTTTTCATCTCTGCCACTCAATTCCATTCAGAGCTGGGATGATTTGGAAGATAAGTTCCAAAAATATTTCGGCTTCGGAGTATTGGAAAAAGGCTTAGTGGATTTAATCGATACAAGACAAACAAATAATGAGTCTGGATGCCAGTACCTCCAAAGATTCAGAGAGATGAAGAATCAATGCTATTCCTTGACATTGCCAGATTCAGAGGTGGTTAGCATTGCAGTTAGAGGGCTGATACCTGCTATCAGAGAGAAAATCGGCTTCGGTTGTAACAACATAGCCAATTTAGCTAAAAAGGTGGCAAGTATTGATGCCCATAATCGATACAATCAAGTCTTTAAACCCAAGAAAGCCTACAATGCAGAGAGTCATGTTTTCTTGCAAGATGAAAACAATGACTCAGAAGATGAAAGTGATGAAGAAGTGGCTGCTGTAGACTGGGTTTGGAAAAACAATGAATTCATGCCTTGGGCAAAGGTTAAAAGTGCTGAGAAAGATATAAAATATAGCTTTGACGTCACTAAGGCCGACAAAATATTTGACTACTTACTGGAGAAGGGTCAAATTAAATTAACTGGGAATCATACTATCCCGTCGGCCGAGGAGCTTAAAGATAAAAGGTACTGCAAGTTTCATAATTCTGGTACCCATACTACTAATGATTGCCGAGTTTTCAGAGATATGATACAGAGGGCAATCATTAAAGGAAGGATTGGCCTAGAAAAGGCCAAAGGCATGAGCATCAACGGTCATCCTTTCCCACAAAACATGGTGGCTCCAGCACTTCGAAGTGAGGTCAAGGTGTTAACTTCTGATAAAGCCAGGGCAGCCGGGACAGTTGATCCAAAGAAGCAGCTAACAGCCAAAGAATATCAGGAGATGAAAGGAAACAATGATCAACATGATCAACCTGAGACTTCAAAGGCTGGTGAAGCAAGAAGGCGTCCAACTGTCAGAATCTTATTAAACAAGTGACAACGTCAGAAGGAAAGGAGCCATATGCAAAAAGAAAGGGATGAACAAGAGTATCAGGAGTGGCTCGAGGAAGAAGAGTATAGGAGGTCTTGTGAAGAAGGAAGACGCGTCCGAGATAAAGAAAAGAATCATTGGGACTGTCCCTTCTTCAGGCATTGTTGGAATGAAGGTTTGAAACTTCCTACTCTTCGTAATTGTCCAGAATACTGTGCTCAATACCGAGAGTATAGACAGTCGAGAGACAACCGCCGATCTGTACATGAAAGATTAAGGTTTGAAAATGCAGATCGGCGCATAAAAAATAAAAATGTTCATAATCGGCTTGGAGTAAGGTTAGCCGATCATGATCATCCATGGCAAGAGGGGAAATGGTGCCCTGGTGGCTTGACCAAAAGCCAGAAGCGACGGGTTCAAAGGTTGAGGAACGATGAAGTCCAGAAGAAGAAACCCAAAGTCTGGCAAGTCAAGCAGATAGCCGATAAGGGTAAGTCATCGGCTAATATCTCTGCTCTGTTCATGCTACCTGCTAAATTTAGATCATCTGATCATGAGGAGGAATCTGATAATGAGGAAGTCGTTGCTCAGTGGATCTATCAAGCGGAAGAGGCTACGTTTCAAAAGCCTGAGAGACATTCCCATTTAAAAGCTTTGTACTTGAAAGGGTTCGTTAATGGAAGGCCTCTGAATAGGATGCTAGTTGATGGAGGGGTAGCGGTTAATTTGATGTCATATGCCACTTTTAGAAAGCTTGGTAAGACTACGGAAGATTTGACTAAGATCGATACGAGGTTGACCGACTTTGTTGGCAACGTATCGGCTACTAAAGGTGCTATATGTGTTGAGTTAACAATTGGCAGCAAAAGTATGTCGACTACTTTCTTTGTAGTCGATGCAAAGGGATCCTATAGTGTGCTTCTTGGAAGGGATTGGATCCACGCCAATTGTTGCATTCCATCTACCATGCATTAGAATGTGATTCAGTGGATCGGTGACACCGTGGAAGTAGTGCCAGCTGATTCGACTGTTAGTATTGCTTATTCAGATTCTGGTGTTTGGAACTTTGATAACATGGAGTGCTTTTTCGGAAGGATTCTTGAAGAAGACTTTCTCAAAACAGCCGACGAAAGTCAACAGCCGATCCAAGAAGTCGGCTTCAAAAAATATATTTAATGGATTATACAGTTAACGAAGATGAGAGTAAGATGGGCAAGGGTTTCATGTCGGCTGACGAACTGGAAGCAGTTGATATTGGAAACGGTGATAAGCCGAGGTTTACATACATTAGTGCCAAGTTGGATTCCAAGTTTAGGCAAGAACTTATTGCATTATTGAAAGAATACAAAGAATGTTTTGCTTGGGATTATTCTGAAATGCCTGGTCTTGATCGATCATTGGTAGAACATCGACTACCTATCAAACATGGGAGTCGACCTGTGAAACAAGCTCCAAGAAGGATTAAAGCAGAAGTTATGGCTGATGTGAAAACAGAAATCACTCGGCTTTACGAGGCTAATTTCATTCGGCAATGTAGATATGCTAAATGGATATCTAGTGTAGTCCCTGTATATAAGAAAAATGGAAAAATGAGGGTTTGTATTGACTTCAGGGATTTGAATAAAGCTACTCCAATGGATGTCTACCCAATGCCAGTGGCAGATATGTTAGTCGATGCAGCAGCAGGACATAAGGTTATCAGTTTTATGGATGGCAATGCTAGTTATAACCAATTTTTTATGGCTGAAGAAGATATACATAAGACTGCATTCAGATGTCCAGGCGCTATAGGCTTATATGAGTGGGTAGTCATGACCTTTGGGCTTAAGAATGCCGGTGCAACTTATCAGAGGGCTGTGAATTATATCTTTCATGAGTTGATCAGCAGGATTGTTGAGATTTATGTTGATGATGTGGTGGTAAAGTCCAAAGATTATCAAAAACATCTTAAGGATCTCAGAGACACTCTTGAATGCGCAAGGAAGCATGGCTTAAGGATGAATCCTCACAAGTGTGCATTTGGGGTGTCGGCTGGTCAGTTCTTGGGGTTTATGGTACATGAAAAAGGAATTGAAGTTGGCCAAAAGAGTTATGATGCCATTGACAAAGCAGTACCACCAACCACGAAGACTCAATTACAATCTTTGATCGGCAAAATCAATTTCATCAGGAGATTTGTTTCAAATCTATCAGCCAGAATTTTGCCATTCTCAGTTTTGTTAAAGTTGAAGGATGATCAAGAGTTTAAATGGGGAGATGAGCAATAGAAGGCATTCGATGAAATCAAAGAATATATGAAGTCTCCACCAGTTTTAATTCCTCCTCGAAAGAACAAACCTTTCAAGTTATACGTGTCAGCCGATGATCATACAATTGGGTCGGCCTTAATGCAAGAGTTTGAAGGAAAAGAGAGAGTGGTTTTCTATCTCAGTAGAAGATTGCTTGCCCAGAGACAAGGTATTCTCCTCTTGAAAAATTATGCCTATGTTTATATTTCTCAAGCACCAAGCTTCGACACTACCTATTGTCTTCTGAATGCATGGTGGTATCGAGGTTTGACGTGATCAAACATATGTTATCCATGCCTATACTAAATGGGAGAATTGGAAAATGGATTCTTGCATTATCAGAATTTGACTTGAAATATGAATCGGCTAAAGCGGTTAAAGGTCAGGTAATAGCTGATTTTGTTACTCATCATCATAAACAAGAGATTAAAACTTTAGACTTTACCCCATGGGCTTTGTTATTTGATGGTTCCAATTGCAAACAAGGTGGGGGCATTAGTATTGTTCTTGTTTCTCCTCAGGGAGGGAGTTTTGAGTTTGCTTTCTCAATTGATCCAACCTCCACTAATAATCAAGCTGAGTATGAAGCACTTCTCAAGGAACTTCAGCTTTTGTGTGAGGTAGGGGCCGAGACTATTGAAATTTTTGGAGATTCTCAATTAGTGGTTAATCAATTGCTCGGCCTATATAAATGCAAAGATGATATTCTGAGAAAGCATTATGAAAAGTGCCTTGAATTGCTTGATTCTTTCTCTTCTGTTGTCATGAAGCATATTCCTAGATGTCAGAATCAAGAGGCTAATCGTTTAGCTCAAAGTGCTTCTGGATATCGGCAAATTGTTGAAATACTAAGTGATGAGGTTGTCGATAGTGATGATTGGAGAATTGAGATTATTGAATATTTGAAGAATCCATCACGACAGGTATCCAGAAAATTGAGATACAAAGCTACGAAGTTTGTCCTTCTTGATGATCAGCTATATCACAAAACAATCGATGGTGTACTTCTTAAATGTGTCAATCAAGAAGAGGCCAAGGTTCTGATGGGAGAAATCCACGAAGGAATTTGTGGTGCACATCAGTCTGCTCACAAAATGAAATGGATGATTAGAAGAGCATGATATTTTTGGCCAACCATTTTAGAAGATTGCTTTAAATATTATAAAGGATGTCAGGAGTGCCAAAGATTTGGTAATGTTCAGAAGTCTCCGGCTTCAGCTATGAATCCAATCACAAAGCCGTGGCCATTTAGAGGATGGAGAATAGACCTGATTGGCCAAATATTTCCGGCATCTAGCAAGGGACACAAATTTGTGTTGGTAGCAACAGATTATTTTACTAAATGGGTTGAAGCTATTCCTCTAAAAGAAGCTTCATCGGCTACCGTAATTGAGTTCATCAAAGAACATATCATTTATCGATTCGGTGTTCCTCAAACCATTACTATAGATCAAGGAAAGATGTTTGCATCAAAAGAGTTTGAGGATTTTGCTGCCAGCACAGGCTTTAAGTTGATTAACTCATCTCCATATTATGCTCAAGCTAATGGATAGGTTGAAGCCTCTAATCAGATTTTGATCAAAATCATTAAAAAGAAAGTTAAAGAACATCCAAAAAAGTGGCATTCGATACTCAGTGAAACCTTGTGGTCCTATAGGATGGCATGTCATGGTGCAACTAAGTGTTCACCATATGAGTTGGTTTATGGTCATGAAGTCGTGTTGCCTTGGGAAATCAATATAGGATCCAGAAGGGTGTCACAGCAGAATAATTTAAAAGCCGATGAGTATAAACATCTCATGATGGACAATCTTGATGATTTAAACTTTCATCGGCTAAAAGCTTTAGAAAACATCAGGGCTCAGAAGCTAAGAGTGGCTAAGTACTATGATCAAAAGGTCAGGGAAAAGAAGTTTAACGAAGGGGACTTGGTTTGGAAAGTCATTTTGCCTATTGGAACTAAGGATGGCAAATATGGTAAATGGTCACCAAATTGGGAATGGCCCTATTGGATTACTAGATGTGCTCCTGGCAATGCTTATTTCTACGAGACTCTAGAGGGTATCGAATACTTCAGGGCAGTCAACAGAAAATATTTTAAGAAATATTACCCTAGTATCTGGGTGGATCAGTTGTAGCTAGTTGATCTGGTCAGTAACTAATGTATCAACGTTGATATCCGATTGATAGCCGATACTGATGTATCGCCTTCAGAACAAAATAGCTGATGCAATCGGAGCATCGCCTTCAGTCCAAAAAATATGAGATTAAGAATCATTGAAATTAAGAGACCTCGATGGGTCTTATCACAGGGAGATCATAAAGGAGTAGAAACTTCATTATATTCAAGAAAAGTTTATTTACAAAAACTCGGCCCTGATGGACTACTCAAAGACCTTGTCCACTATGATTACAGAGGGGGTGGACTCTGCCATTTCCCCGGCTGCACCTTCAACACCATCGAAGTGTACTTCCATGGCGTGACTTATTTCTGGAGTGACCTCGAGGCCACCCAGGTCTTGGCCGGTGTAGGCCTCAGCAGCCCCGAGGGCCATGGCGGCGCCATGACGGACGCCATGGAGGGCAACCTCATGTACCCTTGCAGGGATGTTGGTCATCCTCTCCGCGACGCTGTCACCGACGGCGTTCACGGAGTCGGTCGCCTCATTCCCCGCCTCCTGAAGGGCCTCCAAGCGCACGGTCAGGTCTGCAGAGTAAATGAGATAGGTCGGGATTAAGCAGAGGAAATCTGATCAAATGAAAATTCTTCAAAAGAAGAGAAATACCGGCGACGCACGCATCGGATTCTGCGCACTGTTGAACCGCCCGAGAAGCCCTCGCCTCTGCCTCCTCCAAAGCCTTCTAGAGTTGGGCGATGTGGTCTTCGAGGAGGCAGTTCCTGATGGTTGCCTCCGAGTGAAGGTTCTGCATTTCCGTCATCTGACGGTAATGGCAAGTGGCCAACGACTCGGAGCTGCTGGAAGAGGGGTTTTTGGAGACCGACTCCATTCCAAGGGGAGGTGCCACAGCAGCCGCAGCGTTGGAAGGACCCTCGTCGATCCTAATTGAAAGCAGAGGAAGGAAATCAATTCAGGCTTTGAGGAATGATAAGAATTGGAGTCGATTAAGCATGAAGGAAACATACCTAATACGGCGTTGAGGATGGTAGCGAGAGTTCACTTCCTCCTCCGCAGGGCGCTTCCCACGGTTGTTGTTTGCCATTGGAAGAGGAGGAGATGGGCTTTTGGAAGGCGAAGCTTTTGGCGAGAAAGAGGGGTTTTGGACGGAAGGCAAAAGCGAGCAGGAAGATGTGCTCCGAATGTGACGGGAGATAGAGATGAAGGGGAAATTTATATTAGAAAATTGAATCTCAGAAAGGGAAAAGATGTCGCTTCGTACCGTGTGTGCAGAGTACTCAAGTGGAATGTTAAATCGCAACACGGTTTTCGAGAGAAGAGCAGCCGTCTCGCATTGATCGTCAAGATACCGTTCAGAATGTTTGCGGTATCGAGGGGGGAGAAAGAAAAGACTCGGCTGATCGGCTAAGAAACAAGGTTAGTCGATCGGACCCTAAGGAAAGGAGAATGACATTTTTGGAATAAAATAAATTTCATCCCAAAATTGGGGGCATGTGTTTACACCAGATTTTGGACCGAGAAATTTAATATTTTGTAAACATAAAATGGCTGATTTATTAAGAAAAAGGATCGGCCTGAAAATAAAAGAAGCTCGTATGGATCAAGCGTAACCAAAAGGATTCATGTGGACCAAACACGCCGGGCTTCGAAGACGTGTCAGACTCGACCGGAGTTCAAGTTCGAGTCATCTTTTATTTTTTTCCTTTTTGTAATCTATTCGTGTTAGGGCAGGAGTCGAACGGGTTATAAATAGCTAGAAACCCGAATTTTGTAAAGGACATCCAATCAATCAATACACCGGCCCTTGGCCAAAACCCTAGGAGTAGGAGTAACGTAGATCTCGGCGAGACATTCAATCAGGCAGGGCTGCATCGGCATCGACCATCCTCCGGTTTGCTTGTAAGTTTCACCAATGGCTTATGTCATCGTGTAATAAGGCTGCATTGGCATCGACCAAACTCTTGTTAAGCTATGGCATGGCTAGTTATCGGTCTAAGCTCGTCTTTTGTGAGACTGTCTTGACTCTGATCAATCTCTTACTTTAGTCGATCTTGACTAGTTATCGGCTCTACTGGCTTGGCAAGCTAGTAGATTCATTAAGTTATCGATGTTGTTTTATGTTTTAATATTTTTATTTACGTTTTAAACAACATCTTGCCCAATCAAGATTGACGAAGTAATCTAAACCTATAAGATACTTAGTTTCGGCTATCCTGTGGTTTACACACTCATAACAAAGGAAATAGCCGATTCAAGCCTTTCATCGACTATTTCGTCAATCTTGGTTGTTACATGTGCGTTCGAGATATTCGATAAAGTCACGATCTGATCTAAGAGCAGATAGATTTGATCTAACATGTCTATTACGGTTGTATTCCCGAACCCCACTGATATATATATGATAGATTAAGTCTGTTTATCTTAGTTTAAATCATGGCTTTGACGGATAGATCTTGTTCGTGCCTCATGGACCCTGAATCGGCTAAAATAGCCGATCCAGTTATGCTTTCTTCATAATGTGTTCTTTTAAGTGGCTTGGAATTAACGGATCTACTCTTTGCACGAGACGTGATCTAGCTTGACCATCATCATGGCTGCATGGAGACACCCCACTGTTGATGTTTAAGCTATTTTATCGATCTATTTGTTATTATGGCTGTATGGAGACACCCCACTGTTAATGAATAGAACTGCTCGTACAATTAGTCGATACGTTGGTTTCATGTCATTTAGATGTACACATAGATCTTTATCTTGTGAACATCTTTCAAGTTTATCGGCTGTTTATTTATTACAAACATTCATCTTATATATGTCGTAGTTGTTATGCTTCATATCTTTTTCAATACTTTTTCATGCAATTTCATGGGAGTGGACTTTGTAGTCAATATCCTAAAGACAAATGGTTATATCAGAGTCGTATAATTTGGAACTGTCTGGCACCAAACCGGCAGGTTCCACGATTTAATGATCTTTTTCTTCTCCTTGTCAATTACAGGTGAAAGTGCATGTTGCACTTAAGTGTAATTTTGTATGATTTGATGACAATATTGATTAAAAGTCTAATATGTTTGCTAAGTATGACACAGGGAAATGATTATCTCACTATGTACTTGAAAAAGAAATGCAAAGCCAAAATGATGGATTGTTGTATGAAAATCATGTCACAAGCACAAGACAACAATGAGATTGATATTGATGAAAAGGCTATCATATGCACAGTGTACTTGGAATGAAATGCAAAGCCCAAATGATGAATTGTTGTATGAAAATCACATCCCAAGCTTATGACAACAATGGGAATGATATTGATGTAGAGGGCTATCGTATTGTGGGATAATCACGGTTCATGTATGATTGCTAAGAAAAGATTCAAAACGAAGTATGGTTGAATGGCTTGAGATGGTGAAGATAGCAAGGAAAGAGTCTTTGAGGTACTAAGCAAGGGTGAAGGGCAAGCGACGGCTTGACGGCCGAAGAACCTAGCTAGAGTGAAGAAGAAAGTACTTGCATTTAGTCGAAGGATCAATCAAGCCTGAAGATCGCATCTAATGGAGAATCAACATTCCTAGGAACAATATTGATTGAAGTGACTTAGCACATTTGGAACTCCATTATATCACTTGCATGGAGTCAAGTCACATGCTCAAGATGGCTATGCTCGAGGGACATCTACTTCTAAACATGACAACCATTCCTCCCAATATAGAAAATAAAGAGAAGCGGCTTTCGTTCAAATGGAGATCAACTCAAGAGGTTTAAATCTTGTTTTTCAAATTATCTTGAGTAAATAGGAAAGTCGTACTATTAAGAGGGATGCAACATATAGTAGATGATTCTTCATAAGTGCTCAAACCAACCTAAGTGAGACATGAGAGAGCTAGAACTAACTTTCAGTTTGTTTGCTGCACTGTCTGTCCATGTCCGGTATGCATACCGGACGTGTCCGGTATGCATACCGGACTTGTCCGGTATGTGGCCACAGCAGTGCAGCCTTCCTACGGTCTTTCAGTTAGTCCTGGCGCAATAAAGTCATACCGGACGTGTCCGGTATTTGCGGATTTCTGGCTGACAGTGTTTTTGGGTTGGGCAGTACTACCGACCCAAGGGTCGGTACTACCGACCGATACTACCGTCCTTATAGCGGTAGTACCGGTAGGCCAAAATTGACCACTTCCAGAGAGGTTGCAGAAACCCCTTTATAACTAGCGGTACTACCGACCAGTTGGTCGGTACTACTGGACTCATATGGAAAGTTTGAAAGTTGGTCTGTTCAGGGTGTTTCTCACGCAGTGAAGTCATACCGGACGTGTCCGGTATGAGCTGACTCAGCCAACGGCTAGATAACGGCTAGTTTCGAATGTGGGCTTATAAATACCCCCAAGCCTCCACCTTTGGAGGCTGCTGATTCTGCTGGTTCCCACACTCGTTCTAGAGCTTTCAAAACACTTTCCAACCCTCTCTTAGTGAGTGATTGTCCTCTAATTGCCAAATCCATTTGTGGGTTGAGAGAGATTCAAAATTAGAGAGCAAGCCACTTCTTGAGCACTTGTGCAAATCGTCGATCTTGTTGTGCGCATTCGTTACTCTTGGACTCTACGGTCCTAGACGGCTAGGCGTCGCCGTTGAGCACCCAAGAGCTTTGTGGAGTGCCTCGGAAAGTTTGTGAAGGTTCGATCTCTCCTCAAAAGAGATCATCTAGTGGAAGGAGCATTGCGGGTGAAATAGACCGCGGCTAGAGTGACCTGTGGTGTCCTCTAGAGCCCACCTTTGTGGTAGCTCGCAGCCGGCTCAACGGAGAGTAGGACCCGAGGGGGTGCCGAACTTCGGTAAAACAAATATTGTGTCTTCTCTCTTTATTCCATTCGATATTTGTGTGGCTCGAGCTATCTCTGCAGGTTCTGTGTGTTGTGCATATATATAGATTGTATCTCTGCAGGGTGTGACAAAGTTGAGAAGAAACCGGAGTCGATTTGGAGCCCGGCGCTGAAAACGCAAATACCGGACGTGTTCGGTATTGCTACCGGACGTGTCCGGTATTGCCTGAGGGCTCGGCAAGTTAGGGTTTACCGAACGTGTCCGGTATCCTCACCGGACGTGTCCGGTAGTAACTTCCTGCACAGGATTTATTCTATATTGTTCTAATCATTTGTGGTGCAGGGAATTGACTCTATATTCTTTGTGTATCTTTCATATACTGTGTGTATCGTCTCTTGTGGGGTTGATTTACTCCGATTGAGAGCTTCCAAGAAATTGGAAGCTCATATACTAATCGCTTCCGCATTTAAGGTGTTAATTTTTCAGAAATGCCTATTCACCCCCCCCCCCCCTCTAGGCGGCATCTTAGGTCCGTTCGGTCCTTTCAACAGGTCAAATTGACTGGCACGCCCTAAGTCGATTTTGCTGAGAATCGGCTCCACCGCTTGTCGAAGGTTCAGGAGATCAGGACCTTGCTCTGCACTCCTCTGAGAACCGTGAGCCTCGAGTGTGTTGGCGTGACCGACCGAGATTTTGCGTCAACAAGTACTAACATTCTTGATACAAAAAATATACCATTAGATTAGTAGTAGAATATATTTTCATAATAATTTTATTTAACGACATAAATACTAATATATTTTATTATAATCTTAGTCAAACTTGAATCAATTTGACTGACATGGATCCCATAATTGCATGTTTTTATGGACGGAGGGAGTAACTAGTACACACCAGTTCCTCTCATTGCCTTTATCATTGCTGCGAATTTTAGTTGAACACATGCTCAAAAGGTTTCCAAGACCAAGTCGAGACACATTATTAGAATTTTCTCATCCCGGCCGGGTTATACCCCTAGTAGGCTAGCTAGTCGCCAGAGTCTAGTCCAGTTAACTTGGATCTCCTATCAGGTCATCACTCATCACTATCACTACCACTGAAAACAACATCTGTGTGATGTATATGCAGCAGCGCTAGTGGTGAAGTGTGTCGCTCCTTTTTCCTTATGCCTCAGCTGAAGTTGTATCACCTGGTTGTGTTTGGTTCATGTGTTGAGCAAATCAAGTGTTTTCGAAAACTTGGCTTTAATTTGGACAAAGGTTGTTTTTCTTTTGTTTTTGAATGAAACTAAAACTAGTTTCGAAAATAACTTGAAACTAGTTTCTAATTTTGAATTGAATGTCAAGCTTTCAAAACCAAATTTGTTTCCAAAAAGCCTCTCCAAATAATTTTGAAATATTATTGATGTTAAAGGAAGTAGTTTAGTTTTGAAGTGTTTGAAATCACAAATCCAAACTTTGCTTAAAACATGCATTTTAACAAACCATTTTTAAACATGTTTTGGTAACAAGGTTGAAGCAAAGAGTACGTGCAGTCCAAAACAAATTCAGTTGAAAAGAATTTCTTTTGTGATATCCATTCCAAAACTTTTTTGTTAATCAATCATTTACATTAGAAGTTCCTTTTGGTTTTTCAAACACATATGAAATTATCATTTGCAATAGAAGAAAAATATAAAGCTTTTAAAAAAATTCTGAATCATGGTAAATCAGATCTTGAGTTCTTTTGAATGTATCCCTGTCAAAGGCCTTGTTTGATAAAATTATTTGTAAAACATTTTGGAAGCAAGACATGGTTTTAAAGTCAAATTAGGATCATTTCAATAAAACAAATTTTGAGTGAAAGGTCATTTTTTGGAAATAGCTTAGTTTAACGAGAAACCAAAAAATATGGAAAGAATTGTTTAGTTGAAGACATTTATATATATATATATTTCTTTTTGAAAGAAGTCATCGACTTTCAAAATGCTTGGACCCGATTTTTAAAATCAAATCAAATTTGAAAGATATTACCTTGTTCAAAGCAAATTTTATTCGAAGTGGGAGTACTTTGGGGAAACATTAGAAAGAGAACTTAGTTTGTTAGCCAAAAAACATTTTTGAAAATGGTTTGGTAAACTAGCTATGACACTTGGATCCCAAGTTTCCTTGTTTGGACCAAGGTTCACCTATATACTCCTGGGGCACTTGAGGTTAACTCTTTTAATCTCAGTTACTTGTGTAGTTATATGGTAGTCATGTAGATGGGCTTAATATAATAAGGATGGAGTCACACACATAATCTCTTTTATTTTTCTCTTTCTTCTTTTCCAAATGTGGAGCACTTGATCATACTTGAGGCCATCTTCACCATCTCTCTGGTTGTCATTCTCTTGCTCCATCACTTGGCTTGGACTAAACTGAAAGAATCAAGATACCTAAGAGGGGGTGAATTGGGCTAATCTAAAATTTCTCACAACAAATTAACCTACTGCTTAGCTCATTTCCATCCCTAGTGCCTAATTGTATGTAGAAAGAACTAATTGCACAAAAGTTTAGCACCCTAGTTTCCAATCCTACTCTAGCATGGCAATTCTAGAAATGTAAAGACATGAAATGAATTGCTCAAAAGTAAATGTTCATGTAAAGCGAAGGAGAAGGAATGCGGTGAAGTTTTCCCGAGGTATTAGAGAGTCGGCACTCCCCACTAGTCCTTATTGGAGCACCCTGCGCAAGGGTATCACTCCCCCTTGATCCGCTCAAGGACAAAGTGCTTTCTACGGGCTGATTCTTCGTCGCTACGGACGAATCTCCCGCAACCAGTCACAACCTGAGATGGGTCATCCACAAGCTCCACCGGATGATCTCCATGCTCTCATGTAACACCCGGTTTTAAAGAACAAAACCAGGTACGCCATATGTGTGCCCAGGAAGTCCACACATACAACCACAGAAGGAAAAGATATCAAAAACAGTGTTCTAGATATCGAAAACACAGCTATAACTAAAACTTACATCAAAGTTAAGCGGAACGAAAACTAATCTTCTCATCAGACTCCATTCTTCACAGGGACAGTTGACTGGGGGTAACATACGCCTAGCACTTCTGTCAGTATTCCGGAAACTCATCTGTGTCTTCACCACGCTTCCGCTGCGCAACTCTGATGGAGACTGGGGTGTGGGGGAAATAGCAAGGGTGAGCACATGTCGTACTCAGCAAATATAACATGGGTTTATGCAGCTCAAAAAGGCTTGACTCTGGTTTACTGCGATTAGCACTTTTAGTTGGTCAAGATTTTAGCTTTAAGTAGTCTTCAAGTTGTGCTTGCAAACCCAATTAAACCACATGAGTAACAATACGAGCAACATCATCAGAACCACAAATATGATAGTAACGTGAACAAAAGTAAATTTTGTTTAAGTGATTAGCCTGCAAGTTTTCCGAGCCGCTCGTGACCGTGAGCACGGCTGATATATCAGTTTTAATACTCTGCAGAGTTTGTACAACTTTACCCGTGAGCCGTGATCCCCAGGTGCCAGGGGTTGCAAATCCCATATCACCTCTTCCAAGGAAGTGCGGCAGGGTACACTATGAAGTCTTTCGAGGTTCCCCTAACAAGATAGTGGCCACTAGGTTTCCAATCGGCAAGCAGATATAGGAACACCCCTTTCCGATGGCACATTCCTTCCTGGCTATACACATGAGACCAGGCGGCCGTCCTATACCCGAGTCGGCGAGCCCCTTTTGTGCCCTTTCGGGTAACCACCATCAAGCGAGGAGAGGTCCTCGAACCAACTAAAACCAGAGCCATGTAGCCCTCACGGTTGTACTGTATGTCCCAGCTTTTGCCCGCAGAAGATCATTTGGAGGGGGCCAAGAGCACGAAGACTCCCACACCCGAGTTTACATTACCAAGAACAAGATAAGATCAGAAGTTGCACATATCATTAGTCAGATTATTAGATCTTATTTGAAGGTTTACAGCACTAGCAGATCTACCCATATGCACTTATCCCACGGTAACAAGGTACAGGTTGAACATCTAGATAAAACCTATGGTTATCATTTGACACATGCACATGATTGGTAGATGAAAGTGCGTAGGTAACAAGGATGATCTCATGTATACTTGTCGGTTAAACTTGACCAATTCTCACATCTTCAGCTCTGGGTCATCAACTTCTGATCTTTAGCGCGCACAACCGATCGACGTCTACTCGTAGCAAGCATCACACATAGGCAACATACAAGCAAACAACAGAGAACTAAGAACAACATAACACGAGACAAAACAACGTACTAAAAGAGAGCTCGCACTACGGTCGCGGGATCGCACGGAACGACTGAAAGACACGTCTAACGGGAATTTTATATTATAAAAAGAAAAACTATCGGCTTGCTTTATTTTAATTAAATACGATCATGATAAAATATTAATTCAGATTAGAGAACAACATATTTTAATTTTAAAGCCGGATTAGACTAATCATATTTTATTCATAAACAATTCTATAATATTAATTAAACCATTTAAGCATTTGTAATTTTAGAAAACATAGATCATATAAGAGCAACTAATCGAATCATGATATATGTTTCGTGTTTAAACTAATCAAATTATAAATTAAAAACATATTTACACTAGTGATTAATCATATTAATATTTATGTATAAAATATCGAAATATAAACCTACATTAATTTTAATTATAAATCCGTGGAAGGTTTATTAATCAATTTAATATTTAACTTTATATGGAAAAACATGTGAGGTGAAAAGTGTTAACACTGCTGCGTAAAACACGTCGACATAAAACTAACGCAACTGAAACGGACTAAAACGGAGATTAGATGATTCAACAGTGGAGATTACAAACCAGTGGCAAACTTGTGATTATCTCATCTTCCTCGTTAGAATTCTCACGTGCAGGACACGGAGGCCATCGATGGCTGGCTGCTGCTGTGGAACTCGTACTGGGCGATGAAGAGCTCCAACCGGGATTAGGCAGTCCGCAGTGGCGACGCAGCACACCAAGCCATGGTGGCGCGGGTCCCATGCGGCGGGGCCGGGACAGGGTCTGCACGGCCTGCAGCACGGGTGGCCGAGTGGCCACACCGGCGGCGGCGGCAGTGCTGCCCTGCACAGCAAGGGCGTAGGGGTGCACCGGAAATACGGGGCCGAGGGTACGGTGTGCTGGTGATGGCATAGGTGGAGGTCGTAGTGGCGCAGGTCAAGCCGGTGGCCGAAAGGGAACGCAGCAACGCAGTTCGCCGGAGAAGTTCACCGGAAACGAAGAAACAAAAGGAGATAGATCAAACGTTGATAGATTCGTGAAGAGAAAGACACCACGGTGTAGATAACGATGAGAGCTACCTCATGGTGGCGACGGTTTTCTCCGGGACGCGATGGTTTAGCCGGAAACGCTCGTCGGATGTTCGCCGGAGCTTAGGAGATGCGAAAGTTCGGGACGATAGGAGTGGCGACTATGTTCGCCGGAGCTTAGCAGATGCAAAAGTTCGGCTTCAGATCTGGAACGATAGGAGTGGCGACTCGCGAAACGGGCCGTACTTTTGGACTCCTCGCGACGAGATGAACACCGGCATGTATATATATATATGTAGGGTTTCGATAAGTTTGAAAAATGGGATATTTTATTAATTTCGGTTTTAATTAATTTCGGGATTAAAATAATTCCAGAAAAGTCCAGAATTGTTATTTAAGTCACGAAAAATACTCCGATGGCTACGAAAATTTTAGGAAATTCTCAGAGACACTTTGAAACATGATGAACCCAAATAAAATATTTAGAGCTCATGGAAAGATATTTTGGAGTATCTAAAAATTAGATTATGCTCGCTGATATATTGGAAACTCTTCCGGATAAAGCCAGAAAAATTCTCAATAAGTTTATAGCGATATTATAATGGATGATGAACTTAAAGAAGTAATTTGAGATATAAGAAAAAGAATTTTAGAAAGGTCCAACAAGAGGATAGAGATGGAAACGATAAATTTGATTTCGAAAGAAGACAGAAATGGACTGGATATAGAAAGACAGCCTACCAAACGTGTTTTAAAACTCTATCGACTCACAACACAAGGTCAAACAGCAACCAACCATCACATCAAACATAACCCATCAAATTAGTTTAGGAAAATTTTGAATATTCTTGTTTTACTATGACTAAAGTGGCACAATCTCCGACTAAACTGGATCAATTTTATACAAATATTAAAATTATTTATTTTATTTAGTGTTTTCTACTCACATCCAAAATCAGAAATTTTGGGGTGTGACATCCCAATCACCACCAAGTCATTTAGGTGATGTCTATCACCAAGAGTAACAAGCACAAACTCTCACTTGACCCAACAAAGCTAATAAGAAAAGTGGATGCACACTCGCTACTTTCTATGCACTAATGAGGTCCTTAATCTTGGATTAGAAAATCTCAATCACCCTACTAGGATCTTGCACTCACTTGCTCTCAAATGTATTTCCTCAGCTGAAAAAATGGGCAAGAGACCCCAAATAGATGAGTAGGGGTTACATTTATACCCCCCCAAAAAAAAACCAAGTTGAAGGTGGTAAATCCTATAGTTTTAGTGAGCACTAGACGTGTCTGTCGGGTTGACCGAATGCGTCTAATCCACTGTCCAACGGTAACGTGTACAGTTGAAAGGACACTAGGATGCCGCCTAGAGGGAGGTGAATAGGCGTTTCTAAAAATTAACACCTTAAAATGCGGAAACAATTAGAACTAGAGTTTCCAAATGGAAACTCCAAATCAAAGTAGTACGACCCCTCTTGAGTGAGCCACAAGGTATATGAAAGATGCTAAATAAGCCTAGGAGCCTAACACCTGCAATAAAGATGATTAACACTAAGCATAGCAAAATCAACACAATGACCAATATCGGACATGTCTCGTATACACAAGCATTTTCTCCCTTTGTTGGATTTTGCTCGTTTTGATTTGAAACTTCCAACACAAGTTGCTAGTGCCTACAAAGGGTTATGCCACCACAAATAAACCTGCACACAATATAGCACAACCCACGAAGACGAAGATAAACAAATATCAAATAGAAATGCGATGATACATGATATTTCTTTTACCGAAGTTCAGACTCCCTCGAGTCCTACTCTCTGTTGAGGTGGCAATGAGTGACCACTCCAGGATCCACTCTAGTCGCGGTCTCTTTCAAGTGCTTCCCTCAATCCACTAGTGTGATTCCTTCCCTTGCGGAGGCGGAATCGAAGCCTTCACAAACTTGCCGAGGCACACCACAATCCTTGGTTGCTCTCCAGCGACTCCTAGCCGTCTAGGAGCCAAGCTCCAAGAGAAACAAATGCAAATCACAAGATCGATGAATACCACAAGTGCTTATATTAAGAGATGAATCTTACTCCCGGAGTTGAAATCCACGAAGAACTCACTCCAATCTCACTCACAAAGATGAGGATTTGAGCAATAGTGAGAGAGAGTGTGGGAGGAAGAAAGGGAGGGCAAACTTCTTCTCAAATGGATCTAGCAATTTCAAAATGAGCAAGAGTGAGGGAGGAGAAGCCAACCACCCTCAAATCCTTTCATCCTAGCGTACAGACCGTTGGGAGCTCAGATCTGGTTTCAACCAGAATATCTGGGTAGGGAGGGAATTATATCTGAGCGAGGGTTCACTAGTTGTGGCAAAAAGCAAGAGAGTTGGCGATAGTTGGAATATCTAGGTAGGGAGGGAGAAATATCCAGGGAGAGGTTCTTTGTTGGAGCTGATCAATGTTTAGCCTCAACTGTAATATCCGGGTAGGGATGAAAATAACTCTAGGGAGGGGTGCTCTGTCCTAAGACAAGAAATGAGTAAAGGAAGTTTTTGTGGGGGAGTCTAGGGATTTTATAATTGATCAAATGAGCAATTAGGAACAATCAATCATCATCATGTTGCATCCCTCTTAATAGTACGACATACCTATAAACTCAAGTTTAAATAAAATCGAATTCAAACCTCTTGAGTTAACTTTCATCGAACAATGCCATATCTTTGCAATAATCATCGATCAATAGAGGATACCAACATGTTCATCTTCATTTTTACTTGAGCATATCCATCTTGGGCATGTGACTTGATCCAATTCAACCAATGTGAATAAGTTGAACAATAACTTGATCCTCCTCATAATATAACTTCCTTTAGCTTGATTAGTGACATGACTAAATGCAAGTACTTTCTTCTTCACCACAGCCATGGTCCTTCGGCGCCCAAGTTGTCGCTTGCCCTTCACCTACACTTGGTCCTTTGAAGCCTTTTCCTTGCTATCTTCACTCTCACAAGCCAATCCAAGTCATATCATGATTTCAATCAACAATAAGCATACATTGAATTTCATGAAGTGAAAATATCTTTCTCAACATTTATTTCATAGCAAGCTCTTTAAAATGAGACTGTTCCATATGCAAGACCTCATGTCTCATATGACAATTAAATTATGATTGCTTTCATATGAACCATAGATGTCCCACGATATTTAAGACATTACTTTGAATTTCATTTGTATTGTTATCTTGTGCTTGAAATAGATTGTCTTTACAACAACACATCATTTTGGCTTTTCACTTCAACAAAATAAGGAACACCACCAAGTTTTCCTTTATAATTGAACCATTGGCACACTTCAAATGATATAACATATCATAACCCAAGTGTATGTAGGATAATCATTTTCCTATTCAATACTTAACAAACTTGTTAGACCTTTAATCGTGTTGTCATTCAATCATCCAAAACCCACTAAAGGGCTAGATGCACTTACAACAGTGGCTAATAGCACACGTCACAGACTAACTGGATGGTGTCAGAGTTCAGTCCAGCCCGAGCTGACACGTCCGGTCACTTTCGTATCGTGACGCTTTATGAACGGCTTTTGTTCCTCTTGATCTTTGGGTTGTCCCTGAGTTACCTAGTGCTAAGTTTGACAAGTGTGCACCACACGTAACACATTAGACTCACATAGGTCAACCTACTAGTTCATAACCCCCTTTATAGTGTGGCCAAAGGAAAAACAAAGCCCTATAACTAATTGAAAGGACCTTGATATCGCCTAGGAGGCCTAGAGGGATGAATAGGCCTACAAAAATTCAGCTCAAACAGAATTTAAAACTGAGGGCGGCACTGCCTCCCTTTGAGAGCAACACTGCCTCCCTACGATAGTAAGTCCAAATCTGTCTAAACTGTTAGACTGAGTACTAGAGATATCCAGCGACAACCCTGCAAAATTTCGCTTCTAGATTTAATAAGATTAGATGGTGGCACTATCGCTCTAATAGGGCGGCACTGCCGCTCTTCAAAATATAAGCGGACAGAAAGAAAACTTTGCAGGTAGAAACTAGATACTCTAAGCAGCTTAACCTTGCAACAGAAAGATAAGATACAACTCGAAGACTGTATACTACAGAAACCTAGCCAAATGAAGATTGAGCTCAAATCCTAGAATCACATCTTAACAATAAGAACTGCGGGAATATAAATCAGCACACAAGACACTATAATTTATTCTGTGGTTCAGCTCACCACCAAGGTTTGCCTATGTCCACGTTGTTGAGGTATCCACACAAGGATGAGCTAGCCACCAAGGCTTGCTCTTTCTCTCAATCTCAAATCAAGATAATGAACTCTTGAAGTGAGGGGTCATTTATTAGCTGCAATGGATGATTACAAACTGATCTCCCTGCTCACCACAAGCACGGGAGCTCACCGGGCGACGCCTAGCCGTCTAGGAGGCTTCACCTCCAAGAGTAAAAGATGCACCAGGAAGATTGACGAAACCCGACAAGTGCTCAAGGTTAGGAATGCTCTAAACTGCTCTCTAGCTCTTAATCACACAACCCCAACACTTAGTCTCACAAAAAGAGAGTTGGGGAAAGCTCACAAGGGCTTTGGAAAGGTTTTGCAATATTTGAAGCATCAGCAGCAAGCCCAGGGGGCGTGGGATGGGTATATACTCATCCCACTCAAACTAGTCGTTAGGATTCGAAAACTACCTGTTGTGGCTGTACAGGGGCGGCACTGCCGCCCTCCCAGAAACAACACAAACCACCTCACGAAAACGGTCATAACTTTTTACTCTGAACTCCGTTTTTAGTGATCTTTGACTTTTCAGAAAGCTTGTTTCGAGGGCTATCCAACCCTACAGAGAACAAGCTCAAGATCAACAAGTGCAGATGCAGTTCTAAGGTTTTCTCTCAGGTTAGCACTCGGGTTCGGTTAGTTTGAGCACTTGAGACTTGTCTATGATTCGTGTTGCATCCCCCTTGATAGTACGACATACCTATACTCAAGAATAAGAGAATATAAATAATTAACCACTTGAGTCTTCAATATCTTCATATGTTATTTCTTCTCAATGTCACTTCATAGGGGTTGCAACCAATTGTGACTATCTCATCTCTTTGAGCAAATATACCTTGAGCATGTGACTTTAACCATTTCACCATATGTGAGTTCAACTTCATGGCTTCAAGTCACTTCTACTAATGATTTGATCCTCAACACAATATGACTCCTTATAGCCTGATTAGTACCTTGACTCAATGCAAGTACTCTCTTCTTCACCCTAGCCATAGTACCTCGGTCTCCTTGACCTTCACCTTTGCTTAGTACCTCGAAGCCCTTTCCTTGCTATCTTCACCCTATCAAGCCATACTAGTCACATCATATTAAGTATCCATTGAAAACCATTTCTTCAATATTATGATCCTTGCTTGAATATCTTTTAGATATGAATGTTGAGATCAATCAAGCTTCACATAGAGTGTCATATATGAATCAACATCAATATGATCAAGCCAATTCACGGCTCCTTAAATCCTCTTCATTTTGGCTTGACACCTTTAATGCTTCAATATATATCTTCATACTTCTAGCTTGATCAAATTAATGCAAAGTGATTCTCCAAATATTTATCCATATAAGCAAACCAATGTAGAGATGACATATGTCCAATATGAGTTAAGTCCTTGTCATTTGACCTTTCCTTGGCATTTACTCACTTATGCATTCTTGATTCATTCTTCAACCTTGATCAAAGCTAGTTCACTATCAAACTCTTCTTGCTCATGAAAAGCAACCCATTGTTGAGACCATTCCAAGATCATCAATCCATGTCTCATTTGTCATTTGTCGAATGTGATTGCCTTCTCATGATGCTATGATATCCCACAACATAAAAGCCATTTCATCAATTCATTTGCATTATTGTATTTTGCTTGAACTAGATTGTTTCCATAATCTTCCAATACAACAATACACAATTTTGCCTTCATTTCAACACTATGTGGAGTACCATCAAGTTTGCTTTTCTTGTTGAACCTTTGATACACTTAGCAAACTTGTTGGACCTTTAATTATGTTGTCACTCAATTCACCAAAACCCACTAAGGGCTAGATGCACTTACACTAATCTAAGTGTTTGTCAATGTCAAACAACACTTAGAACTAGTTCGTCCTTAGCCTTGTCGTTAATCCTTTGAAAATAGAAAAATAATTCTATCATGGGTGCATGAAAACCATTGATTGCCCAAACAATCACCGTTATCATGACCTAACTCAATTTGTTTATGCAAAACACATGTTAGTCACAATAATCTTATGTCGTTATTAATCACTGGAACCCACTAGAGGACTAGCTGCTTTCATGAACCTTTCTTAGCTACACAAACTTAACAAACATGATGAGAAGGAAAAAGAGGATGTATATGTGTAGACTAGTAGCGGCTACAAAGGTGCTTGAGGAGAGACTGAGGCAAAGGGATTAAATACGATGGTGGTTAAAGAAAACCCTAGTGACCTCGGCATCCATACCTTCACTATAGAAGCTTGTAGTGCAATGGTACTTGGACGGTGCCTATGAGGAGTACGGCTATGGGCCCTAACCATGCATCCATAATGATGATTTGATGATCATGCCCTCGGGCTTTCCCACCTCTGAATCAAAAGTGCTTGGCAAGTGGTGGAGGAGAAGGATCCATGGGAAATGTATGAGAAGTGTGGGAGAGATGACATATAGAGGATAAGGGGCACATGAGAACCTCCTAGCGGTTTCGGAGGCCAGTGTGGGTCGAGGGGACAAGGCACTCCCCACTAGATAGCGACACGAAAGGGAGACACACTCGGGCAATGGAGAAGCATGACAGGGCGATTGGGTGCGTGATGGTGAAGCGATGGGGTTATTAGTGCCCAACAGGTGCACCTCAGTAGACAGCGTGATGGTGAAAGCCCTTTCCTTTTTCAAACATGGGGTTTTGAATGATCGAAGATAAGCTCCGCATAGTGCCAAATGATGATCCAAGCACTCCGCACCTACATCTAGTTTGACGTGAATGCACAGAATTAAAGGAAAACTGTTTGGCCAAGCGAAAGCCCTAGTTTGGTTTTGGCTAAGTGATGAATCCTATTGGACTAATCCTATGAGCTAAGCATGTGTGTAGTAAATAGTGGATTAGTGCCAAGCCAAGTGATGGGCAAGCTAGGTGGCAACGATGGGAGATGGTGATGACCATAAGTGCTTCAAGTGATAAAGTGCTCATCTTTGGAGAAGAAAAGAAGAAAGAAAAGAGAAGAAGAGAACAGAAGGAGCAAACAAGCCCAAAGGCAAAGGTATAACCTATAGGGCTCATTGTTTTGGTGATCAAGACACCATAGAGGGGATAGATCATGGTTAATGTGGTGTTCAAGTGCCACTAGATGTTCTCTAACTTATCGATGCTGAAAGGACCGTGACGCCTAAGAGGGGGGTGAATTAGGCAACTTAAAACTTCTACTCTAAACTATGGCCTCTAATTTCGACCTATTCAAAACCTATGCAAGAAAGTAAATTATCTAATGTGCAACTAAGGTTTTGCTAGGTGTGTTGCTATCTCTACCGCAAAAGAGTTATGCAATCTAGGTTCCAAACTTATCAACTAGCCTATCAACTAAGCTAGGAAAGGTAAAGCACACAACCAAGGAGCAATGTAAATGCGGAAGCTAAAGAGTGTGGTAGAGATGCAAACTCCCGTCGACGACACCGGTATTTTTACCAAGGTATCGAGAAGCGCGCAAGCTTCCCCCTAGTCCTTGTTGGAGCCCCTCGCAAGGAATCCCTCGCAAGGGCCAAGCTCCCGGTCGGGTAACTCCGTGGATAGCCCCGGGCCTTCCCCACGAGCAAGTGGGTCTCCTGTTAAGCCGCTCGAGGCACGGCCTCTCCCGGATGCTGCCCGTCGTCTTCACTATCGAGCTTCCGGCCGCAACACCGTGGACTTTGTTCCCTTCGGTACACGGTGGCGGCCACACCACAAACGCGGTTGGTGTGATCTCGCAAGACTACAAGCCCCTCCGATGTACAACAACGGTGCGCGCAAGCACCGGTAGGTAAGAGATATGCAAACCTCACTAAACACTAGGTATAACACCTAGAGCAAGCGCAAAGCGGTGGTCTAACTAGCCTAAGCACTTCACAAATCACCTACACTAATCACCTAGTATATCACTTAAGCACTTTGGTGGCTAGAGCAACTAAATATGTGTCTATATACTTGGTACACTTCATTGAGCTCCAACCATATGTTTTTGGCCGACCATGGGGGTATATATAGAGCCCCAAGCAAATAGAGTCGTTGGGCAAGGAGATGGACTTTTCTGCCATTGACTGGACGCACAGTACGTGCTGATCGGACACGTCTGGTCTCTCACAACGGCTAGTTGCCAGCCAGCACAGGCACTAATCGGACTCTACATGAGTCCGGTCACTTACGATCGGACGCGTCCAGTCACGTTTTTGTGCCTCTAGAACCTCTATGTACTTGATCGAACTCAGCTGAGCTCTAGCGTCCGATCGTCCTCGAAGCGTCTGGTCACGTGGTCGTGCTGAGGAACAGTTGCATTGGTGCATCCGATCGCAACTGTCGCAGCATCCGGTCACACGAACGTGGCGCTGCCGGCTAGAGGTGTTGACCGGACGCATCCTGGCCAGCGTCCGGTCACTGCTTTGGCAGCGTCCGGTCACTTGTTTTCCCTGTTTTTCACTTGATCTTTGCGCCCGACTTGGTTCCAGTCTTGTGTCTTGGACTTTGCTCGATCTTTGTGAGTCATCTACTAAACTTCTAATGTCTTGCTTGAGGTGTTGATCATCGGATCACCACGTCGCCTTTGTCCAAGTCACATTTGCACCCCATTGAACTACAAAGCAAGCACTTGCAAACACATTAGTCCAATATGGTTGTGTTGATCATCAAACACCAAAATCCAAAGTCAAATGGTTCGAGGTTCATTTTCCTTACAATCTCCCCCTTTTTGGTGATTGATGACAACACAACCAAAGCAAGCAAATAATAGATATGAAATTTTAAAATGCAATCTACTTGCTAGGATGCAATGCAATGACAAGATCATATGATGTTAAAAGATACCAAATTGAAACAAGACTTAATAACATATCTTGCCCTTGACATAGGGTCCCTTTGTGGCATTATGGATTTAAGCCTCCCCCTAAGTCCATAATCCACTTCCTCCCTTTCTCGGACCGCCCCAAGAGTAACCACAAAAAGATATTGAATTTTTTATTTTGGTTATTTTGTTTTGTTTTAGTTTGGGCTTGCTTTTGGTCCTTCAAATTCTCCCCCTTTGGAATCAAACACCGAAAAGGAAGACATTAGAAGCACAAGGGAGGACCAAATTTTTGTGATCCTTTTTATGTGGAGTGGGATTGATCACAAAACTTGACTCTCAAATTATATAAACTAAACTCCCCCTAAGTATATGCATACATATAGTGTAAGGCAAAGCATATGCATAACCGGCAAATTAATGCACAAAGGAGTTTAATTTATATAATGCACGGAGAAAGCATATAAGAGTATCAAATGAAATCAACATAATGATATCGATTAGGAATACCACATGTAGATACCAAATGAATTATTTCCACACACGCGATGCTTGTCTCCGGGGACTCTATTTTCCTTGCAATGAGACTACTACACACATGATAAACTTGAAGGTAGTGTTAGTCTCAAAGCTTCCAATTTGTAGAGTAAACTCCCCCTAAAAGTGTGCATACAAGTTTGAGATACTTGTAGGAGACATGCACATTGACTTGTGAGGTCAAACTACCATTTTGCAATATGACATCACTAAAAATGTGACACCAATTGAAGATGGTAATCGAGGTGGTTTATCTACTATTTGGACTACGGCACATATAAGATAAATACAAAGTAAAAGAAGCTATGTGTCGTGCTTCTAAACAAATTAAACCATGTAGGTTTGCTCCAAGGATGAGAGTGATACCGAGCAAAACTACCATATGATGAGTCTAGTGTATGCATGATAAAGGATTTAAATGTGCAAATGCAAACCTAGGCAAAAGAAGGAACTAGATGCTAAAAGAAAATGCAAGAATTTAAATCTAGTTACCTCACATGGGTAGGGGAATTTGGGTCCATAGTATTCACTAACCTACTTGGCAATGACGTGATCCAATGTGATGCACCCCATGATATGCACCCAAAACTTTGCCAAGTCTCCAAATTCCTCGTAGTCCACTTGATTACTCACTTCCCTTTTGGGACCCAAACCTTTTTGGTGCTCTTCATGATTGAGATAATATCCTTAGGCACCCAAATACGTTTGGCCCCATTGTTGGCTTGCTTGTTTGCTTTGACGGACACCACCTTATCATTCTTCTTCTTCTTCAAAAGGTAAGATGTGGAGGCCTTCTTGTTCACCTTGTTGGTGTAGGTGTTGGAGAGCTTGCTTGTTTGATTTTTGTTTTTCTCTTTCTTCTTTTTCTCTCCCCTATGCTTCACCTTGCACTCATAGGACTTGTGGCCTTCCTTGTGGCACACATAACAAACCACAGTTTGCTCCTCATCAAGCTTCTTCACTCCCTTGACAGTGTTATCTTGATGAGTTCAAGTTTGCTTTGTCTTGCCTTTTGCTTGAGTCAAGTCCATGGTGAAGCAGGCCACTTCTTGCCTTAGTTGCTCATTTTCCATTGCAACTTCTTGTGTACATGTTTCTACAATCACATCCTTAACACAAGCTTGATTGCACATGAGGAGCTTGATCTTGAGCTTGTCTCAATTTGCTTCTTGCCCTTCATCTTCTTGTGCTCATTACATGTGAGAGCTATGCATTTGCTTGATGAAGTGGCTTCTTCTTGACCCATCTTGCGCGACATCTCAAATGCCACCAATTTACCAATGACAATGGTCGGGGTCATTGTGCTCAAGTCTTCCATGTTGTGGAGGATGGTGATGATGGCTGCATATTTGTTCTTTGGAAGCATGGAGATGATCTTCCTCACAATGTCCGCATCACCTAGCTTTGTAATTCCAATAGAATTGAGCTCATTGATAATTAGATTCAAACGAGAATACATATCACGAACAAGCTCATTTTCATTCATTTTAAAAGAATCATAACTTGATTTAGCTAGGTGATGTTTTTGCTCACGAACATTACTTGTACCATCATGGAGCTCGTGGAGTTTTAACCAAATTTCATGAGATGTTTATAAAGTAAAAACTTGGTTAAACACATCCATGCTGAAAGATTCAAGCAAGCAATTTTTAGCTCTAGCATTAAGATGAATTTCTTTTTCATCACCCGCGGTTAACTTGATGGGATTCTTAGGGGGTCTCAACCCATCGTGGGTGACTCTCCAAATACCTAGATCAACTACTTCTAGGTAACAAGCCATTCTAGCACTATAGTAGGGGAAGTTTGTGTCGTCAAAGTGCAGAGACCTAGAGGTATCCATCTCAACCACTCTTAGGGGCGTCGGCTCGAAGGCGGTGAAGCCAAGAGTCCACAAATGAGCCAACAGGCTCCGATACCAATTGAAAGGACTGTGACGCCTAAGAGGGGGGTGAATTGGGCAACTTAAAACTTCTACTCTAAATTATGGCCTCTAATTTCCACCTATTCAAAACCTATGCAAGAAAGTAAACTATCTAATGTGCAACTAACGTTTTGCTAGGTGTGTTGTTATCTCTACCGCAAAAGAGTTATGCAACCTAGGTTCCAAACTTATCAACTAAGCTAGGAAAGGTAAAGCACACAACCAAGGAACAATGTAAATGCGGAAGCTAAAGAGTGTGGTAGAGATGCAAACTCCCGTCGACGACGCCGGTATTTTTACCGAGGTATCGAGAAGCGCGCAAGCTTCCCCCTAGTCCTCGTTGGAGCCCCTCGCAAGGAATCCCTCGCAAGGGCCAAGCTCCTGGTCGAGTAACTCCGTGGATAGCTCCGGTCTTTCCCCACGCGCAAGTGGGTCTCCAGTTAAGCCACTCATGGCAAAGCCTCTCCTGGATGCTCCCCGCCGTCTCCACTATCAAGCTTCCGGCCGAACCGCCGCGAGCCTTGTTCCCTTCGGTACCCGGTGGCGGCCACACCACAAACGCGGTTGGTGTGGTCTTGCAAGACTACAAGCCTCTCCGATGTACAACAATGATGCACGCAAGCACCGAGTAGCAAGAGGTATGCAAACCTCACTAAACACTAGGCCTAAACCTAGAGCAAGCGCATGAGCGGTGGTCTAACTAGCCTAAGCACTTCGCAAAGCACCTACACTAATCACCATGTGAATCACTAAGCACTATGCATATGGAGGCACTAATATGGTGTAGCAACACCCTTGGTATGTTTCCTGTGATCGGACTGATCGGACAACGGCTAGTTGCCAGCCTACACAGGGCACTGATCGGACTCTGCATGAGTCCGGTCACTTGTGATCGGACGCGTCCGGTCACGTTTTTGTGCCTCTGGAACCTCTCTGTACTCGATTGGACTCAGCTGAGCTCCAGCTTCCGGTCACGCGGTCGCGCTGAGGAACAGTTGCATCGGTGCATTTGATCGCAACTGTCGCAGCGTCCGGTCACGCGAGCGTGGCGCTGCCGGCTGGAGGCACTGACCGGACGCATCCTGGCCGGCGTCCGGTCACTGCTTTGGCAGCGTCCGGTCACTTGTTTTCCCTGTTTTTCACTTGATCTTTGCGCCCGACTTGGTTCCAGTCTTGTGCGTTGGACTTTGCTCGATCTTTGTGAGTCTTCTACTAAGCTTCTAATGTCTTGCTTGAGGTGTTGATTATCGAATCACTACGTCGCCTTTGTCCAAGTCACATTTGCACCCTATTGAACTACGAAACAAGCACATGCAAACACATTAGTCCAATATGGTTGTGTTGATCATCAAACACCAAAATCCAAAGTCAAATGAGCCGAGGTCCATTTTCCTTACAGATGCATTAGAGCCTAGTGAGTGAACTAACAAAGCCTTGAAAAATGCTTTGAAAAATGCTAACACGCGTGCACAAGTGGTGAAACACTTTAGTATTGGCGCATGGAAGCAAGGGTAGATGCTTGAAAAATGCTAACACGCGTGCACAAGTGGTGAAACACTTTAGTATTGGTGCATGGAAGCAAGGGTAGATGTTTGGAGTTGAAAGAAATGCTTCTAGGGGCATCAGATGCGATCATGAGGTTCGTGGTAGATCTAGATTAATTAGTTTCGTGGTGTGACCTTGCTGATGTTCTATGGATATGTTCTTCAGGACCGACGCCTATTGCAGTCTTTCTATGGAGCATCCCTATTGTGGCCTTCAAAGGCCTACGTGGGACTGATGTTCATCCAGATCTTGCTTGGCTAAGGTTCATCAATGAAAGGTTCGACTATGCCAAACCAGAGCATAGCTAACTTCATCAATGAAAGGTTCCACAACACACAGTTGCCTTTTTCATCATGCAAGGTAATTACTAAGATTGTAGTAATGGCGAACAGTGTGTTGTGGATACTACGACCTCTATCAAGTTTGCCCCCAAATGCAGAACAGCACAATTGCACAAACAATAGTCAAATTTAAACAAGATCAAGGTGACAATGCCGTAGCCATGTTTGATTGCTGTGGACATGGCAGTTTCCCAATTCATCAATGAAACATGGCAAAAGATTTCTCAGGTAGCAGCTGACAACTGACATTCTCAGTGAAAAGGCAGGAGAGCATCAGATCACAATGGTGACCTCATCAGCATCCCTACGAATAGGCACTAGGAACACCCCCGAGTACAACACCTGCAGTTCATCTTGCCCAATTTGGCTCTCACAGTTTCACTTTACATGGACTAGACAGGAGGAGTACGGTTCCTGATGAAACCACAGTTGCATTGCAGGTCGTTCATGCCATTGCCATTATCCATTATCATCTCTGTTGCAATTGCAACAGCACCTAGATTTGGCCGGAGCATCGCTACAAATTCTTCTGCCATTTGATAATAAAGTTACACGAAAAATTTGCCGAAAGACGAACAAATACACACAACCAAAGTCGATAAAAGTTACCGAGATCTCAGAAAAAGAGAAGGGTCCAAGAAGAAGATTACTATTCTCTCAAATCAGCTGGATTTTACCCCTAGTAGTAGTAGGCCGGCGCTTTCCCTACCTAGTCGATCAAGGGCTCGTCGCCGTCGACAAGCAGCGGCGCCGACGGGCCCTCCAGCAGCAGCGAGTCCAGCGAGTTCGGCGCGTTGTTCAGGTCACTTCCCTTGCCGCCGTGTCCTGCATCTGCCGCCGCGTCGACCGTGCCGCCCCCAACGCGCAGCTCGCCACCGGCGAGGCTGCCGTCCACCACCGGATGCGGCAGAGGCTGGTGGAGCGGCGTCGGCGGGTACTCCTCCTTCACGTGCCAACGCTCTGTGGGGAACTGGAGCACGTCCATGGCTCGGGGATGCGGATGCTCATGCTCATGCTCCGCGGCGGGCAGAGGGTGCTGCTGCCGGTGGTGGTGGTGGTGGTGGCTCTGGCTCTTCCGCTGCCGGTGGAGCTGCAGCACCTGGCTGTGCCTGTTGGCGTGCTCCGACGGCTCGAAGGAGGGGCTCGCCAGCGGCCGGTACTCCGGCAGCAGCCGCCCCTGCCTGTACCGCACGCCGCACGCGTTGCACAGCGTGCTGCGCCCCAGCGGCCCTTCCCGCCACTGCGGCGTCGACGACGACCCGCAGTGCAGGCACTGCTTCGCCGACTTCGGGGGCCGCCACGGCTTCTTCGTCGACGCCGACGCCGACGCCCTTTTCTTCTTCTTCTTCTTGACGAGATACACCGCTGGAGCTGGCGGCGGCGCCCGCGCCGGCGCGGGTTCCGTTCTCGGAGGCGGCGGCGGAGGAGGAGGAGGTCTCCCCCGCCTCAGAGGCTTCTTCCTCACCAGGTAGACATCGGGAACTGACCCGGGCTCCCAGATCGGGCTGTCGGGCGACGACTCCGAGACCGGGCTATCCGGGGGCGGCCGGGCGGCCGTCGTCCTCGCGGTCGCCGGCGTGGGGCGGCGCTGCACCTGCCCCCGCAGTGCCCCGGACGCCTTGAGCCGGACGCCGCAGGCGTTGCAGAGCGTGCCCTGCCCCATCGGCCCCGACCTCCACTGCGGCGTCACCGCCGCGCCGCACTGCAGGCACATCCTGACCCTCTTCGCCGGCCTCTCCACCGCCGGCGCAGGGGTGTATGGCTCGGGGGCCGGCGCGGCCTGGCGCACGCGCAGGCGCTGGGGACGGGGACGGGCCTCCACGGTCGGATTATTAACCGCCGACGCAGAGGGCACCGGCCTCTTTGCCTCCTCCGGCGCGGGGACGGGGACGGGGACGACGGGGAGCTTGAAGGCCCACCAGCCCGAGGGCTGGGCACGGAGGCGGGGACGGCTGCGCGCCTTGCGCCGGACGGTGGCGTCCAGGCAGGAGACGGCGACGGGCAGGGGGAGCGCCGCCGCCGGGAGGGAGAGCACGTAGCCGGGGGCCCCCTCCCGCTCCCGCTCCTCCTCCCCGCCACCGCCGGCCATGTCGCCGCCGGTCGCCCTGGTCGCCGCAGATCGCCGGGGTCTTGGGTCTAATCCAGGCGGCTGCGCAGCTTGACAAAAAAAATGCTATCTTTAGCAGGCTCCCGAGCCGGATTACACAGGATGCGAGCAGCTTATCTTCCCAACCACCCAAAGTAAAGAGAGAGATTAATGGATCCGCACCTCTCCTTTGTCGCCTTCATCCGCCATCGCCATGGACGGCGGCCGCCGGGCGAGCGAGCAGATAGGCGGCGACCGACGGACCGCGGCGCGTCAGCAGAGCAAGGGGAAGAAAGAGAGTTGGGAAAGATGACGAGTCATGCTCATGCCCGGATGCCCTCTCTCTCGGGGCTTTTTTTTTCTCTTTTTTTTTCCCCTCCTCCGTGTTGTTTTGGGTTGCAAAAAGAGGGTCACGAAAACCGCAATTCTTTTCACGAATTCCGGCGAGCTTTGTCGGACAGAAGTGAGGACGTGATCCTTTGCGCCCTGACTTGTATTTCCTTCCGTAAAATAAAAATACAAGATTTAATTAAATGGTAATGACACAAAATATGATGAATATATATGGTTTAAATTTTCATCCATTCTAGTGAAAATAGAATACCGCTTTCGATGAGTTCAATAATCTTAAATTGAACCTATTTCTATAAAATATTGTTTTTAATATATTTATTTAGTTGAGCTTGGTATCGTTGACTTCGTGAGAAGAAGACTTTCGTCTTTTCAAAATGAAAGGACTACGTTGATATCTATATCTATATCTATATCTATATTTTAATATTATAAAGAACCAAGAGATTGTCTCAACCATTTTTTATTTTTCTACCTTCTCTATTCTAAATTACAAGTCACTTTGACTTTTCTGGTACATTCATTTTGTTATGTATTTAAATATAATGTATATTTAGATATATAACAAATTATATGTACCAAAAAAAAGTCAAAATAGCTTATAGACTTTGATCGTTTGAGCTATTCAATCATTTTAACTCACAGTGTTTTTCTCTCGTAACAAACCAGATATACCAATCAGGGCCGTACCAACGATTTAGAGGACCCAGAACAAAATGTATGATGTGGCCCTAATTTTTTTTAGAAAGGTGGCAAAAGTTTTGCCATATTTTTATTAAACGAGAAAAAGAGAAAACAAAACAGGTTTACAACAAATTACAAACCGACTCGTCTCGAAACTACTATGCCAAAAGACTACTAAAATGAACAAAGTGATTCAATAGCTGTACCTAAAACACTACACAGGACCGACATAAAAACCTATGCAACAACAGTGCTAGGGCTAAAATTTGAGAAGTAAATTGTGATTCTTTCGTAACAAATGATGTGCTTCTTAGTTGCTTGGTGTCTTGTCCATGATAGCACGGTGCCGGACTACCAGCATCACTGTGCCGCAAAAGGGCAACACAACCCTATTAGGCCCTAGCAGAGAATGTGCTTTGCGGCACAAGAAAATTAAACATCCATGTAGAGCTAAAAAGTCAAGCATCTAGACAAGCTGGTGGACATGGTCGATGGTCATGAGCCTTACATTGAGATAATATTCCCGTTAACAAAGTAGTAATTGCAGGTAACAAAGTAATAACTGCAGTCTGCATGCTGATTGTACCTTATTTTTTCTATTCAAAGAATTAATTATTATTACTAATTACTCTTACATAATGTAATTTTGGTGGCCCTATAATTTTGGAGGCCCTGAACAATTGCCCCACTTGCACATGCTAATATACGGGCCTGATACCAATCAGCTACAGCCGCTTTAAGTCCTGTCGAAAAGCTATAATTTGGAAACATAAGAAGTATAAAGTGTATTCTCCCTCTTTTTGTCTTGTATATGTGACCCAAACTCACGGTTCGTGCAAGTGATACAGAGTTTGATTCCAAGATGTATTTGGGTTTTGTTGTTGTGCACAACCACATTTGTCTTTTTTTACTTCCTGTAATGTTCTTGTGTCTCTCCTTATCTCATTGAGACTAAGGATGACAATGGGTAATTATTTGTTGGGTATGTGCTGCTCATACCCATAACCACGAAGAAATATTTTACTCATTAATTTACCTATACCCATGTTCGGGTAGGAGTTTTTACTCATACCCTTACCCATGCGGGTAACGGGAACTCGTGGGTTATCCATGGGTAAGAATGTTTGCAAGTCAAAATTACATATATCAATATATTAAGTTCTCAATTCCAACTAAAACATCACAATTTACAAAATCAATAGTAAATTTATCAAACAAACTAGCTATATGAACAAAGTTCACATATAGTTTGAGTATTATTGAGCTTGGGTTGTGCGGTGATGACTTTGGATATAAATTAAATCGGGTTTAATTTACTCATGGGTTAACGGGTATGGTCAATGCAGTCCCACACCCTTACCCGTATTACCCTTGGGTAAAACTTCTTTCCCATTAAGTTACTCATGGGTAAAAAAATTAGTCATACTCTTACCCTAATAAGGTTTTTACCCATCGGATTTCGGGTTTTGGGTACAAATTGCCATCTTTATCTGAGACCCAGCTCATGACCAGTGCTCACACTAGTCAGAGTCAATGGTCATGCATCTAATGATAATAAGAATTCGATTCTAATATATATTAGAATAGATAATGAGCATACATAAATCTTTGAACTGTTAGTCATCTGTTAGTTATTCAGGTGACTATGTTAGAAGATACAACTAAAGAGAAATCCATGTGATGACACAAGCATATAACCATCACGGAACATTTGGTAGCAAACATTTAAACAAGGAATCAATTGAGCTTTCAATAAGCATTCTTATGATTGGTAGGTCTCAATATTTTTTTTAGCTTACAAACACATAGATTATTTTTTTTAGCTTACAAACACACAGAAGTAATAATATATATGCTAAAGAATACTTTTATGAATTTTGCTAGATATTCGATGCTGATTTTTTTTTCTAGTGAGAGGATATAATTCGATTTAGTCACCCCACAAAGCAATTCAGATTGTGGCAAACTCCTTCAGCTCAATCTTAGCCAACAAAAACTTCATGGACTCCATCCAGATTCATAGTCAGTGTTGCAAGACGGGAATGGATTGAGATTTTTAGATGAGGAATTTGTGACCTCTTGATATAGAGGCGTGTCCTGACCAATGAGCAATTATTAGGAATGGTGTTTTGGCCAATGTGGATCTAGCGGCAGAAGTTACCAAAGTTGGAGAAGAATGGTCTATTAAAGCCAACCTTAATGGGAATTTTATAGACATTAAATATCTAACATGACATTGTATTAATGAAGAAAGAGATATTGAGAGTTTCATGTGAGCAGAGATAGTTTCATGAGGATGAAATTCTTCTGCACGGTTTCCAAAATCTGGATGTGTTGAAAACTGAGCAATGGAACACCCACTGAGACTAGTCTAACAAGAAGCAAAGAAAAATTATTGTATAAGAAACAGACGGTGTGCAAAACAAAGAGATATATGGCTAGGGTTGTTCGGATAAGTGGGCAAGCCAGGCTACCACAGTGTAGTCTCTTTATGTTTGGACACCTACCCCAAGTGTAAGTCGGCTCTAGGGAGCCAAAAATGGACAGTGAAATGGCTCCCGGGAAACGAGTGGGGGAGGAGATCATTTCCAGGAAGCCAGGCTTGGCTAGCCGCCTATACTGCATCGCTTCATGGTCGGACAAACTCACCTGCGTCATGCTCATCGTCAGCCACCCATCCACGTAGGAGCTTTGCCCCCACCTTAATTTCGCTGCCGCAACCCAACCAACCAAACCCCCCTCACCACCCCCTCCCCCCCCCCCCCCCCACACACACACACGATCTCACCGAGCCCGTGTGAGATCCACCAGACCATCGCGTGACTGGACTAGCCTCCGAGCAATCTCCACCACCCTCTCATGCTTGCCTCGGTCCACCGTACGAGATCTACCAGACCCACGTCCTAGATCCAAAGGCCTTTGCATGCTTGTCTTGGGCCACTGAGCAAGCTCTGCCAGACTTATGGCAATCTGAGTCGACCCCCGTGCGAGCTCTTTCTCTCCCACACTCAACTCTAGCCCACTCCGCAAGATCCACCTCCTCTCCGGATGGTTTATGGGGTGGCAGGTGTGGGAGGTGGGAGGTGATGGTGGCGAACGTGTGGAAGGTGAGTGCAAGAGAGATGATGGTGGAGGTCGTAGGTGTGGAAGGTGAGTTGATGTTGGAGGTCGGAGGTGAGGGAGCTAAAAATCACCCTCTCAAAGATGAGGTAATTCTACCAAGACTATATAGAGAACAAATCAAAAAATTATGCTAGCATATGAGTATATGACGTTATTCTTAGTGATAGATTTGTGTTGACTTCGTTATTCTTAAAATTTGCCAGCTAATCTTTTAGAGGTACTCATACGAGTATTGTGTATTTGAAGGTGAACATCGTCGTCTATAATATGTCTGAATTAAAATCATGTCACAGTTTTTTAGTTTTTTCATTGAAGATACTTTGTAGCACGGAAGATGTAAAAATATATAGAATGATTTTTATTCAGACGAATCTTCAAAAGATGATTTAGAGAGTGAATTACTCTTTGGTGATGAACTGATGATCAGCGTGAACCCATGGATCAAGCAAACTCAATCCCTAAAGCACAAATTCAAAATTTTAGGAACAAAATATTGGTAATGGTTGGTCCACAGCAAACATTTTGCTCCTGGCTCTTTCTGGCCGGTTGACAAAATCAGGTTTTTGATAATTGTTTTCATGGAATTTTTGGAGATGCTCTTATTCTCTCTTCTTCCCATCCATGTGTGCAGTGGTAAATGCTACCGTGCCATTTGTCCACAACTCGAATATGATTCATGTGATTGGAATGAGCGAAGCATGTGTGTGTAACTGTGTATCCTTCGTATGTATGAGCAGGTTATCAAATTAGCAAAAAGTTCAGTATCCTTCCCGCAAGTTGCTTCCATTTCACGCACGCGCACACAGGCGCGCGCGTGCACACAACACAAAACACCTACTCTCTTGAGCTTCTGCTCGGCAATGGGAGGCAATCAGAGAAACCGATTTTGACTTTTGAGAAATCTATCCCAAATGTCGCCGGCACCAATCGTACATTCAGATGCGGAACTTCATTGAACTGGTGTAATTGTCCTGACAGGGTCAGATAACAAAACCGCAACAGTAGGAACCGCAGTCAGGGAACCGACAGTTTTTCCCATACGATTCAGTTGACCAGTGTTTAACAGCTCGTCTCAAGAAAAACTGGAGAAATACACCGTACCATTTTATAGACAACAAATAGTTATCTCAAGATAAGAGATGAACAGGTGCAATAAGAATTCAAAGCCATTTTATTCTAAACACATAGGAACCATCACATGAGCCTACTTCAGAGTGTTTTTCAAAGAGCAGGATAGCTTCTCAGCATCAAGAGAAGCCATAACTCAAAACTTTAAGGTTTAGCTTTACAAAAAAAAAAAAAGTTTCAGCTGCTCTGCTGCTCGTTTCAGCTGGCTTATCAGCCGTACTGTGGCTCAGCCGAAATCAGCTGTGAAAACGATCAGCAGAACAGCACCGTAATCCCTAAAGATCGATGATCGATATCAAACCAACATAGCTTTCATCGTAACATTGGCACTCTATCATTTCCACACTAAACGTATCAAAAAGAGCAGTAGAACCATCATGCGTAGAACTGAGCCAGATCAATCTCATACGTCTTCCTTATCACCTCCCTCTTGAGCTTGAGGGCAGCGGTGACAAGTCCAGACTCGGGGGTCCATGGCTCTGGTATCAACTTGATTTTGGCTGGTATCTCAAATTTCTCAAGTCGCACTTGCTTTGCAGCCTGGAAAATAACAAGTGCATGTAAGTGCATCGAGTGCAGTCAAATTGTTGTCATAACGGTACACAGGATTTGTCTTGATTGACAAGCTTGCAACTTTCAGCTTGCGTTTCAGGGCACTTGGAAAAGGAAGAGAAAACCTCCGAAGGATATCACCGAATATGAGACAACACAATCCTAGTTACCTTATTTCAAATGTGGGAACATCTATGCCTTAGTACTTTTTGCTTAAAAGAAATAAATACTACCACTGCTTATGAAACACACTCGGCAGTGCTGTCTTTGTGAAATTATAACTAATAAAAACTCAGATGGATGAATATGTTTTATACTGTGCTAGGTGACTGTTTATTTTCTTTCAAAAACACTAGAATTTCCTTTTGTCATATATATATTGTTGTTAAAATTAGATTAAAAAAACACTTCTATGAGGCCAGCTGTAACAGTAAATCAAGCCAAAACTACAATACTTCTAAATTTATGGAAAGAATGAAAGCATGGATGAGTGAAAGATCTATAGATGCTAAACCCTTAAATATCACTTGCAATAAGCATCGAGTCAGGTATGAATGTGTGGTGATCCAACACAGTAAAGAAAACAGTGAATGTGTGGTGATCCAACACAGTAAAGCAAACAGATGTTGACAGGTGAACAGAAAACACAAACCTTCGCTAAAGATCCAAGCACTTCTTTAACAGCCTCTTGCTTCTGGCACAAATCTGAGAAATCACTGTATTTAATTCCTTGCTGTGAAGCCCAGCTTTCCAGCTCAATGTGTGCAACTACCACAAGCGCAACACAGTAACTGTGGAAAGGATCAGCATGGATCATAATGTTCTCCACATATGGGCTCACAACCAAAGCAGCCTCAACCTGTCATCACGTAACAAGTTAAGCAGTGCAATCAGCCAGTTGGACCAAAATAAGAATATTGTATACCTTCCCGAGAGATACATATTCGCCATGTTGAAGCTTCACAATATCTTTCTTACGGTCAATGATTTCGAGGCAGCCATCTGGATGGAATCGTCCGATGTCACCAGAATAAAACCATCGCATACCTTTTTCATCATCCTTCACATGATATATGAGGTGTGTGGTTATGGTTACAGAAATTGTGAAGAAGTTGTAGTTCAATGCAAGAAGTAATCTATGAGTATATTAGTAAGAGAACACCATACCTTGTACACCTCATCTGTTTTAGCTTCATTCTTGAAATAGCCTTTAGTTACATTCGGACCCCCAATGACTATTTCTCCCCGAGGCATTGGTAAATCAGTAGTCAAGTATCCACCCTCAGGCCAGTTGATCAACTAAAAATACAGTAGCTGATATGTCAGAAAGTCAGGAACTGTGGGAGATTAACAGTAAGTACTAAATACACAGTACGGGAATAGATAAGATATCCTAGTGAGGAAAGAAGTTCAACTTGCCAAAAACAAAACTAAGCAGGTGCATGTAAATAATCTTGAATCTAAGAACAATCAATAACTTGGGAAGATTTTCAATATAGAAAAATGTTAGGCATAAAAAATACAAAATAGATCCACACAAATAATATCAGGATAAAAACAGCTTTGAAAAATTGTATCCATCTCATTGGTATGTAGTTAAGAAATGAAGCTGACCTTAATATACGAACAAGGTAGTGGAGCACCAACACGACCAACAGATGTGTCATCATACTCCGAAAATGTCCCTCCAGCACAAGTTTCAGTTAGGCCATAACCTTGCCCTATTGGAGCCCTGAAATTGCATAAGCCTTGTCAATGTCAGACTGCATATAGAGTGAGATAGTCATATATTTATCATTTTAAATGCATGGAGTGGGAACATAGGATTTCAAGATAATTGCTATCAAACAGAAATGAGGGCATACATAATCTTACCCAAGGCATATATTGATAAATCTCTGAGTATCCCCAGATAAAGGTGCTCCACCTGAAAGTACAAACCGAATTTTTCCTCCCAAAATAGCACGCACCTTTCCAAACACAAGCGTATCCCACAATAGTTTCTCCAATCCCCAGGCACCAAGCCAACTTCCATTGATTGCAGCAAACCGACGGTTATAGGCAATGTCAAACAATTGCTTTGCTATACCACCCTTTGTATCCACCTGAAGCCACCTCAACACAAAAGGTAGATATCAATAATCAACAAGGTACCCTGGACCAGAACAATGTGAAGCACACTACCTTTTTCCTCACACCATCACGAACACGGTCGAGTATAGCAGGTACAGCAGTCATCAATGTTGGCTTTAGTGCAGAAGCATCACCTAGAGTTCCCTTTTTTATTTTGTTGGATGTATCAGTCAGGGTCAAAGGCGATCCATATCCTATCGAGGCCCCAACAGCAGCCATTAGTGCCTAAAAAGCACATTTTTGCAAATGGTGAATAAAGATTATAGCAAACCAATATAGTTCCTATCTTAATTAAACGGCAGAGCTCCTGCCCTTGTCATTCAAAAAAATACAATATAGTGAACAGATTTGACCCATTCTGATGCCTATTGAAAGCTACCTCTGCTGCCAACTCAAGAATGTGTGCAAGTGGGAGGTAGGCCAAGTATATATCTTTACTGCCAAGTGCAGGCACAATGGTCATAACTGCTGAGAGTGTAGCCAGGACGTTGCGATGGGTCATCATAACTCCCTATAAACGATTGAGATACATGTCAGTTCAACAGCAGAGATATAATTAGAGAACTCCACTTCACTTTTTATTTGTGTGTATAAGCAACTTCCTACCAGAATTCTAGTAAGCAAGGAAAATAATGCAGTGGACAGAACAACCACAAAAAAGAATCAGGATCTAATAAAGCAAACCTTGGGCAATCCGGTGCTGCCACTTGTGTACATTATCACTGCAACATCTGAAGGGAGAGGCATATTTGCTTCAACAGGTGCTTCAGCTCCTAATCTAGTTACTTCCTCAAATGATTCAACTATCCAGCTAGTGCAGTTTTGAGCTAAAGAAACTTCAGCTGAGATGCCTTCCTCGTTGACATAGACAACACGCTTGACAGTGTCAAGTTGCCCACTTATATCAATCAACTTTTTTAGTTCTTTCTGACCACAAACTACAGTAGTGACCTCAGTCTGGAATGCAAAACGGATAATTAGTTACAAAAATGAAGCATATAAATAGCAAACATGTGTTCATTACTTTAAGCACAGGTGTCAGGAATCGTTAAATGCAATTGGTACATTCTATTAAAAAATGCAACTGATACAGATTAACTGCCGCTGTCTATAAGTGAAATGCTCATAATAGTTCAGACTGATTTTGTCTTGAACTCTTGATAAACCAAGAAAAGCAGATCATTTGAAAACATAACAAACAGGGACAACATGAGATACAACTATAAAAGTGACAGTATTGACCTCATTTAGTGAGTGACACAATGCTTCCTCCCCCAATGAGGCATAGATGGTGACAACTGTAATGTTTTGTCTGAAGCATGCCTTGCAAATGGAAAAAAAGAAAAGGTAATTCAGAATATTAGTGTGTGAGGATTCAATGTAGTAACACAATATGAAGATGGTAAATGAAGACAAGCAAGAAAAAGGGGAACCAAAGTGAAAGGATGTTTAAAGAAACAATTTTCTAAAAATATGCAGCATGCAAATTGTTCCTGGTGACGCGTGCTCATTTGGTTTTCATGGCAAAGCATTTATCATCAATAAGAACATAACATCATTTAATATGAATGTTCTGCTATGAAGACTCCTGTCTGCATAATTTAATTGTATAGAATGACAAACATTGCCCAGCGAAATATATGCCTTCTGAATTAGAACAAGTAGTGTAGGAAATCATCTCTAAGCTGGATAGCAATTCAGCCTGTAGATATTTCACACAAGTCTGAGCGGTGCATGTCACCTAGTAACCTACAACTACCAGTAATCCTTTCTGGGGAACCCAGCAGTTGCACAGTCCATGCATAGTTCACACTCCAGATATGTACTTCTGCATTGGATGCATTACAGATATGAAGTGGCTGGTGCCTTCAATTTACTGAAGTTAAGAAACAGGTGGCAATCACGTGCGAAGAGAAACAAAGTGCACGAACTGGTATATAACTCTATATATAACTGACAGGGGGAAAAAGAATACCTGCAATGCAATCTGCCACTCGGCTCGTGTCTCAGCAAAAATAGCAACACGTTCATTCTTCTGGTGACCTACTCGAATTAGTCCAGATGAGAAGCTGCAAACAGTCTTGAAGCACTCTGCATAACACTGCCACTCATACTCGCCCAGATGAAGCTTCTCGAACGATCTCCCGCCAGGTGCTGCTTCAGTTTCCCTTGAAATGAGCTTCCTGGTGCCAAGGAGTGGCATGTAGACATACTCTTTGCAAGATTGCTCAAACAGCTCAGCAAGTGTGGACACCCCCTCCCAGTGTGTCTCAACAGGCTGCTCAAATCGATAGTTACGGACTGCATATCCAGGCTCCCCACCAACCTCGACTGGCACTCCCCTCTTCCTGTCGGCCTTCCTTCTCTTGCGGAGCAGAAGGGAGACCGCGACGGGGACAAGAATCCCAACAAAGTAAGGATTCATACTTCTGCAGTGGTGAACCTTGTAGCTATACTTGCTTGCAGTTGAAGGAGGTGAAATAACAGATCCACATGCCCTGAGGCGAAAACCTGCAGGTAAGTACTACCATGAGTACAAGTTTTGAAAGTTTCAGGTCTAGATTGTGATATCAAAGTGACTTTGTATGGAAGAGGCTAACTGCACGATTGGTCCTGCTATCTGACCTGGTCAATTAAGCAGTCCAAGTGCAACCACTCCGCTTATGGACAGAAAAGGCACCAATTGATTTTACACCGTTCTAACCAATCCGGTCAAGTAGTACAGTATGTATAGCTATAGCTATCCATTTTTGACCTTCTAGTAAAGTCTTCCCCTGTACGCATTTAATACTCTCGTTGTCATTACAGAATTGAACTTATCACAAGCATCCCTCCTGCTTGGTTACGGGTTATCCAAAAATCAGTGAAGTTACTGGACAACTTTTTCCCCAAAAAAAAAAGAAAGAAAAGAAAAATTGTTGGAATGATCGCATTTTCAGAAAAAAAAAAGAAAAAATGTTGGAGGCCAGTGGAGCAATCCTCTCTCAAGGTACTTGAGAGCGCATACGTATTTGTTTTCCCTCCTCCATCTCCTCCACTCCCAATTTTTTTATTTAATAACTGTATCAGCTCATGCATGGCATGCTAATTCAGTATCAGTAGTAATTTCTGAGGGAATTACACAGCCACAAGCACAGAATACATGGAACACTCACACAAAACACTAGTAACGAGTAATGAGACCCCGCGAGTTCCCCCCACAGTGATTCAGATCGCGCCCAGGCCGCCGTCACTACCCCCAACCGGCCAACCCCCGTCCACCTGGAGAGCACACATCCACACCGCGACGACAACAATGAGAGAGGGGGGAGCGCGGGAGCGGCGGCGCCGTACCTTCCGGGACACGACGGCGGAGGACGCGCGGGCGGGGCGGCGTCGGAGCGAGCCAGCGAGGTTTCGCCTCGTCAGTGTCGTCACGTTACGGTTTGGCTCTCGCCTCGCCTGCGGGCTGCTGCTGGCTTTCCGCCCCGTCAGGCCAGGCCCCACAGAATCCAATCCCTTCCTTAGCGGGTAAGCGGGCTAGAGCCCGGCCCGAAATCCTAAATAATGGGCTGCATTTTGCAGTCGGCTTTGCAACTTTTCCTACTTTCTTGCTTCTCCTGGACCGAAAGCCTAAATAATGGGCCGTATTTTGCAGTCCGCTTTGACACTTTTCCTACTTTCTTGCTTCCCGTTCATTCGTAGACCACCAGTATCCACATATGTATGATATACAGTATACTCAGCCAACGGCATAATCTCCGTTGAAATTATAATAGTTATTTCGTTGGTAGGATGGTCCTTAACTAACAGTTACTCTAGTGATACTTGGTTTTACCGCCTGGAGTTTCTAGCGAATGTTTCGCCACTGTTTGTTGGCTGCTAAAGTGTTGAGATTATATTGTTATCAAATAGAAGGTCCCCCGCCTCATGTTTCTTGTTTTTCGTTTGTGTTGTAAATTTTATTGGTAATCTACAGATTACTCAGAAATCCATTGTATCGGTTACTCTGCCGTTCCTTCGGCTCTTCATCTTAATGAAAAATGTGTAAAGTTAATCTCGACAAATACTTGGCAGTTAGCACACAACCACATCCCAAAATACTGTTACTGAAGTCAACCCTTCCATGCCTCACTATATTTGCTATCCTAATTCTTCATAAAATAGATAGATTGCTATATAAAAATCCAAAATGATACAATAATTTAGAGCGTAATGTATACATTATACACTGGCTAGATGCTATATAAGGGTCAAATGTTACAATAAGCTTTTGGTGCCTACAGCACCTTATTATAGCGGGTTGGGGCCTTGGGGGCATCAAACTTGTCTTGGAAAAATTGGCGGCATCAACCAATGGTGGTTGCACCAAAAATTTCACCCGGAGGCCGCCGCAAGTCTTTCCCGGTCTGCGCACTCCTCTTTATCAAACTCCTCTATCAGCTCCCGTTGCCTTTGCGTCACCTCCCTGAGAACACAAAAATCATCATATACCTTATTAATCCTTTGCTGAATAAAATAGAAATGAAGATCTGCTGCAGGCAAAGAGGCATACGTCGGAACCCTAATATTGAAGTGAACATACTGATTCCCAAACACCGAAGAACTCCTCGTTTTTATTCCTGAAAAGTATAATATGTTTATTACAATACTATCAATTCAACAACAATATCTTCTCTTTTACCAGTTATCAAGGGGCAAAAGGCCAGAGCAATTGATGAACTATCAAAGAATCAATTGAAAAGAGTTCATGGCAACACCAGTAATCAACCTTTGCCCCGAAGGACGACCTTCTCTCCTGGCTGGGTACCTTGACGAACCTGGACAAATAAATAACAAGCAAGGGAACCATTAGGACATCAACAAGAACCATCCTGAACTGACTAACAAGCATCATGCAGCAAGAATTTGATTTTTTTTTCCCCGAACGCGCAGGAGAGCCGCGCAGCATTTCATTTAAGAAAAAAGGAAACAAAGGGGAAGAAATCCCCACACACAAACACCTTGACTCAGTGAATTCATAAGTGAATAACACATACCTTGACTGTAACATTTCCAGTGAGGGTTGGTACTGTGACAGTTCCACCTAGGACAGCCTGTGAATGATTATTTAGAGCTTCTCATCATCCAAGAAAAATGATTGTTTAGACAACAATATTACAAAGAGTCCACCAAATCTGCACTCAAGAACATTGTCATGCATGCATATGCGCACACAAACAGGGTACTTGCCACCATTGAACTAGGATCACACAAACGCCCATCTATCACTATCACACTTTCCCCTATCGGATAACAAACCTCTGACCAACAGGCCTGCATGCCCGTTCCTTCCACCACAGTGATCTGGACTAGTGCACACTCTCCATTGCCATACCCGGTGCTTGTGAGTGCCCATGACAGTGGCAAGTGGCTTACACTCCTGCCTGGCCATGCCTACTTGCGCTTGTTGCCAACCTACTCACATGTTGCTCCAGTGATGCCCATTTACCATAAACATATCTACGGTGACAACTACAGATAAAGAATGATGTAGCATTCAGAAGAGTCAGGGGAGGCTTGAGCAAAGCCGGTGCAAAACAAGATATTTCAAAAATTGATATCCAATCCACAAGCCTTTCAAGATTTGATAAGGCCAGTGGGTCAGATAGCAGATCTGGCCAGTTGGCGCCAGAGAGAACCTGTGAATAGAGAATTCAGATGGAGGGAAAGTGAGGGGACAGATAGCGAAAAGATGAGGAAACCAAACATATGTGCAAAAACCGATCTCTCAGGTGTGGGAGGTAATTTCTTGGATTTGATGGATGGGGTCAAGAGGGCAAAAGGTATCCAAGCACTTTGTTCATTCTGACTGCATACCTTTTGTCAATTTCTCTCTCCAGAAAAATGTCTTATGGTGATTAAATCTTAGCTCAAATAAGGATACTTCCATCACAAACTATGTGATCATACAAAAGAAAGCAGGATTGCTAAATATGTGCTGCTAGTAAGATGAAAATGTGTGTTTGCATTATATTGGAAACAAAAATGAAGATGGCATGTCATGGACATGGACATGGACATGTACATTGATCAGAACACAAACCGAAAGAAAAAAAATATAAGAGAAAGATGACCTGAGCAATGGTTAAAACAGAATCAACATGCACATGGTTGCCTTCTCTTCGAAAGATAGGGTCCTCTCTGACCTGTAAGAGGAAATGAAAATGAATTCCATTTTATACTTCCATGAGACCTTGCATAGTACTGACTAAACTGAGGGCATGAGTGGCATTCACAGCAAGAAAAGAAATTAAACCTTGATAGTAACAAAAAGGTCACCAGGCTTATTGCGTTCAACATCTGCACCACCCTTACCAAAAACCTTCATGGTATCATTATCATCAATTCCTGAAGAAAAAAATACTTCAGTTATAATGTACCCAAAGTCCTGTCCACAATGAACATTTGAGATTGCATGATTGTAGGAAAGAGTCAAATGTTAATATAGCAGGCAGAATTGCAAAATAATTTAGTAGAACCATATTTTATCATAGGGCAGCTAGATGGTTTGACTTGAATATTAACTTTCTTAAGTTAGCAGTACATGTAAAGTGATATCTGAGTTATAACAAGTACACCAGTTGGAAATGCTTGCAACACAGCATTCAAAAATTCTCAAACTACGCAGGAGAATTCATAGCATTCAAATCACCAAAGAATAGAGGCCCGAGTAAGGCCAGAAAATAACTCAGCCAAAGAAGTCAAGAAAATTTACAGTGGGGATCTCCCCTGCACTCACGGTTCAAAAAAAACAGTAGAAAGAAAGAAATACGCTTATGTTTTGCATATTGAACAGAAAAATCGTGTGATAAGATGTATTATCTCCGTTCCAAATTATAGGTCAGTTTGGAACATAGTGTATATCTATGTGCATGGCAAAAGCTGTGTACCTAGAAAAGCAAAAAACAGCTGCTATGTCTAGGTGTAGGGAGTTCGTGTCAAGCATATACATATATCAGTAAAGGAAATTCCTCCTTACCTGCCGCTATGTCTAGCTTGACTGACATTTTCCCCTTCACTACCTGTTCTCCTTTGCAAGTCTTGCAAAAATTCTACAAACCAATTTTTGAAAAGCAAAAAAGTTAAGCCGACAAGAATGAAAAATTGTCACCTGGATAAACCATATAGTAAAATGCTGGCAGATCCCCAGTCCCCATGCCCCCTAAAGAACTAAGTGCAATGCAACGACCATAGCCAATGATGAATTAGATTCTATGTTCAGCTTAAGGTGGAATGTAACATCAGAAAAACAAAATTAACAGGAATATGCTATTGAAACAGAAAAACTGCACCTTGACAATTTTTCCGCTCCCACTGCACAGGGAGCAGGTACATTCGACAGTAAATATACCCTTCTGCATGTATATCTGCATTCATGACAAGATTTTGAAGGTCAGAGTAGTCCCTCTTATCCAATGTAGTTGTCTTTGGAACTCCAAGAACAAGACCGAACAAGGAAATAACTAATGCTTTCTGTTCCAGGGCATTTGGTGAAAATATTGGTTTGATTCTTTGAATAACCAAAACAACAGGTATTTGCAAAGAGAATCAACTTGCTAAAATGATTTCTACTATTTAGTGGAGTTTGTTATGTGTAAGAAACATGCCATGGAAAAATCTGTTGCCCAAGGATACATACCACACCAGAGCCTCGACAAGTTTTACATGTTTTAGGCACAGTTCCAGGGGGAACACCACTTCCATCTGCAACAAATAAATTAGAAGCTCAGGACATACAACGAAGCACAAATAGGGAAGATTGTCAACGGAATAAATAAATTAAATATATATGCAACATCACATACTGCAAGTTCCACAAAAAGTATCAGCTTCGTATGTTATGGTTTTTCTGCAACCTTGGACAGCTTCCATGAATGATAGTTCAACAGAAACCTACAGTTGAGGGGAATAAAGAAAGGAAGCATTGAATTAATATGCTCGATTAAAAGCAAACAGCTGTAGTAAAAATCAACTAACCTTGACATCTTGGCCACCTCTGTATGCATTATCAAAGATCTGTTAACAATTGACATAACAAGATATATATCAGGTTTGTATGTATAACAATAAGGGAAATTACTTCCTACTCCCAGCCTCCCAGAGTGTAGTTACTCCCATGTGTATATCTCAAGATTATATGGTGTATATGGCCCCACGAAATATATGTAGACGGAGTATATGATCATACTAGACCATCTATGGTAGAATGTATGTATGTCAAAGTACGCAAGTATACATAGAGTATATGGTTATACTTATTTTATGTAATACTATAATTTTATATAATACTATAATAGCATTATAATAACATATGAAATCTTTGGTGTTCTACGGGAGCAAAAAATTTGCAGGAACTTTTGGTCAGGACTTTGGCCCTGGTCTAGGTGCTGTAGGTCTTTGGTCGGCCCTTGTTGTTTCAGTTGTAGCTCTCTCGTTTGTTGTTCTTTGTTTTCTTCCTTTTGTTTGTCCTTGGGTGAGTGTGGGGTATGTAGTATGGGTCTTTGCTGTACTCTCCTGGGTCTTCCTAGGATTCTGTTTATTCCTCCTACCTTAATGAAATGACACGCAATTCTCTTGCGTTGTTCGAGAAAAAAAAATAATAACATATGAAAAAATATAGGCTCTTTTGAAAAAAAAAATCACATAGTAAGATTTGGAGCATCTTAAAATGAGTATATAAACATACTCGAACTGATAATAAGTATTCACTCATACGTGATGTGATTTATTGAAGATGGGAGTAACTACACTACACCCGCGGGAGTAAGAAAAATGCACCCAATAATATATAGCTAAATACATATAGCAAGAAGTGAAACTATACACATAAAGAGAGTTGAATAGCGAGCAGAGAAATTTGCTACATACTGAAAAGGTACTATTTCGAATCATCTTTAGCCAGCAACCTAACATGAAAGGCCAATATGATGTTTTATTTCAATCAATATAAAAAAAATAGTTCATTATATGTTACAACATAGACAAGGCCTAACAATGAAGAAAAAAATATAACTAGATAAAATTTTACAACCTTGTAGCATAAATTTTTGTGGCCACCTGCACTGACCTGCCAACAATTTATTGTTTTCATATGCATATTTTTTTTACATAGGCAGCATCCAAAATAATTGAGGAGAAATGTCACAAATTATGAACCACATAGATTTCATGCATAACCTCACCAAATGGCAGGTGTATAAAAGACAGTACAGATCTATCTAGGGCACATTTATGATACATAATAAAATAAAACCACAAGGTCAATGGTCCTTACATCGCCAAAGATGTCGCCAAATGGGCTACCTTGAGGAAAACCCGGCCCTCCAGGATCACCACCTGACGCTTGACGCTCATATGCCTCTGGTCCAAGCTGCCAATTAAATAAGCATGTTATACGAAGAATAAAATATTTACTATAATTGTAAAATAAGGTTTCATGAGTCGTGGAAATTAATGTGAGCACAAGCTAAGCAAGCTGGATTAACACAAAAAAGCACAAGCTGGCCAGCTGGGTTTAGTATCAACAATAAAAATAATCTGTCTCTACATGACTATTCCAATAACATCACAATTTTTGTTTCATTAAATCATTAAAAAGAGAAATGACAATAACCTGATCATATATTTCACGCTTATCATCGTCCTTCAAAACCTGACAAATGTACAGATAATATCAACATTTAGGGAAAAACATATATACTATGGTTCATGAAAGGTAACTACATTTTCTGCAAGAACCTCACACCTCATAGGCACAGTTAACTTCTTGAAATTTTTTTTCTGCACCAGCATCATCTTTATTAGTATCAGGATGGAACTTCTTTGCGAGCTGGAGAAGAATGATAAATTTTGTTAAAACCAAATAAATTACCAGATAACAGGACAATGGGAGCACAAATGGAAGAAAATACAGTACGGAGAGGATGGTGCAGTAGCCAGTAGGCATGCAAGAGACAGTTAATAAATATATAGATGAAAACAGGGCCAAATGGATCCAAGCCCCAATCTGGATTGGGATGGAAGTAAATTCCTAATTGTGGAACCCCAGTTGGCTGACTTTGGCCTATTCTACCCGATTCGTGAGTTATCTGTCCATCTTATAATTCAAATCAATGTTTTACAGTCGTCCGATTAATCGCGATTAATCCAATTAGGGGTATCATCGACTTGTACAAGTTTTCCGATTAATCGCCCTAGTTGGTCCCATGGCGGCTAGGTTCGGCTAGACGATTGGAAAACATTGATTCAAATGTCATCTTTTGCAATTCTGCTTCTGATTACCAATAGAGGGGAAGCAGATCATCTTAAGTCTAGACAAGTTCAACAGATTTTTAGTTTGTGTTTTCCGATACATTAGTTTTGAAATTCAAAACATGATTACCATGCTGCTTAAGGGACAAGTGCACCATGCAGTCAGCTACAGGGGAACTGATTCCGGTGCGTAAGTGCCTAAACAACTAGTTGTAGGTATCGCACAGGCAAAATAAGATGAGCGAAAAATAGCATGAATGGAACAGGTAGTCAGATAGGTCTTGTAACAGTTTCTCAATAGAGAGGTTAATCATTCATGTATCGCAAACACTTCACTAACATAGCCATACTTGTATCCAATAGTTTCTCTACATTACCATAGTGTTGTTTTTCAAAAACCCGTATCGCCGTTATCGGTATCCCATGTCGGTGATACATAGTTAATCAGTATTAGACAAAGTAGCAGAGTAGACAAGGAAGACTGGAAGAGTACAATAGATACTGTCAGAGGCAAAGCAAAGAGCGCAAGAAGTGAAGAACAAAGAAGAAAAGATCAGAAGAAGTAGCAGAAAAGCAGCACAAAGCAATTGAAGCAAATACGAGCATAAGAGAACTTGAAGAGATTACAAGAGGTACAAAAAGCAGTAGGGGAGAAGAGAAGTGAAGTCGGTAAAGTGCCTTGGATCTGGAGAGAGACGATAGCAACAGAAGATATGAGCTTCAATTAAGAGAGAAAATTAGGCAAGAGGTGGAGGAGGCTCTGACAGAGTTTAAGGCAGAATAGACTAATCTAGTGCTTGATCTCCCAGATGAGCCGACCCTTATGTATATAGCTGCTTGACAATTCAATCAAGCAAGCTAATTTATCTCTAGTAAAACTTCTCAAACTAACTAAATTAAAATTCATGACACAATCAGGAGTTATCACGATGCCAATGTAAAAGCGCACTGATCCTTCTGATCCTATCGCCTGAGACATCAGTAATTCAGTAGGTGTGGGCATAGGAGTCCACAACAATAGCAAAGCTGGAGACGATGGGGACTCCCTTAAGGCAGCAAGGTTGAGATCGAACAGAAAGGAGACAGAGAGCTAAAGAGCGTGCCCAGGCCATCATTAGAGGAAGCAATCAGCCCGAACTCAGCACCTGGAAGGCCCAAACCATGCCCTGGCAGTGTGGGGTACAGAAGAGAGAAGAGAGGGGACAAAATATTAGGAAGGAAAAGGAGGAACAAAGGAATAGAACTTGACGATTGAAGCACCACCAGCATATATTATTTACCTATGATTAAGTCACCACAGTGCCAAGGTTGCATTGGTAGAATGGGATAATTTGTACTATTTTTATGATTAAACGTGTAGTTCAAATTAGTCTTGTAGTTGAGACCTGAAAATAAGATCCACTATAGTTGAGGCCTTGATGGGGTTCACATCGAGTTTTCCCCTGGTTCAGCTATCAGGTAATAGAATATCAAGAGCAGGATAGCAGCCAAAACATGTCTGGAGCCTGTGGTTCAAATGTAGAATTGACAATCATATACAACAACTAGAAACAAGCTATCAGGTATGTGCATGGTGGTGCAAACATAGCATATAGTTGCAAGTCAAACAACATGCGCCAATTAGATGAACCCCCTCTGTGTTCATGCCAATGTGGCTTTTTGCAGTGCATTTTGTTTGCTTTTCCTTAGTTACAAACTCATGTAATTTCTTTGTTGTCAAGTAATGAAATTCGGCTTTGCCGTTGTGGAAAAAAATAGTCAAACAAACATGCCAAATTCACTTGGACCAGTCTCTGCTCAACATTCTACTACAGTAACATTGGGGGGGATAAGGAATATCCAAGTATGATCCCCCAGAAGTTTAACAATGTCCAATCAATAGGCAATATCCTAACTTTGTTTCTGAAAGGAAGGAGGTGCACATCCTAACTATGATAAGTAAAAAATCCGTACCGCATAATATGCCTTCTTTATATCTGGTGCAGAAGCATCCTTGCTTACTCCAAGCACATCATAGTAATCCCTTGCATACACCCGCCTTGTGGCTAACATCACAGAAACATGAAAGTTTTAATTACAGGAACTAATATATCATAGTTAATAGGAAGCATGTCTGGTGATGGGGGATAACACAGTGTTGCGATGGATGCAGTGGAGGTGAAGACTTCGTCAAATTTGATTTAATTTTCTTTTCTGGCATGGTCTCTCTTGTATTAGTTATTGTTTTCCTTAATATGATTCAGGTATAAGGTACTCTAGGGTGTATTTTGCCAAAAAAAAACTAAGAGCAAAGAAAAAATAGCATAAGTAACCGCTGAAGTCAATCCTGTTATTTATTTATTTGTAGAGTTATCTGGGTACCTCATTTTTTTTATAAGGAGTGCCTCATGTTGGGTTATATCTGTACCACAACTTGCTTGGGAATAAAAGGTTTGCTGTTGTTGTTGTAGATGCATTAAACCATTAAATTTGTGGTTTTGGGACAATCTTAAATAAATGCATAAACATCTCAGTTAAGTATTAGCCAAGCATTTAGCTACAGGCAAAATTATGCATGAAAAATAACATTTGTGTTCTCTCTTTTCAGAGAGAAAGAGGCTGATAATGTTCTAAGAAAAATCACTTTATTTTGTTTATTCATTCACAGTGTTGAAACAGAAAAACATAGAAAAAAAAGTGTCCCTTGATAATTGCTATTCACAAAGCTCTGATAAACATGCAACTATTTTCTTAGAATCAAATGCAAGTCAGGATCAGAAGGCCAAAACCACCTGGGATCATGGCTCTTAAATGAATCGGATGATTTAAATACATGATTATAATGGAGTTATACACAGAAGGTAAAAATGCTGGCTCCAAGGATAGAAAGCAGACAGATAGAACTAATCTTAACCAGAACATGTGGTCTTGGTTTCAATTGTCACTACAGCACAACATCAGATTTCAATAACTACGAGACCTGCTGTAACAATAAACCAAACCACAACTACTTTCACAAGATGAACCACTGTGCATGACTAAATGGAAACGTGGAATTACACTAGGGTCGTCAATTTGGTCGAAGCACTAACCATGGAACGACCTGCTCGGACACCACCAGCTCGGGCTCCGCCGCTCCCTCCCTGTCCAATTTAATTCACCGATAAGCAACACAGGCCTCCCCCAGGTCAATCCATTCAAAAAGAATAAAAGATTTCAAAGAGAAAGCGACTCACCTGGTTCAGGCAACCGCGACGGTGCGATCCAGGCCGAGGAGGCAGCGCCGGCGAGGTGGCGAGCGAAAAACTCGCGCTGGCAACGGATGTGAAGAGGTTAGCCGTGGAATTCGGGATTGTATGGAGAAGTAAGGGAGGGGAGATGAGGGCGCTCACCGTAGAGGGAGAGGTCGCCGCGGCGGCCAGCCTGGAGGCGGCGGCGCGCGCCATTGGGGTGGAGGCGGGCGGGTGGCCGGTGGGAACCCTACTTTGCAACAGGCAGTAGGCACAGAGAGTGGGGCCTTACCTCAAACCGCACGAAGATATGGGAGGGTTTTAGATTTCGATTTTTGGAAAGGTACTAATGCCTAGGAAAAAACTTTATGAATTCTCTATATATCCTACTCCTACTGCCTCCATTTTTATCTACAGTACCTAGCACCACTCTTTTACCGGATCTATATACTCTACTAAAGTATCATCTTTTTCTATGTTTGGTTTACAAAATAATTTTTTTTCCGTTAAGATGGTCATCCTCCAAACACCCCAGAAAAATGTATGCTAGGATGGTCACCCTCCAAACACCCCAGAAAAATATATGCTAAGATGGTCACCCTCCAAACACCCCAAAAAATATACATAAGAAAACAACTCCATAGAAATCAACCATTCATGTTACTTTTCAATCCTCTGTCTCCTTACTCAAATCTAACTACTAGCATCGAATGTATGGTATTCTTCTCATCCTTTCATCACTCATCTTATCCTCCATCTACGGCTCGGAACCCCGTTCTGCAGCCACGGTTCGATTCCTCCTTTGCTCTTTTTTACCCTCGAGCACTTTTTTTCATTTATGCCTAGCGCGCCTCCGAGGTCCTCCACGGGCTAGGGTGACGGCCAGCCGGCCAACCACGGTGACCAGACTTGTTTAATTTTACTTATTTGTTTTCTAATACCTGATGAAATTTAGTTATCTTGCCTTTACTTTAAACATGGTGATCGAATCTTTTAATTTGTGTGCTTATTAGCCAACCATCGAAAGCCACCACTCATTTCAGTAGTTTTTTTTCCATTGTTTCTTGTTTAGGATGAGCAGGAGATTACATTAGTGTATCTAAGAGCAACTGCAACAGACTTTCTATATTCTTCCTAAATGCTAGAAATAGAGATTTTGATTAAAAATTATACTCCAACAACTTATCTAAATAGTTGTCCAAATATAGTCATCTTCTATTCCGTATTTTTCGCTAGCCAGAAATAGAAGACGAGAATGGCTCTCTAGACTGCATGCGAGATATAGAAAAACTATTAGAGATTGCAAAGATATAGAAAACAATTTTTATACAAATGACTCTCTAAATGATGATTTAGAGAGTACGATTTAGAAAGACTCTTGGACATGCTCTAAACTCGGAAGAAGATCTCTAGGAACTATAGAGTTGGGTTTTTGACGAATCTATTAATCTGCGAGATATGAAATTTCCCTTTTAATTCTTCCTATTCGGTTCACTAATTGAGCCTACAATGCACTTTTTATGAGAGATCGCTTGCCTACTACTGTGAGTGAGCGAGTTTCTTCAGAATAATTGGCGTTGTTCACAATGAGGACACTTGTCCCTGTTGTTAACGATAAAGAGTGACTTTCAGAGCCCGGAAAGAATGACCAGGCTGATGGACATGGATTCATGAGATACATCCCTCATCATAAAAGCAATAAAAAAAGAGGAAGAGCAGCTTCAAGATACATGGCTCAAGTCAAAGGAAAAAAAGGAGGTATTAGCTCAGTTAGATGAGTTGCTTACGAAGACAACTCATTTTAGACTTTCTACTTGAGAGAAGATGGTGTTGAACCTATTTTATTTTATATGTTTTTATTCTTGTAGTGTTTTGTTTTATTTAATTTGTTGACCATCCTGAGACACAATATAGTTAATATTTGCTTGGTTTGTTTTTAACTTACGGTTGTGAAACTATTGATAATTGTTACTATTAAATTAAATGTAAGATACAATTTGGCTTGCTACTCTAACTGCTCATCATTGAATTGGTATTAGCTCAGTGAAATAACAGTTAATATCACAGGGACCATTTAGGCCAAGAAAACAATACACATATTTAATCAATCATTTGATCCAATAGTTTAATTGAAAATATTTGAAACTTAGTTGTTATCCTGAATCAAAACTACAATAGATTCAAAAGATTTTAGAAATGAAAGAAGACAAAAGACAAACAAACAAAGACTCTTTGGCAACATAACGAGCTTTTGTCCTCTCTGTCCTATAAATGATCTACCTCATTTACAGAACATTTAATCTTTTTTTAATGCTCTCTTTGTTTTGTTCTGTAAGATCTGCACACCTTATTTTCCAACCTTTGCCTTCTTTGTTGTCTCCCGTAAGATCTCATCATCCATGTTTCAATTTCCATTTTCCAAGTATTTATCTCCTTTTATAAAAGTTAATAATTAGTTCCAAGTATTTATCTCCCTTGTAAAAGTTAATAATTATAGATAGCATACTTCATTGTTTATTTTTTATATTTTTATATCCTCTCTTATCATATCATCCGAGCATCAAATGGTATGACAATGAAAATTTGAAGATAAACCGATATCAGTTCGGCATAATTCCATTATTACTTATATCAATCATTGCGTGAAGTGATATATCTTTTTTTTTGGGAAAGATCCCCTCCAAAGCTCATCATACTATGAAGTTTAAATCCATAAACACAAAAAAGGTAAATTCTGAGGTTGTTCGGAGATAACATATTGCAGTCCAAACCCCTAATACCTTTAGATATTAACTATAATTAATATGCTTTGTAATATCATAAGAATTTACTCCCTCCGTATCACAAATAGAAGACGTTTAGGACAGCGACACGGTCTCCAAAGCATAACTTTGACCATTTATTTCTTTAAAAATATTTGTTGTAAAGTGGTATATATATACTTTTATGAAAATACTTTTCAAAATAAATTTATTTATATGATTTTTATATTTTTAAACTCAATAATTTAAAAATTATTCATGATTTATATTCCCAATGTTTAACCGAAACCTTTTCTAAAACGTCTTCTATTTGTGATACGGAGGGAGTATTTAACATATGGATCCGGATTCCGACAACCTTGCATGGTACTAGTTCAGTGAAGCGTGGTGTGCTTATTGAATAGTGTTGTAAGCATACTCCCTCCATATAGAAAATAGATATCGTTTTGGATAAGGTTTGAATTAAACATTGAGAATATAAATTATGAATAACTTTTAAATTATTGAGTTTAGAGATGTAAAAATCATATAAATAAATTTATCTTGAAAAGTACTTTTATAAAAGTATACATATACCACTTTACAATAAATATTTTTAAAGAAATAAATGATCAAAATTACGCTTTGGAGACCGTGTCGCTGTCCTAAACGACATCTATTTCCTATATGGAGGGAGTAAGCCAGAAAATAGTCGTGTAAGACTCATTTTTGCATATTTTGAGTGTGTATACTATTTATATATTGTAATTTATGAAAGTTTAGAACTTAACTGTTGAATCTAGGACTTACTATTATGTTATTTAGTATCTATAAACCAAATTATGGTACAAATTTTTATAGTTATTTATCAAAGTGCTAAATGAAATTTATCAAACTGTACGTATGTAAAAAAATTGTTATGACACGTCTTTGATGGTTCGCCACTATTCACAAATTATATATGTGTTTGTTACAGGTACAGACTTGCGGGTATCACCGAGCAAGCTGTGTCGTGTCGAACCCGGCTCGGTAGCTGTCATCATTCGTAAAGGCTGTGTTAGGCCTTGTATAGAAAAGACCAGTTGGGCCTAGCACACCGCAGGTTTATTTCTGGGCCGGGTCGAGTAGCACCGGTGGGCCCGAGACGAGACTCCAGTCCCTTAGTCAAAACCATCCCGTCCGTCCGTTTCCCTGCGCCCGAATCCCAAAGCGCAGCACATCAGTCCAGAAGCCACAGGTTTGGTCTACAGAGAGCTCGACCTCTCGCCGACGGCGACGTCAGGCCGCGGCGGCGGCGGCGGAGGACAGGATGGTGGCCGAGGGAAAGAGGTGGCGGTTCGCGATGGTGTGCTCCTCGAACATGAACCGGAGCATGGAGGCGCACTCGCAGCTGGGCCGCGCGGGGCTCGACGTCGAGTCCTACGGCACGGGCACACACGTCAAGCTCCCCGGCCCCTCCCTCCACGAGCCCAACGTCTACGACTTCGGCACCCCCTACGGCGCCATCTACGACGATCTCCGCCGCAAGGACCCCGACCTGTCAGTACAAGCACTTACTATCATCTTCTCTCTCCTCACCTGACCTATCTCCTATTGCCTTCTGATGCTCCCTTTTTCCCCCAACTCCATTTGGTTGATTTGGGGAGAAGATGTAGTGTTTAGTGTTCTGGATGGGGTTTCTGCGAAATTCGGTGCGCATTTGATCGAAACAGATAGCAACCATTCTAATTCTTATGCAATTTGGGTGTGCGTGTTCGCAATGTCTGTCTCCTCGCGAGAAGTTATTTGAATAAGACGGGTACTTGCCGAACTGGGTCTGCAGGGATGTTTGTGGGCATTCCTTGCCTTGTCGGGCACCCTGTACGATAACTTGGAAGTTGAAACGCCCTGCTCTCAGTGGATTTCTGTGGCGAACCATCCAGGTACAAGAGGAATGGATTGCTGCCTATGCTGAAGAGGAACACCTCGGTGAAGCTAGCGCCTCAGCGGTGGCAGGACAATGCCAGTGATGGCTTGTTTGATATGATCATGACCTTTGAGGAGAGGGTCTTCGACTTGGTTGTTGAAGGTAATTCATTCACCTTTGAACTGGAGTGGAAATTTATAAAGCAGTTATAATTGAGCTATGTGTTGTAGGATTGCATAGTTGTGTAGACATTCAGCCTGATCAGCTGAGCTTGTTTCTGTAGCGCTGCTGTCTGCAGCTGCAAAGCACCAGCTAACCAGGACCAACAGCAGAGAACCATAAGCAGCAGCAGCCCTTTGGAAGTAGCACTTCCGATCAGGGCAATTAACTAATGGAAGCTAACATTTGTTTTTGTGTTCAGATATGAGTAACCGCGAGCCAAGGCTGATGAAGTGTGTACTGATAATAAATATGGATGTCAAAGATAACCATGAAGAAGCTGGTGTTGGGGCAAAGCTTGCTATAGAGTTGTGCCAGAAGGTAAAAGTAACATACCATATGTAGTGCATAAGCTTTATTGAGTATTGACTTGTTAGGCTTTGTTGTTATTGTTAATGATGCTAATGGTAAGTAATAGTAGGCTGAGGACCATGTGCGCCCTTAGGTTGGCAGCAAAATTAATTGTTAGTTCAAGACTTCAAGTAGATAAAACTGAATGATAAATAAAGATCAAAATACATGCTACCTGGATGAGTTAAATGACAAAGAGAAGCAAAACATCTTTCACACTCCTAATGATCTGCTTCGTTGCATTCTCACTGCTAGTGGTGGTGAGAGGTAACTAATGGAGAAAGGAGAAAAGAAAACAAAGAGAGGCTGGCAAGGTTTAGCAGTGGAATGGGGAGGCTGCAGGGGTGCTCCAGTTTTGACTATCATGATCATTACCACTGTAGTACTAAAAGTAACTTTGTTAACCAACTCTTGCGTTTATTTGTGGCTGTCATTGCTTAGTTATAGCAAATTATTTTCAAATGGGTTTCTCACATAATTCAATTATTCTGATTGGTGGATACAGTCATGTTTAATCGGTGCTCTGTTGCTTGGTATTTGTGGATTCATAAACTCAAATTCATGAATTCCCTTATTTTGGGTATCTGCTTTGATGTTGATATCATTGGCAGCTTTCATAGATCATATAAACCCCCAAAAATTTAGTGTTTCAGAAATAAAGGCTTGTAGCTTGCTTCATCGTGATTTTAGATGATTAATTGATGTATGAACTCAGTAACATATATACCCCTTTATGGTCATTCAGAAATTCAGTGTTACAAATGTTAATCTACTAATGAAACTGCACATGCTTTTGGTGACCAATGAGGAGTCAACTTATATATGTTATTATTATTCCATTCCAGCTTGAAGCAATTGATGGTGACTGGGAGGACATAATTGATGACCTGATTACTGCATTTGAGAAGCAGCACAAGCGGAGGCTTGCATACAGCATTTCATTCTACTAACTTGTACACTACCCCGAGTGAAGTCTCAATGTTGTGGCAGTGTTGCTTAAATTCTTCCATGCTGACATTTGTAAAAACGGGAGATTTGTGGGGCTTAATCTAAGAAGAAATAACTTGTTCGTGCTAGCTGTTTTTTATTGCTTCACTGATGCTGGACAGTAAAGATGGCGATGTTGCATCAATGCTATCGTCTCAAGCTCATGCAACATTCAAGTTGTAATATTGTTCAGTTTTGAGTTATGAATCTATGCGAGTGGATATGTGGGTGCTGTTTGTTGTTGTTCGTTAAACTTAAACATCAGAAATCTATCAATGCAAACGGCAGTACATGCATTTTTTTGCGTCTTGTCTGACTAAAAATCACCTGAAATGCATTCATGTATTTTTCTGGCCATGTTCAGCGACTTTATGGGTTATCGACATCGAAGTCGACAGGCTTTCATGTCATTTGCTGGCTGGTTTCTTTCTTGTCCCAAACTCTCCAGTCACATTTGCATGGAGATGGCTATAGATATCTTCCAAGCGGACTCAATGTTCTCCCCCCGCAAACTATATCGCCTTATTTGTTTGGCATGTATTCTTGAACCACAATGTGCTTCAGAGTATCTTCTGCCTTCTAACCCTAAACCCAAATTTGTTCTAACTGATGAAATAGAGTATCTTCTATCCTCTAACCCAAATTTACTCTAACTATTTTCCATGCTTTTATAAATTTTGGCTTGCTTCTTTCACTTGAGGCCTTTTCAATCCAAGCAACTCATCGTTAGGTTAGCCATGGTGGATTTGAACATATCCAGCTAATAGACTAGCTAACTATTTTTTTTTTTGCGAGACTAGCTAACTATTAGTTGAGCACCCAACTAAGGGTCTGGTTAGCTGCTAAAATTAGCCATGGTGATTTGAACATATCCAGCTAATAGACTAGCTAACTACTTTCTAAATATATATAAAACAAGTCGTTTTGAACAATAACACAGTCTTCAAAACACAACTTTGACTTCATATTTTTATAAAAATATTTATCAAAAAGTGATACATGTATATTTTTATGAAAGTATTTTTCAAGGCAAATCTATTCATATGATTTTTATATTTCCAAACTCAACAACTTAAGTTATTTATGATTTATATTCTCAATATTTGACTCACGTCTTGTCCAAAACGACTTACTTTACAGGTATGGAGGGAGTATTAGTTAAACATCCAACTAAGAGTCTAGTTGCCTCCTGCAGTTGCTAACAAATCCAAACTTGTTATTTACATTACTTGCTAAAATTAGCTGGGTGAATCCAAAGATCTCATCCAGCTAATATACTACCTAGATGTTAGCTAGGTACCCAACTAATGGGCTATTTGGCCCATGCTAGCTAATAGTTAGCTAGATCCAAACATGTATAGTTATAAGCCCAGCTCGCTATTAGCTAGGCACCCAACTAACAGTTAGTTTTGATCTTTCCAGCTAATAATTAGCTACAAACAAACAACTATTTTACTAGTATTAGCTAATAGCAGCTAATTGTTATTCAATTGACTGAATGCCTCTTCCACCAATCGATAAGAATTAGCAACTAAGAGTGTGTTTGTTTCAGGTGTCTTCCTCTGTTATCGATTCACAACGACATCTCATCACTTTATATGTTGTTTGGCTTAGTCGTTCTCCTGGTATCTAATACGGGTCTTTAGAATCACGATCCCGCTCATATACCCGAAGTTAATGATTACGTTGCCTACGACTTGCTCTAGGACAAAAGCTGGCATCCCAACCAAACAAAAGTTGTTAGCTATTGCTATGTAAAGGGTAGTAGTGTGAGCTGATTACTTACCGTTGTCATCTATAAAGTTAAACCAAACATCACCTAATTGTTAGCCATAAAAAATAAAATAAAGGGGTATTTTTGGTAAAAACGACACTTTAACTACCTTTTAGTTGGTAGGATCAAACACCTCATAACTAATACTAGTTAGCTATTATGCAGCTAATTATGAGTCACTAATGAATCCAAACACCCCTTTTTGATATGTAATTAAAAAATGTTGTTGAAAGCTCAGCAATTGCTATGAGGCCTTATTTCTTTATCATGGACTATTTGGATTTGCTGGTATTATGGTTATATCCTTGTATTTCTTGATGCCTACTTAGCACTTTAGTATGTTTACTATGCCAATTTGAGGGATATGATTGTGGGTGCTGCTAGGTTTCGTGCCCTAAAGGCATTGTTAGATCGATATCATTTAAGTAATTGGCATCATTTTATTCTTACTATCAAGTTATGTGTAATGATGCTATACAAGCAAAGTTGACACAATTTATGTCTTTTTTCATAACTTATTATTAGATGTACATTACATGTTGCCATAGGTACATGAAACAAGTTGCTAGCCTATATTTTACAAGAGATACTACCTATACAAACAAGTGTCCCCAATCGACAATAGAAGTTGCTACATAGCCTTGGTTGCCACTAATTGAATTAACACACAAGTTACTATACTTTTTGCATAATAATTTTTAGGTCGTTTTTGTTACATGTTTTTTGTGCGTGAGTTGCTATATTATTTACGGATCAAATGTATCGGACATAACATAACAACGTAAGTCTGTACATGTATGTGTTCCCTGTGGACTTAATCATTGATGTTATTCCAAAGTGAAAGCAGCGGTTGACCCTCTCCCCCATCCGCCCCCCCCCCCAACAAACATGCTTAGTACATGAGCTCCCAACAAACATGGGCATGTGACAAGCTATAGTAGATTGTCACACCGAACTACTGCATGATGGTTTGCACCTTAACACGATCCTTATCTGATTATGAAATGAGTATTAAAGTAGGGATAATGTCCATAACTGCTAGTTGTAGGAGAATCGTTGAGGATGATAGGACCAAATGAATGTAAGCAGAGGCAGACCGACCTATAGGGCGAGCTTGGGCGGCCGCCCTAGGTCCCCTCCGGCGAGCACCACCCCTACCCTGCTATCCTGCGGTCGACGGCGACGTCCGCAAGCTCTAGGTGCGAGAGCAAGTCACAACGATGGGAGGTTGAAGACGCACCAGCGTTGTTGGGCCATCTTGCCTGCAAGGCCCACCTCAATGGGCCATTTTCTAGCCTGTTAAGTCTCTTAGCTTTGGCCCTTAGGGACAGCCAGCAAGGAGAAGCAGGAATGACGCACGCGACCGCCCGCTGTCTCGCACGCTCGGCGCTCGGCGGCGGCGCGGCGCTCCATCAGGTGGTGCAGTGGCGACTCCAGCTCGTCCTTCCCGTCTTGGCGTCCCTGGATCTAGATCCCGCTCTTGCCTCCCTAATCCCTACGTCGGCAGGCGGCAACGGGCGGCCCTGCGCTCAGGTGTCCGGGTTCGGCAGCCAGCAGCAGCCGGCTAGCCGCGCTGTCGGCCAGATCTCCTGCACTGTTGCTCGCTGCGGCCTGTGCTACCCGGTTTCGCGGCTGCAACTTATGTCTGGCGGCTAGGCCTGGGTGACTTCTTTTTTGGTGAATTGTTAAATGCTGATGGTATAAATGGTAGAGATGAAGCTAGAGGGAAGCGAAGAAGCTAGAAATGGTAGAGTATGTTTGATATTTTTTATAACATTTTTCTGATTTATTACTTATTTGATAGTACATACATTTTAATTACAAGCTGTTTATGCTTTTTTGTTTTCATCATTTGATATATGGTGAATTATCTGGACTATGTAACAAAAATTCTCCTTATATGCTTTTTATATGAAAGGTAATCATGTTCAAATTTTTTTTACACCATTTATTTGCAAATTACATGTTAGATATAATTGTTATTTAATATACCAATATATATATATAGTATACATACATAGTGATACGCCTTAGCTCATATTCCCAGCTGGGTCCGCCACTGAATGTAAGAGACCCATTAAAGGTGATAGGACCAGCTGGATGTTTTCATGCTTAGGACTAATTTAACTTCGTGAGGATGAAAGCAAACATGTTGGCCCCAAGGAATAATGGAAGAAGATAGATTTCGCATAAAGATCCAAACTGTATATGTGTGTAGACCCAAAATACCTTAGGGAAGGAAAATATTTGTAGGACCAGTGTATACTTGTTGCGGTTAGCATAATCCCCCTTCTTCTTCTCTCTTGCTCTTTTCACTTCCCTCTCCTCATTCCATGGAGCCTAGCGGGGTAGAAGGGCTTGAGCAACCCCAATACTAACGGTAGATTCGTCTCTGTCTGTGATAAAATTTAAGACTTATTCTCGAATAAAATCTTCATCGATCTAGATCCACTGGTTTGGTCGCCTTGTTTTACCACTTCTTTCCTAGCGTTTCTCGCACACTAACATTTAAATCTTACAGGACAAACCCAAGAAAGTGGAAGTGATAAGAGAAACGATCATAACTGATTATTTTTACTTAATATAGGTTTCTTTCTATGAATGTTTTATTGTAGCACTATAGTAGCATTTATTGCTTAATACTATTTTTTTAAAACCATTTCGTTGCTCTAGAATCAAAGACAATACTCCCTCCGTATCGGAAAAAAAGACATTCTACGTTTCAACAAGACGTTCGGTCATTTGAACTGGAATTTGGACGCTGCTACCCCTCGCGTGCTTGGGCTCCCGAGGCGCGCATGCGCAGGAGTTATTAGCGCTGCTGGCACTTGGCCGCTCGCCTACCATCGGCATAAACGCTGGCCGCCCTGCTGCACGCACGCGTCCCATAGGCATACGCTAGCCGCTCTTGTAGCCAAAACGAAAAAATACGCGTCTTCTAGGATTCGAAACGTGGAGCTCCAGCCTTGGAACGTGGAGCCCTAGGACGGATTGGTGTACAGATACCACTCTCAGCTATATTTAATAAGGGCAAGACAAGAAAACTAATCCTGTATTAATCCCTCCTTGGTAATTGTACTCATGTCCTAAACGTCTTTCTTTTCTGATACGGAGGGAGTACCGCACTAGCATCGACCCACCATTTTGAGCCGTTGTGCGTACCGTAAAACCCGTGGGCAATAGCGTCATAGCATCAAGCCAATCACCATCAACATAGATTGCTTGTTGCCGACTGCCAAGCGGGCCTCCGTCCATCCAGAGGTGGCAGCCTCCAATCGCAGCATCCCTCCGAGATCGCTTCCCGTCCCGTCCCCCGCGGCTTATCCCCTATCCCCCTCCTCCTCCCCCGCGCCTTCCACACAAACCCACACCACCACCGCCCCCCATGCCCCTTCCTCCTCTCCTCCCCGCCATGGCTTCCACCTTCTCCCCCACTTCCGCCGCGAGGGCCCTCCTCCCGGGCTCCACCTCCCGCCCACTCTTCCTCGCCGCCGCAGCTTCCTCAGGTAACGTCATCTCACATTCCCCTCCCCTCCCCTCCCCACTCTGTTTCCCAGCTTCCCTAGTGTTTCCCGAATCCAGCACCCCCCCTGACCCCACCTCCCCGGTTTACACGCAGGGCGCATTCAACCATCCAGGAAGGGGCTGGACTTCCGCCGCGGCCGATTCACCGTCTGCAATGTCGCCGCCCCAACCGCCGCCGAGCAGGTACGCCCCCCGTTCTCCAATCCCCCCACCGGCCAGCAGGAACCGGTAACCCTTCCTCTTCCTCCGCAACCCCGCATCCGACGTGGTGCTTCTGCTTCCGCGCACGCAGGAGGCGACGGCGTCGGCCGCGAAGGAGAGCCAGCGGCCCGTGTACCCGTTCGCGGCCATCGTGGGGCAGGACGAGATGAAGCTCTGCCTGCTGCTCAACGTCATCGACCCGAAGATCGGCGGCGTCATGATCATGGGCGACAGGGGCACGGGCAAGTCCACCACCGTCCGCTCCCTCGTCGACCTGCTGCCGGACATCCGCGTCGTCGTCGGCGACCCCTTCAACTCCGACCCGGACGACCCGGAGGTCATGGGCCCCGAGGTCCGCGACCGGGTCCTGCAGGGGGACGCCGCCAGCCTCCCCGTCACCACCGCCAAGATCACCATGGTCGACCTGCCCCTCGGCGCCACCGAGGACCGCGTCTGCGGCACCATCGACATCGAGAAGGCGCTCACCGAGGGCGTCAAGGCGTTCGAGCCCGGCCTGCTCGCCAAGGCCAACAGGGGCATACTGTACGTCGACGAGGTCAACCTGCTGGACGACCACCTCGTCGACGTGCTGCTGGATTCCGCTGCGTCGGGGTGGAACACGGTGGAGAGGGAGGGTATCTCCATTTCCCACCCTGCTCGCTTCATCCTCATCGGCTCTGGTAACCCGGAGGAAGGGGAGCTTAGGCCGCAGCTGCTGGACCGGTTCGGGATGCACGCGCAGGTTGGTACCGTCAGGGACGCCGAGCTCAGGGTGAAGATCGTGGAGGAGAGGGCTCGTTTCGACAGGGATCCAAAGACGTTCCGGGAGTCGTACAATGAGGAGCAGGAGAAGCTTCAGCAGCAGATATCATCTGCTCGAAGTAACCTTGGCGCCGTGCAGATTGACCATGACCTCCGTGTCAAGATATCCAAGGTGTGCTCTGAGCTGAATGTTGATGGACTCAGAGGTGACATTGTGAGTAACAGGGCTGCCAAGGCGCTGGCTGCATTGAAAGGAAGGGACAGCGTCACGGTGGAGGATATTGCTACTGTCATTCCAAACTGCTTGAGGCATCGGCTCAGGAAGGATCCGCTTGAATCCATTGACTCGGGTTTACTCATCATTGAGAAGTTTTATGAAGTCTTTAGCTAGATTGCCCCTGAGGTAAATGTTCCTTAGTCGCAAATTTTGGCGGGAACCCTCTTGTTCTGCTGTTCTCATAATGTTCTGCTGTTTTATTGATATCTGCAGCTTGAATTTGGTATCAATTTTGTGCACCTAGCATGATAATAATGTAGAATCCATTCCCTTCCATTTGGAATGCATGTTATGGGCATCATAATGCTCTTTGCATTTCAGTCTTCCTTGTAAATCATTGCTATAGTAATTGGATGCTAATGTATTATCTTGTGCATCAGTTTGAATTTCAAGTATTCACGAGCCATGGTTTTAACCTTGTGCAAATCGTAGTACTGATATGCAGTTGTCTCAGACAGTTGGGGATGTGGAGCGGTAGAGGTTGAACAACATTTTGTTGCCTTGCAATTTTTTTTAAGGCATTCCTGCTTGTAAGGAAGTGTCCAAATGGGTGTTGGGACGCCGACAATTTTGAAACATTAATATGTGTTGTTGCCCCATCGATGAAAGAGGAAGTTAATTGATATGAAGCTAAGTGCTGTGTACAGTAAGTGAGGTGTAATTTGGCATGATTTCATGAATAACAGGAAGGTGAACAGATTTTTGAATCCTTGAGGTAGCTACAAAATTAGCTTGAGGTCTCACCATCTCAGTACTTCTGTATCAGTCAAACAACATATCTGTTTGTCGCATTTCAGAATTTGGCAAATATTGCTCTCATTTTTAGGATTTTGACTTCATGTGTTGATAAGATTATATTTCTTGTTCTAGCTGATATTTTATCTATGGAAGTTAGCTATTGGTTCTATCATACCTCAGTTGTACTGGCTTTGTCAACTGGGCTGGGAGTCTCTGGCTTGTGAGCCCTGTCTTTGAACTAATTTATTTGGCAATCTTTATTTACTGCTTAATCACTTGAATGTTTTATGTGCACAGATTAAAGTTGTCGTGCTCCATTTGCTCATGTTTTTGTCACTGGAAAATATAGTTTTATTGGCTTCAGAGCCTTCAGTAGTTAGCTAGTTTTGTCTTACAACTTCTTTCTGAAGTCTTAAATGTTTTTCCATACCCATTTCTTCATGGTTTGTCAATGGAGAATGATAGGTTTGTGAGCCTCTATATGATGATATGTCTATATCTTAACACTTTTTCCTAATAGTTTTGTCAGCAAATTATACGACTTATGTATTTCATACTCTCAATTTTGATTGGGATTATAATTGGTTGTCGTGTTCTGTTTGCTGGATTAATTAATGCTGAGTAATCGTGAAGATTTATGTTCTTAGATTGAAGTTTATCATGCACATGTAGCATGATTTTCTCAATCGAGAATGGTAGGTTTTACAGCTCTGATATCTCTACATTTTCCTACTATGTTTCATTAAGACTAATATGTTTCCTGAAATTGTGTATTAGACTAGATGGTTTCTATCTGTTAGCTTTGGAATTTATTATATCTTTGCTCAGGTACTTTCACCAATCTTAAAGATTTTCTGTGCGTGGATTGAAGTTTTTGTTTTGCGCATTTATCATGACTTTGTCAATTGAAAGTTTATAGGTTTGTCATCAACCCATTTTTGTTTTGTTATTTTGAAGAATGTCAATCCAATTTATTCTTGGGTTGTAAATGGCCTTGGTTTTTTTGTGGCCTACTCATGCTGTTTTTTTTTTTTGTGAACCTAGTGTTTTCTTGTGTTCAATACCATAATGGCTTTTTAATACCTAGGACTCATTTCATATTAGCATTACAATATTTCATGTTAACTGTTTATATCAACTCAGGATAATGCTGTTCCTCTTCCTCAATATCCTTTATTTATTGGAACAAAAGTAAACGCGCACCCAACAGGACCTGAGCTATGTTATCTGAAGCGATGAACGTCTCCCTGTGGTAATTTTTTCATGTGCCTAGCATGTGTAGCAAGCTTGTTAGCTACTCCCTCCATACATATATTAGTTGACGTTCTAAAAAAGATTAGAGTTAAACATTGGGAATATAAATCATCAATAACTATTAAGTTTCTAAGTTTACAAATATAAAAATTATATAAATAGATTTGTCTTGAAGAATACTTTTCTATAAATATTTTTATAAAAATAAGAGGTCAAAGTTGTGTTTTGAAGACTGTGTCGCTGTCCTAAACGTCAACTAATATGGGTATAGAGGGAGTATGTGCCTAAGCATCTTTTATCTTATGATGAGTGCATCATCTTGCCTTTTTAACGAAGTAGTAGTATACTATTGTACACAGACAAATTAGGATGGGCTGACTAAAGTTGCTCAAAAACTTTCAAGCAGCAGTTTTTCTCTCTCTCTTGATATAACATATAAGAGCAGCACGTTGTGGTTGATAATTGCCTTGAGGGCACATGCTTAACTTTCATTTTTTGTCCTCAAGGGCACACGTGTTCTCCTGCTGGCCTTGAGGGCACATGCTTAGCTTTCTTTTGCTTGTGCAAGAGAGCACTGTGCACCGTTGGATGGGTACCACGACAGGGAAGCATGCGCCCTAAAACAAAAACTGCATCCCAGCGACAGGCCGTCCTTCGTCTTCTATTCTACCGCTGCAGTTTTTTTGTTTAAGTAAAATGCACTGGCGGTCCTAAAAGTTGTCAGCAGGTGTCATATAGGTTTCAAACTTTTAAAAACGCATTTCTGGGTCCCTAAAGTTGTCGACATGTGTCGTATAGATCCCAAAGTCCTAAAAACACATTTGTGGGTCCCTGAAATTAGTTCGGGTGTCATCTAGGTCCCAATGGGCACTTAACCGACCCGTTAGCTGATGTGTCAGACTGACTCAGTGCTTATATAGACCTGACAAGTGAGACCTACACATCAGCGGTACACTTAGTTATTTTTTTAAAAAAATCATATCTTTTGCATATGATCTCGGATGGAGATGAATTATATATGAAAATTGTAGCCTTCGATGAGACCTATAACTTTTTAGTTTTAATATTTCTCATTTAAGATTGTTAAGATGATAAAAATAATAATATAAAATTTTAATAGCTTATTATTCGCGTATTCAAGCTTGTCAAAACAATAAATTTATAGGTCCCATCAGTGACTATAATTTGCATATATAAACTATCTTTATTTGTCACTGTATTTGAACATGGTTCCTTTATAATGATAGGCTCTAGTACGCGATTAATATTCTGGTGAAATTTTGTTTTATTTCTTTTACAATTTTAACGACCTCAAATAACAAAATTCAAAATTATAAATTTGCATATCTTATTGAGACCTACAATATTCATATAAAGTATTTTATCAGTTATCATACACGAGAGATATGAGTTTTTTATATGACAAACTCTAGTACGCGAATAATATATTGGTGAAACTATATATTACTCATTTAACCATCTTAACAATTTTAAATAAAAAATATTAAAACTAAAAAGTTATAGATCTCATCGAGGGCTACAATTTTTATATATAATTCATCTTCATCCGAGATCATATGCAAAAGATATGATTTTTTTAAAGATAACTAAGTGTACCGCTGATGTGTAGGTCCCACCTGTCAGGTCTATATAAGCACTGAGTCAGTCTGACACATCAACTAATGTATCGGTTAAGCGTCCATTGGGACCTAGATGACACCCGAACTAATTTCAGGGACCAAGAAATGCGTTTTTAGGATTTTGGGACCTATACGATACCTGTTAACAACTTTAGGGACCCAAAAATATGTTTTTAAAAGTTTGGAACCTATATGACACTGCTGACAACTTTAACGACCGCCGATGCATTTTACTCTTTTTAAGTACAACGATACCCCGTGATAGCATATAACGCCTTCTTCCTCCTTGTGACGGCCCTTCTCTCTCCTTCTCGCGACGAGCGTGCTCCTGCGGTCTTCACCAGCGCGGGAATGGGTGCGATCGAGCTAAGGTGCGGGAGCGAGCGCGGGCGTGTGGGAGAGGGAGAGGGTCGCGCTTGGGCTAGTGGAGCCTCCACTGTGGAGGATGCGAGCGCGAGGTGGAAGACGGGTGGTGCGCGACACTCGCTTAACAGAGTTTGCGTTTTTTTGAAGGTTCCACTGCTGCCAACCTGAACGATTCTGCGAGTGCTGAATGAGAGAGCTAACATTAGAAAAAAAAAGGGTTCTCTTTGCAGTCAAGAGCAGGATGAGTGTGAGCCTCCACTGTAACGCTACTAGCAAGATAACATTTACACACTACTAACAAGCACATCACAGTATACCAGTCGATAAAACTACTACTTCTGCCCAACATAGTCATTATAAATTACGAAGGTACGTAACTAGTAAAGCTTAGAGCTACGAACTAAAGACGAATGAGTGACCAAGTAACCTTCACGAACATCTTGGTTACACCAAGAGTAATTACATCTCCGTCTCCCCACCGTTGACATGTGGAGCAGAAGTGATGGTTCTTTCAGATTCAGCATCACCAGTCTGGACCACGATAGTCAAAACCAGCCTATCTCCTCCAGAGAGACATACAACGGATCGCAACAGTTGGATAACACCGGTGCTGTTGTTCATCACACCAGCCACTTTGCTACCATGAAGCACAAGATGATTAGGGACCCCTGTGGTGCAAGCAGTGATTTCTCCATAAAATTCTCCCCTCAGGACTTCAACGGCAATGGTAGCCTCGACTGCATTGTTCACAACTGCATACATCACCTCCATGGTACTGAGCCTAGTAGCATGATCATCGCTGTCAACCTCGCATCCGTCCAAATATCGACTTGCTATGCCCCTGATAGCCAAGCATCCTTTACCAAGTTCTTTCTCTTCCTGCACCTGATGGCTGACGATCCTTGATCTTCAAATCAAACTCAACATGTACATCATCTAGTAAAAAGAGTCCTCGTTTTGGGCCAGTCAAGATCAATCATTCATCCTATGGAGAAGTTAAAACATGATATGTTAGTGATATATATTTGTCCAATACAAATAAAAGCACACAAAATTTTCAGGCAAGCATAGCTGAACTGTTGCCATAATATGCCATCGCTAATAGTCCAGCGATTTGTCTGTACACGTGCATGACAGAATTGATAAACAAGCAAGAAATAAAAAATGATTTTATCAACTACTATGGACCTAAAGAATGTGTGTCTAAAAGAAACATTAAAAACAAACATAGAACAAGAATATGCTTTGTTTTGAACAGGTGCCCTTTATTAAGGCTACACCATGATATGGTCATCTGGCATTATGCTAACTGATCAGCAACATAAACTTCAGAACAAGAGGATGCCTAGCACCTAGGAGGCTGCATATGTTTAATGATGACTACTAGGGATAACAGTACAAAAATAGCAGAAGTATGAACATTGGAGTGTTTTTCTCTATATTAGGCAAGAAGGGAGTGCCTAATCCTACTTACCTTTGAGTTGATGGGTTGACAATTATCTTTCTTGCGACGGAAGAGGTAAATACACTTGTAATCAATGCTCTCTGAAAATTACAGTGCCATACACATCAATTGGGAAACCAACATCCGATGATGCTATCTTCACGGAGAGAATGTTCACTGCAGCACTCTTCCAGTGCTCATCACCCTCATTGTAGATTATATTGGTGTATCTCATTGGTTGAGGAGGGGAGCTGTGATGTGGAGAAAGAAGAAAAGCTAGCCAATTAGATTCATGTTTACACTTTGGAACTAATGCTGATACTAAAGTAGACACCACACATGCATAGTTTTTTCCCGACGAAAATTGTTGACACTGGCTAACGAGTTGAAACTGAAACTAGTCGTCAGCAACACAACCAAGTAGGATATTTTTTTTTTCTATTCAGAAAACACGGTATGCAGAATGCAGAGTAGAATATTTGATTGATTACTGAACATTCGACGAATCCAGCAGGATAATAATATTTGTATGAATCGAAATTCTAAGGCTGGTAAACACGGTAGATCAATGGACGCAGCAGTACAAGATTGATTGACTTACACTCCTCGTCGAGGTCAAACTGGGAGAAGCCGGCGTAGTAAAATCTATTGTAGTATTTGCCACACTGTTTCGGATGGTAGTCTGCAATCTTATCTCTGACGGCCTTGTCGGCGTTCGCTGCCTGGAGGCGCTGAGCCGCCTTCTGCGCCGCCTCCTGCTCTCTCCGCATTCGCCTCTCATGATCAGTCACCGCCTCCGCCTCATCGAAGAAGAAAGGTTCCAAGTCTCCCGAACTGCTGCATGCCGCTGCCGCCCGATGCCATGAATAGGCTGCCGCACCATATATATGGTGCTCATGATTTGCTCGTGATCTCACGGTATCTCAAATAGATGAACTCTGCTTGATCCAATAACTCAAATAGATGGAAGTATCTGAATCTGGTTAGCTTTAGTAACTATATTTTTCATTCTTCTTTCTGAAAACTGAATGGCAGAATGTGCAAAGTTTGTTCTGTGCACGCCGTATCAGTGACAGATCGTCGTATGGCTTCAAGTTCCCTGCTGCAGTTTTTTTAAGCCCCGCTGCTGCCAAAACTGGTGGCAACACTGGCCATGTTCCAAGTCTGATCGGTGGACCTAAATGAATAATTGATCCTGCCATGTTCTGAATGTTGGATAAAAATGGGCTTCAATCTGGTGTCAGCTTCCATTGCACAGGCTAGGATTGTTGGCCAGGTAACACAATAGAAGTCTGGATTTGAAATGTCAGAGTGCAATTTGGCCTTAGCCGCTTATTGCCATTATATAGGAAAAGCATACTTGAGATACAAGAAAGCTCCTTACCTGCTACAGCATATTCTAACTACTAAAGTGGATGCGGAGCATATCCTAGATGCTAAACTAGCAGCTGAGTTACAGCTTAACAGAAACAGTAAATAGATAGATAGATAACTAGATACATAAAGGAGCACTAGGCTTAACTCTCAAAGATAACCTTACACACTACTGCACTAGTTCAACATAACAAGCACATCACAAATTCACAATACCAGTCGATAAACACACTACTACTTGTGCCCAAACATATAGTTTATTATAAATATAAGGACTAGTAAAGCTCAAAGCTACAAACTATTGACTAATAAGAGACCAAGCAACCTTCACCAACAACTTTGTTACACCAACAGTAATCACATCTCCGTCTCCACCACTGACATGTGGGGTAAAAGTGATGGTTCTTTCACATTCAGCATCACCAGTCTGGGCCACGATAGTCACTAACAGCATCTCCTGCAGAGAGACAGAGACAATGGATCTCAAAAGTTGGATAACACCTTTACCAGTGCTGCTGTCCTTGTTCATCACACCAGCCAGTTTGCTATCATGAAGCACAAGATGATTAGGGACCCCGGTGGTGCAAGCAACGATTTTTCCATAAAATTCTCCCCTCAAGACTTCAACTGCAATGGTAGCCTCCACTGCATTGTTCACAACTGCATACATCACCTCCATGGTACTGAGCCTGGTAGCAAGATTTTCACTTTCAACCTCGCATTTGTCCAAATATCGGCTTGGTATGCCCCTGATATTAAAGAATCCTTTACTAAGTTCTTTCACCTCCTGCAGTTGGCGATCCTTGATCTTCAAATCAATCTCAACGTATACATCATCTAGTAAAAGGAGTCCTCGTTTCGGGCCAGTCAAGATCAATGATTCATCCTATGGAAAAGTTTACATGATATATTAGTCATATATTTATCCAATACAAATCCAAGCACACTAAGTTTCAGGAATGCATAGATGAACTGTTGCCATAATATAATATATGACATAAATTGTGAATAGTCAATAGTCAGTCAGAGATTTGCTTGTACAAGTGTATGGTGGTATCAGTACAGTTTGGATGATCTACGGCTAGTTACTAATATGGCCTGTGAGGTATGCTTGTAAACTTAAACCTTTTAGCAACATACACATTCATGGCCTGTTTGGATGCGCTAGGGCTAATTTTTAGCTAGCTAGAAATTAGCTCTGGTATCTAAACAGGCCCTCAGAACAAGAGGATGCCTAGCATCTAAAAGACATGTTTAATGATGACTACTAAAGATAACAGTACGAAAAATAGAAATTTACTGCAGACAAGTATGAACATAGATTTTTTTTCTCTAGGCAAGGGAGTTCCTAATCCTACTTACCTTTGAGTTGATGGGTTGACAATTATCTTTCTCGCGATGAAAGAGGTAAACACACTTGTAATCAATGCTGTCTCTGAAAATTACAGTGCCGTACACATCAATGGGGAACCCGACATCCGATGATGCTATCTTCACAGACAGAATGTTCACTGCAGTTCTCTTCCGGTGCTTATCACCCTTATTGTAGATTATATTGGTGTATCTCATTGGTTCAAGGGGCGCTGTGATGCGGAAAAGGAAAAAAATAGCTTATTAGATTCATGTTTACACTTTGGAACAAATGTTGATACTGAAGTAGAGTAGTAGACAACTAAACATGCATAAGAACCACGGCCGACGCTTTGACAGACCACAGATGGATAACAGACATCATCAAGCATAGCATGAACCAGCTGATCATCACATAATTCCTGGCCTTAGGGACAAGATAGAGAACGTTTAACTGCTTGAATCGCAACCAGACAATATTACATGGCTACACACACCGGATGGTAACTACTCGGCAAAATCTGAACTATAAGTTGCAATTCGAAGTGGTTACCAAAAGCATGATGGCACAGACAGTCAGGGGAACAAAAGCACCACCAAAATGCAAAGTTTTCCTGTGGCTAATGCTACTGAACAGGATATTGACTGCGACAAGGCTGCAACTAACGAGCTGTTTGGTACATCCACCAGTAACGCAAACGTAAATGATATCAGTTCAAACCATCCGTTTTCCAATAACGTCCCCAAGTATAATTTGTTTACGATAGCGTTACGGAACTGATAACCAAACAGTTCGTAAGAGGATGGGCTAATAAAGGGAGGATGTGGCAACCTGGATTAGAACACCAGCGCTGATACCTGGTGACCGGATGAAAACACAACCATAGAACAATGGTTTCTTGACATGGGGGTTGGCAGACAGGCATTGGCAAAACTAGGTATAGATCACTCTAACAGCTTGGGGAATCCGGAGGGAGAGAAACAATAGGATCTTCAAAGGAAAATCTCAGACGTCACAGCAGGATCTTGCAAGCATTCAGGATGAGGCAAAGACATACGATGGGAACAAGGGGCTGGAGCTGATCATACCTGGGAGCCTACAACAACAAGCGTGAAAAAGACGAGAAAATTGCTATTATATGACTCGAATCGTGTGGCTTCGCTATTCTATAACTCATAATGCTGACTTCGCTAAAATATGACTCCAATCGTGTGGACTTCGTAATACTTATGATTTTGATTCTTTTAATCTCTTTTTTTCATCTAAATACATGTATTTGTTCCTAAAGTGTCCCTTTTACCCTTCAGTATTTTCACCATGATTGTTGCCTCGGTTACGGAAAAAAAAAGTCGCTGTTGGCTGGCTGGTCCGCTGCCTTTGGCTGCTGGCCGTGGCAATGCCTTCTAACGTAAAGGTCGTTTGTATAGGCCATGAAAATAGGCTGAAGTAAATCCAGGGGTGGCATGGTCTCAGCATTTGCTGATCAAAGTGCAAAATCGATATCGAAGCTTGCGCAAACCATGATGTACTCTCTTATATCTTATCAATGATGAAAGCCTAGCAGATCTTTCAGGGAAAAAAATAGGCATGCATAGTTTTTTTTCCCAACTAAAAACGTTTTGACACTAGCTAACTGGAGCTGAAATTGAAACTAATTGTCAGCAACACAACCAAGCAGGTTTATTTTTCTATTCAGGAAAAAGAAAAACACCTGTGCAGAGTGAATGAATCCAGCAGGATAATAATTTTATGATGAATTAATTAAAGTTGTACGGCTGGCAAACAAGGTAGATGCATGCTAGGAATACAAGATTGATTTACTTACACTCCTCGTCGAGGTCGAATTCGGACAAGAAGAAGGGAAATCGGGTGTAGTATTTGCCATCCTGCTTCGGATCGTAGTCTGTGATCTTTGCCATGGCGGCCTTTTTGGCGTTCTTCCTGGCGATGGCCGCCTGGACGCGCTGCTCCGCCTTCTGCGCCTCCTCCTGTTCTCTCCGTACTCGCCTCTCATGATCAGCCACCGCCTCCGCCTCGTCGAAGAAGAAAGGTTCCAAGTCCCCCCAGACCTCGCCGACGTCGTACCCCATGCCGCTGCCGCCCGCCGCCACAGACACGCCGCCGCCGCCTTCTGCCATGAACACGCCGCCGCCAAAGGATGTGGAACGTATCCGATCCGGGTTCGCGATCGGCCTATTTTTATCTTTATTTAGAAAATGGAGGCCCCCTCTTATGACGGCTGAGAGCAACTCCAGCACTGCCCCTTACAAAATAGGGTCCTATTTTTTTGTTTGAGTGTTTTTCCTATTTTTAAGGGTCCTGTTTTTTTGGCTACACTCCAGCAATAGCCCTCAAAATAGAGCACTCAAAATTATTCAAACTGTCAATGACATGTGAGGTTTGGTTGTCATAGACTAACTCGGTCATGAGAAGATAAGTCGGGGGTTTTCACATAAAACATGTGAGGTTTGGTTGTCATAGACTAACTCGGTTATCAGAAGTTAACTCGGGGGTTTTCACATAAACTCGGCTATTGCAGGAGGTAAGGGAGGGGTGAGAATGCAAAATCATGGATGAGAACCGAGCTATTGGCCCAACAGGAATGAGGACTGAGGGAAAAATCTGAGAGCTTACTCAAATTTCAGGACCCTAGTAGGAGCCCTGCTGAAGCTCGTTTTTTTTACCTGAGCTCTCATATTTAGCTATAGGGGGCCAACTACCTAACACACTATATCCTTTCCTAGTCGAGCAGCCCCCGCCTGCACCGGCGCCGGCGCCCCGCCCGTGCGCTGCCTGCACCGGCGCCAGCGGCTGCAACTTGCAGGTGAGTTGTCCCTCTCCGGCCCATTCTCCTCTTTGGCTCCGGCGGCCTCCTTTCGCCTGGCGGCGAAGAACGCCTCCTCCCCAACCTCCGCGTCCGCCGCCAACCTCCTCAGGTCCGTCTCCAACAGGCGGCGCGTGGCGCCGGCGACCTCCTCGGCGTCCGCGCGTCGTGCCCTCACACGCGCGGCCTCCGCCCGCAGCGTTGCCACCGCCGCCGCCTCCTCGCCTGGCCTGTGCAACGCCGAAGACAAGGCCCGCTGGATGTCCTCCAGTTCTTGTGCCATCACCTCTATCGCTCGCTGGACTACGGCCTTCACGCCCTACGCCCAGTCCCACGACTCGACGGGAAGGACATCATCCTCGTCCTGCAGCGCCGCCACCCTGGCCCTTCCCCTTCTCCTATGTCCCATGAGGCCCCTTCTCCGGCTGGAGGAGCGGCGACCGCGGTGGTGGGAGGACGTCGGGGGCGGTTCCTGGGGAGCCCAAACTAAATTTTAGGAGTTCTCCTAAAATGAGAGTCCAAGTAGGAGCTCTATTGGAGTGAGTTTTTTTCTTAAGCCCTTAAAATTAGAATAGAGGCTTATTTAGGGGCTCCATTGGAGTTGCTCTAACTAATCTATACCTTTATCTATCTATACTGTAACTAGGTGAGTGTCTGTGTATTGCGATAGGTCAAAAAATACAATAATATTCATGTGCGTCATGGATGACAAAATTTCTTTTATTTCTGAACAAAGGTAGCATATAATTCTTGGCATATACCTAATTTACCGAAACCAAAAGTTGAGTACCCATCCACTAAATTAGAAATCTCTACCCCTATTTGTTTGTCTTGATGAATCAAAAACAAAAACAGAGAATAATCTTAATAAAAAATTGGAGGACTGAAAATCAGAAAAAAGTTATGGAATGTACCCATACCACTAAGCTATGAATGATGATAGCTAACTATAGCAACAACTTATATTTCCTACTTAGTGTTCTATTTGCAGGATCAACTCACACCTTGCTATGGTGATTGGGGTATGGGTGTGTCGATGATATAAAGAAAGGGGTACCCCAAAACCTCCGCTTCGAAAAAACAAACACAACCGACATTTCATAAGCCACCAGGCCAAAAGCCCGTCAAAAGGAAGCGGGCCATGGTGGCCCAGCAACCTAAGGTAAACCTCGAGACGGCGCATTCTCTGCCTCGCCCGAGCCTCCAGTGCTAGGCCTCGGACTGGCGCAATTTCTCCGCCTCGCCCGAGCCTCCAGAGCTAGGCCTCGGACTGGCGCGATTTCTCCGCCTCGCCCGAGCCTCCAGAGCTAGGCCTCGGACTAGCGCGATTTCTCTGCCTCGCCCGAGCCTCCAGAGCTAGGCCTCGGGCTAGCGCGACACCCTCCGCCTCGCCGGAGCCATCCGGGCCAGGCCTCAGGCTAGCGCTCCCCCCGCGTCAAGCACCAAGGAAGAAGCCTCGCCATACATCTCCAAAACTTCCACACGAAGGAAGTCGACTACCCCGTACCTACCACTTGTACGACCCTAGAAGCATTAATTGTGTCCTGTCCACTCCGGTCAAAAGCCCGTATGGCTACAGCAAAGTGCACAGCTAACCGTACCCTAGTAAAATCAAGCTGCAGCCACCTTCCCCAAGAAATGGGCGCGTCGTGCGGAGCAGCCGCTCCATACCATGCACTGTATCTCACCAAGGACGCCCCTCGAGGTACACGCAGCACCTCGTCTCATGTACGGACCAGGGCGCCTAGCCTCGAGTTCAACTGTGAAGGTTTCGACCGTGCCCTCGAGCGCAAGCCTGCCAGGACGGGTCTGCACTCCAACAACTCCTGACGCGACGTCTTCGCCCACACCGGCGCATGTGCGTCGTCCTTCACCCCCGTCGCCGGGCACATCGCCATAGGACAAAAAGCGTCGCTACAGCGACAGCGGCATGACCAGCACCGTCATCACCAACTTCATCAGTGACATCATCGTCTACGACAACCCTAGCACTGTGTAACCCGTGCCTCTTCGTCTATAAAAGAGGACACCGGGGTTTAGACTAGGTCAAGCGAGAAAGGGCAGACACGAGCACCCATCTTCACACCCCTCATCGCTCTCGCTTACGCTTGTATTTGCCCCTGTACAAGCACTTCGGTGCAAGATAATACAAACTCCTCTCCCCGCTGGACGTAGGGCCTTCTCTTGCCCGAACTAGGATAAATCGCCTGTGTTCTTCTTGCATCACCATCCGAATCAGGGAACACGCGCACGCAAATTCACTCGTTGGTGTACACTCCCGGGTCCGAAACACCGACAGTTGGCACGCCAGGTAGGGGCCGCGCGTGTCTCCGTCGACTTCCCGTAGTTCCGGATGGCAGATCTCCTGCCTGACGGTGACGCCTCCGCATGGCACCGGAGGCACGACTCATTCCCGAAGCAGCCGAGGGCTACTCGACGAGGCTGAAGAGGCCTTCAAAGGCTTCCCAGTTCCCCTGCGTGGGACATGGCTCCCCCCGGATCTCGCAGGGGAGCGATCAAGAAAAACCACTGTTAGTGAACACTTTCATTCGCTGATGTTACGTCACCTCCCGTTTCGCCTCCCCGCGCTGCTCCCCCTCTCCGTTCGCTGATGTTACGTCATGCGAAGGAAAGGAGGTGGCCCCAGGAGGAGAAACAGGAGCCATGGGGAGGAGGCTGGCTCCGCTCCCACTAACGTCCTTCCAAGCTCGCTCGAGCCTGCCGACGACATGTATGTCGCCCGGAAATCAGTGTGGCTATAAGAGGACGTTGAGTGGAATGGAACCAGCTGCCTCCCCCACGGGCTGCCACAGAAGGCGGAGGAGGTTGTTCGGGAGATCAGCAACCCAGAAATACCTCCCACACCCCCGCGGCATGATCGGGCAAGCCGAAGAGCCTGCTAGTTCTTCACCTGAACTGCATCACCACCTGCGTGCTGGTACTACAACTCCAGTTCGCAGGGTCGTCGTTTCCTCCAAAGGATCGGCAGAAAGGTGATACGCAGCAGGGCAAGGCGAGCCCGACAGCCCCACTTCTTCCTTCTTCCTCGAACAACGAGGAAATCATTCGTGGCAAAGGGTCCTCGCGACTCGTCGCCGTCGCTAGACTCGTGCCCATCGTCTTTGTCTTCCATCCATCGACACGACGACGCGCACACCACAACTAGTTTTCGAACATGTTCAGGACACCGCCCTGGAGAGGGCGTGCTGAACGAGTCGGAAGAAGGAAAGGGAAAAGGCTGAGCCTGCGGGCGAAGCGAAGCATCAACCCTGATGATCCTTCGTCGCTCGCAAAGGAGATGGGATCTCATGGATTCAACATAGAATCCCTCCCTTCCTCTCTTTTGTGTACCTCAAAAAAAACTGTCAAAAAGGTGCCAGCAATGTATCCTTGTAATCCAGAAAATGAAATAAAAGAACTCCCTTCGATCCAAAGGGTTTTACCGTTCGAGCATCCACGAGCAAGCACAGACCACGCCAACTCCCGAGAAAGAGTTTTCCGTGGGAAGAGCCCCTTTAGGGCGCTCCTTTGCCAAAAGATCAAAGAAGAACCAGAGAGAGAACAACATTCGTCCAGTTTGGCTTCCGACGCCGACAGCTCGCAAAGATACGTTCCAATCTTCTTTACTCATGTTCGTTCTTAGTAGTATAATAAAATCTTTGAGAAATCTTAGACTAAAGGCCTCATCGTTACGCCTATAAGCGTGACGCCTTTGTTCCCGAGCACAAAGGATAACGTCAGCCGTGTCTCCTTAGGCAATCTGGTCGTGGTCCGGTTGCGATCGCCCCCAGGGGCTAGCAACACCCCAGACTGAGCTAAGAACTCGGAATCAGACAGACTTCCCCGACGCTCAAACAAAGGCTAAAACAAACATAGGCGTGACGATAAGGCCGTGCAAATGCTCACGCTTCTCAGGGCGGCGGGCGGTTGAGCATAAAACCGAGCAAAGCCCCGGAAGACAACACGTTTGTGCGACAACCTCCCCAAAAAAGAAAGGAAAGCCGTGACAGGATCGGTAAAATCACACGACATGCTAACACGTGTTTTCATAGGAAAAGTGCCAGAGAACCCGAATCTTTGGCTGGATCTAGGCAAAAAATCTGGCCACGCAAGGACTACACCACTTCCGGGCCAAACCCTGACACCCTGATGAGGGCGAAGTACATCGAGACTCGCTTCAGACCGGACAAACCAAGGCAACCCACCAAGAAGACCAGCGGTTTTCCAAGGGCTCCCGCAGAAAGGTCTTATCGATACAACATGAAGCCCTGACGCCACGCTTCGCTGACCGCCAGGGCTCTGACCCTCAAAAGAAGCGCTAAGTAGCGATTCGCTCCCCGAGAATCCCATAACAGTGTGAAAGCCTGCCGAAGCCCAGTGGTATCACGGGCAAAACAAGATCTCCCTTCTCGAGGCTCCCCTTGGGTGCTAGTCTGGGAAGTTTTCCCTAAGAATCCTAAAAAGCTTGCACGAGCTCGATGTCGCTTTATCTTTTCCATACCCCGAACACGCTTCACGACTAAGAGGAAAACACCTCGAGCTTCTTAAGGGCCAAGGGAATCAAGACAGGAGCTCACCTACGCCCTCGGGCTACGGTACCTCCGCTCGTCCCCCCCGAGGGACTCAAGTCTGTGTTAAAACATAGTTGAGGCTGAGCTTGGGCAAAAAAGAAAGTGGATATAAGAAAACTCGAGCTTAAAAACAGCCAGCCTCAAGCCACCATCACATCAAGCTTTTGCATAAAAAGTTCTTGGGCCACGAACAACCACGACATCTAAAAAACCCCGATTAACTACATAAGTCTTTTTGTCCAGGTATGGCTCGAAGGCCTCAAGTTTTGGCGCTCCCTTGGCCGCCACCGCCCGAGTTCTCTTCAGCAACGTCGAGGCCATAGTCCGACAGGTCACCGACACACTCCTCGACACCAGGAGGGAGGACTTCAGGCTCGAACAACTTCACCAACGCCGTCCCAGGTTTCTCGGCTTCGGCAATGATGGCAAGGTGCTGCTCTTCGTTTTCATCATCAGTCTTGCTGATGTCAGAAACGAAGCCCTCGGAGATCAGTTCCATGTCATAGATGTAGCCGGAGCGGACCACAACCATCGTTCGCTTCACACCAAGGTGAAGCGCATCCCTGACACGGTCCCTCAAGGTGGCATCAAGATGGCTGAGCTGGTCGACGAGGCCATCTCCCTGCACCTCATCATCGGCCTCATCCGCCGGGTCGAGGCCCCACATGGCACTCAGACTGTTGATGGCCCCCGAAGTCGGTTGGTCATGGCTGCCTCGGCACGAACCCCTTCTTGAAGCGTCAAATTAGCCGCCCTCGCGGTTGACAGACTTTCGTCAAGGGCTGAAAGTCGGAACAAAGAGTCAGTTTCGGCTAGCGACCCTTCGGGGTCGAAGGAGTCGAAACCAAAGATAAAGCCTCACCAGCACAATGGGTTTGAAGGGCCGTATTACGGTTTCGGCCTCGACGAGCCTCTTCTCCGCCTGGTTCAAAGCGCGGGCCGCCTCCGTCGCCTTGACCCTCAGCTCCTCTATGTCCTTGCTGGCGCCAGCAAGAGCAAGGTCCTTCTTGATGAGGGCCACATTTGAAGCACACAACTCTGCGGACAGATTCCAAACCCGCGTCCTTTCCTCCCCAATCAAAGCATTAAGGGCATCGCGAGTGCTGGAGAGGTTGGACACGTCCTTCTTAAGGTCTTCGATCCGACTCTCGGCCCCACCAAGTTTGCCCTTGAGGTAAAAAACCTACTTCAATCTCGAAGCAAGGTCCTCAAGGGATTTCGCTTCCCCCGCCTTCGCTTTCGTGGCCTCCTGTTTGGCCTTCCTCACCTCCTGCTCGGCTCGGACCAAGGCTTCGCGCGCGGTCCGACCAACCTCAATTTGGCGTACTACCTCCTCACGACCGCCATGCGTCCGGTAGAGGAAGTAGGACTTTGTGTGGGAATGCCTCCTCAGATCCTGCAACAACAGTTAGTCACCGAGACGAGGGAGAAGACAAAGATGAATGCGCCCAGAGATTACTCACCGCCAGGCATCGACCAAAGTCTTCGGTGACGATCTCGCTGGCCATTTTCAGGGTCTGCGCCATCCACGAACGATACATCTCCATGTCCTCCCAACGCGTCAGCTCGGCGGGGTCGTCTAATATGAGGGAGCGGCCCACCAAATCCTGAGGGTCCCGAAGCGATATGCGCTCCTGGCCCCAGTGCGGAAGGCACGCGGTGATCTTCTCACGCACCTCGCCTCGGAAGCTCTCCACCGACTCGCGCGAACCACCTTGCTCCTCCACCCGGTCGACCAGGGTGAAGTACGGAAGGGCTCCAGCCTCCCGAAGCCCCGTCTCGGGAGAGGACCTGCTCGACGTGCCAGGAACACCTCGAGCTCCCAACTCCCCGGCAACCACAAGGGCCTTGCCCGCCTCTGGCCAGTGCCGCGCCGGGGAGCGCGGGATCGATGCCTCCCCTTGAGAAAGTGATCTTTTTTCTGGAACCACTCGACCCGTTCAGGGGCTTCGGGGCCGCCCCTCCCTCCGTGCTCCCCTTAGGTCCGGAGCCCTCGGACCGAGACCAGGGCGCCTGCGGCCCCGGGTGGCTCCCCGGGGTCTTCTCGAAGTATCGGCCCTCGCTCGAGCCGGGCACCGTTTGCTCCCTCGACGTCACGGTCAAAGGCGGCGACGGACTACGATGACCTCGAGCCAAAGCCGACGACGCGCTGCTTGACGGCTGTCGAGATGACGAACCGCCTAGTTTCTTCCCCTTCGGGCACTCCAAGACATCCTCCTACTCAGACGTGCGTCCATCCCCTCGTCGTCATCATCGTCATCCTCAGTCGAGGTCTCTTCATCGGATGACTCGCTCCCAGGCGACCCAGCGCGTCTTCGACTCGCCCGGTGCTGTTCACGCTCTTGACGTATAAGGTTCCTCTTCTTCTCCTTCGCCTTACTCGTGTCCTTTCTCTCTTTCTCTTTTTGAGCAGAGAAGCGTCTCACCTGTCGATCGACGTCATCCTCCTTCACTGGGGGCACCGAGGTCCGGTAATCAATCTTCCCCTACGAAAAAACATGGGATAAGAACGAGGACAAAAGGAAGAGGGAAAAAGGGGAGGAAACCCGAAAGACACAACTCAAGGCGCTCACCAAGTCGAGGCAACCCTCGCCCAGCAGCATGGGGATGAGGTTGAGATTATCCGGCTCGAAAGGTCCGGAAACTATGCCCCTCACCCTTGCCGCTGCTTCGGCCTCAGGCAATGCCTCCTCGGACATACGACTCCTTTTCAATCGCTCGGGCTCAGCCCCAGGCCCCATCATGTCCAGCCGCACCGGATGGGCCATGAGCGGGAGCACCCTCCGGCGCTGGAAGGCCCAGACTACGACCGCCGCTGACAGACCCGCGTCGTGAAGCTTCTTCATCGCATCCACAAGCGGCACCAGCCGTGACTGCCGCTCCGCCACGACGCCATACGACCAGTGGGTTGGGCGCTCCGAAAGGAGGCGCCCGGTGAACTCCGGAAGATACCCCTCATCGTTCTGAAGGTAGAACCACTGAGAATCCCACTGAGCGTGATTGCTCATCAAATTGGTGGGGATGTACTCACGCGGAACGTCTGACTTCCCGGTCTTCAAGGCAAAATTGAGGCAACTAGCGCGGATGACCCTCCTCACGCCTTTACCCCCGGGGGCATTGAAATGATGCCCGCTGAAGAGATGAAGCCACAACTCCCAATGCGGCTCCATCCCCAGGTACCCCTCGTAGACTGCTGTGAAGATGGCGGCCTGGGAAACCGCGTTGGGCGAAAGATTGTGAAGCTCGACGTCGTAATGATAAAGGAGTGCCCGCACAAACTGGCTCGGGGGCGACCCCAGCCCCAACCGATGAAACTTCAAGAAGCTCACGACGTAGCCTTTCGGTGGTTTGGGCTCCCGATCTGACGACGGCGGCGCCATCCACTCCGGCCTCTCGCTAGAGGAGAGGGGGCGGAGAAGCCCCCCGTCGACCAACTTCTGCAGCCTCTCCGTTGTCACCGATGACGGACGCCACTCGTCAGCAGGGATCACCACAGTCGCCATCGCAGCAATATGGATCTATGCGGAGGACGAAGCGCCCGGGAAGTTTCTCTCTCCCTCTCTCTCCCCTACTTTCGTGGGCAGAGGCAGGTGCTCGATAAAGGCAGCGGAAAAACAGAGAGCGAAAAGGAGAAATGGTTCCTCTCGTTTCTCGTACTTAAAAAAGCCGGCGCACTGCGGATGTGCCGCGCGACGTAAGAGGAGAAATAACCCGCATTCAATGCATACACCTAAAGGTATGCGACGGACACACGCATCATGTCTTCCTAACCCCTTGGTTATCCGGACCCGCTGCGACCGCCGTGTCACGTCAACCTCCGCCTAGAAAGATGCGTTCGACGGGCGAAGAAAGTCGTTTCCATGAAGGATTCTTCCACAAGAAGCCAAAGAGGCCCCGACCTGTATAAAAAGTCTCGAGATAACGAAAACTGGCCCCCGAGGGGCCCGAACAGCCGATCTCGAGTAACCGAGTGAGGGACACAAAAGGGGAGCTCGCTCAGAGCCAGGCTTGAGAAAGGAATCTCAAGGCCCCTGACGTGTATCCAAGGCGAGGCAAATAGATCGCCATGGGATCTCCTCGCGAAGAGGCATCGAGCTGCCAGCCCCCATCGAACGGGGCTGGTACTCGGGCATCAACACGCCTCGCTTTAATGAGATCGCCTCCGGGCCACAGTTAACCCCTATCGAACGGGGCATGAGCTCTCACTTGGATCACCCTGTTAACAGCTCACCGAGGATGTCGAGACTCTGCCCCACCGGGGGTAGTACGACGCTTCTCACCTCGCACCCAATCAAGAGGGCTCACGGGAAGGACGCCGGAGCCAACGAAACCCTGAATTGCGTAAAGGCTCAGGGGCTCGATTGCGCCCGGCACCCCTCGACGAAAGAGGGTCGAGGCTGACCAAGGGGTGAATGGCTCAAGACCTTTTATGGCTGAAAAGCCGTCACTCAATTCCTATTGACAAGACCTTGCAGGAATATGGACCACGCTTGACATCAGGCGTGATGCGTGCATTAAGTCTTCGGTCTTAACAAGATATCCCCCTACGCCGGAGCCATGACGACTGCGCCCATCTATCCATCTTTCGCAGAAGAATCTTTTCGAGCCATACAAGGCTCGGGAGCCTGACACATGCAAGGAGAACAAAATCCCAAAAATCGATCTCTCACCCCTGGCTTGAGTGTCAACACTCCAACCAGGGCTCGGGGGCTACCCCAGCGGGGAACGCTCGTGCGTCCCCCATGGAAAGAGTCTTGGGATACCCCGCGCTCCCGATTTCATGACCCCCGGCTCGAGCGTCAGCGCTCGAGCCGAGGCTCGGGGGCTACTGTCGATGATATAAAGAAAGGGGTACCCCAAAACCTCCGCTTCGAAAAAACAAACACAACCGGCATTTCATAAGCCACTAGGCCGAAAGCCCGTTAAAAGGAAGCGGGCCATGGCGGCCCAGCAACCTAAGGTAAACCAAGAGACAGCGCATTCTCTGCCTCGCCCGAGCCTCCAGAGCTAGGCCTCGGACTGGCGCAATTTCTCTGCCTCGCCCGAGCCTCCAGAGCTAGGCCTCGGACTGGCACAATTTCTCCGCCTCGCCCGAGCCTCAAGAGCTAGGCCTTGGACTAACGCGATTTCTCCACCTCGCTCGAGCCTCCAGAGCTAGGCCTCGGGCTAGCGCAACTTCTCCGCCTCGCCCGAGCCTCCAGAGCTAGGCCTCGGGCTAGCGCGACACCCTCTGCCTCGCCCGAGCCATCCGGGCCAGGCCTTAGGCTAGCGCTCCCCCAGCGTCAAGCACCAAGGAAGAAGCCTCGCCATACATCTCCTAAAATTCCACACGAAGGAAGTCGACTACCCCGTACCTACCACTTGTACGACCCTAGAAGCATTAATTGCATCCTGTCCACTCCGGTCAAAAGCCCGTATGGCTACAGCAAAGTGCACAGCTAACCGTACCCTAGTAAAATCAAGCTGCAGCCACCTTTCCCAAGAAATGGGCGCGTCGTGCGGAGCAGCCGCTCCATACCATGCACTGTATCTCACCAAGGATGCCCCTCGAGGTACACGCAACACCTCGTCTTGTGTACGGACCAGGGCTCGACCCCCTACCGCCTAGCCTCGAGTTCAACCGTGAAGGTTTCGACCATGCCCTCGAGCGCAAGCCTGCCAGGACGGGTCTGCACTCCAACAACTCCCGACGCGACGTCTTCGCCCACACCGGCGCATGGGCGTCGTCCTTCACCCCCGTCGCCGGGCACATCGCCACAGGACGAAAAGCGTCGCTACAGCGACACTGGCATGACCCGCACCGTCATCACAAACGTCATCAGTGACATCATCGTCTACGACAACCCTAGCACTATGTAACCCGTGCCTCTTCATCTATAAAAGAGGACACCAGGGTTGAGATTAGGGCAAGCGAGAAAGGGCAGACACGAGCACCCATCTTCACACCCCCCATCCGCTCTCGCTTACGCTTGTATTTGCCCCTGTACAAGCACTTCGGTGCAAGATAATACAAACTCCTCTCCCCGCTGGACGTAGGGCCTTCTCTTGCCCGAACCAGGATAAATCGCCTGTGTTCTTCTTGCATCACCATCCGGATCAGGGAACACGCGCATGCAAATTCACTCGTTGGTGTAGACCCCCGGGTCTGAAACACCGACAGGGTGACTCCTACTCGGTTTTCCAATGATCCTACACACCTTGATCAGAGTTGCTTGCTCTGTGGGTGACTGTTGTAGTCGTTGACTCCTTATTTCTGTGATTCTCTAATGATGAGATGCATGTAACATAAGATGGCAAACTATGTAAAAGGTATGAAATCAACATCTCAGAGTACTACATTATTTCTCATGTTTGAAATCCAAACCGGGAAAATTCAGAGTTGGAGCAGAATGTCATGTGCTCAATACAACATATTATTCTCAATTTGCCCCTACCTGTACAAACCTTATTCAGTTGTATGTTCAGGAAAGGAAGTCTACTAAGATTTATTTCTCATAGAAGACAAAAAAACTAAGGCCTGAAAACAAGCAAAGTAAGAGCTAAGGCGTTCAGATTCCTAAGCTTGATCCAAATTATTTGAATAGATGTCATTCATTAATTGAAAAATTGTGAAAGATATATTTTTCTATATAGTTTTGATAGTTAAATGGCGACCTATCAACATTATAAACTACAGTATTATATAGAGCAAGTGAGTTCTATTCAGAAAATTCATGTATAAACTATAAAAATTCAGGGGTGTTTAGAACCGACAAAGTAATTGGAGCAGCTATAAACATGTCTAGTCCAAATTCATTATACTTTTTTGAAAGCTTATATTATCTGCTTGGCACTATTATGTTAGTTTGAAATTCCTTTTCATATTTTTAATCATCGATTGCTTTAGAGTACTAAACTGTTGTTCCTTAACTGACATTAAAAAATTTCATAAGTTTTTATTTGTGGCGTACTATAAAAAACTTTATAATGAACGGTAACTTACCAAGTTGATGGATCAACTTGATTTTTGGAAGGTTATCTTGAGAGGCTAGGAAGAGGAGTTGTTTGACTTGAACATCAAACCCATTGACCATTTTAGAAATCCCAAAAAGTAGCCCGACTTGAACATCAGATGTTAGGAACCATGTGAGAATTGAAATAGAAAAACTACATAGTCAAAAAAGGAGGTTGCAGATCCGAACAAGTATTCATCCAATCATCTTGACATACCGCATAGCCGTTTTCGCCGCTAGTCGAGAGGAACGGAGGTGCGATAACATGGCAGAAACAGTGTCGATGCTTTGCAGCAGCGACAGCTTGGCGTCTTAGCGAGGTCGTTCGACGGCTTCGCGGTCACGGACGTAGGGGTTGCAGGCATCGCGTCTGAAGGCAACCCGTCCGACGACAACAACATGGAGGCCGACAAATAGAGGTGCTGCGATGTGGTGAAAATAGCGCCATTGCTATAAGGATAACCTTCCTAGCATGCACAATTCACCCTCTCGTTATAACGTCGACGAGAGTTTATCAAACCTCAACCTTTTCAAAGGGCAACTCGGAAGAGCAAGCACATCGAGGACCAAGATGTTGCGGCATGATGAGTGACACACTATCATGTTGTATGTGTTGTTGAACCTTGACGAAGTGACTCCTTATGTGCAGTAAGTTCTCAATGAGCTTGTTACATACGCCGTCACTATCCTCCATCTATTGATTCGACCCCCTTGGCTCTTGTTTTTAAGGTAATTTATTGATGAGTACTGGAGAGAGAGGATAGGGAACCTTCCCATAAAGAACAAAACCATCTTCTCAAAAATGGTGTGCCCGATTTCATTTAATGGTTCAGTACGAAGGTACTGGCCAACTTACCTCGTATTTCAGTTCATTCCATGAAACGGTCTACCCTACCTCAACTTGCAGGCCCGCACGGATGCGGAAATGAGCGATGAGTTGAAACAGGTTGCTAATGGCTTCGACTGCAGGGTCAAGTCATTCACTGTTTATGATGTAAACAACTATCACTTTCACACAAGAAGCTACGAGTAGAGTCGGCCCAATCGACAGACCACGAATATCAGAGTTCGTACGACCGACACCGATGAGCGTGACTATTACAACATAGTCGAAGAAATATACGAGCTCAACTTTGAGGGTCCCAAAGCTCTTAATCCAGTGGTATTCAAATGTCATTGGTTCGATCCTGATGTCACGAGAAGAGCCCCTGAGATTGGGCTAGTCGAAATTCGACAGGATTCCGTCTACAAAGGACATGATGTCTATATTGTGGCTCAACAGGCCACACAAGTTTATTATCTCCCATGTCAAGAAGACGAGAATCTTATGGGTTGGTACCTTGTGCAGTTGGTATCGCCGTGCGATAATGCGCCTCTCTCAAACGATGATGATTACAACTTTGACCCAAACACATATAGCGGAGAGTTCTTTCAACCTGAGGGGCTAGAAGGGAGGTTTGACATTGACATTTTTTTGCTGATGGACATGGAAGAAGATGATGACAATGACATTGATGAGGACGAGGGTGATGAGGTGCATAATGCCAAGGACTTAAGAATGCTTGAGCGATTATAGTTTGGAGGTGACATTGATGAGGACAAGGGTGATGAGGATGATGGAGACGACAAAATGCTTATTGATTATCGTTTATTTATGCTAATTGATTTATTATCTTATTATAAGTACTTACCATTTATTTATGCTAATTGATTTCATCTTTGTAAAGGCAGGCACTCGATAAAATGTCGGGTGGAAGGCGACAATAGCGGCGGGTCAACTCGCTCTACCAGAGGTCCACCTCACCACCCACCGCAGCCGAGGAGCCGTCGACGAGGAGGGCGAGGACCAGCCGCCCCCACGGACGTCCTAGGAGGGAGCCGACTCCTGACCGGACGCCCGAGGAGGACACGACGATGACCTCCTCGGATGACGACCAGGAGGACGCAGGACGACGACACTACTTCCTCTTCGAACTCGGACCACGGGGGTGGCCAGATCGTAGGTGCCTCAAGAGGGGGTTCCACTTCCTCTGCTTCGAGCAGAGTCTATTTGCGCGGGCTCTCACAGCTCCCGCAGCAGCGGATCCCACCTAGTCGTCGCACGGTGCTTTGACCTAGCGGCAACAGGTAAGTTACCATTGATGTTTTCACTACTTGTTCATATGACATGTTCAAAATTGAACTTCAGACTAACAATTGTTCTTAATGACTCATGCAGGAGCTAGGAAGTTGTGGGAGGGGGCAGGACACGCCATATCAATGGCACCCTGAGTCTTCTGATTCAGAAGAACTACCCTAGCTTGGTCACCTACGCCAGGGTTAGGTCACCGCCTTGAACGTGGGACCACTTCGCCACCGTTGTGGACCCCACTCACACCACCCTTGCAGCGCGGATTAAAGATGAGTTCTGGGTGACTCTTCATCGCATAACATTTCTCAATGATACACATTGTTGGTATTTCTTAGCGTCGCTACTAAGAATAGAGTTTTAATCTATCCCCGGCAACGGCGCTAGAAATGCTTGTAGGTAAAACTAATGACTATTGGATAATTCTGCAAGCGCACAAAAATTACCGATGTAGCACTTCACCCGGGAGTATTCCAAGGTATCGTATTTATTTTATCCCAAAGGAAGCGATGACTAGAAAGACTAATAAGAAAGAAATCCTATCTTAATATAGCTACAACTAATGTAGAGGGTGATAAACGAAGGGTAAAGGAAGGTGATGATTCAGGATAGTCAAATGAGATAATTAAAGGTAACTAGTGTAGTATAGCTAGGTGGGAGGACAACGAGTGAGAAAGGTTCCTGTGAATTTCTTAATCCACTCCCGTGTTCTAATTAATCAAATAGTAGATACAACTAGGATTGATTACCTTCAACTTGGTTGCCAGGGATAAACGAGAGAGTAGTGCGATAGAAGGTTGTTCACCTAACCCACTACTCAAGCGGATATTTGGCTTATGGACGCCTTACCTTTTAAAAACTAGCCTGAGTTCACGTGAGGGGATCTAGGTAGCCAGGCAAAATCTATCACCTTTTGCCCATGCGCCCCTACTGTCCGTGCAAGCTAGCGGCAACCAAAGATAAGTCTTAGCCTAAGCACCACGCTTATGCTAATCCTTATTACTCTATCTAATATACGATTAGCTAAAGCACCGTTTTACGGGCGATGATAAACAACCAAGATGTTTGTGTAAGGATCACAATCTAGTATGTAACTACTACAAGACTAACTAGAGCACTACAATACTATTGCAAGAATAATATTGCACAAAGAATAACACTTTGAAATGCAGAAGAAGAATATATATATAATAAATAATTCTGGAAAGAGAAAGATACAAGAGCAATACCAGACTCCCAGAAGACGACTCCGGAGACCCCGAGCTTCGCCCGACTCACTCTAACTCCCACACTAGACTATACTACAACTAGAAGGCTAACACTTGTATCTCATATGAAGTGAATCCTCTAATGAGCCATGTCTTGAGAGGGTGGATGAAGCCTCTATTTATAGGGGAAGGTGGAGTAGGGGCTACTCCGCGCCATGCCATCGATCCGTGTGCTCCCCATCTCTCATCCCTTGGATCCACCGTCATTGTAACCGCCATGGATGGATGGCCTTGATTTCTTCACGTGTGAAACATGTGCAAACAACCGACATTGGATGGGGTTCACCCTGGGGTCGGCCTGGGGTCGGCCGACCCCAACCAATGACAGGTGGGCCCACCACTTTGCTTCTAGAAGGTGCTGATGTCATCAGGTTGAATAGTGTAGCCAGGGCCCACCAAGGGGGGAGTCGGCCGACCCCCCTATGACAGGGCTGGCCCACCAACTTGTGTCCCCTAATGTCCCCACATGTCATGGAGTATGGTGTCATATGTTGGTTGCATTTGCTTTCTTGTGTGGGCCCATGGATCCATGTGCTTCTCATCTTTCACCGTTGAATGCAAACACATTTCTGATCTGATGGTGGAAAGTAGCTTGGTGAAGCTCCACTTGGATAGTGCCACATCACCAAGCCCGAGGAGCTCCCATGGTGGGGTCGGCCGACTCCACCTTGGGTGGGTCCAGGTGTCAATTTCCTTCTTATTCTGTTATACCTGCAAATCAAAAACTAAGAGTACAAGTGGAACCTTTTATTGATAAAACATGTCTATGTCATGTCATTCTTCTCTATTTTCGAGCCTGTTGACGATATTTTGATATGTATTTTTATGCTATAATTATCATCAACAAGATCCCCCAAGCTTAACCTTTGCTCGTCCCGAGCAAATAATTAAACTTAGTCTCAGTGGATCAGGAGTTGCTACAATGTTTATATTTCAAGAGTACCATGTATGCAACAAGATATTTCTCTTAAGCATGGAAAATTTAGCTAAGTAAAAGTCACCCATATTACCTTAGTCTTTCATGGGGCTTATGGCCTTTTCCTTTGTCTTGGGAAGTTGAGAGACAGAACAGTTAAACTTGAGCACTACTTTCTCATTCTTTGCAAGTTTCATACCGGAGGTTTTTGCAATATTTTCAAAAGAAATCTTAATGTTCCTCGTATGGTTCTCTCATGTCACTCAAAGGGTGTATGATTCCTCACCAAGGCATATGGTAAGTGTTGCCTTCTCTAATTCATCTTTCTTCTAAAAAGGTTTATATGGAGCTTAAGGTAGGAGTGACAAAGAATAGCATACTTACTGAGCATGTATTGTCAAGTTAAAGCTTGGATCCAAGAAGAGAAGTGTCATACCCCCAGATCAAGATGTGCAAGTGTGTGATATGTAGTGGACTAGAGTGCTTCTCTTTTTGATAAGGTCTCTCTCCCCCTTTTTTTATTGAGACATGACTAGCATTTTTTTCTCTCTCTTTTTTGCATGGACTCTCATATGTCCATAAATATTTATTTTGCCTAGCCTTTTGTGTCTCATTTATTGATTCATACTTGGAGAGAGATATACTAAAAACATGAAGCACTCTATTTTTGTGTAATGAATAAATGGCATGTTTGTGCGTACTTCCAGTGTAGAAGCAGCAAGGATGTATATATGGTGTGTGTACGTGATCTTGATCTTAGGAGTATGAAAAACCTCTTAACACAGATCAACAAGACTTAACAAGACTCAACACTAAGCAAGCAACTTATGTGGAAGGTTTTTTCATTACATCATATATATAATGTTGTGGTAGGAACTTATCACCATTGAGGAACAATTAAGGTTTTGATTATTTTAAGAATAAATTCTCCGATAATCATGCATGCTTAAAATAATATTATAGCAGCTCTTGTCTCACTATATCATGTCTCACAACAACTTAGACTTAGTTTTATCACTTGCATACCCACAAAAGTGTTCAAGTTCATGGCGGTCTTATGTGAGCTAAGTGATCTATACTTAGAAAATAGCAAGCTGTATACTGGGTACTAATGAAATTTTAACAGAGCAACTTTTCATCATTTCCAAGAAAAGTAGACATGCATGACATATGAGAAAACATAAATAAACATGGGAAATATTTTTTTGCATTTTTTTATTATTTATTTATTTATATTATTGAGATACGATAAAAGAAATAATAAAAATACTAAGATAGAATACTTACCTTAGTGGGGGAGAGAATCTCCCCCAAGCTTGTCTTTTTGTTATGATTTTTGTTTTTTCACTGGGGTGGATAGTATGGCGGGTATTGTGGAGGATACTGTGGAGGATATTGCGGAGGCGGGTATGGATGTGGATGCTGTGGTGGATACTGGGGAATATATGGTGGTACGGGGATATTGTGGTGTGCATAAAGGTTGGCCCAGTTTCGGCCACTAGCTTCCTGGAGACTCATGAGCTACTGCTGGGTTTGGACTGCAGTGTTGTGTATGGCTTCATGGCTGGTGCGCAGCATGCCGAACTGGTTATTAAGCAGCTCCATGTCATGACGCTTGCTGCGGGACCTGGTTTCCTGCGAAGAGGACATAGAAACTCGGGCACTCTGTACCCCAGACTTGCGTCTACTCCCGGGCTGTGAAGTGTGCATGACATCTCTCTCGTAGTCGCTATCATCATCAGAGTCTTGGCGTTGAGCTGCCTGAGACTTCCCACGTGTGTATGGTCCTAAAAAACTTTGACGACCTCCCACTCCAGGAATGTTAGGGATTAGCGGTTGGCCCCATATAATTTTAATTCCGAACATGACAAAGTAAGTCTTGTTTGCGATTTACGGAACTTGAATTCAATGGTGTTGTTGGGACCACTCGCAATGACAAGTGCTTGGATGAAATGCTCCTTTCTTAAGATGGTTCTAGGAGTTCTTATGAAATCATTAAACCCATCAAGAATGTTTGCATGACTACAAAATTTTGTGATTATGGATGTGAAATCAAAAGATCCTAATGTTGATGGTGCACTTAACCAATGTTGTACCATGGCTTTTATCGGAGCTATTCGAATTTGATTAGCCATGACATATAGAATCCTAGCATCAATCTCCCTAACAATTTTTATGTCATCTCTAGGAAACAACGTGATGCCTATCCACCTATGCATGAATCTTAAAGTGGGGTGACAAATATGACTTGTGCGTGGTTGTGCTTTCCCAATTATGTTATCCCCAGTTATATCATACCAAAACTCTAATTTGTCAAAGTCTGGCATGGCTAGCTCAATATTTGTTGCATAGTTAACAAAGCCCAGGCATGTTGCAAATTGATCCCAGCTAAAATTAAATTCATTACCGCACAACCGGAAATAGATGGTAGTTTGAGTTATTTTCGCGGTGCTCATGAACTCTAGAGTAAGAAGCTTGCTGCCCGGATACTGAGAAAAATCCCAGAAATCACCCCAACCTATTGCAGAAAAAACATCGGAGAATTCCTCATCCATACCTGTGCAGTAGAGGAGATCGGGATCGAATACCTTGGTGTGCTCGAAGTTGCGGTTGCGGATGGAGTTGAGAGTGGCTAATTCTTGAGCGGTTAGCCATAACCCAGTTCCTGGGTCTTGAATCCTTAGGGGCTGCGCCTCTTCGTCGGGTTGTTGTTGCGAGTCCTCTGTGTCATGCACCGACTGCCCACTGGAGCTGGTGGTTTGAGAGGGTCTTGATGATGAGCTCTTGCTGAGAGCTGCACGCATTTTCTTCGCAGCGGACTTGAGTGGGTTCTTCATGCCTAGTAAAACGACGAACACTAATCGAGCAAGAGAGGTTAGTGGTAAGTGATAACCCTTCTTACCCGCCAATTACCTCTCTTGATTTCGTTGAGTGTTGATCACTGAAACAACGAACGAGAGTGTCGAAATTTTCTGCTGGTGGCTCTGGTGAAGCAACATAGGAAGGAGTGTGTGAATAAAAAGGAGGGAAGAGAGAGAGAGTTGCAGGTGCAAGACAAGGGGTCGGGCGACCCCGGGGTACTCCCCCCATTTGCATGTGCCAAGCTTGAGTTAGTGGGTGTCAATCCTTGCCTAGCATCTTTGCAAAGGAACATGTTTCCTTGGATGCTTGCTCTTCTTTCTTGAAGTGAGTGATGGGTGGAAGAAAGAACAAAAGGAGGGAGCAAGACATGACCTTGGCTAGTTGGCATGATGTGCATGGTGTGCTCACGGGGTGTACTGTCCAAATGGTGGTTTGCTTAAGGAGTTAAGCAAATGTCTTAACCAAGGTTGGCAAGGAGTGATAGAATGAGTGAAATTAGGAAGAGACTTACCTACTTCCTCAGGTTACTCATGAATGATTGCGTATGTGCACTCCTCTCATCAAGTTTATTTAAGCAAGAGATGAGAGAGGGATCATTATTCTAGGTCCTAGAATGCAAGTCGACAAGTATATGTCTGTTGATTCTTGCATTTCTGTCTAGATGGTTCATGCCAGAAGGTGAGATGAGGTGGGGCCTACCATGGGGTCGGCCGACCCCATCATATACCCTGTGAGATGTTGTCCATAATCTAGGTGCACTAAGACATGTGTATGCTTTGGGAAAAGACTAAAAGAAGTTGAGAGGTTGCCATGCTAGGTTCATTTGAATGATCAAATAGGCTAAGTGAAGTTACATGCTATGTGATTGGCTATGTAACGAAGGAGCATATCAAGGCATGGCATAGATTTAACATAGACAAAAGTTGGCAGGTGATGGTCACCAGGGTGGTGTCGGCCGACCCCCCCTGGGCCCACCTGGTGTCCAAGTTTCAGTGGTGTTAAACTAGATGATTAAGTTAGTTTTATATTTTAACTAAAGTCAATAGAAAAAGGTAGTGAGAAATAAAAAAATGGAGTAAATGAAAGTTAAATTAAGTGTTAGTGTACTTACCTTGATGGAAGAGTGATTTCCTCAGGTTCCTGTAGCAGGTCCTTGGACTAGGGCAGGAATTTTCTTCGGAAGTGTTGCCGGTTGTGTCACCTTTTTCTTCCATATTCGCTTGCTTTTTGCCCGTGGTTTTGGATTGGCCTTCTTCTTTATACTATACATGAGACTGACTACCTCCACGTCCACGGCCATGATTAGTGAGCATTGTGCAAGCTTGGGTTTGAAGTTGAATTTCTCTTGGGTCCCATTAATATTGAACTGAATTTCTCCGGCTCCAACATTAATATGTGCATTGGCGGTGCTGAGAAATGGTCTTCCGAGGATAAGTGAATTCTTCTTGTCTACTTCCATATCTAGCACCACGAAATCCACGGGGATGAAGAATTCACGTATCTTGACGGGAATATTCTCCGCTATCCCCGCCGGATGGCGAATTGATTGATCCGCTAACTGCAAATATATTGATGTAGGGGACAAAACAACATGGCTTAGTTTATCAAAGATTACCTTTGGCATGACACTGATGCTTGCTCCCAAGTCGCACAGTGCATGCTTGAAATGCTGTGTTTCAATGGAGCATTCAATGGTGGGACACCCAGGATCCTTCTTCTTTTCTGGCACTTGGTTTAATATAGCCACGATGCATTCTTCGGTTAGTTTAATTACCTCAGTTGTAGGCAGCGGGCGCTTGTTGTTGAGAATGTCTCTTAGGTACTTGGCATAGGTTGAAACCTGCATTGCATCAAGTAATGGAATATTGACATACAACTGACGAATTACCTCGATGAATTTGCCGAATTGTTCGTCGGTTGTTTGTTTCCTCGTCCTTGGAAAGGGCAGCAATCTACTGGTGTCATAGAACTCGTGTGGAGTCGTCTTTCCATGGAACTTGGTGTCATCTTCCTTGGATGGTTGTTCCTCTTCTTCTTCTTCTGCCTTATCTTCCTTGTCTTTTCTCGTACTCCTCCTTGTTGTTATATTAGGATTTGGTGGATCACGAGTGGTCTTACCCCCTCTCGTGGTCACCGCATTTAAGGTGTTGCAAGAATTTACAGAAGATGGAATAGTAGCAGCTATTTGTGCTAATTGAGACTCCAATATTTTATTAAAGTTCAATTGATCTTTGACAGAAGAAGCAAGAGAATCAGTTTTAGAAGTTAAAGACTCAAGAACCTTGTCATTAGCTAGCAATCTTTTGTTCATTTCTTCATTTATTTTAGCTTGCTTTATGACAAGATATTTAAGTGAAGGACAATTGGGGTTACCTTGGCCTTTGAAGCGCGAAGTCGTTCCTCCTTGTTGAGGTTGCCCATTGTTGGTGGCATACACAACTTCATGGCTTACATTTTGCACCTCGCTCTCTTGATTTGATTTGTATGCATGTGCTGAGGCGTACTGTTGGATGGTCTCTCGATCTTTCTTGAACTTGGCTCGTTCGTCCAATTTCTTCATCAAGAGCTCCATCTTGTTGGAGATGGCATTCACTTCTTCAATGGTGTTCATGCCTCTCTTCTGAAGGACCGAATAAGCGACCAGAGGGGGGGGGGGGGGGTGAATGGGAGCTTAAAAATTTCCTTTCGGAAACTTTTTGCCACTGTCCCAAAAGTCACCCCAAGAGCAAACCCTAGAGCTCGTAAGTGTCCACGACCCTAGATGTAGGGTGGATGCTTCCTAGAAGCACAGCGAGACACTACACGACCCTAGAACCTCAACTCAAAAGCCGGAAATCAAAACCAACAACGAACGAACGAACTGCGAACGAAACTGCGTGAAACAGCTCTGACCGGACTCTGCTTGCGTCCGGTCAAGGTGCACCGGACGCGTCCGGTCTTAAGAAATCCTCTCTGGAACCTTACTGTTCCTGACCGGACTCACAGGTGAGGAGCGTCCGGTCGGGAGCAGTGTGTCCGGTCAGCAGAAAATGAACACGATGAACAGTAGTGAGGGCGCGTCCGGTCACATTCAACAGCAAGCGTCCGGTCAAGACAACAGAAAGCACGCTGTGCATTCAACAACCGGACGCACGGGGTCAGCGTCCGGTCGTCCTGTGCCCAGCGTCCGGTCAGCTCGAAACTTCCTCGTTCATTCACCAATTTGACTCGATCTCACCCAACACAAATCCTCTAGGGATCAAACTTGGTGAGAAGAGTCACTAGGAGGATAGTGAGCTATCTCTAAGAGATCATGGCTCGAACCTATCTCCAAACTGATGAATCGAAAGATTTAGGGGTAAAGAAGCAAGAACGTGATCCAAAACTAAAATCGCTCGATCTCCTAGACCGTGAGGTTAGAGGTGAATTCCTTCGGTGGAAAGAAGTGCCTCACGATCTAGAACAACTTGGTTCAAATGGATTTGCAAAAGACGCACCAAGCAAAGAGATCAATCGACGGGAAAAATGTGGTGAAAAGTAATCCGTGAAGGACACGATCAAAACACGAATCACAACCACAAATTTGCAACCGTGTGGCTACCACACGCTACAATCATGAGATTACGGTCTCACTTCCTAAACTTCCCAAAACACAGAGACATGATTGAGTCTTCTCTGTGGATCGCTAGCAGCTAGGTATGATTAGAGCCTAAGCGGGGGCTAAGGAGAGAGAGAGAGAGAGTGCTTAGGAACAAATGACTGCTAGGATAGAGAGAGAGGAGGGGTGCCTCCCTTATTTATAGCCTAAACAATAATCCCCTTCTACTCCTAGATACAAGAGCGAAGCGGCCAACCCTAGGGGTTTCCCGGTCCAACTCTGCTTGATGACGATCTGACGGCCACACACCTTCCTCACCCTTAGCTTCGCCTCGACGCAAGCCTCAGGATGCCGCCACGTGCCGCCCTGTCGACCGCCGCGCCTTCCTCGCGGATAGCTGCGCCGCCGCGCCAGCCTCTCCACGCCGCCATGCGTCGACCGTCCCTTTTGCGGACCTCTCCCCCGGTTTTGAGGCCAAAACCGGGAAACCTGGGCCTTCCCCCGGTTTTGAGGCTGAAACCGGGAAACCTGTCCTCCGGCTGAGTTTTGTGGCCCAAACTCAAAAACCCGCGTGCCCAGGTTTTGAGGCCCAAACCTGGAAACCGTCCATGCCGAGTTTTGAGGCCCAAACTCGGAAACTGGCCGCCCTGAGTTTTGAGGCCCAAACTCGGAAACCGTCGAGGGTAGCCTTTTGAGGCTCAGCTACCGAACCCGTGTCGTAGACGGGATGTGGTTCACACACCCCGAGTTCCAGCACCGATGCCGGAGCATGTCCAGCCTCCACGCCGGGCATAGTGCATTCTCCATCCTTCTCGGCCTCTCGCCAAGTGTCACGATGCTATCACCTTCCTCCCGACTCGGCCGATGCACCACACATCCCCATGTACTCTTGCTTGTCAATGCCACGTGCCAGCTACCACAGCTGGTCCTCAGGTCTCCCGGTCCGTCGGTCCAAGCTCCATGTCCGCCCTTCACCGCTCCCGGTCCGTCGGCACGGCACGTCCCCACTTGACCTTCACCTCACCTTCGACCATTGCCCGAGCTCCGCACCTGCACATCAACACAGCCAAGAGACATGTTGCCCGTTGATCGATCACTCATCACTCAGGAAGGGAACCACAAGGGCACATATCAACCTTGTGTTCTCATCTTCTTAGGTTGAGGACGTTCTCAACTCCACCCTTGATTTGTCACTATGTTCTCAATGAGATTCTTGGCTTGAGTGATATTCAGGGAGGTGAACGATCCTCTTACAGCGGCATCAAGGTGACTACGGGCTACTGGAGTTAGCCCATGATAGAAACCTTGAATCAGGAGCCATTCCTTGATTCCATGATGTGGACATTCTTGGATGTACTCCTGAAGACGTTCCCATGCTTCGGGAATAGTCTCGTCTGCCTGCTGTTGGAAGCTCGAAATCTTGGCCCGTAGAGCAGATGTCTTGCCCATTGGGAAGAATTTCATGAGAAATGCATTGGCACACCTTCTCCAGGTGTTAACATCATCGGGTTGAGCGTAAAACCATTGCTTCGCTTTCCCAGTCAAAGAGAATGGGAATAAGCGAAGATGGATGGCGTCAGCTGTGACCCCTTTGATGGCAATGGTGCCACACACCTCTAGAAAGTGCTGGAGATGTGCATTTGCATCCTCATGTGGCTTTCCACTAAATGTACTGGCTTGCACCATAGAGATTAGCGATGGCTTAAGCTCAAAGTCTACTTCTTCTACTTCTACTCTCGGTCCTAAAGTTATTCGGGCGACTGAGGGAGATGAGAAGTCAAAGACTGAGGGGTTAGCCATTGGTTGCTTGAACGATGGTGCTGAGCCTCCTTCCTTGAGTGAATCCAAGTGTGAGCTGAATCTCCAATGGGACACTAGACGACGTCTAATTCTCCTTCGAGATATCTCAGGGTTTTCTAATGTGGTTGCCTTGAATTGGTACTCACTCATACACTACCTTGCTTCACAATATAGAGAAGCAAAGGCAGAGGGGTAAACCCCCTACAACTAATTGAAACTAAACTAAAGATAGATTTCCAGATTCGTTCTTATTAAAAATTTCTAGGCTATGCTTCCCCGGCAACGGCGCCAGAAATGCTTGTTGGTATTTCTTAGCGTCGCTACTAAGAATAGAGTTTTAATCTATCCCCGGCAACGACGCCAGAAATGCTTGTAGGTAAAACTAATGACTATTGGATAGTTCCGCAAGTGCACAAAAATTACCGATGTAACACTTCACCCGGGAGTATTCCAAGGTATCGTATTTATTTTATCCCAAAGGAAGCGATGACTAGAAAGACTAATAAGAAAGAAATCCTATCTTAATATAGCTACAACTAATGTAGAGGGTGATAAACGAAGGGTAAAGGAAGGTGATGATTCAGGATAGTCAAATGAGATAATTAAAGGTAACTAGTGTAGTATAGCTAGGTGGGAGGACAACGAGTGAGAAAGGTTCCTGTGAATTTCTTAATCCACTCCCGTGTTCTAATTAATCAAATAGTAGATACAACTAGGATTGATTACCTTCAACTTGGTTGCCAGGGATAAACGAGAGAGTAGTGCGATAGAAGGTTGTTCACCTAACCCACTACTCAAGCGGATATTTGGCTTATGGACGCCTTACCTTTTAAAAACTAGCCTGAGTTCACGTGAGGGGATCTAGGTAGCCAGGCAAAATCTATCACCTTTTGCCCATGCGCCCCTACTGTCCGTGCAAGCTAGCGGCAACCAAAGATAAGTCTTAGCCTAAGCACCACGCTTATGCTAATCCTTATTACTCTATCTAATATACGATTAGCTAAAGCACCGTTTTACGGGCGATGATAAACAACCAAGATGTTTGTGTAAGGATCACAATCTAGTATGTAACTACTACAAGACTAACTAGAGCACTGCAATACTATTGCAAGAATAATATTGCACAAAGAATAACACTTTGAAATGCAGAAGAAGAATATATATATAATAAATAATTCTGGAAAGAGAAAGATACAAGAGCAATACCAGACTCCCAGAAGACGACTCCGGAGACCCCGAGCTTCGCCCGACTCACTCTAACTCCCACACTAGACTATACTACAACTAGAAGGCTAACACTTGTATCTCATATGAAGTGAATCCTCTAATGAGCCATGTCTTGAGAGGGTGGATGAAGCCTCTATTTATAGGGGAAGGTGGAGTAGGGGCTACTCCGCGCCATGTCATCGATCCGTGTGCTCCCCATCTCTCATCCCTTGGATCCACCGTCATTGTAACCGCCATGGATGGATGGCCTTGATTTCTTCACGTGTGAAACATGTGCAAACAACCGACATTGGATGGGGTTCACCCTGGGGTCGGCCGACCCCAGCCAATGACAGGTGAGCCCACCACTTTGCTTCTAGAAGGTGCTGATGTCATCAGGTTGAATAGTGTAGCTAGGGCCCACCAAGGGGGGGGGGGTCGGCCGACCCCCCTATGACAGGGCTGGTCCACCAACTTGTGTCCCCTGATGTCCCCACATGTCATGGAGTATGGTGTCATATGTTGGTTGCATTTGCTTTCTTGTGTGGGCCCATGGATCCATGGTGCTTCTCATCTTTCACCGTTGAATGCAAACACATTTCTGATCTGATGGTGGAAAGTAGCTTGGTGAAGCTTCACTTGGATAGTGCCACATCACCAAGCCCGAGGAGCTCCCATGGTGGGGTCGGCCGACTCCACCTTGGGTTGGTCCAGGTGTCAATTTCCTTCTTATTCTGTTATACCTGCAAATCAAATACTAAGAGTACAAGTGGAACCTTTTATTGATAAAACATGTGTATGTCATGTCATTCTTCTCTATTTTCGAGCCTGTTGACAATATTTTGATATGTATTTTTATGCTATAATTATCGTCAACACACATTCATTGGATGTTCTTGAAATAATGAAAGGATACATGATGTCTGTATGCGGGAGTTCTTTGTGTGCGAGCCGCGGAAAGAGGTCAAGGCGATGCAATTGTAGGACAGGGACTGCAGGGATCGGCTCACGGATCTGTACCATGAGGCGCGAATCCAGTGCATCATCATCTACAATGCCGACGTGTTAGGGCGAGTGGTGAAGAAGGCGGTAGCTAGGGAGATGATGCTCACCAGGGAGACCGACCTCACCAGGGAGTAGGATCTCCAGGTAAGTAGAAAGCATTAATACTGATTGGTCCATCTATCACCTAGCGGCTCTTCTGACATACTCCCTCCGTTCCAGAATAAGTGTCGTCCGGAAAGCGTGTCTGTGAGGGAAACACGGATTTCTAGTGACACTTATTTTGGAACGGAGGGAGTATTAAATACTTGATGTCATGCAGTTCTGTCCTGGTTGGTGCACCAATCACGTAGACTGTTGGGCGGTCATTATGGACAGGTGGCTCTCGGACGAGTGGTACGAGAGGCACGGTGCCCGCCGGGACTACCGCCTGCAAATGCCTAGGGTGCCACACCACCAAGGTAACCTTAGCCTCAACGCGTACGCCAACAGATGAGTACGCTCTACTGATTTATTTATTTTATTCTAACGCTCAATTACTCATTACTTGTAATCATCTTTGTGTTTTCCTCGCAGTCTCAGTCGCATGGTGGCCAGGGCTGCAACCCATTCATGGCGGGCATCCTGTCACACAAGGGCAAGACGACTGCGCCGGACACCCAGTACAACTCAGCGGACGGGGCCGACGCGTACACCAACGCGAGCGCATACACCAAGGTCACCGAGTACACCTCAGCGGCTCGCAAGCGCCATGGGGAGGACTTCAATCTGGCCACCCAGCCCCTGGATACAGATCTGCTGATGAGGCTAGGAGGAGGAAAGCAACACAACTGGTACTGGATAGACAACAACGCAGTCGACTCGCCCTTTATTCCCAACCCTGCCGAGATTTGATCAAGGAGCACGAGCTCCTCCGTCCCCATACGACCTAGGCAGCCGAGCGCACAATAGATGATGGTGCAACTTCAGCTAAGTACTGTTCTATTCGTCGTTCATTGCTTTTACACATATACCTTGCCTTTGCATTGTTTAAATCTCGCGGGAGGAATATTGCAGGTCCAGATGCAGGCCCATGCGGAACAGGTGCAGCAGAGGTTGCAGGCCTAACAGGAGGCCTAGGCGGCTGAAAGGACCATGATGCCTAAGAGGGGGGTGAATTATGTGACACCCTAGTGTCAAGCACTGCATTAGGGTCAGCATTAGCTACTAATGAACATAAGCAATGCATTGCATCATCTCATAGGGTCAGCATTAGCTACTAATGAACATAAGCAATGCATTGCATCATCTCATGTGCATAGAAGTGCTTTTGCCTTTTGTTTGCTTATTTGAAATTTGGTTTCAATAGGACTTGATTGTTTAAATGGATTTCTGTCTTGGCAAATAATTTTATAAAATAAAGAATATTGAGTATAACACTTTTCTTATTGACACCTTGACTTAGTTCAGTATGGTTTGATAATTAAAAATATGGGAACAAAAATGATTTATAGCTCAAAATTTGCTTTAATTATGTGGAGGCTAAAGAAATGATTTTTAGAAAAAGTGTTCTATATGAAAGTTGTAGAGAAAATTATTTTGAGCAACTTTTATTTTTAGGTCAAACCCTAATTTCGAGTTTTTGAAATTGTTTTGATTTGGTTAAAGTTTGGAAAATTTTTGGAAAAAGAAAAAGGAATTTATTTTCTCCCGGCGCCAACCATCCGACCCACATGGCCTTTCGGTCCAGGCCCAGCCGAGCTGCGCGCGCGCCCGCTCCTGCCGCGCGCCGCACGCACGCCGCGCCGGCCGACCCGCGGCCGCACCGTACGCCGACGACACGACTACGTGGCCGCCACTCCCTGCCCAAATCCTCTCCGGCCACTCCTCGCTCGATCTCTTCTTTGCCCGATCACGCAAAGATCCCGCGCGGCCACTCCCCGCTCACCTCGCCTGCCGCGCTCTGTCCCTGCCGCTCGCCCACTCGCCGCTATTGCTGTGGCCCCGCCATGACCACCGGTCGCCCGCCGACCGAGCAAAACCGCACGCACCGCTCTCTCCTCTCCCTCACGCACTCCTCACTTGCTTGCCTTGCTCCCCATCGCTCTTGCTCTCTCCCTTCCACTGCGACGCGCAAACCCGAGCACCACCCTAGCCGTGCCACCGCCGTGAGATCACCGTCGGCGTTCTGACCAAGCCCGACCACCACCACCCAATCCACCTCGCACATCACTCCGCCCTCACGTGGGACACACGGTGCTCGCGTCAACGTCGCCGTTGAAGCCCCACCGCCACCGGAGGACGAAGTGCCCCTCTTCGATCGCTATCGCCGCCGAAGAGAGCTCGCCACTGTTCCACACCAACCAAGGCTCCCCCGCCTCCCTCTTTCACCGACGAGCCTCACCGAGCAAAGGCAAGGTGAGAACAACCCTCGGCTTCAACGCTACTGTTCCCTAGCTCCCCCTCTTCTCCGGCCGAGCGCCATGGCTGCCACCGTGGCGTGCGCACGTGGTCAAGCTCCTCTGGAGCTTTACCGACCAAACCAGCCCGCCACTTAGCCTTCCTAGGGTTCACTGAGCACGACGCACTCACTAATTTAGCCGGCGACCGCCGGAAACGGCCTAGCCAAGCCATATCGCCACCGCCGTCCGCCGTTGTTCGTCGCCGACGAGCTATGGCCAACCTCGAGCCAAACCAACACCACCATCGGGTCCGCCTCACCAAGGCGAACTCACTGAGCCCCCTCTCACCACCGGCGACCTCGCCGTCGGCGAGCAATCACCTGTCAGCCCTCTTCCCTTGCTCAGCTTACACCGACAGTGGGCCCCGTTGACCGCCAGGCCCCGCGCGTCAGCCACACCAGGCCCATGGACCGAGTCCACGAAGGCCCAGTCGGGATTCAAAAATGTTTTTCCTTTTTGTTTTGTTTTCCAAAGAAGCTAGTTTATTTTGCGTAGCACGTTTTAAGGATCCATATGGAGTGCTTTCAGTTTTGCAAATCTGTTTATGAGTAGATCTATCAAGGGAAAATATGAAAGTATTTTTGGTGGAAGTTTATTGTGCTGTTTTTATTTATTTTAGTTTATGTGCAGATTGTTAAATAAATGTGTTTACATGTTTTCTGGTCCAATTAATTCATGGCAAAATTTATACATGCTTCTCATCATGTAAAGTGTCTGTGAAAAATATATGAGGGTCTGCTTGTGTAGAAAAAGTATCTGTTTAGATTTAAATACCTTTTTAGTTGTTTTTTAAAATAATTGTTAAGAGAAATATATGTGGAAATAAAATATGGAAAAATTTATACAGTCTCTGTGTGTTCTGTCCAAACTAAGAAAAATGCTAGGTATGGGTTGTTGTATGGAAAAATGAGAAGTTGTAGTACTAGTGTGTTTTTCTGAGTTTTTCTTAGAAAATTCATGCAGAAAATGATATAAAGTTGCTGTTCATGGAACTTTATTGATAAATATAAAATGAGTAGTAAAACCAGGCAAAAATATAAAAATGGAGATTGCACCCTTTTCCAGTAGGGTTGCAGTTCAAAGGGTTTAATTTAGGGTAAACTTGTTTATTTTGCATAGATTTATATGTTCATGTTTTAGCAGCAAACTTTGTGCAGTAAGGTTGTATTAGATAGATAAAGTTAGAAAAAAATGTGAAATATGCTGTTTGATACTTTTCAAAAGAGGAGATAGTTCAAAGTACCTTTTTGGCAATTAATTTCATCTTTTTGTATCTGTTGCCCAGTAATTTATCTCTTGCTGAAATTTATACAGTAAAGTTCAGTGGGTGTAGTTCACCTACTGTAATTCTTGTGGATTTTTCTGAGTTCAGAAAACAGTACTTTTTGTTTAAACTTAGGTTTCTTTGAGTTACTAAATAGAAAAATGGTGAAGTTAATGGTTTTATTTAATGCAGTAAATAAGTGTTTTCCTCAATGTCAAAAGTGGTTCAACAAGTTGGGTTTGTTGGTTCGCAAGAAATGTTTACTTTACACGCCATCATAAGTGCACTGTACCCTATTTAATTTACCGCGTTGCAATAGGATCGGTAGCTCAAGAGACCAACACCGAGCCAGAAGCAAACGAGGAACCAGAGATCCAGGAGGTGCCCCGCAGCGAGGAGACCGAGTCAGTCGACCCCGACACTAACCTGCCTGAGTGCCCCGCTCACGAGGCCTCAGTCTTCTCTCAAGGCAAGCCCCGGAGCATTCTAAGTCTCCCAGTTTTTATAATTAAATTACTTGAGTATTTTATATTGTGATGCATTAGGTATAGGAGTTGGTTGAATCCTATTTGATGCATTATCCTTCCTTGATTTTACCTTTCCTTTCATTCTTTATAGCTTATTCCCCCTTCTTTCTGTCCAGTAGACGACAGGCTACTCTAAGTATACCTACAACGAAGAGGGATAGGCGAAAGACTCCATCCTCAACATGCACCATAGTGCCAATGATCTCCTTTACCAACTGTTAATACCAATCCACTGCCTTGTTATCCTGTTGTTTATTTATAATGTAGAATTTCTTAGCCTGCTTAATAGAAGTAGTAGTTAAGGATGTTCCCGTAATACAGTGGGTATTTACCGGATCACGGTTGGCTATATTTGCTATCATGGAAAAGAACCTGAGTAGTGATGAAATGCGGTCAACTGGAAGGCAAGGCACAAGTTTGGAAACTTGGGACAGATGTATTCCCGACCCCGAAGCCGGTTAGACGCTGTTCGGGCCGGTCTCAACCCGTGTCATGCCCTCTAGTATGGAAATACGATCTGCCTCGGAATGGGCATCGCCAGGTTCCAATTGGGCGGTCCGTGCTTGAACCGCGACGATTACCACCACGAACAGTATCGAGCGGTGACCCAATGCATGGACCCGACGAGGAAAGTGTGAGTTTGTATTCAAGGTTTCTCGCCAGCTGGTTTGTAATTTGATTTGAGTCGTCGTCTCCCCCGGTTAGTGGGAAACTATGTCGAGCTTCACCACGATACAACTCCATGTGATGTTTAAGGTTCAACTAAAATATGGATAAGTCAACCTGATATGGTTTATATTATTGATTGCTAGACTCAAGTGAGTTTTGTAGGATAGGTGCAAACCTAGAATAAGAGATAGACTTAAAATTTGACTGCTCATCTATACCATTAAATGTTACTCCCCTTAAATTGAGCTTTTCTGAGAACATATATGATGAATGATTGACTTTGATGAGGAAGGTTTGAGGCTTTTCCCGGTGGAGTCATTATATCGCTATGCGCTTAATGTTTATGACTAACCGGTGGCGTTGAGTTGTGGTGTGTTACTGTGTTGGTGTGCGTGTGCAACATGTGTCTCTTGGCTGTGTTGATGTGTAGGTGTGGAGCTCGGATACAGTGGTCTATGGCGAGGTGAAGGTCAAGTAGAGACGTGCCGTGCCGACGGACCGGGAGCGGTGAAGGATGGGCGTGCCGTGCGGCGGACGTGCCATGCCGATGTACCCAGAGCGGTGAAGGGCGGACGTGAGGCTTGGACCGACGGACTGGAGGGCCAGAGGACCAGCTGTGGTAGCTGGCACGTGGCATCGGCGAGCGGGAGCACATGGGGATGTGCGATGCATCGGCCGAGTCGGGAGGAAGACGTGGCGTCGTGACACTTGGCGGGAGGTCGGACACGGGCTTGCGTGCGGCGCAAGTGCCGTCGGTCGAGTCAAGTAGGATGGCGAAGGCGTTGTGCCCGGCGTGGAGGCTAGACATGCATCGACATCGGTGCCGGTGGTCGGGGTGTGCGAACCACATCCCGTCTACGGTGCAGGTTCGGTAGCTGAGCCTCAAAAAGCTACCATCGACGGTTTCCGAGTTTGGGCCTCAAAACTCGGGTGGCCGGTTTCTGAGTTTGGGCCTCAAAACTCGGGATGGACGGTTTCCAGGTTTGGGCCTCAAAACATGGGCTTGCGGGTTTCCGAGTTTGGGCCTCAAAACTCGGGGTGGACGGTTTCCAGGTTTGGGCCTCAAAACCTGGGCTGGCAGGTTTCCCGGTTTGGGCCTCAAAACCGGGGGAAGGTTCCTATGCGGAACGATCGACGCGTGGCGGCACCGAGAGGCTTGCGTTGCGGCGAAGCTATCGGCGAGAAGGCGCGGCGGTCGACGGTGACGGCACGTGGCGGCATCCTGGAGCTTGCGTCGAGGCGAAGCGAAGGATGAGAAGGCGCGTGGCCGTCGGATGGAAACTGCCAGAGTTGGACGGTTTTACCCCTAGGGGGTATTTGGGTTAGTGCTTCATGATAGGGCGTTTTGGTCTTCGGACGTGCGCCTATATATATGAAGGGGGCTGGTTAGGGCAGCCCATCCTTGGAGGTGTCACTCTCATTTTGTTTAGGTGAGAGGAGGCTAGGGTGAGAGGAGAGACCGGCTCTTGTTCTTGAGCTTTTCGCCATCCGCATTTTGTACTGCGAGGAGTGGCTTGTAACCCGACACAGAGTGCTACGCAATTCATCATCTACTAGCAATCCAAGGATCAATTTCTCCCCTCCTCTTTGTTGGCTGAAATTTGGATCGAATCGCGTTTTTGTTCTTCGCGTTTTGGTTTTTCCCCTCCCGGAGATTTGCCTCGTTCTCCCTCTCCGAGCGACGATTTGGGATTCCGTTTGAATCAGATTGTTCTATGTCGTGAGCTCCTTCTTTCCACCGAAGGATTTCTTCTCTAACTTCACGAGCTCGTAGATCGGGTCAAAATTGCGTTCGTTCTTCGTTCTTCCCCTTTTCTAGTGTTCTTCGGATTTCTCATGGATTAGTTGGATTGAAGCGATGATATCCTAGGATTAGCTTCCCAACACGTAGAAGAACACTTGGGAGAAGTTTGGTTGCAGCCCCGTTCGATTTGGTTGAGTTCCAATCGAATTTGAGTTTGATACGGGCTGTTTTTAGCCTTTCTGGGCATTCCCGGACTGTCCGGGACTTATCCCCGGACTGTCCGGGGGTCGGGGCTGTTCACGGGCAGCGAGGTCGCTGTTTTCATTTTTGAACGGTGGACTGTCCGGGACTCATTCCCGGACTGTCCGGGGTTCAATAGCGGACAGTCCGCGGTTCACTAGCGGACAGTCCGCGACTGCACAGTTTTGCTGATTTCGTCCATATCTTTTGCATACGAGCTCCGATTTGTGATCCGTTTGTTGCGTTGGTTTCCTAACTTCCTAAGGATCATTCCAAAGTACTTTTGCCACCATTGGTCAAAGTATTTTTGGTCGGACACTTCTTCTCCATAGGAGTTAAGTGTTCCGCTTTCGGAGTTTCGTTTGTTTTAGCGGCCGTATCTTTTGCGTTCGAGCTCCGATTTGAGATCCGTCTATTGCGTTAGTTTCCTAACTTCATAAGGATCTTTCCAAGGTGCTTTTTCCACTAGTTGGCCTAAGTAGTTTTGGTCGAACACTTTCCTCTTCTCCATAGGAGTGGGGTGTTCCGTTATCGGAGGTTCGATTGTTCTAGGAGCTTGCTTGTGCAGTTTTTGCCCCGTTGCTTTGTCGCTTGTTTTTGGGGGTTCTTCGGTAGTTCCGCTGTACCTCTAGGACATCTCCTAGGGTATCCACCTATTCATAGGTCGTGAACTCACCGGTTGTTTGAGTCTTCGCTTTTGGGGTGATTTTCTGGGACAAGGGCCATCATTTCTCGAGAAGAAATTTGAGGCTCCCATTCACCCCCCCTCTGGTCGCCAATTCGGTCCTTCATTTTCGCAACTAAAATCCTAGCTCCACCGAAAAGGCCTTGCATATGCTTGGTGTCTTTTATTTTCAGTTGGACAGGTAAGTCTAGCTAAGTACATTCCCGCATTTAGGGTTTATCCCGTTGTTGCAGATAGGTGTACTTCGGCTATTGTAAGCACTGCCTCTACCCCGTGGAGGGTGATGAGGAGTAGGCCTAGGGCAGGATCATCCAGAAGCTTCTCCCTTGCTTTTGCTGGACTTAGACTGTTGGTGGCACAATATCAGAAAAAGGAGGAGTGATTTATCAAAAATAATGTTTTATTTGGACCATGTGAGTGGTGGTCGTGTTTAAAACTTATTTAAGCTTCCACACTTCAAAACTCAGTGTTGTAATAACTTTTAAGATTTCGCACTCTGATGTTAATTTTGATTTCGATTATCAACTGTTGTATCCCCGCGAATGTGGTACTTGAACGATGCGATCTTGTATGTTGTAAGTTGTTTGAAATCCTTCGAGATTTCTGGACTACCGGAGTTATATGGGTTCAAGTATGAGTCAAAGTCAGTCGAATTTGGCTAAGATGGTACTTGAGCTCTTATAATTTGGACGGTTCTGCCACAGCTGGTATCAGAGCATGGTTCAAGTTATTGCATCCGTAAGGAGCTATTTTCGAACTAAAATGGGTATTTCAAAACTATTTTCAAAACTATTTTGAAAACTTAAAGTGTGCCCAGTCTTGTCCTTAAGCCCTATACTAGGATTCAGGTGGCTTAACTGCTAACAGGGTTCAGGGGATTGCTTCATGCTGGATCTTTTATTTGCTAGTCCATTCTCGTGGGAAAGAGAATGCGTTGTTTATGAAAACATGCATAAAATGATTTGGTGAGATATGAGAGCATGACCGTCCAACCGTCGGTCTAGGGTGAGTGTTGATATACCAAGTATGTGCGAGCTCTACGCAAACACATATGAGGGTATCAAGTGTTGGGTATGTTTTCTGATTTGGTGCATGGTGTTTAGTATTGGCTCTTATGTACCTTCGTATGTATGGGCCAATACTCAATCATTTTATCATTGGGATTTCCTTGGGCTGAAATGAATCTTCTGCAGGTACACTAACTATGTGATCGAATAGAGCGACTAGATAACGCATGAGAGATCGTTCTTGCCACCGACTAGAACGTTAGGACTTACGAGTCGTTATTAGTGAGTGAGAACGTAAGTACGATCATGCATCATGTTTATGTTCTTGCACTTGCATTACCTCCCCTTAATTAAAAGTTGTTCCTTTTCCTTGTAAAATTTGTCAACTTAAATATGCGTTTCACGAGAGTTCAAAACCCTTTTGTTTCTACAGATGGTCCGGACTAAGTTGACAGCTCGTAAGGCCACCGGAGGCAGAGGAGTTCCACGTCGTCGCTTGGCCACAAAGTTGACCAAGAACACGTTCTTGTCCTACTTTGGGTTGCCAACAATCCTTTGGAGGATTCTGCAGGTAGTTGGATATGAGGAAGGACAGGAGCCCCGGTACTCCTGGTAGAAGGATATCTATGGGCAGGATTCACTGGTCATGGTGCAGGTGAAAGGTCAAAATTGTCTAGAGGGGGTGAATAGCCTAATTTAAAATCTACAAAATTACTTAGGCAAACACTATTAGTATAACAAATGGCGAAGCTTTTTGCGCTAGCCTAATAGTGTGTTGCAAGCCACCTATCCAACAATTCTACCTAATATTTCTATATCACACAATCAACTAGAGCTAGTAACAAATGCGGAATAAAACAATCTAGCTCTAGCCCAAGTATGATATACAAAGAATGTATATGAAACAAGTGTGTGCACAAGATATACTAAGCAAGCTAAATACAACTAACTAAACAAGATATATGACAAGAGATAGTATCTACACAAAGTAAATGAGCTAGATAGAAGTGGTTTCACCGAGCCTTCGAGATCATCTAGTAGAGAGCCAATCACTGGTGAAATCCACTCGTGATGCCAATCACCAAGAATATGAATATGAAAACCAATCACCAAGATGTGGAAGCAATCACAAAAAGCACACGGGACACCAAGATTTATCCCGAGGTTCATGTGCTTGCCGGCACGCTACTCCTTGTTGTGTCGACCAACACTAGGTGACCCGCTGGCTAATTGGCACAACACAAAGCTCACAAAGAGCGCCACAAGAATCTACTGCTAGTGAGGTAGCTCAATGACACGAGCAATCCACTAAGGATGCCTCTTGCCGCTCCGGTGAGGTGAGGCTCCAAAACCTCTCACAATCAGGATCGGTGGTGGCCAAGAACAAACTCCTTCTCTTGCCAACGACACCACAGCGCCTCCAAGCCGTCTAGGCACCGGCAGATGCCAAGAGTAACAAGAAAACTCAAAGCCGATGCGAAGAACTAGTGCCACTAGATTGAACTCTTTCAAATCACGCACTAGATCACTCAATCTCACTTGGTTTGATCAAATCAACTTGGGAGATGAGTTGGGAGGCTTGCCAAAGCTCACTAGTATGCTTAGGAATCAAAATGTGCAAGAGAGTAACCAAGTGAGCCGGCCAATCCCCTTAAATAGACCACACAAGTCGGCCTAGCCGTTGGGCTGAAAACGCAACCGTCGGACGCGCCGGTGTCGGGGCCATCAGACGCACCCTCAGCGTCCGATGCTCCGATGAGCACCACGTGTCCCCCTGCTATGAATTCAGGCCGCCCGATCCCAACGGTCATATACTTTCGCGCCATGGTTAATGTGACATCGGACGCGCCGATGCCAGGCCTCGGACGCTCCAATGCCACTGCTCAATTCAGCACTTTTCTGTGCCACATCGGACGCGCCTTCATCTTCACATCAGATGCTCAACCTTTGCATCCGATGACCATGCAGAGAGGTTCCAGAGAGGGCCAAAACACATCGGACGCATCCGATGTATCTACATCGGACGCAGGCCAGCGTTCGATGCTCCCTGGAAAGCTAGCTCGCGCCACGACACCTGCATCGGACTCTGCAACAGTGATTTCTCAGCGTCCGTTGCCAGCGTCCGATGCTCTTCCAACAAAAGTCAGTAGTTAGGGTTTTCCATCAGACGCTCGGCCCAGCGTCCGATGCTGCCGCTAGCAGCGTCCGATGTCCCTAACTCAGCATCTTTCAACTTCTAACTTCTACCCTTGCTCCCATGTGCCAACACCAAAGTGTTTCAACACTTATGCATGTGTGTTAGCATTTTACAAAGCATTTTCCAAGGGTTTAGTTAGTTACTCACTAGGTTTATAGCATCGATATGTTAGAGAACACCTAGTGGCACTTGAACATCACATAAGCCGTGAGGTATCTCCTCTTAATAGTACGACTATCTATCCTAAATGTGATCACACTCGCTAAGTGTCTTGATCACCAAAACAAAGAGCCCTATAGGTTATACCTTTGCCTTTAGGCCTCTTTGCTCATCTCTTCCCTTCTTCTCATATTTCACCAATGGTAGAGTACTTGATCTCTTGAGTGCTTGTGGTCATCACCATTCTCCATGGTTGCCACCTTGCTAGCTCCACCACTTGGCTTGGTCACGATCCTTTCTTATAAGCTACACATATGCTTAACAATAGGATTAGACCAAATAGGTTTCATCAATTAACCAAAACTAAACTAGGGCTTTCAGCAGGTCAAGGTCAAAGCCTTGGCTAGCAAGCCCCACTGGTCAGGATGGACAGAGATCACCAGGGGCAGTTGTGCAAAGGATGGAGCCAACAGGACAGCTTACTTGGTGTTGAAGGATATCATAGCCCATTCCCCGCCGACCTTGCTAGTGCCATGGCAGGAGTGTTCCCTCGTGGATCACCTTTTCCATTGCACTAGAGGCAGACTTTGGAGACAGTTCTGACAGGAGGTGCAGAGGAGAGATTCTTTTGCGAGACATCTGTGATGAGCGCCATAGGAGCTTTGCTGGGTGTATGTGAGAGTTTGGAGCGCAGTTTGGAGAGCGTGTCCTTTACCCTCACCGCCACTTACCAGAGCAAGAGGAAGCTGCAAGAGGTGTTCGACGCCGAGGTAGCCTGACTGCAGGAGAGGCTACACTAGGTCACCCTGGAGCATGACGAGGCACGTGCCACAGCAGGAGCAGAGAGCACCGCCAGGACTGTCGCTGAACAGATGTACCTGATGATGACTTTTCAGCGGGATGAAGTTCGGACCGCGCTTGACCAACTCAGAGAGGGTGCCCATCACCTGATACAGTAGGTGCATGATCAACAGGCCTACATCGACCACCTCCACGAGGCGATCCACCAGATGCATCATGAGGCACAGGAGGCCCCGCCCCAGCAGCTGACAAGGCCCATGCCGACGAGGCCCTGGAGCTCCAAGACGAAGTAGTGCTTGGTCCAGACCTTCCACCAGAGGATGAGGCCCATGCTGATGAGCCGATGTTCGACGCCGATGTGGATGACGCTGCTTCCACCGCTGGAGACGCTTGAGCGTTAGTTTCGCTAGGAGTCTCTTTCTTTTGTTTAGCTTGAGCATGGTCGCTGTGTTGTAACCCAGACATGTGTTGGTTTTATGTTAAATTGTATGATGGCATGTACGACTTTTGGACAAAGTCCAGACTTCGATCTGGCACCTTTTATGGAAATCCATAGTTTGCGTTCTTATTTTTGAGCGATTATTTTGTGATGTTGTATAGAAATGAGTAATTATACTTGGTCGTGTGCTAAATTTTCGAATTATGTACAACACAGTGTTTATTCATGATTAATATAATATCGCCTAATTATTGCTCATTAATGAGACATGCAGATGTCGGCCCACACCCGCAGCCAGCGTGGACAAGGATCAGGGCAGGAGGAGAATCTACCACCACCTCCACCACCACCGATGACACCAGAAGCGTTCTTCGGGCAGTTCTTGGGCAGCCAGAGGAACATGGAGGAAATGCAAAGGCATATGGAGGCCACACTCCGTAACATCGCCAACAACACCGCGCAGCAGCACCAGCAGCGTCAGAGTCCTGAGCCCAATCAGTACAGCTCATACCGTGACTTCTTGGACACTCGTCCCCCAGTGTTCAAGGAAGCCACTGAACCGCTCGAGACAGATGAATGGCTCAATTCCATCACCCAGAAGTTCCGTCTTCTTCGCTTGACGGAAGAGCTCAAGGCGGAATATGCGGCCCACATGTTGGAAGGACCTGCAGGTCTGTGGTGGTCCCAGTACCGTGCAGCTCTGCCACCAAATGCACCAGTTACATGGGAACAGTTCTCCACTGCGATGCGTAACCACTACATCCCCAGTGGTTTGATGGAAATGAAGGTCACAGAGTTCATGAGGCTATCACAGGGGACCAGGTCAATGTCAGAGTATCTGCATAGCTTCAACAACTTGTCCTGCTATGCCCCAGATTTTGTGAACATAGAGGCCAAGAAGATTGCAAGCTTCAAGCGTGGCATGAACGCCACCATGCTCTCCAAGATGGGAAACAGCCACCGCACCACCTTCAGTGACTTCATGAGTGACTGCCTGAACCAGGAGGCCAATGATAGTATGCTGGCGACGGAGACTCGCCATCATGCGAATGAAGGAGGTTCGTCTCAGCAGAGAACCCCTTTAGGAGCACGCACTCAGTACCGCCCGCCAGTCTCTGGAGCAAGGTTCCATCCCCCACAGAGAAAGATAACCAACAACCATCCTCGTCCAAGCTTTCAGAAGCCATACACCGCTCCCTTAATGCAGAACAAGGCAAAGGCAGGAGGTTCAGGAGGTCAGAAGACCCACTATGTGATTGGACCGTGCTACAACTGTGGTCAGACTGGACACCTATCACGTCAATGCCCCCAGCCGAAGAAACAGTACACCCAGCCTCGACCTCGCACGGGCAATGTGCATTTCACCACTGTTGAAGAAGTGCCAGAAGGAGAACCTGTCACTGCTGGTACGTTTCTTGTTAACCGATACCCTGCAGTTGTGTTGTTTGATTCAGGAGCATTGCATTCATTCATAAGTGAGAAGTTTGTTATGAGAAGTAATATTGAGTCAGTAGAGTTGGATCGGGGTTATCACATAAGTTCAGCAGGGGCAGTTCTCTCCGCCCGTAAAATGGCTAAAGGAGAGGAAATGACTTTTGGGGATAAAAAGGCCATAGTGGATCCCATAGTGATCCCTGGTCTAGGTTTGGATGTAATCTTGGGTATGGGTTGGATGAAACTTTGGAAGGTCAATTTTGACAACGCAGAACGGGTAGTTTCCCTGGTAAGTCTCCGGAATGGGTCTTCTTTCCGGATCAAGCTACCACGAAACCCCCATGAGATAGGAGTGTTGTTCAATATCACGGCAAAGCAGATAGCTGAGATCCCAGTGGTGAGTGAGTTCCCAGATGTTTTTCCTGATGAGTTGCCAAGACTACCGCCAGATAGGGATGTGGAGTTTGCTATAAAGTTAGTTCCTGGAACGACACCTATTTCTCGGAGGCCATATAGGATACCGGCTAACGAATTAGCAGAGCTCAAAACCTAGTTGCAAGAGCTTTTGGATAAAGGGTTAATATGTCCTAGTTCATCGCCTTGGGGATGTCCTGCCATCTTCGTGAAAAAGAAGGACAAAACTTTGAGAATGTGTGTGGATTACAGACCTCTAAATGCAGTAACTATAAAGAACAAGTATCCCTTACCCTAAATTGACGTCTTGTTTGATCAGTTATCCAAGGCAAAAGTGTTCTCCAAGATTGACTTAAGGTCAGGTTACCATCAGATCAAGATCCGAAGGGAGGATATACCAAAAACAGCTTTCTCCACCAGATATGGACTCTATGAGGATCTAGTTATGTCATTTGGACTAACAAATGCACCAGCACATTTCATGTATCTAATGAACTTCGTCTTTATGCCTAAATTAGATAAGTTTGTTGTGGTGTTCATTGATGACATCTTGGTATACTCTGAGAATGAGCAAGACCATGCTGAGCACTTACGAGTTGTCTTAACCCAACTTCGAGAGCACAAGTTATATGCCATGTTTAGCAAGTGTGAGTTTTGGTTAAATAAAGGACCTTTTCTCAGACACATCCTTTCAGAAGAAGGAATCTCTATGGACCCCACCAAAGTACAGGAAGTTATGGATTGTAAAGCACCTACTAGTGTACATGAGGTCCATAGCTTTTTGGGATTGGCCGGATATTACCGTCGGTTCATCCCGGACTTCTCAAGGATAGCAAAGCCTATGACCCGTTTGACTCAGAAGAACAAGAAGTTTGAATGGACTCTGGAGTGTGAAGCAGCGTTTCGCACTCTGCGAACTTTGTTGACTTCTGCACCAGTTTTGGCTCAACCAAATCTGGAGGAACCTTTTGATGTGTTTTGTGATGCGTCCAGGATTGGACTTGGATGTGTGCTTATGCAGAATGGAAGAGTCATAGCCTATGCTTCACGTCAGTTACGACCACATGAAGAGAATTACCCGACTCATGACTTGGAATTAGCAGCAGTAGTTCATGCAGTCAAGATTTGGAGGCACTATCTTAACGACAACCTTTGCCACGTGTATATAGATCATAAGAGTTTGAAGTATATCTTCACTCAACCCGAGTTAAATATGAGGCAGAGAAGATGGTTAGAACTGATCAAGGATTACAACCTAGAAGTGCATTACCACCCTAGAAAAGCGAATGTTGTGGCAGATGCTTTGAGCCGCAAGACTTATTGCAACTCCATACAACCATTATTGGATGATGGATTCAACCTAATGCACCCCGTTATGCTGAATAATATCACAATACAGTGTACCCTGGAAAGTGATATCATCGAAGGACAAAAGACCGATGAAGAAATATGTTAGATCAAGAAGAGACTTGAAGCCAATAGTTCGTTAAACTTCCGAGTGGATGAGCAAGAGATTTTATGGTATAATCAAAGGTTAGTAGTGTGGTGGAACCGTCCAAATTATAAGAGCTCAAGTACTGTCTTAGCCAAATTCGACTGACGTCGACTCATACTTGAACCCATATAACTCCGGTAGTCCGGAAATCTCGAAGGATATCAAACATCGTACAACATACAGGATCGCATTGTTCAAGTACCACATTCGCAAGAATACACAGTTGAATGAAAACCGAAATTAACATCACAGCGCGAAATCTTAAAAGAGTTATTACAACATTGAGTTTAAAAATTCGCGGAAGCTCAAATAAGTTTGAAACACGACCACCACATATGTGGTCCAAATAAAACATTGTTTTTGATAACTCACTCCTCCTTTTTCAAACAGTGTGCCACCAACAGTTGGAGTCCAGCAAAAGAAAAGGAGAGGCTTCTGGATGACCCTGCCCCGGGCCTACTCCTCATCACCCTCCACGGGGCAGAGGCAGTGCTTACAATAGCCGTAGTAAACCTGGCCATCTGCAACAACGGGATAAACCCTGAGTACGAGAATGTACTCAGCTAGATTTACCCGTCCAACTGAAAATAAAGACACCAAGGGTATGCAAGGCCTTTTTGGTGGAGCTAGGATCTTAATTGCGAAAAGCTCAATTTAAGAGGGAGATATTTAGTGTTATCGGTGAGCAGTCAGGTTTTTGGCCTACTCCTTAATCTAGGTTTTGCACCTGATCTACAACATCCACTTGAATCTAGCAATCAATAGTATAAACCATATCCGGTTGACTTATCAAATTTTAGTTGAACCTTAATCATCTCATGGAGTTGTATCGTGGTGAAGCTCGACATAGTTTCCCATTAACCGGGGGAGACGGCGACTCGAATTGAATTCCAAACCAGCTGGTGAAAAACCTTTAATACCAACCCACACTTTCCCCATCGGGTCCATGCATTGGGTAACCGCTCGATACATGTTCGTTGTGGTAATCGTCGCGGTTCAAGCACGGACCACCCAATTAGAACTATACGATGGCCATTCCAAGGCAGATCGTGTTTCCATACTAGAGGGTGCGACACAGGTTGAGACCGACCCGAACAGCGTCTAACCGGCTTTGGGGTCGGTGATTACGGCACCGACATATCCCTAAGTAAAAGGGCGCTTTCAAAAATGAACGAGGGCCAACATCGATACAAACCAACACGATCCAACGGACGAGCTGCCCCAAGTTTCCACACTTGTGCCTTGCCTTCCAGTTGACCGTATTTCATTACTACTCAGGTTCTTTTCCATGATAGCAAATATAGCCAACCGTGATCCGGTAACTACCCATCAGGGGTATGACGGGACCATCCTTTATTTACTACTTCATTAAGCAGGCTAAGCAATTTTACTTATGAATAAGTAACAGGATAACAAGGCAGGTGTAAACAATAATCAAGAAAGGATAATGCATCAAATAGGATTCAATCAACTCCTATACCTAATGCATCACAATATAAAATACTCAATTGAATTAATTATAAAAACTGGGAGACTTAGAATGCTCCGGGGCTTGCCTTGGGAGAAGACCGATGCCTCGTGAGAGGAGCACTCAGGCAGGTCAGATTCCGCTGCGGGTTCGGCTTCCTCGCTCCTGAGCACTTCCGGGATCTCCTGCTCGATGTTTATCTCCGGTTCTTGCTGTCTCCGGGGCTGTCGATCCTATTGCAATGCAGTACATATATAAATAATGCGAGGTACAAAATAGTGGTATGAAATGTAAATATTTCTTGCAAACCAACAAAACCAACTTGTTGAACAACTTTTGACATTGAGGAAGTACTTAATAACCGCTTTAAACAAAACCATTATTTTGACTATTTCTTATTTACTTATTCGAAAGAAATCTAGGTTTGAACAGCAAGTGCATTTTTCTGAACTCAGAAAAATCCACAAATATTCCAGTATGCAACTTACCCTTACTGGACCTTACTGTACAAATTTCAGCAAGAGATAAATTACTGAACATCAGATACAAAAAGATGACACAAACTGCCCAAAAGGTGCTTTGAACTAAATTTTCTTATAAAAAGAGTCAAACAGCAGATTTCATATTTTTCCTGGCTTCACCTACTTATAACCTCTCTACTGCAGAAAAATTACTACTAAAGCATGAACACATAAATCTACACAAAATAAACCAGTTTATTTCAAAATAAACCCTTTGAACTGCAACCCTACTGGAAAAGAGTGCAATTCTCATTTTTATATTTTCCCCAGATTTTACTCCACATTTCATATTTATCAGGAAAGTTCCATAATCAGAAACATTATATTCTTTTCTGCATGAATTTTCTAAGAAAAGCACAACAAAGCACACTTGTACTACAACTTCTTATCTTTCCATATAACAACCCATACATAACATTTTTCTCAGCTTAAATAGAACACACATGGACTGTATAAATTTTCCCATATTTTATTTCCACATATATTTCTTTTAACAAATATTTTAAGAAAACAGCCCTAAAGGAATTTAAATCTAAACAGATTCTTTTTCTGGTCCAACTTGCACAGACTCGGTCCATGGACCGTGTGCGGCTGATGCGTGGGGTCCGTGGGTCAATGGACCCACTTGCCAGTGGAAGCCGAACAGGGGAACGACTTTGACCGGCGATTGCTCGCCGCTGGTGGGTTTGCCGGCGGTGAGACTAGGCTTGATGAGTTTGTCTCGACGAGGCGAACCCATTGGTGGTGACGGTCTGGCCAGTGAGTGGCCGTAGCTCGCCGACGACGAGCCATGGCGGACGGTGGCGGCGGTGAGGCTTGGCCGTGCCATCTCCGGCGGTCACCGGCCTAATTAGTGCATGCGCCATGCCTAACTAACCCTAGGAAGGAGAGCTAGGGGGTGGGTTTGGCCGGAAAAGCTCCGGGGAAGCTTGACCACGTGCGAGGGCCATGGCGGCGCTAATGGCGCTCGACCGGGGAGTAGAGGGAGGTAGGGAGCGGTAGCGTTGAGGCTGGAAGGTGTTCTCACCTTGCTTTGGTGCGGTGAAGAGCTTCGGGGAAGATGGGGCTTGGCGGAGGCTCGGTCGGCGTGGAACGGTGATGCGGGCTTCTCGACGGTGAATGGTGGCCGAAGGAGGCCCGGCGTGTTCCGGCGTCGGGGGAGTTCGGCTGGCGGAGAGATCGCGCGCACCGTGTGAGCGGGAAGGAGGCGGAGCGGTGTGCGGAGGGAATCGGACGGAGGGGCTCTGGCGAGGCCGGAACGACGAAGGGTGCTCTCACGGTGGCGTGCGGTGGCGAGGGTAATGCTCGGGCTCCGTTCGCGTGCAGAGGAGGGAGTGAGAGCGAGAGCGAGTGAGTCGGGTGAGTGGTGACAGAGGGAGTGAGCGGGAGTGGAGCTGGTTTTGCTCACTGGCTCAGCCGGTCGGCGGTCGTGGCGGGCCCCGTGGCGGCGAGCGGCGAGCGGCGGGCGAGCGGCGCGGCAGGCTAGGCAGCGAGGGACTGGCTGCGGCCGATTTCTTGCGTGACCGAGCGGGGAAGATAGGGAGGCGATAGGGCGAGAGGGATTTGGAGCAGGGCAAGGCGGCCACGCGGCAGCCCTGACCGGAGTACGACGCGGCCGTGTCGGGGCGACCGGCGCGGCGTGTGCGCGACGCGCGCGGGAGCAGAGCGGCGCGGGCGGGCTGGCTGGCGCGGGCTCGAGCGGGCCGAAAGGCCAGATGGGCCGAAAGCGAGGCGCGGAAGAAAACGTTTTTGCTTTTTCTTTTTCCAAATCTTTTCTAAACTTTGACCATTTCAAAACAGCTTCAAAGACTGAAAACTAGACTTTGACCCAAAAATAAAAATTGCTCAAAATAATTATCTCTACAACTTTCATATAAGACACTTTTTCTAAAAATCGTTTCCTCAGCCTCCACATAAATAAAGCCAATTTTTGAGCCATAAAACATTTTTGTTCCCACATTTTTAATGATTAAACTATACTGATCTAGGTCAAAGTGTCAATATAGAAAGTGTTATACTCATTATTACCTATTTTATAAAATTATTTGTCAAGACAGAAATTTATTTAAACAACCAAGTCTTATTGAAATCAAATTTCAAATAAACAAACAAAAGGCAAAAACACTTTCATGCACATGAAATGATGTCATGCATTGCTTATGGAAATTTACTAGCTAAGAGCATCTCCAACGGTTTTGCAAATGAGCTTTGCATTCTTGTTTTTGCAAAAAAGTCTAAAAATCTCCTATCCAACGATTTGGCAAATGACCTTGGCATTTTTAGCAACTTGGCAAATACCGGGTGATATTTGGCATATATGCCAAGCTGCGGTTCGCTTGGCAAACGTCCTCGCGTGCTACTCCTGTGGGATATTTCCCTCTCGCGCGCATAATTTTTTATTTTTGCCAAGTATAAATGCAAAACCGTTGGAGATTGACTCTTTTTACCTTTGCCATATTAATTTGAGAGTTGGCAAATACCATATTTTGCCAAACAAAAAAAATGCAAAACCATTGGAGTTGCTCTAATGAGGTTCCTAATGCAGTGCTTGACACTAGGGTGTCACAGCCCTTCCCCCCTTAAAGAAATCTCGTCCCGAGATTTTGTATTACTTACCAATCCTTATAAAAAGCGGGGTAATTCACGCGCAAGTACTCTTCGGTTTCCCAAGTTGCATCATTGGGTCCGTGATTACTCCATAGAATCTTGTAAGTCTTTATTTCACGGTTGCGAGTTGCTCTGGTCTTGGTATCCAAAATCTCCCGCGGTTGTTCATAGTATTCCAGGTCTGACCTTATAGTGATATTTGGGATTTGAACCTCTTCTAGTTCGGGTACTCGAAGACACTTCTTCAACTGCGATACATGGAACACGGGAAAGATCGTGCTCATCTCCGAGGGTAACTGCACTTCGTAGGCTACTTCTCCCTTCTTTGCTATGATCTGATATGGTCCTACATATCGTGGTGCTAGCTTTTTCTTAATTCCAAAACGTTGGACCTTTCTCATGGGCGAGACCTTAAGGTAAACGTAATCTCCTACTTGGAATTCCAAAGGTCTTCTTCGCGTATCAGCATAACTTTTCTGTCGAGACTGCGCTGCCTTAATGTGTTGCTGCACAGTTTGCGCAATCTCTTTGGCATCTTTTACATAATCTGACCCATAGAATCCTCGATCTCCTGATTCGACCTAATTAACCGAGGTTCTGCATCTTCGTCCGTATAAAACTTCAAACGGTGCCATCTTTATACTCTCTTGATAGTTGTTGTTATATGAGAACTCGGCTAGGGGTAACCATTTTTCCCATGATTCTCCTGAGGAAAGCACACATGCTCTAAGGATATCTTCCAAGATTTGATTTACTCTTTCCGTTTGTCCTGCGGTTTGAGGGTGATAAGCGGAACTCCGTATCAACTTAGTTCCTAGCTCCTTGTGCAACTGTTCCAAAAAACGAGCTATGAACTGGGGTCCTCTGTCAGAAACTATTCTTTTGGGAATTACATGTAACCTCAAGATGTTCTAAATGTACAAATCTGCATATTGGTGAGGTCGATATGTAGTCCTGACTGGTATAAAGTGAGCCACTTTGGATAACCGATCCACGATAACCCAAATTAAATCGTGTCCTCTTTGGGTGGTTGGGAGACCTGTGATGAAATCCATACTAATCTCTTCCCATTTCCATTCTGGGATGGATAGCGGTTGTAATAGTCCGGCGGGTTTCAAGTGTATCGCCTTAATCCTGCAGCAAGTATCACACTTCGCGACATAAGCTGCAACCTCTTTCTTCATCTTTGGCCACCAATACGTTGTTCTCAGATCTTGGTACATCTTACTACTCCCTGGATGGATTGACAACTTTGAATTGTGGGCTTCACTCAGAATTCTTTCTTTCAGCTCCGTGTCCTTGGGAACAACCAACCTTTGATTATACCACAAAATCCCTTGCTTGTCTACTCGGAAGTTCAATGAACTACTGGTTTCCAGTCTCTTCTTGATCTGACAGATCTTTTCATCGGTCTTTTGTCCTTCGATGATATCACTTTCCAGGGTGCATTGTATGGTGATATTATTCAGCATAACTGGGTGCATTAGGTTGAATCTATCTTCCAACAAGGGTTGTAGGGAATTGCAATGAGTTTTGCGACTCAAGGCATCTGCTACAACATTCGCTTTTCCACGGTGGTAATGCACTTCTAGGTTATAATCCTTAATCAACTCTAACTATCGTCTTTGCCTCATGTTCAACTCTGGCTGAGTGAAGATATATTTCAAACTTTTGTGATCTGTATACATGTGACAAAGGTTGCCCATAAGATAATGCCTCCAAATCTTGAGTGCATGAACTATGGCTGCCAATTCCAAATCATGAGTCGAGTAATTCTCTTAATGTGGTCGTAACTGGCGTGAAGCATAGGCTATAACTCTTCCATTCTGCATGAGCACACATCCAAGTCCAATCTTGGACGCGTCACAAAACACATCAAAAGGTTCCTCCAAATTTGGTTGAGCCAAAACTGGCGCAGAAGTCAACAAAGTTCGCAGAGTGCGAAATGCTGCTTCACACTCTGGAGTCCATTCAAACTTCTTGTTTTTCTGAGTCAAACGAGTCATAGGCTTTGCTATCCTTGAAAAATCCGGAATGAACCGACGGTAATATCCGGCCAATCCCAAAAAGCTACGAACCTCATGTACAGTATTGGGTGCTTGCCAATCCATAACTTCTTGTACCTTCATGGGATCCACAGAAATTCCTTCCTTTGAAAGGACATGTCCAAGAAAAGGCACTTTCTTTAACCAAAATTCATATTTACTAAACTTGGCATACAACTTGTGCTCTCGAAGTCGGGTTAAGACAACTCGTAGATGCTCAGCATGATCTTGCTCATTCTTAGAGTATACCAAGATGTCATCAATGAACACTACAACAAACTTATCCAATTCTGGCATAAAGACAGAGTTCATTAGGTACATGAAATGTGTCGGTGCATTTGTCAGTCCAAAAGACATAACTAGATACTCATAGAGTCCATATCTGGTGGAGAAAGCTGTTTTTGGTATATCCTCCCTTCTGATCTTGATCTGATGGTAACCTGACCTTAAGTCAATCTTGGAGAATACTTTTGCCTTTGATAACTGATCAAACAAGACGTCGATTCGGGGTAAGGGATACTTGTTCTTTATAGTTACTGCATTCAGTGGTCTATAATCGACACACATCCTCAAAGTTTTGTCCTTCTTTTTCACGAAGATGGCGGGGCATCCCCAAGGTGATGAACTAGGGCGTATCAATCCTTTATCCAAAAGCTCTTGCAACTGAGTTTTAAGCTCTGCTAACTCGTTAGTCGGCATCCTATATGGCCTCCGAGAAATAGGCGCCGTTCCAGGTATTAACTCTATAGCAAACTCCACATCCCTATCCGGCGGTAGTCCTAGCAATTCATCAGGAAAAACATCCGGAAACTCACACACTACCGGGATCTCAGCTATCTGCCTTGCTGTGATATTGAACAACACTCCTATCTCATGGGGGTTTCGGGGTAACATGAATCGGAAAGAAGACCCATTTCGAGGACTAACCATGGAAACTACTCGCTCTGCTATGTCGAGATTGACCTTCCAGAGTTTCATCCATCCCATACCCAAGATTACATCCAAACCTAGACTAGGGATTACTATAGGATCCACTATGGCCTTTTTATCCCCAAAAGTCATTTCCACTCCTTTAGCCATCTTACGGGCAGAGAGAACAGCTCTTGCTGAACTTATCTGATAACCCCAATCCAACTCTACTAACTCCAGATTACTTCTTAAAACAAAATTCTCACTCATAAAAGAATGCGATGCTTCAGAATCAAACAACACGACTGTGGGGTATTGATTAACAAGAAACGTACCAGCGGTGACAGGTCTCCTTCTGGCACTTCTTCAATGGTGGTGTAATGCACATTGCCCAGGCGAGGTCGAGGCTGGGTGTACTGCTTCTTTGGCTGGGGGCACTGACGTGACAGGTGTCTGGTCTGACTGCAGTTGTAGCATGGTCCGATCACATAAGGGGTCTTGGGACCTCCTGAACCTCCTGCCTTTGCTTTGTTCTGTATCAGGGGAGCAGTGTAGGGCTTCTGGAAACTTGGACAAGAGCGGTTGGTAGTTATCTTCCTCTGCGGGGGACGGAACCTTGCTCCAGCAACTGGCGGGCGATACGAGGTGCGTGTTCCGAAAGGGGTCCTCTGCTGGGACGAACCTCCTTCGTTCGCACGGCGGCGGGTTTCTGTCGCCAGCCTGCTGTCATTAGCCTCCTGGTTCAGGCAGTCACTGACAAAGTCGCTGAAGGTGGTGCGGTGACTGTTTCCCATCTTAGAGAGCATGGTGGCACTCATGCCACGCTTGAAGCTTGCAATCTTCTTGGCCTCAGTGTCCACAAAATCCGGAGCATAGCGAGATAGGTTATTGAAGCTATGGAGATATTCTGACATGGACCTGGTTCCCTGGGATAGCCTCATGAACTCGGTAACCTTCATTTCCATCAGACCACTAGGAATGTAGTGGTTACGCATAGCTGTGGACAACTGTCCCCACGTGACAAGCGCATTGGCTAGCAAAGATGCACGGTACTGGGACCACCATAAGCCTGCGGGTCCCTCCAACATGTGGGCGACATACTCTGCTTTGAGCTCTTCAGTTAAGCCAATCAGGCGAAACTTCTGAGTGATGGATTTGAGCCATTCGTCTGCCTCGAGTGGTTCACTAACTTCCTTGAACATTGGGGGACGAGTGTCCAAGAAGTCACGGTAGGAGCTGAATTGATTGGGCTCAGGCCCCTGGCGCTGTTGATGTTGCTGCGCAGTGTTATTGGCGATGTTACGGAGGGTGGCCTCCATATGCCTCTGCATCTCCTCCATGTTCCTTTGGCTGCCCAAAAACTGTCCAAAGAACGCTTTCGGCATCATTGGCGGCGGTGGGGGTGGCGGCAGATTCTCCTCCTGTCCTGACCCATGTCCACGCTGGCTGCGAGTGTGTGCCGGCATCTGCATGTCCCATTAATGAGCAACAATTAGGTGATGTCACATTGATCATGAATAAATACTGTGATGTACATAATTCGAAAATTTAGCACACGACCAAGTATAAATACTCATTTCCATACAACATCACAGAACAATTGCTTGAAAATAAGAAATGCAAACGACGGATTTCCATAAAAGGTGCGAGATCGAAGTCTGGACTTTGTCCAAAAGCCGTACATGCCATCATACAACTTAAACATAAAACCAACACATGTTTGGGTTACATCAAAAGCGAGCATGCTCAAGCTATACAAAAGAAAGAGACTCCTAACAAAACTAGCGCTCAAGCGTCTCTGGCGGCGGATGCAGCATCCTCCTCATCGGCGTCCATCATCGGCTCATCGGCATGGTCCTCATCGTCTAAAGAAGGCTTTGGACCAAGCACTAGTCCGTCCTGGGGCTCCTGGGCTTCATCTGCAGGGGCCTCGTCAGCTGCTGGGGCGGCGACCTCCTGCGCTGCGTGATGCATCTGGTGGACTGCCTCGTGAAGGTGATCGATGTAAACTTTCTGGTGGTGCACCTGCTGTATTAAGTGATGGGCACCCTCTCTGAGCTGGTCGAGCGCGGTCCTGGCTTCATCTCACTGAAAAGCCGTGGTCAGGTACATTTGCTCGGCGATAGTCCTGGCGGTGGTCTCTGCTCCTGCTGTGGCACGTGCATCGTCACACTCCAAAGTGACCTGATGTATCTTTTCCTGCAGTCGGGCTACCTCAGCGTTGAACTCCTCTTGCAGCTTCCTATTGCTCTGGTAAGTGGCGGTGAGGGTAAAGGACACTCTCTCCAGGCTGCGCTCCAAACTCTCACATACACCCACCAAGGCTCCGGTGGTGCTCATTGAGGACGTCTCACAGTAGAACCTCTCCTCCGCACCTCCTGTCAGAATCGACTCCAAAGTCTGCCTCCAGCACAATGGAAAAGTGATCCACGAGGGAACACTCCTGCCATAGTACTAGCAAGGTCGGCGGGAAAGCGGGCGATGATGTCCTTTAGCACCAAGTACGCTGCCCTGTTAGCTCCATCCTTGGCACAACTGCCCCTGGTGATCTCTGTCCATCCCGTCCAGTGGGGCTTGCTAGCCAAGGCTTTGACCTTGATCTGCACCATGACCAATGAGTCCTGCCCGTAGATATCCTTCTGCCAAGAATACCGGGGCTCCTGTCCTTCCTCATACCCAACGGCCTGTAGAATCCTCCAAAGGATGGTCAGCAACCCGAAGTAAGACAAGAACGTGTTCTTGGTCAACTTCGTGGCCAAGCGGTGATGCGGAACTCCTCTGCCTCCGGTTGCCTTGCGAGCTGTCAACTTAGTTCGGGCCATCTGTAGAAACAAAGGGTTACGAACTCTCGTGAGACCGATATTTAAGTTGGCAAATTTTCTAAGAAAAGAGACAACTTTTAATTAAGGGGAGGAAATGCAAATGCAAGAATATAATCATGATGCATGATCGTACTTATGTTCTCACTCACTAACCATGAATCATAAGTCCTAACATTCTAGTCAGTGGCAAGAACGATCTCTCATGCGTCATCTACTCGTTCTACTCGATCACGTAGTTAGTGTACCTGCAGAAGATTCATTTCAGCCCAAAGCAAAATCCCAATGGTAAAATAACGGACTATTGGCCCATACGTATGAAATACATAGAAACCAATACTAAACACCATGCACCAATCCAGAAACATACCCAACATTTGATACCCTCGTATATGTTTGCGTAGAGCTCGCACATACTTGGTATAACAACTCTCACCCTAGACCGACGGTTGGACGGTCATGCTCTCATATCTTACAAAATCATTTTATGCATGTTTTCGCGATCGACGCATTCTCTTTTCCCTCGAGAATGGACCAGCAAATAAAGATCCAGCATGAAGCAAAATCCCTGAACCCTGTTAGCAGTTAAGCCACCTGAATCCTAGTATAGGGCTTAAGGACAAGACTGGGCACACTTAAAATTTCAAAGTAGTTTTGAAAATAGTTTTGAAATACCCATTTTAGTTCGAAAATAGCTCCTCACGGATGCAATAACTTGAACCATGCTCCGATACTAGCTGTGGCGGAACCATCCAAATTATAAGAGCTCAAGTACCGTCTTATCCAAATTCGACTGACGTCGACTCATACTTGAACCCATATAACTCTGGTAGTCCGGAAATCTCGAAGGATTTCAAACATCGTACAACATACAAGATCGCATTGTTCAAGTACCACATTTGCAAGAATTCATAGTTGAATCGAAACCGAAATTAACATCAGAGTGCGAAATCTTAAAAGAGTTACTACAACACTGAGTTTAAAAATTCACGGAAGCTCAAATAAGTTTGAAACACGACCACCACATATGTGGTCCAAATAAAACATTGTTTTTGATAACTCACTCCTCCTTTTTCAAACAGTGTGCCACCAACAGTCGGAGTCCAGCAAAAGAAAAGGAGAAGCTTCTGGATGACCCTGCCCTGGGCCTACTCCACATCACCCTCCACGGGGTAGAGGCAGTGCTTACAATAGCCGTAGTAAACCTGGCCATCTGCAACAACGGGATAAACCCTGAGTACGGGAATGTACTCAGCTAGACTTACCCATCCAACTAAAAATAAAGACACCAAGGGTATGCAAGGCCTTTTTGGTGGAGCTGGGATCTTAATTGCGAAAAGCTCAATTTAAGAGGGAGATATTTAGTGTTATCGGTGAGTAGTCAAGTTTTTGGCCTACTCCTTAATCTAGGTTTGGCACCTGATCTACAACATCCACTTGAATCTAGCAATCAATAGCATAAACCATATCCGGTTGACTTATCAAATTTTAGTTGAACCTTAATCATATCATGGAGTTGTATCGTGGTGAAGCTCGGCATAGTTTCCCACTAACCGGGGGAGACGGCGACTCGAATCGAATTCCAAACCAGCTGGTGAAAAACCTTTAATACTAACCCACACTTTTCCCGTCGGGTCCATGCATTGGGTAACCGCTCGATACATGTTCGTGGTGGTAATTGTCGCGGTTCAAGCACGAACCACCCAATTGGAACTATACGATGGCCATTCCGAGGCAGATCGTGTTTCCATACTAGAGGGTGCGACACGGGTTGAGACCGGCCCGAACAGCGTCTAACCGGCTTTGGGGTCGGTGATTACAGCACCGACATATCCCTAAGTAAAAGTGCGCTTTCAAAAATGAACGAGGGCCAACATCGATACAAACCTACACGATCCAACGGACGAGCTGCCCTAAGTTTCCAAACTTGTGCCTTGCCTTCTAGTTGAGCGTATTTCATTACTACTCAGGTTCTTTTCCACGATAGCAAATATAGCCAACCGTGATCCGGTAACTACCCATCAGGGGTATTACGGGAACATCCTTTATTTACTACTTCATTAAGCAGGCTAAGCAGTTCTACTTATGAATAAGTAACAGGATAACAAGGCAAGCGTAAACAATAATCAAGGAAGGATAATGTATCAAATAGGATTCAATCAACTCCTATACCTAATGCATCACAATATAAAATACTCAATTGAATTAATTATAAAAACTGGGAGACTTAAAATGCTCCGGAGCTTGCCTTGGGAGAAGACCGATGCCTCGTGAGAGGGGCACTCGGGCAGGTTAGTTTCCGCTGCGGGTTCCGCTTCCTCGCTCCTAAGCACTTTCGGGATCTCCTGCTCGACGTTTATCTCCCGTTCTTGCTCTGTCACCGGGGCTGTCAATCCTATTGCAATGCGGTACATAAATAAATAATGTGAGGTGCAAAATGGTGGTATGAAATATAAACATTTCTTGGAAACCAACAAAACCAACTTGTTGAACAACTTATGACATTAAGGAAGTACTTAATAACTGCTTTAAACAAAACCATTATTTTGACTATTTCTTATTTACTTATTCGAAAAAAATCTAGGTTTGAACAACAATTGCATTTTTCTGAACTCCAAAAAATCCACAAAGATTCCAGTATGCAACTTACCGTTACTGGACCTTACTGTACAAATTTCAGCAAGAGATAAATTACTGAACATCAGATACAAAAAGATGACACAAACTGCGCAAAAGGTGTTTTGAACTAACTTTTCTTATAAAAAGAGTCAAACAGCAGATTTCATATTTTTCCTGGCTTCATCTACTTATAACCACTCTACTGCAGAAAAATTACTGCTAAAGCATGAACACATAAATCTACACAAAATAAACTAGTTTATCAAAATAAACCCTTTGATCTGCAACCCTACTGGAAAGGGGTGCAATCCTCATTTTTATATTTTTCCCAGATTCTACTCCACATTTCATATTTATCAAGAAAGTTCCATGATCTGAAACAATATATTCTTTTCTGCATGAATTTTCTAAGAAAAGCACAGCAAAGCACACTTGTACTACAACTTCTTATCTTTCCATACAAAAACCCATACTTAACATTTTCCTCAGGGGACTGTATAAATTTTCCCATATTTTTTTCACATTTATTTCTTTTAACAAATATTTTAAGAAAACAGCCCTAAAGAAATTTAAATCTAAACAGATTCTTTTTCTACAGGAACAGGTCCTCATAAATTTTTCAGAGACACATAACTTGATAAGAAGCATACACCATTTTTGCCATGAATTAATTCAACCAGAAAACACATAAACCTATTTATTTAACATAAAGCACATAAACTGAAATAAATGTAAACAGTAAAATAAACTTTTACCAAAAATACTTTTATATTTTTCCCTGTTAGATCTACTCATGAACAAGTTTACAAAACTGAAAGCACCTCATCTGGATCAATAAAATGTGCTACACAAAATAAACAAGTTTTCCTGGAAAATAAAAGGAAACAGAAAAACCTTTGAACTCTTCCGGCCCAACTTGCACAGACTCGGTCCATGGACCGTGTGCGGCTGACGTATGGGGTCTGCGGGTCAACGGACCCACCTGCCAGTGGAAGCCAAACAGGGGAACGGCTTTGACCGGCGATTGCTCGCCGCCGGTGGGTTTGCCGGCGGTGAGACTAGGCTTGATGAGTTCGTCTCGACGAGGCGAACCCATTTGTGGTGACGGTCTGGCCAGTAGGTGGCCGTAGCTCGCCGGCGGCGAGCCATGGTGGACAGTGAGGCTTGGTCGTTCCATCTCCGGCGGTCACCGACCTAATTAGTGCATGCGCCATGCTTGACTAACCCTAGGAAGGAGAGCTAGGGGGTTGGTTTGGCCGGAAAAGCTCTGGGGAAGCTTGACCACGTGCGAGGGCCATGGCGGCGCTAATGGTGCTCGGCCGGGGAGTAGAGGGTGGTAGGGAGTGGTAGCATTGAGGCTGGAAGGTGTTCTCACCTACTTTGGTGCGGTGAAGAGCTTCGGGGAAGATGGGGCTCGGCGGAGGCTCGGTCGGCGTGGAACGGTGATGCGGGCTCCTCGGCGGCGAATGGCGGCCGAAGGAGGCGCGGCGTGTTCCAGCGTCGGGGGAGTTCGGCTGGCGGAGAGATCGCGCGCACCGTGTGTGCGGGAATGAGGCAGAGCGGTGTGCATAGGGAATCGGACGGAGGGGCTCTGGCGAGGCCGGAACGACGAAGGGTGCTCTCGCGGTGGCGTGCGGTGGCGAGGGTGATGCTCGGGCTCCATTCGCGTGCAGAGGAGGGAGTGAGAGCGATAGCGAGTGAGTCGGGTGAGTGGTGAGAGAGGGAGTGAGCGGGAGCGGAGCTGATTTTGCTCGCTAGCTCAGCCGGCCGGCGGTCGTGGCGGGTCCCACGGCGGCGAGCGACGAGTGGCGGGCGAGCGGCGCGGCAGGCGAGGCAGCGAGGGACTGGCTGCGGCCGATTGCTTGCGTGACCGAGCGGGGAAGATCGAGAGGCGATAGGGCGAGAGGGATTTGGAGCAGGGCAAGGCGGCCACACGGCAGCCTTGACCGGCGTACGGCGTGGCCGTGTCGGGGCGACCGGCGCGGCGTGTGCGCGTCGCGCGCAGGAGCAGAGCGGCGCAGGCGGGCTGGCTGGCACAGGCGCGAGCGGGCCAAAAGGCCAAATGGGCTGAAAGCGAGGCGCGGAAGAAAACGTTTTTCCTTTTTCTTTTTCCAAATCTTTTCCAAACTTTGACCATTTCAAAACAGCTTCAAAGACTCAAAACTAGACTTTGACCCAAAAATAAAAGTTGCTCAAAATAATTTTCTCTATAACTTTCATATAATATACTTTTTCTGAAAATCATTTCCTCAGCCTCCACATAAATAAAGCCAATTTTTAAGCCATAAAACATTTTTGTTCCCACATTTTTAATGATTAAACTATACTGATGTAGGTCAAGGTGTCAATATAGAAAGTGTTATATTCATTATTACCTATTTTATAAAATTATTTATCAAGACATAAATTTATTTAAACAACGAAGTCTTATTGAAATCAAATTTCAAATAAACAAACAAAAGGCAAAAATACTTTCATGCACATGAAATGATGCCATGCATTGCTTATGGAAATTTAGTAGGTAATGAGGTTCCTAATGCAGAGCTTGACACTAGGGAGTCACAAGTAGTACCCAAGGGCACGGACCTGAGAGACAGGATTTTGAATGAAGCTCACAGTTCAAAATTGTCAATCCATCCAGGAAGTAGTAAGATGTACCAGGATCTGAAAACCAGGTATTGGTGGTCTAAGATGAAAAGAGAGGTCGCAGTTTATGTCGCTAAGTGCGATACTTGCTGTAGGATAAAGGCTATACATTTCAAACCCATCGGACTGTTGCAACCATTGTCAATCCCAGAATGGAAATGAGAAGAGATTAGTATGGACTTCATCACAGGATTGCCAGTCACCCAAAAGGGACACGATTCTATTTGGGTTATCGTGGATCGGTTATCAAAAGTGGCTCACTTCATACCAGTCAAGACTACATATCGACCTCACCAATATGCAGATTTGTACATTCAGAACATCTTAAGATTACACGGTATACCCAAAATGATTGTTTCCGACAGAGGACCCTAGTTCATAGCTCGTTTTTGGGAACAGTTGCACAAGGAGCTAGGAACCAAATTGGTACGAAGTTCCGCTTACCACCCCCAAACCGTCGGACAAACCGAAAAAGTGAATCAAATCTTAGAGGATATCCTCAGAGCATGTGTGCTTTCCTCAGGAGAGTCATGGGAGAAATGGTTACCTCTAGCATAGTTCTCTTATAACAACTACTACCAAGAAAGTATAAAGATGGCACTGTTTCAAGTCTTGTATGGACGCAAATGCAGAACACCAGTAAATTGGGTTGAATTAGGAGATCGAAGGTTCTATGGGTCAGATTATTGGGTTGAATCAGGAGATCGAGGGTTCTATGGGTCAGATTATGTAAAGGATGCTGAAGAGATTGTGCAAACCGTACAACAACATATCAAGGCAGCACAGTCTCGACAGAAAAGTTACACTGACACCCGAAGGAGATCTTTGGAATTCTAAGTGGGAGACTATGTTTACCTTAAAGCCTCACCCATGAGAAAAGTCCAATGTTTTGGATTCAAAAAGAAGTTAGCACCTCGATATGTGGGATCGTATCAGATCATAGCAAGAAAGGGTGAAGTGGCCTACGAAGTACAGTTACCCCCGGAGATGAGTGCAATCTTTCCAGTGTTCCATGTATCACAGCTAAAGAAATGTCTTCGAGTGCCCGAACAAGAAGAAGTTTGAATCCCAGAAGTCACTATCCGATCAGACCTGGAGTATTTCGAACAACCTCAAGAGATACTAGATACCAAGACCAGAGTAACTCGCAACCGTGAAGTCAAGACGTACAAAATTCTCTGGAGTAATCATGGACCCAATGACGCTACCTAGGAGACCGAGGAATACCTACGCGCGAAATATCCTTGTTTTTACAATAAGCGGTAAGTAATACAAAATCTCAGGACGAGATTTATTTAAGGGGGGAGGGCTGTGACACCCTAGTGTCAAGCACTGCATTAGGGTCAGCATTAGCTACTAATAAACATAAGCAATGCATTGCATCATCTCATGTGCATAGAAGTGCTTTTGCCTTTTGTTTGCTTATGTGAAATTTGGTTTCAATAGGACTTGATTGTTTAAATGGATTTTTGTCTTGGCAAATAATTTTATAAAAATAAAGAATATTGAGTATAACACTTTTCTTATTGACACCTTGACTTAGTTCAGTATGGTTTGATAATTAAAAATATGGGAACAAAAATGATTTATAGCTCAAAATTTGCTTTAATTATGTGGAGGCTAAAGAAATGATTTTTAGAAAAGTGTTCTATATGAAAGTTGTAGAGAAAATTATTTTGAGCAACTTTTATTTTTGGGTCAAACCTTAATTTCGAGTTTTTGAAACTGTTTTGATTTGGTCAAAGTTTGGAAAAAATTTGGAAAAAGAAACAGGAATTTATTTTCTCCCGGCACCAACCATCCGGCCCACACGGCCTTTCGGCCCAGGCCCAGCCGAGCCGCGCGCCGAACGCACTCTGCGCCGGCCGACCCGCGGCCGCGCCGGTCGGCGACACGGCCACGTGGCCGCCACTCCCTGCCCAAATCCTCTCCGGCCACTCCCCGCTTGTGACACCCTAAATTTCATTTTCCTAATTTAGTAATAAACTTGAGCTTTATTTAATTTTCTAAGCATTTAACCTAGGTCAAATAATAATTTTCGAATATTTAAAATAAACCCTAGAGCTTAGAAACAATTTTTGTTGCATACATGCCGGTGCATAATATTTTGTTTGAGTGTAGGATTAGTGTTGGGTGGTTTGAATTCAAACCTAGTTTGAATTTGAACAAGTTTCAAAAAGGAAATAAAAGAAAAACCCTTTCTTTTCTCTCTTTCTCTCCTTCACCCTTTTCGGCCCGACCAGCCAAAGTGGCCCAGCCAGGCAGCCCGCTCTCCTCCTTTCCCTTCCCTCTCCCTGCGTGGGTTTGGCCCAGCTTTGCGTCCGGCGGCCCGCTCCCCAATCTTTTCCTCCCGCCCATGCCCTTGGCCCAGTTCGCCATTGTGGCCCACTCCCAGCCCGCTCGCCGGCCCAACGCACGGCCTACAACCGCTCGTCCGCGCCCCCTCCCCCTTCTCACTGGTCCATGGGACCCCGTCAGCCACAGTGGTCCCGCGCACATCCTTCCTCTCTCTCGCTGACACTTGGGCCCCACCTGGCAGCCTCTCTGTCCCATCGTCTTCCTCGAGCTGCCGCTCCCCGCGTCTGTTACTTCCCCCTCGGCTTCAATGGCCGGTGTGGACAGGGCCATCAAGGTCGTAACCGGCGGCGTGTTAACGCCCAGGCGAGCCCCCGCGACCCTTCTCCTCCCTTTTCCCGGCCTATAAAAAAGGCCACACCTCCCTGCCGAGCCTCTCCATTCCCCGAACCCTAACTCACAAGCCGCGCTCAATTCGCCTTTGCGAGCTATCGGCTGTCATCGAGAACCGTTCGGTTGTGCTCGTGGTAAGCTCCTCTCCCTCCCCGTGCCTTTCTTTTTAGTTTTGATGTGTTAGAACGGTCTATCGCCGAGCTCCGAACCCCATCAACGGCTCCACCATGTAGAGGAGCTGCTCCGGTGGTCTCCACCCCTTGCTAACCCTACCCACGAGTTCGCTAGGCCTCCCTGAGTTTCCCGGTACCCTTGGTTTGGTCTGGTGTGGCCGGGAACGCCATCCCGGCGGTCCGCCGCTGAGCTCCGGTGCTCACCCATGGCGCGCCGCCGCGGGAATGCCTCTCCGGCCGGCCGGTTTTGCCCCGTTTGCCCTGCGCCGTTGGATCGTCCGCAGACAGCCCGGATTAGAAGTTACCCCTTCGCGGTGTAACCGGTCCACCGGGTGGACCGTAGACCCAGCCCACACCGCCAGCTCGCCTCGTCCACAAGCCCACGTGGTAGACCGAGCCAATCGCGCAGCGCCGCGTGCCCGCCACGTCAGCCAGCGCCCTAGTCAGCAGTCACGCGCGTGCCTTTTTGCGAAAAAGCCCTCTGAGTTTTCCAAAATAAACCCGCAGTGCATCCCAGTTATAAAACGCCCTGTTTTTATTCATTTTAAACCCTGTGCTTTTCGAAAATAGTGGCCTCCGTCCTAACTGCGTAGAAAAGACGAATTTTATTTGTTTTAAATCGAAAATGAGTTCAGTTTATTTACAAAAATGCCATTGAACCTTGTTTTCAACATAACTTTTGATTTTAAAGCCCGATTAGAGTGATTCTTGCGCTCATGTTTTCATTGAAACGTGTAGAATAGTTTTATAAGCTTTTTTACCTTGTTTTAGTACTGTTTGGTGTACTGTTCTAATAGAATATGATTTGTTTGCATGTGATGATTGGAATGGATGCTTGTGTGGTGTTGTTGGACCCGTTTAGAGTTCGAGCAGTTCAAGGTGGTCGTGAAGCAGATCTTCGAAGAAGTGGAACCATCGACACGAGTTATTGGAAGGCAAGTGCATGAGTTCCTTTGTTACCTAGCAACCTTTTAATCACCTTTTCATATGCATGTGTCTAATATGATGAACCCTAGAGATTTTACGTAAAACTTTGTTATCCTGTATTCCTTGTTATATTACCTTGGGTTGTGCATATGGGTAGTACTGCTTAGCCTGCAATTACCAAATATTAAAATGATAATCTTGATTAATGATTTATGGAACAAAGGTTGTTTTTGAATCTTAAAGCGGCAACCTAGGATTTACCGTACAACCATGAGGGCTATATGGCTCTGGCTTTAGCTAAGTAAACTGAACTTCTCTAGCTTGTTAGTGGTTACCGGAAGGCGCAAGAGGGGAGTGCCTCGTGGTGTATGGTTGTTTCCCTACCTTGGTGTGTACTGTGCAGGGTTCACGTGTGCCTCTTGAAGGGGGACACCTATGCACACTTGCCACTGAAACCTTAGCGGCTACTAACTTGTTAGAGGGACTTTCGAAAGGCTTCATAGTGAACCCAGCCGACTTACCTTGGAAGTGAGTCAAGAGGCTGATCACCTCGGGCATATGGGTAACGCGACTCATGGGTAAAGATGTACACACTCTGCAGAGTTAAGAATAAACTGATATATCAGCCGTGCTCTCGGTCATGAGCGGCCTGGATCCTTTTTGAGATAGTTCTATGAAATATTGTGGGTTATGATAATCTTGATGATACTTAATTATACTTTCACCATGGGAGCTTAAGCCTAACCTAGAGACATAGGTCTAATAAATAAAATATGACCAACTAAAAATGCTTACTGCAGTTCAGCCGTGTCTTGCCTTTTGAGCCTTGCATCCCTCATGTTATACTTGTTGAGTATGGTGCGCTCACCCTTGCTTTGCGTACAATCAATGAAAATCCCAGATGGGTACCAGATGGTGGATTCAAGTAAGGAGTTACAAAAGATGTTTCAAGAGTACTAGGCAAGTGTTCCCCCAGTCAACCGTCCCTGTGGAGTTTGGAGTCCCGAAGATTAGTTTTCGCTCTGCTTTGTTTTAAGTGTAAGCCTTGTTGTATCTATGTTTCGATATATAATAAAGCATTGTCTTTGAGGAAATTCCATATTTGTTGCTATATGTGTCATGTGGACTTCCTGGGCACACATATAGAGAGCACTTGGTATTCTTCAGAAAACCGGGTGTTACACTGCTCGATCTCTTCCTTGCCCGATCACGCAAAGATCCCGCGCGACCACTCCCCGCTCGCTTCGCCTGCCGCGCTCTGTCCCTGCCGCTCGCCCACTCGCCGCCGTCGCCGTGGCCCCTGCCACGACCACCGGTCACCCGCCGGCCGAGCAATACCGCACGCACCGCTCTCTCTCGTCTTCCTCACACACTCCTCACTTGCCTGCCTCGCTCCTCATCGCTCTCGCTCTCTCCCTTCCGCTGCGACGCACGAACCCGAGCACCACCCTAGCCGTGCCACCGCCACGAGATTGCCGTCGGCGTTCCGACCAAGCCCGACCACCACCACCCAATTGTAACGCCCGGATTTACGAATAAAACCGAGCAAAGCATATGTGGGCCTAGGGAGTCCCGAATCCACATATACCACAAAATGTATATCATTACAGCACGAACAAAGCGTTATTAAACTTGTTACATCACATGGAGAATGTTCAACACATCGGCCAACGACCCATTATCATAGCGGTAGCGCGTAGACTCCACTTCACAGGGACAACGACTGGGGGCACGCCAACCTCAGTAGTCTGGAATGTCTTCTGGATACTCCTCAAAGTCTCCTCCATCTGGTACCCATCCAGGATTTTTATGTGAACCAACGACAAGCGTCAGCTCACCATGCTCAGCAAGTACAACTACGGGGGATGCAAGGCTCAAAAGGTTTGACACGGTTAATAGCGGTTAGCATTTTAGGTTGATCATATTTTATTTTAATCTTATATTACTAAATGTATCAAAGCCTGTTGTCCCATGGTAAGTAATAATTATCATGTTATAAAGAGGTAGGCAACCAACCATCAACATACCCACCATGAACTACTTAAAAAGGATCCGAGCCGCTCGTGTCCGTGAGCACGACTGATATATCAGATTTACACTCTGAAGAGGTTGTACACTTTCACCTTAGGCCGTGATTCCCATATGCCGGTGTTTGCAAGGCCCACATCACCTCCTCTATGGAAGTATGGCACGGTTTCACTATGAAGCCTTTCTAAAGTTGGTCTAACAAGTCGTAGCCGCTAAGGTTTCTGCCTTGCAAGAGTTATGAACAACCTCCCCACTAAGGTAACCCTCTATGCTCAAAAGCAATTACCCTAGTGGGACCGGGCCATAACTACATGGTACACCCCTCTTGCTCTTTCGGTAAGCTACATACGAGCTAGAACACCCAGAGTACTTAGCTAAGATCAAAGCCATGTAATACCCAAGGCTGCACGGGATCTCCCGGGTAGCCGCTTTAAAAGATAGTCCCTGGGGTGGGCTACTGAGCGAAAAGCATGCTCCAGTACCCTAAATGTGGTTAAAAAGCCTCGTTTAACATTTATTCCATAGTCATTAATCGGTATTAAACATTTAGCTACTAAATAGCGCTTAGCATTTACAATCTTATTATGCAAAACCCTCACATAGGTACAAGGTATACAAATCGAGAAATTCTAGTATTATCCTATGGTTCATCAAATTTGACACATGCAGAATGACTTATTAAGTCTTGCATTTTGTAGGTAACAAGGAAAACTGTATGTTATACTTGCCTTGGTCACAAGCGGGGTCCTGACGCTGCTCTTGAAACTCTTGTTCCTCGAACACGTCGCCGTCTGGACTCGCGAAGAAAATCACCAAACACAGGGTCCAATCATACATTACATGCAAATAAAATATACTTCTATTAGAACAGTACACCAAACATCATAAAAAAAATTAGAGAAACACTTATAAAACTATTCTACTCGTTGATACGATCACATGAACATGTGGATCACTCTAATCGGACTAAAAACGAGAAAGTTATGAAGAAAACAAGTTTCAGGGGCTATTTTGTAAATAAAAACTTTTCCCTAGGGGCTAACCTGCGAAAACCGAGGGCTAGAACATAATTAACGGTAGCCAACAGGGGCTAATGTTGATGGTCCTTAAACACCTGTTTTACCATCAACATTTGACCCTAAAATCCACCAAAAAGGCATGAAATGTAGTCAAATAGGTTTCAAACTAACCAAATTCCACATGTCCATAGATTTTATTTGAATGCAGGAATTTGGACCAAATTTGGACATTTGGACCCACCAGGAGATGAGCCCACTCACCAGGACCCATTTGGGCCTGAGTGGGGTGGCGCTCGCCACATATAAGTGGCGCCCGCCACTTGGGTTGGCCCAAGTCCACCCCCTGCCCAAGGCCAAATCTCGGCCCTTGGTCACTAGGTCAGTGGCATCGGACGGCTCAGGAGAGAGTGGCGTGGATCAAGGCTGAATGGCGGTTGCTAGTACATGCAACCGACCTCCAAACCGCCTTGGACAACCACCTGGAGGCCGTTGGATCAAAGGCGGTGCATCCAACGGCCAGTGGACTGGCGGCCGCCAGTAGGGAGTGGCGCCCGCCACCTGACCTAACCCTAGGTCGGTGGGCTGCCCCCTATAAGTACCCCCCTCACTTCTCAAGACTATAAATACCCCCCTGAGGCATCACTTCATTCACACACCATCCCAGAGAAACACCAAGCAAGAGAAGCAAGTGAGAGTTAGGTTAGAAGCTTAGAGAGCTTAGGCAAGTAGGTAGCTAGTAGAGCAAGGCATCTTCACCCTCGCGGTAGCGCTGCTCAAGGCTTAGCTCAAGAGTAGAGGCGTGCGAGTGATCGGTCCTGGAGCTGGGAAGAGTCTTCCTTCATCTCCAGTTCAGGTTTTGCTCTTGTTACTCAAGCTCTTTACTATATTCTAGTTTGTCATTTCAAGTATTACTTTATTCTACTTATCAGTATTGAGTGGTATACTTGATTGATTGCTTGAGTGCCTAGCTATCCTACAGTTCAATTCACTTAGCCATAGTAGTTAATCTCTAGTGAGCTTAGTGTTTGATCTTTGCCAATAGGTTGCTTAGTTAGTTTAGTGTTTATCTTATTAAGTCAAGTATTTGCTCTGACGTCCGCAAGGGTGTCTCTATTCAAAGCTAGGGTAGAGATAGTTGGAATATAGTTAAGCGTGGTGCTTAGATATAGACTTACCTTCAGATACGGCTGGACCCCGGATAGCTGTGGTAGCAAGCAGGTGGTGACAGCCCTGTGCGCCTTGAATTCCACCACGTAGTTGGCCCAGTTTAACAGTAAGGCTCGTTGTGCTAGCGTTCAACCTAAGTAAGTGGTAAAGGCTAGTACGCCTCGGTACTTGATAAGATAGGAATAAAACTATACTCAACTTAGTTGCTTTATTGTCTTTTGCCTGCCCTGCTTCGTAACTATCTTGCTTCATAGTTATCTTGCTTCGTGGTTATCTAGGATTAGTTATTAGTAGTTAGTATTTATTAGTTAGTAGTTAGTTATCCTAGTTACTCTTATTTACCCTCTATCCACCTATCCATCCACCTTACCTTAGCCATCCATTTCATCCTTACCTATCCATCCATATATTCTTTTTAGCCTTTCATCCCCTCTCTTCCCTTCTCCCCTTTTTCCTTTTCTCTTTTCTTCGACTCTCATCCCCTCCTTGACTCGACTCATACACCACCCTAGCCTTCCCTTGGGATCAAATAAATCGACACCTGGTACTCCCAGGCGAAGTGCTACTACGATAGTTCTGTGCGCTTGCAGAATCTCCTCCTGGTAGATTGCAATCTCTCTAGCTAGCTCCTACCAGTGTCGGGATTGACAACCCCGCTTGGCATTAGTAGATAGCTGCTTTAGCTCCACTCCTTTAGGTATAGTGACCGGTCTTGCTTCAAGCATTTCTGACGCTGTTGCCGGGGATAGACTCCATAGTCTACTCCTAGTAACAATGTTAGCAAGTGCCAACAAGCATTTCTGGGCCGTTACCGGGGATAGTTGCCTAGCTCTATCTTTAGTGAAGCTAAGAACTACCAACAGCTAACACGTGAAACCGAGGGCCAGGACGGTGGGTTCTAAAACCTGGTTCTGCAGGGTCTAAACCAAAAGAAAATAGGGCCTGGATTAAAGCTTTTTAAACTAGCTTGGACTGTGAGTTGATTTTCGCAAAATGCAGGGGCCTTTTTGCAAAAACGTGTCTGCTGCGGTGCGGCTGCTGACGCAGCTGCCACGCGGCGTGTCGGGGTTGGTCTGTCCACAAAGCGGCGGTGGACCACGCGCACGGCTCGGGTGCACGGGCCTGTGTACCCGGTGCATACCCCTTCGGAGGGTGGTGCTCTAATCCTAGTCGTCCGCTGCTGATCGGATGACGCAAAGGGGCTAGCAGCGACGCGACGATGGCGGAGACGTCGAAGCAGACGGCTGGCGCAGCGGCGCGCCATGGTCGTGGCCTCTAGAGCTCACCATAGGACGCTCCAAGCCTCTGTTGACCAAACGGACTATACCAGAGCAAAGCGGGGTCGACGGCGGGCACGAAAAAAAAGCTTGGCGCCGACGGAGAGGCTCACCACGGCGAGGACGGCGGCAGAGCGGATCTGCATGGGGGAAAACGCTCAGATAAGCACGGATTCGCATAAAAGAACAAAGGAAAAAGGGCACGGGCTTCTTGGGTGGCCGCAGCGTCACCTGGGAGGGGCTCAACGGGCTCTCGGGCGGCCGGAGGGGTTCTGCGGCGGCAGTGAGGGTGAGGGTTGCAAGCGGGGTCGTGAGGGGAGAGCTCGGGGGTCTGCTCGGGGCTTTATAGGGCTGGGTGAGGGCTGTGAGAGGGCGCAGGTGCTCCACCGAACTCGACTTGAAGTTCGAGTGGCCATGAGGGCCATTCAATCGACGGTTTCATGAGGGGAACGGCCGGCGGCGGCGCTCTGCAGCTAGCGAGAGGTAGGGGAAGAGCTCGGGCGCCGACAGGTGGGACCGGGTCGGCAGGCGGGCGGGCGCGGCTGTCATGCGGGACTGGGAGGTCAACGGGGAAGAGAGAGCGGGCGGCCGCGGACGCAGGCAGGCGCGTGTGCGAGCAGGCGGCACGCTGGGCCGGCACGATGGGCTGCGGCTGCGCGCGAAGGAGAGGGGGAGGCGAGCACAAGCAGGCCGAAAGGCCAATGCGGGCGCGGGAGAGAGAGAAAGAGAGGGGGCGTGGGTCGGGCTGGCAAGGCCGAGGTGGACGCGGGGAGAGGGAGAGGGGAGCGGTGCGGGCCAGGCTGGCTTTGCCGGCTGGGCCAGAAAGAGAGAGAGGGAGAGAAAGAAAAAGAAAAGGGTTTTTCTTTTATTTCTTTTGCAAACTTTGCTCAAATTCAAACCTAGTTTGAATTCAAACCACTCAACTCTAGCCCTATACTCAAACAAAATACTATGCACCAGCATGAATGCCACAAAAATATTTTTACGCCCCAACTAAATTTACTAATTCTCAAAAATTATTATTTGATCTATATGTTTCATGAGAAATAAATAAACAAAGTCAAATTTAAACCATATGTTTCCCAAATTTGATTTTTAGGGTGTTACAAATCCAATCCACCTCGCACATCACTCCGCCCTCGTGTGGGACACACGGTGCTCGAGTCAATGTCGCCGTTGAAGCCCCACCGCCACCAGAGGATGAAGTGCCCCTCTTCGGTCGCCATCACCGCCGAAGAGAGCTCGCCACCGTTCCACACCAACCAAGGCTCCACCGCCTCCCTCTTTCACCGACGAGCCTCACCGAGCAAAGGCAAGGTGAGAACAACCCTCGGCTTCAACGCTACTGTTCCCTAGCTCCCCCTCTTCTTCGGCCGAGCGACATGGCCGCCGTCGTGGCGTGCGCACGTGGTCAAGCTCCTCCGGAGCTTTACCGGCCAAACCAGCCCGCCACTTAGCCTTCCTAGGGTTCACTGAGCATGACGCACTCACTAATTTAGCCGGCGACCGCCGAAAACGGCCTAGCCGAGCCATGTCGCCACCGCCGTCCGCCGTTGTTCTTCGCCGACGAGCTACGGCCAACCCTGAGCCAAACCAACACCACCATCGGGTCCGCCTCACCAAGGCGAACTCACCGAGCCCCCTCTCACCGTCGGCGACCTCGCCATCGGTGAGCAATCGCCGGTCAGCCCTCTTCCCCTGCTCGGCTTACACTGACAGGTGGGCCTCGTTGACCGCTAGGCCCCGCGCGTCAGCCACACCAGGCCCATGGACCGTGTCCACGAAGGCCCAGTCGGGATTCAAAAATGTTTTTCCTTTTTGTTTTGTTTTCCAAAGAAGCTAGTTTATTTTGTGTAGCACGTTTTAAGGATCCATATGGAGTGCTTTCAGTTTTGTAAATCTATTTATGAGTAGATCTATCAAGGAAAAATATGAAAGTATTTTTGGTGGAAGTTTATTGTCCTGTTTTTATTTATTTTAGTTTATGTGCAGATTATTAAATAAATGTGTTTACATGTTTTCTGGTCGAATTAATTCATGGCAAAATTTATACATGCTTCTCATCATGTAAAGTGTCTGCGAAAAATATATGAGGGTCTGCTTGTGTAGAAAAAGTATCTGTTTAGATTTAAATGACTTTTTAGCTGTTTTCTTAAAATAATTGTTAAGAGAAATATATGGAAATAAAATATGGAAAAATTTATACAGTCTATGTGTGTTCTGTCCAAGCTGAGAAAAATGCTAGGTATGGGTTGTTGTATGGAAAAATGAGAAGTTGTAGTACAAGTGTGTTTTCTGAGTTTTTCTTAGAAAATTCATGCAAAAAATGATATAAAGTTGTTGTTCATGGAACTTTCTTCATAAATATAAAATGAGAAGTAAAATCTGCGAAAAATATAAAAATGGAGATTGCACCCTTTTCCAGTAGGGTTGCAGTTCAAAAGGTTTAATTTGGGGTAAACTTGTTTATTTTGCGTAGATTTATATGTTCATGCTTTAGCAGCAAACTTTCTGCAGTATGGTTGTAATAGGTAGATGAAGTTAGGAAAAATGTGAAATCTGCTGTTTGACACTTTTCAAAAGAGGAGTTAGTTCGAAGTACCTTTTTGGCAATTAATTTCATCTTTTTGTATCTGTTGCCCAGTAATTTATCTCTTGCTGAAATTTATACAGTGAAGTCCAGTGGGTGTAGTTCACCTACTTAATTATTGTGGATTTTTCTGAGTTCAGAAAACAGTACTTGTTGTTTAAACTTAGGTTTCTTTGAACTACTAAATAGAAAAATGGTGAAGTTAATGGTTTTATTTAATGCAGTAAATAAGTGTTTTCCTCAATGTCAAAAGTGGTTCAACAAGTTGGGTTTGTTGGTTTGCAAGAAATGTTTACTTTACATGCCATCATAAGTGCATTGTACCCTATTTAATTTACCACGTTGCAATAGGATCGGTAGCTCAAGAGACCAACACCGAGCCAGAAGCAAACGAGGCACCAGAGATCCAGGAGGTGCCCCGCAGCGAGGAGACTGAGTTAGTCGACCCCGACACTAACCTACCTGAGTGCCCCGCTCACGAGGCCTCAGTCTTCTCTCAAGGCAAGCCCCGGAGCATTCTAAGTCTCCCAGTTTTTATAATTAAATTACTTGAGTATTTTATATTGTGATGCATTAGGTATAGGAGTTGGTTGAATCCTATTTGATGCATTATTCTTCCTTGATTATCAGGCCAATCTCACCTTGTTATCCTGTTGTTTATTTATAATGTAGAATTGTTTAGCTTGCTTAATAAAAGTAGTAGCTAAGGATGTTCCCGTAATACCCCTGGTGGGTATTTACCGAATCACGGTTGACTATATTTGCTATCATGGAAAAGAACCTGAGTAGTGATGAAATACGGTCAACTGGAAGGCAAGGCACAAGTTTGGAAACTTGGGGTAGCTCGTGCGTTGGATCGTGTAGGTTTGTATCGATGTTGGCCCTCGTTCATTTTTGAAAGCGCCCTTTTACTTAGGGTGCCGGTGATGTATTCCGACCCGAAGCCGGTTAGACGTTGTTCGGGCCGGTCTCAACCTGTGTTGTGCCCTCTAGTATGGAAATGTGATCTGGCTCGGAATGGCCATCGCCAGGTTCCAATTGGGCGGTCCGTGCTTGAACCGCGACGATTACCACCACGAACAGTATCGAGCGGTGACCCAATGCATGGACCCAACGGGGAAAGTGTGGGTTTGTATTCAAGGTTTCTCGCCAGCTGTTTGTAATTCGATTCGAGTCGCCATCTCCCCCGGTCAGTGGGAAACTATGTCGAGCTTCACCACGATACAACTCCATGTGATGTTTAAGGTTCAACTAAAATGTGGATAAGTCAACCTGATATGGTTTATATTATTGATTGCTAGACTCAAGTGAATATTGTAGGACAGGTACAAACCTAGAATAAGAGATAGGCTTAAAATTTGACTGCTCATCTATACCATTAAATGTTACTCCCTTTAAATTGAGCTTTTCGCAACTAAAATCCCAGCTCCACCGAAAAGGCCTTGCATACCCTTGGTGTCTTTTATTTTCAGTTGGACGGGTAAGTCTAGTTGAGTACATTCCCGTACTCAGGGTTTATCCCGTTGTTGCAGATGGCCAGGTGTACTTCGGCTATTGTAAGCACTGCCTCTACCCCGTGGAGGGTGATGAGGAGTAGGCCCAGTGCAGGGTCATCTAGAAGCTTCTCCCTTGCTTTTGATGGACTTAGACTGTTGGTGGCACAGTATCAGAAAAAGGAGGAGTGATTTATCAAAAACAATGTTTTATTTGGACCACGTGAGTTGTGGTCGTGTTTCAGACTTATTTAAGCTTCCGCACTTCAAAACTCAGTGTTGTAATAACTTTTATTTCACACTCTGATATTAATTTTGATTTCGATTATCAACTGTTGTATCCTCGTGAATGTGGTACTTGAACGATGCGATCCTGTATGTTGTAAGTTGTTTGAAATCCTTTGAGATTTCCGGACTACCGGAGTTATATGGGTTCAAGTATGAGTCAAATTTGGCTAAGATGGTACTTGAGCTCTTGTAATTTGGACAGTTCCACCACAAATTAGGCAACTTAAAACTTTTACTCTAAACTATGGCCTCTAAATTCCACCTAGTCAAAACCTATGCAAAAGATAAACTATTTAACGTGTAACTAAGGTTTTGCTAGGTGTGTTGCTATATCTACCGCAAAAAGAGTTTTGCAACCTATGAACCAAACCTATCCACTAGCCTATCAACTAAGCTAGGAAAGGTAAAGCACACAACAAGGTAGCAAAGTAAATGAGGAAGCTAAAGTGTGAGGTAGAGATGTAAACTCCTGTCGACGACGCCGGTATTTTTACTGAGGTATCGAGAAGCGTGCAAGCTTTTCCCTAGTCCTCGTTGGAGCCCCTTGCAAGGAATCCCTCGCAAGGGCCAAGCTCTAGGTTGGGTAACTCCATGGATAGCTCCGGGCCTTCCCCACACGCAAGTGGGTCTCCGGTTAAGCCACTCGTGGCAAAGTCTCTCCTGGATGCTCCCCGCCGTCTTCACTATCAAGCTTCCAGCTGAACCGCCGTGGGCCTTGTTCCCTTCGGTACACGGTGGCGGCCACACCACAAATGTGGTTGGTGTGGTCTCGCAAGACTACAAGCCCTTCCGATGTACAACAACGGTGCACGCAAGCACCGGTAGGTAAGAGGTATGCAAACCTCACTAAGCACTAGGCTTAACACCTAGAGCAAGTGCAAAGTGGTGGTCTAACTAGCCTAAGCACTTTGCAAAGCACCTACAATAATCACCTAGTATAAAACTAAGCACTTTGGTGGCTAGAGCAACTAAATATGTGTCTATGCACTTGGTATACTTCCTTGAGCTCCAACCTTGTGTTTTTGGCTGGCCATGGGGGTATATATAGAGCCCCAAGCGAATAGAGCCGTTGGACACCAAAGATGGACTTTTCTGTGTAGCATCGGACGCTCATGTCGGGAGCATCGGACGCGCGTCCGATGTCACTTTAACGGCTAGTTGCCAGCCTGGCACTGAGTCACATCAGACTCTATAGCGTCCGATGCTTCAACACCTGACGCGTCCGATGTTTTCAGAGCCTCTCTGGAACCTCTCTGCATAGGCATCAGACGCAGGGGTCTTGTAGCATCTGATGTTCATCGATGCGTCTGATGTAATACTGTGCACGATGCACAGTGTTACCGTAGCGTCTGATGGTGCATGATCTTAGCATCTGATGCTTCTGCTGGCGTTGACACAGGCTAGGGTTTACCATCGGTTCGTCCAACGCTTGCGAAGCCAGCTTCTGAGGCAACGTCTGATGTCCCATTCTCTTCGATTCTTTGTGAGTTCTTGCGCCGTCTTGGTTTCAGTCTTGTGCCTTGGACTCTGCCTAATCCTGAGAGTCTTCCACTGAGCTTCAAATGTCTTGCTTGAGGTGTTGATCATCGTATCACCACATCGCCTTAGTCCAAGTCACCTTTTGCACCCTATTGGACTACAAAACAAACACTTCCAAACACATTAGTCCAATTTGGTTATGTTGTTCATCAAACACCAAATCCAAAGTCAAATGGGTCGAGGTCCATTTTCCTTACAATCTCCCCCTTTTTGGTGATTGATGACAACACGACCAAAGCAAGCAAATGAAAAGATAGAAGTTAAAATGCAATCTACTTGCTAGGATGCAATGCAAGGGCAAAATCATATGATGCTAAAAGATACCAAATTGAAAGGCATTGCTATAACTTATCTTGCCCTTGCCATGGGGTCCCTTTGTGATATTATGGATTTAAGTCTCCCCCTAACTCCATAATCCACTTCCTCCCTTTCTCGGACCATCCCAAAGAGATAACCACAAAAATTTTGAATTTTGGTTTGGGTTATTTATTTTGAGTTGGGCTTGCTTTTGATCCTTCAAACTCTCCCCCTTTGGAATCAAACACCGAAAAGGAAGACATTAGTGGCACAAGGGAGGGTCAAATTTTGTGATCCTTTTTATGTGGAGTGAAGTTGATCACAAAATTGGACTCTCACATTATATGGACTAAACTCCCCCTAAGTGTATGCATACATATGGTGTATGGCAAAGTATATGCATAACGGGCAAATTAATGCACAAAGGAGTTTAATCTATATAATGCATGGAGCAAACATATAAAAGTATCAAATTGAGATCAACATAATGATATCGGTTAGGAATACCACATGTAGATACCAATTAGATTATTGCCACACATGATGCTTGTCTCCAGGACTCCATTTTCCTTGCAATGAGACTACTACACACATGATAAACTTGAAAGAGTTGTTAGTCTCAAAGCTTCCAAATTGTAGAGTAAACTCCCCCTAAAAGTGTGCATACAAGTTTGAGATATTTGTAGGAGACATGCACATTGACTTGTAAGGTCAAACTACCATTTTGCAAGTTGACATCACTAGAAATGTGACACCAATTGAAGATGGTAATCGGGGTAGTTTATCTACTATTTGGACTTTGGAACATATAAGATAAATACAAGTAAGAGAAGCTATGTGTTGTGCTCCTAAGCAAATTAAACCATGTAGGTTTGCTCCAAGGATGAGAATGATACCGAGCAAACCTACCATATGATAAGCCTAGTGTATGCATGATAAAAGATTTAAATATGCAAATGCAAACCTAGGCAATGAAAGGAACTAGATGCTAAAAGAAATTGCAAGAATTTAAATCTAGTTACCTAACATGGGAAGGGGAACTTGGGTCCATAGTAGCCACTCACATACTTGGCAATGACATGATCCAATGTGATGCATCCAATGATATGCACCCAACCTTTGTCAAGTCTCCAACTTCCTCGTAGTCCACTTGACTAATCACTTCCCTTTCGGAATCCAAACCTTTTTGGTGCTCTTCATGGTTGAGATAATGTCCTCAGGCACCCAAATGCATTTGGCCCCATTGTTGGCTTACTTGTTTACTTTGATGGCCACCACCTTGTCATTCTTTTTCTTCTTCAAGAGATAGGATGTGGAGGCCTTCTTGTTCACCTTGTTGGTGTAGGTGTTGGAGAGCTTGCTTGTTTGCTTTTTGTTTTTCTCTTTCTTCTTTTCTCCCTCATGCTTCACCTTGCACTCATAAGACTTGTGGCCTTCCTTGTGGCAAACGTAACAAACCACGGTTTGCTCCTCATCAAGCTTCTTCACTCCCTTGACGGTGTTATCTTGATGAGTTTGGGTTTGCTTCATCTTGCCTTTTGCTTGAGTCAAGTCCATGGCAAGGTGAGCCACTTCTTGCTTTAGTAGCGCATTCTCCATTGCAATTTCTTGTGTACATGTTTCTACAATCACATTCTCAACACAAGCTTTTTCACATGGGTGAGTCTAAATCAAGTAAATCAATGCAAGAAGTAGAGGCATCCTTTTTAGGCATATCAAAGATTGATTTTTCAATTTTAGATGCCTCGGTGGGGTTTGCTCCAATGGCTTCTAGATTAGCAACTTTGTTTGTTAGCTCATCACAAAGTTTGCACATGATTTCCATTTTAGCAAGCAAACTTTTGTAAGCATCTTGTGTGCTAGCTAACTTTGCTTTTAGTTTTTCATTTTTCTTAGCAAGATGCTCATCATTATTTGTACTATCAATTATGCTTGCACTAGCTTCTAGTTTTTCAATTTTACTAGATAGCTCAACATTGAGATTAGCAAAAATTTCATTTTGATCAACCAAAGTGTTATATGCTTGTTGAGAACTATCTAGTTTTTCTTTCAAAGCATTTATTTTCTTTTGTTGACTAGTGCAAGCCTTAGCATAGTTGAGATTATCTAGCACAAGTTGATCATAGGAAGGTAACTCATCATCACTATCACTATCACTGTCACTATCACTAAAGATAGAATTCGTGTTACCTCGTGCCATAAGGCACACATGTGAGGAGCTTGATGATGAGTGCTTGCGGCCACACCTCTTGTGTTGAGTTTCATCTTCACTTAAATCATCCCATGTCTTTATGGTTGTGAGGGCTTTGGCCTTGCATCCCTTTTTTTCTTGTCCTTGGGTGTGGGCTTTTGCTTTGAACAATCTTCCACAAAGTGCCCTTTCTTGCCACATCCATAACATCCATTTTTCCTTTGCTCTCTTCTTTGATTGGTGAAGAGGCAATCTTCAATTGTGATGGGCGCACCCTGGACATTGAGCTTGCGGATTATCCTCTTCACTCCTTGCACTAGCTTGATTGTTCTTCTTCATCTAAGGAGGAGTTGGATGAGGTGGAGGCTCGATCATCATCACTTGATTCATCATCATCATTCTCTTCTTCTTCCTCATCTTCACTTGAGGAGCTTGAGCTTGTCTCAATTTGCTTCTTGTCCTTCATCTTCTTGTGCTCATCACATGTGAGAGCTATGCCTTTGCTTGATGAAGTGGTTTCTTCTTGGCCCATCTTGCGTGCCATCTCAAATGCCACCAATTTGCCAATGACAATGGTTGGGGTCATTGTGCTCAAGTCTTCCATGTTGTGGAGGATGGTGATGATGGTTGCATACTTGTTCTTTGGAAGCATGGAGATGATCTTCCTCATAATATCCGCATCACCTAGCTTTGTAATTCCAATAGAATTGAGCTCATTGATAATTAGATTCAAACGAGAATACATATCACGAACAAGCTCATTTTCATTCATTTTAAAAGAATCATAACTTGATTTAGCGAGGTGATGTTTTTGCTCTCTAACATTACTTGTACCATCATGGAGCTCATGGATTTTTAACCAAATTTCATGGGATGTTTGCAGAGTAAAAACTTGGTTAAACACATCCATGCTAAAAGATTCAAACAAGCAATTTTGAGCTCTTGCATTAAGATGAATTTCCTTTTTATCACCCGCAGTTAACTTGTTGGGATTCTTAGGGGATCTCATCCCATCACGGGTGACTCTCCAAACACCTAGATCAACCGCTTCTAGGTAGCAAGCCATTCTAGCACTATAGTAGGGAAAGTTTGTGCCATCAAAGTGCGGAGGCCTAGAGGTATCCATCCCAACCACTCTCAATAGCGTCGGCTCAACGGCGGTGAAGCCAAGGGTCCAAAAATGAGCCAACCGGCTTTGATACCAATTGAAAGGATTGTGACACCTAAGAGGGGGGTGAATTAGGCAACTTAAAACTTTTATTCTAAACTATGGCCTCCAAATTCCACCTAGTCAAAACCTATGCAAAAGATAAACTATTTAATGTGCAACTAAGGTTTTGCTAGGTGTGTTGCTATCTCTACCGCAAAAAGAGTTTTGCAACCTATGAACCTATCAACTAAGCTAGGAAAGGTAAAGCACACAACATGGTAGCAAAGTAAATGCGGAAGCTAAAGAGTGAGGTAGAGATACAAACTCCCGTCGACGATGCCGGTATTTTTACCGAGGTATCAAGAAGCGCGCAAGCTTCCCCTAGTCCTCGTTGGAGTCCCTCGCAAGGAATCCCTCGCAAGGGCCAAGCTCCCGGTCGGGTAACTCCGTGGATAGCTCTGGGCCTTCCCCGCGCGCAAGTGGGTCTCCGGTTAAGCCACTCGTGGCAAAGCCTCTCCCGGATGCTCTCCGCCGTCTTCACTATCAAGCTTCCGGCCGAACCGCCGCGGGCCTTGTTCCCTTCGGTACACGGTGGCGGCCACACCACAAACGCGGTTGGTGTGGTTGTTGACATCTATTAACTATCATTATTTACTGTCAACAAGACTTGAATAAATATCAAAAAGGATTGCCAACTTAGAAATAGGAGGTTTAAACTAACAAATTCCATGAGTTCTGGTGATTCTACATTTTCCAGGGATTAAACAGGAAAACCAACCACATTGCTTCCCCAAGAAGGAACCCGACGCAGATTTCTTCACCGCCACGTCGGGTTATCACTAGAAGACTCCACGAGACACCACGAGACACCACGAGAAGAGGCACCACAGGAGGCTGACCTGTGGGACCGACCAGTCCCACAGGGCCCACCGGTCGGTCGGCCACGGAGGCCCCGTGCTTTCGTCTTCTGCAAGCTACTTCCACCGACCTCCAGGGTGCATCTCGACCGTACCTCAAGTCGGTTTGATCCAACGATCACGATTCCACGCCCAGGGCTATAAAACCAGACCCCTGACCCCCCATCAGATCATCAGGCAGATCAAGATCAGAAGACAAGACAGAAATTAGGGTTTTCTAGAGAGAAGAGTTAGAGCTCTACATCAAGATTAGAGTTTAGTCTAGTTAGATTCAAGTAGAGGCAGGCGACTTCGTCGGCATATCTGGCTAGAAGCTTCGTCTGAGTCTCCGGATCATTGTCGAAGACTCGGTAATTTGTATCTTTATTCGACTTTATGCTATTTTAATATATTTTAGTTTATTCAGTTTTGGAGTTTATTCTAGTTATATATTTAATATAGATCTGATTATGATAAAGTTTATGATCATGTTCGTAAAGTACTTAGCTTTATTTCGGATAGAGTTAAGTGGTCAAACTAGTGTAAACATGGTGTTTAGGCTAAGTTTACCTGCGAATACATCCTATGCTCCGGGTCGAGAGGTAGATCGCAGGATTGACAGTCCTGTTGAGTCCTTTGTAGTCCTCCCTCCGAGTGTAGACCTTAGTAGGACGCGGTTGCAAGTTAGAATTCATTACTTTGTTTTTGATTCTAATTTAGTAATGTCCCTTGGTCATGGATGATAGATTGATTGGCTATAAATGATTATATATTAACTAGAGTAATCACTAGGCTTAGTAAATATGAAGTAACTTAGGATTCGAATCTCTTAATTAATCACCTGACTCTCTGCTTGATCTATGTAGTTCGCTCTATCTCTAGAATTCCTGCTGTTATCATTATCATCATTATTTACCTTTACCTTGTCTTACCCCTGTCTAGGCATATGAGTAGTGAATGAATGAATGAATGATAATCTCTGCTATCTTTGAATTATATTACTAGTTCCCAGCTTCATTACTATCTTCGGAGAAATATAAATAACGATACCTAGATAACCTGGGTTAAATGCTGTTACAACAGGTATATTTATCTGTGCGCTTGTGGATAAATAATTGTTTATATCTTTTGAGCTAATGTCACATATAATTTACATTTCTAGTATCATGTTGGGGATGACAACTTGACATTAAGTGATGCTAGGAGTGTCCTGTACATTTCTGAAGGCTTTTGCTAGAATCAGTTCATTAAAGTTTATTATAAGCAATTGCATTAAGAAGTGTCAACAAGCATTTCTGGCGCCGTTGCCGGGGAGATCTATCTAAGTAACGGAAGCCACCAGGAACTAAACAAAACTTATTAGGAATTTAACAAAGGAGATTATTTATTCATTCATTCATTTGTACCTCTGTCTTGGCAGGCTTACCCTTGCCTTTCTTTGTTTATATCATATACAGGGTAGCACAGGTTCAGTTGTAATCCATCACTTTCAAATCAATAATCAACTTGATCATGTGAAAGATCTACATCAGTATTCAAACCATGGCCAACAAGACTCTGCTCGAGTTCTCTACTCCAAGTATCAGGAACATTCGCACCGGACCTACACTCTAGACAAACAACCTCGAGTTTGAACTCAAGCCAAGTCTTATCAACATGGTGCAAGCTATTACATTTGGTGGAAAGGAAGAAGAAGATGCAACTGCTCATCTACAAGATTTCTTGGAGATTGGAGGCACCATCATCATCAAGGACGTTCCCCAGGACATCATACTTCTTCGTCTTTTTCCCTTCTCATTGAAAGGAAAAGCGAAGCAGTGGTTCTATTCAAACATGGACAACATCAAGACATGGGAGGAGTGTTCAGAGACCTTTCTATCGAGATTTTTCCCAATTAGCAAAGTCAATATCTTAAGGGGAAAGATTTACAACTTTCAGCAGCAAAAAGAAGAAACCATTCCAGAAACATGGGAGCGTTTTCAGGAACAAATCTTAAGATGCCCATATCATGGAATAGAGAACGAATTGCTCATGCAACTGTTTTATCATGGATTATTACCAAGAGCACGAGAGCAACTTGACGCTACTGTTGAAGGATCATTTATGTCACTCACTTTAGGAAAAGCAGAATGTCTAATGGATAAGATAGCTGAGAATCAAAGCTGGAAACAAGTTACTACTCAACGCTGTCACCAAATTGAAGAAGTTCCAGAAGAAGTGTATGCACTATCAACAAAGATGGATGTACTTATGGATCGACTCATTCAGAGAGCCAACTACAAGGAAGAACGTCAAGCTATTCAAGACGCATTTGATGCTCAAACTAGAAGAGGAAAGTATTTGGGGATAGAATTTCCTGAAGATCAGGAAGAAGTTTACAACTCCACCATTCTACACAAGCAAGGATTGCGTCGACAACAACCTTCCAACCCAGATAAGTATACCAGTAATTTCAGTTCTTCCAACTCTAAGCAACCTACTTTAAGAGATTTAATTTTAGAACAAGCCAGGATAAATGATAATATTACTAGAAGACTTGCTTTAAATGATAAAACTCTTGAAAACATAAATGCTAAAATGGATGAATTTTCTTCTGCCATTAAAGATCAACTCAATTATAATAAGAGAATAGAAACTCAAATATCATGATTGGTTGCTATTTTGCCTGTTATCACTAACCATGAGCAGATTAAGGGGATCACCACTAGACATGGGAGAACCACTCGAGATCCGCCATACCCAGAAGGAGCACAAAGAAGACAGACAACACCAGTAACACCGCCAAGGGCAGAAGAAAGAGATGACGAAGTTCAAGAAACTCAAGTACAAAATGAAGAGAGACCGGTAGATTTTCAAGACACCAACATTCTACCATTCCCACACAGAAATCGAAACACAAAGCTAGATGCACAGTTCAGTAAGTTTGTTGAAGTAATTCAGAAACTATATATCAATATTCCTCTGCTAGATGCATTACAGGTACCTACCTATGCCAAGTATGTGAGGGATATACTTAACAACAAACGACCACTACCAACTACTGAAGTAATCGAGCTAACAGAAGAATGTAGTGCGGCCATCCTCAATCAAATACCAGAAAAGAAGAAGGACCCAGGATGCCCCACTATTGAGTGTTCAATTGGAAATCAACGGTTTAGCAATGCACTGTGCGATCTTGGAGCTAGTGTTAGTGTGATGCCCGCATCAGTCTATTATAAGCTCAACCATTCAGCACTTGTGTCAACACCAATGTGTCTTCAGCTAGCTGATCAATCACTCAGATACCCCATAGGAATTGCTGAGAACATCCCAGTCAAGATTAGAGAGTTCTTCGTACCAGTAGACTTCGTGGTACTAGAAATGCACCCAGAATCAAAAGTATCACTCATTCTCGAAAGACCATTTTTGAGCACCGCTAAGGCCCATATTGATGTCGGAGCTGGAGAAATCAAATTCACCATAAATGGAAAGGAAGAAAAGTTCTCATTCAAACCACGGCCCGAACAATGCTCAACTCTAGTAGACCATCAAACTCAAGAAACAAAACTACCATCTCCAGAAGTGGAGACCCATCAAGAAGAATGAAGAAGACTGGAGAGTCCAATTCGGTGAACTTTAAACCCCGAACCTTCGCCGGAGGTAACTCGGTAGTTATCAGCATTTACTTTTTGCACCTTCATTTTCATTTTTCTCATGCATATAAAAAAATATTTTTAAAAAAAATTATTGCATCATAAAATTGGCCCCATGTAATTAATATTTACGAATCCTATAAGTATTATTTACTACGGCAACAAAAACACATAAGAATCTCATCATTAGAATCCTCATTTTCTATAGTTTCATAAAAGCAATTTTCTTTTATACTTGCATTGTACAAATACAGGAGACATACGGACCCACAGACACCTGGGACCCACATCACATCACTTCAAATTATCACATGCACTCACAACCACTCATCTCACCTACCACCACATGCAACCGTCGGCATAAACTCCAAAGAGTGGGAACTTGAGCAAGGTAGGTGAGGGAGCAAGTTGGAGAGAAGTGGGTCCCATGGGGGACCGGTCGGTCCCACCACTAGACCGACCGGCCTCCCCACTCTCCCTCTATAAAATGGCAAGCATCCCTCACACTCCCCACACACTCCACTCTTCAGAAACACCAGCCTCACTTCGAATTTCGAAATTCCAATTTCGAGTTCACTTAGTGCTTCATTTGGGATAGTTTCTGAGTGAGTGAAGATACAAGAGTAGAGAGGAGGAAGCTTTGAGTTAGTAGCTAGTAGAAAAGGGATAGTGGGAGCAAGCAAGAGAAATCATCAAGAGAGGAGAAGTGTTGTCCAATTAGTTAATAAACTAGGAGAAGTTGAAATAAAAATGTCAACTTGAAAAACTGACTCCTGGACTACTGACTTTTGGACCGCTAACTCTCTGACATTTATTCACTCTAACCCTCACTTGTTCCACTAGTCTTGTTTGTGTGTTCTCTTGTTCCTGCAGCAAAAATGAGCAACTTCTTAAAAAAGGCGAAGAACACGCTCACTTTCCGATCAACAAGAAGTCGTTCGCGGGCTGGCTCATCTCAAGGAGGCTCGGACATGGATACGTCATCCCTGCCCCGATCCTCTACCACAAGCCGGTCTGAGCCACGTGATCTTCTTCATGAAAGGCACATCAAGCTCCAAACAGCCTATGAGAAGGACCTATTTAGGCATTACCGCGATAAAGAGTACACTCACACTCCTACCTTCGATTCACAATTTCTTCGAAATACAGGTATGGACTCTGAGTTCGATCTAGTTTTTCATAACATTGGGTGGGAGAACACTTGGGAGCTCTCCGAAGAAGGTTGTAGATTGCTCACTCTAGAATTTCTTTGCACTCTTTCTTCGGATGACACGTATGTCTATTTTAGGTTGTACAACGAACCTTTCACTCTCACTTGGAAGCAGTTCAGCCTAAATCTGGGCTTTCCTGAAGCCTGCACTGTAGATTTAGATGTAGCCTTAAGAAACTTTGACAGAAATAGCTTTTGGGAGGACATCACTGGTAAGAGAACAGACCATCACCCTTGCACCAATGATATACACAACCCCACATTAAGGGTGATGCATAAGTGGCTAGGCTTTACTCTCTTTCCTAGACAAGAAGGTCGTATTGTTAGAACTGAGGAGTTAAAAATTATGTATGCTATGGTTAAGAAGACTAAAATTTCACCTGTAAAACTCCTGGTAGAATACTGGCCTTATATTCATACTCTACAAGGCCCTATATCCATCACTTCTTGGGTTACTCGTCTTGCTGGAAATCTAAACTTGAATGGAAATATTTTGTACATCTCCACTCCACGACCAGTCGTAGTTTTCTACTTTTTCAGCCAAGCACATCTTATTAAGAAGAGAAATAACAAATTCTATATGCAATATAAAGGTTATACAAATGAATATGAGTTGCCAAACAGATCACTTGGTCTGTATGTCGTGGAAACCTTTTTGCTTAACCTGCAGAGACCTGGCGCGGGAGTAGGAAGAAGCCCCTCCGCAAGATTCACTAGAAATGTTGCCCCGAGATATCAAGGAGAAGACGCTACACCAGCCGGACCAGCCTATACTCACTATCAAGGATTCGAACGAGCTGGACCATCCTCATCACAACATCAAGCCTAGGAAGATGCCACTACCTATGAGCCACATACACCACAAGATTCATGGGGGCAAGGAAATTTTCGCAACTACACTCCACCTAATCGCGAAGAGGATACGATGTATGACTTCCAGGGAGGACGAATGTCTTTCTCTGGGAGAGGTGTTCATGACGCCACTCATTATCCACACTCTTACCATGCCACTCATGGTTACCCAGAATACCAGCCACACCACCAGTTTCCATACCAAAGAAATCCCTACTTTCAGGGCATCGACACTCGTCTTACTCATCTTGAGACGGGTCAAGAAGATATGCGCCACACTCTTGAAGAAATACATCATCAAGGCGCTCAGACGAACCAGAATTTCTACTATCTCTTCGGGCACATGGGAATCAATCCACCTCAGCCACCACCACCGTACGAATAAAACTAGCTTGGGGGAGGACCCTCTATTCCCGAGGTAAGTATGTTGTACCCCTCTTTTTACTTTTTGTTTATATTTAGTATTGTTAGCTAGTATTTGTTTAGTATTCAAATAAAATAATCTTGATGTAGAATATATATGTTAAAAAAACTGCTTAATATAGCTTCAACTGCAACATGTTTTCTTCCAAGTTCTTAATTGAAAAATCTTATAATCTTAACCAAGAGTTTGGATAGTTGGGAATTAGAGATGAAAAAGTCTAAGCTACTATTTATCTTGTTCTTAGTTTCAATGAATCTCTGGAATTTTAATTTTGAAAACTTCAAACATATGATGAGAACTTGTATGACATAAGCCTGATAATAAATGATTCATACTTTAAGGTTGCCTGCTCTGTTTAAGTTTTTAGCTATGGTAGAGAGGTTTATCATGCTCTAAAGATCAAGTTTCTATAAAAGTAAAAGATTCACTCTTCCGAAGTAGTATTGTGTTAGAGGCATGGGCTATGCAAAAATATGTTAAGGAGGAAAGAAAAAGGGACAAGTGTCCGACTACCTCAAATATGAAAGGAAAAGAAAAATGTGTGATAAAAATATGAAAGGAAAAAGAATGATAGCCCATGGTTCCTCTAATTACAATATGCCAGTAAGAGTTGACAATTTCAAAAAGTTAAAAATACTTGATCTAAGAGTATGACATTTCTCTCCCTAAGCTCAGAACTTCGACTTAGTAAGGTATGTTTTTAATCTTCAAATATATATACAATTTGAAAAATGTCATACAGAGGTTCTCTGAGCTTTTACTATAAAAACCTTGCAAAACTCCGGAGTAAAGTTGAAATAAAGAATTTGAGACATAGTGCTTGACTTGATTACTTCTAACTTCCAATTATTCTGAACTAAGGTAAAAGATTGGCAAAAGGAACATGTGAAGATTCTTCCAAATTCTTTTTCAAGAAAATTTTCAGTTGATGGCTTTTGTGTTAAAGTAGTTTACAGTTTTACTCTCAGAACCCTATGTTTGCTAAGGGACTAGCAAAGGTTTAGCTTGGGGGAGTTTGTTGACATCTATTAACTATCATTATTTACTGTCAACAAGACTTGAATAAATATCAAAAAGGATTGCCAACTTAGAAATAGGAGGTTTAAACTAACAAATTCCATGAGTTCTGGTGATTCTACATTTTCCAGGGATTAAACAGGAAAACCAACCACATTGCTTCCCCAAGAAGGAACCCGACGCAGATTTCTTCACCGCCACGTCGGGTTATCACTAGAAGACTCCACGAGACACCACGAGACACCACGAGAAGAGGCACCACAGGAGGCTGACCTGTGGGACCGACCGGTCCCACAGGGCCCACCGGTCGGTCGGCCACGGAGGCCCGCGCTTTCGTCTTCTGCAAGCTACTTCCACCGACCTCCAGGATGCATCTCGACCGTATCTCAAGTCGGTTTGATCCAACGATCACGATTCCATGCCCAGGGCTATAAAACCAGACCCCTGACCCCCCATCAGATCATCAGGCAGATCAAGATCAGAAGACAAGACAGAAATTAGGGTTTTCTAGAGAGAAGAGTTAGAGCTCTACATCAAGATTAGAGTTTAGTCTAGTTAGATTCAAGTAGAGGCAGGCGACTTCGTTGGCATATCTGGCTAGAAGCTTCGTCTGAGTCTCCGGATCATTGTCGAAGACTCGGTAATTTGTATCTTTATTCGAATTTATGCTATTTTAATATATTTCAGTTTATTCAGTTTTGGAGTTTATTCTAGTTATATATTTAATATAGATCTGGTTATGATAAAGTTTATGATCATGTTCGTAAAGTACTTAGCTTTATTCCGGATAGAGTTAAGTGGTCAAACTAGTGTAAACATGGTGTTTAGGCTAAGTTTACCTGCGAATACATCCTATGCTCCGGGTCGAGAGGTAGATCGCAGGATTGACAGTCCTGTTGAGTCCTTTGTAGTCCTCCCTCCGAGTGTAGACCTTAGTAGGACGCGGTTGCAAGTTAGAATTCATTACTTTGTTTTTGATTCTAATTTAGTAATGTCCCTTGGTCATGGATGATAGATTGATTGGCTATAAATGATTATATATTAACTAGAGTAATCACTAGGCTTAGTAAATATGAAGTAACTTAGGATTCGAATCTCTTAATTAATCACCTGACTCTCTGCTTGATCTATGTAGTTCGCTCTATGTCTAGAATTCCCGTTGTTATCATTATCATCATTATTTACCTTTACCTTGTCTTACCCCTGTCTAGGCATATGAGTAGTGAATGAATGAATGAATGATAATCTCTTCTATCTTTGAATTATATTACTAGTTCCTAGCTTCATTACTATCTTCGGAGAAATATAAATAACGATACCTAGATAACCTGGGTAAAATGTTGCTACAACAGGTATATTTATCTGTGCACTTGCGGATAAATAATTGTTTATATCTTTTGAGCTAGTGTCACATATAATTTACATTTCTAGTATCATGTTGGGGATGACAACTTGACATTAAGTGATGATAGGAGTGTCCTGTACATTTCTGAAGGCTTTTGCTAGAATTAGTTCATTAAAGTTTATTATAAGCAATTGCATTAAGAAGTGTCAACAGTGGTCTCACAAGACTACAAGCCCTTCCGATGTACAACAACGGTGCGCGCAAGCACCGCTAGGTAAGAGGTATGCAAACCTCACTAAGCACTAGGCCTAACACCTAGAGCAAGTGCAAAGTGGTGGTCTAACTAGCCTAAGCACTTCGCAAAGCACCTACACTAATCACCTAGTATATCACTAAGCACTTTGGTGGCTAGAGCAACTAAATATGTGTCTATGCACCTGGTATACTTCCTTGAGCTCCAACTTTGTGTTTTTGGCCAGCCATGGGGGTATATATAGAGCCCCAAGAGAATAGAGACGTTGGACACCAAAGATAGATTTTTTCTGCGTAGCATCGGACACTCCTGTCGGGAGCATCGGATGCGTGTCCGATGTCACTTTAACGGCTAGTTGCTAGCCTGGCACTGAGTCACATCGGACTCTGCAGCGTTCGATGCTTCAACACCTGACGCGTCCGATGTCTTCAGAGCCTCTCTGCATAGGCATCGGATGTTGGGGTCCTGTAGCGTTCGATGTTCATCGATGCGTCTGATGTAATACTGTGCACGATGCACAGTGTTACCATAGCGTCCGATGGTGCACAGTCTCAGCGTTTGATGCTTCTGCTGTCGGTGACACAGGCTAGGGTTTGCCATCGGTGCGTCCAACGCTTGCGAAGCTAGCGTCCGATGTCCCATTCTCTTCGATTATTTGTGAGTTCTTGCGTCATCTTGGTTCCAGTCTTGTGCCTTGGACTTTGCTTGATCTTGAGAGTATTCTACTGAGCTTCAAATGTTTTGCTTGAGGTGTTGATCATCGGATCACCACATCGCCTTAGTCCAACTCACCTTTTGCACCCTATTGGACTACAAAACAAACACTTGCAAACACATTAGTCCAATTTGGTTATGTTATTCATCAATATAGATGGGCAACGGGCCGTGTCGGGCCGGGCCGGCCTGATAGAGGTTAGGCCTACAAGGCCCACCGTGCCTGTGCCTATGAGGCCCATGGGCCTGGCCTATGGCCCAGGCATGGCCCAATGAGAGGACGGGCCGGCCCAAAGGCCTGTCGGGCCCACCAGGCCCGCCATAGCCACCGGTGAAACTAGGATTAATATATGTGTATATATATTTTTTATATTTATAAATATATATTTATATTTATTTATATTTACTTATACATATTTATATGCATTTATATATATTTATGTAATTATATATTTATATTTATATATAATTGTATATGTATCGGGCCGTGCCGGGCCGGCCCGCCGTGCCCAGGTTCTGGCTGAGGCACGCCCCTAGGGGCGGGTCAGGGCTGGCCCGGGCCTGCTAGCCACTGGGTCGGGCCATGCCTCGGGCCGGACCAAAATGTCGGGCTTCGTGCCGGGCTCACGGGCCCGGGTTGCATGCCCATCTATATTCAACAAACACCAAAATTCAAAGTCAAATGAGTCGAGGTCCATTTTCCTTACAGCGGCGGCCCATCGCCACGAATTACTGGCCGTCCAGGAGCAGAAGGCGTAGAGGACGCAAGACATAGCTCACTTCTTTGGGAGCCTGAACCTCTCGGGTATTGTCGTGCCTCCCTCGCCTTTCACTCCTTTTGTGCCTCCTGGTACTCCGACAGGAACTCTGGTGAGTATATATGGTTGTTTATTACTTTAACTTCTGCGACCGTCCTTTAGGTACTAACAAATTTGTTTCTCCTTTGTGCACTCACAGTCGGAGGGTTCGACGCCGACTCTTCAAGGTGGTCCTTCGCCACAGCCCGAGAGGCCCCTTGCTGGTGGCCCTCCTCCACAGTCTGGGTGGCCCGTCGGTGGCCCTCCTCCGCACTACAGGTGGCCAGGTCACCTTCCTTCGCAGTCCGGGTACTCCGGGTGGCCAACTGGTCCTCCGTCGCCTGCGTGGCAAGGTGGTCCTTCGCCCGGGTCGCATAGTTGGCAACCGTGGAAATGTGGGAGTTCTTCACACTCTGAGGACCAAGGTGAGCAGTGATGGGTCGGTCATATGTGTTGGACTTGGACTTGATGGATCAACACAATTGTGGTGGATGGACAGATGAACTTGTGATGGATGGACGGATGAACATGTGATGGATTTATGTTATATTTTGTGCGGATTATGGATATTTATGTGATATGGATATGATATATATTGTGTTTTGTGTGATGGAATATGGATATGTGATATATATTGTGTTTTCTGTAAAAGAAAGTAAAAAAAATAGATTTTTCCTAGCTTTGTCAAGTGCCACACTTGACAAAGGTGACATGACACTCGACAAAGCTGGGTAAAATAACCCCAGCTTGGCCTCTTTGCCGAGTGCCGAGCACTTGACACTCGACAAAGAAGGGTTCTTTGCCGAGTGCCAGTCCACGTGGCACTCGGCAAAGACGCCCTCTTTGCCGAGTGCCGGCTGTAGCACTTGGTAAAGATTATTTTCAAAAAAAAAGATTTCTTTGTCGAGTGCCGGTCCACGTCAGCACTCGGCAAAGAAGTCATCAGCTGACGGTCGCCTTTTTCTTTGCCGAGTGGGGACCGAGTACTCGGTTAAGACTTTGTCGAGTGCCTCATAAATGGCACTCGACAAAGAAATCTTTGCCGTTAGTTTCTTTGCCGAGTGCCCTTTACCGAGTGCAGCACTTAGCAAAGCCTTCACCGAGTGTGAGAGGCTCTTCATCGAGTGCTAGCAAGTTGCACCCTGTAGTGCGTGGGCCATACAATGCAACACGTCTTTTTAACGTAGTAGTAGTAGTAGTAATTTTTTATTGTAAAATAGAATGACAGACAGAACATGAAGAGTATACCATTGTGCACACGCAAAGTAGGATGGGCTGACTAAGTTGTACAAAAAAAACAATCAGGAAACACAACAAAAAACATCAGAACGCAACACTAGTTAGTCTGATTGGATAGAAGTGGGCTTTCTTTGCAGTCACGGCTAGGATGAGGCATCAGCTTCCACTGTACTAGCAAGATAACCTTACACACTACCACACCAGTTCAACATAACAAGCACATCACATTATACCAGTCGATGCACACGCTAGCTACTACTTGTGCCCAACATCTTGGTTGCACCAAGAGTAATTACATCTCCGTCTCCACCATTGATGTGTGGAGCAAAAGTGATGATTCTTTCACAATCAGCATCACCAGTCTGGGCCACGACAGTCACAAGCAGCATCTCCTCTAGGGAGACAGATACAACGGATCACAAAAGTTGGATAACACCGGTGCTGTTGTTTATCACACTAGCCATTTTGCTATCATGAAGCACAAGATGATGATTAGGGACCCATGTGGTGCAAGCAGTAATTTCTCCATAAAATTCTCCCCTCAGAACTTCAACAACAATGGTAGCCTCCACTGCATTTTTCACAACTGCATACATCTCCATGGTAATGAGCCTAGTAGCAAGATCATCGCTGTCAACCTCGCATCTGTCCAAATATCGATTTGCTATGCCCCTGATAGTCAAGCATTCTTTACTAAGTTCTTTCTCTTCCTGCACCTGATGATCCTTGATCATCAAATCAAACTCAACATGTACATCATCTAGTAAAAAGAGTCCTCGTTTTGGGCCAGTAAAGATCAATGATTCATTCTATGTATTAGTTAAAACATGATATGTTAGTGATATATATTTGTCCAATACAAATAAAACCACACTAAATTTAAAGGCAAGCAATAGCTGAATTGTTGCCATAATATGTCATTGCCAATAGTCCAGCGATTTGTCTGTACACGTGCATGACAGAATTGATAAACAAGCAAGATAAAAAAATGATTTTATCAACTACTATAAACCCAAAGAATGCTTGTCTAAAAGAAACATTAAAAACAAAGAGTGCCCTTTATTAAGGCTACAATAGAACAAGAATATGCTTTGTTTTGAACAGGTGCCCTTTATTAAGGCTACACCATGGTCATCTGGCATTATGCTAACTGATCACCAACATAAACTTCAGAACAAGAGGATGCCTAGCACCTAGGAGGCTGCATATGTTTAATGATGACTACTAGGGATAACAGCACAAAAATAGCAGAAGTATGAACATATTGGAGCGGTTTTCTTTATATTAGGCAAGAAGGGAGTGCCTAATCCTACTTACCTTTGAGTTGTTGGATTGACAATTATCTTTCTCGCGATGGAAGAGGTAAATACACTTGTAATCAATGTTGTCTCTGAAAATTACAGTGACATACACATCAACTAGTGTTGGTGGGCGCGCCTTTGCGCGCCCGTTGCTTTTCCCGAGCGTTTATTTATATGTTTTTTTTCCTTGCTAAAAAGATTGTAGCTGTATATGAGTTTATAGCAAAGAAAATTTGATGGATTAATAGTACTGGTTTACATATATATTACAAGACATACATATTCAGCATACATATTATAAGATTTATAGGTTACAGAACATGGAGTAATTTTTCGCTGATAGTACTTCAGGGCTTAGGGGGTGTTCAAAAAGTGGTTAAGCACCACTTCTAGGATAGTAATTATACATATATTTACATTTATAGCTAGTTGCTGAGGAAGTACAATCAGCCTTATGTAGTAGTGGTGGGCTAGTCTTGTCTATGTTGATGTTTGACTCCAATCCGATTCCCATCCATGGCTTTCGTCGTCTGAATTGTCTTGAATATAGGTGTCAGAGGAATCTGCATCTATATTGCATACACAATAAAGTGGAATTAGGATTCTTGGTTTCTTGTTTTTAGAACTTTTCTATTATTTTGGTTTGTTTCTTTGTGATTTTTTTTGTCTGATATAGTATTGGGTACAGCTGTATGAAGGGAGAAAGTGTGCACTTACAATGTCGTTTGGAAGTTGCTTCATCTTCTGAAGGAGGTATCGCTAGATTTCGACGTTCAGATGGTTTAGGCCCGAATTTTCTGCAAAAAAAATTATATAGTATATGACTATTTAGTATTGTTAGATTTGTTTTCACAGATATTAAGGAAATAGTGTGTACATCCATAGCATGATATTCGAGACATTGTTGGAGTGTTTCTGCCTAGCATTTCCTCTGTATAGGTTTCTAGGTCTAGACGCTAAATGTGGACAGTATCCTTTTCACGTGCGGAGTTTCTAAGACCTATGTGGACTATTTTTGGGACACGACTGAGCATGCCAAAGGCTGTAATGCGGTGCTGGAGTGTTGCAGGTAGGAACTCAAAAACTTTTTAATTTTTTTTTCCCTTCTCCAAAAGACAGGTCCACTCTCCAGAGAGCTGCAAGGAACGTGATTGTCCTTTGAATGTATTTCGCACAAAATTGACAATAGTAAAGAAATCAATTGACCGAATTAAGCCAAAGAAGTCAATAAATTTAAAGTACAAGCAAATATTACTTTTATTATTACCTGGAAATGAGTAGAGGATAGACAAGCCGATGCAAACAGCAGTGCAATATAGAAGGAGCAAGAAGCACAACAATAAGCTTCTCTTGAACAGAGCAGTCCAGCTGAATTGAGTAAACAAATATATTTTCAGAGGTGTTGAACTGTTTGACTACAAACAATTAATTTTAAAAAAATTAACATCTCTTTTTTTGGAAATATATATAAAGGAACTTAATAAGGCCACAAGCCTATACATAGATGACGCAAACAACAGCACAATATAACAGCAGCAAGAACAGAACAATAATTTTCTCGTAAACAGAGCAGTTCAGTTAAATGGGCTAAATAAATATATCTTCACAGTTGCTGAACTGTTTTAATACAAACAATTGATTTTAAAAAAGAATTAACTTTTCTCTTTTGAAAATGTATATAAAGAAACTTAATAAGCCCACAATCCTATGCACAAATGATGCAAACATCAGTGCAATATAGTAGCAGCAGGAAACACAGCAATAATCTTTTCTTAACCAGAGCAGTCCAGTTGAGTTGGCTAAATAAATATATCTTCAGAACTGCTGAACTGTTTTACCACAAACAATTAATTTTAAGAAAAAATTAGCATGTGTACTTTGCAAACGTATGTAAACAAACTTAGTAAGGCCACAATCCTATACACAGATGCAGGAACTCTAAACAAAATGAACGTATGTAAAGAAACTTAGTAAGCCCACAATCCTATACACAGATGCAGGAACTCTAAACAAAATGAACGTATGTAAAGAAACTTAGTAAGCCCACAATCCTATACACGGATGCAGGAACTCTAAACAAACTGAAACTGTGCTGATAGCATACCTCACGAACAAGGCAGGTGTTAATGTGAAGCAGACAACAACTAAAGGAGACAAAACCACACTCGATCCTTTTACTGGAAATAATGAATTACACAACAATTAGAAAGCACAGGCCGTTTACTGAAGTAGGTAATAAACTAATACTACATGAACAGCCTGTCACTTTTAAAAAAAACTAAATTACAAGGTAGAGCACAAATCGGCTAATAATCAATGGACACCTAACAACTACCAAGGGAGATAAGCAACTCATACAACATCAGTACTCTTTCAGAGTTCATCAACACACTGTCCACATGTACTGTTCTGCGTGCTATACCCAAAAATTAACTGAATTCGAAGGCAACGCACAGAATTGCCAACCACTTACTGCGGACAACGAAATAACATAACAATTTTTAAAAAAGGCAGATACTGAGGAGGCCAGTTAGAGCCGAAACTTTTCTGAATGCATTCGATAGCATGCTGTTAAAACAGCTGGGTCGGTAAGCAGGAAGCACCTAACAACAGTGTCAGCAGATTCATGGCAATACGTAGCCAACGAGAACAGTACAACCTAATTTAGGAATCGACAATACATAGCCAACGAGAACAGTACAAGATAATTTAGGAATCGGTCCAGGAACTAATCTGGAGTGACTGAGACCTAAATGAAGGCACCAAAAGAAAAGGAAACAACACAAAAGAAGGGAAATCAGATCCGCGAAAGAACGTGAATGTAATATACCTTCACAATGAAGCTGTGAAGACGTTACAAAGGCGAGGCGGCCCTCTGAAAGCCTCAACCAAAACAGTGCCGCGGACACAGCACCGAACTTGGGAGCCCCCTCCGAGAAGGCCGACCGCCTGCCAGAACACCTTCGAACACGCGAAGACCTAAGAACACTCAATCCGGCGGCGGAAATCTGAGCCCCCTCCGAGAAGGCCGGCGGCCTGCGAGCACACCTTTGAACGCTCGAAGCCCTGAGAGGACTCAATCCGGCAGCGGAAATCAGAGCATAGAGATCACAGTTGTGGCCACGGCGGCGGCATAGCTTGTTGAAGAAGGCCAGAGAAAATAGTGGGAAGCGGCGGAGGACGTCGGCGACGAAAAACAGCGGAGAAACGACGTCGCGGAAATGGCGACGAAACGGGAAGCAGCGGAGGACACGGCGGCGAAATCAGCAGAGACTCAGCAGAGAAAAGTAGCGGACAAGCAACGGGGCGGAAATGGCGAAGAAGTCGATTGGGGAGAAGCCGAGGCAGATGCGCACAAAAAGAAATAGGCAGAAGTAGATCGGGGAGAAGCCGAGGTAAGGGAAAAGGAAACTTGAGCCGCCTCTGCGAAGAACAATGCGGACGAAGCTGATATTAGGAATGATTCTGAAGAAGTTGCTATATGAATCAGAAGCCGCGAAGACATCCGACGAAATCATAACGGTGCAAATCAGGATCGGACGGTCTGCAAGTTTTTCAGTGACGTGGCCGGTGCGGCCGGCGGAGGAGCAGGTCTCCTTTGTGTGGGTTAATGGGGAAACTGACATCGGGATGCTATCTTCACGGATAGAATGTTCACTGCAGCACTCTTCCAGTGCTCATCACCCTCATTGTAGATTATATTGGTCATTTGCTCGTGACCTCACGGTATCTCAAATAGATGAACTCTGCTTGATCCAATAGCTCAAATAGATGGAAGTATCTGAATCTGGTTAGCTTTATTAACTACTTTTTTTTCATTCTTCTTTCTGAAATCTGAATGGCAGAATGTGCAAAGTCTGTCCTGTGCACGCTGTATCAGCGACAGATCGTCGTATGGCTTTTTTTAAGCCACGCTGCTGCCAAAACTGGTGGCAACTGGCCATATTCCAAGTCTGATCTGTGGACCTAAATGAATAATTGATCCTGTCATGTGCTGAATGTTGGATAAAAATGGGCTTCAATCTGGTGTCAGCTTCCATTGCACAGGCTAGGATTGTTGGCCAGGTAACACGATAGAAGTCTGGATTTGAAATGTGAGAGTACAATTTGGCCTTAGCCGCTTATTGCCATTATATAGGAAAAGCATACTTGAGATACAAGAAAGCTCCTTACCTGATGCAGCATATTCTAACCACAAAAGTGGATGCTGAGCATATCCTAGATGCTAAACTAGCAGCTGAGTTACAGCTTAACAGAAACAGTAAATAGATAGATAAATAGATAGATAACTAGATACATAGAGAAGCACTAGGATTAACTCTCAAAGATAACCTCACACACTACTACACTAGTTCAACATAACAAGCACATCACAAATTCACAATACCAGTCGATAAACACACTACAACGAACTTGTGCCCAAACATATAGTTTATTATAAATAGGACTAGTAAAGCTCAAAGCTACAAACTATTGACGAATAAGAGACCAAGCAACCTTCACCAACAACTTTGTTACACCAACAGTAATCACATCTCCATCTCCACCACTGACATGTGGGGTAAAAGTGATGGTTCTTTCACATTCAGCATCACCAGTCTGGGCCACGATAGTCACTAACAGCATCTCCTGCAGAGAGACAGAGACAATGGATCTCAAAAGTTGGATAACACCTTTACCAGTGCTGCTGTCCTTGTTCATCACACCAGCCAGTTTGCTATCATGAAGCACAAGATGATTAGGGACCCCGGTGGTGCAAGCAACGATTTTTCCATAAAATTCTCCCCTCAAGACTTCAACTGCAATGGTAGCCTCCACTGCATTGTTCACAACTGCATACATCACCTCCATGGTACTGAGCCTGGTAGCAAGATTTTCACTTTCAACCTCGCATTTGTCCAAATATCGGCTTGGTATGCCCCTGATATTAAAGAATCCTTTACTAAGTTCTTTCACCTCCTGCAGTTGGCGATCCTTGATCTTCAAATCAATCTCAACGTATACATCATCTAGTAAAAGGAGTCCTCGTTTCGGGCCAGTCAAGATCAATGATTCATCCTATGGAAAAGTTTACATGATATATTAGTCATATATTTATCCAATACAAATCCAAGCACACTAAGTTTCAGGAATGCATAGATGAACTGTTGCCATAATATAATATATGACATAAATTGTGAATAGTCAATAGTCAGTCAGAGATTTGCTTGTACAAGTGTATGGTGGTATCAGTACAGTTTGGATGATCTACGGCTAGTTACTAATATGGCCTGTGAGGTATGCTTGTAAACTTAAACCTTTTAGCAACATACACATTCATGGCCTGTTTGGATGCGCTAGGGCTAATTTTTAGCTAGCTAGAAATTAGCTCTGGTATCTAAACAGGCCCTCAGAACAAGAGGATGCCTAGCATCTAAAAGACATGTTTAATGATGACTACTAAAGATAACAGTACGAAAAATAGAAATTTACTGCAGACAAGTATGAACATAGATTTTTTTTCTCTAGGCAAGGGAGTTCCTAATCCTACTTACCTTTGAGTTGATGGGTTGACAATTATCTTTCTCGCGATGAAAGAGGTAAACACACTTGTAATCAATGCTGTCTCTGAAAATTACAGTGCCGTACACATCAATGGGGAACCCGACATCCGATGATGCTATCTTCACAGACAGAATGTTCACTGCAGTTCTCTTCCGGTGCTTATCACCCTTATTGTAGATTATATTGGTGTATCTCATTGGTTCAAGGGGCGCTGTGATGCGGAAAAGGAAAAAAATAGCTTATTAGATTCATGTTTACACTTTGGAACAAATGTTGATACTGAAGTAGAGTAGTAGACAACTAAACATGCATAAGAACCACGGCCGACGCTTTGACAGACCACAGATGGATAACAGACATCATCAAGCATAGCATGAACCAGCTGATCATCACATAATTCCTGGCCTTAGGGACAAGATAGAGAACGTTTAACTGCTTGAATCGCAACCAGACAATATTACATGGCTACACACACCGGATGGTAACTACTCGGCAAAATCTGAACTATAAGTTGCAATTCGAAGTGGTTACCAAAAGCATGATGGCACAGACAGTCAGGGGAACAAAAGCACCACCAAAATGCAAAGTTTTCCTGTGGCTAATGCTACTGAACAGGATATTGACTGCGACAAGGCTGCAACTAACGAGCTGTTTGGTACATCCACCAGTAACGCAAACGTAAATGATATCAGTTCAAACCATCCGTTTTCCAATAACGTCCCCAAGTATAATTTGTTTACGATAGCGTTACGGAACTGATAACCAAACAGTTCGTAAGAGGATGGGCTAATAAAGGGAGGATGTGGCAACCTGGATTAGAACACCAGCGCTGATACCTGGTGACCGGATGAAAACACAACCATAGAACAATGGTTTCTTGACATGGGGGTTGGCAGACAGGCATTGGCAAAACTAGGTATAGATCACTCTAACAGCTTGGGGAATCCGGAGGGAGAGAAACAATAGGATCTTCAAAGGAAAATCTCAGACGTCACAGCAGGATCTTGCAAGCATTCAGGATGAGGCAAAGACATACGATGGGAACAAGGGGCTGGAGCTGATCATACCTGGGAGCCTACAACAACAAGCGTGAAAAAGACGAGAAAATTGCTATTATATGACTCGAATCGTGTGGCTTCGCTATTCTATAACTCATAATGCTGACTTCGCTAAAATATGACTCCAATCGTGTGGACTTCGTAATACTTATGATTTTGATTCTTTTAATCTCTTTTTTTCATCTAAATACATGTATTTGTTCCTAAAGTGTCCCTTTTACCCTTCAGTATTTTCACCATGATTGTTGCCTCGGTTACGGAAAAAAAAAGTCGCTGTTGGCTGGCTGGTCCGCTGCCTTTGGCTGCTGGCCGTGGCAATGCCTTCTAAGAGCAACTCCAAGAGACTCTTTATATCATTCCTAAATGTTAGGAATAGAGATTTCGATGAAAAACAACCCTCCAACAGCTTCTCTAAATGGTTATCTAAATATGGCTGTTTTCTATTCCGGATTTTTCGCTAGCTATTAATAGAAGACGAGAATAGCTCTCTAGAGTGCATATGAGATATAGAAAAGCTGTTGGAAAGTGAGAAGATATAGAAAACGATTTTTATGGCAATGACTCTCTAAATGATGATTTAAAGAATGAGATTTGGAAAGACTCTTGGAGATGCTCTAACGTAAAGGTCGTTTGTATAGGCCATGAAAATAGGCTGAAGTAAATCCAGGGGTGGCATGGTCTCAGCATTTGCTGATCAAAGTGCAAAATCGATATCGAAGCTTGCGCAAACCATGATGTACTCTCTTATATCTTATCAATGATGAAAGCCTAGCAGATCTTTCAGGGAAAAAAATAGGCATGCATAGTTTTTTTTCCCAACTAAAAACGTTTTGACACTAGCTAACTGGAGCTGAAATTGAAACTAATTGTCAGCAACACAACCAAGCAGGTTTATTTTTCTATTCAGGAAAAAGAAAAACACCTGTGCAGAGTGAATGAATCCAGCAGGATAATAATTTTATGATGAATTAATTAAAGTTGTACGGCTGGCAAACAAGGTAGATGCATGCTAGGAATACAAGATTGATTTACTTACACTCCTCGTCGAGGTCGAATTCGGACAAGAAGAAGGGAAATCGGGTGTAGTATTTGCCATCCTGCTTCGGATCGTAGTCTGTGATCTTTGCCATGGCGGCCTTTTTGGCGTTCTTCCTGGCGATGGCCGCCTGGACGCGCTGCTCCGCCTTCTGCGCCTCCTCCTGTTCTCTCCGTACTCGCCTCTCATGATCAGCCACCGCCTCCGCCTCGTCGAAGAAGAAAGGTTCCAAGTCCCCCCAGACCTCGCCGACGTCGTACCCCATGCCGCTGCCGCCCGCCGCCACAGACACGCCGCCGCCGCCTTCTGCCATGAACACGCCGCCGCCAAAGGATGTGGAACGTATCCGATCCGGGTTCGCGATCGGCCTATTTTTATCTTTATTTAGAAAATGGAGGCCCCCTCTTATGACGGCTGAGAGCAACTCCAGCACTGCCCCTTAAAAAATAGGGTCCTATTTTTTTGTTTGAGTGTTTTTCCTATTTTTAAGGGCTGAGAACATCGGCATCACGTGTGCCGATTTGTTAAGAGCCAGCCCAGTCCCTTGTAGGCCCACAGGATATTGACGAGCTTCTGTCTTCCGGTAGGGTTTTTTTTTTCTAACTAATCTATACTTAAAATAACTAGTGAACATGCACGTCCGGCACGCACGTGTGTATAAAAAATTTCATATTAATAAAGGAATGATAACATGAACCTTGCAACAAATATTAAAACTAACAAATATTATTAAGCCATAATTCTATTAGTGGTCTAATCATGGTATAATGTATGATCAAAATTAACATAAAACTTCTAAGATGCACTACTCAACAGCAAAACCAGCCACAGACAAGAGCATGGCTCTCTGCAACATACCATATATGCACAATTCAAACTATCAGTGCTAATTAGTTGCAAGTAAACCATATGTAGCAAACAACTGCAAGCAAATGTATCATATGGTGATCATACTTGGTATTATGATTACTTATTTACTTAACTGATATTTTTTTCTTGTAAAACAGTGGCTTCGATAGTTCTGCACACAATGCAAGCCAACACCTAGCTCTCTTTCTTTTTGTTAATTATAAGAATTTAAGAAGTGCTCCTCACATATCGTTCTTTTTTTTAAGAAAAACAAGTTAGCCAGAATCACTTCAGAATGCATGCCGACCCTAAGCAGGCTCATCCCATGCCGCCGAGGAAAGCGCCACCGCTCAAGGACCCATTGTTTGGGTGCATCTGCTGCAGCCAGCCAACCACCCGTCCCTCGTATGGCCACATATATGGCACTCTGAGCGGTGCATGTTAGTACGCTAAACAAGCAGCCATGGACGGTAAACAAGCAGCCATGGACGTATATAGTAAAATCACCGAACATGAACATAAACATGAGACGTGTTAGTACGGTAAACAAGCAGCCATGGACGTGCTACACGAACGTATCTATGAAAAAAATCATAAACATGAGAAGAACAGTAATATCATCTTTTTACATCGCTATATCATAATTATCCTTCTCCATATTATGTTCATCATCATACGTATATAGTAAAACCCATCATATTATGAGACCTTTTATTGGGAGGAAGAAGTACAAAAGTACCTAATGGAGGTGTAGTTTGCTTGCGTGAACAGTGTCGGCGGCAATAGCCGATGTGTATCGATCATTTCTTCCCCTCTCAAGAGCTGGTGCATACCAGTCCATTGCCATGAGCATGAACTTTGTCGCGACAAGTAGAAAATGCAACTATTTCACTGATTCTACTTATTTGTTGCAAGGCATAAAAGAGAATTTACCTAACTCCTGATAATTCAATCCCTAGTTCCACTGGAGACATGAAAACAAAGAAGTTTAATTACATGTTAAAGTAGCATCAACATATAATAAATATAGATACAAATAATGGATAACAGAGTTAAGCTCGAGTGAAGTGGTAATATATAAAATAAAAATATTGGATGAGCATGTAAGAGTTCAAACCTTTTTATGCTCCTGATCTTGCTTCGATAAACTTCCAGCTTTAATGCCATACTTCAAGACCCCCAAGCATTCTAGTCTATCCTTACAAATAATGGATAACACAGTTGAGTTTAGGTAAAGTGGTAATAAATAGAATAAAAATATTAGATGAGCATGTAAGAGCTATTACCTTTTCATGTCTCCGAATTCAATGCCATATTTCAAGACCCCCAAGCATTCTAGTCTATCCTCCAAAAAATAAAACCGTACGCGTGAATACATGAATAGTCGCAAGCTACTTATATATTTCTGAAATACCTCTGCTACTAAAAAACGCATAACACAATCGTCCACCCGGCGCAGACGAAAGACCACGAAATTTTTTCCATCCAGCTCACGTACGGGAGTTACGATATTTTTTCCATCCGGCTCACGTACGGGAGTTACGTACGGGAGTTCCCAGTTTTCATCCGGCTCTCCCAAGGTCGCGTACACGGGAGTTCCCAGGCCACGGAAAAATCCTCCAATCGCAGCCCTCCTCCAATCCTCTCCGCGCGGCAGCAGCGGAAGCGGCGCAACGGAGGCGGCGCGGCATCCCGGACGGCGCGGAGAAGGCGTCTGACCTCGCTGCCCCTGCCAATCGCGGCGCTCCTCCAATCCCCTCCTCGCCCCTCCTCGCGGCAGCAGCGGAGGCGGCGCGGCATCCGGCATCGGCATCCGACTGCGCGGCGAGGCGAAGTCGCATCCCGTCGGCGCGGCGTCCTGGCAATGGAGCGAAGGCGGTACGACGGCGTCCCGGAGGCGGAGGCGGCACAACCTCCCAGAGTCGACCGCGGTCACGGTGTCGAGTTCTTCGCCGCGCCCACAGGTTGGCCCCTTGATTCTTTTTTGCCCTTTTGGTTCCTGACCATTCCATGCAGTCATTACAAACTGAGAACGTCCGGGATTTGAAATCAGGATTATTGAATCTGTCTCCTATTCCAAATGATTAGATCCAGTGAATTTTTCTGTGGTATAAGAATAATAAACAAAAAATAGGCTACCTGAAAGTAAAGTGATGCTAAATAAGTCTTGTGATTCTTGTGATCTGCAATAATATTTTCAATATTTGTGAGACGATGCTAAATAAGTCTTGTGATTACTGTGATCTGCTATAATATTTTCAATATTTGTGAGACATATCTCGATATTAGTTGGAATCCGTATTTTCTATCATACTAGGTGAGTGCCCGTGCGTTGCGACGGGAGCATGAAAATATTATAAAATTACATGATTCATAGTCCAGAAGATTTTCAAATCTAAAATGCATTGTAAGTTGTAGTTGGATGTATCCTGCATATAAGATAATAGAAACTGACAACCACCAATTCTAGAGCGAATGCACTTCATAGTCAGCATAGCATATGAGCTATCAAAAGGGAGAACTACAGCATGCCAATAGCATAACGATCAGAAAAATATCATCATTGATGAAAAAATTAGAACGAGCTGAAGCTGATATTTATCTATGTTTTCTCTAGCATTCTAAACAAATGGTGTACACATGCATGACCTAATATTTTACATGATCGCCAGTGCCTAATTTCAGTCAGAACCTTCTGAAGCAGAAATTCCATAAGCTTCACCCATTAAATCTACTGATATGCAAAAAGGGCTACAACCTGAAGAATTTCACAAGCATCTTCCATTAAACCTACTAATGTCTTCTTATCCTGAATTAGCATGATAGTACTTATTATATATATAAAATAAATATGCAATCCCAAATAGAAAGCCCCAACCTGCTAACTGCTCATGATAGAGCCTACAGCTACTTGCAGAAAACATAATCCCATCAAGTCTGAGAAATACGTACCAGATTAATAATGAAAAAAAACAAAGATCAATGTCAGAGGTAAGCGATTCACAGACAAGAAATTCATAGATCTTTCCCTTTCTGTTAGTAGCATACATTTTCATATGCTTGTTTATCCTAAGTGTGACATGGTTTGCATTGATAATGGAAGCTTGTGGTGACAACCCAGGAAAAGTCCAAAGCAAGAACCACCAAAGCCCTCGGGTAACTTTTATCGCTTACAAATTGCTCTAAATAACTAAACCATAAAATTTTGTACTGATCCCCTTTTGTGGAAAGCTTCTTTTTTTGTATGAAGTATCTTACCTAGAATATTTCCCACTTTATTATTTCCCCGTTAATTTCTGAAAAGATCAAGACTCCAAAAGGGGTGATTTGAGCTGAAAAAATATAATATTTATCTATTTTAATTCGCATGAAAAATGAGTGATCTGCATTTCATTTCATAACAGTACACGCCAGGAAGTTAGAAGAAGCCAAGTAATGTTTTCGGTTCTAAAAGTAAGTATACAATACACTGTAAAACCATTGCTGCATTTCATAACAGAATCGTTCAGTCTTTGTGGACAAGGAACTAATAGAGGATCTTTCATCCACCAGCGACTCATGTAAAAGGACTTAAATGATAGGTTCAGTAGAGAACAAAGGAAAAAAAGGAAGGGGTTTCAGAGTCATGCTAATTGATTGCAGTAAACCACCACTTTAAGTAGCAGCTCATGGATAAAGCATCCTAGGGGGCCTCTTTAACTAAAATTGCTCTTCACTGAAAATTATAACTGAAAAAATATTTTTTATCTACCATTTTTATTAGTAAGAGATAAAATGCAGCTGATCCCACGAGAACAATAATAAGTTTCAAGATCAAAAATAAGTAGCAGCTCATGGATAAAGCATCCTCAGAGGCCTCTTCAACTAAAATTGCTCTTCACTGAAAATTGTAGTTGAAAAAATAATTTTTATTTGCCATTTTGGTTGGTAGGAGATAAAATGCAGCTCTTTAGTTTCTACATGGAAGAAAATATAATTTCATATCAGCTTTTAGTAACAGGCTTGATGGAAGAAAAGTACATGAAGCCATGATAGAGCACATGTAATCAGTACCAATCTGTGCACAACGAGTTTTCTACACTCAAGACTCGAAATGCTTTTCAGTGATGAATACAAGCCAGTCGCCAAGCCTATCAAGAAAGTGTGTGTACCTTTGCATACATTGATTTCGATAGCTGCCATCACGACCAACTTTTTAGGAATTAAAAACCAGTGAGAGCCAAAAGTTTCAGGAACTCAAAAATCTGTGGCACATGCTCAATCTGCTCTTTTTACATATCAAAACACAAACAACTGCAGGCCGATAGGCATAAATGTATTTAGATCAGATCCGAATACAGATCCACGTAGAAGGGGTGGGCTTACCTATTGGGTGCCCGATGACAATCTCTGACGAAGGACCGAGGAAGACCCGAGCGCGGTGCGGCAGCTGCAGAGACTCACCTGGCGGTCCGGCGAAGCCTGCTATGTGGCGTCGTGGCATAGGCGTCAACGATGAGCACGTGGCGTCCGAATGTTCACCTGGTTGCTGCGGCCCAAAAAACGCCAGGTCGCACAAGGCGGTAAATCGGCGCGGCATCCCGACAGCGCGGCTTCTCAGCGCCGAAGGCAGCACAACATTCTGGTGGCGAAGCGGTGCGGCATCCCGGCGGTAAATCGGCGCGGCATCCTGACAGCACGACGTCTCAGCGCCGGAGGCAGCACAACATCCTGGTGGCGAAGCGGTGCGGCGTCTCGACTACAAAGGCAGTGCGACGTCCCGGAGGCAGAGGCGGCGCGACGTTTTGATGGTGCAGTGCGACTGAACAGCCAACCTTGCGTGGTGGTGAGGAGGTTTCCCAACAAGCCGTGTTTTTCTCCCTCATGTAGCATAGCTTTCGTCCTGTTGTTTGCTAAGGACCGCGGTCGCCGCTTCTTCTCCACCGCCAAGAACCACCAATGTCGTACTGCCTGTAGGTTGTGTTCTCCTTCAAAAAAGACCTCGACCATCTGTAATTCTTGCGAGTTTTTCTGGTCACCGGATGTTTGTTTCTATGCACACGCCGGCGCCATTGGATAGGCCGCTGCGTGGTAAATCAAAATTTTAAATTCTGTGCTAATTTGATTTTTGCTGGTCACTGGGTGTTTATTTAATCATGCCTTGTTCTACAAAATTTATACAACCATATGATGGCTGTAATTTCTATAGCCCCCAAGTGAAGAACCTGATAAGCCCTGAAATGTGAAAAATCAGGAAATTCCTCACATATTGTACAACAATCTAGATGGAACTCAGTCCAGTATTGCTGAAACTTTGTTGCCTCTGTATTTTACTGTCCTTAACATCTCTAACCCATCAGGAGGTCCAACGGTGTGTTCATAATATTAATGGAAAACTGTTATTTAAAGTTCAAATCGCATAATTTTGCACAAGTGAAGTAGCAAAATTTTGCAGAGAGATTAGGGGATTAGCAAAACTTGCTGACAACTAAAGCATGTTCATTCTTAGAACTTCTCTGCTTAATCAGCTTGTTCACTCAATAAGATAGTGCTAATATGTCTGCTTAACCAGCTTGTTCACAATGTGTGGAACCATTTTTTAAGAGAAAAATATTTTTAATACATGAAACTTTTAATCTGCGTTTCACTTAGTTTTTTTACAAGTTGGCTCGGAAGAACAAGTTAGCTTATTTAGTATTTTTTGAAGTTAGAGACCAATAGTCAGTATTTAAAATATCTAATTCTTTTATTTTAAAACTCTAAGGTCTCCTGACATTTCAAAAAATAAATTAAAGTATATGCAGGTCTTCTGATCCTCTGTGCCATTGTCTAAGAATTCTTGTGTGATTATCCGAGTATACCATTATAAAGTTATTATGATTATTATGATCCGCTATTATTAAGTCTACTGATAGGCTAGGTGAAAAAAATATAGTTTCTTTTGACCAAGTTTAGTTCGCCAAAGAAATTCATGTATAGTTCAAATCTCACGTACATGACATGGTTTCAATAAATAGTGCTGCAACGATCTATTATGTTTCCAATATTATTTCTAAAAAATGAATGAATAATTTAACATATGAAGGAAAAAAAGATTGGTCCTCTCATCAAGAATGAACAAAGCCCATCAAATTTCACATGGCTCATTTTACATGGGTTAATACAACCAATTCTGCCGAACAAAATGATACTCACAGGTTTTAACAGCCAAATTACGGAATGTAGTAATCTATAATATATTTTAGACTATACTTGACTTTATTTGCTAAAGGAAAAAAATGGAATCTTATATGGATTTTAAAACCTACACAATGCAATAGACAAACTAAAACCTGCTATATCATACGAATTAGTAAGCACTGAAGTGTCACTTTGATCCTATTGCACCTGTTATCTAAATTAGAGTGGTCTGATATTTGGTATAGGTTAGCTCTGTCTAGATGCTCTCAGGCGAACATATTCTTACTGCATCCCATGATGGTACTGTGAAGATGTGGTCTAATGAAAATTTAGATCTTTGTGAAATGTGAACCAAACTGTAGCTCAAAAATCTCAGAACTTTTATTGATACACTGACTATTCATCAGAGTAAAATTTTTCATAATGAAATACTCTCTCCGTCCCAAAATAGAGGTCACTATAGGTTCCGTGCTGGTCAAACTTTCTTAACTTTGACCAAGTTTATAGAAAATTCGTGCAACATTTATATCTCCAAATAAGCTTATTATGAAAGTATATTTAACGATCTATCTAATGATACTAATTATATATTATAAATATTAATATACTTAGATATTTTGATGCTGGGATGCAGCAAGGTTGCAGGCATCACCTTCGTTGTATGTGAGGGTATGTTTGTTGCAGTACATGCGCCTTATCTAGCTACTGATTTTCGATAAATACATGGGAAAGCAGAATGAAATCACTAACTACAGTTGATGTAGTGCATTGTTAGATCAAAACTGAGACTACACTAAAGCTGAGTCTATTTTGTGAGGACAGCATGATGGAAAGCGGGTTTTTCTGCCTCGTATACCCTTATGCCCGTCAGACGATGAGATGTTCTCTTTTGCTAACCCCTGAAACTGTTATGAATCAACATGTATTTGATAGTGTTAATTGTCCTGTCTATTTTTTTTCTTCCTGTAAACTTTTGTTCATATTGTGTTGTTGCGGGTTTCACACTATCCTTTTTTTTTTGCTATGAAGCTACCCTTCATATTATATGCTACTACATGTTTATGTATTTAGACTAACATGGATTATCTTCAGATACTTTTTTAGCCAAATCTTATACATGGATCCAGTGAAAAATGCTATTACATGCATGTTTATGTATTTAGACTAACATGGATTATATTCAGATACTTCTTTAGCCAAATCTTATACATGGATCTAGTAAAAAATAGCGGCGGTCGCACTCCATTAGGGAACTTGAAAAACACTGCCAATGCAGGTAATACATATGATATGAATTTATTTTGGATCAACAGTAATTTAAATTCATTATGTATTGATCCACCTGACGTTCCATGACGTCTATACTGGAACAGGTTGCCAGAGTGTATCCAATCCACAGACACAAGTTGATGCTAAGCAACGCAAACGAGAAAGGGAAAGAGCACGGTATGCAGAACAAAGGAATGAAATAAATAGGAAGCGTCGGGAAAAATATCATATCAAAAAACAAGAAACTACCCTCAGTAGTGTATTGAGAGGTGACAATAAATTTACTCTGATCAATGTGCATTATCCTTTAGCTTTTATTTATGGTGTAATAATTATCTTGTAGCTGATGGAGTTGTATTAGACAATGAAGGCACGAATAACGATGAAAATAGTGATTGGTTGCATAGGAATGATTCCTACCAACCCATGCAGATTGGTAAAGAGAACTTAGGTAATATTTAATTTTTTTTATGAAATTCCTTCGTGATTATGGTGTTGTTGCATAATAATAGATTATTTGTAAATAAGTAAGAAAGATCATGCCTACATATCTAATATTAATATGTTATTATTTGGCTGAATGCTCAGTTGGAGTTGCATCTAATTCTACCAACACTATGAACCACCCTACGAAGAATGAGTCAAAAAAATTATACGATAGGGAGCGCTATAAAAATATGACGCCTGATCAGAAGCAAGAAAGGCGTGAGCGTCAAAGGCTCCACGATGCTAAACCTAGACGTAAGGAAGCGTTGAAATTATCTGACAAAAAATTCAAAGAGATGCGAAAGCACACTCTACACCTGGAGTCTATTGCCATGGAGAACCCGATGTGTAATCCTGACGTTGTGTGGCCCACTTCGGGTGTATCTGGAGCTAATGGATCCACAACGAAATGCAGTGATTGGGTTATCCCTGAGTCCAGCCCATCACCTCTTTATATTCCTCCACCTCATGAGGAGGCTGATGATGAAGGATGCGATGAGTTACTTCCTAGCCATATGACAAAGATCACATGTTTCATCTGGACAGAGGCATGCGTTGTTAACCCTTCGTAATACGATGTTTGAGCGTCGCATTGGTTCGAACACAAGGGCATCTAATAAATATGGTGACTGCATGGCTGAAGACCAAGTGGATGTTAACACACCTTTGCCTCAATCAGTCCTCACCAATAATGGTAAATATCGATGCCTCATTATCGCATTTCAGTGACATTAAAACACATTATATCTAATCCTTGGTCATTCTGTGATTGACAGAAAATGCACGACCCAACATTCAGGTTGCACCAGCCACACTAACGGCACCACTTTTTGATGATTGTGAATGCATGGCCGAAGAACACTTAAATGATGACACACTCATGCCTCAATCAATCCTGATTAACAGCGGTAAATACCGACGCCTCATTATCTCATTTATGTGACCTAATTTTATACCATATTATAACACACTTAACCAAGTTTAATACATGATTATCAGAAAGGAGAGGACCTACCATTCACCCTAGGCCAGCCACACCAACGACACCACTATTTGACGACAGTGGTAATTTGTACTATTTTCTAGCATTTTATAAACTATTCGAACTCCTTTGTTTATTTTTACCTGTACTTCTAATAACTCACTATATTTGGCGGTCATAGATAATGATGAGGGAGATATATTTGAAGAGGATGAGAGATATCTGTTTGCTGGACAAGGTATTTGTGTGAAATATTGAATATAAATCAATTCTTCCACACACTTTATCTAAATTACTATTGTGGCTTAAAATTCATTTTAGATGACGAGGATGATGAGGATGTCCAAGACACTGTCCTTGAGGAAGACACAACTTCTGTCTCTGAAGTACTTGACCAATACGATGAGGTGTACAGTAACATGCCTAAAGACACTCATATGCTAAAACCTGTTGCAAATTGCGAGGACTGTGATGCGAAAAGGTTTGAGCATGAACCACGTGGGTTTTGTTGTCGCAGTGGAAAGGTCGAGCTCAATGAACTAAATGTACCTGATGAGCTTATGAGGCTCTGGTCAAGTAATGATGCAGATGCTAGGCACTTTCGTAACAATATTAGGTTTTTCAATGGCCATTTCTCTTTCACTTCTCTATATTGTCGCCTCGATAGCGCTACTGCAAGTGCCAAAAACTGTGGCATATACACCTTTCGTGCGCACGGCCAGATCTATCACAACATCTGGTCATTTGGCAAAGAAGATGGTAAGGAGCCAAGACATCTTGAGCTTTACTTCTACGACGATGATCCAAGCCTTGAGCACCGATATCAGCGATGTCGTGAAGAGAAGAGGCAAAAAGACAAGGAAGTCATTGAGAGGCTTGTGGCCATCCTTTGTGACAACCCATACTCACAACATCTTAGGCGTGTGGGCCAGGATGACCACCTCGAGGACTATCATGTGACATTAAACCTCTACCAGAGGCTAGATCAGAGAACATATAATGTGCCGTTGGCTTCAGAGGTGGCCGCTGTTTGGATAGAGGGAAGCGAACTCCTTGGTCAGTTTCAAAATAGTGTTGTCCTACATGGGAAAGACAGAAGCAGACATGGCATCCGCTCATATCATGGATGTTATGACACTCTTTCATACCCTCTATTCTTCCCTAAGGGTGAGCTTGGGTGGCATATGGATATTCCGAAGAAAGGAGTTAGTATGGAAGAAGTCATCGAGTATCGTAGCCTACAGAAGGCTCGTAGGGGGTCAGAAGAAGATACAGGTTTGTTATCTTTGTATTAATTAAATACTTCACATATATGGGCCTCACTGGTTATTCTACAGACAATTATAATTCATGGTTATTTTTTGTAGACTCCCCTGGTAGATTATGCGTGTCTGTGCATGACTACTACTGCTACAAGTTTCAGATGCGTCCAGGAATATTTAACCCCATACTGTACGAGAAGCGTCTCTTCCAGCAGTTTACAGTTGACACATATATCAAGATCGAGAGTTCTCGATTAGATTATATACGCAACCATCAAGATGAAATTAGGGCAGACCTCTATCAAGGGTTGGTTGATAGCCTGAATGCAGGTGAGGGTAGAGCAGAAGCTGTTGGAAAGCGGACAGTGATGCCATCATCATTTATTGGAGGCCCACGTGACATGAGGCGTCGGTACATGGACGCCATGGCTCTGGTACGGAGGTTTGGTAAACCAGATATCTTCCTCACTATGACTTGTAACCCCAATTGGGATGAGATCAAGCGTGAACTCTACCCTGGCCAGACACCGTAGGATCGTCCAGATCTCATTGTTCGGGTCTTTAGAGCGAAACTACAAGAGCTAAAGGATAGGCTACTAAAAAAGGATATCCTTGGGAAGGTCAGGGCACATGTTTATGTTGTGGAGTTCCAGAAGAGGGGTTTGCCGCATGCACATTTTTTGCTAATCATGGATAGGAAGTACAAGATAACTTGCCTAGAGCAATATGATCGCCTCATCTCAGCTGAGCTCCCGAACAAGAAGAAGTACCCAGTTTTGTACAAGATGGTTACCAAACATATGATGCATGGCCCTTGCGGAGTGCTTAATCGTGATTGTCCATGCACAAGGGGGCGTGATTCCTGCAAGAATCGTTACCCTCGACCTTTTTGCGATGTCACAATACAGGGAAAGGATTCATATCCAGTTTACAGATGACGTGAAGATGGGCGAAAAGAAAAAGTTCGCGGACACGAGCTTGACAACAGATGGGTCGTGCCTTACAACCCGTATCTCCTTCGTCTATTCAACTGCCACATCAATGTTGAGGCATGTGGGAGCATCAAAGCAGTCAAGTATCTGTTTAAGTACATCTACAAGGGTCATGATCGGGCGTCTGTGGCTATGAGGGAGGCCGACAAGGAGAACAGTGAAGGGAACGTAGACGAGATCAAGCAATACAGAGATGCTAGATGGGTAACACCTCCAGAAGCCTTGTGGAGGATATACGGTTTTGATTTGAGTGATAGGTACCCTGCTGTTTTGTCCTTGCAGCTACATCTTCCAGACATGCACATGGTGTCATTTCACCGGCGCGATGGGGTTCGGCGAGTGCTTGATCCTCCAGGGGTCGAAAAGTCAATGCTTACATCGTACTTTGAGAAGAACAGGACGGATGAAAGAGCTCGAGGTATATTGTACCGGGACTTTCCTGAGTTCTATACATGGCAAGCACAGGGCAAAGTTTGGCAGGAGAGGGTACATCGTGATACATTACGACAGATCGGAAGAATCGTGTCTACTAATCCAGCCGAGGGGGAGCGTTACTATCTTAGGGTTCTCCTAAACCACGTGCCAGGTGCAACCTCCTTTGAGTGTCTAAGGACTGTTGACGGTACGGTCCTACCGACCTTCCGTGAAGCTGCGGAAAGAAGGGGCCTAATCGAAGAGGACAACACGCTAGATGAGAGTCTTGTTGAGGCAACCGAGTGGATGATGCCATATGCACTGCGAAGGCTCTTTGCAACAATATTGGTATTTTGTGAGCCCAATGATGTGTTCGGGCTGTGGGAGAAACACAAGGAGGCAATGTCGGAGGACTATAGGCGAAATAATCAATCCACCTTAATGGTGGAGCAAATGGTTCTCATAGATATTAGAAAATTGCTACAATCAATGTAGAAGGATATAAAGATGTACCCACTTCCTGATATCGACGACACATATGATGCCTCTCATGATATTCCTAGAGAGATTTTTGAGGAGGCTAGCATTGAGGCTAACAAGGATGACGTGGCTCTTTCAGACACCCTTAATACGGAGCAGCGAGATGCATACAATGAGATTATGTCCTCGGTTGATACCGAACATGGGGGTCTCTTCTTTGTGGATGGTCCTGGCGGGACCGGAAAGACTTACCTTTACAGAGCCCTTCTCGCTACTGTACGCAGTCAGAAAAAGATTGTTGTGGCAACAGCTACATCTGGTGTCGCAGCCTCAATAATGCCTGGTGGCAGAACCGCCCACTCGCGCTTCAAGATTCCCCTCACCATAGATAATGGAGCCTTTTGCACCTTCACGAAACAGAGTGGTACTGCCAAACTGCTTCGAGCATCATCTCTCATTATTTGGGATGAGGCTAGCATGACAAAGAGGCAGGCTGTCGAGGCATTAGACAATAGTCTCCGTGATATAATGGATAGGCCAGAGCTGTCGTTCGGAGGGAAGACCGTGGTGTTCGGTGGAGATTTCAGGCAGGTTCTTCCCGTTGTTCGAAGAGGATCAAGGGCTCAGATAGTCGGTGCCTCGCTGCGGATGTCATACCTTTGGGATTCCATGCGACATCTAAAACTTGTGTGCAACATGAGAGCAAAGAGCGACCCGTGGTTTGCACAATACTTGTTGTGCGTTGGTGGGGGTTCTGAGGAGGTGACTGTTGATGATGAAATCCGTCTTCCTCATGATATATGCATACCACATACTGGGGAAGATAGTGATCTTGATACTCTAATTGATTGCATATTTCCTAACCTTAATGCAAATATGTCAAGCAAAGATTATATCACCTCTCGAGCGATATTATCTACACGGAACGACTGGGTTGATATGATTAATATGAAGATGATAGGTCGTTTCTACGGAGATGAGATAGTATACCATAGCTTTGACCGTGCGGTCGACGATCCGCACAACTACTACCCTGAGGAATTCCTTAACACTTTGACACCCAATGGTCTACCTCCACATGTGTTGAAGCTGAAGATTGGTTGTCCGGTCATAATGCTTAGGAATATTGACCCTGCGAACGGACTTTGTAATGGTACTAGGCTTATCATACGAGGGTTTCAAAAGAATACCATTGACACAGAAATTGTATTGGGAGAACACGCCGAAAGGCGGGTTTTTCTGCCTCGCATACCCTTATGCCCGTCAGACGATGAGATGTTCCCTTTTCAATTTAAGCGAAAGCAGTTTCCTATTCGGCTTAGCTTCGCAATGACAGTTAACAAGGCACAAGGGCAGACTATCCCTAACGTCGGGGTATACTTGCCCGATCCAGTGTTCTCACATGGTCAATTGTATGTAGCGCTATCAAGAGCCACAGCAAGATCAAACATTAGGATTCTGGCCGTGCCGCCTTCTGAGAAGGACGTTAGTAAGGGAAAAGGCAAAGAGAAGGGGAGGAAGAAACCGGCAAAAGATATATTCACAAAGAATATCGTATATAAAGAGGTTCTAACTCCATGAAAGAGGTAATGCATCACACACCGATACATATTTACCAAGCTATCAATAGTATTTTAACTTTAAAAATAAACAAATGACTTATATGCAGGATATTTCTAACGACTACTTGAGCCATGTACATGCTTCAACTGCACGAAGTCAAACATCATATCTTCGACTTGAAAATCTTTTGGATCAACTTTGATTGGTGACCAGGTGCAGATTGGTGCTCGTGCAAAGCGTGTTCTCCTAATCGAACTATTGAGGGATTACATTTTTATAAAGTATATTATAGAATATGTATGGTAAAGACAAACTTGTTATGATTAAGATGAATGCTCGTGTGTTGCAATAGAAAAAATTATTAAATAACGTGTATTGTAAAACATATATTTTCTGGTTTTACAATTCATTATGCACAGGATGACCAAAGAATACAAAATGACTTTGTGATCAAGTTATTGACATACAAAGGAAATTTAAGGGAAACTACAATTCCTAAAGAAGTGCGAGCTTATCTTTCACGTATCCTAGACATGAAGTATCATAGACAATTGAAGTTGGTGTTTCCGTTTCGCATTTAAAATTAATTTAGAGTTATATTATAACTATTTATCTTTCTTTAAGATAAAACTTATGTAATATTGATTGGAACATAAGAATTGCGGTATCTATATTCTAGATAACATAAGCATTGATATGTGTTCCCGTTGCAACGCACGGGCATTTACCTAGTGAAGACAAAAAATAGAATGAAGTACAGAAGAATATTAACAATGCAAATGAAACATCTGGTTAAATGAAATTGAAGAAATACATGCCAATTAGGCTAGAATAATCGTTGAAGTTTGATAACTATAAAACTTGAAGTATGTGTATAAAACTGTAAATGTAAGAAACTCTTTATAGGTTCACTTTCTAAGAGAAGCCTATGAATCACTAAAAGTGTCTTTAGGACAACCTACACAAAATAAGAAGCCAATAAACAGAGACAGAACATAAATGCTACTTACCAACACAGGTTCATTATATCACACACAAAGACCAACATATTAGTTTAAAACCATTTTACAAAGAAAATATAGAGAAATTATTTTAATGCATCACAAGAATTAACATATACAATTTGTCCATACCAAAATAATAGACTCGTGCACTTGGAGAGTTTTTGTTGCATTGTGTTCTACTCCTTCTCAGGAGTTGGGTACTGTTGCTACTTGAATAATAGTTTATAACAATATTATTTTTGATATCTTGCAAGTGACTATCCTAAGGATGAATTAAAATATTTAATTAACATAAAACAGACTGATTGTATTATAAATTTGTAAAGCGCTAAAGCTACTTCTATTGCTATTATATACTTTATAATCAACTCATTAATAATTGAAATATACTTCCTCCGTATAGAAAATAGATGACGATTTGGACATTGATACGGTCTCTAAAATATAACTTTGACTCTCTTTCTATAAAAAAAAATATTTATCAAAAAGTGTTGTATGTATATTTTTATGAAAGTGCTTTTCAAGACAAATCCATCATATGGTTTTTGTATTTTCAAACTCAATAACTTAAAAGTTATTCATGATTTATATTTCTAACGTTTGACAGAAACCTTATCCAAAACGTCATCTATTTTCTATACGGAGGGAGTAACTTGCAAACACAAATTATATATTTTCGTACCTTTTTTAGATTGATCGAGACCTGGAGAGTTGAGTGCTCAATCTTGTTTTGCCTCTGTCCCTTTGCGTGTCAATACGTCAGGCTGGAATGCAGGCTGTCAGCTGCGGGCTGCCTGGCTTATTTTTTCGCACCGCACGTCCGCACGACCGAAGCGTGCCATGTCCGCAGGTCCGTGTGCTGATGTGCATGGGCAGAAAGCACCACCGCTCCTCGCTCGGGTAGTCAGGTGCTCGGTGATTGCGACGTTAGCACTGAGCACATGATGGGATTAGGTGCTCCCTGCACATGAGCACACAAGGGTTAGGCAGCAGCAGGACGAAGCCGAGCGAGAGGTGGTAGGGAATGGGTCCATGTTCCCTAGGGTAGTCGGCACACCAGAGCCTGCCGTGGTGGGCGAGCGCGGAGAGAGAATTGGAGGCGGCGACGGCACAAGGTTAGGGAGACAGGTGCAAAAGGTTTGGTGGATTAGATAGATAGATACACGGCAATCTTTTGTTTTATCATTGCCAGTTTATTTGAATTTTGGGTATATATACAAATACATAATTGCAGGTCTAAAGCGGACGGGGAACAGCTGCCGTCTGCGATCGCTCAACTACGTGCGGCCGGACGTGGAGCGCGGCGACTTCACCGCCGACGAGCAGCTGCTCATCCTCGACCTCCACTCCCGATGGGGCAACCCGCGTAACTAATCACCTAATCTAATCAACCTGCATAATTATTCCTTGTGGAGGGGAGGGACGGAAGGTATATAGCCTATGGGTACACGGAACACGGGTGGGTAAAGAAACGATCGGTGAGAAAAAACAATACGAACGAGGCCTGCAAGAGGAAACATACATGTTCCGTCCATGCTAGGCCCATCTGTCAAATTGATATCTAACGTCAGATGGAAAATCAAAATACATCCAACGGATAATACCTTAGGTGAGTAGAAATTTTTTAGCCATTCTTTCGCTCTTTTACAGTATAGATAAAGAGGCATCCGTCTCTTTTTTTACTCATTGTTATTGTATTAGACAAGGACTATTAAGAGAATAACCAGGAGTTCTAATCTAAATGAATTCTCTGATCTTGAGTAACCAAAATAGAATAGAAATTTTGTGATTATGTCAAACAATGTGGTTTCATTGATTTGGGTTATAGTGGCCCAGCTTATACTTGGTGTAACAAAAGATTTACTTCAGGGCCCACTTTTCAGCGACTAGATCGTGCTCTAGGAAACGCTGAATGGTGTCTAGCATTTCCGAGAACGATGGTTTACCATTTGCCTATGATACGCAGCGATCATGCTTCCATTCTTATTATGCTGAATTCTAACCGTCCTCTCACTAACAAACCCTTTCATTTTGAGAATTGGTGGATTTTGGAGCAGGATTACCAAGCGGTGGCACAACACAACTGGAACAGGTCTACTAGCCGCTCCTTTGTACAGAAAATCAGCTACCTAGCTACAGATTTTCGTAAATGGAGAAGGGCTAAACCAAAGTTGAAGGATCAGCTGCAGACAATAGAAAACAGGATGCTGCACGAACAATCCAAACCTCTGCAGGAACAAGACCATGAGCTCCAGGAAAATCTAACTATGCAGCACCACCAACTACTTCTCAAGGATGAGGAGTTCCACCTGCAGAGAGCGAAAAAAATTGGGCTACCAAGAGAGATCGCAATACCTCTTACTTTCACCATGCTATTATTAAAAGAGATAGGAAGAATAAAATCACCTTCTTGCAGAATACAGATGGTTCTCAATCTACCACTCCTGATCAACTAGCAAATACTTTAACTAATTATTTTAAACAAAATTTTGCCTCTCCAACAATCAACAATGATCCGGATTTCTCTCCTAATAATATAGACCATGCTCTCGATGACTCTTTGCAGGTAAGCAGAGAGCTGAATCAGTCCACAGGAGAAACTGATGAAATAACACAGGATTATACCAACTCAATTCCAGATAAACAGGAACTGCACTCCATCCTAAAAAACATGAGAAGCAATGCTTCTCCGGGACCTGACGGCCTCAACGCGGCCTTCTTCAAATCAGCATGTTCATGGATCGCAGATGACATAACGAATATGGTAACCCATTTCTACTCCTCCGCAACTATGCAGCAGTCCGTAAACCACACTTTCATCACTCTTATTCCAAAAAAAAACCCAACTTGTTCTTCCTCAGGATTATAGACCGATTAGCTTATGCAATGTCACCTATAAATTAATTGCTAAAAGTCTTGCTGATAGACTTAAACCTCATTTGCCTAACTATATAGATCACTCTCAGGCAGCTTTTATTTAGAACAGGCACATCTCCTCCAACATAGTAATCACCCACGAAATTGTGCATTCCTTCTCTCTTAGATCTTGGAAAAACCATGCTTTCTTGCTTAAACTAGACCTAGCTAAGGCTTTTGACAGATTAAAGTGGAGTTTCATCACAGAGGCGCTCACCCGTTTAGGTCTCCACTCTCACTTCATCCGGTTAATTAAAATGTGTATTTCTAGTGCAACTTTCTCTATTCTGGTAAATGGGGTGCCTACTGAATCTTTCTCCCCTACTCGAGGTATACGCCAGGGATGCCCTCTCTCTCCTTATCTGTTTGTTGTGGCCATTAATGAACTTTCTATTCGCTTAAATCAAGCTATGCAGGACGCTCACATTACAGGAATCTCCCTGGGACCGGGATGCCCTCCCATACACTCACTTCTTTTTGCAGATGATCTTATTCTCTGTGGAAAGGCGACTATGGAAGAGGCACAACAGATCCATACCATTTTGCAAAATTTCTGCAGTCTATCAGATCAAACCCCAAACCTCCAAAAGTCTTCTATTCTTTTTAGCAAAAATGTGCTTCCTTCCATTAGAGCTCAAATTAAGGAATTTTTCCGGTAAATGATCTACTGCCTAACACCTTGCATCTGGGCCACCCTGTTATTTTCAACCATGCCGACAGAAATAAAGCATATGATTTCATTCTTCGTAAGTTCAGAGCGAAACTAAATACTGTTAGAGCTAATAAACTAAACCACACAGGAAGGCTAACTTATATTAAATCTGTTTTGGCTTCTATTCCGGTGTATTATGTCAACTGTTCTCTTTCAAATGCTTTCCTTGCAAAGATTACCTCTATTATTATCAGGAACTTCTGGTGGACTGGAGTACAAGAGGACAATTCGTCCAACCCTATGCCGTACAGATCTTGGGAGGATATCTGCCAACCTAGAGAGAATGGAGGACTAGGAATTAGAGACCTGTGTACTGTTAATAAGAGCCTTCTAATCCAAGCAGCCTGGAATGTGGCCACTAACAAAAATCCTATGCTCCCAGCCATCCTAAAGGCCAAATATTTTCACAACTCTTTCTTCTGGAAAGTAAATAACAATGCTACTAAATCAGTGTTCTGGTCCTCTATCCTGCAGGTAAAAAAGGAGCTAAATGACAACGTCACTCTACAGATCCATGGAGGTAACAGTTCTATTTGGTCATCTCCTTGGTGTCCTATCTGGGAAACCATCCATGAACACATGCTACTACCTGTTACTCAAACAAATATCCCAGCAATGGTTTCTGATCTTTGGCTAAATGGAACTCAAAATTGGAATATCCATTATATCCAAAGTATTTTTGATAACCAAGCTATGCAGGTAATTACAACACTTCCCACTGTGCCAAACAATGACAGTGATGTCCTGCGTTGGACTCCAGCTAAGGACGGCATATGCTCCATTAAAACTGTTTATAGATATTTAAGTACAAAATCTATTATACAACTACCTCAACAGGGATCCAGAAGTATTACACAGCATGCAAACTTCATTTTACAGAAAGCTTGGAAAAGAAAAGATCTATCTCCACTGATCAAAACATTCACATGGCGTCTCATTAGACGGGCTCTAGCCACGGCGCAGAGAGCAGGTAAGTATAGTACAAATATTGATGAAAATTCTCTACTTGTGGTGCAGTGGAGAATGATGCACACCTGTTCTTCCATTGCCATCTTCCACGTGCAATCTTGTACTCCAATAATCCACCAATCAGGTCTGATCTTCTTCCACGGGAACAAGATGGAGTGCAAATTCTACTAGAATCTCTAATCCCGACATCCATTTCTGATGCTTTATTTAATAAAATACTAATAACTCTGTGGTACTTATGGAAAACAAGAAATGATTACAGATTTAATAGGAAATCATGGACTCCAGGACAAGTTCATCATGCTACAATGACGCATTTCTCCTTACACAGTATAGTTGCACAGGGTCAAGAGCAGTCCACCAGCAACAACCAAATTGCAACAACTCCTCTAGGGCCTTCCACTCTAGGAGTTCAATGCTATACATATGCATCTCTGTCACCGGATTCAGACAATCAACAAAACAAAATAGCAGGTATTGGTATTTTTATAGTAATTCCACAGGTGCAGGCGGACAACAAAATCTATATCAAGGCTAAGGTGGACGGCATCCAATCTGTACTTATGGCAGAGGCAGCAGCCATGGCGATGGCGGCATACATAGCACATAAGTTGCATCTCAATAACATTACCTTTTTTTCAGACTCACAGCAACTAGCCAACTTCCTAAATGCGGATGAACAGGTACCACTGCCGAATTGGAGGATCGTTCCCTTCACACAGACCTTCCGGAACAGGATGGCAGGAACTCAAATCACAGTCCGCCATATTACCAGAGATCTCAACAGGACTACACACGTGCTTGCAAGACTGGCTTTTAGTACCACTGTGGGACTTAGCAATGACAGATTCCAGTCGTCTTGTACACATTCGCAACATGCTTCTTTTTGCCCTCTTAGAGAGGTCACTCAGGATGTAAACATTCAGTCCTCCAGACTGATTGCAGCGGTTTGCTGCTAATGATATTTGTTACATGTCAAAAAAAAACATGTTGGGGGAAATGGAACATCGGCAACAACCCCCGCAACTGCTCAACTAAACCTTCACCTAACCCTCGCAGCCGAATGGGGTGGCAGGAACTGCGCTCCGGTGACTGCATTCATCTTGCAGGTACCAAGGTGGAATGAATGTCTGACAAGGCTAGCTCCGGGAGTGGTGAAGGAAAACCTTCGACACAAGCACCGTCGCCACCTTCGTAGGGCTCCCGAATTAGCGATTAGCACCCTGACGGCAGCTGGGGAGCAGTTAGGGTTTCGCGTGTGTTTGTACGGCAATGCTCTCGGGCCTTAGTTGTTCAGGGTAGTTGGCAATATATCTTTTTGTAATTCACCGGTGCCCTTAGTATGCTGAAAGGTCCGAATTGGCTAGAGGAGGACGAATAACCTAATTAGGCAAATTCTATTAGCAACACAAATGGCAAAGCCTTTTTGCACTAACCTAATTGAAGTGTTGCAAGCTACCTATCCAACAATTCTACCTAATACCTCTATGTCACACAAACAATTATGACTATGCTATTCATCAAGATATGGCACAACCAAATAAAGACAAGGAAGGTAATCAACACACTATCTATACACGACGCATAAAGCAAATAGGATATCACACGATATACACAAAGGACTAGCTCAATTAAAGAATGAATACAACAATGAATTCGTGGGGTGCTTCCCACATATCCATGCATTCGTGGGGTGCTGCAACAATGTGTGATTAATACAAAGACATGATGCTCACGACAGATATTGCACTCAATTTATTCTGGCTGTTAGAGTGCAGAACTTCTGTGTTTGAGCATAAAACTTTTGTACTCGAACAGAGAACCTCTGCAGTAGAATACAGAACCTCTACATCCAGACACAGAACCTCTGACAGACACGAGTACGAGTAGCTCACTTTTCAATCATAAGAGCAACAAGGCTAAATAAGCATATGGACAAGTACCTAAATTATTAAAAGCAGTTAACCAACACACACACATATCCATGTCCATCACAAGCCCTAGAGAAGATAAAGATGTCCTAAAGATAATTATTACAGACCATAAGTTCCAAAGGAGTTTTCCTAGCTAAGATGAAGTAAAGATAAAGCTGCTGATGCTGATGTTGTTGCCCTATTGTTGCTGTCCAAAAGATCCATCTCAATCCACTTTTTCCCCCCTTTGGCAACAAGTCACCTAAAAGTGAGGAAAATGGAGAGGCTGCAAGCTCTGGGAAGTGTAGTCTTCATCATTGGAACTGTCATCACTCTGCTGCTCCTCCTAATCACCATCAGATTGCACTCCTTTGCCATGACACAAAGTAGAAGTGGAGGCACGAGGACGAAGTCGAGAAACCACATCACAAAGAGGCTCGTTGGAGTCCATATGAACCTTAGCTGACCGTGTTGGCTCCTGCTCTTCTTCATCATCATCATCATCTACTAGGAAGGGAGATCGAAAGACATGAGGTGGCACAAGTGTATGAACCAGAAGATTTACCTTAGCCCGTAGCTCATTAATATCTTGCCTTCCCTCATATACTTGAGTGCATAAATATTGACAGTAGCCAACCAAAGCTTCAAAGGTCTTTTTGATTCTATTACCACGGCTGCGACGGCGAGGTGGTGGTGAAGCTGGAACGAACTCAGGTGTCGCTAGATCAGCTGCTGCCCTAGCAACCTGAGCACGGGTACGAGGGGCAAAAACTGTAGTGAAGGACTCACCAATTTCAGATTTGCGTCCAAATTTCAGCTTTTGCAATCTATAGGGCTCATGAACACAGTCCTTTTAAAAATCAGCTCGGTTACTCTCTCAATAATGAACATCACAAAGGGAGCAAATAAGAAACTTTTTCTGGCATCTTCTACATTTTCACTCAGCTCATGCCATATAAAATGAGAGACTGAGAACCACTGTCCACGAGGAGCCATGCACTGTAGTAGATCCTTGTATAACCTTGGAGTGGTGTAGATGACCCTACCTTGGGGTTAATGGTCTCCCTAAATAGGTTATTCAACACAAAATAGTAGGGTTTCAGCTTCTCTGTCTTTCCATCAGCAAGATGTGTGCCTCAATATACATGCTAGAGATGTGACTGACTTCCAACTTCTTCTCCATATGAATGTGGGTGCTCTCCCTGTCCTTCTCACCAAATCCTAGGATCCTTGAAAAAGTGATGTAGTCAGCTTGATAATGATCCCCTTCAGTCATCTAGTGGATGATGTCATGATGTATGTCAAGAAAGTAAGTAGCATGAAATTGGCTAAGAATTCCAATCATATTTGAAACCTATTATATCTTTCAGTCCTTTGGCCCTGCACTCCTTGATCACTTTGCTGATTGTTTCATCTTTCTTTCCCAATAGATGCTCCCAATCCACATACTTGACAACTGCAATAAATGGTTCCTTCTTCTTTCTTCGAACAATTACAGAATCATAAAAGTCCAAATGAAACATGTCCCAAAAGCAGTGATCTATTTTTTCATTTCTTGGATTCTTGTCAGAATTGTTGTGTCTTTATTTTCTCACTGGAATATGCAGTCATTGATAATTTGTATGCTGAATATGACCTTGACCATGCATCTCAGAAGCTTTTATCTGAGGGAGCCCTTCATAGACCCTCATATATGAGTTGTCAAAGTCTGACAACTTCTTTGGTGTAGCAGGACAAGCTTCAAAAGGAATTATAATTCTAGGGTAAGTATGTTCCTTAGCAAAATCAATATCTTCCTGCTCTGTTGGACTTCTGCTGCCTGACTGCTGAGATTGATCTGCCCTTCTACTTCTTCCCAAACCACTGCCATTGCCTGAACCATGCAAAACCAGCTACCGCGACTCATCAAGACGACGTCTCTGACTCCTTTGCCCATACTGCTCATCACTAGAATCCATCTGACCAAAGAAAGGAAGGGAGCCAATGAGGAGAATGATTGAGACTATTGAAAAATAAGTAGAGATATGGATTGAGTAGGAATCGAGGGTCTTTGGTTGGTGCCTGAACTGTACAGACTGAAGAACTTCTATGTTCGAACACAGAACCTCTGCACTAAAGTGTAGAACTTCTATGCTCAACCACAAAACTTCTCTGGTCTGTGCAGTTCAACCTCCAACCAAGGAAATACGGTTCCCAATAATTCCACATTCTACTCCAATTCCCGTAGTATCAACCATAGACGTGATTTTCACCAGGAAATTTGACAGGACGCATCGGCATTGGGAGATCCATGATTGAAAACCTAACTAGAGGAAGAGAGAGGGATGAAAGCTATACCAAGTCCACAAGTCGGTGAAGATCAAATCGACGTCGATGCCCTTCGCTGATGAGAGAATGGTGCCGGTGTGGAGGCCAGTGAACACCATCTCTCTTCAAGAGACTGTGGAAGGACGGGGTGACGCGGAATGGGAGCACTGAAATCGCCAAAGGGGTGTCCTCCTCCTCGAGCGGGACCACCGCGTGAGCTCTCTACGCCGGTGTGAAGGGTCGAGATGGCGGACTAGAGGGGGGGGTGAATAGTTTTTTCTAAAAATAATCGCACCGGCTAACCGAAATAAATGCGGAATTAAAACTATCGGTCTAGCCAAGACTACACCCCTCTACCTATACTCTATGACACCTTACAAAAGATCCTAAACAATGCAAATAAGGTGTCGGGCTAGTTAGAGCTCACCTAACCAATTCTAGAAGCAAGGTCACACAAACCTATGCGACTAGTACTACAAACACCACGGAGCTCCTACACAATCTAGTAAGCAAAGCACAAAGCTCCTAAGCTCACTAGCAATGCTCAATAACAAGGCTACACAAGCCAAATTAGAGAGCTCAACTTAGCTACACAAACTAAGCAATGTGACTAGCAAGACTACAAGTCAACTAGTCACTCACAGGATCAACTTCTATGCTACACAAGCAAAGAAAGTAACTAGCAAACTACACAAGCTAACTAATTGCAAGAGCAACTACACAAGCACAATATATATGAAAGTAAATACAAGCTTGTGTATGGAGATAGCAAACCACCGAGAAGATGTAGACAATGTTGACACGGTGATTTTATCCCGAGGTTCACTTGGTTGCCACCAAGCTAGTCCCCGTTGTGTCGACCACACACTTTGGTAGTTCGGCCGCTAATAGGCACCACACCTAGCTCGACACTCGAGCGCCGCAAGAACTCACCCACAAGTGAGGGTAACTCAATGACACGCGCAATCCACTAGAGTTGCTCTTCGCAATCCCCGCGGGGAGAGCACAATGCCCCTCACAAAGCCTTCTCCGGAGCCACGCACAATCTTCTTGCGGGCTTCACGATGGAGACACAACCACCAAGCCGTCTAGGAGGTGGCAACCTCCAAGAGTAACAAGCACCACCGGCTTGCAACTCGATCACCTAGTGCCACTCGATGCAATCTCTCAATGCAACGCACTAGCGATCACTCACTCGCTGTCGATTCACACACTAGCAAGCACAAGTGAGTTAGAGGGCTCCCTAGCACATCCACACAAGCCACACAGGCTCTAGAGTGCTCAGCGCACAGCCCAAGGCCAGCCATCAACGACATATATAGCCCCAAAGGCTAACTAGCCGTTGCCCCTTCACTGGGCAACCTGCACCACCATCGGACGCTCCGGATCGGGGGCATCGGACGCTGGCCTAGCATCCTATGCTCCAGATGGAGCCACGTGTCCAACGGTTATGAACAAGATCCATTAGATCCCAACGGCTAGTTCATTTCCCGCACCAGTTAAAGTGGCATCGGACGCGCCAATGCCTAGCATCGGATGCTCCGATGCCTCTGCTCAAATCTACGCAAATCTGCTCTCACATCGGACGCGCCGGACCCTTATCATCGGACGCTAAGGGCTAGCATCCGATGACACACCAGAGAGGTTCCAGAACACTCTCAAACACATCGGACGCGTCCGATGGTTCCACATCGGACGCAGGCCAGCGTTCGATGCTCCCTGGAAAACTTGCTCGCGCCACGTCATCTGCATCGGACTCTGCAACAGTGATTCTACATCGTCCGTTGCCAGCGTCCGATGCTCCTTCAACATCTTACAGAAACTAGGGTTTACCACCGGACGCTCGGCCTAGCGTCTGATGCCTCTCGGACCAGCGTCCGATGCTCCCTGAGCAAAGCACTTAACCTTCGAAAATCGCTAAATCCTGCCTCGCAAGCTCGACACAAGAGAGAGGGACTATACACTAGTTTCTCCCACTTCTCCAGGCCTCCCTTCAACACAACTTCTTTTCAAAACAACTTCTCCTTTGCAAATGTGCCAACACCACCAAGTGTACAACATCTTGTGTATGTGTGTTAGCATTTTCTCAATCATTTTTCAAAGGATTAGCACTTGCACTTACCGCACCACTCGATCCTAGTAACATCGCAAAGTTAGATCGCTCAAGTGGCACTAGATGACCGATATGCAAACAAGTTTGCTCCTCTTAATAGTACGGCCATCTATCCTAAACCTGGTCATCAACTTCTCTACTCACCTATGACCGGTGAAATGAAATGCCCTACACATATACCTTTGCCTTGCGCATTTCATTCCATCTCCATCGGTGTTGATGCAACACATGCACCAACCTATCTTCAAATGATATGATCCACTTCATATCATCATGTGGCCTCCATGGTCCATCGATCTTGACCTCACTTGCTCTTCACCATTGCTTCGGTCCTTCGGCGCCAAGTCTTTGCTCAAGCCTCCCGACACTCGGTACCAACGACTTCAAAGCCTCCAACTTGCCCTTCACCTTCGCAACCGGTCCATCAAGCCAAGTCTTGCCTTGATCTTCACCATTTTAGCCACATGACTCCATGTCATGTCACATATGCAATAAGCTCCTTCATCACATGTGTGAGCCTTTCAACATCCTCCAAGCCATTTCACCCCTATGGCATATGTTGCTCACACATGATCACTTGTGGACTAATCAGCTGTGTAATTCACTTCAAACACATATTAGTCCACCTAAGTTGTCACTCAATTACCAAAACCAAACTAGGACCTTTCAATCTCCCCCTTTTTGGTAATTGATGACAACTCTACAAATATATGGAAATTAAGCTTATTCCAAGCTAGCACTTCACAAGAATGTAAATTGCTAACTTGGTTTGGATTCTATGTTACTTATCCAATATTAAGACCACATATGAAGATTTGGATAAGTACCATACAACCCGACTTGGTAGTGTTAACTCCCCCTACATGTGTGCTCAAATGGTTTGGTTTCAAGCTTGCACACATGCATAAATATGAAATTTGTGGTATACAAGATGGAAATGTACCTTTGAAGCGTGTATACCAAATTTTTAATCTTCCTTAGCATCAACCTTGCTAGAAACAAGTGAAACTAGATACCACGTGAGATCAACATTATAATCAAGGTTCTAGTTACCACTTGCTATACTAAGACTAAGCTCAAAATACCAATAGAAGGAAAATAATCATCATCCAAGTCTTAGCTCTAGCAATCATTGCACACAAGCATATATATTAAATGTAGGACATATGCATTATGCAAGCAAGTCATATGAATATGCACATATGAAAATGCAATCAACCAAGTTCATGAGCTTGCTCCCCCTACTTGTGTGCTCTCTTTGTCCAAGAATTTTGATCCTTTTCCGTTGTTCAATCTTGCTCCCTCTTGATCCATGTCCATCTTCCTTTCTTGTTTTCTCCCCCTTTGTCCTTGACATATCACAATTGACATATCTTTGCCACAATTTCTCCCCCTTTGTCATCAATGACCATAAAAGGTATGCTCTTTTCCACAAAGGGTGACACTAGGGTAGATGGTTGATACTTGAGTCTTGTATTTTTGATGGACACTATCATATATGTTGGAATGACACTACATGTAGATACCCTGTGTAAATCCATGAAAGCCAATTGTAGGATCTTTGACCTTGATACCAATCGGTGGGGCATCTTCCCTTATGTCATAGCATGGGTCATCCACTTGATATACTTGAGCTCTTGTTGGTGAGGGATCTTTGCTTGATTTGATCACTTAAGGTTGAGGATCACTTGAAGTCTTGTAGGATACCACTTGTGAGCTTGATCTAGACACCACTTGGTAAATATCACTTGAAAGATCATATACCATTTTGAATAGATACCATGTGAAGAAATGATGAGTCTAGATACCACTTGAATGATAGTTTAAACTTGATATCCATTTGCATTATTGTCTTCTTCTTGAACTCTTGTCATGAGCCTCTCATTTGTGACTTGAACTATTAAACTTGCACAAGATATCTAACTCGGTTTGCTCTAGAGTAAGCTTCTTCACACATCTTTCAATGGTTATCTTACTCACGTTGAATTAGACACTTGAATGTTCATCTTCTAGATCAAGTACTTGAAGGACCGAGAATGCAATAGCAAGGCGACCAGAGGGGGGGGGGGTGAATGAGAGCTCAAAAATTTCTCTCGAAACTTTGGCCTTTTGTCCCAAAATCAACCCCAAGTGCTTCGATCGAAACTGTGATGCCCACGACCCTTGGAAGAGGGTGGATGATCTCTAGGATCACAACGAGGCACCACAAAGCGATAGAAAACCAAACTCCAAAAGCACCGGGACAAGTTCGACCCTCAAAAACCAAGTCCCGAACGTAGATTGAGAACTACGTCGGGAAATCCCTAAATACCGATGCTAACAAGTAGCAAAGATACCTGGAGAGGTTCCTAGGTGAACTCTAGAACCAAACGAGAAGTTCGGAAACCAAGCGGAGAAGCCGGGAGAGCAAACGCACAAGACCGGAAGCTTCAGCCAAATCCCGGACTGTGCGGCCCTGGGGTCCCGGACTGTCCGCCCCTACTGCAGACTGTCCGTGAGGGGTTGGCGGACTGTCCACCTGCCAAACACCAGAAACAGCAACCCTGCTGGAACCTCCCTAGACGACTCCCGGACTGTCCGCGAGTCCCAACGGTGGACTGTCCGCGGTTCAAAAAGACCAAGTCCAACAGCGCGGAGTCAGGCTACTGGTCCAGCCGACCCCGACGCGCAGACTGTCCGCGATACCAGTGGCGGACTGTCCGCGGATGAACAGAGAGGGCGATTTCGGTCGCCCCTCTCACAAATCCTCCCAAATCCAAATCAAAACTCAAACCCAAGTTCCCAAACTTGGAGAGGATGATCACGAGGTAGTTAGGAGACTATCCCCAAGAAATCATCCTCTCAAATCAAATCAAACACCGGGAAATCGAAAGGGGAGGAGTATGAACGAAAAAATGCCACGAAAATGAAATCAACCCGATCTACTTGTTCGCGAGGAGTTAGATGAATTCCTTCGGTGGAAATGATCTCCTCACTATAAGGAACAAGTTGATTCAAACGGATTTTGCAAAGACGCAATAGAGAGGGAGATCGAGTGACGGGAAAATCATGGAGAAATGAAGAACGCGAAGAACACAAACAAAACGCGAATCAAGTCATCGATCTGCAACCGTGTGGCTACCACACGCTACAACAGTGAGATTACGGTCTCACTTTCTCAAAATCTCCAGTACACAGAGGTATGATTCTCTGCGGATCTCAGTAGCTACAACATGGGATTGGGAGAGCAGGAAACCCTAGAAGCAAAGAGCAAATGACTGAGATAAGATGGGGAGGTGGGTGTCTCCCCCTACTTATCCTAATTCTAATTCCCACTCTATCCCTAACTAATTACAGAGTGAACCAGCTAAACCCTAGGGTTATTCTGGACCAACTCGCGGTAGGTGGTGATCCGACGGCCACGCCCGCACAACTGGTAGCGTTGCCTCGACGCAACCTCACCGATTGCCGCCACGTGCCGCCACCACTCTGGTTGTCCTTTTCCCGGACGTCGCACCCCCGGTTTTGTGGCCCAAACCGGGAAACCAGCCTTCACAGCCAACCCCCGGTTTTGAGGCCCAAACTGGGAAACCAGCCGACCATCGCCTGAGTTTTGAGGCCCAAACTTAGCAAACCCGCAGCACCCAGGTTTTGAGGCCCAAACCTGGAAACCGTCCTCAGCCCGAGTTTTGTGGCCCAAACTCAGAAACCATCAGCGCCTAGGTTTTGAGGCCCAAACCTGGAAACCGTCCACTCGGTGGTTTTTCTGTGGCTCAACCACCAAACCGAGCCGTAGAAGGGATGCACCGCCCGTGCACCCCGTCCACCCGCAAGTTTTCGCTCGTCGATGTCCCAGGCTGTCAGCCAACTGAAAGCCCTAGTTTGGTTTTGGTTAATTGATGAAACCTATTTGGTCTAATCCTATTGCTAAGCATGTGTGTAGCTTATAAGAAAGGATTGTGACCAAGCCAAGTGGTGGAGCTAGCTAGGTGGCAACCATGAAGGATGGTGATGGCCACAAGCACTCAAGAGATCAAGTGCTCTACCATTGGTGAAATGTGAGAAGAAGGGAAGAGATGAGCAAAGAGGCCCAAAGGCAAAGGTATAACCTATAGGGCTCTTTGTTTTGGTAATCAAGACACTTAGCGAGTGTGATCACATTTAGGATACATAGCCATACTATTAAGAGGAGATTATTCAAGGCTTATGCAGTGTTCAAGTGCCACTAGGAGTTCTCTAACATATCGATGCTATAGACCTAGTGAGTGACTAACAAAACCCCTTGGAAAATGCTTTGCAAAATGCTAACACACTTGCATACAATGATGTACACTTGGTGGTGTTGGCACTTTTGGGATAAGGGGATGTTCCGGAGTTGTGGAGAAGTGGGAGAAACTAGTGTATAGTCCTTCTCCCTCCTGCCGAGCTTGCAAGGCAGGATTCAACGATTTTCGGAAGAAAAGTAGTGTGTTCAGAAGCATCAGACGCTCATCCGAGGAGCATCGGACGCTGGCTGAGCGTCCGATGGTAAACCCTAGTTTCTGACAAATGTTGAAGGAGCATCAGACGCAGGCAACAGACGCTGAGGAAACACTGTTGCAGAGTCCGATGCAGGTGACGTGGGTCGAGCGTGCTTTCCAGGGAGCATCGGACGCTGGCCTGCGTCCGATGCAGAACCATCGGACGCGTCCGATGTGTTTTGGCCCTCTCTGGAACCTTTCTGTTGTGTCATCGGACGCAGGGGTTGAGCGTCCGATGTGGAGATGCCGGCGCGTCCGATGTGGCGCAGAAAAGTGCTGAAACGAGTAGTGGCATCGGAGCGTCCGATGTCACTTTAACCGTGGCGCGAAGCGATATGCCCGTTGGGATCCAACGGGCAAATTTCATATCAAGGGAACATGTGGCTCCATCCGGAGCATCGGACGCTGGGGCAGCGTCCGACGGCTGAGCATCGGAGCGTTCGATGCCCCCGATTCTGGCCCAACGGCTAGGCCGACTTGGATGGCCTATTTAAGGGGCTTGGCCGGCTCATATGGATTCACCTTTGCACATTCTGATTCCTAAGCTTTCTAGTGTGCATTGGCAAGCCTCCCAACTCATCTCCCAAGTTGATTCGATCAAACCTAGTGAGATTGAGTGATCTAGTGCATGATTTGATAGAGTTCAATCTAGTGGCACTAGTTCTTCGCATCGGCATTGAGTTTTCTTGTTACTCTTGGCATTTGCCGGTGCCTAGACGGCTTGGAGGTGTTGAGGTGGTTTTGGCAAGAGAAGGAGATTGTTCTTGGCCACCACCGATCATGATTGTGAGAGGTTTTGGAGCCTCACCTCGCCGGAGCGGCAAGAGGCATCCTTAGTGGATTGCTCATGTCATTGAGCTACCTCACTAGCGGTAGATTCTTGTGGCGCTCTTAGTGAGCTTGGCTTTGCGCTGATTAGCCACCGGGTCACCTAGTGTTGGTCGACACAACGGGGAGTAGCGTGTCGGCAAGCACGTGAACCTCGGGATAAATCTTGGTGTCCCGTGTGCTTATTGTGATTGTTTTTGAAGGACCGAGAAGCTAGCCGAAAGCGACCAGAGGGGGGGGGGGGTGAATGAGAGCTTCAAAATTTCCTTTCGGAAACTAGATGCCACTGTCCCAAAATCAACCCCAAGAGCGAACCCTAGAGCTTGCTAATGTCCACGACCCTAGATGTAGGGTGGATGCTTCCTAGAAGCACAGCGGGACACTAGACAACCCTAGAAAGCCAACGCAAAAGACGGAACTCGAATCCGATCAAGAACGAACGAACCGCGAACGAAAACGCGCGAAACTGGATTGACCGGACTCTGGCCAGCGTCCGGTCAGCAGGGACCGGACGCGTCCGGTCAACAAAAATCGGCTCCTGAACCTTACTGTTCGCGACCGGACTCATGGGTACGGAGCGCCCGGTCGAGAGCAGTGCGTCCGGTCAGAGGCGAACAAACACGATGAACAGTGGAAGCGATGCGTCCGGTCAAAACGTGAACTGAGCGTCCGGTCAAAGTGAAGAACATGGCAACGTGCTGTTCATCGACCGGACTCACGAACCGAGCGTCCGGTCACCCCGACTGAGCGTCCGGTCGACTCGCAGCAGCCCTGTTCGTCCACCGATTTGCCTCTATCTCACCCAAAACAATTCCTCTAGGGATCAACCTTGGTGAGATGAGTCACAAGGAGTATAGTGAGCTATCTCTAAGAGATCATGGCTCGAACCTATCTCCAAATCGATGAATCGAAGAGTTTCGGGGGAAGAGAGAAAACTTGACCCGAAACGAAAAATCGATTGATCTCCTAGACCGTGAGGTTAGAGGATGATTCCTTCGGTGGAAAGAAGTGCCTCACGATCTAGAACAACTTGGTTCAAATGGATTTACAAAAGATGAACCGAGCAAAAAGATCAAGCGACGGGAAAATCGTGGAGAAAAGGATTCCGCGAAAAACACGAACACAACGGAAATCACAGCCACGAGTTCAAATCAAGGACGCAAATCAAGCCAACGATCTATGCTCCAAGGTGAGGATACGGCCTCACTTCCTCAACTCAACAGTACACAGAGTGGAGTCTCTCTGCGGATCTCAACTAGCTAGAGCAGGGACGGGAGAGCAGGAAACCCTAGGAAATGAAAGCACTAACTGAGATGACTGAGATAGGGGAGGAGGGTGTCTCCCCTGACTACTTATCCTATTCTAGTCTAAGTCTATTTCCTACTCTACCCCTCTCTATTCTAATTACAGAGCGAACCAGCTAAACCCTAGGGTTATTCTGGACCAACTCGGTGGTAGGTAGATCCAACGGCCACGCCCGCACAGCTCGTCCGCGTTGCCTCCACGCAACCTTCCGATTGCCGCCACGTGCCGTCCTCGCTCTGCACCCCCGGTTTTGTGGCCCAAACCGGGAAACCAGCCTTTTCCAGCAACCCCCGGTTTTGAGGCCCAAACCGGGAAACCAGCCCACCAACCTGAGTTTTGTGGCCCAAACTCAGAAACCCGCAGCGCCCGAGTTTTGAGGCCCAAACTCGGAAACCGTCCACCCGTTGGTTTTTCTCTGGCTCAACCAACAAACCGGAGCTGTAGAGGGGATGCACCGCCCGTGCACCCCGTCCACCGACACGTGTCCCCAGGTCCTCGACCCGAGCAACACCGTGCCCCGCAAGTCTCTGCTCGTCGCTGTCCCAGGCTGCCAGCCACCACAGCTGATCCTCAGGCACTCCGGTCCCTCAGTCCAAGCCTCACGTCCGCCCTTCACTGCTCGATACATCGGCATGGCACGTCCGCCGCACGGCACGCCCATCCTTCATCGCACCCAGTCCGTCGGCACGGCACGTCTCAACTTGACCTTCACCTTGCCCTCGATCACTGTCTCCGTGCTCGACACCTGCACAACACAAGCCAAAGAACATGCGCATCAAACCCGTTGACAATCACTCATCACTCAGAGACTCGGCATACACCCATGTATCCGCAATCTCCCCCTTGATGAGTGCATTGTCAACTACACACACAAATCATAAAATGGAAAAAGAAGGTAGAAGGAAGGAGAGGAAGAGAACTCAACCAAATGACCCAAAAGCATAGCAAAGCCGAAGAAGGTCAAGTGGAAGAAGAGAGAACTTGGTCCCCAAAGACATGGGCAACAGCTCGACGCGACCAAGCAATGCAAAGCTAGCCCTCAAGAAGAGGTAGAACAGGCTCAACACCACTAGCAGAAAACCAATTGAAAATCGGAGCTGAAAAATGGCAAAGTGCTAGTCCCTCAAGATAGAGGCACAGAGGCTCAACACAACTAGCACGAAAACCACTCCGAACCAATTGAAAAACAATCGAAAAGTCTTCGAACCAATCGAAATCAAACTCGATGCCAAATGAGGAAAATGTTTGCTAGTCCCTCAAGATAGAGGCAACGGCTCAACACAACTAGCAAACTCCCCTCGACAAGTGCAAGCAACCCGGGACTCCCCCTTAGGTCCAACAAGAGAAGAGCATAAAGATCTGAAAATCTCCCCCTTAGCAAAAACTCCCCCTTAATTGAACGCCAGGAGACATATGATTTGCAAAAACTCTCCCCCTTAGTTGAAAATGCACTTATCAAGCACAAACTCTTCCCTTGAGCCAACAAAACTCCCCCTTCTAAAATGCATATGAAGTCAGAAATGCAAGTTAGTAGCTTCAGGCATATAATCAAAAGAGTGCACAAATGCTCTAATCGAAATAGCTCCAATGGCACAACTAAGCACTCAAATAGCGAAGGCTCAAACTGATCACACATACGAAATATGAAGCATATGAGCAAGTGAGCAGTTTTTAGCCAAAAAGATAATCACCATCAGAATAGCACTACACATGTATAGATAGGGAACCCAGACAAGTGCTAAACATGTATACAAGGTGAACTACCCCTAGCAAAGTTCAATCATCATGCATAGGAATGAAGCATATACTTGTGATTTCATTTTTATATTAGAGTTGCAGCGGTGAAGACTTCACAAGTTCAATTTTTTAGCATGTGATGCGAGAGGTTGAAAGCTTGTCTTTGCCTAACTTTTCAACCGAGCGAAGCCTATGCCGAGGCAATCAGAAGCTTGAAGCTACGGTTTCGGTCATACACTACATGGCTCAAGTTTAACTCAAAGTGCAATGAGAAATAGTCTCGATACCATGAGGTGTTGACAAGCAATCCCATCTCGATCTTTTCAATTCACTAAAACTTGGTTCAAATTTTATACATGATATGAACAGACCAAGCAAGTGAATGACTCATAACTAGAGACATAGCAACCTAGCTTATATGAAAAGCACGAGTGAACTCAACATATTCTACACATGCTAGTTGCATATCTCAATGGTGAACATTTTCAGATTGTAAGTTATTAAGTAAATTCACCATTCCAAAATAGCTCAGCTCATAACATGTACTAGTGATCAGGAAGAGCATAAGCTACAAGCATCCATATAAGCATCGGAGCATACTAAATAGAGCATAGTTACATTCTAGTGATTATAAACATGAAGCTCAGAATGTAAATGCGTATGCTAAAATGCAAAAGAAAAGAAAGACAAAAGAGTCAGTCAAATATACAAGATCCAAAATGTTTCCCCCATCTAAAAGGGGAAACACACACCAAGCTCACCCCTCAACCGATTAAAGGTTGATTCGTCTAAAGGCTTGGTGAAAATATCAGCCAGTTGATGATGAGTATCGACATGGCGAAGGTCGATATCACCCTTCTCCTGGTGGTCTCGCAGAAAATGAAAGCGCACATCAATGTGTTTGGTCTTCGAGTGAAGCACGGGGTTCTTAGCAACGCTAATGGCACTCGTGCTGTCACAAAGCAAAGGCACGCGAGAAAAGCTCAGACCAAAATCACGCAAAGTGGCCATCATCCAAAGCAACTGGGAACAGCAGCTAGCCGCAGCAACATATTCAGCCTCCGTAGTGGACTGAGCGACGCTAGACTGCTTGCGAGAAGACCACGAAACAAGAGAAGAACCAATAAACTGGCAAGTCCCAGAAGTGGACTTGCGCTCAATACGGCAACCAGCAAAATCGGCATCGGAATAACCGCAAAGCGAGAGGGTGGAGGAAGCAGAATACCAAATCCCAAACTCAGGAGTGAAACGAAGGTACCTGAAGATGCGCTTCACCGCCTGACGGTGAGAAGTGCGCGGCGATGCCTGAAAGCGCGCGCACAGACACACCGCGAACTGGATGTCCGGGCGTGTCGCCGTCAGGTAGAGCAGCGACCCGATCATGCTGCGGTACTCCTTCTGGTCCACTGTCTCTCCCTCCACATCCGCATCCAGGGCAGTCGTCGTCGACATGGGTGTTGGCAGAGGCTTGGCCTCACCCATATCGAAACGCTTCAGCAAGTCTTTGGTGTACTTGCCCTGGTGCACAAACGTCCCCTCCCGGGATTGCTTAATTTGCAACCCGAGAAAGAATGTCAGCTCGCCCATCATGCTCATCTCGAACTCCCTGCTCATAGTATCTGCAAACTTGGCAACCAAAGCGTGAGAAGAACCACCGAAAATGATATCATCCACGTAAATCTGGACCAAGAGCGTGTCTTTGCCTTGCCGGAGGAGAAAGAGCGTTTTATCTACACATCCCATTTTAAAACCCTTAGCAAGCAAAAAGGTTTTTAACCTATCATACCAAGCTCTAGGGGCTTGTTTCAAACCATATAAAGCTTTGTGAAGTTTAAAGACATGGTTTGGAAACTTGGGATTTTCAAAACCGGGGGGTTGCTCAACATAAACTTCTTCTTCTATGTAGCCGTTTAAGAAGGCACTCTTGACATCCATTTGAAAAAGTTTGAAACCTTTGGATGTAGCAAAGGCCAAGAGTATCCTAATTGCCTCCAAACGAGCTACAGGAGCAAACGTCTCCTCATAGTCTATCCCCTCCTTCTGACTATAACCCTTCGCTACAAGCCTGGCCTTGTTTCTAACAACATGGCCATCCTCTCCTTGCTTGTTTTTGAAAACCCATTTTGTCCCAATAGGCTTACAGTCAGGTGGAGGTGGAACTAGAACCCAAACCCGATTTCGCTCAAAATTTTCTAACTCCTCATGCATGGCATTAACCCAATCCGGATCCGTCAAAGCGTGTCCAACATCTCGAGGCTCAAAATTAGCAACAAAAGCAGAATGAGCGAAGTGCGAGATTTGCTGTGACCTGGACCGAGTGACCCGTTCATCGATGTTGCCGATCATCTGCTGAGGCGGGTGCTGGCGCTGGATATGTCGTGGCGCCTCCCGAGCTGAAGTAGCCTCCCCCTCAACAGCAGCTGGTGCCTCCCCGGGTACAAATGGTACCGCACGGGGTGGCGGATCCCACGGCCCCCAGGAAGAAGAGGTGTCGGGGCCGTGAGTCGTCGTCGAGGCCGCTCTTTGCGGCGCGGCAGGTGGAGGGGGTGCTGGATCATCCATACCTTCAGCACCCTCGTCCTCGTCATCAAAAAGAGGCTCACCAACCTCATGATCACCTGCATGCTCAAAACGAGAAGAAGGACAAACCATGGTCTCGTCGAAGGTGACATCGGATGTCTCCATGACTCGGTTAGTGTCAAGGTTAAGTACACGATAAGCTCGAGTGTGAGTGCCATAACCCAAAACACACCGTCAGAAGAACGAGACTCAAATTTGTCCAAGTTGCCCTTTTTGAGTATAAAACAGTGGCAACCAAAAGCTCGAAAATAACTCACCTTGGGCAGTTTGCCAAAACGCAACTCATAAGAAGTCTTTTTCAAGAAAGCTCTCAGAAAAATGCGATTGGAAATATAGCATGCAGTGTTCATAGCTTCGGCCCAATAGCGCCTAGGAGTCCTATGCTCATCAAGCATCGTCCTGGCCATCTCAACAAGGGTCCGATTCTTCCTCTCTACAACACCATTTTGGGGCGGTGTGTAGGGGGAAGTAAACTGATGCTCCAAGCCAAGGCGGTTACAAAACTTCTCAAAATCCGAATTTTTGAATTCGGAACCATTATCACTTCTAATAGCTCGCATCGAGTTCAAAGGGAACTCGTTCTGAAGACGCAAGATCAGATTGCGAGCGAAGGAGAAAGTCTCAGTTTTCTCAGTCAAAAAGAAAACCCATGAATATCTCGAAAAGTCGTCAACAACAACCAAAACATACCACTTGCCACCAACCGAGCTCACCCGAGCCGGACCAACAAGGTCCATGTGTAAAAGCTCTCCGGGGTGCGAGGTCATGACCTTAGTCACTGGATGGTGGGGAGCGGCAACCATCTTCCCATGTCTGCAAGAATGGCAAACTAGATCCTTCTCCATCGAAAGCTTGGGCAATCCTCGGATTAGGCCAAGTGAGCTAAGTCTTGCAAGCAAGTCGAAGCTTAAATGACCGAGCCTCCTATGCCACTTCCAAAGATCGGAGGAAGAAGGACTAGCCAAAAGACAGCGAGAAGAACCAAACGACTCCGAGAAATTCGCGCGAAAGACTTTCCCAAAGGGCGAAATCAGACATACAAGATCGCCATGAGGATCTAAGATGCGACTAAGGTTCGGTTTAAAACGAATCTCATAGTCATCATCAAAAAGTTCCGAAACAGAAAGAAGGTTAAAATGCAGGTTAGAAACAAGAGCAACATCGCGCAACACAAAGTGCTCATTAACCCGCACCGTCCCACGAGACAATACCTTACCTTTACTATTGTCGCCGAAGGTTATGTACTCTTTTCCGGCGACCGGGCTAAGACTGGAGAACCACTTGGCGTTTCCGGTCATGTGCCTCGAGCAACCAGAATCCACCAACCAAATGTCCTCCAACCGTCTCACCTACATCAATAAAAAGACATAGGGTGAGCATACGGTCCAACACTGGGGTTAGTGAAGTAAGGAGAATACCAGTGTTGGGCCGGCTGCTCAAAAGAACGGTCAGTGTAAAAACTATTCTTAGCCTGTCTACGGGGGTAGCGATCACCACGTACAGGAAAACATGGTCCGCTGGGGAAGAAGCGCTCACCGCGGTACTCAAACTGCGGTGGGGGAAAGCGCTCAACTAAGCCTCCGCCACGGGGTCCATTACCTGCAAAAGCAGGACCCCGTCGGGCACGCTCTCTACGAGATCTACGCCTAGGAGCCTGGGGCTCAACTGCTCTAGCGTCTCTCCTCGGAGCTCTCTCCTGCCTAGGCCTAACAAACTGAGGTGCTGGACCTCTAGGCCTAGTCTCCCTCCTAGGGGCTCTCATCTCCTGCCTAGGCCGGGGACCTAGACGTCCGGACCTAGCAGCTCTCCTCTGAGCCTTCGGCACATGTCCACCATGAGCTGGATGGTACATGTCCGGGTTCTCCATCTCCCGAGCACGGCGCGCCTCTCGCTTGCGCCGGAAACAGAACTCGATCAAGTGACCATCCCTCCCACAGAAATCACACTGGTACCTCACCGCACGCAAAGGGGGTTGTTGGTGACCAGGGCTGTGGGTGTGGTTCACTTTGCCCTTCTGAGGCAAACACTCCTCTCTAATGGGTGGCATAGCATCAAGCTTGTTCTTGAGGTGGTTTGGCTTGGGTGCCCAAATTTGGTTCTTGGGAGGAGCTCTCGGGGGTTCCTCAACCACACCATCTTTGGTGGTAGGCTTGGCAGGCTCTTTGGGTGGAAGTTTGGCAAGCTTGGGAGTAGTGATGGAGTTAGGCTTCTCACATGGATTCAAACCACTCGACTCTCCAATCTTCCCAAAAGCAGAAAGATCAACACCCTGAGCAAAACCTACACCAGGAGCCCCAGCAGCTCGCTTGAATTGGGAGATCATCATCCCGAGCTGTGGCTCACTACAGGAGACCCATGACAAGATGGTCCGAAGGTATGTGTTTTCTTCCTCGGTTTGCATCTTGCCATGCTTCACATTGGCAATCTCCAGCTCCAAGCCCTCGCACAAAACGCACCTCGCCACACCAGTGCTACCTGAGTTGGCCTCCTAAAGAGACACAATCTTAGCATTCTTCTCTGCCAACTCAGATTGCAAGACGGGACAGGTCTTGCATGCACCCAACAGAGAAGGTCTAGCCTTCAGCTCATCTAGCTCTCCTACCAACGCAACATAGTTACCTCTCAAAGTGAGAAGGTCAGTCATGTGTGTGGTGCACGACTCACACTCCGTCTCCTCCGACACAACCACGGTGGACCGAGCAAACTCAAGCTCCTTCACCGTGTCCTCCCACTTCTGCCTGAACTCCTTGCGCTCTCTAGCGGCACGCCTAAGCAGTTTATCTTGGCTAAGGAGGGCAGCGGTCAACTTCTCTACCTCGAAGGAAAGCTCGTCGTAGGTGAGAGATACCTGGGAGGTTTCGTCGTCGTCGTTCCGAGGCGTATGTTCCAGCTCGCCTCCGACCTCATCTCCGAGCGCCATGGTACACAAGCCTTCGTCGCCGGCGAAGAAGCACAAGCCGTTGAACTTGTCCTCTAGCTTCTTCTTCACGGACTCGTCATCGCTGGAGCCAGCGGAGTCGTCATCCGAGCCGTCGACGTCGCTGAGCGTGGCGAAGAAGGCACGGTGCTCAGCTTGCTGCTTCTCCAAGTACTTCTTCTTGATGTACTCTTTGTCGAAGCCGCCCCGTTTCTTGTGCCTTGGGGGGACGTGCTTCTCCTTGTACTTGGAGTTGCGCTTGCGCCCTTGATCGCCCTTCCCCGAATGCTTGTTCTTCTTGGGGCAGTCGGCGATGAAGTGGTCGGGGTCTCCGCACTCGTAGCATCCCGTGCGTCCTCCTCCACGACGGCGGTTCATGCGGTTGTTGTGGAACCGCGAGAACCGGTTGGCAAGCAAAGCCAACTCGTCGTCTCCCAACGTCTCCAGCTGGTCTTCTGTAACAGAAAAGAGACAGGAAAGTGCAAAGCCAGCTGAAGGGTTAGAGGAAGAGCCGGAAACCAAAGCCATGGAGGGGCGAGAAGGATTTTCAAAGGAAGCCCTCGCCATAGCATCAATCTCACTGGACTTGAGCTTACTGAAGAGCTCGTCGCAAGTGAGGGTCTCATAGTTCGGGGATTCGATGATCGCCTGAACCTTAGAGTCCCACAGCGACCGATCAAGAGTATGCAAGAGCTTCAAAGCACGCTCATGATCGTCAAAAGGCAACTGCTCCTTGTTAGCCCTCATCCTGTTGACAATCACCTGAAAGCGAGCAAATAAACTTTCTATGCTCTCGCCAGGCTGATGTCGAAAGTTCTCATACTCACGCTTGAACGACTCGTAGAGTCGGGTTTTGACTTGAGAGGTGCCCTCATGGAAACGCATGAGGGTGTCCCAGATCTCCCGAGCCGTAGCGAGGTGAGAAACACGATCAAACTCTCCCATGCTCAAACACGAAAAGAGAGCATTACGGGCTCGGCTATTGGCATCGTGCTCATCGATCTGTTGCTGAGAAACACGAGCAGCCAAGACCACGTAATCAGCAGAGTTGCAAATATCCCAAATAGAAGCACCCAAACTCTGCAGATAGGCCGACATGCGTATCTTCCAATACGCATAGTTCGTTCCATCGAAAAACGGCGGTTTGCCCACGCCGCGATCCATGTCGCCTTCGGTGGATCTGGAACCGGCTAAGGTGGAAGATCCTTAACCCGCTCCGATACCAATTAAAGGACCGAGAAGCTAGCCGAAAGCGACCAGAGGGGGGGGGGGGTGAATGGGAGCTTCAAAATTTCCTTTCGGAAACTAGATGCCACTGTCCCAAAATCAACCCCAAGAGCGAACCCTAGAGCTTGCTAATGTCCACGACCCTAGATGTAGGGTGGATGCTTCCTAGAAGCACAGTGGGACACTAGACAACCCTAGAAAGCCAACGCAAAAGACGGAACTCGAATCCGATCAAGAACGAACGAACCGCGAACGAAAACGCGCGAAACTGGATCGACCGGACTCTGGCCAGCGTCCGGTCAGCAGGGACCGGACGCGTCCGGTCAACAAAAATCGGCTCTCGAACCTTACTGTTCGCGACCGGACTCACGGGTACGGAGCGTCCGGTCGAGAGCAGTGCGTTCGGTCAGAGGCGAACAAACACGATGAACAGTGGAAGCGATGCGTCCGGTCAAAACGTGAACTGAGCGTCCGGTCAAAGTGAAGAACATGGCAACGTGCTGTTCATCGACCGGACTCACGGACCGAGCGTCCGGTCACCCCGACTGAGCGTCCGGTCGACTCGCAGCAGCCCTGTTCGTCCACCGATTTGCCTCTATCTCACCCAAAACAATTCCTCTAGGGATCAACCTTGGTGAGATGAGTCACAAGGAGTATAGTGAGCTATCTCTAAGAGATCATGGCTCGAACCTATCTCCAAATCGATGAATCGAAGAGTTTCGGGGGAAGAGAGAAAACTTGACCCGAAACGAAAAATCGATTGATCTCCTAGACCGTGAGGTTAGAGGATGATTCCTTCGGTGGAAAGAAGTGCCTCACGATCTAGAACAACGTGGTTCAAACGGATTTACAAAAGATGAACCGAGCAAAAAGATCAAGCGACGGGAAAATCGTGGAGAAAAGGATTCCGCGAAAAACACGAACACAACGGAAATCACAGCCACGAGTTCAAATCAAGGACGCAAATCAAGCCAACGATCTATGCTCCAAGGTGAGGATACGGCCTCATTTCCTCAACTCAACAGTACACAGAGTGGAGTCTCTCTGCGGATCTCAACTAGCTAGAGCAGGGACGGGAGAGCAGGAAACCCTAGGAAATGAAAGCACTAACTGAGATGACTGAGATAGGGGAGGAGGGTGTCTCCCCTGACTACTTATCCTATTCTAGTCTAAGTCTATTTCCTACTCTACCCCTCTCTATTCTAATTACAGAGCGAACCAGCTAAACCCTAGGGTTATTCTAGACCAACTCGGTGGTAGGTAGATCCAACGGCCACGCCCGCACAGCTCGTCCGCGTTGCCTCCACGCAACCTTCCGATTGCCGCCACGTGCCGTCCTCGCTCTGCACCCCCGGTTTTGTGGCCCAAACCGGGAAACCAGCCTTTTCCAGCAACCCCCGGTTTTGAGGCCCAAACCGGGAAACCAGCCCACCAGCCTGAGTTTTGTGGCCCAAACTCAGAAACCCGCAGCGCCCGAGTTTTGAGGCCCAAACTCGGAAACCGTCCACCCGTTGGTTTTTCTCTGGCTCAACCAACAAACCGGAGCTGTAGAGGGGATGCACCGCCCGTGCACCCCGTCCACCGACACGTGTCCCCAGGTCCTCAACCCGAGCAACACCGTGCCCCGCAAGTCTCCGCTCGTCGCTGTCCCAGGCTGCCAGCCACCACAGCTGATCCTCAGGCACTCCGGTCCCTCAGTCCAAGCCTCACGTCCGCCCTTCACTGCTCGATACATCGGCATGGCACGTCCGCCGCACGGCACGCCCATCCTTCATCGCACCCAGTCCGTCGGCACGGCACGTCTCAACTTGACCTTCACCTTGCCCTCGATCACTGTCTCCGTGCTCGACACCTGCACAACACAAGCCAAAGAACATGCGCATCAAACCCGTTGACAATCACTCATCACTCAGAGACTCGGCATACACCCATGTATCCGCAGTTTTCACATCTTGGTGATTGGTCTTCATATTCACATCTTGGTGATTGACATCACAAGTGGACTTCACCGGTGATTGGCTCTCTACTAGGCGTTCCCGAAGGCTTGGTGAAACCACCTCTATCTAGCTCATTTACTTTGTGTATTTACATTAAGCTATTTCTCTTTTGTAGATACTATCATTTGTTGTATATCTCGTGTTATATTCCTTGTGTAGCTAGTTGTGATTAGCTTGCTTAGTCTATCCTTTTGTGCACACTTGTCTCACATCCTTTTGTATATCATACTTGTACTAGAGCTAGTTAGTTTTATTCCGCATTAGATATTAGCTCTAATTGCTTGTGTGACATAGATATATTAGGTAGAATTGTTGGATAGGTGGCTTGCAACACACTATTAGGCTAGCGCAAAAAACTTTGCCATTTGTTATACTAATAGTGTTTGCCTAAGTAATTTTGTAGAGTTTTAATTAGGCTATTCACCCCCCTCTAGCCAATTTGGACCTTTCACCACCACAGCTGATCCTCCGGCCACCGGTCCCTCAGTCCAAGCCTCACGTCCGCCCTTCGCCACTCTCGGTCCATCGGCATGGCATGTCTCTACTTGACCTTCACCTTGCCTTCGATCACTGTATCCGTGCTCGACACCTGCACAACACAAGCCAAAGAACATGCGCATTATCCCAGTTGACAATCACTCATCACTCAGAGACTCGGCATACACCCATGTATCCGCAATCTCCCCCTTGATGAGTGCATTGTCAACTACCAACACAAATCATAAAGGAATGGAAGAGAGAAGGAAGAAGGAGAGAGAACTCGACCATATGACCCAAAAGCATAGCAAAGCCGAAGAAGGTCAAGTGGAAAGAGCAAGACAACTTGGTCCCCAAAGACATGGGCAACGGCTCGACGCGACCAAGCAAAGCAAAGCTAGCCCTCAAGAAGAGGTAGAACAGGCTCAACACCACTAGCAAGAAAGCTCGAATACCAACTGTTACCAACTAAAAAACCAAAAGAGTTTGATACCAATTGAAGAGCTGAAAACCAATTGAAAGAGCTAAAAATGTTTGCTAGTCCCTCAAGAAAGAGGCAAAGGCTCAACACAACTAGCAAACTCCCCCTCAAATAGTGCACACAACAGTGCACACAACCTAGGGAACACATGATTTGTCAATATTTTCTCCCCCTTAGTTGAAAATGCACCAGCAAGCAAATGTGCACAAGCACTAAAAATTCTCCCCCTAAATAGAATATCTCCATCCAGAAATGCAGATGGGTTAAAATACAAGTTAGCAGCTTCAAGAATATAATCAAAAGAGTGCCAGGATGCTCTACACAGTTCTGATCCGATGACACAACAACATCCATAAGAAGCTAGCAGAGGCTCAAACTGATCACTAATTACGAAATATGAACATGAGAGCAAAAAGAGCAGTTTTTAGCCAAAAAGGTATTCACCATCAAAATAGCACGAGACATGTATAGACAGGAAGTCAAACAAGTGCTAAACATGTATACAAGGTGAACTACCCCTAGCACAGTTCAATCATCATGCTATGGAATGAAACATAGACTTGTGTATCCAAATTTTATCGGAGTTGCAGCGGTTTAAGTTACAGAAGTTTAAATTTCAGCATGTGATTGCGAGAGGTTGAAAGCTTGTCATTGCCTAACTTTTCAACTGTGTGAAGCCTATGCAGAAGCAATCAAAAGCTTAAAGCAACAGTTTCGGTCATACACTACACAGCTCAAGTTTAACTCAAGGTGCAATGAGAAACAGTCTCGAAACTATGTTGTGCTGACAAGCAATCCCATCTCAATCTTTCCAATTCACTTAACTTGGTTCAAATTTTAAAACAGAATATGAACATACCAAGCAAGTGAATGACTCAACACTAGAGACATAACAACCTAGCATATATGAAGAGCACAAGTGATTTCAACACATTCTACACATGCTAGTTGCATATCTTAATGGTGACCATTTTCAAGATTTAAGTTCATTAGTCAGATTCACCATTTATAAAATAGCTCCGCTCACAACATGTAACAATGATCAGAAAGAGCATAAGCTATAGCATCATCATAAAGCATCGGAGCAAAGACTATACAGAGCAAAGTTACATTCTTCAGATTATATACATGAAGCTCTGAATGTAAATATGCAAGATGAAATGCAAAGATGCATGAAGAACCCAACTAAAAAATACAAAGTCAGTTTATAGAACAAGAGTCAAAATGTTTCCCCCATCTAAAAGGGGAAACACACACCAAGCTCACCTCTCAACCTAGCAAAAGTTGATTGGTCCAAAGGCTTGGTGAAAATATCAGCCAACTGATGATGAGTATCAACATGGCGAAGGTCGATATCACCCTTCTCATAGTGGTCTCGCAGAAAATGAAAGCGCACATCAATGTGTTTGGTCTTAGAGTGCAGCACGGGGTTCTTAGTAACGCTAATAGCACTCGTGCTGTCACAAAGCAAAGGAACGCGAGAAAAGCTCAGACCAAAATCACGCAAAGTAGCCATCATCCAAAGCAACTGGGAATAGCAGCTAGCCGCAGCAACATACTCAGCCTCCGTGGTAGACTGGGCGACACTAGACTGCTTAAGAGAAGACCACGATACAAGAGAAGAACCAATAAACTGGCAAGTCCCAGAAGTGGACTTGCACTCAATCCGGCAACCAGCAAAATGGGCATCGGAATAACCACAAAGGGAAAGGGTGGAGGAAGCAGAATACCAAATCCCAAACTCAGGAGTGAAGCATAAGTACCTCATAATGCGCTTGACCGCCTGATAGTGAGAGGTGCGCGGCGACGACTGAAATCGCGCGCAAAGACACACCATGAACTGGATGTCCGGGCGTGTCGCCGTCAGGTACAGCAGCGACCCGATCATACTCCGGTACTCCTTCTGGTCCACTGCTTCTCCTTCCTTGTCTGCATCCAGGGCCGTCGTGGTCGACATGGGTGTTGGAAGAGGCTTGGCCTCACCCATATCGAATTTCTTCAGGATATCCTTGGTATACTTACCCTGGTGCACAAACGTTCCCTCTCGAGATTGCTTGATTTGCAATCCGAGGAAAAATGTCAACTCTCCCATCATGCTCATCTCGAATTCCCTGCTCATAGTATCTGCAAACTTGGCAACCAAAGCGTGAGAAGAACCACCGAAAATGATATCATCCACGTAAATCTGGACCAAGAGAGTATTAGTGCCTTGCTTGAGGAGAAAGAGCGTTTTATCTACACATCCCATTTTAAAACCCTTAGCAAGCAAAAAGGTTTTCAACCTATCATACCAGGCTCTAGGGGCTTGTTTCAAACCATACAAAGCTTTGTGATGTTTAAAAACATGGTTTGGAAACTTGGGATTTTCGAAACCGGGGGGTTGTGTCACATACACTTCCTCTTCTATGTAGCCGTTTAAGAAGGCACTCTTGACATCCATTTGAAAAAGTTTGAAACCTTTGGATGCAGCAAAAGCCAAGAGTATCCTAATTGCCTCCAAACGTGCTACGGGAGAAAACGTCTCCTCATAGTCTATCCCCTCCTTCTGACTATACCCCTGGGCTACAAGTCTGGCCTTGTTTCTCACTACATGGCCATCCTCTCCTTGTTTGTTTTTGAAAACCCATTTGTCCCAATTGGGTGACACTCAGAGGGAGGAGAAACTAGAACCCAAACCCGATTTCTTTCAAAATTTTCTAACTCCTCATGCATGGCATTGACCCAATCTGGATCCGTCAAAGCGTGTCCAACATCTCGGGGTTCAAAATCAGCAACAAATGCAGAATGAGCAAAGTGAGAGATTTGTTGTGACCTTGACCGAGTGACGCGTTCGCCGATGCTGCCGATCATCTGCTGAGGCGGGTGTTGGCGCTGAATGTGTCGTGGCGCCTCCCTTGCCGAAGTGGCCTCCCCCTCAACAGCAGCTAGTGCCTCCTCGGGTACAAAAGGTACCGCTCGAGGTGGCGGATCCCACGGCCCCCAAGTCGAAGAAGAGGGATCAGGGCCATGAGTCATAGTAGAAGCCGCTCTTTGCGGCACAGCAGGTGGAGGAGGTGCTGGGTCATCCATCCCTTTAGTCCCTCTTCTTCATCATCGAAAAGAGGCTCGCCAACCTCACGATCACCTGCACGCTCAAAACGAGAAGAAGGACAAACCATGGTCTTGTCATCGGATGTCTCCATGACTCGGTTAGTGTCAAGGTTAAGTACACGGTAAGCACGAGTATGAGTGCCATAACCCAAAAACACACCGTCAGAAGAACGAGACTCAAATTTGTCCAAATTGCCCTTTTTGAGTATAAAACAATGGCAACCGAAAACTCTAAAATAACTCACTTTGGGCAGTTTTACAAAACGCAACTCATAAGAAGTCTTTTTCAAGAAAGCTCGGAGAAAAATGCGATTGGAAATGTAGCATGCAGTGCTCATAGCTTCGGCCCAATATCGCCTAGGAGTTCTATGCTCATCGAGCATCGTCCTGGCCATCTCTACAAGGGTCCGATTCTTCCTTTCTACAACACCATTCTGTGGCGGTGTGTAGGGGGAAGAAAACTTATGCTCTAAACCCAAAGAGTTACAAAACTTCTCAAAATCCGAATTCTTGAATTCAGAACCATTATCACTCCTAATAGCTCGCATTGAGTTCAAAGGGAACTCATTCTGAAGACGCAAAATCAGATTGCGAGCAAAAGAGAAAGTCTCAGTTTTCTCAGCTAAAAAGAAAACCCACGAATATCTCAAAAAGTCGTCAACAACAACAAGCACATACCACTTCCCCCCAACCGAGCTCACCCGAGCTGGACCAACAAGGTCCATGTGCAAAAGCTCTCCAGGGCGCTTAGTCTTGACCTGAGTCACTGGATGGTGGGGAGCGGCAACCATCTTCCCATGTGTACAAGAATGGCAAACAAGATCCTTCTCCATGCACAACTTGGACAATCCTCGGATTAGGCCAAGTGAACTAAGCCTTGCTAGCAAGTCGAAGCTCAAATGTCCTAGTCTCCTATGCCACATCCAAAGATCAGAGGAGGAAGGTCCAGCCAAAAGACAACGAGAAACTCCAAATGACTCCGAGAAATCCACTCGAAAGACTTTCCCAAAGGGAAAAATCCCACAAACGAGATTGCCTTGAGGATCCAAAATACGACTGAGATTCGGCTTAAAACGAATTTCATAGTCGTCATCAAAGAGTTGCGAAATAGAAAGAAGGTTAAAATGCAAGTTAGAAACAAGAGCAACATCGCACAACACAAAGTGCTCATTAACTCGCACTGACCCACGAGACAACACTCTACCTTTGCTATTATCGCCGAAGGAGATAAACTCCTTTCCGGCGACCAGACTAAGACTAGAGAACCACTTGGCGTTTCCGGTCATGTGCCTCGAGCAACTGGAATCCACCAACCAAACGTTCTCCAATCATTTTACCTATATCAATAAAAAGACATAGGGTGAGCATACGGTCCAACACTGGGGTTAGTGAAGTAAGGAGAATACCAGTGTTGGGCCGGCTGCTCAAAAGAACGGTTAGCAGAAAAACCATTCCTAGCACGCCTACGGGAAGAGCGATCACCACGTTGAGGAAAACGTGGTCCGCTAAGAGGAGAGCGTCCATCGTGATACTCAAAACACGGTGGGGGAAAACGCTCAACAACAAAGCCACCGCCACGGGGTCCATAGCCTACAACTGCAGGCTCCCGCCGGGCACGTCCTCTCCGCTGCCTAGGCCTAGGAACTTGAGGTTCTGGACCTCTAGGCCTAACAGCACGCCTCTGAACATTCAGCACATGTACATCATGGAAAGGATGGTACATGTCCGTGTTCTTCATCTCCTTTGCACGACGCGCCTCTCTCTTGCACCGAAAATAGAACTCACTCAAGTGACCATCTCTCCCACAGTGCTCACAATGGTACCTCACCGCTCTCAAAGGGGGTTGTTGGTACTCACGGTAGTGGGTGTGGATCACTTTGCCCTTTTGTGGCATAAGCTCCTCCTAGATGGGTGGCATGGTGTCCAGCTTGTTCTTGAGGTGGTTTGGTTTGGGGGCCCATGACTATTTCTTGGGTGGAGCTCTCGGAGGCTCAACAAAGACCCCATCCTTGGTGTTAGGCTTGAGAGGCTCTTTGGGTGGAATCTTGGTAAGCTTGGGAGTAGTGGTGGAGTTGGGCTTCTCACATGGGTTAAGACCACTCGACTCTCCAATCTTGCCGAAAGATGACACATCAACACTCGGAGCAAAACCTACACCAGGACCTCCAGCAGCTCGCTTGAATTGGGAGATCATCATTCCGAGCTGTGGCTCACCGCTAGACACCTATGACAAGATGGTCCGAAGGTATGTGTTTTTCTCCTCAGTTTGCATCTTGTCATGCTTCACATTAGCGATCTCCATCTCCAAACCCTCACAAAGAACACACCTAGTCACACATGTGCTACCCGAGTTGGCCTCTTCAAGAGACACAATCTTGGCATTCTTCTCTGCCAACTCAGATTGCAAGCTCGCACAGGACTTGCACGCACCCAACAGTGAGGATCTAGCCTTCAGCTCATCCACCTCTCCTACCAACACAACATACTTGTTTCTCAAAGTGAGAAGGTCAGTCATGTGTGTGGTACACATCTCACACTCCTCCTCATCGGTAACAACGACGGTGGACTTGACAGATTCAAGTTCCTTCACCGTATCCTCCCACTTCTGCCTAAACTCCTTGCGCTCTCTAGCAGCACGCCTAAGCAACTTGTCCCGACTAAGGAGCGCGGCAGTAAGCTTCTCGACCTCAGCAGAAAGCTCGTCGGGGGTCTGAAATACCTGGGAGGTGTCGTTGTCATCGTCGTCGTTCCGAGGAGTGTCCACCAGCTCGCCGTCGACCTCCTTGTCGTGGGCCATGGTGCAGAGGCCGTCGTCGTCGGCGAAGAAGCAGAGACCGTTCAGCTTGTCCTCGATCCTCTTCTTCTTCTCGGACTCGGTGTCGCTTGAGGCAGCAGAGTCGTCGACGTCGCTGAGCGTGGCGAAGAACGCACGCTGCTCAGACTGGGCCTTCTCCATGTACTTCGTCTTGATGTACTCCTTGTTGAAGTCGCCCTTCCGCTTGTGCTTCGCGGGGACGTACTTCTCCTTGCGCTTGCCGGAGTCGTACTTGTGCCCATGATCCGCCTTGCCGAAGGTCTGCTTGTTCTTCTTCGGGCAATTGGCGATGAAGTGGTTGGGGTCGCCGCACTCGAAACATCCCAAGCGTCCTCCTCCGCGGTGACGGTTCATGCGGTTGTTGCGGAACCGCGAGAACCGGTTGGCGAGCAATGCCAACTCGTCATCCTCCATGAACTCCAGCTGCTCCTCTGTGACAGAAAGAAGAGAAGAGAGTGCAAAGCCTCCAGAGGGGTTAGCAGAAGAGCCAGAAACCAAAGCCATCGATGGGCCAGAAGGATTTTCATAAGAAGCCCTCGCCATGGCGTCAATCTCACTGGACTTGAGCTTACTAAAGAGCTCGTCGCAAGTGAGGGTCTCATAGTTAGGCGATTCGATGATCGCCTGAACCTTCGAGTCCCACACCGACCGATCAAGAGTGTGCAAAAGCTTCAAAGCTCTCTCATGATCGTCGAAAGGCAACAGCTCCTTGTTCGCCCTCATCCTGTTGACAATTACGTGAAAGCAAACGAATAAACTTTCTATGCTCTCGCCAGGCATATGTAGAAAGTTCTCATATTCTCGCTTGAACGATTCATAGAGACGGGTTTTGACTTGAGTGGTTCCCTCATGGAAACGCATGAGGGTGCAGATACATGGGTGTATGCCGAGTCTCTGAGTGATGAGTGTTTGTCAACGAGTTTGATCGCATGTTCTTTGGCTTGTGTTGTGCAGGTGTCGAGCACGGAGACAGTGATCGAGGGCAAGGTGAAGGTCAAGTAGAGACGTGCCGTGCCGATGGACCGGGAGCGGTGAAGGGCGGGCGTGAGGCTTGGACTGAGGGACTGGTGGCCTGAGGATCAGCTGTGGTGGCTGACAGCCTGGGACAGCAACGAGCGAAGACTTGCGGGGCATGGTGTTGCCTGGGTCGAGGACCTGGGGACACGTGTCGGTGGACGGGGTGCATGGGCGGTGCATCCCCTCTACAGCTCCGGTTAGGTGGTTGAGCCACAGAAAAACCACCGGGTGGACGGTTTCCGAGTTTGGGCCACAAAACTCGGGCGGACGGTTTCCAGGTTTGGGCCACAAAACCTGGGCATGCGGCGGGTTTCCGAGTTTGGGCCATAAAACTCGGGCTGAGGACGGTTTCCAGGTTTGGGCCTCAAAACCTGGGCGCTGGCGGGTTTCCTGGTTTCGGCCACAAAACCAGAGGATGGACTTGGAGGCTGGTTTCCCGGTTTGGGCCTCAAAACCGGGGGATGGCGTGAAAAGCCTGGTTTCCCGGTTTCGGCCACAAAACCGGGGGTGCAGAGCGAGGGCGGCACGTAGCGGCAATCGAGAGGTTGCGTCGAGGCAACGCTTAGAGTTGTGCGGGCGTGGCCGTCGGATCACCACCTACTTCGAGTTGGTCCAGAATAACCCTAGGGTTTAGCTGGTTCGCTCTGTAATTAGAGAGGGGTAGAGTAGGAATTAGAATTAGGTTAGAATTAGGATAAGTAGAGGGAGACACCCTCCTCCCATCCAATCTCAGTCATTTGCTCTTTGCTTCAAGGGTTTCCTGCTCTCCCAATCCCCTGTTGTAGCTAGCTGAGAACAGTCCACAGTTGGACCCGCGAACAGTCCGCGCATCGGGATTCAGCCGAGCAGTGGCTGCGTGTCTCGGTGTATAGTGCTGAAGTTTGACCGGTGGACAGTCCGCCGTTGATTTTCGCGGATAGTCCGGGAACTGTCCAGGGGACTTCAGCAGCTGTGCTGTTTCGGGGTTTTTGCCGGCGGACAGTCCGGGACTTCTTTGCAGACAGTCCGCAGTACCCACGGACAGTCCGGGACCGTACCCGCGGACTGTCCGGGACCCTGCTGAAGGCTGATTTTTAGTGCATTTGCTCTCCTGGCTTTTCGGCTTGGTTTTCGGACTTCTCGTTTGGCCCTATAGTTAACCAAGAAACATTTCTAAGTATCTTTGCTACTTGTTAGCATTGGTATTTGGGGATTTCTCGACGTAGCCTCCAATCTACGTTCGGGACTCGGTTTTCAAGGGGCGAACTTGAGCCGGAGCTTTTGGTCTTTGGTTTGCTTGTGCTTTGTGGTGCTCCGCTGTGATCCTAGGCATCATCCACCCTCTTCCAAGGGTCGTGAGCATCACGGTTTCGATCGAAGCTTTTGGGGGTTGATTTTGGGACATTTGGCCTAAAGTTTCCAGAGAAATTTTGTTGGCTCCCATTCACCCCCCCTCTGGTCGCCTTGCTATTGCATTCTCGGTCCTTCAATTGGTATCAGAGCGGGTTAAGGATCTTCCACCTTAGCCGGTTCTAGATCCACCGATGGCGACATGGATCGCGGCGTGGGCAAACCGCCGTTTTTCGATGGGACGAACTATGCGTATTGGAAGATACGCATGTCGGCCTATCTCCAGAGCATGGGCTCTTTTGTCTAGGAGATTTGCAACAAGGCCGATTACGTTGTCTTGGCTGCTCGTGTTACTCAGCTTCAGATGGATGAGCACGAAGCCAATAGCCGAGCGCGTAACGCCTTGTTCTCCTATTTGAGCATGTCCGAGTTTGATCGTGTTTCTCACCTCCCCACGGCTCGTGAGATTTGGGCGACCCTCATGTGCTTCCATGAGGGAACCACTCAAGTCAAATCCCGTCTCTACGAGTCGCACAAGCGGGAGTATGAGAACTTTTGACATATGCCTGGCGAGAGCATAGAGAGTTTATTCGCTCGCTTTCAAGTCATTGTCAACAAGATGCGAGCTAACAAGGAGCTGTTGCCTTTCGACGATCATGAGAGGGCTTTGAAGCTTTTGCATACTCTCGATCGGTCGGTGTGGGACTCAAAGGTCCAGGCGATCATTGAATCGTCTAACTATGAGACCCTCACTTTTGACGAGCTCGTTAGTAAGCTCAAGTCTAGTGAGATTGACGCCATGTCGAGGGCTTCTTATGAGAATCCTTCTGGCCCGACTATGGCTTTGGTTTCTGGCTCTTCTGCTAACTCCTCTGGTGGCTTTGCTCTTTCGTCTCTCTTTTCTGTCACAGAGGAGCAGCTTGAGTCTTTAGGGGATGATGAGTTGGCTTTGCTTGCCAACCGGTTCTCGCGGTTCCACAACAACCGCATGAACCGCTGCCGCGGAGGAGGACGCTCGGGCTGTTTCGAGTGCGGCGACCCCGACCACTTCATCGCCAACTGCCCCAAGAAGAACAAGCATTCGGGGAAGGGCGATCATGGGCACAAGTACGACTCCGGCAAGCGCAAGGAGAAGCACGTCCCCGCAAGGCGCAAGCGGAAGGGCGGCTTCGACAAGGAGTACATCAAGAAGAAGTACTTGGAGAAGGCCCAGGCTGAGCAGCGTGCTTTCTTTGCCACACTCAGCGATGTCGACGACTCGGATGACGACTCCGCTTGCTCAAGCGACGACGAGTCCGAGAAGATGAAGAAGATCGAGGACAAGCTGAACGGCCTCTGCTTCTTCGCCGACAACGAGGGCTTTTGCACCACGGCCCTCGGCAAGGAGGTCGACAGCCAGCTGGAGGACACCCCTTGGAACGACGACGACGACACCTCCCAGGTATCTCAGACCCCCGATGAGCTTTCTGCTGAGGTCGAGAAACTTACTGTCATGCTTCTTAGTCAAGATAAGCTGCTTAGGCGTGCTGCGAGAGAGCGCAAGGAGTTTAGGCAGAAGTGGGAGGACACAGTGAAGGAGCTTGAGTTTGCTCGGTCCACCGTGGTCGTTTCTGAGGAGGGTGAGTGCGAGTCGTGCACCAAGCACATGACTGACCTTCTCACTTTGAGAGGTAAGTATGCTGCTTTGGTTGGAGAGGTGGATGAGCTCCGGGCTAGGCCCGCGTTGTTGGGTGCGTGCAAGACCTGTTCGGGCTTGCAATCCGAGTTGGCAAAGAAGAATGCCAAGATTGTGTCTCTTGAGAAGGCCAGCTCGGGTAGCACTTGTGTGGCGAGGTGTGCTTTGTGCGAGGGTTTGGAGATGGACATTGCCAATGTGAAGCATGGCAAGATGCAAACCGAGGAAGAAAACACATACCTTCAGACCATCTTGTCATGGGTCTCTTGTAGTGAGCCGCAGCTCGGGATGATGATCTCCCAATTTAAGCGAGCTGCTGGTGGTCCTGGTGTAGGTTTTGCTCCGGGTGTTGATCTTTCTGCTTTTGGGAAGATTGGAGAGTCAGAGTGGTCTGAACCCATGTGAGAAGCCCAACTCCACCACTACTCCCAAACTTACCAAGCTTCCACCCAAAGAGCCTCTCAAGCCTACCACCAAGGATGGGGTGTTTGAGGAACCCCCGAGAGCTCCACCCAAGAACCAAGTGTGGCATCCCAAACCCAACCACCTCAAGAACAAGCTGGATACAATGCCACCTATCCAGGAGGAGCTCATGCCACAGAAGGGCAAAGTGGTCGAAACCCACAACCGTGAGTACCAACAACCCCCTATGAGTGCGGTGAGGTACCACTGTGAGTACTGTGGGAGAGATGGACACTTGTGTGAATTCTGTTTTTGGCGCAAGAGAGAGGAGCGTCGTGCCAGGGAGATGAACAATCCGGACATGTACCATCCTTTCCATGATATACATGTGCCGAATGTTCAAAGGAGAGCTGCTAGGCCTAGAGGTGCAGCACCTCAAGGTCCTAGGCGTCAGGGAGGAGGTGCCCGACGGGGTCCTGACTTTACAGGATACGGACCCCGTGGCGGAGGCTTTGTTGAGCGTTTCCTACCACCGCGTTTTGACTATCGCGATGGACGCTCTTTCCTTAGCGGACCACGTTTTCTTGTGCGTGGTGATCGCTATCCCCGTAGGCAGGCTAGGAATGGTTTTTACACTGACCGTTCTTTTGAGCAGCCGGCCCAACACTGGTATTCTTCCTACTTCACTAACCCTAGTGTTGGACCGTATGCTCACCCTGTCTTTTTCTTGATGTAGGTAAAACGATTGGAGGACATTTGGTTGGTGGATTCCGGTTGCTCGAGACACATGACTGGAAACGCCAAGTGGTTCTCCAGTCTTAGCCCTGTTGCCGGAAAGGAGTTTATCACCTTCGGCGACAATAGTAAAGGTAAGGTGTTGTCTCATGGGTCGGTGCGGGTTAATGAGCACTTTGTGTTGCGCGATGTTGCTCTTGTTTCTAACCTGCATTTTAACCTTCTTTCTGTTTCGCAACTTTTTGATGATGACTATGAGATTCGTTTTAAACTGAATCTCAGTCGTATTTTAGATCCTCAGGGCAATCTTGTATGTTTAATTTTGCCCTTTGGGAAAGTCTTTCGCGCGAATTTCTCGGAGTCGTTTGGTGTTTTCCGCTGTCTTTTGGCTAGTCCTTCCTCCTCTGATCTTTGGAAGTGGCATAGGAGGCTCGGTCACTTAAGCTTCGACTTGCTTGCAAGACTTAGCTCACTTGGCCTAATCCGAGGATTGCCCAAGTTGTCGATGGAGAAGGATCTTGTTTGCCATTCTTGTAGACATGGAAAGATGGTTGCCGCTCCCCCCATCCAGTGACTAAGGTCAAGACTTCGCACCCTAGAGAGCTTTTACACATGGACCTTGTTGGTCCGGCTTGGGTGAGCTCAGTTGGGGGGAAGTGGTATGTTTTGGTCGTTGTTGACGATTTTTTGAGATATTCGTGGGTCTTCTTTTTGACTGAGAAGACTAAGACTTTCTCTTTTGCTCGCAATCTGATTTTGCGTCTTCAGAACGAGTTCCCTATGAACTCGATGCGAGCTATTAGAAGCGATAATGGTTTCGAATTCAAGAATTCGGATTTTGAGAAGTTCTGTAACTCTTTGGGTTTGGAGCATCAGTTTTCTTCCCCCTACACACCGCCCCAAAATGGTGTTGTAGAGAGGAAAAATCGGACCCTTGTTGAGATGGCCAGGACGATGCTCGATGAGCATAGGACTCCTAGGCGATATTGGGCCGAAGCTATGAACACTGCATGCTACATTTCAAATCGCATTTTTCTGAGAGCCTTTTTGAAAAATACTTCTTATGAGTTGCATTTTGGTAGACAGCCCAAGGTGAGTTACTTTAGAGTCTTCGGTTGCCACTGTTTTATATTGAAGAAAGGCAACTTGGACAAATTCGAGTCTCGTTCTTCTGACAATGTATTTTTGGGTTATGGCACTCACACTCGCGCATATCGTGTACTTAACCATGATACTAACCGAGTCATGGAGACATCCGATGTCACCTTCGACGAGACCATGGTTTGTCCTTCTTCTCGTTTTGAGCGTGCAGGTGATCATGAGGTTGGTGAGCCTCTTTTCGATGATGAGGATGAGGATGCTGAAGGCGTGGGTGACCCAGCATCACCTCCACCTGCTGTGCCGCAAAGAGCGGCTTCTACGGCGACTCACGACCCCGACACTTCTTCTTCCTGGGGGCCGTGGGATCCGCCACCCCGAGCGGTACCTTTTGTACCCGGGGAGGCACCAGCTGCTGTTGAGGGGGAGATCACCTCTGCTCGGGAGGCGCCACGACACATCCAGCGCCAGCACCCACCTCAAAAGATGATCGGCAGCATCGATGAACGTGTCACTCGGTCTAGGTCACAGCACATTTCTCACTTTGCTCATTCTGCATTTGTTGCTGATTTTGAACCCCGAGATGTTGTACACGCTTTGACGGATCCCGATTGGGTCAATGCCATGCATGAGGAGTTAGAAAATTTTGAGCGAAATCGGGTTTGGGTTCTAGTTCCACCTCCTTCAGACTGTAATCCTATTGGGACAAAATGGGTCTTTAAAAACAAACAAGGAGAGGATGACCACATTGTGAGGAACAAAGCGAGACTTGTGGCCAAGGGTTATAGTCAGAAGGAGGGGATAGACTATGAGGAGACTTTTGCTCCTGTAGCTCGTTTGGAGGCTATTAGGATACTCTTGGCTTTTGATGCATCCAAAGGTTTCAAACTTTTTCAAATGGATGTCAAGAGTGCCTTCTTAAACGGCTACATAGAAGAGGAAGTGTATGTTGAGCAACCCCCCGGTTTTGAAAATCCCAAGTTTCCGAACCATGTTTTTAAACTCCACAAAACTTTATATGGTTTGAAACAAGCCCCTAGAGCCTGGTATGATAGGTTGAAAACCTTTTTGCTTGCTAAGGGTTTTAAAATGGGATGTGTAGATAAAACGCTTTTTCTCCTCAAGCAAGGCAAAGACACTCTCTTGGTCCAGATTTACGTGGATGATATCATTTTCGGTGGTTCTTCTCACACTTTGGTTGCCAAGTTTGTAGATATTATGGGCAGGGAGTTCGAGATGAGCATGATGGGCGAGTTGACATTCTTTCTCGGGTTGCAAATTAAGCCAATCCCGAGAGGGGACGTTTGTGCACCAGGGCAAGTACACCAAGGACTTGCTAAAGCGGTTCGATATGGGTGAGGCCAAGCCTCTTCCAACACCCATGTCGACGACGACTGCCCTGGATGCGGACAAGGATGGAGAAGCAGTGGACCAGAAGGAGTACCGAAGCTTGATCGGGTCGCTGCTCTACCTGACGGCGACACGCCCGGACATCCAGTTCGCACTGTGTCTGTGCGCGCGCTTTCAGGCGTCGCCGCGCACTTCTCACCGTCAGGCGGTGAAGCGCATTTTCAGGTACCTTCGTTTCACACCTGAGTTCGGGATTTGGTATTCTGCTTCCTCCACCCTCTCCCTTTGCGGTTATTCCGATGCCGATTTTGCTGGTTGCCGTATTGAGCGCAAGTCCACTTCTAGGACTTGCCAGTTTATTGGTTCTTCTCTTGTATCGTGGTCTTCTCGCAAGCAGTCTAGTGTCGCTCAGTCTACCACAGAGGCTGAATATGTTGCTGCGGCTAGCTGCTGTTCTCATTTGCTTTGGATGATGGCCACTTTGCGTGATTTTGGTCTGAGCTTTTCTCGCGTGCCTTTGCTTTGTGACAGCACGAGTGCTATTAGCGTTGCTATGAACCCCGTGCTTCACTCGAAGACCAAACACATTGATGTGCGCTTTCATTTTCTGCGTGACCACCAGGAGAAGGGTGATATCGACCTTCGCCATGTCGATACTCATCATCAGTTGGCTGATATTTTCACCAAGCCTTTAGACAAATCAACCTTTAATCGGCTGAGGGGTGAGCTTGGTGTGTGTTTCCCCTTTTAGATGGGGGAAACATTTTGGTTCTTGTATAATAGACTGACTTTTTTTCGTTTGTCTTTCTTTTCTTTTGCATTTCAGCATACACATTTACATTCTGAGCTTCATGTATATAATCACTAGAATGTAACTATGCTCTATGTAGTATGCTCCGATGCTTATGTTGATGCTTGTAGCTTATGCTCTTTCTGATCACTAATACATGTTGTGAGCTGAGATATTTTTGAATGGTGAACTTGCTAATGAACATAAAACTAGCATGTATAGGATGTGTTGAGTTCACTCGTGCTTTTCATATATGCTAGGTTGCTATGTCTCCAGTTCTGAGTCATTCACTTGCTTGGTTTGTTCATGTCATGTCAATAAAATTTTGAACCAAGCTTTTAAGTAAATTGAAAAGATCGAGATGGGATTGCTTGTCAACACATCACGGTATCGAGAATGTTTCTTATTGCACTTTGAGTTAAACTTGAGCCGTGTAGTGTATGACCGAAACCGCAGCTTTAAGCTTCTGATTGCATATGCATAGGCTTCGCTCGGTTGAAAAGTTAGGCAATGACAAGCTTTGAACCTCTCGCAATCACATGCTAATATTTGAACTTGTGAAATTTCACCGCTGCAACTCCGATTTAAAATTGAAATCACAAGTTTATGTTTCATTCTATGGCATGATGATTGAACTTTGCTAGGGGTAGTTCACCTTGTATACATGTTTAGCACTTGTTCGGATTCCTGTCTATACATGTGTAGTGCTATTTTGATGGTGACTATCTTTTGGCTAAAAACTGCTCACTTGCTCATATGTTCATATTGCGTATTTGGTGATCAGTTTGAGCCTTTGCTAGCTTGCTATGGATGTTGTTGAGTCATCGGATTAGAACTTTGTAGAGCATCTTTACACTCTTTTGACTATATGCCTGAAGCTGCTAACTTGCATTTTGACTCACATGCATTTTGGAAGGGGGAGAACCTCCCTTGTTGGCACTTTTGATGGTGCATTTTCTGAGGGGGAGAACTTTGCTCGGGTGCTAGATGATGCTTTTTACTTGATTAGTGCATTTTCAACTAACGGGGAGAATTCTTACAAATCATACCCGGGTGTTCAACTGAGGGGGAGTTTTCCTAAGGGGGAGATTTTCAAATCTTGTGCCTTCCAAGTTGAACCTAGGGGGAGCTGTTCCTGGTTGCGTGCACTTTTCGAGGGGGTGTTTGCTAGTTGTGTTGAGCCTTCGCCTCTTTCTTGAGGGACTAGCAAACATTTTTCAGTGAGATTGATTTCGATTGGTTCGGAGTGTTCTTTCTTTGCTAGTTGTGTTGAGCCTCTTTGCCTCTATCTTGAGGGACTAGCATTTGCTTCGATTTTTCGTTTGGTGTCAATTGGTATCGAGCTCTTTTTCTGGAGTTTTTCAATTGATATCGAACCTTCGTGCGCTTCGTCAATTGGTATCGAACCTTTTCTTGCTAGCGGTGTTGAGCCTGTTCTACCTCTTCTTGAGGGCTAGCTTTGCTTTGCTTGGTTGCGTCGAGCCGTTGCCCATGTCTTTGGGGACCAAGCTGTTTCGCTTCTTCCACTTGACCTTCTTCGGCTTTGCTATGCTTTTGGGTCATTTGGTCGAGTTCTCTCTTCTCCTTCCTCCTTCCTTCTTCTTTTCATTATGATTTGTGTGAGTAGTTGACAATGCACTCATCAAGGGGGAGATTGCGGATACATGGGTGTATGCCGAGTCTTTGAGTGATGAGTGATTGTCAACAGGTTTGATCGCATGTTCTTTGGCTTGTGTTGTGCAGGTGTCGAGCATGGAGACAGTGATCGAGGGCAAGGTGAAGGTCAAGTAGAGACATGCCGTGCCGATGGACCGGGAGCGGTGAAGGGCGGACATGAGGCTTGGACTGAGGGACCGGTGGCCTGAGGATCAGCTGTGGTGGCTGACAGCCTGGGACAACAACGAGCGAAGACTTGCGGGGCATGGTGTTGCTTGGGTCGAGGACCTGGGGACACGTGTCGGTGGACGGGGTGCACGGGCGGTGCATCCCCTCTACAGCTCCGGTTTGGTGGTTGAGCCACAGAAAAACCACCGGGTGGACGGTTTCCGAGTTTGGGCCACAAAACTCGGGCGGACGGTTTCCAGGTTTGGGCCACAAAACCTGGGTGTGCGGCGGGTTTCCGAGTTTGGGCCACAAAACTCGGGCTGAGGACGGTTTCCAGGTTTGGGCCTCAAAACCTGGGCGCTGGCGGGTTTCCTGGTTTTGGCCACAAAACCAGGGGATGGACATGGAGGCTGGTTTCCCGGTTTGGGCCTCAAAACTGGGGGATGGCGTGAAAAGCCTGGTTTCCCGGTTTCGGCCACAAAACCGGGGGTGCAGAGCGAGGGCGACACGTGGCGGCAATCAGGAGGTTGCGTCGAGGCAACGCTTCGAGTTGTGCGAGCGTGGCCATCGGATCACCACCTACTTTGAGTTGGTCCAGAATAACCCTAGGGTTTAGCTGGTTCGCTCTGTAATTAGAGAGGGGTAGAGTAGGAATTAGAATTAGGTTAGAATTAGGATAAGTAGAGGGAGACACCCTCCTCTCATCCAATCTCAGTCATTTGCTCTTTGCTTCTAGGGTTTCCTGCTCTCCCAATCCCCTGCTGTAGCTAGCTGAGATTCGCAGAGAACCATACCTCTGTGTACTGGAGATTTTGAGGAAGTGAGGCCGTAACCTCACTGTTGTAGCGTGTGGTAGCCACACGGTTGCAGATCGATGTGTTGATTCGCGTTTTGGTTCGTGTTCTTCGCGTTCTTTGTTTCTCCGCGTTTTTCCCGTTGCTCGATCTCTCTCTATACTGCGTCTTTGCGAAATCCGTTTGAATCATCTTGTTCGTTTCAGTGAGGAGGTCATTTCGACCAAAGGAATTCATCTAACTCCTCACGAACAAGTAGATCGGGTTGATTTCATTTTCGTGGCGCTTTTTCGGTTCATATACGTTCCCCTTTGATTTCCCGTTGTTTGAGTTGATTTGAGCGGATGATTTCTTGGGGATAGTCTCCTAACTACCTCGTGATCATCCTCTCCAAGTTTGGGATCAAGGGATTTTGGTTTGGATCGATTTGGAGAAGATTTGAGTTTTGGGCGACCAAAATCGCCCTTTCTGGACATCCACGGACAGTCCGCAGTTGGACCCGCAGAGAGTCCGCGCATCGGGATTCAGCCGAGCAGTGGCTGCGTGTTTGTCGTACAGTGCTGAAGTTTGACCGGCGGACAGTCCGCCGTTGATTTTCGCGGACAGTCCGGGAACTATCCAGGGGACTTCAGCAGCTGTGCTGTTTCGGGGTTTTTGCCGGCGGACAGTCCGGGACTTCTTTGCGGACAGTCCGCAGTACCCGCGGACAGTCCGGGACCGTACCCGTGGACTGTCCGGGACCCTGCTGAAGGCTGATTTTTAGTGCATTTGCTCTCCCGGCTTTTCGGCTTGGTTTTCGGACTTCTCGTTTGGCCCTATAGTTAACCAAGAAACATTTCTAAGTATCTTTGCTACTTGTTAGCATTGGTATTTGGGGATTTCTCGACGTAGCCTCCAATCTACATTCGGGACACGGTTTTCAAGGGGCGAACTTGAGCCGGAGCTTTTGGTCTTTGGTTTGCTTGTGCTTTGTGGTGCTCCGCTGTGATCCTAGGGATCATCCACCCTCTTCCAAGGGTCGTGAGCATCACGGTTTCGATCGAAGCTTTCGGGGGTTGATTTTGGGATATTTGGCCTAAAGTTTCCAGAGAAATTTTGTTGGCTCCCATTCACCCCTCTCTGATCGTCTTGCTATTGCATTCTTGGTCCTTCAGAGGGTAGCCCAAATCTCCCGAGCCGTAGTGAGGTGAGAAACGTGATCAAACTCGGACATGCTCAAACAGGAGAAAAGAGCATTACGAGCTCGGCTATTGGCATCATGCTCATCGATCTGACGCTGAGTGACACGAGCAACCAAGACCATGTAATCGGCAGAGTTGCAAATATCCCAAATGGAAGCACCAATACTCTGCAGATAGGCCAACATGCGTATCTTCCAATACGCATAGTTCGTCCCATCAAAGAATGGCGGTTTGCCCACGCCGCGATCCATGTCGCCTTCTGTGGATCTGGAACCGGCTAAGGTGGAAGATCCTTAACCCGCTCCGATACCAATTGAAGGACCGAGAATGCAATAGCAAGGCGACCAAAGGGGGGTGAATGGGAGCTCAAAAATTTCTCTCGAAACTTTGGTCTTTTGTCCCAAAATCTACCCCAAGTGCTTCGATCGAAACCGTGATGCCCACTACCTTTGGAAGAGGGTGGACGATCTCTAGGATCACATCGAGGCACCACAAAGCGATAGAAAACCAAACGCCAAAAGCACCGGGACAAGTTCGACCCTCAAAAACCAAGTCCCGAACGTAGATTGAGAACTACGTCGGGAAATCCCCAAATACCGATGCTAACAAGTAGCAAAGATGCCTAGAGAGGTTCCTAGGTGAACTCTAGAACCAAACGAGAAGTCCGGAAACCAAGCGGAGAAGCCGGGAGAGCAAACGCACAAGACCGGAAGCTTCAGCAAAATCCCGGACTGTCCGGCCCTGGGGTCCCGGACTGTCCGCCCCTACTGCAGACTGTCCGCGAGGGGTTGGCGGACTGTCTGCCGGCCAAACACCAGAAACAGCAACCCTGCTGGAACCTCCCTGGACGACTCCCGGACTGTCCGCGAGCCCCAACGGCGGACTGTCCGTGGTTCAAAAAGACCAAGTCCAACAGCGTGGAGTCAGGCTACTGGTCCAGCCGACCCCGACGCGCGGACTGTCCGCGGTACCAGTGGCGGAGTGTCCGAGGATGAACAGAGAGAGCGATTTCGGTCGCCCCTCTCACGAATCCTCCCAAATCCAAATCAAAACTCAAACCCAAGTTCCCAAACTTGGAGAGGATGATCACGGGGTAGTTAGGAGACTATCCCCAAGAAATCATCCGCTCAAATCAACTCAAACACCGGGAAATCGAAAGGGGAGGAGTATGAACGAAAAAACGCCACGAAAACGAAATCAACCCGATCTACTTGTTTGTGAGGAGTTAGATGAATTCCTTCGGTGGAAATGATCTCCTCACTATAAAGAACAAGTTGATTCAAACGGATTTCGCAAAGACGCAGTAGAGAGGGAGATCGAGTGACGGGAAAATCGTGGAGAAATGAAGAACGCGAAGAACACAAACAAAACACGAATCAAGTCATCGATCTGCAACTGTGTGGCTACCACACGCTACAATAGTGAGATTACGGTCTCACTTCCTCAAAATCTCCAGTACATAGAGGTATGATTCTCTGCGGATCTCAGTAGCTACAGCATGGGATTGGGAGAGCAGGAAACCCTAGAAGCAAAGAGCAAATGACTGAGATAAGATGGGGAGGTGGGTGTCTCCCCCTACTTATCCTAATTCTAATTCCCACTCTACCCCTAACTAATTACAGAGCGAACCAGCTAAACCCTAGGGTTATTCTGGACCAACTTACGGTAGGTGGTGATCCGACGGCCACGCCCGCACAACTGGTAGCGTTGCCTCGACGCAACCTCACCGATTGCCGCCACGTGCCGCCACCGCTCTGCTTGTCCTTTTCCCGGACGTCGCACCCCCAGTTTTGTGGCCCAAACCGGGAAACCAGCCTTCACAACCAACCCCCGGTTTTGAGGCCCAAACCGGGAAACCAGCCGACCATCGCCTGAGTTTTGAGGCCCAAACTCAGCAAACCCGCAACACCCAGGTTTTGAGGCCCAAACCTGGAAACCGTCCTCAGCCCTTGTTTTGTGGCCCAAACTCGGAAACCATCAGCGCCCAGGTTTTGAGGCCCAAACCTGGAAACAATCCACTCGGTGGTTTTTCTGTGGCTCAACCACCAAACCGAGCCGTAGAAGGGATGCACTGCCCGTGAACCCCGTCCACCCGCAAGTCTTCGCTCGTCGATGTCCCAGGCTGTCAGCCACCACAGCTGATCCTCAGGCCACCGGTCCCTCAGTCCAAGCCTCATGTCCGCCCTTCGCCACTCTCGGTCCATCGGCACGACACATCTCTACTTGACCTTCACCTTGCCTTCGATCACTGTATCCGTACTCGACACCTGCACAACATAAGCCAAAGAACATGCGCATTATCCCAGTTGACAATCACTCATCACTCAGAGACTCGGCATACACCCATGTATCCGCAGTACTTAGGTTCACTAGCTCATGAACAAACCCATATACTAACCACTAGATCATATAATCAAACAAGCAATATTGGTAGGCTATGAATTTAAACTTTTCATTTGTTATGCATGATCCTATTAAGCATGTACTATATGCACTAACCGCATACTAGTAAGGGATGAAATGATCATGCACATTACAATGATACCTTCACTATCTTGGAGTAAAGGATAGTCATTTGACTCCAATTAAGCTCCAAATAGCAATGTGAAGTCCATGGTGAAGACCAATATATACCAATTGATAGAACAAATCTTCACCCATATGATCAAGTGCACTAGCTCAATGTTGTGGTTGACATTGCTTCTTCATTTGATCTTTGCTTGCACATATGAATACCACACATGATTTGCTTCTCTATTTTGGATGTTGCTTGCTTTCTTTCTTAATCAATCTCTTGATTGCTCCAACTAAGCATCTCCAATGATACTTTAGATCACCACTTCATGTTAGTCTTCCAAGCCTCGCTTGGTTAACCTACCAAAGGCGGCAAGCCCCTACGAAAGGGAGAAGTGACCTCTCTCCAAATCATCCTTGATACTCACTTGAATTGACCTTGTTTGATTGATCCTTTTGAACTCTTCTTGAAATGTGACTTTGAATCCATTTTTGAGTCCTTTTCTTTCTTCTAAATGATCTTCAATTTGATACTAGAATTTGATCTTTATCTTCATCTTGATGTTGGTCCTGATCTTTAACTTGAGTACCAAATGTGTGCCAAATACACTCATCAATCAAATGGACTTGTACTCATCTTTGTCATGCCTCTATCTTATTTCAAAACCAATCATAGGTCCCTCAACCACTTATAAATATGATTCCAACTTGAGGACCTTTCAATTAAAGTGACTCTAGATCAATCGAACAATTGTCACTTTTTTCTAGCGGATTCTGTCCTTCTCAAGAAAACATGCATATCTCCCAAAATATAAGTCCAATGACCATGAAATTTGGTGGAGATGTGCCTTACTAAGTGTTCTAGCAGCCATAAAAATGGGAGCTTCATTGGACTTCTAGATTGCTACCAGATTTTGCATCTTTACACACTACTACATGCTGAAAACTGCTGCACTTTTGTTGACAAGATCCACTCCAAAACCGAAGCATTACTTATCCAATAATCATGAATTTTGCACAGAAACTAAGACCATAAGTGTAGAGCATGTGTGCCAAATTTCAAGCCAATCCAATTAGATTTGATCATCCGAACATGGCTATCTTCTCAGCTCACTCAGATTTTCAATATTGGACAACTTTGAGCAATTGAGCCATACTCTAGCAATTTGAATCAAACTTGAAGCTAACTTGTTTGAACACTCTCACAAGACATATATCCATTCAAACCACTTACTAAAAGTCATCTTGTGAACATATCTAATCAAACTAACTTAAACTTGATCACTAAGCATCAAATCCATTCAAACATCTCATAGCAAACAACATATGCACATATATATCCAATTCAATCATCTCATATGCACCCAAAAGATCATGATCAACAAGAGATATACCTTGGTAGCTCATGATCATCCAATAGCAAGCCTCTACTCAATTTGATTGCAAGCCTTCAAATATTTCCAATCAACCACCACAACTTGATCATGACACTTGTATGTTGTAGTACTTGGACTCCACTTGTTTTGACTTGGCATTGGGATGAGAATAGCACTAGGCTTCATTACTTGATTCAATCACATGATAATCAACATGGAACAAATTGAATCAAGCCTCCAATGCCATGGTACCTACATACATTCATCCACTCTTTGATGGTACCCAAACTAGTTTGGGTCCTCTCAAGTTAGGTGCAACATACTTAGGCAATGCCTTAGTATGAGTAGCGGGATGTTTTGCAATAGCCACCGATGAGGTACCATTGTAATCCTTTCTAAGCACAATATTATCATCAATTGAAATAGGCTTATAAGTATTACATAGGGGACATGAATTAGCCATGTGTCCCCTTTCCCGACATGAGTAGCAAATTCTCTTTGATTGAGCCTTCTCTTCCTTGCTCATGTGTTGCTTCTCATTGCCTCGCCTCTCATGAGTTTCTTGAGCCTTCTTCTCAAGCTTGTTAGGACACTTCGAGGCAAAGTGTCCCATATCATCACACTTGTAGCACTTGATGTGAGCCAAATCCTTCTTCTTTTCTTCATTCTTGCTCATCATCATCTTGGCATCTTGAATGTGAGTTGGATGCCTTGCTCTTCCGCCCCTTCTTGTTTTCTTCTTCTTCATCATCAAGTCACCACCATCACGGTTGATCTTGACTTGATCTTGGGGCTTCTCTTTTTGCTCAACTTGTGGCTTTGGTTGAGGCTCTTCTTGTTGCTTCACCAATTGCTTGGTTGGGCACATAGAGGTGAGATGTCCCCTAGTGTGGCACTTGAAACACTTGACATGCTTGAGTCTCTCTTCTTCCTTCTTCAACTTGAGCTTCTCCTTGTTGGGTCAAGCATTTGCAAGATGTCCCATCTCATGGCACCGATAGCACATGAAATGAGATAGCTTCTCTTGTTCTTGCTTCTTCATCTCTCTTTCATACTTCTTCTTTCCCCATCTCTTGCCTTTGTCTTGCTCTTGTTGAAGCCAATGCCACTCTTGTCACCATAGCTCTTTTGATTCTTCAACATGTGCTCAAAGGTGACTTTGGAGTTGTAGCACCTCTCTAACTTGTTGCTCAAATTCTTCACTTCACTTTGGAGCTCATTGTTCTCCTTCAAAATGTTAGTCTCACAAGACATAGAAGTAGAACAAGCATCTATATGTGAAGAACATGGCATAGATAATAAATCATCACAAGAGGTGGATACATGCTTCTTCTCTACATCACATGGGTTAGCACAAATATGCAATTGATCATTTGACCCAAATGATGAGCTCTCACTAGTTTTAGTTTCTTTATTAGAAAGCTTCTTAGCGAGAAAAGTATGGTCTTGTACCAAGTTGTCATGAGCAACACTAAGTTTCTCATGAGTCAATTTAAGCTCATCATGTGAACAAGTAGTAACATAAAGTAGATGCTTTTGTTGTTCACATGCATTCTTTAGAAATGAGTTTTCTTTTGTTAATTTCATTGTTTTAGCCATCTCATTTTCTAAAGCTTTGGTGAGTCTACACACAAGCTCAAAGTTTGGATCATCACAATCAACAACCACATTTGCAATTGATACCTTAGTGTCACCGTGTGACATGAAGCAATGTGGTGTAGTAGAAGAGCTTGTGGAGACATCACTTTCATAGCCATCATCATCATCATCAAGTGTGCATGAGGTAGCATCATCTTTTGCACCACTTGAGCTTCGGCTATGGTCACCAACATCCTTGTCAAGTGATCTTGTGGATTGATCATCATCACCATCATCACTTGACCATGAGGTGGAGCAATCCTCCACAACCACCATGTTGTGGTCATACTCAACATCCTCATGTACCATCTCTATGTGATCCTTCTCCTTGAATTTGCCATCATCCCAAATAGAGAAATCACCATAGAGATGTTTGAGTGCTCTCCACATATCATGAGCACTCCCCGAAGTCATCACCCTACCAAATATGTGAAGGACCGAGAATGCAATAGCAAGGCGACCAGAGGGGGGTGAATGGGAGCCAAAAAAATTTCTCTCGAAACTTTAGACCAAGTGTCCCAAAATCAACCCCCAAGAGCAACGACTGAGAACTTGATGCCCACGACCCTTGGAAGAGGGTGGATGATCCCTAGGATCACAGCGAGGCACCACAAAGCGATTGCGAAAAAACACCAAAAGCTCCGGCACAAGTTTGTCCCTTGAAAACCGAGTCCCGAACGTAGATTGGAGGCTACGTCGAGAAATCCCCAAATACCGATGCTAACAAGTAGCAAAGATACCTAGAGAGGTTCCTTGGTTAATTATAGGGCCAAACGAGAAGTCCGAAAACCAAGAGGATGAGCCGGGAGACTAGATGCACTGAAAAGCACTAGTCTGCGGGATCCCGGACTGTCCGCGGGTACGGTCCCGGACTGTCCGCGGTAACTGCAGACTGTCCGCGAGCGAGTGGCGGACTGTGTGCCGGCAAAACTCACCAAGCAGCAAAGCTGCTGAAGTCCCCTAGACAAGTCAGGGACTGTCCGCGAAAATCAACGGCGGACTGTCCGCTGGTCAAAAAGGCAAAACAATAGTGTTGCTGAAACGCCTCTGGACAGTCCCGGACTGTCCGCGGGTTGCAACGACGGACTGTCCGCCGGTCAACCTGAACACAACCAGCAGGAACCCGCGGCCACTGATCTGGCCAAGTCCCGATACGCGGACTATCCGCAGGTCCAACGGCGGACTGTCCGCGGATGAACAGAGAGGGCGATTTTGATCGCCCCTCTCCCAAATCTCCCCAAATTCGATCCAAAACAAAATCCCTTGATCCCAAACTTGGAGAGGATGATCACGAGGTAGTTAGAAGACTATCCCCAAGAAATCATCCGCTCAAATCGACTAAATCACCGGGAAATTGAAGGGGAAGGTGTATGAACCAAAAAAGCGCCATGAAAACGAAATCAACCCGATCTACTTGTTCGTGAGGAGTTAGATGAATTCCTTTGGTCAAGATGACCTCCTCACTGTAAAGAACAAGATGATTCAAACAGATTTCGCAGAGAGACACTAGAGAGGGAGATCGAGCGATGGGAAAAACGCGGAGAAACGAAGAACGCGAAGAACACGAACCAAAACGTGAATCAACACATCGATCTGCAACCATGTGGCTACCACACGCTACAACAGTGAGGTTACGGCCTCACTTCCTCAAAATCTCCAGTACACAGAGGTATGGTTCTCTGCGGATCTCAGCTAGCTACAGCAGGGGATTGGGAGAGCAGGAAACCCTAGAAGCAAGGAGCAAATGACTGAGATCATTGGGAGGAGGGTGTCTCCCTCTACTTATCCTAATTATAATTCCTACTCTACCCCTCTCTAATTACAGAGCGAACCAGCTAAACCCTAGGGTTATTCTGGACCAACTCATGGTAGGTGGTGATCCGACGGCCATGCCCGCACAACTCGTAGCGTTGCCTCGACGCAACCTCTCGATTGCTGCCATGTGCCGCCCTCGCTCTGCACCCCCGGTTTCGTGGCCGAAACTGGGAAACCAGGCTTTCACGCCAACCCCCGGTTTTGAGGCCCAAACCGGGAAACCAGCCTCCAAGTCCATCCCCTGGTTTTGAGGCCGAAACCAGGAAACCCGCCAGCGCCCAGGTTTTGAGGCCCAAACATAGAAACCGTCCTCAGCCCGAGTTTTGTGGCCCAAACTCGACAAACTCGCAGCACGCCCAGGTTTTGTGGCCCAAACCTGTAAACCGTCCACCTGATGGTTTTTCTCTGGCTCTACCACCAAACCGAAGCTGTAGAGGGGATGCACCGCCCGTGGACCCCGTCCACCGACACGTGTCCCCAGGTCCTCGACCCAGGCAACACCATGCCCCGCAAGTCTCCGCTCGTCGCTGTCCCAGGCTGCCAGCCACCACAGCTGATCCTCAGGCCACCGGTCCCTCAGTCCAAGCCTCACGTCCGCCCTTCACCGCTCCCGGTCCGTCGGCACGACACGTCTCTACTTGACCTTCACCTTGCCCTCGATCACTGTCTCCGTGCTCGACACCTGCACAACACAAGCCAAAGAACATGCGATCAAACCCGTTGACAATCACTCATCACTCCGAGACTCGGCATACATCCATGTATCTGCAATCTCCCCCTTGATGAGTGCATTGTCAACTACTCACACAAATCATAATGAAATAGAAGAAGGAAGGAAGGAGAAAAGAGAACTCGACCAAATGACCCAAAAGCATAGCAAAGCCGAAGAAGGTCAAGTGGAAGAAGCGAAACAACTTGGTCCCCAAAGACATGGGCAACGGCTCGACGCAACCAAGCAAAGCAAAGCTAGCCCTCAAGAAGAGGTAGAACAGGCTCAACACCGCTAGCAAGAAAAGGTTCGATACCAATTGAAGAAGCGCAAAATGGTTCGGTACCAATTGAAAAACTCCAGAAAAATAGCTCGACACTAATCGAAGCAAATGCTAGTCCCTCGAGATAGAGGCACAGAGGCTCAACACAACTAGCAAGAAGATCGCTCCGAACCAATCGAAATCAATCGCACTGAAAAATGTTTGCTAGTCCCTCAAGAAAGAGGCAAAGGCTCAACACAACTAGCAAACTCCCCCTCGAAAAGTGCACGCAACCAGGAAAACTCCCCCTAGGTTCAACTTGGAAGGCACAAGATTTGAAAATCTCCCCCTTAGTAAAACTCCCTGCGGATACATGGGTGTATGCCGAGTCTCTGAGTGATGAGTGATTGTCAACTGGGATGATGCGCATGTTATTTGGCTTGTGTTGTGCAGGTGTCGAGCACGGATACAGTGATCAGAGGCGAGGTGAAGGTCAAGGAGACGTGCCGTGCCAATGGACCGAGAGTGGCGAAGGGCGGACGTGAGACTTGGACTGAGGGACCAGAGGCCCGACGATCAGCTGTGGTGGCTGACAGCCTGGGACAGCGACGAGCGAAGACTTGCGGTCATGTGTTGCCTGAGTTGTGGACTTGGGGACACGTGTCGGTGGACGGGGTGCACGGGCGGTGCATCCCCTCTACGGCGTCGGTTTGGTGGTTGAGCCAGAGAAAAACCATCGGGCGGACGGTTTCCAGGTTTGGGCCTCAAAACCTGGGTGCTGAGGGTTTCCGAGTTTGGCCACAAAACTCGGGCTGAGGACGGTTTCCAGGTTTGGGCCTCAAAACCTGGGTGCTGCGTGTTTGCTGAGTTTGGGCCTCAAAACTCAGATGCTGGTGGGCTGGTTTCCCGGTTTGGGCCTCAAAACCGGGGGTTGGCTGGAAAGGCTGGTTTCCCGGTTTGGGCCACAAAACCGGGGGTGCAGAGCGAGGGCGGCACGTGGCGGCAATCGGGAGGTTGCGTCGAGGCAACGCTATGAGTTGTGCGGGCATGGCCGTCGGATCCACCTACCACCGAGTTGGTCCAGAATAACCCTAGGGTTTAGCTGGTTCGCTCTGTAATTAGTTGAGGGGTAGAGTAGGAATTAGAATTAGGATAAGTAGAGGGAGACACCCTCCTCCCATTCTATCTCAGTCATTTGCTCTTTTGTTTCTAGGGTTTCCTGCTCTCCCATTCCCCTGCTGTAGCGAACTGAGATCCACAGAGAAGTGAACAATACCTCTGTGTTCGCAAGATTTTGAGGAAGTGAGACCGTAATCTCACTGTTGTAGCGTGTGGTAGCCACACTATTGCAATTTCGTGGTTGTGATTCGTGGTTTGTTTGAGTTCTTTGCGGATTACTTTTCTCCATGTTTTTCCCGTCGATTGATCTCTTTGCTCGGTTCATCTTTTGCAAAACCGTTTGAACCAAGTTGTTCTAGATCGTGAGGCACTTCTTTCCACCGAAGGAATTCACCTCTAACCTCACGGTCTAGGAGATCGATCGATTTTAGTTTTGGATCGGTTTTTGCTCCTTAGTCCTGAATTCTTCCAATTCACCGATTTGGAGTTAGGTTCGAGCCATGATTCTTTTGGGATATCTCACTAACATCCTTGGAACTTCTCATACCAAGTCTAGGCCATAGTGCTTTTGATCCAGAGGAGATCGGGTGAATTTCGCGGAAGAACAGTGCTGTTTCGGGACCATCGGACGCTGAACCTGGGAGCATCGGACGCTGAGTTCGTCACACCGGAGCGTTCGTTGCCACGTGTCTCCTGACAGTGATTTTAAAGGAGCATCGGACGCTGACCATCGGAGCGTCCGTTGCCATCGGACGCGCTGGAGGTTGAGCATCAGACGCTAAAGGAGCATCGGACGCTGACCATCGGAGCGTCCGTTGCCATCGGACGCGCCGAAGGTTGAGCATCGGACGCTACTGTTTCACTGTAGCAGCGTCCGATGCCTATGCAGTAAGGTTCCAGATTTGCTCTGTTTGCATCGGACGCGTCCGTTGATTGATCATCGGACGCTGCCAGCGTCCGATGCTGCTGAGTTTGCGCAGTTTCGTCCGTGGTTCGATCGTTTGTTGTCGGTTTTGATTTCCGGTTTTTGCGTTGGATTTCCGACTTCGTGCTCTACTGAAATCGGGCTTCTCGCTTTACAAAATAGCCTGAATTTGCCCTTGGGGTTACCCAAAGTTCATCCTGTCACTAGTTGACCTGCGTGAATTTGGGCGAGGGAATTTGTGTGGTGTCCCGCTGTGTTCCTAGGGAACATCCACCCATTCTCTTGGGTCGTGGACATCACGCGCATCGACTTTGCCCTTGGGTTTGATTTTCGGGACAGAGGTTTAAAGTTTCTGAAAAGAAATTTGAAGCTCCCATTCACCCCCCCTGGTCGCTTTCTGGTAGCTCTTTCGGTCCTTCAATTGGTATCGGAGCGGGTTAAGGATCTTCCACCTTACCCAGTTCCAGATCCATAGAAGGCGACATGGATTGCGGCGTGGGCAAACCGCTGTTTTTCGATGGGACAAACTATGCGTATTGGAAGATACGCATGTCGGCCTATCTGCAGAGTTTGGGTGCTTCCATTTGGGATATTTGCAACTCTGCTGATTACATGGTCTTGGCTGCTCGTGTCTCTCAGCTTCAGATCGATGAGCACGATGCCAATAGCCGAGCCCGTAATGCTCTTTTCTTATGCTTGAGCATGAGTGAGTTTGATCGCGTTTCTCACCTCGCTACGGCTCGGGAGATTTGGGCTACCCTCATGCGTTTCCATGAGGGAACCTCTCAAGTCAAAACCCGTCTCTACGAGTCGTTCAAGCGAGAGTATGAGAACATTCGACACATGCCTGGCGAGAGCATAGAAAGTTTATTCGCTCACTTTCAGGTCATTGTCAACAGGATGAGGGCTAACAAGGAGTTGTTGCCTTTCGACGATCATGAGAGAGCTTTTAAGCTTTTGCATACTCTTGATCGATCGGTGTGGGACTCCAAAGTTCAAGCGATCATCGAATCACCTAACTATGAGACCCTCACGTGCGACGAGCTCTTTAGTAAGCTCAAGCCCAGTGAGATTGATGCCATGGCGAGGGCTTCTTATGAAAATCCTTCTGGCCCGTCGATGGCTTTGGTTTCTGGCTCTTCTACTAACCCCTCTGGAGGATTTGCACTCTCTTCACTCTTTTCTCTCACAGAGGACCAGCTTGAGTCTTTGGGGGATGACGAGCTAGCTTTGTTCGTCAACCGGTTCACGCGGTTCCACAACAACCGCATGAACCGTCGCCGCGGAGGAGGACGCTGGGGATGCTACGAGTGCGGCGACCCCGACCACTTCATCGCCAACTGTCCCAAGAAGAAGAACTCATCTGGGAAGGGCGATCATGGGCACAAGTACGACTCTGGCAAGCGCAAGGAGAAGTACGTCCCCGCGAGGCACAAGCGGAGGGGCGGCTTCGACAAGGAGTACATCAAGAAGAAGTACTTGGAGAAGGCCCAGGCTGAGCAGCATGCATTCTTCGCCATGCTCAGCGACGTCGATGGCTTCGATGACGACTCCGCTTGCTCAAGCGACGACGAGTCCGAGAAGAAGAAGAGGATCGAGGACAAGCTGAACGGCCTCTGCTTCTTTGCTGACGACGACGGCTTCTGCACCATGGCCCTCGGCAAGGAGGTCGACGGCGAGCTGGTGAACTCCCTTTGGAACGACGACGACGACGACACCTCCCAGGTATCCCTCACCCACGACGAGCTTTCTGTTGAGGTCGAGAAGCTTACTGCCGCCTTGCTTAGTCAGGATAAGCTGCTTAGGCGTGCCGCTAGAGAGCGCAAGGAGTTTAGGCAGAAGTGGGAGGACACGGTGAGGGAGCTTGAGTTTGCTAAGTCCACCGTGGTCGTGTCTGAGGAGGTTGAGTGCGAGATGTGCACCACGCACATGACTGACCTTCTCACTCTGAGAAGTATGTTGCGTTGGTAGGACAGGTGGATGAGCTGAAGGCTAGACCTTCGCTGTTGGGTGCGTGCAAGACTTGTCCTGTCTTGCAATCTGAGTTGGCAGAGAAGAATGCCAAGATTGTGTCTCTTGAGGAGGCCAGCTCGGGTAGCACTTGTGTGATTAGGTGCACTTTGTGTGAGGGCTTGGAGATGGAGATCGCTAACGTGAAGCATGACAAGATGCAAACTGAGGAGGAAAACACATACCTTCGAACCATCTTGTCATGAGTGTCTAGCGGTGTGCAACAGCTCGGGATGATGATCTCCCAATTCAAGCGAGCTGCTGGAGGTCCCGGTGTAGGCTTTGCTCAGAGTGTTGATCTTTCTGCTTTTGGGAAGATTGGAGAGTCGAGTGGTCTGAATCTGAGTGAGAAGCCCAACTCCACCACTACTACCAAACTTACCAAGCTTCCACCCAAAGAGCCTCTCAAGCCTAACACCAAGGATGGGGTCTTTGTTGAGCCTCCGAGAGCTCCACCCAAGAACCAGCAATGGGCTCCCAAACCCAACCACCTGAAAAACAAGCTGGACACAATGCCACCTATCGAGGAAGAGCTTATGCCACAGAAGGGCAAGGTGATCCACACCCACCACCGTGAGTACCAACAACCCCCTTTGAGAGCGGTGAGGTACCATTGTGAGCATTGTGGGAGAGATGGACACTTGAGTGAGTTCTGTTTTTGGCGCAAGAGAGAGGCGCGCCATGCTAGGGAGATGAACAACCAGGACATGTACCATCCTTTCCATGATGTACATTTGCCGAATGTTCAGAGGAGAGCTACTAGGCCTAGAGGTCCAAAACCTCAAGTTCCTAGGCCTAGGCCTCGTAGAGAGCGTGCCCGGCGGGAGCCTGCAGTTGTAGGCTATGGACCCCGTGGCGGTGGCTTTGTAGTTGAGCGTTTTCCCCCACTGCGTTTTGAGTATCGCGATGGACGCTCCACCCTTAGCGGACCACGTTTTCCTCAACGTGGTGATCGCTCTTCTCGTAGGCGTGCTAGGAATGGTTTTTCTGCTAACCGTTCTTTTGAGCAGTCGGCCCAACACTGGTATTCCCCTTACTTCACTAACCCCAGTGTTGGCCCGTATGCTCACCCTATGTCTTTTTACTGATGTAGGTAAAATGATTGGAGAACGTTTGGTTGGTGGATTCCGGGTGTTCGAGGCACATGACCGGAAACGCCAAGTGGTTCTCCCGTCTTAGTCCGGTCGCCGGAAAGGAGTATATCACCTTCGGCGACAACAGCAAAGGTAAGGTGCTGTCTCGTGGATCTGTGCGAGTTAATGAGCACTTTGTGTTGCGCGATGTTGCTCTTGTTTCTAACTTGCATTTTAACCTTCTTTCTGTTTCATAACTTTTTGATGATGACTATGAGATTCGTTTTAAACCGAATCTCAGTCGCATTTTGGATCCTCAGGGCAATCTTGTACGTGTGATTTCGCCCTTTGGAAAAGTCTTTCGTGTGGATTTCTCGGAGTCGTTCGGAATTTCTCGTTGTCTTTTGGCTGGACCTTCCTCCTCTGATCTTTGGAAGTGGCAAAGGAGACTAGGTCACCTGAGCTTCGACTTGCTTGCAAGACTTAGTTCACTTGGCTTAATCCGAGGATTACCCAAGTTGTCCATGGAGAAGGATCTTGTTTGCCATTCTTGTAGACATGGGAAGATGGTAGCCGCTCCCCACCATCCAGTGACTCGGGTCATGACTAAGCGCCCAAGAGAGCTTTTGCATATGGAACTTGTCGGTCCGGCTCGGGTGAGCTCGGTTGGGGGGAAGTGGTACGTGCTTGTTGTTGTCGACGATTTTTCGAGATATTCGTGGGTCTTCTTTTTAGCTGAGAAGACCGAGACTTTCTCCCTTGCTCGCAATCTGATTTTGCGTCTTTAGAATGAGTTCCCTTTGAACTCAATGCGAGCAATTCAGAGTGATAATGGTTCCGAATTCAAGAATTCGGATTTTGAGAAGTTTTGTAACTCTTTGGGTTTAGAGCATCAGTTTTCTTCTCCCTACACACCGCCTCAGAATGGTGTTGTAGAAAGGAAGAATCGGACCCTTGTAGAGATGGCCAGGACGATGCTCGATGAGCATAGGACTCCTAGGCGATATTGGGTCGAAGCCATGAGCACTGCATGCTACATTTCAAATCGCATTTTTCTCCGAGCTTTCTTGAAAAAGACCTCTTATGAGTTGCGTTTTGGAAAACTGCCCAAGGTGAGTTATTTTTGATTTTTTGGTTGCCATTGTTTTATACTCAAAAAGGGCAACTTGGACAAGTTTGAGTCTCGTTCTTCTGACGGTGTGTTTTTGGGTTATGGCACTCATACTCGTGCTTATCGTGTACTTAACCTTGACACTAACCGAGTCATGGAGACATCCAATGTCACCTTCGACGAGACCATGGTTTGTCCTTCTTCTCGTTTTGAGCGTGCAGGTGATCATGAGGTTGGCAAACCTCTTTTCGATGATGAAGAAGAAGGTGTTGAAGGGATAGATGACCCAACACCTCCTCCTCCTGCTATGCCGCAAAGAGCGGTTTCTATGACGACTCACGGCCCCGACACGTCGTCTTCCTGGGGGCCGTGGGATCCGCCACCTAGAGCGGTACCCTTTGTACCCGAGGAGGCACCAGCTGCTGTTGAGGGGGAGGCCACTTCGGCCAGGGAGGCGCCACGACATATTCAGCGCCAGCACCCGCCTCAGCAGATGATCGGCAGCATCGACAAATGCGTCACCCGGTCAAGGCAAATCTCTCACTTTGCTCATTCTGCATTTGTTGTTGATTTTGAACCTCGGGATGTTGGATACGCTTTGACGGATCCGGATTGGGTTAGTGCCATGCATGAGGAGCTTGAGAACTTTGAGAGAAATCGGGTTTGGGTTCTAGTGTCTCCACCTTCTGAGTGTCATCCTATTGGGACAAAATGGGTTTTCAAAAACAAACAGGGAGAAGATGGCCATGTTGTGAGAAACAAGGCCAGACTCGTAGCCCAGGGATATAGTCAGAAGAAGGGGATAGACTATGAGGAGACGTTTGCTCCTGTAGCTCGTTTGGAGGCGATTAGGATACTCTTGGCTTTTGCTGCATCCAAAGGTTTTAAACTTTTTCAAATGGATGTCAAGAGTGCCTTCTTAAACGGCTACATAGAAGAGGAGGTGTATGTTAGACAACCCCCCGGTTTCGAAAATCCCAAGTTTCCAAACCATGTCTTTAAACTCCACAAAGCTTTGTATGGTTTAAAACAAGCCCCTAGAGCCTGGTATGATAGGTTAAAAACCTTTTTGCTTGCTAAGGGTTTTAAAATGGGATGTGTAGATAAAACGCTCTTTCTCCTCAAGCAGGGCACTGATACTCTCTTGGTCCAAATTTACGTGGATGATATCATTTTCGGTGGTTCTTCTCACGCTTTGGTTGCCAAGTTTGCAGACACTATGAGCAGGGAATTCGAGATGAGCATGATGGGCGAGTTGACGTTTTTCCTTGGACTGGAAATCAAGCAGTCTCGGGAGGGAACGTTTGTGCACCAGGGTAAGTATACTCGGGACATTCTGAAGAAGTTCGATATGGGTGAGGCCAAGCCTCTTCCAACACCCATGTCGGCCATGATGGCCCTGGATGCGGACAAGGAAGGAGAAGCAGTGGACCAGAAGGAGTACCGGAGTATGATCGGGTCGCTGCTGTACCTGACGGTGACACGCCCGGACATCCAGTTCGCGGTGTGCCTCTGCGCGCGCTTTCAGTCGTCGCCGCGCACCTCGCACCGTCAGGCGGTCAAGCGCATTATGAGGTACTTATCCTTCACTCTAGAATTTGGGATTTGGTATTCTGCTTCCTCCACCCTTTCCCTTTGTGGTTATTCCGATGCCGATTTTGCTGGTTGTCGCATCAAGCGCAAGTCCACTTCTGGGACTTGCCAGTTCATTGGTTCTTCTCTTGTGTTGTGGTCTTCTGGCAAGCAGTCTAGTGTCGCCCAGTCTACCTCAGAGGCTGAGTATGTTGCTGCGGCTAGCTGCTGTTCCCAGTTACTCTGGATGGTGGCCACTTTGCGTGATTTTGGTCTGAGCTTTTCTCGCGTTCCTTTGCTTTGTGACAGCACGAGTGCGATTAGCGTTGCTAAGAACCCCGTGCTGCACTCGAAGACCAAACACATTGATGTGTGCTTTAATTTTCTACGAGACCACTATGAGAAGGGTGATATCGACCTTCGCCATGTCGATACTCATCATCAGGTTGCTGATATTTTCACCAAGCCTTTGGACCAATCAACCTTTAATCGGTTGAGAGGTGAGCTTGATGTGTGTTTCCCCTTTTAGATGGGGGAAACATTTTTGACTCTTGTATGATACACTGACTTTGAGTTTTTCAGTTGGTTTTACTTCTTTTTGGTTTCTTCATGCATCTTTGCATTTTAGCATACGCTTTTACATTCTGAGCTTCATGAATACAGTCTGAAGAATGTAACTATGCTTTGTGTAGTCTTTACTCCGATGCTTTATGATGCTATAGCTTATGCTCTTTCTGATCACTAATACATGTTGTGAGCTGAGCTATTTTTGAATGGTGAATTTGATAATGAACTTAAAACTTGAAAATGTTCACCATTGAGATTTGCAACTAGCATGTATAGGATGTGTCAAAGTCACTTATGCTATTTATGTATGCTAGGTTGCTATGTCTCTAGTGTTGAGTCATTCACTTGCTTGGTCTATTCATATTCTGTTTAAAAATCTGAACCAAGTTAAGTGAAAAGGAAAGATCGAGATGGGTTTGCTTGTTAGCACCTCACAGTTTTGAGACTGTTTCCCATTGCACTTTTGGGTTAAACTTGAGCTGTGTAGTGTATGACCGAAACTGTCGCTTTAAGCTTCTGATTGCTTCTGCATAGGCTTCGCACAGTTGGAAAGTTAGGCAATAACAAGCATTCAACCTCTCACAGTCACATGCTATTTTCTAAACTTGTGAAATTTCACCGCTGCAACTCCGATTAACATTTGAAATCACAAGTATATGCCTCATTTGGTATTAGCATGATGATTGAACTTTGCTAGGGGTAGTTCACCTGGTATACATACTTAGCACGTTTGACTTTCTGTCTATACATGTCTTGTGCTATTTTGATGGTGAATACCTTTTCGGCTGAAAACTGCTCACATGTTCATATTTCATCCTTAGTGATCAGTTTGAGCCTTTGCTAGCATTCTGTGCATTTTCTGAGTCATCGGCACAGAACTCCGTAGAGCATTTTTGTACTCTTCTGATTCTACTCCTGAAGCTCCTAACTTGCATTTTGACTCATATGCATTTTGGAAGGGAAGAATTCTGCGTGTTGGCACTTTATGTTGGTGCATTTTCTGAGGGGGAGCATTGTTTCTTGATCAGTGCATTTTGAACTAAGGGGGAGAAATTGCAAATCATAACCCTCCTTTTTGTTTAGGGGGAGCCTTCCTGGTTGGTTGCACTATTCGAGGGGGAGTTTGCTCCGAATGAGTTTTCGACATTTTCAATTGGTTTGGAACGTTTTGCGAGTTGTGTTGAGCCCTTGCCTCTTTCTTGAGGGACTAGCATCTGCTTTTTAGATTTTCAATTGGTGTCGAACTCTTTTTGGTAACAGTTGGTATCGAGCTTTCTCTGCTAGTTGTGTTGAGCCTCTGTGCCTCTATCTTGAGGGACTAGCATTTGCTTCGATATTTTCAATTGGTTTTTGCTAGCGGTGTTGAGCCTGTTCTACCTCTTCTTGAGGGCTAGCTTTGCTTTGCTTGGTTGCGTCGAGCCGTTGCCCATGTCTTTGGGAACCAAGTTGTCTCGCTCTTTCCACTTGACCTTCTTCGGCTTTGCTATGCTTTTGGGTCATTTGGTCGAGTTCTCTATTCTTCTTCCTTCCTTCTTCTGCTACCTTTATGATTTGTGTTGGTAGTTGACAATGCACTCATCAAGGGGGAGATTGCGGATACATGGGTGTATGCCGAGTCTCTGAGTGATGAGTGATTGTCAACTGGGATGATGCGCATGTTCTTTGGCTTGTGTTGTGCAGGTGTCGAGCACGGATACAGTGATCAGAGGCGAGGTGAAGGTCAAATAGAGACATGCCGTGCCGATGGACCGAGAGTGGTGAAGGGCGGACGTGAGACTTGGACTGAGGGACCAGAGGCCCGAGGATCAGCTGTGGTAGCTGACAGCCTGGGACAGCGACGAGCGAAGACTTGCGGTCATGTGTTGCCTGAGTCATGGACTTGGGGACACGTGTCGGTGGACGGGGTGCACGGGCGGTGCATCCCCTCTACGGTGTCGGTTTGGTGGTTGAGCCAGAGAAAAACCATCGGGCGGACGGTTTCCAGGTTTGGGCCTCAAAACCTAGGTGCTGAGGGTTTCCGAGTTTGGCCACAAAACTCGGGCTGTGGACGGTTTCCAGGTTTGGGCCTCAAAACCTGGGTGCTGCGGGTTTGCTGAGTTTGGGCCTCAAAACTCAGATGCTGGTGGGCTGGTTTCCCGGTTTTGGCCTCAAAACCGGGGGTTGGCTGGAAAGGCTGGTTTCCCGGTTTGGGCCACAAAACCGGGGGTGCAGAGCGAGGGCAGCACGTGGCGGCAATCGGGAGGTTGCGTAGAGGCAACGCTACGAGTTGTGCGGGCATGGCCGTCGGATCCACCTACCGCCGAGTTGGTCCAGAATAACCCTAGGGTTTAGCTGGTTCGCTCTATAATTAGTTGAGGGGTAGAGTAGGAATTAGAATTAGGATAAGTAGAGGGAGACACCCTCCTCCCATTCTATCTCAGTCATTTGCTCTTTTGTTTCTAGGGTTTCCTGCTCTCCCACTCCCCTGGTGTAGCGAACTGAGATCCACAGAGAAGTGAACAATACCTCTGTGTTCGCAAGATTTTGAGGAAGTGAGACCGTAATCTCACTGTTGTAGCGTGTGGTAGCCACACGGTTGCAATTTCATGGTTGTGATTCGTGGTTTGTTTGAGTTCTTCACGGATTACTTTTCTCCACATTTTTCCCGTCGATTGATCTCTTTGCTCGGTTCATCTTTTGCAAAACCGTTTGAACCAAGTTGTTCTAGATCGTGAGGCACTTCTTTCCACCAAAGGAATTCACCTCTAACCTCACGGTCTAGGAGATCGAGCGATTTTAGTTTTGGATCGGTTTTTGCTCCTTAGTCCCGAATTCTTCCAATTCACCGATTTGGAGTTAGGTTCGAGCCATGATTCTTTTGGGATAGCTCACTAACATCCTTGGAACTTCTCATACCAAGTCTAGGCCTTAGTGCTTTTGATCCGGCAGTGCTGTTTCGGGACCATTGGACGCTGAACCTGGGAGCATCGGACGCTGAGTTCGTCACACCGGAGCGTCTGTTGCCACGTGTCTCCTGACAGTGATTTTAAAGGAGCATCGGACGCTGACCATCGGAGCGTCCGTTGCCATCGGACGCGCCGGAGGTTGAGCATCGGACGCTACTGTTTCACTGTAGCAGCGTCCGATGCCTATGCAGTAAGGTTCCAGATTTGCTCTGTTTGCCTCGGACACGTCCGTTGATTGATCATCGGACGCTGCCAGCGTCCGATGCTGCTGAGTTTGCGCAGTTTCATCCGCGGTTCGATCGTTTGTTGTCGGTTTTGATTTCCGGTTTTTGCGTTGGATTTCCGACTTCGTGCTCTACTGAAATCGGGCTTCTCGCTTTACAAAATAGCCTGAATCCCCCTCGCGTTGCTCGAGGGAGGTTAAGGTTACCCAAAGTTCATCCTGTCACTAGTTGACCTGCGTGAATTTGGGCGAGGGAATTTGTGTGGTGTCCCGCTGTGTTCCTAGGGAACATCCACCCATTCTCTTGGGTCATGGACATCACGCGCATCGACTTTGCCCTTGGGGTTGATTTTCGGGACAGAGGTTTAAAGTTTCTGAAAAGAAATTTGAAGCTCCCATTTACCCCCCCTCTGGTCGCTTTCTGGTAGCTCTTTCGGTCCTTCACTCCCCCTTAGTTGAACACCCGGGTATGATTTGTAAGATTTCTCCCCCTTAGTTGAAAATGCACTAATCAATTAAAAGACTCTCCCCTTCAGAAAATGCACCATCAAACATGCCAACAAAGGAGTTCTCCCCCTTCCAAAATGCATATGAGTCAAAATGCAAGTTAGCAGCTTCAGGAATATAGTCGAGAGAGTGTAAAGATGCTCTACAAAGTTCTAATCTGATGACTCAACAACATCCGTAGCAAGCTGGCAAAGGCTCAAACTGATCACTAAGTATGCAATATGAACATATGAGCAAGTGAGCAGTTTTTAGCCAAAAGATAGTCACTATCAAAATAGCACTACACATGTATAGGCAGGAATCCGAACAAGTGCTAAACATGTATACAAGGTGAACTACCCCTAACAAAGTTCAATCATCATGCTATAGAATGAAACATACACTTGTGATTTCAATTTAAAATCGGAGTTGCAGCGGTGAAATTACACAAGTTTAATTTCAGCATGTGATTGCGAGAGGTTGAAAGCTTGTCATTGCCTAACTTTTCAACCGAGCGAAGCCTATGCAAATGCAATCAGAAGCTTAAAGCATCGGTTTCGGTCATACACTACACGGCTCAAGTTTAACTCAAAGTGCAATGAGAAACAGTCTCGATACCGTGATGTGTTGACAAGCAATCCCATCTCGATCTTTTCAATTCACTTAACACTTGGTTCAAATTTTATTATCAAGATATGAATAGACCAAGCAAGTGAATGACTCAGAACTAGAGACATAGCAACCTAGCATATATGAAAAGCACGAGTGAACTCAACATATCCTACACATGCTAGTTGCATATCTCAATGGTGAACATTTTCAGATTTTAAGTTCATTAGACATGTTCATCATTCAAAAATAGCTCAGCTCACAACATGTATTAGTGATCAGAAAGAGCATAAGCTACTAGCATCATTATAAGCATCGGAGCATACTACATAGAGCATAGTTACATTCTAAAGATTATATACATGAAGCTCAGAATGTAAAAGCGTATGCAAAAATTCAAAAGAAAACAAAGTAAAACGAAAAAGAGTCAATCTATGATACAAGAACCAAAATGTTTCCCCCATCTAAAAGGGGAAACACACACCAAGCTCACCCCTCAACCGATTAAAGGTTGATTCGTCTAAAGGCTTGGTGAAAATATCACTCAGTTGATGATGAGTATCGACATGGCAAAGGTCGATATCACCCTTCTCCTGGTGGTCTCGCAAAAATGAAAGCGCACATCAATGTGTTTGGTCTTTGAGTGAAGCACGGGGTTCTTAGCAACGCTAATAGCACTCGTGCTGTCACAAAGCAAAGGCACACGAGAAAAGCTCAGACCAAAGTCACGCAAAGTGGCCATCATCCAAAGTAACTGGGAACAGCAGCTAGCCGCAGCAACATATTCAGCCTCTGTGGTAGACTGAGTGACACTAGACTGCTTGCGAGAAGACCACGAAACAAGAGAAGAACCAATAAACTGGCAAGTCCCAGAAGTGGACTTGCGCTCAATACGGCAACCAGCAAAATTGGCATCGGAATAACCGCAAAGGGAGAGGGTGGAGGAAGCTGAATACCAAATCCCGAACTCAGGTGTGAAACGAAGGTACCTGAAAATGCGCTTCACCGCCTAACGGTGAGAAGTGCGCGGCGACGCCTGAAAGCGCGCGCACAGACACACCGCGAACTGGATGTCCGGGCGTGTCGCCGTCAGGTAGAGCAGCGACCCGATCATGCTTCGGTACTCCTTCTGGTCCACGGCTTCTCCATCCTTGTCCCTATCCAGGGCCGTCGTGGTCGACATGGGTGTTGGAAGAGGCTTGGCCTCACCCATATCGAACCTCTTCAACAAGTCCTTGGTATACTTGCCCTGGTGCACAAACGTCCCTTCTCGGGATTGCTTAATTTGCAATCCGAGAAAGAAAGTCAGCTCGCCCATCATGCTCATCTCGAACTCCCTGCTCATAGTATCTGCAAACTTGGCGACCAAAGCGTGAGAAGAACCACAGAAAATTATATCATCCACGTAAATCTGGACCAAGAGAATGTCTTTGCCTTGCTTGAGGAGAAAAAGCGTCTTATCCACACATCCCATTTTAAAACCCTTAGCAAGCAAAAAGGTTTTCAACCTATCATACCAGGCTCTAGAGGCTTGTTTTAAACCATATAAAGCTTTGTGGAGTTTGAAAACATGGTTTGGAAACTTGGGATTTTCAAAACCGGGGGGTTGTTCAACATAAACTTCCTCTTCTATGTAGCCGTTTAAGAAGACACTCTTGACATCCATTTGAAAAAGTTTGAAACCTTTGGATGCAGCAAAAGCCAAGAGTATCCTAATAGCCTCCAAACGAGCTACGGGAGCAAAAGTCTCCTCATAGTCTATCCCCTCCTTCTAACTATAACCCTTGGCCACAAGTCTCGCTTTGTTCCTCACAATGTGGCCATCCTCTCCTTGTTTGTTTTTGAGAACCCATTTTGTCCCAATAGGATTACAGTCTGGATGAGGTGGAACTAGAACCCAAACCCGATTTTGCTCAAAATTTTCTAACTCCTCATGCATGGCATTGACCCAATCGGGGATCTGTCAAAGCGTGTCCAACATCTCGGGGTTCAAAATCAGCAACAAATGCAGAATGAGCAAAGTGAGAAATGTGCTGTGACCTAGACCGAGTGACACGTTCGTCGATGCTGCTGATCATCTGTTGAGGCGGGTGCTGGCGCTGGATGTGTCGTGGCGCCTCCCGAGCAGATGTGATCTCCCCCTCAACAGCAGCTGGTGCCTCCCCGGGTACAAAAGGTACCGCTCGGGGTGGCGGATCCCATGGCCCCCAGGAAGAAGATGTCTCGGGGCCGTGAGTCGTAGTAGAAGCCGCTCTTTGCGGCACAACAGGTGGAGGCGATGCTGGGTCACCCATGCCTTCAGCATCCTCGTCCTCATCATCGAAAAGAGGCTCACCAACCTCATGATCACCTGCACGCTCAAAACGGGAAGAAGGACAAACCATGGTCTCGTCGAAGGTGACATCAGATGTCTCCATGACTCGGTTAGTATCAAGGTTAAGTACACGATATGCGCGAGTGTGAGTGCCATAACCCAAAAATACACCGTCAGAAGAACGAGACTCAAATTTGTCCAGGTTGCCTTTCTTCAATATAAAACAGTGGCAACCGAAGACTCTAAAATAACTTACCTTGGGCTGTCTACCAAAACGCAACTCATAAGAGGTCTTTTTCAAGAAAGCTCTCAGAAAAATGCGATTGGAAATATAGCATGCAGTGTTCATAGCTTTGGCCCAATATCGCCTAGGTGTCCTATGCTCATCGAGCATCGTCCTGGCCATCTCAACAAGGGTGCGATTCTTCCTCTCCACAACACCATTTTGGGGCGGTGTGTAGGGGGAAGAAAACTGATGCTCCAAGCCCAAAGAGTTACAAAACTTCTCAAAATCCGAATTCTTGAATTCAGAACCATTATCACTACGAATAGCTCGCATTGAGTTCATAGGGAACTCGTTCTGAAGACGCAAAATCAGATTGCGAGCAAAGGAGAAAGTCTCGGTCTTCTCAGTCAAAAAGAAGACCCACGAATATCTCGAAAAATCGTCAACAACGACCAAAACATACCTCTTGCCACCAACTGAGCTCACCCGAGCCGGACCAACAAGGTCCATGTGTAAAAGCTCTCCAGGGTGCGAAGTCATGACCTGAGTCACTGGATGGTGGGGAGCGGCTACCATCTTTCCATGTCTACAAGAATGGCAAACAAGATCCTTCTCCATCGACAGTTTGGGCAATCCTCGGATTAGGCCAAGTGAGCTAAGTCTTGCAAGCAAGTCGAAGCTTAAGTGACCGAGCCTCCTATGCCACTTCCAAAGATCAGAGGAGGAAGGACTAGCCAAAAGACAGCGGGAAATACCAAACGACTCCGAGAAATTCGCACGAAAGACTTTCCCAAAGGGCGAAATCAAACATACAAGATTGCCCTGAGGATTTAAAATGCGACTGAGATTCGGTTTAAAACGAATCTCATAGTCATCGTCAAAAAGTTGCGAAACAGAGAGAAGGTTAAAATGCAGGTTAGAAACAAGAGCAACATCGCGCAATACAAAGTGCTCATTAACCCGCACCAACCCACGAGACAACACCTTACCTTTACTATTATCACCGAAGGTCATAAATTCCTTACCGGCAACAGGACTAAGACTGGAGAACCACTTGGCGTTTCCGGTCATATGCCTCGAGCAACCGGAATCCACCAACCAAATGTCCTCCAATCGTTTTACCTACATCAACAAAAAGACATAGGGTGAGCATACGGTCCAACACTGGGGTTAGTGAAGTAAGAAGAATACCAGTGTTGGGCCGGCTGCTTAAAAGAACGGTGAGTGTAAAACCATTCCTAGACTGCCTATGGGGAAAGCGATCACCATGCACAGGAAAACGTGGTCCGCTAAGGAAGGGGCGTCCATCGCGATAGTCAAAACGCGGTGCAGGGAAACGCTCAACAAAGCCTCTGCCACGGGGTCCGTATCATGCAAAGTCAGGACCCCGTCGGGCACCTCCTCCCTGACGCCTAGGACATTGAGGTGCTGCTCCTCTAGGCCTAGCAGCTCTCCTCGGAGCTCTCCTCTGAACATTTGGCACATGCACATCATGGAAAGGATGGTACATGTCCGGATTGTTCATCTCCCTGGCACGGCGCTCCTCTCTCTTGCGCCGAAAGCAGAACTCACCCAAGTGTCCATCTCTCCGACAATACTCACAATGGTACCTCACCGCTCTCAAATGGGGTTGTTGGTACTCACGGTTGTGGGTTTGGATCACTTTGCCCTTCTGTGGCATAAGCTCCTCCTGGATGGGTGGCATAGTGTCCAGCTTGTTTTTGAGGTGGTTTGGTTTGGGAGCCCACTGCTGGTTCTTGGGTGGAGCTCGTGGAGGTTCTTCAAACACCCCATCCTTGGTGTTAGGCTTGAGAGGCTCTTTGGGTGGAAGCTTGGTAAGTTTGGGAGTAGTGGTGGAGTTGGGCTTCTCACATGGGTTTAGACCACTCGACTCTCCAATCTTCCCAAAAGCAGAAAGATCAACACCCGGAGCAAAACCTACACCTGGACCTCCAGCAGCTCGCTTAAACTGAGCGATCATCATCCCGAGCTGCGGCTCACCACAAGAGACCCATGACAAGATGGTCCGCAGGTCTGTGTTTTCTTCCTCGGTTTGCATCTTGCCATGCTTCACATTCGCGATCTCCATCTCCAAACCCTCGCACAAAGCGCACCTCGCCACACAAGTGCTACCCGAGCTGGCCTTCTCAAGAGACACAATCTTGGCATTCTTCTCTGCCAACTCAGTTTGCAAGCCTGGACATATCTTGCACGCACCCAACAATGCGGGTCTAGCCCGAAGCTCATCCACCTCTCCAACCAAAGCAGCATACTTACCTCTCAAAGTGAGAAGGTCAGTCATGTGCTTGGTGCACATCTCGCACTCACTCTCCTCAGACACGACCACAGTGGACCAAGCAAACTCAAGCTCCTTCACCGTGTCCTCCCACTTCTGCCTAAACTCCTTGCGCTCTCTAGCAGCACGCCTAAGCAACTTATCTTGACTAAGAAGCGTGGTAGTAAGCTTATCGACCTCAGCAGAAAGCTCATCATGGGTCATAGATACCTGGGAGGTGTCGTCGTCGTCGTCGTTCCGAGGGGTGTCCTCCAGCTGGCTGTCGACCTCCTTGCCGAAGGCCATGGTGCGAAAGCCCTCGTTGCCGGCGAAGAAGTAGAGGCCGTTCAGCTTGTCCTCGATCTTCTTCATCTTCTCGGACTCGTCATTGCTTGAGCAAGCGGAGTCGTCATCCGAGTCGTCGACGTCACTGAGCGTGGCGAAGAAAGCACGCTGCTCAGCCTGGGCCTTCTCCAAGTACTTCTTCTTGATGTACTCCTTGTCGAAGCCGCCCTTCCGCTTGCGCCTTGCGGGGACGTGCTTCTCCTTGCGCTTGTCAGAGTCGTACTTGTGCCCGTGATCGCCCTTCCCCGAATGCTTGTTCTTCTTGGGGCAGTTGGCGATGAAGTGGTCGGAGTCGCCGCACTCGAAACATCCCGAGCGTCCTCCTCCGCGGCGATGGTTCATGCGGTTGTTGTGAAACCGCGAGAACCGGTTGGCAAGCAAAGCCAACTCGTCATCCCCCAAAGACTCCAACTGCTCCTCTGTGACAGAAAAGAGAGAAGAAAGTGCAAATCCTCCAGAGGGGTTAGCAGAAGAGCCAGAAACCAAAGCCATAGTCGGGCCAGAAGGATTTTCATAAGAAGCCCTCGACATGGCGTCAATCTCACTAGACTTGAGCTTACTGAAGAGCTCATCACATGTGAGGGTCTCATAGTTAGACGATTCGATGATCGCCTGGACCTTTGAGTCCCACACCGACCGATCAAGAGTATGCAAAAGCTTCAAAACCCTCTCATGTCGTCGAAAGGCAACAGCTCCTTGTTCGCTCTCATCTTGTTAACAATGACCTGAAAGCGAGCGAATAAACTTTCTATGCTCTCGCCAGGCATGTGTCAAAAGTTCTCATACTCCCGCTTGTGCGACTCGTAGAGACGGGATTTGACTTGAGTGGTTCCCTCATGGAAGCGCATGAGGGTCGCCCAAATCTCATGAGCCGTGGGGAGGTGAGAAACGCGATCAAACTCGGACATGCTCAAACAGGAGAACAAGGCGTTACGCGCTCGACTATTGGCCTCGTGCTCATCTATCTGGAGTTGAGTGACATGGGCAGCCAAGACAACGTAATCGGCCTTGTTGCAAATCTCCCAAACAGAAGAGCCCATGCTCTGGAGATAGGCCGACATGCGTATCTTCCAATACGCATAGTTCGTCCCATCGAAAAACGGCGGTTTGCCCACGCCGCGATCCATGTCGCCTTCGGTGGATCTGAAACCGGCTAAGGTGGAAGATCCTTAACCCGCTCTGATACCAATTGAAGGACCGAGAATGCAATAGCAAGGCGACCAGAGGGGGGGGGGGTGAATGGGAGCCAACAAAATTTCTCTCGAAACTTTAGGCCAAGTGTCCCAAAATCAACCCCCAAGAGCAACGACCGAGAACGTGATGCCCACGACCCTTGGAAGAGGGTGGATGATCCCTAGGATCACAGTGAGGCACCACAAAGCGATTGCGAACCAAACACCAAAAGCTCCGGCACAAGTTGGTCCCTTGAAAACCGAGTCCCGAACGTAGATTGGAGGCTACGTCGAGAAATCCCCAAATACCGATGCTAACAAGTAGCAAAGATACCTAGAGAGGTTCCTTGGTTAACTATAGGGCCAAACGAGAAGTCCGAAAACCAAGCGGATGAGCCGAGAGACTAGATGCACTGAAAAGCACTAGTCTGCGGGATTCCGGACTGCCCGCGGGTACGGTCCCGGACTGTCCGGGGTAACTGCGGACGGTCCGCGAGGGAGTGGCGGACTGTCCGCTGGCAAAACTCGCCAAGCAGCAAAGCTGCTGAAGTCCCCTGGACAAGTCATGGACTGTCCGCGAAAATCAACGGCGGACTGTCCGCCGGTCAAAAAGGCAAAACAACAGTGTTGCTGAAACGCCTCTGGACAGTCCCGGACTGTCCGCGGGTTGCCACGGCGGACTGTCCGCCGGTCAACCTGAACACAACCAGCAGGAACCCACAGCCACTGATCTGGCCAAGTCCCGATACACGGACTGTCCGCGGGTCCAACGGCGGATTGTCCGCGGATGAACAGAGAGGGCGATTTTGATCGCCCCTCTCCCAAATCTCCCCAAATTCGATCCAAAACAAAATCCCTTGATCCCAAACTTGGAGAGGATGATCACGAGGTACTTAGAAGACTATCCCCAAGAAATCATCCGCTCAAATCGACTAAATCACCGGGAAATCAAAGGGGAAGGTGTATGAACCGAAAAAACGCCACGAAAACGAAATCAACCCGATCTACTTGTTCGTGAGGAGTTAGATGAATTCTTTTGGTCAAGATGGCCTCCTCATTGTAAAGAACAAGATGATTCAAACGGATTTCGCAAAGACGCACTAGAGAGGGAGATCGAGCGATGGGAAAAATGCGGAGAAACGAAGAACGCAAAGAACACGAACCAAAACGTGAATCAACACATCGATCTGCAACCGTGTGGCTACCACACGCTACAACAGTGAGGTTACGGCCTCACTTCCTCAAAATCTCAAGTACACAGAGGTATGGTTCTCTGCGGATCTCAGCTAGCTACAGCTGGGGATTGGGAGAGCATGAAACCCTAGAAGCAAGGAGCAAATGACTGATATCATTGGGAGGAGGGTGTCTCCCTCTACTTATCCTAATTCTAATTCCTACACTACCCCTCTCTAATTACAGAGCGAACCAGCTAAACCCTAGGGTTATTCTGGACCAACTCATGGTAGGTGGTGATCCGACGGCCACGCCCGCACAACTCGTAGCGTTGCCTCGACGCAACCTCCCGATTGCCGCCACGTGCCGCCCTCGCTCTGCACCCCCGGTTTTGTGGCCGAAACCGAGAAACCAGGCTTTCACGCCAACCCCCGGTTCTGAGGCCCAAACCAGGAAACCAGCCTCCAAGTCCATCCCCTGGTTTTGAGGCCGAAACCAGGAAACCCGCCAGCGCCCAGGTTTTGAGGCCCAAACCTGGAAACCGTCCTCAGCCCGAGTTTTGTGGCCCAAACTCGGCAAACCCGCAGCACGCCCAGGTTTTGTGGCCCAAACCTGGAAACCGTCCACCCGATGTTTTTTCTCTGGCTCTACCACCAAACCGAAGCTGTAGAGGGGATGCACCGCCCGTGCACCCCGTCCACCGACACGTGTCCCCAAGTCCTCGACCCAGGCAACACCATGCCTCGCAAGTCTCCGCTCGTCGCTGTCCCAGGCTGCCAGCCACCATAGCTGATCCTCAGGCCACCGGTCCCTCAGTCCAAGCCTCACGTCCGCCCTTCACCGCTCCCGGTCCGTCGGCACGGCACGTCTCTACTTGACCTTCACCTTGCCCTCGATCACTGTCTCCGTGCTCGACACCTGCACAACACAAGCCAAAGCAAATGTGATCAAACCCGTTGACAATCACTCATCACTCCGAGACTCGGCATACATCCATGTATCTGCAATATGTCATCTTGCAAAGCATTTGTTAGAAACATTGGGCTTGTGCATTGAGTGTTAGGCAATCCTCTTGCGCTTGGGTTAGATTACTCTCATCCAAGGCATGAGTAAAACCAGCAACAACGATCCACCAAAATTTCGGACCAAAAGCACGAAAATGATCAAGCATATGAAGTTTCCACCGTGCATAGTGTGTGCCATCAAAAATATGTGTGTCACACTCAACATCTAGCCAACTAGTCGCCATCCTCTCAGATCGGTAAAGACCACAAATGAGAGACCTAGCTCCGATACCACTTGAAGGGTCGAGATGGCGGACTAGAGGGGGGTGAATAGTCCTTTCTAAAAATAATCGCACCGACTAACCGAAACAAATGCGAAATTAAAACTATCGGTCTAGCCAAGACTACACCCCTCTACCTATACTCTATGACACCTTACAAAAGATCCTAAACAATGCAAATAAGGTGTCGGGCTAGTTAGAGCTCACCTAACCAATTCTAGAAGCAAGGTCACACAAACCTATGCGACTAGTACTACAAACACCGGGGAGCTCCTACACAATCTAGTAAGCAAAACACAAAGCTCCTAAGCTAACTAGCAATGCTCAATAACAAGGCTACAAAAGCCAAATTAGAGAGCTCAACTTAGCTACACAAACTAAGCAATGTGACTAGCAAGACTACAAGTCAACTAGTCACTCACGGGATCAACTTCTATGCTACACAAGCAAAGAAAGTAACTAGCAAGCTACACAAGCTAACTAATTGCAAGAGCAAGTACACAAGCACAATATATATGAAAGTAAATACAAGCTTGTGTATGGAGATAGCAAACCACCGAGAAGATGTAGACAATGTTGACAGGGTGATTTTATCCCGAGGTTCACTTGGTTGCCACCAAGCTAGTCCCCGTTGTGTCGACCACACACTTTGGTAGTTCGGCGGCTAATAGGCACCACACCTAGCTCGACACTCGAGCGCCACAAGAACTCACTCACAAGTGAGGGTAACTCAATGACACGCGCAATCCACTAGAGTTGCTCTTCGCGATCCCCGCGGGGTGAGCACAATGCCCCTCACAAAGCCTTCTCCGGAGCCACGCACAATCTTCTTGCGGGCTTCACGACGGAGACACAACCACCAAGCCGTCTAGGAGGTGGCAACCTCCAAGAGTAACAAGCACCACCGGCTTGCAACTCGATCACCTAGTGCCACTCGATGCAATCTCTCAATGCAACGCACTAGCGATCACTCACTCGCTATCGATTCGCACACTAGCAAGCACAAGTGAGTTAGAGGGCTCCCTAGCACATCCACACAAGCCACAAAGGCTCTAGAGTGCTCAGCACACAGCCCAAGGCCGGCCACCAACGACATATATAGCCCCAAAGGCTAACTAGCCGTTGCCCCTTCACTGGGCAACCTGCGCCACCAGCGGACGCTCTGGATCGGGGGCATCGGACGCTGGCCTAGCGTCTGATGCTCCAAATGGAGCCACATGTCCATTGGTTATGAAAAAGATCCGTTAGATCTCAACGGCTAGTTCATTTCCCGTGCCAGTTAAAGTGGCATCGGACGCGCCGATGCCTAGCATCGGACGCTCTGATGCCTCTGCTCAAATCTACACAAACCTGCTCTCACATCGGACGCGCCGGACCCTTATCATCAGACGCTAAGGGCTAGCGTCCGATGACACACCAGAGAGGTTCCAGAACGCTCTCAAACACATCGGACGCGTCCGATGGTTCGACATCGGACACAGGCCAGCGTCCGATGCTCCCTGGAAAACTTGCTCGCGCCACGTCACCTGCATCAGACTCTGCAACAGTGATTCTACAGCGTCCGTTGCCAGCGTCCGATGCTCCTTCAACATCTGACAGAAACTAGGGTTTACCACCGGACGCTCAGCCTAGCGTCCGATGCCTATCGGACCAGCGTCCGATGCTCCCTGAGCAAAGCACTTAACCTTCGAAAACCGCTAAATCCTGCCTCGCAAGCTCGGCAGGAGGGAGAGGGACTATACACTAGTTTCTCCCACTTCTCGAGGCCTCCCTTCAACACAACTTCTTTTCAAAACAACTTCTCCTTTGCAAATGTGCCAACACCACCAAGTGTACAACATCATGTGTATGTGTGTTAGCATTTTCTCAATCATTTTTCAATGGATTAGCACTTGCACTTACCGCGCCACTTGATCGTAGTAACATCGCAAAGTTAGATCGCTCAAGTGGCATAAGATGACCGATATGCAAACAAGTTTGCTCCTCTTAATAGTACGGCCATCTATCCTAAACCCGGTCATCAATTTCTCTACTCACCTATGACCGGTGAAATGAAATGCCCTACACATATACCTTTGCCTTGCGCATTTCATTCCATCTCCATCGGTGTTGATGCAACACATGCACCAACCTATCTTCAAATGATATGATCCACTTCATATCATCACATGGCCTCCATGGTCCATCGATCTTGACCTCACTTGCTCTTCACCATTGCTTCGGTCCTTCGGCGTCAAGTCTTTGCTCAAGCCTCCCGACACTCGGTACCAACGGCTTCAAAGCCTCCAACTTGCCCTTCACCTTCGCAACTGGTCCATCAAGCCAAGTCTTGACTTGATCTTCACCATCTTAGCCACATGACTCCATGTCATGTCACATATGCAATAAGCTCCTTCATCACATGTGTGAGCCTTTCAACATCCTCCAAGCCATTTCACCCCTATGGCATATGTTGCTCACACATGATCACTTGTGGACTAATCAGCTGTGTAATTCACTTCAAACACATATTAGTCCACCTAAGTTATCACTCAATTACCAAAACCAAACTAGGACCTTTCACGGTGGTCGATCGTCTCGAACGGTGACCGACGGCGAAGGGGGAAGACAGGCGACGACGGTGATGGCTGGGTGCAGGAGAAGAGAAGAGATATATATATATAGAGAGAGAGAGAGAGACTCGGACTGGAGAGGAAGAGAGAAACCATCTCCAGGCACTCCTCTACCCGCACCAAACGTGGGCCTTAGGGAACGGCCCAACACGCCAGCCCAACATGAGATGAGCCAAGATATTCAATAAGACTAGGGTGGAGAACCTCTCTGTTCAGGCGCAAAACTTCTATGCTGGAACACATAACTTCTTTGTTCAAGCAGAGAACTTCTTCAAACTGGAAACAACAAGGTCTGATCTGTAACTAAGAGAGTTCTAAGACTAATGATGGACATAGATACACCCTGCCATTTGTGACTAGCCAGCAGTCAATCACAATAAGAAAAATAGTCACTTGTGATAGGATCTTGATCAAAAGATTCAAATCTTTTGCAACATAAGAATTAAATGATTTTCAATGACTCAAGAGAAGATAGCAAATCTAGAACAGTCAATTGTGGCAAAGATTCAACCCACGTTACAAGAATCTAGAATATTTAGTTCACTTCTCAAAGCACAAAACCTTTGCTCATCTTGGGGCTTAGTGAAGATATCAGCTAGTTGTTTATCAGTGCTCACATGATGCAATGCGATATCTCCTTTGATTTCATGGTCTCTCAAGAAGTGATGTTGGATGTCAATATGTTTTGTTCTAGAGTGGCTCACGGGATTGTTTGCAAGTTTTATAGCACTCTCATTGTCACACAAAAGTGGGATTTTGGTGAAGTGACATCTGAAATCATTGAGGGTTTGCTTCATCCAAAGTAGTGAAGGGTTAGGAGGAAGCTACGCTAGCCGGAAAACAAAATTTTTTGACCCCATAAACCAGGAACTACTGCTAGTTACAGATCACAAGATTACCACTATACGCGTAGATGCAGCGGAAGACGTCTCGGTGTAGACGTGTGTGTCGCAGCGGTGCCGTACAGTTGCTCACGTTCGTCCTTCAAGTCTCCACGTGCGGTTTGTCCTTATGCTCCAGATGCAACACCTCCGAGGTATCCACACGTACAGAGAGGAAGCGTCACGCCTCCAGACTGCTAGGTCTGCGAGGAGCAACGGGCGTGGGCGAAGGGCGATGGCGGAGGGTGCCTAATGACGTGTCGAAACCCTGGCGGCCCCACCCATCTATATATAGGCGTCCCTAATGAGCCTGCCGACTTGGAGGCCCAATAGCAAACCCTAATCCTGGTCTGACTTGAGTCCAACTCGAATCAGGCTTCCAGCCCCTTAAGCGTGAGACCCTATAGGTTCGCGCACACATAGAGACGGCTCGAGTACTCCTACTCGCCCGATAGTTGACAACGGCCTCTAGCAAGACGTATCAACTCCTATGTACGTGCAAAGATCATATCCGACGAACCACCATGATCACATACACATAATTCCCTTGCCACATAATATTTGGTCCAACTCATAGGTTAACACTTAACCTAAGTATGACCATGCATTTTATGATCCAATCATTTGAGTGATCCAGTGATATCTCTCTCGCATAGAGAGGGGCAAATCCCATCTTGATCGTGTATGTCTCACAACATATTTCCTGAGAAACCCAAAGACAATCTTTATAACTACCCTGTTACAAAGTAGCGTTTGATAGTCCCTAAGTAAGTCGATTCATATCTTGAGTACATACCACAATATCAGGTCTAAGGACATAACGTAGATGATGTGCAAAGAGATAATAAGAACATCTCATGTTGGGTCAGTCCAGCCCCATGTCATACATGTGCCCACGTTATTAGTTTGACATCTCCATGTCTATGACTTGTGAAACATAGTCATCAACTAATACATGTGTTGATCTAATATTCATGTGTGTCCTCACATGAACTCTGATCAGGGACAACTATCGAATAACCATACAAGTAAAAGAGTTTCACAGACAATTCACATAATTGCCAATCAATACAAGTTGTCTTTAATGGATATTCAATGAACATATAATAAATCATGGATACAATAGAAACATCACCATCTCTATGATTACCTCTAGGGCATATTCCCAACAGTCTCCCACTTGCACTAGAGTTAATTTTTCAGATATCTAATACCCATAGACCTCACATGTGCCTCATGCTTAGGCTGTGGAAGAGCCTTTGTCAAAGGATCTGCTACATTTAAATCTGTATGTATCTTGCACATCTTAATCTCATCCCTTCTAATGAACTCTCAAATGAGGTGAAATTTCTGCAGTACATGTTTGTTCTTCTGGTGATTCCTTGGCTCCTTAGCCTGCGCAATCGCCCCATTGCTATCACAATGTAAGGACAATGGGCTAGACGCATTTGGAAACACACCAAGATCAATGAGGAACCTCCTCATCCAAACACCTTCCTTTGCAGCTCCACTAGCTGCAATGTACTCGGCTTCTATTGTAGAATCAGACACAGTCTTCTGCTTGGAACTTTTCCAACTGACTGCACCACCATTTATTGTGAATACAAAACCTGATTGAGATTGTGAATCATTTGTGTCAGTTTGGAAGCTAGCATCGGTGTAACCATTTACAACGAGCTCCTCCTCACCTCCATAGATTAGGAACACATCTTTAGTCCTTCTCAAGTACTTAAGGATGTTTTTAACAAGTGTCCAGTGACTCTCACCTGGATTAGCTTGATATCTGCTCGCAACACTTAGAGCATATGAGACATCTGGGCGAGTACATATCATGGCATACATGATGGAACCAATAGCTGAAGCATATGGCACTTTACTCATGCGCTCTCGCTCATCAGATGTCGAAGGACATTGTTTCTCACTAAAGCGCATGCCATGTGACATAGGCAAGAACCCTTTCTTGAACTGTTCCATGTTGAACCGTTTCAACACCTTGTCAATGTATGTATCTTGGCTTAATCCTATTAGCCTCTTTGACCTATCTCTATAGATCTTAATGCCCAGAATATATGTTGCTTCTCCTAAATCCTTCATAGAAAAACTATTATTCAGTGAAGTCTTTATGGTTTGCAACATCGGAATATCATTCCCATGCAAGATTAGAAACACAACAACGCTCCCACTTTCCTTCTTGTAACCACAAGGTTCTTCTGCACTTTGACGGAAGCCAAACCCTTTGACCACCTCATCAAAACGAATATTCCAACTCCGAGATGCTTGCTTTAACCCATAAATAGATTTCTTAAGCTTGCATATTTTTCTAGCATTGCCAGGATCAACAAAACCTTCGGGTTGTATCATATACACGTCCTCTTCCAAATTTCTATTTAGAAAGGCTATTTTAACATCCATCTGCCATATCTCATAATCATAATAAGCAGCAAGTGCTAGAATGATTTGGATAGATTTAAGCATCTCTACCGGCGAGAATGTCTCATCATAGTCAACTCCTTGAACTTGCCAAAAACCTTTTGCGACAAGTCGAGCTTTATAAACTTGGATGTTTCCATCCATATCCTTTTTCTTTTTATAGATCCATTCGCACTCTATGGGTCTTACCCCATCAGGCGGGTCAACCAAGTTCCAAACTTGATTGGCTCCCATGGAATCTATCTCGGATCTCATGACACTATACCATTTCTCAGAATCTGGGTCCATCATTGCCTCGGCATAAGTCGTAGGTTCGCCATCATCTAACAATAACACATCCCCACGCAACTCATGGATTCTTGCTGACCTTCGTGGTTGGGGCGGGGTGCCTGTTGCCATAGGTAGCTCAACTTGTTCTGCTACATTAGCATCACTCGTGGAGTCAATCCCTGTTGGCTCATCCTGAACTTCTTCAAGATACACCTTTTGCCCTCTCTTGTCTCTTTTGAGAAACTCTTTCTCTAAGAAAACACCGTTTCGAGCAACAAACACTTTGCCCTCTGAGCGGTTGTAAAAGTAATACCCTAAAGTTTCCTTTGGGTATCCCACAAAAAAACACTTGTCCGACTTGGGTGTTAGTTTATCTGATATAAGTCGTTTGACATAAACTTCACAACCCCAAATCTTTAGAAAAGACAAACTGGGACTCTTACCAGTCCACATCTCATATGGTGTGTTAACTATTGACTTAGACGATACCCTATTTAATGTGAAAGCGGTTGTTTCTAGAGTATATCCCTGTTGACATCTATTAACTATCATTATTTACCATCAACAATACTTGAATAAATGCCAAAAAGAATTGCCAACTTAGAAATAGGAGGTTTAAACTGACAAATTCCACCAGTTTTGGTGATTCTATATTTTCTAGGGATTAAACAGGAAAACAGGACTACATTCTTCCCCAAGAAGGAACCCGACGTAGATTACTCCACCACCAAGTCAGGAAGACTCCAGAAGACTCTAGAGGACACCAGAGGACTCCACGAGTGAAAGGTCCTAGTTTGGTTTTGGTAATTGAGTGACAACTTAGGTGGACTAATATGTGTTTGAAGTGAATTACACAGGTGATTAGTACACAGGTGATCATGTGTGAGCAACATATGTCATAGAGGTGAAATGGCTTGGAAGATGTTGCAAGGCTCACACATGTGATGAAGGAGCTTAAATGCACATGAAACATGACATGTGGTCATGTGGCTAAGATGGTGAAGATCAAGGCAAGACTTGGCTTGATGGACCGGTTGCGAAGGTGAAGGGCAAGTTGGAGGCTTTGAAGCTGTTGGTACCGAGTGTCGGGAGGCTTAAGCAAGACTTGGCGCCGAAGGACCAAAGCTATGGTGAAGAGCAAGTGATGTCAAGATCGATGGACCATGGAGGCCATGTGATGATATGAAGTGGATCATATCATTTGATCAAGGTTGGTGCATATGTTGCATCAACAAATGGAGGAGATGGAATGAAATGTGCAAGGCAAAGGTATACTTGTAGGACATTTCATTTCACCGGTCATAGGTGTGTAGAGAAGATTATGACCGGGTTTAGGATAGATGGTCGTACTATCAAGAGGAGCAAACTTGTTTGCATATCGGTCATCTAGTGCCACTTGAGCGATCTAACATTGCGTTGTTGCTAGGATCGAGTGGCGTGGTGAGAGCAAGTGAAAATCCTTTGAAAAATGTTTGTGAAATGCTAACACACATGCACAAGGTTGTATACATCACTTGGTGGTGTTGGCACATTTGCAAAGGAGAAGAAGTTTGGAGAAGTTTCGGAGAAAGCTTTGGTTGAAAAAGAGAAGCGATGGATCTTGGATTGGAATTCTGCACTAATCCTTTGTGAGTTGGATTAGCTTTGTATGTGGGATGTGTAGCCCTCTGAATAAGCTTTCCAAAATGTCCAAGATCATCAAAATCGGAGTTCGGAGCTAAGAGTTATGATCGTTTTAGCGAGGAGTTCACAATGTTGAAGTCGGTAGTACCGACCCTACTACCGACCCCTGTGCGTAGCGCGCAAACTCTCTGTTCGGGAGACGGTTTGGCCTACCGGTAGTACCGCCATAAGGCCAGTAGTACTGGGGACGGTAGTAACGACCCTAGGGGTCGGTGGTACCGAGGTTTGGAGGAAGTTTGGGAGCGTTCTATGTAGATCTAGATTTGGCCTACCGGTAGTACCGCTATAAGGCCGGTAGTACTAGGGCCGGTACTACCGACCCTACTACCAACCACGTTAGAAAGTCGTTTATGACGGTCTTTTGGACTGCCGATAGTACCGACCCTCGCCCCGGTAGTACCGACCATAGGCGTGGGAGTTCGGGAAAAGGGGAAAACGGCTAGTTGGTGGCTCCCCTCTATAAATAGAGGGGTGGCCGGCCCTTGGATCAGGTTGAGCACCCTAGGGACTTTGTGTCCATGGTTGGGAAGTGCTTAGGAGCCCTCTAACTCGCTTGTGCTTGCTAGTGTGCGAATCTATTGCGAGTGAGCGATTCTAGTGCGTTGCTTTGAGAGATTGCATCGAGTGACACTAGGTGTTCGAGTTGCAAGCAGGTGGTGCTTATTACTCTTGGAGGTTTCCACCTCCTAGACGGCTTGGTGCGTGTCTCCGTCGTGAAGCCCGCGTGAAGATTGTGCGTGGATCCGGAGAAGCTTTTTGAGGGGCATTGTGCTCGCCCCGCGGGAGATCGCGAAGAGCAACTCTAGTGGAGAAGAGGCGTGAAGAGCGCCAAGTGGTCTGGCCGGATCGAAAGCTAGAGCTCTTGGTGAGCACTCCATCGTGGAGAGGTTGGCTTAGTGTCACCACTAGCGAGAGGATCAGCGGCAACCTTGGGCTTGCTTCAATAGGGACTAGCTTGGTGGCAACCAAGTGAACCTCGGGATAAAATCTTGTGTCCCCGTCTCTTGTTGCTCTTATTGTTCTTTGTTCCTTGCATATTACGCTTTGCTTGTGTTCTTCGTGTTCTTCCTCCCTCCTTCACTCTATCTTAGGTTGGGAAGACTCGATCTACCTTTTGGCAAGGAATCAAGACGTTGGGAAGCTACATTCATCATCTACAACATCTAGGGAAGTAGGGTAATTGCTAGATCTGAGATTGCATCTCACCCGCTTCGATTTTGTAGCTCCCTACAGGTGCTCGGTAGTACCGGCCGTAAAGCCCGGTAGTACCGACTGCCTGCTATTTACACTAGCTTGTGTTGCAACACTTATTCTTGTGCTAGTGTTTAGTTGCTTAGTTTGTGTAGCTAAGTTGAGCTCTCTAATTTGGCTTGTGTAGCCTTGTTATTGAGCATTGCTAGTGAGCTTAGGCTTTGTGGCTTTGCATCACTAGATTGTGTAGGAGCTCCCCCGTGTTTGATTAGAGTACTAGTTGCATAGGTTTGTATGACCTTGTGAAGGACCGGATTAGCGACCAGAGGGGGGGGTGAATGGGAGCCTCAAATTCAACTCGTAAATAGTATGGCCCTTGTCCCAGAAAGTCACCCCAAAAGCGAAGACTCGAAACAGACCGGAGAGTTCACGACCTACGAGTAGGTGGATACCCTAGGAGATGTCCTAGTGGTACAGCAGAACCTCCGGAGAAACTCCAAAACCAACTGCCAAAGCCTCGGAACAAAACTGCACAAGCTGCAGATTCCCGGACTGTCCGAGGTCAGAGTCCCGGACTGTCTGGTGACTGCTGGACTGTCCGCGACTGGAGGTCCGGACTGTCCGCCGGCCACAGTGCCCAGAACAGACTGTTCTGCAAGTCTGCTGGACAGGTCCCGGACTGTCCGCGAGTTTGTACCACGGACTGTCCGCCGGTCACGAGACCGAGAACAGTATCGCGCTGCGCTGTTCGGAACCTGCCGAGTCCCGAGTCCCGGACTGTCCGCCGCTGGGGGCGCGGACTGTCCGTGGATGAACAGAGAGTAGGAAAACAACTCGGGACAAAAGTCAATTCGATCAAAACTCGACCAAATCAAAAGGGACTTTGATCAAACTTCTCCCAGGTGATCCTCTATGTATTGGGGTGCTAATCCTAAGAAATTATCGCACCAAACCAAGTCAATCAAGAGAGATTCGTGGATCACCATAAAAGGGGGAAGAACGAAGAACGAACGCGAAATCAACCCGATCTATGGATTCGTGAGGTTAGGAGAGAATTCCTTCTGTTGAAAGAATGGGCTCACGACCAAGAACAAATTGATTCAAGTGGAATCGAAAATCATCTCACGAAGAGGGAGAACAAGGCAAATCTTCAGGAGATGAAAAACCAAAACATGAAGAACACAAAACACAAAACACGATTCGATTCGATTTCAGCCGAACTTCCTCCACACGAGGAGACAATGAGAATACGGTCTCGTTTCCTCAAAAGATCCAAATACACAGAGGTATGATTCCCATCTCTGCGGATCGCTTGCAGCGAGGTATGATTAGAACCTAAGCGGGGGCTAGAGAGAGTGCTCAGGAACAAATGACTGCAAGGATAGATAGAGAGGAGGGGTGCCTCTCTTATTTATAGCCTAAAACAATAATCCCCTTTCTACCCCTAGATACAAGAGCGAAGTGGCCAACCCTAGGGGTATCCCGGTCCAACTCTGCTGATAGTTGATCTGACGGCCACACGCCTTCCTCACCCTTAGCTTCGCCTCGACGCAAGCCTCAGGATGCCGCCACGTGCCGCCCAGTCGACCGCCGCGCCTACCTCATGGATAGCCTCGCCTCTGTGCCAGCCTCTCCACGCTGCCACGCGTCGATCGTCCTTTTTGCGGACCTCCCCCGGTTTTGAGGCCGAAACCGGGAAACCTGGGCCTTCCCCCGGTTTTGAGGCTGAAACCGGGAAACCTGTCCTCAGGCTAAGTTTTGTGGCCCAAACTCAGAAACCCGCGCACCCAGGTTTTGAGGCCCAAACCTGGAAACCGTCCGCGCCGAGTTTTGAGGCCCAAACTCGGAAACCGGCCACCACGAGTTTTGAGGCCCAAACTCGGAAACCGGCCACCACGAGTTTTGAGGCCCAAACTCGGAAACCGTCGAGGGTAGCTTTTCGAGGCTCAGCTACCGAACCCGTGCCATAGACGGGATGTGGTTTGCACACCCCAAGTTCCAGCACCGATGCCGGAGCATGTCCAGCCTCCGCGCCAGGCACAGTGCATTCGCCATCCTTCTCGGCTTCCCGCCAAGTGTCACGACGCCATCACCTTCCTCCCGACTCGGCCGATGCACCGCACATCTCCATGTGCTCTTGCTTGTCAACGCCATGTGCCAGCTACCACAGCTGGTCCTTAGGTCTCCTGGTCCATCGGTCCAAGCTCCACGTCCGCCCTTCACCGCTCCCGGTCCATCGGCACGGCACGTCCCTACTTGACCTTCACCTCACCTTCGACCACTGTCCGAGATCCACACCTGCACATCAACACAACCATGAGACATGTTGCCCGTTGATCGATCACTCATCACTCAGGAAGGGAACCACAAGGGCACATATCAACCTTGTGTTCTCAATCTCTCCCTTGATGAGTGCATCGTCAACTCATAGTAACTGTAACCAAAGTAAAGGAAAAGCAGAATTAGATAGAAGGAGAAAAACTCACTCGAGATGTCCAAAAGCCAAAGAAAAGGCCAAAGAAGAACAACTCGAGATAAGCAAAGCTTGGTCCCCAAAGACATGGGCAACGGTTCAACACAATCAAGCAAGAAATCGGAGCAACAACTCATCAAGGAGCAAAACTCGATCAAAATCAGAGCACAAGACTTGGTTCCCAAAGACATGGGCAAAGGCTCGACGCAACCAAGTCAGAGGCAAGCTAGTCCTCAAGAAGAGGCAGAAAGGGGCTCAACACCACTAGCAGAAAGCTCGATACCGAACGAAGACTGCATAAGAAACAACTACTGCTAGTCCCCCAAGATAGAGGCACAGAGGCTCAACACAACCAGCAGTAAGCCCAATACCAATCAAGAACAATCAAAACATGGTGAAGATAGCTAAAAGATCAATATCAAATAAAAAACAATTCGGAGCAGGCAGAAAAACTCCCCCTCACTCAAAGAACTCCCCCTCAGCAAGTGAAGCGTAAATCGCAAATTGTTACCACAGAAAGTCTAAAGAATCTCATCATTGGAAACATTCTCCCCCTTGGGGGCAAATTGCAATCAAAAGAGAGGGGAAAAGGACTCAAGTAAGTAAAACGAAGCTAGGTCATGCCTATCGGAGTTAAGCAAATGCATATAAGTGCGGATACATGGGTGTATGCCGAGTCTCGGTGTGATGAGTGATTGTCAATGGGTTTGATCACATGTTCTTTGGCTTGTGTTGTGCAGGTGTCGAGCACGAAGACAGTGATCGAGGGCAAGGTGAAGGTCAAGTAGAGACGTGCCGTGCCGACGGACCGGGAGCGGTGAAGGGCGGACGTGAGGCTTGGACTGAGGGACCGGTGGCCTGAGGATCAGCTGTGGTGGCTGACAGCGACGAGCGGAGACTTGCGGGGCATGGTGTTGCTCGGGTTGAGGACCTGGGGACACGTGTCGGTGGACGGGGTGCACGGGCGGTGCATCCCCTCTACAGCTTTGGTTTGGTGGTAGAGCCAGAGAAAAACCATCGGGTGGACGGTTTCCGAGTTGGGGCTACAAAACTCGGGTGGACGGTTTCCAGGTTTGGGCCACCAAACCTGGGTGCTGCGGGTTTGCCGAGTTTGGGCCTCAAAACTCGGGCTGAGGACGGTTTCCAGGTTTGGGCCTCAAAACCTGGGCGCTGGCGGGTTTCCTGGTTTCGGTCTCGAAACCAGGGGATGGACTTGAAGGCTGGTTTCCCGGTTTGTGCCTCAAAACCGGGGGTTGGCGTGAAAGCCTGGTTTCCCGGTTTCGGCCACAAAACCGGGGGTGCAGAGCGAGGGCGGCACATGGCGGCAATCGGGAGGTTGCGTCGAGGCAACGCTACGAGTTGTGAGGGCGTGGCCGTCGGATCACTACCTACCTTGAGTTGGTCCAGAATAACCCTAGGGTTTAGCTGGTTCACTCTGTAATTAGAGAGGGGTAGAGTAGGAATTAGAATTAGGATAAGTAGAGGGAGACACCCCCCTTCTGGTCGCCATGCTATTGCATTCTTGGTCCTTCAATTGGTATCAGAGCATACTACATAGAGCATAGTTACATTCTAGTGATTATATACATGAAGCTCAGAATGTAAAAGCGTATGCAAAAATGCAAAAGAAAACAAAGTCAAACGAAAAAGAGTCAGTCTCTAGTACAAGAACCAAAGTGTTTCCCCCATCTAAAAGGGGAAACACACACCAAGCTCACCCCTCAACCGATTAAAGGTTGATTAGTCCAAAGGCTTGGTGAAAATATCAGCCAATTGATGATGAGTATCGACATGGCGAAGGTCGATATCACCCTTCTCTTGGTGGTCTCGCAAAAAATGAAAGCGCACATCAATGTGTTTGGTCTTCGAGTGAAGCACGGGGTTCTTAGCACCGCTAATAGCACTCGTGCTGTCACAAAGCAAAGGCACGCGAGAAAAGCTCAGACCAAAATCACGCAAAGTGGCCATCATCCAAAGCAACTGGGAACAGCAGCTAGCCGCAGCAACATATTCAGCCTCTGTGGTAGACTGAGCGACACTAGACTGTTTGCGAGAAGACCACGAAACAAGAGAAGAACCAATAAACTGGCAAGTCCCATAAGTGGACTTGCGCTCAATACGGCAACCAGCAAAATCGGCATCGGAATAACCGCAAAGGGAGAGGGTAGAGGAAGCTGAATACCAAATCCCGAACTCAGGTGTGAAACGAAGGTACCTGAAAATGCGCTTCACCGCCTGACGGTGAGAAGTGCGCGGCGACGCTTGAAAGCGCGCGCACAGACACACCGCGAACTGGATGTCTGGGCATGTCATCGTTAGGTAGTGCAGCGACCCGATCATGCTTTGGTACTCCTTCTGGTCCACAGCTTCTCCATCCTTGTCCGCATCCAGGGCCGTCGTGGTCGACATGGGTGTTGGAAGAGGCTTGGCCTCACCCATATCGAACCTCTTCAGCAAGTCCTTGGTATACTTGCCCTGGTGCACAAACGTTCCTTCTCGGGATTGCATAATTTGCAACCCGAGAAAGAATGTCAACTCGCCCATCATGCTCATCTCGAACTCCCTGCTCATAGTATCTACAAACTTGGCAACCAAAGCGTGAGAAGAACCACCAAAAATGATATCATCCACGTAAATTTGGACCAAGAGAGTGTCTTTGCCTTGCTTGAGGAGAAAGAGCATTTTATCCACACATCCCATTTTAAAACCCTTAGCAAGCAAAAAGGTTTTCAACCTATCATACCAGGCTCTAGGGGCTTGTTTCAAACCATATAAAGCTTTGTGGAGTTAAAAACATGGTGTGAAAACTTGGGATTTTCAAAACTGGGGGGTTGCTCAACATACATCTCTTCTTCTATGTAGCCGTTTAAGAAGGCACTCTTGACATCCATTTGAAAGAGTTTAAAACCTTTGGATGCAGTAAAAGCCAAGAGTATCCTAATAGCCTCCAAACGAGCTACGAGAGCAAAAGTCTCCTCATAGTCTATCCCCTCCTTCTGACTATAACCCTTCGCTACAAGTCTGGCCTTGTTTCTCACAATGTGGCCATCCTCTCCTTGTTTGTTTTTAAATACCCATTTTGTCCCAATAGGATTACAGTCTGGAGGAGGTGGAACCAAAACCCAAACCCGATTTCGCTCAAAATTTTCTAACTCCTCATGCATGGCATTGACCCAATCCGGATCCGTCAAAGCGTGTCCAACATCTCGGGGTTCAAAATCAGCAACAAAAGCAGAATGAGCAAAGTGAGAAATGTGCTATGACCTGGACCGAGTGACACGTTCGTCGATGCTGCCGATCATCTGTTGAGGAGGGTGTTGGCGCTGGATGTTGAAGGACCGAGAATGCAATAGCAAGGCGACCAGAGGGGGGGGTGAATGGGAGCCAACAAAATTTCTCTCGAAACTTTGGCCAAATGTCCCAAAATCAACCCCCAAGAGCTACGACCGAGAACGTGATGCTCACGACCCTTGGAAGAGGGTGGATGATCCCTAGGATCACAGCGGAGCACCACAAAGCGATAGCAAGCCAAACACCAAAAGCACCGGCTCAAGTTTAACCCTTGAAAACCGAGTCCCGAACGTAGATTGGAGGCTACGTCGAGAAATCCCTAAATACCAATGCTAACAAGTAGCAAAGATACCTAGAAATGTTTCTTGGTTAACTATAGTGCCAAACGAGAAATCCGAAAACCAAGCGGAAAAGCCGGGAGACTAAATGCACTGAAAAGCACTAGTCTGTGGGTTCCCGGACCGTCCGCGGGTACGGTCCCGGACTGTCCGAGGTAACTGCGGACTGTCCGCGAGCGAGTGGTGGACTGTCCGCCGGCAAAACTCGCCAAATAGCAAAGCTGCTGAAGTCCCCTGGACAGTTCCCGAACTGTCCGCGAAAACCAACGGCGGACTGTCCGCCAGTCAATTGAACAGTGCCCGGCCGAAGAACACAGCCACTGATCCGGCTGATCCCCGACACCCGGACTGTCCGCCGGTCAAACCGCGGACTGTCCGCGGGTGTCCAGAAAGGGCGATTTTGGTCGCCCAAAACTCAAATCTTCTCCAAATTGATCCAAACCAAAATCCCTTGATCCCAAACTAGGAGAGGATGATCACGAGGTAGTTAGGAGACTATCCCCAAGAAATCATCCGCTCAAATCGACTCAATCAACGGGAAATCGAAGGGGAAGGTGTATGAACCAAAAAAGCACCACGTAAACGAAATCAACCTGATCTACTTGTTCGTGAGGAGTTAGATGAATTCCTTTGGTCAAAATGACCTCCTCACTGAAACGAACAAGATGATTCAAACGGATTTCGCAAAAGACGCAGTATAGAGAGAGATCGAGCGACGGGAAAAACACGGAGGAACGAAGAACGCGAAGAACAAGAACCAAAACGCGAATCAACACATCGATCTGCAACCGTGTGGCTACCACACGCTACAACAGTGAGGTTACGGCCTCACTTCCTCAAAATCTCCAGTACACAGAGGTATGGTTCTCTGCGGATCTCAGCTAGCTACAGCAGGGGATTGGGAGAGCAGGAAACCCTAGAAGCAAAGAGCAAATGACTGAGATAGATTGGGAGGTGGGTGTCTCCCCCTACTTATCCTAATTCTAACTAATCCTAATTCCCACTCTACCCCTAACTAATTACAGAGCGAACCAGCTAAACCCTAGGGTTATTTTGGACCAACTCGAAGTAGGTGGTGATCCGACGGCCACGCCCGCACAACTCGTAGCGTTGCCTCGACGCAACCTCCCGATTGCCGCCACGTGCCGCCCTCGCTCTGCACCCCCGGTTTTGTGGCCGAAACCGGAAAACCAGGCTTTTACGCCAACCCCCGATTTTGAGGCCCAAACCGGGAAACCAGCCTCCAAGTCCATCCCCTGGTATTGAGGCCGAAACCAGGAAACCCGCTAGCGCCCAGGTTTTGAGGCCCAAACCTGGAAACCGTCCTCAGCCCGAGTTTTGTGGCCCAAACTCGGAAACCCGCCGCACGCCCAGGTTTTGTGGCCCAAATCTGGAAACCGTCCACCCGAGTTTTGTGGCCCAAACTCGGAAACCGTCCACCCGGTGGTTTTTCTGTGGCTCAACCACCAAACCGGAGCTGTAGAGGGGATGCACCGCCCGTGCACCCCGTCCACCGACACGTGTCCCCAGGTCCTCGACCCGAGCAACACCATGCCCCGCAAGTCTCCGCTCGTCGCTGTCCCAGGCTGTCAGCCACCACAGCTGATCCTCAGGCCACTGGTCCCTCAGTCCAAGCCTCACGTCCGCCCTTCACCGCTCCCGGTCCGTCGGCACGGCACGTCTCTACTTGACCTTCACCTTGCCCTCGATCACTGTCTCCGTGCTCGACACCTGCACAACACAAGCCAAAGAACATGCAATCAAACCCGTTGACAATCACTCATCACTCCGAGACTCGGCATACCCCCATGTATCCGCAATCTCCCCCTTGATGAGTGCATTGTCAACTACACACACAAATCATAATAGAATAGAAGAGGAAGGAAGGAAGGAAGGAGAAGAGAGAACTCGACCAAATGACCCAAAAGCATAGCAAAGCCGAAGAAGGTCAAGTGGAAGAAGCGAAACAACTTGGTCCCCAAAGACATGGGCAACGGCTCGACGCAACCAAGCAAGGCAAAGCTAGCCCTCAAGAAGAGGTAGAACAGGCTCAACACCGCTAGCAAGAAAAGGTTCGATACCAATTGAAGAAGCACAAAAAGGTTCGATACCAATTGAAAACTCCAGAAAAAGAGCTCGACACCAATTGAACCAATTTAGAAATCAAAGCAAATGCTAGTCCCTCAAGATAGAGGCACAGAGACTCAACACAACTAGCAAAGAAGATCAGTCCGAACCAATCGAAATCAAACGCACTGAAAAATGTTTGCTAGTCCCTCAAGAAAGAGGCGAAGGCTCAACACAACTAGCAAACTCCCCCTCGAAAAGTGCACGCAACCAGGAAAACTCCCTAGGTTCAACTTGGAAAGCACAAGATTTGAAAATCTCCCCCTTAGGAAAAACTCCCCCTTAGTTGAACACCCGGGTATGATTTGTAAGATTTCTCCCCCTTAGTTGAAAATGCACTAATCAAGTAAAAGACTCTCCCCTTCGGAAAAATGCACCATCAAAAGTGCCAACAAGGGAGGTTCTCCCCCTTCCAAAATGCATATGAGTCAAAATGCAAGTTAGCAGCTTCAGGCATATAGTCAAAAGAGTGTAAAGATGCTCTACAAAGTTCTGATCCGATGACTCAACAACAGCACATCAAGCTAGCAAAGGCTCAAACTGATCACCGAATATGAAATATGAAATATGAACATATGAGCAAAGTGAGCAGTTTTTAGCCAAAAGATAGTCACCATCAAAATAGCACTACACATGTATAGACAGGAATCCGAACAAGTGCTAAACATGTATACAAGGTGAACTACCCCTAGCAAAGTTCAATCATCTTGCTTTAGAATGAAACATACACTTGTGATTTCAGTTTTAAATCGGAGTTGCAGCGGTGAAATTACACAAGTTCAAAACTTAGCATGTGATTGCGAGAGGTTGAAAGCTTGTCATTGCCTAACTTTTCAACCGAGCGAAGCCTATGCAAAATGCAATCAGAAGCTTAAAGCTGCGGTTTCAGTCATACACTACACGGCTCAAGTTTAACTCAAGGTGCAATGAGAAACATTCTCGATACCGTGATGTGTTGACAAGCAATCCCATCTCGATCTTTTCAATTCACTTAAAGCTTGGTTCAGATTTTATACAGAATATGAACATACCAAGCAAGTGAATGACTCAGAGCTAGAGACATAGCAACCTAGCATATATGAAAAGCACGAGTGAACTCAACACGTCCTACACATGCTAGTTGCATATCTCAATGGTGAACATTTTCAAATCTTAAGTTCATTAAGCAAATTCACCATTCAAAAATAGCTCAGCTCACAACATGTATTAGTGATCAGAAGGAGCATAAGCTACAAGCATCAACATAAGCATCGGAGCATACTACATAGAGCATAGTTACATTCTAATGATTATATACATGAAGCTCAGAAAGTAAATGCGTATGCTGAAATGCAAAAGAAAAGAACGACAAACGAAAAAGAGTCAGTCTATTATACAAGAACCAAAATGTTTCCCCCATCTAAAAGGGGAAACACACACCAAGCTCACCCCTCAACCGATTAAAGGTTGATTCGTCTAAAGGCTGGTGAAAATATCAGCCAGTTGATGATGAGTATCGACATGGCGAAGGTCGATATCACCCTTCTCCTGGTGGTCTCGCAGAAAATGAAAGCGCACATCAATGTGTTTGGTCTTCGAGTGAAGCACAGGGTTCTTAGCGACGCTAATAGCACTCGTGTTGTCACAAAGCAAAGGCACGCGAGAAAAGCTCAGACCAAAATCACGCAAAGTGGCCATCATCCAAAGCAACTGAGAACAGCAGCTAGCCGCAGCAACATATTCAGCCTCTGTGGTAGACTGAGCGACACTAGTCTGCTTACGAGAAGACCACGAAACAAGAGAAGAACCAATAAACTGGCAAGTCCAGAAGTGGACTTGCGCTCAATATGGCAACCAACAAAATCGGCATCGGAATAACCGCAAAGAGAGAGGGTGGAGGAAGCAGAATACCAAGTCCCAAACTCAGGTGTGAAACGAAGGTACCTGAAAATGCGCTTCACCGCCTGACAGTGAGAAGTGCGCGGCGACGCCTGAAAGCGCGCGCACAGACACACTGCGAACTGAATGTCCGGGCGTGTCGCCGTCAGGTAGAGCAGCGACCTGATCATGCTTCGGTACTCCTTCTGGTCCACAACTTCTCCATCCTTATCTGCATCCAGGGCCATCGTCGTCGACATGGGTGTTGGAAGAGGCTTGGCCTCACCCATACCGAACCTCTTCAGCAAGTCCTTGGTGTACTTGCCCTGGTGCACAAACGTCCCCTCTCGGGATTGCTTAATTTGCAACCCGAGAAAGAATGTCAACTCACCCATCATGCTCATCTCGAACTCCCTGCTCATAATATCTGCAAACTTGGCAACCAAAGCGTGAGAAGAACCACCGAAAATGATATCATCCACGTAAATCTGGACCAAGAGAGTGTCTTTGCCTTGCTGGAGGAGAAAGAGTGTTTTATCAACACATCCCATTTTAAAACCCTTAGCAAGCAAAAAGGTTTTCATCCTATCATACCAGGCTCTAGGGGCTTGTTTCAAACCATATAAAGCTTTGTGGAGTTTGAAAACATGGTTTGGAAACTTGGGATTTTCAAAACCGGGGGGATGCTCAACATACACTTCCTCTTCTATGTAGCCGTTTAAGAAGGCACTCTTGACATCCATTTGGAAAAGTTTGAAACCTTTGGATGCAGCAAAAGCCAAGAGTATCCTAATAGCCTCCAAACGAGCTACAGGAGCAAAAGTCTCCTCATAGTCTATCCCCTCCTTCTGACTATAACCCTTGGCCACAAGTCTCGCTTTGTTCCTCACAATGTGGCCATCCTCTCCTTGTTTGTTTTTGAAAACCCATTTTGTCCCAATAGGATTACAGTCTGGAGGAGGTGGAACTAGAACCCAAACCCGATTTCGCTCAAAATTTTCTAACTCATGCATGGCATTGACCCAATCGGAATCCGTCAAAGCGTGTCCAACATCTCGGGGTTCAAAATCAGCAACAAATGCAGAATGAGCAAAGTGAGAAATGTGCTGTGACCTAGACCGAGTGACACGTTCGTCGATGCTGCCGATCATCTGTTGAGGAGGGTGCTGGCGCTGGATGTGTCGTGGCGCCTCCCGAGCCGATGTGATCTCCCCTCAACAGCAGTTGGTGCCTCCCTAGGTACAAAAGGTACCGCTCGGGGTGGTGGATCCCACGGCCCCCAAGAAGACGAAGTGTCGGGGTCGTGAGTCGTCGTAGAAGCCGCTCTTTGCAGCACAACAGGTGGAGGCGATGCTGGGTCACCCATGCCTTCAGCATCCTCGTCCTCATCATCGAAAAGAGGCTCACCAACCTCATGATCACCTGCACGCTCAAAACGAGAAGAAGGACAAACCATGGTCTCGTCGAAGGTGACATCGGATGTCTCCATGACTCGGTTAGTATCAAGGTTAAGTACACGATATGCTCGAGTGTGAGTGCCATAACCCAAAAATACACCGTCAGAAGAACGAGACTCAAATTTGTCCAGGTTGCCTTTCTTCAATATAAAACAGTGGCAACCAAAAACTCTAAAGTAACTCACCTTGGGCTGTCTACCAAAACGCAACTCATAAGAAGTCTTTTTCAAGAACGCTCTCAGAAAAATGCGATTGGAAATATAGCATGCAGTGTTCATAGCTTCGGCCCAATATCGCCTAGGTGTCCTATGCTCATCGAGCATCGTCCTGGCCATCTCTACAAGGGTCCGATTCTTCCTCTCTACAACACCATTTTGGGGCGGTGTGTAGGGGGAAGAAAACTCATGCTCCAAACCCAAACAGTTACAAAACTTCTCAAAATCCGAATTCTTGAATTCGGAACCATTATCACTTCTAATAGCTCGCATCGAGTTCATAGGGAACTCGTTCTGAAGACGCAAAATCAGATTGCGAGCAAAAGAGAAAGTCTCAGTCTTCTCAGTCAAAAAGAAGACCCACGAATATCTCGAAAAATCGTCAACAACGACCAAAACATACCACTTCCCCCAACTGAGCTCACCCGAGCCAGACCGACAAGGTCCATGTGTAAAAGCTCTCAAGGGCGCTGTGTCATGACCTGAGTCACTGGATGGTGGGGAGCGGCAACCATCTTTCCATGTCTACAAGAATGGAAAACAAGATCCTTCTCTATCGACAACTTGGGCAATCCTCGGATTAGGCCAAGTGAGCTAAGTCTTGCAAGCAAGTCGAAGCTTAAGTGACCGAGCCTCCTATGCCACTTCCAAAGATCAGAGGAGGAAGGACTAGCCAAAAGACAGCGGGAAATACCAAACGACTCCGAGAAATTCGCACGAAAGACTTTTCCAAAGGGCGAAATCAAACATACAAGGTTGCCCTGAGGATCTAAAATACGACTGAGATTCGATTTAAAACGAATCTCATAGTCATCATCAAAAAGTTGCAAAACAGAGAGAAGGTTAAAATGCAGGTTAGAAACAAGAGCAACATCGCCCAACACAAAGTGCTCATTAACTCGCACCGACCCACGAGACAACACCTTACCTTTACTATTGTCGCCGAAGGTGATAAACTCCTTTCCGGCAACAGGACTAAGACTGGAGAACCACTTGGCATTTCTGGTCATGTGTCTCGAGCAACCGGAATCCACCAACCAAACGTCCTCCAATCGTTTTACCTACATCAATAAAAAGACATAGGGTGAGCATACGGTCCAACACTGGGGTTAGTGAAGTAGGAAGAATACCAGTGTTGGGCCGGCTGCTCAAAAGAACGGTCAGTGTAAAAACCATTCCTAGCCTGTCTACGGGGATAGCGATCACCACGCACAGGAAAACGTGGTCCGCTAAGGAAAGAGCGTCCATCGCGATAGTCAAAACGCGATGGAGGGAAACGCTCAACAAAGCCTCCGCCACGGGGTCCGTATCCTGCAATGTCAGGACCCCGTCGGGCACCTCCTCCCTGACGCCTAGAACCTTGAGGTGCTGCACCTCTAGGCCTAGCAGCTCTCCTCGGAGCTCTCCTCTGAACATTCGGCACATGTACATCATGGAAAGGATGGTACATGTCTGGATTGTTCATCTCCCTGGCACGGCGCGCTTCTCTCTTGCGCCGAAAGCAAAACTCCCTCAAGTGTCCATCTCTCCCACAGTGCTCACAATGGTACCTCACCGCACTCAAAGGGGCTTGTTGGTACACATGGTTGTGGGTTTGGATCACTTTGCCCTTCTGTGTCATAAGCTCCTCCTGGATAGGTGACATTGTGTCCAACTTGTTCTTGAGGTGGTTGGGTTTGGGATGCCACACTTGGTTTTTGGGTGGAGCTCTCGGGGGTTCCTCAAATACCCAATCCTTGGTGTTAGGCTTGAGAGGCTCTTTGGGTGGAAGCTTGGTAAGTTTGGGAGTAGTGGTGGAGTTGGGCTTCTCACATGGGTTCGGACCACTCGACTTTCCAATCTTCCCAAAAGCAGAAAGATCAACACCCGGAGCAAAACCTACACCAGGACCTCCAGCAGCTCGCTTAAATTGGGAGATCATCATCCCGAGCTGTGGCTCACTACAAGAGACCCATGACAAGATGGTTCGAAGGTATGTGTTTTCCTCCTCGGTTTGCATCTTGCCATGCTTCACATTGGCAATCTTCATCTCCAAACCCTCGCACAAAACACACCTAGTCACACAAGTGCTACCCGAGCTAGTCTTCTCAAGAGACTCAATCTTGGCATTCTTCTCTGCCAACTCGGTTTGCAAGCCTGGACAGGTCTTGCACGCACCCAACAACATGGGCCTAGCCCGGAGCTCATCCACCTCTCCAACCAAAGCAGCATACTTACTTCTCAAAATGAGAAGATCAGTCATGTGTCAGCCTGGGTAAAAAAACCCGAGACCGAAGACCGAACCTGAACGAACCGACACCGAGACCGAACAGACCGAAAATTCGGTCGTCGGTCCTACGTTCGGTTTCAAGTTTGTGGAAACCGATTAATACATCGGGTAGTCGGTCATCTACATCGGTTACCCGAAGTAACCGATGACCCGAACATACCAGCTAGCTTTCGTCAGTCAAAAAAATCAGAACGCAGAACCTTATCCTTTCATTCCTCAATCAGACCACCGCTCAGTCTCCCATTTCGTTTAGCTCTCTCGGTCACGTGGGCATGTCCCCCATTCATCCACTCTCTCTCATCTCATCTTTATCTCTTTGCTCTCTCACAGGGTCGGCCGCACAGGGTCGGCCGCCGGGTGCTTGCTGTTGCTGCTGCTTGAGCAAGCCACCGAGGGGCGCTCACTACTGCTCAAACGAGGGAGGTCGACGCCGCTCTCACAGTCGCGTGGTGCCGGCCGCCGGGGGCTTTCTGCGACTTGGCCGAGCTGGCAAGCGGCGCTCGCTGCTCTTTGACGAGCGAGGCCGGGCCGGGGCCTGACGGCGCCATCGCTGCTCAGCCAGGGAAGTCAGGGAGCGTTGCTGCTGCTCGGACGAGCTAGAAAGAGGCCGAGCGCCGCCTATTCTCTAGATGACGGGCACCACCTGCTCCATTTCCTCTCTCAGGTGGATCTAAGCTGTCATCCTTGTCTCAGACTTTCTCCGCTGTCGGTCTTGCTCGGTTAAAACCGAAGAACCGACCGAATTAGAAGACCGAACACCGAACTCTCGGTTGTTGCTTTCTCGGGCAATACTTCGGTTTGCAATCTCCACAAACCGAAATAAAAAAAGACCGAAACAACCGACCCGATTTTTCGGTCATCACCGAATGCCCACCCTGACCGCCACATTTGTAGGGGCGGTTGATGCTATAAACCGCCCCTACAAATAATTTTGTTTTTTAATTGAAAATCAAAATCTATTTATAAAAAATTAATTTATATAAATTTAAAATACCAAAAATATATATATGAAAAGTTTAATTTATTCTAATTATTTTTACTTTTATATATATAAATGCATAGTTTCTTTTTTGAAAAAATAAAAATATATTTTAAAATTTATTAAATATTTAATTTTGATACTTTGACACTACGCAAATACTTTCTCAAATGGAGAAATGACATACATAAAGATTGTAGATTTTGATGTGTTCTAACCGCTGAGGTCATTTATTATCTCGTTTGACAATAGTTGACCAAGTCAAATTTAGAATTTTAAAAACATGACACTTTGACCACAGTATTCGAAACCCTAGATGGTCTCAAATAGATAAGTCATGAATACCAAGTTTGTTGAGCTCATTAAGATCTACAGTTGTTATTTCGGTCAACTTTTCATCTAACAAAGTTTGGACGGCTCAAATTTTGAATTTTTAAATTTTAACAGCTCCAAACCAGTTTTTGGATCCCTAGATGGTCTCAACTGGAGACGTCATGAATACTAAGTTTGATCAACTCATCAAGATCTACAATTGTTATATTGGTCATTGTTGAATTTGACAAAGTTTGGAAGATTCAAATTTTGAATTTCAAAATGTGACAACTTCAAACCACTTTTTGAAACCCTAAATGGTTTTGGCTAGAAAAGTCATAAATACCAAAATTGTTAAGCTCATCAAGATCTACAATTGATATATTGGTCATTTTTGCATTTGCCAAAGTTTGCATGATTCAAATTTTGAATTTCAAAAATTGACAACTTCAAACCACTTTTTGAAACTCTAAATGGTTTCGGCTGAAAAAGTCATGAATACCAAAAGTGTTAAGCTTATCAAGATCTATAATTGATATATTGGTCATTTTTTCATTTGAAAAAGTGTTAAGAAAGTTTTGTTTTAATTTCACTAGTCTCTCATATAGTTTCATAATCTATACGTGAGATTCATGAGTTTGTGAGTTATGTTTATTAATTTGTTTTCAAATGAAAAAATGACCTATATAAAACTTGTAGTTCTTGATGAGTTATACGACTTTAGTATTTAAAAGTTTTTCAGCTGAGGTCAATTAGTGTCTCAAAATCTTTGTTGAAGCTATAGTTTGTTTAAACTCACAATTTGAATTGGTCAAACAAAGTTGCATGAAAATATGTTTAATCTAGTGGTAGTAACAATATACCAAGATGATAGATCTTGATTTTAGAAAATTTTAGGAAAAAAACCATCACATTTGGAGTTAGTATGGGGGAGAAAGACCTGTTACGAAATTCATCTATGAATTAAAAAAAGAAATGACACTTGTTCATCATCTGTCATTTGTTTTTAAATCTTTAACTAAATTTTGTAACTAGACTTTCTCCCTCATACTAACTCTAAATGTGATGATTTTTTCTTCTACAATTTTATAAAATCAAGATCTACAGTTGTTATATTAGTCATTGTTGAATTTGACAAAGTTTAGAAGAGAACCAAATTTTGAATTTCAAAAGTTGACAACTTCAAACTACTATTTGAAACCCTATTGTTTCGGCTGGAAAGTCATGAATACCAAATTTGTTAAGCTCATCAAGATCTACAATTGATATATTGGCCATTTTTTAATTTTGCAAAGTTTGCGTGATTCAAGTTTTGAATTTCAAAATTTGACAACTTCAAACCACTATTTGAAAGCCTAAATGGTTTTGGCTGAAAAAGTCATGAATACCAAGTTTGTTAATATCAACAAGATCTACAATTGATATATTGGTCATTTTTGAATTTGACAAAGTTTGCATGATTCAAATGTTGAATTTCAAAATTTGACAAATTCAAATCACTATTTGAAACCCTAAATGGTTTTGGCTTGAAAAGTCATGAATACCAAGTTTGTTAAGCTCAACAACATATACAATTGATATATTGGCCATTTTTTGGATTTGGCAAAGTGTTAAGAAAATTTAGTTCTAAATTAACTAGTCTCTCGTGTAGTTTCATAATCTACATGTGAGATTCATGAGTTTATAAGTAATGTTTATTAAAACTTTTTCAAATGAAAAAATGACATATACAAAACTTATAGATCTTGATAAGTTATACGACTTTGGTATTTAAAAGTTTTTCAACTGAGGTCATTTAGTGTCTCAAAATCTTTGTTGAAGCTCTTGTTTATTTAAACTCACAATTTGAATTGGTCAAACAAAGTTACATGAAAATATGTTTAACCCAATAGTAGTAACAATAAACCAAGACGATAGATCTTGATTTTATAAAATTTTAGGAAAAAAAACCATCACATTTGGAGTTAGTATGAGAGAGAAAACCAGTTACAAAATTCATCTAAAGATTAAAAAATAAAAGACACTTAAACAACCATTTTTTGTAAGGGGGTTCAATCACCAACCCCCCTTACAAATACCTCAGTAAGGGGGTTGGTGATTGAACCGCCCTTATAAATAAGCGGATTTGTAAGAGCGGTTGGTGATTGAACCGCCCTTACAAATAGTATTTGTAAGAGCGGTTGGTGATTGAACCGTCTAAGGGGGGCTGGTGAATAAACCGCCCTTGCAAATGAATTGATTTGTAAGGGGGGTTGGTAACAACAACCGCCCTTACAGAGACATTTGTAAGGACGGTTGATATGGCGGGGTCCGAGAAACCCACTATAAGGGGGGTTCCATCACCAACCCCTCTTACTGTCCGATGGCCCTGGCTCTTACAAATCATTTCTGTAGTAGTGTGGGTCGACGCGCATCGGCCGCTTCGTTGGCCAGAGCGGCGCTTCCGCTCCCGTTATGCTTGCTGCCGAGTGTCATGTGGAGGCGCACATGCACCAGACACTAGAGGGACAGTCGCAGGGCTAGAGCAGCGGGCGCACTCGGCTGGGCCCAAAGCAGGCCCAATATGAACAGTACCTGCGAGTACTGTAGCAGCACGGGTACTGTTCATGCGGTACTGTAGCGCCGCCGCCGCCATCGGATTAGATTAGCTTAGGGTTTGATTAGATTACTTAGGGGCTAAGTCTTCAGAGGACTATAAATAGAGGGACTATGTATCCTTTCAATCTAAGCAAAAAGATATTATCAAATAAATCTATCTCCTCCTCTCGTGCTCTCAAGCCTAGGAAGCAGAGTGGTATAACCTCGCCCTAGAAGACGGATCGCGGCTACGAACTACATAGCCGAGGTCCAGCTACCCAAAGGTTCGACGCCCTTGACAACTTGGTATCGAAGACCAGACGATCCTCGCTGTCACGCTCGTCATCCCCACCAGCATCCGCTGCATCTCCACCACCAACAGCCACGCCACCGCCCTGCCTAACCCAGCATCTGCCTCCTCATCCTGTGCTAGCACGATGGGAGACGATCTCAAGTCCACCGTGGAAAAGCTGGCCGCTACTGTATAAGCCCTCCAGGCCATCGTGGAGGCTAATGCCAAGGCAATCCAGACACTATCCTCTGACCGCATGTCCACCTCCAGCGGGAAGTCGACCACCGGCGAGCACCACACGGACCGACCGCCAAGGTTTCAAAAGATGGATTTTCCGCGGTACAATGGCTAGTCCGATCTGCTCATCTTCATCAATCGATGCGAGTCATACTTTCACCAGCAGCGAATCATGGAGGAGAAGGTGTGGATGGCGTCCTACAATCTAGAGGACGGGGCACAAATGTGGTATATCCAAGTCCAAACGGACGAGGGTACTCCGTCGTGGCGCCGATTCAAGGAGCTCATCAACCTGTGGTACGGGCCGCCCCTGCGATCTGCCCCGCTCTTCGAGCTCACCGATTGTCATCGCCAGGGTTTTTCTTACCGACCGGTTGATCAAAACCGCCGGCCACCGGTAGCGGTTTACCGGACCAGTTTGATCGGTAACCGCCCGGTACCGGCCGGTTTGAAGTTTGAATTCAAACGCCTCAGTTGTTCAGTTTCGAATCGGTAAACCGGTCGGTTTGGGTCGGTTACCGACCGGTTTGAGCGGTTTACCGGTCGGTTTGAGAGGTTTTTTCAAAATTTAAATTTATTTTTTTTAAAAAAAATGCTAAAAAAATTCCTAAAAATACTTCATGATTTATAGAATCCAATGATGTCAAAAATTTTCAAATTTGAGTGTGTTTAGTATGTTTTTCGACCTTCTTAATTTAATGGGCCGTCGACTATATATTTTTTCTTTTTCTTTTTCTTTTTCTTCAAACTTCTAAACGTCTAAATAAATACTAAACGAACTCAAATTTGAAAAAATTTTACACCATTAGCTTCTATAAATCATGAACTATTTTTAAGAATTTTTCAGAATTTATTTTTAAAATTTAAAATTTAAAATTTAAAAAACCAAACCGGACCGAACCGAAACCGGTCCGGTCCGGTATGACCGGTAACCGGCCATACCGACCGGTTACCGATCGGTAAGAAAAACCCTGGTCATCGCACTAGCACTGTCGCCGACTACCAGGACCGTTTCCAGGCGCTTCTGCCCCGTGTCGGTCCCCTAGATGAGGCGTTGCGCGTCTAGCTTTTCTCCGGCGGAGGCGCTTCTGCCCCGTGTCGGTCCCCTAGATGAGGCGTTGCGCGTCTAGCTTTCTCCGGCGGTCTGCTGCCCCCGCTCAGCCTCGATGTCCAAGTGCAAAATCCCCAGTCCCTGGCAGCTGCCATGAGTCTGGCTCGACAGATGGAGCTGCGGGAGCAGTACACGACGTCCGCAGCGTCCACGGGCCAGCCGAGCTCCAAGTCCCTCCTTCCAGCACCGCCGCCGCGCCTTCTTCTGTCGGCGCCTACTATGACTACGACCACCATCGAGGGTCGACCGATCAAGCTCCTAACAACGGCAGAACAAGAGGAACGACGCTGTCTCGAGCTGTGCTACAACTGCGATGTGCTCACCCGCGGCCACAACCGTGTCTGCAAGCGGCTGTTCCTCCTAGACGACATCGTGGAAGACATCGACACAGAGGTCAAGGCGGCCTGACAGGACGCGGCCTCCGAGGAGTCGCCCGTGTTCTCCTTCCGGGCCATCGCGGGTGTCCGCTTCATCAACACCATGCAAGTCCCCGTCAAGCTGGGCGGCACGATCTTCGTCGCGCTGCTGGATTCGGGGTCCACTCACAACTTCATCTCGGAGGACGAAGCGCAACGTTCAGGCCTTCCGCTCCAGCACCAAACCCGCCTCACCACGACAATGGCCAACGGCGAACGCGTCCCATGTGTGGGCGTCGTCCGCAACGCCGCGTTCTCCATCCACGACGCTACGCTCCACGCCGACCTCTACATCATGCCTCTCGCTGGCTTCGACATGGTCCTGGGGACCCAATGCTTAGCGTCGCTAGGGCCCATCTTGTGGGACTTCAGCGCCCGCACGCTGACCTTCCGGCGCAGCGGCCATGAGGTGTGCTGGCATGGCCTGCCAAGGCCGGACGCGCCCGGCGCTCACACGACCTCGGTCAGCACGTCCCTGCTAGATGGCCTGCTGGCCGCCTTCACCGACGCGTTTACGGCGCCCTGCATGCTGGCCGCCTTCACCGACCTGTTCGTCACCACGCTGGACATCCTAAAGACGTTCGTCGGGCCTGCATCGCCACCACTGTCGCCCATCCACCATAGTGCTGTCGACCTAGGGCCTGAACGTGTAGTGCGCACACGCCTCGGCCGCAGCGTTCAGCAGGTTCGCGTCCGCTGGAACAGCAAGACAATGACTTCTGATACTTGGGCGAACCTTTACGCTTTTCGTGAGCGTTGTCTAGCTTTCCAGCTCGAGGATGAGCTGGGCCTCAAGGGGGAGAGATGTCATGTGGAGGCGCACATGCACCAGACACCAGAGGGACAGCCGTAGGGCTAGAGCAGCGGGCGCACTCGGCTGGGCCCAAAGCAGGCCCAACATGAACAATACCCGCGAGTACTGTAGCAGCACGGGTACTATTCTGAAGGACCGGATTAGCGACCAGAGGGGGGGTGAATGGGAGCTTCAAATTCAACTTGTGAATTGTATAGCCTTTGTCCCAGAAAGTCACCCCAAAAGCGAAGACTTGAAACGACCGGAGTGTTCATGACCTACGAGTAGGTGGATACCCTAGGAGATGTCCTAGTGGTACAGCGGAACCTCCGGAGAAACCCCAAAGCCAACTACCAAAGCCACGGAACAAAACAGCACAACCAGCAGGTTCGCGGACTGTCCGGGGTCAGGGTCCCGGACTGTCTGCCCAACGCCGGACTGTCCGCCACTGGAGGTGCGGACTGTCCGCCGGCAAAAGGATGGAAACAGAACTGTTCTGATCAAGTTCTGGATGACTCCCGGACTGTCCGCGGTTTGCACGCCGGACAGTCCGCGGTACAAGTGAACAGTGACCGTCGAGCGTCCGATGCTGACCCTGTGCTGCGTCCGATGTGACCCCGGACTGTCCGCGGGTCACTGGCAGACTGTCCGCCGGTCATGAGACCGAGAACAGTGTCGCGCTGCGCAGAGCTAATTCTGCCCAATCCCGATCCCCGGACTGTCCGCCGCTGGGGGCGCGGACTGTCCGCGGATGAACAGAAAGCACAATTCTGCTCGGGATGAAAGGGGGAATCAACCGGAACTACACCAAATCAAAAGGGACTTCGATCAAACTTCTCTCAGGTGTTCCTCAATGTATTGGGGTGCTAATCCTAAGAAATCATCGCACCAAACCGAGTCGATTGAGAGTAATCCGAGAAACACCGAAAAGGGGGAAGGAGGAAGAACGAACACGAAATCAACCCGATCTACGAATTCGTGAGGTTAGGAGAGAAATCCTTCGGTGGAAAGAAGGGGCTCACGACCAAGAACAAACCGATTCAAGTGGAATCGAAAATCATCTCATGGAGAGGGAGAACGAGGCAAATCCCCAAGAGATGAAAAACCAAAACGTGAAGAACACAGAACACGATTCGATTTCAGCCGAAATTCCTCCACACGAGGAGACAACGAGAATACGGTCTCGTTTCCTCAAAGATCCAAATACACAGAGGTATGATTGCCGTCTCTGCGGATCGCTTGCAGCGAGGTATGATTAGAACCTAAGCGAGGGCTAGAGAGAGAGAGGTCAGGAACAAATGACTGCAAGGATAGAGAGAGAGGAGGGGTGCCTCTCTTATTTATAGCCTAAAACAATAATCCCCTTACTACCCCTAGATAGATGAGCGAAACGGCCAACCCTAGGGGTATCCCGATCCAACTCTGCTGATGGTTGATCTGACGGCCACACGCCTTCCTCATCCTTAGCTTCGCCTCGACGCAAGCCTCAAGATGTCGCCACGTGCCGCCCAGTCGACCGCCGTGCCTACCTCGTGGATAGCCTCGCCTCCACGCCAGCCTCTCCACGCCGCCACGCGTCGACCGTCCTTTTTGCGGACCTCCCCCCCGGTTTTGAGGCCGAAACCGGGAAACCTGGGCCTTCCCCCGGTTTTGAGGCCGAAACCGGGAAACCTGTCCTCAGGCTGAGTTTTGTGGCCCAAACTCAGAAACCGTCCTTGCCGAGTTTTGAGGCCCAAACTCGAAAACTGGCCACCCCGAGTTTTGAGGCCCAAACTCGGAAACCGTCGAGGGTAGCTTTTTGAGGCTCAGCTACCGAACCCGTGCCGTAGACGGGATGTGGTTCGCACACCCCGAGTCCCAGCACCGATGCCGGAGCATGTCCAGCCTCCACGCCGGGGAACCTCCCGACTCGGCCGATGCACCGCACATCCCCATGTACTCTTGCTCATCAACGCCACGTGCCAGCTACCACAGCTGATCCTCAGGTCTCCTGGTCCGTCAGTCCAAGCTCCACGTCCGCCCTTCACCGCTCCCGGTCCGTCGGCACGACACGTCCCCACTTGACCTTCACCTCACCTTCGATCACTGTCCGAGCTCCGCACCTGCACATCAACACAGCCAAGAGACATGTTGCCCGTTGATCGATCACTCATCACTCAGGAAAGGAACCACAAGGGCACATATCAACCTTGTGTTCTCAATCTCCCCCTTGATGAGTGCATCGTCAACTCATAGTATCCGTAACCAGAATAGAAGACAGCAGAATTAGATAGAAGAAGAAAAACTCACTCGAAATGTCCAAAAGCCAAAGAAAAGGCCGAAGAAGAACAATTCGAGATAAGCGAAGCTTGGTCCCCAAAGACATGGGCAACGGTTCGACACAACCAAGCAAAAGATCGGAGCAACAACTCATCAGAAGCAAAACTCGATCAAACTGAGAGCACAAGACTTGGTTCCCAAAGACATGGGCAACGGCTCGACGCAACCAAGTCAGAGGCAAGCTAGTCCTCAAGAAGAGGCAGAAGGAGCTCAACACCACTAGCTGAAAGCTCGAACACCAAATCGACGACTGCGTAAGAAGCAGCTACTGCTAGTCCCTCAAGATAGAGGCACAGAGGCTCAACCCAACCAGCAGTAAGCCCGATACCAATCAAGAACCACTAAACAGCTAGTCCCTCAAGACAGAGGCTCAAAGCAACTAGCTAAAAAGATCGATATCAACCAAAACCAGCTCAGAATAGGCAGAGACACTCCCCCTTACTCAAAGAACTCCCCCTCAACAAGTGAAGCACAAACTTGCAAATTGTCACCATAACAGACATTTTTCGAATTCTCCCCCTTGGGGGCAATTTGCAATGAAAAACAAGAGAAAGGAAAAGAGCTCAAATAAGTCAAACGGAGCTAGGCCATGCCTATCGGAGTCAAGCACATGCATATGAGTCAAACATGCATGTCAGCAGCTTCAGATATATATTTGAAAGAGTGAAAGAATGCTCTAATGAGTGCTGATCCGACTACATAGCAACATACACAAGTGCTAACAAAGGCTCAAACTGATCACCGAAAACAAGATATGAATGCATAAGCCCAATGAGCAGTTTTAAGCCATTTAGAAAGAAGTTTCACCATCAAACTAGCACTAAGCATATATAGACAGGAAGTCAAACAAGTGCTAAACATGTATGTAAGGTGAACTACCACTAGCACAGTTCAATCAGCATGCTATAGAATGAAACATAAACTTGTGTTTTTAGATATTATCAAAGATATTTGCAGCGGTTTTTACACAAGTTCAAATTCAGCATGTGATTGCGAGAGGTTGAAAACTTGTCATTGCCTAATTTTTTAACCGTGCTAAGCCTATGCAAATGCAATCAGGAGCTTAAAGCATCGGTTTCGGTCTTACACTACACGGCTCAAGTTTAACTCAAAGTGCTATGAGAAACAGTCTCGATACCGTGATGTGCTGACAAAGCAATCCCATCTCGATCTTTCAATTCACTAAAACTTGGTTCATTTTAAGCAGATTATGAACAGACCAAGCAAGTGAATGACTCAGAACTAGAGACATAGCAACCTAGCATATATGAAATAGCTCAGGTGACCTCAACATATCCTACACATGCTAGTTGCCAATCTCAATGGTGAACATGTATCAAATTTTAAGTTTATTAATCATGTTCATCATTCTGAAAAATAGCTTAGCTCACAATATGTAGCAGTGATCAAAGAGAGCCTAAGCTACGAGCATCATCATATATCATCGAAGCATACACTAATCAGAGCATAAGTTCATTCTAAGGAATATAGACATGAAGCTTTAAAATGCAAGATGCATACATGATGAAGTTAGAATCGGAGCCAAAAACAAAATCAAAACGACTCAAGACCCAAAAACAAAAAGGATCAGAAAGTCAGTCTATGGTACATAAACAAAATGCTTCCCCCATCTAAAAGGGGAAACGCACACCAAGCTCACCTCTCAACCTAGCAAAAGTTGAGAGGTCCAAAGGCTTGGTGAAAATATCTGCAACCTGGTTATGAGTGTCTACATGCCTAAGATCAATGTCGCCTTTCTCATAGTGATCACGAAGAAAGTGAAAGCGAACATCGATGTGTTTGGTCTTGGAGTGAAGAACAGGGTTCTTTGCTACACTAATGGCTGAAGTGCTGTCGCAAAGTAAAGGGACCCGACTGAAATCTAGACCAAAATCACGCAATGTAGCAACCATCCATAAAAGCTGCAAAGCACACGAAGCAGCGGCAACATATTCGGCTTCAGTAGTAGACTGGGCTATGTTCGAATGCTTGCGAGAAGACCACGAAATCAAAGAAGAGCCAAGAAACTGACAAGTCCCAGAAGTAGACTTGCGCTCAAGCCGACAGCCAGCAAAATCCGCATTGGAATAACCACAGAGCGAAAGAGTCGAAGAAGAAGAGTACCAAAGTCCAAACTCAGGAGTGTATCAGAGGTACCTCATTATGCGCTTGACCGCTTGCTTGTGGGAAGTCCGAGGGGACGCCTGAAAACGAGCGCACAGACACACAGAAAACTGTATATCCGGCCTCGTCGCCGTCAGGTACAGAAGCGAGCCAATCATACTTTTGTATTCCTTCTGATCAACCGGCTCTCCATCTTCGTCCGCGTCCATCGCCGCAGTCGTCGTCATGGGCGTCGTGAGAGGCTTGGCCTCGCCCATGTCGAATTTCTTCAGGATATCCTTCGTGTATTTTCCATGATGCACAAACGTCCCGTCTCAGGTTTGCTTAATTTGCAACCCGAGGAAGAAAGTCAACTCGCCCATCATACTCATCTCGAACTCCCTGCTCATAGTATCTGAAAACTTTGCAACAAGCGCATGAGAAGAGCCACTAAAGATGATGTCATCCACGTAGATCTGGACTAACAGGGTATCGTTGCCTTGCTTGAGGAGAAACAAAGTTCTATCAACCCGTCCCATTTTGAAACCCTTGGAGAGTAAAAAGTTTTTCAAACGATCATACCACGCTCTCGGGGCTTGTTTCAAACCATACAAAGCTTTTGAAAGTTTATAAACGTGGTTTGGAAACTTGGGATCCTCAAAGCCAGGGGGTTACCTAACATAAACCTCTTCCTCTATATACCCATTCAAGAAGGCACTCTTGACATCCATCTGGTAAAGCTTAAAACCCTTCAAAGCAGCAAAGGCTAGAAGGATTCTAATGGCTTCTAAACGGGCTACAGGGGCAAAGGTTTCTTCATAATATATACCCTCTTTTTGGCAAAAACCCTGGGCTACTAACCTAGCCTTGTTCCTTACTACCATCTGCGGATACATGGGTGTATGCCGAGTCTCTGAGTGATGAGTGATTGTCAACTGGGATGATGCGCATGTTCTTTGGCTTGTGTTGTGCAGGTGTCGAGCACGGATACAGTGATCAGAGGCGAGGTGAAGGTCAAGTAGAGACGTGTCGTGCCGATGGACCGAGAGTGGCGAAGGGCGGACGTGAGGCTTGGACTGAGGGACCAGAGGCCCGAGGATCAGCTGTGGTGGCTGGCAGCCTGGGACAGCGACGAGCGGAGACTTGCGGTCATGTGTTACCTGAGTCGCGGACTTGGGGACATGTGTCGGTGGACGGGGTGCACGGAGGTGCATCCCCTCTACGACGTCGGTTTGGTGGTTGAGCCAGAGAAAAACCATCGGGTGGATGGTTTCCAGGTTTGGGCCTCAAAACCTGGGCGTGGATGGTTTCCGAGTTTGGCCACAAAACTTGGGCTGAGGACGGTTTCCAGGTTTGGGCCTCAAAACCTGGGCGCTAAGGGTTTGCTGAGTTTGGCCTCAAAACTCAGAAGCTGGTGGGCTAGTTTCCCGGTTTGGGCCTCAAAACCGGGGGTTGGCTGAAAAAGGCTGGTTTCCCGGTTTGGGCCACAAAACCGGGGGTGCAGAGCGAGGGCGGCACATGGCGGCAATCGGGAGGTTGCGTCGAGGCAACGCTACGAGTTGTGCGGGCGTGGCCGTCGGATCTACCTACCACCGAGTTGGTCCAGAATAACCTTAGGGTTTAGCTGGTTCGCTCTGTAAGTAGAGAGGGGTAGAATAGGAATAGAATAGGAAGTAGGAATAGGTTAAGTAGGGGGAGACACCCTCCTCCCCAACTATCTCAGTCATTTGCTCTTTTGCTTCTAGGGTTTCCTGCTCTCCCACTTCCCTGCTGTAGCGAACCTGAGATCCATAGAGTTGAGAACAATACCTCTGTGCCCGTGAGATTTTGAGGAAGTGAGGTCGTAACCTCACTGTTGTAGCATGTGGTAGCCACACGGTTGCAATTTCGTGGTTGTGATTCGTGTTTCGTTCGTGTTCTTCGCGGAATCATTTTTCTCCACGTTTTTCCCGTCATTTGATTTCTTTGCTCGGTTCATCTTTTGCAAATCCGTTTGAACCAAGTTGTTCTAGATCGTGAGGCACTCCTTTCCACCAAAGGAATTAATCTCTAACCTCACGGTCTAGGAGATCGATCGATTTTCGTTTCGGGTCAAGTTTTCTTCCTTCCCCCGAAATTCTTCGATTCATCGATTTGGAGATAGGTTCGAGCCATGATCTCTTAGAGATAGCTCACTATCCTCCTTGTGACTCCTCTCACCAAGTTTCATCCCTAGAGGATTTGTTTTGGGTGAGATCGAGTTGAATCGGTGGGCGAACAGTTCACTGTCGGGGTGACCGGACGCTTGATACGTGACGACCGGACGCTAGGGTAGTGCGTCCGGTGGTTGAACACTCTCTATGCTCATTTCGATCTTGACCGGACGCTTGACGGTCACACTGACCGGACGCTCCTGCAGAGTCCGGTCGTTGACCTGACGCTCGTTTCTTTAGTGACCGGACGCTTTGCTTGCACTGTTCATTATCTGCGCTGTCTAGTGACCGGACGCTCAGTGATCGTGAGTCCGGTCCAACTCAGAGAGGTCCAAAATTGGACTTTGACTGACTGGACGCGTCCGGTGCCTGTTGACCGGACGCAGGGTGAGTCCGGTCAGAGCTGTCTCAGCACGTTTCCGTTCGCGGTTGTTCGTTCGGTGTCGGATTTGGTTTCCGTCTTTTGCGTTGGTTTTCTAGAGTTGTGTAGTGTCCCGCTGTGCTTCTTGGAAGCATCCACCCTACATCTAGGGTCATGGACACTAGCAAGCTCTAGGGTTTGCCTTTGGGGTTGATTTACGGGACAGTGGCAACAAGTTTCCGAAAGGAATTTTGAAGCTCCCATTCACCCCCCCTCTGGTCGCTTTCTGGTAGCATTCTCGGTCCTTCAATTGGTATCGGAGCAGGTTAAGGATCTTCCACCTTAGCCGGTTCCAGATCCACAGAAGGCGACATGGATCGCGGCGTGGGCAAACCGCCGTTTTTCGATGGGACAAACTATGTGTATTGGAAGATACGCATGTCGGCCTATCTGCAGAGTTTGGGTGCTTCCATTTGGGATATTTGCAACTCTGCCGATTACGTTGTCTTGGCTGCTCGTGTGACTCAGCTTCAGATCGATGAGCACGATGCCAATAGCCGAGCCCGTAATGCTCTTTTCTCATGTTTGAGCATGAGTGAGTTTGATCGCGTTTCTCACCTCGCTACGGCTCGGGAGATTTGGGCTACCCTCATGCGTTTCCATGAGGGAACCTCTCAAGTCAAAACCCGTCTCTACGAGTCGTTCAAGCGAGAGTATGAGAACTTTCGACATATGCCTGGCGAGAGCATAGAAAGTTTATTTGCTCGCTTTCAGGTGATTGTCAACAGGATGAGGGCTAACAAGGAGCTGTTGCCTTTCGACGATCATGAGAGAGCTTTGAAACTTTTGCATACTCTTGATCGATCCATGTGGGATTCCAAAGTTCAGACGATCATCGAATCACCTAACTATGAGACCCTCACGTGCGACGAGCTCTTCAGTAAGCTCAAGTCCAGTGAGATTGACGCCATGGCGAGGGCTTCTTATGAAAATCCTTCTGGCCCGTCAATGGCTTTGGTTTCTGGCTCTTCTGCTAACCCCTCTGGAGGATTTGCACTCTCTTCTCTCTTTTCTATCACAGAGGAGCAACCTGAGTCGCTGGGGGATGACGAGCTAGCCTTGCTCGTCAAACGGTTCTCGCGGTTTCACAACAACCGCATGAACCGTCGCCATAGAGGAGGACGCTCGGGATGCTACGAGTGCGGCGACCCCGATCACTTCATCGCCAACTGTCCCAAAAAGAAGCACACTTCTAGGAAGGGCGACCACGGACCCAAGTACGACTCCGGCAAGCGCAAGGAGAAGTACGTCCCCGCAAGGCACAATCGGAGGGGTGGCTTCGACAAGGAGTACATCAAGAAGAAGTACTTGGAGAAGGCCCAGGCTGAGCAGCGTGCATTCTTCGCCACGCTCAGCGACGTCGACGGCTCGGATGACGACTCCGCTTGCTCAAGCGATGACGAGTCCGAGAAGAAGAAGAGGATCGAGGACAAGCTGAACGGCCTCTGCTTCTTCGCCGACGACGACGGCTTCTGCACCATGGCGCTCGACGGCGAGCTGGTGAACTCCCCTCGGAACGACGACGACGATGACGACACCTCCCAGGTATCCCTCACCCACGACGAGCTTTCCGCTGAGGTCAAGAAGCTTACTGCCGCCTTGCTTAGTCAGAATAAGATGCTTAGGCGTGCCGCTAGAGAGCGCAAGGAGTTTAGGCAGAAGTGGGAGGACACGGTGAGGGAGCTTGAGTTTGCTAAGTCCACCGTGGTCGTGTCTGAGGAGGCGGAGTGTGAGATGTGCACCACGCACATGACTGATCTTCTCACTCTGAGAAGTAAGTATGCTGCGTTGGTAGGAGAGGTGGATGAGCTCCGTGCTAGGCCCATGCTGTTGGGTGCTTGCAAGACTTGTCCTGTCTTGCAATCCGAGTTGGTAGAGAAGAATGCCAAAATTGAGTCTCTTGAGAAGGCCAGCTCGGGTAGCACTTCTGTGTCTAGGTGTGCTTTGTGCGAGGGTTTGGAGATGGAGATTGCCAATGTGAAGCATGACAAGATGCAAACCGAGGAAGAAAACACATACCTTCAGACCATCTTGTCATGGGTGTCTTGTGGTGAGCCGCAGCTCGGGATGATGATCTCCCAATTCAAGCGAGCTGCTGGAGGTCCCGGTGTAGGCTTTGCTCAGGGTGTTGATCTTTCTGCTTTTGGGAAGATTGGAGAGTCGAGTGGTCTGAATCCGAGTGAGAAGCCCAACTCCACCACTACACCCAAACTTACCAAGCTTCCACCCAAAGAGCCTCTCAAGCCTAACACCAAGGATGGGGTCTTTGTTGAGCCTCCGAGAGCTCCACCCAAGAACCAGCAATGGGCTCCCAAACCCAACCACCTAAAGAACAAGCTGGACACAATGCCACCTATCCAGGAGGAGTTGCCACAGAAGGGCAAGGTGATCCACACCCACAACCATGAGTACCAACAACCCCCTTTGAGAGCGGTGAGGTACCACTGTGAGCACTGTGGGAGAGATGGACACTTGAGCGAGTTCTATTTTAGGTGCAAGAGAGAGGCGCGGCGTGCTAGGGAGATGAACAACCCGGACATGTACCATCCTTTCCATGATGTACATGCGCCGAATGTTCAGAGGAGAGCACCGAGACGTGCTGCTAGGCCTAGAGGTCCAGAACCTCAAGTTCCCAGGCCTAGACAGCAGAGAGGTCCGAGGAGAGACGCTAGGCCTAGAGGTGTTGAGCCTCAAGTCCCTAGGCGTAGGCCTCATAGAGAGCGTGCCCGGCGGGAGCCTGCATTTGTAGGCTATGGACCCCGTGGCGGTGGCTTTGCAGTTGAGCGTTTTCCCCCACCGCGTTTTGAGTATCGCGATGGACGCTCCTCCCTTAGCGGACCACGTTTTCCTGAACGTGGTGATCGCTCCTCCTGTAGGCGTGCTAGGAATGGTTTTTCTGCTAACCGTTCTTTTGAGCAGCCGACCCAACACTGGTATTCCCCTTACTTCACTAACCCTAGTGTTGGCCCGTATGCTCACCCTATGTCTTTTTATTGATGTAGGTAAAACGATTGGAGAACGTTTGGTTGGTGGACTCCGGGTGTTCGAGACACATGACCGGAAACGCCAAGTGGTTCTCCAGTCTTAGTCCGGTCGTCGAGAAGGAGTATATCACCTTCGGCGACAATAGCAAAGGTAAGGTATTGTCTCGTGGGTCGGTGCGAGTTAATGAGCACTTTGTGTTGCGCGATGTTGCTCTTGTTTCTAACTTGCATTTTAACCTTCTTTCTGTTTCGCAACTCTTTGACGACGACTATGAGATTCGTTTTAAGCCAAATCTCAGTCGTATTTTGGATCCTCAGGGCAATCTTGTTTGTGTGATTTCGCCCTTTGGAAAAGTCTTTCATGCGGATTTCTCGGAGTCGTTTGGTATTTCCCGCTGTCTTTTGGCTAGTCCTTCCTCCTCTGATCTTTGGAAGTGGCATAGGAGGCTCGGTCACTTAAGCTTCGACTTGCTTGCAAGACTTAGCTCACTTGTCCTAATCCGAGGATTGCCCAAGTTATCGATGGAGAAGGATCTTTTTTGCCATTCTTGTAGACATGGGAAGATGGTTGCCGCTCCCCACCATCCAGTGACTCAGGTCATGACTAAGCGCCCTGGAGAGCTTTTGCATATGGACCTTGTTGGTCCGACTCGGGTGAGCTCGGTTGGGGGGAAGTGGTACGTGCTTGTTGTTGTCGACGATTTTTCGAGATATTCGTGGGTCTTCTTTTTAGCTGAGAAGACTAAGACTTTCTCCCTTGCTCGCAATCTGATTTTGCGTCTTCAGAATGAGTTCCCTTTGAACTCTATGCGGGCAATTCAGAGTGATAATGGTTCCGAATTCAAGAATTCGGATTTTGAGAAGTTTTGTGACTCTTTGGGTTTGGAGCATCAGTTTTCTTCCCCCTACACGCCGCCCCAAAATGGTGTTGTAGAGAGGAAGAATCGGACCCTTGTAGAGATGGCCAGGACGATGCTCGATGAGCATAGGACTCCTAGGCGATATTGGGTCGAAGCTATGAACACTGCATGCTATATTTCCAATCGCATTTTTCTGAGAGCGTCTGAAAAAGACTTCTTATGAGTTGCGTTTTGGTAGACAGCCCAAGGTGAGTTATTTTAGAGTTTTTGGTTGCCATTGTTTTATACTCAAAAAGGGCAACCTGGACAAATTTGAGTCTCGTTCTTCCGACGGTGTGTTTTTGGGTTATGGCACTCATACTAGAGCTTATCGTGTACTTAACTTTGACACTAACCGAGTCATGGAGACATCCGATGTCACCTTCGATGAGACCATGGTTTGTCCCTCTTCTCGTTTTGAGCGTGTAGGTGATCATGAGGTTGGCGAACCTCTTTTCGATGATGAAGAAGAAGGTGCTGAAGGGATAGATGACCCAACACCTCCTCCACCTGCTGTGCCGCAAAGAGCGGCTTCTACGACAACTCACGGCCCCGATACCTCTTCTTCATGGGGGCCGTGGGATCCGCCACCTCGAGCGGTACCCTTTGTACCCGAGGAGGCGCTAGCTGTTGTTGAGATAGAGGCCACTTCGGTAAGGGAGGCGCCACGACACATTCAGTGCCAGCACCCGCCTCAACAGATGATCAGCAGCATCGACGAACGCGTCACCCAGTCAAGGCAAATCTCTCACTTTGCTCATTCTGCTTTTGTTGCTGATTTTGAACCCCGGGATGTTGGACACGCATTGACGGATCCGGATTGGGTCAATGCCATGCATGAGAAGCTAGAAAACTTTGAGAGAAATCGGGTTTGGGTTCTAGTGTCTCCACCTTCTGAGTGTCATCCAATTGGGACAAAATGGGTTTTCAAAAACAAACAGGGAGAAGATGGCCATGTTGTGAGAAACAAGGCCAGACTCGTAGCCCAGGGATATAGTCAGAAGGAGGGGATAGACTATGAGGAGACATTTGCTCCTGTAACTCGTTTGTAGGCTATTAGGATACTCTTGGCTTTTGCTGCATCCAAAGGTTTCAAACTTTTTCAAATGGATGTCAAGAGTGCCTTCTTAAACGGCTACATAGAAGAGGAGGTATATGTTAGACAACCCCCCGGTTTCGAAAATCCCAAGTTTCCAAACCATGTCTTTAAACTTCACAAAGCTTTGTATGGTTTGAAACAAGCCCCTAGAGCCTGGTATGATAGGTTAAAAACCTTTCTGCTTGCTAAGGGTTTCAAAATGGGATGTGTAGATAAAACGCTCTTTCTCCTCAAGCAAGGCACTGACACACTCTTGGTCCAAATTTACGTGGATGATATCATTTTCGGTGGTTCTTCTCACGCTTTGGTTGCCAAGTTCGCAGATACTATGAGTAGGGAGTTCGAGATGAGCATGATGGGCGAGTTGACGTTTTTCCTCGGACTGCAAATCAAGCAGTCTCGGGAGTGAATGTTCGTGCACCAGGGCAAGTACACCCGGGACATTCTGAAGAAATTCGACATGGGTGAGGCCAAGCCTCTTCCAACACCCATGGCGACCACGACGACCCTGGATGCGGACAAGGAAGGAGAAGTAGTGGACCAGAAGGAGTACCGGAGTATGATCGGGTCGCTGCTGTACCTGACGGCGACACGCCCGGACATTCAGTTCGCGGTGTGCCTCTGCGCGCGCTTTTAGTCGTCGCCGCGCACTTCGCACTGTCAGGCGGTCAAGCGCATTATGAGGTACTTGTCCTTCACTCCAGAATTTGGGATTTGGTATTCTGCTTCCTCCAACCTTTCCCTTTGCGGTTATTCCGATGCTGACTTTGCTGGTTGCCGTATTGATCGCAAGTCCACTTCTGGGACTTGCCAGTTTATTGGTTCTTCTCTTGTATCGTGGTCTTCTCGCAAGCAGTCTAGTGTCGCCCAGTCTACCACAGAGGCTGAGTATGTTGCTGCGGCTAGCTGCTGTTCCCAGTTACTCTAGATGATGGCCACTTTGCGTGATTTCGGTTTGAGCTTTTCTCGCGTTCCTTTGCTTTGTGACAGCACAAGTGCGATTAGCGTTGCTAAGAACCCCGTGCTTCACTCGAAGACCAAACACATTGATGTGCGCTTTCATTTTCTGCGAGACCACTATGAGAAGGGTGATATCGACCTTCGCCATGTCGATACTCATCATCAGCTTGCTGATATTTTCACTATGCCTTTGGACCAATCAACCTTTAATCGGTTGAGAGGTGAGCTTGGTGTGTGTTTCCCCTTTTAGATGGGGGAAACATTTTGATTCTGACTGACTCTTTTTCGTTTGTCTTTGTTTTCTTTTGCATTTCAGCATACGCTTTTACATTTTGAGCTTCATGAATATAGTTTGAAGAATGTAACTATGCTCTGTGTAGGCTTTGCTCCGATGCTTTATGTAGATGTTGTAGCTTATGCTCTTTTTGATCACTGATACATACTGTGAGCTGAGCTATTTTTGAATGGTGAATTTGCTTAATGAACCTAAAATTTGAAAATATTCACCATTGAGATATGCAACTAGCATGTGTAGAATTTGTTGAGTTCATTCGTGCTTTACATATATGCTAGGTTGCTATGTCTCTAGTGTTGAGTCATTCACTTGCTTGGTATGTCATTTTCTGTTTAAAATCTGAACCAAGTTAAGTGAATTGGAAAGATCGAGCTGGGTTTGCTTGTTAGCACCTCATAGTTTCGAGACTGTTTCTCATTGCACTTTGAGTTAAACTGGAGCTGTGTAGTGTATGACCGAAACTGTTGCTTTAAGCTTCTCATTGCTTCTGCATAGGCTTCGCACAGTTGGAAAGTTAGGCAATAACAAGCATCCAACCTCTCGCAGTCACATGCTATTTTCTGAACTTGTGTAATTTCACCGCTGCAACTCCGATTAAAACCTGCAATCACAAGTATATGCCTAAATTGGTATTAGCATGATGTTTGAACTATGCTAGGGGTAGTTCACCTTGTATACATGTTTAGCACCTGTTTGACTTCCTGTCTATACATGTCCTGTGCTATTTTGATGGTGAATACCTTTTCGGCTAAAAACTGCTCACATGTTCATATTTCATATTTGGTGATCAGTTTGAGCCTTTGTTAGCATTCTGTGCATTTTCTGCATCATCGGATCCAAACTCCGTAGAGCATCTCTGCACTCTTTTGAGTATACTCCTGAAGCTCCTAACTTGCATTTTGACTCATATGCATTTTGGAAGAGGAAGATGCTTGCTATTTTGCACTTTTGATGGTGTATTTGCTGAGGGGGAGCACTTTTACTTGATAAGTGCATTTTCAACTAAGGGGGAGAAATTTAACAAATCATGTGTTCTCCGGACGTTTAACTTAGGGGGAGAAAAATATTGCAAATCATTTGCTTTCCTAGTTGATCTAAGGGGAATCCTCCTGGTTTTGTGCACTATTCAAGGGTGTGTTTGCTTATGATGAGTTGTTGACATTTTTAATTGGTTTGGAGCGGTTTTGCTAGTTGTGTTGAGCCTTTGCCTCTTTCTTGAGGGACTAGCATTTGCTTTTTAGATTTTCAATTGGTGTCAAGCTCTTCGTTTCAAGATGATATCAGTTGGTGTCAAGCTTTCGTGCTAGTTGTGTTGAGCCTCTGTGCCTCTTTCTTGAGGGACTAGCATTTTGCTTCGATTGTTCAATTGATATTTGCTAGCGGTGTTGAGCCTGTTTTACCTCTTCTTGAGGGCTAGCTTTGCTTTGCTTGGTCGCGTCGAGCCGTTGCCCATGTCTTTCGGGACCAAGTTCTCTTGCTCTTTCCACTTGACCTTCTTCGGCTTTACTATGCTTTTGGGTCATTTGGTTGAGTTCTCTCTTCTTCTTCCTTCTTCCATTTCCTTTATGATTTGTGTGAGTGTGTAGTTGACAATGCACTCATCAAGGGGGAGATTGCGGATACATGGGTGTATTCCGAGTCTCTGAGTGATGAGTGATTGTCAACTGGGATGATGCGCATGTTCTTTGGCTTGTGTTGTGCAGGTGTCGAGCACGGATACAGTGATCAGAGGCGAGGTGAAGGTCAAGTAGAGACGTGCCGTGCCGATGGACTGAGAGTGGAGAAGGGCAGACGTGAGGCTTGGACTGAGGGACCAGAGGCCCGAGGATCAGCTGTGGTGGCTGGCAGCCTGGGACAGCGACGAGCAGAGACTTGCGGTCATGTGTTGCCTGAGTCGCGGACTTGGGGACATGTGTCGGTGGACGGGGTGCACGGAGGTGCATCCCCTCTATGACGTCGGTTTGGTGGTTGAGCCAGAGAAAAACCATCGGGTGGACGGTTTCCAGGTTTGGGCCTCAAAACCTGGGCGTGGATGGTTTCCGAGTTTGGCCACAAAACTCGGGCTAAGGACGGTTTCTAGGTTTGGGCCTCAAAACCTGGGTGCTGAGGGTTTGCTGAGTTTGGCCTCAAAACTCAGAAGCTGGTGGGCTGGTTTCCCGATTTGGGCCTCAAAACCGGGGGTTGGCTGGAAAAGGCTGGTTTCCCGGTTTGGGCCACAAAACCGGGGGTGCAGAGCGAGGGCGGCACGTGGCGGCAATCGGGAGGTTGCGTCGAGGCAACGCTACGAGTTGTGCGGGCGTGGCTGTCGGATCTACCTACCACCGAGTTGGTCCAGAATAACCTTAGGGTTTAGCTGGTTCGCTCTGTAAGTAGAGAGGGGTAGAATAGGAATAGAATAGGAAGTAGGAATAGGTTAAGTAGGGGGAGACACCCTCCTCCCCAACTATCTCAGTCATTTGCTCTTTTGCTTCTAGGGTTTCCTGCTCTCCCACTTCCCTGCTGTAGCGAACCTGAGATCCACAGAGTTGAGAACAATACCTCTGTGCCCATGAGATTTTGAGGAAGTGAGGCCGTAACCTCACTGTTGTAGCGTGTGGTAGCCACACGGTTGCAATTTCGTGGTTGTGATTCGCGTTTCGTTCGTGTTCTTCGCGGAATCATTTTTCTCCACGTTTTTCCCGTCGTTTGATCTCTTTGCTCGGTTCATCTTTTACAAATCCGTTTGAACCAAGTTGTTCTAGATCGTGAGGCACTCCTTTCCACCAAATGAATTAATCTCTAACCTCACGGTCTAGGAGATCGATCGATTTTCGTTTCGGGTCAAGTTTTCTTCCTTCCCCCAAAATTCTTCGATTCATCGATTTGGAGATAGGTTCGAGCCATGATCTCTTAGAGATAGCTCACTATCCTCCTTGTGACTCCTCTCACCAAGTTTCATCCCTATAGGATTTGTTTTGGGTGAGATCGAGTTGAATCGGTGGGCGAACAGTTCACTGTCGGGGTGACCGGACGCTTGATACGTGACGACCGAACGCAAGGGTAGTGCGTCCGGTGGTTGAACACTCTCTGTGATCATTTCGATCTTGACCGGACGCTTGACGGTCACACTGACCGGACGCTCCTGCAGAGTCCGGTCGTTGACCTGACGCTCGTTTCTTGAGTGACCGGACGCTTTGCTTGCACTGTTCATTATCTGCGCTGTCTAGTGACCGGACGCTCGAGGTGTGACCGGACGCTCAGTGATCGTGAGTCCGGTCCAACTTAGAGAGGTCCGAAATTGGACTTTGACTGACTGGACGCGTCCGGTGCCTGTTGATCGGACGCAAGGTGAGTCCGGTCAGAGCTGTCTCAGCATGTTTCCGTTCGCGGTTGTTCGTTCTGTGTCGGATTTGGTTTCCGTCTTTTGTGTTGGTTTTCTAGAGTTGTGTAGTGTCCCGCTGTGCTTCTTGGAAGCATCCACCCTACATCTAGGGTCGTGGACACTAGCAAGCTCTAGGGTTTGCCTTTGGGGTTGATTTACGGGACAGTGGCAACAAGTTTCCGAAAGGAATTTTGAAGCTCCCATTCACCCCCCCCTCTGGTCGCTTTCTGGTAGCATTCTCGGTCCTTCACTATCCCATCCTCACCCTCTTTGTTCTTGAAAACCCACTTGGTACCTATAGGGTGGCATTGTGGTGGAGGTGGAACTAAGGTCCAGACTCAGTTACGCTCAAAGTTTTCTAACTCCTCATGCATGGCATTTACCCAGTTAGAATCAGAAAGTGCGTGTCCAACATCTTTGGGCTCAAAAGAAGCAACGAATGCAGAATGAGCAAAGTGAGAGATTTCATACGCTCGCGACCGCGTAACTCGCTGGTCGATGCCGCCGATCATCTGTCGCAGGGGGTGAACTTGTTGAACGCTTCGGGGCGCTTGCCTCGCCGAAGTTGCCTCCCCCTCGCCAGATGCTGTCGCTCCCTCAGGTGCAGCGGGTGCTCGCTGGAGAGGTGGCTCTAGAGGACCCCAAGAAGAAGACGTAGTGGGATCTGGTCCTCGAGCTGAAGTAGACGTCGCAGGGTCGACCGGGGTAGCCAGTGGTGGCTCGGGATCACCCCAATCGGCATTCTCCTGCTCCTCCTCCACAAAGATGGTCTCTCCCATCTCCTGTTCTCCTGCAACTTCAAAAGCAGAAGAGACACAAGGCATAGTTTCGTCGAATGTGACCTCGCAGGTCTCCACTATCCGGTTAGTTTCAAGGTTAAGAACTCGATAAGCACGAGAATAAGAAGCATAACCAAGAAACACCCCATCAGCAGAGCGAGATTCAAATTTGTCCAAATTGCCTTGCTTCAGGATAAAGCACTTACACCCAAACACCCGAAAATGAGACACCTTGGGTACCCGTCCAAAATGCAACTCATAAGAAGTCTTTTTCATCAAAGCACGAAGAAAGATGCGATTTGAAACATGGCAAGCGGTGTTGATTGCCTCGGCCCAAAAACGCCTAGGAGTCCTATGCTCATCGAGCATCGTCCTGGCCATCTCAACAGGGGTCCGGTTCTTGCGCTCAACAACACCGTTCTGCTAAGGGACATAAGGAGAGGAAAACTGATGCTCGATTCCATTAGAAGAACAGAAGGAAGCAAACTAAGAGTTATCAAACTCTGTACCATTATCACTACAAATAGCTCTAATGGTATCAGGGGGAAACTCAGTTTTCAACTTCAAAATTAAGTCACGAGCAAAAGAAAAAGCTTCATCCTTATCCTCCATGAAAAATACCCAAGAGTACCTCAAAAAATCGTCAACGATCACTAGAACGTACCACTTCCCACCTGCTGAGCAGACCCGAGCTGGACCAACTGTGTCCATGTGAAAGAGCTCGCCGGGTCGCTTGGTCATCACCTGATTAACAGGTGGGTGAGAAGCAGCAACCATCTTCACGTGACGACACGGATGGCAAACAAGGTCCTTCTGAAACTTAAGCTTGGGCAATCCTTGGATTAGGCCAAGTGAGCTAAGCCTTGCAAGCACGTCAAAACTCAAGTGGCCGAGCCTCCTATGCCACTTCCACAAATCAGAAGAAGGACTAGCCATCAAACACCTAGCAGAGCCGAAAGACTGAGAAAAGTCAGCTCTGAAAACACGGCCAAAAGGGACGATCCGACAAACAAGATCTCCCCGAGGGTCTAAAACACGACTCAAACCCTTCTTAAAGCGCACTTCACAGTCATCCTCAAGAAGTTGCGAAACAGAAAGCAAGTTAAAATGCAAATTAGAAACCAAGGCAACATTCTTCAGGACAAAGTTCTCATTGAGCCAAATTGCTCCCTGAGAAACAACCTTACCTCTACTATTATCCCCGAAAGTGATGTACTCCTTGTTCATCATGGGGCTCAGGCTGGAGAACCATTCCTTCTTTCCGGTCATGTGGCGCGAACACCCGGAATCCATGAGCCACATGTTCTCCAACCGATGTTCCTGCATCAATAGAAGGGCAGGAAGTGAGCGTATGGCACAACACTGGGGTTAGTATACTGAGAAGGATACCAGTGCTGTGTCATAGGCCCAGAAAAAGTGTTAGGAGCAACACCAAACTGTCCTCGTCCCATGGGTGGATAGCGATCACCACCAACCTGAAAGGATGGTCCGCTATGGAACGGAAAACCTCCAAACTGATCTACTTGTCCCATCTGAGCAAAGCGATCACCACCATACCGAAAAGGTGGTCCGCTATGGGACTGAGCAGCAAAGCCTCTTACACTCGGCTCACGATCGTATTGAGGACGACCGGAACCGTGACGGGCACGACCACCACCCTGTGGTCTAGCTGCCTGGGGCCTAGCAACCTGAGGGGGTGCTCCTCCAGGTCTAGCGCCCTGCCTCTGAACTCCCCGACCTTGCACACCATGGAGAGGGTGGTGCCTGGCCCAGTTGTTCAGCTCCAACTCCTTCCTAGCGTCTCTCTTCCTCCGAAAGCAAAACTCAGCTAGGTGACCCTCACGGTGACAATACTCGCACTCAAACCTCACCACTCTCTTGGGTTGTTGGTTCCTATTGTTGCGAGGGTTGTTCACTCTGGCTGGCTGCTTGCCTCTCGGAAGGGGATCACTAGAGACGTCAGGAAGGGTGTCAAGTGTGTTCCTAAGATGGTTAGGTTTGGGAACCCACACTTGCTTGTGAGGTGGAGCCTTGGGAGGTTCATCAAGGATGCCATCCTTGGTGATAGGCTTAGGAGGCTCAGGTGGGGTGATCTTGGTAAGCTTAGGGATAGCAGATGGTTTCTCACTTGGGTTCACTCCGCTAAACTCACCGATCTTACCAAAGGTACTAGCGCCCTTCCCACCTGAAGTAAAGCCTACTCCCGAGCAATCAGTTCCCCTCTTGAACTGACTGATCATCATGCCCAACTGCGGCTCACTGCATGACACCCAACTCAGGATGGACAGAAGGTATGTGTTTTCCTCCTCGGTTTGCATCCTGTCATGCCGACAGTTGGCAATCTCAAGCTCCAACCCCACGCATCGCTCACATGGAGCGGACAAGGTGCTAACTGAGCTGGCCTTCAAGGCTTCCGCAAGCTTGGCATTAACTCCTGCCAACTCAGTTCGCAAGCTGGGACAAAGCTTGCACGCACCTAGCAAAGAAGACCTAGCCTTCACTTCCTCCAGCTCTTTCATCAGGGAGGGACACTCTTTGCAATCACCCACCAAGTCTAGCCTACTCTTCAGCTCATCATACACCTCAATCAAAGAGGCATACTTGGTTTGCAGGGTGGCAAAGCTTGTCATGTGCATCGTGCACTCCTCCACATCGACCACCTTCACCTCGGACCTAGCAATCTCAAGTTCCTTACGCGCCTCTTTCAACTTAGCCTTAAACTCAACGCGCTCTTGGAACACTTCTGTAAGCCTCTTCTCCAAGACACCGACCAGATCCACAAACCTATCCCGCTCCTCAGTGAGACGATCGACTTCAGAAGAATCTGGTACCTCAGAAGCGTTGTCATCGTCGTTGCCGTTGTGAGCGTCATCGGCGTCCTCTGTCTGGTGCTTGCGGTCCTCTTCATCCAAGGCCATGGTGCAAAAGCCCTTGGAGGAGTTGCCGAAGAAGCAAAGTCTATTGAAGCGATCCTCCATCTTGTGCTCAGACTCGTCGTCGCTGGAACCGCCGTCGGAGGTTTTCTCGCCATCGCCGATGGTGGCGAGGAAAGCACGCTTGCCGGCGTCGAAAGCCTTCTCCATGTCCTCCTGACGGTAGAAGCCATTCTTGTTATTCTTCCTGGCCTTGTTCTCCGGCTTGCCCTTGCGCCTGAAGTTGCGGTTCTTGCCGGGGAAGTTCTTGACATTCTTGGGGCAGTTCGCCATGAAGTGGTCTAGATCACCACACTTGTAGCAGCCCTCGCGTGCGCCACCACGCCGGCGATTCAGGCGGTTGTTGTGAAACCGCGAGAACCGGGTGATGGCGAGGGCGAGCTCATCGTCTCCCAGCGCCTCCAGCTGCTCCTCCGTGACTGTATGCAAAGAAGACAAAGCAACAAGAGGAGGTGAAGCGTCAGCAGAGGAAGTCGATCCACCTGTGCCTGAGACCAAAACCATGGTGTGTGAAGATGGGTTCTTCAGCTTGGCCTGAGTCAGGTGATCGATCTCAGTGGACTTGAGCTTGCTGAATAGCTCGTCCACGGTGAGGGTGTCGTAAGCAGGAGACTCAATGATGGTCGACACCTTCACCTCCCATACCCTCCGATCCAGGGCGTATAGCAATTTGAGAGCCCTCTCATGATCGTCATAGGGTAGGTTAGCCCGATTGGCACGCATCTTGTTTACGATCGTCTGAAAACGAGCGAACAACGCGTCAATCGTCTCTCCCTCCAACTGAACAAAGTTCTTGTACTCTCGCTTGTAGGTCTCGAAGAGTCTGGTCTTGACATGGGCTGTCCCCTCGTGATAGCTTTGAAGCTTCACCCAGATCTCTTGTGCCGTCTCAAGCTCTGAGATACGTTCGAACTCAGGAAGGGAGAGGCTGGCCAGAAGAGCATTACGAGCCTTGGAGTTGGCCTCGTGTTGGTCAATCTGGATCTAACCTACACGAGCCGCAAGGACTACGTACTCAGCGTTTTCACATATTTCCCAGACAGAAGATCCGATGCTGTTGAGATAAGCACGCATCCGAATCTTCCAATAGGGATAGTTCGTTCCATCGAACCAAGGAGCCTTGCTATTCCCTCGTTCCATGTCGCCCTTAGGATCCGAAACCGATTAAGGTAGGAGAGATCCTTAACCGGCTCCGATACCAATTGAAGGACCGGATTAGCGACCAGAGGGGGGGGGTGAATGGGAGCTTCAAATTCAACTTGTGAATTGTATAGCCCTTGTCCCAGAAAGTCACCCCAAAAGCGAAGACTTGAAACGACCGGAGTGTTCACGACCTACGAGTAGGTGGATACCCTAGGAGATGTCCTAGTGGTACAGCGGAACCTCCGGAGAAACCCCAAAGCCAACTACCAAAGCCACGGAACAAAACAGCACAACCAGCAGGTTCGCGGACTGTCCGGGGTCAGGGTCCCGGACTGTCCGCCCAACGCCGGACTGTCCGCCACTGGAGGTGCGGACTGTCCGCCGGCAAAAGGACGGAAACAGAACTGTTTTGATCAAGTTCTGGATGACTCCCGGACTGTCCGCGGTTTGCACGCCGGACAGTCCACGGTACAAGTGAACAGTGACCATCGAGCGTCCGATGCTGACCCTGTGCTGCGTCCGATGTGACCCCGGACTGTCCGCGGGTCACTGGCGGACTGTCCGCCGGTCACGAGACCGAGAACAGTGTCGCGCTGCGCAGAGCTGACTCTGCCCAATCCCAATCCCCGGACTGTACGCCGCTGGGGGCGCGGACTGTCCGCGGATGAACAGAAAGCACAATTCTGCTCGGGATGAAAGGGGGAATCAACCGGAACTACACCAAATCAAAAGGGACTTCGATCAAACTTCTCCCAGGTGTTCCTCAATGTATTGGGGTGCTAATCCTAAGAAATCATCGCACCAAACCGAGTCGATTGAGAGTAATCCGAGAAACACCGAAAAGGGGGAAGGAGGAAGAACAAACACGAAATCAACCTGATCTACGAATTCGTGAGGTTAGGAGAGAAATCCTTCGGTGGAAAGAAGGGGCTCACGACCAAGAACAAACCGATTCAAGTGGAATCGAAAATCATCTCGTGGAGAGGGAGAACGAGGCAAATCCCCAAGAGATGAAAAACCAAAACGTGAAGAACACAGAACAGGATTCGATTTCAGCCGAAATTCCTCCACACGAGGAGACAACGAGAATACGGTCTCGTTTCCTCAAAGATCCAAATACATAGAGGTATGATTGCCGTCTCTGCGGATCGCTTGCAGCGAGGTATGATTAGAACCTAAGCGAGGGCTAGAGAGAGAGAGCTCAGGAACAAATGACTGCAAGGATAGAGAGAGAGGAGGGGTGCCTCTCTTATTCATAGCCTAAAACAATAATCCCCTTACTACCCCTAGATAGATGAGCGAAACGGCCAACCCTAGGGGTATCCCGATCCAACTCTGCTGATGGTTGATCTGACGGCCACGCGCCTTCCTCATCCTTAGCTTCGCCTCGACGCAAGCCTCAGGATGCTGCCACGTGCCGCCCAGTCGACCGCCGCGCCTACCTCGTGGATAGCCTCGCCTCCGCGCCAGCCTCTCCACGCCGCCACGCGTTGACCGTCCTTTTTGCGGACCTCCCCCCTGGTTTTGAGGCCGAAACCGGGAAACCTGGGCCTTCCCCCGGTTTTGAGGCCGAAACCGGGAAACCTGTGCTCAGGCTGAGTTTTGTGGCCCAAACTCAGAAACCGTCCTTGCCGAGTTTTGAGGCCCAAACTCAGAAACCGGCCACCCCGAGTTTTGAGGCCCAAACTCGGAAACTCGGAAATCAAGAGGCAACTCCATAGCTAAGGTGTTAAGCATATTAACCCTTAAACCATGAGTTAACTGAGCCATACTGAACACTATATTCGGGAGGTGGAATACAGAGGACTCAACAGGTCTGTCACACACGCGATCTACCACTCTATCCGGAACATAGGACGCATTCGCAGATAAATAATGTATAGGCACCACGCCTACACAACATTTATCACCCACCCGTTGTACTTTAAGATGAGCGCTATACGAACATGAGTATAAACATAAAGATGAACTATCTATGCCAAATATATAATCAAAGCAAACTATAAGCATTATAACTAAGAATATAATCATTGATGTCTTAATCATATCAATTGTATTGCTATCTAGAACACAATAATGAACAATAAGATGAATTAGATCATCGATAAGAACTAAAGTACGAACTAGAACATGAACTAGAACAAGATTATGAACTAGATGATGAACTAGACGATGAACATGAACTAGACGATGAACTAGAACATAAACAATGAAGAACAATGATGAACTAGAAGAGCAATTATGAAATAGATCCATAATGTTAATACAAGAGAGAAGATCTTGGGTTTACCGAGCCTTCTCCTGACTAGATCAGGAATCCAAGTGAAGCTTGCCTCCTCTAATCCTATTCTATCTACTATTCTAGGTGGATGTAGTTCTAAAGCCTCCGATTGATCTCCTTCTGGTTGGTCTAACCCTGATGAATGAATTGCCTGAAAACCTATTGCCTGATTGCTTTGGAGAGGGGGGTCAGGGGCCTATTTATATAGCCCTGGGCGATGAATCGTGGCCCTTGGATCAAACCGACTTCACGTAGGGCTGTGATTGATCCTCAAAGGCGGTGGAAGTAGCTTGCAGAGGACGGAACCCAGTGGGCCCAGGGACCGACCGGTCGGTCTGCCCTGTGGGACCGGTCGGTCCCACAGGTCGGCCTCCTGTGGTGTCCTTCGTCGTGGTGTCCTCTTACGTCTTCTGGAGTCTTCTGGAAGTATCCTGACGTGGCGAATGCGTTATTGTGACACCCCAATTTTAAGAACAAAATTGGAGCACAATATATGTATGCCAGGATCAATTTTCATACATATATCCACGTCATAGTAAATATCAAAACAATGCTTTTATTAATATATCGAATATTATTACATAAATGACCCTCGGGTCTGAAAGAAAAAGTACAGACTCTCTCGACATCTAACTCTAATGAAGACTCTGAAGTAGTCGCGGAAGTCTGGACTCCATCTCCACAGGAAGGTCGACCGGGGGTAGCGCCATCCTAGTACAGGTCGTCAGGGTCGAAGCCACCGTCCTCTGGATACTCCGGCTCCTCGTGAACGTAGCCACCAGCGTCTCCGTAATCGCCAGCGTCTGGGTGGGGAAGCAGGGGGACAAAGAGGAGGGTGAGTACATCGAAATGTACTCCGCAAGTGTAGAAAATATGTGCTTATGAGGCTAATAACAAAGGTAGGCTGACTTGTTTGACTCAAGCACCTAAAGCGACACACCCTATTAATCCTATTAATCCTATGCACCTATTTACTAGGTTATAGACAGACTCTGTAGTAAAGTAACAACACTCGGAGTCGCACCGAGCAAGACCACACTCGGAGTCACACCGAGTAACCAACACTTGGAGTCACACCAAGCAACCGCACTTGGAGTCGCACCAAGTACCCACACCTGAAGTCCATCAGGCAACCGCACCTGAAGTCCATCAGATGACCCGAAACAGTAACCAGTAACCAACTAATCTCAAAGAAGTCCAAGCCCGCTCGTGACCGTGAGCACGGCTGATATATCAGTTTTACACTCTGCAGAGGTTGCACATCGTTACCCATGAGTCGTGCAGGTCCCGTCACGCTAAACACTGCCAAGGTGCATAGCAGGTTGCACTGCAAGGCCTTTACAAAGTCCCTCCAAGTCTGTGTTACACGTACTCTAAGGTTTCTCCCCTGTCCATAAGTCAAAGACCCCAAGGGACCCCTCTTGAGCCACTAAACAAACCCCGTGTAGCATAACTTAGAGGATACTAATTAATTAGCCAGGTCCAGCCCGTCCAGATCTCATGGTTGCGCTGTCAAGCCGGGTTACATGCTCTGAGAACCGGGTCCTAGGGATCCAGGCAGGATATGTCTAGCACGAGCCCCGAACCAAAAACCAAAAGCAGCTGCCGAGTCCCACGGCACAAAACCACCAATACGGTTCCATCCTGCCGGATTTACCTAAACCATGTTTCTACAAAAGTTACCATGTTCACATTCGTTCCATAGTTCATTAATCAAGATTATAAACATTTAACTCTCATCCCAACCATGACTGCAGGGCTAAGCAAGACACCTACCCAAAACATCCCAAACAAGCGACAAGGATAATAGAGCAAGATCTAGTAAACCATAGTGTAGGATTCAAATTTGACATTTGCATGCATCTACTGGATCTAATCTACTCTAGTACCAAAAGTAAAATAAAGTGTAGGTGCAAAATGTTCAAGAACACTTGCCTTCGGACTGGGTCGAATCAACTGGGTCGGAAGGATGGTCTGGAGCGTCCTCGTACTCCGCACTCTCTGGCCCAATCAACATACATGGCACATACAAAGCGAAATGAATAACAGTACAACAAACAGTAATAAAACAGTAAACAAATAGATCTACTGCGTAGAGAACAAAATTATGAATCTAACGCAAGTTGAATGGGTTAAAACGGAGTTAAAACGCAAAAGTTATAAGCATTTGAAGTTGGATGGCAATTCTGTGAATAAATCAAACTCATTTTCGTATTTTAAATAAATAAAAACTGAATTTAAAAGAACTCTGGACCAGGCCTCATTTTCAAGGAAAAACGGGGGCTAGATCAAAAGAAAACGCAGACTCAGCGCATAGTAGAAGTGGACGGCGGGTTGATTAACACCAAGTTGAGGGTCCTTTATGCAAAAGGCGCAGGGACGGTCGACAGCGCCGGCGCTGGTGACACGTGACGGCGCGTCACTGGGTCGGTGCACGTCTGTGCTGTGGACGGGGCGCACGGCGCTCTGGCTCACGGTGTATGGTGGACCGAGGCCAGCGGGCTCTTCCCCGTCTCGCCCGAGGCTGAGGCCAGCGGGTTCTCCTCCGACTCGCCCGAGGCTAGCGCTCGATTAGCCTCGGCCTTCCTCCTTCCGACTCGCCCGAGGCTAGCGCTCGGTTAGCCTCGACTCCTTCTTCCGACTCGCCCGAGGCTAGCGCTCGGTTAGCCTCGACTCCTTCTTCCGACTCGCCCGAGGCTAGGATTAGATCGGGGGCGGTCGGCTAACGTGTGCGCCGCGTGGTGCCGACGTGTGCCACATGGCGTACGGGGGTTGGACCGGCGTGCCGCGTGTATGGTGGACCGCTGACGTGGACGGGGTGAACTGTGTCCACGGCGCAGGCGCACCCGGTGTATACCGGTTCGGGGTTTGATCTAATCTCCGCCGCGGAATCAAGATCGGACGGCAGGGAACGAAAAGGGAGCCAGGGGTTACCGCCGGCGGGGAAGGGCACGGCGGCGCCCGGGCTCTACGCGGCGGCGCCATGAAAGGACTCGCCGGAGTTCTCGGGGAGGGGCCTAGGGACCAGTAGAGACCTAGGGGAGAGGCGGAATCGGACGAGGGCCTTACAACGGATCCGTAGACGTGCTTCTCGCCGCCGATGGAGGTTCGGAGTCGGCTGGCAGCGAGGTCGTCGCGGCGGCGGTGCTTGCGTACTCCGGTGAGGTCGCCGACGCAGCGCTCCTGCTCCGATTCGCTTCGGGATAGGTCTCCTGGACGCGACGCGTGATCGTGAGGCCGAGGGAGGGAGCGACGAGGGCCGGGGTGGCTCTCTGGGACGGGACGAGCTCAAGCCGAGCTCGGTGGCTGTTAATGGCGGTGGCGGCGCGGGTGGGCGAGAGAGGGCCTAGGGTTCTGGGGAGATCTACTTGTAGGTCGAGCGGGAGGGGTGGCGGCGCGATCCGATCGAGTGGGAGAGCCGGAGGGTTCGGAGGGATTGTTGGATCGGTGATGGCCGATGCCATCTGAGCGGACGGGAGGCGCGCGCGGGAGGGAGGGGATGACGACCTGACTGGCGGGTCCCGCCTGTCAGCGACGGAGAGAGGAGGGAGGCCGGTGCGTGGGCCGCGGGAGAGGAGGGCGCGGCTGCTTGGGAGAGGGAGCGGGCCGAGGCCGCGGCTGGGCTGGAAGTGAAGGTAGGGGAAGCCCAAACCATTCCTTTTCCTTTTTCATTTGTTTCCCAAATTCATTTTGAAATCCAAATTCAAATCTGTTTCAAAACAAAACTAATTTGAAAACTTTGGAAACATTTTCCCTAGTTTTTGTAAATAAAACTTGATTTTGATTTTGTAAAATTTCTATAAATCTTTTTATTTGCTTTCTAAATAGAATAAATCCGATTCGCCCTATACGGGTTTAATGAATTTATTTTTCACCCAATAAAATTGTGCAACGGCATGAATGCAACATGACAATATTAAATAAATTTTATTTTCCTCCTCTAATAAACTAGCCGACCTATTTAGTTTCTAAATTTTTAATTACATTGGGGAAAATTAAATCAGGGTGTTACAAACCTACCCCCCTTAGAAGAATCTCGTCCCCGAGATTAGGAAGAGTCGGCGAAGAGGTGAGGAAAATCTGCCCGAAGATCATCTTCCTTCTCCCATGTGGCTTCTTCTTCGGAATAATGCTTCCATTGCACCTTGCAGATTTTGATCCTCTTATTGCGAGTACCCCGTTCCATCGTGTCCAGAATCTTGATCGGCTCGGAGAATGTTAGATCATCCCGCAGATCAAGCTCCTCAAGTGGCAACTGCTCCTCTGGAACTCTGAGGCACCTCTTCAGCTGGGATACGTGGAACACATCATGGATACCTGCCAGCCGTGCAGGCAACTCCAGCTGATAAGCAACTGCACCTTTCTTATCAATCACCTTGAAAGGGCCAATGAACCTCGGGGATAGCTTCCCTTTGACATTAAACCTCCGAAGTCCTCTGAAAGGTGACACCTTCAGATAGACATAGTCCCCAATCTGAAATTCCAGCTCCCGTCGTCTGACATCTGCATAACTCTTCTGTCTAGTCTGAGCTGTCTTCAGGTTGCTTCTGATCTGTCTGACCTGTTCTTCAGCTTCTTCTATAGACTCAGGGCCAAAGACCTTCCTTTCTCCAACCTGATTCCAGAACAGGGGAGTTCTGCACTTCCGGCCATACAGTGCCTCGAAAGGTGACATCTTCAGACTGGCCTGATAACTATTGTTATATGAGAACTCTGCATATGGCAGACTCACATCCCAACTCTGGCTATTCTGAAGCGCACTGGCTCTCAACATATCCTCCAGAATCTGATTCACCCTCTCTGTCTGACCATCAGTCTGAGGGTGATAAGCCGAACTGAAACTGAGGCGAGTGTCCATAGACTCATGCAACCGTCTCCAGAATCTGGATGTAAACTGCGTACCTCGGTCAGATACTATGATCTTAGGCACCCCATGCAAGCACACTATCCGAGACATGTACAACTCTGCAAGCTTCGGACCCTGATATGTCTCCTTGACCGGAATGAAATGAGCAACCTTGGTCAACCGATCAACTATGACCCAAATAGAGTCATAACCAGACTGTGTCCTGGGCAAACCAGTGATAAAATCCATGCTGATCTCTTCCCATTTCCACTCGGGAATCTGCAGAGGCTGTAACAAACCAGCTGGTCTCTGATGTTGGGCCTTAACCCTCTGACATGTGTCACACAAGGCCACATACTCTGCTACATCTCTCTTCATCCCATACCACCAGTAATACTGCTTCAGATCCTGGTACATCTTGGTACTGCCTGGATGGAGAGAGTAGGCTGAATCATGAACTTCCCTCAGAATCAACTCCTTGATAGCCTTTACATCGGGAACACAGATCCTGCCTCTGAACCACAAAACACCCTGATCATCCTCCGTGAATCCAGGGGCTTTGTCTTCCTTGATCAACTGTCTGATCTCTAGCAAGTACTCATCAGTGAGCTGCCCTGCTCGGATATCACGCTCCAAGGTCGAATCAACCTCCATGGCTACTGCATCAGTGTGGCCGAGTATACCCAGATTGAGCTTCACAAACTCCTCATGCAACTCGGGTTGCTGCTCCTTGATCTCAAGCACATTGCAGTAGACTTTTCTGCTCAGGGCATCTGCTACAACATTTGCCTTGCCCGGATGATAGTTGATACTCAGATCGTAATCTTTGATCAACTCTAGCCATCTTCGTTGGCGGAGATTCAGATCTGGCTGGGTGAAGATGTACTTCAGGCTCTTATGATCAGTGTATATCTCTGTCTTCTTGCCCATCAGATAGTGCCTCCAGATCTTCAGAGCATGAACAACAGCTGCCAACTCAAGATCATGTGTAGGGTAATTCAGCTCATGCTTCCTGAGCTGTCTCGAGGCATAAGCAATCACCCGACCTTCCTGCATAAGCACACATCCCAGGCCCTGACGAGAAGCATCACAATAGACCGTGAAGTTCTTCTGGACATCTGGCATGACAAGAATAGGAGCAGAGGTCAATCTCGCTTTCAGCTCCTCGAAACCAGTCTGGCATTCAGGGGACCATACAAACTTGGCACCCTTCTCAGTCAATCTCGTCATCGGCTTCACGATCTTGGAGAATCCTTCAATGAAGCGGCGATAATATCCTGCCATACCGAGGAAACTCCGAATCTCAGTAACGCTCTCAGGTACCTTCCAGTCCACTATATCTTGGACCTTGCCTGGATCCACTGATACACCACCCTCTGAGATGATATGCCCCAAATATGCAACCTTCTTCAACCAGAACTCGCATTTGCTCAGCTTTGCATACAACCGATGCTCTCTGAGCTTCTGCAACACTAATCTCAGATGCTTCTCATGTTCTTCTTCAGTCTTCGAGAATATCAGGATATCATCAAGGAACACCACGACGAACAGATCTAAAAACTCCATAAAGACCTTGTTCATCAGATACATGAAGAAAGCTGGGGCATTAGTCAAGCCGAAGGACATCACTGTGTACTCATATAGCCCATATCGAGTCACAAACGCCGTCTTCGGGATATCAGCTTCACGAATCTTCAGCTGATTATAACCTGTTTGCAGGTCAATCTTCGAGAACACATGAGCACCCTTCAACTGATCAAACAGATCATCAATGCGAGGAATCGGGTACTTGTTCTTGATGGTAGCTTCATTCAATGCGCGGTAATCAACGCACATCCGCAGACCTCCATCCTTCTTCGGAACAAAGATCACAGGGGCTCCCCATGGGGATGTACTAGGACGAATATGCCCCTTCTCTAACTGCTCTTGAATCTGCGTCTTCAGCTCGGCTAGCTTTTCGGCATCCATTCTATATGGTCGCCTGTATATAGGTGCAGTGCCAGGAACTAAATCAATAGAGAACTCAATCTCACGAGCAGGTGGCATACCTGGCACCTTCTGGAAGACATCTGGGAACTCCTTGACAACTCGGATATCAGGTACCACGACGGCCTCATATGCTCTGGCTTCTTCTATCATCTTTGTCGGTGCTCGATACACAATCTCCGTGCCATCTGGATGCTTCACTGTGATGAGCCTCTGAGCACAATCAATGACTCCCTGGTACTTGCGTAGCCAATCCATTCCCAGAATGACATCAATACCTTGGGAATCCAGAACAATAAGAGAGGTGGGAAAGACTACCCCCCTTATGGTTAAGCTCACATTCGGGCACACATGCCTCGATATCAGTTCTCCTCCAGGAGAATTCACTAGCAGATGCTTTTTCATTAACACTCTATTCATATTATATTTAGATGCGCAGGGTGCCGATATGAAAGAATGAGATGCTCCAGAATCAAACAAGACTGTAACTGGGTGAGAGTCAACAAGGAACGTACCAAACACCACATCTGGTGCCGTCTGGGCAGACTCTGCCGTCACGTGGTTCACACGACCACGAGTGTAGCTCTGGGACTGGCCTGCAGGACGAGACTGCGGTGGAGCTGGCTGCCTCAACGGACACTTGTTGGCGAAGTGTCCCATCTGGTTACACTTGTAACACGGGCCAATCTGACCTGCCCCCTGTGCTGGACGGGGCTGCTGCGGAGCTGGAAGACCCTGGCGAGGTGCCTGAGCCTGGCGTGGCTGCTGCTGAGGTGGAGCCTGATACTGTGGAGCTGGATGCCTGTACTGGGGAGCGGGCTGCCGGGACTGGGGCGGCCGGTACTGCTGCTGCTGGGGAATCTGCCTGGAAGCTGGAGCAGGTGGAGCGTAGCGGGGACGAGTAGAGCTGCCTGAGGACTGTCCCTGGAACGTCATCTTCCTCTTGCGATCTGCATCGAGGTCCTTCCGTTCCTTCTCCACCGCGAAGGCACGGTCAACCAGCTTCTGAAATGAGGAATACTCATTTGAAGCTAGGGCATAGCGGAGTCCTGGATTAAGCCCATGCCTGAAGCACTCCTGCTTCTTATCATCTGTGTCCACGTCATCTGGGGCGTAACGGGACAGCTGGCTGAACCGCGTGAGATACTCACGCACTGTCATCGCGCCCTGCCTGAGATCCTGGAACTCGCGGCGCTTCACCCTGATCTCGCCGAAAGGGACGTACTGGTCGCGGAATGCCCTGCGGAACTCCTCCCAAGTGATCGAGTCGGCGTCCGCATGAGCTGTGGTGTACGCTGTCCACCAGTTCTTCGCCGGGCCCTGAAGCTGGTGCGAGGCGTAGAGGGCCTTATCAAGGTCCCCGACATGGGCAAGCTGCAACTTGCCTGTAATCGTCTCGAGCCAATCATCTGCATCCATTGGCTCTATGGCGTGGTGGAACACTGGAGGGCGCGTCGTCATGAAGCTCCTGAGGGTGTCATCCGGTCGGGGTGGCTGTGCAGCTCCTGCACCCTGAGCAGCCTGCGCCATCTGCTGCATGTGCTGCATGATCTGGGCCATGTTCTGCATCATCTCATTCTGCACCTGGGCCATCTGGAGCGGGTCGTACGGAGGCGGAGGTGGAGGTGGATGAGGATGGGGCGGCTGGTTGCCACCTGCCCCGCTCCCGCCAGCGTGACCAGCGTTACCCGCGCTGCTCCTGGTGTCAACCATCTGTTACATTTTCCAGGAGTAAGAGTGAGATATGATAGATAGATATATAGCAACCCTGATTTGGTTAATTAATTTGGTTAGTAAAACATTTTAAACAAATGATGTTGCTGCAGCCTGACGGCCGCAACACACCAACAATCATTACAAAGAACCAAATCAAAACATGTGCACAAGTACATATCAATCAACGTGCTACGAGTTCAAACAATTATGGTGGGCATCCTACTATTGGAGGACCTACTTTGAAACAAAGTTTGAATTTTCAGCAGAGAAAGGGTCTACAGAAGTGAGAAAAGAGATGGGGCTTTTAAAAATAGTTTTGTAAACTCGACGACTGACTAGGGTAGCGTCCTACGGTCAACACGGCTCTGATACCACTCTGTGACACCCCAATTTTAAGAACAAAATTGGAGCACAATATATGTATGCCAGGATCAATTTTCATACATATATCCACGTCATAGTAAATATCAAAACAATGCTTTTATTAATATATCGAATATTATTACATAAATGACCCTCGGGTCTGAAAGAAAAAGTACAGACTCTCTCGACATCTAACTCTAATGAAGACTCTGAAGTAGTCGCGGAAGTCTGGACTCCATCTCCACAGGAAGGTCGACCGGGGGTAGCGCCATCCTAGTACAGGTCGTCAGGGTCGAAGCCACCGTCCTCTGGATACTCCGGCTCCTCGTGAACGTAGCCACCAGCGTCTCCGTAATCGCCAGCGTCTGGGTGGGGAAGCAGGGGGACAAAGAGGAGGGTGAGTACATCGAAATGTACTCCGCAAGTGTAGAAAATATGTGCTTATGAGGCTAATAACAAAGGTAGGCTGACTTGTTTGACTCAAGCACCTAAAGCGACACACCCTATTAATCCTATTAATCCTATGCACCTATTTACTAGGTTATAGACAGACTCTGTAGTAAAGTAACAACACTCGGAGTCGCACCGAGCAAGACCACACTCGGAGTCACACCGAGTAACCAACACTTGGAGTCACACCAAGCAACCGCACTTGGAGTCGCACCAAGTACCCACACCTGAAGTCCATCAGGCAACCGCACCTGAAGTCCATCAGATGACCCGAAACAGTAACCAGTAACCAACTAATCTCAAAGAAGTCCAAGCCCGCTCGTGACCGTGAGCACGGCTGATATATCAGTTTTACACTCTGCAGAGGTTGCACATCGTTACCCATGAGTCGTGCAGGTCCCGTCACGCTAAACACTGCCAAGGTGCATAGCAGGTTGCACTGCAAGGCCTTTACAAAGTCCCTCCAAGTCTGTGTTACACGTACTCTAAGGTTTCTCCCCTGTCCATAAGTCAAAGACCCCAAGGGACCCCTCTTGAGCCACTAAACAAACCCCGTGTAGCATAACTTAGAGGATACTAATTAATTAGCCAGGTCCAGCCCGTCCAGATCTCATGGTTGCGCTGTCAAGCCGGGTTACATGCTCTGAGAACCGGGTCCTAGGGATCCAGGCAGGATATGTCTAGCACGAGCCCCGAACCAAAAACCAAAAGCAGCTGCCGAGTCCCACGGCACAAAACCACCAATACGGTTCCATCCTGCCGGATTTACCTAAACCATGTTTCTACAAAAGTTACCATGTTCACATTCGTTCCATAGTTCATTAATCAAGATTATAAACATTTAACTCTCATCCCAACCATGACTGCAGGGCTAAGCAAGACACCTACCCAAAACATCCCAAACAAGCGACAAGGATAATAGAGCAAGATCTAGTAAACCATAGTGTAGGATTCAAATTTGACATTTGCATGCATCTACTGGATCTAATCTACTCTAGTACCAAAAGTAAAATAAAGTGTAGGTGCAAAATGTTCAAGAACACTTGCCTTCGGACTGGGTCGAATCAACTGGGTCGGAAGGATGGTCTGGAGCGTCCTCGTACTCCGCACTCTCTGGCCCAATCAACATACATGGCACATACAAAGCGAAATGAATAACAGTACAACAAACAGTAATAAAACAGTAAACAAATAGATCTACTGCGTAGAGAACAAAATTATGAATCTAACGCAAGTTGAATGGGTTAAAACGGAGTTAAAACGCAAAAGTTATAAGCATTTGAAGTTGGATGGCAATTCTGTGAATAAATCAAACTCATTTTCGTATTTTAAATAAATAAAAACTGAATTTAAAAGAACTCTGGACCAGGCCTCATTTTCAAGGAAAAACGGGGGCTAGATCAAAAGAAAACGCAGACTCAGCGCATAGTAGAAGTGGACGGCGGGTTGATTAACACCAAGTTGAGGGTCCTTTATGCAAAAGGCGCAGGGACGGTCGGCAGCGCCGGCGCTGGTGACACGTGACGGCGCGTCACTGGGTCGGTGCACGTCTGTGCTGTGGACGGGGCGCACGGCGCTCTGGCTCACGGTGTATGGTGGACCGAGGCCAGCGGGCTCTTCCCCGTCTCGCCCGAGGCTGAGGCCAGCGGGTTCTCCTCCGACTCGCCCGAGGCTAGCGCTCGATTAGCCTCGGCCTTCCTCCTTCCGACTCGCCCGAGGCTAGCGCTCGGTTAGCCTCGACTCCTTCTTCCGACTCGCCCGAGGCTAGCGCTCGGTTAGCCTCGACTCCTTCTTCCGACTCGCCCGAGGCTAGGATTAGATCGGGGGCGGTCGGCTAACGTGTGCGCCGCGTGGTGCCGACGTGTGCCACATGGCGTACGGGGGTTGGACCGGCGTGCCGCGTGTATGGTGGACCGCTGACGTGGACGGGGTGAACTGTGTCCACGGCGCAGGCGCACCCGGTGTATACCGGTTCGGGGTTTGATCTAATCTCCGCCGCGGAATCAAGATCGGACGGCAGGGAACGAAAAGGGAGCCAGGGGTTACCGCCGGCGGGGAAGGGCACGGCGGCGCCCGGGCTCTACGCGGCGGCGCCATGAAAGGACTCGCCGGAGTTCTCGGGGAGGGGCCTAGGGACCAGTAGAGACCTAGGGGAGAGGCGGAATCGGACGAGGGCCTTACAACGGATCCGTAGACGTGCTTCTCGCCGCCGATGGAGGTTCGGAGTCGGCTGGCAGCGAGGTCGTCGCGGCGGCGGTGCTTGCGTACTCCGGTGAGGTCGCCGACGCAGCGCTCCTGCTCCGATTCGCTTCGGGATAGGTCTCCTGGACGCGGCGCGTGATCGTGAGGCCGAGGGAGGGAGCGACGAGGGCCGGGGTGGCTCTCTGGGACGGGACGAGCTCAAGCCGAGCTCGGTGGCTGTTAATGGCGGTGGCGGCGCGGGTGGGCGAGAGAGGGCCTAGGGTTCTGGGGAGATCTACTTGTAGGTCGAGCGGGAGGGGTGGCGGCGCGATCCGATCGAGTGGGAGAGCCGGAGGGTTCGGAGGGATTGTTGGATCGGTGATGGCCGATGCCATCTGAGCGGACGGGAGGCGCGCGCGGGAGGGAGGGGATGACGACCTGACTGGCGGGTCCCGCCTGTCAGCGACGGAGAGAGGAGGGAGGCCGGTGCGTGGGCCGCGGGAGAGGAGGGCGCGGCTGCTTGGGAGAGGGAGCGGGCCGAGGCCGCGGCTGGGCTGGAAGTGAAGGTAGGGGAAGCCCAAACCATTCCTTTTCCTTTTTCATTTGTTTCCCAAATTCATTTTGAAATCCAAATTCAAATCTGTTTCAAAACAAAACTAATTTGAAAACTTTGGAAACATTTTCCCTAGTTTTTGTAAATAAAACTTGATTTTGATTTTGTAAAATTTCTATAAATCTTTTTATTTGCTTTCTAAATAGAATAAATCCGATTCGCCCTATACGGGTTTAATGAATTTATTTTTCACCCAATAAAATTGTGCAACGGCATGAATGCAACATGACAATATTAAATAAATTTTATTTTCCTCCTCTAATAAACTAGCCGACCTATTTAGTTTCTAAATTTTTAATTACATTGGGGAAAATTAAATTAGGGTGTTACAGTTATCTCCCGTCGGTTTCCTTCTATGGGAAGCTATCGATGCCGATTTCCTGGTTTAGTCCCTGCAGAATCATAACTCACCAAAACTCATGGAATATTGTCAGTTGAAACCCTAAATCTTTGTTGGTGATCATATTCTTGCCCTTTTCATATTTATTTATCTTTTAATTATGATAGTTAACCAGTGTCAACAACTCCCCCAAGCTTACCTTTTGCTAGTCCCTTAGCAAATATTTATGATAAATCTGGAACTATTACTATGCCTCCACATATATAAAACACTTTCTTGGTTTAGAGTTAATTATTTTGACTTCCTCATATTACCTTTAACCATGGAGCTTTTGCCTTCACCTGGGTCTTTTAAACAATTGAAAGATAGAACAATCAAGTTAAGCATTGTATCTCTAACTCTTTGATCAACCTTCATTCTGGAGTTTTTATATATATTTTCAAAATAAAACTCAGAGATTCCTTTGTATGACACTCTCAAATCGCTCTTTTATATTTTATGATTCCTCACTGATGCCATTTTCCTTCCTTTCATGGATATATATCTGGAGCTTTAAGAAGTGAAAAGTAGATCTTACTAAGTCAAAGTTCAAAGTTTAGCAAGAAAGATGTCATACTCATAGATCAAGACTTTAGAACATTTGAAATTTGTCATCTCTTGCTGGCATATTGCAATTAGAGGAACCATGAGCTATCATTCTTTTTTTCTCATACTTTTATCATAACTCTTTTCTTTTTTTCTTTTTGAGGTAGTTGGACACTTGTCCCTTTTTATTTCCTCCTTTTATACTTTTGCATAGCCCATGCCTCTAACACAATACTACTTCGGAAGAGTGAATCTTTTAATAAAACATTCTTGATCTCTAGAGCATGATAAATTTCTCAACCATAACTAAAAACTTAGAACAAAGCAAGTAGCCTTATCTTAAGATCATATTAATGGCTCTGGGTAGGAATTCATGTTATGTCATACAGGATCTCATCATGTGTTTTTAATCTTTTCAAAATGTAAATCTCCAGAACTCTAGTATCTCTAGGAATTAGATAAACAGCAGCTCAAACCCTTTTATATCATATCTCACAATTATCTAGACATTTAGATCAAGCATTTGCCATCCACAGGTTTTAGATTCAGAGTTTATTCAGAACAACCTTGTCTAAAACTTAAGAAAAATTCAAGTTTAAACACTAAGTACTTTAAAAAGGCAGAGCAAATTGTTCATCATTTAATATGAGCAACATTAGGTTTTTATCCACCTAGACATTTATTTATTATATATATCTTTATTTGGTTTTATTATAGTTATTTATCTTTTTAGGAATTTCTATATATTTATTGTCCTGATCTAACTAAATTGAACTAATAGTAATAGATAAAAAGTCGTGATACTTATCGTGGTAATTGAGGGTGCTTTCCCCCAAGCTGGATCTTGACTTATTCTTTTTCTGAGAAGTCGATTAGACTGATAATGATTCCTTGAGTCCTTCTCTTCTTCTGTGCCTGCTGAATTCAAAGATAGACAACACAACCAGTGGAACTTGATTAAGCGTTAGTGATAAATATTCCTCCATGTCCAGTTGTCTTAAAACTCTTAAGATTATTTATGTTCTTTCTTTCCACTAAGCAGAGTTTCAGCAGTGTTTCATAATATCTTTTTTAGGTTTAATGGTGAGCCTTCATGTGCCCACATATTTTTGTCTTTTTCTTTTTAGGGTGAGCCTTCATGTGCTCACATATTTTTGGTGTTTTGAATTTATTTATAAAAAATTTAAAAGGATAGAGATACTTATTTGGATACATGGGGGTGCCTTCCCCCAAGCTGAATGTTGATGTAGTCACTTTGTAATGTAGCAGACTGGTAGTGAACATGTCCTTCTTCTATTAGGGCTTTGATTGATGTTGATGGAGCATTCACTTGTTCGTCAGCTTTTCTTGGTCTTTCAAATCCTGTGAAACTCAAATAGACAGCAAAACTTATGGAACAGATTAGGTATTAGTGGTTAGCCACTCAAGCCTTAGTTGTCTAGAATTTCAGTAAGATCTTTTCTCAATGTTTTATTTTTAATTTTTTTTAATTTTTATGATGCAACAGAAAAATGCAATACAGAAGTAAATATACAAATGTATATTTATTTATATTATTATTATTTTTTGTTTTATGCCTCCATAGAAAGTGTACTACTCTCATGGGGCTTAGAGTTTCCATATTTTTACTTTGTTTTCTGATGCAAATATAATTGCTTAAGAAGTAAATATGATGCTAAAAGTAAATGATCATGCTTTATCTAATTATGCAGTGATAAATTTAATGCTAATGAATTTTGGATAACTACCGAGTTACCTTCCGGCGAGGATTCGACATTTATAGTCTATCGAACAAGACTTCTTGTATGCTCTTTTATTCTTCCTTGGGTGTATCAGCGGATCTTGAGGAGGACCTCGATGATTGCACATCAGTGGAACTCTCTTTCTTTCTCCATACTTGCTTGAGTGGTGAACTTGTCTCCTTTACTTCTTCGTCCTTCGTTTCCTCCAATGGGATATCTTCACTTCTGGTGACTTCTCCTTCATAGTCAGCCCATCCATCCTTGATTTGTCGTCTCTTGTTGTGTTGGGCTGTGCGGCGTCTCCTCCTTGAGTGATTCTTCTTTCCCTGTACATTAGTGGCATAACTATTGAAGTAACAACGTACCTTTTCTCTGAAGAACTGGAAGTGGATCTCTCCAGATCTCATGTAGATGATGGCGCCAGTGGTGTGAACGTCATCTTCTTTTCCCATGTCTAGTACTAAGAAGTCAGTGGGAACATAGTGGTCTTTAATTTGGATCATTATGTCCTTCACTACTCCCTCCGGAAATCGATAAGTTTGGTCCGCCATCTGCAGCTGCACATATGTCGAATACATAGGTCTATTTTTATATAAATGTTCATACGTTACCTTAGATATTATATTGACACTTGAGCCGATGTCGCAGAACGTCTTGTGGAATGTACTTCCTTCGATCTTGCAATCGATGGTGGGTACACCTGGGTCATCTCTCTTGGTGAGGAATGGTGAAGCAAGAAGGTGATCGTATTCTATTTGGACAGAGTGGACCATCCATACTGTGTCTTGATGTGGTTGTGTAGTCTTGTTCTTCCTTCTTCTGTTTCTATTCTTCTTCTTTGATGATATGATGTTTACATCTTCGTAGGGCATCTGAGGGTGGACTTTGGTAGTGAGTGTACGGCTCTTGAAGCTGAATCTCTCTTTGTTGCCTGTGATTGTGAAACAGATCTTGGCGCTGTCCGTGTAGATGATGGCTTTGGTTGAGCTTAGGAACGGGCGTCCAAGAATGATGGGTGCTCTTTTGTCTCCACCTGTTTCAACGATCATAAAGTCTGCACACACATACGAGCGTCCCACTCGTATACAGATGTCTTCTAGAATTCCCAATGGGTAGCACAGTGTCTGATCTGCGAGCTGCAAACACATGGTTGTATATAATAGAGGTGCACCATGTATTTGTTCATATATTACCTTTGGCATAATGTTGACGCTTGCTCCAAGGTCACAGACTGCTTCTTCAAAACTGTGAGGTCCAATATGAATTGGAATCACAGGTCTTCCTGGATCTCCTTTCTTTGGGGCAATGGAGTCATCCATCCATTCCCTCGAAGGTCTAAGTATGAGGTGTCCTGTATCAAAGATGTCTACAAGATTTGCAGTTTCTATCTCTTTTGGACTCCCTGGAATCTTACCGTTTTCAGTCATAGGGACTGAAGCTGCTAGCTGAGATTCTATCATTTTATTAAAGCTATGCTGATTCTTTATGGCAGAAGTAAAGCTATCCATTCTAGTATTAATATTTTCAAGTAGTTTATCATTGGAAGCTATCTTCTTAGACATATTATCAATAATTTTATTTTGATTAGATATCATCTCTCTCAAAGGTGGTTGATTAAAAGTATTACCTTGGTAGTTACCTGAGTAGTTACCTGAGTAATTAGGCCTTGATTGCTGGTTCCATCCTTGAGCTTGTTGAGGACGATAGTTGGTGCTGTTGTTGATATACTTTGCATCCTCTTGAATCTCAGGGCAGTTGCTCCCTGAATGACCAGTGCCTCCACACTCTTCACATGTCATGCGAAATTCGTAGATTTGCTTGACGTCTTCTCTCTTGGGAGTGTGTTCATCGAACTTCTTCATGAGTAGGTCAAGTTTAGCAGACAACATGTCTACTTCCTTTAGTTGATATATTCCTCCCCTCTTGCGTGGCTGAGAGCGTTCCTCATTCCATCCTTGGTTCGAGGCCATCTTCTCTATGAGTGTAGTTGCATTGCTGATTGTGAGTGATAAGAATGATCCTCCAGCAGTGGCATCTACATTTTCACGGGTACTTGAAGTGAGCCCATGGTAGAAGGTCTACATGAGTAGCCAATTCTCCATCCCATGGTGAGGGCATTCTGATATGTAGTCTTGAAAGCGTTCCCAAGCTTCTGGGATTGATTCTTCATGTTGTTGTTGGAAAGTTGAAATCTTGGCACGGAGGGCATTTGTCTTGCCCACTGGAAAGAACTTTGCTAGGAAGGTGGTTGAACAGATCGCCCACGAGGTGTTTTTGTCTTTGTTGGCGTAGAACCATTGTTTTGCTTTTCCCAAGAGTGAGAATGGGAACAAGCGAAGTAGAATGGCATCCCTCTCGACTCCTCTAATGGTGAAAGTGCTGCAAATCTCCAGAAAGTGTTGAAGATGAGCGCTTGCGTCTTCATGTGCCTTTCCGCAAAACTGATTAGCTTGCACCATGTTGATCAAGGCTGGCTTGAGTTCAAATCCGTTGTCCCCTACATTGACTGTTGGTCCAGTTCTAATGTTGGCAGTGGTTGGTGCAGAGAACTCGCGGAGTGTCTTGTCGGCCATAGTGTCTAACACTGGTGTCAGGCTTCTTCTTATCTGGCTAACTTCTGGTAATGGTGCTGAGGGCCTCTTGAGTTTGTGTCTAGTTTTTCTTAGTAAGGCTTCAGGATCCTCAGTGTAGTTGTTCGGAAGTTGGAAACCAGTCATACATCACCCTGCATAAAATAATAAGGATAAACAAGGCCAGGGTAAGTCTGTAAAAGTAAATAATTAGTGCATTATCACATGTGTGTAAATGATATGATATGTTCTAGCTACCGTTCTAAATGCTGTTAATGCAATGTCCTATCAGTGTTCATAAAGATTTTAATAATTAACCCTAGGTATCATCCCTAATTGAATTGATGTGATCCCCGGCAACGGCGCCAGAAATGCTTGTTGACACTCCTTAATGGATTCACTCTGAGAATGAGTCATATAAAATAATAAACTAGTGAAAGCATGAAATAGTGTACGGGACACTACTAACTTCACTTAACGTCAAGTTGTCATCCCCAACATGAAGCTAGCAATGTAATTATATCAGGGCACTGGATTAAGAGATAGATATTTACCCGCAAGCGCACAGATAAACAAACCCGTTGTAGAGCATTTCACCCAAGCTAGTCTCAGGTATCGTTATTTATATTTAGCCTAGAGACTAATCAATTCAAGGTATGACAGTATTGAAAGAACTTAACAACATTTATCATGGCACACATTTATAATAAGACTGATAACACACTAACTACTATGAACAGGAACCAGGTACAGAGTAAATGATATAATAGATAAATGATAAAGGATAACAGAGATCAGATCAATCAAGGATAAACTTAGAACAGTACTGCCTAGCAAGATGATGATTAGAACAGGTATTAATAAGAAACATTCCTAAGTTATTCTAGTTACAAGTCATAGCATACATTGATTAGTGCAATTATATTTAGTAATCATTGGTTAGGTCACATCATATTTATAATCAAGAGGCAACTCCATAGCTAAGGTGTTAAGCATATTAACCCTTAAACCATGAGTTAACTGAGCCATACTGAACACTATATTCGGGAGGTGGAATACAGAGGACTCAACAGGTCTGTCACACACGCGATCTACCACTCTATCCGGAACATAGGACGCATTCGCAGATAAATAATGTATAGGCACCACGCCGACACAACATTTATCACCCACCCGTTGTACTTTAAGATGAGCGCTATACGAACATGAGTATAAACATAAAGATGAACTATCTATGCCAAATATATAATCAAAGCAAACTATAAGCATTATAACTAAGAATATAATCATTGATGTCTTAATCATATCAAATGTATTGCTATCTAGAACACAATAATGAACAATAAGGTGAATTAGATCATCGATAAGAACTAAAGTACGAACTAGAACATGAACTAGAACAAGATTATGAACTAGATGATGAACTAGACGATGAACATGAACTAGACGATGAACTAGAACATAAACAATGAAGAACAATGATGAACTAGAAGAGCAATTATGAAATAAATCCATAATGTTAATACAAGAGAGAAGATCTTGGGTTTACCGAGCCTTCTCGTGACTAGATCAGGAAACCAAGTGAAGCTTGCCTCCTCTAATCCTATTCTATCTACTATTCTAGGTGGATGTAGTTCTAAAGCCTCCGATTGATCTCCTTCTGATTGGTCTAACCCTGATGAATGAATTGCCCGAAAACCTATTGCCTGATTGCTTTGGAGAGGGGGGTTAGGGGTATGTTTATATAGCCCTGGGCGGTGAATCGTGGCCCTTGGATCAAACCGACTTCACGTAGGGCTGTGATTGATCCTCAAAGGCGGTGGAAGTAGCTTGCAGAGGACGGAACCCAGTGGGCCCAGGGACCGACCGGTCGGACTGCCCTGTGGGACCGGTCGGTCTCACAGGTCGGCCTCCTGTGGTGTCCTTCGTCGTGGTGTCCTCTTACGTCTTCTGGAGTCTTCTGGAAGTATCCTGACGTGGCGAATGCGTTATCTCCCGTCGGTTTCCTTCTATGGGAAGCTATCGATGCCGATTTCCTGGTTTAGTCCCTGCAGAATCATAACTCACCAAAACTCATGGAATATTGTCAGTTGAAACCCTAAATCTTTGTTGGTGATCATATTCTTGCCCTTTTCATATTTATTTATCTCTTAATTATGATAGTTAACCAGTGTCAACAGCGGCTACGAACTACGTAGCCGAGGTCCAGCTACCCAAAGGTTCGACGCCCTTGACAAGTTGGTATCGGAGACCAGACGATCCTCGCCGTCAGGCTCGTCATCCCCACCAGCATCCGCTGCATCTCCACCACCAATAGCCACGCCACCGCCCTGCCTAACCCAATGTCTGCCTCCTCATCCTGTGCTAGCACGATGGGAGACGATCTCACGTCCACCGTGGAAAAGTTGGCCGCTACTGTGCAAGCCCTCCAGGCCACCGTGGAGGCTAATGCCAAGGCAATCCAGACACTATCTTCTGATCGCACGTCCACCTCTAGTGGGAAGTCGGCCACCGGCGAGCACCACACGGACCGGCTGCCGACGTTTCAAAAGATGAATTTTCTGTGGTACGATGGCAAGTCTGATCCGCTCATCTTCATCAATCAATGTGAGTCATACTTTCACTAGTAGCGAATCATGGAGGAGGAGAAGGTGTGGATGGCGTCCTACAATCTACAGGACGAGGCACAGATGTGGTATATCCAAGTCCAAACGAACGAGGGTACTCCCTCGCGGCGCCGATTCAAGGAGCTGATCGCGCTACTAGATTCGGGGTCCACTCACCACTTCATCTTAGAGGACGAAGCACAGCGTTCAGGCCTTCCGCTCCAGCACCAAACCCGTCTCACCACGACAATGGCCAACGGCGAACGCGTCCCGTGTGTGGGCATCATCCGCAACGCCGCGTTCTCCATCCACGACGCCATGCTCCACGCCGACCTCTGTAACACCCCTGGTGTTAAGCAACCCTAAATGCATGACTTGGCATCTCATGAGCATAAAGCATCATCACATGTTTCATTCTTTATGTAAAGTGTCATTTCATGTGATGGTTATTACTGTTTATGCTTGGTGTGATGCTTGTTTGACTTGTTTTTGAAGTGGTTGAGTTTCCTAGTAGTTGAACCTTGTTGAGGAGTCAAAATGAAGCTAGGTTTGTGTTGGTCATTTTGGCTAACCAAGTCTCTAACCCTAGTTGCCCTAATAGAGCCTAAAGAGTCCTTTTGTTTGACTAACTAAAACCTCCTTGATAGAAGCTTTGCATGGCTGAGGGCCCTTAACCAAAAGTGTGTAGAATTTAGAGTAGAACAAAAGTTGTTTTAGGGTCAACTCATGAAAATGAGTTTAACAAGGTGTTTTAGGGGCCACAAGGCAGAAATGAGAGAGTTTGGACTTGGAAAATTTCCTAAGTCTTTATACTGTCGAAACAGTTTCATCTAGCAAACTTTGGAGCTTTCTTGAGAAAAACCTAGGCCGAACCAATGCTTGAACCTATAACCAAAGTTGTAGTCGGCACATAGCTCTACTCAATGGAACAAGTGGTTTAGCGTTTCATCGAGTGGATTAGGAGATAATCGTGCCCAAAGATCGGCTGTCAGTCGGCCTGCGTTGCAGCCGAGCGCGCGCGCGTCGTGGCCGACCGCGTCAGGCATCGCCCGCCGCGTGGCGCACGACGGCCGGCCGGGCAGTGTCCGCGCGTGGCGTGGCGAGCACAAAGCCCGTTCGCATGCGCTCGCGCAGACCAGAGCTGCTCCACCCCTTTTGCCTGCCTCCTCTCTGCTCTCGCCGTCGCTCGGGCGGAAAGGGGGAGAAACTGAGTGCTCACCGCTATTCACCGCCGTCCCGCCGCCTCACCGCTAGCCCGACCACCCAGATAGCTTCGCTGTGAGCCCCCGCACCTTTTTCCATCTTTAGCGCCCCGTAGAAAGCCCTAGGCGAGCCCTGGGATGAGCTCCCACCATGGCCGCCATGACCGCCGAGCTCGGTCTGCCATGGTCGGCCCCCTTCCCGCGGTTTTCCCGTTGTCCCAGCGTGCGTTCGTTAACCAGGGAGGTCTCTGGAGGGAGTAACGGGAGTTGGTTTAGCCGATTAGGGTTCGGTGACCGCGGTACGCCGCCGTCCGCCGCTCGCCATGGTTGCTGGGGATGGCATGGTCGTGGTCTCGAGTGTTCAGGGTGGAAACCCTAGCATCCGAGGCTTGCGCTAGGTCCGTGGAGGTCTGAGGAGTAGGATTCGGGAGTTAGATTGGCTCGTCGTGGTCAGAACCGATCGGCGTGGCGAGTCTGCGCCGCCGTGGCCGCCATTTGCGATGGCGAGCTCGATCCATGTGAGCGCTGGGCTGGAAAGTGGCATCAATCGATGCGGAAGGAAGAGGGGAGTCGAGTGGTGGAGATGGTTTCGCAGGAGGAGCCGCCGTCGGCGAGCTCCGGCGAGGTCAACGACCTCCTCTGCTTCGGGAGTATGACGGGTGGGGTCGGTTTGACCATGGGTCCCAGTCGTCAGTCGCTTAGGTGCAGCAGCACCGTATGCGTGTAGCAGTTAGGTTTAGGTGTTTTTGTTTATTCGTTTTGCAGAAATATTGATAATGCTTGTTTAATTTATAACTTGAGTTCTGCTGATCCAGTAAATGTGAAACAAATTTTTTTAAGTTTGTTTTGATGAGTTCTATGCATGAAAAATATAATATGTCCAGTTTGTGATAATTTTATGTGCAGCAATAATTAATTTGTGTTTAAGCTGATATCTTGTTAAATGCATAATAAACTGTGTGTTGCTCAGAAAAATGTGATTCTTATTTTGTTAAGTTTGTGTTGATAAGTAGTTTCTGGGAAAAATGTAATATGGGGATGTTCTGTGAAATATTTTGGCAGTAGCAATTAAAATGATTAAATGTTGTTTTCTTGTATAAATTGTAGTAATTAAAATATGAAGAATATGAACCTGATAATTTTTGTAGACTGCTTTTGTACTAAGAAATTCAGTAGAAAAATGGGAAATCTGTTGTTTGACACTTTTTCCTAGGTTGTGTAGTTCAAAGCACCTTTTCATTATAGTGTTTGTCTTTTTCGTTGAGAATAGGGTTTAAGTCCAAATAGCTTGAAATTTGGACAGGGGACTATTTTGCATGTTGTCAGATTACAGTAATTTCTGTAGATTTTTCTGAAATGGTTATCTGAGGGTTGCTGTTATAGGCTTAATTAAATGATTAAGTGATAGCAAATAACTAATTGGTAGTAGGATGATGTTGACACCTTGTTGAAGAAAATGAAGTAGATGATATGTGCTTATTTCCTGAATCATTTTGCTTCATGTCGCATCACCAATGCATCTCATGTCCATTCATCCTATTCATACATGTCTGTGCATCATACAGGACCGGTAGTGGAGACCCAGAACCCACAACCGCCGGAGGAGCCAAGTCCGGAGGAGACCCTGAACGAGAGGACCGAAGAAGGAGATGTCGAAGACTTACCTGAGTGCCCCGACAATCGACCCTCCGACTTCGAAAGAGGCAAGCCCCGGAGCATCTAACTCCTATGGTTTGCAAATTATTTACGAAATTAACCTGATATGTTTGTTGCACTAGGTTCATAGGAATTGATTGCTACCGTTGCTGCATTATTATCATAACTTGTCCACCGCAGTTGATATCTTGATATCCCTGTTAAGTCTAGGCCGTTATATGCTTAGCCTGCTTAGACCGGTAAAAGTCGGGTGATTTCCTGTCTCCCGCATGTAGGTGGATACTGATCATGACTAGCCTGGTGCTATCATGGAGATAACCATGTGATAATTAATCTGAGACCGGGTGGGATGTTGGAGCAGCAGGACATGGGTTTTGTGTGCTAGTAGTCTCCTGTCTGTGTCGATTAGGACCCGATGAAGGCACACCTCAGTCATTTTGAACGCGTCAATCACTTAACGGAGTAGGTTGGAGTACCTTCCGTGAAGCCGAGTAAGGTTATTCGAGCCGGTGATGGAGATGTTGACGCCTAACACTCAGGGCCTCAGCTGTACCATGGGCAACTATTCTGAACAACCTGGCATGGTCCGAGGGTAGGCAGGGCTTGATCGACCTGGCATGACCATGGGCAGCTATAGCTTGAGCGACCTGGCACTGAGATAACCCCCGGTGTAGAAGGGCCCATGGCCGTCCCGCGCGTTGTGTTCTCGAATCTCCTAAGTGGCAGCTTACGACTGCCGTAGCCGGATGTGCCGGGCGAGTGTGAGACATTTTATCCCCAGCTGGGTAGAAATCGATTATAATCGCCATCGCTCCCGGACAGTGAGTAACTTGACTGGGCATGTGTTACTGTAGTAACTTATGGAACTAAGGATGGTTATGAGGTTGAATCTGAAAGGCTATTGATGAAATAGTCACTCTTGCTTGATTAATTAGCCAAGTGATTGCTCTAGATTAGGTGCAAATCTAGTTAATCAGGTTGATTACATAAAATTGACTGCTAATACTCTAATGATGATTATTTAATAATAAAATGCTTTCATGCAAAAGGTAAGTAGAGCCACCCCAGATACAACCTTGCATACTCCTTGGTGTCTCATTATTTATGGTTTATGATGGGTAAGTCTAGCTGAGTACCTTCTTGTACTCATGGTTTTATCCCTTGTTGTTGTAGATGGACAGTGCTTCTGAGAACTGCCTGTACCCAGTTACGGGTGATGATTAGACCATGGGCATGGTCATCTCTTATCCTCACCTGATGCTTTTGTGGACTGATCAGGCATATGGCACCATATTGTGAACCCGTGAACTTATGTTTTAAAACTATGTTGCTTCCGCTACGAATTCCAAACTATGGTTTGTAATATTGTTGAACTCCGATGTATTTGAACTATGTGCGAACTGAATGTATCTTGTGGACATGTACGCTAATCTATTACGATCTTGGCTAATGTTGAATGTTTGAAATCCTTCGAGATTTTTGGAGTACCGGGTTTGTACGAGCTTAAGTATTTGTTAATCTCTGTGAAAACGGAGGTTCGGTGCTTAATCTGGTACAAATTAGTCAATTCTGTCACAGCTGGCATCAGAGCTTGGTTAGCGTTACTGTTCATAAGTATTTTCGAATATGAATTTTATTTGCCAAAACTTATAGCTATATTAGGGTCTAAAAATCTCAAGGATAAAAATTAAGGTGTGTCATTGATCAAGTCCTTATGCCCAGTTAGGAGCTTAGGTGGCTAGTAAAGTACTAACTTGGAAGGGTTTATGCATCATATTTCTATTTCTGTTATACTGTCGTCCATACGGCAATGGGAATTGTATGGATGCTATTCTTCGGGATAGTAATGTATGGATCAGTTTGCCTCTACGCCAAGGTAATGAGTGAGTTGTGAGTGCATGACCAAACAACCGTTGGTCTAGGGGAAAGCTAGTTTGGTACTGGAGCTTGTACACGTAAGTACATGGGTACAAGCGAAGGTATTTAATTGTGGATAGATTTAAGGAATGGGTAGTGTAAAGTAAGTGAGAGCATGATCGGACAACCGCCGATCTAGGGGTGTGCTAGATCGGTATTGGAATGTATACTTGTTACACACTAGTATATGTGAAGGTACTTAATTGTGGGAGTAATATTATTCTGATGGGTGCATATACTACTTACGTGTATACCGGGTGTGCACCTAAGTCAGTATTAGATTTAATTTCAGCAATGCATGATATTCATACTGTGGGCAGGGCTGAAATGATTTTCTGCAGGTACGCTAACTTGCGAACGTATAGTACGTCTTGTTAACGCTATGAGTGAACGTGTATGCCACCGTCTAGCCGCTAGATTTATAGACAGTGAGGACGTATGTTATGTGCATGCATCATGATCATCCCATCTTACATTAATCTTACTTCCTTCCTTATGCTATTCGTCTCGTTGTTCCTAATAAAAGTTGTTCTCAACTAATGAAAACCTATGTGGATAAACTTCTTACAGATGGCCCGTACCAAGCGCATAGCTCGTAAGTCAACTGGAGGCAAGAGGCCTAATTACATGTTGGGACCATGGACCGTTGAGGGATCGGAGGACTTCCTGGACGAGTTCGGCATGCCTGCCATCCTTTGGAGGGTGTTGCACTTGGTTGGATACCAGGAGGGTCAGGAGCCACAATACGATTGGCATCGGGTGCAGATTTCTGAGGACAACAGGGACAACCGCAATCCACCACCTCCTCCACCAGCCACTCTCGAGCAGCTTTTCACCCAATTTCTAGGGAGCCAGCGCAATATTGAAGCCTTGTTACGAGAGAACTTGGCGCACGACAACCAGCGCCCTGAGCCAAATCAGTATAGTACATTCAAGGATTTCTTGGATACCAAGCCACCCATTTTCAAGGAAGCTACTGAACCTCTAGAGGCAGAAGAATGGCTGCATACCATGGAACAGAAGAGCTCAAAGCGGAATATGCCGCACATCAGCTACAGGGGCCGGCCGGAATTTGGTGGGGGCATCACCACACCACCTATCCTGCCCGTACGCCCCTCACTTGGAGGATGTTCACGGAAGCTGTTCGAGGGCATTATATTCCACCAGGCCTGACTCAGATGAAAGTGGCAGAGTTCATGAGCCTAACGCAGGGAACTCGATCTGTTACCAAGTACCAGCACGTGTTCAACTCCTTGTCCCGTTATGCTCCAGACTTTGTGGACACGGATGCCAAAAAGATTGCTAGTTTTAAGAGAGGCTTGAACACCAAGATGGGAAAGTCAATGGGTACATCATCTTGTACGGTATTCAACGACTTTATCAGTGACTGTTTGATTCAAGAAAACCACAACAACAAGCATGCTGCAAGTAAGGCCCGGAAGAGGACTTTTGATTCAGGACCACCTCCACCTAGGGGACCACCGGCTCAGCGTTCCCAATATCGACCACCAGCGCCGGGAGCACGTTTCAGGCTGCCACAGAAGAAAGGTCAGCCACAAGCTCAGCGCAACCAAAGGCCATACAAGATAGCTGCCACCCAAGTTCGAGGAGGTCAGAGCAGTTTAGAATGAGGGAAACCTCTGGTGCGAGGACCCTGTTTCAACTGCAACCAAGAGGGGCACTTTGCAAGGTATTGCCCACACCCAAAGAAGCAGCAGGCTAACTACCCCGCACGTCTACACAATATGACTGCTAAAGAAGCTCGTGCCGGAGAGCCTGTGACCGCTGGTATGTGTCTCGTTAACCATCATCCTGCAGTTGTTTTGTTTGATACTGGATCATCGCACTCATTCATGAGCAAAGTATTTGCACAAAAGCATAATCAAGAGATGTCTGAAATGGATTATGGGTTTCGCGTAAGCTCCATGGGGAGTAGCATGTTATCTAGACAGATGGTTTGTAATGCAACCATCGATATTGGAGGGCATAAATTTGGAGCTAATTTAGTAGTTCTGTCGGGACTAAGCATGGACGTAGTTTTGGGTATGAGTTGGATGAGTATGTGGAATGCGGTGCTAGACACTGCAAAAATAGGACTCTTACCTTATCTAATGGAAGGACAAGTAACAAGTTGCGCATCTCTCTTCCCCGAGGCGGTGACTTTGTTGATTTATCTTGCACTTTGTCTATAGAAGACCTATCTAAGATTCCAGTTGTCCGAGAATTCCCAGGTGTCTTCCCAGACAAGTTACTAGGATTACCACCCAAGAGGGCAGTGGAATTTGCAATTGAGTTGTTATCTGGAACCGCGCCGATCTCTAGAAGGCCCTACCGTATGCCACCCAATGAGCTAGCTGAACTCAAGACCCAGATCAAGGAACTTTTAGACAAGGGATTCATTCAACCAAGTGTATCAGAATGGGGTTGTCCAGCGTTGTTTGTTAAGAAGAAGGACAAGTCATTACAGATGTGTGTGGATTATTGGCCGCTCAACGCTGTGACTGTCAAAAACAAGTATCCATTGCCACAGATAGACATTCTGTTTTATCAGTTATCCAGAGCTAGGGTATTTTCCAAGATTGATTTGAGGTCAGGTTATCACCAGATCAGAATCCGACCACAAGATATCCCAAAGACTGCTTTCTCAACCAGATATGGGCTATATGAGTATCTTGTCATGTCTTTTGGATTGACAAATGCTCCGACATACTTCATGAGTTTGATGAACTCAGTATTTGTGCCCGAATTGGACAAGTTTGTAGTAGTGTTCATTGATGACATTCTGGTATACTCAGAGAACCCGGACGACCATGCTAAACATTTGAGAGTTGTTCGGACGAGGCTCCGAGAACATAAGCTATATGGTAAGTTTAGCAAATGTGAGTTTTGGTTGAAGAAGGTGCATTTCCTTGGTCATATTCTATCGGAAGAAGGAATTTCTATGGACCCCAGTAAGGTGCAAGAAGTGATGGATTGGAAAGCTCCTACTTCGGTTGGTGAAATTCGATGTTTTCTCGGTTTAGCAGGATACTATCGTCGATTCATTCCTGACTTTTCCAAGATTGCAAAACCAATGACAAGCTTACTCCAGAAGGACCGGAAGTTCGAATGGACAGAGGAGTGTGAAATAGCTTTCCGTACTCTGCAGAAACTATTGACCACTGCTCCTGTCTTAGCTCAACCAGATATTGAGAAGCCTTTTGATGTCTTTTGTGATGCATCGAAAGTTGGTTTAGGTTGCGTCCTTATGCAAGAAGGCAGAGTGATTGCTTATGCTTCTCGCCGATTGAGGAAACATGAGATAAACTATCCTACACATGATTTGGAGTTAGCTGCTGTGGTGCACGCACTGAAGATCTGGAGACATTATCTGCTTGGCAACGTCTGTAATATGTACACCGATCACAAAAGTCTCAAGTATATCTTCACTCAACCTGAACTGAATATGAGGCAAAGAAGATGGCTTGAATTAATCAAGGATTACAATTTGCAGATACACTATCATCCAGGAAAGGCGAACGTGGTTGCCGATGCTTTAAGTCAGAAATCACACTGCAACAGCTTGAGGTTGCTGCCAAAAGACGAGTTTAGTCTTGTACACCCTGTAATTCTACACAACATCAGGCTGCAAGGCACGTTGATTGACCAAATACTTGAAGGGCAGAAAACAGACAAGGGGATTTATCATATCAAGGAGAAGTTGAAAGCCGCAACGGAACCAGTAAAACATTTTCAGATTGATGACAAGAGATTTTTATGGTTTGACAAGCGCTTAGTAGTACCCAAGAACAGAGAGCTCAAGAATCGGATCATGGATGAAGCTCATTTATCCAAGCTATCTATTCATCCTGGAAGCACCAAGATGTATCAAGATTTGCGTCCAAGATTTTGGTGGACCAAGATGAAGAAGGAAATTGCCGCTTATGTAGCCAGGTGCGACACGTGTTGTCGAGTAAAGGCTATTCACCTAAAGCCAACCGGAATGCTTCAACCTTTACCGATACCCGAGTGGAAATGGGAAGAAGTGAGTATGGATTTTATTACCGGATTGCCAACCACCCAGAAAGGGAATGATTCAATATGGGTAATAGTTGATCGTCTTACAAAGACTGCTCATTTCATACCAGTCAAAACTTGTTATCGGGCACCGGACTATGCGGAGATTTATGTTAATCAAATTGTTCGACTACATGGTATACCCAAGATCATAGTTTTGGATTGTGGATCGCAGTTTACTGCACCATTTTGGGAGAAACTGCAAAAAGAGTTAGGCACAAAACTAATCTGTAGTTCTGCCTATCATCCCCAAACATCAGGGAAAACAGAAAGAGTGAATCAAGTTTTGGAAGACATGTTAAGAGCCTGTGTAATATCAGCAAAAGGTTCTTGGGAGAAATGGTTACCTTTAGCTAAGTTCGCATATAACAATAGTTACCAAGAAAGCATACAAATGGCACCTTTTGAAGCCCTATACGGTAGAAGATGCAGGACACCGGTGAATTGGGTTGAACCAGGAGAACGTCGATATTACGGAATTGATTTTATTAACAAAGCAGAAGAACAAGTTAGAACAATTCAACAACATATGGCAGCTGCTCAGTCCCGACAAAAGAGCTATGTCGACAAGCGGAGAAAACCGCTTGAGTTCAATGAAGGCGATTATGTTTATTTGAAGGTATCACCCATGAAGGGTGTCAGACGCTTTGGAGTTAAAAGGAAGTTAGCGCCAAGGTTTGTGGGACCATACAGGATTGTAGAAAGGAAAGGAGAGGTGGCTTATCGGCTACAGCTACCGGAACATCTGAAGGCTATATTCCATGTATTCCATGTGTCACAATTAAAGAAGTGTCTTCGAGTTCTGGAAGAAGAGGTACAACCAGCCAGCATCAAGATGCAATCCGATCTCACGTACTCAGTGCAGCCATGTCGGGTGCTTGACAAAAAAGAAATAATAACTCGCGAAAGAATAGTAAAGCAATACAAGGTATCTTGGAGTGAGCAAGATGATCGAGATGCCACTTGGGAAACGAAAGCCCATTTAAGAGAAGTGTATCCACACTTTTATAAAAAATGGTTAGTAACTCAAATCTCAGGACGAGATTCCTTTAAGGAGGGGAGGGCTATAACACCCCTGGTGTTAAGCAACCCTAAATGCATAACTTGGCATCTCATGAGCATAAAGCATCATCACATGTTTCATTCTTTATGTAAAGTGTCATTTCATGTGATGGTTATTAATGTTTATGCTTGGTGTGATGCTTGTTTGACTTGTTTTTGAAGTGGTTGAGTTTCCTAGTAGTTGAACCTTGTTGAGGAGTCAAAATGAAGCTAGGTTTGTGTTGGTCATTTTGGCTAACCAAGTCTCTAACTCTAGTTGCCCTAATAGAGCCTAAAGAGTCCTTTTGTTTGACTAACTAAAACATCCTTGAAAGAAGCTTTGCATGGCTAAGGGCCCTTAACCAAAATGTGTAGAATTTAGAGTAGAACAAAAGTTGTTTTAGGGTCAACTCATGAAAATGAGTTTAACAAGGTGTTTTAGGGGCCACAAGGCAGAAATGGGAGAGTTTAGACTTGGAAAATTTCCTAAGTCTTTATACTATCAAAACAGTTTCATCTAGAAAACTTTGGAGCTTTCTTGAGAAAAACCTAGGCCGAACCAATGCTTGAACCTATAACCAAAGTTGTAGTCGGCACATAGCTCTACTCAATGGAACAAGTGGTTTAGCGTTTCATCGAGTGGATTAGAAGATAATCGTGCCCAAAGATCGGCTGTCAGTCGGCCTGATGGCCACTAAACCTGGCCGTTGCAGCCGAGCGCGCGCGCGTCGTGGCCGACCGCGTCAGGCATCGCCCGCCGCGTGGCGCACGACGGCCGGCCGGGCAGCGTCTGCGCGCGGCGTGGCGAGCACAAAGCCCGTTCGCACGTACTCGCGCAGAACAGAGCTGCTCCACCCCTTTTGCCTGCCTCCTCTCTGCTCTCGCTGGCGCTCAGGCGGAAAGGGGGAGAAACCGAGCGCTCACCACCGTTCACCGCCGTCCCGCCGCCTCACCGCTAGCCCGACCACCCAGATAGCTTCGCCGTGAGCCCCTGCACCTTTTTCCATCTTTAACACCCCGTAGAAAGCCCTAGGCGAGCCCCGAGATGAGCTCCCGCCATGGCCGCCATGACCGCCGAGCTCGGTCCGCCATGGTCGGCCCCCTTCCCGCGGTTTTCCCGTTGTCCCAGCGTGCGTTCGTGAACCGGGGAGGTCTCTGGAGGGAGTAACGGGAGTTGGTTTAGCCGATTAGGGTTCGGTGACCACGGTACGCTGCCGTCCGCCGCTCGCCATGGTTGCCGGGGATGGCATGGTCGTGGTCTCGAGTGTTCAGGGTGGAAACCCTAGCATCTGAGCCTTGCGCTAGGTCCGTAGAGGTCTGAGGAGTAGGATTCGGGAGTTAGTTTGGCTCGTCGTGGTCGGAACCGGCCGGCGTGGCGAGTCCGCGCCGCCGTGGCCGCCATTTGCGACGGCGAGCTCGATCCGTGTGAGCGCTGGGCTGGAGAGTGGCATCAATCGATGCAGAAGGAAGAGGGAAGTCGAGTGGTGGAGATGGTTTCGCCGGAGGAGCCGCCGTCAGCGAGCTCCGGCGAGGTCAACGACCTCCTCTGCTTCGGGAGTATGACGGGTGGGGTCGGTTTGACCATGGGTCCCAGTCGTCAGTCACTTAGGTGCAGCAGCACCGTGTGCGTGTAGCAGTTAGGCTTAGGTGTTTTTGTTTATTGGTTTTGCAGAAATGTTGATAATGCTTGTTTAATTCATAACTTGAGTTTTGCTGATCCAGTAAATGTGAAACAAATTTTGTTAAGTTTGTTTTGATGAGTTCTATGCACGAAAAATATAATATGTCCAGTTTGTGATAATTTTATGTGCAGCAATAATTAATTTGTGTTTAAGCTGATATCTTGTTACATGCATAATAAACTGTGTGTTGCTCAGAAAAATGTGATTCTTGTTTTGTTAAGTTTGTGTTGATAAGTAGTTTCTGGGAAAAATGTAATATGGGGATGTTCTGTGAAATATTTTGGCAGTAGCAATTAAAATGATTAAATGTTGTTTTCTTGTATAAATTGTAGTAATTAAAATATGAAGAATATGAACCTGATAATTTTTGTAGACTGCTCTTGTACTAAGAAGTTCAGTAGAAAAATGAGAAATCTGTTGTTTGACACTTTTTCCTAGGTTGTGTAGTTCAAAGCACCTTTTCATTATAGTGTTTGTCTTTTTCGTGGAGAATAGGGTTTAAGTCCAAATAGCTTGAAATTTGGACAGGGGACTATTTTGCATGTTGTCAGATTACAGTAATTTCTGTAGATTTTTCTGAAATGGTTATCTTAGGGTTGCTGTTATAGGCTTAATTAAATGATTAAGTGATAGCAAATAACTAATTGGTAGTAGGATGATGTTGACACCTTGTTGAAGAAAATGAAGTAGATGACATGTGCTTATCTCCTGAATCATCTTGCTTCATGTCGCATCACCAATGCATCTCATGTGCATTCATCCTATTCATACATGTCTGTGCATCATACAGGACCGGTAGTGGAGACCCAGAACCTGCAACCGCTGGAGGAGCCAAGTCCGGAGGAGACCCTGAATGAGAGGACCGAAGAAGAAGACGTCGAAGACTTACCTGAGTGCCACGACCACCGACCCTCCGACTTCTTAAGAGGCAAGCCCCGAAGCATCTAACTCCTATGGTTTGCAAATTATTTACGAAATTAACCTGATATGTTTGTTGCACTAGGCTCATAGGAATTGATTGCTACCGTTGCTGCATTATTATCATACCTTGTCCACCGCAGTTGATATCTTGATATCCCTGTTAAGTCTATGTCGTTATATGCTTAGCCTGCTTAGACCGGTAAAAGTCGGGTGATTTCCTGTCTCCCGCATGTAGGTGGATACTGATCATGACTAGCCTGGTGCTATCATGGAGATAACCATGTGATAATTAATCTGAGACCGGGCGGGATGTAGGAGCAGCGGGACATGGGTTTTGTGTGCTAGTAGTCTCCCGTCTGTGTCGATTAGGACCCGATGAAGGCACACCTCAGTCATTTTGAACGCGTCAATGACTTAACGGAGTAGGTCGGAGTACCACCCGTGAAGCCGAGTAAGGTTATTCGAGCTGGTGACGGAGATTTTGACGCCTAACACCCAGGGCCTCAGCTGTACCGTGGGCAACTATTCTGAACAACCTGGCATGGTCCGAGGGCAGGCAGGGCCTGATCGACCTAGCATGACCATGGGCAGCTATAGCTTGAGTGACCTGGCACTGAGATAACCCCCGGTGTAGAAGGGCCCATGGCCGTCCCGCGCGTTTTGTTCTCGAATCTCCTGAGTGGCAGCTTACGACTGCCATAGCCGGATGTGCCGGGCGAGTGTGAGACATTTTATCCCCAGCTGGGTAGGAATCGATTATAATCGCCATCGCTCCTGGACAGTGAGTAACTTGACTGGGCATGTGTTACCGTAGTAACTTATGGAACTAAGGATGGTTATGAGGTTGAATTTGAAAGGCTATTGATGAAATAGTCACTCTTGCTTGATTAATTAGCCAAGTGATTGCTCTAGATTAGGTGCAAATCTAGTTAATCAGGTTGATTACATAAAATTGACTGCTAGTACTCTAATGATGATTATTTAATAATAAAATGCTTTCATGCAAAAGGTAAGTAGAGCCACCCCCAGATACAGCCTTGCATACTCCTTGGTGTCTCATTATTTCTGGTTTATGACGGGTAAGTCTAGCTGAGTACCTTCTTGTACTCAGGATTTTATCCCTTGTTGTTGCAGATGGACAGTGCTTCTATGGCTACTATGAGAACTGCCTGTACCTAGTTACGGGTGATGATTAGACCATAGGCATGGTCATCTCTTATCCTCTCCTTATGCTTTTGTGGACTGATCAGGCATATGTCACCGTATTGTGAACCCGTGAACTTATGTTTTAAAACTATGTTGCTTCCGCTATGAATTCCAAACTATGGTTTGTAATATTGTTGAACTCCGATGTATTTGAACTATGTGCGAACTGAATGTATCTTGTGGACACGTACGCTAATCTATTACGATCTTGGCTAATGTTGAATGTTTGAAATCCTTCGAGATTTTCGGACTACCGGGTTTGTACGAGCTTAAGTATTTGTTAATCTCTGTGAAAATGAAGGTTTGGTGCTTAATCTGGTATAAATTGGTTGGTTCTGTCACAACCTCTACATCAAGCCTCTCGCTGGTCTCGACATGGTCCTAGGGACCCAATGCTTGGCGTCACTAGAGCCCATCTTGTGGGACTTGAGCGCCTGCACGCTGACCTTCCGGCGCAGCGGCCACGAGGTGTGATGGCACGGCCTGTCAAGGCCGGACGCGCCCGGCGCCCGCGCGACCTCGGCCAGCACGTCCCTGCTAGACGGCCTGCTGGCCGCCTTCACCGACGTGTTTACAGCGCCACGCATGCTGGCCGCCTTCACCGACCTGTTCTTTACCACGCTAGACATCCTGAAGATGTTCGTCGGGCCTGCATCGCCACCACTGTCGGCCATCCACCATAGTGATGTCGACCTAGGGCCTGAACGTGTAGTGCGCACACGCCTCGGCCATGACGTTCAGCAAGTTCGCGTCCGCCGGAATAGCAAGACAGCGGATTCTGGTACTTGGGCGAACCTCGACGCTCTCCACGAGCATTGTCTAGCTTGCCGGCTCGAGGATGAGCTGGGCCTCAAGGGGGGAGAGATGTCATGTGGAGGCGCACATGCACCAGACACCAGAGGGATAGCCGCAGGACTAGAGCAGCGGGCGCACTCGGCTGGGCCCAAAACAGGCCCAACATGAACAGTACCCGTGAGTACTGTAGCAGCACGGGTACTGTTCATGTGGTACTGTAGCGCCATCGCCATCGTCGGATTAGATTAGTTTAGGGTTTGACTAGATTACGACTTAGGGGCTAAGTCTTCCTAGGACTATAAATAGAGGGACTATGTATCCTTTCAATCTAAGCAAAAGGATATTATCAAATCAATCTATCTCCTCCTCTCATGCTCTCAAGCTTAGGAAGCAGAGGGGTATAACCTCGCCCTAGAAGACGGATCGCGACTACGAACTACGTAGCCGAGGTCTAGCTACCCAAAGGTTGGACGCCCTTGACACCGAGCCTGAAGGGCCCTTGTGGCTGGACAACAAGAGGAAAAAAATTAGAAGAAAAAATGGACAAATCAGACCAATCAAGATCGGAAGATGGCAGACCTTGCTGGACCCGCCACCTGCTTCGTCCTGGCGCTTCGCAACACCATTGTCGTCGTCGTTGCGGCATCACACGCTGGATCTGGGAGTTGGCCAGACCGGTGCCTTCACTCCCGACCCGTTATGCGTGCCACTAAGGCTGAGGGGCCCTCATGGTAGGCATCGACGTCTTTTTGTCCTAGCAAGCAGCGTCGAGGTAGATATGAAAGTATGTGTAAGGAAATGCAACAGGTATTATAGAATAGTATATACAGAAGATGGAAGTAATAGAGATTTAAGCTGCAATCTAAGAGTGGGTTAGGTATAAAACTGACCTTAGGGAGTAGAATCTGTTACTAACCTTGCAGTTGACAGAGTACAAATCCTCCATTAGAGGAGGTCACTATATATAGGGACAACCTCATAGGCTATATGGGCCTATAGAATGGGCCTTGATATTCACTTAACACCCCCCTTCAAACTCAAGGTGGAAGTGGAAGATCTGAAGCATTGAGTTTGATCAAATGAAGCGGATCTGACATACCTTGGGAGGTCTGAACCAAGGGAATGTCCGGTTCGTCGAACCTAAATATCCGAACCTTCGCCAAAAGGTAAAATCGGTAGTTATCCTCATATTTATTTTTTTTACATATTTCTCATATTTAATTCTTAGTCATTTATTGCATCATCATATTTAATTCATAAACATTTTAATTTCTGCATTGCATTAGAAAAGAAAATAAAAATATTGCATTTGTTACACTACATCATAAACCATGAAGCCCCATGTGAATAATTCTATGGTGTGTAAAAACCCACAGGAATGTTCACTGTGGTGGCATAAAAAAATATAATAATACTAAAAATAAATATGCATACATTCATCCTGTTGCATTTTTCTCTTGCATCATAAAAATATAAAAACATAAAAATATTGAGAAAGAGATCTTACTGAAATTCTAGACAACTAAGGCTTGAGTGGCCAACCGCTAATGCTTAATCTGTTTCGCAAGTTTTGTTGTCTATTTGAGTTTCACAGGATTTGAAAGACCAAGAAAAGCTAACGAACAAGTGAATGATCCATCCACTGTTGGAGCACTGTCTCAACAAACATCATGTCACACCCTAAAATTTGCATTTCTGAAATTAGAGTTAAAATGATTTATTTATGAATTTTTGTGCTCATAAAATATAGGGAAATAAAAGTTTTCTCTACATTAAAATTTATCTAGGGTTTTAGAAACATGTTTGTGCATTCATGTTGGAGCATTTGAGTTTTTGTGATGTGTGGTTTTGGCTAAAATTCAAATTTGAGCTCAAAATGGTTTTAAAACAATTTAAAGAAAAACGAATTTTCTATAAAGGGTTTTGAAAATAAAGACATTTTTGTTCTTCAAAAAGTTTAGAAAAGTTAAAGCTTCAAAACTTTCTGTTTCTTCCAAAGATTCAATTCAAATGTTCAAACGAAATTCAAATTCTATTTGAAAATCCCTTTGAAAAGTGCAAAACAAAAATGAAAAGGCTTTTCCTTTCTCCTCTTCCCTCTTTGTTTTTCGGCCTGAAATGGCCTGGTCGGCCCGGTCCGCTTCTCCCTCGCCACTGGCCCGAACGCCACTTCCCGCCGGCCTGCCTCCCTCTTCTCCCCCTCCCGCACGGTCCAAGCCGGCCCGCTCCATCTCCGGTGCGCAGCGTCTCCCTCCTTCCTCTCTTGGGCCGCCTGCCTCGGCCCAGCTCCGCGCGCCGAACGCCGGGTGCCAGCGCCGCAGCCGATGACACCGCGCCCCCGCTTGTCAGCAGCGCCTGCCCCATCTCCCTCTCGCTGACGTACCGTCCCCACCTGTCCGCTCCCTCTCCCTCCTCCGACTTCGGCTCGGTTACGAGCCCGCGCACGAGTCCGCCGCGCCTACGCCTCCCTCTTGCCTTCCCGGTCAAGTTGGTACTCCTATAGAACACACCGCCACCCTCCGCCTCTATCCGTCCAGAAAACCAAGTTTCTCGTGCCTTAAATCGCACTGCCATCGAGCTTTGGATCTCGCCGAAACGAAGCTCGACCCACCGCCGTTGTCCTCGCCTCTCGCCGCTTCACTGCCTTTGTAAGACCCATCACGAGCCTCGGATCGATCTTGTGAAGCTTCCCAGCCTTTCTTCTCGCTCTCTTTCCCTCTGTTTCATCTAACCCGAGCTCATCGTTGTGCACAGAGCCACCATCTCCGCTCCGCCGTGCGATTCGCCAACACCGGACCTCCCCCGTCGCTATTTTCAAGCTAGGTGAGTTCGCCACGAGCTCCTGGTTCGATTGAACCCATCCCCGAGCTCTCTACCGCTCTCTAGCTCAAAAACCGAGGGCGCCGCCGTATTCCGGCGAAGGCGCCGCCGTGTCCCCTGTCTTCTCCGGCGAACAGCGCCACCCTAAGCTTCCCGATCTAATCTGAGCCCTTCATCTTGAATCGGATGGCCAGGAAAACCCGATACCTCTTCGCATGGCCGTTTTGCAGAAGAGTCCTTATGATTTTCCGAGTCCCAACCCGCGCTCCACCTTAAACTATTCATTGAGTCTGTGCAGACTTAAAACCAAGCCCCTGCGTTTTCTCTTAAATGAGGCGCAGTCCAGCCGAAATTCTGATTTCGTTTTATTTATTTAAAATTACAAAATCAGGTTTGAATCAATTACAGTTTTGCCACTGATTTCAAATGCTTATAACTTCTTTGTTTTAACTCCGATTTAGTCCGTTCAACTTGCGTTAGATTCGTTTCGAAAAGTTCTTTCAAAATATATGACTTTCACTACTGTTTTCTGTAATTAAAATTTGAGTTAAAACTAATCTAGTAATGAGTATCTTTAATCTGGTTTAGATCGTATCTTTTTCGGTATAGCTTCGATTAGCGTGATTTTCGCGTTTGCGTGATCGTAGTGAATCGTAGATCAGTTTTCAAAACTCTTTATTTATTTATTTATTGGTGTATTGTTCTAATTATAGGCTATGTTTGCTTTGCATGACTGCTATTGGATGCTTGTGTGGTGTTCTGTGATCGTATGTCCAGTCTGTGAGTTTACGTTGGTGATCAAGAGGAAGAGTTAGTGATCAAGAGATCGTGATCAAGCGTCAATCTTTGGAAGTCTACGAGTCAACAGAAGAAGGATCTTGAGTTTAAGGCAAGTATAGCAATCGAGTTTTCTTTTCACAATCATGATCATGTTACTTAATTAATGTATGCATCGAATGATAAATGTGACTTATTAGCAACTTAAGAAATTATCTGTACGAGCACCTTCGGGATTTACAGTGCAACTGTTGGGGGTTATATGGCTCTGACTTTAGCTCAGTATGAGGACCTTTTCTAGCTTGTTAGTGGTTACCCGAAAGGGCGCATAAGGCGCTTGACGAGCTGGATTTAGGGCGGCTACTTTCACTTTGCCTGCGTGCCGCAAGGTTGAGAGACCCTTCTTCCCCTTGCCTTAAGACCTAGCGGCCCTAACTTGTTAGACGAACCTTTGAAAGGCTTCATCGTGAACCCTGCCGACCTTCCTTGGAAGTGGGTTAAGAGGCTGGCTCCCTCGGGCGAAAGGGCAATTCACGTCTCGCAGTGAAAGTGTACACCTTTGCGCAAAGTTTATTAAACTGATATATCAGCCTTGCTCAAGGACATGAGCGGCCTTGAAGACTTTTACATTTATGACTTATGTTGGTTAACATGTTCATTATTTACCGTTTTATGCTATTCATTATTTATGTCACATTGATCATGAGACTTGGGATCTATATCACTTGTTGTTATACTTGTGGAGTTCGACATGGACTCACTCTTGCTTTTCCCCACACCTCAGAGAGTTAAGCTTTGGAGAAGCTTAGGCTTGTGGTCAACCAGTCAGTTGTTCCCTGTGAAGTTGGTGTCTCCATCTGAAGATCGGAGTGTCTTTCCGCTGTCTGCTCTTTAAGGTTATGTTCTTTGTGTTTATACGTTATATATGAGCATTGTCTTTCGATATTACCCTTTATTTGTAGCTATATGTGAGATTTGACTTCCTGGGCTCACATATGGTGTATACCTGGTTTTGTTCTTAAATCCGGGTGTGACAAAGTGGTATCGGAGCAATGCTGACTGTAGGACGCAAGCCTAGTTAGAAACTGGTCGTTTAAAGTTTTGAAAATTGCTATAGAACCCTTGTTCTATCAACCTTGATATTTTCTCCCTATTGTATTTTCTATCCTTGTTATTTATCTCCTCCTTGTTGCTTAAATTATAAATTTTGCTCTCACCTTCACTCCTTGCCTTGGATTGCTTTTGAAAACTTCCCTCTGTCTAAGTAGATGGATCGTTGACCAAGCTATGTCGTCTCTGACCGCAGTTAACAAACGGAAGCTGATCGCTATGCAAAGTCAAGACCTGAGAAGAATGACGCAACAGCAAGTTGCAACACAAGGACCAACCAACATGGAAGGAAGCCATAAAGAACAGTTACAGCAAGACTACATCCATGGAAGATTGAAGCATGTGGATATGACTACTATTCATGGAGCAAAGAAAGTTGTGTATGGCATGATTCCAGTTAATTCAGTAACTGCCATGGTTCTTTTTGACCCTAGTGCTTCGCACTCGTTCATCTCTGCCAAGTTTGTAGCTCGCCTGAAGATAAGAGAATGGCCAACAAAGAAGCTCATAGTGGTTCGCACACCAACTGGAGAAGTTGAGACAAACCGTGTATGTCGAGATGTTAGAGTCCAGATAAAGGAGAGTGAATTCATAGTGAAGCTGAATGTTTTGGAACTCTCCGGAATCGATGTTATCCTTGGACAAGGATGGTTAAAGGGTCATAAAAGTGAGGTCAATTATTCCCGACGATCAGTATTTTTAAGAACACCATCAGGCGAAAGGATTGAATATCGAGGTATGCTATTATCACCCAATGAATGTGAAACAGGTCTGTTGGAAGATAGCAGCAGTAAGATTCAAGAGGTCCAGGATCGATGTCTATGTTGCAAGCATTATGGGAATTCTTGTCTTCAAGAGAAGTTAACCATGGATGAGGCCAAGGCGAACCCAAGTGATGTAGTCAAGGAAGATAAGAAAAGGAAAGCAAATTCATTCAAGCCACCGTTGATACGTCACCAACAGCTGAGTTCTACCCCAGTACCACATCCATTTTCAACCCTTGTTCAGACCAGCCTAGATCAGCAGCATCTAGAAGCTCCTCCAGTTAAGAACTTTCCACATGAGGTTTGCATAGATGGATGGACAATCACCTACAAAGAATTCCAACCACGGAAGCGAGTTAAGAAGCAGAATAAACTGGTAAAAGTCAATCCTCTGAGTCAGCAAGATGGCAGCACATCGAACAACACTTCTACCGCAGCAGATCCAACCAAAGGAAGATGTTATCATTGTCAACAGGAAGGACACTACGTAAGATCCTGCCCCAAAAAGGTCAACAACCGACTCAAGGAAGTAGCCACAACCCAGTCACTACAGAATAGTCACCAACAAGTGATGTCAGTGCCTGATGCAAAGAAAGTCCCTGATAGCAGTTGATAGATGAAGAGTGTACAAGAAAAGCTACCCTTGATGTTCTTGCAGATGTATCGTGTTCTAGTAGTTCTTGAGCCCTTATGTAATGAAACGTTAGTAACGAAGTTAAGTCAAGTCCTTGGCCCATGTGTGGCTTGTGAACCTGTGATGTTTGTTGCTTGTCCTTATGATGATGTTTGTTTTGCATCTTTGTAATGAGTGCAATGATTTTGTGGGTTTCTTCACAATCTCATTTAAGTTTAGTTGATAGGTTCATGCATAGATAGTTGGGTTTTTGCTCTTCTCTTGTCTTCTCTATTCTGTCTTTCCGGAGCAATCTGTCTTTATCAGCTTATATCTCTGTTTATGGATGTTCAAAAATCATGGAACAATTCTGGACACAAGTAGACTTCATGATCTTCCTCTGAGCGTAAGAACCACCCTGATAGCTGTTATGGTTTTGGAGTTATGAAATTCACAAGTTGATACATCCGTGTTGTCTGGAATCTGGAACAGTTACTGTTGTCTGCTGTTTTCGACGACCTTAACTACATAATCTGGAAAAATGTTCTACATAAAAGTTGTAGAGGATTTCATAAGCTTTCCAGAAAGGTAAACTGCAACTTCATTGGATAAACAGAGCTCGAGTTATGGCTGTTTTACTGCACTGCTGTTCTGCTACTCTCGAGAAATTTCAGAATTCTTGTTCTTACCTTTACATATGAGTTTCTCTAGGATATCAGAAGTTGGTTATGCCTGTCAACATGTTGGAAATAATATGCAAGCTACCCTTATATGTTCTCTAGTTTGTCCTTTCTTAAGGGGGGTAGTGTTTTGATCAACAGATGTTGAAGCTGTGAGTTGTCTCTCATGGTACTTCATGAGTATGATCATCTATCCTTGCTCATGTTGTTTTTGTTGGTCACCTGATGACAAGAGATGTGGCACACCAAGAATCAGGATCCCTATATGCCACTTCTCACTGATGATCACGAGTACAATAAAGCCGAGCACTATCAAAACAACAATGTTGAAGTTCGAATTGGGAGTGATCCGAGCCAGAATCCACAACAACGAAAGCGAAAAAAGGAAAGCCAAAAGAAGCTTACTGAAGCAAGTAGAGCACAGCACAATTATGTCAATGGAAGGTTGAGCAGTATGGATATAGATAACATTCAAGAAGCTACAAAAATGGTTGGTGGTTACATTCAAGCGAGCACAACACAAGCTTTTGGCTCTGTTTGATCCCAGTGCTTCGCACTCTTTCATCTCCGTCGAGTGGTTAGAGAGGAACAAGATGGCGAAGTGTCCAACGAAGAGGCCCTTGATAGTTCATACCCTAGTTGGAGAAATACAGGCAGATCAGATATGCCCGAACGTCAGTCTCGTCATAAACAAGGAAAACTTTACCGTAACCTTCATTGTTTTGGAGTCACTCGATATTCCTATGGTTTTTGGTAATGGATGGTTGTGTGCGCACAAAGGAGTAATTCATGGTACTCAATGCACAATGTTTCTAACTGCACCGTCAGGGAAAAGAATTGAGTATCGCGGTTGTCAACTTCAATATGAGAAAGCTGATGACTTGTAAAATGGAGTGCAGACTAAGGATGCTATCATGGATAATGATGAGCATATAGCTAAGAACACAGATGGGCAAACATCTTCAGTGGAAGTCGATGGGCCAGACCATCTGGCAAATGCAGGATATCCGGTCAAGATTCTAGAAACAGTCTGGAGAACTTTTAATGGAAGAATGTTTAAAGTGTGTAAGGTTCAGTGGAGTAACATAAGTGAAGAAGAAGCAATGTGGGAAACTGAGGAACGACTGCAAATCAAGTTTCCATATCTCTTTGAGTTGTAAACCAATTAAGTTAGCGATCAAGACAAGTTTGGGATAATCAAGTGTAACAATCTTTTCATAGAATCTTTGTACACAAGCCATGATCATGAAACACCAGTGGTTTGATAAACTTGGTATACAAGTGTGAAGCGAAAGTGTTATCAAGATTTTTTTTTTCGTTTCTCTCCTGTGCTCTGAGTCTCTTCCGAATCTCGGGACGAGATTCTCTTAAGGGGGTAGATTTGTCACACCCTAAAATTTGCATTTCTGAAATTAGAGTTAAAATGATTTATTTATGAATTTTTGTGCTCATAAAATATAGGGAAATAAAAGTTTTCTCTACATTAAAATTTATCTAGGGTTTTAGAAACATGTTTGTGCATTCATGTTGGAGCATTTGAGTTTTTGTGATGTGTGGTTTTGGCTAAAATTCAAATTTGAGCTCAAAATGGTTTTAAAACAATTTAAAGAAAAATGAATTTTCTATAAAGGGTTTTGAAAATAAAGACATTTTTGTTCTTCAAAAAGTTTAGAAAAGTTAAAGCTTCAAAACTTTCTGTTTCTTCCAAAGATTCAATTCAAATGTTCAAACGAAATTCAAATTCTATTTGAAAATCCCTTTGAAAAGTGCAAAACAAAAATGAAAAGGCTTTTCCTTTCTCCTCTTCCCTCTTTGTTTTTCGGCCCGAAATGGCCTGGTCGGCCCGGTCCGCTTCTCCCTCGCCACTGGCCCGAACGCCACTTCCCGCCGGCCTGCCTCCCTCTTCTCCCCCTCCCGCACGGTCCAAGCCGGCCCGCTCCATCTCCGGTGCGCAGCGTCTCCCTCCTTCCTCTCTTGGGCCGCCTGCCTCGGCCCAGCTCCGCGCGCCGAACGCCGGGTGCCAGCGCCGCAGCCGATGACACCGCGCCCCCGCTTGTCAGCAGCGCCTGCCCCATCTCCCTCTCGCTGACGTACCGTCCCCACCTGTCCGCTCCCTCTCCCTCCTCCGACTTCGGCTCGGTTACGAGCCCGCGCACGAGTCCGCCGCGCCTACGCCTCCCTCTTGCCTTCCCGGTCAAGTTGGTACTCCTATAGAACACACCGCCACCCTCCGCCTCTATCCGTCCAGAAAACCAAGTTTCTCGTGCCTTAAATCGCACTGCCATCGAGCTTTGGATCTCGCCGAAACGAAGCTCGACCCACCGCCGTTGTCCTCGCCTCTCGCCGCTTCACTGCCTTTGTAAGACCCATCACGAGCCTCGGATCGATCTTGTGAAGCTTCCCAACCTTTCTTCTCGCTCTCTTTCCCTCTGTTTCATCTAACCCGAGCTCATCGTTGTGCACAGAGCCACCATCTCCGCTCCGCCGTGCGATTCGCCAACACCGGACCTCCCACGTCGCTATTTTCAAGCTAGGTGAGTTCGCCACGAGCTCCTGGTTCGATTGAACCCATCCCCGAGCTCTCTACCGCTCTCTAGCTCAAAAACCGAGGGCGCCGCCGTATTCCGGCGAAGGCGCCGCCGTGTCCCCTGTCTTCTCCGGCGAACAGCGCCACCCTAAGCTTCCCGATCTAATCTGAGCCCTTCATCTTGAATCGGATGGCCAGGAAAACCCGATACCTCTTCGCATGGCCGTTTTGCAGAAGAGTCCTTATGATTTTCCGAGTCCCAACCCGCGCTCCACCTTAAACTATTCATTGAGTCTGTGCAGACTTAAAACCAAGCCCCTGCGTTTTCTCTTAAATGAGGCGCAGTCCAGCCGAAATTCTGATTTCGTTTTATTTATTTAAAATTACAAAATCAGGTTTGAATCAATTACAGTTTTGCCACTGATTTCAAATGCTTATAACTTCTTTGTTTTAACTCCGATTTAGTCCGTTCAACTTGCGTTAGATTCGTTTCGAAAAGTTCTTTCAAAATATATGACTTTCACTACTGTTTTCTGTAATTAAAATTTGAGTTAAAACTAATCTAGTAATGAGTATCTTTAATCTGGTTTAGATCGTATCTTTTTCGGTATAGCTTCGATTAGCGTGATTTTCGCGTTTGCGTGATCGTAGTGAATCGTAGATCAGTTTTCAAAACTCTTTATTTATTTATTTATTGGTGTATTGTTCTAATTATAGGCTATGTTTGCTTTGCATGACTGCTATTGGATGCTTGTGTGGTGTTCTGTGATCGTATGTCCAGTCTGTGAGTTTACGTTGGTGATCAAGAGGAAGAGTTAGTGATCAAGAGATCGTGATCAAGCGTCAATCTTTGGAAGTCTACGAGTCAACAGAAGAAGGATCTTGAGTTTAAGGCAAGTATAGCAATCGAGTTTTCTTTTCACAATCATGATCATGTTACTTAATTAATGTATGCATCGAATGATAAATGTGACTTATTAGCAACTTAAGAAATTATCTGTACGAGCACCTTCGGGATTTACAGTGCAACTGTTGGGGGTTATATGGCTCTGACTTTAGCTCAGTATGAGGACCTTTTCTAGCTTGTTAGTGGTTACCCGAAAGGGCGCATAAGGCGCTTGACGAGCTGGATTTAGGGCGGCTACTTTCACTTTGCCTGCGTGTCGCAAGGTTGAGAGACCCTTCTTCCCCTTGCCTTAAGACCTAGCGGCCCTAACTTGTTAGACGAACCTTTGAAAGGCTTCATCGTGAACCCTGCCGACCTTCCTTGGAAGTGGGTTAAGAGGCTGGCTCCCTCGGGCGAAAGGGCAATTCACGTCTCGCAGTGAAAGTGTACACCTTTGCGCAAAGTTTATTAAACTGATATATCAGCCTTGCTCAAGGACATGAGCGGCCTTGAAGACTTTTACATTTATGACTTATGTTGGTTAACATGTTCATTATTTACCGTTTTATGCTATTCATTATTTATGTCACATTGATCATGAGACTTGGGATCTATATCACTTGTTGTTATACTTGTGGAGTTCGACATGGACTCACTCTTGCTTTTCCCCACACCTCAGAGAGTTAAGCTTTGGAGAAGCTTAGGCTTGTGGTCAACCAGTCAGTTGTTCCCTGTGAAGTTGGTGTCTCCATCTGAAGATCGGAGTGTCTTTCCGCTGTCTGCTCTTTAAGGTTATGTTCTTTGTGTTTATACGTTATATATGAGCATTGTCTTTCGATATTACCCTTTATTTGTAGCTATATGTGAGATTTGACTTCCTGGGCTCACATATGGTGTATACCTGGTTTTGTTCTTAAATCCGGGTGTGACACATCAACATCAATCAAAGCTCTAATAGAGGAAGGACATATCCATTGCCAGTCTGCTACATTGCAAGATCGAACGACTACGTCAACATTCAGCTTGGGGGAAGGCAATCCCCATATATCCATGTAAGTATCTTTATCCTCTTAAGTTTTTCATTCTATAAATAAATTCAAAACACCAAAAATATGTGAGCACATGAAGGCTCACCCTTAAAAAGAAAAGAACAAAAATATGTGGGCACATGAAGGCTCACCATTAATTAAAAAAGAGACAAAAATATATGAGCACATGAAGGCTCAACGCTACAAGGGAACCAGTTTGGGGGAGGCGCACCCCCGTTATCTTCACGAATCAAGTATGGCTTTATTATTATTATTATTATTATTATTATTATTATTATTATTATTATTATTACTACTACTACTACTACTATTAGCTTTTATCTTAAAGTGTGTTAGATTAAATAAATAAAATATTGTGTCTAGTTTGTTTTAAGATGTTGATGACCAAAGAAGAACCTGCTCTCTCTAATCTTTTGCATAGAAATGATGAATAGTTGCTCTATCTAATTTCTTTCAAGTACCTAGTCTTTAAAGCATGAGTTCTCCTGATTAATAATGATGCATTAAAATAAAATTAAATGCACGGTTGGTAAATACTCAATCTAAGGTCTAGGTAATTGAGATATGACATGTGATGATCTAAGCTGCTATTATCTTGTTCTAAACAACATTAAAGTTTCGGAGATTTCTAAATATAAACATGACTAATAATTGCATTGAGTTAAATTAAGCTTTGTGACCCTGTGAGTAGTTTATCATGCCATTGAATTGAGATCACTTTCACACTTCATCCATCTTCCGCATAATGCTCATAATTATCTGTTGCTATACTCTCTGAAGTTTGTTGGAAACATGTGGCTATGAAAAACGGGGAGAAAAGAAAAAAAAGAGAGAAAGATCTGAGGAAATAAAAAGGGACAAGTGTCCGAAACCTCAAAAAGATAGATCCCGAGGAAATAAAAAGGGACAAGTGTCCGAAACCTCAAAGAAAAAGAAAAAAAAAGAAGAAGAAGAGAGAGAAAAGAAAAATGTCAAAAAAAATGGGCACGTGCCCGACAGTAGAATTAGTCTGATAGCCATATGTCTCTGATAGACAGAAGAGAGTGAATATATTTAAAAGAGCATCCGACTCCATTTTTCCATACACATGCACTTCTTGATTCAATGGTTGGTTGACTTTCTCTTTGGATCCATTGTTTAATTTGACAACACATGTATTAATGCTTTTGAAAATCAATTAAAACTCCGGGATAAAGGTGAAGTGAAAGAATTAGAAACATAGTGCTTGATTTGATCGTTCAATCTCTCAATTATTCAAGATCTAAGGTAAAAGTAATAAGCCCCATGAAGAATAACATGATATATTTTGGAGAATTTTTGTTTAACAGCAGGTATACTTGTTGGAAGTGAACATATTGTAGCAACTCCTGATCCATTGTTAAGTTTTGGTTTTGCTAAGGGACTAGCAAAGGGTAAGCTTGGGGGAATTGTTGACACTGGTTATCTATCAAAATTAAAGGATAAATAAATATGAAAAGGGCATGAATTCAATCACCAACAAAGGTTTAAGGTTTTAATTGACAATATTCCATGAGTTTTGGTGAATTGTGATTCTGCAGGGACTAAACCAGGAAACCAACGCTGATTGCTTCCCCTAGAAGGAAACCGACGGGATATAACGCAACCGCCACGTCAGGAAGTTTCTAGAAGACTCCAGAGGACACCAGAAGACACCAGGAGGTCAGGCACCACGGGACTCTGCCAGGTGGGACCGACCGGTCCCACCATGAGACCAGTCGGTCTCCCCCCGGGCTCGTTGGCTTCCGTCTTCTGCAAGCTTCCTCCACCGACCTCTAGGACTCATCTCGGCCGTACCTTAAGTCGGTTTGATCTAACGGTCGCGGTTGATCCCTTAGGGCTATATATTCAGGCCCCAGACCCCAGGGTAGATCAAGTCCCTCTTCAGAAAAGACTACGCCTCATTCAGAAACCCTAGAAGAGACTTCAAGAGCCAGCTATCAAGTAGAAGACTAGTTACCCCTCTAGTTTAGATGTAGAACCTAGTCTTATACTAGAACTAGAAGAGAGAGAGAGGAAGAGATCAAGAAGGAGCTCCGGCCTGTCGGATCAACTTCTTCATCTTGTACCTACGGATTCAAGTTCATCTTCAACTTGCTTCAACGATTGTTTCGGTAATCAACGTCTATATTTAAGTTTGAGTTATTGTTCTCATTATTCTTAAGGTTTATGACTCTCTTTTGAGTACTCTAATTCTAAGTTGCTCTAGAGTTAGAGTAGTTGGATAGTGTAAGTGTGGTGCTTAGACTTGATAGCTCATCATAAATGCCTCCTATAACGCCGGTAGTAGTGGTTGTTCGCAAGGGTGACTCTTATAGCCTTGTTGATTCTTTTATAGTCCACTTACCTGTGTGTAGGCTCGGTAGGATTATACATTTGCATAAAAGACTCATACTCGGTTTGTGACCTTTTATGGCAACTTCCCCACTAAGAATAATATGAACATATCACTCTTAAGTTGGATTTAGATAACCTTAGTGATCCCCTCTATGCTTCTAGATTCTCCGTCCTTGTTAGCTACTCAGGGGTTAGACTTTAAGACTTAACACTATCCGTTCCTTTGGATTCGATATTAAAACTGGGTTACTCCGGTGAAGTGCTACATCGGTAGATCTTATCTGTTCGCTTGCGGATAAAGTAGAGTGTGCGTTAATTTATACCAACACTCGCCAGATCCGGTTTTCACCTGCTCTCATTCACCACCCCAGATCCAGTTTTCACCACCACGCCCGCAATCGCCCAGGCCACCACCAAGGAGCCAAGGAGCCGCCCCTTCCTCCTCAATGGCGAGAGAGCCAAGGAGGTCACCAAGGAGCCGCCACTTCCTCGTCGGCCCCGCCTACGGAGAAGAAGGTGGCAGTGAAGAAGCCTTACCCGGTGGGGCTACGAAGAAGGCAGAAGCCGAGGCAAGGGCTCGGTTGGCCGCGTCCAATAGGAAGGTGGCGCCAACATCGGTGCAGAAGATGAAGGCGGCGTCGGCGTTGAAGAAGAATGTCTCATGGGCTGCACCTTCTTCCTCATCCACGCCGACTGCGAAGAAGAACCATGCCGCCGGCAAGAAGCCCATAAAGGACATCACGCCAAAGTCTTCCTCGGCCTCGGGGGAGAGTGATAGCTTGGAGGTCATCTGCAAGCAGTGCTACCAAGGTGGCTCCTGCGCCCGCGCCGACTCCTTCCTGGTTGTCCCCACCTCCTCCGCCGACGCCGACTCTTCCAGGGATGGACTCTCCAACGGCAGCGGCTCCACCTCCAGCGACTCTGTAAGTATCCCCTTTTCAATTTTGTAGTTGATGCACTAGCTAGGATGATTTGAATCCCTAGGGCTTTTGTATCATTTTCTGAAATTATTATGTTAGATGAGACCAATCCCTAGGGTGATGCCATGTATCTTAAACTTATTTGCATCTATTTTCAACCATGTCCTTGTACCTTGAACTTATTTGTCTCTGTTTTCAACCCTATTGTAATGACATATCATTTAATTATGTGCACTGCATACTCTACTGCTTTCTGCATGTACTATTTCATAATTATCATAGCTATGGATGTTGTGGATGATTTTGATATCTTTGGGGGAAGAGGACACAGTGGGTGGCGCCCAAGCTGTCCCAGATGTTGTGGAGGTTGCACCACCATCCCAACCCAATAGTGTTGCACCTAGGCTGACATAGATGATTTGAAACAACTCCCTTTTTGATATATATCTATCTACTAATGAAATCACTTTGTTCTTAGTTCAGTGGGTGGTCATGGGCACAGTTAGCTGAACATTAGTATACCATGCCTGGCTGTTTCAATGTTTGAGAAATTTATGTTGATTGCTTGTTTTCATGATTCATAGATTCCAGTTGATCAAATTATCTCTAAATTATTCATTCTACAAAGTCTGATGTTGTACATTTCTCATATGCAGTACTATGTTCAGAATTTGGTTGTGAGTCGCCAAATGCTCGTGAGCGTGATCAAGGACATGATGTTACCCCTGAAGCAAGACATCACTAATCTGGGCTGGAAGATCGACGGCATCACTGAACTGGTCAAGGATGACGTCAACCAGAAGAAGATGAACCTCTTTGGTGAGGATCTAGAGGCTGTCAAAGCCAGGCTGGACAAGTTGGAAGGCCTGTTCAAGAAGACCAAGTGATGATGACATGTGTAGCTAGGCTAGCTGATAGCTAGGCTGACTTTTGGAAGCCCAAGTGGGCACTGATGATGATGATGAATGCTTTTGGTGTTGTTGTGGTTATGGACACCAATGTTAGTAAGGAAGTGGACGTGTATTAGTACGTATGCTAGCTACCATATATATATATGCTAGCTTGTGGCTTTAACTGCATCTCTGCATGCCTTTATATATGAATCTATAATGTTGCTCCTATGAGTCCCTTGTCATATATGTAATGTTTTTATGAACATGCTGTTCAAAGTTTGACTTCCTGTTTATTATGCCACAAAAGAGATTCGAAATGGCCAAGTCCCCCTCCCCTTGATCCTGTTTATTATGCCACAAAAGAGATTTGAAATGGCCAAGTCCCCCTCCCCTTGATCTGTTTATTAAGACCGAAGCTCAAATAGTGATGTAGGGGACTGTCGTGTCTACATTAACAAACGGTGACATAGAAAAAAGGTCACAAAAACCCACTTCATGTCGTCATATAAAGATAGCCGTCGCTCGCTTACCTGCGGCTACCATTTTGTGACAATAATAGCTAACTTAATGTGACAATCCTAAAAGGATCGTCATAAATAGTTAAGAGCCTAATGAGTATATGACGACACCAATTTTATCGTCATATTATGCTACAATATATGACGATATTTGTCATCGTCACAAGGACAATTGTCATAAAAACAGATTTCTTGTAGTGAACCAATCATCATGTAACATTGAATTACATTCATCCAATCTTGATTTGCAAAATCCAAGCTTGGGGAATAGACTTTCTAAGAATATCTCTTGTCATGTTGCTATGTTGGTTGTCCCTACCTTTAAGATATGCTCATATACTAATCATGCTCTTTCATCACCATCTGAATAAATCTCTACAATGTTTTCATGATACCTTTACCTGCTATAGTATATGTATGGGTTTGAAGTACAGTCATACATCTCTTTAAATTAGGCATGGTGTTTAGTATAAACCAAGAGGTGTGTTGATTTCGCTTCAGAAGGATTTTAAATTAAGCACGGTGCTTAGGTTAGAATACCTTCCTAAGTCAAATTAGACGTGGTGTCTAGGTTGATTTCTGAACTGATAGTATGCTATAGTAGATATTGGATATTTTGTTGGACTAACCCCTGCAGGAAAACTTTCATTATTAATTTGGGATAGTCCGGAGATGAACTCTCACTGGAGATGAAGAGACAAATGAACTTCAACAACTCTTGCACAATGAAGACTCAGCTAATTCATCATGTATGAAAGAACTGTGAGTATCAAAGTTTATTTATTTTGTCTTCTACTGCAAGTTATCTTTTACCTTGAATCATGTTAAAGTGCAGCCAACACATAAAATACTAGTCTATGCTAAAATAATCCTAAAAACATCTTTTTATTAGCATAGATGCAAAATACACAAGTTGTGGATAATAACCAATGCTTCAAATTCTTGCAATCCGTCGGGTATATGTCCACTAACATTACGCGGGAGAGAGACTTTGTTCATCTATGGTTTGGTCTGAACATTGAAGATCCAAAACTCAAACCATAGACACACAAACCTACTCTCAGATCATGAATGGTGCTGGCAATAGCTTAGCTTTGAGTCTTGCTTGGGCGCTGATGACAAACATGATGCAACTTACCTCATATGAGACAACCTATGCCTGCAACCATCATTGCCCAAGACATCAAGACAAGAAGTGGGAAGTTATCCTCTTTTCTAATCAAGAGCTAGCTTGGGAGACAAGATGGCACCACTACAACAATAGCAAGATCTACAAGTCAACACATGAACATGTTGTTGGGAGTCCATCTACATCACAAGCCAGCCTGGGAGAGAATTCCGTTGTCTAGATGTGTTTCACAATCAAAGGGAGGAAGGAGAAAACCAGCTTCAAGACATATTGATCTCCTACTCACCACTTTGATCAGTACAAACCACTAGATGTTGTCCCAGTCGAGAAGAAGAATATGATCCATCACTCATTCTTGGAAGATCGTTCTTGAACACCATCAATGTTATCATCTTTGTCGAACCTGGAGAAGTCAACTTTTGGATCTTTCGCTGCATCTTCAACATCTACATTACTTATGAGCAGCCAAAGAGAAGCAAGAGAAGACGTCGAAGGGAGAACCAACTTCCAAGAATTGAGGAGGGCAACATGAAGGATGAAGTCTCTGCACCACAAGAGTTAGAAGATGGAGAGATAGCTAGCTGTATGAATCCTTGCAGTCCATCTCTCAGCCAACTCACATAGCTCATATAGTGGTTTGCTCTCTTACAGCCCACCTCTCTATCTCACAAATTTTTTGGTTCTTGTACTTTAGCTGGCTGTAAGCTTACAACCCACATCTCTTCTCTTACTTCTTTTTTCTCTTTCACATCAGCATATAGTCTTCTTGCAGCCTCTTATAATACTTGCTCTAATATATATAATTTGCACAGGTGGCTAATCCCATTTTCAATGTGCGTTTGGCGCAGAAAAAAGATCGACGCGTCGCGGCGGCGATGCTGACGCGAAAGCAAGAGCCGAAGCACAGACTCGGAAAACAAGTAGCAACTGCTAATCTGGTATGCAGGCAACCGATACATGGCCGGAGAGACGGCAGTTCTAGTACTCTGGGAAAACAAGTTCGCTCCGCACGCAACTGCTAATCCGCTACGGTGGTACAGTACACTTTGGCGTTCCATTCGCGCCATTGCATCGTGCGCTCCTCTCCGTTGCCGTGCAGTACTCACCGACCCGGCACGCTGTCGCTGCCCCGGCGTTGGCCACAGTGACAGCACCAGACCAAAGCCACTGCACTGCCCCGTTCTTCCCTCTCCGCACTCCGGGCGCGCAGTGCGCTCTCTAAGCCATGGCCATGGGGGTGATGTGCTCCCTATGCCTGCTTGTGCGCTTCCTGATCGGTGCGGCCGCGGCACGCTCGGAGTCGCGGGCACTTCAGAAGCTCGGCACCGGCGGCGGCGCCGAAAACGGTGAGGCGGCCTCCTCCTCCTCCCCCCAGTTCCCTCGTGGCTTGCATCTGCGTTTTCTACCGCCAAAAACGGTGAGGCGGCCTCATTCCATTTCGAAGATTGTTCGAGTTTGCTCTTTGGAATAGTATATTTTGGTACCCATGCCATTCTAAATTATTATTATTATTATTATTATTATTCTGCAACAGGACGTATAACTTATACAATTATGGGAATAATTTGAAATTAGTCTTGTGTTTAATTTAGCTTAGAACATTTGAATGCATATTTTAAACTTATATATATGGGAAGTGATGGTTTGGATATTTATTCAATCACTACGTCATTTGTTTTAATTTCTTGGACTCGAACTCCTGAGACCGGACTTTCATCAATGTTTGGAAGCGCGATACACGAAATTATATGTGTATGAGAGACTTATCTGTACCTAGTCGCGCTGGGTCAAGACGACTGTGTGGGCGTCCTGGCCGACGAGGGCAGAGGTGACGACATAGGCGGACCTGGCCAATAGTCTTGTGGGCACTCCGTGCAGTCTCGAGTTGATTCTCTCTGATTTTCTCATTTTGATTCTCTTTGATTTCCTTCAGGCTGGGCACTTTTTGACCGAGAACCGAAAACCGAACTGAAATTTTTGTTTGGGTTTTTGGTTTCGGCTTCGGTTCTTGCTTTCTGCAACTTTGGTTTTCGGCTTTAGTTTCGGTTTTAGGAGCACAAGAAACTGAGAACCGTATAAACTGAACATATACCATGGAGACAACTCAAACAAGACAGTACGTCAACGTGTCCACGTGACTTCTTCAATCTAGCCCACATCGGTCCACATGCCTCCACAGGACACAACGCATATGTGGTAGCGTGGTAGCAGCTAATATAAAAATAAAATATCAAAACCATAGGAATAAAGGAATTTTTAACGGAAATAAGAATTAATTAATAAGAGGAAAAAAGAGAATGAATCACCTTTTGGTTTGGCTGGCCGGCTATAGCTACACGGAAAATCTTTAAAAATAAAAAAATAGAACCGCACACTATCCTGCCAAGGGGTCACGGCCTTATCTTCTCAGGTCCTCAGTCCTCACCGCTTATCTCTCTATAGTCTCTATCCATCTTATCCGCATCACAAATCCATCCTCTTCTTCGCTAGTCATGCGACAGCCGCTCCCTAGCGCCAACGTAGCTCGCCTGCGCCGCTCACCCATCTGGCCATCGCTCCCTCGCGCTCCTTCGGTTGGCGTGAGCCCTGCTCATCCTCTCCTCTCTTCCCAGCTCCTCTCATCCATTTGGGGATGCGATCCCTGCTCCTTCTCTCATCCATCTGCAAGTGCGATCTCTGCTCCTCTCTTCCACTGGTGGACGGAGCGGGCCTCATCAAGCCACACGGAGGCAGAGAGGCGATGGCGCGAGCGCCGTTGCCGGTGAGCGCAAATGCAGTGGTGCAGGGTGGCTGGCGGTGCGGCAACCTGGAGGAGCGACCCCGTTCATTGATTTTGTGGATTTGGTTTTTTCTTTGATCTATTCCTGTATGGATAGAGAAGAAAACATTTTTTGGCGATTGCTCTGTAGGTCAGCAGAAAAATCAACAAAATTATTGATTTGATTTTGTAAGTTGCTGTCCTTTTATAGTCAGTCTAGTTTGAGTTTGGATTTTGATCCATGTGGTGGTTTTAATTCGGTCTCGGTTTGGTCTCTTCACATGATTTCTGATTTAGAAATTCCTCCCAGGCCGTGTCGGTCTCCAACTCGTGCTCGTGTCGATTTCTAACGCAACATCACAGGAGGCCAGACGAAAATCATGCCGGACCAAAAATTTGGCTGAAATTTTGCCTCTTCATTATTAGGTATAGATATATATATAATATATATATAATATAATATAATATAATATATATATACATAGAATAGATATAGATATAGATTATTATTAGGTATAGGTATAGATATAGATATAGATACAGATACAGATATATATAATAATACTAGGACAAATGCCCGTGCATTGCAACGGGAGAAGAAAGAGACTCTAAAATCTTTTAGGTTAAGTTTAATCACTAATCCTATTAGTGGTGTATGCTGGCCTAGCCCAACAAAAATGCTCAATTCCTACGTTTCCCATGGGCCTGGCTGGGAGAAGCATCTTGCATCACAGGGGCATGGCTCAGCCACTGGTGCAGGCAACAAAACAGTCCCTATATATATACACGTACCCGTCTGTGCCCATTTCTTTGGCGGCACCGACATGGCCTCCTCGAGCTTGGCGGCAGCGTCCATGGCACCGACATGGCCCTCTCGAGTTCGGCGGCAGCGTCCATGGCAGCGCTCACGGTCGCCGTGGTATCTTTATTTGTGTCGACACACACTTTTTTTCTTTATCCTTTTATAAAAAAATAAATTGTTTGTTGTAATTTGTGTTAACACATCTTGAAATTTAATGTTCATTGCTACAAGCAGTAAGGGTAACTTGTTTGATACCAGCTTGTTTAATCGACCATATGATACCTTCTCTCAAAACACATGGCCTTGTTTCTCCCATGAAATTTGTGTGTTTGCTTTTCCTAAAACACACGTTCTCTCTGAAATTCTGAAAAAAATCATGTATTTTACATATGCAGCCATGTGTTAGCTTCTCTTGAAACACATGGTTTTTTTTTGTTAAATTAAATTTGCGTGTTTTGCATGCAGCCATGCTATGTTTGTATAGTAGACAGACTAAAAAAATGGAGAAAAGTGAATAAAAGCAAGACTAATAATACAACCTTTAGCTGGCTGTATGAATCCTTGCCGTCCATCTCTCAACCAACTCACATAGCTCACATAGTGGTTTGCTCTCTTACAGCCCACCTCTCTATCTCACAAATTTTTTGGTTCTTGATCTCACAATTTTTCGGTTCTTGTACTTTACCTGGCTGTAAGCTTACAACCCACCTCTCTTCTCTTACTTCTTTTTTCTCTTTCACATCAGCATACAGTCTTCTTGCAGCCTCTTATAATACTTGCTCTAATATATATAGTTTGCACAGGTGGCTAATCCCATTTTTACTGTGCGTTTGAAGCAGAAAAAAGATCGACGCGTCGCGGCGGCGATGCTGACGCGAAAGCAAGAGCCGAAGCACAGACTCAGAAAACAAGTAGCAACTGCTAATCTGGTATGCAGGCAACCGATACATGGCCGGAGAGACGGCGGTTCTAGTACTCTGGGAAAACAAGTTCGCTCCACAGGCAACTGCTAATCCGCTACGGTGGTACAGTACACTTTGGCGTTCCATTCGCGCCATTGCATCATGCGCTCCTCTCCGTCGCCGTGCAGTACTCACCGACCCGGCACGCTGTCGCTGCCCCGGCGTTGGCCACAGTGACAGCACCAGACCAAAGCCACTGCTTTGCCCCGTTCTTCCCTCTCCGCACTCCGGGCGCGCAGTGCGCTCTCTAAGCCATGGCCATGGGGGTGATGTGCTGCCATTGATCGCAACTCAATAGAAAATTAAGTATAGAGTATCCATGATATTATTGATCTATAGTACAATATTTTGCCTGATTGAATAGTATATTATTGTCTAATGAATTACAATAAGAGAGTTGCTAGTGTTACTGGGCCTAAAAATGTCATTGCTCACATCCTAGCTATGCCATTGATGGTAGCTCACTAACAAATTTAGTGGAGTATTAGGAATGAATGTGGCAAAAGCCAAAGAATCGGAAACTTACGTTGTGGTGGTAGTGGTTTGTATATTAGCAATAGCTTCCCATTCTAGCGGCTAAATGATGTCTCCTCCTTATGTGGCTCCGTCATTTCAATAGCTTCTGTGTGCTAGGTTGACAATAGAGAAGAATATTTTCTTGTCAGAACTGAACATGGCAAAGGAATGAAATCTACAAAAACATAAGAATTCCCTAGGGTCAGAAAATTCTATCCAACTGAAACATGTAAAAATGTCTAACTAGAAAAGGATAATAATTTGCTTAATTTAAACAAGATTCACCTTAGTTAGTAATAGTACCTTTGTCTATCTAAACTGGTAAATGTGCTTAACTTAAAAAGTAAAATATCAAACTAGAGAAAGTAGTAATTTACTTAATTAGTAATAGTAGTTTTGCCTAACTTATAAAGACAAAGTGCTTAATTACAGAAAAAAACAATTAGAGGATCAACTATACTGCATATATTTTAAAATTTAAACTGCTTAGTAGGTATGTACACATACAGTGGTACAATCAGGAAGTAGATTAATAAAAAGAAAGAAGAATAGAAATCCCCTACTCCTATCAAAAAAAGAACTCCAGAATATAGGGAGCTGAGGCTGCAAAAAAAACAAATACTTATCATCCATGATGGTCAGCTAGAATAGCCAGAATCTAAATTGCCTCCAGCAAAAGGGACCCAACATAATTGTTCGTGTTGTCAGCATTGAATTAAGCAATGGCTTGCCTTCACATGTTAAAGTTGTCGTCCATGGTGACCCTGCGAGTGGTAAATAGCCAAGAACCAAGCAGAGATAGTAGAGGACATAGGTCACATCAGCACAAAAGAAACAAACCAAGGGGGAAAAACAAGCCAAAATATAGTTTAATCAACATTGTGATGAAACTACTTTGATAGTTTAACAACTAAATAATAGGAAAGGCATCACAAATAAATGATCGATTTGATATCCAACGCAGTGCATATGTACCTTCACAGATTCAAGAAATATAGTCATCCCCTTTGGAAAAAATGTGCAAGCTAATTCCTACAATTAGAATACTAGTTTGAGGTCTTTGTTGTTTCTCTATGACATATTGAAAATTAGATGTTATGTAACATTGCTTAATAAAGTACACTAATTTGCCTTTCTAGGACCATATTATTGCCTAACTAAGAACACATAACCGGGTAAGACATATGGAAATCGGCTACATGTAAACACGGCTATGCTTTACGCCATTGACTTACACTGGGTAAGACATGAATTTACACAGCTTGTTCAGGCACCAAGTAAGCAACCACCTTCATGTCAATTGTAAAAAAATCCACCATACCGGGTGGAAGCAGATTATAAGTGCTGTACCTTGAAGAAGAGGCAGTTGGAGTAGCTCCTGAGCTCAAGCAGCTTGTTTAGCACATTCCCCTTGCTCTGCTTTGACTCGACTTTGTTGTCCTTCATGTGCAGTAGCAGCAACAACAGGTCCTGTACGCATGCATCAATCGAATCACCCACCACAGGAAACAATTCAGCACTGCAAGGGAAAAATATGGAGCACTGATCTGTACATGATGTGGTGGGAGCAGGTGATGAGTATCTTCTCCCTATTCTGGGACGGCGCCACCACGACACTGTCGCTCGCGGAGGCGGGCTCAGCATCGGGGGCTAGTCCGTGAAGCCGAAGGGTGTGCGCTCCGGTGCGGAGTCGTCGGGCTTCTCTGCGCCGACATGGATGGGGCGGGGCGGGCTCAGCGCAGCGAGAGTGAGGCAGCGCGTCGCCGTGCGGCCATGAGCGGTGCTGGGAGGCAAAGGCGGCACGACCGGGGTGAGGTGGTGTGACACAACCATCACCAGGGTGAGGTGCGCCGACCATGAGCGATGCAGATAGAAAAATCCGATGAAAAACGTCATTAAAACCGAGCATGACACACCCTGAGGAAAAATCAGCAAATCTCTAGTTGGATTGCTCACCTTCGTGTCCTCTCATACGTCTTCTCGCCTGGGATTGGAATGAATCCGTAGGAGCGTGCTTTGAATCGCTTGGAGAGAAGACCTAGAGAGAGTGTAACACCCCGGATTCTACAAACACCTCGGGATGCCACTAAACATTACCGACCTTGGCCACACACAGCCCAATAAAAAAAATTGGCAGCACCTCCTTTGTATTTAAAAGAAACATAGACACAATATATAAATATAAATTGAAGAACTAAAGTGGCATTAACGAATGTTCTAACACAAATATGAGATATTCCAACGAGAAAGTTAACCACCACACTTTAAACATTCATTCTCGAGCCAAATGAACATAAGCAAATTATTATTTAATTAAACATGATGTCTCTAAAAGGAGTGTGTGGCGCTAATCCCCGTCCCTTCCAAGCAGCATCCTTCCAAGCAAACATCATGTACCTGGATTGAGTAAAGCAAGAGTGAGATGAAACATCTCAGCAAGCAAACTTGTTTTTCAATAGCTATTTTAACATAAGTTGAATTAAACACCAATTTAACATGAAGTCCCTCTTATCCAAGAAATAGGATATAATATCAATATACAGAGTGTGACTTCTAATCTTGAACATAGTCAAAGAATAAAGCTTCATAATAACATAGGACATATCACTTCGGTATACTTCATCAATGCATATGAATGCAATGCAAAAATATCTCCTGCCTGCACACCCAACAAGGTGTGGAGCTGCATCCCAAGATATTGTACTGGTACGGTCGTGACCATAGGTCAACGACATAACTTCCAATGCAAATGAGTGATGCAATGCACTTGGCATACTGCAACAAAATTAACATACACCCCCAATGATATTTCAACTTCATCTTCTAGGTAAGCGCTAGCCACATATAGCAATATGAAAAAATAGCATTCCATGAATAATTAAATAAATAAGACCACAATTGAATAAGGTTGAATAAACCAAGATCATAAGTTCTGGTTATTAGTGGTATGACATTCTTCTAGACATTAAACTGTAGATGATGAAAATAACAAGCCAAAACAGGCAGCAAACCACCGCTACATTCACTTGCATCTTTACCGAAGAAAATCTAGAGCTCTATCGAACGTTTCGAAGTGTTACCACCTGTCACAAGAAATATTCAGTACAAACACATTCACACAAGAAAAGCACAACAACAAAAACACACTAGAGCGCCCCAAACCTGTCATTCAAACATCTACCGTTTAGGCTACCGACATGACAGCAGCGCTAACTCTTCTCTTTTTTGTAGGCGTTAAACCATACATCCAAAAAATCCCATAAATTAGGAAATTATGTAAAACTCCATTATCTACAACTTTCATATTATAAGGTTTTGCATCCGAGGTCTCTAAAATTACATAATTAACCATTGAACTTAATTGAAGTTTTCTGACATCCTAAATAGACAGGAAACTTCAAAAATCCATAACTGGAGATATACTAATTCAAAAAAATATAAACTTTATCAATCTGGAAAGCTTAACAAAATACCTACTATTCTTATTCATATCAAAAGATCTAATTGTTTAATGAAGACTGCCAAAAACTGCTTAGATCTAAAACTGTCCAGATTTCCATCACTGAAAAATAGTCAATTTGTAACAGCAATATCTCCCAAAATAAAAGTGCTATGATAGTGTTCTTAGGGTCCAGAGAAAGATCTTGAAGTCCTCTACAACTTCTTCCACAGACACAAAATTTATTAAGCCCTCTAAAAAACCCGAAACTGATGATGAACAGAAACTGCTCCATCTGCCCGAAATTTCACAACATGGACGAAATTGATTTTGAGGCTTACTCCACCAAACCCTTCCAGATAAATGCTTTAATCCGCAAAACTTGAACAAAAGAAGTGGATTAATATTGGGCTTCTCACCTAGGAAAAAACAGCGAGGGCGACGCCAAAACTCCCGGCGACTACTCCTTTCTCCCGTTCTCTTCACCTTCCCGTAGTCTCCAACTCACAACGATCCTCGTCCGCTACTGAAGGTCTTGCCGTTCCGATCAGTTCTCGCGGGAGATGGGACAGGCACCACGTACGACGGCGCGGCGGCAAAACCCTAGAGCCTCTCTTCCTTTTCCCCTTTCTTCATACGGTCTAACAGAGGAGGGATAGGGGAAAAAGAACGCACGGCAGGAGCCAGGAAGGAGTCTGACTTCGATAAAATAAAAAAAGGGTCGCGGTACTGTAGCTGCGCTACAGTACTTTCGTTTTTTATTTTTTAATTTGTTTTTTTGTACGTCACAGTCTACCCCCTAAAAAAATTCGTCCTCGAATTTTGTCACCTAAAAAAACAACATGGTCGTAAACTATAAATAACTGCATTGATTGAACTCACCGGTGTCAAGTAGTTCAGGATACTCCTTCTGCATCTGCTCTTCAAGCTCCCAAGTCGCTTCGCGTTCAGGTTGATTCGTCCATAGAACTCTCACGTATTTTATAATCCTTCTCCTCAGTACACGTTCCGACGTTTCTAAGATACGTACTGGGCGACACTTTACAGTCAAGTCCTAGTGCACACGAATTGTCTCTAAGTCGATCTTATGCTCGGGGTCTCGTAAATACTTCCTCAACATGGAAGACATTATGAACTCCCTTCATAGACCCAGGCAACTGCAAGTGGTAAGCCAAGCTACCAACTCGGGCTATTATATCAAAAGGTCCAATGTACCTCGGGCTCAGCTTTCCACTAGTACCAAACCGCACAACGCCCTTAGTAGGCGATACTCGGAGAAGAACCTAATCACCCACTGCAATCTCAAGGTCTCGCCTTCTAACATCTGCATAGCTCTTCTGGCGGCTCTGAGCAGCCAACATATTCTGGCGTATCTCTTGCACCTTCTCAGCTGTTTGTTGAATCCATTCAGGACCGACTAAAGACCTCTCTCCCAATGTTTCCCAACAGAGCGGTGAGATACATCTTCTACCATACAAAGCCTCATACGGTGCCATCTTTATACTAGCTTGGTAGCTGTTGTTATAAGCAAACTCAGCCAAAGCTAGATGATCCTCCCAACTGCCCTTCCAAGAAAGGACACAAGCACGCAACATGTCCTCCAAAGTCTGGATAGTGCGCTCAGACTGGCCATCAGTCTGAGGGTGAAAAGCAACACTCATATCAAGCCTAGTCCCCAAAGCTCTATGCAAGCTCCTCCAAAAATTAGAAACAAATTTAGAGTCTCGATATGAAACGATGGACTTCAGAACACCATGCAACCTCACAATCTCCCTAATATACAAGGGAACCAAGTCTGCAGCAGAACTAGTGGTCTTCATTGGAATGAAGTGTGCTGGTTTAGTGAGTCGATCAACCACCACCCATATAGCATCCGTACCTCGAGGTGAACGAGGTAAACCAACCACAAAATCCATAGTGATATATTCCCACTTCCGTTCTGGAATATCTAGGGGCTTCAATAATCCTGCAGGCCTCTTATGCTCAGCCTTCACCTGCTGGCACACACCACAAGCTGCTACATACTTGGCAATATCAGCCTTCATCCTCTTCCACCAAAAGCTATGCTTGAGATCTCTATACATCTTGGTCTCACCAGGGTGAACTGTGTATGGAGTACGATGAGCTTCTCTTAAGATATCCATTTTCACATCTGACTTCTGCGGCACACAAAGATGTCCCCTAAAACGAACCACATCATTCTCATCAATACTAAACTCACGAGGCTTGCCATCACCAACCCTCTTGCGAACCTCCTGAATTAAACGATCATGCTGTTGTGCCTCGTGCACCCTCTCAAGAAGGGATGACTGAATAAGCAACTAGGTCTCTTCTCTGGCAGTTCCTGCGTAGCATAGGGAGACACCCATACGATCCAAATCTACAATCAAGGGCATTGCTACCTTAGGAACCCCAGTTCTACTAAGAGCATCTGCCACCACGTTCGCTTTCCCTGGATGGTACTGAATGGTGAGATCATAATCCTTTATCAGCTCAAGCCATCTTCGCTGTCTCAAATTCAACTCCCTTTGGGTGAAAATATATTTAAGACTCTTGTGATCAGTATAAATATCACATGACTCACCATATAGATAATGCCTCCAAAACTTCAGGGCAAACACCACAGCAGCCAATTCTAGGTCATGGGTAGGATAATTTTGCTCATGCTTCTTCAACTGCCTAGATCCATAAGCAATCACTTTACCATCTTGCATCAATACACAACCAAGACCAACACGAGATGCATCTGTATACACCGTGAAGCGCTTGCCACTCTCGGGTAAGGCCAAGATAGGAGCATTCACCAACTTATCCTTCAAGGTCTGGAAACTGATCTCACAGTCATTGTTCCATACAAAAGAAACACCCTTCTCAGTGAGTCTTGTCATTGGCTTTGCAATACTAGAGAAATTCTACATGAAACACCGATAATAGCCAGCAAGACCTAGAAAACTGCAAATCTCTGTAACTGTAGTAGGTCTCTGCCAATTAACAACACTAGCAATATTCTTAGGATCAACTAAAATGCCATGCTGATTAATAACATGACCGAGGAATGCCACTTCAGAGAACCAAAAAGCACACTTCTTCAATTTCGCATAAAACTGATTCTTTCAAAGAGCATCCAAGACAAGACTAAGGTGTCGTTCATGTTCTTCCTCAGACTTAGAGTAAATCAATATGTCATCAAGGAAAACGATGACAAAACTATTCAAGTACTCATGCAACATACTGTTCATATCTTCCATAAACACAGCAGGGGCATTTGTTAGTCCAAAAGACATAACTATGTATTCATAATGCCCATACCTTGTGCTAAAAGCCGTCTTCTCTATATCTTCTTCTCGTATTCTCAACTGATGATAGCCAGAATTTAAATCAATCTTAGAGAATACCTTGGCACCTCTCAATTGCTCAAAGAGCACATCAATACGAGGTAAAGGATATTTATTCTTGATGGTCACCCGATTAAGGTCCCGATAATCCACACATAACCTCTTGGTACCATCTTTCTTCTCCACAAATCCCTACAGGAAAAGCCCAAGGCGACTTGCTAGGTCTGATAAATCCTTTAGCAAGAAGATCATCCAACTGCCGCTTCAACTCAACCTGCTCTTTTGGGGCCATCCGATATGGAGTCTTATGAATAGGCTGTGTACCCGGAACCAATTTGATCTCAAAAACCGCATCACGCTCTGGCGGAATACTTGGAAGCTCAGTAGGAAACACATCAGGGTAATGACACACCACTCGTATGTCCTCCACCCGCAAGGCAACCTCACTGCCCTCCACCATAGAGAAGAGAATTCCAGATTTCCTAGTCCAACGGTCTGGGAACAATAGACATAGAAGAGCAAGCGAGTACTTCATAGCACTTCCTACAAAGATCACCCCTCTACCTGAAGGTGCCTGCAAAGATACCGTCTTCCAGAAACAAGAGATAACAGCTCGATATTGAGAAAGCCAATCCATGCCCAAAAGACACAAGGGGGATCACCACGAGATTAGCAACAAACCCTTCATCGGCAAGAATGATAGAGCAACCCGGACAAATTGAATGACTAGATATAACACCTTTAGCAGAACTAACCATAATGGACTGACCAATCTTCTGCACAGAAAGGCCAGCACGAGCCACAAAACTCTCCGAGACAAATGAGAAACTAGCGCCAGAGTCAAAAAGAGTGTATGCATCAAATGAATCAACTAAGATAGTACCTGTAACAACATCTGGATTGTTGCCATCGGCAGTGGGCAACGCATAAACTCCAGGAACACCCGCAGAGGAAGAAACACCTCGCGAAAAGCCAGTAGGAGTAGAAGTCCAGGGTAGTGGATACACTGGAGGAGCAGTAGGCTGGGGTAGTCAGAATGTCCCTGCCTAAGGTGTCGAAGGAGCAGCCAGTGTAGAACTAGGAGCTGGCAAGTACTGAGGGTAGGTCGGGGCAACCAAGTACTGCTAAGTAAGCGCCACAGAAACATGTTGCTGCGTAGATGTCAACATGTTAGCAGTACCACTGGAAGCCGAAGAAGACATTGGTTCCCAACGAAGCTTTGCATTTGGATTCCTCCTACATACCACATCCTTGTGGTTCTGGCCACAAATAGAACATCTCCCACTCCACTGGCACTCTGCACGTCGGTGCGCATCACCACAACAGAAACACACTAGCCCCATACCTGGTTTAGGAACAGCCCGATACTGAGGCGTACCTCCTCCGGAGGCACTGGAGTGAGAGGACTTGCCACGATATGGATGGTGACGCTGAAACTTTCCCTTTTTGTGAGCTGGACCACTAGACTGACCCTTCTTGTCATCCTGAGAGCGAGATTGATCAGCACTAGAAGATTTCTAAATTTCATTAGTGTATTGTTGCTACATCTCCACACCTAAAGCCTGCTCCATAGTGGTGCGAAAATCCACCAATGGAAAAGCCCCCAAAGTGTGCCTAATCGAAGGCTTCAAACCCTGACGAAAATCACTTGCCTTCTCCACCTCATTACGGGCCACATGTGGAACAAAGCGAACAATCTTGTTGAAACCCACTTCATACTCTGGCACTGTCTTCTTATCCTGCCTATAGGTTTGTAGGTTTATCTTCATCTTCTCCAGAAAAGTGGCTGGGTAAAACCTCCTCTCGAACTGTCTCACAAAGACATGCCAAGTCAAAGAACCAGGTGCAGACGAATGAGATGTCTGCACACCTCTCCACCATATCTGAGCCTCACCCTTCAGCAATTGAGTCCCATACCGTATACGATCACCATAAGCCACCTCAAAGACATCCATCTTATCCTCCACATAAGTCAGCCAATCAGCTGCCTCCACTGGAGAGCCACTGCCATCAAAGGAATCCAACTTCATACCAATCCATTGCACCAGAGAAACACCACTAACTGGAAGTGCAGTTTGAGGAGCACCAGCAGGAACAGCATCCGTAGCTAGAACGGTGCGAGTAGCAGCACCAGCGGTAGCAGCGCCAGCAGCAGCAGCAGCTTGCCTCAAAGTGTTTAACTCTTGCTGCATCGCCTGCATTGCGGCTGCCATCGCTGCTAAATCAGAAGGTGGATTATTATCCGTAGAACGATTAGTCGCTGGTCGACCCTGTCGTCCTTTTGGCGGCATAGCTGCAGCCACCAAGGTAAACAAACAATAACCCCATTAAAAGAAGCAAAACCAAGCCAACGCAAATTTCAATGGAAACAAAATATATCTAACAGATCAACATGACAATCAAGAATAAATAAAACAACAATTACCCATCCTAAAAGTGCAAGTGTGTCAAATTAATCCTATTTTTCCGAGAATCTAAAACCTGCTTTGGTACCAACTGTAACACCCTGGATTCTACAAACACCTCGGGATGCCACTAAACATTACCGACCTTGGCCACACACAGCCCAATAAAAAAATGGCAGCACCTCCTTTGTATTTAAAAGAAACATAGACACATTATATAAATATAAATTGAAGAACTAAAGTGGCATTAACGAATGTTCTAACACAAATATGAGATATTCCAACGAGAAAGTTAACCACCACACTTTAAACATTCATTCTCGAGCCAAATGAACATAAGCAAATTATTATTTAATTAAATATGATGTCTGAGTGACGTGCAGCTAATCCCCTTTCCTTCCAAGCATGCATCATGTACCTGGATTGAGTAAAGCAAGAGTGAGATGAAACATCTCAGCAAGCAAACTTGTTTTGACTAGCTATTTTAACATAAGTTGAATTTAACACCAATTTAACATGAAGTCGCTCTTATCCAAGAAATAGGATATAATATCAATATACAGAGTGTGACTTCTAATCTTGAACATAGTCAAAGAATAAAGCTTCATAATAACATAGACATATCACTTCGGTATACTTCATCAATGCATATGAATGCAATGCAAAAATGTCTCCTGCCTGCACACCCAACAAGGTGTGGAGCTGCATCTCATGATGCTATACTGGTACGGTCGTGATCATAGGTCAACGACATTACTTCTAATGCAAATGAGTGATGCAATGCACTTGGCATACTGCAATAAAATTAACATACACCCCCAATGATATTTCAACTTCATCTTCCAGGTTAGCGCTAGCCACATATAGCAATATGACATTCTTCTAGACATTAAACTGTAGATGATGAAAATAACAAGCCAAAACGGCAGCAAACCACCGCTACATTCACTTGCCTCTTTACCGAAGAAAATCTAGAGCTCTAGCGACGTTCCGAAGTGTTACCACCTGTCACAAGCAATATTCAGTACAAACACATTTACACAAGAAAAGGACAACAACAAAAACACTCTAGAGCGCCCCAAACCTGTCATTCAAACATCTACCGTTTAGGCTACCGACAAGACAACAGCGCTAACTCTTCTCTTTTTTGTACGCGTTAAACCATACATCCAAAAAATCCCATAAATTAGGAAATTATGTAAAACTCCATTATCTACAACTTTCATATTATAAGGTTTTGCATCCGAGGTCTCTAAAATTACGTAATTAACCATTAAACTTAATTGAATTTTTCTGACATCCTAAATAGACAGGAAACTTCAAAAATCCATAACTGGAGATATACTAATTCCAAAAATATATAAACTTTATCAATCTGGAAAGCTTAACAAAATACCTACTATTCTTATTCATATCAAAAGATCTAATTGTTTAATTAAGACTGCCAAAAACTGCTTAGATCTAAAACTGTCCAGATTTCCGTCACTGAAAAACAGTCAATTTGTAACAGCAATATCTCCCAAAATAAAAGTGCTATGATAGTGTTCTTGGCGTCCAGAGAAAGATCTTGAAGTCCTCTACAACTTCTTCCACAGACACAAAATTTATTAAGGCCTCTAAAAAACCCGAAACTGATGATGAACAGAAACTGCTCCATCTGCCCGAAATTTCACAACATGGACGAAATTGATTTTGAGGCTTACTCCACCAAACCCTTCCAGATAAATGCTTTAATCCGCAAAACTTGAACAAAAGAAGTGGATTAGTATTGGGCTTCTCACCTAGGAAAGAAATAGCGAGGGCGACGCCAAAACTCCCGGCGACTACTCCTTTCTCCCGTTCTCTTCACCTTCCCGTAGTCTCCAACTCACAACGATCCTCGCCGCTACGAAGGTCTTGCCGTTCCGATCAGTTCTCGCGGGAGATGGGAGAGGCACCACGTACAACGGCGCGGCGGCAAAACCCTAGAGCCTCTCTTCCTTTTCCCCTTTCTTCATACGGTCTAACAGAGGAGGGACAGGGGAAAAAGAACGCACGGCAGGAGCCAGGAAGGAGTCTGACTTCGATAAAATAAAAAAAGGGTGACGGTACTGTAGCTGTGCTACAGTACTTCGTTTTTTTATTTTTTTTATTTGTTTTTGTTTGGACGTCAGAGAGAGATGGGGATTGGGGAGGAGGAGAAATGACGAGGCGTATCCTTTCCTCTTATAAGTGGGCCCTTTCATAGTTCACAGGTGTTAGGACGCCGGCTCTACGGTTCGGTTCCAATGTGTCAGTATGCGTGCAGAGTGACAAACACACGCCCAACCAACCGAAAGTCTTTACCATAACGTAATACTAATTTTAAAACATTTGTACGACATGCATATTAGATATAATGCCATAATATACTGTATTCATACGTAAGCACGGTTCTAGTATTCAGTAGTAATTAATTAAAATAAGAGATACATGTGATCTCAAGGTAGAAAAATGGAGAAACTAGAAAATTTGGCGAGAGACTAACATGCTCTACACTATGCCACAAAACGTTATCAGTGACGCGTGTTGAGGGCCATCAGTGACGCATAAAATACGCGTCACTAATTTTGCGTCTGTGATAAGGGCAAATCAGTGACGCGTAAACACGCATCACTGATAGCAAAATTCTAGTGACGCATGTTTAAAACACGCGTCACTAATAACAACAACCCGCGTCACTGATAATGGAGTAAAAGTGACGTGTGTTTGCAACCTGCGTCACTGATAACGGGGTACAAGTGACGTGTATTTGAAACCCGCGTCACTGATAACGGAGTACAAGTGACGTGTGTTTGCAACCCGCGTCACTGATAACAGAGTACTAGTGACGTGTGTTTGCAACCCGCGTCACTGATAACGGAGTACAAGTGACGTGTGTTTGCAACCCGCGTCACTAATAAGGTAATATCAGCGACACGCACTAAGAACCCGCGTCACTGATAATTTGATATCATAAAAAAGTGACGCATCAACTCCATTAGTCGCTCATTTTTTCCATCAGAGCCACATACCAGATCCACAATGTTCACAACACACACATATATGAAAGCCATCAATATATTACATGTTCATAACAGAAGCTCCACAAATAGACTCAAGTTCAATATATTCACATTTATATCAAATTCATTAACGACTTGGTCACAACATGTTTACAACTTGTTCGAAATCCATCACAACATTGGACTTAACTTATTTAGTCACACTACATCACTAGACCCACACTGATAATAAACACACATCACTAGTGCTTAACTGGTAGGATAATGTAATTCTCCTTTCTTGTTGATGACTTGTGCCACTAAGAACATGGCCAGCTTTTCTCTAATCGTGCACACGTCAATGGGCGTCGTCAACACTTCAAATTCCTGGGTCAAAGATAGAGCTTTGATCAAAAATAAAATATGGTACATTTTATCCCGAAAAATTAAAACATGGTACCTTTGTCTCAAAGTTTGAAATCAATACAGAAATATTGCTTGTATACTACGAACTACAAATCTCCTATGCCTAAATAGAAGATCCCCACTAGCCTAATTCTTTGTAATTTTGTGGTGCCACCGTCAACAGCCACCATCCACACTATTAAATCACTGGTCTTTTTCCCATGGAAAGCTCAGAGGACGCGACGCTTCAACAAGTACGTATCGCTTCAGTCATATTCATTTTGCATCAATTAGTGCACCCCGTCTCAACTTCTCAAGGGCTCCCCACTACCCCTCGCACTAGCACTACTGCATGTGCATGCCCGGATTTTTTAATCCAGCAATCCAGCAGCCTTCACTCTATAAAATGAGATTATTTAACTCCTTTAGGCCTCCAAATAACTGCTGGCTCCCATATTATAATATTGAACACATACAAGAGAGAGAGAGGAAGAAACCTCGCCGGTCCAAAATCAGAGCAGCCAGGTTTGAAAGGCACCGAGCGGAGCGTATGCGGATGAAGACTACTGTAGTGCAGGTTGGGGAGCAGCCCAGCCGAGAGCAGGGAATATAATCAAGCTAACTGTTGTATTTTGGTGTCTCTCTCAATTATTAATTTCTTTACAAGCTGGGGTCGTGTCTAAAGTGTGCGCACCGGTTGCTCCTGCCATGTGCTGATTGTTCCCACAACAAAATGCTAAGAATTAAGAAGTCCTATGCTAATTTCCCTTTTCCTCCCGCAGGTGATACCGATGAAAGGAAATGACAACTGAAGTAATGTTGTCTTTCACACTTTTTTTATTCGCCAGTCCTACTTTCTTTTTAACTAAATGGTGATAAGTTTATGTAGTGGTCCTCTAAAAGGTGTATTGAGTAAAATAGTGGTCCTCAAAAATAGAACATGGTACAACACAATATATATAGAACACAGAACATGGTACAACACAATATATATAGAACACAGAGCATAGTACAACACATACCTCAGGGCATTGCAAGTTTGTCTTTCGCATGGCTAAACTCAAGTGGTGTGCAGCATAGAATCCAGACATTTTGTCAGAAGATTGTTGTTGGCACTGCGACAAATATTTGTCAGAAGGTTTTTATCAAAATATATGAATTTTATTTTTGAAACCACTTACCGTATATTTAGTAATGTTTGTTCAATGACATTGACATTTATGAAACAAAGTCAATAGTAGGTAGGCGAAGAACTCACTCGCCAATCAATAATTTTAACATGCTCAAATCATGGTTTCCAGATCTTTCTTGGTATACTTGCTGAAGGCCTTTTGCATATACTGCAGAACTTTGTCTCTATCAAACTTTATGCTGTCCAGTGACATCACTTGTGGATCAAGAAAGCCTACAGGAATGTCCTTAGCCTTCACTTCTACAACTAGTGATCTAGAAATAAGAAATAACATATAAAGAACATGAGTAGAGACTACTAAAAGGGATATGCCTAGAGATAGAAGTCGACACTGTGTACTAAGTTAATTGTCTTCCATTCCCGCAACTAGTAAAGTTTTGTTCTAATATATTTAAGGTTCTTATATGTATTAATATATACCTTTTTCTAAAATGGTAGAGTATTTACCACATGGTTATCTATAAATCTATGACAACAAGCAGTGACAACTAAAAAGAGGTTCTTTTGGCTTTATTTAGGGGGACCTAGCTAGGCCGACAACTCTACTCACTTTGACAAGTTGATCGAGCAATATAGACTGAAATAGGAAAAAAAACTGTCCATTTCGAACCATCTGACATGGTAGTACAGCCACGATAGCCAGCTACCAGACGTAGGAATGTACGTGGATTGATCTACAGACATACATATAGGCTGTTCCAAGCATCGAGCAGTTTTTATGCAACGAACCTGTACTTAAAATGGCAACCAGCTGCATCTTAAATTCTTAGTAATTGGTTGCAACTTTGGTGGTGAGTGAGAGTGCATTGTGGCAACCTGATAGTTGGCAACAGAACAGCTTTCAGTTTCAGGTTCAGAGTGACACTACTGCCACTCATTCTGGAATTTGGCATTTTCCTTTTTTTATTGGCAGCCAAGGTACTACAGTTAATATAGTACTAGCTACACCTCTATTCACTCCTTGTCAACCTTATATCTGATAAGAAAAAAAAGCTTAAATATAATACAGTTATTGAAAGGCAAGACTTTTTAGAACAGAAGCTACAGCTTAGAAGGGTGATACTGTACCTAGACTAGAAAACTCATGGCCACTTATATGTGCATTACTACTGCAGCACAGCAAGGCATTCAAGAAGCTTGATATACTAGAAAAAAAATGCTAAAGAACTTAATAATTTGAGAAATAGGATAATCTGTAACACCAATTGCTTGTACATGTAACTTTTCCATTCCTAATTTGCAACATAAGCCATAGTTTTTTTTGGTTGGTATTCTACCTTTCCAGATTCATTTATGATAAGTACCACTCTTAGAATTAGTAAGAACACGCTACTGCAACCAAGAGCACCACAAAATCCCCTCTACTCCTTGCATAGTTCTTACATAACAGTTCGAGCTACCAGCTAGAATGAAAAGCTACCAGAAGAAACTCAAAAGAGGACTGAACATTTGGTTAGCTTCTGATTTACAGGGAGGCACATGACAGAAACGAGATTGTGCTAATAATACATGTTTATCACACACAAGCACCATCAGATCCTATACAGGTCAACTCATATGATCCTATCAGAAACGAGATTATGCTAATAATACGTGTTTATCACACACAAGCACCATCAGATCCTACCAGACCAACTAAAACATGCAGGAACCCTAATGAATCCTAAATTAAAGAAACATCACTTAATCAGATGCTTGACGAAATGGATTGAGCAGCAAACAAACAAAGGACGCGGTCGGTGAGTGGGCGATAGGATGGGTAGTTTGTACTGTACCTCCGTGGAGCTCGTGTTGAATGTCCCGCGCCTGCTCTTCTGCTACTTCACGGCCTCGCCACGACGACGACCAAGAGCGAGGAAGCCTCCTCTGCGGGGTCCCAAATCTGTGGATCTCTAGCCCGGCCGGGGTCCCAACTCGTCCCGCCCTGACGAAGCCTCCTATGTCGCTTGCTGCAGAGTTGAGGGCAGGGGAGACGGCGCCGGTGCCGCACGCGATGGCTGCGGGACTCTGCGGGGGAGTAGGATGGCTGCGGCGACCGAGGAGGATGAGGTTGGAGATCCCCGCCGCTTGACCGAGGAGGAGGTCGGGGCGACAGGGGCAGAGGGGGCGGCGCACGGGAGAGTGGCGTTGTGGGGCTTAGGGTTTAGGCTTGGTGCGACGGACACGGCTTGGGGAATGGGGAGAGAGGGAATCGATGGTGCACTTGGGCCTGCAGGTTTCCGGCCCAATTGTCCTATGTCTTCACTCAAAAGAACACATGTCTTGCACTGGCTTGTCAAATTTCTTAGCTGAAAAAGAAAAGAAAAATGGAACACGTTGGTAAGTTCAGTGTACCAAACTATCATTTTTACAATTTACACATAATAAGGTGATAGTGGTTTAATTATGAGCTTTTTACCTATATGGCCTTAGAAATAATGGCTCTTCCTTGTATGACCTTTTTTTAATTTGAACTTACCTTTATGGTCCTGAAATGAACTTTTATTCCTTCTATGGCCTTCCGTCCATTTTTGCTACTTGACGGTGTTAAGTCAAGGGTAAAAAGACCGTTTTACCCCTAGCATAAATTTTTTTGCAGAGTTTTATTTTTGTTGTATATTTATATTAATATTAAACAAATAAATTTACACATGATGATATTTCACATAAAATAAATATTGTTAAGTATAAATTTATTCGTTTAATATTATTCTAAATATACAACAAACAAACAAAATTGTAATTTTTAATGCCAGGGGCAAAACGGTCTTTTTACCCTTGAATTAACACCGTCAAGTGACGAAAACGGACGGAAGGCCATAGAAAGAATGAAAGTTCGTTTCAGGGTCATAGAGGCAAGTTCGAAACAAAAAAGATCATACAAGAAGAGTCATCTTTTCCAACGCCATATAAGTAAAAAGCTCTTTAAATTATACCTTGCTTGTATTTTGCTGGGTTGATGTCCACACCGATGATCCTTGATGCACTAGCCAGTCTAGCACCTTCCATAGCCTGATAATGGACGATCAAACATACTACAGTGAACGGAGCTGTAGATGTCGTGGCCGGGGCCGGGGCTGCCGGAGCTTTCGAAGAGTTTGTTTTTTTCTTTATTTCCCGACGGCGGCGATGCGAATGGACTAGCAGCACGTATGAGCGAGTCTCTAGAAAAATATCTTGGTCAGATTATTTGTGACGCGGCTTAAGAAAATGAGTCACAAATATGTGGACATATCAGTGACGCGTCCATAAACATGCGTCACATTTCTTATCTGTGACGCGTGTTATGACCAAGAGTCACTGATATGTACAACTATCAGTGACGCGTCTTAGGAACATACGTCACAAGACTTACCTGTGACTCATATTCTTAACGCGCGTCACTAATAAGTCAATCTATCAGTGACGCGTGTCAACAACACGCGTCACAATTTTTATCAGTGACGCGTGTTCTGTACAAGAGTCACTGATACCCTTTTATTAGTGACGCGTCTTAGTTCCGGGGCATGACCAGTAGCTAATCAGTGACACGTCTCAAGAACCCGCGTCACTAATAGGTTATTTGTGACGCGTGTTGTTTTTAGGTCACAAATTGAGACGTCACTAATAAGCTTTTATGGCATAGTGCTAGTGTGAATGTTTTTAAGGATTCAGAGTGTGCAGAGAAATTTTAAATTCAGTGATTGGCCACCACTTATGTAGATATATGAAATGATGGCTAATAACTTAATTAAAACTGAAAAGGTACTTATAATAACACTAAATCCTTTTTAAAATTCATGGCTTTAGAGAGAACTATATATAAATATCTTTTTGGAACTTCCAGAGACTACATGTTATTTGTCTTATTGACAGAACCAGGTATACTACCGTGCTCAGTTTTAGTGGATACATCGTGGCCTAAGGCAGTGTTTGGTTGGGCTTTTGGCCCCAAAAGCCAAATGCCAAAATCCCAATCAAAGAGGTTGCTGCTGCAGGTGGCTTTTGTAGAAGCAGGTGTTTTTCCCTAGTACATTTTTGAAAGCCGCTTTGACCCTGCTTTTGGCTTTTTGGCTTTCAGCTTTTCAAAATATGTGAAATAAAAAATGTTTTCATAATTATGTTAAAAAATAAAACTAGAAGATATACTTTATACTTGTTTAACCAAATAGCTTTCAGTTTTTCCATAGCTCACAACCCACAACAGCTTTTCCACAGCTCACAGCCACAACAGCTTTTTCCTACAGCCACAGCTCAACCAAACAGGCTCTAAGTCTTTATATTTTTAAAAGCGACATGTTTTATATCATGAGATAACTTTATATATAAAAGCAAAAGGCTACTTACCGACTTAGCCATCATATGGTATATGTGGTACTTAGCCGGCACATGGTATATCGTGTGGGCTCTAGGGCTTCCTGTAACTAGTTTGCTGATGAACATAGGGAGGCTGGAAAAAATTGTTGAAATAAAAGGAGGTGAATAGGCAGAAGAATAAAACCAAAGGCTGTGTTATCTATTATGAAAGAGGGTTTATATGGGAAGCTCCCTATGCCTGCTTGTGCGCTTCCTGATCGGTGCGGCCGCGGCACGCTCGGAGTCGCGGGCACTTCAGAAGCTCAGCACCGGTGGCGGCGCCGAAAATGGTGAGGCGGCCTCCTCCCCCCAGTTCCCTCGTGGCTTGAATCTGCGTTTTCTACCGCCGAAAACGGTGAGGCGACCTCCTTCCATTTCGAAGATCGTTCGAGTTTGCTCTTTGGAATAGTATATTTTGGTACCCATGCCATTCTAAATTATTATTATTATTATTATTATTATTATTATTATTATTCTGCAACAGGACGTATAACTTATACAATTATGGGAATAATTTGAAATTAGTCTTGTGTTTAATTTAGTTTAGAACATTTGAATGCATATTTTAAACTTATATATATGGGAAGTGATGGTTTGGATATTTATTCAATCACTACATCATTTGTTTTAATTTCTTGGACTCGAACTCCTGAGACCGGACTTTCATCTGTGTTTGGAAGCGCGATACACGAAATTATATGTGTATGAGAGACATATCTATACCTAGTCGCGCTGAAGCAAGACGACTGTGTGGGCGTCCTGGCCGACGAGGGCAGAGGTGACGACATAGGCGGACCTGGCCAATAGTCTTGTGGGCACTCCGTGCAGTCTCGAGTTGATTCTCTCTGATTTTCTCATTTTGATTCTCTTTGATTTCCTTCAGGCTGGACACTTTTTGACCGAGAACCGAACTGAAATTTTGGTTTGGGTTTTCGGTTTCGGCTTCGGTTCTTGCTTTCTGCAACTTTGGTTTTCGGCTTTAGTTTCGATTTTAGGAGCACAAGAAACGGAGAACCGTATAAACTGAACATATACCATGGAGACAACTCAAACAAGACAGTACGTCAACGTGTCCACGTGACTTCTTCAATCTAGCCCACATCGGTCCACATGCCTCCACAGGACAGAACGCATATGTGGTAGCGTGGTAGCAGCTAATATAAAAATAAAAATATCAAAACCATAGGAATAAAGGAATTTTTAACGGAAATAAGAATTAATTAATAAGAGGAAAAAAAGAGAATGAATCACCTTTTGGTTTGGCTGGCCGGCCATAGCTACACGGAAAATCTTTAAAAATAAAAAATAGAACCGCACACTATCCTGCCAAGGGGCCACGGCCTTATCTTCTCAGGTCCTCAGTCCTCACCGCTGATCTCTCTCTAGTCTCTATCCATCTTATCCGCATCACAAATCCATCCTCTTCTTCGCTAGTCATGCGACAGCCGCTCCCTAGCGCCAACGTAGCTCGCCTGCGCCGCTCACCCATCTGGCCATGGCTCCCTCGCGCTCCTTCGGTTGGCGTGAGCCCTGCTCATCCTCTCCTCTCTTCCCAGCTCCTCTCATCCATTTGGGGATGCGATCCCTGCTACTCTCATCCATCTGCAAGTGCGATCTCTGCTCCTCTCTTCCACTAGTGGACGGAGCGGGCCTCGTCAAGCCACGCGGAGGCAGAGAGGCGATGGCGCGAGCGCCGTTGCCGGTGAGCGCAAATGCAGTGGTGCAGGGTGGCTGGCGTGCGGCAACCTGGAGGAGCGACCCCGTTCATTGATTTTGTGGATTTGGTTTTTTCTTTGATCTATTCCTGTATGGATAGAGAAGAAAACATTTTTTGGCGATCGCTCTGTAGGTCAGCAGAAAAATCAACGAAATTATTGATTTTATTTTGTAAGTTGCTGTCCTTTTATAGTCAGTCTAGTTTGAGCTTGGATTTTGATCCATGTGGTGGTTTTAATTCGGTCTCGGTTTGGTCTCTTCACATGATTTCTGATTTAGAAATTCCTCCCAGGCCGTGTCGGTCTCCAACTCGTGCTCGTGTCGATTTCTAACGCAACATCGCAGGAGGCCAGACGAAAATCATGCCAGAACAAAAATTTGGTTGAAATTTTGCCTCTTTATTATTAGGTATATATATATAATATAATATAATATATATATATAGAATAGATATAGATATAGATTATTATTAGGTATAGGTATAGATATAGATATAGATATATATAATAATACTAGGACAAATGCCCGTGCTTTGCAACAGGAGAAGAAAGAGAATCTAAAAATCTTTTAGGTTAAGTTTAATCACTAATCCTATTAGTGGTGTATGCTGGCCTAGCCCAACAAAAATGCTCAATTCCTATGTTTCCCATGGGCCTGGCTGGGAGAAGCATCTTGCATCGCAGGGGCATGGCTCAGCCACTGGTGCAGGCAACAAAACAGTCCCTATATATATACACGTACCCGTCTGTGCCGATTTCTTTGGCGGCACTCACATGGCCTCCTCGAGCTCGGCGGCAGCGTCCATGGCACCGACATGGCCCTCTCGAGTTCGGCGGCAGCGTCCATGGCAGCGCTCACGGTCGCCGTGGTATCTTTATTTGTGTCGACACACACTTTTTTCTTTATCCTTTTATAAAAAAAATAAATTGTTTGTTGCAATTTGTGTTAACACATCTTGAAATTTAATATTCATTGCTACAAGCAGTAAGGGTAACTCGTTTGATACTAGCTTGTTTAATCGACCATATGATTCCTTCTCTCAAAACACATGGCCTTGTTTCTCCCATGAAATTTGTGTGTTTGCATTTCCTAAAACACACGTTTTCTCTCTGAAATTCTGAAAAAATTCATGTATTTTACATATGCAGCCATGTGTTAGCTTCTCTTGAAACACATGGTTTTTTTTGTTAATTTAAATTTGCGTGTTTTGCATGCAGCCAACAATCGTATGCTATGTTTGTATAGTAGACAGACTAAAAAAATGGAGAAAAGTGAATAAAAGCAAGACTAATAATACAACCTTTAGCTGGCTGTATGAATCCTTACAGTCTATCTCTCAGCCAACTCACATAGCTCATATAGTGGTTTGCTCTCTTACACCCCACCTCTCTATCTCTCAAATTTTTTGGTTCTTGTACTTTAGCTGGCTGTAAGCTTATAACCTACCTCTTTTCTCTTACTTCTTTTTTCTCTTTCACATCAGCATACAGTCTTCTGTGCGTTTGGCGCAGAAAAAAAATCGACGCGTCGCGGCGGCGATGCTGACGCGAAAGCAAGAGCCGAAGCACAGACTCGAAAAACAAGTAGCAACTGCTAATCTGGTATGCAGGCAACCGATACATGGCCGGAGAGACGACGGTTCTAGAACTCTGGGAAAACAAGTTCGCTCCTCAGGCAACTGCTAATCCGCTACGGTGGTACAGTACACTTTGGCGTTCCATTCGCGCCATTGCATCGTGCGCTCCTATCCGTCGCCGTGCAGTACTCACCGACCCGGCACGCTGTCGCTGCCCCGGCGTTGGCCACATTGACAGCACCAGACCAAAGCCACTGCAGTGCCCCGTTCTTCCCTCTCCGCACTCCGGGCACGCAGTGCGGTCTCTAAGCCATGGCCATGGGGGTGATGTGCTCCCTATGCCTGCTTGTGCGCATCCTGATCGGTGCAGCCGCGGCAAGCTCGGAGTCGCGGGCACTTCAGAAGCTCAGCACCGGCGGCGGCGCCGAAAACGGTGAGGCGGCCTCCTCCTCCTCCCCCCAGTTCGCTCGTGGCTTGAATCTGCGTTTTCTACCGCCGAAAACGGTGAGGCGGCCTCCTTCCATTTCGAAGATCGTTCGAGTTTGCTCTTTGGAATAGTATATTTTGGTACCCATGCCATTCTAAATTATTATTATTATTATTATTATGCAACAGGACGTATAACTTATACAATTATGGGAATAATTTGAAATTATTCTTGTGTTTAATTTAGTTTAGAACATTTGAATGCATATTTTAAACTTATATATATGGGAAGTGATGGTTTGGATATTTATTCAATCACTACGTCATTTGTTTTAATTTCTTGGACTCGAACTCCTGAGACCAGACTTTCATCTGTGTTTTGTAGCGCGATACACGAAATTATATGTGTATGAGAGACTTATCTATACCTAGTCGCGCTGGGGCAAGACGACTGTGTGGGCGTCCTGGCCGACGAGGGCAGAGGTGACGACATAGGCGGACCTGGCCAATAGTCTTGTGGGCACTCCGTGCAGTCTCGAGTTGATTCTCTCTGATTTTCTCATTTTGATTCTCTTTGATTTCCTTCAGGCTGGGCACTTTTTGACTAAGAACCGAAAACCGAACTGAAATTTTGGTTTGGGTTTTCGGTTTCGGCGTCGGTTCTTGCTTTCTGCAACTTTGGTTTTCGGCTTTAGTTTCGGTTTTAGGAGCACAAGAAACTGAGAACCGTATAAAGTGAACATATACCATAGAGACAACTCAAACAAGACAGTAGGTCAACGTGTCCACGTGACTTCTTCAATCTTGCCCACATCAGTCCACATGCCTCCACAGGACACAACGCCCGTGGTAGCGTGGTAGCAGCTAATATAAAAATAAAAATATCAAAACCATAGGAATAAATGAATTTTTAACGGAAATAAGAATTAATTAATAAGAGGAAAAAAAAGAGAATGAATCACCTTTTGGTTTGGCTGGCCGGCCATAGCTACACGGAAAATCTTTAAAAATAAAAAAATAGAACCGCACACTATCCTGACAAGGGGCCACAGCCTTATCTTCTCAGGTCCTCAGTCCTCACCGCTGATCTCTCTCTAGTCTCTATCCACCTTATCCGCATCACAAATCCATCCTCTTCTTCGCTAGTCATGCGATAGCCGCTCCCTAGCACCAACGTAGCTCGCCTGCGCCGCTCACCCATCTGGCCATCGCTCCCTCGCGCTCCTTCGGTTGGCGTGAGCCCTGCTCATCCTCTCCTCTCTTCCCAGCTCCTCTCATTGATTTGGGGATGCGATCCCTGCTGCTTCTCTCATCCATCTGCAAGTGCGATCTCTGCTCCTCTCTTCCACTGGTGGACGGAGCGGGCCTCGTCAAGCCACGCGGAGGCAGAGAGGCGATGGCGCGAGCGCCGTTGCCGGTGAGCGCAAATGCAATGGTGCAGGGTGGCTGGCGATGTGGCAACCTGGAGGAGCGACCCCTTTCATTGATTTTGTGGATATGGTTTTTTCTTTGATCTATTCCTGTATGGATAGAGAAGAAAACATTTTTTGGCGATTGCTCTGTAGGTCAGCAGAAAAATCAACAAAATTATTGATTTGATTTTGTAAGTTGCTGTCCTTTTATAGTCAGTCTAGTTTGAGTTTGGATTTTGATCCATGTGGTGGTTTTAATTCGGTCTCGGTTTGGTCTCTTCACATGATTTCTGATTTAGAAATTACTCCCAGGCCGTGTCGGTCTCCAACTCGTGCTCGTGTCGATTTCTAACGCAACATCGCAGGAGGCCAGACGAAAATCATGCCAGACCAAAAATTTGGCTGAAATTTTGCCTCTTTATTATTAGGTATAGATATAATTATAAAATATATATAATATAATATAATATAATATAACATAATATAATATATATATATAGAATAGATATAGATATAGATTATTATTAGGTATAGGTATAGATATAGGTATAGATATAGATATAGATATAGATATAGATATATATATAATAATATTAAGACAAATGCCCGTGCGTTGCAACGGGAGAAGAAAGAGACTCTAAAAATCTTTTATGTTAAGTTTAATCACTAATCCTATTAGTGGTGTATGCTGGCCTAGGCCAACAAAAATGCTCAATTCCTACGTTTCCCATGGGCCTGGCTGGGAGAAGCATCTTGCATCGCAGGGGCATGGCTCAGCCACTGGTGCAGGCAACAAAACAGTCCCTATATATATACACGTACTCGTCTGTGCCGATTTCTTTGGCGGCACCGACATGGCCTCCTCGAGCTCGGCGGCAGCGTCCATGGCACCGACATGGCCCTCTCGAGTTCGGCGGCAGCGTCCATGGCAGCGCTCACGGTCGCCGTGGTATCTTTATTTGTGTCGACACACACTTTTTTCTTTATCCTTTTATAAAAAAATAAATTGTTTGTTGTAATTTGTGTTAACACATCTTGAAATTTAATGTTCATTGCTACAAGCAGTATGGGTAACTCGTTTGATACCAGCTTGTTTAATCGACCATATGATACCTTCTCTCAAAACACATGGCCTGGTTTCTCCCACGAAATTTGTGTGTTTTCTTTTCCTAAAACACACGTTTTCTCTCTGAAATTCTGAAAAAATCATGTATTTTACATATGCAGCCATGTGTTAGCTTCTCTTGAAACACATGGTTTTTTTTGTTAAATTAAATTTGCGTGTATTGCATGCAGCCAACAATCGTATGCTATGTTTGTATAGTAGACAGACTAAAAAATGGAGAAAAGTGAATAAAAGCAAGACTAATAATACAACCTTTAGCTGGCTGTATGAATCCTTGCAGTCCATCTCTCAGCCAACTCACATAGCTCACATAGTGGTTTGCTCTCTTACAGCCCACCTCTCTATCTCACAAATTTTTTGGTTCTTGTACTTTAGCTGGCTATAAGCTTACAACCCACCTCTCTTCTCTTACTTCTTTTTTTTCTTTCACATCAGCATACAGTCTTCTTGCAGCCTCTTATAATACTTGGTCTAATATATATAGTTTGCACAGGTGGCTAATCCCATTTTCACTGTGCGTTTGGCGTAGAAAAAAGTTCAACGCGTCGCGGCGGCGATGCTGACGCGAAAGCAAGAGCTGAAGCACAGACTCGGAAAACAAGTAGCAACTGCTAATCTGGTATGCAAGCAACCGATACATGGTCGGAGAGACGGCGGTTCTAGTACTCTGGGAAAACAAGTTCGCTCCGCAGGCAACTGCTAATCCGCTACGGTGGTACAGTACACTTTGGCGTTCCATTCGCGCCATTGCATCGTGCGCTCCTCACCGTCGCCGTGCAGTACTCACCGACCCGGCACGTTGTCGCTGCCCCGGCGTTGGCCACAGTGACAGCACCAGACCAAAGCCACTGCACTGCCCCGTTCTTCCCTATCCGCACTCCGGGCGCGCAGTGCGCTCTCTAAGCCATGGCCATGGGGGTGATGTGCTCCCTATGCCTGCTTGTGCGCTTCCTAATCGGTGCGGCCGTGGCACGCTCGGAGTCGCGGGCACTTCAGAAGCTCGGCACCGGCGGCGGTGCCGAAAACGGTGAGGCGGCCTCCTCCTCCCCCCAGTTCCCTCGTGGCTTGAATCTGCGTTTTCTACCGCTGAAAACGGTGAGGCGGCCTCCTTCCATTTCGAAGATCGTTCGAGTTTGCTCTTTGTAATAGTATATTTTGGTACCCATGCCATTCTAAATTATTATTATTATTATTATTATTCTGCAACAGGACGTATAACTTATACAATTATGGGAATAATTTGAAATTAGTCTTGTGTTTAATTTAGTTTAGAACATTTGAATGCATATTTTAAACTTATATATATGGGAAGTGATGCTTTGGATATTTATTCAATCACTATGTCATTTGTTTTAATTTCTTGGACTCGAACTCCTGAGACCGGACTTTCATCTGTGTTTGGAAGCGCGATACACGAAATTATATGTGTATGAGAGACTTATCTATACCTAGTCGCGCTGGGGCATGACGACTGTGTGGGCGTCCTGGCCGACGAGGCCAGAGGTGACGACATAGGCGGACCTGGCCAATAGTCTTGTGGGCACTCCGTGCAGTCTCGAGTTGATACTCTCTGATTTTCTCATTTTGATTCTCTTTGATTTCCTTCAGGCTGGGCTCTTTTTGACCGAGAACCGAAAACCGAACTGAAATTTTGGTTTGGGTTTTCGGTTTCGGCTTCGGTTCTTGCTTTCTGCAACTTTGGTTTTCGGCTTTACTTTCGGTTTTAGGAGCATAAGAAACTGAGAACCATATAAACTGAACATATACCATGGAGATAACTCAAAGAAGACAGTACGTCAACGTGTCCACGTGACTTCTTCAATCTAGCCCACATCGGTCCACATGCCTCCACAGGACACAACGCATATGTGGTAGCGTGGTAGCAGCTAATATAAAAATAAAAATATCAAAACCATAGGAATAAAGGAATTTTTAACGGAAATAAGAATTAATTAATAAGACGAAAAAAGAGAATGAATCACCTTTTGGTTTGGCTGGCCGGCCATAGCTACACGAAAAATCTTTAAAAATAAAAAAATAGAACCGCACACTATCCTGCCATGGGGCCACGGCCTTATCTTCTCAGGTCCTCAGTCCTCACCGCTGATCTCTCTCTAGTCTCTATCCATCTTATCCGCATCACAAATCCATCCTCTTCTTCGCTAGTCATGCGACAGCCGCTCCCTAGCGCCAACGTAGCTCGCCTGCGCCGCTCACCCATCTGGCCATCGCTCCCTCGCGCTCCTTCGGTTGGCGTGAGCCCTGCTCATCCTCTCCTCTCTTTGCAGCTCCTCTCATCCATTTGGGGATGCGATCCCTGCTCCTTCTCTCATCCATCTGCAAGTGCGATCTCTGCTCCTCTCTTCCACTGGTGGATGGAGCGGCCCTTGTCAAGCCACGCGGAGGCAGAGAGGCGATGGCACGAGCGCCATTTCCGGGGAGCGCAAATGCAGTGGTGCAGGGTGGCTGGCGGTGCGGCAACCTGGAGGAGCGACCCCGTTCATTGATTTTGTGGATTTAGTTTTTTCTTTGATCTATTCCTGTATGGATAGAGAAGAAAACATTTTTTGGCGATTGCTCTGTAGGTCAGCAGAAAAATCAACAAAATTATTGATTTGATTTTGTAAGTTGCTGTCCTTTTATAGTCAGTCTAGTTTGAGTTTGGATTTTGATCCATGTGGTGGTTTTAATTCGGTCTCGGTTTGGTCTCTTCACATGATTTCTGATTTAGAAATTCCTCCCAGGCCGTGTCGGTCTCCAACCCGTGCTCGTGTCGATTTCTAACGCAACATCGCAGGAGGCCAGACGAAAATCATGCCAGACCAAAAATTTGGCTGAAATTTTGCCTCTTTATTATTAGGTATAGAGGTATAGATATATATATATAATATAATATAATATAATATAATATAATATAATATATATATATAATAGATATAGATATAGATTATTATTAGGTATAGGTATAGGTATAGATATAGATATAGATATAGATATAGATATAGATATAGATATAATAATACTAGGACAAATGGCCGTGCGTTGCATCGGGAGAAGAAAGAGACTCTAAAAATCTTTTAGGTTAAGTTTAATCACTAATCCTCTTAGTGGTGTATGCTGGCCTAGCCCAACAAAAATGCTCAATTCCTACTTTCCCATGGGCCTGGCTGGGAGAAGCATCTTGCATCGCAGGGGCATGGCTCGGCCACTGGTGCAGGCAACAAAACAGTCCCTATATATATACACGTACCTGTCTGTGCCGATTTCTTTTGCGGCACCGACATGGCCTCCTCGAACTCGGCGGCAGCGTCCATGGCACCGACATGGCCCTCTCGAGTTCGGCGGCAGCGTCCATGGCAGCGCTCACGGTCGCCGTGGTATCTTTATTTGTGTCGACACACACTTTTTTTCTTTATCCTTTTATAAAAAAAATAAATTGTTTGTTGTAATTTGTGTTAACACATCTTGAAATTTAATGTTCATTGCTACAAGCAGTAAGGGTAACTCGTTTGATACCAGCTTGTTTAATCGACCATATGATACCTTCTCTCAAAACACATGGCCTTGTTTGTCCCATGAAATTTGTGTGTTTGCTTTTCCTAAAACACACGTTTTCTCTGTAATTCTGAAAAAATTCATGTATTTTACATGTGCAGCCATGTGTTAGCTTCTCTTGAAACACATGGTTTTTTTTTTGTTAAATTAAATTTGCGTGTTTCGCATGCAGCCAACAATCGTATGCCATGTTTGTATAGTAGACAGACTAAAAAAATGGAGAAAAGTGAATAAAAGCAAGACTAATAATACAACCTTTAGTTGGCTGTATGAATCCTTGCAGTCCATCTCTCAGCCAACTCACATAGCTCACATAGTGGTTTGCTCTCTAACAGCCCACCTCTCTATCTCACAAATTTTTTGGTTCTTGTACTTTAGCTGGCTGTAAACTTACAACCCACCTCTCTTCTCTTACTTCTTTTTTCTCTTTCACATCAGCATACAGTCTTCTTGCAGCCTCTTATAATACTTGCTCTAATATATATAGTTTGCACAGGTGGCTAATCCCATTTTCACTGGATCGACACGTCGCGGCGGCGATGCTGACGCGAAAGCAAGAGCCGAAGCACATACTCGGAAAACAAGTAGCAACTGCTAATCTGGTATGCAGGCAACCGATACATGGCCGGAGAGACGGCGGTTCTTGTACTCTGGGAAAACAAGTTCGCTCCGCAGGCAACTGCTAATCCGCTATGGTGGTACAGTACACTTTGGCGTTCCATTCGCGCCATTGCATCGTGCGCTCCTCTCCGTCGCCGTGCAGTACTCACCGACCCGGCACGCTGTCGCTGCCCCAGCGTTGGCCACAGTGACAGCACCAGACCAAAGCCACTGCACTGCCCCGTTCTTCCCTCTCCGCACTCCGGGCGCGCAGTGCGCTCTCATCTGAGTGGCAAAACTGTAAATCATTTGAAATCATTTCCATATTTAAAATAAATCAAATCTGAAAAGAAGCGTGGCGCGCACCGCGCCTCATTTTGACAAGAGATCAGGGGCCATCTTGCAAGGTTTCCAAGGCACAGCGCACACTGCAGATGAACTGCGGGTTGGTTTCTGAAATGTGAGGGTTTTTTTGCAAATCTGCCAAGCCGGTCGGCGCGGCCGCGCTGGCAGCTGAGTCGGCGCCACATGGTCCTTCGCGATTGGTGTGGTGCACCGCGCTGGCCCATGGACCGCTGACGTGGCCAGATTGGACCGCGTCCACGGCGTGGTGCGCTCGGCGCATACCGCTTCGCCAACCGGATCTAATCTGAGCCGTCAAAAACAAAACGGACGGTGCAGCAAGGGTTCGGGGAAAGAGGATGGCCGCCGGTGGCTCGTTTCGTGGCGGCGGCGGGCGGCGCGCGGTGGCGCCATAAGCGCCTCGCCTGAGCTTTCTCGGGAAGGGCCTACGGGTCACTAGGAGCCAAAAGAAGAGGTGGAGCAGGACGGGGAGCTCACCGTGAGTCCGATGGAGGGGTCGGAGGCGTCTGCTGGACCCCGTGGATGGCCAGCGATAGGAGAGAGGCGTCGGGGTAGCTCCGTGGGGCGGTGGCGCTGCTGCAGTGCACTCGAGGGAGGAGGAGAGCCCGGAGAGTGGCGCAGCGGTGGAGGTGTATCCCGGCGGTGCCAACGGGGTGGGTCCTTGGCTTCTGGAACGGACCTGAGGGGTGAGGATTCGGTGCTCCGCCGAGCGTCCGCAATGGCGGCAACGGCGTGGTGCTGCGGTACAGGCGTCGGGAAGGAGGGGAATCAGGGCTCGGGAGGATGTATAACCATGGCGGCGCGATCATGCGGGTGTTTGCGCCCTTAAATGGAGCGAGAGAGACGGGAAGCGAGCGGTGGGGCGCGTGCAGCTCGGCCCTCAATGGCGGCCGGGATCCGAAGGTTTCGGATCGGGGTTGGAGATGGTTGAGTCGGTCACGGCTTGGATGAGCACCGTAGCTGAATCACTGCGGCGGATGCGGTATTGGTAGGTGCGGTAGATGCGGATGGGTTCGGTGCTGGCGAGGAGCGGTCGGTGCTGATCGAGAGAGGGAGAGGAGGAAAACAGAGAGCGAGCGATGGGAGGGTGAGGAAAGAGCTGACAGGTGGGGGACGCGCTGCAGAGAGAGAGAGAGAAAAGGGGACGAGGGCGTGCGCGGTGCCTGAGGCGGCTCGGGCCGGGGTGAGCGGAAGGCTCTAGTGGGCCGAAACGGAGGCGAGCCGGTGCGGGAATGGGCTGGCTCGCGCTGCGCGCAGTATGGGCCGAGCGCTGGACCGAGTGGAGCGGTGAGCGCAGGCGTGGGCCGAGGGGGAGGTTGGGCTTGGGGAGAGGGTGAGTGAGGTCCAGTTTGCCATCTCCTTTCTTTTTTTTCTTTCAAGTCTTTGCAAATTTCAATTTGAAATCCAAATTCAAATCTGTTTCAAATCAAAACCAGTTTGAAAATTTTGGAAACATTTTCTCTAGGTTTTGCAAATAAAATTGGGGTTTGATTTTGCAATTTTTTTTATAAATAGAATAAATCCGGTTCGCCCTATACGGGTTTCATAAACTATTTTTCACCCAATAAAAATTATGCAACGGCATGAATGCAACAAACATCTGGTTAGAATTTTCCTCCTTCTATGATTTTGTCCATTTTCTAATTAAATCTAATTAATTTTAATTAGTTTAACACCCGGGGTGTTACACTGCAGAGCAATCGCCAAAAAATATTTTCTTCTCTATCCATACACGAATAGATCAAAGAAAAAACCAAATCCACAAAATCAATGAACGGGGTCGCTACTCCAGGTTGCTGCACCGCCAGCCACCCTGCACCACTGCATTTGCGCTCACCGGCAACGGCGCTCGCGCCATCGCCTTTCTGCCTCCGCGTGGCTTGACGAGGCCCGCTCCGTCCACCAGTGGAAGAGAGGAGCAGAGATCGCACTTGCAGATGGATGAGAGAAGGAGCAGGGATCGCATCCCCAAATGGATGAGAGGAGCTGGGAAGAGAGGAGAGGATGAGCAGGGCTCACGCCAACCGAAGGAGCGCGAGGGAGCGATGGCCAGATGGGTGAGCGGCGCAGGCGAGCTACGTTGGCGCTAGGGAGCGGCTGTCGCATGACTAGCGAAGAAGAGGATGGATTTGTGATGCGGATAAGATGGATAGAGACTAGAGAGAGATCAGCGGTGAGGACTGAGGACCTGAGAAGATAAGGCCGTGGCCCCTTGGCAGGATAGTGTGCGGTTCTATTTTTTTATTTTTAAAGATTTTCTGTGTAGCTATGGCCGGCCAGCCAAACCAAAAGGAGATTCATTCTCTTTTTTTCCTCTTATTAATTAATTCTTATTTCCGTTAAAAATTCCTTTATTCCTATGGTTTTGATATTTTTATTTTTATATTAGCTGCTACCACGCTACCACATATGCGTTGTGTCCTGTGGAGGCATGTGGACCGATGTGGGCTAGATTGAAGAAGTCACGTGGACACGTTGACGTACTGTCTTGTTTGAGTTGTCTCCATGATATATGTTCGGTTTATACGGTTCTCGGTTTCTTGTGCTCCTAAAACCGAAACTAAAGCCGAAAACCAAAGTTGCAGAAAGCAAGAACCGAAGCCGAAACCGAAAACCCAAACCAAAATTTCAGTTCGGTTTTCGGTTCTCGGTGAAAAAGTGCCCAGCCTGAAGGAAATCAAAGAGAATCAAAATGAGAAAATCAGAGAGAATCAACTCAAGACTGCACGGAGTGCCCATAAGACTATTGGCCAGGTCCGCCTATGCCGTCACCTCTGCCCTCGTCGGCCAGGACGCCCACACAGTCGTCTTGCCCCAGCGCGACTAGGTATAGATAAGTTTCTCATACATATATAATTTCGTGTATCGCACTTCCAAACACAGATGAAAGTCCAGTCTCAGGATTTTGAGTCCAAGAAATTAAAACAAATGACGTAGTGATTGAATAAATATCCAAACCATCACTTCCCATATATATAAGTTTAAAATATGCATTCAAATGTTCTAAGCTAAATTAAACACAAGACTAATTTCAAATTATTCCCATAATTGTATAAGTTATACGTCCTGTTGCAGAATAATAATAATAATAATAATAATAATAATAATTTAGAATGGCATGGGTACCAAAATATACTATTCCAAAGAGCAAACTCGAACGATCTTCGAAATGGAAGGAGGCCGCCTCACCATTTTCGGCGGTAGAAAACGCAGATTCAAGCCACGAGGGAACTGGGGGGAGGAGGAGGCCGCCTCACCGTTTTCGGCGCCGCCGCCGGTGCCGAGCTTCTGAAGTGCCCGCGACTCCGAGCGTGCCGCAGCCGCACCGATCAGGAAGCGCACAAGCAGGCATAGGGAGCACATCACCCCCATGGCCATGGCTTAGAGAGTGCACTGCGCACCCGAAGTGCGGAGAGGGGAGAACGGGGCAGTGCAGTGGCTTTGGTCTGGTGCTGTCACTGTGGCCAACGCCGGGGCAGCGACAGCGTGCCGGGTCGGTGAGTACTGCACGGCGACGGAGAGGAGCGCACGATGCAATGACGCGAATGGAATGCCAAAGTGTACTGTACCACCGTAGCGGATTAGCAGTTGCCTGCGGAGCGAACTTGTTTTCCTAGAGTACTAGAACCGCCGTCTCTCCGGCCATGTATCGGTTGCCTGCATACCAGATTAGCAGTTGCTACTTGTTTTCCGAGTCTGTGCTTCGGCTCTTGCTTTCGCGTCAGCATCGCCGCCGCGACCTGTCGATCTTTTTTCTGCGCCAAACGCACAGTGAAAATGGGATTAGCCACCTGTGCAAACTATATATATTAGAGCAAGTATTATAAGAGGTTGCAAGAAGACTGTATGCTGATGTGAAAGAGAAAAAAGAAGTAAGAGAAGATAGGTGGGTTTTAAGCTTACAACCAACTAAAGTACAAGAACCAAAAATTTTTTGAGATAGAGAGGTGGGCTGTAAGAGAGCAAACCACTATATAAGCTATGTGAGTTGGCTGAGAGATGGACTGCAAGGATTCATACAGCCAACTATCTCTCCATCTTCTAACTCTTGTGGTGCAGAGACTTCATCCTTCATGATGCCCTCCTCAATTCTTGGAAGTTGGTTCTCCCTTCGACGTCTTCTCTTGCTTCTCTTTGGCTGCTCATAAGTAATGTAGATGTTGAAGATGCAGCGAAAGATTCAAAAGTTGGCTTCTCCAGGTTCGGCAAAGATGATAACATTGATGGTGTTCAAGAACGATCTTCCAAGAATGAGTGATGAATCATATTCTTCTTCTCGACTGGGACAACATCTAGTGGTTTGTACTGATCAAATTGGTGAGTAGGAGATCAATATGTCTTGAAGCTGGTTTTCTCCTTCCTCCCTTTGATTGTGAAACACATCTAGACAACAGAATTCTCTCCCAGGTGGGCTTGTGATGTAGATGGACTCCCAACAACATGTTCATGTGTTTGACTTGTAGATCTTGCTATTGTTGTAGTGGTGCCATCTTGTCTCCTAAGCTAGCTCTTGATTAGAAAAGAGGATAACTTCCCACTTCTTGTCTTGATGTCTTGGGCAATGATGGTTGCAGGCATAGGTTGTCTCATATGAGGTAAGTTGCATCCTGTTTGTCATCAGCGCCCAAGCAAGACTCAAAGCTAAGCTATTGCCAGCACCATTCATGATCTGAGAGTAGGTTTGTGTGTCTATGGTTTGAGTTTTGGATCTTCAATGTTCAGACCAAACCATAGATGAACAAAGTCTCTCTCCCGCGTAATGTTAATGGACATATACCCGAAGGATTGCAAGAATTTGAAGCATGGGTTATTATCCACAACTTATGTATTTTGCATCTATGCTAATAAAAAGATGTTTTTAGGATTATTTTAGCATAGACTAGTATTTTATGTGTTGGCTGCACTTTAACATGATTCAAGGTAAAAGATAACTTGCAGTAGAAGACAAAATAAATAAACTTTGATACTAATAGTTCTTTCATACATGATGAATTAGCTGAGTCTTCATTGTGCAAGAGTTGTTGAAGTTCATGTGTCTCTTCATCTCCAGTGAGAGTTTGTAACACCCTAAAATTTATAATCTTGGAAATAGAGAGAAAATGTTTTATTATGTATTTTTGGTGCTCATGAGAATATAGGAGAAATAAAACTTTTTCTTTAAATTTAAAATTTATCTTAGGGCAACAATATGTTTGAGCATACATGCCGGTGCATAATTTAATTTTGTGATGAGTGGTTTGCTCCAAAGTTTGAAAAGATTTCAAATTCTTTTTGAAAAAGCTTTTGAAATAATTGAAAACAAAAAGAAAAGGCTTTCTCTCTTCTCTCCCTCACCCCTCTCCCCAATCTGGCCCGAAGGCCCAGCCTGCTCATGCTTTCCCCCTTCTCTCCGCTCCTTGCGCAGCCCGCCCAAGCATCCGGCCCGCCCGGCCTCCACTTCTCCCGCCTCCCTCCTCCCCTTCCACCCTGCTCGGCCCAGCTCGGAAGCCTGCAAAGCCCAGCCGGTTTCTCTTCTCCCTCCCCTTTTCTCTTTGTTTCGGCCCACCAGGACGGCCCTGTGCCCTGCCCGCGCTGGCACCTCCCTCCCTCCATCTTTCGCTGACGTGTTGGCCCCGCACCTTGAGACGCTGACATCCGGGCCCACAGGTCAGGGTCTTCCCCTTCCCTGAGTCGGATCCCCGCCGGACTCGACCGAATCTGTTCCCAACCGCGCGCCTCGTCCTTGCCCCTTCCGCACGTTGGGCCCTCCTATAAAGATGCCCGCATCCGCTGCTCCTCTCTTCTTGCGAAATCGAGTGCTCTTGTGCCCTAAATCTCTCGCGCCGCTCGGTTTGGATCTCATCGGAGCCGTCGTCCGCCCCGACCAGTAACCAGCTCCCTCCGTCCCCTAATCGTCGATCACGTCGCCTCAGGTGAGTTCGCAAGATCGAGGGCTTCACCCTGGTACCCTCTCCGTGTTTCCCCGTGGCCTGAATCATCAAGACGCCATCTCCGGCGAGCTCGGGCTCGGCAGGCCATGGCGGCCACCGCCTCCTCCTTCCCCTCCGGCCGGAAGCGCCGCCCCGCTCTCTCTGGAATCTAATCTCGCCCATTGATTGCAGATCCAACGGCCGAGGAGGCTCCATACCCCTTCGCTCCTGCCCTTTTTCTAAAGAGACCCTCGGTTTCTTTAGATTAGAACCCGCTGTCCAAAGTGCAAACGCAGAATACGCCTTCTCCTTGGGAAAGCGTAAACCCAGGTCTGTTGTTTCCCAAATACATTTTCCAATATTTACAAGTTTGCCACCGATTTTGTTTTCGCTATAAAATCTCCGTTTTAATTCCGTTTTGACCCGTTCAAGTTGCGTTAGGTTCGTAATTACATAATCTACATGTTTTTACAACTATTAATCATGTTTCCAACTTTTAAATTTCGAGTTTAGTTTTAATCTAATATTTTATTAAAGAAAATCTTGTTTAATTCATAACTTCTCTGTTATAGCTCCGTTTTTAGTGGTTTTCGTGTCCACGCGTTCGTCTCGACGAGTAGAACAGTTTTATAAGCGTTTTATCCATGTTTTATGTATTGGTGTACTGTTTTCTAATTTAATGCATGTTTTGCTTGTATGTTTGCTCCTGTGTGCCGATGTTTGTTGCGTATAGACGAAGAGTTGCAAGTGAACCTACAAGAGCTTGACTTTGAAGACTGTGACCAACATCAACTCGAAGAAGGCAAGTGCAGGCACCCTTTGATCATGTTCTTTACCTATTCACCATTAATCACTATGTGCATGCATGTGTCTAAATATGTGAACCCTCAGGATTATCCTAGTTTTCCATATCTTCCTTGTTACCTGGGTTTTATGATGGGTAGTAATGCTATGCTAAGCAACTTTACTTGTTCTAAAAATACCACGTGATGATGATACATTAATGATGACTTAATGGATATGGAAGTATGCTTTAATGTGGAACTCAGTGACACGGGCACATGGTATGGTATGGTGGTTATGGTAAGTTTTGGCTTGTGGTTTGTGCTCGGGTCCGCCTTTTAGGACTGGCTCATGGAGCGACCACCCAGGATAACAGTGCAACCACGAGATATTATATGGCTCTAACCGGGCTAATTAATTAGAGGATTCTAGTGTTGCGTTAACCGGGCGGCGCTACTGAGGGATGGCCCAAGAATGTGGTATGGACTTAGGGGTCCTCTGGTTGCTGCGGCTTCCAGTAGGAACTTTAGGTGGTTATCGCTCACTGGATGAATCTTTGTAAAGGCCCGTGGTGAAACCTTGCCATGCACCTTGGAAGTGTAGTATGGGAGTCATGACCCTGGCATATGGGAATCACTGCTCGTGGGAAAAGTGTGCAACCTCTGCAGAGTGTAAAACTGGTATATCAGCCGTGCTCACGGTTACGAGCGACCTGGACCCTCACATGATTAGTTTTGGACAGTTGGACTTACGGACATAAGATGTTGGTTTCTCAGATGGAGGTGTTTACCTCGGTTGATGATTATATTAAAGGTGGTATTCTTTTTAACTAATGGGATGGGTTATCCTGTACTCACTTATAGTAATCAGGTGCTAATAAAACTTGCTAATAAAACTTGACCAACTAAAATGCTTATCGCAGTTGAACAGTGTCAGCCTACCTTTGTTCAAGCCTTGCATGACATTTTATTTCCGCATGTACTTGTTGAGTACGATATGTGCTCACCCTTGCTATTCCCCACAACCCCAGACGGTAGCCAAAGTTATCCAGAGGATTAGTGGAGATGACATGGAGTTTACCAGAAGACTATCAGTTGTGCTTGGCGTACGGTGCCCCCAGTCAGCCGTCCCTGTGAAGATTGGAGCCTCAAGTGAAGATTAGTTTATGTTCCGCTTTACTTTGATATATGTAAGTGTTATTATAGCTATGTTACGTTATATAATAACATTATTTCTGATATTCTATATTCTGTTGTTGTATGTGTGGACTTCCTGGGCACACATATGGTTATCCTGGTTTTGTTCTTAAAACTGGGTGTTACAGAGTTCATCTCCGGACTATCCCAAATTAATAATGAAAGTTTTCCTGCAGGGGTTAGTCCAACAAAATATCCAATATCTACTATAGCATACTATCAGTTCAGAAATCAACCTAGACACCACGTCTAATTTAACTTAGGAAGGTATTCTAACCTAAGCACCGTGCTTAATTTAAAATCCTTCTGAAGCGAAATCAACACACCTCTTGGTTTATACTAAACACCATGCCTAATTTAAAGAGATGTATGACTGTACTTCAAACCCATACATATACTATAGCAGGTAAAGGTATCATGAAAACATTGTAGAGATTTATTCAGATGGTGATGAAAGAGCATGATTAGTATATGAGCATATCTTAAAGGTAGGGACAACCAACATAGCAACATGACAAGAGATATTCTTAGAAAGTCTATTCCCCAAGCTTGGATTTTGCAAATCAAGATTGGATGAATGTAATTCAATGTTACATGATGATTGGTTCACTACAATAAATCTGTTTTTATGACAATTGTCCTCGTGACGATGACAAATATCATCATATATTGTAGCATAATATGACGATAAAATTGGTGTCATCATATACTCATTAGGCTCTTAATTATTTATGATGATCCTTTTAGGATTGTCACATTAAGTTAGCTATTATCGTCACAAAATGGTAGCCGCAGGTAAGTGAGCGACGACTATCTTTATATGACGACACGAAGTGGGTTTTTGTGACCTTTTTTCTATGTCACCGTTTGTTAATGTAGACACGACAGCCCCCTACATCACTATTTGAGCTTCGGTCTTAATAAACAGATCAAGGGGAGGGGGACTTGGCCATTTCAAATCTCTTTTGTGGCATAATAAACAGGATCAAGGGGAGGGGGACTTGGCCATTTCAAATCTCTTTTGTGGCATAATAAACAGGAAGTCAAACTTTGAACAACATGTTCATAAAAACATTACACATATGACAAGGGACTCATAGGAGCAACATTATAGATTCATATATAAAGGCATGCAGAGATGCAGTTCAAGCCACAAGCTAGCATATATATATGGTAGCTAGCATACATACTAATACACGTCCACTTCCTTACTAACATTGGTGTCCATAACCACAACAAGACCAAAAGCATTCAAAATCATCATCAGTGCCCACTTGGGCTTCCAAAAATCAGCCTAGCTATCAGCTAGCCTAGCTACACATGTCATCATCACTTGGTCTTCTTGAATAGGCCTTCCAACTTGTCCAGCCTGGCTTTGACAGCCTCTAGATCCTCACCAAAGAGGTTCATCTTCTTCTAGTTGACGTCATCCTTGACCAGTTCAGTGACGTCGTCGATCTTCCAGCCCAGATTAGTGATGTCTTGCTTCAGGGGTAACATCACGTCCTTGATCACGCTCACGAGCATTTGGCGACTCACAACCAAATTCTGAACATAGTACTGCATATGAGAAATGTACAACATCAGACTTTGCAGAATGAATAATTTAGAGATAATTTGATCAACTGGAATCTATGAATCATGAAAACAAGCAATCAACATCAATTTCTCAAACACTGAAACAACCAGGCATGGTATACTAATGTTCAGCTAACTGTGCCCATGACCACCCATTGAACTAAGAACAAATTGATTTCATTAGTAGATAGATATATATAAAAAAGGGAGTTGTTTCAAATCATCTATGTCAGCCTAGGTGCAACACTATTGGGTTGGGATGATGGTGCAACCTCCACAACATCTAGGACAGCTTGGGCACCACCCACTGTGTCCTCTTCCCCCAAAGATATCAAAATCATCCACAACATCCATAGCTATGATAATTATGAAATAGTACATGCAGAAAGCAGTAGAGTACGCAGTGCACATAATTAAATGATATGTCATTACAATAGGGTTGAAAACAGAGACAAATAAGTTCAAGGTACAAGGACATGGTTGAAAATAGATGCAAATAAGTTTAAGATACATGGCATCACCCTAGGGATTGGTTTCATCTAACATAAGAATTTCAGAAAATGATACAATAGCCCTAGGGATTGAAATCATCCTAGCTAGTGCATCAACTACAAAATTGAAAAGGGGATACTTACAGAGTCGCTGGAGGTGGAGCCGCTGCCGTTGGAGAGTCCATCCCTGGAAGAGTCGGCGGAAGAGGTGGGGACAGCCGGGAAGGAGTCGGCGCGGGCGCAGGAGCCACCTTGGTAGCACTGCTTGCAGATGACCTCCAAGTTATCACTCTCCCCCGAGGCCGAGGAAGACTCTGGCGTGATGTCCTTTATGGGCTTCTTGCCGGCGGCATGGTTCTTCTTCGTAGTCGGCGTGGACGAGGAAGAAGGTGCAGCCCATGAGACATTCTTCTTCAACGCCAACGCCACCTTCATCTTCTGCACCAACGTCGGCGCCACCTTCCTATTGGACGTGGCCAACCGAGCCCTTGTCTCGGCTTCTGCCTTTTTCGTAGCCCCGCCGGGTAAGGCTTCTTCACCGCCACCTTCTTCTCCGTAGGCGGGGCCGACGAGGAAGGGGCGGCTCCTTGGCGGCTCCTTGGTGACCTCCTTGGCTCTTTCGCCATTGAGGAGGAAGGGGCGGCTCCTTGGCTCCTTGGTGGTGGCGCGGGCGATTGCGGGCGTGGTGGTGAAAACTGGATCTGGGGTGGTGAATGAGGGCAGGTGAAAATCGGATCTGGCGAGTGTTGGTATAAATTAACGCACACTCTACTTTATCCGCAAGCGCACATATAAGATCTACCGATGTAGCACTTCATCGGAGTAACCCAGTTTTAATATCGAACCCAAAGGAACAGATAGTGTTAAGTCTTAAAGTCTAACCCCTGAGTAGCTAACAAGGACGGAGAATCTAGAAGCATATAGGGGATCACTAAGGTTATCTAAATCCAACTTAAGAGTGATATGTTCATATTATTCTTAGTGGGGAAGTTGCCATAAAAGGTCACAAATAGAGTATGAGTCTTTTATGCAAATGTATAATCCTACCGAGCCTACACACGGGTAAGTGGACTATAGAAGAATCAACAAGGCTATAAGAGTCACCCTTGCGAACAACCACTACTACCGGCGTTATAGGAGGCATTTATGATGAGCTATCAAGTCTAAGCACCACGCTTACTCTATCCAACTACTCTAACTCAGCAACTTAGAATTAGAGTACTCAAAAGAGAGTCATAAACCTTAAGAATAATGAGAACAATAACTCAAACTTAAATATAGACGTTGATTACCGAAACAATCGCTAAAGCAAGTTGAAGATGAACTTGAATCTGCAGGTACAAGATGAAGAAGTTGATCCGACAGGCCGGAGCTCCTTCTTGATCTCTTCCTCTCTCTCTCTCTCTTCTAGTTCTAGTATAAGACTAGGTTCTACATCTAAACTAGAGGGGTAACTAGTCTTCTACTTGATAGCTGGCTCTTGAAGTCTCTTCTAGGGTTTCTGAATGAGGCGTAGTCTTTTCTGAAGAGGGACTTGATCTACCCTGGGGTCTGGGGCCTGAATATATAGCCCTGAGGGATCAACCGCGACCGTTAGATCAAACCGACTTAAGGTATGACCGAGATGAGTCCTAGAGGTCGGTGAAGGAAGCTTGCAGAAGACGGAAGCCAGCGAGCCCGGGGGGAGACCGACCGGTCTCATGGTGGGACCGGTCGGTCCCACCTGGCAGAGTCCCGTGGTGCCTGACCTCCTGGTGTCTTCTGGTGTCCTCTGGAGTCTTCTAGAAACTTCCTGACGTGGCGGTTGCGTTATCTCCCGTCGGTTTCCTTCTAGGGGAAGCAATCAGCGCTGGTTTTCTGGTTTAGTCCCTGCAAAATCACAATTCACCAAAACTCATGGAATATTGTCAATTAAAACCTTAAACCTTTGTTGGTGATTGAATTCATGCCCTTTTCATATTTATTTATCCTTTAATTTTGATAGATAATCAGTGTCAACAATTCCCCCAAGCTTACTCTTTGCTAATCCCTTAGCAAAACCAAAACTTAACAATGGATCAGGAGTTGCTACAATATCTTCACTTCCAACAAGTATACCTGCTGTTAAACAAAAATTCTCCAAAACATATCATGTTATTCTTCATGGGGCTTATTACTTTTACCTTAGATCTTGAATAATTGAGAGATTGAACGATCAAATCAAGCACTATGTTCCTAGTTCTTTCACTTCACCTTTATCCCGAAGTTTTAATTGATTTTCAAAAGCATTAATACATGTGTTGTCAAATTAAACAATGGATCCAAAGAGAAAGTCAACCAACCATTGAATCAAGAAGTGCATGTGTATGGAAAAATGGAGTCGAATGCTCTTTTAAATATATTCACTCTCTTCTGTCTATCAGAGACATATGGCTATCAGGCTAATTCTACTGTCGGGCACGTGCCCATTTTTTTGACATTTTTCTTTTTCTCTCTTCTTCTTCTTTTTTTTCTTTTTCTCTGAGGTTTCGGACACTTGTCCCTTTTTATTTTCTCGGGATCTATCTTTTTGAGGTTTCGGACACTTGTCCCTTTTTATTTCCTCAGATCTTTCTCTCTTTTTTTTCTTTTCTCCCCTTTTTTTCATAGCCACATGTTTCCAACAAACTTCAGAGAGTATAGCAACAGATAATTATGAGCATTATGCGGAAGATGGATGAAGTGTGAAAGTGATCTCAATTCAATGGCATGATAAACTACTCACAGGGTCACAAAGCTTAATTTAACTCAATGCAATTATTAGTCATGTTTATATTTAGAAATCTCCTGAACTTTAATGTAAGTTTAGAACAAGATAATAGCAGCTTAGATCATCACATGGCATATCTCAATTACCTAGACCTTAGATTGAGTATTTACCAACCATGCATTTAATTCTATTTTAAGGCATCATTATTAATAAGGAGAACTAATGCTTTCAAGACTAGGTACTTGAAAGAAATTAGATAGAGCAACTATTCATCATTTCTATGCAAAAGATTAGAGAGAGCAGGTTCTTCTTTGGTCATCAACTTCTTAAAACAAACTAGACACACTATTTTATTTATTTAATCTAACACACTTTAAGATAAAAGCTAATAGTAGTAGTAGTAGTAGTAATAATAATAATAATAATAATAATAATAATAATAATAATAATAATAATAATAATAATAATAATAATAATAATAATAATAATAATAATAATAATAATAATAATAATAAAGACATACCTGATTCGTGAAGATAACGGGGGTGCGCCTCCCCAAGCTGGTTCCCTTATAGCGTTGAGCCTTCATGTGCTCATATATTTTTGTCTCTTTTTTAATTAATGGTGAGCCTTCATGTGCCCACATATTTTTGTTCTTTTCTTTTTAAGGGTGAGCCTTCATGTGCTCACATATTTTTGGTGTTTTCAATTTATTTATAGAATGAAAAACTTAAGAGGATAAAGATTACGTGGATATATGGGGATTGCCTTCCCCCAAGCTGAATGTTGACGTAGTCGTTCGATCATGCAATGTAGCAGACTGGCAGTGGATATGTCCTTCCTCTATTAGAGCTTTGATTGATATTGATGTTTGTTGAGACAGTGCTCCAACAGTGGATGGATCATTCACTTGTTCGTCAGCTTTTCTTGGTCTTTCAAATCCTGTGAAACTCAAATAGACAACAAAACTTGTGAAACAGATTAAGCATTAGCGGTTGGCCACTCAAGCCTTAGTTGTCTAGAATTTTAGTAAGATCTCTTTCTCAATATTTTTATGTTTTTATATTTTTATGATGCAAGAGAAAAATGCAACAGGATGAATGTATGCATATTTATTTTTAGTATTATTATATTTTTTTTATGCCACCACAGTGAACATTCCTGTGGGTTTTTACACACCATAGAATTATTCACATGGGGCTTCATGGTTTATGATGTAGTGTAACAAATGCAATATTTTTATTTTCTTTTATAATGCAATGCAGAAATTAAAATGTTTGTGAATTAAATATGATGATGCAATAAATGACTAAGAATTAAATATGAGAAATATGTAAAAAAAAGTAAATATGAGGATAACTACCGATTTTACCTTTTGGCGATGTTTCAGATATTTAGGTTCGACGAACCGGACATTCTCTTGGTTCAGACCTCCTAAGGTATGTCAGATCGGCTTCATTTGATCAAACTCAATGCTTCAGATCTTCCACTTCCACCTTGAGTTTGAAGGGGGGTGTTAAGTGAATATCAAGGCCCATTCTATAGGCCCATATAGCCTATGAGGTTGTCCCTATATATAGTGACCTCCTCTAATGGAGGATTTGTACTCTGTCAACTGCAAGGTTAGTAACAGATTCTACTCCCTAAGGTCAGTTTTATACCTAACCCACTCTTAGATTGCATCTTATATCTCTATTAGTTCCATCTTCTGTATATACTATTCTATAATACCTGTTGCATTTTCTTACACATACTTTCATATCTACCTCGACGCTGCTTGCTAGGACAAAAAACGTCGATGCCTGCCATGAGGGCCCCTCAGCCTTAGTGGCACGCATAACGGATCGGGAGCGGAGGCACCGGTCTGGCCAACTCCCAGATCCAGCGTGTGATGCCGCAACGACGATGACAATGGTGTTGCGAAGCACCAGGACGAAGCAGGTGGCGGGTCCAGCAAGGTCTGCCATCTTCCGATCTTGATTGGTCTGATTTGTCCATTTTTTCTTCTAATTTTTTTCCTCTTGTTGTCCAGCCACAAGGGCCCTTCAGGCTCGGTGTCAAGGGCGTCCAACCTTTGGGTAGCTAGACCTCGGCTACGTAGTTCGTAGTCGCGATCCGTCTTCTATGGCGAGGTTATACCCCTCTGCTTCCTAGGCTTGAGAGCACGAGAGGAGGAGATAGATTGATTTGATAATATCCTTTTGCTTAGATTGAAAGGATACATAGTCCCTCTATTTATAGTCCTAGGAAGACTTAGCCCCTAAGTAATCTAGTCAAACCTTAAACTAATCTAATCCGACGACGGCGGTGGCGCTACAGTACCGCATGAACAGTACCCGTGCTGCTACAGTACTCGCAGGTACTGTTCATGTTGGGCCTGTTTTGGGCCCAGCCGAGTGCGCCCGCTGCTCTAGCCCTGCGGCTATCCCTCTGGTGTCTGGTGCATGTGCGCCTCCACATGACATCTCTCCCCCTTGAGGCCCAGCTCATCCTCGAGCTGGCAAGCTAGACAATGCTCGTGGAGAGCGTCGAGGTTCGCCAAAGTACCAGAATCCGCTGTCTTGCTATTCCGGCGGACGCGAACCTGCTGAACGCCGTGGCTGAGGCGTGTGCGCACTACACGTTCAGGCCCTAGGTCGACATCACTATGGTGGATGGCCGACAGTGGTGGCGATGCAGGCCCGACGAACGTCTTCAGGATGTCCAGCGTGGTAAAGAACAGGTCGGTGAAGGCAGCCAGCATGCGTGGCGCTGTAAACGCGTCGGTGAAGGCGGCCAGCAGGCCGTCTAGCACGGACGTGCTGGCCGAGGTCGCGCGGGCGCCGAGCGCGTCCGGCCTTGACAGGCCGTGCCAGCACACCTCGTGGCCGCTGCGCCGGAAGGTCAGCGTGCGGGCGCTGAAGTCCCACAAGATGGGCCCTAGTGACGCCAAGCATTGGGTCCCTAGGACCATGTCGAGGCCAGCGAGAGGCATGATGTAGAGGTTGTTACAGAACCAACCAATTTATACCAGATTAAGCACCGAACCTTCGTTTTCACAGAGATTAACAGATACTTAAGCTCGTACAAACCCGGTAGTTCGAAAATCTTGAAGGATTTCAAACATTCAACATTAGCCAAGATCGTAATAGATTAGCGTACATGTCCACAAGATACATTCAGTTCGCACATAGTTCAAATACATCGGAGTTCAACAATATTACAAACCATAGTTTGAAATTCGTAGCGGAAGCAACATAGTTTTAAAACATAAGTTCATGGGTTCACAATACGGTGCCATATGCCTGATCAGTCCACAAAAGCATCAGGTGAGGATAAGAGATGACCATGCCCATGGTCTAATCATCACCCGTAACTAGGTACAGGCAGTTCTCATAGTAGCCATAGAAGCACTGTCCATCTGCAACAACAAGGGATAAAACTCTGAGTACAAGAAGGTACTCAGCTAGACTTACCCGTCATAAACCAGAAATAATGAGACACCAAGGAGTATGCAAGGCTATATCTAGGGTGGCTCTACTTACCTTTTGCATGAAAGCATTTTATTATTAAATAATCATCATTAGAGTATTAGCAGTCAATTTTATGTAATCAACCTGATTAACTAGATTTGCACCTAATCTAGAGCAATCACTTGGCTAATTAATCAAGCAAAAGTGACTATTTCATCAATAGCCTTTCAGATTCAACCTCATAACCATCCTTAGTTCCATAAGTTACTACGGTAACACATGCCCAGTCAAGTTACTCACTGTCCAGGAGCGATGGCGATTATAATCGATTCCTACCCAGCTGGGGATAAAATGTCTCACACTCGCCCGGCACATCCGGCTATGGCAGTCGTAAGCTGCCACTCAGGAGATTCGAGAACACAACGCGCGGGACGGCCATGGGCCCTTCTACACCGGGGGTTATCTCAGTGCCAGGTCGCTCAAGCTATATCTACCCACAGTCATGCCAGGTCGATTAGGCCCTGCCTGCCCTCGGACCATGCCAGGTTGTTCAGAATAGTTGCCCACGGTACAGCTGAGGCCCTGGGTGTTAGGCGTCCACATCTCCATCACCAGCTCAAATAACCTTACTCGGCTTCACGGGTGGTACTCTGACCTACTCCGTTAAGTGATTGACGCGTTCAAAATGACTGAGGTGTGCCTTCGTCGGGTCCTAATCGACACAGACGAGAGACTACTAGCACACAAAACCCATGTCCTGCTGCTCCTACATCCCGCCCGGTCTCAGATTAATTATCACATGGTTATCTCCATGATAGCACCAGGCTAGTCATGATCAGTATCCACCTACATGCGGGAGACAGGAAATCACCCGACTTTTACCGGTCTAAGCAGGCTAAGCATATAATGGCCTAGACTTAACAGGGATATCAAGATATCAACTGCGGTGGACAAGGTATGATAGTAATGCAGCAACGGTAGCAATCAATTCCTATGAGCCTAGTGCAACAAACATATCAGGTTAATTTCGTAAATAATTTGCAAACCATAGGAGTTAGATGCTCCGGGGCTTGCCTCTTTCGAAGTCGGAGGGTCGGTGGTCGTGGCACTCAGGTAAGTCTTCGACGTCTCCTTCTTCGGTCCTCTCATTTAGGGTCTCCTCCGGACTTGGCTCCTCCGGCGGTTGCGGGTTTTGGGTCTCCACTACCGGTCCTGTATGATGCACAAACATGTATGAATAGGATGAATGCACATGAGATGCATTGGTGATGCGACATGAAGCAAGATGATTCAGGAGATAAGCACATGTCATCTACTTCATTTTCTTCAACAAGGTAGTCAACATTATCCTACTACCAATTAGTTATTTGCTATCACTTAATCATTTAATTAAGCCTATAACAGCAACCCTCAGATAATCATTTCAGAAAAATCTACAAAAATTACTCTAAGCTGACAACATGCAAAATAGTCCCCTGTCCAAATTTCAAGCTATTTGGACTTAAACCCTATTCTCCACGAAAAAGACAAACACTATAATGAAAAAGGTGCTTTGAACTACACAACCTAGGAAAAAGTGTCAAACAACAGATTTCTCATTTTTTTTACTGAACTTCTTAGTACAAGAGCAGTCTACAAAAATTATCAGGTTCATATTCTTCATATTTTAATTACTACAATTTATACAAGAAAACAACATTTAATCATTTTAATTGCTACTGCCAAAATATTTCGCAGAACATCCTCATATTACATTTTTTCCCAGAAACTACTTATCAACACAAACTTAACAAAACAAGAATCACATTTTTCTGAGCAACACAGTTTATTATGCATTTAACAATATATCAGCTTAAACACAAATTAATTATTTCTGCACATAAAATTTTCACAAAATGGACATATTATATTTTTCGTGCATAGAACTCATCAAAACAAACTTAACAAAATTTGTTTCACATTTACTGGATCAGCAGAACTCAAGTTATGAATTAAACGAGCATTATCAACATTTCTACAAAACAAATAAACAAAAACACCTAAGCCTAACTGCTACACGCACACGGTGCTGCTGCACCTAAGCGACTGACGACTGGGACCCATGGTCAAACCGACCCCACCCATCATACTCCCGAAGCAGAGGAGGTCGTTGACCTCGCCGGAGCTCTGTTGGGAGCACACTTGCCCTACCTCCGCACACGTGCAGGGGAGTGGCGAAGGTGGCCTAGCGTCAGAATCGATAGCGAAGGTAAAGGAAATTGGAACAGTAATGTTGTGGCTCTATTCCCAAAAAATCCTCTCCATTACACTGTTTATCCCTTGGTATTTATAGGGAATACCAAGAGACACCGGCCAAATTACAAAAGGGTACCGGAAAGATTCCTTGGCAGCGCACACGGAAAAGGGTAGAATTGTACAAGCACGAGCAAAGCGAAAACCCTAGCTTATCTTCCTCCTGCCCGCCGCCACTTTGTTCTGTGCACCCTCGAGGGAAAACGAAAGTCAGACCCCCTTCTCCGCTAGCCTCCAGGTCAGCACCCCTTCGTCGCTTGCCTGGTCCGACACTTTACGCGGAGAGGCTTCGGAAGCCGGCGAGGGTCACCTGCTGTGCTCCCAGTGCGCTTTTACCTGCGAGGAACGTGACGAAAGCCGAGGGTCGGACTGGCATCCAGAGGTCAGGAAAACAATCCCGAAGTATCCAGTTAGCGGAAAGGAGAAAAGTTATGAGGGCTTGTGGGTTTCACGAAGGTTATTTCCGAAGCCGGCCCGCGTGGCGCCACTGCCGAGGGTCCTTTCCCCCAACAGTAGCCCCTCGCTGCCTTGGATCTAGAAAACAGTAATTAGGCCTAAGCAGCGCTTTTTGATGGGAAAAGTAAAGGGACCCTTGGCAGCGACGCCCGCGGCTGCTTTGGGCCGGGCCATTGTTATTTGTTATTTGTACTGTTGAGGCCTGTTTCGTTTTTCGCGCCGTGGATTTCGGATATCGTTCCGATTTTGTCCGGTGGGGTTACTTGGTTCATGACCTATAAATAGATGGGGTTGGTGGGGGAATTGAGTTCGTGCCCTCCTTTGCCCTAGCCGACCTGTTGCTGTGCATTTCTTGTTGCGAAGGTTGCTTTCGTCTAGCTTCGAGGGTTGTGCGTTTGGTGTTTCGTGAGGTTCCTGTTTTGAGAGATAGCGAGGTCCAAGCTAACCGCTCGTGTTGCTTCTCCCGCTGCTACGGATGAAGGGGTGACCTTCAATTTCGGACTTAGCCGGGTGTGTACCACGGAGCTGGCAGCTTATGTTAAGCGGGGCTGGATCGAAGAAGGGAAAGAGAGGACAAGCTCTGGTGAGACAGTGCCGAAGCCTGACGCGGGCGAAGTTGTTGTTTTTGAGGAGTTTTTCAAAGCTGGTCTGCGCTTTCCCGCTGACTCCTTTGTGACTTCGGTTCTGCAAAGGTTCAATCTGAAGTTCCATCAGCTTACACCTTCGTGCTTTACGAAGATGTCAGTATATGTCTGGGCGTGTCGCTCCCAGGGTGTTGTGCCCCATGTCGAGGGTTTTGTTCAGACTCATCGTGTGCATATGCAACCTCGCAAGATAACAGAGCGCGAGGGTAAGACCAGTCTAGGTCAGTTTGCGGTGTACACTTTTTGTCACCGCACCGGATCGGAGTTGCCGGTGCAAGCTCAGAAGAACAAATGGAGCAGCGGATGGCAAGAATTCTGGTTTTACTACAAGCTTGATGAGGCATCCGAGCTATGCGGCGAGCTTCCGCTTCTCGGTGATGTGAGCGTCGAATCTAAGATGAGCACCGAGGCTCACGCCGCGGTAGATTGCCTGAGGGTGGTTGCGCGTTCTCAGTGCGCACGCGACCTGGTCAAGGAATACTGCTATGCCAAGGCGTGGCCCCTCAGCCGGAGGCAGATCTGGTTCCCGGTTGAGGTCGATCCAAAGTACGAGGGTAGGGGACTGAAGAAACCGAAGCTTGATCTGAATAGGATTTGGGATAATGTCTTCAAGAAGTTTCCTAGACGTCAGGATGGTGTCGAAGCTATCTACAGGCGGGTTGAGCAGAGAGCTGAAAACCTCGTTGGTAAACTCTCTACATTGGAGATTAAGGCTATCCACAGCTCGGTGGGTAGCGGAGGTCGTGTTAATAGGCTCTTCGACATTCTTGGGATACAGTATGAGGACTGGCCTGCACCTTCGAGCGATGATGCGCCGAAGAAGAAGAGGAAACGTGCTACCACCGAGGAGAGAGATGTTACTTCGCGGCCGAAGAGAGGTCGTGGTCGAGGACGCGGCGGCGCTGAAGGCCGGGTTAAGGCTCTTGCGATGAAAGTCGCTGTTGGTTCAAGCTCCGCTAGCGCTACCTCTTCCTCGGCCATTGTTTCGTTATCAAGTGGCCGAGGGGTAGCAAGGGTCGTGGGGCGGGTGCCCCGTGTCAGAGGCATCAACGCTCTTATACACGTTTCCGACGACGAGGGTGCCTCCGACGATGATGAAAGGGAGGAAGAGGAAAAAGGAGTTGAAAAGGAAACTGAGACTGAAGATGATTCATCTGATGAGGTCAGTGATTCCTCCAGCGATGGAGGTAACTCCGATGATGATGTTTCCATTGGCGACGATCGCGGGAAGGGAATTGCTTCGCCGAGCGCTGACGCTGCGGGCACTCGGAGTATTGATGACATCTTACGGGACTTTGAGCCCGAGAGTCCAAAACGGGGGGCGGTGCCCGAGTACGGGGGATCCCATATCTGGGTTGATGGCGTTGAGGTGGTTGGTGGCCTCGAATCTGACAAAATCCCGGGCAAAAGGCCCTATGGCGAAGCTAGCCGGGAAGCTTTGCCGTATTATGCTAGCAAGATTGGTGTCACCGACCCGGCCACGGAGCTTTTTACTAGTCCGGACCTTCGAGAGTGTCATTTGCAATGCGCTCCGGAGGAAAGGCGCTTTCTTGGCCGAGTGTTTGGTAGGGTTTGTGTGCCGGAGGCGGAGCTTCGGCTGACGAACCAGCCATTGGGCGAGGTTCAAGATGACATGGATGTTAAGTTGGCTGAGCTGATGCTTCTTAGCCGTTCTGCGCGTCGAAGGGCGGGCTACAACCATGACTACATGAGTACGCAGTTGGCGAAGATTGAGAAAGAGAACAAAGATCTCCGGCGAAGCTTGGAAAATAAGGAAATTGAGCTTAAGGCTGCTGAGGAGAAAATTAAGAACTTTTGGCCGCCTACCGTCAGAAGGACAAAGATTTGCTAATAGCAAACAATCGAATAAGCGAGCTTTCGTCGGAGATGACCTCGCAGATGGAGGCGTGGCAGACAAGCATGGGGAAAATTAAGAGAAAACTTGATGTCTGCCTGATTGAGGCTGGGGGTTCTGCCGGGGAACCGTTGCCTGCATCTAATGCGGAGGCCTTTGAAAGTTGGCTGAGTAACGAGCTTGATGTCTTTAGCTCGTTGGTTGGTAATGCGGCCGACTTCGCACTACTACAGAATTCTTTTGCGTGGTCATTTTTATTTAACCGTGATGGGCAATTGAGCCCGTCGCGCACGCCTCGTCACAGTAAATCGAGGCTAACCGCGGCGGGCAGTTGAGCCCATCACGATTAATACCAATAACCGTGACGGGCGGCGTAACGTGCCCGTCATGGTTAATGGTATTAACCGTGACGGGCAGCGTAACTTGGTCGTCAAGGTTAATGTATTAACCGTGACGGGCTGCTTAACTTGCCCGTCACGGTTAATACCATTAACCTTGACGGGCAGCGTAACTTGGCTGTCACGGTTAATACCATTAACCTTGACGGGCTGCGTAACTTGCCCGTCACGGTTAAAGATTTTTAGGTTTAAAAAAAATACAGCAGCACATATTTAGATGCATAATCGAATCTGTATTTAACAGGTCAAACATAGACAAAACACATGACACATACGTATACATGCATACATTAACTTGTTCTCATTGTCATCCATAGAACATTGACGAAATCGTTAAAGTGTTATATTACATGTCAGTTTGCAAACAAACTAATTGACGAAGTCCATGTTCAAATTGTAATCCTTCATCTCGTCGCGTAGCATGGTGGTCCATTTCCTGAGCTTCTCGTACTCTGGAAGCAGTGCTAACGGGGCATCTGTATAAAAGAACGGTTGCCCTTCATGCGCTACATGGTCAGTGAAAAACTTGCACATGTCTACCACTATTTGATCGAAGTTATGTTGATTGCTCTGCTCTCTTTCCCACCATTCAGTTGCTTTCTTGAGCTACCGCCAGCTACCGTTGTACTTCCTGCAGGCCCTTAGGTACTCGCAGACGTAGTACCCACACAAAGTTGTCCCTGGTGGTTGCTTGGCACACTGCATGATACACAAGCATTACAACACTTTGGTATAGATCGATAATATATGCATGGTGTGGGAAAAAGCATAAGTGAAGCTTCAAGTACACGTACTGGGAACTGACGCTTGATTTTGATTCTATTCCCATGCTTCTTCTTGAACTTCTCTGTCCTTCGATCAAATTCACTTGGCTCCCTTACGTACTCCTTATAAGCGCTGTATGTACTCCACTAGTGTTAGTCACAATTTTAAAACGTATGATAAAAATGACCTAATTTGAAGATCCTTGACTTACAATCTCAAGCAATCTTCAAAGTGCTTGTACCCTGCTTTGTTTGAATGCCTCAATGAGTCAAATATGCAGGCCCTGCCTTCCTGAGGATAGATGATAAATGCAATCCAGTGCCCATAGAGGCCCTCGCTGCACCATTCGAACAAAACAAAGACTATGATGAGCATGGATGATCTTAGGTAGCCACTTATCCCATAAACATACATGTTTTTGACTTACCCAAAGTGGACGACAGCGAGGATACAACCATCTCTCCTGACCTTCTTCATGACTCCTAAGATGTATGTCCCCACTTTCAACTTCTCGGCATCGATGGCCTTTTTGCGTTCGTTATCTCTCTGACGATTGGTCAAGTCAATAAGGTCAGGGTGGTTGTCTGGTTTCTCGTATCCAATGATCTGTTTCTCAGCAACATGCATTGGAGAGAGATAGAGCACACCAAGGTTGCATTCGTTGCTTACATGGGCCATCATCCTGCAAGTACAAGTCGTCTCATGGCATTAGTTAAATTGAGAAGGTACCTATACGAATGCAGGGGATGTATGAAAAATGGTAATCCACTTACATAGAAAACAAGGTGAGGTGAGCGACGTCAAGGTCCTTCCTATGCAGGAGTCTATGCATGTCTCCGAATTCCAAGATGAGTTGAACATCTTTGCCCAAGTTAAAGATCTCTACCGGAATCCTGGTCGTTATGTTTGAAAGGCCGGCTTTGGCCGCTTGCATATACCACAAATGGAACCTCCGCACCTCCCACTTCTCGTCGCAGGCAAGTTGGGCCCGAGGTAACATGAACTTCCCATTCACAAAATCACCGGGGCATTTATCTGTGACGAATCCCCTATGAGGTGGTGATTTCAGCCTAGAACAATGGGAGAGCAACGTTAGTGTGTGAAAACAATTCAAGAAGCTCATAACCTATAAATAGATTGATTACACGCAGGACGGAAGCATATATACCTTTCAAATTTGGTATAGAATGCGGCGCGCTCAGGTCTAGCCTCCTCGGTGTCTGTAGTCTTTTTTGGCGCGCGAGGACACTGGCTGGAGCTCGGTTGGCTTGCAGGTGGTGTCATCAGCCCCGCACCTCCAGCCAGTACTTCGTTTTCACATGTGTCGCTTGTGGCCGGGGGTGTCTTCGCCTTTGGTTCTGCCTCCATAGATTCCGCTCCTTCGCTCGGGGCGGTAGGCGATCGATTGTCGGGAGGCGGAGAGCTTGGTCGTTGTGGACCGCTCGTGCTCGGATGTCCTGGAGGCGTCGTTGTCGTCTCCTCTGGTGCTGCCTCCTTACCTCCATTGGCATTGGTCGATCCAATGGGAGGGCTTGCAGGAGGGTCCATGCCTCGGGCTTCATTGTTCTCCTTGTCTTGCTTGCCATCATCGTCGTCATCATCATCACCGCCGCCATCCGGATCCGGGGGACAAGATCCGGCTACCGACGAGGGTTGTGATGTCGGTGTCGGGGTCGGCGTTGGCATGTTCCCATAGATCTTGATGTCTTCAGTACACCATGGAACTTCTAAATTGATCGCCTAACCAAGGACCCTAACCCCAGTCATAGCGGGATAGTCCAATTCATATTCTTCGAACTCTGGCCCACACCACGTTACGGCCACGATAGTAGTGTCCTTAGGGATCTGATGCTCCTCGGTGAAAACAAAGATTTGATCCTTTGGTAATACACAACCATCTGCCACGTGCAGGCGCTTCCCTTCCCTGCCGAACGGCACCCAAAGGTGGCAGAAAATCATTTCCTTGATGTCATCGAACGGACGCCTTGGGCGATCTTCGATCAATAGCTGCCCTTGTGAAGCTTGAGGCACCTTCAGTCCGGCTTGGCTAAACATCTGGTTCCTGAGCGCCACCATCTTGGGGTCATTGCTGGTGAATGCGTCTTGTATGGACTTGTTGATCATTTCGGACACAGCTTGATCGTAGCCTTGCTTTACGAGGCCTTCTTTGTACCTCTGCCTCGACTTGTCCTTGGCAGGGTCTGTTTGCCATGACTCCACCATCTTCCAACTCTTCCTCGAGGACATGCCACGGACGCGGCCGCGGTGCTCCGGGTTTCCAAGCACCTTGGTCAGCACGTCGACGCCCCTGCGAACCTCGAAGCTTTCGTCCTTGGATGTAGAGGCCTCAATAAGAGCCTTCTCGAGCTCCTCGATCTTTAGATCAGGCTTACGCTTCTTTGATGGCTTGTGGCCGTAGAAGTAGTCACGGCCCCGTTCATCGACGTCTAACAACGGATTCTTTATCCCAGCATCGGCTTGAGCCCTTTCTTGCGCCCGCCACTTCGGCCTCTTACCGGCATACCCTGTCATGCCCATTGTGTGAGGCTGCGTGTTCATCTTGTTGAGCGTTTTGAACCGCTCGCTCTTGGCCTTTGCTTCTTCGCTTTGCCTCTGCTTAACGAAAACTTCCCAGTCTTCAGCCAAGATCATATTATATTTGATCAAAGGTGACTTCCCTGTCTTCACATAGTCTCTGTTCAGCATGTACTTGAAGCTTCGAAGGGCCCTTCCTGCCACGTTCATCACCCAGTCCCTGCACTTGGTCATGTCGGCATCCTCAGGATAAGTGAAGCGGTTCAGCATCTCTTTCCAGACATCTTCCTTATCGTTAGCAGGGACATTCGGCCATTTCTCACAAGTGATCTTAACATGCTCCCTCACTAAACACGAACACTGGTTGCTAAACTTCCCGAGGACCGTCGTTGGCTGCAACGGCTCTCCCTGCGGCCCCACCGTGAGGATCACATGGATATCACTGTGCTTCTTATGCCTCCTGTGTTCCCCCCTTCTTCGAACAGGCTTGTCACCTGCAGATTTGTTTCAAGAAGTTGTTGTGGAGGGAGCGGGGGCTTCTTGCTCCGCGCCAACTTGTTCTTCGTCGAAATCCAAAGTCCGAGGCACTAGTGGTATCGAACCTCCCTGACTCACGGACCTGTCACTTTGTGCTTCGTCCTGCAGGTCAAAGTTCGGATCTAGCTCTTCCTCTGTACGACGTTTCCTCTTTTCCGTCGGGGTCACACTAACGTGGCTCTCATAACTAGTTGACCCAGAAGAACCATTCAGGGTGGGGTCGCGCCATTGTAGTTCAGGCTGTGGTTCTTGCGCCATTGGAATCTATGAACAATAAAGTACATATTATGGACATTTCATATGTAAAGGCACATTACATAGTAGTAGTAGTAGAGTAGTAGTGGTAGTAGTGGTGGTGGCAGTAGTAGTAGTGGTGTGGTAGTAGTAGTAGTGGTGGCAGTAGTAGTAGTAGGAGTAGTAGTAGTAGTAGTAGTAGTATAGTAGTATTAGTAGTAGTAGAAGTAGTAGTATAGTAGTAGTAGTAGTAGTAGTAGAGTCGTCGTAGTCGTCGTCGTGGTCGTCGTCGTCGTGGTCTCGTGGTCGTCGTCGTCGTCGTGGTCGTCGTCGTCGTCGTCGTGGTCGTCGTCGTCGTCGTCTGGTCGTCTCGTCGTCGTGGTCGTAGTGGTCGTCGTGGTCGTATGTAGTGGCAGTCGTAGTAGTGGCAGTAGTGGTAGTGGCAGTAGTGGTAGTAGTGGCAGTAGTAGTAGTGGCAGTATAGTATAGTGGCAGTAGTGGCAGTAGTGGTAGTGGCAGTAGTGGTAGTAGTGGCAGTAGTAGTAGTGGCAGTAGTGGTAGTAGTGGCAGTAGTAGTAGTAGTGGCAGTAGTAGTAGTGGCAGTAGTAGTGGCAGTAGTCATAGTAGTGGCAGTAGTGGCAGTAGTAGTAGTAGTGGCAGTAGTAGGAGTAGTGGCAGTATTAGTAGGAGTAGTGGCAGTAGTAGTAGTAGTAGTAGTAGTGGCAGTAGTAGTAGTAGTAGTGGCAGTAGTAGTAGTAGTAGTAGTAGTGGCAGTAGTAGTGGCAGTAGTGGCAGTAGTAGTGGCAGTAGTAGTAGTAGTAGTGGCAGTAGTAGTGGCAGTGGTAGCAGTAGTGGTAGTAGTGGCAGTAGTAGTGGTAGTAGTAGTAGTGGTGGTGGCAGTGGTAGCAGTAGTAGTAGTAGTGGTGGCAGTGGTAGCAGTAGTAGTGGCAGTGGTAGCAGTAGTGGTAGTAGTGGCAGTAGTAGTGGTAGTAGTAGTAGTAGTAGTAGTAGTAGTGGTGGCAGTGGTAGCAGTAGTAGCCGTAGTGGTGGCAGTGGTAGCAGTAGTAGCAGTAGTAGCAGTAGTAGCAGTAGTAGCAGTAGTAGTAGCAGTAGTAGTAGTAGTAGCAGTAGTAGCAGTAGCAGGAGGAGTAGGAGTAGCAGTAGGAGTAGGAGTAGGAGTAGTAGTAGGAGTAGTAGCAGTAGTAGTAGTAGTAGCAGCAGCAGCAGCAGTAGTAGTAGTAGTAGTAGTAGTAGTAGTAGTAGTAGTAGTAGTAGTAGTAGTAGTAGTAGTAGTAGTAGTAGTAGTAGGAGCAGTAGGAGCAGTAGGAGCAGTAGCAGTAGGAGTAGCAGTAGGAGTAGCAGCAGGAGTAGCAGGAGGAGTAGCAGTAGCAGGAGTAGCAGTAGCAGTAGTAGCAGTAGCAGTAGTAGCGGTGGGAGTAGTAGCGGTGGTAGTAGTAGCGGTGGTAGTAGTAGCGGTGGTGGTAGTAGCGGTGGTGGTAGTAGCGGTGGTGGTAGTAGCGGTGGTGGTAGTAGCGGTGGTGGTAGTAGCGGTGGTGGTAGTAGCGGTGGTGGTGGTAGCGGTGGTGGTGGTAGCGGTGGTGGTAGCGGTGGTGGTAGCGGTGGTGGTAGCGGTGGTGGTAGCGGTGGTAGTAGTAGCGGTGGTAGTAGTAGCGGTGGTAGTAGTAGCGGTGGTCGTAGTAGCGGTGGTCGTAGTAGCGGTGGTGGTAGTAGCGGTGGTGGTAGTGGCGGTGGTGGTAGTGGCGGTGGTGGTAGTGGCGGTGGTGGTAGTGGCGGTGGTGGTAGTGGCGGTGGTGGTAGTGGTGGTAGTAGTAGTGGTAGTAGTAGTGGTAGTAGTAGTGGCAGTAGTAGTGGGAGTAGGAGTGGGAGTAGGAGTAGCAGTGGCAGTAGCAGTGGCAGTAGCAGTGGCAGTAGCAGTAGCAGTGGCAGTAGCAGTAGCAGTAGCGGTAGTAGTAGCGGTAGGAGTAGCGGTAGCGGTAGGAGTAGCGGTAGCGGTAGGAGTAGCGGTAGGGGTAGGGGTAGTAGTAGTGGTAGTGGTAGTGGTAGTGGTAGTGGTAGTGGTAGTGGTAGTGGTAGTAGTAGTGGTAGTAGTAGTGGTAGTAGTAGTGGTAGTAGCAGTAGCAGTAGCAGTAGCAGTAGCAGTAACTTTTCTAATTAATTATTACATCAAGGTAACAACCAGTAGTAGGAGTAGTATAGTAGTAGTAGCAGCCTCATCCACTTAGCCACAACCGAAGCATCTAACAACACCTGCACATTTTTCCCACATCACAGTCCAACAAGATGGACTGCCTGCCACTCCAACCTGATAAGAAGGTAAGGTAGGGGTAGGTGCAGTAGGAATTGAGTTGATTCTTGAGTTGAAAGCCTCTAGAGCTGCAAAAGCTTCCTCAAAAGACTTGTACTTTTTATGCACAGCTCCCTTAACTTTGAGAACATACTGACTGCACTCGGCCCAGCTGGTGTAAATACCTGGCTTGGTGCCCTCGAAAACAACATACCAAGCAGGCATCCTTCTGCATTAGTAGTAGAGCAGTATAAGAGTACAATATAGAAGAGAGAAGAGAGGAGAGGGAAGTAGAGGAGAGGATAGGATGTTTCATACAGATTATAGAGACTTGGAGCTAAAGGATGTTTCATACAGATTATAGAGAACATCAAGACAGCCATGGAGCCGTGTGAGTCGTCTAGCCCAGCCACTGAACTTGTTTCATATAGCTTGGCATGGACGTCTCACATGGCTTGATGACAATCATGAAAACCATAAGAGGAGTTACAATGGTCCAGTACCTCACAAGTCCAAGATCATAACCAACAACCACTGAATCCATCAAAAAAGTGGCAATGCATTCATCATAGGCAGAAAGCAATTAAATTAATTAGGTCTCAGATTCTAAACATTCATTGGTGGTTGCCTTGCAATTCGAAAGCAAATAAACATGTTCAAGATAGAAGAGAGAAGAGAGTAGAGGGAAGTAGAGGCAAATAAGAGAAGAGAGAAGGCCTCAGCACCACTCAGTTTGAGCTATTTAGTAAGCATCACTGGTGGCAAATAAGTAGAAGAAGTGTCAGACAATTTCCTGGGAGCTATGTAACCATGGGACACGTCCATCCCAGCCATCAGGGAGGTAAGCCTACACCAGTTGCTTGGGTATGGACGTATCCCATGGTTAAATAGGACACATGACAACAACAAAGACTTATATGTGTAAAAGAATGGTGCCACCCTAAACCCTAAGATTGCATCATAGGCCAAGGAGAACCCAAGCTAGTAGTAGTAGATAAATTCATTGTGAAAGAATGGTGCCACCCAATTTATTTCAAATTCATCCCAATCGATCAAATTCATCCCAATTTATCACAAATTATCAAATTCTTCTCAAATCAAATTATCATGAAAACCAATTCAGAGTTAACCACAGAACAGGCAACCACCTCCTAAAATCAAGTTTCTTCATTGGCCATGAAAATTTTTAATAAGCATCACTGGTGGCATATAAGTACCAAACAAAGGCCTCAGCACTGGTGGCAAATAAGTAGAATAAGTGTCAGACAAGTTCATGGGAGCTATGTAACCGTGGCTGACATCCATCCCAGCCATCAGGGAGGTAAGCCTACACCAGTTGCTTGGGAATGGATGTCAGCCATGGTTAAATAGGACACATGACAACAACAAAGACTCATATGTGTAAAAGAATGGTGCCACCCTAAACCCTAAGATTGCATCATAGGCCAAGGAGTACCCAAGCTAGTAGTAGTAGATAAATTCATTGTGAAAGAATGGTGCCACCCAATTTATTTCAAATTCATCCCGATCGATCAAATTCATCCCAATTTATCACAAATTATCAAATTCTTCTCAAATCAAATTATCATGAAAACCAATTCAAAGTTAACCACAGAACAGGCAACCACCTCCTAAAATCAAGTTTCTTCATTGGCCATGAAAACCAATTCAGAGTTAACCACAGAACAGGCAACCAATTCAGAGTAGTAAGGTAATAGTAGTAGGAGTAGAGTAGAGTAGAGTAGTAGTAGAGTAGATCAGTAGTAGGGTAGTAGTAGAAGTAGGAGTATAGTAGTAGCAGTAGTAGGCTAGTAGTAATAGTACCACAACCACTGTGGTAGTAGTAGCAACCAAACTGAGCCCCCAAAATACTCTTCTGTCCCAAACAAAGGCCTCAGCACCACTAAGTTTGAGCTATTTAGTAAGCATCACTGGTGGCAAATAAGTAGAAGTGTCAGACAATTTCATGGGAGCTATGTAACCATGGGACACATCCATCCCAGCCATCAGGGAGGTAAGCCTACACCAGTTGCTTGGGAATGGATGTGTCCCACGGTTAAATAGGACACATGACAACAACAAAGACTCATATGTGTAAAAGAATGGTGCCACCGTAAACCCTAAGATTGCATCATAGGCCAAGGTGATGAATAAGTACTTCCATTATCAAGTTGAAATAGATTCAGTGAGCAGAGAAATAGATTCAGTTTGTAAATAAATTGGTAACCATGTTTCATTATAACAGTGATAACAGTTCCATAGAGTGCCATGGTAAAAGATGGTATATATTATGCTATAAAAACATGGGAATGTATAGTTGGCTCAGATTTGCCCTCCAAGGTCATCACATTGCTTCCAAACTGGTTGCTTGTACATGATATACAAGCCATCCTAGTTTAGCAGCTTAATTACAAGTACTGGAGGGCATTTCGATCATCATCGCCACTGCCTCAGCATAGAAGGAGTCACATCATTGCATATGCCGCTACCTCAGCTTACAAGTAGTAGTAGAGAGAGTAGTAGAGTAGTAGTAGGACAGCAGTAGTAGGACAACAGCAGTAGGACAACATGTGAGTAGGACAGTAGCAGAGAGAGTAGTAGAGAGAGTAGTAGAGTAGTAGGACAGTAATAGTAGTACGACAGCATGTGAGTAGGACAGTAGCAGAGAGACTAGTAGAGTAGTAGTAGAGAGAGTAGTAGAGTAGTACGACAGTAATAGTAGTAGGACAGTAGTAGAGAGAGTAGCACAGTAGTAGAGAGAGTTGCGGATACATGGATGTATGCCGGGTCTCTGAGTGATGAGTGATTGTCAACTGGGATGATGCGCATGTTCTTTGGCTTGTGTTGTGCAGGTGTCAAGCACGGATGCAGTGATCAAAGGCGAGGTGAAGGTCAAGTAGAGACGTGCCGTGCCGATGGACCGGGAGTGGCAAAGGGCGGACGTGAGGCTTGAACTGAGGGACCAGAGGCCCGAGGATCAGCTGTGGTGGCTGGCAGCCTGTGGCAGCTACAAGTGAAGACTTGCGGTCATGTGTTGCCTGAGTCGTGGACTTGGGAACACGTGTCGGTGGACGGGGTGCACGGGAGGTGCATCCCATCTACGACGTCGGTTTGGTGGTAGAGCTAGAGAAAAACCATCGGGTGGACGGTTTCCAGGTTTGGGCCTCAAAATCTGGGTGCGGATGGTTTCCGAGTTTGGCCACAAAACTCGGGCTGAGGATGGTTTCCAGGTTTGGGCCTCAAAACCTGGGCGCTGAGGGTTTGCTGAGTTTGGCCTCAAAACTCAGAAGCTGGTGGGCTGGTTTCCCGGTTTGGGCCTCAAAACCGGGGGTTGGCTGGAAAAGGCTGGTTTCCCGGTTTGGGCCACAAAACCGGGGGTGCAGAGCGAGGGTGGCACGTGGTGGCAATCGAGAGGTTGCGTCGAGGCAACGCTAAGAGTTGTGCGAGCGTGGCCGTTAGATAAACCTACCACCGAGTTGGTCCAGAATAACCTTAGGGTTTAGCTGGTTCGCTCTGTAAGTAGTTAGGGGTAGAGTGGGAATTAGGAATAGTTAGGAATAGGATAAGTAGGGGGAGACACCCACCTTCCCAATTATCTCAGTTAGTCATCTCAGTCATTTGCTCTTGCTTTCTAGGGTTTCCTGTTCTCCCAATCCCCTGCTATAGCTAGCTGAGATCCGCAGAGAGACTTGCCTCTGTGTACTGGAGATTTTGAGGAAGTGAGGCCATAACATCACTGTTGTAGCGTGTGGTAGCCACACGGTTGCAGATCGATGACTTGATTCGCGTTTTGTTTGTGTTCTTCGCGTTCTTCGTTTCTCCGCGATTTTCCCGTCACTCCAGGTCCGGACAGTCCGGGACCCTGCTGAAGGGTGACTTTTAGTGCGTTTGCCCTCCCGGCTTCTCCGTTTGGTTTTCAGAATTCTCGTTTGGTCCTAGAGTTAACCAAGAAACATTTCTAAGTATCTTTGCTACTTGTTAGCATTGGTATTTGGAGATTTCTCAACGTAGCCTCCAATCTACGTTCGGGACTCGGTTTTCGAAGGGGGAACTTGAGCCGGAGCTTTTGGTCTTTGGTTTGTTTGAGCTTTGTGGTGCTCCGCTGTGATCCTAGGGATCATCCACCCTCTTCCAAGGGTCGTGAGCATCACGGTTTCGGTCAGTGCTTTCGGGGGTTGATTTTGGGACATTTGGCCAAAGTTTCGAGAGAAATTTTTGAGCTCCCATTCACCCCCCCCTCTGGTCGCCTTGCTAGTGCTTTCTCGGTCCTTCAATTGGTATCGGAGCGGGTTAAGGATCTTCCACCTTAGCCGATTCCAGATCCACAGAAGGCGACATGGATCGCGGTGTGGGCAAACCGCCATTTTTCGATGGGACGAACTATGCGTATTGGAAGATACGCATGTCGGCCTATCTGCAGAGTTTGGGTGCTTCCATCTGGGATATTTGCAACTCTGCCGATTACGAGGTCTTGGCTGCTCGAGTCACTCAGCTTCAGATCGATGAGCACGATACCAATAGCCGAGCCCATAATGCTCTTTTCTCATGTTTGAGCATGAGTGAGTTTGATCGCGTTTCTCACCTCGCTACGGCTCGGGAGATTTGGGCCACCCTCATGCGTTTCCATGAGGGAACCTCTCAAGTCAAAACCCGACTCTATGAGTCGTTCAAGCGAGAGTATGAGAACTTTCGACATATGCCTGGCGAGAGCATAGAAAGTTTATTCGCTCGCTTTCAGGTGATTGTCAACAGGATGAGGGCTAACAAGGAGCTGTTGCCTTTCGACGATCATGAGAGAGCTTTGAAGCTTTTGCATACTCTTGATTGGTCGGTGTGGGACTCCAAAGTTCAGGCGATCATCGAATCACCTAACTATGAGACCCTCACGTGCGACGAGCTCTTCAGTAAGCTCAAGTTCAGTGAGATTGACGCCATGGCGAGGGCTTCTTATGAAAATCCTTCTGGCCCGTCGATGGCTTTGGTTTCTGGCTCTTCTGCTAACCCCTCTGGAGGATTTGCACTCTCTTCTCTCTTTTCTATCACAGAGGAGCAGCTTGAGTCGCTGGGGGATGACGAGCTAGCCTTGCTAGTCAACCGGTTCTCGCTGTTTCACAACAACCGCATGAATCGTCGCCGCGGAGGAGGACGCTCAGGATGCTATGAGTGCGGCGACCCCGATCACTTCATCGCCAACTGCCCCAAGAAGAAGCATTCATCTGGGAAGGGCGATCATGGGCACAAGTACGACTCCGGCAAGCGCAAGGAGAAGTACGTCCCCACGAGGCACAAGCGGAGGGGCGGCTTTGACAAGGAGTACATCAATAAGAAGTACTTGGAGAAGGCTCAGGCTGAGCAGCGTGCGTTCTTCGCCACGCTCAGCGATGTCGATGGCTCAGATGATGACTCCGCTTGTTCAAGCGATGATGAGTCCGAGAAGAAGAAGAGGATCGAGGACAAGCTGAATGGCCTCTGCTTCTTCGCCGACGATCCGCCACCCCGTGCGGTACCTTTTGTACCCGGGGAGGCACCAGCTGCTATTGAGGGGGAGGCCACTTCGGCAAGGGAGGCACCACGACACATTCAGCGCCAGCATCCGCTTCAGCAGATGATCGGCAGCATCGACGAACGCGTCACCCGGTCAAGGCAAATCTCTCACTTTGCTCATTCTGCATTTGTTGCTGATTTTGAACCCCGGGATGTTGGACATGCTTTGACGGATCCGGATTGGGTCAATGCCATGCATGAGGAGCTTGAGAACTTTGAGAGAAATCGGGTTTGGGTTCTAGTGTCTCCACCTTCTGAGTGTCACCCAATTGGGACAAAATGGGTTTTCAAAAACAAACAGGGAGAAGATTGCCATGTTGTGAGAAACAAGGCCAGACTCGTAGCCCAGGGATATAGTCAGAAGGAGGGGATAGACTATGAGGAGACATTTGCTCCTGTAGCACGTTTGGAGGCTATTAGGATACTCTTGGCTTTTGCTGCATCCAAAGGTTTCAAACTTTTTCAAATGGATGTCAAGAGTGCCTTCTTAAACGGCTACATAGAAGAGGAGGTGTATGTTAGACAACCCCCCCGTTTCGAAAATCCCAAGTTTCCAAACCATGTCTTTAAACTTCACAAAGCTTTGTATGGTTTGAAACAAGCTCCTAGAGCCTGGTATGATAGGTTGAAAACCTTTTTGCTTGCTAAGGGTTTTAAAATGGGATGTGTAGATAAAACGCTCTTTCTCCTCAAGCAAGGCACTGATACTCTCTTGGTCCAAATTTACGTGGATGATATCATTTTCGGTGGTTCTTCTCACGCTTTGGTTGCAAGTTTGCAGACATTATGAGCAGGGAGTTCGAGATGAGCATGATGGGCGAGTTGACATTTTTCCTTGGGTTGCAAATCAAGCAAACCCAGGAAGGAACGTTTGTGCACCAGGGCAAGTACACCAGAGATATCCTGAAGAAGTTCGACATGGGTGAGGCCAAGCCTCTCCCAACACCCATGGCGACTACGACGGCCCTGGATGCGGACAAGGAGGGAGAAGCAGTGGACCAGAAGGAGTACCGGAGTATGATCGGGTCGCTGCTGTACCTGACGGCGACACGCCCGGACATCCAGTTCGCGGTGTGTCTTTGCGCGCGATTTCAGTCTTCGCCGCGCACCTCTCACCGTCAGGCGGTCAAGCGCATTATGAGGTACTTATCCTTCTCTCCAGAATTCGGGATTTGGTATTCTGCTTCCTCCACCCTTTCCCTTTGCGGTTATTCCGATGCCGATTTTGCTGGTTGCCGTATTGATCGCAAGTCCACTTCTGGGACTTGTCAGTTTATTGGTTCTTCTCTTGTTTCGTGGTCCTCTCGCAAGCAGTCTAGTGTCGTCCAGTCTACCATAGAGTCTGAGTATATTGCTGCGGCTAGCTGCTGTTCCCAGTTACTCTGGATGATGGCCACTTTGCATGATTTTGGTCTGAGCTTTTCTCGTGTTCCATTGCTTTGTGACAGCACGAGTGCGATTAGCGTTGCTAAGAACCCCGTGCTGCATTCGAAGACCAAACACATTGATGTGCGCTTTCATTTTCTGCGAGACCACTATGAGAAGGGTGATATCGACCTTCGCCATGTCGATACTCATCATCAGCTTGCTGATATTTTTACCAAGCCTTTGGACCAATCAATCTTTAATCGGTTGAGAGGTGAGCTTGGTGTGTGTTTCCCCTTTTAGATGGGGGAAACACTTTGGATTTTGTATGATACACTGACTTTTTGTTTTCAGTTGTTTTTGCTTCTTTTTGATTTCTTCGTGCATCTTTTGCATTTCAGCATACGCTTTTACATTCTGAGCTTCATGTGTATAATCTGAAGAATGTAACTATGCTCTGTGTAGTTTTTGCTCCGATGCTTTATGTTGATGCTGTAGCTTATGCTCTTTCTGATCACTAGTGCATACTATGAGCTGAGCTATTTTTGAATGGTGACTTTGATAATGAACTTAAAACTTGAAAATGTTCACCATTGAGATATGCAACTAGCATGTGTAGGATGTGTTGAGGTTATTCCTGCTTTTCGTATATGCTAGGTTGCTATGTCTCTAGTATTGAGTCAGTCACTTGTTGGGTATGTTCATATTCTGTTTAAAATCTGAACCAAGTTAAGTGAATTGAAAAAGATCAAGATGGGTTTGCTTGTTAACACCTCACAGTTTCGAGAATGTTTCCCATTGCACCTTTGGGTTAAACTTGAGCTGTGTAGTGTATGACCAAAACTGTTGCTTTAAGCTTCTGATTGCTTATGCATAGGCTTCGCACAGTTGAAAAGTTAGGCAATAACAAGAAATTCAACCTCTCGCAGTCACATGCTGTTTTCTGAACTTGTGAAATTTCAACGCTGCAACTCCGATTAAAATCTGAAATCACAAGTATATGCCTAATTTGTATCAGCATGATGATTGAACTGTGTTAGGGGTAGTTCACTTGGTATACATGCTTAACACATTTGACTTCCTGTCCATACATGTCTTGTGCTATTTTGATGGTGAATACCTTTTTCGGCTTAAAACTGCTCACATGTTCATATTTCATTCTCAGTGATCAGCTTGAGCCTTTGCTAGCATTCTGTGCATTTTTCTGAGTCATCGGATTTGAACTCTATAGAGCATCTTTGCACTCTTTTGAGTATACTCCTGAAGCTCCTAACTTGCATTTTGACTCATATGCATTTTGGAAGAGGAAGAAGCTTGCTGTTTTGCACTTGTGGTGGTGCATTTGCTGAGGGGGAGCAATTTTTTCTTGATAAGTGCATTTTCAACTAAGGGGGAGAAATCTGACAAATCATGTGTTCTCCGGATGTTTAACTTAGGGGGAGAAAATATTGCAAATCATTTGCTTTCTGAGTTGAACTAATGGGAATCCTCCTGGTTATGTGCACTATTCGAGGGGGAGCTTTTGCTGCTTCCTGTTGGCCGTAAGACATTGGTATCGAGCTTCTTTGCTAGTTGTGTTGAGCCTTTGTGCCTCTATCTTGAGGGACTAGCATTTTGCCTTGATATTTTCAGTTGGTATTTGCTAGCGGTGTTGAGCCTGTTCTACCTCTTCTTGAGGGCTAGCTTTGCTTTGCTTGGTTGCGTCGAGCCGTTGCCCATGTCTTTGGGAACCAAGTTGTTTTGCTCTTTCCACTTACCTTCTTCGGCTTTGCTATCCTTTTGGGTCATTTGGTTGAGTTCTCTCTTCTCCTTCTTCCTCCTTCTATTTTCATTATGATTTGTGTGAGTGTGTAGTTGACAATGCACTCATCAAGGGGGAGATTGCGGATACATGGATGTATGCCGGGTCTCTGAGTGATGAGTGATTGTCAACTGGGATGATGCGCATGTTCTTTGGCTTGTGTTGTGCAGGTGTCGAGCACGGATGCAGTGATCAAAGGCGAGGTGAAGGTCAAGTAGAGACGTGTCGTGCCGATGGACTGGGAGTGGCGAAGGGCGGACGTGAGGCTTGGACTGAGGGACCAGAGGCCCGAGGATCAGCTGTGGTGGCTAGCAACCTGTGGCAGCTACAAGTGAAGACTTGCGGTCATGTGTTGCCTGAGTCGTGGACTTGGGGACACGTGTCGGTGGACGGGGTGCACGGGAGGTGTATCCCATCTACGACGTCGGTTTGGTGGTAGAGCCAAAGAAAAACCATCGGGTGGACGGTTTCCAGGTTTGGGCCTCAAAACCTGGGTGCGGATGGTTTCCAAGTTTGGCCACAAAACTCGGGCTGAGGACGGTTTCCATGTTTGGGCCTCAAAACCTGGGCGCTGAGGGTTTGCTGAGTTTGGCCTCAAAACTCAGAAGCTGGTGGGCTGGTTTCCCAGTTTGGGCCTCAAAATCGGGGGTTGGATAGAAAAGGTTGGTTTCCCGGTTTGGGCCACAAAACCGGGGGTGCAGAGCGAGGGCGACACATGGCGGCAATCGGGAGGTTGCGTCGAGGCAACGCTACGAGTTGTGCGAGCGTGGCCGTCGGATACACCTACCACCGAGTTGGTCCAGAATAACCTTAGGGTTTAGCTGGTTCGCTCTGTAAGTAGTTAGGGGTAGAGTGGTGTTGACACTGGTTAACTATCATAATTAAGAGATAAATAAATATGAAAAGGGCAAGAATATGATCACCAACAAAGATTTAGGGTTTCAACTGACAATATTCCATGAGTTTTGGTGAGTTATGATTCTGCAGGGACTGAACCAGGAAATCGGCATCGATAGCTTCCCATAGAAGGAAACCGACGGGAGATAACGCATTCGCCACGTCAGGATACTTCCAGAAGACTCCAGAAGACGTAAGAGGACACCACGACGAAGGACACCACAGGAGGCCGACCTGTGGGACCGACCAGTCCCACAGGGCAGACCGACCGGTCGGTCACTGGGCCCACTGGGTTCCGTCCTCTGCAAGCTACTTCCACCGCCTTTGAGGATCAATCTCAGCCCTACGTGAAGTCGGTTTGATCCAAGGGCCACGATTCATCGCCCAGGGCTATATAAACAAACCCCTGACCCCCCTCTCCAAAGCAATCAGGCAATAGGTTTTCAGGCAATTCATTCATCAGGGTTAGACCAACCAGAAGGAGATCAATCGGAGGCTTTAGAACTACATCCACCTAGAATAGTAGATAGAATAGGATTAGAGGAGGCAAGCTTCGCTTGGATTCCTGATCTAGTCACGAGAAGGCTCGGTAAACCCAAGATCTTCTCTCTTGTATTAACATTATGGATCTATTTCATAATTGCTCTTCTAGTTCATCATTGTTCTTCATTGTTTATGTTCTAGTTCATCGTCTAGTTCATGTTCATCGTCTAGTTCATCATCTAGTTCATAATCTTGTTCTAGTTCATGTTCTAGTTCGTACTTTAGTTCTTATCGATGATCTAATTCACCTTATTGTTCATTATTGTGTTCTAGATAGCAATACATTTGATATGATTAAGACATCAATGATTATATTCTTAGTTATAATGCTTATAGTTTGCTTTGATTATATATTTGGCATAGATAGTTCATCTTTATGTTTATACTCATGTTCGTATAGCGCTCATCTTAAAGTACAATGGGTGGGTGATAAATGCTGTGTAGGCTTGGTGCCTATACATTATTTATCTGCGAATGCGTCCTATGTTCCGGATAGAGTGGTAGATCGCGGGTGTGACAGACCTGTTGAGTCCTCTGTATTCCACCTCCCGAATATAGTGTTCAGTATGGCTCAGTTAACTCATGGTTTAAGGGTTAATATCCTTAACACCTTAGCTATGGAGTTGCCTCTTGATTATAAATATGATGTGACCTAACCAATGATTGCTAAATATAATTGCACTAATCAATGTATGCTATGACTTGTAACTAGAATAACTTAGGAATGTTTCTTATTAATACCTGTTCTAATCATCATCTTGCTAGGCAGTACTGTTCTAAGTTTATCCTTGATTGATCTGATCTCTGTTATCCTTTATCATTTATCTATTATATCATTTACTCTGTACATGGTTCATGTTCATAGTAGTTAGTGTGTTATCAGTCTTATTATAAATGTGTGCCATGATAAATGTTGTTAAGTTCATTCAATACTATCATACCTTGAATTGATTAGTCTCTAGGCTAAATATAAATAACGATACTTGAGACTAGCTTGGGTGAAATGCTCTACAACGGGTATGTTTATCTGTGCGCTTGCGGGTAAATATCTATCTCTTAATCCAGTGCCCTGATATAATTACATTGCTAGCTTCATGTTGGGGATGACAACTTGACGTTAAGTGAAGTTAGTAGTGTCTCGTACACTCTTTCATGCTTTCACTAGTTTATTATTTTATATGACTCATTCTTAGAGTGAATCCATTAAGGAGTGTCAACAAGCATTTCTGGCGCCGTTGCCGGGGATCACATCAATTCAATTAGGGATGATACCTAGGGTTAATTATTAAAATCTTTATGAACACTGATAGGACATTGCATTAACAGCATTTAGAACGGTAGCTAGAACATATCATATCATTTACACACATGTGATAATGCACTAATTATATACTTTTACAGACTTACCCTGGCCTTGTTTATCCTTATTATTTTATGCAGGGTGATGTATGACTGGTTTCCAACTTCCGAACAACTACACTGAGGATCCCGAAGCCTTACTAAGGAAAACTAGACACAAACTCAAGAGGCCCTCAACACCACTACCAGAAGTTAGCCAGATAAGAAGAAGCCTGACACCAGTGTTAGACACTATGGCCGACAAGACACTCCGCGAGTTCTCTGCACCAACCACTGCCAACATTAGAACTGGACCAACAGTCAATGTAGGGGACAACGGATTTGAACTCAAGCCAGCCTTGATCAACATGGTGCAAGCTAATCAGTTTTGCGGAAAGGCACATGAAGACGCAAGCGCTCATCTTCAACACTTTCTGGAGATTTGCAGCACTTTCACCATTAGAGGAGTCGAGAGGGATGCCATTCTACTTCGCTTGTTCCCATTCTCACTCTTGGGAAAAGCAAAACAATGGTTCTACGCCAACAAAGACAAAAACACCTCGTGGGCGATCTGTTCAACCGCCTTCCTAGCAAAGTTCTTTCCAGTGGGCAAGACAAATGCCCTCCGTGCCAAGATTTCAACTTTCCAACAACAACATGAAGAATCAATCCCAGAAGCTTGGGAACGCTTTCAAGACTACATATCAGAATGCCCTCACCATGGGATGGAGAATTGGCTACTCATGCAGACCTTCTACCATGGGCTCACTTCAAGTACCCGTGAAAATGTAGATGCCGCTGCTGGAGGATCATTCTTATCACTCACAATCAGCAATGCAACTACACTCATAGAGAAGATGGCCTCGAACCAAGGATGGAATGAGGAACGTTCTCAGCCACGCAAGAGGGGAGGAATACATCAACTAAAGGAAGTAGACATGTTGTCTGCTAAACTTGACCTACTCATGAAGAAGTTCGATGAACACACTCCCAAGAGAGAAGACGTCAAGCAAATCTACGAATCTCGCATGACATGTGAAGACTGTGGAGGCACTGGTCATTCAGGGAGCAACTGCCCTGAGATTCAAGAGGATGCAAAGTATATCAACAACAACACCAACTATCGTCCTCAACAAGCTCAAGGATGGAACCCGCAATCAAGGCCTAATTACTCAGGTAACTACTCAGGTAACTACCAAGGTAATACTTTTAATCAACCACCTTTGAGAGAGATGATATCTAATCAAAATAAAATTATTGATAATATGTCTAAGAAGATAGCTTCCAATGATAAACTACTTGAAAATATTAATACTAGAATGGATAGCTTTACTTCTGCCATAAAGAATCAGCATAGCTTTAATAAAATGATAGAATCTCAGTTATCTCAGCTAGCAGCTTCAGTCCCTATGACTGAAAACGGTAAGATTCCAGAGAGTCCAAAAGAGCTAGAAACTGCAAATCTTGTAGACATCTTTGATACAGGACACCTCATACTTAGACCTTCGAGGGAATGGATGGATGACTCCATTGCCCCAAAGAAAGGAGATCCAGGAAGACCTGTGATTCCAATTCATATTGGACCTCACAGTTTTGAAGAAGCAGTCTGTGACCTTGGAGCAAGCGTCAACATTATGCCAAAGGTAATATATGAACAAATACATGGTGCACCTCTATTATATACAACCATGTGTTTGCAGCTCGCAGATCAGACACTGTGCTACCCATTGGGAATTCTAGAAGACATCTGTATACGAGTGGGATGCTCGTATGTGTGTGCAGACTTTATGATCATTGAAACAGGTGGAGACAAAAGAGCACCCATCATTCTTGGACGCCCGTTCCTAAGCTCAACCAAAGCCATCATCTACACGGACAGCCCCAAGATCTGTTTCACAATCATAGGCAACAAAGAGAGATTCAGCTTCAAGAGCCGTACACTCACTACCAAAGTCCACCCTCAGATGCCCTACGAAGATGTAAACATCATATCATCAAAGAAGAAGAATAGAAACAGAAGAAGGAAGAACAAGACTACACAACCACATCAAGACACAGTATGGATGGTCAACTCTGTCCAAACAGAATACGATCACCTTCTTGCTTCACCATTCCTCGCCAAGAGAGATGACCCAGGTGTACCCACCATCGATTGCAAGATCGAAGGAAGTACATTCCACAAGACGTTCTGCGACATCGGCTCAAGTGTCAATATAATGTCTAAGGTAACGTATGAACATTTATATAAAAATAGACCTATGTATTCGACATATGTGCAGCTGCAGATGGCGGACCAAACTTATCGATTTCCGGAGGGAGTAGTGAAGGACGTAATGATCCAAATTAAAGACCACTATGTTCCCACTGACTTCTTAGTACTAGACATGGGAAAAGAAGATGACGTTCACATCATCCTAGGAAGACCCTTCCTCAACACCACTGGCGCCATCATCTACATGAGATCTGGAGAGATCCACTTCCAGTTCTTCAGAGAAAAGGTACGCTGTTACTTCAATAGTTATGCCACTAATGTACAGGGAAAGAAGAATCACTCAAGGAGGAGACGCCGCACATCCCAACACAACAAGAGACGACAAATCAAGGATGGATGGGCTGACTATGAAGGAGAAGTCACCAGAAGTGAAGATATCCCATTGGAGGAAACGAAGGACGAAGAAGTAAAGGAGACAAGTTCACCAGTCAAGCAAGTATGGAGAAAGAAAGAGAGTTCCACTGATGTGCAATCATCAAGGTCCTCCTCAGGATCCGCTGATGCACCCAAGGAAGAATAAAAGAGCATACAAGAAGTCTTGTTCGATAGACTATAAATGTCGAATCCTCGCCGGAAGTTTTGCTGTCTATTTGAGTTTCACAGGATTTGAAAGACCAAGAAAAGCTGACGAACAAGTGAATGCTCCATCAACATCAATTAAAGCTCTAATGGAAGAAGGACATGTTCACTACCAGTCTGCTACATTACAAAGTGACTACATCAACATTCAGCTTGGGGGAAGGCACCCCCATGTATCCAAATAAGTATCTCTATCCTTTTAAATTTTTCATAAATAAATTCAAAACACCAAAAATATGTAAGCACATGAAGGCTCACCCTAAAAAGAAAAAGACAAAAATATGTGGGCACATGAAGGCTCACCATTAAACCTAAAAAAAGATATTATGAAACACTGCTGAAACTCTGCTTAGTGGAAAGAAAGAACATAAATAATCTTAAGAGTTTTAAGACAACTGGACATATGGAGGAATATTTATCACTAACGCTTAATCAAGTTCCACTAGTTGTGTTGTCTATCTTTGAATTCAGCGGGCACAGAAGAAGAGAAGGACTCAAGAAATCATTATCAGTCTAATCGACTTTTGAGAAAAAGAATAAGTCAAGATCCAGCTTGGGGGAAAGCACCCTCAATTACCACGATAAGTATCATGACTTTTTATCTATTACTATTAGTTCAATTTAGTTAGATCAGGACAATAAATATATAGAAATTCCTAAAATGATAAATAACTATAATAAAACCAAATAAAGATATATATAATAAATAAATGTCTAGGTGGATAAAAACCTAATTTTGCTCATATTAAATGATGAATAATTTGCTCTGCCTTTTTAAAGTACTTAGTGTTTAAACTTGAATTTTTCTTAAGTTTTAGACAAGGTTGTTCTGAATAAACTCTGAATCTAAAACCTGTGGATGGCAAATGCTTGATCTAAAAGTCTAGATAATTGTGAGATATGATATAAAAGGGTTTGAGCTGCTGTTTATCTAATTCCTAGAGATACTAGAGTTCTGGAGATTTACATTTTGAAAAGATTAAAAACACATGATGAGATCCTGTATGACATAACATGAATTCCTACCCAGAGCCATTAATATGATCTTAAGATAAGGCTACTTGCTTTGTTCTAAGTTTTTAGTTATGGTTGAGAAATTTATCATGCTCTAGAGATCAAGAATGTTTTATTAAAAGATTCACTCTTCCGAAGTAGTATTGTGTTAGAGGCATGGGCTATGCAAAAGTATAAAAGGAGGAAATAAAAAGGGACAAGTGTCCGACTACCTCAAAAAGAAAAAAAAAGAAAAGAGTTATGATAAAAGTATGAGAAAAAAAGAATGATAGCCCATGGTTCCTCTAATTGCAATATGCCAGCAAGAGATGATAAATTTCAAATGTTCTAAAGTCTTGATCTATGAGTATGACATCTTTCTTCCTAAACTTTGAACTTTGACTTAGTAAGATCTGCTTTTCACTTCTTAAAGCTCCAGATATATATCCATGAAAGGAAGGAAAATTGCATCAGTGAGAAATCATAAAATATAAAAGAGCGATTTGAGAGTGTCATACAAAGGAATCTCTGAGTTTTATTTTGAAAATATATATAAAAACTCCAGAATGAAGGTTGATCAAAGAGTTAGAGATAGAGTGCTTAACTTGATTGTTGTATCTTTCAATTGTTTAAAAGACCCAGGTGAAGGCAAAAGCTCCATGGTTAAAGGTAATACGAGGAAGTTAGAATAATTAACTCTAAACCAAGAAAGTTTTTTATATATGTGGAGGCATAGTAATAATTCCAGATTTATCATAAATATTTGCTAAGGGACTAGCAAAAGGTAAGCTTGGGGGAGTTGTTGACACTGGTTAACTATCATAATTAAGAGATAAATAAATATGAAAAGGGCAAGAATATGATCACCAACAAAGATTTAGGGTTTCAACTGACAATATTCCATGAGTTTTGGTGAGTTATGATTCTGCAGGGACTAAACCAGGAAATCGGCATCGATAGCTTCCCATAGAAGGAAACCGACGGGAGATAACGCATTCGCCACGTCAGGATACTTCCAGAAGACTCCAGAAGGCGTAAGAGGACACCACGACGAAGGACACCACAGGAGGCCGACCTGTGGGACCGACCAGTCCCACAGGGCAGACCGACCGGTCGGTCCCTGGGCCCACTGGGTTCCGTCCTCTGCAAGCTACTTCCACCGCCTTTGAGGATCAATCTCAGCCCTACGTGAAGTCGGTTTGATCCAAGGGCCACGATTCATCGCCCAGGGCTATATAAACAGACCCCTGACCCCCCTCTCCAAAGCAATCAGGCAATAGGTTTTCAGGCAATTCATTCATCAGGGTTAGACCAACCAGAAGGAGATCAATCGGAGGCTTTAGAACTACATCCACCTAGAATAGTAGATAGAATAGGATTAGAGGAGGCAAGCTTCGCTTGGATTCCTGATCTAGTCACGAGAAGGCTCGGTAAACCCAAGATCTTCTCTCTTGTATTAACATTATGGATCTATTTCATAATTGCTCTTCTAGTTCATCATTGTTCTTCATTGTTTATGTTCTAGTTCATCGTCTAGTTCATGTTCATCGTCTAGTTCATCATCTAGTACATAATCTTGTTCTAGTTCATGTTCTAGTTCGTACTTTAGTTCTTATCGATGATCTAATTCACCTTATTGTTCATTATTGTGTTCTAGATAGCAATACAATTGATATGATTAAGACATCAATGATTATATTCTTAGTTATAATGCTTATAGTTTGCTTTGATTATATATTTGGCATAGATAGTTCATCTTTATGTTTATACTCATGTTCGTATAGCGCTCATCTTAAAGTACAACGGGTGGGTGACAAATGCTGTGTAGGCGTGGTGCCTATACATTATTTATCTGCGAATGCGTCCTATGTTCCGGATAGAGTGGTAGATCGCAGGGTGTGACAGACCTGTTGAGTCCTCTGTATTCCACCTCCCGAATAAAGTGTTCAGTATGGCTCAGTTAACTCATGGTTTAAGGGTTAATATGCTTAACACCTTAGCTATGGAGTTGCCTCTTGATTATAAATATGATGTGACCTAACCAATGATTGCTAAATATAATTGCACTAATCAATGTATGCTATGACTTGTAACTAGAATAACTTAGGAATGTTTCTTATTAATACCTGTTCTAATCATCATCTTGCTAGGCAGTACTGTTCTAAGTTTATCCTTGATTGATCTGATCTCTGTTATCCTTTATCATTTATCTATTATATCATTTACTCTGTACCTGGTTCCTGTTCATAGTAGTTAGTGTGTTATCAGTCTTATTATAAATGTGTGCCATGATAAATGTTGTTAAGTTCTTTCAATACTATCATACCTTGAATTGATTAGTCTCTAGGCTAAATATAAATAACGATACCTGAGACTAGCTTGGGTGAAATGCTCTACAACGGGTATGTTTAGCTGTGCGCTTGCGAGTAAATATCTATCTCTTAATCCAGTGCCCTGATATAATTATATTGCTAGCATCATGTTGGGGATGACAACTTGACGTTAAGTGAAGTTAGTAGTGTCCCGTACACTCTTTCATGCTTTCACTAGTTTATTATTTTATATGACTCATTCTTAGAGTGAATCCATTAAGGAGTGTCAACAAGTGGGAATTAGGAATAGTTAGGAATATGATAAGTAGGGGGAGACACCCACCTCCCCAATTATCTTAGTTAGTCATCTCAGTCATTTGCTCTTGCTTTCTAGGGTTTCCTGTTCTCCCAATCCCCTGCTGTAGCTAGCTGAGATCCGCAGAGAGACTTGCCTCTATGTACTGGAGATTTTGAGGAAGTGAGGCCGTAACCTCACTGTTGTAGCGTGTGGTAGCCACACGGTTGCAGATCGATGACTTGATTCGCGTTTTGTTCGTGTTCTTCGTTTCTCCGTGATTTTCCCATCACTCGATCTCTCTCCCGTGCGTCTTTGCGAAATCCGTTTGAATCAACTTGTTCGTATTTGTAAGGAGATCATTTCCACCGAAGGAATTTATCTATCTCCTTACGAACAAGTAGATTGGCTTGATTTCATTTTCGTGGCGCTTTTTCGTTCTTGATCCTCCCCTTTCGATTTCCCGGTGATTGAAGCGATTTGAGCGGATGATTTCTTGGGGATAGTCTCCTAACTACCCCGTGATCATCTCCTCCAAGTTTGGGAACGTGGGAGTTTGATTTGGATTGGATTTGGAGATATTTGGAGAGAAGGCGATCAAAATCGCCCTCTCTGCAAGGTCGCGGACAATCCGCGGTTTTGATCGGCAGACAGTCCGCGCGTAGAGCTTCGACCGAGCAGTGGTCGCGTGGCTTGACTGTGTTTGCCTTGGGTGACCGGCGGACAGTCCGCCGTTGACAGGCGCGGACAGTCCGGGCCCGAGCAGGAAACTTGCAGAATCTTTGCGTTTCTGCTCTTTTGACCGGCGGACAGTCCGCCGTTGTGTCTGGCGGACAGTCCGGGAACGTCCAGGGGACTTGCAGCACAAGTGCTGTTTTGGCTGTTTAGCCGGCGGACAGTCCGCGTCTAAACGCGGACAGTCTAGCCTTGGGCGGACAGTCCGGGACTCCAGGTCCGGACAGTCCGGGACCCTGCCGAAGGGTGACTTTTAGTGCGTTTGCCCTCCCGGCTTCTCCGTTTGGTTTTCGGAATTCTCGTTTGGTCCTAGAGTTAACCAAGAAACATTTCTAAGTATCTTTGCTACTTGTTAGCATTGGTATTTGGAGATTTCTCGACGTAGCCTCCAATTTACGTTCGGGACTCGGTTTTCGAAGGGGGAACTTGAGCCGGAGCTTTTGGTCTTTGGTTTGTTTGAGCTTTGTGGTGTTCCGCTGTGATCCTAGGGATCATCCACCCTCTTCCAAGGGTCGTGAGCATCACGGTTTCGGTCAGTGCTTTCGGGGGTTGATTTTGGGACATTTGGCCAAAGTTTTGATAGAAATTTTTGAGCTCCCATTCACCACCCCCCCTCTGGTCGCCTTGCTAGTGCTTTCTCGGTCCTTCAAGAGTAGGACAATAGGAGTTGTATAGGACATCGCAGGCCATCATAGGACATCACAGGCCATCATAGGGCATCATAGGACATCATAGGTAGCGGCATTTGCATAGTGTAAAGAATAGTACATCATAGGCAGCATTTCAACTTAAACAGCATTTCCAAATAAATATACAACATTTCACTACTTCCATTATAAACAAACATAGTGATTTGGCATTGAGGACAAGTGCAGCTTGCTGCCGAAGGAAAAAAAATCACACAATAAGAACGTGCAACATTTCCTAATATTTGTGATTTATAAATTGTCACTAGTTAATAAAATAAAACAAACTAGCATTTCATTTAATTACCACCGATTTATAAATATGGGCATAAGGGAATGGCTCATATTTTATATTTAATTTGTTTGTCATTTTCACAAACAACAAGAAAACCTAAAACTACCAAAGCGGCGAGTACATACCTCAACGGAGACGGAGGACGGAGGACGGTGGAGAGACGGGCTCCAAGTGGCGCCGGAGGTCGGGCTCCAGGCGGGGGCGGAGGACGGGCTCGAGCCGGCGGTGGACGGGATCCAGGCGGTGTGGGACCCCAGAGCTAGGGTTTCGGGCTTACCGGGATGAAACTCCGGGACGGATCTCCGACGAGGCTGAAGGAGCGGAGAAGACGGCGAGCCGTAGCCCCGTGGTGTCGAGCGAGGACGACCCGTGCCGCGCCGCCGTACACGTGCAGAAGAGGAGCGAGAGGAGAGGGGCGGCGGAGAGGGGCGGGCAAGCAAGGAAGAGAGGGACACGGTGGCGGCGGAGAGGGGCACCACGTACACGTGCAGAAGAGGAGCGAGAGGACGGTCACGCGGTGACGGTGGCGGCGCTAGGGCACCTCGGCAGCGGCAGGGGTGGCGGAAAAATTTGTCGGCCCTTCGTGGTCGAGCAGAGAACCGAATGGGCAGACTTGGTTGACTCGGTGCATGTGGGGACTTTGTACTTTCCATCTTTTACCGTGGCGGGCCCTTTAGAAATCTCGTCGCGGTTAATATTTACCGTGGCGGGCACCTTAGAACGCCCGTCGCGGTTAATATTTACCGTGGCGGGCCCTTTAGAAAGCCCGTCGCGGTTAACATTTACCGTGGCGGGCGGCTTTAAACGCCCGTCGCGGTAAATATTAACCGCGACGGGCGTTCTAAAGGGCCCGCCACGGTAAAGTATTTTGACCTTTTCCCTTTATCCAATTTCAATTTTTGTTTTTCCCTTAGGTAATTAGGCATAATTAATACTAGCTATAGATGAGTATGTATAGTAGTAGTAGGTAATTAGGTATAATACTATAGTAGTAGTGGAGTCATAGTTGGATAAGTTGTTAGCTATAGAGGAGTATATACAAGCTTGTTTCATTTGTTTGAACATAGAGATATGAAAAAGAAACAAAACAACAGAACAAAATAAATAAATTTTGGTTCCACTGCAATATTACAACTTGTCTTATGGTTTGCCTACACATATCATTTTGGTGCAGGCGCTTTCACTGTCCTCTTTTCACCGTCATTGCGGGCCCAGGGCATCATCCTCGTCCTGTTGAATCGGTCTTCGACAGCCTTGATCTTCTTTGGATGATCAGTAAATAGTTGGAGCTCTTCGTAGTTGTTGTATTGTTCGCGGCTCTGGACCCCATCAGCTCCCACGATCCGTTGCTTCCCTGACACAACCACATGCCTTTTAGGGTCTTCTGGGTATACATAGTAGGCTACTTGTGCGACATTGGTTGCTACTACCCAAGGATCATCTTTGTAGCCGATACTATGAAGGTCCACGGTTGTAAGCCCATAACCGTCAACTACAACCGCCTTTGGATGGACCCACTGGCACCGAAATACGGTTATGCTTAGGTTTTGGCCATAGTCAAGTTCCCATATTTCTTCGACCTGCCCAAAATATGACATCCTCTGGCCCATGGCCTCGTCGATGCCCTCGTATCGAACACCGTTGTTCTGTGCCGCACTCTTCTTGTCCTTCTCTTTCGTGTGGAACCTATAACCCGACACGTCATAACCTTGCCAAGTGGTGATTTGGGTGGACGGGCCTTTCTTAAGCTTCTGAATTTCCTCACAATTTTCCTCTGATTCTTCAATTGGTATGTCCTACTCTTTGAGCCACCCTATGAAGCTGTTCTTGATACCCCTAAGCAACTTGAGAAAAGTCGTCTTCTCGTCATGCGTCAGGTTGCAGGCTGTGCCTGGGATATCAACTTTACCGTTCTGAGCCGGTACCGGGTGAAGGTCCGGCCTCATGCCTTGATTGACAAGATCCATGCATGACTTGAGACCATCCTTTGTCTTCCCCTTGATGTCCAGCAGGACACCAATCGTGCTTTCAAAGACATTTTTCTCTAAGTGCATGCAGTCGATGGCATGGGGTGTATTCAGCGTTTTCTAGTATGAAAGGTACTTAAAGAAAATCGACTTCTTCTTGAAAGGAACAACGGCGGTGACTTCCTCCATCTTGTCTCGCTTTCTCTTCCTTCTCTGTTTTGTTGCCCCATCTTCCGGTACCTTCTTCTTCTTTTCGAACTCAATCTGTTCCATGTCCTTGACCATCTCATACACCTTTCCCCCCCCCCAACTAGTTTGCACTGGTTGATCACGTTGCGGCTCGTCTTAATTGTCAAAATATTTATTCATAACACTCCTTCTGTACCTATGATTTCTAACGAGGAACCGTCTGTGCCTCGTGTACACCATCTTATTGGATCCTTTAAGGTAAGTGTAGCAGGTCCCGTCGATGCAACTTACGCAGCCGGTCTTCCCTTTGATCTGCCCAGACAATGAGAAGAGACCGGGATAATCGGTGATGGTGACAAAGATAATTGCTTTTAGGGTGAACTTCTCCTTACGGTATGCATCCACCATCTCGACTCCAACATCAAATAGTTTCTTCATTTCCTCCATGAGTGGTTCCAGGAGCACATCTATGTCGTTGCCGGGCTGCTTTGGTCCGGAGATAAGCATAGTCAACATAAGGTACCTGCGCTTCTGACATAGATGGGGAGGCAGGTTGTACTTGGTGAGGACGACAGGCCAAGTGCTGTGCGAGCTGCTAAGCTCACCAAATGGGTTCATCCAGTCAGTACTTAATGCAAACCTTACGTGCCTAGGCTCCTTGCCAAACTCTGGGTAAGCCATGTTGAAATCCTTCCACTGCTTCGCATCGGACGGGTGCCACAACTGGCCATCGTCTCTCAGTCGATCAGCTGATGCATGCCAGGACATGAGCTTGGCATCCTCTGGGTTCCCGAATATTGCACGCAGACAATCTTCCACGGGTAGATACCACACTGACAGTGCTGGACTTTTCCTGTGTGTGTAACCCTCTTCTTCCTCGTCTTGCTGAGCCGAGATCTGCTTGGTCGCACTGCTCTTCTTTGCCCCCTTGTTCATCTTTAGACCACCCCGCAAGCCTCTGTCATCTTCCGCATCCACACGACAACCAGCATTTTTCTTGTACCGACTAAAGCCGCAGTGTGAACAACTAGTCAAATTCTCGTACTCACCCCGATACAGGATGTAGTGGTTAGGGCATGCATCAAACTTTCTCAGCTTCATCGCCACTGGTCGGATTAGCTTCTTCGCTCGATAAGTATTGGCAGGCACCTTGTTGGCCGTTGGGAACGTGGTGGCAAGGTAGCTTAACAGCTCATTGAAGCTAGTGTCAGACCAACCATGTCGAGCCTTCAACATTAACATATGGAGGTTAAAACGGAGAGTCGTGCACTCCTTCGGACACTCGCCACCGTCCTTATAGAGAGGATCAATTGCCGCCTGCTTCATTTCTCTAAAATTCTCCAACCACTTCGGACTACCATACACAACATCGTCTTCATCGATGTGTTTGACTAAATCCTCAACAAGACGCATATCTTCGGGCTCGCTCACAGCAGCCTCCTGACCATCACCACCGTTGTGCTCTTCGTTCACCAAGTCTTGGATTACATCCTCCACCGTGCTGTAATCTCGAGAACCATTATTGCAACCAGCTGACATGGCTGCTGAAGATGATGATCCAGGTGCTCCTACAGGATTGCCCTGATTCACTGGTATAGATGTCGGCGTCGACGTCAATGAGCTCACTCCAGATGGACCACCACTCGCACCTTCACTTTCACCGTGAAGAGTCCAGACCGTGTAATCCTTCACGAAACCATACCTAATCAAATGAGATTGCACCATGGGATCTTGGTGGGCTTTCGTGTTCTTGCATTTTTTACACGGACATATGGTTGCAATCCGCTTCAATTTCTCACGATGCCTTTTTCCAATAGCAATAAACTTCCTCACTTCCTCCAGGTACCGTGGATCACCCACTCTATCGAACCGGTACATCCATTCGGACCTCTCCATCATACCTACACCACATAAGCAAAAGAAATAGACAAATAAAAATGATTAGAAAATAGAAAAAACATCTTCCAAAGAGAGAAGGGTAGGGAGATCCACCATAGAACATGGTAGATTCATGCATAGAGAGAGATAGAATGGATCTAGATCTAGATCTAGAACACTCTTGAGCCAAAAGAGGGGAAAAGAGAGATAAAGGGTGGGAGAGAGCCATTAGGAACCTTTTGTGTTGCCCTCCACCCCCAAATTCAATCCTTAGACCTCAATTCAAAAAGTTTGTCAAATTTTAGGGCAAAGCCTCCTCCCCCAAATGTTGGAAGAAGAAAGCTCATGGGGAAGAAGAGGGGGCTGCTGTTTATATGGAAAATCTTAATCGTGGCGGGCATACTAAGAAGGCCGTCACAGTTAATGGTCTATTAACCGTGACGGGCCACTAAGGTCACCCTCCACGGTTAAAATATTAACCGTGACGGATGGTTTAAGTAGCCTGTCATGGTTAATAGACCATTAACCGTGACGGTCCACTTAGGTCGCCCGCCACGGTTAACCCATTAACCGTGACGGGCGCCTGGGCGACCAGGTGGCCAGGCCAGCCACCCAATAACCGCGCCGGCCAGGTCAGAAGCCTGTCACGGTTAACTAATGCAAGGTATCACGCAAAATAATTTCTGTAGTAGTGTCGCTGGCTATGCCGGAGCTTTGGCGATGGCCAGCACACTTCGTCAAGCGGATTGCGATCACCTTTGCAAGATCAAGAGGCCAAACCACGCCTTTTCGACAGTTGACGAGGTGCGTCAGATGAAAGTTGATGACGCCGAGGTTCGGAATTGTGCGATGCGGTTGCTTCGCAAGTTCTGGATTGCTGGTGGCGGCCGGGCTCTTGCTTTTGAAGAAGCTGCCGAGGCTACTCGTCAGGTTTGTGTTTTTAGTAAAGAAAAATTGTAGTTGGTTTTGTCTCTGTGATTTTGGGTTTGGTATTGATCTTGGTGGGCTTGATCTTTATCTTTCCTTGCAGGCTCGGAAGGACGCGATGCCTTCACCTTCTGCGACCGATGCTGCCGCTGGGTGTTCCGGTTCTGCTCCCGTGCCGGACTCTGCCGAGGTTCCACACTTCGACGTTGTACCCTCGGCTGGGGACGCTTCAGTCGAAGAAGAAGCTAATGTTGAAGAGGCAGCGACGGTCGAAACGCCTGCTGAAGGTTTGGACGCTGCGGCCGGTGAAGTTGGGGTGGATGAGCACGGGGGAGCCGAGCAGGTGTGAAAACCTAGGGACAACTCATTGGTGGAGCTTGTTTTGTAATATGTTGGGTGGTGCAAAAAACTTGATGACACTGAGATACTCTTTTGATGTTGTGTAAAATGCAGGTTCCTGATGGAACCGTGCTAGACGTGATTGATGTGACGCCACTGATGTTAAATTATCAAGATGTTTTTATAACTGGTGAATCATGGGCTCGTGCTAGGCTAAAACATCCTTCACTGGCCTTTGAACGTTTTTGGTGGTCGAAAGTGCGAAGGTACGATTTGAAGAACAGCAGGTCGAGTCGTTTTTGGCGCGAAGCAGACTATACCGATCGTCAGGCCACCCGGTATTTGTTTGGTTCTTCTTCGTCCTCACAAGCTGGCATCGATGACGATATTGATGAGAACACGGCTTTGGATTATTTGTTTGGGCGAAGCAAACTAAATCTAGATTCGGATGGGTCACTTGTGGTTCCAAAGGAAGAACCTTCGGAAGTTAGCGATGTAGGTCGTAGATATATGTATAGGGCGAGGGTCTTGCCCGGGGAGCTACCGATTGTTCCGGCAGCTCCTTTGTTGTGGGACCCATCGTTTCGGTGGAGCTAGAGTTCGTGGAGGGTAGCGAGGGTCTTGATGATTTGATGTTAATTGCGGAGGATGATGGCCCCCTGTAATTTTGTAACCTTTATTTGATTTGCGAGACGCTGTGAAGTTGTTCGGTATATGTTAATGAGAGATGTATGCCTGTTTTGTTTAAATGCAATTCACTTTTGTGAATTTTTGGAGGTTGGTCATTTGGCCCGTAAAAACGGCGACGCCCTCTTTCTTTTTAGCGAGGCTCGCTTTTCGTTAAACAAAGATGTTTAGTAAAAACAGCGACGCCCCCTTTCTTTTTAGCGAGGCTCGCTTTTCGTCAAATAGAGATGTTTAGTAAAAACAGCGACGCCCCCCTTTCTTTTTAGTGAGGCTCATTTTTCGTTAAACAGAGATGTTTGGTAAAAACAGCGACGCCCCCCTTTCTTTTTAGCGAGGCTCGCTTTTCGTTAAACAGAGATGTTTGGTAAAAACAGCGACGCCCCCTTTCTTTTTAGCGAGGCTCGCTTTTCGTTAAACATAGATGTTTGGTAAAAACAGAGACGCCCCCCTTTCTTTTTAGTGAGGCTCGCTTTTCGTTAAACAGAGATGTTTGGTAAAAACAGCGACGCCCCCCTTTCTTTTTAGCGAGGCTCGCTTTTCGTGGTAAAAGGTGGGGGTAGAGTTTGTCTTGCTTGTTCGACTTTTTGGACTTCGCGTCTCCCCTTAGGTGGAGGTGAATTTTGCGTTGCGAGCCCCTGGTGTGCTTTGCGAGGGTGCTCGACTTTTTTGTACTTTGCGCCTTCCCTTGTCTTAGGTGGAGGTGAAGTTTGCGTTGCGAGCCCCTGGCGTGCTTTGCGAGGGTGCTCGACTTTTTTGTACTTCGCGCCTCCCCTTGTCTTAGGTGGAGGTGAAGTTTGCGTTGCGAGCCCCTGGCGTGCTTTGCGAGGGTGCTCGACTTTTTTGTACTTCGCGCCTCCCCTTGTCTTAGGTGGAGGTGAAGTTTGTGTTGCGAGCCCCTAGCGTGCTTTGCGAGGGTGCTCGACTTTTTTGTACTTCGTGCCTCCCCTAAGGTGGAGGTGAATTTTGCGTTGCGAGCCCCTGGCGTGCTTTGCGAGGGTGCTCGACTTTTTTGTACTTCGCGTCTCCCCTTGTCTTAGGTGGAGGTGAAGTTTGCATTGCGAGCCCCTGGCGTGCTTTGCGAGGGTGCTCAACTTTTTTGTACTTCGCGCCTCCCCTTGTTTTGGGTGGAGGTGAAGTTTGCTTTTTGTGAGCCCCTGGCACGTTTTGCGAGGGTGCTCGACTTTTTTGTACTTCGTGCCTCCCCTTGTTCTAGGTGGAGGTGAAGTTTGCTTTGAAAAAAGTTATTTTTTGAAGCAATCTTCGAGGGTTATCATCGATTATAGCGCTCTTTGAAGAAGAGCTGCTTTTTTCGATGTTTGTTAGTAAGAGTAATAATTCGGGGGTGTACTTTTTCGGGGGTTCTAACCTGTATTAGGATTTGGATACTGCCTCGTTAAAAAACCTTACGCCCCTTCATAAGGAAAAAGAGTGCAGCTCCTTTGTTTTTGTTACATGCATAGAAAAGTAAGAAAACATAAATGAAATAATAAATTACATATTGCGAGAGATCGCTAAGGCTCCCCTATGGGTAGTATTTGCGAAGGTCGTCGACGTTCCAGGGGTGAGACAGGATGTTTCCCTCGCTGTCAGAGAGGTGAAAAGAGCCGGGACGATTACATTCTGTTATTAGGTACGGACCCGCCCATTTTGGCTGGAACTTCCCCGCCATGCTGGCGTTTTGTTTTCGGATGAGAACGAGGTCGCCCTTCTGCAGGTCTTTGATTTTAACCTTTTTGTCTCTCCATTTTTTGGTTTCTTCCTGATACTTGCGAAGATTGTGCACTGCGCTGCATCTTGTTTCCTCGAGTAGGTCCTTATCGAGTAGCTGGCTTTGTTCATTTGATTCGAGGGTTGTTCTGAGTGATCCATGCTTCAATTCTTCTGGTAGCACAGCCTCCTCCCCAAACAGGAGCTTGAAAGGTGTGAATTTGGTAGCTCTGCATTCCGAGGTGTTGTGAGACCAGGTGACCGAGGTTAGTTCTTCTGCCCATTTACCCTTGGGTCTGCCTTTCAACTTTTTGGATATAGCTTGGAAAATTGTTGCATTGGCTCTTTCAACTAAACCGTTGGATTGAGGGTGTCGAACTGAGGCGAAGCATAAGATTGTTCTGATTTGTTCACAGAATTCTTTGAAAACTTCGCTGCCAAACTGGGTGCCATTGTCGACGGTTAGATGCTTGGGGACTCCGAACCGACAAACTAGTTTTTGCCAGAAAAACTTTTTCACTGCGAGGGAGGTGATTGAAGACAATGGTCTTGTTTCAATCCACTTTGTGAAGAATTCCACGGCTACCACTGCGTAGCGAAGGTTCCCTGGCTGTAGGTAGTGGGCCCACGAGGTCCATTGCCCATCTTTGCAGAGTCCAAGTTGGGCATATGAGAGTTGTAGGAGCCCCTGGGGCATTTTGGTTTTTTGCCATTAGTTGGCAACCCTCGCAATGTTTGACGATGTTTTCTGCATCTCTTAACGCTGTTGGCCAGTAGAAACCCTACCGGAAAGCTTTTCCAACTATTGCCCTCGGGTCGTTGTGTGAACCACAGATGCCTTCGTGGATAAGCTTGAGAATGTCATTTCCTTCAGACTGTGAGACGCATTTGAGCCATGGCGAGTTTACTTAAGCTTTGTACAGAATGTTGTCCACAATCTTGTACCCTCGTACTCTTTGTTTTAATATGTTTTCTTCCTCTTTGGAGTCGGGTTCATGGAGCCCTTTGATATAGGCTATGACAGGTGCTCTCCAGTCCTCGTTCTAGATTGCACTGATCAACTTAGCGCTCTTTTCGAAGGTTTCGAAAGCTGATTGAGTCGCGACCTCATGGAACACATCAGGCAGCAGCTGTAACTGTTGTGCTGCTGCTTTAGCTAGGCAGTCTGCTTCGTTATTTTCTGTCCTTGGTATTGCTTTTACTGATATGCCGAGGAAGGAGGATTCTAACCTTCGGACATGTTGGAAGTATTTTTGTAGCTCTGGATCTTTTGCCTTGTAGTTTTTCTCAATGTGCCCCGCGATGACTTGTGAGTCTATGTTGATGACTGCCCTTCGGACTGACAATGATCGAAGCCTTGAGAGTGCTAGTATCACAGCTCCGTATTCTGCGGAGTTGTTTGTACATTTGAAGTCGAGTCTTTTTGCATATCTTAGCTTCGACCCGGATGGCGAGACTAGAATGGTCGAGGCCCCTGCGCCAGTTGCACCCCAGGCTCCATCGACATATACAGTCCAAAATGTGTCTTGTTGAGGTCCATCTCTGCGAGGGTCTAGGGTCCATTCAGCTATGAAATCTGCTAGTGCCTGAGATTTGATTGTTGTTCTGCCAACGAAGGTTATGGCGTAGCTGTTGAGCTCAACTGCCCATTTGCTATTCTTCCGACTGCCTCGTTGTTCTTGAAAATGTTCTCGAGGGGGAATGCCGAAGGTACATGGATTTCATATGCCTGGAAATAATGCTTGAGCTTTCTTGATGCCATGACCACGGCGTACGCTATCTTCTCGAGCTCTGAGTAATTTCGTTTGAGACCTTCGAGGGTTTCTGATACATAGTAGATTGGGGCTTGCCTGGTTCTGTTGTTCTCGTGTAACTCTTTGATTAAGACTGCACTCGCTGCATGAGGCGAAGCTGCGACATACAACAGTAACAAGTCCCCTTTGCTTGGGCTGGTTAAAACAGTCAAGTTGGTGAGATACTTTTTCAAATCTTCGAAGGCTTTCTGCTGTCGGGGTCCCCAATTAAATGGTGTAGTGCTTCTCAATGTTTCAAAGAAAGGTAACCCTCGCTCAGCTGATCTGGATATGAATCTGCTGAGAGCCGCTAATCGGCCTGATAAACGTTGAGCTGCTTTTTTGGTTGTCGGGGGTTCCATATTGATAATAGCATCAATCTTGTCGGGGTTGGCTTCGATTCCCCTTGCTGAGACGATACAGCCTAGCAGTTTTCCTTCGCTCACCCCGAAGACACATTTGTCGGGGTTCAGCTTTAATCCGACGGACCGGGGGTTGCTGAACACTCTCGATAAGTCTGATATGTGGTTTTCTTTTAGCTCGCTTTGGACAACCAGATCATCGACGTAGGCGGAGACAGAGTGTTCATCTTTGAAGACCTCAGATGTCATACGAGCGAAGGTTGAGCCTGCGTTTCTTAGGCCTTCTGCCATTCTTCGAAAGCAAAAGGTTCCCGAAGGTGTAATAAAGCTTGTTTTTTCCTCATCTTCTTCATTCATCCAAATCTGGTGGTATCCTGAGAAGCAGTCGAGGAGAGATAGCATTTGGCAGCCAGCTGCTCTGTCGACCAAGGTGCTTATGTTAGGGAGAGGAAAATCATCCTTTGGACAAGCCTTGTTCAGACACGTGAAATCTACGCACATTCGCCATTTCTTGTTCTTTTTCTGAACTAGGACCACGTTTGAGAGCCATGTTGGGTACTTGACTGGACGGATGACACCTGCGTCCAAAAGCCTTTTTACCTCAGCCTTCGCTGCGTCTTTCCTTTCTTCTAACATTTTGCGAAGCTTTTGTTTAACTGGGCGATAACCTAGTTTGATGTTCAGGCTGTGCTCTATCAAAGTTCTGTTTACCCCTCTTAGGTCCTCTGCGGACCAAGCGAAGGTGTCAGAGTTTTCTTTGAGGAAAAAGACGAGGTTGTTTTCTGATTGGGGGTCTAGGTTGGCTGAAATAAGCACCTTTCTTTCGGTATTGCCCTCGAAGAGTTGGACTTGTTTAGGCTCTTCCTTGGGTGATGCCTTTACTTTGTCAGTGCGAATGTCACCTTTGTCGCTGGGGTTTGTGGCTCGAGGTTTTGATAAATTGTGGACATTGCGTTGCCCTGGAACTACTGTTCCCTCGGCTGCCCTTGCGATGTCTTAGTCTCCATATACTACAACCACCCCCTTCGGAGCGGGGAGCTTCATGCATAGGTAAGCGGGGTGGATGACTGCATTAAATGCATTGGTGACCCCTCGGCCAAATATTACATTGTACGGATAAAACATGTCGACCACGTCGAAGGTTATGTACTCGGTTCTGCAGTTCATCTGGTCCCCGAAGGTCACGGGCAAAGATATTTTTCTGACGGCTCTCACTTGTTGACCGCCGAAACTGTATAGAGGGTTGTCGGTGGGTTGCAGGAGGTTTCTATCAAGCTTCATGCTGTCGAAGGTTGAGGCGAACAGGATGTCTGCGGAGCTTCCTGTATCAACCAGAATTTTGGTGACTGTCCACCCTGCTAGATTGGTTTCGATCACCATAGCGTCGGTGTGAGGGTAATCTCTTAACTTCATATCACTGGAGTCGAAGGTTATAGGAATGTGAGACCAGCGGCCAAATTTGTGTGGTCCTTCGACGGCTACATGGTGTACTCGTCTGGCATGTTTCTTCCTCTGCCGCTTGTTGCCATGATCTTCATTTGAGCCTCCGGTGATGGCTAGTATTACATCGAAGGTTGATGTTGGGTTGTTGATGGTCGTCTGGTTCTGGGCTTCGGATTTGACAGGTTGAGGCGCTGGTAATGCTGGTATTGGTGGTGGTGGTGGTAGAGCATTGTTGACTTGTTGGTTGGCTTGGGTTTGGGTTTGGGGGGTTGTTGGGTATGTGACTGTATATGGTGCATTTTGACGTTGTGGGATCGTGGTTGGCTGATAAGAGGCTTGGTTGTAGTGTGGGTGGTGTGCGTAGATAGGTTGTTGCGAAGGTAGGCCGTAGTTTATGGGGTTGTAGTGGTATGGAGGATTTGGTGGGTGGAAGTTTGGTTTCCTGGTGTGGTTGATGGTTCGGTTGTCTGCCGAAGCGGCTCTTTTGGACTCCTGGTACTCTTTTCCCTTGGCGAAGCACTCGCATTGTTTGGTGGTGTGCCCCTTTCCGAGACCACAAAAATGATAATACATTTTCGCGGGATCTTTCTGCTGTTCCGTTGATCCGGCAGTGGTGGCAAACCTTGAGGGTTGTGATTGCTCGGAGGTTGAGCGCCCCGTCTTTGGTCTTCATAGTGGACGGCTTTGTTGATAGCACCAATGTTGCTTTATTCTTGGCGAGGGTTGTTTTCTCTCGGTTGAGGCCTCGGCTGTGGCTTCTGTTGTGACCTCCGAGCATCGGACTTTGCCCTGAAGTCCATGTCCGCTCTACAGTATCTTTCCATTGTCTCATGTAATTCTTCGATTGTGTTTGCCGGCTTCCTGGCAAATTTCGAAGAGCATGGGCCTGGGCGCAGTCCGCTGACTGCAGCAAGGATGACAGCCTCGTCGGATATTCCCGGAGTTCTTGCTCTGATTTGGATGAACCTTCGCCAATAATCTTGAAGTGGTTCGTGCTCTTCTTGTTTGCAGTTGAACAACTCAATGGGGTTTGATGGTGCTGCCGTAATACCTTTGAAGTTTGTACAGAGCTTATCCCTGAGGTTGGCCCAGGAATCCATGGTTCCGGGGCGAAGGTTGTTGTACCAAGTTTGCGCGATGTCACGCAAGATGATGACAAAAGACTTCGCCATTGTTGATTCATCGCCCCTGCCGCGGCGACAGCTGCCTCATAGCTCATTATGAATTGGCGAGGGTCGGTAAGTCCGTCGTAGCGAGGTAGATTTTGTGGATTGTAGCATGGTGGCCAGGGTTGGGTTTGGAGTATCTGGGAGAGTGGCGACTTTGGGTCATAGGGCATTTGGTGTTGTTGGGCTCTTCGTTGGTTGCAAAAGTTTGGCTCTCTCTCATCTGGGTAAAGTTGGCGAAAGTTGGGTTGTCTCACAGGATATGGTTCTGGGTGAATTGGTGGTGGTGGGGGTGGTGGATGGTTGCGTAGGTTGTCCTGACCCTGCCCCTCATTCCCCTCCTAAAGTGGCGGGATTTCCCCATCATTCCAACCCTCGGCTTCAGCTTCAGCTGCCGCGAGGGACTCCTCCATTCGGCGAAGCTGCTCCCTAGCCTCGTCTGCCTTTTGCCTGATAGCGCGCAGTCGGTTGTGCCTCTCAAGCTGGTCTAGGCGCCTTTTCTTCCCTTGCAACTCAACTTGAAGTCTTTCCAGGGCCTCGAGGCCCAATACCTCCTCGTCTCCTCCCTCTCCTTCTCCAGGAGTGTGGGGGTGCAACTGCGCCACCGTCCGGGTTTGAGGGCCCGGAACTTCTGAATCTGGAGTAACATCTTCTGCTCTCGAAGGTTCCGGGATCTCTTCGGCTGGTGGAACCGCCGCCGCAACTTCTCTAGCTGCGCGAAGGTCTCTGGTGGTGGTTGCTCTCCAGTTACCCGCCATCTCGAACTTTCGATCCGCACGAACGACGCCAAACTGTTGGGAGCACACTTGCCCTACCTCTGCACACGTGCAGGGGAGTGGCGAAGGTGGCCTAGCGTCAGAATCGATAGCGAAGGTAAAGGAAATTGGAACAGTAATGCCATGGCTCTATTCCCAAAAAATCCTCTCCATTACACTGTTTATCCCTTGGTATTTATAGGGAATACCAAGAGACACCGGCCAAATTACAAAAGGGTACCAGAAAGATTCCTTGGCACCGCACACGGAAAAGGGTAGAATTGTACAAGCACGAGCGGAGCGGAAACCCTAGCTTATCTTCCTCCTGCTCGCCGCCACTTTGTTCTGTGCACCCTCGAGAGAAAACGAAAGTCAGACCCCCGACTCCGCTAGCCTCTAGGTCAGCACCCCTTCGTCGCTTGCCTGGTCCGACACCTTACGCGGAGAGGCTTCGGAAGCCGGCGAGGGTCACCTGCTGTGCTCCCAGTGTGCTTTTACCTGCGAGGAACGTGACGAAAGCCGAGGGTCGGACTGGCATCCGGAGGTCAGGAAAACAATCCCGAAGGATCCAGTTAGCGAAAAGGAGAAAACTTATGAGGGCTTGTGGGTTTCACGAAGGTTATTTCCGAAGCCGGCCCGCGTGGCGCCACTGCCGAGGGTCCTTTCCCCCAACAAGCTCGCTGACGGCGGCTCCTCCGGCGAAACCATCTCCACCACTCGACTTCCCTCTTCCTTCCGCATCGATTGATGCCACTCTCCAGCCCAGCGCTCACACGGATCGAGCTCGCCGTCGCAAATGGCGGCCACGGCGGCGCGGACTCGCCACGCCGGCCGGTTCCAACCACGACGAGCCAAACTAACTCCTGAATCCTACTCCTTAGACCTCCACAGACCTAGCGCAAGGCTCAGATGCTAGGGTTTCCACCCTGAACACTCGAGACCACGACCATGCCATCCCCGGCAACCATGGCGAGCGGCGGACGGTGGTGTACCGCGGTCACCGAACCCTAATCGGCTAAACCAACTCCCGTTACTCCCTTCAGAGACCTCCCTGGTTCACGAACGCACGCTGGGACAACGGGAAAACCGCGGGAAGGGGGCCGACCATGGCGGACCGAGCTCGACGGTCATGGCGGCCATGGCGGGAGCTCATCCCGAGGCTCGCCTAGGGCTTTCTACGGGGCGCTAAAGATGGAAAAAGGTGCGGGGGCTCACGGCGAAGCTATCTGGGTGGTCGGGCTAGCGGTGAGGCGGCGGGACGGCGGTGAACGGCGGTGAGCGCTCGGTTTCTCCCCCTTTCCGCCCGAGCGCCGGCGAGAGCAGAGAGGAGGCAGGCAAAAGGGGTGGAGCGGCTCTGGTCTGCGCGAGCGCGTGCGAACGGGCTTTGTGCTCGCCACGCCACGCGCGGACGCTGCCCGGCCAGCCGTCGTGCGCCACGCGGCGGGCGATGCCTGACGCGGTCGGCCACGACGTGCGCGCGCTCGGCTGCAACGGCCGGGTTCAGTGGCCATCAGGCCAACGGACAGCCGATCTTTGGGCACGATTATCTCCTAATCCACTCGATGAAACGCTAAACCACTTGTTCCATTGAGTAGAGCTATGTGCCGACTACAACTTTGGTTATAGGTTCAAGCATTGGTTCGGCCTAGGTTTTTCTCAAGAAAGCTCCAAAGTTCGCTAGATGAAACTGTTTCGACAGTATAAAGACTTAGGAAATTTTCCAAGTCCAAACTCTCTCATTTATGCTTTGTGGCCCCTAAAACACCTTGTTAAACTCATTTTCATGAGTTGACCTTAAATAACTTTTGTTCTACTCTAAATTCTACACACTTTTGGTTAAGGGCCCTCAGCCATGCAAAGCTTCTATCAAGGAGGTTTTAGTTAGTCAAACAAAAGGACTCTTTAGGCTCTATTAGGGCAACTAGGGTTAGAGACTTGGTTAGCCAAAATGACCAACACAAACCTAGCTTCATTTTGACTCCTCAACAAGGTTCAACTACTAGGAAACTCAACCACTTCAAAAACAAGTCAAACAAGCATCACACCAAGCATAAACAGTAATAACCATCACATGAAATGACACTTTACATAAAGAATGAAACATGTGATGATGCTTTATGCTCAAGAGATGCCAAGTCATGCATTTAGGGTTGCTTAACACCAGGGGTGTTACAGAGGTCGGCGTGGAGCACGACGTCGTGGATGGAGAACGCGGCGTTGCGGACGATGCCCACACACGGGACGCGTTCGCCGTTGGCCATTGTCGTGGTGAGGCGGGTTTGGTGCTGGAGCGGAAGGCCTGAACGCTGTGCTTCGTCCTCCTAGATGAAGTGGTGAGTGGACCCCGAATCCAGCAGCGCGATCAGCTCCTTGAATCGTCGCCACGACGGAGTACCCTCGTCTGTTTTGACTTGGATATACCACATCTGTGCCTCGTCCTCTAGATTGTAGGACGCCATCCACACCTTCTCCTCCTCCATGATTCGCTACTGGTGAAAGTATGACTCGCATCGATTGATGAAGATGAGCGGATCGGACTTGCCATCGTACCGCAGAAAATCCATCTTTTGAAACGTCGGCGGCCGATCCGTGTGGTGCTCGCCGGTGGCCGACTTCCCACTAGAGGTGGACGTGCGGTCAGAAGATAGTGTCTGGATTGCCTTGGCATTAGCCTCCACGGTGGCCTGGAGGGCTTGCACAGTAGCGGCCAACTTTTCCACGGTGGACGTGAGATCATCTCCCATCGTGCTAACACAGGATGAGGAGGCAGACGTTGGGTTAGGCAGGGCGGTGGCGTGGCTATTGGTGGTGGAGATGCAGTGGATGCTGGTGGGGATGACGAGCGTGACGGCGAGGATCGTCTGGTCTCCGATACCAAGTTGTCAAGGGCGTCGAACCTTTGGGTAGCTGGACCTCGGCTACGTAGTTCGTAGCCGCGATCCGTCTTCTAGGGCGAGGTTATACCGCTTTGCTTCCTAGGCTTGAGAGCAGAGAGGAGGAGATAGATTTATTTGATAATATCTTTTTGCTTAGATTGAAAGGATACATAGTCCCTCTATTTATAGTCCTGGGAAGACTTAGCCCCTAAGTAATCTAATCAAACCCTAAACTAATCTAATCCGACGACGGCGGCAGTGCTACAGTACCGCGTGAACAGTACCCGTGCTGCTACAGTACTCGTGGTTATTGTTCTTGTTGGGCCTGCTTTGGGCCCAGCCGAGTGCGCCCGCTACTCTAGCCCTGCGGCTGTCCCTCTGGTGTCTGGTGCATGTGCGCCTCCACATGACATCTCTCTCCCTTGAGGCCCAGCTCATCCTCGAGCTGGAAAGCTAGACAACGCTCACGAAAAGCATCAAGGTTCGCCCAAGTATCAGAAGTCACTGTCTTGCTGTTCCAGCGGACGCGAACCTGCTGAACGCCGCGGCCGAGGCGTGTGCGCACTACACGTTCAGGCCCTAGGTCGACAGCACTATGGTGGATGGCCGACAGTGGTGGCGATGCAGGCCCGACGAACGTCTTTAGGATGTCCAGCGTGGTGAAGAACAGGTCGGTGAAGGCGGCCAGCATGCGGGGCGCCGTAAACACGTCGGTGAAGGCGGCCAGCAGGCCGTCTAGCAGGGACGTGCTGGCCGAGGTCGTGTGGGCGTCGGGCGCGTCCGGCCTTGGCAGGCCGTGCCAGCACACCTCGTGGCCGCTGCGCCGGAAGGTCAGCGTGCGGGCGCTGAAGTCCCACAAGATGGGCCCTAGCGACGCCAAGCATTGGGTCCCCAGGACCATGTCGAAGCTAGCGAGAGGCATGATGTAGAGGTCGGCGTGGAGCGCAGCGTCGTGGATGGAGAACGTGGCGTTGCGGACGACGCCCACACACGGGACGCGTTCGCCGTTGGCCATTGTCGCGGTGAGGCGGGTTTGGTGCTGGAGCGGAAGGCCTAAACGTTGTGCTTCGTCCTCCGAGATGAAGTTGTGAGTGGACCCCGAATCCAGCAGCGCGACGAAGATCGTGCCGCCCAGCTTGACGGGGACTTGCGTGGTGTTGATGAAGCGGACACCCGCGATGGCCCGGAAGGAGAACACGGGCGACTCCTCGGAGGCCGCGTCCTGTGAGGCCGCCTTGACCTCTATGTCGATGTCTTCCACGGCGCCGTCTAGGAGGAACAGCCGCATGCAGACACGGTTGTGGCCGCGGGTGAGCACATCGCAGTTGTAGCACAGCTCGAGACGGCGTCGTTCCTCTTATTCTGCCGTTGTTAGGAGCTTGATCGGTCGACCCTCGATGGTGGTCGTAGTCATAGTAGGCGCCGACAGAAGAAGGCGCGGCGGCGGTGCTGGAAGGAGGGCCTTGGAGCTCGGCTGGCCCGTGGACGCTGCGGACGTCGTGTACTGCTCCCACAGCTCCATCTGTCGAGCCAGACTCATGGCAGCTGCTAGGGACTGGGGATTTTGCACTTGGACGTCGAGGCTGAGCGGGGGCAGCAGACCGCCGGTGAAAAGCTAGACGCGCAACGCCTCGTCGAGGGGACCGGCACGGGGCAGAAGCGCCTGGAAACGGTCCTAGTAGTCGACGACAGCGCTAGTGCGACGACAATCGGCGAGCTCGAAGAGCGGGGCAGATCGCAGGGGCGGCCCGTATCGCAGGTTGATGAGCTCCTTGAATCGGCGCCACGACGGAGTACCCTCGACCGTTTGGACTTGGATATACCACATCTATGCCCTGTCCTCTAGATTGTAGGACGCCATCCACACCTTCTCCTCCATGATTCGCTGCTGGTGAAAGTATGACTCGCATCGATTGATGAAGATGAGCGGATCGGACTAGCCATTGTACCGCGGAAAATCCATCTTTTGAAACCTTGGCGGTCGGTCTGTGTGGTGCTCGCCGGTGGTCGACTTCCCGCTGGAGGTGGACGTGCGGTCAGAGGATAGTGTCTGGATTGCCTTGGCATTAGCCTCCACGGTGGCCTGGAGGGCTTGTACAGTAGCGGCCAGCTTTTCCACGGTGGACTTGAGATCGTCTCCCATCGTGCTAGCACAGGATGAGGAGGCAGACGTTGGGTTAGGCAGGGCGGTGGCGTGGCTGTTGGTGGTGGAGATGCAGCGGATGCTGGTGGGGATGACGAGCGTGACTGCGAGGATCGTCTGGTCTTCGATACCAAGTTGTCAAGGGCGTCGAACCTTTGGGTAGCTGGACCTCGGCTACGTAGTTCGTAGCCGCGATCCGTCTTCTAGGGCGAGGTTATACCGCTCTGCTTCCTAGGCTTGAGAGCACGAGAGGAGGAGATAGATTTATTTGATAATATCTTTTTGCTTAGATTGAAAGGATACATAGTCCCCCTATTTATAGTCCTCTGAACACTTAGCCCCTAAGTAATCTAATCAAACCCTAAACTAATCTAATCCGATGGCGGCGGCGACGCTACAGTACCGCGTGAACAGTACCCATGCTGCTACAGTACTCGCGGGTACTGTTCATGTTGGCCTGCTTTGGGCCCAGCCGAGTGCGCCCGCTGCTCTAGCCCTGTGGCTGTCCCTCTAGTGTCTGGTGCATGTGCGCCTCCACATGACACTCGGCAGCAAGCATAACGGGAGCGGAAGCGCCGCTCTGGCCAACGAAGCGGCCGATGCGTGTCGACCCACACTACTACAGAAATGATTTGTAAGAGCCAGGGCCATCGGACAGTAAGAGGGGTTGGTGATGGAACCCCCCTTATAGTGGGTTTCTCGGACCCCGCCATATCAACCGCCCTTACAAATGTCTCTGTAAGGGCGGTTGTTGTTACCAACCCCCCTTACAAATCGATTCATTTGTAAGAGCGGTTTATTCACCAGCCCCCCTTACAAATGACATTTGAAAGGGCGGTTCAATCACCAACCGCTCTTACAAATACTATTTGTAAGGGCGGTTCAATCACCAACCGCTCTTACAAATCCGCTTATTTGTAAGGGCGGTTCAATCACCAACCCACCTTACTGAGGTATTTGTAAGGGGGTTGGTGATTGAACCCCCCTACAAAAAATGGTTGTTTAAGTGTCTTTTATTTTTTAATCTATAGATGAATTTTGTAACTGGTTTTCTCTCTCATACTAACTCCAAATGTGATGGTTTTTTTTCTAAAATTTTATAAAATCAAGATCTATCGTCTTGGTTTATTGTTACTACTATTGGGTTAAACATATTTTCATGTAACTTTGTTTGACCAATTCAAATTGTGAGTTTAAATAAACAAGAGCTTCAACAAAGATTTTGAGACACTAAATGACCTCAGTTGAAAAACTTTTAAATACCAAAGTCGTATAACTTATCAAGATCTATAAGTTTTGTATATGTCATTTTTTCATTTGAAAAGGTTTTAATAAACATTACTTATAAACTCATGAATCTCACATGTAGATTATGAAACTACACGAGAGACTAGTTAATTTAGAACTAAATTTTCTTAACACTTTGCCAAATCCAAAAAATGGCCAATATATCAATTGTATATGTTGTTGAGCTTAACAAACTTGGTATTCATGACTTTTCAAGCCAAAACCATTTAGGGTTTCAAATAGTGATTTGAATTTGTCAAATTTTGAAATTCAACATTTGAATCATGCAAACTTTGTCAAATTCAAAAATGACCAATATATCAATTGTAGATCTTGTTGAGATTAACAAACTTGGTATTCATGACTTTTTCAGCCAAAACCATTTAGGCTTTCAAATAGTGGTTTGAAGTTGTCAAATTTTGAAATTCAAAACTTGAATCACGCAAACTTTGCAAAATTAAAAAATGGCCAATATATCAATTGTAGATCTTGATGAGCTTAACAAATTTGGTATTCATGACTTTCCAGCCGAAACAATAGGGTTTCAAATAGTAGTTTGAAGTTGTCAACTTTTGAAATTCAAAATTTGGTTCTTCTAAACTTTGTCAAATTCATCAATGACTAATATAACAACTGTAGATCTTGATTTTATAAAATTGTAGAAGAAAAAATCATCACATTTAGAGTTAGTATGAGGAAAAAGTCTAGTTACAAAATTTAGTTAAAGATTTAAAAACAAATGACAGTTGATGAACAAGTGTCATTTCTTTTTTTAATCTATAGATGAATTTCGTAACAGGTCTTTCTCCCTCATACTAACTCCAAATGTGATGGTTTTTTTTCTAAAATTTTCTAAAATCAAGATCTATCATCTTGGTATATTGTAACTACCACTAGATTAAACATATTTTCATGCAACTTTGTTTGACCAATTCAAATTGTGAGTTTAAACAAACTATAGCTTCAACAAAGATTTTGAGACACTAATTGACCTCAGCTGAAAAACTTTTAAATACTAAAGTCGTATAACTCATCAAGAACTACAAGTTTTATATAGGTCATTTTTTCATTTGAAAACAAATTAATAAACATAACTCACAAACTCATGAATCTCACATATAGATTATGAAACTATATGAGAGACTAGTGAAATTAAAACTAAACTTTCTTAACACTTTTTCAAATGCAAAAATGACCAATATATCAATTATAGATCTTGATAAGCTTAACACTTTTGGTATTCATGACTTTTTGAGCCAAAACCATTTAGGGTTTCAAAAAGTGGTTTGAAGTTGTCAATTTTTGAAATTCAAAATTTGAATCATGCAAACTTTGGCAAATGCAAAAATGACCAATATATCAATTGTAGATCTTGATGAGCTTAACAATTTTGGTACTCATGACTTTTCTAGCCAAAACAATTTAAGGTTTCAAAAAGTGGTTTGAAGTTGTCACATTTTGAAATTCAAAATTTGAATCTTCCAAACTTTGTCAAATTCAACAATGACCAATATAACAATTATAGATCTTGATGAGTTGATCAAACTTAGTATTCATGACTTCTCCAGTTGAGACCATCTAGGGATCCAAAAACTGGTTTGGAGCTGTTAAAATTTAAAAATTCAAAATTTGAGTCGTTCAAACTTTGTTAGATGAAAAGTTGACCAAAATAACAAATGTAGATCTTGATGAGCTCAACAAACTTGGTATTCATGACTTATCTATTTGAGACCATCTAGGGTTTCGAATACTGTGGTCAAAGTGTTATGTTTTTAAAATTCTAAATTTGACTTGGTCAACTATTGTCAAACGAGATAATAAATGACCTTAGCGGTTAGAACACATGAAAATCTACAATCTTTATGTATGTCATTTCTCCATTTGAGAAAGTATTTGCGTAGTGTCAAAGTATCAAAATTAAATATTTAATAAATTTTAAAATATATTTTTATTTTTTCAAAAAAGAAATATGCATTTATATATATAAAAGTAAAAATAATTAGAATAAATTAAAATTTTCATATATATATTTTTGGTATTTTAAATTTATATAAATTAATTTTTTATAAATAGATTTTGATTTTCAATTAAAAAACAAAATTATTTGTAGGGGCGGTTTATAGCATCAACCGCCCCTACAAATGTGGCGCCACATTTGTAGGGGCGGTTGATGCTATAAACCGCCCCTACAAATAATTTTGTTTTTTAATTGAAAATCAAAATCTATTTATAAAAAATTAATTTATATAAATTTAAAATACCAAAAATATATATATGAAAATTTTAATTTATTCTAATTATTTTTACTTTTATATATATAAATGCATATTTCTTTTTTGAAAAAATAAAAATATATTTTAAAATTTATTAAATATTTAATTTTGATACTTTGACTTGACACTACGCAAATACTTTCTCAAATGGAGAAATGACATACATAAAGATTGTAGATTTTGATGCGTTCTAACCGCTAAGGTCATTTATTATCTCGTCAAATTTAGAATTTTAAAAACATGACACTTTGACCATAGTATTCGAAACCCTAGATGGTCTCAAATAGATAAGTCATGAATACCAAGTTTGTTGAGCTCATCAAGATCTACATTTGTTATTTTGGTCAACTTTTCATCTAACAAAGTTTGAACGGCTCAAATTTTGAATTTTTAAATTTTAACACCTCCAAACCAGTTTTTGGATCCCTAGATGGTCTCAACTGGAGAAGTCATGAATACTAAGTTTGATCAACTCATCAAGATCTACAATTGTTATATTGGCCATTGTTGAATTTGACAAAGTTTTTGAAAGTTCTTGATGAGTTGTACGACTTTAGTATTTAAAAGTTTTTTAGCTGAGGTCAATTAGTGTCTCAAAATCTTTGTTGAAGCTATAGTTTGTTTAAACTCACAATTTGAATTGGTCAAACAAAGTTGCATGGAAATATGTTTAATCTAGTGGTAGTAACAATATACCAAGATGATAGATCTTGATTTTAGAAAATTTTAGGAAAAAAACCATCACATTTGGAGTTAGTATGAGGGAGAAAGACCTGTTACGAAATTCATCTATAGATTAAAAAAAGAAATGACACTTGTTCATCAACTGTCATTTGTTTTTAAATCTTTAACTAAATTTTGTAACTAGACTTTCTCCCTCATACTAATTCTAAATGTGATGATTTTTTCTTCTACAATTTTATACAATCAAGATCTATAGTTGTTATATTAGTCATTGTTGAATTTGACAAAGTTTAGAAGAACCAAATTTTGAATTTCAAAAGTTGACAACTTCAAACTACTATTTGAAACCCTATTGTTTCGGCTGGAAAGTCATGAATACCAAATTTGTTAAGCTCATCAAGATCTACAATTGATATATTGGCCATTTTTTAATTTTGCAAAGTTTGTGTGATTCAAGTTTTGAATTTCAAAATTTGACAACTTCAAACCACTATTTGAAAGCCTAAATGGTTTTGGCTGAAAAAGTCATGAATACCAAGTTTGTTAATCTCAACAAGATCTACAATTGATATATTGGTCATTTTTGAATTTGACAAAGTTTGCATGATTCAAATGTTGAATTTCAAAATTTGACAAATTCAAACCACTATTTGAAAACCTAAATGGTTTTGGCTTGAAAAGTCATGAATACCAAGTTTGTTAAGCTCAACAACATATACAATTGATATATTGGCCATTTTTTGGATTTGGCAAAGTGTTAAGAAAATTTAGTTCTAAATTAACTAGTCTCTCGTGTAGTTTCATAATCTACATGTGAGATTCATGAGTTTATAAGTAATGTTTATTAAAACTTTTTCAAATGAAAAAATGACATATACAAAACTTATAGATCTTGATAAGTTATACGACTTTGGTATTTAAATGTTTTTCAACTGAGGTCATTTAGTGTCTCAAAATCATCTTTGTTGAAGCTCTTGTTTATTTAAACTCACAATTTGAATTGGTCAAACAAAGTTACATGAAAATATGTTTAACCCAATAGTAGTAACAATAAACCAAGACGATAGATCTTGATTTTATAAAATTTTAGAAAAAAAACCATCACATTTGGAGTTAGTATGAGAGAGAAAACCAGTTACAAAATTCATCTATAGATTAAAAATAAAAGACACTTAAACAACCATTTTTTGTAAAGAGGGTTCAATCACCAACCCCCTTACAAATACCTTAGTAAGAGCGATTGGTGATTGAACTGCCCTTACAAATGTCATTTGTAAGGGGGGCTGGTGAATAAACTGCCCTTACAAATGAATCGATTTGTAAGGGGGGTTGGTAACAACAACCGCCCTTACAGAGACATTTGTAAGGGCGGTTGATATGGCGGGGTCCGAGAAACCCACTATAAGGGGGGTTCCATCATCAACCCCTATTACTGTCCGATGGCCCTGGCTCTTACAAATCATTTCTATAGTAGTGTGGGTCGACGCACATCGGCCGCTTCGTTGGCCAGAGCGGCGCTTCCGCTCCCGTTATGCTTGCTGCCGAGTGTCATGTGGAGGCGCACATGCACCAGACACTAGAGGGACAGCCGCAGGGCTAGAGCAGCAAGCGCACTCGGCTGGGCCCAAAGCAGGCCCAACATGAACACTACCCGCGAGTACTATAGCAGCACGGGTACTATTCACGCGGTACTGTAGCGCTGCCGCCGCCATCGGATTAGATTAGTTTAGGGTTTGATTAGATTACTTAGGGACTAAGTCTTCAGAGGACTATAAATAGAGGGACTATGTATCCTTTCAATCTAAGCAAAAAGATATTATCAAATAAATCTATCTCCTCCTCTCGTGCTCTCAAGCCTAGGAAGCAGAGAGGTATAACCTCGCCCTAGAAGACGGATCACGGCTACGAACTACATAGCCGAGGTCCAGCTACCCAAAGGTTCGACGCCCTTGACAACTTGGTATCGAAGACCAGAAGATCCTCGCTGTCACGCTCGTCATCCCCACCAGCATCCGCTGCATCTCCACCACCAACAACCACGCCACCGCCCTGCCTAACCCAGCGTCTGCCTCCTCATCCTGTGCTAGCACGATGGGAGACGATCTCAAGTCCACCGTGGAAAAGCTGGCCGCTACTGTACAAGCCCTCCAGGCTACCGTGGAGGCTAATGCCAAGGCAATCCTGACACTATCCTCTGACCACACGTCCACCTCCAGCGGGAAGTCGACCACCGGTGAGCACCACACGGACCGACCGCCAAGGTTTCAAAAGATGGATTTTCTGCGGTACAATGGCTAGTCCGATCCGCTCATCTTCATCAATCGATGCGAGTCATACTTTCACCAGCAGCGAATCATGGAGGAGAAGGTGTGGATGGCGTCCTACAATCTAGAGGACGGGGCACATATGTGGTATATCCAAGTCCAAACGGACGAGGGTACTCTGTCGTGGCGCCGATTCAAGGAGCTGATCGCGCTGCTGGATTCGGGGTCCACTCACCACTTCATCTCGGAGGACGAAGCACAACATTCAGGCCTTCCGCTCCAGCACCAAACCCACCTCACCACGACAATGGCCAATGGCGAACGCGTCCCGTGTGTGGGCATCGTCCGCAACGCCGCGTTCTCCATCCACGACGCCGTGCTCCACGCCGACCTCTGTAACACTCCTGGTGTTAAGCAACCCTAAATGCATGACTTGGCATCTCATGAGCATAAAGCATCATCACATGTTTCATTCTTTATGTAAAGTGTCATTTCATGTGATGGTTATTACTGTTTATGCTTGGTGTGATGCTTGTTTGACTTGTTTTTGAAGTGGTTGAGTTTCCTAGTAGTTGAACCTTGTTGAGGAGTCAAAATGAAGCTAGGTTTGTGTTGATCATTTTGGCTAACCAAGTCTCTAACCCTAGTTGCCCTAATAGAGCCTAAAGAGTTCTTTTGTTTGACTAACTAAAACCTCCTTGATAGAAGCTTTGCATGGCTGAGGGCCCTTAACCAAAAGTGTGTAGAATTTAGAGTAGAACAAAAGTTGTTTTAGGGTCAACTCATGAAAATGAGTTTAACAAGGTGTTTTAGGGGCCACAAGGCAGAAATGAGAGAGTTTGGACTTGGAAAATTTTTTAAGTCTTTATACTGTCGAAACAGTTTAATCTAGCGAACTTTTGAGCTTTCTTGAGAAAAACCTAGGCCGAACCAATGCTTGAACCTATAACCAAAGTTGTAGTCGGCACATAGCTCTACTCAATGGAACAAGTGGTTTAGCGTTTCATCGAGTGGATTAGGAGATAATCGTGCCCAAAGATCGGCTGTCAGTTGGCCTGATGGCCACTGAACCCGGCCGTTGTAGCCGAGCGCGCGCGCGTCGTGGCCGACCGCGTCAGGCTTCGCTCGCCGCGTGGCGCACGACGGTTGGCCGGGCAGCGTCCGCGCGTGGGGTGGCGAGCACAAAGCCCGTTCGCACGCGCTCGCGCAGACCAGAGCCGCTCCACCCCTTTTGCCTGCCTCCTCTCTAACTCTCGCCGGCGCTCGGGCGGAAAGGGGGAGAAACCGAGCGCTCACCGCCGTTCACCGCCGTCCCGCCGCCTCACCGCTAGCCCGACCACCCAGATAGCTTCGCCGTGAGCCCCCGCACCTTTTTCCATCTTTAGCGCCCCGTAGAAAGCCCTAGGCGAGCCCCGGGATGAGCTCCCGCCATGGCCGCCATGACCGCCGAGCTCGGTCCGCCATGGTCGGCCCCCTTCCTGCGGTTTTCTCATTGTCCCAGCGTGCGTTCGTGAACCAGGGAGGTCTCTGGAGGGAGTAACGGGAGTTGGTTTAGCCGATTAGGGTTCGGTGACCGCGGTACGCCGCCGTCCGCCGCTCGCCATGGTTGCCGGGGATGGCATGGTCATGGTCTCGAGTGTTCAGGGTGGAAACCCTAGCATCTGAGCCTTGCGCTAGGTCCGTGGAGGTCTGAGGAGTAGGATTCGGGAGTTAGTTTGGCTCGTCGTGGTCGGAGCCGGCCGGCGTGGCGAGTCCGCACCGCCGTGGCCGCCATTTGCGATGGCGAGCTCGATCCGTGTGAGCGCTGGGCTGGAGAGTGGCATCAATCGATGCGGAAGGAAGAGGGAAGTCGAGTGGTGGAGATGGTTTCGCCGAAGGAGCCGCCGTCAGCGAGCTCCGGCAAGGTCAACGACCTCCTCTGCTTCGGGAGTATGACGGGTGGGGTCGGTTTGAACATGGGTCCCAGTCGTCAGTCGCTTAGGTGCAGCAGCACCGTGTGCGTGTAGCAGTTAGGCTTAGGTGTTTTTGTTTATTTGTTTTGCAGAAATGTTGATAATGCTTGTTTAATTCATAACTTGAGTTCTGCTGATCCAGTAAATGTGAAACAAATTTTGTTAAGTTTGTTTTGATGAGTTCTATGCACGAAAAATATAATATGCCTAGTTTGTGATAATTTTATGTGCAGCAATAATTAATTTGTGTTTAAGCTGATATCTTGTTAAATGCATAATAAACTGTGTGTTGCTCAGAAAAATGTGATTCTTGTTTTGTTAAGTTTGTGTTGATAAGTAGTTTCTGGGAAAAAAAATGTAATATGGGGATGTTCTGTGAAATATTTTGGCAGTAGCAATTAAAATGATTAAATGTTGTTTTCTTGTATAAATTGTAGTAATTAAAATATGAAGAATATGAACCTGATAATTTTTGTAGACTGCTCTTGTACTAAGAAGTTCAGTAAAAAAATGGGAAATCTATTGTTTGACACTTTTTCCTAGGTTGTGTAGTTCAAAGCACCTTTTCATTATAGTGTTTGTCTTTTTCGTGGAGAATAGGGTTTAAGTCCAAATAGCTTGAAATTTGGACAGGGGACTATTTTGCATGTTGTCAGCTTAGAGTAATTTTTGTAGATTTTTCTGAAATGGTTATCTAAGAGTTGCTGTTATAGGCTTAATTAAATGATTAAGTGATAGCAAATAACTAATTGGTAGTAGGATAATGTTGACTACCTTGTTGAAGAAAATAAAGTAGATGACATGTGCTTATCTCCTGAATCATCTTGCTTCATGTCGCATCACCAATGCATCTCATGTGCATTCATCCTATTCATACATGTCTGTGCATCATACAGGACCGGTAGTGGAGACCCAGAACCCGCAACAGCCGGAGGAGCCAAGTCCGGAGGAGACCCTGAATGAGAGGACCGAAGAAGGAGACGTCGAAGACTTACCTGAGTTCCACGACCACCGACCCTCCGACTTCGAAAGAGGCAAGCCCCAGAGCATCTAACTCCTATGGTTTGCAAATTATTTATGAAATTAACCTGATATGTTTGTTGCACTAGGCTCATAGGAATTGATTGCTACCGTTGCTGCATTATTATCATACCTTGTCCACCGCAGTTGATATCTTGATATCCCTGTTAAGTCTAGGCCGTTATATGCTTAGCCTGCTTAAACCGGTAAAAGTCAGGTGATTTGCTGTCTCCCGCATGTAGGTGGATACTGATCATGACTAGCCTGGTGCTATCATGGAGATAACCATGTGATAATTAATCTGAGATCGGGCGGGATGTAGGAGCAGCAGGACATGGGTTTTGTGTGCTAGTAGTCTCCCATCTGTGTCGATTAGGACCCGATGAAGGCACACCTCAGTCATTTTGAACGCGTCAATCACTTAACGGAGTAGGTCGGAGTACCACCCGTGAAGCCGAGTAAGGTTATTCGAGCTGGTGATGGAGATGTTGACGCCTAACACCTAGGGCCTCAACTGTACCGTGGGCAACTATTCTGAACAACCTGGCATGGTCCGAGGGCAGGCAGGGCCTGATCGACCTGGCATGACTGTGGGCAGCTATAGCTTGAGCGACCTGGCACTGAGATAACCCCCGGTGTAGAAGGGCCCATGGCCGTCCCGCGCGTTGTGTTCTCGAATCTCCTGAGTTGCAGCTTACGACTGCCATAGCCGGATGTGCCGGGCGAGTGTGAGACATTTTATCCCCAGCTGGGTAGGAATCGATTATAATCGCCATCGCTCCTGGACAGTGAGTAACTTGACTGGGCATGTGTTACCGTAGTAACTTATGGAACTAAGGATGGTTATGAGGTTGAATCTGAAAGACTATTGATGAAATAGTCACTCTTGCTTGATTAATTAGCCAAGTGATTGCTCTAGATTAGGTGCAAATCTAGTTAATCAGGTTGATTACATAAAATTAACTGCTAATACTCTAATGATGATTATTTAATAATAAAATGCTTTCATGCAAAAGGTAAGTAGAGCCACCCCAGATACAGCCTTGCATACTCCTTGGTGTCTCATTATTTCTGGTTTATGACGGGTAAGTCTAGCTGAGTACCTTCTTGTACTCAGAGTTTTATCCCTTGTTGTTGCAGATGGACAATGCTTCTATGGCTACTATGAGAACTGCCTGTACCTAGTTACGGGTGATGATTAGACCATGGGCATGGTCATCTCTTATCCTCACCTGATGCTTTTGTGGACTGATCAGGCATATGGCACTGTATTGTGAACCCATGAACTTATGTTTTAAAACTATGTTGCTTCCGCTACGAATTCCAAACTATGGTTTGTAATATTGTTGAACTCCGATGTATTTGAACTATGTGCGAACTGAATGTATCTTGTGGACATGTACGCTAATCTATTACGATCTTGGCTAATGTTGAATGTTTGAAATCCTTCGAGATTTTCGGACTACCGGGTTTGTACGAGCTTAAGTATCTGTTAATCTCTGTGAAAGCAAAGGATCGGTGCTTAATCTGGTATAAATTGGTTGGTTCTGTCACAACCTCTACATCATGCCTCTCGCTGGCCTCGACATGGTCCTAGGGACCCAATGCTTGGCGTCACTAGGGCCCATCTTGTGGGACTTCAGCGCCCGCACGCTGACCTTCCGGCGCAGCGGCCACGAGGTGTGCTGGCACGACCTGTCAAGGCCGGACGCGCCCGGCGCCCGCGCGACCTCCACTACTACAGGAAAGAGGATCACTGGCGGTTCAAACCCCCCTTCACTGGCGGATTTTGAACCACCACAACCAAAGCGACAGTGAAGGGGGTCTTCCATCACTAGCGGTTATTTCAAACCGCCAGTGATCCAAAAGTTTCACTGGCGGTTTGTACCATAAACCGCCAGTGTTGATATAACCAACACTGGCGGTTCGTGATATGAACCGCCAGTGTTGGCAAAGTTAACACTAGCGGTTTATGATACAAACCGCCAGTGTTTCATCCAATTCACTGGCGGTTCAAAATACTAGCAGTGATCTGACAGATTCCGAATTATATTGGTTTTTATTATTTTTGTTTGTTTTTTATTTGTCACATTGCTAGATACAATATCATAGATATGAAACCCTAAATGCATCGAGATTACAATTACATCAAAATCATTATAATTAAAGTATTACAATCCTTATAGAATCCTATTAAAACAAATATCATAAATGTTACATTAAAAGTCTAGAACTTAAAGACAAGAATTACAGTAGCCTATCCATCTGCTCTCGACCATATTGAGCCTTGAACTTCTTGGTATTAGCGACTGATAATGATCCTTCCTTGCACAATACCTCTTCACGTAAGAATTTTGCTAGGTCCCCATTCAGTCCTTTAATCTCGAAGTATAACAACTTATTGTGGCCTGACTTCTTGCGCTGTAAGTAAGATATTAAATTGCATCAATTAAGGACAAAATAGTGGATTCTTTTATCTAGTGTGAAGTATACATACCATATCATCTCCAATGGAAGTGTTGGAGCCCAGCATGACGTACATTGCCCACATTACGTAGAAGCCACAATGATTGTTCCCCGCCGGCTGGTCTAGGGACTTCAGCTCCGAACGATGAACCATGAAGAGTCGGTTCTTGTGCCCGTCCAACTCCGCCTTGATACTACATCAATTTATAGGGTGTAAAAGGCCTAAAATGTGTTATATTATTTCAATAATCTGATGATAATGGGATCACTTACTCATTCAGCAACCTGACTAGGGGATCAATCTGCGAAAGTGGCTTCTTCTTCGAGTCCCACACCTCTATGCGATCTTCTCCAAATATGACATCTACGAGTACGAAATGATGCCTGCAAGCACAAAGTCCTTGTTAATCAATAATAAACTTTATAAAACCAGCGCCAAAGAAATAGTTTGCTTATCATCACATACGACGAATTGACGATGTTTGTACTGAATGACCGAACTGATTCAAGATAATCTGTTAGCCCTTCTAAACCACAACTTTCTTTTTTGGGAATTTTATTGATCAATGTGATGCATTTTCTTGACCACAAACTTCTTGGGAGATGCCTCATATAATTACAAAAGTGCTATATTCTTGTTGCACAATAGGTGTATGCTACTATATCTCACTTCATTTAGCTAATTCAATTGTTTTAGGAAATATGGTTCAAATACATTTTTAGATACAACGATCATGCATGAAAACTATAAGCAACCTATATCAGAGTCAAAGAAATAAGTTATGAGAACACATACTCGCAGTTGTAGGCTAGGAGTGCATTCGTTTTTCCCTTTTGTAACATCGTTCGGATCTCCACCTTCAAAGCACTTTTCAAATATGTCACGTCACCTGTGCAGGTTTTCTCGTTCACAAAGACGGGGTCAAAGAAGGCTATATTATACTGCTTCAATTTTAAGAAACCTCTTGCAATGTACCTGCATAAGCATGACATATGTTAAAATGTAGAATACATAGTTTACTAAAGTACCATTTCATCAGTAAATAACTTACAGAGTCCATATCATCAGTATTTATGTATCGAGCTCGCGCCTTTGGTACAACTGAAACAAGCATTCATACTCCACATGGTGTATAGTTTCCTCAGCATGAAAAAAGACATACCCAGTAGGGATAAGCACTTCGAAGCCATCATACCCCCCATGACTATCAAAAACATAATAATCATGTAGATCCCGCATATATGTTGTCAAATGAGGGTAATCCCCGTCTGAGACCAAGTGGTGGCCTAACCGGAATTTGTATGCTAATGGTGCTGTCTCAAATTCTAACTCTAACTGATGGCACTTCAAATATATTCCACTTATTTTTTTGCTCCTTATTTTTTGAACAAAATTAATTCTACACCTAGCTTATCATGGCCAATTTAAATTTGAGACCAAATATAGTCCCTAATTATAAAAAGTTAAATTTGGATGGACTCTTAATCAACAACACAATGTAGCTCCAAACAAATGGGTCGGTAGGTGTCACATAGATTTTTCTCATCAAAATAAAAATTAAGAGACTAATTACAGTGAAATAAAAAATGGTCCTTTCATTATCGAGAATTTGCGCTTCTAACTCCATGCCCACAGTAGTATATATTCCACTTATTTAAATTGGTCATTGTTTTTTTGGAAACAATAATCTACACTTAGCTTAGCATGGTAAATTTAAAATTGAGAACAAATGGAGTCACTAAATACAAAAGGTTAAATTTATACACTTAATCAATAAAAACAATTTAGCTAAACACAAATGGCTTGGTAGCACATAGATTTTGTTCATCAAAATAAATAATCCATGAGCTAATTAAAGCATGACATAGTAGCAATCATCCAAACAACCATGCAATTAGCTAGTAAATATGATGGACTCATAAACACCAACCTTTTGCAAGATGGATTCACCACAACTTGGATGCCTTCCTCAAAATCCAATTGAAAAGTGCTCTCTAAAATGGAGAAACAATTACAATGACAATGTAGCCATGCAAAACACTCTAAAGCTATAAAATCCAAGGAGTTGAGGCTTTTTATTACTAACCTTAAAGCAAGAAGATCATGCCCATGCTTGGAAAAACAAGATCCACGTTGAGCATTTTGGTGAAAAATGGCCGCAACAATGGAGTGAGGGTGGGGGAAAAACGCTCATCTGCTTGTGGAGCTCGAGCTGGGAGAGAGCAGGGGGAAGGGAATGACCTTTTATACACGATTCATCACTGGCGGTTTAAAACCCAACCGCCAGTGAAACCAAAATATCACTGGCGGTTGGAGCTACGAACCGCCACAGTTAGCTATCTTCACTGGCGGTTTGAGCTACGAACCGCCAGTGAAGCTTCACTGGCGGTTTGAGCCACCAACCGCCACTGTTAGCTATCTTCACTGGCGGTTTGTGGGATCCCTCAATCATTGTCTCGTTTTCAATCTTCAAACCGCCAGTAAAGAAACATCAGTGGCGGTTGAATAGAAACCGCCAGTGATGTACCAGCAGTGAATGTCATTTCTGTAGTAGTGCTCGGCCAGCACGTCCCTGCTAGACGGCCTGCTGGCCGCCTTCACCGACGCGTTTACAGCGCCACGCATGCTGGCCGCCTTCACCGACCTATTCTTTACCACGTTGGACATCCTGAAGACGTTCGTCGGGCCTGCATCGCCACCACTGTCGGCCATCCACCATAGTGATGTCGACCTAGGGCCTGAACGTGTAGTGCGCACACGCCTCGGCCACGGCGTTCAGCAGGTTCGCGTCCGCCGGAATAGCAAGACAGCGGATTCTGGTACTTGGGCGAACCTCGACGCTCTCCACGAGCATTGTCTAGCTTGCCAGCTCGAGGATGAGCTGGGCCTCAAGGGGCGAGAGATGTCACGTGGAGGCGCACATGCACCAGACACTAGAGGGATAGCCGCAGGGCTAGAGCAGCGGGTGCACTCGGCTGGGCCCAAAACAGGCCCAACATGAACAGTACCCGCGAGTACTGTAGCGGCATGGTACTGTTCATGTGGTACTGTAGCGCCGCCGCCGTCGTCGGATTAGATTAGTTTAGGGTTTGACTAGATTACTTAGGGGCTAAGTCTTCCTAGGACTATAAATAGAGGGACTATGTATCCTTTCAATCTAAGAAAAAGGATATTATCAAATTAATCTATCTCCTCCTCTCGTGCTCTCAAGCCTAGGAAGCAGAGGGGTATAACCTCGCCCTAGAAGACGGATCGCGACTACGAACTACGTAGCCGAGGTCTAGCTACCCAAAGGATGGACGCCCTTGACACCGAGCCTGAAGGGCCCTTGTGGCTAGACAACAAGAGGAAAAAAATTAGAAGAAAAAATGGACAAATCAGACCAATCAAGATCGGAAGATGGCAGACCTTGCTGGACCCGCCACCTGCTTCGTCCTGGTGCTTCGCAGCACCATTGTCATCGTCGTTGCGGCATCACACGCTGGATCTGGGAGTTGGCCAGACTGGTGCCTCCGCTCCCGACCCGTTATGCGTGCCACTAAGGCTGAGGGGCCCTCATGGCAGGCATCGACGTCTTGTTGTCCTAGCAAGCAGCGTCGAGGTAGATATGAAAGTATGTGTAAGGAAATGCAATATGTATTATAGAATAGTATATACAGAAGATGGAAGTAATAGAGATATAAGCTGCAATCTAAGAGTGGGTTAGGTATAAAACTGACCTTAGGGAGTAGAATCTGTTACTAACCTTGCAGTTGACAGAGTACAAATCCTCCATTAGAGAAGGTCACTATATATAGGGACAACCTCATAGGCTATATGGGCCTATAGAATGGGCCTTGAGAATGGGCCTTGATATTCACTTAACACCCCCCTTCAAACTCAAGGTGGAAGTGGAAGATCTGAAGCATTGAGTTTGATCAAATGAAGCCGATCTGACATACCTTGGGAGGTCTAAACCAAGGGAATGTCCGGTTCATCGAACCTAAATATCCGAACTTTCGCCAAAAGGTAAAATCGGTAGTTATCCTCATATTTACTTTTTTTACATTTCTCATATTTAATTCTTAGTCATTTATTGCATCATCATATTTAATTCACAAACATTTTAATTTCTGCATTGCATTAGAAAAGAAAATAAAAATATTGCATTTGTTACACTACATCATAAACCATGAAGCCTCATGTGAATAATTTTATGGTGTGTAAAAACCCACAGGAATGTTCACTGTGATGACATAAAAAAAATATAATAATACTAAAAATAAATATGCATACATTCATCCTGTTGCATTTTTCTCTTGCATCATAAAAATATAAAAATATAAAAATATTAAGAAAGAGATCTTACTGAAATTCTAGACAACTAAGGCTTGAGTGGCCAACCGCTAATGCTTAATCTGTTTCACAAGTTTTGTTGTCTATTTGAGTTTCACAGGATTTGAAAGACCAAGAAAAGCTGACGAATAAGTGAATGATCCATCCACTGTTGGAGCACTGTCTCAACAAACATCAACATCAATCAAAGCTCTAATAGAGGAAGGACATATCCACTGCCAGTCTGCTACATTGCAAGATCGAACGACTACGTCAACATTCAGCTTGGGGGAAGGCAATCCCCATATATCCACGTAAGTATCTTTATCCTCTTAAGTTTTTCATTCTATAAATAAATTCAAAACACCAAAAATATGTGAGCACATGAAGGCTCTCCCTTAAAAAGAAAAGAACAAAAATATGTGGGCACATGAAGGCTCACCATTAATTAAAAAAGAGACAAAAATATATGAGCACATGAAGGCTCAATGCTATAAGGGAACCACCTTGGGGGAGGCGCACCCCCGTTATCTTCACGAATCAGGTATGTCTTTATTATTATTATTATTATTATTATTATTATTATTATTATTATTACTACTACTACTAGCTTTTATCTTAAAGTGTGTTAGATTAAATAAATAAAATAGTGTCTCTAGTTTGTTTTAAGAAGTTGATGACCAAAGAAGAACCTGCTCTCTCTAATCTTTTGCATAGAAATGATGAATAGTTGCTCTATCTAATTTCTTTCAAGTACCTAGTCTTTAAAGCATGAGTTCTCCTGATTAATAATGATGCCTTAAAATAAAATTAAATGCATGGTTGGTAAATACTCAATCTAAGGTCTAGGTAATTGAGATATGACATGTGATGATCTAAGCTGCTATTATCTTGTTCTAAACAATATTAAAGTTCCGGAGATTTCTAAATATAAACATGACTAATAATTGCATTGAGTTAAATTAAGCTTTGTGACCCTGTGAGTAGTTTATCATGCCATTGAATTGAGATCACTTTCACACTTCATCCATCTTCCGCATAATGCTCATAATTATCTGTTGCTATACTCTCTGAAGTTTGTTGGAAACATGTGGCTATGAAAAAAAAGGGGAGAAAAGAAAAAAAAGAGAGAAAGATCTGAGGAAATAAAAAGGGACAAGTGTTCGAAACCTCAAAAAGATAGATCCCGAAGAAATAAAAAGGGACAAGTGTCCAAAACCTCAAAGAAAAAGAAAAAAAAAGAAGAAGAAGAGAGAAAAAAGAAAAATGTCAAAAAAATGGGCACGTGCCCGACAGTAGAATTAGCCTGATAACCATATGTCTCTGATAGACAGAAGAGAGTGAATATATTTAAAAGAGCATCCGACTCCATTTTTCCATACACATGCACTTCTTGATTCAATGGTTGGTTGACTTTCTCTTTAGATCCATTGTTTAATTTGACAACACATGTATTAATGCTTTTGAAAATCAATTAAAACTCCGGGATAAAGGTGAAGTGAAAGAACTAGAAACATAGTGCTTGATTTGATCGTTCAATCTCTCAATTATTCAAGATCTAAGGTAAAAGTAATAAGCCCCATGAAGAATAACATGATATGTTTTGGAGAATTTTTGTTTAACAGCAGGTATACTTGTTGGAAGTGAAGATATTGTAGCAACTCCTGATCCATTGTTAAGTTTTGGTTTTGCTAAGGGACTAGCAAAGGGTAAGCTTGGGGGAATTGTTGACACTGGTTATCTATCAAAATTAAAGGATAAATAAATATGAAAAGGGCATGAATTCAATCACCAACAAAGGTTTAAGGTTTTAATTGACAATATTCAATGAGTTTTGGTGAATTGTGATTCTGCAGAGACTAAACTAGGAAACCAGCGTTGATTGCTTCCCCTAGAAGGAAACCGACGGGAGATAACGCAACCGCCACGTCAGGAAGTTTCTAGAAGACTCCAGAGGACACCAGAAGACACCAGGAGGTCAGGCACCACAGGACTCTGCCAGGTGGGACCGATCGGTCCCACCATGAGACCGGTCGGTCTCCCCCCGGGCTCGCTGGCTTCCGTCTTCTGCAAGCTTCCTCCACCGACCTCTAGGACTCATCTCGGCCGTACCTTAAGTCGGTTTGATCTAACGATCGCGGTTGATCCCTCAGGGCTATATATTCAGGCCCCAGACCCGAGGGTAGATCAAGTCCCTCTTCAGAAAAGACTACGCCTCATTCAGAAACCCTAGAAGAGACTTCAAGAACCAACTATCAAGTAGAAGACTAGTTACCCCTCTAGTTTAGATGTAGAACCTAGACTTATACTAGAACTAGAAGAGAGAGAGAGAGACGAAGAGATCAAGAAGGAGCTCCGGCCTGTCGGATCAACTTCTTCATCTTGTACCTGCGGATTCAAGTTCATCTTCAACTTGCTTCAGTGATTGTTTCGGTAATCAACGTCTATATTTAAGTTTGAGTTATTGTTCTCATTATTCTTAAGGTTTATGACTCTCTTTTGAGTACTCTAATTCTAAGTTGCTCTAGAGTTAGAGTAGTTGGATAGTGTAAGCGTGGTGCTTAGACTTGATAGCTCATCATAAATGCCTCCTATAACGCCGGTAGTAGTGGTTGTTCGCAAGGGTGACTCTTATAGCCTTGTTGATTCTTCTATAGTCCACTTACCCGTGTGTAGGCTCGGTAGGATTATACATTTGCATAAAAGATTCATACTCTGTTTGTGACCTTTTATGGCAACTTCCCCACTAAGAATAATATGAACATATCACTCTTAAGTTGGATTTAGATAACCTTAGTGATCCCCTCTATGCTTCTAGATTCTCCTTCCTTGTTAGCTACTCAGGGGTTAGACTTTAAGACTTAACACTATCCGTTCCTTTGGGTTCGATATTAAAACTGGGTTACTCCGGTGAAGTGCTACATCGGTAGATCTTATCTGTGCGCTTGCGGATAAAGTAGAGTGTGCGTTAATTTATACCAACACTCGCCAGATCCGGTTTTCACCTGCCCTCATTCACCACCCTAGATCCAGTTTTCACCACCACGCCCGCAATCACCCACGCCACCACCAAGGAGCCAAGGAGCCGCCCCTTCCTCCTCAATGGCGAGAGAGCCAAGGAGGTCACCAAGGAGCCGCCAAGGAGCCGCCCCTTCCTCGTCGGCCCCGCCTACGGAGAAGAAGGTGGCGGTGAAGAAGCCTTACCCGGCGGGGCTACGAAGAAGGCAGAAGCCGAGGCAAGGGCTCGGTTGGCCGCGTCCAATAGGAAGGTGTAACACCCCGATTTTCAAATAAATAAAATAAATTAGAATTTAATTAGGAAAATGGCCAAAACCCTAGATGGAGGAAAGTTCTAGCCATATGTTTGTAGCATTCATGTCGTTGCACAATTTTATTGCGTGAAAAAGAATTTTTACTAAACCCGTTTAGGGCGAATCGAATTTATTCTATTTAGAAAAACAATAAAAAGATTTATAAAAGTTTGCAAAATCAAACTCAAATTTTATTTTCAAAACATAGGGGAAATATTTTGAAAAGTTTTCAAACTGGTTTTGGTTTAAAAAGATTTTGATTTGAATTGGCAAAAGGTTTGCTAAAGAATTTACAAAAGATAAAAAAAAGATGGCAAGGCCTCCCCTCCTTTTTCTCCCTTTTTCCCATTTGGCCCAACCGGCCAACCCCCTCCCTCCGTTCCCCTCCATGGGCCTCGACCAACCCCCCCGGCCCGCCTCCTCTTTCCCATGCGCCAAGCCAGCCGGCCCACGTCCACCTTTCCCCCTTTCTCCCGAAACCTTTCCCCGGCCCATCTGCCTCCCCACCCACTTGCCTTCCGCCTTGGGCCCGAATGGCAGCAGCGGCCCGCCAGCGCCCTCACCTCATCCGGCCCGAGCAGCCGCCGCGCGCGTCCACGCCGCAGCGCCGCTGCACGCGTGCCCGCCGCCCGCCTCGCTGACAGCAGTGGCCCGCGACCCGCGCTCGCTGACAGGTGGGACCCACCTGTCAGAGGTGTCCCCAACCTCCGTCCGACATCCCCGGGTGCCATCTCCGTCGCCGCCCCGCTTCTCCCGGCGCCTGGAGCCTATCGAGCCGCCTCCGCGCTATAAGAATAGAGCCGCCGCCACCACCGCTCCCTTTCCCATCTCGCTCACGCCCTCCAACCGCCGCCACCAAGCTCCTTCGGCAGCCGCAAACCCTAGCGCCGCCATAGCCGCATGGCCGGCTGCTACTGAGCTCCATCGCGCCCTCGCCCTTCCTCTCTGTACATCGACCGGCGCCGAGGACCTCGCCTTCGAGTTCGCAGAGGCAAGCCGCACCCGGAGAACCACCTTTCGGCATACGTCCACGACCGCACCACCGTTTCCCGAGCTCGCCGGAGCCATCGCACGGCCGCCAACGTCTCCCTCCTCTCTCGGCGCACTCCGGTCATCGAGAACACGTCGGTTGAATCCCGGTGAGCTCCTCGCTCCTTTCCGCTTCTCCCCGCAGTCTCTACCAATCCCTAGGGCTACTCCGGCAAGCTCCGGCACCCCCGTCCATGGCGCCGCCACAAAAGCCTTCTGCGACACCGCACCAAGCGCCGCCGCCGGCCACCCAGCCCCTCCCTTCCTGCTCTGGGCCGCTGGATCCATATTGGACGGCCTAGATTAGATCCCCATCGAAGGGGTATGGACCTAGTCTACCTCACCGTAGACCCCTCCCACACCACGCCACGTCAGCGAAACCATGGCCAGCTGATGCACCAGGCCAGTGGCACGGAGCCATGTGGCGGCCATGCTAGCAGCCGCCCCGTCCACCGCGCCACGCCGGCTGTTTTTCAGTTAGACCCTTCACATTTTCACAAATCAACCTGCGCTCCCATCTCATTGTGCATTGGGTCTGCGTATTTTTCCAATCTAAACCCCTTATTTACGGGAAAATGAGGCGCAGTCCCTGCGCCCCGCACCCAGCTCTCCGCCTGCGTGGCATGAAGGAACCAGTGGCGTTGCGCCACGTGGAGCCACGCAGACGCCACGCCAGCGACCACCGACCAGCCGCGGCACGTTTGCAAACAAGCCCCTTCCTTCTTCGGGAATAAACCCATGCTCCGATTCCCTGTTCTCTGAGTCTGAGAACTCTTCCGATCTAGCCCCTGGACTTTTCGGTAAATGAGGCCCGGTCCTGCTGCTGATTCTTTTCAGATTTTATTTATTTAAATTCGCAAAATGAGTTCAAACAAATTACAGAAATACCACCCAACTTCAAAAGCCCATAACTTTTGCGTTTTAACTCCGATTCGACCCGTTCAACTTGCGTTAGATTCGTCTTGTCGAGCTCTACACAGTAGATCAGTTTATATACCGTTTTATTACTGTTTGTTGTACTGTTATTTATTTCAATGTATTGTGCCATGTATATTGCATGGGCCAGAGAGTGCGGAGTACGAGGACGCTCCAGACCATCCTTGCGACCCAGTTGATTCGACCCAGTCCGCAGGCAAGTGTCCTTGAACATCTTGCACCTACTCTTATTTTACTTTTGGTATTAGAGTAGTTAGATCCAGTAGTTGCATGCAGAGTCTAATACTGAATCCCATGATATGGTTTACTAGTACTTGTTTATATTTTCCTTGTCACCTGGTTGGGATGATATGGGTAGAAGTCATGCTTAGCCGTGCTGTCTTGGGATGGGATGGTTAATAATAAATTTTGATTAATGATCTATGGAACATGTGGCTGGTAATGTTATAGTATGGTGAGTAGGTAAATCCGGCAGGATGGACCGTTGGTGGAGTGGTGCCATGTGACTTGGCGTACGGTTGCCGTGTGACTCAGCATAACGGTTTGCCATGGGACTTGGCGTTGGTTTGGGTTTGTGGTTTGTTATCCTGCCTGGATCCCTAGGACCCGGTTCTCGAAGCCTGTAACCCGGCAAAACAGCGCAAACCATGAGGCCTATATGGCTCTGGGACTGGCTAATTAATTAGAGAAGCCTTATGTCGTTATTAGTTACATATGGACATGGGACAGGGCTTCTTCTACGCAGGTTACTGCTTGGTACGGGAGTGATTCCCAGGCTCGGGCGCCAGACCTGGTGTTATTACGGAAGGTAGCTCTACGTCGTGACATATGGAACTAATACGCATAGGAGGACTCTTTGTAACGGCCTTGTAGTGAACCCTGCCGACTCACCTTGGAAGTGGGTTAAGAGACTAGCTACCTCGGGCACAAGGGCAACACGACTCATGGGTAAAGATGTGCAAACTCTGCAGAGTAAATAAACTGATATATCAGCCGTGCTCACGGTCACGAGCGGGCTTGGACTTCTTCGAGATTAGTTGGTTACTGGTTACTGGTTCGGGTCATCTGATGGACTTCAGGTGTGGTTTGCCTGATGGACTTCAGGTGTGGGTTTGCTCGGTGTGACTCCGAGTGTGGTTTGCTCGGTGCGACTCCGAGTGTGGTTACTGTTATAGATGGAGACTGTGGTTATAACCTAGTAAATAGGTGCGTAGGAAATAGGATTTAATAGGATGTGTTGCTTTAGGCGCTTGAGTCAAACAGAGTCAGCCTACCTTTGTTAATAGCCTCATAAGCATATATTTCCTACACTTGCGGAGTACATTTCGATGTACTCACCCTTCCTCTTTGTCCCCCCTGCTACCCCACCCAGACGCTGGAGACTACACGTACGAGGAGCAGGAGTATCCAGAAGACGGAGGCTACGACCCTGACGACCTGTACTAGGATGGCGCTACCCCCGGTCGACCTTCCTGTGGAGATGGAGTCCAGATTTCTGCATCTACATCAGCGTCTTCATTAGAGTTAGACTGAGAGTCTGTACTTTTCTTTTGGACCCGAGGGTCATTTTTTTTGTAATAATATTGGATATATTAATAAAGCATTGTTTTGATATTTACTATGATGTGGATATATGTATGAAAATTGATCCTGGCATACATATATTGTGCTCTAATTTTGTTCTTAAAATTGGGGTGTCACAGTCCAAGCCTGTGTTACACGTACTCTAAGGTTTCATCCCCGTACATAAGTCAGCGACCCCAGGGACCCCCTCTTGAGCCACTAAACAAACCCCGTGTGGCATAACTCGGAGGAAACTAATTAATTAGCCAGGTCCAGCCCATCCAGATCTCATGGTTGCGCTGTTTTGCCGGGTTACTTGTCCAAGAACCGGGTCCTAAGGATCCAGGCAGGATATGTCTAGCACGAGCCCCGAACCAAAAACCAAAAGCAGCTGCCGAGTCCCACGGCACAAAACCACCAATACGGGTCCATCCTGCCGGATTTACCTAATAACCATGTTACTACAAAATTACCATGACCACATTCGTTTCATAGTTCATTAATCAAGATTATAAACATTTTAACTCCCATCCCAACCATGACTGCAGGGCTAAGCAAGACACCTACCCGAACATCCCAAAACAGGTGACAAGGATAATATATACAAATTCTAGTAAACCCTAACATGGGATTCAAATTAATGACAAGCATGCATCTACAAGATCTAACTACTCTAGTACCAAAAGTAAAATAAAGTAGGTGCAAGATGTTCAAGGACACTTGCCTTCGGACTGGGTCGAATCAACTGGGTCGCAAGGATGGTCTGGAGCGTCCTCGTACTCCGCACTCTCTGGCCCAAGCAACATACATGACACAATACATAGAAATAAATAACAGTACAACAAATAGTAAGAAAACAGTAAACTAATAGATCTACTGTGTAGATAACGAAATTATGAATCTAACGCAAGTTGAATGGGTCAAATCGGAGTTAAAATGAGCAAGTTATGGGCTTTTGAAGTTGGGTGGCAAATCTGTGAATAAACCAAAGTCATTTTCGGGATTTAAATAAATGAAATCTGAATTTAAAAGGCACTTGGACCGGGCCTCGTTTATCCAGGTCTTCAGGGGCTAGATCAAAAGAAAGTATAGACTCGGCGCACAGTACAGGTGGGAGTGCGGGTTTATTATTGAAAAGGACAGGGTCTCTTTAGCAAAAGTGCATCGGCGAAGGGGTACCGGCGGCTCTCGGCCGTCGATCTGGCGATGGTCGGCTAGGATTAGATCGGGGCGGTCGGCTATGGGTGGATCGCGCCTCAATTCGGCAAAACACCGAGGGCTAGATCGAGAGATTCCGGCAGACTCAGATTACTATACAGATGGAGTGCGGGTTGATTCTGGGAAAACCGAGGGGCCTTTCTGCAAAGTGCCACGGCCGGTCGGCGTGGACGTGTTGGCTGCTGAGCTGGCGCCACGTGGCACCGTGTGACTGGTGCGGTGCACCACGCGGCTTGTGCGCCGGCTGACGCAGCGGGAATGGACCGAGTCCACGGTCCTGTGGACCGGGCGCATACCGGTTCGATCTCAATCTAATCTAAGCCGTCTAAAACAGATCGGGTGGTTCTGGGTTCGGGTCATCTGATGGACTTCAGGTGCGGATGCCTGATGGACTTCAGGTGTTGGTTGCTCGGTGTGATTCCGAGTGTGGTTTGCTCGGTGCGACTCCGAGTGTTGTTACTTTTCTACAGTATCTGTGGCTATAACCTAGTAAATAGGTGCATAGGATGAATAGGATTAATAGGGTGTGTCGCTTTAGGCGCTTGAGTCAAACAAAGTCAGCCTACCTTTGTTATAAGCCTCATAAGCATATATTTCCTACACTTGCGGAGTACATTTCGATGTACTCACCCTTTCCCTTTGTCCCCCCTGCTACCCCACCCAGACGCTGGAGACTACGCGTACGAGGAGCCGGAGTATCCAGAAGACGGAGGCTACGACCCTGACGACCTGTACTAGGATGGCGCTACCCCCGGTCGACCTTCCTGTGGAGATGGAGTCCAGATTTCCGCATCTACATCAGCGTCTTCATTAGAGTCCGTTATCATGAGAGTCTGTACTTTTTATTTCAGACCCGAGGGTCATTTATGTAACAAAGTTCGATATTATTAATAAAGCATTGTTTTGATATTTACTATGATGTGGATATATGTATGAAAATTGATCCTGGCATACATATATTGTGCTCCAATTTTGTTCTTAAAATTGGGGTGTCACTGTGACACCCCAATTTTAAGAACAAAATTGGAGCACAATATATGTATGCCAGGATCAATTTTCATACATATATCCACATCATAGTAAATATCAAAACAATGCTTTATTAATATATCGAACATTATTACAAAAAAAATGACCCTCGGGTCCAAAAGAAAAGTACAGACTCTCAGTCTAACTCTAATGAAGACGCTGATGTAGATGCGGAAATCTGGACTCCATCTCCACAGGAAGGTCGACCGGGGGTAGCGCCATCCTAGTACAGGTCGTCAGGGTCGTAGCCTCCGTCTTCTGGATACTCCTGCTCCTCGTACGTGTAGTCTCCAGCGTCTGGGTGGCGTAGCAGGGGGGACAAAGAGGAAGGGTGAGTACATCGAAATGTACTCCGCAAGTGTAGGAAATATATGCTTATGAGGCTATTAACAAAGGTAGGCTGACTCTGTTTGACTCAAGCGCCTAAAGCAACACATCCTATTAAATCCTATTTCCTACGCACCTATTTACTAGGTTATAACCACAGTCTCCATCTGTAACAGTAACCACACTCGGAGTCGCACCGAGCAAACCACACTCGGAGTCACACCGAGCAAACCCACACCTGAAGTCCACCAGGCAAACCACACCTGAAGTCCATCAGATGACCCGAACCAGTAACCAGTAACCAACTAATCTCGAAGAAGTCCAAGCCCGCTCGTGACCGTGAGCACGGCTGATATATCAGTTTATTTACTCTGCAGAGTTTGCACATCTTTACCCATGAGTCGTGTTGCCCTTGTGCCCGAGGTAGCTAGTCTCTTAACCCACTTCCAAGGTGAGTCGGCAGGGTTCACTACAAGGCCGTTACAAAGAGTCCTCCTATGCGTATTAGTTCCATATGTCACGACGTAGAGCTACCTTCCGTAATAACACCAGGTCTGGCGCCCGAGCCTGGGAATCACTCCCGTACCAAGCAGTAACCTGCGTAGAAGAAGCCCTGTCCCATGTCCATATGTAACTAATAACGACATAAGGCTTCTCTAATTAATTAGCCAGTCCCAGAGCCATATAGGCCTCATGGTTTGCGCTGTTTTGCCGGGTTACAGGCTTCGAGAACCGGGTCCTAGGGATCCAGGCAGGATAACAAACCACAAACCCAAACCAACGCCAAGTCCCATGGCAAACCGTTATGCCGAGTCACACGGCAACCGTACGCCAAGTCACATGGCACCACTCCACCAACGGTCCATCCTGCCGGATTTACCTACTCACCATACTATAACATTACCAGCCACATGTTCCATAGATCATTAATCAGAATTTATTATTAACCATCCCATCTCAAGACAGCACGGCTAAGCATGACTTCTACCCATATCATCCCAACTAGGTGACAAGGAAAATATAAACAAGTACTAGTAAACCATATCATGGGATTCAGTATTAGACTCTGCATGCAACTACTGGATCTAACTACTCTAATACCAAAAGTAAAATAAGAGTAGGTGCAAGATGTTCAAGGACACTTGCCTGCGGACTGGGTCGAATCAACTGGGTCGCAAGGATGGTCTGGAGCGTCCTCGTACTCCGCACTCTCTGGCCCATGCAATATACATGGCACAATACATTGAAATAAATAACAGTACAACAAACAGTAATAAAACGGTATATAAACTGATCTACTGTGTAGAGCTCGACAAGACGAATCTAACGCAAGTTGAACGGGTCGAATCGGAGTTAAAACGCAAAAGTTATGGGCTTTTGAAGTTGGGTGGTATTTCTGTAATTTGTTTGAACTCATTTTGCGAATTTAAATAAATAAAATCTGAAAAGAATCAGCAGCAGGACCGGGCCTCATTTACCGAAAAGTCCAGGGGCTAGATCGGAAGAGTTCTCAGACTCAGAGAACAGGGAATCGGACCATGGGTTTATTCCCGAAGAAGGAAGGGGCTTGTTTGCAAACGTGCCGCGGCTGGTCGGTGGTCGCTGGCGTGGCGTCTGCGCGGCTCCACGTGGCGCAACGCCACTGGTTCCTTCATGCCACGCAGGCGGAGAGCTGGGTGCGGGGCGCAGGGACTGCGCCTCATTTTCCCGTAAATAAGGGGTTTAGATTGGAAAAATACGCAGACCCAATGCACAATGAGATGGGAGCGCAGGTTGATTTGTGAAAATGTGAAGGGTCTAACTGAAAAACAGCCGGCGTGGCGCGGTGGACGGGGCGGCTGCTAGCATGGCCGCCACATGGCTCCGTGCCACTGGCCTGGTGCATCAGCTGGCCATGGGTTCGCTGACGTGGCGTGGTGTGGGAGGGGTCTACGGTGAGGTAGACTAGGTCCATACCCCTTCGATGGGGATCTAATCTAGGCCGTCCAATATGGATCCAGCGGCCCAGAGCAGGAAGGGAGGGGCTGGGTGGCCGGCGGCGGCGCTTGGTGCGGTGTCGCAGAAGGCTTTTGTGGCGGCGCCATGGACGGGGGTGCCGGAGCTTGCCGGAGTAGCCCTAGGGATTGGTAGAGACTGCGGGGAGAAGCGGAAAGGAGCGAGGAGCTCACCGGGATTCAACCGACGTGTTCTCGATGACCGGAGTGCGCCGAGAGAGGAGGGAGACGTTGGCGGCCGTGCGATGGCTCCGGCGAGCTCGGGAAACGGTGGTGCGGTCGTGGACGTATGCCGAAAGGTGGTTCTCCGGGTGCGGCTTGCCTCTGCGAACTCGAAGGCGAGGTCCTCGGCGCCGGTCGATGTACAGAGAGGGAGGGCGAGGGCGCGATGGAGCTCAGTAGCAGCCGGCCATGCGGCTATGGCGGCGCTAGGGTTTGCGGCTGCCAAAGGAGCTTGGTGGCGGCGGTTGGAGGGCGTGAGCGAGATGGGAAAGGGAGCGGTGGTGGCGGCGGCTCTATTCTTATAGCGCGGAGGCGGCTCGATAGGCTCCAGGCGCCGGGAGAAGCGGGGCGGCGACGGAGATGGCACCCGGGGATGTCGGGCGGAGGTTGGGGACACCTCTGACAGGTGGGTCCCACCTGTCAGCGAGCGCGGGTCGCGGGCCACTGCTGTCAGCGAGGCGGGCGGCGGGCACGCGTGCAGCGGCGCTGCGGCGTGGACGCGCGCGGCGGCTGCTCGGGCCGGATGAGGTGAGGGCGCTGGCGGGCCGCTGCTGCCATTCGGGCCCAAGGCGGAAGGCAAGTGGGTGGGGAGGCAGATGGGCCGGGGAAAGGTTTCGGGAGAAAGGGGGAAAGGTGGACGTGGGCCGGCTGGCTTGGCGCATGGGAAAGAGGAGGCGGGCCGGGGGGGTTGGTCGAGGCCCATGGAGGGGAACGGAGGGAGGGGGTTGGCCGGTTGGGCCAAATGGGAAAAAGGGAGAAAAAGGAGGGGAGGCCTTGCCATCTTTTCTTTTATCTTTTGTAAATTCTTTAGCAAACCTTTTGCCAATTCAAATCAAAATCTTTTTAAACCAAAACCAGTTTGAAAACTTTTCAAAATATTTTCCCTATGTTTTGAAAATAAAATTTGAGTTTGATTTTGCAAACTTTTATAAATCTTTTTATTGTTTTTCTAAATAGAATAAATTTGATTCGCCCTAAACGGGTTTAGTAAAAATTCTTTTTCACGCAATAAAATTGTGCAACGACATGAATGCTACAAACATATGGCTAGAACTTTCCTCCATCTAGGGTTTTGGCCATTTTCCTAATTAAATTCTAATTTATTTTATTTATTTGAAAATCGGGGTGTTACAGAAGGTGGCGCCGACGTCGGTGCAGAAGATGAAGGCGGCGTCAGCATTGAAGAAGAATGTCTCATGGGCTGCACCTTCTTCCTCGTCCACGCCGACTGCGAAGAAGAACCATGCCACCGGCAAGAAGCCCATAAAGGACATCACGCCAGAGTCTTCCTCGGCCTCGGGGGAGAGTGATAGCTTGGAGGTCATCTGCAAGCAGTGCTACCAAGGTGGCTCCTGCGCCCGCGCCGACTCCTTCCCGGCTGTCTCCACCTCCTCCGCCGACGCCGACTCTTCCAGGGATGGACTCTCCAACGGCAGCGACTCCACCTCCAGCGACTTCGTAAGTATCCCCTTTTCAATTTTGTAGTTGATGCACTAGCTAGGATGATTTGAATCCCTAGGGCTTTTGTATCATTTTCTGAAATTATTATGTTAGATGAGACCAATCCCTAGGGTGATGCCATGTATCTTAAACTTATTTGCATCTATTTTCAACCATGTCCTTGTACCTTGAACTTATTTATCTCTGTTTTCGACCCTATTGTAATGACATATCATTTAATTATGTGCACTGCGTACTCTACTGCTTTCTGCATGTACTGTTTCATAATTATCATAGCTATGGATGTTGTGGATGATTTTGATATCTTTGGGGGAAGAGGACACAGTGGGTGGTGCCCAAGCTGTCCCAGATGTTGTGGAGGTTGCACCACCATCCCAACCCAATAGTGTTGCACCTAGGCTGACATAGATGATTTGAATCAACTCCCTTTTTGATATATATCTATCTACTAATGAAATCAATTTGTTCTTAGTTCAGTGGGTGGTCATGGGCACAGTTAGCTGAACATTAGTATACCATGCCTGGTTGTTTCAGTGTTTGAGAAATTGATGTTGATTGCTTGTTTTCATGATTCATAGATTTCAGTTGATCAAATTATCTCTAAATTATTCATTCTGCAAAGTCTGATGTTGTACATTTCTCATATGCAGTACTATGTTCAGAATTTGGTTGTGAGTCGCCAAATGCTCGTGAGCGTCATCAAGGACGTGATGTTACCCCTGAAGCAAGACATCACTAATCTGGGCTGGAAGATCGACGACATCACTGAACTGGTCAAGGATGACGTCAACCAGAAGAAGATGAACCTCTTTGGTGAGGATCTAGAGGCTATCAAAGCCAGGCTGGACAAGTTGGAAGGCCTGTTCAAGAAGACCAAGTGATGATGACATGTGTAGCTAGACTGACTTTTGGAAGCCCAAGTGGGCACTGATGATGATGATGATGAATGCTTTTGGTGTTGTTGTGGTTATGGACACCAATGTTAGTAAGGAAGTGGACGTGTATTAGTATGTATGCTAGCTACCATATATATATGCTAGCTTCTGGCTTGAACTGCATCTCTGCATGCCTTTATATATGAATCTATAATGTTGCTCCTATGAGTCCCTTGTCATATGTGTAATGTTTTTATGAACATGCTGTTCAAAGTTTGACTTCCTGTTTATTATGCCACAAAAGAGATTCGAAATGGCCAAGTCCCCCTCCCCTTGATCCTGTTTATTATGCCTCAAAAGAGATTTGAAATGGCCAAGTCCCCCTCCCCTTGATCTGTTTATTAAGACCGAAGCTCAAATAGTGACGTATGCGACTGTCGTGTCTACATTAACAAACGGTGACATAGAAAAAAGGTCACAAAAACCCACTTCATGTCGTCATATAAAGATAGTCGTCGCTCGCTTACCTGCGGCTACCATTTTGTGACGATAATAGCTAACTTAATGTGACAATCCTAAAAGGATCGTCATAAATAATTAAGAGCCTAATGAGTATATGACGACACCAATTTTATCGTCATATTATGCTACAATATATGACGATATTTGTCATCGTCACGAGGACAATTGTCATAAAAACAGATTTCTTGTAGTGAACCAATCATCATGTAACATTGAATTACATTCATCCAATCTTGATTTGCAAAATCCAAGCTTGGGGAATAGACTTTCTAAGAATATCTCTTGCCATGTTGCTATGTTGGTTGTCCCTACCTTTAAGATATGCTCATATACTAATCATGCTCTTTCATCACCATCTGAATAAATCTCTACAATGTTTTCATGATACCTTTACCTGCTATAGTATATGTATGGGTTTGAAGTACAGTCATACATCTCTTTAAATTAGGCATGGTGTTTAGTATAAACCAAGAGGTGTGTTGATTTCGCTTCAGAAGGATTTTAAATTAAGCACGGTGCTTAGGTTAGAATACCTTCCTAAGTCAAATTAGACGTGGTGTCTAGGTTGATTTCTGAACTGATAGTATGCTATAGTAGATATTGGATATTTTGTTAGACTAACCCCTGCAGGAAAACTTTCATTATTAATTTGGGATAGTCCGGAGATGAACTCTCACTGGAGATGAAGAGACACATGAACTTCAACAACTCTTGCACAATGAAGACTCAGCTAATTCATCATGTATGAAAGAACTGTGAGTATCAAAGTTTATTTATTTTGTCTTCTACTGCAAGTTATCTTTTACCTTGAATCATGTTAAAGTGCAACCAACACATAAAATACTAGTCTATGCTAAAATAATCCTAAAAACATCTTTTTATTAGCATAGATGCAAAATACATAAGTTGTGGATAATAACCCATGCTTCAAATTCTTGCAATCCTTCGGGTATATGTCCACTAACATTACGCGGGAGAGAGACTTTGTTCATCTATGGTTTGGTCTGAACATTGAAAATCCAAAACTCAAACCATAGACACACAAACCTACTCTCAGATCATGAATGGTGCTGGCAATAGCTTAGCTTTGAGTCTTGCTTGGGCGCTGATGACAAACAGGATGCAACTTACCTCATATGAGACAACCTATGCCTGCAACCATCATTGCCCAAGACATCAAGACAAGAAGTGGGAAGTTATCCTCTTTTCTAATCAAGAGCTAGCTTGGGAGACAAGATGGCACCACTACAACAATAGCAAGATCTACAAGTCAAACACATGAACATGTTGTTGGGAGTCCATCTACATTACAAGCCAGCCTGGGAGAGAATTCTGTTGTCTAGATGTGTTTCACAATCAAAGGGAGGAAGGAGAAAACCACCTTCAGGACATATTGATCTCCTACTCACCACTTTGATCAGTACAAACCACTAGATGCTGTCCCAGTCGAGAAGAAGAATATGATCCATCACTCATTCTTGGAAGATCGTTCTTGAACACCATCAATGTTATCATCTTTGCCGAACCTAGAGAAGTCAACTTTTGGATCTTTCGCTGCATCTTCAACATCTACATTACTTATGAGCAGCCAAAGAGAAGCAAGAGAAGACGTTGAAGGGAGAACCAACTTCCAAGAATTGAGGAGGGCATCATGAAGGATGAAGTCTCTGCACCACAAGAGTTAGAAGATGGAGAGATAGCTGGTTGTATGAATCCTTGCAGTCCATCTCTCAGTCAACTCACATAGCTCATATAGTGGTTTGCTCTCTTACAGCCCACCTCTCTATCTCACAAATTTTTTGGTTCTTGTACTTTAGCTGGCTGTAAGCTTACAACCCACCTCTCTTCTCTTACTTCTTTTTTCTCTTTCACATCATCATACAGTCTTCTTGCAGCCTCTTATAATACTTGCTCTAATATATATAGTTTGCACAGGTGGCTAATCCCATTTTCACTGTGCGTTTGGCGTAGAAAAAAGATCGACGCGTCGCGGCGGCGATGCTGACGCGAAAGCAAGAGCCGAAGCACAGACTCAGAAAACAAGTAGCAACTGCTAATCTGGTATGCAGGCAACCGATACATGGCCGGAGAGACGGCGGTTCTAGTACTCTGGGAAAACAAGTTCGCTCCGCAGGCAACTGCTAATCCGCTACGGTGGTACAGTACACTTTGGCGTTCCATTCGCGCCATTGCATCGTGCGCTCCTCTCCGTCGCCGTGCAGTACTCACCGACCCGGCACGCTGTCGCTGCCCCGGCGTTGGCCACAGTGACAGCACCAGACAAAAGCCACTGCACTGCCCCGTTCTCCCCTCTCCGCACTCCGGGCGCGCAGTGCGCTATCTAAGCCATGGCCATGGGGGTGATGTGCTCCCTATGCCTGCTTGTGCGCTTCCTGATCGGTGCGGCCGCGGCACGCTCGGGGTCGCGGGCACTTCAGAAGCTCGGCACCGGCGGTGGCGCCGAAAACGGTGAGGCGGCCTCCTCCTCCCCCCCAGTTCCCTCGTAGCTTGAATCTGCGTTTTCTACCGCCGAAAACGGTGAGGCGGCCTCCTTCCATTTCGAAGATCGTTCGAGTTTGCTCTTTGGAATAGTATATTTTGGTACCCATGCCATTCTAAATTATTATTATTATTATTATTATTCTGCAACAGGACGTATAACTTATACAATTATGGGAATAATTTGAAATTAGTCTTGTGTTAATTTAGCTTAGAACATTTGAATGCATATTTTAAACTTATATATATGGGAAGTGATGGTTTGGATATTTATTCAATCACTACGTCATTTGTTTTAATTTCTTGGACTCGAACTCCTGAGACCGGACTTTCATCTGTGTTTGGAAGCGCGATACACGAAATTATATGTGTATGAGAGACTTATCTATACCTAGTCGCGTTGGGGCAAGACGACTGTGTGGGCGTCCTGGCCGACGAGGGCAGAGGTGACGACATAGGTGGACCTGACCATAATAATAATAATAATAATTTAGAATGGCATGGGTACCAAAATATACTATTCCAAAGAGCAAACTCGAACGATCTTCAAAATGGAAGGAGGCCGCCTCACCGTTTTCGGCTGTAGAAAACGCAGATTCAAGCCATGAGGGAACTGGGGGGAGGAGGAGGCCGCCTCACCGTTTTCGGCGCCACCGCCGGTGCCGAGCTTCTGAAGTGCCCGCGACTCCGAGCGTGCCGCGGCCGCACCGATCAGGAAGCGCACAAGCAGGCATAGGGAGCATCCCATATAAACCCTCTTTCATAATAGATAACACAGCCTTTGGTTTTATTCTTCTGCCTATTCACCTCCTTTTATTTCAACAATTTTTTTCCAGCCTCCCTATGTTCATCAGCAAACTAGTTACAGGGAGCCCTAGAGCCCACACGATATACCATGTGCCGGCTAAGTACCACATATACCATATGATGGCTAAGTCAGTAAGTAGCCTTTTGCTTTTATATATAAAGTTATTTCATGATATAAAACATGTCGCTTTTAAAAATATAAAGACTTAGAGCCTGTTTGGTTGAGCTGTGGCTATAGGAAAAAGCTGTTGTGGCTGTGAGCTGTGGAAAAGCTGTTGTGGGCTATGAGCTGTGTAAAAACTGAAAGCTATTTGGTTAAACAAGTATAAAGTATATCTTCTAGTTTTATTTTTTAACATAATTATGAAAACATTTTTTATTTCACATATTTTGAAAAGCTGAAAGCCAAAAGCCAAAAGCAAGGTCAAAGCGGCTTTCAAAAATGTACTAGGGAAAAACACCTGCTTCTATAAAAGCCACCTGCAGCAGCAACCTCTTTGGTTGGGCTTTTGGCATTTGGTTTTTGGGGCCAAAAGCCAAAGCCAAAAGCCCAACCAAACAGTGCCTTAGGCCACGATGTATCCACTAAAACTGAGCATGGTAGTATGCCTGGTTCTGTCAATAAGACAAATAACATGTAGTCTCTGGAAGTTCCAAAAAGATATTTATATATAGTTCTCTCTAAAGCCATGAATTTTAAAAAGGATTTAGTGTTATTATAAGTACCTTTTCAGTTTTAATTAAGTTATTAGCCATCATTTCATATATCTACATAAGTGGTGGCCAATCACTGAATTTAAAATTTCTCTGCACACTCTGAATCCTTAAAAACATTCACACTAGAGCATGTTAGTCTCTCGCCAAATTTTCTAGTTTCTCCATTTTTCTACCTTGAGATCACATGTATCTCTTATTTTAATTAATTACTACTGAATACTAGAACCGTGCTTACGTATGAATACAGTATATTATGGCATTATATCTAATATGCATGTCGTACAAATGTTTTAAAATTAGTATTACGTTATGGTAAAGACTTTCGGTTGGTTAGGCGTGTGTTTGTCACTCTGCACGCATACTGACACATTGGAACCGAACCATAGAGCCGGCGTCCTAACACCTGTGAACTATGAAAGGGCCCACTTGTAAGAGGAAAGGATACGCCTGGTCATTTCTCCTCCTCCCCAATCCCCATCTCTCTCATCCTCCTCTCTCTCTCTCTGTGACGTCCAAAAAAAACAAATAAAAAAATAAAAAACGAAAGTACTGTAGCGCAGCTACAGTACCGTGACCTTTTTTTATTTTATCGAAATCAGACTCGTTCCTAGCTCCTGCCGTGCGTTATTTTTCCCTTGTCCGCCGTTGTATGTGGTGCCTGTCCCATCTCCCGCGAGAACTAATCGGAACGGCAAGACCTTCGTAGCGGCGATGATCGTTGTGAGTTGGAGACTACAGGAAGGTGAAGAGAACGGGAGAAAGGAGTAGTCGCCGGGAGTTTTGGTGTCGCCCTCGCTGTTTCTTTCCTAGGTGAGAAGCCCAATATTAATCCACTTCTTTTGTTCAAGTTTTGCGGATTAAAGCATTTATCTGGAAGGGTTTGGTGGAGTAAGCCTCAAAATCAATTTCGTCCATGTTGTGAAATTTCGGGCAGATGGAGCAGTTTCTGTTCATCATCAGTTTCGGGTTTTTTAGAGGCCTTAATAAATTTGGTGTCTGTGGAAGAAGTTGTAGAGGACTTCAAGATCTTTCTCTGGACGCCAAGAACACTATCATAGCACTTTTATTTTGGGAGATATTGCTGTTACAAATTGACTGTTTTTCAGTGACGGAAATCCGGACAGTTTTAGATCTAAGCAGTTTTTGGCAGTCTTAATTAAACAATTAGATCTTTTTATATGAATAAGAATAGTAGGTATTTTGTTAAGCTTTCCAGATTGATAAAGTTTATATTTTTTTTGAATTAGTATATCTCCGGTTATGGATTTTTGAAGTTTCCTGTCTATTTAGGATGTCAGAAAAATTCAATTAAGTTCAATGGTTAATTACGTAATTTTAGAGACCTCGGATGCAAAACCTTATAATATGAAAGTTGTAGATAATGGAGTTTTACATAATTTCCTAATTTATGGGATTTTTTGGATGTATAGTTTAACGCCTACAAAAAAGAGAAGAGTTAGCGCTGCTGTCATGTCGGTAGCCTAAACGGTAGATGTTTGAATGACAGGTTTGGGGCGCTCTAGTGTGTTTTTGTTGTTGTGCTTTTCTTGTGTAAATGTGTTTGTACTGAATATTGCTTGTGACAGGTGGTAACACTTCGGAACGTCGCTAGAGCTCTAGATTTTCTTCGGTAAAGAGGCAAGTGAATGTAGCGGTGGTTTGCTGCCGTTTTGGCTTGTTATTTTCATCATCTACAGTTTAATGTCTATAAGAATGTCATATTGCTATTTCCATTGAAATTTGCGTTGGCTTGGTTTTGCTTCTTTTAATGGGGTTATTGTTTGTTTACCTTGGTGGCTGAAGCTATGCCGCCAAAAGGACGACGGGGTCGACCAGCGACTAATCGTTCTACGGATAATAATCCACCTTCTGATTTAGCAGCGATGGCAGCCGCAATGCACGCGATGCAGCAAGAGTTAGACACTTTGAGGCAAGCTGCTGTTGCTGCTGGCGCTGCTACCACTGGTGCTGCTACTAGCACCGTTCTAGCTACGGATGTTGTTCCTGCTGGTGCTCCTCAAACTGCACTTCCAGTTAGTGGTGTTTCTCTGGTGCAATGGATTGGTATGAAGTTGGATTCCTTTGATGGCAGTGGCTCTCCAGTGGAGGCAGCCGATTGGCTGACTTATGTGGAGGATAAGATGGATGTCTTTGAGGTGGCTTATGGAGATCGTATACGGTATGGGACTCAATTGTTGAAGGGTGAGGCTCAGATATGGTGGAGAGGTGTGCAGACATCTCATTCGTCTGCACCTGGTTCTTTGACTTGGCATGTCTTTGTGAGACAGTTCGAGAGGAGGTTTTACCCAGCCACTTTTCTGGAGAAGATGAAGATAGACCTACAAACCTATAGGCAGGATAAGAAGACAGTGGCAGAGTATGAAGTGGGTTTCAACAAGATTGTTCGCTTTGTTCCACATGTGGCCCGTAATGAGGTGGAGAAGGCAAGTGATTTTCGTCAGGGTTTGAAGCCTTCGATTAGGCACACTTTGGGGGCTTTTCCATTGGTGGATTTTCGCACCACTATGGAGCAGGCTTTAGGTGTGGAGATGCAGCAACAATACACTAATGAAATTCAGAAATCTTCTAGTGCTGATCAATCTCGCTCTCAGGATGACAAGAAGGGTCAGTCTGGTGGTCCAGCTCACAAAAAGGGAAAGTTTCAGCGTCACCATCCATATCGTGGCAAGTCCTCTCACTCCAGTGCCTCCGGAGGAGGTACGCCTCAGTATCGGGCTGTTCCTAAACCAGGTATGGGGCTAGTGTGTTTCTGTTGTGGTGATGCGCACCGATGTGCAGAGTGCCAGTGGAGTGGGAGATGTTCTATTTGTGGCCAGAACCACAAGGATGTGGTATGTAGGAGGAATCCAAATGCAAAGCTTCGTTGGGAACCAATGTCTTCTTCGGCTTCCAGTGGTACTGCTAACATGTTGACATCTACGCAGCAACATGTTTCTGTGCCGCTTACTTAGTAGTACTTGGTTGCCCCGACCTACCCTCAGTACTTGGCAGCTCCTAGTTCTACACTGGCTGCTCCTTCGACACCTCAGGCAGGGACATTCCGACTACCCCAGCCTACTGCTCCTCCAGTGTATCCACTACCCTAGACTTCTACTCCTAATGGCTTTTTGCGAGGTGTTTCTTCCTCTGCGGGTGTTCCTGGAGTTTATGCGTTGCCCACTGCCGATGGCAACAATCCAGATGTTGTTACGGGTACTATCTTAGTTGATTCATTTGATGCATACACTCTTTTTGACTCTGGCGCTAGTTTCTCATTTGTCTCGGAGAGTTTTGTGGCTCGTGCTGGCCTTTCTGTGCAGAAGATTGGTCAGTCCATTGTGGTTAGTTCTGCTAAAGGTGTTATATCTAGTCATTCAATTTGTCCGGGTTGCTCTATCATTCTTGCCGATGAAGGGTTTGTTGCTAATCTCGTGGTGATCCCCCTTGTGTCTTTTGACGTCATTCTGGGCATGGATTGGCTTTCTCAATATCGAGCTGTTATCTCTTGTTTCTGGAAGACGGTATCTTTGCAGGCACCTTCAGGTAGAGAGGTGATCTTTGTAGGAAGTGCTATGAAGTACTCGCTTCCTCTTCTATGTCTATTGTTCCCAGACCGTTGGACTAGGAAATCTGGAATTCTCTTCTCTATGGTGGAGGGCAGTGAGGTTGCCTTGCGGGTGGAGGACATACGAGTGGTGTGTCATTACCCTGATGTGTTTCCTACTGAGCTTCCAAGTATTCCGCCAGAGCGTGATGCGGTTTTTGAGATCAAATTGGTTCCGGGTACACAGCCTATTCATAAGACTCCATATCGGATGGCCCCAAAAGAGCAGGTTGAGTTGAAGCGACAGTTGGATGATCTTCTTGCTAAAGGATTTATCAGACCTAGCATGTCGCCTTGGGCTTTTCCTGTACTATTTGTGGAGAAGAAAGATGGTACCAAGAGGTTATGTGTGGATTATCGGGACCTTAATCGGGTGACCATCAAGAATAAATATCCTTTACCTCGTATTGATGTGCTCTTTGAGCAATTGAGAGGTGCCAAGGTATTCTCTAAGATTGATTTAAATTCTGGCTATCATCAGTTGAGAATACGAGAAGAAGATATAGAGAAGACGGCTTTTAGCACAAGGTATGGGCATTATGAATACATAGTTATGTCTTTTGGACTAACAAATGCCCCTGTTGTGTTTATGGAAGCTATGAACAGTATGTTGCATGAGTACATGGATAGTTTTGTCATCGTTTTCCTTGATGACATATTGATTTACTCTAAGTTTGAGGAAGAACATGAACGACACCTTAGTCTTGTCTTGGATGCTCTTCGAAAGAATTAGTTTTATGCGAAATTGAAGAAGTGTGCTTTTTGGTTCTCTGAAGTGGCTTTCCTCGTTCATGTTATTAATCAACATGGAATTTTAGTTTATCCTAAGAATATTGCTAGTGTTGTTAATTGGCAGAGACCTACTACAGTTACAGAGATTTGCAGTTTTCTAGGTCTTGCTGGCTATTATCGGTGTTTCGTGCAGAATTTCTCTAGTATTGCAAAGCCAATGACAAGACTCACTGAGAAGGGTGTTTCTTTTGTATGGAATAATGACTGTGAGATCAGTTTCCAGACCTTGAAGGATAAGTTGGTGAATGCTCCTATCTTGGCCTTACCTGAGAGTGGCAAGCGCTTCACGGTGTATACAGATGCATCTCGTGTTGGTCTTAGTTGTGTATTGATGCAAGATGGTAAAGTGATTGCTTATGGATCTAGGCAGTTGAAGAAGCATGAGCAAAATTATCCTACCCATGACCTAGAATTGGCTGCTATGGTGTTTGCCCTGAAGTTTTGGAGGCATTATCTATATGGTGAGTCATGTGATATTTATACTGATCACAAGAGTCTTAAATATATTTTCACCCAAAGGGAGTTGAATTTGAGACAGCGAAGATGGCTTGAGCTGATAAAGGATTATGATCTCACCATTCAGTACCATCCAGGGAAAGCGAACGTGGTGGCAGATGCTCTTAGTAGAACTGGGGTTCCTAAGGTAGCAATGCCCTTGATTGTAGATTTGGATCGTATGGGTGTCTCCCTATGCTACGCAGGAACTGCCAGAGAAGAGACCTAGTTGCTTATTCAGTCATCCCTTCTTGAGAGGGTGCACGAGGCACAACAGCATGATCGTTTAATTCAGGAGGTTCGCAAGAGGGTTGGTGATGGCAAGCCTCGTGAGTTTAGTATTGATGAGAATGATGTGGTTCGTTTTAGGGGACGTCTTTGTGTGCCGCAGAAGTCAGATGTGAAAATGGATATCTTAAGAGAAGCTCATCGTACTCCATACACAGTTCACCCTGGTGAGACCAAGATGTATAGAGATCTCAAGCATAGCTTTTGGTGGAAGAGGATGAAGGCTGATATTGCCAAGTATGTAGCAGCTTGTGGTGTGTGCCAGCAGGTGAAGGCTGAGCATAAGAGGCCTGCAGGATTATTGAAGCCCCTAGATATTCCAGAATGGAAGTGGGAATATATCACTATGGATTTTGTGGTTGGTTTACCTCGTTCACCTCGGGGTATGGATGCTATATGGGTGGTGGTTGATCGACTCACTAAACCAGCACACTTCATTCCAATGAAGACCACTAGTTCTGCTGCAGACTTGGTTCCCTTGTATATTAGGGAGATTGTGAGGTTGCATGGTGTTCTGAAGTCCATCGTTTCATATCGAGACTCTAAATTTGTTTCTAATTTTTGGAGGAGCTTGCATAGAGCTTTGGGGACTAGGCTTGATATGAGTGTTGCTTTTCACCCTCAGACTGATGGCCAGTCTGAGCGCACTATCCAGACTTTGGAGGACATGTTGCGTGCTTGTGTCCTTTCTTGGAAGGGCAGTTGGGAGGATCATCTAGCTTTGGCTGAGTTTGCTTATAACAACAGCTACCAAGCTAGTATAAAGATGGCACCGTATGAGGCTTTGTATGGTAGAAGATGTATCTCACCGCTCTGTTGGGAAACATTGGGAGAGAGGTCTTTAGTCGGTCTTGAATGGATTCAACAGACAGCTGAGAAGGTGCAAGAGATATGCCAGAATATGTTGGCTGCTCAGAGCCGCCAGAAGAGCTATGCAGATGTTAGAAGGCGAGACCTTGAGTTTGCAGTGGGTGATCAGGTGCTTCTCCGAGTATCGCCTACTAAGGGCGTTGTGCGGTTTGGTACTAGTGGAAAGCTGAGCCTGAGGTACATTAGACCTTTTGATATAATAGCCCGAGTTGGTAGCTTGGCTTACCGCTTGCAGTTGCCTGAGTCTATGAAGGGAGTTCATAATGTCTTCCATGTTTCCATGTTGAGGAAGCCCCGAGCATAAGATCGACTTAGAGACAATTCGTGTGCAGCAGGACTTGACTGTAAAGTGTCGCCCAGTACGTATCTTAGAAACGTCGGAATGTGTACTGAGGAGAAGGATTATAAAATACGTGAGAGTTCTATGGACGAATCAACCTGAACGCGAAGCGACTTGGGAGCTTGAAGAGCAGATGCAGAAGCAGTATCCTGAACTATTTGACACCAGTGAGTTCAATCAATGCAGTTATTTATAGTTTACGACCATGTTGTTTTTTTAGGCGACAAAATTCGAGGACGAATTTTTTTTAGGGGGTAGACTGTGACATCCAAAAAAACAAATAAAAAAATAAAAAACGAAAGTACTGTAGCGCAGCTACAGTACCACGACCCTTTTTTTATTTTATCGAAGTCAAACTCCTTTCTGGCTCCTGCCGTGCGTTCTTTTTCCCCTATCCCTCCTCTGTTAGACCCTATGAAGAAAGGGGAAAAGGAAGAGAGGCACTAGGGTTTTGCCGCCGCGCCGTCGTACGTGGTGCCTGTCCCATCTCCCGCGAGAACTGATCGGAACGGCAAGACCTTCGTAGCGGCGAGGATCGTTGTGAGTTGGAGACTACGGGAAGGTGAAGAGAACGGGAGAAAGGAGTAGTCGCCGGGAGTTTTGGCGTCGCCCTCGCTGTTTCTTTCCTAGGTGAGAAGCCCAATATTAATCCACTTCTTTTGTTCAAGTTTTGCGGATTAAAGCATTTATCTGGAAGGGTTTGGTGGAGTAAGCCTCAAAATCAATTTCGTCCATGTTGTGAAATTTCGGGCAGATGGAGCAGTTTCTGTTCATCATCAGTTTCGGGTTTTTTAGAGGCCTTAATAAATTTTGTGTCTGTAGAAGAAGTTGTAGAGGACTTCAAGATCTTTCTCTGGACGCCAAGAACACTATCATAGCACTTTTATTTTGGGAGATATTGCTGTTACAAATTGACTGTTTTTCAGTGATGGAAATCTGGACAGTTTTAGATCTAAGCAGTTTTTGGCAGTCTTAATTAAACAATTAGATCTTTTGATATGAATAAGAATAGTAGGTATTTTGTTAAGCTTTCGAGATTGATAAAGTTTATATTTTTTTGAATTAGTATATCTCCAGTTATGGATTTTTGAAGTTTCCTGTCTATTTAGGATGTCAGAAAAATTCAATTAAGTTCAATGGTTAATTATGTAATTTTAGAGACCTCGGATCCAAAACCTTATAATATGAAAGTTGTAGATAATGGAGTTTTACATAATTTCCTAATTTATGGGATTTTTTGGATGTATAGTTTAACGCCTACAAAAAAGAGAAGAGTTAGCGCTGTTGTCATGTCGGTAGCCTAAACGGTAGATGTTTGAATGACAGGTTTGGGGCGCTCTAGTGTGTTTTTGTTGTTGTGCTTTTCTTGTGTAAATGTGTTTGTACTGAATATTGCTTGTGACAGGTGGTAACACTTCGGAACGTCGCTAGAGCTCTAGATTTTCTTCGGTAAAGAGGCAAGTGAATGTAGCGGTGGTTTGCTGCCGTTTTGGCTTGTTATTTTCATCATCTACAGTTTAATGTCTAGAAGAATGTCATACCACTAATAACCAGAACTTATGATCTTGGTTTATTCAACCTTATTCAATTATGGTCTTATTTATTTATTTATTCATGGAATGCTATTTTTTTCATATTGCTATATGTGGCTAGCGCTAACCTGGAAGATGAAGTTGAAATATCATTGGGGGTATGTTAATTTTATTGCAGTATGCCAAGTGCATTGCATCACTCATTTGCATTGGAAGTTATGTCGTTGACCTATGGTCACGACCGTACCGGTACAACATCATGGGATGCAGCTCCACACCTTGTTGGGTGTGCAGGCAGGAGACATTTTTGCATTGCATTTACATGCATTGATGAAGTATACCGAAGTGATATGTCTATGTTATTATGAAACTTTATTCTTTATTCTTTGACTATGTTCAAGATTAGAAGTCACACTCTGTATATTGATATTATATCCTATTTCTTGGATAAGAGGGACTTCATGTTAAATTGGTGTTTAATTCAACTTATGTTAAAATAGCTAGTCAAAACAAGTTTGCTTGCTGAGATGTTTCATCTCACTCTTGCTTTACTCAATCCAGGTACATGATGCTTGCTTTGAAGGGAAGGGGATTAGCTGCACGTCACACACTCCTTTTAGAGACATCATGTTTAATTAAATAATAATTTGCTTATGTTCATTTGGCTCGAGAATGAATGTTTAAAGTGTGGTGGTTAACTTTCTCGTTGGAATATCTCATATTTGTGTTAGAACATTCGTTAATGCCACTTTAGTTCTTCAATTTATATTTATATATTGTGTCTATGTTTCTTTTAAATACAAAGGAGGTGCTGCCAATTTTTTTTATTGGGCTGTGTGTGGCCAAGGTCGGTAATGTTTAGTGGCATCCCGAGGTGTTTGTAGAATCCGGGGTGTTACACTCTCTCTAGGTCTTCTCTCCAAGCGATTCAAAGCACGCTCCTACGGATTCATTCCAATCCCAGGCGAGAAGACGTATGAGAGGACACGAAGGTGAGCAATCCAACTAGAGATTTGCTGATTTTTCCTCAGGGTGTGTCATGCTCGGTTTTAATGACGTTTTTCATCGGATTTTTCGATCTGCATCGCTCATGGTCGGCGCACCTCACCCTGGTGATGGTTGTGTCACACCTCACCCCGGTCGTGCCGCCTTTGCCTCCCAGCACCGCTCATGGCCGCACGGCGACGCGCTGCCTCACTCTCGCTGCGCTGAGCCCGCCCCGCCCCATCCATGTCGGCGCAGAGAAGCCCGACGACTCCGCACCGGAGCGCACACCCTTCGGCTTCACGGACTAGCCCCCGATGCTGAGCCCGCCTCCGCGAGCGACAGTGTCGTGGTGGCGCCGTCCCAGAATAGGGAGAAGATACTCATCACCTGCTCCCACCACATCATGTACAGATCAGTGCTCCATATTTTTCCCTTGCAGTGCTGAATTGTTTCCTGTGGTGGGTGATTCGATTGATGCATGCGTACAGGACCTGTTGTTGCTGCTACTGCACATGAAGGACAACAAAGTCGAGTCAAAGCAGAGCAAGGGGAATGTGCTAAACAAGCTGCTTGAGCTCAGGAGCTACTCCAACTACCTCTTCTTCAAGGTACAGCACTTATAATCTGCTTCCACCCGGTATGGTGGATTTTTTTACAATTGACATGAAGGTGGTTGCTTACTTGGTGCCTGAACAAGCTGTGTAAATTCATGTCTTACCCAGTGTAAGTCAATGGCGTAAAGCATAGCCGTGTTTACATGTAGCCGATTTTCATATGTCTTACCCGGTTATGTGTTCTTAGTTAGGCAATAATATGGTCCTAGAAAGGCAAATTAGTGTACTTTATTAAGCAATGTTACATAACATCTAATTTTCAATATGTCATAGAGAAACAACAAAGACCTCAAACTAGTATTCTAATTGTAGGAATTAGCTTGCACATTTTTTCCAAAGGGGATGACTATATTTCTTGAATCTGTGAAGGTACATATGCACTGCGTTTGGATATCAAATCGATCATTTATTTGTGATGCCTTTCCTATTATTTAGTTGTTAAACTATCAAAGTAGTTTCATCACAATGTTGATTAAACTATATTTTGGCTTGTTTTTCCCGCTTGGTTTGTTTCTTTTGTGCTGATGTGACCTATGTCCTCTACTATCTCTGCTTGGTTCTTGGCTATTTACCACTCGCAGGGTCACCATGGACGACAACTTTAACATGTGTAGGCAAGCCATTGCTTAATTCAATGCTGACAACACGAACAATTATGTTGGGTCCCTTTTGCTGGAGGCAATTTAGATTCTGGCTATTCTAGCTGACCATCATGGATGATAAGTATTTGTTTTTTTTGCAGCCTCAGCTCCCTTTATTCTGGAGTTCTTTTTTTGATAGGAGTAGGGGATTTCTATTCTTCTTTCTTTTTATTAATCTACTTCCTGATTGTACCACTGTATGTGTACATACCTACTAAGCAGTTTAAATTTTAAAATATATGCAGTATAGTTGATCCTCTAATTGTTTTTTTTGTAATTAAGCACTTTGTCTTTATAAGTTAGGCAAAACTACTATTACTAATTAAGTAAATTACTACTTTCTCTAGTTTGATATTTTACTTTTTAAGTTAAGCACATTTACCAGTTTAGATAGACAAAGGTACTATTACTAACTAGGTGAATCTTGTTTAAATTAAGCAAATTATTATCCTTTTCTAGTTAGACATTTTTACATGTTTCAGTTGGATAGAATTTTCTGACCCTAGGGAATTCTTATGTTTTTGTAGATTTCATTCCTTTGCCATGTTCAGTTCTGACAAGAAAATATTCTTCTCTATTGTCAACCTAGCACACAGAAGCTATTGAAATGACGGAGCCACATAAGGAGGAGACATCATTTAGCCGCTAGAATGGGAAGCTATTGCTAATATACAAACCACTACCACCACAACGTAAGTTTCCGATTCTTTGGCTTTTGCCACATTCATTCCTAATACTCCACTAAATTTGTTAGTGAGCTACCATCAATGGCATAGCTAGGATGTGAGCAATGACATTTTTAGGCCCTGTAACACTAGCAACTCTCTTATTGTAATTCATTAGACAATAATATACTATTCAATCAGGCAAAATATTGTACTTCATAAAGCAATAATATGGTTATAGATCAATAATATCATGGATACTCTATACTTAATTTTCTATTGAGTTGCGATCAATGGCAGCACATCACCCCATGGCCATGGCTTAGAGAGCGCACTGCGCGCCCGGAGTGCGGAGAGGGAAGAACGGGGCAGAGCAGTGGCTTTGGTCTGGTGCTGTCACTGTGGCCAACGCCGGGGCAGCGACAGCGTGCCGGGTCGGTGAGTACTGCACGGCAATGGAGAGGAGCGCACGATGCAATGACGCGAATGGAACGCCAAAGTATACTGTACCACCATAGAGGATTAGCAGTTGCCTGCAGAGCGAACTTGTTTTCCGAGAGTACTAGAACCGTCGTCTCTCCGGCCATGTATCGGTTGCCTGCATACCATATTAGCAGTTGCTACTTGTTTTCCGAGTCTGTGCTGTGGCTCTTGCTTTCGTGTCAGCATCGCCGCCGCGACGCGTCGATCTTTTTTCTGCGCCAAACGCACAGTGAAAATGGGATTAGCCACATGTGCAAACTATATATATTAGAGCAAGTATTATAAGAGGCTGCAAGAAGACTGTATGCTGATGTGAAAGAGAAAAAAGAAGTAAGAGAAGAGAGGTGGGTTGTAAGCTTACAGCCAGCTAAAGTACAAGAACCAAAAAATTTGTGAGATAGAGAGGTGGGCTGTAAGAGAGCAAACCACTATATGAGCTATGTGAGTTGGCTGAGAGATGGACTGCAAGGATTCATACAGCCAGCTAAAGGTCGTATTATTAGTCTTGCTTTTATTCACTTTTCTCCATTTTTTTAGTCTGTCTACTATACAAACATAGCATACGATTGTTGGCTGCATGCAAAACACGCAAATTTAATTTAACAAAAAAAACCATGTGTTTCAAGAGAAGCTAACACATGGCTGCATATGTAAAATACATGAATTTTTTCAGAATTTCAGAGAAAAAAACGTGTGTTTTAGGAAAAGCAAACACACAAATTTCATGGGAGAAACAAGGCCATGTGTTTTGAGAGAAGGTATCATATGGTCGATTAAACAAGCTGGTATCAAACGAGTTACCCTTACTGCTTGTAGCAATGAACATTAAATTTCAAGATCTGTTAACACAAATTACAACAAACAATTTATTTTTTTATAAAAGGATAAAGAAAAAAGTGTGTGTCGACACAAATAAAGATACCACGGCGACCGTGAGCGCTGCCATGGACGCTGCCGCCGAACTCGAGAGGGCCAGGTCGGTGCCATGGACGCTGCCGCCGAGATCGAGGAGGCCATGTCGGTGCCGCCAAAGAAATCGGCACAGACGGGAACGTGTATATATATATAGGGACTGTTTTGTTGCCTGCACGAGTGGCTGAGCCATGCCCCTGCCATGCAAGATGCTTCTCCTAGCCAGGCCCATGGGAAACGTAGGAATTGAGCATTTTTGTTGGGCTAGGCCAGCATACACTACTAATAGGATTAGTGATTAAAATTAACCTAAAAGATTTTTAGAGTCTCTTTCTTCTCCCGTTGCAACGCACGGGCATTTGTCCTAGTATTATTATATATATCTATATCTATATCTATATCTATATCTATATCTAATAATAATCTATATCTATTCTATATATATTATATTATATTATATTATATATTATATATATATCTATATCTATATCTATACTTAATAATAAAGAGGCAAAATTTCAGCCAAATTTTTGGTCTGGCATGATTTTCGTCTGGCCTCCTGCGCTGTTGGGTTAGAAATCGACACGAGCACGAGTTGGAGACCGACACAGCCTGGGAGGAATTTCTAAATCAGAAATCATGTGAAGAGACCAAACCGAGACCGAATTAAAACCACCACATGGATCAAAATCCAAACTCAAACTAGACTGACTATAAAAGGACAACAACTTACAAAATCAAATCAATAATTTTGTTGATTTTTCTGCTGACCTACAGAGCAATCGCCAAAAAATGTTTTCTTCTCTATCCATACAGGAATAGATCAAAGAAAAACCAAATCCACAAAATCAATGAACGGGGTCGCTCCTCCAGGTTGCCGCACCGCCAGCCACCCTGCACCACTGCATTTGCGCTCACCGGCAACGGCGCTCGCGCCATCGCCTCTCTGGCTCCGCGTGGCTTGACGAGGCCCGATCCGTCCACCAGTGGAAGAGAGGAGCAGAGATCGCACTTGCAGATGGATGAGAGAAGGAGCAGGGATCGCATCCCCAAATGGATGAGAGGAGCTGGGAAGAGAGGAGAGGATGAGCAGGGCTCATGCCAACCGAAGGAGCGCGGGGGAGCGATGGCCAGATGGGTGAGCGGCGCAGGCGAGCTACGTTGGCGCTAGGGAGCGGCTGTCGCATGACTAGCGAAGAAGAGGATGGATTTGTGATGCAGATAAGATGGATAGAGACTAGAGAGAGATCAGCAGTGAGGACTGAGGACCTGAGAAGATAAGTCCGTGGCCCCTTGGCAGGATAGTGTGCGGTTCTATTTTTTTATTTTTAAAGATTTTCCGTCTAGCTTTGGCTGGCCAGCCAAACCAAAAGGTGATTCATTCTCTTTTTTTCCTCTTATTAATTAATTCTTATTTCCGTTAAAAATTCCTTTATTCCTATGGTTTTGATATTTTTATTTTTATATTAGCTCCTACCACGCTACCACATATGCGTTGTGTCCTGTGGAGGCATGTGGACCGATGTGGGCTAGATTGAAGAAGTCACGTGGACACGTTGACGTACTGTCTTATTTGAGTTGTCTCCATGGTATATGTTCAGTTTATACGGTTCTCAGTTTCTTGTGCTCCTAAAACCGAAACTAAAGCCGAAAACCAAAGTTGCAGAAAGCAAGAACGGAAGCCGAAACCGAAAACCCAAACCAAAATTTCAGTTCGGTTTTCGGTTCTCGGTCAAAAAGTGCCCAGCCTGAAGGAAATCAAAGAGAATCAAAATGAGAAAATCAGAGAGAATCAACTCGAGACTGCATGGAGTGCCCATAAGACTATTGGCCAGGTCCACCTATGTCGTCACCTCTGCCCTCGTCGGCCAGGACGCCCACACAGTCGTCTTGCCCCAGCATGACTAGGTATAGATAAGTCTCTCATACACATATAATTTCGTGTATCGCGCTTCCAAACAAAGATGAATGTCCGGTCTCAGGAGTTCGAGTCCAAGAAATTAAAACAAATGACGTAGTGATTGAATAAATATCCAAACCATCACTTCCCATATATATAAGTTTAAAATATGCATTCAAATGTTCTAAACTAAATTAAACACAAGACTAATTTCAAATTATTCCCATAATTGTATAAGTTATACGTCTTGTTGCAGAATAATAATAATAATAATAATAATAATAATAATTTAGAATGGCATGGATAACGAAATATACTATTCCAAAGAGCAAACTCGAACGATCTTCGAAATGGAAGGAGGCCGCCTCACCGTTTTCGGCGGTAGAAAACGCAGATTCAAGCCACGAGGGAACTGGGGGGGAGGAGGAGGCCGCCTCACCGTTTTCGGCGCCGCCGCCAGTGCCGAGCTTCTGAAGTGCCCGCGACTCTGAGTGTGCCGCGGCCGCACCGATCAGGAAGCGCACAAGCAGGCATTGGGAGCACATCACCACCATGGCCATGGCTTAGAGAGCGCACTGCGCGCCCCGAGTGCGGAGAGGGAAGAACGGGGCAGTGCAGTGGCTTTGGTCTGGTGCTGTCACTGTGGCCAACGCCGGGGCAGCGACAGCGTGCGGGGTCGGTGAGTACTGCACGGCGACGAAGAGGAGCGCACGATGCAATGGCGCGAATGGAACACCAAAGTGTACTGTACTACCGTAGCGGATTAGCAGTTGCCTGCGGAGCGAACTTGTTTTCCCAGAGTACTAGAACCGTCGTCTCTCCGGCCATGTATCGGTTGCCTGCATACCAGATTAGCAGTTGCTACTTGTTTTCCGAGTCTGTGCTTCGGCTCTTGCTTTCGCGTCAGCATCGCCACCGCGACGCGTCAATCTTTTTTCTGCGCCAAATGCACAGTGAAAATGGGATTAGCCACATGTGCAAACTATATATATTAGAGCAAGTATTATAAGAGGTTGCAAGAAGACTGTATGCTGATGTGAAAGAGAAAGAAGAAGTAACAGAAGAGAGGTGAGTTGTAAGCTTACAGCCAGCTAATGTACAAGAACCAAAAAATTTGTGAGATAGAGACGTGGGCTGTAAGAGAGCAAACCACTATATGAGCTATGTGAGTTGGCTGAGAGATGGACTGTAAGGATTCATACAGCCAGCTAAAGGTTGTATTATTAGTCTTGCTTTTATTCACTTTTCTCCATTTTTTTAGTCTGTCAACTATACAAACATAGCATACGATTGTTGGCTGCATGCAAAACACGCAAATTTAATTTAACAAAAAAATCATGTGTTTCAAGAGAAGCTAACAATAACTCAAACTTAAATATAGACGTTGATTACCGAAACAATCGCTGAAGCAAGTTGAAGATGAATTTGAATCCGCAGGTACAAGATGAAGAAGTTGATCCGACAGGCCGGAGCTCCTTCTTGATCTCTTCCTCTCTCTCTTCTAGTTCTAGTATAAGACTAGGTTCTACATCTAAACTAGAGGGGTAACTAGTCTTCTACTTGATAGCTGGCTCTTGAAGTCTATTCTAGGGTTTCTGAATGAGGCGTAGTCTTTTCTGAAGAGAGACTTGATCTACCCTGGGGTCTGGGGCCTGAATATATAGCCCTGAGGGATCAACCGCGACTGTTAGATCAAACCGACTTAAGGTACGGCCGAGATGAGTCCTAGAGGTCGGTGGAGGAAGCTTGCAGAAGACCGGTCTCATGGTGGGACCAGTCGGTCCCACCTGGCAGAGTCCCGTGGTGCCTGACCTCCTGGTGTCTTCTGGAGTCTTCTAGCAACTTCCTGACGTGGCGGTTGCGTTATCTCCCGTCGGTTTCCTTCTAGGGGAAGCAATCAGCGCTGGTTTCGTGGTTTAGTCCCTACAGAATCATAATTCACCAAAACTCATGGAATATTATCAATTAAAACCTTAAACCTTTGTTGGTGATCGAATTCATGCCCTTTTCATATTTATTTATCCTTTAATTTTGATAGATAACCAGTGTCAACAATTCCCCCAAGCTTACCCTTTGCTAGTCCCTTAGCAAAACCAAAACTTAACAACGGATCAGGAGTTGCTACAATACCTTCACTTCCAACAAGTATACCTGTTGTTAAACAAAAATTGTCCAAAACATATCATGTTATTCTTCATGGGGCTTATTACTTTTACCTTAGATCTTGAATAATTGAGAGATTGAACGATCAAATCAAGCACTATGTTTCTAGTTCTTTCACTTCACCTTTATCCCGGAGTTTTAATTGATTTTCAAAAGCATTAATACATGTGTTGTCAAATTAAACAATGAATCCAAAGAGAAAGTCAACCAACCATTGAATCAAGAAGTGCATGTATATGGAAAAATGGAGTCGGATGCTCTTTTAAATATATTCACTCTCTTCTGTCTATCAGAGACATATGGCTATCAGGCTAATTCTACTGTCGGGCACGTGCCCATTTTTTTTGATATTTTTCTTTTTTCTCTCTTCTTCTTTTTTTCTTTTTCTTCGAGGTTTCGGACACTTGTCCCTTTTTATTTCCTCGGGATCTATCTTTTTGAGGTTTCGGACACTTGTCCCTTTTTATTTCCTCAGATCTTTCTCTCTTTTTTTTTCTTTTCTCCCTTTTTTTTCATAGCCACATGTTTCCAACAAACTTCAGAGAGTATAGCAACAGATAATTATGAGCATTATGTGAAAGATGGATGAAGTGTGAAAGTGATCTCAATTCAATGGCATGATAAACTACTCACAGGGTCACAAAGCTTAATTTAACTCAATGCAATTATTAGTCATGTTTATATTTAGAAATCTCCGGAACTTTAATGTTGTTTAGAACAACATAATAGCAGCTTAGATCATCACATGTCATATCTCAATTACCTAGACCTTAGATTGAGTATTTACCAACCATGCATTTAATTTTATTTTAAGGCATCATTATTAATCAGGAGAACTCATGCTTTAAAGACTAGGTACTTGAAAGAAATTAGATAGAGCAACTATTCATCATTTCTATGCAAAAGATTAGAGAGAGCAGGTTCTTCTTTGGTCATCAACTTCTTAAAACAAACTAGACACACTATTTTATTTATTTAATCTAACACACTTTAAGATAAAAGATAATAGTAGTAGTAGTAATAATAATAATAATAATAATAAAGACATACCTGATTCGTGAAGATAATGGGGTTGCGCCTCCCCCAAGCTGGTTCCCTTATAGCGTTGAGCCTTCATGTGCTCATATATTTTTGTCTCTTTTTTAATTAATGGTGAGCCTTCGTGTGCCCACATATTTTTGTTCTTTTCTTTTTAAGGGTGAGCCTTCATGTGCTCACATATTTTTGGTGTTTTGAATTTATTTATAGAATAAAAAACTTAAGAGGATAAAGATACTTACGTGGATATATGGGGATTGCCTTCCCCCAAGCTGAATGTTGACGTAGTCGTTCGATCTTGCAATGTAGCAGACTGGCAGTGGATATGTCCTTCCTCTATTAGAGCTTTGATTGATGTTGATGTTTGTTGAGACAATGCTCCAACAGTGGATGGATCATTCACTTGTTCGTCAGCTTTTCTTGGTCTTTCAAATCCTGTGAAACTCAAATAGACAACAAAACTTGTGAAACAGATTAAGCATTAGTGGTTGGCCACTCAAGCCTTAGTTGTCTAGAATTTCAGTAAGATCTCTTTCTCAATATTTTTATGTTTTTATATTTTTATGATGCAAGAGAAAAATGCAACAGGATGAATGTATGCATATTTATTTTTAGTATTATTATATTTTTTTATGCCACCACAGTGAATATTCCTATGGGTTTTTACACACCATAGAATTATTCACATGGGGCTTCATGGTTTATGATGTAGTGTAACAAATGCAATATTTTTATTTTCTTTTCTAATGCAATGCAGAAATTAAAATGTTTGTGAATTAAATATGATGATGCAATAAATGACTAAGAATTAAATATGAGAAATATGTAAAAAAAGTAAATATGAGGATAACTACCGATTTTACCTTTTGGCGAAGGTTCGGATATTTAGGTTCGACGAACCGGACATTCCCTTGGTTCAGACCTCCCAAGGTATGTCAGATCGGCTTCATTTGATCAAACTCAATGCTTCAGATCTTCCACTTCCACCTTGAGTTTGAAGGGGGTGTTAAGTGAATATCAAGGCCCATTCTATAGGCCCATATAGCCTATGAGGTTGTCCCTATATATAGTGACCTCCTCTAATGGAGGATTTGTACTCTGTCAACTGCAAGGTTAGTAACAGATTCTACTCCCTAAGGTCAGTTTTATACCTAACCCACTCTTGGATTGCAGCTTATATCTCTATTACTTCCATCTTCTGTTTATACTATTCTATAATACCTGCTACATTTCCTTACACATACTTTCATATCTACCTCGACGCTGCTTGCTAGGACAAAAAGACGTCGATGCCTGCCATGAGGGCCCCTCAGCCTTAGTGGCACACATAACGGGTCGGGAGCGGAGGCACCGGTCTGGCCACGACGCGCGCGCACTCGGCTGCAACAGCCGGGTTCAGTGGCCATCAGGCCGACTGACAGCCGATCTTTGGGCACGATTATCTCATAATCCACTCGATGAAACGCTAAACCACTTGTTCCATTGAGTAGAGCTATGTGCCGACTACAACTTTGGTTATAGGTTCAAGCATTGGTTCGGCCTAGGTTTTTCTCAAGAAAGCTCCAAAGTTCGCTAGATGAAACTGTTTTGACAGTATAAAGACTAAGGAAATTTTCCAAGTCCAAACTCTCCCATTTCTGCCTTGTGGCCCCTAAAACACCTTGTTAAACTCATTTTCATGAGTTGACCCTAAAACAACTTTTGTTCTACTCTAAATTCTACACACTTTTGGTTAAGGGCCCTCAGCCATGCAAAGCTTCTATCAAGGAGGTTTTAGTTAGTCAAACAAAAGGACTCTTTGGGCTCTATTAAGGCAACTAGGGCTAGAGACTTGGTTAGCCAAAATGACCAACACAAACCTAGCTTCATTTTGACTCCTCAACAGGGTTCAACTACTAGGAAACTCAACCACTTCAAAAACAAGTCAAACAAGCATCACACCAAGCATAAACAGTAATAACCATCACATGAAATGACACTTTACATAAAGAATAAAACATGTGATGATGCTTTATGCTCATGAGATGCCAAGTTATGCATTTAGGGTTGCTTAACACCAGGGGTGTTATAGCCCTCCCCTCCTTAAAGGAATCTCGTCCCGAGATTTGAGTTACTAACCATTTTTTATAAAAGTGTGGATACACTTCTCTTATATGGGCTTTCGTTTCCCAAGTGGCATCTCGATCATCTTGCTCACTCCAAGATATCTTGTATTGCTTTACTATTCTTTTGCGAGTTATTATTTCTTTTTCGTCAAGCACCCGACATGGCTCCACTGAGTACGTGAGATCGGATTGCAACTTGATGTTGGCTGGTTGTACCTCTTCTTCCGGAACTCGAAGACACTTCTTTAATTGCGACACATGGAATACAGGGAATATAGCCTTCAGATGTTCCGGCAGCTGTAGTCGATAAGCCACCTCTCCTTTCCTTTCTACAATACTGTATGGTCCCACAAACCTTGGCGCTAACTTCCTTTTAACTCCAAAGCGTCTGACACCCTTCGTGGGTGATACCTTCAAACATGGAATTAAATAGCCCGCTATTTGTGCCACTATAGCCCGAAATAGCTTGATAAAAATTGTGCCGCTATTTGCGTTCATGCACAATTCTGCCGCTAAAGTCCGCTAATTACAGTTTATAAAACGCTAAACACTTTAGCTTTAGCTCGCTATTTAAAACCATGCCTTCAAATAAACATAATCGCCTTCATTGAACTCAAGCGGTTTTCTCCGCTTGTCGACATAGCTCTTTTGTCGGGACTGAGCAGCTGCCATATGTTGTTGAATTGTTCTAACTTGTTCTTCTGCTTCGTTAATAAAATCAATTCCGTAATATCGACGTTCTCCTGGTTCAACCCAATTCACCAGTGTCCTGCATCTTCTACCATATAGGGCTTCAAAAGGTGCCATCTGTATGCTTTCTTGGTAACTATTGTTATATGCGAACTCAGCTAAAGGTAACCATTTCTCCCAAGAACCTTTTGCTGATATTACACAGGCTCTTAACATGTCTTCCAAAACTTGATTCACTCTTTCTGTTTGCCCTGATGTTTGGGGATGATAGGCAGAACTACAGATTTGTTTTGTGCCTAACTCTTTTTGCAGTTTCTCCCAAAATGGTGCAGTAAACTGCGATCCACAATCCGAAACTATGATCTTGGGTATACCATGTAGTCAAACAATTTGATTAACATAAATCTCCGCATAGTCCGGTGCCCGATAACAAGTTTTGACTGGTATGAAATGAGCAGTCTTTGTAAGACGATCAACTATTACCCATATTGAATCATTCCCTTTCTGGGTGGTTGGCAATCCGGTAATAAAATCCATACTCACTTCTTCCCATTTCCACTCTGGTATCGGTAAAGGTTGAAGCATTCCGACTGGCTTTAGGTGAATAGCCTTTACTCGACAACACGTGTCGCACCTGGCTACATAAGCGGCAATTTCCTTCTTCATCTTGGTCCACCAAAATCTTGGACGCAAATCTTGATACATCTTGGTGCTTCCAGGATGAATAGATAGCTTGGATAAATGAGCTTCATCCATGATCCGATTCTTGAGCTCTCTGTTCTTGGGTACTACTAAGCGCTTGTCAAACCATAAAACTCCCTTGTCATCAATCCAAAAATGTTTTACTGGTTCCGTTGCGGCTTTCAACTTCTCCTTGATATGATAAATCCCCTTGTCTGTTTTCTGCCCTTCAAGTATTTGGTCAATCAACGTGCCTTGCAGCCTGATGTTGTGTAGAATTACAGGGTGTACAAGACTAAACTCGTCTTTTGGCAGCAACCTCAAGCTGTTGCAGTGTGATTTCCGACTTAAAGCATCGGCAACCACGTTCGCCTTTCCTGGATGATAGTGTATCTTCAAATTGTAATCCTTGATTAATTCAAGCCATCTTCTTTGCCTCATATTCAGTTCAGGTTGAGTGAAGATATACTTGAGACTTTTGTGATCGGTGTACATATTATAGACGTTGCCAAGCAGATAATGTCTCCAGATCTTCAGTGCGTGCACCACAGCAGCTAACTCCAAATCATGTGTAGGATAGTTTATCTCATGTTTCCTCAATCGGCGAGAAGCATAAGCAATCACTCTGCCTTCTTGCATAAGGACGCAACCTAAACCAACTTTCGATGCATCACAAAAGACATCAAAAGGCTTCTCAATATCTGGTTGAGCTAAGACAGGAGCAGTGGTCAATAGTTTCCGTAGAGTACGGAAAGCTATTTCACACTCCTCTGTCCATTCGAACTTCTGGTCCTTCTGGAGTAAGCTTGTCATTGGTTTTGCAATCTTGGAAAAGTCGGGAATGAATCGACGATAGTATCCTGCTAAACCGAGAAAACTTCAAATTTCACCAACCGAAGTAGGAGCTTTCCAATCCATCACTTCTTGCAACTTACTAGGGTCCAAAGAAATTCCTTCTTCCGATAGAATATGACCAAGGAAATGCACCTTCTTCAACCAAAACTCACATTTGCTAAACTTAGCATATAGCTTATGTTCTCGGGGCCTCGTCAGAACAACTCTCAAATGTTTAGCATGGTCGTCCGGGTTCTCTGAGTATACCAGAATGTCATCAATGAACACTACTATAAACTTGTCTAATTCGGGCATAAATACTGAGTTCATCAAACTCATGAAGTATGCCGGAGCATTTGTCAATCCAAAAGACATGACAAGATACTCATATAGCCCACATCTGGTTGAGAAAACAGTCTTTGGGATATCTTGTGGTCGGATTCTGATCTGGTGATAACCTGACCTCAAATCAATCTCGGAAAATACCTTGGCTCTAGATAACTGATCAAACAGAATGTCTATCCGTGGCAATGGATACTTGTTTTTGACAGTCATGGCGTTGAGCGGCCAATAATCCACACACATCCGTAATGACTTGTCCTTGTTCTTAACAAACAACGCTGGACAACCCCATTCTGATACACTAGGTTGAATGAATCCCTTGTCTAAAAGTTCCTTGATCTGGGTCTTGAGTTCAGCTAGCTCATTAGGTGGCATACGGTAGGGCCTTCTAGAGATCGGCGCGGTTCCAGGTAACAACTCAATTGCAAATTCCACTGCCCTCTTGGGTGGTAATCTTGGTAACTTGTCTGGGAAGACACCCGGGAATTCTCGGACAACTGGAATCTTAGATAGGTATTCTATAGACAAAGTGCAAGATAAATCAACAAAGTCACCACCTCGGGGAAGAGAGATGCACAACTTGTTACTTGTCCTTCCATCAGATAAGGTAAGAGTCCTATTTTTGCGGTGTCTAACACCGCATTCCACATACTCATCCAACTCATACCCAAAACTACGTCCATGCTTAGTCCCGGCAGAACTACTAAATTAGCTCCAAATTTATGCCCTCCAATATCGATGGTTGCATTACAAACCATCTGTCTAGATAACATGCTACTCCCCATGGAGCTTACGTGAAACCCATAATCCATTTCAGACATCTCTTGATTATGCTTTTGTGCAAATGCTTTGCTCATGAATGAGTGCGATGATCCAGTATCAAACAAAACAACTGCAGGATGATGGTTAACGAGACACATACCAGTGGTCATAGGCTCTCCGGCACGAGCTTCTTCAGCAGTCATATTGTGCAGACGTGCGGGGTAGTTAGCCTGCTGCTTCTTTGGGTGTGGGCAATACCTTGCAAAGTGCCCCTCTTGGTTGCAGTTGAAACAAGGTCCTCGCACCAGAGGTTTCCCTCATTCTAAACTGCTCTGACCTCCTCGAACTTGGGTGGCAACTATCTTGTATGGCCTTTGGTTGCGCTGAGCTTGTGGCTGACCTTTCTTCTGCGGCGGCCTGAAATGTGCTCCCGGCGCTGGTGGTTGATATTGGGAACGCTGAGCCGGTGGTCCCCTAGGTTGAGGTGGTCCTGAATCAAAAGTCCTCTTCCGGGCCTTACTTGCAGCATGCTTGTTGTTGTGGTTTTCTTGAATCAAACAGTCACTGATAAAGTCGTTGAATACCATACGAGATGATGTACCCACTGACTTTCCCATCTTGGTGTTCAAGCCTCTCTTAAAACTAGCAATCTTTTTGGCATCCATGTCCACAAAGTCTGGAGCATAACGGGACAATGAGTGGAACACATGATGGTACTCGGTAACAGATCGAGTTCCCTGCGTTAAGCTCATGAACTCTGCCACTTTCATCTGAGTCAGGCCTGGTGGAATATAATGCCCTCGAACAGCTTCCGTGAACATCCTCCAAGTGATGGGCGTACGGGCAGGATAGGTGGTGTGGTGATGCCCCCACCAAATTCCGGCCGGCCCCGGTAGCTGATGTGCGGCATATTCCGCTTTGAGCTCCTCTGTGAGCCTGAGCAACCGAAACTTCTGTTCCATGGTATGGAGCCATTCTTCTGCCTCTAGAGGTTCAATAGCTTCCTTGAAAATGGGTGGCTTGGTATCCAAGAAATCCTTCAATGTACTATACTGATTTGGCTCAGGGCGCTGGTTGTTGTGCGCCAAGTTCTCTTGCAACAAGGCTTCAATATTGCGCTGGCTCCCTAGAAATTGGGCGAAAAGCTGCTCGGGAGTGGCTGGTGGAGGAGGTGGTGGATTGCGATTGTCCCTGTTGTCCTCAGAAATCTACACCCGATGCCAATCGTACTGCGACTCCTGACCCTCCTGGTATCCAACCAAGTGCAAAACCCTCCAAAGGATGGTAGGCATGCCGAACTCGTCCAGGAAGTCCTCCGATCCCTCAGCGGTCCATGGTCCCAACATGTAATTAGGCCTCTTGCCTCCAGTTGACTTACGAGCTATGCGCTTGGTACGGGCCATGTGTAAGAAGTTTATCCACATAGGTTTTCATTAGTTGAGAACAACTTTTATTAGGAACAACGGGACGAATAGCATAAGGAAGGAAGTAAGATTAATGTAAGATGGGATGATCATGATGCATACACGTAACATACGTCCTCACTGTCTATAAATCTAGCGGCTAGACGGTGGCATACACGTTCACTCATAGCGTTAACTAGACGTACTATACGTTCACAAGTTAGCGTACCTGCAGAAAATCATTTCAGCCCTGCCCACAGTATGAATATCATGCATTGTTGAAATTAAATCTAATACTGACTTAGGTGCACACCCGATATACACGTAAGTAGTATATGCACCCATCAGAATAATATTACTCCCACAATTAAGTACCTTCACATATACTTGTGTGTAACAAGTATACATTCCAATACCGATCTAGCACACCCCTAGATCGGCGGTTGTCCGATCATGCTCTCACTTACTTTACACTACCCATTCCTTAAATCTACCCACAATTAAATACCTTCGCTTGTACCCGTGTACTTACGTGTACAGGCTCCAGTACCAAACTAGCTTTCCCCTAGACCAACGGTTGTTTGGTCATGCACTCACAACTCACTCATTACCTTGGCGTAGAGGCAAACTGATCCATACATTACTATCCCGAAGAATAGCATTCATACAATTCTCATTGCCGTATGGACGACAGTATAACAAAAATAGAAATATGATGCATAAACCCTTCCAAGTTAGTACTTTACTAGCCACCTAAGCTCCTAACTGGGCATAAGGACTTGATCAATGACACACCTTAATTTTTATCCTTGAGATTTTTAGACCCTAATATAGCTATAAGTTTTGGCAAATAAAATTCTTATTCGAAAATACGAATTTTCAAATATACTTATGAGCAGTAACGCTAACCAAGCTCCGAAGCCAGCTGTGACAGAACCGACTAATTTATACCAGATTAAGCACCGAACCTCCGTTTTCACAGAGATTAACAGATACTTAAGCTCGTACAAACCCGGTAGTCCGAAAATCTTGAAGGATTTCAAACATTCAACATTAGCCAAGATCATAATAGATTAGCGTACATGTCCACAAGATACATTCAGTTCGCACATAGTTAAAATACATCAGAGTTCAACAATATTACAAACCATAGTTTGGAATTCGTAGCGGAAGCAACATAGTTTTAAAACATAAGTTCACGGGTTCACAATACGGTGCCATATGCCTGATCAGTCCACAAAAGCATCAGGTGAGGATAAGAGATGACCATGCCCATGGTCTAATCATCACCCGTAACTGGGTACAGGCAGTTCTCACAGTAGCCATAGAAGCACTGTCCATCTACAACAACAAGGGATAAAACCATGAGTACAAGAAGGTACTCAGCTAGACTTACCCATCATAAACCAGAAATAATGAGACACCAAGGAGTATGCAAGGCTGTATCTGGGGTGGCTCTACTTACCTTTGGCGTGAAAGCATTTTATTATTAAATAATCATCATTAGAGTATTAGCAGTCAATTTTATGTAATCAACCTGATTAACTAGATTTGCACCTAATCTAGAGCAATCACTTGGCTAATTAATCAAGCAAGAGTGACTATTTCATCAATAGCCTTTCAGATTCAACCTCGTAACCATCCTTAGTTCCATAAGTTACTACAGTAACATATGCCCAGTCAAGTTACTCACTGTCCAGGAGCGATGACGATTATAATCGATTCCTATCCAGCTGGGGATAAAATTTCTCACACTCGCCCGACACATCCGGCTACGGCAGTCGTAAGCTGCCACTCAGGAGATTCGAGAACACAACGCGCGGGACGGCCATGGGCCCTTCTACACCGGGGGTTATCTCAGTGCCAGGTCGCTCAAGCTATAGTTGCCCACGGTCATGCCAGGTCGATCAGGCCCTGCCTGCCCTCGGACCATGCCAGGTTGTTCAGAATAGTTGCCCACGGTACAGCTGAGGCCCTGGGTGTTAGGCGTTAACATCTCTATCACCGGCTCGAATAACCTTACTCGGCTTCACGGAAGGTACTCCGACCTATTCCGTTAAGTGATTGACGCGTTCAAAATGACTGAGGTGTGCCTTCGTCGGGTCCTAATCGATACAGACGCGAGACTACTAGCACACAAAACCCATGTCCTGTTGCTCCTACATCCCGCCCGGTCTCAGATTAATTATCACATGGTTATCTCCATGATAGCACCAGGCTAGTCATGATCAGTATCCACCTACATGCGGGAGACAGGAAATCACCCGACTTTTACCGGTCTAAGGAGGCTAAGCATATAACGGCATAGACTTAACAGGGATATCAAGATATCAACTGCGGTGGACAAGGTATGATAATAATGCAGCAACGGTAGCAATCAATTCCTATGAACCTAGTGCAATAAACATATCAGGTTAATTTCGTAAATAATTTGCAATTAGTTATTTGCTATCACTTAATCATTTAATTAAGCCTATAACAGCAACCCTTAGATAACCATTTCAGAAAAATCTACAGAAATTACTGTAATCTGACAACATGCAAAATAGTCCTCTGTCCAAATTTCAAGCTATTTGGACTTAAACCCTATTCTCCACGAAAAAGACAAACACTATAATGAAAAGGTGCTTTGTACTACACAACCTAGGAAAAAGTGTCAAACAACAGATTTCCCATTTTTCTACTGAACTTCTTAGTACAAGAGCAGTCTACAAAAATTATCAAGTTCATATTCTTCATATTTTAATTACTACAATTTATACAAGAAAACAACATTTAATCATTTTAATTGCTACTGCCAAAATATTTCACAGAACATCCCCATATTACATTTTTCCCAGAAACTACTTATCAACACAAACTTAACAAAACAAGAATCACATTTTTCTGAGCAACACACAGTTTATTATGCATGTAACAAGATATCAGCTTAAACACAAATTAATTATTGCTGCACATAAAATTATCACAAACTGGACATATTATATTTTTCATGCATAGAACTCATCAGAACAAACTTAACAAAATTTGTTTCACATTTACTGGATCAGCAGAACTCAAGTTATGAATTAAACAAGCATTATCAACATTTCTGCAAAACAAATAAACAAAAACACCTAAACCTAACTGCTACACGCACACGGTGCTGCTGCACCTAAGCGACTGACGACTGGGACCCATGGTCAAACCGACCCCACCCGTCATACTCCCGAAGCAGAGGAGGTCGTTGACGTCGCCGGAGCTCGCCAACGGCGGCTCCTCCGGCGAAACCATCTCCACCACTCGACTCCCCTCTTCCTTCCGCATCGATTGATGCCACTCTCTAGCCCAGCGCTCACACGGATCGAGCTCGCCGTCGCAAATGGCGGCCACGGCGGCGCGGACTTGCCACGCCGGTTGGTTCTGACCACGACGAGCCAAACTAACTCCCGAATCCTACTCCTCAGACCTCCACGGACCTAGCGCAAGGCTCGGATGCTAGGGTTTCCACCCTGAACACTCGAGACCACGAGCATGCCATCCCCAGCAACCATGGCGAGCGGCGAACGGCGGCGTACCACGGTCACCGAACCCTAATCGGCTAAACCAACTCCCGTTACTCCCTCCAGAGACCTCCCTGGTTCACGAAAGCACGCTGGGACAACGCGAAAACCGCGGGAAGGGGGCCGACCATGGCGGGCTGAGCTCGGCGGTCATTGCGGCCATGGCGGGAGCTCATCCCGGGGCTCACCTAGGGCTTTCTACGGGGCGCTAAAGATAGAAAAAGGTGCGGGGGCTCCCGGCGAAGCTATCTGGGTGGTCGGGCTAGCGGTGAGGCGGCGGGACGGCGGTGAACGACGGTGAGCGCTCGGTTTCTCCCCCTTTCCGCCCGAGCACCGGCGAGAGCAAAGAGGAGGCAGGCAAAAGGGGTGGAGCGGCTCTGGTCTGCGCGAGCGCGTGCGAACGGGCTTTGTGCTCGCCATGCCACGCGCGGACGCTGCCCGGCCGGCCGTCGTGCGCCACGCGGCGGGCGATGCCTGACGCGGTCGTCCACGACGCGCGCGCGCTCGGCTGCAATGGCCGGGTTCAGTGGCCATCAGGCCAACTGACAGCCGATCTTTGGGCACGATTATCTCCTAATCCACTCGATGAAACGCTAAACCACTTGTTCCATTGAGTAGAGCTATGTGCCGACTACAACTTTGGTTATAGGTTCAAGCATTGGTTCGGCCTAGGTTTTTCTCAAGAAAGCTCCAAAGTTCGCTAGATGAAATTGCTTCGACAGTATAAAGACTTAGGAAATTTTCCAATTCCAAACTCTCTCATTTCTGCCTTGTGGCCCCTAAAACACCTTGTTAAACTCATTTTCATGAGTTGACCCTAAAACAACTTTTGTTCTACTCTAAATTGTACACACTTTTGGTTAAGGGCCCTCAGCCATGCAAAGCTTCTATCAAGGAGGTTTTAGTTAGTCAAACAAAAGGACTCTTTAGGCTCTATTAGGGCAACTAGGGTTAGAGACTTGGTTAGCCAAAATGACCAACACAAACCTAACTTCATTTTGACTCCTCGACAAGGTTCAACTACTAGGAAACTCAACCACTTCAAAAACAAGTCAAACAAGCATCACACCAAGCATAAACAGTAATAACCATCACATGAAATGACACTTTACATAAAGAATGAAACATGTGATGATGCTTTATGCTCATGAGATGCCAAGTCATGCATTTAGGGTTGCTTAACACCAGGGGTGTTACAGAGGTCGGCGTGGAGCACGACGTCGTGGATGGAGAACGCGGCGTTGTGGACGATGCCCACACATGGGACGCGTTCGCCGTTGGCCATTGTCGTGGTGAGGCGGGTTTGGTGCTGGAGCGGAAGGCCTGAACGCTGTGCTTCGTCCTCCGAGATGAAGTGGTGAGTGGACCCCGAATCCAGCAGCGCGATCAGCTCCTTGAATCGGCGCCACGACGGAGTACCCTCGTCCGTTTGGACTTGGATATACCACATCTGTGCCACGTCCTCTAGATTGTAGGACGCCATCCACATCTTCTCCTCCTCCATGATTCGCTACTGGTGAAAGTATGACTCACATCGATTGATGAAGATGAGCTGATCGGACTTGCCATCGTACCGCAGAAAATCCATCTTTTGAAACGTCGGTGGCCGATCCGTGTGGTGCTCGCCGGTGGCCGACTTCCCACTAGAGGTGGACGTGCGGTCAGAAGATAGTGTCTTGATTGCCTTGGCATTAGCCTCCACGGTGGCCTGGAGGGCTTGCACAGTAGCGGCCAACTTTTCCACGGTGGACGTGAGATCGTCTCCCATCGTGCTAGCACAGGATGAGGAGGCAAACGTTGGGTTAGGCAGGGCGGTGGCGTGGCTATTGGTGGTGGAGATGCAGCGGATGCTGGTGGGGATGACGAGCGTGACGGCGAGGATCATCTGGTCTCCGATACCAAGTTGTCAAGGGCATCGAACCTTTGGGTAGCTGGACCTCGGCTACGTAGTTCGTAGCCGCGATCCGTCTTCTAGGGCGAGGTTATACCGCTCTGCTTCCTAGGCTTGAGAGCACGAGAGGAGGAGATGGATTTATTTGATAATATCTTTTTGCTTAGATTGAAAGGATACATAGTCCCTTTATTTATAGTCCTAGGAAGACTTAGCCCCTAAGTAATCTAATCAAACCCTAAACTAATCTAATCCGACGACGGCGGCAACACTACAGTATCGCATGAACAGTACCCGTGCTGCTACAGTACTCACGGGTATTGTTCATGTTGGGCCTGCTTTGGGCCCAGCCGAGTGCGCCTGCTGCTCTAGCCCTGCGGCTGTCCCTCTGGTGTCTGGTGCATGTGCGCCTCCACATGACATCTCTCCCCCTTGAGGCCCAGCTCGTCCTCGAGCTGGAAAGCTAGACAACGCTCACGAAAAGCGTCAAGGTTCGCCCAAGTATCAGAAGTCACTGTCTTGCTGTTCCAGCGGACGCAAACCTGCTGAACGCCGTGGCCGAGGCGTGTGCGCACTACACGTTTAGGCCCTAGGTCGACAACACTATGGTGGATGGCCGACAGTGGTGGCGATGCAGGCCCGACGAACGTCTTTAGGATGTCCAGCGTGGTGAAGAACAGGTCGGTGAAGGCGGCCAGCATGCGGGGCGCCGTAAACGCGTTGGTGAAGGCGGCCAACAGGCCGTCTAGCAGGGACGTGCTGGCCGAGGTCGTGTGGGCGCCGGGCGCGTCCGGCCTTGGCAGGCCGTGCCAGCACACCTCGTGGCCGCTGCGCCGGAAGGTCAGCGTGCGGGCGCTGAAGTCCCACAAGATGGGCCCTAGCGACGCCAAGCATTGGGTCCCCAGGACCATGTCGAAGCCAGCGAGAGGCATGATGTAGAGGTCGGCGTGGAGCGCAGCATCGTGGATGGAGAACGCGGCGTTGCGGACCACGCCCACACACGGGACGCGTTCGCCGTTGGCCATTGTCGCGGTGAGGCGGGTTTGGTGCTGGAGCGGAAGGCCTGAACGTTGCGCTTCGTCCTCCGAGATGAAGTTGTGAGTGGACCCCGAATCCAGCAGCGCGACGAAGATCGTGCCGCCCAGCTTGACGGGGACTTGCATGGTGTTGATGAAGCGGACACCCGTGATGGCCCGGAGGGAGAACACGGGCGACTCCTCGGAGGCCGCGTCCTGTGAGGCCGCCTTGACCTCTGTGTCGATGTCTTCCACGGCGCCGTCTAGGAGGAACAGCCGCTTGCAGACACGGTTGTGGCCGCGGGTGAGCACATCGCAGTTGTAGCACAGCTCGAGACGGCGTCGTTCCTCTTATTCTGCCGTTGTTAGGAGCTTGATCGGTCGACCCTCGATGGTGGTCGTAGTCATGGTAGGCGCCGACAGAAGAAGGCGCGGCGGCGGTGCTGGAAGGAGGGCCTTGGAGCTCGGCTGGCCCGTGGACGCTGCGGACGTCGTGTACTGCTCCTGCAGCTCCATCTGTCGAGCCAGACTCATGGCAGCTGCCAGGGACTGGGGATTTTGCACTTGGACGTCGAGGCTGAGCGGGGGCAGCTGGCCGCCGGTGAAAAGCTAGACGCGCAACGCCTCGTCGAGGGGACCGGCACGGGGCAGAAGCGCCTGGAAACGGTCCTGGTAGTCGGCGACAGTGCTAGTGCGACGACAATTGGCGAGCTCGAAGAGCGGGGCAGATCGCAGGGGCGGCCCGTACCGCAGGTTGATGAGCTCCTTGAATCGGCGCAACGACGGAGTACCCTCGTCCGTTTGGACTTGGATATACCACATCTGTGCCCCGTCCTCTAGATTGTAGGACGCCATCCACACCTTCTCCTCCATGATTCGCTGTTGGTGAAAGTATGACTCGCATCGATTGATGAAGATGAGCGGATCGGACTAGCCATTGTACCGTGGAAAATCCATCTTTTGAAACCTTGGCGGTCGGTCCGTGTGGTGCTCGCCGGTGGTCGACTTCCCGCTGGAGGTGGACGTGCGGTCAAAGGATAGTGTCTGGATTGCCTTGGCATTAGCCTCAACGGTGGCCTGTAGGGCTTGTACAGTAGCGGCCAGCTTTTCCACCGTGGACTTGAGATCGTCTCCCATCGTGCTAGCACAGGATGAGGAGGCAGACACTGGGTTAGGCAGGGCGGTGGCATGGCTGTTGGTGGTGGAGATGCAGCGGATGCTGGTGGGGATGACGAGCGTGACAGCGAGGATCGTCTGGTCTTCGATACCAAGTTGTCAAGGGCGTAGAACCTTTGGGTAGCTGGACCTCGGCTACGTAGTTCGTAGCCGCGATCCGTCTTCTAGGGCGAGGTTATACCGCTCTGCTTCCTAGGCTTGAGAGCACGAGAGGAGGAGATGGATTTATTTGATAATATCTTTTTGCTTAGATTGAAAGGATACATAGTCCCTCTATTTATAGTCCTGTGAAGACTTAGCCCCTAAGTAATCTAATGAAACCCTAAACTAATCTAATCCGATGGGGGCGGCGGCGCCACAGTACCGCGTGAACAGTACCCATGCTGCTACTGTACTCACGGGTACTGTTCATGTCGGGCCTGCTTTGGGCCCAGCCGAGTGCGCCCGCTGCTCTAGCCCTGCGGCTGTCCCTCTAGTGTCTGTGCATGTGCGCCTCCACATGACACTCGGCAGCAAGCATAACGGGAGCGGAAGCGCCGCTCTGGCCAACGAAGCGGCCGATGCGCGTCGACCCACACCCTCCCAAATCCAACGTGCGGGGCCACGACGAGGCAAAAGCAAGACTGCAAAGGCCATTGCGGCAAGGTGCCTGGTATACAGTACGTCTCCTGATTTCAACTGCCCGTTACGACACTATGTTTAGTGGTTTATTTATTTATTTTACTGTTCCGCATGACATTGGCATGATGGTGATTCATCTACTACTACTCATTTTTTTCTAGATAAAATTTGATTTGCATGTTCATTGGTCCTTTAATAGTATGTTACAGGTGAAAATTTTGATTTACATGCTGAATGACTCACCAGCAGCGGTGCGGACCCAAATGACAGTAAAACGCCAAGGAAACCCTAGCCGCCTATGCTACCGGATGTCGTCGCTCAGCGCTGACTCCAACCCTAACAGCTGTAGATCCCAGGTGAAACGCAACACCCGCAACTTACACGTCTGATATTTTCCCTCTTCTTCTGCACAGACCCGTTGTTGTTTTCATCTACTTTGCTTCAAGCTCTATATCTTCCATTCTTCTAATGATCCTTGTCTTCCAGGATATTTTGCAGCTTGTGCTTATGCAATGAAACAAAGACTGTGTTCACGAGGATGCCGGAGCCAGTCTTGCTACATACGTCTTCTTTAATTTAAATTCTCTTTCCAACTTTTGAATGATCCAGATATTGTCAAAAAATATATGTAAGTTATAGGAAATACTTCAATTTTGCAATAATATATGGTCCATTTTTGTTAATTGTGTAGCACCTACTCAGTTTATATAAATTGACAGATTTCAATGGACCATATGCCCCTGCTGTTCGTCGGCAACCTGTTCGGATATCTACTGCAGCATCGCCTTGATCAGGTATGCATCATTCCCTTTTGTTCTTCAGTTCTTGGCATCCATTGGGCTCTTTGTTTCTAATCTTGTTGCTCCTACTGAAATTAGATATTGGCAGCCTGGTCAGGGCTACTAAGTACACATGCTGTTTCTGGTCGATTTAGTTTTGATAGTGAATATTGCACTTCTAAATTGTGAGCTGACTTTTTTGGTTGTCCTTTTGATTTCGCTTTCTTGGTTATACTTCAAGAGATATGGAGTGCTGTCAGTGGTGCCTATTTTCCAAGGGCTACGTGCAAGCTTTAGCATGGTTGCCTCTTCAACAATAAGGGCAGGTTTAGTACACCTCGCCTTAAATACAAATTTAGACCACACAAAGTAGATTAGTTCAATCGATCTTATAAATTTCTCTACCGTGTGAGTTACCACTGTTACAACCAGTTTTCTATAGTTAATCCTATCTGAGTTTTGGGTGCTTTCTTGCATACAAGATTAGTTCGATCTATTGCAATGCACTGTTTTGCCCTTACATGTAAATGACATCAAACTAAAACATTGTCTGCTCAATAGTCAATACCAAGGTCATAGGTAGATTGGGCCTTTTTTTGGTCTCCATATCGACAGCAGATTGTCAATTCAAGCTGACTTCCTTTGGTATACTTCTTCTCTTGTCCTTCTCTCCTTCTTCATTGACTCATGTGCTGTTAACAAATTCATAGATTTGTAATGTCAGTCATAGCACTAAGAGGATATTAGTTCCTATTGTTAGAACTGCTTTTCGTTTTAACTTTACTCTCTTCCTCCTGTACTGCTTACACCTCTTTAGAAACCTACCTCCATCTTGAAAATGCATGACAGGTCATACGCTTGTGTAGTTCCTTCTTCAATACCCTTCTGCTAATAGCCTGTATAACATGCAGTTTTTACCTACCTGCAATTAAGATCCGACATGTAAGTTCCCTCTCTGCAAATTTGCCTAATGGCTCGTTTGGATGCTTGGAATTGAATTCATTTTAAGAATCATAATTTAGGCACATATTAATTAAGTTAATATGATTATATATGGATTATATTTGTATATTATTGTTGCTTATACGAGAGAGATACTCATGTGTTGCATTTCTATTGTAGGAGAGTGAGTTGAAGAGAATGTTAAAAGTTGTAAAGTAGAAATATAGTATGGTGATGTATGGAATCCATTTTCCTCTCCCACCCTAGAAATTTAAGGTAGACATATATGTGAACCTTGAAAAGTGGTGGAATGTCAAATTCTATGGCAAATAAGCTAATTTATTGAGTGAATTCCAATTCCACCAAAATAAAGGGATCCAAACGGGGCCTAATGTTGATTGTTAGTATGCCGTCTATCTTAGTTACGTACATGTCCATTTCCTTGCAGACCAAAAACATATATTTACCTTCAGTTCTTTATGTTTACAGTTCTGAAAACACAGGTATAGTTCTGAAAACCATACATGTGTCTCCTTGTAAGGTTGAACACTCCAATAGTGGTGCTAGAATGAGTGAATTGGATAGATGGGCTAACCCTAGAAGAGCAGCAATATAGTAGCTTACATGGGCCTCATGGGCCTAGACTCTATACTCCAACACCCTCCGCAGTCTGAACTACCGGTGCAGCGGAGTTTCAAGAGTGGACACGAAAAGAAGCACAACACAACACATGAGCCCCCCACAGACTCAACTAGCCACTAGTGATGTTGAGGCTGGAGCGAAACTCGGAGAACGTCGAAGACGGGAGGCCCTTGGTGAAGATGTCGGCAAACTGGGAAGTGGTCGGGACGTGGAGAACCCGAACATCGCCGATGGCCACCCGATCGCGGACAAAGTGTAGATCAATCTCCGCATGCTTAGTCCGCTGGTGCTGAACGGGGTTGGTGGAGAGGTACACCACACTCACGTTGTCGCAGTAGACCAGCGTGCTCCGGGTCAGGGGACTGTGGAGCTCGCCAAGGAGCTGCCGGAGCCAGGAGGCCTCAGCCACGCCGTTAGCAACAGCGCGGTACTCCGCCTCGGCACTGGAGCGGGAGACCACCGGCTGGTGCTTGGACGACCAAGACGCCAAGTTGCCACCGAGGAAGACAGCATAGCCGGAGGTGGACCGGCGAGTGTCTGGGCACCCGGCCCAGTCAGCATCGGTGTAGACCACGAGCTCGGTGGAGGCAGATCGGTGGTGGTGCAGGCCATAGTCAATAGTACCGCGGAGGTAGCGAAGGAGGCGCTTGAGAGCCGTGAGGTGAGGCTCGCGCGGATCATGCATATGGAGGCAAATCTGCTGAACTGCATAAGTGATGTCCGGGCGGGCGAAGGTGACTGGGCCCTCGGTACGCAGTGGGGTCAGTAACTGTGGCGCCCTCGGTCTCTGACAACTTGGTCTGAGTGTCAACTGGGGTGGAGCAGGGCTTGCAGTCAGTCATCCTAGCTCGCTCCAGGATATCAACAGTGTACTGCCGCTAGTGAAGAAAGGGACCCCCTGGATGAGTCTCAACGGTGAGGTAAGCAGAAAGGCAGCAAACCGAGAGTACCACGCCTGAGGGGCCTGCTTGAGGCCGTAGAGTGACTTGTTGAGGCGGCACACCAGTCAGGGCGAGAAGAGTCAATGAAACCCGTAGGCTGACTGCAGTAGACTGTCTCAGCAAGTGTCCCATGGAGAAAAGCATTCTTGACATCCAGCTGATGCACGGGCCAGGAGCGAGAGAGAGCCAGTGAGAGGACTGTGTGAACCGTAGCAGGCTTCACCACTGGACTGAATGTCTCATCGTAATCAACTCCAGGCCGCTGAGTGAAACCCCTGAGAACCCAGCGAGCCTTGTACCACTCGAGAGAGCCATCAGCCCAATGCTTGTGTGTCTAGATCCACTTGCCGGTGACGACATTGGACCCAGGTGGACGGGGCACCAGATTCCAGGTCTGGTTGGCGAGAAGAGCCGCGTACTCCTCTTCCATCGCACCACGCCAGTGAGGGTCGGCCAAGGCATCGCGCACGGAAGAGGGTACCGGGGAGACCCCCGTGTCACCGGGCGTCGCTGTGAGAGCCCGAGCCCGTAGCACCCCCACCGCATGTCGCGTCACCATGGGGTGAACATGACGCGGGTGGCGGTGAAGAAGAGGCGGGTGGTACACGGGCGGCTCGACCCGAGCAGCCGATGGTGGAGGCAGCGGCGTAGGCCTCAACGGCGGAGAGGCAGCCACGGGAGGAGACCGAGGTGGCGACGACGGTGACGGGTCCCGCACCGAGGGCGGCGAGGCCGCCCGCGCACGGCGCTGGTAGACACGCGCCGACTGGGCAAAGCGCGGGGGAGGTGCGGCTGACACCGGGCCCGCATCGGGCGCAGGGTCCGGCGGAGCCGGGGCCGCGTCGGGCACAGGGTCCGGCAGAGCGCGGGGGACGTGGCCGCCGGACCGGCGCAGGGCGCAGGGGCCGGCGTAGCCCCAGAGGACGGTGAGCCGGGGCACGAGCCCGGCGGAGGGCGTGGTGGAGGGGGACCTGCAGGGTAAAATAGTAAAGGTGGCTGAGCCACCGCGTCAGTGGGAAACAGGGAGGAGAGGTCAAGGTCAGAGGTGGGTGGTGGGGTGGAGGTGGGAGGAGAGGTGGTGGTAGAGAAGGGAAAATCGGACTCGTCAAACACAACATGACGGGAAATGAGGACTCGACGAGAGGAGAGGTCAAAGCAACGGTACCCCTTGTGATCCGGGGAGTACCCGAGGAACACACACCGAGTCGACCGGGGAACCAACTTGTGGGGAGAAGTGGCAGTGGTTTTAGGGTAACTGTGACACCCTGAAAATCGCTTTTGGGAAAATAGAATTTAATATGACTTTATTTATTTATTTTTCATGAAACATATAGGTTAAATAATAAATTTTGGTGAATTAATGAATTAAGTTGGGGCTTAGAAACATTTCTTGTTGCATTCATGCTGGAGCATAATATTTTGTTTGAGTGTAGGAATAGTGTTGAGTGGTTTAAATTCAAACTTGTTTTGGATTTAAACAAATCCCTTTTGAAAATAAAAGAAAAAGCCATCTTCTTTTTCCTCTCCCTCCCCTCCCCCTTCTGGCCCAGCCGGCAAACCAGCCCAACCCGCCTCCTCTCTCCCCACGTCCGCGCGGCCTGCTCACGGCCCGCGATGCATCGCCCACTCCCTCCCCCTCTCCGCGCTCGCTCGCTTGGGCCACGGCCTGCTCGGCCCGCTCGCGCTGCCTCCCTCTCTTTCCCTTCCCTCTGCTCACACCGGCCCAGCAAGGCCTGCCTCCCCCTCTTCCTCACGCGCCCCGCAGCCCAATCCCCGCTCGGCCTGCGATCGCCCCGCGCGGCCCGCTCCCACCTCGCCCGTGCCTCGCAGCCTCTCACTCGTGTCCCAGCTCCCCCGTGCAGCGCTTGCCGGCCGATCTCGCTCGCCCCGCGCCCGCGCCTGCCGTTCGCATCGCCCCGCTGACGCCCCGGCCCCGCGTGTCAGCCGCGTGCGCCCCGCCTACCAGCCTGGGCCCGCAGGTCAGTGACCCAGCGGCCTTTCCCCTACCTCCCGCACTCACTCGTCCGCCGCCGCGCCCCCTCCCCTCCGGAAACGGTCGCGAGTGGCTTTTATGGCGACTACGATGCCGCATCGGCTCGGTGGAGCACCCACGGCCCTTCGCCGCACCCCTCCATCCCTATAAAGCCCGGGCCGAAGCCCCGAGTCCCTCCCTCAACCACCTACTCGACCTCACCGTCACCGCCGCTTGCTGCCGCTGTTGCCGAGCTCGTCGGTCACTCTAGCCCACACTCGAGCCCTTCCAGGTAACGCCGCGGCCACCCAAAAGCCTCCCATGCCCTTCCCTCGCTATATCGTGCGCAAACAAGCTCGCCCGAGCTGTTTATCCTCTTGCAGATCTTGCTGCCGCTGTTCGCCGTTGCGGTGAGCCCCTCCGCCTTCCCCATGCCTCCCATCGTGCTCGCCACCTCCTCCGCAACCCTCCGGTGGTGCCCGCGTGGCCAGGGGTGGTCGGGAATGCCCGATTGGTGAACTCCCGAGCGCTCCCATGGCGCTCCGCCGTGCGCCAGTGGTGGCACCGCCGCACTCGCCGCCGCCCGCCTCGCCGTGATCAACCAGCGCCGCTCGATCCACGCCGAACGGTCAGGATTAGACCTGGCCCTCGAAGGGGTGTGCACCGGGTCTGTGGACCCGTGCACCCGAGGTCAGCTCGCGGTCCACCGACCAGGTGGTGGACCGAGCCAATCCCGCCGCGCCGCGTGGCGCCGCGTCAGCGCCCGCGCGGCTGCAGCTGCCGTTTTTGCATAAAAGCTCTCGTGCTTTCTGAAATAAACCCGCAGTCCAAGCGCAGTTCAAAGTAATTAGATTTAGGTCCTGTTTTCTTGCGGTTTGAACCCTGATCTCTCTGGTTTTAGCGCCCACGGTCCAGACCTTGCGGTTTCACGTGTTAGCCCCTCTGGTCTACGGTTAATCACATTTAGGTCCTCGGTTTTTGCGAGTTAGCCCTCGGAAAATGAGTTTTATTTATAAAAGTGCCCCCAAAACTTGTTTTCTTTGTAACTTTCTCGTTTTAGCTTCGATTAGAGTGATCTTTATGTTCATGTGATCGTATCGACGAGTAGAATAGTTTTATATATGTTTCTCTACCTGTTTTTGATTCTTGGTGTACTGTTCTAATAGAAGTATATTTTATTTGCATGTGATGATTGGAATGGATGCTTGTGTGGTGTCTTTTATCTCGTTTAGCGTTCAAGCTGTTCAAGGTTATCAAGAAGAAGATCTCTGAAGAAGTGAGACCATCAACACAAGTTATTGGAAGGCAAGTATAACCTACGGTTTCCTTGCTACCTATTAAATGCAAGACCCAGTAATCATTATGCATGTGTCTAATATGATGAACCATAGGACCATACTAGTTACTTTGAACTGTATACCTTGTACCTATGGGTGGGTTTTTGCATAATATGATTAGAAATGCTACGCGCTATATAAATGCTAAATGTTTAATATTGATTAATGACTATGGAACAAATGTTAAAAGAGGCTTTTAACCACTTTTAGGGCACTGGAGCATGTTGTTCGCTCAGTGACCCACCCTAGGGACTATCTTTTAAAGCGGCCACCCGGGAGATCCCGTGCAACCTTGGGTATTATATGGCTCTGATCTTAGTTGTGTAACTAGACTTTCTCTAGCTTGTAGTAGTTACCGAAAGGCGCTAGAGGGGAGCATAGGCTTAGAATGGCTTCCTTGCCTGTCAAGATGTGTACTGGTCGGCTGTCAGGCGTGCCATCTTGAAGGGGGCCTCCATTCGCCTAGATGCTGAAACCTTGCGGCTACTACTTGTTAGGGTAGCTAGTGAAAGGCTACGTAGTGAAACCCTGCCGTACTTCCATAGAGGAGGTAATGTGGGATTGGCTCTCCCCGGCATTTGGGAATCACGGCCTAAGGTGAAAGTGTACAACCTCTGTAGAGTGTAAACCTGATATATCAGTCGTGCTCACGGATATGAGCGGCTCAGATCCTTTTTAAGTGGTTCATGGTGGGGTATGTTGGTGGTTGGTTGGTTACCTCTTTTTAACATAATGAATATCTCTTACCATGGGACAACAGGGTTTATACATCTAGCAAAGTAAGCTTAATATAAAATATGTTCAACTTAAAATGCTAACCGTAGTTAACCGAGTCAAGCCTTTGAGCCTTGCATCCCCGTAGTTGTACTTGCTGAGCATGGTGAGCTGACGCTTGTCGTTGGTTCACATAAAAATCCCGGATGGGTACCAGATGGTGGTTTTCAAGTGAAGATCTACAGAAGATGTTCCAAGAGTTCTAAGCGGGTGTTCCCCTAGTCAACCGTCCCTGTGGAGTTCGGAGTCCCGAAGAGTAGTTTCCGCTCTGCTTTGTTTTATATGTAAGTCTTAATGTAAATATGTTTCGCTATGTAATAAAGCATTGTCTTTGAGAAAATTCCATATTTGGTGCTATATGTGTCTTGTGGACTTCCTGGACATATAGTTGGCACTTGGAATTCTTCGGAAATCCGGGTGTGACAAATTGGTATCAAAGCAATGTTGACTGTAGGACACAAGCCTAGTTAGAACTGGACGTTTTAGCATGCTTTCATCCTTGCTTAGTTCTTGCTTTCCTTCTAACCTTGTTATTTGGTAAAAGCTATGCTAAATCTATCTCTGCTCTATTATAAAACCTTGTCTCTATTCTAAATCTTCTCCCTCTATCTTTTAGATGGATCGTATCGTTGAGAGCACCGATACCAAAAGTCAGGAGGACCAAGCTATGTTACCCAAGAATGCTTTTGACAAAGAGAAGCTCTTAGCTATGCAAAGAAAAGTTTTAGAAGGTATGACTCAACAAGGGAATTCTATCAAAGGACCAGTGAAGAGACAAATAGCAGAAGCTTGGAAGAATGTGAAATCCAATGAAGATGCAGATAATAAGATGCTTGGAAGTCAGGATGAATGTCGTTGCTGCAAGCATTATGGCTTTCCATGTCTTCAAATCAAGTCAACTAAAAAGCAAATCAAGGAGGACCCATATGGTAAGACCAATGTGGATAAGAAGAGAAAGGCAGTCTCAACGGAGAGCAACCAACAGTCAGCTGGAACAACTTCACAAGAGGTGTACATAGATGGGTGGACCATCACCTATAAGGAGTTTCAACCACGGAAGACCAAACAAGCCAAGAAGCAAGCTAATCCGATAAAGGTGAACCCTCCGAATCAGCAAGCCAGCAATACATCAGGTGACAGTCTGAACACAAGATCCAGCCAAAAGAAGATGTTATCACTGCCAAGAAGAAGGGCACCTTATTAAGTTTTGCCCACAGAAGAATCAACAACTATGTCATGGAAGTAACCAGAGTCAAGTCACTACAGAACAGCCTCTAGCAAGTAATGCCAACACATCAAGCGAAGAAACCCCCTGATGAGTTTGAGAAAGGTTTGGATGTGTCACTCTTCCTCCTACACAAGAGATGCCACCAAGATACCCCTGTAACCATGTCATCTTTGAGGATTAGGAGCCTATGCCCTTTATGTAATAAAGTCGCTAGTCACGAGGTTGAGTCTTTGTGTGATATGTGAACCTTTATTGTGTGAGTTGGTTTATCATTATGCATATGTTTGATTTGGATCTTTGTAATGATTGTTAAAATTTAGTGAGTAGTAGTTGGGGTAGTGTTTTTGATCTCTCACCCTTGTGTTCTCTCAAATCTATCTTGAATCCAACATAAAGTCTCTTATCAAGTCGTGCTTTAAGGTCATCTCCCCGTTTCTCATGCCACCTATGTTAAAACATCAGATGTCAGGCAGAAGAAATGATGATGTGCAACTTTGATCTCAAGAACCAAGTCTGTCATATTCAACCAACTCCCTGATGGAGATTAACACTCCTAGTGAAGGATGTTACAATGGTAAACAGAATGGGCATGATATGAATAACTGCACTGAAAATCTTGATTCAAGTAATCAGAGCCAAAATCAACCACCTCCGCAACATATCCGAAAGGTTCGTAAGAAGCCGACAAAAGGAAATATAGTAAAAATAAATTTTATCCAAGGAAGGTTGAACCAGGTGGAAATAAATACCACTTACAAAGCTCAAGAGGTCATATATGGTTTGTTTCCAGTAAACTCAGTCAGTGCCATGGTTTTGTTTGATCCCAAAGCTTCACATTCGTTCATCTCTAGCGAATTTGTTGAAAGTCATGTTATACCTATGTTTCCAATGAGGAAACCCGTGATATTTAACTCTTCAAGAGGAGAAATAAAAGCAAACCGAATGTGTCCGAAGGTCAGACTGGATATAAAGGGAGTAAACTTTGAGGCAAACCTTATAGTTTTGAAGATAACAGAGGTCGATGTTATCCTTGGAATAGGATGGCTATCTGCTTGTGATGGAGTAATTAACTATGCTCAACGTTCGGTACTTCTAACAACCCCGTCAGGAGAAAGAATTGAATATCAAGGTATTCAACCTCTACCCCAAGAGTATGAAGTTGACCCAATAGAAGATGTAAACCCAAAGGATGATATTGTAAACTATGAGACTTCAGATGTCCTTAAGGAGGAACAAGCACCGTTGAAGATAGCCAAATACAACAGATAACTTCACATGTGATGAGTATCTGGTCAGGATCTTAGAATCAGTTCATAGGATCCGTACTGAAAGAGTGGTTAAAGTATGCAAAGTTTGGTGAGTAACCAATTAGAAGAAGACGCAACTCAGGAAAACGAGGATCAAATAAAGATAAAGTTTCCTTGCCTTTTTGAAGCATAACAAGATCACAGTGGGGTCAAGGTAAATGTTAGTCAGTCAAGAAGGACAAAAACACCAAGGAGTCATATGAAGTTCGGCTAACCTGTTGAGTTTGATGTTTTGTTGACAAGTCAGTTGTAACCCTTCTTTTAAGGGGGATAGCCCGTTCAGACGAACTCTGTGATATCAAGTTTAAAAGATCAGTCATGAATCTCTTGTCAAAGTTGCTTTACATGTGAAAGTGTTGGAATGTTTAATCAAGTTCTCTTTTCCATATCTCCAAAAAATCCTTTGTTGTTCTCTTTATCCCAAGTCTCTTCGAATCTCGAGGACAAGATTCTTTTAAGGGGGGTAGGTTTGTGACACCCTGAAAATCGCTTTTGGGAAAATAGAATTTAATATGACTCTATTTATTTATTTTTCATGAAACATATAGGTTAAATAATAAATTTTGGTGAATTAATGAATTAAGTTGGGGCTTAGAAACATTTCTTGTTGCATTCATGCTGGAGCATAATATTTTGTTTGATTGTAGGAATAGTGTTGAGTGGTTTAAATTCAAACTTGTTTTGGATTTAAACAAATCCCTTTTGAAAATAAAAGAAAAAGCCATCTTCTTTTTCCTCTCCCTCCCCTCCCCCTCTTGGCCCAGCCGGCAAAACCAGCCCAACCCGCCTCCTCTCTCCCCACGTCCGCGCGGCCTGCTCATGGCCCGCGCCGCATCGCCCAATCCCTCCCCCTCTCCGCGCTCGCCCGCTTGGGCCACGGCCTGCTCGGCCCGCTCGCGCCGCCTCCCTCTCTTTCCCTTCCCTCTGCTCACACCGGCCCAGCGAGGCCCGCCTCCCCCTCTTCCTCGCGCGCCTCGCAGCCCAATCCCCGCTCGGCCTGCGATCGCCCCGCGCGGCCCGCTCCCACCTCGCCCATGCCTCGCAGCCACTCACCCGTGGCCCAGCTCCCCCGTGCAGCGCTCGCCGGCCCAGCTCGCTCGCCCCGCGCCCGCCGTTCGCCTCGCCCCGCTGACGCCCCGGCCCCAAGTGTCAGCCGCGTCCGCCCTGCCTGCCAGCCTTGGCTCGCAGGTCAGTGACCCAGCGGCCTTTCCCCTACCTCCCGCACTCGCTCATCTGTCGCCGCGCCCTCTCCCCTCCAGAAACGGTCGCGAGTGGCCTTTATGGCGACTACGCCGCTGCATCGGCTCGGTGGAGCACCCACGGCCCTTCGCCGCACCCCTCCATCCCTATAAAGACCGGGCCGAAGCCCCGAGTCCCTCCCTCAACCACCTACTCGACCTCACCGTCACCGCCGCTTGCTGCCGCTGTTGCCGAGCTCGTCGGTCACTCTAGCCCACACTCGAGACCTTCCAAGTAATGTCGCGGCCACCCAAAAGCCTCCCGTGCCCTTCCCTCGCTATATCGTGCGCAAACAAGATCGCCCGAGCTGTTTATCCTCTTGCAGATCTTGCTGCCGTTGTTCGCCGTTGCGGTGAGCCCCTCCGCCTTCCCCATGCCTCCCATGCAGATACATGGGTGTATGCCGAGTCTCTGAGTGATGAGTGATTGTCAACTGGGATGATGCGCTTGTTCTTCGGCTTGTGTTGTGCGGGCATGGCCGTCGGATCCACCTACCATCGAGTTGGTCCAGAATAACCTTAGGGTTTAGCTGGTTCGCTCTGTAAGTAGTTAGGGGTAGAGTGGGAATTAGGAATAGTTAGAATTAGGATAAGTAGGGGGAGACACCCACCTCCCCATTCATCTCAGTCATTTGCTCTTTGCTTCTAGGGTTTCTTGCTCTCCCAATCCCCTGCTGTAGCTAGCTGAGATCCGCAGAGAACCATACCTCTGTGTACTGGAGATTTTGAGGAACTGAGGCCGTAACCTCACTGTTGTAGCGTGTGGTAGCCACACGGTTGCAGATCGATGTGTTGATTCGCGTTTTGGTTCGTGTTCATCGCGTTCTTCGTTTCTCCGCGATTTTCCCGTCACTCGATCTCTCTCCCTACTGCGTCTTTGCGAAATCCGTTTGAATCAACTTGTTCGTATTTGAAAGGAGATCATTTCCACCGAAGGAATTTATCTATCTCCTTACGAACAAGTAGATCGGGTTGATTTCATTTTCGTGGCGTTTTTCGGTTCATCCTTCTCCCCTTTTGATTTCCCGGTGATTGGATAGATTTGAGCGGATGATTTCTTGGGGATAGTCTCCTAACTACTCCGTGATCATCCTCTCCAAGTTTGGGAACGTGGGATTCTGATTTGAATCGATTTGGATAAGATTTGGGTGAAGGGCGACTAAAATCGCCCTCCCTGAGTGATCGCGGACAGTCCGCCACTCAGGGCGCGGACAGTCCGTGCGTCGGGGATTTGGCCAGACCAGTGGCTGCGAGTCTCTATGTTTTGGGTCTCGGTTGACCGGCGGACAGTCTGCCGTTGTAAACCGCGGACAGTCCGGGACTGTCCAGGGGACTTGCAGCAGCTCTTCGGTTTTGCTCTTTTGGCCAGCGGACAGTCCGCGACCTGAGCCCGGACAGTCCGCCACTGGGCAGACAGTCCGCGACCGTATCGGCGGACAGTCCGCGGATTGGCTGAAGCCTCCGGTTTTGTGCGTTTGCTCTCCCGACTTCCTCGCTTGGTTTCCGGACTTCTCGTTTGGCCTTGTAGTTGACCAAGGAACCTCTCTTGGTATTTTTGCTACTTGTTAGCATTGGTATTTGGAGATATCTCGACGTAGCCGTCTATCTACGTTCGGGACATGGTTTTTGAGGCTCGAACTTGTCTCTGTTCTTTCGGCGTTAGGGTTGCTTTCAGTTTGTGGTGCCTCGCTGTGATCCTAGGGATCATCCACCCTCTTCCAAGGGTCGTGGGCATCACGGTTTCGGTCGCAGTTTCTCGGGGTTGATTTTGGGACATTTGGCCAAAGTTTCGAGAGAAATTTTTGAGCTCCCATTCACCCCCCCCCCCCCTCTGGTCGCCTTGCTAGTGCTTTCTCGGTCCTTCAATTGGTATCAGAGCGGGTTAAGGATCTTCCACCTTAGCCGGTTCCAGATCCACAGAAGGCGACATGGATCGCGGCGTGGGCAAACCGCCATTTTTCGATGGGACGAACTATGCATATTGGAAGATACGCATGTCGGCCTATCTGCAGAGTTTGGGTGCTTCCATCTGGGATATTTGCAACTCTGCTGATTACGTGGTCTTGGCTGCTCGTGTCTCTCAGCTTCAGATCAATGAGCACGATGCCAATAGCCGAGCCCGTAATGCTCTTTTCTCATGCTTGAGCATGAGTGAGTTTGATCACGTTTCTCACCTCGCTACGGCTCGGGAGATTTGGGCCACCCTCATGCGTTTCCATGAGGGAACCTCTCAAGTCAAAACCTGTCTCTATGAGTCGTTCAAGCGAGAGTATGAGAATTTTCGTCACATGCCTGGCAAGAGCATAGAAAGTTTATTCGCTCGCTTTCAGGTGATTGTCAACAGGATGAGGGCTAACAAGGAGCTGTTGCCTTTCGATGATCATGAGAGAGCTTTGAAGCTTTTGCACACTCTTGATCGATCGGTGTGGGACTCCAAAGTTCAGGCGATCATCGAATCACCTAACTATGAGACCCTCACATGCGACGAGCTCTTCAGTAAGCTCAAGTCCAGTGAGATCGATGCCATGGCGAGGGCTTCTTATGAAAATCCTTCTGGCCCGTCGATGGCTTTGCTTTCTGGCTCTTCTGCTAACTCCTCTGGAGGCTTTGTTTTGTCTTCACTTCTTTCTGTCACAGAGGAGCAGCTGGAGTTCATGGGGGATGACGAGTTGGCTTTGCTCGCCAACCGGTTCTCGCGGTTCCACAACAACCGCATGAACCGTCGCCGCGGAGGAGGACGCTCGGGATGCTACGAGTGCGGCGATCCCGACCACTTCATCACCAACTGTTCCAAGAAGAAGAACTCATCTGGGAAGGGCGATCATGGGCACAAGTACGACTCCGGCAAGCGCAAGGTGAAGTACGTCCCCGCAAGGCACAAGCGGAGGGGCGGCTTCGACAAGGAGTACATCAAGAAGAAGTACTTGGAGAAGGCCCAGGCTGAGCAGCATGTGTTCTTCGCCACGCTCAGTGATGTCGACGGCTCGGATGACGACTCCGCTTGCTCAAGCGATGACGAGTCCGAAAAGAAGAAGAGGATCGAGGACAAGCTGAACGGCATCTGCTTCTTCGCCGATGACGACAGCTTCTGCACCATGGCCCTCGGCAAGGAGGTCGACGGCGAGCTGGTGAACTCCTCTCGGAACGACGACGATGACGACACCTCCCAGGTATCTCTCACCCACGACGAGCTTTTTGCTGAGGTCGAGAAGCTTACTGCCGCCTTGCTTAGTCAGGATAAGCTGCTTAGGCGTGCCGCTAGAGAGCGCAAGGAGTTTAGGAAGAAGTGGGAGGACACGGTGAGGGAGCTTGAGTTTTCTAAGTCCACCGTGGTCGTTTCTGAGGAGGTTGAGTGCGAGATGTGCACCACGCACATGACTGACCTTCTCACTTTGAGAAGTAAGTATGTTGCGTTGGTAGGAGAGGTGGATGAGCTGAAGGCTAGACCTTCGCTGTTGGGTGCGTGCAAGACTTGTCCTGTCTTGCAATCCGAGTTGGCAGAGAAGAATGCCAAGATTGTGTCTCTTGAGGAGGCCAGCTCGGGTAGCACTTGTGTAACTAGGTGCGCTTTGTGTGAGGGTTTGGAGATGGAGATTGCAAATGTGAAGCATGACAAGATGCAAACCGAGGAGAAAAACACATACCTTCGGACCGTCTTGTCATGGGTGTCTAGCGGTGAGCCACAGCTCGGGATGATGATCTCCCAATTCAAGCGAGCTGCTGGAGGTCCTGGTGTAGGTTTTGTGGCGGAACCGTCCTGATTATAAGAGCTCAAGTATTATCTTAGTCAAATCCGTCTAACCTTGACTCATACTTAAACCCATATAACCCCAGTAGTCCGGAAACCTCGAAGGATTTCTAACACCATACATCATACAGGATCGCATCGTTCAAGGATTACATTCGTAAAGATACAACATAGCGAAAATGAAACCGAATTTAAAATATCAGAGTGCGGAATTTAAAACGGAGTTATTACAGCACTGAATTTTAAAAGTGCGGAAGCTTAAATAAGTTTTTAACACATGACCACCACACACGTGGTTCAAATAATTGTTTTGATAAATCCACTCGACACAACTCACTCCTCCCTTTTTAAGATAATGTGCCACTAGTAGTCTCAGTCCAGCAAAAGAAAAGGGAAAAGCTTCTGGACGACCCTGCCCTAGGCCTACTCCTCATCACCTTCCACTGGGTAGAGGCAGTGCTTACAATAGCCGAAGTAGACCTGGCCATCTGCAACAATGGGATAAACCCTGAGTACGGGAATTTACTCAGCTAGACTTACCCGTCCAACTAAAAATAAAGACACCAAGGACATGCAAGGCCTTTTTTTTGGGTGGAGCTGGGATCTTGAATTTGCGAAAGGCTCAATTTAAGATAAGCGGTAATTAATGATAATGATGAGCTGTCATCTTTTATACCTATTCCTTCTTCTAGGTTTGCACCTGAACTATTGCACACACTTGAGTCTAGCAGACAAATAATATAACCATATCCAGTTGACTTGTCCACATTTTAGTTGAACCTTTAGATATCACATGGAGTTGTATCGTGGTGAAGCTCGCCATAGTTTCCCACTAACCGGGGGAGACGGCGACTCGAATCGAATTCCAAACCAGCTGGTGAAAGACCTTTAATACCAGCCCACACTTTCCCCGTCGGGTCCATGCAATGGGCAACCGCTCGACGCTTGTTCGTGGTGGTAATCGCCGCGGTTCAAGCACGGACCGCCCAATTGGAACCTGGCGATGGCCTCACGCGGCAGATCGCAATTTCCATACTAGAGGGCACGACACGGGTTGAGACCGGCCCGAACAGCTTCTAACCGGCTTTGGGGTCGATGATTACGACACCGACATATCCCTAAGTAAAAGGGCGCGTTCAAAAATGAACGAGGGCCAACATCGATACAAACCTACACGATCCAACGGACGGACTGCCCCAAGTTTCCAAACTTGTGCCTTGCCTTCCAGTTGACCGTATTTCACTACAACTCAGGTTCTTTTCCACGATAGCAAATATAGCCAACCGTGATCCGGTAAGTACCCATCAGGGTATTACGGAGACATCCTTAACTACTACTTTTATTAAGCAGGCTAAGCAATTCTACATTGCAATTAAATAACAGGATAACAAGGTAGATATTAATCAATCATCAAGGAATGGTAATGCAACAAATAGGATTCATTCAACTCCTAAACCTAATGCATCACAATATAAAAGGACTCAAGTAATTTAATTATAAATGTTGGGAGACTTAGAATGCTCCGGGGCTTGCCTTGGGTGAAGACCGAGGCCTCATGAGAGGGGCACTCGGGCAAGTTATTGACGGGGACGGGGTCGGCTTCCTTGGCTTGCTGGAGCTCCGGAATCTGCTGCTCGGCGCTTATCTCCTGCTCCTGGTCGGGCTCCGGCGGGGTCGATCCTATTGCATGCGACGATTAATGAATAATTCAAAAGAAACTTAGGTTTGAACTGCAAGTGCACTTTTCTGGCCTCAGAAAAATCCACAAAAATTCCAGAAGGCAAACAATAGTTGCTGGGCTCCACTGAACAAATTTCAGTCAAAAATAAATACAGAACTGCAGATATAAAAAAAATAACAAGCAAACTGCTCAAAAAGGTGCTTTGAACTAGCTCTCCATCCAAAAAGTGTTAAACAGCAGACTTCATATTTTTCCCAGATTCTATTTCACATTTTATGTTTATCAAGAAAGTTCCATGAACAGAAACATTATACTATTTCTTACATGAATTTTCAAAGGAAAACACAGAAAAGCACATTTGTAAAGCATCTCCAGATTTCTTCACATAACAGATCATGCTTACATTTTTCTTAGCTTGAACCTCATGAACAGAGACTATACAAATTTTCCCATATTTTATTTCAGCATATGAAACAACTTAACATTTATTCTAAGAAATCAGCCAAAAAGGACTTTAAACCATAACAGAAACTTTTTCCACATAAATAGTGCATCATATATTTTTTCACAGGTGTAAAATATGATAATAAACTTACACCAAATTTTCCAGGAATTAACTCAACCAGACAACATATATAACCATTTATCTTAGCAAAAGCATATAAACTGGAGTAAATGAAAACAGTAAAATAAACTTCTATCAAAAATACTTTTATATTTTTCCATGGCAGATCTACTCACAAACAAGCTAACAAAACTGAAAGCAGTCCATTTGGACTAACAAAACAGGATCTACAAAATAAACAAGCATTTACTGGAAAAAAAGAAAAACATTTTGGAAAACGTTTTCTGGAACACTCGGCGCACGGAAAGGTGTGTGCTCGCTCGAGGCCCGGCTCGAACGAGACAGCGGCCGAGGGTTCGCTCGAGGCCTAGCTCGGGCGAGTCAGAAAACAAACGCCCGTCCGAGGCCTGGCTCGAGGGCTCGGGCGAGACGGAAAGCCATCGCCCGTCCGAGGCCTGGCTCGAGGGCTCGGGCGAGACGGAAAAACAAACGCCCGTCCTAGGCCTGGCTCGAGGGCTCGGGCGAGACGGAAAAACTATCGTCCGTCCGAGGCCTGTCTCGAGGGCTCGGGCGAGACGGAAAGACTAACGTCCGTCCGAGGCCTGGGTCGAGGGCTCGGACGAGACGGAAACACAAACGCCCGTCCGAGGCCTGGCTCGAGGGCTCGGGCGAGACGGAAAAACAAACGCCCATCCGAGGCCTGGCTCGAGGGCTCGGGCGAGACGGAAAAACTATCATCCGTCCGAGGCCTGGCTCGAGGGCTCGGGCGAGACGGAAAGACTATCGTCCGTCTGAGGCCTGGCTCGAGGGCTCGGGCGAGACGGAAAAACAAACGCCCGTCCGAGGCCTGGCTCGAGGGCTCGGGCGAGACGGAAAGCCATCGCCCGTCCGAGGCCTGGCTCGAGGGCTCGGGCGAGACGGAAAACAGGGGAGAGGTTTGACCGTCGATTCCTCGCTGACGGTGAGGTCGCCGGCGGGGAAGCTAGGCTTGCGAACTCGACTCGATGAGGCGCATCGAGTGGTGTAGGTGGTTTGGCTAGCGCACGGCCGGAGCATGCCGGCGGCGAGCGGCGGCGCACGGAGGCGGCGGCATCGCGCGGCTACGCCGTTTCCGGCGGTCGCCGGAGAAATTGGGGAAGGCAAAAGCTCGAGTGAACCTTAAGGAGCAAAGCTACGGGGTTGGTTTGGCCCGGGTGGCTCCAGAGGAGCTTGGCCACGAGCGAGGTCCGCGGCGGCGCCCATGGCGCTCGGCCGGAGAGAAACGGGTGGTAGAAGACGGTAGCGTTGAGACTGGGTGGTGTTCTCATCTTGCCTTGGCTCGGTGAAGCTCGAGGATGAAGAAGAGGAGTCGGTGAAGCTCGGGTTGGGGAAGAACGGCGTTGCGGCTCGGCGGTGGCGACTGGCGGACCGAAAGAGGCGCTACGTCCTCCGGCGGCTTCGGGACTTGGTCAGGGATGACGACGTGCGCACGGCGTGTGCACGGCGTAGGCGGAGCGGCGTGCGGAAGGAATCGGTCGGCGATGGAGGGTGGTGGTCGGAACGGAGAGGGGTGGTTGCGGCGGTGGTCGCGGCGAGAGCGAGCAGCGCTCTCGGCTCGCGTTCGTGCGTGAGGAGAGTGTGAACGAGAGTGGAAGAGTGTGTGCGGTTGGGAGAGAGCGAAGGGTGCCCGGGGTCTTAGCCGGGGCCTTGGCCGGCCAGTGGTGGTGGCGGGGCCGGTGACGGGACGTCGCGGCAGCGCGGCGCGGTCGGCGAGGCGGAGCGACAGGCAAGACCGCGCGGGAGTGGGCAAGCGCGATCGCTTGCGTGATCGGGGAGGCGAGGATCGAGCGGGGAGTGGCGGAGGCGGATTTGGCGCAGGGTTTGGGGCGCCATGCGGCAGGGCAAGCCGCCACGCGGCGATTTGGCCGGCGTACGGCGCGGCCGTGTCAGGCGGCCGGCGCGCCGTGCGCGGGCGCGCGCGCGCTGGCGAGCGGAGCTGGGCCGGCGCTGGCGCGGCGAGCGGGGCGCGCGGGCGAGCGGGAGCGGGCGCGGGTTGGGCCGAAAGGCCGGATGGGCCGGAAGGGTTGGCGCGGGAGAAAATGTTTTCCTTTTTTCTTTTTCCAAACTCTTTTCAAACTTTGACCATTCGAAACAGTTTCAAAAACTCCAAACTAGGTTTTGACCCAAATATGAAAGTTGCTCAAAATAATTTTCTCTACAACTTTCATATAAGACACTTTTTCTAAAAACCATTTTTAAATCCTCCACAAAAACAAAGCAAATTTTGAAACATAAACCATTTCGTTTGACTTATTCTTATTTAGCACACTATATAGAACTAGGTCAAAACTCCAACATAAAAAGCACTCTACTCAATATTCTCTATTTTATAAAACTCTTTGCCAAAACAGAAATCCATTTAAATCATCAAGTCAAAAGAAATCCAAATCCAAATAAACAAAAGACAAAAGCACTCCCATGCACATGAAATGATGCAATGCATTGCTTATGCTTCTTAGTAGCTAATTGCAATTCCTAATGCAGTGCTTGACACTAGGGTGTCACAGCCCTTCCCCCTTAAAAGAAATCTCGTCCCGAGATTTGAGTTACGTACCAATCTTTATAAAAAGCGGGGTAGTTTACGCGTAAGTACTCCTCTGTTTCCCAAGTTGCATCATTGGGTCCGTGATTGCTCCAAAGAATCTTGTAAGTCTTCACTGTTTGGTGACGCGTCTCTCGGGTCTTGGTATCCAAAATCTCCTTGGGTTGTTCGTAGTATTCCAGGTCTGATCTGATCGTGACATCCGGGATTTGAACTTCTTCACGTTCTGGAACTCGAAGACACTTCTTCAATTGTGAGACGTGAAACACTGGAAAGACTGCGCTCATCTCTGGGGGTAACTGCACTTCATATGCTACTTCTCCCTTCCTTGCTATGATTTGGTACGGTCCCACATATCGAGGTGCTAACTTCTTCTTAATTCCAAAACGTTGGACCTTTCTCATGGGTGAGACTTTGAGGTAAACATACTCTCCTACTTGAAATTCCAAGGGTCTTCTTCGTGTGTCGGCATAGCTCTTTTGCCGGGATTGTGCTACCTTAATATGTTGCTGTACTGTTTGCACAATCTCTTCGGCATCCTTTACGTAATCTGACCCATAAAATTCTCGATCTCCGGATTCAACCCAATTAACCGGGGTTCTGCATCTTCGTCCATATAGAGCTTCAAAAGGTGCCATCTTTATACTTTCCTGGTAGCTGTTGTTATATGAAAACTCAGCAAGGGGCAACCATTTCTCCCATGATTCTCCTGAAGATAAAACACAAGCTCTCAGGATGTCTTCCAAAATCTGATTTACTCTTTCAGTTTGTCCTGCGGTCTGGGGGTGATAGGCAGAACTCCTTACCAACTTAGTTCCTAGTTCCTTGTGCAACTGTTCCCAAAAACGTGCAATGAACTGGGGTCCTCTATCAGAAACAATCCTTTTCAGAACTCCATGTAATCTCAAGATATTCTGAATATACAAGTCTGCATACTAATGGGGGCGGTGTGTAGTCTTAACTGGTATGAAGTGAGCTACTTTAGACAATCGATCCACAATAACCCAGATAGAATCATTTCCCTTTTTAGTAGTGGGAAGACCAGTGATGAAATCCATGCTGATTTCTTCCCATTTCCACTCTGGAATTGACAACGGTTGCAACAGTCCTGCAGGTCTCAGGTGTATAGCTTTTATCCTGCAGCATGTATCACATCTGGCCACGTAGGCTGCAACCTCTTTCTTCATCTTTGACCACCAATACCTGGTTCTCAAATCCTGGTACATCTTACTGCTTCCTGGATGGATGGATAACTTTGAATTGTGAGCTTCATTCAGAATTCTTTCTTTTAGCTCTGTATCTTTAGGAACAACTAAACGCTGATTATACCACAGTATTCCTTGCTTGTCTGTTCTGAAGTTCAACGAACTACTGATTTCCAACCTCTTCTTAATCTGACAGATCTCTTCATCGGTTTTCTGCCTCTCGATGATGTCACTTTCCAAGGTACACTGAAGAGTGCTGTTGTTCACCATAACAGGGTGCATAAGGTTAAATCCATCTTCCAACAGTGGTTGTAGGGAGTTGCAATGAGTCTTGTGACTCAAGGCATCGGCTACAACGTTTGCTTTTCCGGGGTGATAATGCACTTCTAGGTTGTAATCCTTAATTAACTCTAGCCATCTTCTCTGCCTCATGTTCAACTCTGGCTGGGTGAAAATATACTTCAGGCTTTTATGATTGGTGTATATATGACACAGGTTACCCATAAGATAATGCCTCCAAATCTTGAGTGCATGCACGACGGCTGCTAATTCCAAATCATGAGTGGGATAATTCTCTTCGTGCGGTCTCAACTGGCGAGAAGCATAGGCAATAACTCTCCCGTTCTGCATGAGTACACACCCAAGTCCGATCTTGGATGCGTCACAAAACACATCAAAAGGTTCCTCCAAGTTTGGCTGAGCCAGAACAGGTGCGGATGTCAACAACGTTCGCAGAGTGCGAAAAGCTGTTTCACACTCTGGAGTCCATTCGAACTTCTTGTTTTTCTGCGTTAAACGGGTCATAGGCTTGGCTATTCTCGAAAAATCCGGAATAAACCGACGGTAGTATCCTGCCAAACCCAAAAAGCTGCGAACCTCAAAAACACTCGTGGGTGCTTCCCAATCCATAACTTCTTGTACCTTAGAAGGGTCCACAGAAATTCCTTCCTCTGAAAGGACGTGACCAAGAAAAGGTACCTTCTTCAACCAAAACTCACACTTGCTGAACTTAGCATACAACTTGTGCTCTCTAAGCCGGGTTAGAACGACTCGTAGATGCTCAGCATGATCCTTCTCATTTTCAGAGTATATCAAGATGTCATCGATGAACACTACAACAAACTTATCCAACTCTGGCATGAAGACCGAATTCATCAGGTACATGAAATGTGCCAGTGCATTGGTTAATCCAAAGGACATAACAAGATACTCATAGAGTCCGTATCTGGTGGAGAAAGCTGTTTTTGGTATATCTTCCCTTCTGATCTTAATCTGATGGTATCCTGACCTCAGGTCGATCTTAGAGAACACTTTTGCCTTTGACAACTGATCGAACAAGACATCGATTCGGGGTAAGGGATATTTATTCTTTATAGTTACTGCGTTAAGCGGTCTGTAGTCCACACACATCCTTAAAGTTTTATCCTTCTTCTTCACAAAGATAGCAGGACATCCCCAAGGTGACGAACTCGGGCGTATCAAACCCTTATCTAACAGCTCTTGCAACTGAACTTTAAGCTCTGCGAGTTCTTTAGAGTGCATTCTATACGGTCTCTGAGATATGGGTGTTGTTCCAGGGACTAACTCTATAGCAAACTCCACATCTCTGTCTGGCGGTAGTCCAGGCAACTCATCAGGGAAAACATCCGGAAACTCACATACTACCGGAATCTCAGCTATCTGCTTTGCCGTGATATTAAACAACACTCCGATCTCATGGGGGTTTCGAGATAACTTGAACCGAAAAGAAGATCCATTCCTGGGACTAACCATGGACACTACTCTTTCTGCGGTGTCTAGATTAACCTTCCAGAGTTTCATCCAACTCATACCCAAGATTACATCCAAACCTAAACCAGGAATGACTATGGGGTCCACTATGGCCTGTTTATCCCCAAAGGTCATTTCCACTCCTTTAGCCATTTTACGCGCGGAAAGAACAACTCCGGCGGAACTTATCTGATATCCTCGGTCTAACTCTATCAACTTCAAATGACTTCTTATAACAAAATTCTCACTTATGAAAGAATGCGATGCTCCAGAATCAAACAGCACAACTGCAGGGCATTGATTAACAAGAAACGTACCAGCGGTGACAGGCTCTCCTTCTGGCACTTCTTCCACGGTGGTGTGATGCACATGACCCGTACGAGGTGGGGGCTGAGTGTACTGCTTCTTGGGGCGAGGGCACTGACGTGACAGGTGTCCAGTCTGACCACAGTTGTAGCATGGGCCAATCACATAAGGAGTCTTGGGACCTTCGGCACTTCCTGCCTTGTTCTTGTTCTGCATCATAGGGGCGGTGTAGGGCTTCTGAAAACTAGGACGGGGACGGTTGGTGGTGATCTTCCTCTGTGGGGGACGGAATCTTGCTCCTGTGACAGGCGGGCGATATGGGGCGCGTGCTCCGAAAGGGGTCCTTTGCTGGGATGAACCTCCTTCATTTGCACGACGGCGCGTCTCTGTCGCTAGCCGGCTGTCATTGGCCTCTTGATTGAGACAGTCACCGACGAAGTCAGTGAAGGTGGTGCGGTGACTGTTGCCCATCTTGGAAAGCATAGCAGCACTCATGCCACGTTTGAAGCTTCCGATCTTCTTGGCCTCAGTATCCACAAAGTCTGGGGCATAACGAGCGAGGTTGTTGAAGCTGTGCAAGTACTCAGACATAGACCTGGTTCCCTGGGATAACCTCATAAACTCTGCAACCTTCATTTCCATCAGACCACTAGGGATGTAGTGGTTGCGCATAGCGGTGGAGAACTGATCCCAAGTGACACGTGCATTTACTGGCAAGGACGCACGGTACTGGGCCCACCATAAGCCTGCGGGTCCTTCCAACATGTGGGCGGCGTACTCCGCCTTGAGCTCTTCTGTCAGACGAAGCAGACGGAACTTCTGAGTGATGGAGTTGAGCCACTCATCAGCCTCAAGCGGTTCGGTGGCTTCCTTGAACACAAGAGGACGAGTGTCCAAGAAGTCACGATAGGAGCTGTACTGGTTGGGCTCCGGGCCTTGACGTTGATGATGCTGCTGTGCAGTGTTGTTAGCGATATTGCGAAGGGTGGCCTCCATGTGCCTCTGCATTTCCTCCATATTCCGTTGGCTACCCAAGAACTGGCCAAAGAACGCTTCCGGCGTCATCAGCGGCGGTGGGGGAGGTGGCAGATTCTCCTCCTGTCCTGCCCCCTGTCCGCGTTGGCTGCGAGTGTGTGCCGGCATCTGCATATCCCATTAATAAGCAATCATTAGGTGATGTTGCATCGATCGTGAATAAATACTGCGCTGTACATAATTCGAAAATTTAGCACACGACCAAGTATAATTACTCATTTCCATACAACATCACAAAACAATCGCTCGAAATTAGACATGCAAACGACGGATTTCCATAAAAGATGCCGGATCGAAGTCCGGACTTTGTCCCAAAAGCTTACATGCCATCAACCATTTAAACATAAAACTAGCACATGTGTAGGGTGTCACATCACTTAGCGAGCAAGCTCAAGCTATACAAAAGAAAATGATCTCTAACAAACTAGCGCTCAGGGGTCTCCAGCGGCGGATACAGCATCCTCTGGTGGGGCATCGGGACCAAGGACCTCTCCGTCCTGGGGATCCGGGACCTCAGCTGCTGGGGCGGCGGCCTCCTGTGCGGCGTGGTGCATCTGATGGACGGCCTCGTGGAGCTGGTCGATGTAGGCCTACTGTCCATGGATCTGTTGTACCAGGAGGTGGGCTCCCTCTCTAAGCTGGTCGAGCGTGGTGCGGGCCTCATCCCTCTGAAGAGCGGTAGTCAGGTACATCTGCTCTGCAACTGTCTTGGCAGTGGACTGTGCTGCTGCTGTGGTGCGGGCGTCGTCACGCTCAAGAGTGAGCTGCTGAATCATCTCCTGCAGACGAGCAACCTCAGCATCGAAGTCCTCCTGAAGCTTCCTCTTGCTCTGGTAGATGGCTGTGAGGGTGAAGGACACGCTCCCAAGAGTGCGCTCCAAACTCTCACATACATCTAGCAAAGCTCCAGTGGCGCTCATCGCAGGTGTCTCACAGTAGAACCTCTCCTCTGGGCTCCCTGTCAAGACTGACTCCGAAGTCTGCTTCCAGCGCAATGGGAAAAGTGATCCACGGGGAAACACTCCTGCCATCACACTTGCCAGGTCGGCGGGGAAGCGGGCGATGATATCCTTCAACACTAGGTATGCTGCCCTGTTGGCTCCATCCTTGGCACAAGTGCCTCTGGTGATCTCTGTCCACCCTGTCCAGTGAGGCTTGGCGGGCAAAGCCTTGACATTGATTTCCACCATGACCAAGGAATCCTGCCCGTAGATCTCCTTCTGCCATGAGTACCTGGACTCCTGTCCGTCCTCATAGCCTACGGCCTGCAAAATCCTCCAAAGGATAGTCGGCAGCCCGAAGTAGGTCAAGAACGTCCTCCGGGTCAGCTTGGTGGCCAAGCGATGACGCAGTCAACTTAGTCCGGGCCATCTGTAGGAACAAAAAGGGTTTCGAACTCTCGTGAGACGGATATTAAGTTGGCAAATTTTATAGAAAAGAGACAATTTTTAATTTAAGGGGAGGTAATGTAAATGCATGAATATAAACATGATGCATGATCGTACTTACGTTCTCACTCACTAACATGACTCGCAAGTCCTAACGTTTTAGTCGGTGGTAAGAACGATCTCTCATGCGTTATCTACACGTTCTACTCGTTCGCATAGTTAGTGTACATGCAGAAGATCCATTTCAGCCCAAAGAAATTCCAAATGATAAAGCAACTAAGTGTTGACTAATATGCGCAACACATAGAAGCCAACACTAAACACCATGCACCAATATAGAAAATACCCTTGAAAACATTGATACCCTCGTATGTGTCTGCGTGGAGCTCGCACATACTTGGTATAAGAACTCTCACCTAGACCGACGGTTGGACGGTCAAGCTCTCATATCTCACAAAAATCATTTTATGCATGTTTTCGCGATCGACGCATTCTCTTTTTCCCGAGAATGGACCAGTAAATAAAGATCCAGCATGAAGCAAAACCCTGAACCCTGTTAGCAGTTAAACCACCTGATTCCTAGTATAGGGCTTAAGGACGAGACTGGGCAAACTTAGTAATTGAAATAGTTTTGAAAATAGTTTTGAAATACCCATTTTAGTTCGAAAATAGCTCTCCACGGAGGTAATCACTTGAACCATGCTCCGATACCAGGCTGTGGCGGAACCGTCCTGGTTATAAGAGCTCAAGTATTATATTAGTCAAATCCGTCTGACCTTGACTCATACTTCAACCCATATAACCCCGGTAGTCCGGAAACCTCGAAGGATTTCTAACACCATACATCATACAGGATCGCATCGTTCAAGGATTACATTGGTAAAGATACAACATAGCGAAAATGAAACCGAATTTAAAATATCAGAGTGCGGAATTTAAAACGGAGTTATTACAACACTGAATTTTAAAAGTGCGGAAGCTTAAATAAGTTTTTAACACATGACCACCACACACGTGGTTCAAATAATTGTTTTGATAAATCCACTCGACACAACTCCTCCCTTTTTAAGATAATGTGCCACTAGTAGTCTCAGTCCAGCAAAAGAAAAGGGAAAAGCTTCTGGACGACCCTGCCCTGGGCCTACTCCTCATCACCTTCCACTGGGTAGAGGCAGTGCTAACAATAGCCGAAGTAGACCTGGCCATCTGCAACAACGGGATAAACCCTGAGTACGGGAATGTACTCAGCTAGACTTACCCGTCCAACTGAAAATAAAGACACCAAGGACATGCAAGGCCTTTTTTTTTGGGTGGAGCTGGGATCTTGAATTTGCGAAAGGCTCAATTTAAGATAAGCGGTAATTAATGATAATGATGAGCTGTCATCTTTTATACCTATTCCTTCTTCTAGGTTTGCACCTGAACTATTGCACACACTTGAGTCTAGCAGACAAATAATATAACCATATCCAGTTGACTTGTCCACATTTTAGTTGAACCTTTAGATATCACATGGAGTTGTATCGTGGTGAAGCTCGCCATAGTTTCCCACTAACCGGGGGAGACGGCGACTCGAATCGAATTCCAAACCAGCTGGTGAAAGACCTTTAATACCAGCCCACACTTTCCCCGTCAGGTCCATGCATTGGGCAACCGCTCGACGCTTGTTCGTGGTGGTAATCGCCGCGGTTCAAGCACGGACCGCCCAATTGGAACCTGGCGATGGCCTCACGCGGCAGATCGCAATTTCCATACTAGAGGGCACGACACGGGTTGAGACCGGCCCGAACAGCTTCTAACCGGCTTTGGGGTCGATGATTACGGCACCGACATATCCCTAAGTAAAAGGGCGCATTCAAAAATGAACGAGGGCCAACATCGATACAAACCTACACGATCCAACGGACGGACTGCCCCAAGTTTCCAAACTTGTGCCTTGCCTTCCAGTTGACCGTATTTCACTACAACTCAGATTCTTTTCCACGATAGCAAATATAGCCAACCGTGATCCGGTAAATACCCATCAGGGTATTAGGGAGACATCCTTAACTACTACTTTTATTAAGCAGGCTAAGCAATTCTACATTGCAATTAAATAACAGGATAACAAGGTAGATATTAATCAATCATCAAGGAATGGTAATGCAGCAAATAGGATTCATTCAACTCCTAAACCTAATGCATGACAATATAAAAGTACTCAAGTAATTTAATTGTAAATGCTGGGAGACTTAGAATGCTCCGGGGCTTGCCTTGGGTGAAGACCGAGGCCTCGTGAGAGGGGCACTCGGGCAAGTTATTGACGGGGACGGGGTCGGCTTCCTCGGCTTGCTGGAGCTCCGGAATCTGCTGCTCGGCGCTTATCTCCTGCTCCTGGTCGGGCTCCGGCGGGGTCGATCCTATTGCATGCGACGATTAATGAATAATTCAAAAGAAACTTAGGTTTGAACTGCAAGTGCACTTTTCTGGCCTCAGAAAAATCAACAAAAATTCCAGAAGGCAAACAATAGTTGCTGGGCTCCACTGAACAAATTTCAGCCAAAAATAAATGACAAGCAAACTGCCCAAAAAGGTGCTTTGAACTAGCTCTCCATCCAAAAAGTGTTAAACAACAGACTTCATATTTTTCCCAGATTCTATTTCACATTTTATGCTTATCAAGAAAGTTCCATGAACAGAAACATTATACTATTTCTTACATGAATTTTCAAAGTAAAACACAGAAAAGCACATTTGTAAAGCATCTCCAGATTTCTTCACATAACAGATCATGCTTACATTTTTCTTAGCTTGAACCTCGTGAACAGAGACTACACAAATTTTCCCATATTTTATTTCAGCATATAAAACACCTTAACATTTATTCTAAGAAATCAGCCAAAAAGGACTTTAAACCATAACAAAAACTTTTTCCACATAAATAGTGCATCATATATTTTTTCACAGGTGTAAAATATGATAATAAACTTACATCAAATTTTTCAGGAATTAACTCAACAAGACAACATATATAACCATTTATCTTAGCAAAAGCATATAAACTGGAATAAATGAAAACAGTAAAATAAACTTCTATCAAAAATACTTTTATATTTTTCCATGGCAGATCTACTCACAAACAAGCTAACAAAACTGAAAGCACTCCATTTGGACTAACAAAATAGGATCTACAAAATAAACAAGCATTTACTGGAAAAAAAAAGAAAAACATTTTGGAAAACGTTTTCTGGAACACTCGGCGCACGGAAAGGTGTGTGCTCGCTCGAGGCCCGGCTCGAACGAGACAGCGGCTGAGGGTTCGCTCGAGGCCTAGCTCGGGCGAGTCGGAAAACAAACGCCCGTCCGAGGCCTGGCTCGAGGGCTCGGGCGAGACGGAAAGCCATCGCCCGTCCGAGGCCTGGCTCGAGGGCTCGGGCGAGACGGAAAACAGGGGAGAGGTTTGACCGTCGATTCCTCGCTGACGGTGAGGTCGCCGGCGGGGAAGCTAGGCTTGCGAACTCGACTCGATGAGGCGCATCGAGTGGTGTAGGTGGTTTGGCTAGCGCACGGCCGGAGCATGTCGGCGGCGAGCGGCGGCGCACGGAGGCGGCGGCATCGCACGGCTACGCCGTTTCCGGCGGTCACCGGAGAAATTGGGGAAGGCAAAAGCTCGAGTGAACCTTAAGGAGCAAAGCTACGGGGTTGGTTTGGCCCGGGTGGCTCCAGAGGAGCTTGGCCACGAGCGAGGTCCGCGGCGGCGCCCATGGCGCTCGGCCGGAGAGAAACGGGTGGTAGAAGACGGTAGCGTTGAGACTGGGTGGTGTTCTCATCTTGCCTTGGCTCGGTGAAGCTCGAGGATGAAGAAGAGGAGTCAGTGAAGCTCGGGTTGGGGAAGAACGGCGTTGCGGCTCGGCGGTGGCGACTGGCGGACCGAAAGAGGCGCTACGTCCTCCGGCGGCGTCGGGACTTGGTCAGGGATGACGACGTGCGCACGGCGTGTGCACGGCGTAGGCGGAGCGGCGTGCGGAAGGAATCGGTCGGCGATGGAGGGTGGTGGTCGGAACGGAGAGGGGTGGTTGCGGCGGTGGTCGCGGCGAGAGCGAGCAGCGCTCTCGGCTCACGTTCGTGCGTGAGGAGAGTGTGAACGAGAGTGGAAGAGTGTGTGCGGTTGGGAGAGAGAGCGAAGGGTGCCCGGGGTCTTAGCCGGGGCCTTGGCCGGCCAGTGGTGGTGGCGGGGCCGGTGACAGGACGTCGCGGCAGCGCGGCGCGGTCGGCGAGGCGGAGCAACAGGCAAGACCGCGCGGGAGTGGGCAAGCGCGATCGCTTGCGTGATCGGGGAGGCGAGGATCGAGCGGGGAGTGGCGGAGGCAGATTTGGCGCAGGGTTTGGGGCGACATGCGGCAGGGCAAGCCGCCATGCGGCGATTTGGCCGGCGTACGGCGCGGCCGTGTCAGGCGGCCGGCGCGCCGTGCGCGGGCGGGCGCGCGCGCGGGCGAGCGGAGCTGGGCCGGCGCTGGCGCGGCGAGCGGGGTGCGCGGGCGAGCGGGAGCGGGCGCGGGTTGGGCCGAAAGGCTGGATGGGCCGGAAGGGTTGGCGCGGGAGAAAACGTTTTCCTTTTTTCTTTTTCCAAATTCTTTTCAAACTTTGACCATTCGAAACAGTTTCAAAAACTCCAAACTAGGTTTTGACCCAAATATGAAAGTTGCTCAAAATAATTTTCTCTACAACTTTCATATAAGACACTTTTTTTGAAAACCATTTTTAAATCCTCCACAAAAACAAAGCAAATTTTGAAACATAAACCATTTCGTTTGACTTATTCTTATTTAACACACTATATAGAACTAGGTCAAAACTCCAACATGAAAAGGACTCTACTCAATATTCTCTATTTTATAAAACTCTTTGCCAAAACAGAAATCCATTTAAATCATCAAGTCAAAAGAAATCCAAATCCAAATAAACAAAAGACAAAAGCACTCTCATGCACATGAAATGATGCAATGCATTGCTTATGCTTCTTAGTAGCTAATTGCAATTCCTAATGCAGTGCTTGACACTAGGGTGTCACAGGTTTTGCTCCGGGTGTTGATCTTTCTGCTTTTGGGAAGATTGGAGAGTCGAGTGGTCTGAACCCAAGTGAGAAGCCAGACTCCACCACTACTCCCAAACTTACCAAGCTTCCACCCAAAGAGCCTCTCAAGCCTAACACCAAGGATGGGGTCTTTGTTGAGCCTCCGAGAGCTCCACCCAAGAACCAGCAATGGGCTCCCAAACCCAACCACCTAAAGAACAAGCTGGACACAATGCCACCTATCCGGGAGGAGTGTATGCCATAGAAGGGCAAGGTGATCCACACCCACAACCGTGAGTACCAACAACCCCCTATGAGAGCGGTGAGGTATCACTGTGAGCACTGTGGGAGAGATGGACACTTGAGTGAGTTCTGCTTTCGGCGCAAGAGAGAGGCGCGCCGTGCTAGGGAGATGAACAATCTGGATATGTACCATCCTTTCCATGATGTACATGTGCCGAATGTTCAGAGGAGAGCTCCGAGGAGAGCTGCTAGGCCCAGAGGTCCAGAACCTCAAGTTCCTAGGCCTAGACAGCAGAGGAGAGGACGTGCCCGGCGGGAGCCTGCAGTTGTAGGCTATGGACCCCGTGGCGGAGGCTTTGTAGTTGAGCGTTTTCCCCCACCGCGTTTTGAGTATCGCGATGGACGCTCCTTCCTTAGCGGACCACGTTTTCCTCAACGTGGTGATCGCTCCTCTCGTAGGCGCGCTAGGAATGGTTTTTCTGCTAACCGTTCTTTTGAGCAGCCGACCCAACACTGGTATTCCCCTTACTTCACTAACCCCAGTGTTGGCCCGTATGCTCACCATATGTCTTTTTATTGATATAGGTAAAACGATTGGAGAACGTTTGGTTGGTGGATTCCGGGTGTTCGAGGCACATGACCGGAAACGCCAAGTGGTTCTCCAGTCTTAGTCCGGTCGCCGGAAAGGAGTATATCACCTTCGGCGACAACAGCAAAGGTAAGGTGTTGTCTCGTGGGTCTGTGCGAGTTAATGAGCACTTTGTGTTGCACGATGTTGCTCTTGTTTCTAACTTGCATTTTAACCTTCTTTCTGTTTCGTAACTTTTCGATGATGACTATGAGATTCGTTTTAAACCGAATCTCAGTCGCATTTTGGATCCTCAGGGCAATCTTGTTTGTGTGATTTCGCCCTTTGGAAAAGTCTTTCGTGCGGATTTCTCAGAGTCGTTTGGAATTTCTCGTTGTCTTTTGGCTGGACCTTCCTCCTCTGATCTTTGGAAGTGGCATAGGAGACTAGGACAATTGAGCTTCGACTTGCTTGCAAGGCTTAGTTCACTTGGCCTAATCCGAGGATTGCCCAAGTTATCCATGGAGAAGGATCTTGTTTGCCATTCTTGTAGACATGGGAAGATGGTAGCCGCTCCCCACCATCCAGTGACTCAGGTCATGACTAGGCGCCCTGGAGAGCTTTTGCATATGGACCTTGTTGGTCCGGCTCGGGTGAGCTCGGTTGGGGGGAAGTGGTATGTGCTTGTTGTTGTTGACGATTTTTCGAGATATTCGTGGGTCTTCTTTTTAGCTGAGAAGACCGAGACTTTCTCCCTTGCTCGCAATCTGATTTTGCGTCTTCAGAACGAGTTCCCTTTGAACTCAATGCGAGCAATTCGGAGTGATAATGGTTCTGAATTCAAGAATTCGGATTTTGAGAAGTTTTGTAACTCTTTGGGTTTAGAGCATCAGTTTTCTTTCCCCTACACACCGCCTCAGAATGGTGTTGTAGAAAGGAAGAATCGGACCCTTGTAGAGATGGCCAGGACGACGCTCGATGAGCATAGGACTCCTAGGCGATATTGGGCCGAAGCAATGAGCACTGCATGCTACATTTCCGATCGCATTTTTCTTTGAGATTTCTTGAAAAAGACCTCTTATGAGTTGCATTTTGGAAAACTGTCCAAGGTGAGTTATTTTTGAGTTTTTGGTTGCCATTGTTTTATACTCAAAAAGGGCAACTTGGACAAGTTTGAGTCTCGTTCTTCTGACGGTGTGTTTTTGGGTTATGGCACTCATACTCGTGCTTATCATGTACTTAACCTTGACACTAACCGAGTCATGGAGACATCCGATGTCACCTTCGATGAGACCATGGTTTGTCCTTCTTCTCGTTTTGAGCGTGCAGGTGATCATGAGGTTGGCGAGCCTCTTTTCGATGCTGAAGGGATAGATGACCCAGCACCTCCTCCACCTGTTGTGCCGCAAAGAGCGGCTTCTACGACGACTCACGGCCCCGACACGTCATCTTCCCGGGGCCGTGGGATCCGCCACCTCGAGCGGTACCCTTTGTACCCGAGGAGGCACCAGCTGTTATTGAGGGGGAGGCCACTTCGGCAAGGGAGGCGACATGACACATTCAGCGCCAGCACCCGCCTCAGCAGATGATTGGCAGCATCGACGAACGCGTCACCCGGTCAAGGCAAATCTCTCACTTTGCTCATTCTGCTTTTGTTGCTGATTTTGAACCCCGGGATGTTGGACACGCTTTGACGGATCCGGATTGGGTCAATGCCATGCATGAGGAGCTTGAGAACTTTGAGAGAAATTGGGTTTGGGTTCTAGTGTCTCCACCTTCTGAGTGTCATCCAATTGGGACAAAATGGGTTTTCAAAAACAAACACGGAGAAGATGGCCATGTTGTGAGAAACAAGGCCAGACTCGTAGCCCAGGGATATAGTCAGAAGGAGGGGATAGACTATGAGGAGACTTTTGCTCCTGTAGAACGGTTGGAGGCTATTAGGATACTCTTGGCTTTTGCTGCATCCAAAGGTTTCAAACTTTTTCAAATGGATGTCAAGAGTGCCTTCTTAAATGACTACATAGAAGAGGAGGTGTATGTTAGACAACCCCCTGGTTTCGAAAATCTCAAGTTTCCAAACCATGTCTTTAAACTCCACAAAGCTTTGTATGGTTTGAAACAAGCCCCTAGAGCCTGGTATGATAGGTTGAAAACCTTTTTGCTTGCTAATGGTTTTAAAATGGGATTTGTAGACAAAACGCTCTTTCTCCTCAAGCAAGGCACTGATACTCTCTTGGTTCAAATTTACGTGGATGATATCATTTTCGGTGGTTCTTCTCACGCTTTGGTTGCCAAGTTTGCAGACACTATGAGCAGGGAGTTCGAGATGAGCATGATGGGCGAGTTGACATTTTTCCTCAGGTTGCAAATCAAGCAATCCCAGGAAGGGACGTTCGTGCACCAGGGCAAGTACACCCGGGACATTCTGAAGAAGTTCGATATGGGTGAGGCAAAGCCTCTTCCAACACCCATGTCGACCACGACGGCCCTGGATGCGGACAAGGAGGGAGAAGTAGTGGACCAGAAGGAGTACCGGAGTATGATCGGGTCGCTGCTGTACCTAACGGCGACACGCCCGGACATTCAGTTCGCGGTGTGTCTTTGCGCGCGTTTTCAGTCTTCGCCGCGCACTTCGCACCGTCAGGCGGTCAAGCGCATTATGAGGTACTTGTCCTTCACTCCAGAATTTGGGATTTGATATTCTGCTTCCTCCACCCTTTCCCTTTGCGGTTATTCCGATGCCGATTTTGCTGGTTGTCGCATCGAGCGCAAGTCCACTTCTGGGACTTGTCAGTTTATTGGATCTTCTCTGGTATCGTGGTCTTCTCGCAAGCAGTCTAGTGTCGCCCAGTCTACCACGGAGGCTGAGTATGTTGCTGCGGCTAGCTGCTGTTCCCAGTTACTCTGGATGATGGTCACTTTGCGTGATTTTGGTCTGAGCTTTTCTCGCGTTCCTTTGCTTTGTGACAGCACGAGTGCTATTAGCGTTGCTAAGAACCCCGTGCTTCACTCGAATACCAAACACATTGATGTGCACTTTCATTTTCAGCGAGACCACTATGAGAAGGGTGATATCGACCTTCGCCATGTCGATACTCATCATCAGCTTGCTGATATTTTCACCAAGCCTTTGGACCAATCAACCTTTAATCGGTTGAGAGGTGAGCTTGGTGTGTGTTTCCCCTTTTAGATGGGGGAAACATTTTGACTCTTGTATGATACACTGACTTTGTGTTTTCAGTTGGTTTTGTTTCTTTTTGGTTTCTTTATGCATCTTTGCATTTTAGCATACGCTCTTATATTCTGAGCTTCATGAATATAGTCTGAAGAATGTAACTATGCTCTGTGTAGTCTTTGCTCCGATGCTTTATGATGATGTTGTAGCTTATGCTCTTTCTGATCACTGATACATGTTGTGAGTTGAGCTATTTTTGAATGGTGAATTTGATTAATGAACTTAAAACTTGAAAATGTTCACCATTGAGATATGCAACTAGCATGTGTAGGGTGTGTTGAGATCACTCGTGCTTTTCATATATGCTAGGTTGCTATGTCTCTAGTGTTGAGTCACTCACTTGCTTGGTATGTTCATATTCTGTTTAAAATCTGAACCAAGTTAAGCGAATTGGAAAGATCGAGATGGGTTTGCTTGTTAGCACCTCACAGTTTTGAGACTGTTTCCCATTGCACCTTTGGGTTAAACTTGAGCTGTGTAGTGTATGACCGAAACTATTGCTTTAAGCTTCTGATTGCTTCTGCATAGGCTTCGCACAGTTGAAAAGTTAGGCAATAACAAGCATTCAACCTCTCGTAGTCACATGCTGTTTTCTGAACTTGTGTAATTTCACCGCTGCAACTCCGATTAAAACCTGACATCACAAGTATATGCTTCAATTGATATCAGCATGATGATTGAACTATGCTAGGGGTAGTTCACCTTGTATACATGCTTAGCACGTTTGAGCTCCTGTCTATACATGTCCTGTGATATTTTGATGGTGAATACCTTTTTTCGGCTAAAACTGCTCACATGTTCATATTTCATTCTTAGTGATCAGTTTGAGCCTTTGCTAAGCATTCTGTGCATTTTGTGAGTCATCGGATCCGAACTCCGTAGAGCATCTTTGCACTCTTTTGATTCTACTCCTGAAGCTCCTAACTTGCATTTTGACTCATATGCATTTTGGAAGGGGAGAAATCTGCGTGTTACCACTTTTTGGTGGTGCATTTTCTGAGGGGGAGCATTGTCTCTTGCTAAGTGCATTTTCAACTAAGGGGGAGAAATTGCAAATCATAACCCTCCTTTTGCTTAGGGGGAGTCTTCCTGGTTGCTTGCACTATTCGAGGGGGAGTTTGCTCCGGATGAGCTTTTGACATTTTTAATTGGATCTTCAATTGGTTTGGAGCAGTTTGCTAGTCGTGTTGAGCCGTTGCCTCTTTCTTGAGGGACTAGCATTTGCTTTTCAGATTTTTCAATTGGTGTCGAGCTCTTGTTCTTAAGCTGGTAACAGTTTGTATCAAGCTTTCTTGCTAGTTGTGTTGAGCCTCTGTGCCTCTATCTTGAGGGACTAGCATTTTGCTTTGATATTGTCAATTGGTATTTGCTAGCGGTGTTGAGCCTGTTCTACCTCTTCTTGAGGGCTAGCTTTGCTTTGCTTGGTTGCGTCGAGCCATTGCCCATGTCTTTGGGAACCAAGTTGTTTCGCTCTTTCCACTTGACCTTCTTCGGCTTTGCTATGCTTTTGGGTCATTTGGTCGAGTTCTCTCTCTCCTTCTTCCTTCTTCTTCTGCTACCATTATGATTTGTGTTGGTAGTTGACAATGCACTCATCAAGGGGGAGATTGCGGATACATGGGTGTATGCCGAGTCTCTAAGTGATGAGTGATTGTCAACTGGGATGATGTGCATGTTCTTTGGCTTGTGTTGTGCAGGTGTCGAGCACGGATACAGTGATCAGAGGCAAGGTGAAGGTCAAGTAGAGACGTGCCGTGCCGATGGATCGAGAGTGGTGAAGGGTGGACGTGAGGCTTGGACTGAGGGACCGGTGGCCCGAGGATCAGCTGTGGTGGCTGACAGCCTGGGACAGCGACGAGCGAAGACTTGCGGTCATGTGTTGCCTGAGTCGTGGACTTGGGGACACGTGTCGGTGGACGGGGTGCACGGGCGGTGCATCCCCTCTACGACGTTGGTTTGATGGTAGAGCCAGAGAAAAACCATCGGGCTAAGGACGGTTTCCAGGTTTGGGCCTCAAAACCTGGGTGCTGCGGGTTTGCTGAGTTTGGGCCTCAAAACTCAGGCGCTGGTGGGCTGGTTTCCCGGTTGGGCCTCAAAACCGGGGGTTGGCTGGAAAGGCTGGTTTCCCGGTTTGGGCTACAAAACCGGGGGTGCAGAGCGAGGGCGGCACGTGGCGGCAATCGGGAGGTTGCATTGAGGCAACGCTACGAGTTGTGCGGGCGTGGCCGTCGGATCCACCTACCATCGAGTTGGTCCAGAATACCCTTAGGGTTTAGCCGGTTCGCTCTGTAAGTAGTTAGGGGTAGAGTGGGAATTAGGAATAGTTAGAATTAGGATAAGTAGGGGGAGACACCCACCTCCCCATTCATCTCAGTCATTTGCTCTTTGCTTCTAGGGTTTCTTGCTCTCCCAATCCCCTGCTGTAGCTAGCTGAGATCCGCAGAGAACCATACCTCTGTGTACTGGAGATTTTGAGGAACTGAGGCCGTAACCTCACTGTTGTAGCGTGTGGTAGCCACACGGTTGCAGATCGATGTGTTCATTCGCGTTTTGGTTCGTGTTCATCGCGTTCTTCGTTTCTCCGCGATTTTCCCGTCACTCGATCTCTCTCCCTACTGCGTCTTTGTGAAATCCGTTTGAATCAACTTGTTCGTATTTGAAAGGAGATCATTTCCACCGAAGGAATTTATCTATCTCCTTACGAACAAGTAGATCGGGTTGATTTCATTTTCATGGCGTTTTTTGGTTCATCCTTCTCCCCTTTTGATTTCCCGGTGATTGGATAGATTTGAGCGGATGATTTCTTGGGGGATAGTCTCCTAACTACTCCGTGATCATCCTCTCCAAGTTTGGGAACGTGGGATTTTGATTTGAATCGATTTGGAGAAGATTTGGGTGAAGGGCGACTAAAATCGCCCTCCCTGAGTGATCGCGGACAGTCCGCCACTCAGGGCGCGGACAGTCCGCGCGTCGGGGATTTGGCCAGACCAGTGGCTGCGAGTCTGTGTGTTTTGGGTCTCGGTTGACCGGCGGACAGTTCGCCGTTGTAAACCGCGGTCAGTCCGGGACTGTCCAGGGGACTTGCAGCAGCTCTTCGGTTTTGCTCTTTTGGCCGGCGGACAGTCCGCGACCGTATCGGCGGACAGTCCGCGGATTGGCTGAAGCCTCCGGTTTTGTGCGTTTGCTCTCCCGACTTCCTCGCTTGGTTTCCGGACTTCTCGTTTGGCCTTGTAGTTGACCAAGGAACCTCTCTAGGTATCTTTGCTACTTGTTAGCATTGGTATTTGGAGATATCTCGACGTAGCCGTATATCTACGTTCGGGACTTGGTTTTTGAGGGTCGAACTTGTCTCGGTTCTTTCGGCGTTTGGGTTGCCATCAGTTTGTGGTGCCTCGCTGTGATCCTAGGGATCATCCACCCTCTTCCAAGGGTCGTGGGCATCACGGTTTCGGTCGCAGTTTCTCGGGGTTGATTTTGGGACATTTGGCCAAAGTTTTGAGAGAAATTTTTGAGCTCCCATTCACCCCCCCCCCTCTGGTCGCCTTGCTAGTGCTTTCTCGGTCCTTCATCCCATCGTGCTCGCCACCTCCTCCGCAACCCTCCGATGGTGCCCGCGTGGCCAGGGGTGGTCGGGAACGCCCGATTGGTGAACTCCGAGTGCTCCCATGGCGCTCCGCCGTGCGCCAGTGGCGGCGCCGCCGCTCTCGCCGCCGCCCGCCTCGCCGTGATCAACCAACGCCGCTTGATCCACGCCGAACGGTCAGGATTAGACCTGGCCCTCGAAGGGGTATGCACCGGGTCTGTGGACCCATGCACCCGAGGCCAGCTCGCGGTCCACCGACCAGTTGGTGGACCGAGCCAATCCCGCCATGCCGTGTGGTGCGTTTTTGCATAAAAGCCCTCGTGCTTTCTGAAATAAACCCGCAGTCCAAGCGCAGTTCAAAGTAATTAGATTTAGGTCCTATTTTCTTGCGGTTTGAACCCTGATCTCTCTGGTTTTAGCGCCCGTGGTCCAGACCTTGCGGTTTCACGTGTTAGCCCCTCTGGTCTACGGTTAATCATGTTTAGGTCCTCGGTTTTCGCGAGTTAGCCCTCGGAAAATGAGTTTTATTTATAAAAGTGCCCCAAAACTTGTTTTCTTTATAACTTTCTCGTCTTAGCTCCGATTAGAGTGATCTTTATGTTCATGTGATCGTATCGATGAGTAGAATAGTTTTATATATGTTTCTCTACCTGTTTTTGATTCTTGGTGTACTGTTCTAATAGAATTATATTTTATTTGCATGTGATGATTGGAATGGATGCTTGTGTGGTGTCTTTTATCTCGTTTAGCGTTCAAGCTATTCAAGGTTATCAAGAAGAAGATCTCTGAAGAAGTGAGACCATCAACACAAGTTATTGGAAGGCAAGTATAACCTACGGTTTCCTTGCTACCTATTAAATGCAAGACCCAGTAATCATTATGCATGTGTCTAATATGATGAACCATAGGACCATACTAGTTACTTTGAACTGTATACCTTGTACCTATGGGTGGGTTTTTGCATAATATGATTAGAAATGCTACGCGCTATATAAATGCTAAATGTTTAATATTGATTAATGACTATGGAACAAATGTTAAAAGAGGCTTTTAACCACTTTTAGGGCACTGGAGCATGTTGTTCGCTCAGTGACCCACCCCAGGGACTATCTTTTAAAGCGGCCACCGGGGAGATCCCGTGCAACCTTGGGTACTATATGGCTCTGATCTTAGTTGTGTAACTAGACTTTCTCTGGCTTGTAGTAGTTACCGAAAGGCGCTAGAGGGGAGCCTAGGCTTAGAATGGCTTCCTTGCCTGTCAAGATGTGTACTGGTCGGCTGTCAGGTGTGCCATCTTGAGGGGGGCCTCCATTCGCCTAGATGCTGAAACCTTGCGGCTACTACTTGTTAGGGTAGCTAGTGAAAGGCTACGTAGTGAAACCCTGTCGTACTTCCATAGAGGAGATAATGTGGGATTGGCTCTCCCCGGCATATGGGAATCACGGCCTAAGGTGAAAGTGTACAACCTCTGCAGAGTGTAAACCTGATATATCAGTCGTGCTCACGGATACGAGCGGCTCAGATCCTTTTTAAGTGGTTCATGGTGGGGTCTGTTGGTGGTTGGTTGGTTACCTCTTTTTAACATAATGAATATCTCTTACCATGGGACAACAGGGTTTATACATCTAGCAAAGTAAGCTTAATATAAAATATGTTCAACTTAAAATGCTAACCGCAGTTAACCGAGTGAAGCCTTTGAGCCTTGCATCCCCGTAGTTGTACTTGCTGAGCATGGTGAGCTGACGCTTGTCGTTGGTTCACATAAAAATCCCGGATGGGTACCAGATGGTGGTTTTCAAGTGAAGATCTACAGAAGATGTTCCAAGAGTTCTAAGCGGGTGTTCCCCCAGTCAACCGTCCATGTGGAGTTCGGAGTCCCGAAGAGTAGTTTCCGCTCTGCTTTGTTTTATATGTAAGTCTTAATGTAAATATGTTTCGCTGTGTAATAAAGCATTGTCTTTGAGAAAATTCCATATTTGGTGCTATATGTGTCTTGTGGACTTCCTGGGCACACATATAGTTGGCACTTGGAATTCTTCGGAAATCCGGGTGTGACAGTAACACGCACACCCGAAGACGCAGAGGTGGTCATAGCGAGGAGGGGAGCCAAAAAGGGCGTGGTGAGGACTGGGAGCAGGATAAGCAGTGGAAGGTAAACGATTGAGGAGGTATGTGGAGGTGTGAAGTCCCTCGGCCCAGAAGTGAGCGGGAAGGGAGGCCTGCAAGGGAAGGGTGCGTATGGTGTCATTGGTGGTGCGAATCATGCGCTCGACCTTGCTGTTCTGGGAGGAGTTGTAGGGGCACGACATGGGCAACTGCATGCCGTGAGAGAGGAAAAAGGCACGAGACGTGGAGTTGTCAAACTCATGCCCGTTGTCACACTGAACGGCCTTGATGGTGAGGCCGAACTGAGTGGACACCCAGGCAAAGAAGTGAAGAAGCGTGAAGAAAGTATCAGACTTCGCACGAATGGGAAAAGTCCAGGAATAGTGAGAGAAATCATCCACCAACACAAGGTAGTATTTATAACCAGAAATACTCATGACAGGAGATGTCCACAGGTCGCAATGTACAAGATCAAAAATATGGGTCGCATGTGACAAAGAAGTAGGAAAAGGAAGACGAACATGTCGGCCCAGTTGGCACGCATGACACAAATGCTCATCATGAGCTCGAGTACATGGTATGGCAGAGCTACGAGTAAGTTGTGTCAGGGCGGCATGTCCAGGATGTCCAAGCCGGCGGTACCAAGTAGTGGAGGAAGAAACGACGGCGAAAGCAGCGAACGAAGTGGAAGGCGAAGAAGACGGCGGAGGAAACCGAAGAGTGTAAAGGGGCCCCGCGTTGTCACATCGGAGAAGAGGACGCCGGGAAGCCAAATCCTTCACAGTAGGACCAGAAGAGTCAAATTCAACAGAACAAGAATTGTCAGTAGTAAAACGACGAATAGAAAGAAGGTTGTGAACCATAGAAGGAGCAATAAGAACGTCAGGAATACGAAAGGAGCCATGAGTGCCGGCAGCACCCACAAATGTGACAGGGAGGCACGAACCATTTGCGACCATGATGGACGAAGGGTGAGAGGAGGAAGGAGGGTGAACCGAGGAGAGTATACCGGGGTCAGGAGTGGTGTGGAAGGTGGCACCCGAGTCAGCGATCCAGTTCGGACTGATTGGTGGAGTCAGACTCATGGTGCTGGAAGAACGGGCCAGGGTTGTCGGGTCCCAGCCGACAAGCCCGGGCACGACCCCAGGAGGAGGAGTCCACGACGACGGTAGCGAAGGGACGACAGCACCTGAAGTCCAATGAGCGCCCGGGACCCCCCCAGCGAGCATGGCCGCTGGAGGACGAGACTTGCCGCCGACCGCCTAAAAGGGCCACATGGAGATGCGCCCTGACCATGGGTGGTTGTAGGATGGCCAGGGTGCACCGCCTCGTGGAGGCGCCGGTGTGCTCCCATGGCCGGACCCCGCACCCCGCCCTCCCCTGCGTCGACGGCGGCCGCCACTCCCCCCCACCCCCGCTCGGCCCGGGAGGAGGAGGACCCAGAAGAGATAACGCAGGCGGAGCGGTGGGACGCGGTGGAGGAGTGGCGGCCAGGGCAGTCGAGGGCGACGAGGACCCCGGCGCAGAGAGGGACATAGGCTAGATGCCCTGAGTCAGCTCCTCCATGACGAGGTCGTCCCGAACCTAGAGGAAGGTGGGGAAGGGCCGTTGTCGAGTGATCCAAGTCCGAAGGTGGTTGTAGCGCTCGCTGAGGCCGCTGAGGACGTTGAGGACCAAGAACTGGTCCCCCACGGCGCAGCCCAGGTCACCAAGGGCATCGGCCATGCCCTTCATCCGGCGATAGTACTCACCGACGGAGAGGTCACCCTGGACGAAGGTTCGGAAGCTCGCATCGAGACGCAAGGCCCGGGCTTCGGCGTTGCCTAGGATCTGACCCTCGAGGGCCAGCCAGGCATGACGGGCGGTGGCGGGGGTGCCCTCTAGATGGGCGCGAATGAGGTCGTGCAGGTCAAGGGAGATGGTCCCGAGAATCCAGGAAAGGACGATGCTGTCGAGGCGCTGCCACGCAGAGGTCTAAGCCGCAGCCGCCGTGGTGGTGAGGACGTGGTCGTCGAGGGCGTAGCGGCGGAGGGTGAGGAGGACCAGGTCCTTCCAACGGGCGTAGGACGACAACTCAGAGTCGAGGATGATGGGAACCAGACTCCGGATGTTCTGGACGGCTCCGGCCTGGTAGTGGAGCTGCGTGACGAGGGGATCCGCTGGATCGGACACCGGTGTGAGAGGCGAGTGGGGAACCCGTGAGTCGGAGGAGGTGGCACCGGTGTCGAAAAGCCTCGGGTGGACGAGGAGCTGCTTCGCCTCGGTGACCTGACGGGCCAGAGCATCGGCGGCATCACGCTCCTGCTCCCAAGCGAGGACAACAGCACGGAGGCGCGCTTGACTCTCCGCAGCGGCGACCCGAGCGGCTGCGAGGGCAGCGGGGACGGTGTTCTCCAGTTGGGGAAGAAGCGGTGGAGGAGGAGGCGCCGGGAAGTAGCCACCTGTGCTGGCGCTCAGGGCCAGAGCACCCCATCCCGAGCCCATAGCGTGCAGGGTGCTAGCGCCTGGCAGAGGAGCAGCGGCGCCATGCGCCCCGAGTGAGACAGCAGCAGGGAGAGAACATAGCAGTGGCGCAGAAGGGAGGGGAGCCGAAGTGCCCTGCTGGTGACGCCCGCAGCAGGAGGAAGCGAAGCCGTGCCGAGCAGAGGAGAGGGCGCGTCGGTGCCCGCGGCCGGAGGCGCACTCGCGCCGAGCAGAGCAGATGCGCTGAGCCCGCCCATGGCCAGAGGGAGCGCCCCCACGCCGGATCGCACGCCCGGCGGGACGCCGTCCGCGCCGAGGCCACCGTGGTCGTCGGGGTCGCCCGCGGCTCCGAGGTCGTCCGCTCCGAGGGCGTCGGGGTCTCCTGCGCCACCGGGTCCGCCTGCGCCGCCAGGAGCACCCGCGCTGGGGCCTCCCGCGCCGACGAGGCCGCCCGCGACACCATTTTCGTCCCCGCTGTCGACGAGCAGAGCACCCGCGTCCCGTGGGGCAGCGTCGAGCTGAGCCCACGACGGGTAGGGGAGGGGAGGGAAGGAAGAAAAGTACGTGGGAGGGAGAGGGGGGGTCCGCCCACCGGCCATGGGAGGGCCTGACGGCGGCGGCGGCCCCGGAGGAGGTGTCGTGCCTGGTAGGAGGAAGGAGAAGAGAAAAAAGGAAAAAAAGAAAACCCTAGCTTGATACCATGCTAGAATGAGTGAATTAGATAGATGGGCTAACCCTAGAAGGGCAGCAATATAGTAGCTTACATGGGCCTCATGGGCCTAGACTCTATACTCCAACAAGTGGACCTAACAATGATGTGGGTTTCTTATTTTGCTACTTCCTAAAAGTATGCTCAGTACAATTGTGAAATATTTCCTTTATCTATTTTTCTCACCTTATGAGTAATCATCACATGTTTTAGGTGCTCATGTTCTGATGGTGGCATTTTAGTAAAAAATGACCTTACTAATTTATAACTAATGATCACTAAAACTTATTCATCTACATGCCAGACTGTCATTACCTCGACGAATATATATTATTAAAATATGCTCTGTGGTGTTTATGAGTTTCATGTAGCACTCAATGTTGTTAAGTTTCAAAGGAACTAATTGAATGGTTTTTGTAGAGTGTCATTCTAAAGACACAAGGAGGACCGGCTCCTAGAGAGGAACCCACAGCCACGTCACCCAGAAAATTTGGGCCGTCCAATTTCGAAATCTATGGTGTTCGGTGCTTTCAGAGCGGAATCTATATACCCGGATTCTCACCTGAATCGCATTTACCTCTGCTTTCTTGCTTCTCACCGTGGCTTCTAATGATATTTGCATCCGGCTCGAGCTTCTAGCTTCCGGGCTGCGTTTTCAACGCCTAATAATTGCGTCTCGGCTTCTGCCCGATCGGTCGGGTCGCACTTTTTTTGCTGCGCCGCTCGCCGTTTTTGCCTCCTCTTCATCCTCACGCCGCCGCTTCCTCTCTAACTTCGGCCTTGTTTAGTTCGCGAAATATTTAGCGAAAAGTTACTGTAGCACTTTCGTTGTTATTTGACAAACTTTATCCAAACATGACCTAACTAGACTCAAAAGATTCGTCTTGACATGAACAGACTAAAAGTACAATTAGTTATTTTTTACCTACATTTAATACTCTATACATGCGTCTAAAATGGGTACTGCACAAAATATTTGGAGACATTTCGCGAACTGAACGTGGCCTTCCTCCTCCTGCGACTGCGCCGCCGTTGTTGTTCCCTCTTGCTCTTTACTGCCTGCCGCGCCGCCAGTGCTGCTCCCTTCTGCTACTTAGTGCCTGTTGCGCCTTCCCTTCGCATGGTCAGGCAGAGGTCCAAAGGGGGGAGGGGCCGGACGGGCGCCGGCTTTGAGGTAATGAAAGCCTGTCTGTCGCGCCGCCATTGCTGCGACCTCTGTCTCCTCCAACATCCGGGTTGTTGCTGATCAACCGGGTGTTTCATATGCACGCTGAAGCCGGTGCCTTGATGTCTTCCCTCGCTCATCTTGGAAATGTCATGGACTACTCCGACAGGAAGCGAGCAAACTTGTTAAGGACCCAGAGTTTGGAAAATATTCGACATTGTGGTTCTAATATTATTTACAAATCTTATATATATCACTTTCATAGTTTCATAACTTCTAGAGAGATATGTAAGGTTTGTGAACAAATGTATTTTCAGTTTGTCAAATGAAGAAATCATCAAAACAAAAATTGTTTATCTTGATAAGTTAAACAACTTTATATTTGATTTTTTTCATTTAGATTAATTTACTGCTTCAAAATTTAAATTGAAAATTAGCTTTGAATGTCAAAGAAAAAACACTTAGCAAAGAGCTCTTTGCCGAGTGTCAAAAAAACACTCGACAAAGAAGCTCTTTGTCGAGTGACACATAAAAAACACTTGGCAAAAAAAACACTCGGTAAAGAGACTTCTTTGCCGAGGGCCAAAAAAACACTCGACAAAGAGCTTGGCACTCGGCAAAGTTAGGTTTTCGGTAGTGAGTGGCGAAGCTAGAGCAAATCCGAAGAGTGCAACCATCATGTAGGAGTGTAGACTTATGCCCTAACCCCTACTCACTGGTATTCCAAATTTTTGTGGGTACATCCGCATCCACAACACTAAACTTAGCATCGCCACTGCAGTTGTGACAACGAAGAAGAACAATAGCTTGTTTCGATAGCAATAAACTAACACTTTTGATCTCCCCTGCAGCATGTGTCATTTCAAGGTCACACAGATCCGCAACAACACCACCATGGCATTCGTCCATGGCATTCATGACATTCACGAGAGCTCGTTTCAGAAGCAATAAAAAAACAAAACAAGATGCTAGCGCCTTTCGCTAGCTGGTCTCGCGACAGTTAGGGTTTCACACCGCCAAGATAGACCAGCACGTATGCATGAAAGGCGCGAGAGAGTCATCAACGTGGCGAGACCAGAAGGCCAGCCTCTCTTTCTCATCAACGCCGCCCCTCGGCCTAGGCACCGACCAAGCAGAAGGCTGGAGGACATGCTCCAGTCGCTCGTCGTTGATGGAAAGAAATGACCCGAGCGTAGGTACATCCAAATACAGTTTTCAATCTAGATAGTATCGGCTGGATTTGTTTTGCTATTCTTGCATAACACCAATCCGACCTTTTTTTATTTCGTGAAAGATATATTAATCCTCTGAGCTGTGACCTCTCTATTTTCCTTAACTCTAAGGACTTGCAGCCATGCCCTTAGTAGTCTTTGCTGTGTAATTCACGATTCCATTTGCTATGGATCAATATATGTGAAAATCATATTCACAAAGAATTGCTATTGTTTGTTCATTGCATTAGTATAACCCTGTGACTTAACTTTAGAGCCTTAGGAGAATATGCTATATCATACACATAAAATCAATTTCGATCGCATGTTGATAGTGTGATGTGCTAAATATTGTATATGAGTTACATGATATTGAAAATATGGTATTGATATTATATGTGCCAACATGTCATGCAAGTGGAAAAGATAGTTAATTGGCAAACATACAACAGTTTATCCGACATTTTCAATTTGGATTGTATGTTAAAAGTCTTAACCTTTTGCGTCCATGTAACAAAAGTTATCTATCTAATAACTATGCTAGGTCAAATTTTTTGCTACCTAATATATCAAATTGACCAGAAGAGAGAGGCCACTTAATAGTGGACGAAAATGATGATGAACAACTTAAGAAAAATATTAGAATGGGGATGTCATGGATCAGTTCTACAATACCCATCGAATATGAAACAGAGGTCTGCATGAAGCATATATCTGTATAATGGCATGAATTTTTCATTGTCTTACCACATTTGTTTACCACTACAATGTAGCCAATAATAGATTGATGCAGATATTGAAAATGAAAACTGAGATGACTTGTTTATTAGTTCAGTTGCCCCGGGTTCAAATCTGTGGGCTTTAATTATATGGATGCTGACACTGGTTACGAATCATTTTCTTCACAAGGTAAGCAATGAATTATGTTGACTTGAATGGTTTGTATGTGTTCTTCTCTTTTTTAATATAATGATATGCAGCTCTTATGCTTGTTTGGTATTACTGTATGATCCCAAAAATATCAAATTTCTGGTAACGCTACCTTACACAATCTCCTCATTTTAGTGTCACATTGCGTATGAATATGATATGGTATTTATAAACACGTGCGTTGTCGCACGTGCATGTTCACTAGTAGTATAAAAACGATTTTGATCCGAATCTCTACAAATCCTACTTGTTGTCGAAAACCAGACATGTGAGAGGATTTTTTTCCTCCTACGTGACGGACAAGAGTTCTGTTTCGTTCTGGCTTTTTTTTATTTCAAATCAATCTTTTACCTGATCTACATCACCTTATAAATAGTCACAAGAGAAGGCCGGACGAAACAAAAAAAACAGAAATTTTGCCTCTTTATTATTATTAAAAAAAGGAAGGAAGGAATAGAATAGATATTATTAGGGATAGACACACAGGTAAAAAACTCTTCTTCCCACACCTTGCCTCGTCGTCTCGTGGGCTCAGCGGCACCATCGTCTTCGCCGGGTCTGACTCGACCGCCCTATCCTCGTTGAGGCAGCGTCAAACGTCGGCTTTTTTTTGAGCCTTTTACTTGTATGCCATTAAAAAAAATGGTGTAATCGTCCACATCCCTCGAAGATGGGTTCTAAGGCTTTTGTCCTTGGGTCTGAAAAATTTTCTCTCTCACGCCATTCCGTCTGTTTTCAGCACTAACGGTGTTAAATATGGATGACAAAAGACTTTAATGCCCCTGAGAACTTGGTTTCTCATGCGCCACTAGCTGCTAGGCGTCTCGATTAGAAAAAAAATCCACGAGATGTGTGTGAGTTTGAGTAGCGCAAAGGCGAAAGTCGTGTGAGCAGCAATCTGAACCATTGATTTTTCATATTTTATGAATTATTACACTTAATAAATTTAAAAATCCACACATTCGTCTCATCCGATTACAAAATTGGGTATGGGGTATCTAGAGTCCTGGAGACCTGGACAGCAGATGGACTAGGACATGTACAGAGCGAATAGCGTGTCGCCGCAACGCCTCCAGCCACCGGCAAGTCACCAGCTCGCGCCGTTGGTGCTGGGATTTGCGGTTTGCTTACCTGCTAGGCACAACACGTACCTCTTGCGAATTGCAAAGCTGATCAAGCGGTGACTAGTCCAGACTGTAGCAGAGGCGACAGCCCGGACGGCTGGACACCTAGACTGCTTGCATTGACTAGTATTTGTTTCGATTCACGTAACGTAATTACTAAGGCCATGGCTAATAGAGCCAAGTGCTTGGCTATAAGCCAAACTCTAAGAACTAAGCTATACAATAGTTGTACCACCACCAACAAGATTATAATCAGCAGCGGAAGAATAGATATTAACATTTAGCTAGTAACAATCTTAAAGACTCATACTAAATCAAAAAAGTAGTCTACAATCCACAAGTTCATATCTCAAGTGATGATTAGCTCAGAAAATAACTACATAAACTAACACAACATCACCCATAACAAGTGAGCTTGTAAATGGCAATTGCAGAGTATAATAGTTGCAGAGCGAAAAGATAAAGTAATTTGTTTTACAGTTTCAAATCTGAAAGTCTACTCCAATCCCCATGCCGTCAAAGCAATTTTGCTGGCCCCAAGAGCATCACCCTATGCGGCTATGCAGATCATGCCTGCATCACCAGTCCACCTTTGCTCTTTTGGTCCCAATCCAATTCTAGTTCCTGTCGATGTCATTTTTCTTCGGTCCTTGTTAGTGACTGAACCAACTGCACAAAAGGCATGTATGTAAGCCATTACTGATTATGGAGGTTCCTGTTAGATTATTTTAAAGTGACCCATGAAAATTAATGAATTAATTCTATATTATCAGGTCTATGTGTGATGGTTGTTAGACTAAAGGATATGAATTATTGGGTTGAAATACCCTCTTCTCTCCCTTCAAATAAATTATTATGTGTGACTAATTGGTACAAGCTAAATAAACATGCATTAGTACTAGCATGTGAATATGCATTTTGCTGGTACGTAATGGATGGCTCAATGAATTATTAATGCCATCAAGCCTAATGGATTGCTAGTGATCAATGTAGCCTGGTGTGTAACCTATGAACTAATGAGCTTACATGCATGGTGGATAGTTAAAGATGTAACGCAAGTGACACTACACCATGCATCAAGTCTATTTTCTAGTGCTCAATAAAGACTATGTATAGTGCTTAATAAATGGAGACTCTTGAAATATGGAGAGCTGGTTGCCGTACTATACCATGAGCATATAAATAGTGCATGCATGTATAGTCTCTGTGACATAGAAAAGAATAATAGCTTCCAGAAAATAGAACACACATGAGAGTAAATTAGTTCTTTCATCATCAAAAGAACAAGAAAAGGTAAGAAGGAAGAAAGGAGAGAAACAATCTCGAGATGCAAGGAGCAAACATGGCGCAAGGTGGGTTTGTGTTGTTTAGCACATGAACGGACTATTTGTGTTATGCACAAATGTAAAGTTCTTTCATTTCGGTTAAATTGATTTGTGCTAATATAATTCTTTAAGCTTCCGTGATTTCTGTATTTTCTACTTTACATTTGGTATCAAAGCCAGGTTATTTTAGCACTTTTGATTTACCATGATGGCTATGTTGTTTCTACTTTCTTGTATACGACATGAAAAGATATATGCAATATCAAAGTGTATTCGATTGCATATGAAAGAATGTCTAATATCTTTATTTATTTATTGGCTCTTATGTTTATTGCGAGCAATTTTTTTTGCTTGATATGATGTACAAAATATTATTTAGTCAAGTAAATAATGTGTTCATCCTTATAAACTTAGATGAACAAGTGCTCGTGAATAGTTTTTATGAGCTTAATTGTTACAATATGCTAAATAAATAATTATACCATAAAAAGCATGTTAGCCACCAAAGTGGCCTTGCACGAAGGGATTGTAAATATTTATTTATGCATTTCAATTGTTCATGTTTTTTGATACTATTTATGTGAAAGATGTGGTGAACAATTGAGTTCACTAGTTGTAATCTTGGAGGTTGCCCAAAGGTGGACCATTGATTACAATTGGTAACATGAACGGGATAATCGACACGCTTAATGATTTTGTTAGTCTATCCAAAGATAGTGTGCATTTTGTTTTAAGCATGTTTGATTATCTAATAAATGTATTTAATTTAGTATCAATTTTGTGCCGGTCGTGTATCTAAATTTCATCCAAAGATGTTTTAGACACACTTGATGTTTTGATGTTCGAATCCGTTATGTATACTCAAAGTATTAATTCATGGGCATATTTTAAATATTTGCAGCATCTATTAACTTAATGTGTCAAAGTTATGGGATTGTCAAGTTTAATGGGCTGAACTATAACGATTGGTCTGAACAAATTCGGTTCCATTTAGGTGCTATGGATTTGGATGTAGCACTTATTCTTGAAAAGCCCGCAGCCCCTACAGATGAAAGTTCTGAAGATGACCGTGCCTTTTATGCTAACTGGGAACGGTCAAATAGGCTGTCTTTATGCTCGATGAAATTGACGATGGCTGAAAATGTTAAGCCATCGATGCCTGTAACTGAGGATGCTTCATGGAGAAGCTTAAAGAACACTCCCACTCAGACATTACTAACAAGTCTGTTGTGGGGAGTCTCATGGGTGAGTTGACGACCATGAAATTCAATTGGTCGCTTCCCATTCATGATCATGTAACAAACATGATGAACCTTGCCGCAAAATTGAACTCTATGGGCATGAATGTTGATGAGCCCCTTCGGGTTCAATTTGTTATGCTGTCTCTTCCACCTGAATTTGGCCCATTCCAAGTTAATTATAACACTCTTAAAGATAAATGGAACATTCAGGAAGCCAAAGCAATGTTAATTCAGGAGGAAGGGAGATTAAAGAAAAATGGGGTTCATTCTGTTCATCTCATGGTGGATAATAACGCTAGCAGTAGTAAGGCAAAACCAGGGAACAAAGAAAGGAAGTTGAAGAATCCACTACATGTTAATGAGGGACAAATCCATAAGAAGTTGAGATGCCATTTTTGCAAGAAAACTGGTCATTTCAAGAAGGATTGCCCGAAGAGAAAGAAATGGTTCGAAAAGAAAGGTATACATTATTATATTTCTGTATGCTAAGAATCAAATCTTGTTGAAGTTCCTAGTAATACCTGGTGGTTAGATTGTGGTGCTACTACTCATGTTTCACATATTACGCAGGGATTCCTTATGATCCAACCCATAAGCGAGCCTGAACAGTTCTTGTACATGGGGAATAGAATGAAGGCACGAATTGAAGGGATCGGGACTTATAGAATAATCCTCGAGACCGGTCTGCACTTAGACTTAAAAGAGTGTCTTTATGTTCCCGAGTGTTCTAGAAATCTAGTGTCTATGAGCAAGTTGGATGTAATAAGTTTTAAGTTCATGGTTGGTGATGGTATGTTTTCATTATATAAGAATAAATACTATTATGGTTCTGGTATTTTAATTGATGGTTTATACCGTTTTAATCTTGATGGTGGTTTTTCTAAATCCTTGTTTAATGTTGAGCATGTTGTTGGAAATAAACGTAGTGCACATAATGAGCGATCTGCTTTCTTGTGGCATAAGAGATTGGGTCATATATCCAAAGAAAGGGTTATGAGGCTAGTTAAAAATGAAATACTTCCTCAACTAGATTATGATGACTGGAATGTATGTGTGGATTGCATTAAGGGCAAGCAAACCTCACACATGACAAAGCACCCTGCTACAAGAAGCATTGAGCTATTACACTTGATACATACTGATATATGTGGTCCATTTGATGTTCCTTCTTGGGGTGGTGAAAAGTATTTCATTCTTTTTATTGATGATTATTCACGTTATTGTTATCTATACTTGCTGCATGAAAAGTCTCAAGCAGCAAGCATCCTAGAGGTGTTTGTGAATGAGGTGGAAAGGCAACTTGATAGAAAAGTAAAGGTAGTGAAATCTGATAGAGGGGGTGAATACTTTGGAAAGTATGATGAAAGTGGTCAATGTCCAGGTCCATTTGCAAAGTTTCTTGAAAGCCGAGGCATTTGTGCACAGCATACAATGCCCGGGACACCTCATCAAAACGGGGTGGCAGAAAGGCAGAATCGTACTCTCATGGAAATGGTTAGAAGTATGTTAAGTTATTCTAATGTACCCTTATCTTTGTGGATGCACGCATTAAGAACCGTTGTGTACTTGCTGAACAGGGTTCCTAGTAAGGCAGTTCCTAAGACCCCTTATGAACTATGGACACGAAGGAAACCTAGTTTAAGGCACCTGCATGTTTGGGGTTGCCCAGCAGAAGTGAGATTATACAATCCACATGAAAAGAAGCTTGATGCAAGGACCATTAGTGGTTACTTCATCGGCTATCCTGAAAAGTCTAAGGGGTACAGATTTATTGTCCTAACATAGTACGCGAATTGTTGAGACAGGAAATGCTCGGTTCATTGAGAACTGTGAGATCAGTGGGAGTGAGAATTCACGAAAAGTGGATATTAATGAAATTCAATGTAATACTACTCCTATCATTGTTGTATCACAGCTTAACAACACTGCTGAAAATATAATCTCTGAACCGATCAATAATATGCAAGTCACAAGTGAAACTAAGAAACCACAAGAAACCATAGTGCGACGATCTAAAAGGCAGAAAAGATCTGCAATTTCAGATGACTATGTGGTTTATTCAGTTGAACATGAATGCGACTTGAGTATAGAAAATGATCCTATCTCATTTAAGCAAGCCATGAATTGTGAAAATTCTAAAAAGTGGTTTGCCATGAAAGAAGAGTTAAAATCGATGGATGACAACAATGTCTGGGAATTAATGAAATTGCCTCAAGGTTCAAAACGAGTTGGGTGTAAATGGGTCTTCATGACCAAACATGACTCAAAAGGCAATATTGAAAGATATAAAGCTAGACTTGTTGCTAAAGGTTTTACTCAAGAAGAAGGTGTTGACTATACAGAGACCTTCTCTCCGGTTTCTAAGGACTCATTGAGAATTATTTTGGCATTGGTGGCGCATTATGACTTAGAACTCCACCAGATGGATGTAAAGACCGCCTTCCTAAATGGTGATTTGGATGAAGAAGTGTATATGAACCAACCCGAGGGATTTTTGGCTCCAGGAAAAGAAGATCTAGTGTGCAAATTAAAGAAGTCAATATATGGGCTAAAGCAAGCTTCCCGACAATGGTATATCAAGTTCAATGACACCATTACAGCATATGGTTTTGTGGAGAATATCGTTGATCGGTGCATCTACATGAAGGTTAGTGGGAGCAAATTTATTATTTTAGTCCTATATGTTGATGATATTCTTCTCGCTGCTAATGACCAATCTTTGTTACATGATGTTAAGAAGTTTTTCTCCAATAGTTTTGAGATGAAAGATATGGGTGAGGCATCCTATGTTATTGGAATAGAAATATTCCGTGATAGAAAACAAGGATTGTTGGGATTGTCTCAGAAAGCCTATATTAACAAAATATTGGAGAGATTCAGGATGGAAAATTGCTCCGCCGGAATGGTTCCAATTCAAAAAGGGGACAAATTTAGTGAAATGCAATGTCCAAAGAATGATTTAGAACGTAAAGTAATGGAATCCGTTCTGTATGCATCACTTGTTGGGAGCTTAATGTATGCTTCGACATGTACTCGACCAGATATCAGCTTTGCTGTTGGCATGCTTGGTCGATATCAAAGTAATCCTGGAAAAATCCATTCGATAGCTGGAAAGAAGATTCTTCGGTATTTGAAGGGAACTATGAATCACATGCTCACATACAAGAGATCAAGCCATTTGGAGGTGATTGGCTACACAGATTCGGACTATGCTGGATGTTTGGACTCAAGGAAATCCACGTTCGGCTATGTGTTCCTATTGGCTGGAGGAGCAGTTTCTTGGAAGAGTGGAAAGCAATCTGTCATTGCTACTTCCACTATGGAGGCTGAATTTGTGGCATGCTTTGAGGCTACTATTCAATCATTGTGGCTGCGGAATTTCGGATCTGGTCTTCGAATTATTGACAATATTGAGAGACCGTTGAAGATACATTGTGATAACACCGTTGTTGTCTTCTTCTCTAAAAATGATAGGTACTCAAAAGGAGCAAAACATATGGATTTAAAGTACCTATCAGTTAAAGAAGAAGTGCAAAATAAAAGAGTATCAATCGAGCATATCGGTACTGATTTGATGATTGCGGATCCGCTAACAAAGGGATTGCCGCCTAAGACTTTCATTGGCCATGTAGAAAGGATGGGCATTATAGATAAAACCTTATTAGCATGATGTGTATACACATGAATATGTGTTGCTCGTAATTTTACGAATTCAATAAAAGTCTGTTTTGCATGTTATCCACATAAAGATGTATACAATTATGTTTATGGTGTGATAACAATTTTCCACGTAAAGTTTATTTTGGATTGTTTCAAATAGTAATACATGGAAGGGATCTCGTCTTTGACTTGCGACCGCCATGATTCTATCGATCAATTTGAAATTATATGAGACTTGATAAGTTCGATGAAAAGTGTGCACTTAAAGTCTATCGAAATTTCAAAGTCATCTCATGGGTCAGTGGGAGAATGTTAGATTATTTTAAAGTGACCCATGAAAATTAATGAATTAATTCTATATTATCAGGTCTATGTGTGATGGTTGCTAGACTAAAGGATATGAATTATTGGGTTGAAATACCCTCTTCTCTCCCTTCAAATAAATTATTATGTTTGACTAATTGGTAGAAGCTAAATAAACATGCATTAGTACTAGCATGTGAATATGCATTTTGCTGGTACGTAATGGATGGCTTAATGAATTATTAATGCCATCAAGCCTAATGGATTGCTAGTGATCAATGTAGCCTGGTGTGTAACCTATGAACTAATGAGCTTACATGCATGGTGGATAGTTAAAGATGTAACGCAAGTGACACTACACCATGCATCAAGTCTGTTTTCTAGTGCTCAATAAAGACCATGTATAGTGCTTAATAAATGGAGACTCTTGAAATATGGAGAGCTGGTTGCCGTACTATACCATGAGCATATAAATAGTGCATGCATGTATAGTCTTTGTGACATAGAAAAGAATAATAGCTTCCGGAAAAGAGAACACACATGAGACTAAATTAGTTCTTTCATCATCAAAATTCATCATCAAAAGAACAAGAAAAGGTAAGAAGGAAGAAAGGAGAGAAACCATCTTGTGATGCAAGGAGCAAACATGGCGCAAGGCGGGTTTGTGTTGTTTAGCACATGAACCGACTATTTGTGTTATGCACAAATGTAAAGTTCTTTCATTTCGGTTAAATTGATTTGTGCTAATATAATTCTTTAAGCTTCCGTGATTTCTGTATTTTCTACTTTACAGTTCCCTCATGTTACATTTGGATGATTTGTTGAAATAACATGTAGGTATTAAAAAAAGTGGGTGCACAGTCATCGTTCACAATTTCAAGCAGGCATGCTTAACATAATACTTGTATCTGCACAATAGAAGTGTACGGTAGAAGAGTATATTCAACTAACCAATGAAATTATTATATAGTAATAAAAGGGAAGCAAAAAGCTCTATACACGTGAAACTAACATAGAACTTCATGAGCTGTCAGGCACTCTATTGGGAGAGGATTCAGTATTTTTCTTATAAAATCCTTCACACTCTCAGAGATCACATGCTAGGGAACCAAATCAAAATCAATTACACCTTTCAAAACAACAACGAAAATTCCTTCTTGTGTGTCTGCAATGAGTATATTTAGAAAAAGGCAAAATTTATTGTGGGACATCGGAGAATCGCGTTATATGACACCGCTAACTCGAAAATATGCCAAGTATAATTATCAAATCTAGTTTCTTTGTTGCTAGATATAACAACCATTAAAATATTAATTTTCATAGCCCCGTGTTGCACGGGCTCATGGGTGGCTGCGGCTGCGGTGGCGACAGGGCGGTGGCCTGCGCCCGGAATTGAGGCGCATATAGGAGGGCGCGCAGAACTGGCGTATGCATGGGGTGGTGGAAACTTTTTGTCGAGAAAAAAATTACGTATGTCAGAGCATCTATAAGAGTTTGCAAAAATTTACTTGGCAAATCTTATGTTTTAGTAAGTTACTAAAATATTTGGTAAGTCAAAATTTGTTCTCTCTCCAAGAGTTTGCCATTTGGATTTATTAAAATTAAAACTTAGACCCACAAATAAAGTTCAGTAGAAAGCCCGAGGCCCGATGGCACGGCCCGGAGCCTGGGAATTTGGCCCGGCCCAAGCACGATCCGGCCCGGGAGGTACCAGGCCCAGGCCAGCCCGAAGCTCGCAACAGACCGGGCCTGGGTCGCACCCTCGGCCTGCGGGCTGGCCCGGCCCGGTCCGTTATACATAAATATATATATAATATTTATTAATATAAAAAATATTTTTTTACTGGTGGGCTCGGTGGGCCTTTGAACCGTCCCGAGTCCCGATCAGACTGGACTCGGGCTGATGGCGCGGCCCGGTAGCCCGACTCGGCCCGACCCGATGGCCCGTCGTGCTTTGATCGGCTCGGTCTAATCGGGTCGTGCTTAGCCCGGGCTCGGGCCGGACTGGGCGGGGCGGCCCGGTTGCTCATCACTACCCACAAACCTCTTTTATCAAGCTGTTACGAAAAATAGCAACTTGTCAAAGATAACAAATTTAAACCTCCGGATGGCAATTTAGCAAAGATAGCAACCTCTTTTTACCAAGTTGTTGGATAGTGAATTTTTATGTTTTGCCAAAAAACAAAGGATGACAAATTGATTTGAGAAACTCTTGGAGATGCTCTCGAACACGGCTCGTGGGAACTTTTTGGTGAAAAAAATTACGTGGGACCATGGATGCACTAAGTTGTACTCCAGCAAACATGTGAGTCAATATATGCCAGCTATGCTGGGCCTATTTTTAAAATTGACATCTAGCGTTAAATAGAAAATCAAAATAAATCTAACGGAGATCTTAGATGGCCAGGATTTTTTTTGAGTGAGAGGGTACTTTTTAATCCCTTTACTTTTTTTATAGATAGATAGGTAGATAGATAGACAGACTGTATATATATGCATGGTAAAATAAATAGTGCCACTGTTACCAGGTCCGGTGGGCAGCAGCCCTGGCTAGAAAGGTTCTATAACCTTTATCTTTCAAAACGTCGTTTAATATATACTCTTTTATAGTATAGATATAGATTAAGTATAATAATTCATAAAATGTGAAAAATTCAATGGTTCAGATTGCTGCCCACACGACTTTCGTCTTTGCGCTACTCAAACTTATACGTGTCTCGTGGATTTTTTTTTTCTAATTGAGGCGCCCAACAGCTAGTGGCGCATGAGAAATAAAGTTCTCAGGGACACTGAAGTCTTTTGTCATCCATATTTAACACCGTTATTGCTGAAAACAGACGGAATGGCGTGAGAGAGAAAACTTTTCAGACCCAGGGACAAGAACGTTAGAACCTATTTTCGAGGGATATGAACGATTACACCATCTTTTTAATGACATACAAGTAAAAGGCTCCTTTTTTTCCTCCTACAACCTCGCTCCTCATTTTTTTTGGGGTCGTGGGAGTGGCACGGTTATTTTCGCCCGACCTTTGCTCGCCGCCGCCATCCTCCTGCTGCTATCTTGCTTCGCCGCCGTCGTGGGCCCTCCTGGCACCGTCTTCCCCCCTCACGCCCTCAGCTCGCCGCAGCTATTGGCCACAGCAGCAGTCATGAAAACCTTGTTGAGGGTCGGCGCGAATGGTTGCTGCTGCTTCATCTTCCCCTTCCCCTTCCCCTTCTTGAGCTCGTTCGATGATTCAATTGCAGGATGCGTTCCCTAGAGCTTCCCTCAGTCTGATGCGAGTGTTCGATTGTTAGCCCAGTCGTTGAGGAACGACCACGGCCATGAGCTCCTCTTCTCTAGCAGCAAGGTAAGTTTGTCTCGTTTGTCAATGCTAGTTCTTTTATCTGTCACAATGCAGCTATCTGTTCTCCAGAATATTTAGGAGTGTTTGAAAAAGAAACTTTTTGTTTGTATTTACAATTTAGAAAAATCAAGAGTAGTGCTGATTAAATACTATATCTACCTTATTTTGGTATTATCAATTCACTAAGTGCCTAGCTATTTTACGTGACTGGGAAAAATAAAGGTCAAATAATTTATTTATTCTATACGGTAGATTGACAAATTTCTTATGCAGGCAAGAATCGCCATTTGGATTAGTTATTCTTATAATTGTAGCAATCATTTTTTTTCTCTGCACTTGTGCTTTGGGCAATAGAGACTTGTTATGTTCCCAACTCTGCTTCTGTCCTTACTAATCCTATTGTATGATCCCAATTCCATTAGCTAATCTCTAAGTAGTTGCTATAATTATTTTCTATCCAATCGACTATGTGTTTTCTCAGTTTCTGTCTCAAAGATTGATGAAAAATGCTTGCTTCTGTGAGGATTTCCTGTTAATCTTCTCTTGGCTCTTCCAGCACCTAAGGTTCCCACTCCACTCTCTCTTTTGATCTGTTACTCCATTAGTGGTGTAGATGGCAACAATTTCAAAAAATATCTGAAGGTTAAGTTGTACGTGGTTTATATTAGGATGTGATTTACGTTGTGTTGTTACATCTTTTCACACTGTCATATTCAGTTAGCTATGTTATACACTTTTAATCCATCATGTGTGTTGTATGATTTATGTGGGCCATTTAAATGCTCTTGATTATCATTGCCTGATTGATTTCTATCAATTGGATACACGACTTGCATTGGGATGGCATGTTGAGTCTAGGTCTAAATATCTATATTTTTTTTGCTTTATATACTTGTATATTTCTTATCCTGTGAATGGATGCAACAACAGTTAATTGATTATCATTCATTTTTCAGGCTTATTGATGGCAATTTTAGCCACATATCATTGCATTGCTTGTACCCTGTAGGTACAGTCTTGCTGCATTTTTTTAAATTTTTTGGTCATCTAGTTCCGACTCCGGCTATCATTGTTGTTGCCTTTATTACATTTGCACTGGGTGGTATTCAGACAAATCAATGTATTATATGTTGTTACTAATTTTCCGAAAATAAATCGCCAATTTGACATGTAATTATCCAGTTTTTACGCTGCTCTTCATCAAGGGATTATGTTGTCTCACTTCATCCTAGTGAACTGAGCAGAGCGTGATTGAATCTTCTTCTTGCCTTAATTGTTGCTCACCCTCTCCCTCGGTTCATCTCCACCATGCAGTGGGACAACTATGATTTTATTAAATTGAATTAATTAAATTTGCTACATCTGAGCTAGACTATGGATCCACTGGCAGCATTCTAACTTGCATGTCTACGCTTGCTAGTGCACCTAATATTGATGTTATTAATTTGGTCTGATGACTATTGGAGGATGTAAGAAAAGCAGAAGCAACAGCCATTTTTCTGTTTACAGCAAGTTGAGGTAGGCATCATTAGTCTGACCGATGTCAAAACACAAAATTGTGATAAGTTTCCTTTTTGTTCATCTACTGCAGCCTAAATTATGACTCCTTTTCAATCAGTGAAGCCGGATATTTTTCCTGGTATCCATTTGCATGGCTAATTAGACACTCTCTGTAGGTTTGGTGTTGATTTTGAATTTTTCCATCTCTAGTGGATCCAGCGCAGTCACTGGTAAGTCTATGATAATCAATTAACTGTTGTTGCATCCATTCACAGGATAAGAAATATACAAGTATATAAAGCAAAAAAATATAGATATTTAGACCTAGACTCAACATGCCATCCCAATGCAAGTCGTGTATCCAATTGATAGAAATCAATCAGGCAATGATAATCAAGAGCATTTAAATGGCCCACATAAATCATACAACACACATGATGGATTAAAAGTGTATAACATAGCTAACTGAATATGACAGTGTGAAAAGATGTAACAACAGAACGTAAATCACATCGTAATATAAACCACGTACAACTTAACCTTCAGATATTTTTTGAAATTGTTGCCATCTACACCACTAATGGAGTAACAGATCAAAAGAGAGAGTGGAGTGGGAACCTTAGGTGCTGGAAGAGCCAAGAGAAGATTAACAGGAAATCCTCACAGAAGCAAGCATTTTTCATCAATCTTTGAGACAGAAACTGAGAAAACACATAGTCGATTGGATAGAAAATAATTATAGCAACTACTTAGTGATTAGCTAATGGAATTGGGATCATACAATAGGATTAGTAAGGACAGAAGCAGAGTTGGGAACATAACAAGTCTCTATTGCCCAAAGCACAAGTGCAGAGAAAAAAAATGATTGCTACAATTATAAGAATAACTAATCCAAATGGCGATTCTTGCCTGCATAAGAAATTTGTCAATCTACCGTATAGAATAAATAAATTATTTGACCTTTATTTTCCCCAGTCACGTAAAATAGCTAGGCACTTAGTGAATTGATAATACCAAAATAAGGTAGATATAGTATTTAATCAGCACTACTCTTGATTTTTCTAAATTGTAAATACAAACAAAAAGTTTCTTTTTCAAACACTCCTAAATATTCTGGAGAACAGTGATTAGGATAGTGTATCCACAATATTTACAATTGGTATTCGTCACGATTACAACATCAAAACCTTCACCCACGAGTAACAGATAGCTGCATTGTGACAGATAAAAGAACTAGCATTGACAAACGAGACAAACTTACCTTGCTGCTAGAGAAGAGGAGCTCATGGCCGTGGTCGTTCCTCAACGACTGGGCTAACAATCGAACACTCGCATCAGACTGAGGGAAGCTCTAGGGAACGCATCCTGCAATTGAATCATCAAACGAGCTCAAGAAGGGGAAGGGGAAGGGGAAGGGGAAGGGGAAGATGAAGCAGCAGCAACCATTCGCGCCGACCCTCAACAAGGTTTTCATGACTGCTGCTGTGGCCAATAGCTGCGGCGAGCTGAGGCCGTGAGGGGGGAAGACGGTGCCAGGAGGGCCCACGACGGCGGCGAAGCAACATAGCAGCAGGAGGATGGCGGCGGCGAGCAAAGGTCGGGCGGAAATAACCGTGCCACTCCCACGACCCCAAAAAAAAATAAATGAGGAGCGAGGTTGTAGGAGGAAAAAAAAAGGAGTCTTTTACTTGTATGTCATTAAAAAGATGGTGTAATCGTTCATATCCCTCGAAAATAGGTTCTAACGTTCTTGTCCCTGGGTCTGAAAAGTTTTCTCTCTCACGCCATTCCGTCTGTTTTCAGCACTAACAGTGTTAAATATGGATGGCAAAAGACTTCAGTGTCCCTGAGAACTTTATTTCTCATGCGCCACTGGCTGTTGGGCGCCTCGATTAGAAAAAAAAAATCCACGAGACACGTGTAAGTTTGAGTAGCGCAAAGACGAAAGTCATGTGGGCAGCAATCTAAACCATTGATTTTTTCACATTTTATGAATTATTATACTTAATCTATACTATAAAAGAGCGACGAAATTAAAAAAGACCTCTCACCTAAAAAATTCCTACCCACCTAGGATCTCCTCTCTTGGATATGTTTTGATTTTATATCTAACGCTAGATATTAATTTGACAGATGGGACCAGCATGGACGGAACATACTTACACACGTATTTTCTACGATTTAATACTTCCACGGCTTCTCATGTTATTTTTTTCTCACCAAAAAAATTCCCACCAGCCCCGTACAAACCGATCTGCAGGCCGTTCCCTCCTCGCCTTCTAAGCCAAGCAAAATCTCTCCAAAATACTCGTATACGTGGAGGGGGTGGAGCTTCTCATGCATAGGCGTATCAGGATAGAGTCCCATTGTACAGGAGACAAACGTAAGCTTTACGTCTTGGAGATTTGTTCATCTAATGAATTTTCTTCAGTTGATAAATCTTGGCTGTTAATCAAGATTATATATTAAACGACGTTTTGCAAGATAAAGGTTATAGAACCTTTCTAGGCCAGGGCTGCTGCCCACCGGACCTGGTAACAGTGGCACTATTTATTTTACCATGCATATATATACAGTCTGTCTATCTATCTACCTATCTATCTATAAAAAAAGTAAAGGGATTAAAAAGTACCTCACTCAAAAAAATCCTGGCCATCTAAGATCTCCGTTAGATTTATTTTGATTTTCTATTTAACGCTAGATGTCAATTTTAAAAATAGGCCCAGCGTAGCTGGCATATATTGACTCACATGTTTGTTGGAGTACAACTTAGTGCCTCCACGGTCCCACGTAATTTTTTTCACCAAAAAGTTCCCACCAGCCGTGTACCAGAGCATCTCCAAGAGTTTCTCAAATCAACTTGTCATCCTTTGTTTTTTGGCAAAACATAAAAATTCACTATCCAACAGCTTGGTAAAAAGAGGTTGCTATCTTTGCCAAATTGCCATCCGGAGGTCTAAATTTGTTATCTTTGACAAGTTGCTATTTTTCGCAACAGCTTGATAAAAAGAGGTTTGTGGGTAGTAAGGAGCAACCGGGCTGCCCCGCCCAGTCCGGCCCGAGCCCGGGCTAGGCACGACCCGATTAGACCGAGCCGATCAAGGCACGACGGGCCATCGGGTCGGGCCGAGTCGGGCTACCGGGCCTCGCCATCAGCCCGAGTCCAGTCTGATCGGGACTCAGGACGGTTCAAAGGCAAACCGAGCCCACCAGTAAAAAAATATTTTTTATATTAATAAATATTATATATATATATTTATGTATATCGGACCGGGCCGGGACAGCCCGCAGGCCGAGGGTGCGACCCAGGCCCGGTCTGTTGCGAGCTTCGGGCCGGCCTGGGCCTGGTACCTCCCGGGCCGGACCGTGCTTGGGCCGGGCCAAATTTTTTCTCAACAAAAAGTTTCCACCACCCCACGCATACGCCAGTTCTGCGCGCCCTCCTATATGCGCCTCAATTCCGGGCGCAGGCCACCGCCCTGTCGCCACCGCAGCCGCAGCCACCCATGAGCCCGTGCAACACGGGGCTATGAAAATTAATATTTTAATGGTTGTTATATCTAGCAACAAAGAAACTAGATTTGATAATTATACTTGGCATATTTTCGAGTTAGCGGTGTCATATAACGCGATTCTCCGATGTCCCACAATAAATTTTGCCTTTTTTTAAATATACTCATTGCAGACACACAAGAAGGAATTTTCGTTGTTGTTTTGAAAGGTGTAATTGATTTTGATTTGGTTCCCTAGCATGTGATCTCTGAGAGTGTGAAGGATTTTATAAGAAAAATACCGAATCCTCTCCCAATAGAGTGCCTGACAGCTCATGAAGTTCTATGTTAGTTTCACGTGTATAGAGCTTTTTGCTTCCCTTTTATTACTATATAATAATTTCATTGGTTAGTTGAATATACTCTTCTACCGTACACTTCTATTGTGCAGATACAAGTATTATGTTAAGCATGCCTGCTTGAAATTGTGAACGATGACTGTGCACCCACTTTTTTTAATACCTACATGTTATTTCAACAAATCATGCAAATGTAACATGAGGGAACCTCCATAATCAGTAATGGCTTACATACATGCCTTTTGTGCAGTTGGTTCAGTCACTAACAAGGACCGAAGAAAAATGATATCGACAGGAACTAGAATTGGATTGGGACCAAAAGAGCAAAGGTGGACTCGTGATGCAGGCATGATCTGCATAGCCGCATAGGGTGATGCTCTTGGGGCCAGCAAAATTGCTTTGACGGCATGGGGATTGGAGTAGACTTTTAGATTTGAAACTGTAAAACAAATTACTTTATCTTTTCGCTCTGCAACTATTATACTCTGCAATTGCCATTTACAAGCTCACTTGTTATGGGTGATGTTGTGTTAGTTCATGTAGTTATTTTTCTGAGCTAATCATCACTTGAGATATGAACTTGTGGATTGTAGACTACTTTTTTGATTTAGTATGAGTCTTTAAGATTGTTACTAGCTAAATGTTAATATCTATTCTTCCGCTGCTGATTATAATCTTATTGGTGGTGGTACAACTTTTGTATAGCTTAGTTCTTAGAGTTTGGCTTATAGCCAAGCACTTGGCTCTATTAGCCATGGCCTTAGTAATTACGTTACGTGAATCGAAACAAATACTAGTCAATGCAAGCAGTCTAGGTGTCCAGCCGTCCGGGCTGTCGCCTCTGCTACAGTCTGGACTAGTCACCGCTTGATCAGCTTTGCAATTCGCAAGAGGTACGTGTTGTGCCTAGCAGGTAAGCAAACCGTAAGGATGGGGATGGTGCTCCAAATGGTTATCCGCGGTTCTCCCTAGTTCAACTAAATGAAGTAGATTGCAAAAATGAGGAGAGAAATTGTCTAGTTAGTTCTTTAAATTGAACTAGAGGAGAACCGCGGATACGATTTGAAGCACCATTCCCATCTATAGCAAACCGCAAATCCCAGCACCAACCAGCGAGCTGGTGACTTGCCGGTGGCTGGAGGCGTTGCGGCGACACGCTATTCGCTCTGTACATGTCCTAGTCCATCTGCTGTCCAGGTCTCCAGGACTCTAGATACCCCATACCCAATTTTGTAATCGGATGAGATGAATGCGTGGATTTTTAAATTTATTAAGTGTAATAATTCATAAAATATGAAAAATCAATGGTTCAGATTGCTGCTCACACGACTTTCGCCTTTGCGCTACTCAAACTCACACACGTCTCGTTGATTTTTTTTTCTAATCGAGACGCCTAGCAGCTAGTGGCGCATGAGAAACCAAGTTCTCAGGGGCATTAAAGTCTTTTGTCATCCATATTTAACACCATTAGTGCTGAAAACAGACGGAATGGCGTGAGAGAGAAAATTTTTCAGACCCAAGGACAAAAGCGTTAGAACCCATCTTCGAGGGATGTGGACGATTACACCATCTTTTTTTAATGGCATACAAGTAAAAGGCTCAAAAAAAAAGCCGATGTTTGACGCTGCCTCAACGAGGATAGGGCCGTCGAGTCAGACCAGGCGAAGACGATGGTGCCGCTGAGCCCACGAGACGACGAGGCAAGGTGTGGGAAGAAGAGTTTTTTACCTGTGTGTCTATCCCTAATAATATCTATTCTATTCCTTCCTTCCTTTTTTTATATATTAATAATAAAGAGGCAAAATTTCTGTTTTTTTTGTTTCGTCCGGCCTTCTCTTGTGACTATTTATAAGGTGATGTAGATCAGGTAAAAGATTGATTTGAAATAAAAAAGCCAGAACGAAACGGAACTCTTGTCCGTCACGTAGGAGGAAAAAAATCCTCTCACATGTCTGGTTTTCGACAACAAGTAGGATTTGTAGAGATTCGGATCAAAATCATTTTTATACTACTAGTGAACATGCACGTGCGACAACACACGTGTTTATAAATACCATATCATATTCATACGCAATGTGACACTAAAATGAGGAGATTGTGTAAGGTAGCGTTACCAGAAATTTGATATTTTTGGGATCATACAGTAAAACCAAACAAGCATAAGAGCTGCATATCATTATATTAAAAAAGAGAAGAACACATACAAATCATTCAAGTCAACATAATTCATTGCTTACCTTGTGAAGAAAATGATTCGTAACCAGTGTCAGCATCCATATAATTAAAGCCCACAGATTTGAACCCGGGGCAACTGAACTAATAAACAAGTCATCTCAGTTTTCATTTTCAATATCTGCATCAATCTATTATTGGCTACATTGTAGTGGTAAACAAATGTGGTAAGACAATGAAAAATTCATGCCATTATACAGATATATGCATCATGCAGACCTCTGTTTCATATTCGATGGGTATTGTAGAACTGATCCATGACATCCCCATTCTAATATTTTTCTTAAGTTGTTCGTCATCATTTTCGTCCACTATTAAGTGGCCTCTCTCTTCTGGTCAATTTGATATATTAGGTAGCAAAAAATTTGACCTAGCATAGTTATTAGATAGATAACTTTTGTTACATGGACGCAAAAGGTTAAGACTTTTAACATACAATCCAAATTGAAAATGTCGGATAAACTGTTGTATGTTTGCCAATTAACTATCTTTTCCACTTACATGACATGTTGGCCCATATAATATCAATACCATACTTTCAATATCATGTAACTCATATACAATATTTAGCACATCACACTATCAACATGCGATCGAAATTGATTTTATGTGTATGATATAGCATATTCTCCTAAGGCTCTAAAGTTAAGTCACAGGGTTATACTAATGCAATGAACAAACAATAGCAATTCTTTGTGAATATGATTTTCACATATATTGATCCATAGCAAATGGAATCGTGAATTACACAGCAAAGACTACTAAGGGCATGACTGCAAGTCCTTAGAGTTAAGGAAAATAGAGAGGTCACAGCTCAGAGGATTAATATATCTTTCACGAAATAAAAAAAGGTCGGATTGGTGTTATGCAAGAATAGCAAAACAAATCCAGCCGATACTATCTAGATTGAAAACTGTATTTGGATGTACCTACGCTCGGGTCATTTCTTTCCATCAACGACGAGCGACTGGAGCATGTCCTCCAGCCTTTGGATGTACCTACGCTCGGGTCATTTCTTTCCATCAACGACGAGCGACTGGAGCATGTCCTCCAGCCTTCTGCTTGGTCGGTGCCTAGGCCGAGGGGCGGCGCTGATGAGAAAGAGAGGTTGGCCTTCTGGTCTCGCCACGTTGATGACTCTCTCGCGCCTTTCATGCATACGTGCTAGTCTATCTTGGCGGTGCGAAACCCTAACTGTCGCGAGACCAGCTAGCGAAAGGCGCTAGCATCTTGTTTTGTTTTTTTATTGCTTCTGAAACGAGCTCTCGTGAATGTCATGAATGCCATGGACGAATGCCATTGTGGTGTTGTTGCGGATCTGTGTGACCTTGAAATGACACATGCTGCAGGGGAGATCAAAAGTGTTAGTTTATTGCTGTCGAAACGAGCTATGGTTCTTCTTCGTTGTCACAACAGCAGTGGCGATGCTAAGTTTAGTGTTGTGGATGCGGATGTACCCATAAAAATTTGGAATACCAGTGAGTAGGGGTTAGGGCATAAGTCTACACTCCTACATGATGGTTGCACTCTTCGGATTTGCTCTAGCTTCGCCACTCACTACCGAAAACCTAACTTTGCCGAGTGCCAAGCTCTTTGTCGAGTGTTTTTTTGGCACTCGGCAAAGAAGTCTCTTTACCGAGTGTTTTTTTTGCCAAGTGTTTTTTATTTGTCACTCGACAAAGAGCTTCTTTGTCGAGTGTTTTTTTGACACTTGGCAAAGAGCTCTTTGCTAAGTGTTTTTTCTTTGACATTCAAAGCTAATTTTCAATTTAAATTTTGAAGCAGTAAATTAATCTAAATGAAAAAAATCAAATATAAAGTTGTTTAACTTATCAAGATAAACAATTTTTGTTTTGATAATTTCTTCATTTGACAAACTGAAAATACATTTGTTCACAAACCTTACATATCTCTCTAGAAGTTATGAAACTATGAAAGTGATATATATAAGATTTGTAAATAATATTAGAACCACAATGTCGAATATTTTCCAACCTCTGGGTCCTTAACAAGTTTGCTCGTTTCCTGTCGGAGTAGTCCATGACATTTCCAAGATGAGCGGGGGAAGACATCAACGCACCGGCTTCAGCGTGCATATGAAACACCCGGTTGATCAGCAACAACCCGGATGTTGGAGAAGACGGAGGTCACAGCAATGGCGGCGCGACAGACAGGCTTTCGTTACCTCGAAGCCGGCGCCCGTCCGCCCCCTCCCCCCCTTTGGACCTCTGCCTGACCGTGCGAAGGGAAGGCGCAACAGGCAGTAAGTAGCAGAAGGGAGCAGCACTGGCGGCGCAGCAGGCAGTAAAGAGCAAGAGGGAACAACAACGGCGGCGCAGTCGCAGGAGAAGGAAGGCCACGTTCACTTCGCGAAATGTCTCCAAATATTTTGCGCAGTACCCATTTTAGACGCATGTATAGAGTATTAAATATAGGTAAAAAATAACTAATTGTACTTTTAGTCTGTTCATGTCGAGACGAATCTTTTGAGTCTAGTTAGGTCATTTGAGTCTAGTTAGGTCATGTTTGGATAAAGTTTGTCAAATAACAACGAAAGTGCTACAGTAACTTTTCGCTAAATATTTCGCGAACTGAACAAGGCCGAAGTTAGAGAGGAAGCAGTGGCGTGAGGATGAAGAGGAGGCAACAACGGCGAGCGGCGCAGCAAAAAAAGTGCGACCCGACCAATCGGGTAGAAGCCGAGACGCAATTATTAGGCGTTGAAAACGCAGCCCGGAAGCTAGAAGCTGGAGCCGGATGCAAATATCATTAGAAGCCACGGTGAGAAGCAAGAAAGCAGAGGTAAATGCGATTCAGGTGAGAATCCGGGTATATAGATTCCGCTCTGAAAGCACCGAACACCATAGATTTCGAAATTGGACGGCCCAAATTTTCTAGGTGACGTGGCTGTGGGTTCCTCTCTAGGAGCCGGTCCTCCATGTGTCTTTAGAATGACACTCTACAAAAACCAATCAATTAGTTCCTTTGAAACTTAACAACATGCAGTGCTACATGAAACTCATAAACACCACAGAGCATATTTTAATAATATATATTCGGCGAGGTAACGACAGTCTGGCATGTACATGAATAAGTTTCAGTGATCATCAGTTATAAATTAGTAAGGTCATTTTTTTACTAAAATGCCACCATCAGAACATGAGCACCCAAAACATGTGCTGATTACTCATAAGGTGAGAAAAATAGATAAAGGAAATATTTCACAATTGTACTGAGAATACTTTTAGGAAGTAGCAAAATAAGAAGCCCACATCATTGTTAGGTCCACTTGTTGGAGTATAGAGTCTAGGCCCATGAGGCCCATGTAAGCTACTATATTGCTGCCCTTCTAGGGTTAGCCCATCTATCCAATTCACTCATTCTAGCATGGTATCAAGCTAGGGTTTTCTTTTTTTCTTTTTTCTCTTCTCCTTCCTCCTACCAGGCACGACACCTCCTCCGGGGCCGCCGCCGCCGTCAGGCCCTCCCATGGCCGGTGGGCGGACCCCCCCTCTCCCTCCCACGTACTTTTCTTCCTTCCCTCCCCTCCCCTACCCATCGTGGGCTCAGCTCGACGCTGCCCCACGCGACGCGGGTGCTCTGCTCGTCGACGGCGGGGACAAAAATGGCGTCGCGGGCGGCCTCATCGGCGCGGGAGGCCCCAACGCGGGTGCTCCTGGCGGCGCGGGCGGACCCGGTGGCGCAGGAGACCCCGACGCCCTCAGAGCGGACGACCTCGGAGCCGCGGGCGACCCCGACGGCCACGACAGCCTCGGTGCGGACGGCGTCCCGCCGGGCGTGGGATCCGGCGTGGGGGCGCTCCCTCTAGCCGTGGGCGGGCTCGGCGCATCTGCTCTGCTCGGCGCGAGTGCGCCTCCGGCCGCGGGCACCGACGCGCCCTCTCCTCTGCTCGGCACGGCTTCGCTTCCTCCTGCTGCGGGCGTCACCAGCAGGGCACTTCGGCTCCCCTCCCTTCTGCGCCACTGCTATGTTCTCTCCCTGCTGCTGTCTCACTCGGGGCCCGTGGCACCGCTGCTCCTCTGCCAGGCGCTAGCACCCTGCACGCTATGGGCTCGGGATGGGGTGCTCTGGCCCTGAGCGCCAGCATAGGTGGCTACTTCCCGGCGCCTCCTCCTCCACCGCTTCTTCCCCAACTGGAGAACACCCTCCCCGCTGCCCTCGCAGCCGCCCGGGTCGCCGCTGCGGAGAGTCAAGCGCGCCTCCGTGCTGCTGCCCTCGCCTGGGAGCGGGAGCGTGATGCCGCCGATGCTCTGGTCCGTCAGGTCGCCGAGGCGGAGCAGCTCCTCGTCCACCCGAGGATTTTTGACACCGGTGCCACCTCCTCCGGCTCACGGGTTCCCCACTCGCCTCTCGCACCGGTGTCCGATCCAGCGGATCCCCTCGTCACGCAGCTCCACTACCAGGCCGGAGCCATCCAGAACATCCGGTGTCTGGTTCCCATCATCCTCAACTCTAAGTTGTCGTCCTACGCCCGTTGGAAGGACCTGGTCCTCCTCACCCTCCGCCGCTACGCCCTCGATGACCACGTCCTCACCACCACTGCGGCTGCGGCTTAGACCTCTGCGTGGCAGCGCCTCGACAACATCGTTCTTTCCTGGATTCTCGGGACCATCTCCCTCGACCTGCACGACCTCGTTCGCGCCCATCTAGAGGGCACCCCCGCCACCGCCCGTCGTGCCTGGCTGGCCCTCGAGGGTCAGATCCTAGGCAACGCCGAAGCCCGGGCCCTGCGTCTCAATGCGAGCTTTCGCACCTTCATCCAGGGTGACCTCTCCGTGGTGAGTACTGTCGCCGGATGAAGGGCATGGCCGATGCCCTTGGTGACCTAGGCTGCGCCGTGGGGGACCGGTTCTTGGTCCTCAACGTCCTCCGCGGCCTCAACGAGCGCTACAACCACCTTCGGACTTGGATCACATGACAACGGCCCTTCCCCACCTTCCTCTAGGTTCGGGACGACCTCGTCATGGAGGAGCTGACTCAGGGCATCTAGCCTAGGTCCCTCTCCGCGCCGGGGTCCTCGTCGCCCTCGACTGCCCTGGCCGCCACTCCTCCGCCGTGTCCCACCGCTCCGCCTGCGTTATCTCTTCTGGGTCCTTCTCCTCCCGGGCCGAGCGGGGGGTGGGGGGGGCGTGGCGGCCGTCGTCGACGCGGGGGAGGGCGGGGTGCGGGGTCCGGTCGTGGGGGCACACCGACGCCTCCATGAGGCGACGCACCCTGGCCATCCTACAACCACCCATGGTCAGGGCGCATCTCCATGTGGCCCTTTTAGGCGGTCGGCGGCGAGTCTCGTGCTCCGGCGGCCATGCTCGCTGGGGGGGTCCCGGGCGCTCATTGGACTTCAGGTGCTACCGTCCCTTCGCTACCGTCGTCGTGGACTACTCCTCCTGGGGTCACGCCCGGGCTTGTCGGCTGGGACCCGACAACCCTGGCTCGTTCTTCCAGCACCATGAGTCTGACTCCACCAATCAGTCCGAACTGGATCGCTGACTCGGGTGCCACCTTCCACACCACCCCTGACCCCGGTATACTCTCCTCGGTTCACCCTCCTTCCTCCTCTCACCCTTCGTCCATCATGGTCGCAAATGGTTCGTGCCTCCATGTCACATCTGTGGGTGCTGCCGGCACTCATGTCTCCTTTCGTCTTCCTGACGTTCTTATTGCTTCTTCTATGGTTCACAACCTTCTTTCTATTCGTCGTTTTACTACTAACAATTCTTGTTCTGTTGAATTTGACTCTTCTGGTCCTACTGTGAAGGATTTGGCTTCCTGGCATCCTCTTCTTCGATGTGACAGTGCAGGCCCCTTTACACTCTTCGGTTTCCTCCGCCGTCTTCTTCGCCTTCCACTTCGTTCGCTGCTTTCGCCGTCGTTTCTTCCTCCACTACTTGGCACCGCCGGCTTGGACATCCTGGACATGCCGCCCTGACACAACTTACTCGTAGCTCTGCCATACCATGTACTCGAGCTCACGATGAGCATTTGTGTCATGCGTGCCAATTGGGCCGACATGTTCGTCTTCCTTTTCCTACTTCTTTGTCACATGCGACCCATATTTTTGATCTTGTACATTGCGACCTGTGGACATCTCCTGTCATGAGTATTTCTGGTTATAAATACTACCTTGTGTTGGTGGATGATTTCTCTCACTATTCCTGGACTTTTCCCATTCGTGCGAAGTCTGATACTTTCTTCACGCTTCTTCACTTCTTTGCCTGGGTGTCCACTCAGTTCGGCCTCACCATCAAGGCCGTTCAGTGTGACAACGGGCATGAGTTTGACAACTCCACGTCTCGTGCCTTCTTCCTCTCTCATGGCATACAGTTGCGCATGTCGTGCCCCTACAACTCCTCCCAGAACGGCAAGGTCGAGCGCATGATTCGCACCACCAACGACACCATACGCACCCTTCTCTTGCAGGCCTCCCTTCCCACTCGCTTATGGGCCGAGGGACTTCACACCTCCACATACCTCCTCAACCGTTTACCTTCCACTGCCTATCCTGCTCCCACTCCTCACCACGCCCTTTTTTGCTCCCCTCCTCGCTATGACCACCTCTGCGTCTTCGGGTGTGCGTGTTACCCTAACACCACTGCCACTTCTCCCCACAAGTTGGATCCCCGGTTGACTCCGTGTGTGTTCCTCGGGTACTCCCCGGATCACAAGGGGTACCGTTGCTTTGATCTCTCCTCTCGTTGAGTCCTCATTTCCCGTCATGTTGTGTTTGACGAGTCCGATTTTCCCTTCTCTACCACCACCTCTCCTCCCACCTCCACCCCACCACCCACCTCTGACCTTGACCTCTCCTCCCTGTTTCCCACTGACGCGGTGGCTCAGCCACCTTTACTATTTTACCCTGCAGGTCCCCTCCACCGCGCCCTCCGCCGGGCTCGTGCCCTGGCTCACCGTCCTCTGGGGCTACGCCGGCCCCTACGCCCTGCGCCGGTCCGGTGGCCACGTCCCCCGTGCTCCGCCGGACCCTGTGCCCGACGCGGCCCCGGCTCCGCCGGACCCTGCGCCCGATGCGGGTCCGGTGTCAGCCGCACCTCCCCCGCGCTTTGCCCAGCCGACGCGTGTCTACCAGCGCCGTGCGTGGGCGGCCTCGCCGCCCCCGGTGCAGGACCCGTCACCGTCGTCGCCACCTCGGTCTCCTCCCGTGGCTGCCTCTCCGTCGTTGACGCCTACGCCGCTGCCTCCACCCTCGGCTGCTCGGGTCGAGCCGCCCATGTACCACCCACCTCTTCTTCACCGCCACCTGCGTCATGTTCACCCCATGGTGACGCGGCATGCGGTGGGAGTGCTACGGCCTCGGGCTCTCACCGCGACGCCCGGTGACACGGGGGTCTCCCCGGTACCCTCTTCCGTGCGCGACGCCGCCGACCCTCACTGGCGTGGTGCGATGGAAGAGGAGTACGCGGCTCTTCTCGCCAACCAGACCTGGAATCTGGTGCCCCGTCCACCTGGGTCCAATGTCGTCACCGGCAAGTGGATCTAGACACACAAGCGTTGGGCTGATGGCTCTCTCAAGCGGTACAAGGCTCGCTGGGTTCTCAGGGGTTTCACTCAGCGGCCTGGAGTTGATTACGATGAGACATTCAGTCCAGTGGTGAAGCCTGCTACGGTTCACACGGTCCTCTCACTGGCTCTCTCTCGCTCCTGGCCTGTGCATCAGCTGGATGTCAAGAATGCTTTTCTCCATGGGACACTTGCTGAGACGGTCTACTGCAGTCAGCCTACGGGTTTCATTGACTCTTCTCGCCCTGACCTGGTGTGCCGCCTCAACAAGTCACTCTACGGCCTCAAGCAGGCCCCTCAGGCATGGTACTCTCGGTTTGCTGCCTTTCTGCTTACCTTGGGTTTTGTGGAGGCCAAGTCAAATACTTCTCTGTTCATATATCACCACGGTGGGGAGACTGCCTATCTACTGCTCTATGTTGATGATATTGTGCTCACAGCTTCCAGCCCGACTCTGTTGCGGCGGATCATCACCTCTCTTCAGCAGGAGTTCGCGATGAAGGATCTCGGTGTGCTCCATCACTTCCTCGGGGTCACCGTTGAGACTCATCCAGGGGGTCCCTTTCTTCACTAGCGGCAGTACACTCTCAATATCCTGGAGCAAGCTGGGATGACTGACTGCAAGCCCTGCTCCACCCCAGTTGACACTCAGGCCAAGTTGTCAGAGACCGAGGGCGCCACAGTTACTGACCCCACTGTGTACAGGAGTCTTGCAGGGGCGCTTCAATACCTCACCTTCGCCCGCCCGGACATCACTTATGCAGTTCAGCAGATTTGACTCCATATGCATGATCCGCACGAGCCTCACCTCACGGCTCTCAAGCGCCTCCTTCGCTACCTCCGCGGTACTGTCGACTATGGCCTGCTCCTCCACCGATCTGCCTCCACCGAGCTCCTGGTCTACACCGATGCTGACTGGGTCGGGTGCCCAGACACTCGCCGGTCCACCTCCGGCTATGCTGTCTTCCTCGGTGGCAACTTGGTGTCTTGGTCGTCCAAGCGCCAGCCGGTGGTCTCCCGCTCCAGTGCCGAGGCGGAGTACCACGATGTTGCTAACGGCGTGGCTGAGGCCTCCTGGCTCCGACAGCTCCTTGGCGAGCTCCACAGTCCCCTGACCCGGAGCACGCTGGTCTACTGCGACAACGTGAGTGCGGTGTACCTCTCCACCAACCCCGTTCAGCACCAGCGAACTAAGCATGCAGAGATTGATCTACACTTTGTCCGCGATCGAGTGGCCATCGGCGATGTTCGGGTTCTCCACGTCCCGACCACTTCCCAGTTCACCGATATCTTCACCAAGGGCCTCCCGTCTTCGACGTTCTCCGAGTTTCGCTCCAGCCTCAACATCACTGGTGGCTAGTTGAGTCTGTGGGGGGCTCATGTGTTGTGTTGTGCTTCTTTTCGTGTCCACTCTTGAAACTCCGCTGCACCGGTAGTTCAGACTGCGGGGGGGGGGGGTGTTGGAGTATAGAGTCTAGGCCCATGTAAGCTACTATATTGCTGCTCTTTCAGGGTTAGCCCATCTATCCAATTCACTCATTCTAGCACCACTATTGGAGTGTTCAACCTTACAAGGAGACACATGTATGGTTTTCAGAACTATACCTGTGTTTTCAGAACTGTAAACATAAAGAACTGAAGGTAAATATGTGTTTTTGGACTGCAAGGAAATGGACATGTACGTAACTAAAATAGACGGCATACTAACAATCAACATTAGGCCCCGTTTGGATCCCTTCATTTTGGTGGAATTGGAATTCACTCAATAAATTAGCTTATTTGCCATAGAATTTCTCTCGAAACTTTGGCCAAATGTCCCAAAATCATCCCCGAGAAAACGCGACCGAAATCGTGATGCCCACGACCCTTGGAAGAGGGTGGATGATCTGTAGGATCACAGCGAGGCACTACAAGGAGATAGCAAACCAAACACCAAAAGCACCGGCTCGAACTTAACCCCAAAAACCAAGTCCCGAACGTAGATTGACGGCTACGTCGAGAAACTCCTAAATACCTATGTTAACAAGTAGCAAAGATACCTAGAGAGGTTCCTTGGTCAACTCTAGGGCCAAACGAGAAGTCCGGAAACCAAGCGAACAAGCCGGGAGAGCAAACGCACTAAACCGGAAGACACAGCCAAATCCCGGACTGTCCGCCGGTACGGTCCCGGACTGTCCGCGGTAGTGCCGGACTGTCCGCGAGCAAGGGGCGGACTGTCCGCCGGTCAAATGATCAAAATAGCAAGGTTGCTGAAGTCCCCTGCCCGAGTCCCAGACTGTCCGCCAAAACCAACGACGGACTGTCCGCGGGTCAAATGAACAGTTCCCTAGCCGAGACTCGCAGCCACTGTCCGCGCCCTGAGTGGCCGACTGTCCGCGGTCACTCAGGGAGGGCGATTTTGTTCGCCCTTCACCCAAATCTTCCCCAAATCGATTCAAATCAAAATCCCACGTTCCCAAACTTGGAGAGGATGATCACGGAGTAGTTAGGAGACTATCCCCAAGAAATCATCCGCTCAAATCAATCCAAACACCGGGAAATCGAAAAGGGGGAAAGGATGAACCGAAAAGCGCCACGAAAACGAAATCAACCCGATCTACTTGTTCGTAAGGAGATAGATGAATTCCTTCAGTGGAAATGACCTCCTTTCAAATACGAACAGGTTGATTCAAACGGATTTTGCAAAGACGCACTAGAGAGGGAGATCGAGTGACGGGAAAATCGCGGAGAGACGAAGAACGCGAAGAACACGAATCAAAACGCGAATCAACACATCGATCTGCAACCGTGTGGCTACCACACGCTACAACAGTGAGGTTACGACCTCACTTCCTCAAAATCTCCAGTACACAAAGGTATGGTTCTCTGCGGATCTCAGCTAGCTACAGCAGGGGATTGGGAGAGCAGGAAACCCTTGAAGCAAAGAGCAAATGACTGAGATGAAATGGGAGGAGGGTGTCTCCCTCTAATTATCCTAATTCTAATTCCTACTCTACCCCTCAACTAATTACAGAGCGAACCAGCTAAACCCTAGGGTTATTCTGGACCAACTCGGTGGTAGGTGGATCCGACGGCCACGCCCGCATAACTCGTAGTGTTGCCTCGACGCAACCTCCCGATTACCGCCATGTGCCGCCCTCACTCTGCACCCCCGATTCTGTGGCCCAAACCGGGAAACCAGCCTTCCCAGGCAACCCCCGGTTTTGAGGCCCAAACCGGGAAACCAGCTCACCAGCGCCTGAGTTTTGAGGCCCAAACTCAGCAAACCCGCAACACCCAGGTTTTGAGGCCCAAACCTGGAAACCGTCCTCAGCCCGAGTTTTGTGGCCAAACTCGGAAACCATCCGCACCCAGGTTTTGAGGCCCAAACCTGGAAACTGTCCATCCGATGGTTTTTCTCTGGCTCAACCACCAAACCGACGCCGTAGAGGGGATGCACCTCCGTGCACCCCGTCCACCGACACGTGTCCCTGAGTCCTCAACTCAGGCAACACATGACCGCAAGTCTTCGCTCGTCGCTGTCCCAGGCTGTCAGCCACCACAGCTGATCCTCGGGCCTCTGGTCCCTCAGTCCAAGCCTCACGTCCGCCCTTCGCCACTCTCGGTCCATCGGCACGGCACGTCTCTACTTGACCTTCACCTCGCCTCTGATCACTGTATCCGTGCTCGACACCTGCACAACACAAGCCAAAGAACATGCGCATCATCCCAGTTGACAATCACTCATCACTCAGAGACTCGGCATACACCCATGTATCCGCAATCTCCCCCTTGATGAGTGCATTGTCAACTACCAACACAAATCATAATGGAAATAGAAAGAAGGAAGAAGGAGAAGAGAGAACTCGACCAAATGACCCAAAAGCATAGCAAAGTCAAAGAAGGTCAAGTGGAAAGAGCAAGACAACTTGGTTCCCAAAGACATGGGCAACGGCTCGACGCAACCAAGCAAAGCAAAGCTAGCCCTCAAGAAGAGGTAGAACAGGCTCAACACCGCTGGCAAAAGCCAATTGAAAATGTCGAAAACTCATTCGGAGCAAGCTCCCCATCGAATAGTGCAAACAACCAGGAAGACTCTCCCTAAGCAAAAGGAGGGTTATGATTTGCAATTTTCTCCCCATTAGTTGAAAATGCACTTATCAAGAAAAATATGCTCCCCCTCAGAAAATACACCATCAGAAAGTGCCAACACGCAGATTTCTCCCCTTCCAAAATGCAAGTTAGGAGCTTCAGGAGTAGAATCAAAAGAGTGCAAAGATGCTCTGCGAAGTTTGGATCCGATGACTCACAAAATGCACAGAACGCTAGCAAAGGCTCAAACTGATCACTAAGAATGAAATATGAACATGTGAGTAGTTTTCAGCCGAAAAGGTATTCACCATCAAAATAGCACAAGACATGTATAGACAGGAAGTCAAAACAAGTGCTAAACATGTATACAAGGTGAACTACCCCTAGCACAGTTCAATCATCATGCTGATATCAATTGAAGCATATACTTGTGATTTCAAATTTTAATCGGAGTTGCAGCGGTGAAATTACACAAGTTCAGAAAACAGCATGTGACTGCGAGAGGTTGAATGCTTGTTATTGCCTAACTTTCCAACTGTGCGAAGCCTATGCAGAAGCAATCAGAAGCTTAAAGCGACAGTTTCGGTCATACACTACACAACTCAAGTTTAACCCAAAAGTGCAATGGGAAACAGTCTCGAAACTGTGAGGTGCTAACAAGCAAACCCATCTCGATCTTTCCAATTCACTTAACTTGGTTCAGAATTTAAGCAGAATATGAACCTACCAAGTAAGTCAATGACTCAACACTAGAGACATAGCAACCTAGCATATATGAAAAGCACGAGTGATCTCGACACATCCTACACATGCTAGTTGCAAATCTCAATGGTGAACATTTTCAAATTTTAAGTTCATTATCAGATTCACCATTCAAAAATAGCTCAGCTCACAACATGTATTAGTGATCAGAAAGAGCACAAGCTACAACATCATAAAGCATCATAGTAAAGACTACACAGAGCATAGTTACATTCTTCAGACTATATTCATGAAGCTCAGAATGTAAAAGCGTTTGCTAAAATGCAAAGATGCAAAAGAAGAAATCAAAAAGAACCAAAAACAACTGAAAAAACTCAAAGGCAGTGTATCATACAAGAGTCAAAAACGTTTCCCCCATCTAAAAGGGGAAACACACACCAAGCTCACCTCTCAACCGATTAAAGGTTGATTGGTCCAAAGGCTTGGTGAAAATATCAGCAAGCTGATGATGAGTATCGACATGGCGAAGGTCGATATCACCCTTCTCATAGTGGTCTCGCAGAAAATGAAAGCGCACATCAATGTGTTTGGTCTTTGAGTGAAGCATGGGGTTCTTAGCAATGCTAATAGCACTCGTGCTGTCACAAAGCAATGGAACACGAGAAAAGCTTAGACCAAAATCACGCAAAGTGGCCAACATCCAGAGTAACTGGGAACAGCAGCTAGCCGCAGCAACATACTCAGCCTCCGTGGTAGACTGGGCGACACTAGATTGCTTGCGAGAAGACCACGATACAAGAGAAGAACCAATAAACTGGCAAGTCCCAGAAGTGGACTTGCGCTCGATGCGGCAACCAGCAAAATCGGCATCGGAATAACCGCAAAGGGAAAGGGTGGAGGAAGCAGAATACCAAATCCCAAATTCTGGAGTGAAGGATAAGTACCTCATAATGCACTTGACCGCCTGACGGTGCGAGGTGCGCGGCGACGACTGAAAGCGCGCGCAGAGACACACCGCGAACTGGATGTCCGGGCGTGTCGCCGTCAGGTACAGCAGCGACCGATCATACTCCGGTACTCCTTCTGATCCACTGCTTCTCCCTCCTTGTCCGCATCCATGGCCGTCGTGGTCGACATGGGTGTTGGAAGAGGCTTGGCCTCACCCATATCAAACTTCTTCAGAATGTTCTGAGTATACTTACCCTAGTGCATGAACGTTCCCTCCCGAGACTGCTTGATTTGCAGTCCGAGGAAAAACGTCAACTCGCCCATCATGCTCATCTCGAACTCCCTGCTCATAGTGTCTGCAAACATGGCAACAAAAGCGTGAGAAGAACCACCGAAAATGATATCATCCACGTAAATTTGGACCAAGAGAGTATCAGTGCCTTGCTTGAGGAGAAAGAGCGTTTTATCTACACATCCCATTTTAAAACCCTTAGCAAGAAAAAATGTTTTCAACCTATCATACCAGGCTCTAGGGGCTTGTTTCAAACCATACAAAGCTTTGTGAAGTTTAAAGACATGGTTTGGAAACTTGGGATTTTCGAAACCGGGGGTTTGTCTAACATACACCTCCTCTTCTATGTAGCCGTTTAAGAAGTCACTCTTGACATCCATTTGGAAAAGTTTGAAACCTTTGGATGCAGCAAAAGCCAAGAGTATCCTAATCGCCTCAAAACGAGCTACAGGAGCAAACGTCTCCTCATAGTCTATCCCTTCCTTCTGACTATATCCGTGGGCTACGAGTCTGGCCTTGTTTCTCACAACATGGCCATCTTCTCCCTGTTTGTTATTGAAAACCCATTTTGTCCCAATTGGATGACACTCAGAAGGTGGAGACACTAGAACCCAAACCCGATTTCTCTCAAAGTTCTCAAGCTCCTCATGCATGGCATTGACCCAATCAGGATCCGTCAAAGCGTGTCCAACATCCCGGGGTTCAAAATCAGCAACAAAAGCAGAATGAGCAAAGTGAGAGATTTGCCTTGACCGGGTGACGCGTTCGTCGATGCTGCCGATCATCTGCTGAGGCGGGTGCTGGCGCTGAATGTGTCGTGGCGCCTCCCTAGCCGAAGTGGCCTCCCCCTCAACAGCAGCTAGTGCCTCCTTGGGTACAAAGGGTACCGCTCGAGGTGGCGGATCCCACGGCCCCCAGGAAGACGATGTGTCGGGGCCGTGAGTCGTCGTAGAAGCCGCTCTTTGCGACACAGCAGGTGGAGGAGGTGCTGGGTCGTCTATCCCTTCAACACCTTCTTCTTCATCATCGAAAAGAGGTTCGCCAACCTCATGATCACCTGCACGCTCAAAACGAGAAGAAGGACAAACCATGGTCTCGTCGAAGGTGACATCGGATGTCTCCATGACTCGGTTAGTGTCAAGGTTAAGTACACGAAAAGCACAAGTATGAGTGCCATAACCCAAAAACACACCGTCAGAAGAACGAGACTCAAACTTGTCCATGTTGCCCTTTTTGAGTATAAAACAATGGCAACCAAAAACTTGAAAGTAACTCACCTTGGGCAGTTTTCCAAAACGCAACTCATAAGAGGTCTTTTTCAAGAAAGCTCGAAGAAAAATGAGATTGGAAATGTAGCATGCAGTGCTCATGGCTTCGGCCCAATATCGCCTAGGAGTCCTATGCTCATCGAGCATCGTCCTGGCCATCTCTACAAGGGTCCGATTCTTCCTTTCTACAATACCATTCTGAGGCGGTGTGTAGGGGGAAGAAAACGGATGCTCTAAACCCAAAGAGTTACAAAACTTCTCAAAATCCGAATTCTTGAATTCGGAACCATTATCACTCCGAATTGCTCGCATTGAGTTCAAAGGGAACTCATTCTGAAGACGCAAAATCAGATTACGAGCAAGGGAGAAAGTCTCGGTCTTCTCAGTTAAAAAGAAGACCCACGAATATCTCGAAAAATCGCCGACAACAACAAGCACATACCACTTCCCCCCAACCGAGCTCACCCGAGCCGGACCAACAAGGTCCATATGTAAAAGCTCTCCAGGGCGCTTAGTCATGACCTGAGTCACTGGATGGTGGGGAGCGGCAACCATCTTCCCATGTCTACAAGAATGGCAAACAAGATTCTTCTCCATGGACAACATGGGCAATCCTCGGATTAAGCCAAGTGAACTAAGTCTTGCAAGCAAGTCGAAGCTCAGGTGACCTAGTCTCCTATGCCACTTCCAAAGATCAGAGGAGGAAGGTCCAGCCAAAAGACAACGAGAAATTCTGAACGACTCCGAGAAATCCGCACGAAAGACTTTTCCAAAGGGCGAAATCACACATACAAGATTGCCCTGAGGATTCAAAATGCGACTGAGATTCGGTTTAAAACGAATCTCATAGTCATCATCGAAAAGTTGTGAAACAGAAAGAAGGTTAAAATGCAAGTTAGAAACAAGAGCAACATCGCGCAACACAAAGTGCTCATTAACTCGCACAGACCCACGAGACAGCACCTTACCTTTGCTGTTGTCGCCGAAGGTAATATACTCTTTTCCGGCGACCGGACTAAGACTGGAGAACCACTTGGCGTTTCCGGTCATGTGCCTCGAACACCCGGAATCCACCAACCAAACGTTCTCCAATCGTTTTACCTACATCAATAAAAAGACATAGGGTGAGCATACGGGCCAACACTGGGGTTAGTGAAGTAAGGGGAATACCAGTGTTGGGCCGGCTGCTCAAAAGAACGGTTAGCAGAAAAACCATTCCTAGCACGTTTACGAGAAGAGCGATCACTATGTTGAGGAAAATGTGGTCTGCAAAGAGAGGAGTGTCCATCGCGATACTCAAAACGCGGTGGGGGAAAACGCTCAACTACAAAGCCTCCGCCACGGGGTCCATAGCCCACAAATGCAGGCTCCCGCCGGGCACGCTCTCTACGAGGCCTAGACTTAGGAACTTGAGGCACTGTACCTCCAAGCCTAGCATCTCTCCTCGGTGCTCTCCTCTGCCTAGGTCTGGGAACTTGAGGTTTTGGACCTCTGGGCCTAGCAGCTCTCCTCGGAGCTCTCCTCTGAACGTTCGGCACATGTACATCATTGAAAGGATGGTACATGTCCGGGTTGTTCATCTCCTTAGCGCGGCGCGCCTCTCTCTTGCGCCGAAAGCAGAACTCACTCAGGTGTCCTTCTCTCCCACAATGCTCACAATGGTACCTCACCGCTCTCAAAGGGGGTTGTTGGTACTCATGGTGGTGGGTGTGGATCACCTTGCCCTTCTGTGGCATACACTCCTCCTGGATAGGTGGCATTGTGTCCAGCTTGTTCTTTAGGTGGTTGGGTTTGGGAGCCCATTGCTGGTTCTTGGGTGGAGCTCTCGGAGGCTCAACAAAGACCCCATCCTTGGTGTTAGGATTGAGAGGCTCTTTGGGTGGAAGCTTGGTAAGTTTGGGAGTAGTGGTGGAGTTGGGCTTCTGACTCGGATTCAGACCACTTGACTATCCAATCTTCCCAAAAGCAGAAAGATCAACACCCTGAGCAAAGCCTACACCGGGACCTCCAGCAGCTCGCTTGAATTGGGAGATCATCATCCCGAGCTGTGGCTCACCGCTAGACACCCATGACAAGATGGTCCGAAGGTATGTGTTTTCCTCCTCGGTTTGCATCTTGTCATGCTTCACGTTAGCGATCTCCATCTCCAAACCCTCACACAAAGCGCACCTAGTCACACAAGTGCTACCCGAGCTGGCCTCCTCAAGAGACACAATCTTGGCATTCTTCTCTGCCAACTCGGATTGCAAGACAGGACAAGTCTTGCACGCACCCAACAGCGAGGGTCTAGCCTTCAACTCATCCACCTCTCCTACCAACGCAACATACTTACTTCTCAAAGTGAGAAGGTCAGTCATGTGCATGGTGCACATCTCACACTCAACCTCCTTAGAAACGACCACAGTGGACTTAGCAAACTCAAGCTCCCTCACCGTGTCCTCCCACTTCTGCCTAAACTCCTTGCACTCTCTAGCGGCACGCCTAAGCAACTTGTCCTGACTAAGGAGCGCGGCAGTAAGGTTCTCTACCTCAGCAGAAAGCTCGTCGTGGGTGAGAGATACTTGGGAGGTGTCGTCATCATCGTCGTCGTTCCGAGGGGAGTTCACCAGCTCGCCGTCGACCTCCTTGCCGAGCGCCGTGGTGCAGAAGCCGTCGTCGTCGGCGAAGAAGCAGAGGCCGTTCAGCTTGTCCTCGATCCTCTTCTTCTTCTCGGACTCGTCGTCGCTTGAGCAAGCGGAGTCGTCATCCAAGCCGTCGACGTCGCTGAGCGTGGCGAAGAACGCACGCTGCTCAGCCTGGGCCTTCTCCAAGTACTTCTTCTTGATGTACTCCTTGTCGAAGCCGCCCCTCCGCTTGTGCCTCACGGGGACGTACTTCTCCTTGCGCTTGCCGGAGTCATACTTGTGCCCATGATGGCCCTTCCCAGATGTGTTCTTCTTCTTGGGACAGTTGGCGACGAAGTGGTCGGGGTCGCCGCACTCGTAGCATCCCGAGCGTCCTCCTCCGCGGCGACGGTTCATGCGGTTGTTGTGAAACCGCGAGAACCGGTTGACGAGCAAAGCTAGCTCGTCATCCCCCAAAGACTCAAGCTGGTCCTCTATGACAGAAAAGAGTGAAGAGAGTGCAAATCCTCCAGAGGGGTTAGCAGAAGAGCCAGAAACCAAAGCCATCGACGGGCCAGAAGGATTTTCATAAGAAGCCCTCGCCATGGCGTCAATCTCACTGGACTTGAGCTTACTGAAGAGCTCGTCGCACGTGAGGGTCTCATAGTTCGGTGATTCGATGATCGCCTAAACTTTGGAGTCCCACACCGATCGATCAAGAGTATGCAAAAGCTTCAAAGCTCTCTCATGATCGTCGAAAGGCAACATCTCCTTGTTAGCCCTCATCCTGTTGACAATAACCTGAAAGCGAGCGAATAAACTTTCTATGCTCTCGCCAGGCATATGTCGAAAGTTCTCATACTCTCGCTTGAATGACTCGTAGAGACGGGTTTTGACTTGAGAGGTTCCCTCATGGAAACGCATGAGGGTAGCCCAAATCTCCCGAGCCGTAGCGAGGTGAGAAACGCGATCAAACTCACTCATGCTCAAGCATGAGAAAAGAGCATTACGGGCTAGGCTATTGGCATCGTGCTCATCGATCTGAACCTGAGAGACACGAGCAGCCAAGACCACGTAATCAGCAGAGTTGCAAATATCCCAAATGGAAGCACCCAAACTCTGCAGATAGGCCGACATACGTATCTTCCAATACGCATAGTTCGTCCCATCGAAAAATGACGGTTTGCCCACGCCGCGATCCATGTCGCCTTCTGTGCATCTGGAACCGGCTAAGGTGGAAGATCCTTAACCCGCTCCGATACCAATTGAAGGACCGAGAAAGCACTAGCAAGGCGACCAGAGGGGGGGTGAATGGGAGCTCAAAAATTTCTCTCGAAACTTTGGCCAAATGTCCCAAAATCAACCCCAAGAAAACGCGACCGAAATCATGATGCCCACGACCCTTAGAAGAGGGTGGATGATCCCTAGGATCACAGCGAGGCACCACAAGGAGATAGCAAACCAAACACCAAAAGCACCGGCTCGAACTTAACCCCAAAAACCAAGTCCCGAACGTAGATTGACGGCTACGTCGAGAAACTCCTAAATACCTATGCTAACAAGTAGCAAAGATACCTAGAGAGGTTCCTTGGTCAACTCTAGGGCCAAACGAGAAGTCCGGAAACCAAGTGAACAAGCCGGGAGAGCAAACGCACTAAACCGGAAGACACAGCCAAATCCCGGACTGTCCGCCGGTATGGTCCCGGACTGTCCGCGGTAGTGCCGGACTGTCCGCGAGCAAGGGGCGGACTGTCCGCCGGTCAAATGATCAAAACAGCAAGGTTGCTGAAGTCCCCTGCCCGAGTCCCGGACTGTCCGCCAAAACCAACGGCGGACTGTCCGCCGGTCAAATGAACAGTTCCCCAGCCGAGACTCACAGCCACTGTCCAGGCTCGATCCCGACGCGCGGACTGTCCGCGCCCTGAGTGGCCGACTGTCCGCGGTCACTCAGGGAGGGCGATTTTGTTCGCCCTTCACCCAAATCTTCCCCAAATCGATTCAAATCAAAATCCCACGTTCCCAAACTTGGAGAGGATGATCACGGAGTAGTTAGGAGACTATCCCCAAGAAATCATCCGCTCAAATCAATCCAAACACCGGGAAATCGAAAAGGGGAAAGGATGAACCGAAAAGCGCCACGAAAACGAAATCAACCCGATCTACTTGTTCGTAAGGAGATAGATGAATTCCTTCGGTGGAAATGATCTCCTTTCAAATACGAACAGGTTGATTCAAACAGATTTCGCAAAGACGCACTAGAGAGGGAGATCGAGTGACGGGAAAATCGCGGAGAGACGAAGAACGCGAAGAGCACGAATCAAAACGCGAATCAACACATCGATCTGCAACCGTGTGGCTACCACACGCTACAACAGTGAGGTTACGGCCTCACTTCCTCAAAATCTCCAGTACACAGAGGTATGGTTCTCTGCGGATCTCAGCTAGCTACAGCAGGGGATTGGGAGAGCAGGAAACCCTAGAAGCAAAGAGCAAATGACTGAGATAGAATGGGAGGAGGGTGTCTCCCTCTACTTATCCTAATTCTAATTCTAATTCCTACTCTACCCCTCAACTAATTACAGAGCGAACCAGCTAAACCCTAGGGTTATTCTGGACCAACTCGGTGGTAGGTGGATCCGACGACCACGCCCGCACAACTCATAGCGTTGCCTCGACGCAACCTCCCGATTGCCGCCACGTGTCGCCCTCGCTCTGCACCCCCGGTTTTGTGGCCCAAACCGGGAAACCAGCCTTCCCAGGCAACCCCCGGTTTTGAGGCCCAAACCGGGAAACCAACCCACCAGCGCCTGAGTTTTGAGGCCCAAACTCAGCAAACCCGCAGCACCTAGGTTTTGAGGCCCAAACCTGGAAACCGTCCTCAGCCCGAGTTTTGTGGCCAAACTCGGAAACCATCCGCACCCAGGTTTTGAGGCCCAAACCTGGAAACCGTCCATCCGATGGTTTTTCTCTGGCTCAACCACCAAACCGACGCCGTAGAGGGGATGCACCTCCATGCACCCCGTCCACCGACACGTGTCCCTGAGTCCTCGACGCAGGCAACACATGACCGCAAGTCTTCGCTCGTCGCTGTCCTAGGCTGTCAGCCACCACAACTGATCCTCGGGCCTCTGGTCCCTCAGTCCAAGCCTCACGTCCGCCCTTCGCCACTCTCGGTCCATCGGCACGGCACGTCTCTACTTGACCTTCACCTCGCCTCTGATCACTGTATCCGTGCTCGACACCTGCACAACACAAGCCAAAGAACATGCGCATCATCCCAGTTGACAATCACTCATCACTCAGAGACTCGGCATACACCCATGTATCCGCAGTTAGGGTTGGAGTCAGCGCTGGGCGACGACATCCGGTAGCATAGGCGGCTAGGGTTTCCTTGGTGTTTTACTGTCATTTGGGTCCGCACCGCTGCTGGTGATTCATTCAGCGTGTAAATCAAAATTTTCACCTGTAACATACTATTAAAGGACCAATGAACATGCAAATCAAATTTTATCTAGAAAAAAATGAGTAGCAGTAGATGAATCACCATCATGCCAATGTTGTATGGAACAGTAAAATAAATAAATAAACCACTAAACGTAGTGTCGTAGCGGGCAGTTGAAATCAGGAGACGTACTGTATACCTTGGCACCTTGCCGCAATGGCCTTTGCAGTCTTGCTTTTGCCTCGTCGTGGCCCCGCACGTTGGATTTGGGAGGGTGTGGCACTACTACAGAAAAGCACTGTAAGGGCGGGTCTAGGGGCACTGTAAGGGCGGTTTGTAAAACCGCCCCCCCCGGCCTCGTTCTTACAAATCAGGCACCGTAAGGGCGGTTGGGCAAACCGCCCAAACAAATCAACCGCCCATACAAATACCATTTGTAAGGGCGGGTGGATCACCAACCCACCTTACAAATACCATTTGTAAGGGCAGGTGGATCACAACCCTCCTTACAAATACCATTTGTGAGAGCAGTTCGATCACCAACCCCCCTTACAAATAGTATTTTGTAAGGGCGGTTGGATCACCAACCGCCCCTATTGTTGAATTTCCATTAAAAAAATAATTTTGAATTTAAATCTGACCACAACATATAATATATAATTCAAAATAAAATTCAAATTTGACCACACGAGCACGATATAAGCCACAATCATAAGTCCATTACATAATTTGACAAGTTCAAATAATCCACAAATCCATTACATAGGCATAGTTGACAAGTTCAAATAGTTCCACGAGTCCAAACCATTATAGATTGTATCAATGGCCTAGAGCAAGCTGTGAGTCTCACGAAGGTGTTGGTAGACTGGATTACTACCTAAGTCGTATTCTTTGTCACGGTATTCACCTCTGGAATTAACAATCTGGTCAATGATGAAGTCACAAAGGTCACCAACAAGCTCCAAGAGTTCATCATCCTTGTATACGTCCCTTCGTTGTCCTTTCTCTTCCTTCCACTGTAAGAGAACAGGTTTAGGTCTAATATTTCATAACACAAGCTAAGTCTTCATACTACGAGCGAATAAAGTGTCAAACTCACCAGATTGGGGTGTCTCCTGTAAGAGAAAATATGAAGGACCTTTAAGTGGATCAGGACACGAATAACAAACCAAATTGGCTTTGGGGTTTCCTCCTTTTTGTTGTTTCGAGTTTGTGCATACAGCTTCTACACTGGTGCACCATACATGAATTAGCGTTTCCAAAAGATCTTTACATTTATATAAGTTGCTTGTGTCATTTTCAGTAGTCAGATTTTGGCCAACCAGAACACACATATGTCAAAGTGCAGATAAATAAGTAGCAGCCTAGAAGGCAACATCAGTTCTTTCCATCATGTGATACATATTCCCCTTTTGTTCCCTCATCGCTCGCTAATGAAGCAAAAATCAATAGATACAATGCAGTGCTGCAAGGATGCCAGTTAGTGTTGTCCTAATGATTATCCTATTTGTAATACTGCTAGGTTTGTTTTGAGAATTTTCAGCATTGAACATTCAGAGTAGATATATGATCTTCACCTCCCAGCTCAAAGGTTGATAACTTTTGATCATTGCAGGGCTTGATGCTTTGTACAACCAAATATATCATTTTTGTTTTTTTTGCTAATTATTATCTTGGTAACTTTTTATCAATTTTGTTTCAGCAATTGTTGGCAGTTCGAAATAACTTTTGATCATTTTTGCTAATTATTTATCAACAAAGAAATAAGCAGGAGACGGAGGCTGTAAAGCCACCGGCAGCGGACTCTACCCCAATACCTGCAGCATAGTTGTCGGCTGCTGCAGTCTACAGCCAGTCTACAGCCAGCGGAATCTACAGCCAGCCTGCAGTTTATCTTGAGATTGAAGTAACCATAGGTGCCTAACTATCAATGCATGCAAGTGACCGACCACTAAAAGAATAATTAGCAAGGAATATGAGCACCTATTGTGATTCAAAGACTAGAAACCAGGTGGAGAAATTCATCAAATAATTAACCGACTAAGTTACACTCAACTCATAATACAGAGTCACTTTATTTGCCCGCGTGTACATCTTGCTAGCTAAATCTGTATTGGCTTTCTTTCTTTCTTTCTTGATAATGGACTCCAAAATATTGCCTTATTTCTTTCTTGATAATGGACTCCGAAATATTTCAACAATTCCAATTTGTATGATGGTTTGCTTCATGAATAATACCAATAATTTAACCACAAAAATCAATAATTAGGACTTTAGGAGGATTACCAAAAAGGCATCATATTAGTACTAACTTCTTACTATTTTACATCCGTAGATAGGCACCCATTTCTATTTTTGTAGATTAATCAAGATTTTCGATGGAAACAGTGCATTTGGGATTTGAAGCCAGCAAATACCCATAAATGTGTAGGTATTTGATCAAGAAATATACTGCCTTGTAAAGAATTGACAAATGAGATCAACGCAGAAGAAATAACATGACAAATGAGCACTCCTAAGATGGTATAATAAAACACAGGATCATAATAAAGCTGTAATTAAATGTAATTGTTGATCTTCACTTCGGTTCAGTCTGAACACTCGGAAGAAGCAGAGATGCTCTCCTGGTCAGAGCACAGCGTCCTACCCTGAACGGCTGAACCACAGAATGGAATGTTGCTACACAATTTAGCGAGCACACTCCTAACGGTACGAACACTATGCAAGATATATAATGGATTGGCTTGTGTTGCTGGAATCACACTGAAATTTTAAGACTGGAAATACTCACGGACGGACAAGCATGATTAGGTTAGTTGGTGTGCGTACCAGATCCTGTAGGCTTGAAGACCCGGGAGAAAAAAACAGCAGCTGGAACGAGCGAGACCTCTTCGCTTGGCTTCCTTGCGCCTGACAAATGCGACGGTGGCCGCGGACGACGGTGGCCGCGGAGATGCAGATGCGGAAGCGGACGGTGGCCGCGGACGACAGCGTGGCGGAGATGCAGATGCGGAGCTCTTGCCGAGATGCAGATGCGGAAGCGGAGCTCTCGCCGATGGGATCTTGGTGATGGGAGTGGAGCGGTTGCTGTGGTGGCTTGACTCCTCTGTTTGTGCTGTGTTGTGCGGCAGGCAGAGAAGGCGGACCTCTTCTCCCGCCCAGGCTCCCCGGTTGACTCCTCGCTCGCCGGTGTCAGGAGGAAGAGTGAAGGACCGAGAACGCTACCAGAGAGCGACCAGGGGGTGAACGAGAGCTTCAAAAATTTCTTTCGGAAACTTGTCGCCACTGTCGCTAAAATCAACCCCAAGAGCAAACCCTAGAGCTCGTAAGTGTCCACAACCCTAGAGATGGATGCTTCCAAGAAGCACAGCGAGACACTACACGACTCTACAAAGCCAATGCAACAGCCGGAAATCACAACCGACAACGAACGAGCGAACAGCGGACAAAACAGCGCAAATCAGCACTGACCGGACTCTGTCTGCGTCCGGTCAAGAGGGACCGGACGCGTCCACTCAGCCAAAACCTGTTTCGGAACCTCTCTGTTCCTGACCGGACTCACTGAAGGGAGCGTCCGGTCGTTTGTTCAGAGCGTCCGATCAATCAATGAAAGCCCGATGAACAGTGCACGTGATGCGTCCGATCACACAGCAGAAGGAGCGTCCGGTCAAGTTGAAACAAAAGCGCAGTCAACGCATTCGACCGAACTCTGACTGTGCGTCCGGTCGGCTCGATACGAGCGTCCGGTCAGCACGACTCAGTCCCGTTCGTTCACCGATTTGACTCGATCTCTCCCAAAACAAATCCTCTAGGGATCAAACTTGGTGAGATGAGTCACAAGGAGGATAGTGAGCTATCTGTAAGACATCATGGCTCGAACCTAACTCCAAATCGATGAATCGAAGAAATTCGGGGAAAGAGAGAAAAACTTGACCCAAAACGAAATCAACCCGATCTACTTGTTCGTGTGGAGTTAGATGAATTCCTTCGGTCAAGATGACCTCCTCACTATAAAGAACAAGATGATTCAAATGGATTTCGCAAAGACGCACTAGGGAGAGAGATCGAGCGACGGGAAAACACGGAGAAACGAAGAACGTGAAGAACACAAAACAAAACACAAATCAACACATCGATCTGCAACCGTGTGGCTAACACACGCTACAATCGTGAGGTTACGGCCTCACTTCCTCAAAATCTCCAGTACACAGAGGTATGGTTCTCTGCGGATCTCAGCTAGCTTCAGCAGGGGATTGGGAGAGCAGGAAACCCTAGAAGCAAAGAGCAAATGACTGAGATCGATGGGGAGGTGGGTGTCTCCCCCTACTTATCCTAATTCTAACTATTCCTAATTCCCACTCTACCCCTAACTACTTACAGAGCGAACCAGCTAAACCTTAAGGTTATTCTGGACCAACTCGATGGTAGGTGGATCCGACGGCCACGCCCGCACAACTCGTAGCGTTGCCTCGACACAACCTCCCGATTGCCGCCACGTGCCGCCACTGCTCTGCACCCCCGGTTTTGTAGCCCAAACCGGGAAACCAGCCTTTCCAGCCAACCCCCGGTTTTGAAGCCCAAACCGGAAAAATAGCCCACCAACGCCTGAGTTTTGAGGCCCAAACTCAGCAAACCCGCAACACCCAGGTTTTGAGGCCCAAACCTAGAAACCGTCCTCAGCCCGAGTTTTGTGGCCAAACTCGGAAACCATCCGCACCCAGGTTTTGAGGCCCAAACCTGGAAACCGTCCACCCGATGGTTTTTCTCTCGCTCAACCACCAAACCGACGTCGTAGAGGGGATGCACCGCCCGTGCACCCCGTCCACCGACACGTGTCCCCAGGTCCTCGACCCGAGCAACACTGTGCCCCGCAAGTCTCCGCTCGTCGCTGTCCCAGGCTGCCAGCCACCACAGCTGATCCTCAGGCCACCGATCCCTCAGTCCAAGCCTCACGCCCGCCCTTCACCGCTCCCGGTCCATCAGCACGACACGTCTCTAGTTGACCTTCACCTTGCCCTCGATCACTGTCTCTGTGCTCGACACCTACACAACACAAGCCAAAGAACATGCGATCAAACCCGTTCACAATCACTCATCACTCCGAGACTCGGCATACACCCATGTATCCGCAATCTCCCCCTTAATGAGTGCATTGTCAACTACACACACAAATCATAAGAGAATAGAACGAGGAAGGAAGGAGAAGAGAGAACTCGACCAAATGACCCAAAAGCACAACAAAGCCGAAGAAGGTCAAGTGGAAGAAGCGAAACAACTTGGTCCCCAAAGACATGGGCAACGGCTCGACGCAACCAAGCAAAGCAAAGCTAGCCCTCAAGAAGAGGTAGAACAGTCTCAACACCGCTAGCGAAAAAAGGTTCGATACCAATTGAAGAAACTCAGGAAGGTTCGATACCAATTGAAAAACTCCAGAAAAAAAGAGCTCGACACCAACTGAAAAATCGAAGCAAATGCTAGTCCCTCAAGATAGAGGCACAGAGGCTCAACACAGCTAGCAAAAAGATCGCTCCGAACCAATCGAAATCAATCGCGCTGAGAAATGTTTGCTAGTCCCTCAAGAAAGAGGCGAAGGCTCAACACAACTAGCAAACTCCCCCTCGAAAAGTGCACGCAACCAAGAAAGTTCCCCTAGGTTCAACTTGGAAAGCACAAGATACAAGATTTGAAAATCTCCCCCTTAGTGAAACTCCCCCTAAGATGAACACACGGGAAGCATATGATTTGACAAAAATTCTCCCCCTTAGTTGAAAATGCACTTATCAAGTGAAATCTCCCCCTTCCAGCATGCATATGAGTCAAAATGCAAGTTAGCAGCTTCAGGAATATATTCAGGAGAATGCAAAGATGCTCTACTTAGTTCTGATCCGATGACCCAAAAACAGCACAGCAAGCTAGCAAAGGCTCAAACTGATCACTAAATACGCAATATGAACATGAGAGCAAGGTGAGCAGTTTTGAGTCAAAAGGTATTCACCACTAAGATAGCACTACACATGTATAGACAGGAAAACAAGCAAGTGCTAAACATGTATACAAGGTGAACTACCCCTAGCAAAGTTCAACCGTCATGCTATAGAATGAAACATACACTTGTGAATTCAAATATAATCGGAGTTGCAGCGGTGAATTTACACAAGTTTAAATTTAGCATGTGATTGCGAGAGGTTGAGAGCTTGTCATTGCCTAACTTTTCAACTGAGCGAAGCCTATGCAAAAGCAATCAGAAGCTTAAAGCTGCGGTTTCGGTCATACACTACATGGCTCAAGTTTAACTCAAAGTGCAATGAGAAACAGTCTCGATACCGTGATGTGTTGACAAGCAATCCCATCTCGATCTTTTCATTTTCACTTAACACTTGGTTCAACTTTTATCTAGAATATAAACAAACCAAACAAGTGAATGACTCAGAACTAGAGACATAGCAACCTAGCATATATGAAAAGCATGAGTGAATTCAACACATCCCATTTTAAAACCCTTAGCTAATAGGAAGGTTTTCAATCTATCATACCAGGCTCTAGGGGCTTGTTTCAAACCATACAAAGCTTTGTGAAGTTTAAAGACATGGTTTGGAAACTTGGGATTTTCGAAACCGGGGGGTTGTCTAACATACACCTCCTCTTCTATGTAGCCGTTTAAGAAGGCACTATTGACATCCATTTGAAAAAGTTTGAAACCTTTGGATGCAACAAAAGCCAAAAGTATCCTAATAGCCTCCAAACGTGCTACAGGAGCAAATGTCTCCTCATAGTCTATCCCCTCCTTCTGACTATATCCCTAGGCTACGAGTCTGGCCTTGTTTCTCACAACATGGCCATCTTCTCCCTGTTTGTTTTTGAAAACCCATTTTGTCCCAATTGGATGACACTCAGAAGGTGGAGACACTAGAACCCAAACCCGATTTCTCTCAAAGTTCTCAAGCTTTTCATGCATGGCATTGACCCAATCCGGATCCGTCAAAGCGTGTCCAACATCCCGGGGTTCAAAATCAGCAACAAAAGCAGAATGAGCAAAGTGAGAGATTTGCCTTGACCGGGTGACGCGTTCGTCGATGCTGCCGATCATCTGCTGAGGCGGGTGCTGGCACTGAATGTGTCGTGGCGCCTCCCTTGCCGAAGTGGCCTCCTCCTCAATAGCAGCTGGTGCCTCCTCGGGTACAAAGGGTACCGCTCGAGGTGGCGGATCCCACGGCCCCCAGGAAGACGACGTGTCGGAGCCGTGAGTCGTCGTAGAAGCCGCTCTTTGTGGCACAACAGGTGGAGGAGGTGCTGCGTCATCTATCCCTTCAGCGCCTTCTTCTTCATCATCGAAAAGAGGTTCGCCAACCTCATGATCACCTACACGCTCAAAACGAGAAGAAGGACAAACCATGGTCTCATCGAAAGTGACATCTGATGTCTCCATGACTCGGTTAGTGTCAAGGTTAAGTACACGATAAGCACGAGTATGAGTGCCACAACCCAAAAACACACCGTCAGAAGAACGAGACTCAAACTTGTCCAAGTTGCCCTTTTTGAGTATAAAACAATGGCAACCAAAAACTCAAAAATAACTCACCTTGGGCAGTTTTCCAAAACGCAACTCATAAGAGGTCTTTTTCAAGAAAGCTCGAAGAAAAATGCGATTGGAAATGTAGCATGCAGTGCTCATGGCCTCGGCCCAATATCGCTTAGGAGTCCTATGCTCATCGAGCATCGTCCTGGCCATCTCTACAAGGGTCCGATTCTTCCTTTCTACCACACTATTCTGAGGCGGTGTGTAGGGGGAAGAAAACTGATGCTCTAAACCCAAAGAGTTGCAAAACTTCTCAAAATCCAAATTCTTGAATTCGGAACCATTATCACTCCGAATTGCTCGCATTGAGTTCAAAGGGAACTCATTCTGAAGACGCAAAATCAGATTGCGAGCAAGAGAGAAAGTCTCGGTCTTCTCAGCTAAAAAGAAGACCCACGAATATCTCGAAAAATCGTCGACAACAACAAGCACATACCACTTCCCCCCATCCGAGCTCACCCGAGCCGGACCAACAAGGTCCATGTGTAAAAGCTCTCCAGGGCGCTTGGTCATGACCTGAGTCACTGGATGGTGGGGAGCGGCAACCATCTTCCCATGTCTACAAGAATGGCAAACAAGATCCTTCTCCATGGATAACTTGGGCAATCCTCGGATTAGGCCAAGTGAACTAAGCCTTGCAAGCAAGTCGAAGCTCAAATGTCCTAGTCTCCTATGCCACTTCCAAAGATCAGAGGAGGAAGGTCCAGCCAAAAGACAACGAGAAATTCCAAATGACTCTGAGAAATCCGCACGAAAGACTTTTCCAAAGGGCGAAATCACACAAACAAGATTGCCCTAAGGATCCAAAATGCGACTGAGATTCAGCTTAAAACGAATCTCATAGTCATCATCGAAAAGTTGCGAAACAGAAAGAAGGTTAAAATGCAAGTTAGAAACAAGAGCAACATCGCGCAACACAAAGTGCTCATTATCTCCCACAGACCCACGAGACAGCACCTTACCTTTGTTGTTGTCGCCGAAGGTGATATACTCCTTTTCGGCGACCGAACTAAGACTGGAGAACCACTTGGCATTTCCGGTCATGTGCCTCGAACACCCGGAATCCACCAACCAAACGTTCTCCAATCGTTTTACCTACATCAATAAAAAGACATAGGGTGAGCATACGAGCCAACACTGGGGTTAGTGAAGTAAGGGGAATACCAGTGTTGGGCTGACTGCTCAAAAGAACGGTTAGCAGAAAAACCATTCATAGCACGTCTACGAGAGGAGCGATCACCACGTTGAGGAAAACGTGGTCCGCTAAGGGAGGAGCGTCCATCGCGATACTCAAAACGCGGTGGGGGAAAACACTCAACTACAAAGCCTCCGCCACGGGGTCCATAGCCTACAACTGTAGGCTCCCGCCTGGCACGTCCTCTCCTCTGCTGCCTAGGCCTAGGAACTTGAGGTTCTGGACCTCTGGGCCTAGCAGCTCTCCTCTGAACATTCGGCACATGTACATCATGGAAAGGATGGTACATGTCCGGGTTGTTCATCTCCCTAGCACGGCGCGCCTCTCTCTTGCGCCGAAAGCAGAACTCGCTCAAGTGTCCATCTCTCCCACAATGGTCACAATGGTACCTCACCGCTCTCAAAGGGGGTTGTTGTTACTCACGGTGCTGGGTATGGATCACTTTGCCCTTCTGTGGCAACAACTCCTCATGAATAGGTGGCATTGTATCCAGCTTGTTTTTCAGGTGGTTAGGATTGGGAGCCCAATGCTGGTTCTTGGGTGGAGCTCTCGGAGGTTCAACAAAGACCCCATCCTTGGTGTTCGGCTTGAGAGGCTCTTCGGGTGGAAGCTTGGTAGGTTTGGGAGTAGTGGTGGAGTTGGCTGGGCTTCTCACATGGGTTTAGACCACTCGACTCTCCAATCTTCCCAAAAGCAGAAAGATCAACACCCGGAGCAAAGCCTACACCGGGACCTCCAGCAGCTCGCTTAAATTGGGAGATCATCATCCCGAGCTGTGGCTCACCACAAGACACCCATGGCAAGATGGTTCGAAGGTATGTGTTTTCCTCCTCGGTTTGCATCTTGTCATGCTTCACATTGGCTATCTGCATCTCCAAACCCTCACACAAAGCACACCTTGTCACACAAGCGCTACCCGAGCTGGCCTCCTCAAGAGACACAATCTTGGCATTCTTCTCTGCCAACTCGGATTGCAAGACAGGACAAGTCTTGCATGCACCCAACAGTGAGGGTCTAGCCTTCAGCTCATCCACCTCTCCTACCAACGCAACATACTTACTTCTCAGAGTGAGAAGGTCAGTCATGTGCGTGGTGCACATCTCACACTCAAGCTCCTCAAAAACGACCACAGTGGACTTAGCAAACTCAAGCTCCCTCACCGTGTCCTCCCACTTCTGCCTAAACTCCTTGCGCTCTCTAGCGAGACGCCTAAGCAGCTTATCCTGACTAAGCAAGGTGGCAGTAAGCTTCTCAACCTCAGTAGAAAGCTCGTCGTGGGTGAGGGATACCTGGGAGGTGTCGTTGTCGTCGTCGTTCCGAGGGGAGTTCACCAGCTCGCCGTCGACCTCCTTGCCGAGGGCCATGGTGCAGAAGCCGTCGTCGTCGGCGAAGAAGCAGAGGCCATTCAGCTTGTCCTCGATCCTCTTCTTCTTCTCGGACTTGTCATCGCTTGAGCAAGCGGAGTCGTCATCCGAGCCCTCGACGTCGCTGAGCGTGGCGAAGAACGCACGCTGCTCAGCCTGGGCCTTCTCCAAGTACTTCTTCTTGATGTACTCCTTGTCGAAGCCGCCCCTCCGATTGTGCCTCACGGGGACGTACTTCTCCTTGCGCTTGCCGGAGTCGTACTTGTGCCCATGATTGCCCTTCCCAGATGTGTTCTTCTTCTTGGGACAGTTGGCGATGAAGTGGTCGGGGTCGCCGCACTCGTAGCATCCCGAGCGTCCTCCTCCGCGGCGACGGTTCATGCGGTTGTTGTGAAACCGCGAGAACCGGTTGACGAGCAAAGCTAGCTCGTCATTCCCCAAAGACTCAAGCTGGTCCTCTATGACAGAAAAGAGTGAAGAGAGTGCAAATCCTCCAGAGGGGTTAGCAGAAGAGCCAGAAACCAAAGCCATCGACGGGCCAGAAGGATTTTCATAAGAAGCCCTCGCCATGGCGTCAATCTCACTGGACTTGAGCTTACTGAAGAGCTCGTCGCACGTGAGGGTCTCATAGTTCAGTGATTCGATGATCGCCTGAACTTTGGAGTCCCACACCGATCGATCAAGAGTATGCAAAAGCTTCAAAGCTCTCTCATGATCGTCGAAAGGCAACATCTCCTTGTTAGCCCTCATCCTGTTGACAATCACCTGAAAGCGAGCGAATAAACTTTCTATGCTCTCGCCAGGCATATGTCGAAAGTTCTCATACTCTCGCTTGAATGACTCGTAGAGACGGGTTTTGACTTGAGAGGTTCCCTCATGGAAACGCATGAGGGTAGCCCAAATCTCCCGAGCTGTAGCGAGGTGAGAAACGCGATCAAACTCACTCATGCTCAAGCATGAGAAAAGAGCATTACGGGCTCGGCTATTGGCATCGTGCTCATCGATCTGAACCTGAGAGACACGAGCAGCCAAGACCACGTAATCAGCAGAGTTGCAAATATCCCAAATGGAAGCACCCAAACTCTGCAGATAGGCTGACATACGTATCTTCCAATACGCATAGTTCGTCCCATCGAAAAATGACGGTTTGCCCATGCCGCGATCCAAGTCGCCTTCTGTGGATCTGGAACCGGTTAAGGTGGAAGATCCTTAACCCGCTCCGATACCAATTGAAGGACCGAGAACGCTACCAGAAAGCGACCAGAGGGGGGGTGAATGGGAGCTTCAAAAATTCCTTTCGGAAACTTGTCGCACTGTCCCAAAAATCAACCCCAAGAGCAAACCCTAGAGCTCATAAGTGTCCACGACCCTAGAAAGAGGGTGGATGCTTCGAAGAAGCACAACGAGACACTACACGACTCTAGAAAGCCAATGCAACAGCCGGAAATCACAACCGACAACGAACGAGCGAACAGCGGACAAAACAGCGCAAATCAGCACTGACCGGACTCTGCCTGTGTCCAGTCAAGAGGGACCGGACGCGTCCGGTCAGCCAAAACCTGTTTCGGAACCTCTCTGTTCCTGACCGGACTCACTGAAGGGAGCGTCCGGTCGTTTGTTCAGAGCGTCCGGTCAATCAATGAAAGCCCGATGAACATTGCACGTGATGCGTCCGATCACACAGCAGAAGGAGCGTCCGGTCAAGTTGAAACAAAAGCGCAGTCAACGCATTCAACGACCGGACTCTGACTGTGCGTCCGGTCGGCCCGATACGAGCGTCCGGTCAGCACGACTCAGCCCCGTTCGTTTACCGATTTGACTCGATCTCTCCCAAAACAAATTCTCTAGGGATCAAACTTGGTGAGAGGAGTCACAAGGAGGATAATGAGCTATCTCTAAGAGATCATGGCTCGAACCTAACTCCAAATCGATGAATCAAAGAAATTCGGGGAAAGAGAGAAAAACTTGACCCAAAACGAAATCAACCCGATCTACTTGTTCGTGAGGAGTTAGATGAATTCCTTCGGTCAAGATGACCTCCTCACTGTAAAGAACAAGATGATTCAAATGGATTTCGCAGAGACACACTAGGGAGAGAGATCGAGCGACGGGAAAACATGGAGAAACGAAGAACGTGAAGAACACAAAACAAAACACGAATCAACACATCGATCTGCAACCGTGTGGCTAACACACGCTACAATCGTGAGGTTACGGCCTCACTTCCTCAAAATCTCCAGTACACAGAGGTATGGTTCTCTGCGGATCTCAGCTAGCTTCAGCAGGGGATTGGGAGAGCAGGAAACCCTAGAAGCAAAGAGCAAATGACTGAGATCGATGGGGAGGTGGGTGTCTCCCCCTACTTATCCTAATTCTAACTATTCCTAATTCCCACTCTACCCCTAACTACTTACAGAGCAAACCAGCTAAACCCTAAGGTTATTCTGGACCAACTCGATGGTAGCTGGATCCAACGGCCACGCCCGCACAACTCGTAGCGTTGCCTTGACGCAACCTCCCGATTGCCGCCACGTGCCGCCACCGCTCTGCACCCCCGGTTTTGTAGCCCAAACCGGGAAACCAGCCTTTCCAGCCAACCCTCGGTTTTGAGGCCCAAACCGGGAAACCAGCCCACCAGCGCCTGAGTTTTGAGGCCCAAACTCAGCAAACCCGCAGCACCCAGGTTTTGAGGCCCAAACCTGGAAACCGTCCTCAGCCCGAGTTTTGTGGCCAAACTCGGAAACCATCCGCACCCAGGTTTTGAGGCCCAAACCTGGAAACCGTCCACCCGATGGTTTTTCTCTGGCTCAACCACCAAACCGACGCCGTAGAGGGGATGCACCGCCCGTGCACCCCGTCCACCGACATGTGTCCCCAGGTCCTTGACCCGAGCAACACTGTGCCCCGCAAGTCTCTGCTCGTCGTTGTCCCAGGCTGCCAGCCACCACAGCTGATCCTCAGGCCACCGGTCCCTTAGTCCAAGCCTCACGCCCGCCCTTCACCGCTCCCGGTCCATCAGCACGGCACGTCTCTACTTGACCTTCACCTTGCCCTCGGTCACTGTCTCCGTGCTCGACACCTGCACAACACAAGCCAAAGAACATGCGATCAAACCCGTTGACAATCACTCATCACTCTGAGACTCGGCATACACCCATGTATCCGCAAAGAGGGGCGAAGGAGAAGGCGACGGTGGACTGCCGGTGTCGGTGAGAACAATTTTGCTCAATGACTTAGCCCTCGAGCACCACATGTCCACATCTTATACCCACCCACATTTTAGCCTGGGCAAAAAAACCCGAGACCGAAGACCGAACCCAAACGGACCGAGACCGAGACCGAACAGACCAAAAATTCGGTCGTTGGTCTTACGTTCGGTTTCATGTTTCTGGAAACCGATTAATACATCGGGTAGTCGGTCATCTACATCGGTTACCCGAAGTAACCGATGACCCGAACATACCAGCTAGCTTTCGTCAGTCAAAAAAATCAGAACGCAGAACCTTATCCTTTCATTCCTCGATCAGACCACCGCTCAGTCTCCCATTTCGTTTATCTCTCTCGGTCACGTGGGCATGTCCCCCATTCATCCACTCTCTCTCATCTCATCTTTATCTCTTTGCTTTCTCACAGGGTCGGCCGCCGGGTGCTTGCTGTTGCTGCTGCTTGAGCAAGCCACCGAGGGGAGCTCACTACTGCTCAAACGAGGGAGGTCGACGCCGCTCTCACAGTCGCGTGGTGCCGGCCGCCGGGCGCTTTCTGCGACTTGGCCGAGCTGGCAAGCGGCGCTCGCTGCTCTTTGACGAGCGAGGCTGGGCCGGGGCCTGACGGCGCCATCGCTGCTCAGCCACGGAAGTCAGGGAGCGTTGCTGCTGCTCGGACGAGCTAGAAAGAGGCCGAGCGCCGCCTATTCTCTAGATGACAGGCACCACCTGCTCCATTTCCTCTCTCAGGTGGATCTAAGCTGTCATCCTTGTCTTAGACTTTCTCCGCTGTCGGTCTTGCTCGGTTAAAACCGAAGAACCGAATTAGAAGACCGAAGACCGAACTCTCGGTTGTTGCTTTCTCGGGCAATACTTCGGTTTGCAATCTCCACAAACCAAAATAAAAAAAGACCAAAACAACCGACCCGATTTTTCGGTCATGACCGAATGCCCACCCTGAGTCATGTGCTTGGTGCACGACTCGCACTCACTCTCCTCAGACACGACCACGGTGGACCGAGCAAACTCAAGCTCCTTCACCGTGTCCTCCCACTTCTGCCTAAACTCCTTGCACTCTCTAGCAGCACGCCTAAGCAGCTTATCTTGACTAAGAAGCGCGGCAGTAAGCTTATCGACCTCAGCAGAAAGCTCATCGTGGGTCATAGATACCTGGGAGGTGTCGTCGTCGTCGTCCCGAGGGGTGTGCTCCAGCTTGCCGTCGACCTCATCACCAAGGGCCATGGTGCAGAAACCCTCGTTGTCGGCGAAGAAGCAAAGACGGTTCAGCTTGTCCTCGATCTTCTTCATCTTCTCGGACTCGTCGTCGCTTGAGCAAGCGGAGTCATCATCCGAGCCGTTGACGTCGCTGAGCGTGGCGAAGAAAGCACGCTGCTCAGCCTGGGCCTTCTCCAAGTACTTCTTCTTGATGTACTCCTTGTCGAAGCCGCCCCTCCGCTTGCGCCTTGCGGGGGCGTGCTTCTCCTTGCGCTTGCCGGAGTCGTACTTGTGCCCGTGATCGCCCTTCCCAGATGAGTGCTTCTTCTTGGGACAGTTGGCGATGAAGTGGTCGGGGTCGCCGCACTCGAAACATCCCGAGCGTCCTCCTCCGTGGCGACGGTTCATGCGGTTGTTGTGGAACCGCGAGAACCGGTTGGCAAGCAAAGACAACTCATCATCCCCCAAAGACTCAAGCTGCTCCTCTGTGACAGAAAAGAGAGAAGAAAGTGCAAATCCTCCAGAGGGGTTAGCAGAAGAGCCAGAATCCAAAGCCATAGTCGGGCCAGAAGGATTCTCATAAGAAGCCCTCGACATGGCGTCAATCTCACTAGACTTGAGCTTACTAAAGAGCTCGTCGCATGTGAGGGTCTCATACTTAGATGATTCGATGATCGCCTGGACCTTTGAGTCCCACACCGACCGATCGAGAGTGTGCAAAAGCTTCAAAGCTCTCTCAAGATCGTCGAAAGGCAACAGCTCCTTGTTAGCTCGCATCTTGTTGACAATAACCTGAAAGCGAGTGAATAAATTCTCTATGCTCTCGCCAGGCATATGTCGAAAGTTCTCATACTCCCGCTTGTGCGACTCGTAGAGACGGGATTTCACTTGAGTGGTTCCCTCATGGAAGCGCATGAGGGTCGCCCAAATCTCACGAGCCGTGGGGAGGTGAGAAACGCGATCAAACTCGGACATGCTCAAACAGGAGAACAAGGCGTTACACGCCCGACTATTGGCCTCGTGCTCATCGATCTAAAGCTGAGAGACTCGAGCAGCCAGAACAACGTAATCAGCCTTGTTGCAAATCTCGCAAACAGAAGAGCCCATGCTCTGGAGATAGGCCGACATGCGTATCTTCCAATACACATAGTTCGTCCCATCGAAAAATGGTGGTTTGCCCACGCCGCGATCCGTGTCGCCTTCGGTGGATCTGGAATCGGCTAAGGTGGAAGATCCTTAACCCACTCCGATACCAATTGAAGGACCGAGAATGCAATAGCAAGGCGACCAGAGGGGGGGTGAATGGGAGCCAACAAAATTTCTCTTGAAACTTTGGCCAAATGTCCCAAAATCAACCCCCAAGAGCTAAGACTGAGAACGTGATGCTCACGACCCTTGGAAGAGGGTGGATGATCCCTAGGATCACAGCGGAGCACCACAAAGCGATAGCAAGCCAAACACCAAAAGCACCAGCTCAACCACAAAGCGATAGCAAGCCAAACACCAAAAGCACCAGCTCAAGTTTAACCCTTGAAAACCGAGTCCCGAACGTAGATTGGAGGCTACGTCGAGAAATCCCTAAATACCAATGCTTACAAGTAGCAAAGATACCTAGAAATGTTTCTTGGTTAACTATAGGGCCAAACGAGAAGTCCGAAAACCAAGCGGAAAAGCCGGGAGACTAAATGCACTGAAAAGCACTAGTCTGCGGGGTCCCGGACTGTCCGCGGGTACGGTCCCGGACTGTCCGGGGTAACTGCGGACTGTCCGCGAGCGAGTGGCGGACTGTCCGCCTGCAAAACTCGCCAAACAACAAAGCTGCTGAAGTCCCCTGGACAGTTCCCGGACTGTCCGCGAAAACCAACGGCGGACTGTCCGCCGGTCAAATGAACAGTGCTCGGCCGAAGAACACAGCCACTGATCCGGCTGATCCCCGACGCCCGGACTGTCCGCCGGTCAAACCGCTGACTGTCCGCGGGTGTCCAGAAAGGGCGATTTTGGTCGCCCAAAACTCAAATCTTCTCCAAATCGATCCAAACCAAAATCCCTTGATCCCAAACTCGGAGAGGATGATCACGAGGTAGTTAGGAGACTATCCCCAAGAAATCATCCGCTCAAATCGACTCAATCAACGAGAAATCAAAGGGGAAGGTGTATGAACCGAAAAAGCGCCACGAAAACGAAATCAACCCGATCTACTTGTTCGTGAGGAGTTAGATGAATTCCTTTGGTCAAAATGACCTCCTCACTGAAACGAACAAGATGATTCAAACGGATTTCGCAAAGACGCAGTATAGAGAGAGATCGAGCGATGGGAGAAACACGGAGAAACGAAGAACGCGAAGAACACGAACCAAAGCGCGAATCAACACATCCATCTGCAACCGTGTGGCTACCACACGCTACAACAGTGAGGTTACAGCCTCACTTCCTCAAAATCTCCTGTACACAGAGGTATGGTTCTCTGCGAATCTCAGCTAGCTACAGCAGGGGATTGGGAGAGCAGGAAACCCTAGAAGCAAAGAGCAAATGACTGAGATAGATGGGGAGGTGGGTGTCTCCCCCTACTTATCCTAATTCTAACTAATCCTAATTCCCACTCTACCCCTAACTAATTACAGAGCGAACCAGCCAAACCCTAGGGTTATTCTGGACCAACTCGAAGTAGGTGGTGATCCGACGGCCACGCCCGCACAACTCGTAGCGTTGCCTCGACGCAACCTCCCGATTGCCGCCACGTGCCGCCCTCGCTCTGCACCCCCGGTTTTGTGGCCGAAACCAGGAAACCAGGCTTTTACGCCAACCCCCGGTTTTGAGGCCCAAACCTGGAAACCAGCCTCCAAGTCCATCCCCTGGTTTTGAGGCCGAAACCAGGAAACCCGCCAGCGCCCAGGTTTTGAGGCCCAACCCTGGAAACCGTCCTCAGCTCGAGTTTTGTGGCCCAAACTCGGAAACCCGCCGCACACCCAGGTTTTGTGGTCCAAACCTGGAAACCGTCCACCCGAGTTTTGTGGCCCAAACTCGGAAACCGTCCACCTGGTGGTTTTTCTGTGGCTCAACCACCAAACCGGAGCTGTAGAGGGGATGCACCGCCCGTGCACCCCGTCCACCGACACGTGTCCCCAGGTCCTTGACCCAGGCAACACAATGTCCCGCAAGTCTTCGCTCATCGCTGTCCCAGGCTGTCAGCAACCACAACTGATGCTCAGGCCACTGGTCCCTCAGTCCAAGCCTCACGTCCGCCCTTCACTGCTCCCGGTCCATCGGCACGGCACGTCTCTACATGACCTTCACCTTGCCCTCGATCACTGTCTCCGTGTTCGACACCTGCACAACACAAGCCAAAGAACATGCGATCAAACTCGTTGACAATCACTCATCACTCCGAGACTCGGCATACCCCCATGTATCCGCAGATGTGTCATGGTGCCTCTCGAACAGAAGTGATCTCCCCCTCAATAGCAGCTGGTGCCTCCCCTGGTACAAAAGGTACCGCTCGCGGTGGCGGATCCCACGACCCCCAGGAAGAAGAAGTATCGGGGCCGTGAGTCGTCGTAGAAGCCGCACTTTGCGGCACAGTAGGCGGAGGGGTTGCTGGATCATCCATACCTTCAGCACCCTCGTCCTCGTCATCAAAAAGAGGTTCACCAACCTCATGATCACCTGCACGCTCAAAACGAGAAGAAGGACAAACCATGGTCTCGTCGAAGGTGACATCAGATGTCTCCATGACTCGGTTAGTATCAAGGTTAAGTACACGATAAGCTCGAGTGTGAGTGCCATAACCCAAAAATACACCGTTAGAAGAACGAGACTCAAATTTGTCCAGGTTGCCTTTCTTCAAAATAAAATAGTGGCAACCAAAGACTCTAAAATAACTCACCTTGGGCTGTTTACCAAAAGATGCTTTAAGCTTCTGATTGCATATGCATAGGCTTCGCTCGGTTGAAAAGTTAGGCAATGACAAGCTTTCAACCTCTCGCAATCACGTGCTGAAATTAAACTTGTGTAATTTCACCGCTGCAACTCCGATTTAAAATTGAAATCACAAGTGTATGGTTCATTCTATAGCATGATGATTGAACTTTGCTAGGGGTAGTTCACCTTGTATACATGTTTAGCACTTGTTCGGATTCCTGTCTATACATGTGTAGTGCTATTTTGATGGTGACTATCTTTTGGCTATAAACTGCTCACTTGCTCATATGTTCATATTTCGTATTCGGTGATCAGTTTGAGCCTTTGCTAGTATGCATGCTTAGTTGTGTCATTAGAGTTATCCTATGTAGAGCATCTTTACACTCTTTTGACTATATTCCTGAAGCTGCTAACTTGCATTTTTGGAAGGGGGAGAACTCTGCTCGTTTTCTTGGTGACGCTTTTAATTGATTAGTGCATTTTCAACTAAGGGGGAGAGATTGGCAAATCATTTGCGCCTCTAAGTGTTCAACTAAGGGGGAGTGTAACTATTTGGGAAATTTTTTTTCAAATCTTGTGCTTTCCGAGTTGAACCAAGGGGGGTGGTTTCCTGGTTGTGTGCACTATTCGAGGGGGAGCCGTAAGGTTTTGGTTCGGAGCATTTCACTAGTTGTGTTGAGCCTTTGCCTCTTTCTTGAGGGACTAGCAAACGTTTTTCAGTTCGATTGATTCGGAGCAATTGTCTGCTATTTGTGTTGAGCCTCTGTGCCTCTATGTTGAGGGACTAGCATTTGCTTCGATTTCTCAATTGGTGTCGAGCTCCTTTTCTGGAGTTTTTCAATTGGTATCGAACCTTTTCTCGCTAGCGGTGTTGAGCCTGTTCTACCTCTTCTTGAGGGCTAGCTTTGCTTTGCTTGGTCGCGTCGAGCCGTTGCCCATGTCTTTGGGGACCAAGCTGTCTTGCTCTTTCCACTTGACCTTCTTCGGCTTTGCGATGCTTTTGGGTCATTTGGTCGAGTTCTCTCTACTTCTTCCTCCCTTCCTTCTATTCCATTATGATTTGTGTGTGTAGTTGACAATGCACTCATCAAGGGGGAGATTGCGGATACATGGGTGTATGCCGAGTCTCGGTGTGATGAGTGATTGTCAACGGGTTTGATCGCATGTTCTTTGGCTTGTGTTGTGCAGGTGTCGAGCACGGAGACAGTGATCGAGGCCAAGGTGAAGGTCAAGTAGAGACGTGCCGTGCTGACGGACCGGGAGCGGTGAAGGGAGGACGTGAGGCTTGGACTGAGGGACTGGTGGCCTGAGGATCAGCTGTGGTGGCTGACGGCCTGGGACAGCGACGAGCGGAGACTTGCGGGACATGGTGTTGCTCGGGTCGAGGACCTGGGGACACGTGTCGGTGGACGGGGTGCACGGGCGGTGCATCCCCTCTACAGCTTCGGTTTGGTGGTAGAGTCAGAGAAAAACCATCGGGTGGACGGTTTCCGAGTTTGGGCCACAAAACTCGGGTGGACGGTTTCCAGGTTTGGGCCACAAAACCTGGGTGCTGCGGGTTTGCCGAGTTTGGGCCTCAAAACTTGGGCTGAGGACGGTTTCCAGGTTTGGGCCTCAAAACCTGGGCGCTGGCGGGTTTCCTGGTTTCGGTCTCAAAACCAGGGGATGGACTTGAAGGCTGGTTTCCCGGTTTGGTCCTCAAAACCGGGGGTTGGCGTGAAAGCCTGGTTTCCCGGTTTCGACCACAAAACCGGGGGTACAGAGCGAGGGCGGCACGTGGCGGCAATCGGGAGGTTGCGTCGAGGCAACGCTACGAGTTGTGCGGGCGTGGCCGTCGGATCACCACCTACCTTGAGTTGGTCCAGAATAACCCTAGGGTTTAGCTGGTTCGCTCTGTAATTAGAGAGGGGTAGAGTAGGAATTATAATTAGGATAAGTAGAGGGTGACACCCCCCTCTGGTCGCCTTGCTATTGCATTCTCGGTCCTTCAATAAGTTAAAAATGCAAGTTAGCAGCTTTAGGTATATACTCGAAAGAGTGAAAGAATGCTCTAAAGAGTGCTGATCCGACTACAAAGCAACATGCAAAAGTGCTAGCAAAGGCTCAAACTGATCATCCAATACAAGATATGAAAGCATAAGCCAAATGAGTAGTTTTAAGCCGTTTAGAAAGTAGTTTCACCATCAAAATAGCACTAAACATGTATAGGCAGGAAGTCAAACAAGTGCTAAACATGTATACAAGGTGAACTACCCCTAGCACAGTTCAACCATCATGCTATAGAATGAAACATTGACTTGTGTTTTCAGATTTTATCGGAGAATTTGCAGCGGTTATTAACACAGGTTTAAATTCAACATGTGATTGCGAGAGGTTGAAAGCCTGTCATTGCCTAACTTTTCAACCGTGCTAAGCCTATGCATATGCAATCGGAAGCTTAAAGCATCGGTTTCGGTCTTACACTACACGGCTCAAGTTTAACTCAAAAGTGCTATGAGAAACAGTCTCGATACCGTGATGTGTTGACAGAGCAATCCCATGTCGATCTTTTCAATTCACTAATACTTGGTTCATTTTAAACAGAATATGAACAATCCAAGCAAGTGAAAGACTCAGAACTAGAGACATAGCAACCTAGCATATATGAAATAGCTCAAGTGACCTCAACACATCCTACACATGCTAGTTGCCAAACTCAATGGTGAACATGTATCAAATTTTAAGTTCATTAAGCATGTTCATCGTTCTGAAAAATTAGCTTAGCTCACAAAATGTACCAATGATCAAGGAGAGCCTAAGCTACAAGCATTATCATATATCATCAAAGCATACACTACTCAGAGCATAAATTCATTCTAAGGAATATAGACATGAAGCTTGAAAATGTAAGATGAATGCATGATGAAGTCAGAATCGGAGCCAAAACAAAACCAGAAAAGACTCAAGACCCAAAAACAACAAGGATCAGAAAGTCAGTCTATTGTACAACAGGCAAAATGCTTCCCCCATCTAAAAGGGGAAACACACACCAAGCTCACCTCTCAACCTAGCAAAAGTTGAGAGATCCAAAGGCTTGGTGAAAATATCCGCAACCTGGTTATGGGTGTCTACATGCCTAAGATCAATGTCGCCTTTCTCATAGTGATCACGAAGAAAGTGAAAGTGAACATCAATGTGTTTGGTCTTGGAGTGAAGAACAGGGTTCTTTGCAACACTAATGGCAGAAGTGCTGTCGCAAAGCAAAGGGACCCGACTGAAATCTAGACCAAAGTCACGCAATGTAGCAACCATCCATAAAAGGTGCGAAGCAAAAGAAGCAGCGGCAACGTACTCGGCTTCAGTAGTAGACTGGGCTACGTTTGACTGTTTGCGAGAAGACCACGAAACCAAAGAAGAGCCAAGAAACTGACAAGTCCTAGAAGTAGACTTGCGCTCAAGCCGACAGCCGGCAAAATCCGCATCGGAATAACCACAAAGCGAGAGGGTCGAAGAAGAGGAGTACGAAAGTCCGAACTCAGGAGTGTATCGGAGGTACCTCATGATGCGCTTGATCGCTTGCTTGTAGGAAGTCCGAGGGGACGCTTGAAAACGATCGCACAGACACACAGAAAACTGTATATCTGGCCTCGTCGCCGTCAGGTACAGAAGCGAGCCAATCATACTTCTGTATTCCTTCTGATCAACCGGCTCTCCATCCTGGTCCACGTCCATCGCTGTAGTCGTCGGCATGGGCGTCGTAAGAGGCTTGGCCTTGCCCATGTCGAATTTCTTCAGGATATCCTTCGTGTATTTCCCTTGATGCACAAACGTCCCGTCTCGGGTTTGCTTAATTTGCAACCCGAGGAAGAAAGTTAACTCGCCCATCATACTCATCTCGAACTCCCTGCTCATAGTATCTGCAAACTTGGCAACAAGCACGTGAGAAGAGCCTCCAAAGATGATGTCATCCACATAAATCTGGACTAACAGGGTATCATTGCCTTGCTTGAGGAGAAAAAAAGTTCTATCGACCCGTCCCATTTTAAAACCCTTGGAGAGTAAAAAGGTTTTCAAACGATCATAGCACGCTCTCGGGGCTTGTTTCAAACCATACAAAGCTTTTGAAAGTTTATAAACATGGTTTGGAAACTTGGGATCCTCGAAACCAGGGGGTTGCCTAACATAAACCTCTTCCTCTATATACCCATTTAAGAAGGCACTCTTGACATCCATCTGGTAAAGCTTAAAACCCTTCGAAGCAACAAAGGCTAGAAAGATTCTAATGGCTTCTAAACGGGCTACAGGGGCAAAGGTTTCCTCATAGTCTATTCCCTCTTTCTGGCAGAAACCCTAGGCTACTAGTCTAGCCTTGTTCCTCACTACCATCCCATCCTCACCCTCTTTGTTTTTGAAAACCCATTTGGTACCTATAGGGTGGCATTGTGGTGGAGGTCGAACTAGGGTCCAAACTTGGTTTCGCTCAAAGTTTTCTAGCTCCTCATGCATGGCATTGACCCAGTTAGGATCAGAAAGTGCGTGTCCAACATCTTTGGGCTCAAAAGAAGCAACAAATGCAGAATGAGCAAAGTGAGAGATTTCATACGCTCGCGACCGCGTGACTCACTAGTCGATGCCGCCAATCATCTGACGCGGAGGGTGAACTTGCTGAACATTCCGGGGCGCTTGCCTCGCCGAGGTCGCCTCCCCCTCGCCAGATGGTGTCGCTCCCTCAGGTGCAGCGGGTGCTTGCTGGAGAGGTGGCTCTAGATGACCCCAAGAAGAAGACGTCGTGGGATCGGGTCCTCGAGCTGAAGTAGACGTCGCAGGGTCGATGGGGGCAGCCAGTGGAGTTGGCTCGGGATCACCCCAGTCGGCATTCTCCTGCTCCTCCTCCACAAAGATAGTCTCTCCCAGCTCCTGTTCTCCTGCAACATCAAAAGCAGAAGAAACACAAGACATAGTCTCGTCGAATGTGACCTCGCAGGTCTCCACTATTCGGTTAGTTTCCAGGTTAAGAACTCGATAAGCATGTGAATAAGAAGCATAACCAAGAAACACCCCATCAGCAGAGCGAGATTCAAATTTGTCCAAATTACCTTGCTTCAGGATAAAGCACTTGCACCCAAACACTCGAAAATGAGACACCTTGGGAACCCGTCCAAAACACAACTCATAAGACGTCTTTTTCATGAAAGCTCGAAGAAAGATGCAATTCAAAACATGGCAAGCGGTGTTGATCGCCTCGGCCCAAAAACACCTAGGAGTCCTATGCTCATCGAGCATCGTCCTGGCCATCTCAACAAGGGTCCGGTTTTTGCGCTCAACAACACCGTTCTGCTGGGGGACATAAGGAGAAGAAAACTGATGCTCGATTCCATTAGAAGAACAGAAAGAGGCAAATTGTGAGTTATCAAACTCAGTACCATTATCATTACGAATAGCTCTAATGGTATCAGGGGGAATCTCAGTTTTCAACCTCAAAATCAAATCACGAGCAAAAGAAAAAGCTTCATCCTTACCCTCCATGAAAAACACCCAAGAGTACCTCGAAAAATCGTCAACGATCACTAGAACGTACCACTTCCCACCCGCTGAGCAAACTCGAGCTAGACCAACTGTGTCCATGTGAAAGAGCTCACCGGGTCGCTTGGTCATCACCTGATTAACAGGTGGATGGGAAGCAACAACCATCTTCCGTGACGACAAGGATGGCAAACAAGGTCCTTCTGAAACTTAAGCTTGGGCAATCCTTGGATTAGGCCAAGTGAGCTAAGTCTTGCAAGTAAGTCAAAACTCAAGTGACCGAGCCTCCTATGCCACTTCCACAAATCAGAAGAAGGACCAGCCATCAAACATCTAGCAGAGTCCAAAGAATGAGAAAAATCGGCTCTGAAAACACGGCCAAAAGGGACGATCCAACAAACAAGATCTCCCCGAGGATCTAGAACACGACTCAAACCCTTCTTAAAGCGCACTTCACAATCGTCTTCAAGGAGTTGCGAAACAGAAAGCAAATTGTAATGCAAGTTCGAAACCAAAGCAACATCCTTGAGAACAAAGTTCTCATTGAGCCGAATAGCTCCATGAGACACAACCTTACCTCTACTGTTATCCCCGAAAGTGATGTACTCCTTATGCATCACGGGGCTCAGGTTGGAGAACCATTCCTTCTTTCCGGTCATGTGGCACGAACACCCGAAATCCATGAGCCACATGTTATCCAACCGAGGTTCCTGCATCAATAGAAAGGCAGGAAGTGAGCATATGGCACAACACTGGGGTTAGTATACTGAGAAGGATACCAGTGCTGTGTCATAGGCCCAGAAAAAGTGTTAGCAGCAACACCAAACTGTCCTCGTCCCATGGGTGGATAGCGATAACCACCAATCTGAAAGGGTGGTCCGCTATGGAACGGAAAACCTCCAAAATGACCTACTTGTCCCATTTGAGCAAAGCGATCACCACCATACTGAAAAGGTGGTCCGCTGTGGGACTGAGCAGCAAAGCCACTTACACCCGGCTCATGATCGTATTGAGGACGACCGGAACCACGACGGGCACGACCACCACCCTGTGGTCTAGCTGCCTGGGGCCTAGCAGCCTGAGGGGGTGCACCTCCAGGTCTAGCGCCCTGCCTCTGAACTCCTTGACCTTGCACACCAAGGAGAGGGTGGTGCCTGGCCTGGTTGTTCAGCTCCAACTCCTTCGTAGCGTCTCTCTTCATCCGAAAGAAAAACTCAGCCAGGTGACCCTCACGGTGATAGTACTCACACTCGAACCTCGCCACTCTCTTGGGTTGTTGGTTCCTATGGTTGCGAGGGTTGTTCACTCTGGCTGGCTGCTCGCCTCTCGGAAGGGGATCACTAGAGATGTCAGGAAGAGTGTCAAGTGTGTTCCTAAGATGGTTAGGTTTGGGAATCCACACTTGCTTGCAAGGTGGAGCCTTGGGAGGTTCATCAAGGATTCCATCCTTGGTGATAGGCTTGGGAGGCTCAGGTGGAGTGATATTGGTGAGCTTAGGGACAGCGGATGGCTTTTCACTCGGGTTCACTCCGCTAAACTCACCGATCTTACCAAAGATACTAGCGCCCTTCCCACCTAAAGTAAAGCCTACTCCCGAGCAATTAGTTCCCCTCTTGAACTGACTGATCATCATGCCCAACTGTGGCTCACTGCATGACACCCAACTCAGGATGGACTGAAGGTATGTGTTTTCGTCCTCGGTTTGCATCCTGTCATGCCGACAGTTGGCAATCTCAAGCTCCATCCCCACGCATCGCTCACAAGAAGCGGACAAGGTGCTAACTGAGCTGGCCTTCAAGGCTTCAGCAAGCTTGGCACTAACTTCTGCCAACTCAGTTTGCAAGCCTGGACAGGACTTGCACGCACCCAGCAAAGAAGACCTTGCCTTCACTTCCTCCAGCTCCTTCTTCAGGGAGGGACACTCTTTGCAATCACCCACCAAGTCTAGCCTACTCTTCAGCTCATCATACACCTCAATCAAAGAGGCATACTTGGTTTGCAGGGTGGCAAAGTTTGTCATATGCATCGTGCACTCCTCACACTCCTCCCCATCGGTCACCTTCACCTCGGACCTAGCGAACTCAAGCTCCTTAAGCGTCTCATTCATCTTAGCTTTAAACTCGTTGCACTCTCGGATAGCTCACTTGAGTTGCTTGTCCTGACCGAGAACTATGTCGACAAGAGAATCGCGCTCACTGGTAAGACGATCGACAAGAGAAGAGGTTGATACCTCGGAAGCATCGTCGTCGTCATCGTCGTCGGTGTCGACGTCCTTTGCCTGGCACTTGAGGTCCTCTTTGTCCAAGGCCATGGTGCAGAGGCCCTTGGAGGAGTGGCCGAGGAAGAAGAGTCCGTTGAAGCGTTCTTCAGTCTTGTGCTCGGACCCATCGTCGCTGGAGTCGCTGTCGGAGGTCTTCTCGCCGTCGCTGATGGTGGCGAGGAAGGCACGCCGACCGGCGTCGAAAGCCTTGTCCATGTCCTCCCGGCGATAGTTGCCCTTCTTCTTCTTCCCGGCCTTGTTCTCCGGCTTGCCCTTGCGCCTGGAGTTGCGGTTCTTGCCGGGGAAGCTCTTGTAGTTCTTGGGATAGTTTGCCATGAAGTGGTCTAGATCACCACACTTGTAGCAGCCCTCGCGTGCTCCACCACGCCGGCGATTCAGGCGGTTGTTGTGAAACCGCGAGAACCAGGTGATGACGAGGGCGAGCTCGTCGTCTCCAAACGCCTCCAACTGCTCCTCCGTGACTGTAAGTAAAGGAGACAAAGAAAACATAGGAGGTGAAGCATCAGCGGAGAAGGTCGATCCACCTGTGCCTGAGACCAAAGCCATGGAATTTGAAGATGGGTTCTTCAGCTTAGCCTGAGTCAGGTGATCGATCTCGGTGGACTTGAGCTTGCTGAACAGCTCGTCCACGGTGAGGGTGTCATAGGATTGAGACTCTATGATGGTTGACACCTTCACCTCCCATACCCTCCAATCCAGGGCGTATAGCAACTTGAGAGCCCTCTCATGATCGTCATAGGGTAGGTTAGCCCGATTTGCACGCATCTTGTTCACAATCGTTTGGAAACGAGCGAACATGGCGTCAATCGTTTCTCCCTCCAACTGAACAAAGTTCTCGTACTCTCTCTTGTAGGTCTCGAAGAGTCTGGTCTTGACCTGAGCGGTCCCCTCGTGATAGCTCTGAAGCTTCACCCAGATCTCTCGTGCTGTCTCAAGCTCAGAGACTCGCTCGAACTCAGGAAGGGAGATGTTGGCCAAAAGAGCATTACGAGCCTTGGAGTTGGCCTCGTGCTGGTCAATCTGGATCTGATCCACACGAGCCGCAAGGACTACATACTTAGCATTCTCGCATATCTACCAGACAGAAGATCCAATGCTGTTGAGATAAGCACGCATCCGAATCTTCCAATATGGATAGTTCGTTCCATCGAAATAGGGAGCCTTGCCGTTCTTTCGATCCATGTCGCCCTTAGGATCCGAAACCGATTAAGGTAGAGAAGATCCTTAACCGGCTCTGATGCCAATTGAAGGACCGGATTAGCGACGAGAGGGGGGGGGTGAATGAGAGCGTCAAATTCAACTCGTAAATAGTATGGCCCTTGTCCCAGAAAGTCACCCCAAAAGCGAAGACTTGAAACGACCGCAGAGTTCACAACCTACGAGTAGGTGGATACCCTAGGAGATGTCCTAGTGGTACAGCAGAACCTCCGGAGAAACTCCAAAACCAACTGCCAAAGCCTCGGAACAAAACTGCACAAGCTGCAGATTCCCGGACTGTCCGGGGTCAGAGTCCCGGACTGTCCGGGGTCAGAGTCCCGCACTGTCTGGTGACTGCTGGACTGTCCGCGACTGGAGGTCCGGACTGTTCGCCGACCATAGTGCCCAAAATAGACTGTTTTGCAAGTCTGCTGGACAGGTCCCGGACTGTCCGCGGGTTTGTACCGCGGACTGTTCGCCGGTCACGAGACCGAGAACAGTATCGCGCTGCGCTGTTCTGAACCTGCCGAGTCCCGAGTCCCGGACTGTCCGCCGCTGGGGGCGTGGACTGTCCGTGGATGAACAGAGAGCAGGAAAACAACTCGGGACAAAAGTCAATTCAATCAAAACTCGACCAAATCAAAAGGGACTTTGATCAAACTTCTCCCAGGTGATCCTCTATGTATTGGGGTGCTAATCCTAAGAAATCATCGCACCAAACCAAGTCAATCAAGAGAGATTCATGGATCACCATAAAAGGGGGAAGAACGAAGAATGAACGCAGAATCAACCCGATCTATGGATTCGTGAGGTTAGGAGAGAATTCCTTCGGTAGAAAGAAGGGGCTCACGACCAAGAACAAATTGATTCAAGTGGAATCGAAAATCATCTCACGAAGAGGGAGAACAAGGCAAATCTCTGGGAGATGAAAAACCAAAACGTGAAGAACACAAAACACAAGACACGATTCGATTCGATTTCAGCCGAACTTCCTCCACACGAGGAGACAACAAGAATACGGTCTCGTTTCCTCAAAAGATCCAGGTATGATTCCCATCTCTGTGGATCGCTTGCAGCGAGGTATGATTAGAACCTAAGCGGGGGCTAGAAAGAGTGAGTGCTCAGGAACAAATGACTGCAAGGATAGATAGAGAGGAGGGGTGCCTCTCTTATTTATAGCCTAAAACAATAATCCCCTTTCTACCCCTAGATACAAGAGCGAAGCGGCCAACCCTAGGGGTATCTCGGTCCAACTCTGCTGATAGTTGATCTGACGGCCACACGCCTTCCTCACCCTTAGCTTCGCCTCGACGCAAGCCTCAGGATGCCACCACGTGCCACCCAGTCAACCGCCGTGCCTACCTCATGGATAGCCTCGCCTCCGCGCCAGCCTCTCCACGCCGCCACGCGACGACCGTCCTTTTTGCGGACCTCCCCCGGTTTTGAGGCCGAAACTGGGAAACCTGGGCCTTCCCCCGGTTTTGAGGCTGAAACCGGGAAACCTGTTCTTAGGCTGAGTTTTGTGGCCCAAAATCAGAAACCCGCGCACCCAGGTTTTGACGCCCAAACCTGGAAACCGTCCGCGCCGAGTTTTGAGGCCCAAACTCAGAAACCGGCCACCCCGAGTTTTGAGGCCCAAACTCGGAAACCGTCGAGGGTAGCTTTTCGAGGCTCAGCTACCGAACCCGTGCCGTAGACGGGATGTGGTTCGCACACCCCGAGTTCCAGCACCGATGCCGGAGCATGTCTAGCCTCCGCGCCAGGCACAGTGCATTCGCCATCCTTCTCGGCTTCCCGCCAAGTGTCACGACACCATCACCTTCCTCCGGACTCGGCCAATGCACCGCACATCTCCATGTGCTCTTGCTTGTCAACGCCACGTGCCAGCTACCACAGCTGGTCCTCAGGTCTCCTGGTCAGTCGGTCCAAGCTCCACGTCCGCCCTTCACCGCTCCCGGTCTGTCGGCACGACGCGTCCCTACTTGACCTTCACCTCACCTTCGACCACTGCCCGAGCTCCACACCTGCACATCAACACAACCAAGAGACATGTTGCCCGTTGATCGATCACTCATCACTCAGGAAGGGAACCACAAGGGCACATATCAACCTTGTGTTCTCACCTTACAAGCTAGATTGATTAAGTGAGCTCTAGCTAGCCCGACACCTTATTTGCTTTGTTTAGGATCTTTTGTAAGGTGTCGTAGACTCTAGGTAGAGGGGTATAGTCTTGGCTAGACCGATAGTTTTAATTCTGCATTTGTTTCGGTTAGCCGCTGCGTTTAATTTTTAAAAGGACTATTCCCCCCTCTAGTCTGCCAACTCGACCTTTCAACGAGGCAGGGCACCTCGAGACCCTGCCCAGTGGGACCGACAGGTCTGGTGGGCCCACCGGTCGGTCGGGTCCCGGGCCCCTGAAGGACCGAGAATGCAAAAGCAAGGCGACCAGAGGGAGGGGGGGGGGGGTGAATGGGAGCCTAAAAAATTTCTCTCGAAACTTCGGCCTTTGTCCCAAAAATCAACCCCTAAAAGCTTCGACCGAAACGTGATGCTCACGACCCTTGGAAGAGGGTGGATGATCCCTAGGATCACAGCGAGGCACCACAAAGCAAGAGCGAACCAAACACCAAAAGCACCGTCTCAAGTTTGACCCCAAAAACTGACTCCCGAACGTAGATAGAGAGCTACATCGAGAAATCTCCAAATACCTATGCTAACAAGTAGCAATGATACCTAGAGAGGTTACTTGGTCAACTCTAGGGCCAAACGAGAAGTCCAAAAACCAAGCGAAGAAGCCGAGAGAGCAAACGCACTAAAACTCAACACTCAGCCAAATCCCGGACTGTCCGGACTCCCAGTCCCGGACTGTCCGCGCCAGGGGCGGACTGTCCGTGGTCCCCTAGCGGACTGTCCGCCGGCCAAAAACCGAAAACAGCACAACTGTTTAAAGTCCTCTGCTCGACTCCCAGACTGTCCGCGGTCACCAACTGCATACTGTCCACCGGTCAAGTCGAGGCAACACAGCCGAGATGCGCGACTACTGACTCAGTCGGAGCCCGACGCGCGGACTGTCCGCGGGCACACTGGCGGACTGTCCGCGAGTGCCCAGAAAGGGCGATTTCGGTCGCCCTCAACTCAAATCTCCTCCAAATCGATCCAAATCAAAATCCCTTGATCCCAAACTAAGAGAGGATGATCACGAGGTAGTTAGAAGACTATCCCCAAGAAATCATCCGCTCAAATCAATTCAATCAACGAGAATTCGAAAGGGAAGAAGTATGAACCGAAAAACCTCCACGAAAATTAAATCGACCCGATCTACTTGTTCATGAGGAGTTAGCTGAATTCCTTCAATGGAAATGATCTCCTCACTATAAAGAACAAGTTTATTCAAATGGATTTCAAAGAGACGCAGTAGAGAGGGAAATCGAGTGACGGGAAAATCGTGGAGAAACGAAGAACGCGAAGAACAAAATCAAAATGCAAATCACACCAGGAATTTGCAACCGTGTGGCTACCACACGCTACAACAGTGAGATTACAGTCTCACTTCCTCAAAATCTCATGAACACAGAGGTATGGTTCTCTGCGGATCTCAGTTGCTACAGCAGGGGACTGAGAGAGCAGGAAAACCCTAAGTGGAGAATAGCAAATGACTGAGATAGGATGAGAGGTGGGTGTCTCCTTCTACTTATCCTAATTCTAGTTCCCACTCTACCCCTAACTAATTACAGAGCGAACCAGCTAAACCCTAAGGTTATTCTGGACCAACTCGAAGTAGATGCTGATCCGACGACCACGCCCGCACAACTGGTAGCGTTGCCTCGATGCAACCTCACCGATTGCCGCCACGTGCCGCCACCGCTCTGCTCGTCCTTTTTCCAGACCTCGCCCCTGGTTTTGAGGCCCAAACCAGGAAACCAGCCTTCATGACCAACCCCCGGTTTTGAGACCCAAACCGGGAAACCAGCCGACCATCGACTGAGTTTTGTGGCCCAAACTCAGAAACCCGCCAGCGCCCAGGTTTTGAGGCCCAAAGGTGGAAACCGTCTGTGACACCTTAGTGTCAAGCACTGCATTAGGAATTGCAATTAGCTACTAAGAAGCATAAGCAATGCATTGCATCATTTCATGTGCATGAGAGTGTTTTGCCTTTGTTTATTTATTTGGATTTGGATTTCCTTTGACTTGATGATTTAGATGGATTTCTGTTTTGGCAAAGAGTTGTATAAAATAGAGAATATTGAGTAGAGTGCTTTTCATGTTGGAGTTTTGACCTAGTTCTATATAGTGTGTTAAATAAGAATAAGTCAAACGAAATGGTTTATGTTTCAAAATTTGCTTTGTTTATGTGGAGGATTTAAAAATGGTTTTCAGAAAAAGTGTCTTATATGAAAGTTGTAGAGAAAATTATTTTGAGCAACTTTCATATTTGGGTCAAAACCTAGTTTGGAGTTTTTGAAACTGTTTCGAAGGGTCAATGTTTGAAAAGAATTTGGAAAAAGAAAAAAAAGGAAAACGTTTTCTCCCGCGCCAACCCTTCCGGCCCATCTGGCCTTTCGGCCCAACTCGCGCGCGCCGGCCCAGCTCGCCCGCTCGCGTGCGCCGGCCCGCTCCCGCACTCGCCCGCGCGCCGCGCACGCCGCGCACCGCCGCCCGCCTGACGCCCGTGCCGTACGCCGGCCGCAAGCGCCGCGTGGCCGCCTTCGCCTGCACCGTATCCCGCTCGCCCTATCGCCGCTAGATCATTGCTCGCTCGATCACGCCACGATCCCTGCTCGCCAGTCGCCGCTCGCCTCGCCTGCCGTGCCCGCTCGCCGTGCACGGCATCGCCCACGCTGCTCTGCCGACCGCGCCGCCGTGTCCCGCCACGACCACCGGCCGGTCAAGCCGATCAAAACCCCGAGCGCACCGCACTCCCCTCTCCCCACTGCCATTCCAGCTCGCCCGCTCTCACTCCCGCTCTCCCTCTCAACTCCCACGAACGCGCAAGCATCCGCCACTCTCGCCGACCGTTCACCACCATCACTCCCCTCCACCGTTCCGGCCACACCCGACCACCACCATCCAATCCCTCTCGCCAGCCTCTCCGCCTACGCCGTGCACACGCCGTGCGCACATCGTCATCCCCGACCGAGCCCCGACGCCGCCGGAGGACGAAGCGCCTCTTTCGGTCCGTCAGTCGCCACCGCCGAGCCGCAACGCCGTTCTACCCCAACCCGAGCTCCACCGACTCCTCTTCTTCATCCTCGAGCTTCACCGAGCCAAGGCAAGGTGAGAACACCACCCAGTCTCAACGCTACCGTCTTCTACCACCCGTTTCTCTCCGGCCGAGCGCCATGGGCGCCGCCGCGGACCTCGCTCGTGGCCAAGCTCCTCTGGAGCCACCCGGGCCAAACCAACCCCTTAGCTTTGCTCCTTAAGGTTCACTCGAGCTTTTGCCTTCCTCAATTTCTCCGGCCGCCGCTGGAAACGGCGTAGCCGCGCGTTGCCGCCATCACCGTGCGCCGCCGCTCGCCGCCGGCATGCTCCGGCCGTGCGCTAGCCAAACCATCTACACCACTCGATGCGCCTCATCGAGTCGAGTTCACAAGCCTAGCTTCCCCGCCGGCGACCTCACCGTCGGCGAGGAATCAACGGTCAAACCTCTCCCCTGTTTTCTGTCTCGCCCGAGCCCTCGAGCCAGGCCTCGGACGGATGATAGTTTTCCGTCTCGCCCGAGCCCTCGAGCCAGGCCTCGGACGGGCGATTGCTTTCCGTCTCGCCCGAGCCCTCGAGCCAGGTCTCGGCCTCGGACGGGCGATTGCTTTCCGTCTCGCCCGAGCCTCCGAGCCAGGCCTCGGACGGGCGATTGCTTTCCGTCTCGCCCGAGCCCTCGAGCCAGGCCTCGGACGGGTGATTGCTTCCCGTCTCGCCCGAGCCCTCGAGCCAGGCCTCGGACGGACGATAGTTTTCCATCTCGCCCGAGCCCTCGAGCCAGGCCTCGGACGGGCGTTTGTTTTCCGACTCGCCCGAGCTAGGCCTCGAGCGAACCCTCGGCCGCTGTCTCGTTCGAGCCTGGCCTCGAGCGAGCACACACCTTTCCGTGCGCCAAGTGTTTCCAGAAAACGTTTTCCAAAATGTTTTTCTTTTTTTCAGTAAATGCTTGTTTATTGTGTAGATCCTGTTTTGTTAGTCCAAATGGAGTGCTTTCAGTTTTGTTAGCTTGTTTGTGAGTAGATCTGCCATGGAAAAATATAAAAGTATTTTTGATAGAAGTTTATTTTACTGTTTTCATTTATTCCAGTTTATATGCTTTTGCTAAGATAAATGGTTATATATGTTGTCTGGTTGAGTTAATTCCTGGAAAATTTGGTGTAAGTTTATTATCATATTTTACACCTGTGAAAAATATATGATGCACTGTTTATGTGGAAAAAGTTTCTGTTATGGTTTAAAGTCCTTTTTGGCTGATTTCTTAGAATAAATGTTAAGGTATTTTATATGCTGAAATAAAATATGGGAAAATTTGTGTAGTCTCTATTCATGAGGTTCAAGCTAAGAAAAATGTAAGCATGATCTATTATCTGAAGAAATCTGGAGATGCTTTACAAATGTGCTTTTCTGTGTGTTCCTTTGAAAATTCATGTAAGAAATAGTATAATGTTTCTGTTCATGGAACTTTCTTGATAAGCATAAAATGTGAAGTAGAATCTGGGAAAAATATGAAGTCTGCTGTTTAACACTTTTTCGATGGAGAGCTAGTTCAAAGGACCTTTTTGGGCAGTTTGCTTGTCATTTTTATATCTGCAGTTCTGTATATTATTTTTGGCTGAAATTTGTTCAGTGGAGTCCAGCAACTGTTGTTTGCTTTCTGGAATTTTTGTGGATTTTTCTGAGTCCAGAAAAGTGCACTTGCAGTTCAAACCTAAGTTTCTTTTGAATTATTCATTAATCGTCTCATGCAATAGGATCGACCCCGCCGGAGCCCGACCAGGAGCATGAGATAAACGCCGAGCAGCAGATTCCGGAGCTCCAGCAAGCCGAGGAAGCCGACCCCGTCCCCGTCACTAACTTGCCCGAGTGCCCCTCTCACGAGGCCTCGGTCTTCACCCAAGGCAAGCCCCGGAGCATTCTAAGTCTCCCAGTATTTACAATTAAATTACTTGAGTCCTTTTATATTGTGATGCATTAGGTTTAGGAGTTGAATGAATCATATTTGCTGCATTACCATTCCTTGATGATTGATTAATATCTACCTTGTTATCCTGTTATTTAATTGCAATGTAGAATTGCTTAGCCTGCTTAATAAAAGTAGTAGTTAAGGATGTCTCCGTAATACCCTGATGGGTACTTACCGGATCACGGTTGGCTATATTTGCTATCGTGGAAAAGAACCTGAGTTGTAGTGAAATACGGTCAACTGGAAGGCAAGGCACAAGTTTGGAAACTTGGGGCAGTCCGTCCGTTGGATCGTGTAGGTTTGTATCGATGTTGGCCCTCGTTCATTTTTGAACGCGCCCTTTTACTTAGGGATATGTCGGTGCCGTAAAAATCGACCCCAAAGCCGGTTAGAAGCTGTTCGGGCCGGTCTCAACCCGTGTCGTGCCCTCTAGTATGGAAATTGTGATCTGCCGCGTGAGGCCATCGCCAGGTTCCAATTGGGCGGTCCGTGCTTGAACCGCGGCGATTACCACCACGAACAAGCGTCGAGCGGTTGCCCAATGCATGGACCCGACAGGGAAAGTGTGGGCTGGTATTAAAGGTCTTTCATCAGCTGGTTTGGAATTCGATTCGAGTCGCCGTCTCCCCCGGTTAGTGGGAAACTATGGCGAGCTTCACCACGATACAACTCCATGTGATATCTAAAGGTTCAACTAAAATGTGGACAAGTCAACTGGATATGGTTATACTATTTGTCTGCTAGACTCAAGTGTGTGCAATAGTTCAGGTGCAAACCTAGAAGAAGGAATAGGTATAAAAGATGACAGCTCATCATTATCATTAATTACCGCTTATCTTAAATTGAGCTTTTCGCAAATTCAAGATCCCAGCTCCACCCAAAAAGGCCTTGCATGTCCTTGGTGTCTTTATTTTCAATTGGACGGGTAAGTCTAGCTGAGTACATTCCCGTACTCAGGGTTTATCCCGTTGTTGCAGATGGCCAGGTCTACTTCGGCTATTGTAAGCACTGCCTCTACCCAGTGGAAGGTGATGAGGAGTAGGCCCAGGGTAGGGTCGTCCAGAAGCTTTTCCCTTTTCTTTTGCTGGACTGAGACTACTAGTGGCACATTATCTTAAAAAGGGAGGAGTGAGTTGTGTCGAGTGGATTTATCAAAACAATTATTTGGACCACATGTGTGGTGGTCATGTGTTAAAAACTTATTTAAGCTTCCGCACTTTTAAAATTCCGTATTGTAATAACTCCGTTTTAAATTCCGCACTCTGATATTTTAAATTCGGTTTCATTTTCGCTATGTTGTATCTTTACGAATGTAATCCTTGAACGATGCAATCCTGTATGATGTATGGTGTTAGAAATCCTTCGAGGTTTCCGGACTACCGGGGTTATATGGGTTCAAGTATGAGTCAAGGTCAGACGGATTTGACTAAGATAAAACTTGAGCTCTTATAATCAGGACGGTTCCGCCACACCGTCCTCAGCCCAAGTTTTGTGGCCCAAACTCGGCAAACCCGCAGCACCCAGGTTTTGTGGCCCAAACCTGGAAACCGTCCACCGGTGGTTTTTCTGTGGCTCAACTACCAAACCGAGCCGTAGAGGGGATGCACCGCCCGTGCACCCCATCCACCAACACATGTCCCCAGGTCCTCGACCCGAGCAACATTGTGCCCCGCAAGTCTCCACTCGTGGCTGTCCCAGGCTGTCACCCACCACAGCTGATCCTCAGGCCACCGGTCCCTCAGTCCAAGCCTCACGTCCGCCCTTCACCGCTCCCGGTCCATCGACACGGCACGTCTCTACTTGACCTTCACCTTGCCTTCGATCACTGTATCCGTGCTCGACACCTGCACAACACAAGCCAAAGAACATGGGCATCAAACCAGTTGACAATCACTCATCACTCAAGATTCGGCATACACCCATGTATCCGCAATCTCCCCCTTGATGAGTGCATTGTCAACTACCAACACAAATCATAATAAAGGTAGAAGGAGGAAGAAGAAAGGAAGAGAGAGAACTCGACCAAATGACCCAAAAGCATAGCAAAGCCAAAAGAAGGTCAAGTGGAATGAGCAAAACAACTTGGTCCCCAAAGACATGGGCAACGGCTCGACGCAACCAAGCAAAGCAAAGCTAGCCCTCAAGAAGAGGTAGAACAGGCTCAACACCACTAGCTGGAAAACTCGACACCAATTGAAATAACAATTGAAATTCAAGCAAAATAGAGCTAGCCCTCAAGAAGAGGCAGAACGGGCTCAACACCACTAGCGAGAAAACTCGATACCAACTGAAAAGCAAAAGAGCTCGATACCAAGTGAAGAGCATATAGGCAAAGTCGCTAGTCCCTCAAGAAAGAGGCAAAGGCTCAACACAACTAGCTACCAAAAATGCTCCAAACCAATTGGAAAAATGCTCCAAAACAAACGAGAAAACTCCCCCTCCAATAGTGCACACAACTAGGATATGCATGATTTGTTAAATTTCTCCCCCTTAGTTCATAATGCACTATCAAGCAAATTTCTTCCTTCAAAAATGCATATGAGTCAAAAATGCAAGTTAGTAGCTTCAGGAATATACTCGAAAGAATGAAAGAATGCTCTACAGAGTGCGGAACCGATGACTCAACAAAAGCATACATGCTAGCAAAGGCTCAAACTGATCACCAACTACGAAATATGAACATATGAGCAAAGTGAGCAGTTTTAGCCAAAAGATATTCACCATCAAAATAGAACTAAACATGTATACAAGGTGAACTACCCCTAGCACAGTTCAATCATCATGCTGCAGAATGAAACATATACTTGTGATTTCAGATTTTAATCGGAGTTGCAGCGGTGAAATTACACAAGTTCAAAATTCAGCATGTGATTGCGAGAGGTTGAAGGCTTGTCATTGCCTAACTTTTCAACTGAGCTAAGCCTATGCAGAAGCAATCAGAAGCTTAAAGCGTCGGTTTCGGTCATACACTACACGGCTCAAGTTTAACTCAATGTGCAATGAGAAACAGTCTCGATACCGTGATGTGCTGACAAGCAATCCCATCTCAATCTTTCTAATTCACTTAAAACTTGGTTCGATTTTAAAGCAAAATATGAACATACCAAGCAAGTGAATGACTCAGAACTAGAGACATAGCAACCTAGCATATATGAAAAGCACAAGAGATTTCAACACATTCTACACATGCTAGTTGCCAATCTCAATGGTGAACAGTTGCAAATTTTAAGTTCATTAAGCATAATCACCATATACAAAATAGCTCAGCTCACAACATGTATCAGTGATCAGAAAGAGCATAAGCAACAAGCATCATCCTATAGCATCGGTGCAAACTAGACAGAGCATAGATTCATTCTAAGGAATATAGTCATGAAGCTCAGAAAATGCAAAAATGCATGATGAAATGCAAAGACTACTCTATCAGAAACAAAAATAAAACAAAAGAAAAAGAGTCAGGATATGATACAATAGACAAAATGTTTCCCCTATCTAGAAAGGGAAACACACACCAAGCTCACCTCTCAACCTAGCAAAGGTTGATTGGTCCAAAGGCTTGGTGAAAATATCTGCCAACTGATGATGAGTATTGACATGGCGAAGGTCGATATCATCCTTCTCATAATGCTCTCGCAGAAAATGAAAGCGCACATCAATGTGTTTGGTCTTAGAATACTGCATGGGGTTCTTAGCAACGCTAATAGCACTCGTGCTGTCACAAAGCAAAGGAACGCGAGAAAAGCTCAGACCAAAATCACGCAAAGTGGCCATCATCCAAAGCAACTGGGAACAGTAGCTAGCCGCAGCAACATACTCAGTCTCTATGGTAGACTGGGCGATGCTAGACTGCTTGCGAGAATACCAAGATACAAGAGAAGAGCCAATATACTAACAAGTCCCAGAAGTGGACTTGCGATCAAGTCGTCAACCAGCAAAATCGGCATCAGAATAACCGCAAAGGGAGAGGGTGGAGGAAGCAGAAAACCAAATCCCAAACTCTGGTGTGAAGCATAAGTACCTCATAATGCGCTTGACTGCCTGACGGTGAGAGGTGCACGGTGACGATTGAAATCGTGCGCAAAGATAGACCGTCAACTGGATGTCCGGGCGTGTCGCCGTCAGGTACAACAGCGACCCGATCATACTCCGGTACTCCTTCTGGTCCACAGCTTCTCCATCCTTGTCCGCATCTAGGGCCGTCGTGGTCGACATGGGTGTTGGAAGAGGCTTGGCCTCACCCATATCGAACTTCTTCAGGATGTCCTTGGTATACTTGCCCTAGTGCACAAACGTCCACTCTCGGGATTGCTTAATTTGCAACCCGAGAAAGAATGTCAACTCGCACATCATGCTCATCTCAAACTCCCTGCTCATAAGATCTACAAACTTGGCAACCAAAGAGTGAGAAGAACCACCAAAAATGATATCATCCACGTAAATCTGGACCAAGAGAGTGTCATTGCCTTGCTTGAGGAGAAAGAGCGTTTTATCCACATATCCCATTTTAAAACCCTTAGCAAGCAAAAAGGTTTTCAACCTATCATACCAGGCTCTAGGGGCTTGTTTCAAACCATATAAAGCTTTGTGAAGTTTAAAAACATGGTTTGGAAACTTGGGATTTTCAAAACCGGGAGGTTGTTTCACATACACCTCTTCTTCTATGTAGCCATTTAGGAAGGCACTCTTGACATCCATTTGAAAAAGTTTAAACCCTTTGGATGCAGCAAAAGCCAAGAGTATCCTAATTGCCTCCAAACGAGCTACAAGAGCAAAAGTCTCATCATAGTCTATCCTTTCCTTCTGACTATACCCCTGGGCTACAAGTCTGGCCTTGTTTCTCACAATGTGGCCATCCTCTCCTTGTTTGTTTTTGAAAACCCATTTTGTACCAATAGGATGACACTCAGGAGGAGGTGGAACTAAAACCCAAAACCGATTTCTCTCAAAATTTTCTAACTCCTCATGCATGGCCAACATCTCGGGGTTCAAAATCAGCAACAAATGCAGAATGAGCAAAGTGAGAGATTTGTTGTGACCTTGACCGAGTGACACGATCGTTGATGTTGCTGATCATCTGTTGAGGCGGGTGCTGGCACTGAATGTGTCGTGGCGCCTCCCGAGCTGAAGAAACCTCCCCCTCAACAGCAGCTGGTGCCTCCTCGGGTACAAAGGATACAACCCGAGGTGGCGGATCCCACAGCCCCCAAGTAGTCGACGAAGAGGGGTTGGGGCCGTGAGTCATCGTAGTAGAAGTCGATGCTTGCGACGCAGCAGGTGGAGGTGGTGCTGGATCATCCATCCCTTCAGCACCCTCATCCTCGTCATCAAAAAGAGGTTCGTCAACCTCATGATCACCTGCACACTCAAATCTAGAAGAAGGACAAACCATGGTCTCATCGAAGGTGACATCGGATGTCTCCATGACTCGGTTAGTATCAAGGTTAAGTACATGATATGCGCGAGTATGAGTGTCATAACCCAAAAATACACCGTCAGAAGAACGAGACTCAAATTTGTCCAGGTTGCCTTTCTTGAGTATAAAACAATGGCAACCAAAAACTCTAAAATAACTCACTTTGGGTTATTTTCCAAAACGCAACTCATAAGAAGTCTTTTTCAAGAAAGCTCGGAGAAAAATGCGATTGGAAATATAGCATGCAGTGTTCATAGCCTCGGCCCAATACCACCTAGGAGTCCTATGCTCATCGAGCATCGTCCTAGCCATCTCTACAAGGGTCCGATTCTTCCTTTCTACAACACCATTATGTGGCGGTGTGTAGGGAGAAGAAAACTGATGCTCTAAACCCAAAGAATCACAAAACTTCTCAAAATCTGAGTTCTTAAACTCGGAACCATTATCACTCCGAATAGCTCGCATTGAGTTCATAGGGAACTCATTCTGAAGACGCAAAATCAGATTGCGAGAAAAAGAGAGTCTCGGTTTTCTCAGCTAAAAAGAAAACCCACGAATATCTGGAAAAATCGTCAACAACAAGAAGCACATACCACTTCCCACCAACCGAGCTCACCCGAGCCGGACCAACAAGGTCCATATGCAAAAGATCTCCAGGGCGCTTAGTCATGACCTGAGTCACTGAATGGTGGGGAGCAACAACCATCTTCCCATGTCTACAAGAATGGCAAACAAGATCCTTCTCCATGGACAACTTGGGCAATCCTCAGATTAGGCCAAGTGAGCTAAGCCTTGCAAGCAAGTGGAAGCTCAGGTGACCGAGTCTCCTATGCCACTTCCAAAGATCAGAGGAGGAAGGTCCAGCCAAAAGACATTAAGAAATTCCAAATGACTCCGAGAAATTCGCACAAAAGACTTTCCCAAAGGGCGAAATCAAACATACAAGATTGCCCTGAGGGTCTAAAATACGACTGAGATTCGGTTTAAAACGAATCTCATAGTCATCATCGAAAAGTTGCAAAACAGAAAGAAGGTTAAAATGCAAGTTAGAAACAAGAGCAACATCATGCAACACAAAGTGCTCATTAACCCGCACCGACCCACGAGACAACACTTTACCTTTGCTATTGTCGCCGAAGGTGATAAACTTCTTTCCGGCAACAGGACTAAGACTGGAGAACCACTTGGCATTTCCGGTCATGTGTCTTGAGCACCCAGAATCCACCAACCAAACGTTCTCCAATCATTTTACCTACATCAATAAAAAGACATAGGGTGAGCATACGGTCCAACACTGGGGTGAGTAAAATGGGAATTATACCTGTGTTGGGCCGGCTGCTCAAAGGAACGGTTAGTAGCTGTTAACACCAGATTTTTGCACAAGGGAATGACAGATGGGCCAGTATGCGAGAGATGGTCGTATGATGCATTCGGCAGATGACCAAGATCGGTTAATACTCAGAGTTTCGGCAAATGCATGAGCAGTCGGCTATTTTGCAAGGCAGTGATTTTATTCGGGAAGCAAATATAGCAATTGGAGCCGACTTGCGCGAGAAGACGCGTGGCGATGGAAGACGCCAAGAGGAAAATAGGGATAGGACTCATTTTTTCCTAGTTTCCTTGTAAAAGTCGTAGTCGTCTAGGACTCGTGTTTCGCCCAGGGTATAAATATAAACCCTCGGCCATTGTAAAAAAGGGTTCACAACCATATCAATACAAATCGGCCCCGTGCCACCTTCGAGTCTTTAGTCATGTCGTCGAGTTCTTTGAGAGGAATCATCGATCCGTCGACCTCCGTAAGTCCCGACAACCTTGTTATCATGTCTAGTATCATGCGGTGGATTTAGAGATGATGCAAGTAGTCTTGTTTGTTTTCAATGGTCGTGCGGTGGACCCTTGTTAGCAATCAAGAAGTCTTTGCTTATGTTTTGCTTATGGGTAAATACCATGCGGTAGGCGTTTATTCATATGTTTAGCAAAAGCGAGATAGTTATCGGCTCTACTAGATTTGGCAAGATCTAGTAGATTCATCAAGTTATCATGTGTTGCGTGTTTTAATTAATTTTGTAACACTCTTTTGCCCAATCTAGATTGATCTTTGTTCGGCCTTGCTTTACAAGTTTACTTGTTTTTTCCAAATAATTGTATGATCATGATGGCCGAATCAATTTTCAATCTGGGTTGTTACATGTTGTGGGTTCATGCATGTCAATCACCCTTGAGCTTTGATGAAACTAGGTGTCGTGCGGCAGATGCAGGTTTTAGCTTGGTTTGATCATGCTTGTTTGTATGTTCCTTCTTTATGGACCCCAACTCGGCTAGTTTGCCGAGCTTGGTTAAGCTTACATGAGTAATGAGAGTTTATAGTTTTGTTCAGACGTACATATGCTTTTAGCTTCTTATTGGCAGGTTGTATCATGCGGTGGATTGACCTGACCGTAAGAAGTGGTGTACACTTATAGTGAGTATTAGTCTTGCTTAGGTTTATGCTTGACGGGTTTATGAAGATTAGACGTGCGGCAGACTAATTGGATTAATCTATGCATGTGTTGTTTGAATAGATTTATATTCTCAAATTTACTTATTTATAATTCACTATGTCTTGATGACGTTTCCTTACATGTGCATTCGGCAACCAACTGCTTATATATGTTTATTTTAATGTTAGCCGAATGATCTTTAAACCTGTTGACAGACAACTTCTATAGCTGTGTGCCGTCATGATTGGCTTTAAAGCCATAAATATGGAACTATCTGGTTTTATCTGGCATGTTCCATTTTATTCTCATAGTTTTATCCCTTGTTGGTTTTTCAGGTCAAACCGACTGGCACGTCTCCGGATTCCAAACCGTCCGGGCACCCGATTGAAGCCATGCTTTTTCCGGCTTGTTGTGTGTGAGGCGCGGACCGCATTTTGAGTCAACACATTTTTTGGCACGCCCGGTGGGACAGCTCTGTTTCAAGATGCCTGAGATCGACGACAACCAAATTCTGGAAGTGACCATGGTTGAGTTGCCACCAGACTCGAAGCTTTTCGTACAACAAGCTTGTGATGAGTTTCAACGCAAGTGCTTGATGACCTTCTCGAAGAATAAGAGCAACAAGGTCTTCCAGAAGCAACCACTCCCAAGAGGCCTTTTCCCTCATGAGTCTAATAGCACTGATGAAGAAGATGTTCAGAAGATGACTGAGCTAGTGTATAAAGCGATGTCGCAGGCCATGACCAATCATCAATCAGCTTTCTTGAATACCTTCCGCGCCATCATGGTTGGTATCTTCAGCACGACGGTTGATAAACGTTTCGAGGCAGCCGCTGGTCCAGTGCAAGGGCCACTGTTATTCCCTGTGTTGCAGCCTCAGAAGAAAAATGCTGAAGACAGCGGAGCTGGTACAGGTGCAGGTGGGATGGTCCCGCATGAGACACAACAACCTCCCACAACTTATGGCCAACTCGCGTTCGGCACAACAGGAAATGTCCCGCAATCTGCTTTCAAAGTATCTCCAGCAACAAATAGGTTGCAGAAGAATATGTATGGAGGTGGATATCAGGAGCTCGTTGATTATAGCGCAATTGATGCTTTCCCGAATCCGGGTTATAAGAATTTGGCAGGATCATTCCCTGGGGGCAAGCACAAGCAACTCCAGATTCGAGTGTCGACCTCATCATGCATAGAATGGCTGACATGATGCAAAATCAATTCGGCCTGAAGCCAAGGAATCAATCTTATGCTTACAATTCTCCTTACCCAGAGTGGTACAACCGAGTAGCACTCCCTCCAAGGGTAAAACCTCCCAATGATCTTACCAAGTTTTCCGGCCAAGACGACACCAGTACTATGGAACATATCAGTCGTTACTTGATGCAGCTTGGGGAGGCATCCGTAGATGAAGCTTGGAGGGTTTGTTACTTTCCGTTGTCATTAACAGGACCAACTTTCTCATGGTTCACTTCTCTGCCAGCAAATTCTATTAACACATGAGCAGAGCTAGAACAGAAGTTCCATGCGTATTTCTTTACGGGCACCAATGAGAAGAAGTTGGTCGATCTCATGAGTCTGAAGATGAAACCTAACGAGACACCGCAAGAATATTTGCGCAGATTCAGGGAGACTAAAAACCTCTGCTATTCCCTGAATCTACCAGATGATCAATTGCTAGGGATAGCTATAGCTGGCATGTTGCCGAATATCAAGGAGAAGTTGTTCGGTATGGAGTTTGATGATCTCGGGCAATTATCACAGCGGTTGGCTATGATGAGTAGTCAAGCTCAAGGGTTCAGGAGGAATAATCAATTTCAGAAAGGTAATGTAGCTGCCGAGATGTATCGGGCTTTCCTAGAGGAAGCATCAGAATATGATGATCAAGATGAGGTAGCTGCAGCTGAGTTGGTCTGGAAGAAAGAACCAACTCAAGTCAATCAACGATGGCTGAGGCAGCAAAAAGGTACTTACGACTTTGATGTTTCCAAATCAGATAAACTATTTGAATACTTGTTGAAGGAAGGACGCATCAAATTACCGGAAGGTCATCCCATGCTGCACCCTGAAGGGGTTAAAGACAAGAAGTATTGTGGTTTCCATAATACTAGATCTCATTCTATAAATGATTGCCGAGTGTTCAGAGCGCGGATCCAGAAAGCAATCCAGGAGGGACATTTGAGGTTCGATGGAAAGATGAAGGTTGATGGTAACCCCTTTGGACAGAATACCGTATCCTTCTCTGTTAATATGGTTAATGCAGCTGATCCCAGGGGCAAAAGTAAGATGAAGGTATTAACCTCTAATAGAGCGAGAGAGGCTGGTGTTGTTGACCCTGATCGGCAAATCACAAATGAAGAATTTCGGCAACAAGTTCGGTTTCAGGATAACTGAACTGAAAAGGGTCAAGCTTCGAGACCCAGAATCACGACACGTATTTTATTGAACAAATGGCATCGGGAGCAGGAAAGGTACCAGAAGCAAAGGTTTTATGAGGAACAAAGGTTCATAAAGAAGCAACAGAGGTACAAAGAGGAGATATACCGAGAGGAACGAGAATCTATGAGGGAGCAAGAGCAGTCTCATTGGGAGTGCTCATTCTTCAAGTATTGCTGGAATGAAGGCTTAAAGCTGCCTGCCAAGAACAATTGCCCTGAATGTAGTGTTCAATATTCTGAATATAGGCAGTCTCGAGTCAACCGCCGTTCGGTCCATGAAAGGCTTGGGGTTCGAATCCCTGAAGACGATCGACGCTTAAAAATAAATGATTCCGAAAATCAGCAAAGAGGAAGGTTTGCCGATCGAAGTTGGGCACGCGCTGGGGAGGAAGAATACCGTGAATATGTTTGACAGAAAGGATAGTGGTGTCCACCAAGATTGAGGAAAAGCCAGAAAAGAAGAGTGCAGTGCTTAAGGAATAGGGAATTGGCACAAACAGGCGTCAAAACAAAGCAGATTTGGCGTCCTAAAGAAAAGCCTAATGGAAGTGATCATTCGGCTGATGCGTGCATGGCATTCTTTCTCCCATCAGAATTCATAGCTCCCGAGAATCAAGATGTCCAGGAAGAAGTGTATTCAGATTTTGACGACGACGATTTCCAAGATCTGTTAGCTCAACGGGCAGTTTTTGATAAACTAGCTAAGCACCGACACTTGAGGCCACTTTATATGAGAGGATATGTCAATGACAAGCCGCTGACCAAAATGTTTATTGATGGAGGAGCTGCCATAAATATCATGCCATATACTACCTTCAGGAAACTTGGGATGGCGAGTGAAGAATTATTGAAGACTGACATGGTGTTGAGGGACTTTGCTGGTAATTCTTCTGATACTCGAGGAGCAGTTCATGTTGAGTTGACGATCGGATCAAAAACTTTGATTACTACTTTCTTCGTCATTGATGGCAAGGGGCATACAGTTTGCTTTTAGGAAGGGATTGGATACATGCAAACTGTTGTGTTCCGTCAACTATGCATCAATTCCTCATCCAGTGGATTGGAGAAGACATCGAAATTGTCCATGTTGATGATTCGGTGAGTGTCGCTAATGCAGAACCCATCTACTGGGAATATGATGGTGTCGAGTGTTTCTCTGGAAGAGTTTGGGAAGTAGGTCCTGTAAATGTTTTTGACAAGGACCAACAACCAGTTCAAACGATCGGCTCTCAGAGCAATTTTTGAATAAGTAATCCGATTGGTGGTAATGGAGGAGAGTCAGGACCAAGTTTCATGTTGGCTGATAAGGAATAAAGTGTTGATGATGAAGCCAAAACAAGACCAATATATGCAAGTTTGGTCCGAATTATAATTGATAAACCGTGTGAAAGGTTTGTGTCTATTTCTCCATTGCCAAAACTAAAGAAGGATCAAGAGTTCACACGAAGTGACATACAACAGAAAGCTTTCGATGAAATTGAAGAATATTGAAAGGCACTTTCACAACTTGGTAAATTTGTTCAAGTTGTACGTGGCGGCCGATAGCCTAACAATAGGATGGGCCCTTATATAGAATTTGAAGATGAAGAAAGAGTAGTAGCTCGCTTTAGCAGAAGATGTTAAACCCAGGGACAAGTATTCGGCTATGAGGAAATTCTATTTATGTATGTGTTGCTTATGAACCAAGCTTCGACGCTACTTGTTAAAAGCCGAATGCATCGTGGTTATGTATGAAGCAGATTCAAGAATGTTTGTATACAGAAATAGCCGATGTAAAGCATCGTCTTTAGCAGAAAAACGCTCTAATGAGTTGGGATATAGCCGATATTATTTATATCGCCTTTAGCACAAAAAATGTTCATAATCCTGGTGATCCTGCCATTTTTCAAATAGCAGGTTTATCGAGAGAAGAGAAAGGTGAAGTGCAGTAAGTAAGATGCCGAGCGACATGACATGGCAGAACAAGATCTAGTCGGATAAGCTGACGTCATGCGTTCGGGAAATATTTCTCCAGAGAGATATTGCGATCGGGAAAGTCACTGAGGTGATCGGGAAATGCAAATAGACATTATTCAGAAGGAAACAAACTTCATTTACAGATTTGTCCTAGTACAAACTACCCTTGGAATAATTTGTTCAGAATGGACTGCGGGTCAATAAACTCAACAATAGCAGCGGCATGATCATCATAAGTTTCCATATCCCCCATTTCATCCAGGTATCCGTCTGCAAAGACCGACTGGTAGGGAAGAATAGTCCTCTTTGGTCCAAGAGCTCATTGCTGCTAGCGTGAGGGAGACCCTAGTATGCACACCTTGAAAGACAACTTGATCTATGCGGCCGTCCACGGCATCAAGACGAGCTTCGACTGAATCCCCATGAGCATTTACCTTGACGGCAATTCTATTCACTGCCCTTTTCATACGGTTATTCTCTGTAGAAAGAGCTAGCAAGAGGAAAGGGTGCGTCAGGCAAAGCAAGATCAACCAGAAGGAGGGAACCAAGGCTTCACTATCCTGTGATGATGCTACAAAGCTGTTTCCGTTGGTCCGCCCACTCGGCTTTTTTGATGTCATACTTCTTGGATAAATCTTCTAACTCTTTCTGGACCTTATCCTCCTCCTCGCGGTATCGGAGAGCATCCAAATAGGTATGTTGAAGTAAGTCATCAAACTCAGAATCTGGTGGCCTAGAAGGATTGAGAGAGGCAATTGGAGCTACCGTTTCTGGAAAAGGAACCCAAGCTTGGCTGGAGGAAAAGCCCACCCTAGAGAGTGGGTAGACATTGAATTAGGAATGGATGAACGGGACAAGGCTATCGCAAGGGGGCAAGAAATCAATTTTTTTACCCATAACGCTGGTGAGTTCGGCTTCCTCCTGTTTCGTCTCCAATGGGATGCCTGCCGTGATCACCATTGCTTGCCATTGATGGAAACACGAGCGAAGGATTTTCTCTTTGGCTTGAGCTTAAAGCCGGGAAGTAGAGAGTTTGTGAGTCAAACTGTTCGATTGGAGTCAAGAGTGACAGCTTGTGTAGGGTCATATTTATAGCACCATGGCTTGCGCACTGGAAATCAAGCATCAGATTAGAGTTTTTTACAATTTGCGAATACATGGGTGTATGCCGAATCTCTAAGTGATGAGTGATTGTCAACTGGGATGATGCGCATGTTCTTGGGCTTGTGTTGTGCAGGTGTCGAGCACGGATGCAGTGATCAGAGGTGAGGTGAAGGTCAAGTAGAGACATGTCGTGCCGATGGACCGAGAGTGGCGAAGGGCGGACGTGAGGCTTGGACTGAGGGACCAGAGGCCTGAGGATCAGCTGTGGTGGCTGACAGCCTGGGACAGCGATGAGCGAAGACTTGCGGTCATGTGTTGCCTGAGTCGTAGACTTGGGGACACGTGTCGGTGGACGGGGTGCACGGAGGTGCATCCCCTCTACGGCGTCGGTTTGGTGGTTGAGCCAGAGAAAAACCATCGAATGGACGGTTTCCAGGTTTGGGCCTCAAAACCTGGGTGCGGATGGTTTCCGAGTTTGGCCACAAAACTTGGGCTGAGGACGGTTTCCAGGTTTGGGCCTCAAAACCTGGGTGCTGCGGGTTTGCTGAGTTTGGGCCTCAAAACTCAGGCACTGGTGGGCTGGTTTCTCGGTTTGGGCCTCAAAACCGGGGTTGGCTGAAAGGCTGGTTTCCCGGTTTGGGCCACAAAACCGGGGGTGCAGAGCGAGGGCGGCACGTGGCGGCAATCGGGAGGTTGCGTCGAGGCAACGCTACGAGTTGTGCGGCCGTGGCCGTCGGATCCACCTACCACCGAGTTGGTCCAGAATAACCCTAGGGTTTAGCTGGTTCGGTAATTAGAGAGGGGTAGAGTAGGAATTAGAATTAGGATAAGTAGAGGGAGACACCCTCCTCCCATTCTATCTCAGTCATTTGCTCTTTGCTTCTAGGGTTTCCTGCTCTCCCAATCCCCTGCTGTAGCTAGCTGAGATCCGCAGAGAACCATACCTCTGTGTACTGGAGATTTTGAGGAAGTGAGGCCGTAACCTCACTGTTGGAGCGTGTGGTAGCCACACGGTTGCAGATCGATGTGTTGATTCGCGTTTTGGTTCGTGTTCTTCGCGTTCTTCGTTTCTCCGCGATTTTCCCGTCACTCGATCTCTCTCCCTACTGCGTCTTTGCGAAATCCGTTTGAATCAACTTGTTCGTATTTGCAAGGAGATCATTTCCACCGAAGGAATTCATCTAACTCCTTACGAACAAGTAGATCGGGTTGATTTCGTTTTCGTGGCGTTTTTTCGTTCTTGATCTTCCCTTTTCGATCTCCCGGAGATTGAATCGATTTGAGCGGATGATTTCTTGGGGATAGTCTCCTAACTACCCCATGATCATCTTCTCCAAGTTTGGGAACGTGGGATTTTGATTTGGATCGAATTTGGAGAGATTTGGAGAGGAGGCGACTGAAATCGCCCTCTCTGCTCGTTGGCTGACAGTCCGCGGTTTTGACCGGCGGACAGTCCGCGCGTCGGGTTTGGCCGGACCAGTGGGCAGACTCCGCGCTCAGGAGCAAAAAAAATCAAGATTAGATGAATGTAATTCAATGTTGCATGATGATTGGTTGGACATACCTTGTGTTTGTCGTTCCTTTGAACTTTTTGCTACAGACCTGCAAAGGTTAGTGACAAGAATACCCGAAGGAATATTTTAACAATTATATCCTTATGCTCATTACACAAAGGCAGTGTAGAAGGAGAGTGAACACTGATCTAAAAAGTGCTTGTTTTCGGACACTGAGCTTGTCTTTGGGAAACCTTCAGAATGAGATTTGGTGAAGTGGTTTCCCCTCCAACACCAACTTAAGAGCACAACGAGATCTACAAAGTTTGTGATAAACATATGCATCGACAACCACCCTTTTGAAGTTTTTGTAAACAGAAAGCGTGAGGGGCTTGAAAATCTCGAGTGTGGCAATGTTAGACAGACCAATTGAATCAGGAGATGTTTCATATGAGCATGGATTTAAAGAGGTGTTTATGAAGTAGCTTCCATGCTCTTTGATATCATCCTCCTCGATTTCAGAGAAGAACACCGAAGGATGGGATTCATAATTTTCTAAAGTGTGGGGTGTTTTCTCTAGACAAGGTTTTGTGACAACCAAATTATTAGAAGGATTTGAAGGAATTTCAAACTCAGTTGTGTGTTCCTCCTCATGTTGGTCGGGGTTGAGCTCGACTTCTTCTTCTGGAAATTCGTCAAAAATGCCAGTGTACGGAGTGTCTTCAAGGATTTTATTTAGGATGTCTCCTCCTTCACTAATAATTTATGTGAGAATGATCCTCCAAAAGCTAAATCGAGATGTAGAGCAGCTTCCTTGTTAAGACCACAATAAAAGTGAAACTGTAGCACATGGTCTGGCAAGGAAAGTTTTGGGCTTGAATTGGTAAGGTGTTTGAACCTAGCCCAAGCTTCTCCTAGCGTCTCCTTCTCTTTTTGTTTGAATGTAAGAATTTCGATTCTAAGATCAGAGATTCGAAATAGAGGGAAGAAAGCAAGACAACGTTTGTCCCGAAGTTCATCCCAATTTCCATTTGTGCCCCCTTATGGATGGTCGTAACCATTTCCTCGCTCTTCCCGAAAGGGAGAACGGGAATAGTTCCCATTTTATGGTCTCTTGTGTCATGCCAGCAATAGTCCGACAAGAACACAATTGCTCAAATTCCTAAGTAAGTGTATGGATCTCGTCTTCTGACCCAGAGAAGGATTTCTCCCAAACCATGGCATAAGAGCAGGGCGAAGCTCATAGCCATCTGTAGAATGGGGTGTAATGATGGTGGAGTCTCAAACAATTCACCCTTGGAGCAAAGAACTTATAGATAGAGTGAATCCATGTGGTAAGAAGTATGGTGGTGAGGTAAAGGTGGTGATAAGAAAATGAGGGAAAAGAAGAAACACGGACGATCCTGGTTCGATTCTAGAACACTACCGTTCCCCGGCAACGGCGCCAGAAAGCTTGTTGGGTATTTTAAACGCAAACGGAAAAAATCCACAAGCGCACAGATACCGATGTAGCTTTCACCGAGAGTATTCCAGGGTATCGATTCCACGGGGAACGTGAAGTGTACTAGAAGAATTAAGAACGTCCAAGAAAGAATGGTAATATGGGTAGAGAGAGATAATAGGGTTTTCTAAGCTGGTCTATCTAATTAAAGGCTCACTATACTTTACTTACTTCAGAGCAACAGTACCTTTCCGATTCTCGAAAAAGACTGGGAAAAAGGGAATCGGAGAAGCTGCCAAAAAGCTCTACGAAAACACCATCCTAACGTGGTGGATTATAACAATCTACAAGCTGTCACCCCTGTAGCTACCACAACTATCCGGCGGATTGGGCGCAAACTCAGGTAAACCCTAGTCTAGACACCGTGTCTACACTAACGCTTACTACTCTCTAATTACCGCGGATAACAGAGCACTCAATACGAGCGGAGATCCAGTAAATAAAATAAAGCAAGAACTGAAATTAAATATAATACTCAGAAATAGTAAATGAAGACCTGGAGATTACTTGAAGACGAACCAGATGCTGCACCAATACAATATCGAGGAAGATTCGACAGATACGGCTCCTCCTCAACTCTCTCCTTCTCTCTAGATTACAACTAGATGATGAACTAGAACTAGATCTAGAACTAGAAGATGAACTAGAACTAGAACTAGACGATCAACTAGAGGGATCTCTACTTCTACTTTGAAACCCTAGTTTCTGATGTGGAGATGAATAATGAAGATAGAGATGCCTGGAGAGGGGGGTATGGGGTTGCTTATATAGCCCGAGGTGGAGTAGGGGGCAAGGAATTGCCATGTCATCGATCCGCGTCACGTTTATCGCCCACCGTTAGATCAAACTGACTTCGGGGACGGTGGAGATGCATCCTAGGAGGCGGTGGAAGAAGGTTCCAGAAGGCGGAGGCGAAACGGGCTCCGTGGCCGACCAGTCAGTCTCCATGTGGGACCGGTCGGTCTGGCCCAGTGGGCCCACGTGGTGGCCCGCCTCGTGGTGCCTTCTGGTGTCTTCTAGATCCTTCTTTTGCAGATTTCGATGCGAAATTAATATCTTTTCATCCGGGACTCCGTATATAGCAAATGATATGTCCGTTTCGATCGTCTTGACGAGCCCTTCGCAATGGTGCCCTCCAATTCATCACTTGAGATAATTTTATATGGTGAAATATTGATGTCCTACAAAACAAGTGAGAACACCAAAACTCGTGGAACTTATTAGTTTCAAACCCTACAACTATGCTTTATAATTCATTTAGTGTCATTTCATGCAATAGTTGATGGTTAATTATGAGCATTAGTGAGCATCAACAAGTTCCCCCAAGCTTAACCTTTGCTAGTCCCGCAAAAGCCAATCTCAACAATGGATCAGGAGTTGCTACAATATCTGCACTTCTAACAAGTACACAAGCATTCAAATAGAAGTTCTCATATGGAATAGAAAAAGTATCATATTATTTATCACGGGGCTTAGTACTTTACCTTGAATCCTGAGTAATTGAAAGATAGAATGATCAAATCAAGCACTTGTCTCTAGTTCTTTCACTTCACCATTATCCCGGAGTTTTATGAATTTTCAAAAAGGATTAAAAACATATGTTGTCAATTAAACAAAGGATCCAAAGAGAAAGTCAACCATACCATTGAATCAAAAGCATGTGTATGGAAAATGGAGTCGGATGCTCTTTTGAAATATCACTCTCTTTTTTTTATTAGAAACATATGGCTATCAGGCTAATTCTACTATCGGGCACGTGCCCATTTTTTTATATATTTTTTTCTTTTTTTTCGAGGTTCTGGACACTTGTCCCTTTTTATTTCCTCGGGATCTTTCTTTTTGAGGTTCGGACACTTGTCCCTTTTTATTTCTTGGATTTTTTTTTCTCTTTTTTTTTCTTCTCTTTTTTTCAATAGCCACATGCTTCCAACAAACTTTCGAGAGGATTGGAACAAATAATCATGAGCATTTATGCGGAAATTGATGGAATGTGTAAGTGATCTTAATTCAATAGCATGATAACTTCTCATAGGGTCAACAAAGCTTAATTTAACCCAATGCAATTATTAGTCATATTAATATTAAAACTCTCCAGAACTCTAGTGTTGTTTTAAAACAAGATAACAGTAGCTCAGATCATCACATATCATATCTGTCAATTACCTAGACTCTGGATCAAGCATTTACTACCCATAAATTTTATTTTATTTTTAGCATCATTATTAATCAGGAGAACTCATGCTTTGAAGGCTAGGTACTTGAAAGAAATTAGATAGAGCAACTATTCATCATTTCCATGTAATAGATTACAGAGAGAGTTCTTCTTTTATTATTAATTTCTTAAAACAAACTAAGCAAACTTACACACTATTTATTTAACCTAACACACACTTATTATAAATAACTAAGATAGTAAATAAGACATACCTGGATTACGAATATAACAGGGGTGCGTCTCCCCCAAGCTAATCCTTTCGATCGCATCGAGCCTTCATGTGCCCAAATATTTTTGTTCTTTTCTTTTTAGGGGTGAGCGTGGATACATGGGGGTGCTTTCCCCCAAGCTGAATGTTGACGTAGTCGTTCATTCTTGCCATGTAGCAAATTGGCAGTGGAAATGTACTTCCTCTATCGGAGCTTTGATTGATGTTGATGTTTGTTGAGACAGTGCTCCAACAGTGGATGAAACATTCACTTGCTCGTCAGCTTTTCTTGATCTTTCAATCTTGTGAAACTCAAATAGACAACAGGACTTGTGGAACAGATTAAGCGTTAGTGGTTGGCCACTTAAGCCTTAGTTCTCTAGAATTTCAGTAAGATCTCTTTCTCAATATTTTTGTATTTTATATTTTTATGATGCAAATGAAAATGCATAGGATGAATGCATGTATATTTATTTTTATTATATTTTTATGCCACCACGGTGAACATTCCTGTGGGTTTTACACACCATAGAATTATTCACATGGGGCTTTATGATGCAGTTAAATATTTTTATTTTGTTCTCTAATGTAATGCAAAAATTAAAATGTGTTGTGAATTAAATATGATGATGCAATGATTAAATATGATGATGTAATAAATGACTAAGAATTAAATATGAGAAATATGCAGAAAAGTAAATATGAGGATAACTACCTTTTTTTTACCTTTTGGCGAAGGTTCGGATATTTAGGTCCGACAAACCGGACATTCCCTTGGTTCAGACCTCCCGAGGTATGTCAGACGTTTGGAAAGTTATTATTGATAGTACCTCTCAGGTGCAAACATTTTCTTTCATACCTTCTTGGTCTGAGTTTTTACTTCCTGTGGTTCACTGTCTTGAGGTTTCTCTTTTTTTTTCTAGGACAGTGTCGATAGCTTCTTCTTCGTGATTGGCCTCTCTATTCTTGATAGTTTGTCTTCTTTGGCTTTGAGAGTGGCGTCTTTCACTTCTATTCTTCTTGGGTGCTTCATTGGGCATATAGTTGATGAAGTTGCATCGTGCCTTTTCTCCAGGAAAGTGAAATTGGATTTCCTCTTGTAGATGATTGTATTTGTAGCGTAGAGGAATGGTCTTCCTAGGATGAGGTGGACATCATCGTCTTCTCATGTCGAGGATCAAGAAGTCTGTGGGGACTTCATGACCTCTAATTCTGATTACGACGTCTTCCATCATTCCTTCTTGTTTATGCCTCTTGATATGGTGTCACTCATGTTATTTGTTCGTCCAGTAGTTTGAAGTGAAGCGTTAATTGTGGACGCTGGCAACATCATGCTCAGTGTGCATGTTCTTATAGATCTAGGACCTTTACTCTGTAGAATATGGGAGTTGACAAACTCTTCCTTGTTTTGCTCAAGAGTGTGTCCTGCTCATAAAGACAAGGTAGAGATCAAGTGCATGGGTTCTGTTGGTGGAAAAACACCAACAGAACCAAAAGTTTTATTTATTCCTCTCTAACCTTAGGCACATCAAGCAAGACAAACTTGTTGTTTATGTGCTTTATTTAATCTTAACATGAGTGATAGGATCAAAAGATGAGCATGAAAGTAGCATCTTAAAATATTTAACAGATCAGACTACTTAACCCAAGGAAGGATAAATATGCATAATGTGTCGATATTTTTATGATTGTGATATATCATTTTCCAAAGGTTAGATCCATAACATTTTAGCTCATTGGTTAAGAGAGTGAGATTCAAGAGAGTGAAGCTAGGAATAAAGAGTAAAGAACTGAACATGTTGAGTTGATTAGGTTGGATCAATTAATGTGCTACTAAAACATGTTTGGTTCTTATTTATGCACATACCAGAATTAAGGAGAAGCTTTTAAAGTGATGGTCACATACCTTGAGATGTTACCTTTATCATTGAAGAGTGATGTGGAGAACCACCTTGTGGAAGCTTCTCTTGTCTGGCTGATTGTTCTTCATGAATAGCTTGTCTTCTCTTGCTTATCTCATAGTGAACATGAGTGATGGGAGCTTGAGAAGAGGAAGGTATAGTAGGATCATCTTTAGAGTGGATCAACCTTCCTTCTCTATGTGTCAACCTATCGGTGAAGGTGTGTTGTTCCTCCCACGATGGTCTTTATCTTCTAGTGACCCAGCTCAGACATGTTCAGCTACTTCCATGGAGTGAGTGCTTTGATTGTAGGTATTGTTTTGTGGCACTCATCTTTTGTCTTGTTCCATGGATCACATTTCTCCATGATCAGTGAGTTGTGTCTCCCTTGCGCAAGTTGTTGAAGTTCATGTGTCTTTTCATCTCCAGTGTGAGTTTATCTCAGGACTTTCCCAAATTGATATTGAAAGTTTTCCTACAGGGGTTAGTCCAACAAAATATCCAGCATCCACTATAGTATACTATTGGCTCAAAAATCAACCTAGACACCACGTCTAATTTGATCTAGGAAGACATTATAACCTAAGCACCATACTTAATTTAAAAGCCTTTAGAGGTAAAATCAGGACACCTTTTAGCTCAAGAATCAAACCAGACACCATGCCTTACTTTAATTCATGAAAATAGTTTAAACTAAGCACCATGCCTAATTTAAAAGGTGTATGAGAATACTTCAAAACCAAAGCATATACTATAGCAAATGAGGTAGCATTAAAGCATTAAAGAGATTTACTCAAATGGTGAGAGAGCATGATTAGTGTATAGCACATGAGCATGTCTTAAAGGTAGGGACAACAACATAGCAACATGACAAGAGTTGTTCTTAAGTGTATCCCAAGCTTGGATTTTGCAAAAAAAATCAAGATTAGATGAATGTAATTCAATGTTGCATGATGATTGGTTGGACATACCTTGTGTTTGTCGTTCCTTCGAACTTCTTGCTACAGACCTACAAAGGTTAGTGACAAGAATACCCGAAGGAATATTTTAACAATTATATCCTTATGCTCATTACACAAAGGCAGTGTAGAAGGAGAGTGAACACTGATCTAAAAGTGCTTGTTTTCGGACACTGAGCTTGTCTTTGGGAAACCTTCAGAATGAGATTTGGTGAAGTGGTTTCCCCTCCAACACCAACTTAAGAGCACAACGAGATCTACAAAATTTGTGATAAACATATGCATCGACAACCACCCTTTTGAAGTTTTTGTAAACAGAAAGCGTGAGGGGGTTGAAAATCTCGAGTGTGGCAATGTTAGACAGACCAATTGAATCAGGAGATGTTTCATATGAGCATGGATTTAAAGAGGTGTTTATGAAGTAGCTTCCATGCTCTTTGATATCATCCTCCTCGATTTCAGAGAAGAACACCGAAGGATGGAATTCATAATTTTCTAAAGTGTGGGGTGTTTTCTCTAGACAAGGTTTTGTGACAACCAAATTATTAGAAGGATTTGAAGGAATTTCAAACTCAGTTGTGTGTTCCTCCTCATGTTGGTGCGGGGTTGAGCTCGACTTCTTCTTCTGGAAATTCGTCAAAAATGCCAGTGTACGGAGTGTCTTCAAGGATTTTATTTAGGATGTCTCCTCCTTCACTAATAAGTTTATGTGAGAATGATCCTCCAAAGCTAAATCGAGATGTAGAGCAGCTTCCTTGTTAAGACCACAATAAAGTGAACTGTAGCACATGGTCTGGCAAGGAAAGTTTTGGCTTGAATGGGTAAGGTGTTTGAACCTAGCCCAAGCTTCTCCTAGCGTCTCCTTCTCTTTTTGTTTGAATGTAAGAATTTCGATTCTAAGATCAGAGATTCGAAATAGAGGGAAGAAAGCAAGACAAAAGTTGTCCCGAAGTTCATCCCAATTTCCATTTGTGCCCCTTATGGAATGGTCGTACCATTTTCTCGCTCTTCCCGAAAGGGAGAACGGGAATAGTTCCCATTTTATGGTCTCTTGTGTCATGCCAGCAATAGTCCGACAAGAACACAATTGCTCAAATTCCCTAAGGTAAGTGTATGGATCTTCGTCTTCTGACCCAGAGAAGGATTTCTCCCAAACCATGGCTATAAGAGCAGGGCGAAGCTCATAGCCATCTGTAAGAATGGGGTGTAATGATGGTGGAGTCTCAAACAAGTCACCCTTTGGAGCAAAGAACTTATAGATAGGAGTGAAATCCATGTGGTAAGAAGTATGGTGGTGAGGTAAAGGTGGTGATAAGAAAATGATGGTAAAAGAAAAGAAACACGGACGATCCTGGTTCGATTCTAGAACAGCTACCGTTCCCCGGCAACGGCGCCAGAAAGCTTGTTGGGTATTTTAAACGCAAACGGAAAAAATCCACAAGCGCACGGATACCGATGTAGCTTTCACCCGAGAGTATTCCAGGGTATCGATTTCCACGGGGAACGTGAAGTGTACTAGAAGAATTAAGAACGTCCAAGAAAAGAATGGTAATATGGGTAGAGAGAGATATAGGGTTTTCTAAGCTGGTCTATCTAATTAAAGGCTCACTATACTTTACTTACTTCAGAGCAACAGTACCTTTCCGATTCTCGAAAAAGACTGGGAAAAGGGTAATCGGGAGAAGGCTGCCAAAAAGCTCTACGAAAACACCAATCCTAACGTGGTGGATTATAACAATCTACAAAGCTGTCACCCCTGTAGCTACCACAACTATCCGGCGGATTGGGCGCAAACTCAGGTAAACCCTAGTCTAGACACCGTGTCTACACTAACGCTTACTACTCTAATTACCGCGGATAACTAGAGCACTCAATACGAGCGGAGATCCAGTAAATAAAATAAAGCAAGAACTGAAATTAAATATAATACTCAGAAATAGTAAATGAAGAACCTGGAGATTACTTGAAGACGAACCAGATGCTGCACCAATACAATGTCAAGGAAGATCCGACAGATACGGCTCCTCCTCAACTCTCTCCTTCTCTCTAGATTACAACTAGATGATGAACTAGAACTAGATCTAGAACTAGAAGATGAACTAGAAATGAACTAGAACTAGAAGATGAACTAGAACTAGAACTAGACGATCAACTAGAGGGATCTCTACATCTACTTGAAACCCTAGTTTCTGATGTGGAGATGAATAATGAAGATGGAGATGCCTGGAGAGGGGGTCTGGGTTGCTTATATAGCCCGAGGTGGAGTAGGGGGCAAGGAATCGCCATGTCATCGATCCGCGTCACGTTTATCGCCCACCGTTAGATCAAACCGACTTCGGGGACGGTGGAGATGCATCCTAGGAGGCGGTGGAAGAAGGTTCCAGAAGGCGGAGGCGAAACGGGCTCCGTGGCCGACCGGTCGGTCCATCATGTGGGACCGGTCGGTCTGGCCCAGTGGGCCCACATGGTGGCCCGCCTCGTGGTGCCTTCTGGTGTCTTCTAGATCCTTATTTTGCAGATTTCGATGCGAAATTAATATCTTTTCATCCGGGACTCCGAATATAGCAAATGATATGTCCGTTTCGATCGTCTTGACGAGCCCTTCGCAATGGTGCACTCCAATTCATCACTTGAGATAATTTTATATGGTGAAATATTGATGTCCTACAAAACAAGTGAGAGCACCAAAACTCGTGGAACTTATTAGTTTCAAACCCTACAACTATGATTTATAATTCATTTAGTGTCATTTCATGCAATAGTTGATGGTTAATTATGAGCATTAGTGAGCATCAACAGGACCCCGTGGCGGAGGCTTTATAGTTGATCATTTTCCCCCACCGCGTTTTGAGTATCGCGATGGACGCTCCTCCCTTAGCGGACCACGTTTTCCTCAACATGGTGCTCGCTTTCCCCGTAGGCGTGCTAGGAATGGTTTTTCTGCTAACTGTTCTTTTGAGCAGCCGGCCCAACACTAGTATTCCCCTTACTTCACTAACCCCAGTGTTGGACCGTATGCTCACCCTATGTCTTTTTATTGATGTAGGTAAAACGATTGGAGAACGTTTGGTTGGTGGATTCCGGGTGTTTGAGGCACATGACCGGAAACGCCAAGTGGTTCTGCAGTCTTAGTCCGATCGCCGGAAAGGAGTATATTACCTTCGGCAACGACAGCAAAGGTAACATGCTGTCTCGTGGGTCTGTGCGAGTTAATGAGCATTTTGTGTTGCGCGATGTTGCCCTTGTTTCTAACTTGCATTTTAACCTTCTTTCTATTTCGCAACTTTTCAATGATGACTATGAGATTCGTTTTAAACCGAATCTCAGTCGCATTTTGGATCCTCAGGGCAATCTTGTTTGTGTGATTTCGCCCTTTGGAAAAGTCTTTCGTGCGGATTTCTCGGAGTCGTTCGGATTTCTCGTTGTCTTTTGGCTGGACCTTCCTCCTCTGATCTTTGGAAGTGGCATAGGAGACTAGGTCACCTGAGCTTCGACTTGCTTGCAAGGCTTAGTTCACTTGGCTTAATCCGAGGATTGCCCAAGTTATCCTTGGAGAAGGATCTTGTTTGCCATTCTTGTAGACATGGGAAGATGGTAGCCGCTCCCCACCATCCAGTGACTCAGGTCATGACCAAGCGCCCTGGAGAGCTTTTACACATGGACCGTGTTGGTCCGGCTCGGGTGAGCTCGGTTGGGGGGAAGTGGTATGTGCTAGTTGTTGTCGACAATTTTTCGAGATATTCATGGGTCTTCTTTTTAGCTGAGAAGACCGAGACTTTCTCCCTTGCTCGCAATCTGATTTTGCGTCTTCAGAATGAGTTCCCTTTGAACTCAATGCGAGCAATTCGGAGTGATAATGGTTCTGAATTCAAGAATTCGGATTTTGAGAAGTTTTGTAACTCTTTGGGTTTAGAGCATCAGTTTTCATCCCCCTACACACCGCCTCAGAATGGTGTTGTAGAGAGAAAGAATCGGACCCTTGTAGAGATGGCCAGGACGATGCTCGATGAGCATAGGACTCCTAGGCGATATTGGGCCGAAGCGTTGAGCACTGCATGCTACATTTCCAATTGCATTTTTCGTCGAGCTTTCTTGAAAAAGACCTCTTATGAGTTGCGTTTTGGAAACCTACCCAAGGTGAGTTATTTTCGGGTTTTTGGTTGCCATTGTTTTATACTTAAAAAGGGCAACTTGGACAAGTTTGAGTCTCGTTCTTCTGACGGTGTGTTTTTGGGTTATGGCACTCACACTCGTGCTTATCGTGTACTTAACCTTGACACTAACCGAGTAATGGAGACATCCGATGTCACCTTCGACGGGACCATGGTTTGTCCTTCTTCTCGTTTTGAGCGTGCAGGTGATCATGAGGTTGGCGAACCTCTTTTCGATGATGAAGAAGAAGGTGCTGAAGGGATAGATGACCCAGCACCTCCTCCACCTGCTGTGCCGCAAAGAGCGGCTTCTACGATGACTCACGGCCCCGACACTTCTTCCTCATGGGGGCCATGGGATCCGCCACCTCGAGCGGTACCCTTTGTACCCGAGGAGGCACCAGTTGCTGTTGAGGGGGAGGCCACTTTGGCAAGGGAGGCACCACGACACATTCAGCGCCAGCACCCGCCTCAGCAGATGATCGGCAGCATCGACGAACGCGTCACCCGGTCAAGGCAAATCTCTCACTTTGCTCATTCTGCATTTGTTGCTGATTTTGAACCCCGAGATGATGGACACGCTTTGACGGATCCGGATTGGGTCAATGCCATGCATGAGGAGTTAGAAAACTTTGAGAGAAATCGGGTTTGGGTTCTAGTGTCTCCACCTTCTGAGTGTCATCCAATTGGGACAAAATGGGTTTTTGAAGGATCGAGAAAGCACTAGCAAGGCGACCAGAGGGGGGGTGAATGGGAGCTCAAAAATTTCTCTCGAAACTTTGGCCAAATGTCCCAAAATCAACCCCGAGAAAACGCGACAGAAATTGTGATGCCCACGACCCTTGGAAGAGGGTGGATGATCCCTAGGATCACAGCGAGGCACCACAAGGAGATAGCAAACCAAACACCAAAAGCACCGGCTCGAACTTAACCCCAAAAACCAAGTCCCGAACGTAGATTGATGGCTACGTCGAGAAACTCCTAAATACCTATGCTAACAAGTAGCAAAGATACCTCGAGAGGTTCCTTGGTCAACTCTAGGGCCAAACGAGAAGTCCGGAAACCAAGCGAACAAGCCGGGAGAGCAAACGCACTAAACCGGAAGACATAGCCAAATCCCAGACTATCCGCCGGTACGGTCCCGGACTGTCCGCGGTAGTGTCGGACTGTCCCTGAGCAAGGGGCGGACTGTCCGCCGGTCAAATGACCAAAACAGCAAGGTTGCTGAAGTCCCCTGCCCGAGTCCCGGACTGTCCGCCAAAACCAATGGTGGACTGTCCGCCGGTCAAATGAACAGTTCCCCAGCCGAGACTCGCAGCCACTGTCCAGGCTCGATCCCGACGCGCGGACTGTTCGCGCCCTGAGTGGCGGACTGTCCGCGGTCACTCAGGGAGGGCGATTTTGTTCGCCCTTCACCCAAATCTTCCCCAAATCAATTCAAATCAAAATCCCACGTTCCCAAACTTGGAGAGGATGATCACGGAGTAGTTAGGAGACTATCCCCAAGAAATCATCCGCCCAAATCAATCCAAACACCGGGAAATCGAAAAGGGGGAAAGGATGAACCGAAAAGCGCCACGAAAACGAAATCAACCCGATCTACTTGTTCGTAAGGAGATAGATGAATTCCTTCGGTGTAAATGATCTCCTTTCAAATACGAACAAGTTGATTCAAACGGATTTCGCGAAGACGCACTAGAGAGGGAGATCGAGTGACGGGAAAATCGCGGAGAGACGAAGAACGCGAAGAACACGAATCAAAACGCGAATCAACACATCGATCTGCAACCGTGTGGCTACCACACGCTAAAACGGTGAGGTTACGGCCTCACTTCCTCAAAATCTCCAGTACACAGAGGTATGGTTCTCTGCGGATCTCAGCTAGCTACAGCAGGGGATTGGGAGAGTAGGAAACCCTTGAAGCAAAGAGCAAATGACTGAGATAGAATGGGAGGAGGGTGTCTCCCTCTACTTATCCTAATTCTATTTCCTACTCTACCCCTCAACTAATTATAGAGCGAACCAGCTAAACCCTAGGGTTATTCTGGACCAACTCGGTGGTAGGTGGATCCGACGGCCACGCCCGCACAACTCGTAGCGTTGCCTCGACGCAACCTCCGATTGCCGCCACGTGCCGCCCTCGCTCTGCACCCCCGGTTTTGTGGCCAAAACCGGGAAACAGCCTTTCCAGGCAACCCCCAGTTTTGAGGCCCAAACGGGAACCAGCCCACCAGTGCCTGAGTTTTGAGGCCCAAACTCAGCAAACCCGCGCAGCGCCCAGGTTTTGAGGCCCAAACCTGGAAACCGTCCTCAGCCCGTTTTGTGGCAAACTCGGAAACCATCCGCACCCAGGTTTTGAGGCCAAACCTAGACCATCCCCCGATGGTTTTTCTCTGGCTCAACCACCAAACCGACGTCGTAGAGGGGATGCACCACCCGTGCACTGTGGCAGAACCGCCTAAGTTAAGTGGCCCACATGCACCCATCATTGTCTCAAAGACCTTTGATCGGCATGCATGAGTTCCAAATGACTTAAGGGATCTGTCGGGTGTCCTCGGGAAACCCGAATCATCCACGTTTATCTTTCTTCCAGGATATTCCTTTGTCCAGCATCACAGTATTACAACAATTTTATAGATACGAGAAATATCAGAGTAAAGCGGAAAGATTATACCATATAGATAAAAACTTAAGTGTTAAGTTTACAAACCATAGGTACTTAATATTACATAAAAGTTCGGAACTTTATATTATACATAAACCATCACTGAAACACTTGCCCAAGGTTACTCATCAACATCATCATCACTCTCCTCCACGAGAGTGAAGAAACACTGGCCATCAAAGGGATGATCGACTGGCTCACCTGCAACAAGGGTTAACAAACCCTGAGTACAAAAGTACTCAACAAGACTTAACCGACTAGAAAAGAGAAGAAGACTCAGGTATGCTGGCTAAAGGGATTCAAGGTAAGGCTTTAGCAAGAACAAAGCTTTTTCTTTTGCATAAAAGCTTACTAGAGTAACTCCTATATCCAAAATTTTATTCACAATTCATATTCAAGATTTCCTAAGGATTTTTCAAACATTTAAAACATATCTTTGATCAAAGTCCTTTTCTCAAGATTCATTCTTTACTACGGTGCAGGTCAGTGGATTGAGGCTCCATATCCGAGGAAACACGGCGATTCGAATCGATTATACCCAGCTGGGGATTCAGTACCACACGATATATGTAGAACTTAATCTTGCATATATCAACCCTTACTATAGATCCTCCTCCTATACAAGAACGGGTCCAGCGTCACCCGAGAGTACAGTACACCTCGAACCCGACTATCTCATAGCCCCGAGGGTACACGCTACTCCCGCCATCTCTCCACTCCCAGTACGCGGTTATCCGTTCTCAGTATTGGAATAGCTATAGACCAGGCTTACCATTGTATGTGGGCTGTACTCAAAAGTCTCAATCTAGCAGGCCAACAACGGTAAGGTCCTATGTAGAATAGCGTTACATCAAGACTCCTCTCTTGATGTAAGCTACCAAGAGATTTTACCAACATCAAAATATAACCACATTGTCGGGAAAAGTGAGAAAGCAAGTCTAAGCATTTCTACTGTTTGTGTAAAACAGGTATCAGGGTTTGGTATAACAACAAGGTAAACATGCATCAACAGGTTTAAAACATTTATTTGATAAACATCTAATGCATCAGGTTATAAAGAAAAGTGTAATTGCGAAATTCAAGGGATTGGTTTAAATGCACCGGGGCTTGCCTTGAAAAACAGCGAAGTCCGGCAACTCAGACGAGACGGGAAGATCTACACCCTCAAAAGAAAGAATCCATGAAGCAGGCTCTTCCGGAACGGAGTCTACACGAATAAATGCATATGCATGATCAATGAGATGCTTTGACATGAACATAACAAAGATGAAAATTTTCCAAGCTATAAACAATTACTTGAGTACAACTTTCCTTCATGAAAAGGAAGAAACTAACTTGATTAACAAACCTTTAAATCTACTAAGCATTTCTTATCATTAACATAAAGCAAGACTACATAATCAATTAATGACAAAGGATAATTACACATAGAAAACCTTAACCAGGGAGCATTTCATGCTAGGTTCCCATTGGTTGTCAAACAAACCAAAATCACAAAAACCTAAATGACTAGTCTTTTCTATTATTTTTATAAGCCTATAAATAGCTTTTACTTATAAAACAATTATTTAATTCAAACAGAGATGAAATTAACCATAAGGGTAGATATGACCAAAATAAACTTGCATTTCAAATTTCATGATTTTTGGACAAACACAGAAAATTACATAAATCATCAAAGTTGCATTTATTAATTAAAGTACAGATTTAAAGACTATAGCAAAAGTACTCAAACACAAGTTTCATAATTTTTATATTAGCACAGACACATTAAGATCATCCATGTCAAATTTCATAATTTATAGAGCTATAGAAAAATTATAGCAAAAATAACAAAACTGATTACTGTGCATAAAAACAGAAAAAGAAAAACTTGATGAACCCAAACTGGGCTTTCGGCCCAAGCCAACTCGGCCCACGTGGCGCGAGCGCACGGCGGTGATTGCGGGTGCGTTCGCTCGAGGCTCGGCGCGAGCGAGACAACGCCCGAGGGTTCGCTCGAGGCCTGGCTCCCGCGAGACAGCGCCCGAGGGTCCGCTCGAGGCCTATCTCGACCGAGACGACAAACACCAACGCCCGTCCGAGGCCTGACTCTCGGCTCGGGCGAGGCGGAAAAAGCTCGTCCGTCCGAGGCCTAGCTCGGGTGGAACGGTGAACACGTTCGCCCGAGGCTTGGCTCGAGCGAAGTGGAGGAGACGCCTGCTCGAGGCATAGCTCGAGACGGAGACACGTGTCCACATGTCCGCTGAGCGAGACGGTGTGCCCTGGCAACTTTGCAGAAAAACCCTTCGGCTTTGAGGAAAACTAACCCATAGTCCAGCGCACTATTCACATGAGTCTATGACTTTACAACTAACACCCTGGGAAGACCTGCCTTTACAACCGCGAGGTCCCCGACCATGGCCGGCGCGCACGGCGGCGCACAGAGCGGCGGCGCTCCTTACGCCGGCCAACTCCGGCCGGTAGAGACCTAACGGACGCGAGCATCACCACCGCCAGGGCACCCGCGACCGATAGAGCCTCTAACCCTAAACGCTACTGCCCGGCGAGGTCTGGCCACGCACGGCGGCGAACCGAACCGTGGCGGATCTGTTCCGGCGAACTCAGGCCGTAGCAGTAGAACGGAGGGGCTAGGAAGATCCAGTAGCTCACCCTGAAGACGATGGTGCGGATGGTTTGGATGGAGCAAGCTCGGAAGATAGACGACCACGGTGCAGCGGCGATCGGCGGAGAACTCCGGTGAAAATGGCGCTGTTCCGGCGAGACCTGGGCATTAGACATGGAACCATCGAGCCGATGAGTTCACAGGGATCACGGTGAAGCAATAACACAAGAGAAAGTGGTCGAACAGATGCTCGGTTGAGCTGACCACTGCAGAACCGAGCTCAGCGGCGATTTCAGGACCGGCGGAGAGGATTCCGGCGAGTGCGAGCTCTCTGAGGTGTTAGAGATGGAGAGGTAAAGTCCGGGAGGTACGCAGGGTACAAGATACTTATAGGTGCGGTGAATTGGGATGAGATCAAGCAGAGACGGTCAATTTTGGATTGGGATCAAGATGGTGCCCGTCGGTGCACCGGTGGCAAACGGCGACGGCGAGCGCAGGAGGAGATGCCACGACGCGAGAGAGAGCTGGCCAGCAGGTGCGCAACCTTGCCACGGTCACGGTCATGTGCGGTTTCGGGAGAGATCGGCGTCCACGCGCGCGCGCTCGGGTGACCAACAGATCACCCCCTCCCTGCCGCCATGAACAGGACAAGAACATATCCTCTCCCTTTCCCTTTCTACCCTTCTCTAATTTAAAATTACTTTAAAATTTTGAATAGAAGTTGAAAATATTCCAAAATATCAAATGCTCAGAATTTCAAACTGAACATCTTTTATTTTTGCAACACACCCAAATTTGACTTGCATTTTGAATTTGAGTTGAATTTGCAAAAAGGGATAAGAAGGACAAAATAGAACTTTCACCAATACTGTTGATTTTGTATGAACACTTGAAAAACTTTACACATCAAAGTTGTTCCTTAACAGAAAGAGAACAACTTTGCTTTTTGAAACATACCCAAATTCTTTTTAGATTTTAATCTATAGAAAAGGGAACAAAATAGGATTTTGGGATTATATAAACTATTTAAATGAATTTTAAACCAAAACTGAATTATATCTCATTAATGACTTGAATCAAGGTCCAAATACACCCTTGAGATATAAAACAAAGTTTGATCCAAAATTCACTGCCATATAAGAAATTACCTTAATACCCTTATACACAAACAAACACTAACCATTATCATGAAAGCATAATTTAGAGATCAACTTAAGCACTCTTTATCAACTAAGCATAAGCATCAAATGATAAACTTGTTTTAGTGAATGCAATACCAGATTATCACTTAAATGAAATGCCAATGCATATGATGTCATGTCAGGTTTTAGTTTGCTTAACACCGGAGTGTTACAGCTCCTTCCCCCTTAAAGAAATCTCGTCCCGAGATTTAACCTGAAGGCTAACTAATGGAAAAAGAAATGTGTCAAGCACTTTTATTATTAACTATTACATAGAGCAGGGGATAGGTCATCATACTGTGACTTACAAGAACTAGACAGAAGATAGAAACTCAGGAAACTATCTAAGAGAAACTCTTCTGACTCCCACGTGGCTTCATCTTCTGTATGCTGACTCCATTGAACCTTGTAAAACCTAACAGTCTTTCTTCGAGTGACTCGATCTTTCTGGTCAAGAACCTTGACAGGATACTCTGTGTATGTCAAATCAGGTTCTAACTCAATTTCTTCCATATGAATGACATGATCAGGCACTTGAAGACATTTCTTTAACTGAGAAACGTGGAACACATTGTGAACTGCTGACAAATGTGATGGCAAATCAAGACGATATGCCACTTTTCCACATCTTCCAAGAATCTGATATGGACCTATATATCGAGGTGCTAACTTTCCTTTGATTCCAAAACGAGTGACTCCTTTCATTGGTGACACTTTGAGATAGACAAAATCTCCAACCTTAAAAGTAAGAGACCGACGTCTCTTATCAGCATAACTCTTTTGTCTGGATTGTGCTTTCTTCATGTTATCCTGAATTAACTTGACTTTTTCTTCAGATTCTCTGACTAAGTCAACTCCAAACAAACTATGCTCTCCAGGTTCCGACCAATTCAAAGGTGTTCTACACCTTCTACCATACAGAGCTTCAAATGGTGCCATCTTAATACTTTCTTGATAACTGTTGTTGTAAGAGAATTCTGCTAACGGTAAACATTCATCCCATTTCTCTGAATAACTAAGCACACAAGATCTTAACATGTCTTCTAAAATCTGATTAACTCTTTCAGTTTGACCCCCTGTCTGCGGATGATAAGCTGTGCTATGTAGAAGTTTAGTACCCAAGGATTGATGTAAACGTCTCCAGAAAACATTAACAAACTGTGTTCCTCTATCTGACACAATAGTCTTTGGAACACCATGCAAACTCACAATTCTGTCAACATAAATCTTGGCATAGCTAGATGCAGGATACGCGGTCTTAACTGGTATGAAATGTGCTGATTTGGTTAGACGATCAACAATAACCCATATGGAATCAAATCCTTTTGAGGTCTTTGGTAAACCCACTATAAAATCCATGCTAATGTCATCCCATTTCTCAGATGGAATCGACAAAGGTTGTAACTCTCCAGCTGACCTAAGATGAACTGCCTTCACTTTTCGACAAATGTCACATCTGGCTACATAACTGGCAATCTCAAGTTTCATCTTAGTCCACCAGAATCTTTGTTTCAGATCCTGATACATTTTGTTGCTGCCTGGATGTACTGTTAATCTGGTTGCATGTGCTTCATCAAGTATCTGTTTTCTGAGCTCAGGAACCTTCGGAACTACTAACCGATTCTTGAACCAAATTACTCCGGATTCATCTATAGTGAAATCAGAATTTTGCTCACACTGAATCTTCTTTTAAATGGATCATTCCCTTGCTTTCTTTCTGAGCTGCAACGATCTGATCTTTTATAGATGACTGAACTATTATATTTGCAAGATTTCCTTGTGAAACCATCTCGAGATGTAATTTCTCAAACTCATGACACAAAGTAAGATCTATTGACTTGACTTTCAAGCAATTGCAATGACTCTTTCGACTGAGTGCATCTGCTACTACATTAGCTTTGCCTGGATGATAGTGTACCTCAATATCATAATCTTTTATCAATTCTAACCATCTCCTTTGTCGCATATTCAACTCAGACTGAGTAAAATATATTTCAAGCTCTTATGATCAGTGTATATGTGACACATGTTTCCCAACAGATAATGTCGCCAGATCTTCAGAGCATGAACTACAGCTGCCAATTCTAAGTCATGTGTAGGATAATGCTCTTCATGCTGTTTAAGTTGTCGTGACGCATAAGCAATAACTCTACCTTCTTGCATCAGTACACACCCAATTCCCTTGCCTGAGGCATCACAATAAACATCAAAGGATTTCTCAATGTCTGGTTGGGCTAACACTGGAGCAGTTGTCAACAACTTTTTCAGAGTTTGGAAAGCTTCTTCACATTCAGATGACCACACAAACTTAGTGTCATTCTTCAATAATGTTGTCATTGGTTTAGAGATCTTGGAGAAGTCAGGGATAAATCTACGATAATACCCTGCTAATCCTAAGAAACTCCGAACTTGATGCACTGAAATTGGTGACTTCCAGTCAAGAACTTCTTGAACTTTGCTTGGATCCACTGCAACACCTTCTGATGATAGGATATGACCCAAAAACTGAACTTCATCTATCCAGAACTCACACTTACTAAACTTAGCATATAACTGATGTTCTCTCAGACGAGTCAACACTATTCTGAGATGTTCTGCATGTTCTTCTTTGGTTTTGGAATAGATGAGAATGTCATCAATAAACACAACCACGAACTTATCCAGTTCTGGCATAAACACTGAGTTCATCAAGTACATGAAATGTGCTGGGGCATTAGTTAGACCAAAGGACATGACTAGATATTCATACAGACCATATCTGGTAGTGAATGCTGTTTTAGGTATATCTTGTGGCTTAATCTTGATCTGATGATATCCTGATCTCAAATCTATCTTCGAGAATACTTTTGCACCGGCAAGTTGATCAAAGAGTAGATCAATGCGGGGCAAAGGATACTTGTTCTTGATTGTTACCTCATTCAAAGGACGATAGTCAACACATAACCTCAAAGTTTTATCCTTTTTCTTCACAAAGATTGCTGGGCAACCCCATGGTGATGAACTAGGTCGAATGAAACCTTTATCTAGCAATTCTTGCAACTGGGTTTTCAATTCTGCTAACTCTTTTGGTGGCATTCTATAGGCTCTTCTGGATATAGGGCTGTTCCTGGTTTGAGTTCTATTTCAAACTCCACATTACGATCAGGTGTAACCAGGTAAATCTTCCGGAAAACATCTGGAAACTCACAGACTACTGGAATGTCCTTAACTGCCTTGACAAAAGTAGCATATACTTGCTCAACTGCTCTCTTAAGAGTAGGAAGATGGATGAGAAGTTGAGATTTGCTATTAGGTAAGTTGAGCTTAACTGTTCTATTCAGGGTGTCTATTACTGCACCTCTCTGGCTCATCCAGTTCATACCCAAGATCACATCTATACTTGGATCTTTTAAAACTATCATAGAGGTTGGAAATATATATCCACCCATCTATAGGTACCTGATGTACCATTTCCTTAGTACACAGTCGACCCCCTGGTGACTGTATAAAGAACTCAGCTTTGGTTTCACCAATAAGTATGTTATGCTTTTCCGCAAATGCTTTATTCATGAAAGTATGTGATGCACCAGAATCAAAAAGTATAACTGCTGAATGCTGAGCAACAGGGAACATACCAAGCATGACAGGTTCTCCTTCAGGAATGGCTTCAATTTGAGTATGATAAACCTTGCCTGTCTTTTGAGTACCCTTACTCTTCTGAGTGTTCTGTGCATTCCCCTTATTCTGGTTCACTTGCGGATTTCCCACTGTTCTTGGCACATTAGCATTAGGAACATTCTGCTTTGGATATGGACAATCACGAGAGAAATGTCCAGCCTTTCCACAGTTGAAGCACGGATAAATGGTAGTTTGTGGCACTGGTGGACGATTGACAACAACATTCGGCTGCCGTTGAACATTGAAAGGCATAGCAGGTCTTGTAAAGGTCCTCTGAAAATTCTGCTGCTGAGGTGGACGATACTGTGGACGATAAGAGGGACGGAACTGCTGAGCTGGATGATACACAAGTCTCTGACGCTTCTTGTTGCCGCCAGATGATCCAGATCCTGACACAATTCCCTTCTTCTTCTTGGCCTCTTTATGCTTGCGGTTCTTATCTTCACTGGATATAGCAACATTCACGACTTCATGATAAGACAGATTACCACAAGTTGTCATCATAGATTGCAGCTTTGTATTCAACCCTCTCATGAAACATGCCTTCTTTTGGCATCAGTGTTGACCTGATCAATAGCATACTGCGATAATGATTGAACTTCCCAATATACTGCATAACTGGTTCATCTCCCTGACGTAGAGCTAAAAACTCTTCAAGCTTCATGTTCATAACCCCATCTGGAATATAATGAGCTCTGAAAGCTTCCTTGAATTCAACCCAAGTGATTCGGTGTCCGGCTGGTTGTACAGCTAAAAGATTTGCCCACCACACACCTGCGGCTCCTCGAAGTTGCTGTGCTGCAAAAGCGGGTTTCTGAACCTCAGTGCAGTTGATAAGACTGAACTTTTGTTCCATGGTACGTAGCCAGTCATCAGCTTCAAGAGGCTCGTCAGCTTTGGTGAACACTGGAGGACGAGTATCTGTGAAATCAACATATGTTGCCTCCTCTCTATGGTTACGACCACGACCATATTGACCAGCATTCTGGTTCTGAACTAACAGAGTTGTTGTATTGACTAATGCTGCAATCGCTTCAGCCAACGTAGGTGGAACTGGTGGTGCGTTAGGGATATCATCCCCATCACGAGAAGAACTAGCTCCACGAGTGTTAACAGGCATCTGTTAAAACAAACCATACCTTAGATAACAGTCATATATAACCATTATACACCATATCATGCATAACATGTTTCAACTTATTTATTAAACAAGTCCGCTCTAGGGCAGGACTACTGAAAACACTATCTTACATAACTGATCATATCAGAAAAGTTTTCTGACTAACTAAGTTACAAAGTCAGAAAGATCACGCTATGATACATCTCATGTTTCTGGTTTTATTACTCTCCTTCAGAGACAAGCTCATACTCCACAGGCTCTACTTCCTCATCTTCTTCTTCTTTTCTTCTTCTGCTTCCTCATTTGCAGTAGTTGGTGGCGTAGCAGGTTCTGGCTGTAAGCGTGCTGTCAACTCCTCCACGTGCCTGTGTAACTCAACATGATGTGCTTCCATAAGGTTTTGATTATCTCTCATGACATCAACTCGGGCTCGGGCCCGATTCCTCTGCTCGACAGCCTTCCTCCACTTACACTCATACTCCTGGTGCTGCTCGTGATGATACTGCAACTGTTCATTTAGCTCTTCTCTCTCTCTAGAACCTCTCATCCTCTCACCATTTGCTCTTGCCAACTCCATGTATAAGCGGTCTACTTCCGCCTGAAGTTGTGATGTAGCGCTGTTGCTACTTTCACCTTCTTCATAAGTAACCTCGGGTTGGTTACTTCCTACACTTTCATCCTCTCTTGGGGCAAGAACATGCCGAGGAACACCACGTGGTCCGGTACACTTGCGTGCAGTCTGCCTGGTACGGGCCATCAGCTAAAATATATTTTGAATTTTAGAACTATATAAGTTCCAGGATTAAGAAACAGAGTTTTTAGAATTAAACAACATACTAACTCTACTCTTACTTAGATAAACCTCTAAGAGGGAAAGTTAATTACAGGTTGATAGTCATGATGCATGAACGAACTTACGAACAAAACTTTAAACAAACAATTAATCACATAAACTAGCCACTCAACATATAAGTGGATAAATTTTCCTTTTATAAATAGGGCAATATAATAAACATTGTTCCTTAGATTATACATATCACCTTAGCTATGCTAAGAACATATTCCTTTGAATTAAAAATTAGGTCTAAAGAAAGAATTAGGACAAGTCAGAAGCATAAGAAAAGTCTAGAAGCAACTTGGACTCAAATTACTTCAAAATTTAGTTTGACTCAAAACTTTTGAAGTTTTCAAAAATGAATACTGTTATACTTTCTAAAGGAATAAGCTCTGATACCAGTCTGTGGCAGAACCGCCTAAGTTAAGTGGCCCACATGCACCCATCATTGTCTCAAAGACCTTTGATCGGCATGCATGAGTTCCAAATGACTTAAGGGATCTGTCGGGTGTCCTCGGGAAACCCGAATCATCCACGTTTATCTTTCTTCCAGGATATTCCTTTGTCCAGCATCACAGTATTACAACAATTTTATAGATACGAGAAATATCAGAGTAAAGCGGAAAGATTATACATATAGATAAAACTTAAGTGTTAAGTTTACAACCATAGGTACATAATATTACATAAAAGTTCGGAACTTTATATTATACATAAACCATCACTGAAACACTTGCCCAAGGTTACTCATCAACATCATCATCACTCTCCTCCACGAGAGTGAAGAAACACTGGCCATCAAAGGGATGATCGACTGGCTCACCTGCAACAAGGGTTAACAAACCCTGAGTACAAAAGTACTCAACAAGACTTAACCGACTAGAAAAGAGAAGAAGACTCAGGTATGCTGGCTAAAGGGATTCAAGGTAAGGCTTTAGCAAGAACAAAGCTTTTTCTTTTGCATAAAAGCTTACTAGAGTAACTCCTATATCCAAATTTTATTCACAATTCATATTCAAGATTTCCTAAGGATTTTTCAAACATTTAAAACATATCTTTGATCAAAGTCCTTTTCTCAAGATTCATTCTTTACTACGGTGCAGGTCAGTGGATTGAGGCTCCATATCCGAGGAAACACGGCGATTCGAATCGATTATACCCAGCTGGGGATTCAGTACCACACGATATATGTAGAACTTAATCTTGCATATATCAACCCTTACTATAGATCCTCCTATACAAGAACGGGTCCAGCGTCACCCGAGAGTACAGTACACCTCGAACCCGACTATCTCATAGCCCCGAGGGTACACGCTACTCCCGCCATCTCTCCACTCCCAGTACGCGGTTATCCGTTCTCAGTATTGGAATAGCTATAGACCAGGCTTACCATTGTATGTGGGCTGTACTCAAAAGTCTCAATCTAGCAGGCCAACAACGGTAAGGTCCTATGTAGAATAGCGTTACATCAAGACTCCTCTCTTGATGTAAGCTACCATAGAGATTTTACCAACATCAAAAATATAACCACATTGTCGGGAAAAGTGAGAAAGCAAGTCTAAGCATTTCTACTGTTTGTGTAAAACAGGTATCAGGGTTTGGTATAACAACAAGGTAAAACATGCATCAACAGGTTTAAAACATTTATTTGATAAACATCTAATGCATCAGGTTATAAAGAAAAGTGTAATTGCGAAATTCAAGGGATTGGTTTAAATGCACCGGGGCTTGCCTTGAAAAACAGCGAAGTCCGGCAACTCAGACGAGACGGGAAGATCTACACCCTCAGAAGAAATCCACTGAGAAGCAGGCTCTTCCGGAACGGAGTCTACACGAATAAATGCATATGCATGATCAATGAGATGCTTTGACATGAACATAACAAAGATGAAAATTTTCCAAGCTATAAACAATTACTTGAGTACAACTTTCCTTCATGAAAAGGAAAGAAACTAACTTGATTAACAAACCTTTAAATCTACTAAGCATTCTTATCATTAACATAAAGCAAGACTACATAATCAATTAATGACAAAGGATAATTAACACATAGAAAACCTTAACCAGGGAGCATTTCATGCTAGGTTCCCATTGGTTGTCAAACAAACCCAAAATCACAAAAACCTAAATGACTAGTCTTTTCTATTTATTTTTATAAGCCTATAAATAGCTTTTACTTATAAAACAATTATATTAATTCAAACAGAGATGAAATTAACCATAAGGGTAGATATGACCAAAATAAACTTGCATTTCAAATTTCATGATTTTTGGACAAACACAGAAAATTACATAAATCATCAAAGTTGCATTTATTAATTAAAGTACAGATTTAAAGACTATAGCAAAAGTACTCAAAACACAAGTTTCATAATTTTTATATTAGCACAGACACATTAAGATCATCCATGTCAAATTTCATAATTTATAGAGCTATAGAAAAATTATAGCAAAAATAACAAAACTGATTACTGTGCATAAAAACAAAAAGAAAAACTTGAATGAACCCAAACTGGGCTTTCGGCCCAAGCCAACTCGGCCCAACGTGGCGCGAGCGCACGGCGGTGATTGCGGGTGCGTTCGCTCGAGGCTCGGCGCGAGCGAGACAACGCCCGAGGGTTCGCTCGAGGCCTGGCTCCCGCGAGACAGCGCCCGAGGGTCCGCTCGAGGCCTATCTCGACCGAGACGACAAACACCAGACGCCCGTCCGAGGCCTGACTCTCGGCTCGGGCGAGGCGTAAAAAGCTCGTCCGTCCGAGGCCTAGCTCGGGTGGAACGGTGAACACGTTCGCCCGAGGCTTGGCTCGAGCGAAGTGGAGGAGACGCCTGCTCGAGGCATAGCTCGAGACGGGAGACACGTGTCCACATGTCCGCTCGAGCGAGACGGTGTGCCCTGGCAAACTTTGCAGAAAACCCTTCGGCTTTGAGGAAACTAACCATAGTCCAGCGCACTATTCACATGAGTCTATGACTTTACAACTAACACCCTGGGAAGACCTGCCTTTACAACCGCGAGGTCCCCGACCATGGCCGGCGCGCACGGCGGCGCACAGAGCGGCGGCGCTCCTTACGCCGGCCAACTCCGGCCGGTAGAACCTAACGGACGCGAGCATCACCACCGCCAGGGCACCCGCGACCGATAGAGCCTCTAACCCTAAACGCTACTGCCCCGGCGAGGTCTGGCCACGCATGGCGGCGAACCGAACCGTGGCGGATCTGTTCCGGCGAACTCAGGCCGGTAGCAGTAGAACGGAGGGCTAGGAAGATCCAGTAGCTCACCCTGAAGACGATGGTGCGGATGGTTTGGATGGAGCAAGCTCGGAAGATAGACGACCACGGTGCAGCGGCGATCGGCGGAGAAACTCCGGTGAAAATGGCGCTGTTCCGGCGAGACCTGGGCATTAGACATGGAACCATCGAGCCGATGAGTTCACAGGGATCACGGTGAAGCAATAACACAAGAGAAAGTGGTCGAACAGATGCTCGGTTGAGCTGACCACTGCAGAACCGAGCTCAGCGGCGATTTCAGGACCGGCGGAGAGGATTCCGGCGAGTGCGAGCTCTCTGAGGTGTTAGAGATGGAGAGGTAAAGTCCGGGAGGTACGCAGGGTAACAAGATACTTATAGGTGCGGTGAATTGGGATGAGATCAAGCAGAGACGGTCAATTTTGGATTGGGATCAAGATGGTGCCCGTCGGTGCACCGGTGGCAAACGGCGACGGCGAGCGCAGGAGGAGATGCCACGACGAGAGAGAGCTGGCCAGCAGGTGCGCAACCTTGCCACGGTCACGGTCATGTGCGGTTTCGGGAGAGATCGGCGTCCACGCGCGCGCTCGGGTGACCACAGATCACCCCCTCCCTGCCGCCATGAACAGGGACAAGAACATATCCTCTCCCTTTCCCTTTCTACCCTTCTCTAATTTAAAATTACTTTAAAATTTGAATAGAAGTTGAAAATATTCCAAAATATCAATGCTCAGAATTTCAAACTGAACATCTTTTATTTTTGCAACACACCCAAATTGACTTGCATTTTGAATTGAGTTGAATTTGCAAAAAGGGATAAGAAGGACAAAATAGAACTTTCACCAATACTGTTGATTTTGTATGAACACTTGAAAAACTTTACACATCAAAGTTGTTCCTTAACAGAAAGAGAACAACTTTGCTTTTTGAAACATACCCAAATTCTTTTTATATTTTAATCTATTTATAAGGGAACAAAATAGGATTTTGGGATTATATAAACTATTTAAATGAATTTTAAACCAAAACTGAATTATATCTCATTAATGACTTGAATCAAGGTCCAAATACACCCTTGAGATATAAAACAAAGTTTGATCCAAAATTCACTGCCATATAAGAAATTACCTTAATACCCTTATACACAAACAAACACTAACCATTATCATGAATGCATAATTTAGAGATCAACTTAAGCACTCTTTATCAACTAAGCATAAGCATCAAATGATAAACTTGTTTTAGTGAATGCAATACCAGATTATCACTTAAATGAAATGCCAATGCATATGATGTCATGTCAGGTTTTAGTTTGCTTAACACCGGAGTGTTACATGCACCCCGTCCACCGACACGTGTCCCCAAGTCCACGACTCAGGCAACACATGACCGCAAGTCTTCGCTCGTCGCTGTCCCAGGCTGTCAGCCACCACAGCTGATCCTCGGGCCTCTGTCCCTCAGTCCAAGCCTCACGTCCGCCCTTCGCCACTCTCGGTCCATCGGCATGACACGTCTCTACTTGACCTTCACCTCGCCTCTGATCACTGTATCCGTGCTCGACACCTGCACAACACAAGCCAAAGAACATGCGCATCATCCCAGTTGACAATCACTCATCACTCAGAGACTCGGCATACACCCATGTATCCACAATCTCCCCCTTGATGAGTGCATTGTCAACTACCAACACAAATCATAATGGAAATAGAAAGAAGGAAGAAGGAGAAGAGAGAACTCGACCAAATGACCCAAAGCATAGCAAAGTCAAAGAAGGTCAAGTGGGAAAGAGCAAGACAACTTGGTTCCCAAAGACATGGGCAACGGCTCGACGCAACCAAGCAAAGCAAAGCTAGCCCTCAAGAAGAGGTAGAACAGGCTCAACACCGCTGGCAAAAGCCAATTGAAAATGTCAAAAACTGATTCGGAGCAAGCTCCCCCTCGAATAGTGCAAACAACCAGGAAGACTCTCCCTAAGCAAAAGGAGGGTTATGATTTGCAATTTTCTCCCCATTAGTTGAAAATGCAACTTATCAAGAAAAATATGCTCCCCCTCAGAAATACACCATCAGAAAGTGCCAACACGCAGATTTCTCCCCTTCCAAAATGCAAGTTAGGAGCTTCAGGAGTAGAATCAAAAGAAGTGCAAAGATGCTCTACGAAGTTTGGATCCGATGACTCACAAAATGCACAGAACGCTAGCAAAGGCTCAAACTGATCACTAAGAATGAAATATGAACATGTGAGTAGTTTTTCAGCCGAAAAGGTATTCACCATCAAAATAGCACAAGACATGTATAGACAGGAAGTCAAAACAAGTGCTAAACATGTATACAAGGTGAACTACCCCTAGCACAGTTCAATCATCATGCTGATATCAATTGAAGCATATACTTGTGATTTCAAATTTTAATCGGAGTTGCAGCGGTGAAATTACACAAGTTCAGAAAACAGCATGTGACTGCGAGAGGTTGAATGCTTGTTATTGCCTAACTTTCCAACTGTGCGAAGCCTATGCAGAAGCAATCAGAAGCTTAAAGCGACAGTTTCGGTCATACACTACACAGCTCAAGTTTAACCCAAAAGTGCAATGAGAAACAGTCTCGAAACTGTGAGGTGCTAACAAGCAAACCCATCTCGATCTTTCCAATTCACTTAACTTGGTTCAGAATTTAAGCAGAATATGAACCTACCAATCAAGTCAATGACTCAACACTAGAGACATAGCAACCTAGCATATATGAAAAGCACGAGTGATCTCGACACATCCTACACATGCTAGTTGCAAATCTCAATGGTGATCATTTTCAAATTTAAGTTCATTATCAGATTCACCATTCAAAAAATAGCTCAGCTCACAACATGTATTAGTGATCAGAAAGAGCACAAGCTACAGCATCATAAAGCATCAGAGTAAAGACTACACAGAGCATAGGTACATTCTTCAGACTATATTCATGAAGCTCAGAATGTAAAAGCGTATGCTAAATGCAAAGATGCAAAAGAAGAAATAAAAAAGAACCAAAAACAACTGAAAAAACTCAAAGTCAGTGTATCATACAAGAGTCAAAAACGTTTCCCCATCTAAAAGGGGAAACACACAACAAGCTCACCTCTCAACCGATTAAAGGTTGATTGGTCCAAAGGCTTGGTGAAAATATCAGCAAGCTGATGATGAGTATCGACATGGCGAAGGTCGATATCACCCTTCTCATAGTGGTCTCGAAAAATGAAAGCGCACATCAATGTGTTTGGTCTTTGAGTGAAGCACGGGGTTCTTAGCAACGCTAATAGCACTCGTGCTATCACAAAGCAATGGAACACAAAAAGCTCAGACCAAAATCACGCAAAGTGGCCATCATCCAGAGTAACTGGGAATAGCAGCTAGCCGCAGCAACATACTCAGCCTCCGTGGTAGACTGGGCGACACTAGACTGCTTGCGAGAAGACCACGATACAAGAGAAGAACCAATAAACTAGCAAGTCCCAGAAGTGGACTTGCGCTCGATGCGGCAACCAGCAAAATCGGCATCGGAATAACCGCAAAGGGAAAGGGTGGAGGAAGCAGAATACCAAATCCGAAATTCTAGAGTGAAGGATAAGTACCTCATAATGCGCTTGACCGCCTGACGGTGCGAGGTGCGCGGCGACGACTGAAAGCGCGCGTAGAGACACACCGCGAACTGGATGTCCGGGCGTGGCGCCGTCAGGTACACAGCAGCACCCGATCATACTCCGGTACTCCTTCTGATCCACTGCTTCTCCCTCCTTGTCCGCATCCAGGGCCGTTGTGGTCGACATGGGTGTTGGAAGAGGCTTGGCCTCACCCATATCGAACTTCTTCAGAATGTCCCGAGTATACTTACCCTGGTGCACGAACGTTCCCTCCTGAGACTGCTTGATTTGCAGTCCGAGGAAAAACGTCAACTCGCCCATCATGCTCATCTCAAACTCCCTGCTCATAGTGTCTGCAAACTTGGCAACCAAAGCGTGAGAAGAACCACCAAAATGATATCATCCACGTAAATTTGGACCAAGAGAGTATCAGTGCCTTGCTTGAGGAGAAAGAGCGTTTTATCTACACATCCCATTTTAAAACCCTTAGCAAGCAAAAAGGTTTTCAACCTATCATACCAGGCTCTAGGGGCTTGTTTCAAACCATACAAAGCTTTGTGAAGTTTAAAGACATGGTTTGGAAACTTGGGATTTTCGAAACCGGGGGGTTGTCTAACATACACCTCCTCTTCTATGTAGCCGTTTAAGAAGGCACTCTTGACATCCATTTGGAAAAGTTTGAAACCTTTGGATGCAGCAAAAGCCAAGAGTATCCTAATCGCCTCCAAACGAGCTACAGGAGCAAACGTCTCCTCATAGTCTATCCCCTCCTTCTGATTATATCCCTGGGCTACGAGTCTAGCCTTGTTTCTCACAACATGGCCATCTTCTCCCTGTTTGTTTTGAAAACCCATTTGTCCCAATTGGATGACACTCAGAAGGTGGAGACACTAGAACCCAAACCCATTTTCTCTCAAAGTTCTCAAGCTCCTCATGCATGGCATTGACCCAATCAGATCCGTCAAAGCGTGTCCAACATCCCGGGGTTCAAAATCAGCAACAAAAGTAGAATGAGCAAAGTGAGAGATTTGCCTTGACCGGGTGACGCGTTCGTCGATGCTGCCGATCATCTGCTGAGGCGGGTGCTGGCGCTGAATGTGTCGTGGCGCCTCCCCTAGCCGAAGTGGCCTCCCCCTCAACAAGCAGCTGGTGCCCTCCTCGGGTACAAAGGGTACCGCTCGAGGTGGCGGATCCCACGGCCCCCAGGAAGAACGACGTGTCGGGGCCGTGAGTCGTCGTAGAAGCCGCTCTTTTTGCGGCACAACAGGTGGAGGAGGTGCTGGGCCGTCTATCCCTTCAGCACCTTCTTCATCATCGAAAAGAGGTTCGCCAACCTCATGATCACCTTCACGCTCAAAACACGAAGAAGGACAACCATGGTCTCGTCGAAGGTGACATCGGATGTCTCCATGACTCGGTTAGTGTCAAGGTTAAGTACACGATAAGCACGAGTATGAGTGCCATAACCCAAAACACACTGTCAGAAGAACGAGACTCAAACTTGTCCAAGTTGCCCGTTTTGAGTATAAAACAATGGCAACCAAAACTCGAAAGTAACTCACCTTGGGCAGTTTTCCAAAACACAACTCATAAGAGGTCTTTTTTCAAGAAAGCTCGAAGAAAATGCGATTGAAATGTAGCATGCATTGCTCTTGGCTTCGGCCCAATATCACCTAGGAGTCCTATGCTCATCGAGCATCGTCCTGGCCATCTCTACAAGGGTCCGATTCTTCCTTTCTACAACACACATTCTGAGGCGGTGTGTAGGGGGAACAAAACTGATGCTCTAAACCCAAAGAGTTACAAAACTTCTCAAAATCTGAATTCTTGAATTCCAGAACCCATTATCACTCCGAATTGCTCGCATTGAGTTCAAGGGAACTCATTCTAAAGACACAAAATCAGATTATGAGCAAGGGAGAAAGTCTCGGTCTTCTCAGTTAAAAAGAAGACCCATGAATATCTCAAAAAATTATCGACAACAACAAGCACATACCACTTCCCCCCAACCGAGCTCACCCGAGCCGGACCAACAAGGTCCATATGTAAAAGCTCTCCAGGGCGCTTAGTCATGACCTGAGTCACTGGATGGTGGGGAGCGCAACATCTTCCCATGTCTACAAGAATGGCAAACAGATTCTTCTCCATGGACAACATGGGCAATCCTCGGATTAAGCCAAGTGAACTAAGTCTTGCAAGCAAGTCGAAGCTCAGGTGACCTAGTCTCCTATGCCACTTCCAAGATCAGAGGAGGAAGGTCCAGCCAAAAGACACGAGAAATTCCGAACGACTCCGAGAAATCCGCACGAAAGACTTTTCCAAAGGGCGAAATCACACATACAAGATTGCCCTGAGGATCCAAAATGCGACTGAGATTCGGTTTAAAACGAATCTCATAGTCATCATCGAAAAGTTGTGAAACAGAAAGAAGGTTAAATGAGCAAGTTAGAAACAAGAGCAACATCGCGCAACACAAAGTGCTCATTAACTCGCACAGACCCACGAGACAGCACCTTACCTTTGCTGTTGTCGCCGAAGGTAATATACTCTTTTCCGGCGACCGGACTAAGACTGGAGAACCACTTGGCGTTTCCGGTCATGTGCCTCGAACACCCGGAATCCACCAACCAAACGTTCTCCAATCGTTTTACCTACATCAATAAAAGACATAGGGTGAGCATACGGGCCAACACTGGGGTTAGTGAAGTAAGGGGAATACCAGTGTTGGGCCGGCTGCTCAAAAGAACGGTTAGCAGAAAAACCATTCCTAGCACGTTTACGAGAAGAGCGATCACTATGTTGAGGAAAACGTGGTCCGCAAAGAGAGGAGTGTCCATCGCGATACTCAAAACGCGGTGGGGGAAAACGCTCAACTACAAAGCCTCCGCCACGGGGTCCATAGCCCACAAATGCAGGCTCCCGCCGGGCACGCTCTCTACGAGGCCTAGACTTAGGAACTTGAGGCACCGTACCTCCAAGCCTAGCATCTCTCCTCGGTGCTCTCCTCTGCCTAGGTCTGGGAACTTGAGGTTTCTGGACCTCTGGGCCTAGCAGCTCTCCTCGGAGCTCTCCTCTGAACGTTCAACACATGTACATCATGGAAAGGATGGTACATGTCCGGGTTATTCATCTCCTTAGCGCAGCACGCCTCTCTCTTGCGCCAAAGCAGAACTCACTCAGGTGTCCATCTCTCCCACAATGCTCACAATGGTACCTCACCGCTCTCAAAGGGGGTTGTTGGTACTCATGTGGTGGGTGTGGATCACCTTGCCCTTCTGTGGCATACACTCCTCCTGGATAGGTGACATTGTGTCCAGCTTGTTCTTTAGGTGGGTTGGATTGGGAGCCCCTTGCTGGTTCTTGGGTGGAGCTCTCGAGGCTCAACAAGACCCCATCCTTGGTGTTAGGCTTGAGAGGCTCTTTGGGTGGAAGCTTGGTAAGTTTGGGAGTAGTGGTGGAGTTGGGCTTCTCACTCGGATTCAGACCACTTTACTCTCCAATCTTCCCAAAAGCAGAAAGATCAACACCCTGAGCAAAGCCTACACCGGGACCTCCAGCAGCTCGCTTGAATTGGGAGATCATCATCCCGAGCTGTTGGCTCACCGCTAGACAACCCATGACAAGATGGTCCGAAGGTAGTGTTTTCCTCCTCGGTTTGCCATCTTGTCATGCTTCACGTTAACGATCTCCATCTCCAAACCCTCACACAAAGCGCACCTAGTCACACAAGTGCTACCCGAGCTGGCCTCCTCAAGAGACACAATCTTGGCATTCTTCTCTGCCATTCGGATTGCAAGACAGGACAAGTCTTGCACCACCCAAAGCGAGGGTCTAGCCTTCAGCTCATCCACCTCTCCTACCAACGCAACATACTTACTTCTCAAAGTGAGAAGGTCAGTCATGTGCGTGGTGCACATCTCACACTCAACCTCCTCAGAAACGATCACGGTGGATTTAGCAAACACAAGCTCCCCACCGTGTCCTCCCACTTCTGCCTAAACTCCTTGCGCTCTCTAGCGGCACGCCTAAGCAACTTGTCCTGACTAAGGAGCGCGGCAGTAAGCTTCTCTATCTCAGCAGAAAGCTCGTCGGGGGTGAGAGATACCTGGGAGGTGTCGTTGTCGTCGTCGTCGTTCCGAGGGGAGTTCACCAGCTCGCCGTCGACCTCCTTGCCGAGCGCCATGGTGCAGAAGCCGTCGTCGTCGGCGAAGAAGCAGAGGCCGCTCAGCTTGTCCTCGATCCTCTTCTTCATCGCTTGAGCAAGCGGAGTCGTCAATCCGAGGCCATCGACGTCGCTGAGCGTGGCGAAGAACGCACGCTGCTCAGCCTGGGCCTTCTCCAAGTACTTCTTCGTGATGTACTCCTTGTCGAAGCCGCCCCTCCGCTTGTGCCTCGTGAGGACATACTTCTCCTTGCGCTTGCTGGAGTCGTACTTGTGCCATGATCGCCCTTCCCAGATGAGTTCTTCTTCTTGGGACAGTTGGCGATGAAGTGGTTGGGGTCGCCGCACTCGTAGCATCCCGAGCATCCTCCTCCGCGGCCACGGTTCATGCGGTTGTTGTGGAACCGCGAGAACCGGTTGACGAGCAAAGCTAGCTCGTCATCCCCCAAAGACTCAAGCTGGTCTCTGTGATAGAAAAGAGCGAAGAAAGTGCAAAGCCTCCAGAGGGGTTAGCAGAAGAGCTAGAAACCAAAGCCATCGACGGGCTAGAAGGATTTTCATAAGAAGCCCTCGCCATGGCGTCAATCTCACTGGACTTGAGCTTACTGAAGAGCTCGTCGCACGTGAGGGTCTCATAGTTCGGTGATTCGATGATCGCCTGAACTTTGGAGTCCCACACCGATCGATCAAAGAGTATGAAAAAGCTTCAAAAGCTCTCTCATGATCGTCGAAGGCAACATCTCCTTGTTAGCCCTCATCATGTTGACAATCACCTGAAAGCGAGCGAATAAACTTTCTATGCTCTCGCCAGGGCATGTGTCGAAAGTTCTCATACTCTCGCTTGAACGACTCGTAGAGACCGGGGTTTGACTTGAGAGGTTCCCTCATGGAAGCGCATGAGGGTAGCCCAAATCTCCCGAGGCCGTAGCGAGGTGAGAAATGCGATCAAACTCACTCATGCTCAAGCATGAGAAAAGAGCATTATGGGCTCGGCTATTGGCATCGTGCTCATCGATCTAAAGCTGAGAGACACGAGCAGCCAAGACGACGTAATCAGCAGAGTTGCAAATATCCCCAAATGGAAGCACCCAAACTCTGCAGATAGGCCGACATGCGTATCTTCCAATACGCATGGTTGGTCCCATCGAAAAACGACGGTTTGCCCACGCCGCGATCCATGTCGCCTTCTGTGGATCTAGAACCGGCTAAGGTGGAAGATCCTAACCCGCTCTGATGCCAATTGAAGGACCGAGAAAGCACTAGCAAGGCGACCAGATGGGGCGTGAATGGGAGCTCAAAAATTTCTCTCAAAACTTTGGCCAAATGTCCCAAAATCAACCCCGAGAAAACGCGACCGAAATCGTGATGCCCACAACCCTTGGAAGAGGGTGGATGATCCTAGGATCACAGCGAGGCACCACAAGGAGATAGCAAACCAAAACACCAAAAGCACCGGCTCGAACTTAACCCCAAAAACCAAGTCCCGAACGTAGATTGACGGCTACGTCGAGAAACTCCTAAATACCAATGCTAACAAGTAGCCAAGATACCTAGAGAGGTTCCTTGGTCAACTCTAGGGCCAAACGAGAAGTCCGGAAACCAAGCGAACAGCTGGAGAGCAAACACACTAACCGGAAAGACACAGCCAAATCCTAGACTGTCCGCCAGTACGGTCCCGGACTGTCCACGGTAGTGCCGGACTGTCCGTGAGCAAGGGGCGGACTGTCCGCGGTCAAATGACCAAAACAGCAAGGTTGCTGAAGTCCCCTGCCCGAGTCTCGGACTGTCCGCCAAAACCAACGGCGGACTGTCCGCCGGTCAAAATGAACAGTTCCCCAGCCGAGACTCGCAGCCAACTGTCCAGGCTCGATTCCGACGCGCGGACTGTCCGCGCCCTGAGTGGCGGACTGTCCGCGGTCACTCAGGGAGGGTGATTTTGTTCGCCCTTCACCCAATCTTCCCCAAATTGATTCAAATCAAAATCCCACGTTCCCAAACTTGGAGAGGATGATCACGGAGTAGTTAGGAGACTATCCCCAAGAAATCATCTGCTCAAATCAATCTAAACACCGGGAAATCGAAAAGGGGGAAAGGATGAACCGAAAAGCGCCACGAAACGAAATTAACCCCATCTCCTTGTTCATAAGGAGATAGATGAATTCCTTCGGTTGAAATGATCTCCTTTCAAATACAAACAAGTTGATTCAAATGGATTTCGCAAAGACGCACTAGAGAGGGAGATCGAGTGAAGGGAAAATCGTGGAGAGACGAAGAACGCGAAGAACACGAATCAAAACGCGAATCAACACATCGATCTGCAACCGTGTGGCTACCACACGCTAAAACAGTGAGGTTACGGCCTCACTTCCTCAAAATCTCCAGTACACAGAGGTATGGTTCTCTGCGGATCTCAGCTAGCTACAGCAGGGGATTGGGAGAGCAGGAAACCCTGAAGCAAAGAGCAAATGACTGAGATGAAATGGGAGGAGGGTGTCTCCCTCTACTTATCCTAATTCTAATTCCTACTCTACCCCTCAACTAATTACAGAGCAACCAGCTAAACCCTAGGGTTATTCTGGACGAACTCGGTGGTAGGTGGATCCGACAGCCACGCCCCGCACAACTCGTAGCGTTGCCTCGACACAACCTCCCGATTGCTGCCACGTGCCGCCTCGCTCTGCACCCCCCGGTTTTGTGGCCCAAACCGGGAAACCAGCCTTCCCAGGCAACCCCCGGTTTTGAGGCCCAAACCGGGAAACCAGCCACCAGCGCCTGAGTTTTTGAGGCCAAACTCAGCAAACTCGCAGCACCCAGGTTTTGAGGCCCAAACCTATAAACCGTCCTCAGCCCGAGTTTTGTGGCCAAACTCGGAAACCATCCGCACCCAGGTTTTGAGGCCCCAAACCTGGAAAACCGTCCATCCGATGGTTTTCTCTGGCTCAACCACCAAACCGACGCCGTAGAGGGGATTGCACCTCCGTCCACCCCATCCACCGACACGTGTCCCTGAGTCCTCGACTCCGGCAACACATGGCCGCAAGTCTTCGCTCGTCGCTGTCCCAGGCTGTCAGCCACCACAGCTGATCCTCGGGCCTCTGGTCCCTCAGTCCAAGCCTCACGTCCGCCCTTCGCCACTCCCGGTCCATCGGCACGGCACGTCTCTACTTGACCTTCACCTCGCCTCTGATCACTGTATCCGTGCTCGACACCTGCACAACACAAGCCAAAGAACATGCGCATCATCCCAGTTGACAATCACTCATCACTCAGAGACTCGGCATACACCCATGTATCCGCAAGTTTTCAAAAACAAACAGGGAGAAGATGGCCATGTTGTGAGAAAACAAGGCCAGACTCGTAGCCCAGGGATATAGTTAGAAGGAGGGGATAGACTATGAGGAGACTTTTGCTCCTATAGCTCGTTGGAGGCTATTAGGATACTCTTGGCTTTTGCTGCATCCAAAGGTTTCAAACTTTTTCAAATGGATGTCAAGAGCGCCTTTTTAAATGGCTACATAGAAGAGGAGGTGTATGTTAGACAACCTCCCGGTTTCGAAAATCCCAAGTTTCCAAACCATGTCTTTAACTTCACAAAGCTTTGTATGGTTTGAAACAAGCTCCTAGAGCCTGGTATGATAGGTTGAAACCTTTTTGCTTGCTAAGGGTTTTAAAATGGGATGTGTAGATAAAATGCTCTTTCTCTTCAAACAAGGCACTGATACTCTCTTGGTCCAAATTTACGTGGATGATATCATTTTCGGTGGTTCTTCTCACGCTTTGGTTGCCAAGTTTGCAGATACTATGAGCAGGGAGTTCGAGATGAGCATGATGGGCGAGCTGACGTTTTTTCCTCGGGTTGCAAATCAAGCAATCCCGGGAAGGGACGTTTGTGCACCAGGGCAAGTACACCAGGGACATTATGAAGAAAATTTGACATGGGTGAGGCCAAGCCTCTTCCAACACCCATGGCGACCACGACGGCCCTGGATGCAGACAAGGAGGGAGAAGCAGTGGACCAGAAGGAGTACCGGCGTATGATCGGGTCACTACTGTACCTGACGGCGACACGCCCGGACATCCAGTTCGCGGTTGTGTCTTTGCGCGCGTTTTCAGTCATCGCCGCGCACTTCGCACTGTCAGGCGGTCAAGCGCATTATGAGGTACTTATCCTTCACTCCAGAATTTGGGATTTGGTATTCTGCTTTCCTCCACCCTTTCCCTTTGCGGTTATTTCCGATGCTGATTTTGCTAGTTGCCGGATTGAGCGCAAGTCCACTTCTGGGACTTGTCAGTTTATTGGTTTCTTCTCTTGTATCGTGGTCTTCTCGCAAACAGTCAAGTGCCGCCCAGTCTACCACGGAGGCTGAGTATGTTGCTACGGCTAGCTGCTGTTCCCAGTTACTCTGGATGATGGCCACTTTGCGTGATTTTGGTCTGAGCTTTTCTCGCGTTCCTTTGCTTTGTGACAGCACGAGTGCTATTAGCGTTGCTAAGAACCCTGTGCTTCACTCGAAAACCAAAACACATTGATGTGCGCTTTCATTTTCTGCGAGACCACTATGAGAAGGGTGATATCGACCTTCGCCAGTCGATACTCATCATCAGCTTGCTGATATATTCACCAAGCCTTTGGACCAATCAACCTTTAATCGGTTTGAGAGGTGAGCTTGGTGTGTGTTTCCTCTTTTAGATGGGGGAAACATTTTGGATCTGTATGATACACTGACTTTTTGTTTTTCAGTTGGTTTTGCTTCTTTTTGGTTTCTTCATGCATCTTTCCATTTCAGCATACGCTTTTACATTTTGAGCTTCATGAATATAGTCTGAAGAATGTAACTATGCTCTGTGTAGTTTTTGCTCCGATGCTTTATATTGATGCTGTAGCTTATGCTCTTTCTGATCACTGATACATGTTGTGAGCAGAGCTATTTTTGAATGGTGAATTTGATTAATGAACTTAAAACTTGAAAATGTTTCACCATTGAGATATGCAACTAGCATGTGTAAGATATGTTAAGATCACTCGTGCTTTTTCATATATGCTAGGTTGCTATGTCTCTAGTGTTGAGTCAATCCACTTGCTTGGTCTGTTCATATTCTGTCTAAAATTTGAACCAAGTTAAGTAAATTGAAAGATCGAGATGGGCTTGCTTGTTAGCACCTCACAGTTTCGAGACTGTTTCCCATTGCCACTTTGGGTTAAACTTGAGCTGTGTAGTGTATGACCGAAACTGTTTGCTTTAAGCTTCTGATTGCTTCTGCATAGGCTTCGCACAGTTGAAAAGTTAGGCAATAACAAGCATTCAACCTCTCGCAGTCACATGCTGTTTTCTGAACTTGTGTAATTTCACCGCTACAACTCCGATTAAAATCTGAAATCACAAGTATATGCCTCAATTGGTATCAGCATGATGATTGAAACTGTGCTAGGGGTAGTTCACTTGGTATACATGCTTAGCACATTTGACTTCCTGTCCATACATGTCTTGTGCTATTTTGATGGTGAATTGGTGAATACCTTTTTCGGCTAAAAACTGCTCACATATTCATATTTCATCTTAGTGATCAGTTTGAGCCTTTGCTAGCATTTTGTGCATTTTTATGAGTCTTCGGCACAGAACTCCATAGAGCATCCTTGCACTCTTTTGACTATACTCCTGAAACTCCTAACATGCATTTTAACTCATAGCATTTTGGAAGGGGGAGAAATTCTCTTGTTGGCATTTTTTGCTAGTGCATTTTCTAAGGGGGAGCATTGTTTCTTGATTGGTGCATTTTCAACTAAGGGGGGAGAAAATTGCAAATCATAACCCTCCATTTGCTTAGGAGGAGCCTTCCTGGTTGTTTGCACTATTCGAGGGGGAGTTTTGCTGCTCTCTGTTGGCCGTAAGGCTTTGGTATCGAGCTTTCTTTGCTAGTTGTGTGAGCCTCTGTGCCTCTATCTTGAGGACTAGCATTTTGCTTCTATCTTGAGGGACTAGCATTTTGCTTTGATATTTTCGATTGGTATTTGCTAGCGGTGTTGAGCTGTTCTACCTCTTCTTGAGGGCTAGCTTTGCTTTGCTTGGTTGCGTCCGAGCCGTTGCCCATGTCTTTGGGAACCAAGTTGTTCGCTTTTTCCACTTGACCTTCTTCGGCTTGTTATGCTTTTGGGTCATTTGGTCGAGTTCTCTCTTCTTCTTCCTTCCTTCTTCTGCTACCATTATGATTTGTGTTGGTAGTTGACAATGCACTCATCAAGGGGGAGATTGCGGATACATGGGTGTATGCCGAAGTCTCTAAGTGATGAGTGATTGTCACCTGGGATGGATGCGCATGTTCTTTGGCTTGTGTTGTTGCAGGTGTCGAGCACGGATGCAGTGATCAGAGGCGAGGTGAAGGTCAAGTAGAGACGTGCCGTGCCGATGGACCGAGAGTGGCGAAGGGCGGACGTGAGGCTTGGACTGAGGGACCAGAGGCCCGAGGATCAGCTGTGGTGGCTGACAGCCTGGGACAGCGACGAGCGAAGACTTGCGGTCATGTGGTGCCTGAGTCGCGGACTTGGGGACACGTGTCGGTGGACGGGGTGCACGGGAGGTGCATCCCCTCTACGGCGTCGGTTTGGTGGTTGAGCCAGAGAAAAAACCATCGGGTGGACGGTTTCCAGGTTTGGGCCTCAAAACCTGGGGTGCGGATGGTTTCCGAGTTGTGGCCACAAAACTAGGGCTGAGGACGGGTTCCAGGTTTGGGCCTCAAAACCTGGGTGCTGCGGGTTTGCTGAGTTTGGGCCTCAAAACTTAGGCGCTGGTGGGCTGGTTTCCCGGTTTGGGCCTCAAAACCGTGGGTTGGCTGAAAGGCTGGTTTCCCCGGTTTGGGCCACAAAACCAGGGGTGCAGAGCGAGGGCGGCACGTGGCGGCTATCGGGAGGTTGCGTCGAGGCAACGCTACGAGTTGTGCGGGCGTGGCCGTCGGATCTACCTACCACCGAGTTGGTCCAGAATAACACTAGGGTTTAGCTGGTTCACTCTGTAATTAGAGAGGGGTAGAGTAGGAATTAGAATTAGGATAAGTAGAGGGAGACACCCTCCTCCCATTCTATCTCAGTCATTTGCTCTTTGCTTCTAGGGTTTCCTGCTGTCCCAATCCCCTGTTGTAGTTAGCTGAGATCCGCAGAGAACCATACCTCTGTGTACTGGAGATTTTGAGGAAGTGAGGCCGTAACCTCACTGTTGTAGCGTGTGGTAGCCACACGGTTGCAGATCGATGTGTTGATTCGCGTTTTGGTTCATGTTCTTCGCGTTCTTCATTTCTCCGCGATTTTCCCGACACTCGATCTCCCTCTCTCATGCGTCTTTGCGAAATCCATTTGAATCAACTTGTTCGTATTTGAAAGGAGATCATTTCCACCGAAGGAATTTATCTAACTCCTTACGAACAAGTAGATCGGGTTGATTTCGTTTTCATGGCGCTTTTCGGTTCATCCTCCTCCCCTTTCAATTTCCCGGTGATTGAATCGATTTGAGCGGATGATTTCTTGGGGATAGTCTCCTAACTACCCCATGATCATCTTCTCCAGGTTTGGGAACGTGGGATTTTGATTTGGATCGAATTTGGAGAGATTTGGAGAGGAGGCGACTGAATCGCCCTCTCTGCTTGTTGGCAGACAGTCCGCGGTTTTGACCGGCGGATAGTCCGCGCGTCGGGTTTGGCCGGACCAGTGTGCAGACTCCGCGCTCAGGAGCAAGTGATTTTTGAACCGCAGACAGTCCGCCGTTGTGTTTGGCGGACAGTCCGGGAACGTCTAGGGAGTTTGCAGCAACCTTGCTGTTTGGCGAGTTTTGCTGGCGAACAGTTCGCCACTCGCTCGTGGACAGTCCGGCAAGTACCGCGGACAGTCCGGGACCCCAGGGTCGGACAGTCAGGGAATTGCCTGAAGCTTCCGGTTTAGTGCGTTTGCTCTCCCAGCTTCCTCGCTTGGTTTCCGGACTTCTCGTTTGGCCCTAGAGTTGACCAAGGAACCTCTCTAGGTATCTTTGCTACTTGTTAGCATAGGTATTTAGGAGTTTCGCGATGTAGCCGCCTATCTACATTCGGGACTTGGTTTTTAGGGTTGTGTTCGAGCTAGTGCTTTTGTTGTTTGGTTTGCTATCTTCTTGTGGTGCCTCGCTGTGATCCTAGGGATAATCCACCCTCTTCCAAGGGTCGTGGGCATCACGGTTTCGGTCGCCGTGTCTCGGGGTTGATTTTGGGATATTTGGCCAAAGTTTTGAGAGAAATTTTTGAGCTCCCATTCACCCCCCCTCTGGTCGCCTTGCTAGTGCTTTCTCGGTCCTTCACAATTTATGGGCCGTTGTTGGGCCAGACCGAATTTTTGATGACTAGAGGAGGTCGTGACTCCAGAATCGGGAAGTCGATAGAAATCGGCTAGAAGATTGTTGCTGCATAAAAAGTTTAGTTTCGATTAATTGTTTGGAAGCTCATTAGCACCAAAGACAGTGAGTTTGGCCAATGGTTTTTGAATGAAGTTTTAATGAGGAGGTCTTCAAGAAAGCCAAAAATGGAGAGTCTCTTAAGGAGTGCTATCCTAGTATCGTCGTGAGTTGGAAATTGAAGACTGAAATTTTGGATCTGAAATAACTGATTACAGCAATTATCTGCGAGGGCAAGGGTGACTGATATGATTATCACCAATAGCCGATGTGGTGCACATCACCGTTGAAACAAAATAGAAGTCAGTGACTAATGCACAAAGCAGAACACGCACTGATCTCGAAGAATCAGTCACAGGTTGATTTTCGAGATCGAATAGAAAGACTTTTTTACTTACAAGGAAAGGGGATGCAAGATTACAATGAAGACAGTCAGTTCGTCCACCCCATCCTATTCCTAATCGAGAGGTCGTAGTCGAAGGAATCCGCCAGATCTGTTCTAGCTTCCTTCATGTCATCTACAGAGTGTGCTACTCTGTATTCTAGCCCTCGCTCACAGACGTCAAAGTTACGATAGTCGGCGCTGGAATGAATCCATACAGCGTGTGAAGGCAAGCGCTGCGCCGTATCCCATGCCAGCTCTGGAGATGTCGGGGGAGGACTCGGTTGACCTCGTTCACCCGCCTCAGGGCTGTCGTGCCCGGTACATTGGCTGTAATGGCAAGATTGGCGACAGCAACCTCAAGAGCATGAAGTTTGATTTCCAGAGCTGAAAAAGAGAAGGATAAGTAAGAGCAAGAGGAGAAAAAATAGGAAAAGAAATGATGAAAAAATATTTACCGGCGGCCTGATTACGAGCGACGTCACGCTCCCGAGAGATTCGGGTAATCTCCTGATCCTTCCCTTCCAGCTCGAATTGAAGGTCTGCGATTTTCTGGGTCAGGTCTTCAGAGGAAACGTCGTCGATCCTCCTAAATAGAAATGATAAAGTAAGAACAGCTGCTTTGTTTTCGAAACAAGAGAAAGAAGAAAGGAACAACCTCTTCTTAGAGGTGCTGGATGCACCAAGCTCGGAGCTATGTCGACTCGCTACGGAGGACATCTTCTGGATTGGGACGCATGATGAACAGGAAGAAGAAGGGTTTTTTGGTTTTGAGATCGAAGCAGGGGAGTTTGGAATGCGCAAGCTGAAACAGAGTGAAGGGAACTTAAAAGGATCCCAAAAGGTGCATCGGGAGATGAATCGGTAGGTGAAGTAATTATGACATGCGAGACTTCTACGAAGGGGGGATGCTTCCGGAGGCTCCACGTATGTATACGGAAAAAGGAAATTTTGGAACAAATATTTATCCCAAAATTAGGGGGCATGTGTTAACACCAGATTTTCGCACAAGGGAATGACAGATGGGCCAGTATGCGAGAGATGGTCGTATGATGCATTCGGCAGATGACCAAGATCGGTTAATACTCGGAGTTTCGGCAAATGCATGAGCAGTTGGCTATTTTGCAAGGCGGTGATTTTATTTGGGAAGCAAATATAGCAAGTAGAGCCGACTTGCGCGAGAAGACGCGTGGCGATGGAAGACGCCAAGAGGAAAATAGGGATAGGACTCGTTTTTTCCTAGTTTCCTTGTAAAAGTCATAGTCGTCTAGGACTCGTGTTTCGCCCAGGGTATAAATATAAACCCTTGGCCATTGTAAAAAAGGGTTCACAACCATATCAATACAAATCGTCCCCGTGCCACCTTCGAGTCTTTAGTTGCGTCGTCGAGTTCTTCGAGAGGAATCATCGATCCGTTGACCTCCGTAAGTCCCGACAACCTTGTTATCATGTCTAGTATCATGCGGTGGATTTAGATGTGATGCAAGTAGTCTTGTTTGTTTTCAATGGTCGTGCGGTGGACCCTTGTTAGCAATCAAGAAGCCTTTGCTTATGTTTTGCTTATGGGTAAATACCATGCGGCAGGCGTTTATTCATATGTTTAGCAAAAGCGAGATAGTTATCGGCTCTACTAGATTTGGCAAGATCTAGTAGATTCATCAAGTTATCATGTGTTGCGTGTTTTAATTAATTCTGTAACACTCTTTTGCCCAATCTAGATTGATCTTTGTTCGGCCTTGCATTACAAGTTTACTTGTTTTTTCCAAATAATTGTATGATCATGATGGCCGAATCAATTTTCAATCTGGGTTGTTACATGTTGTGGGTTCATGCATGTCAATCACCCTTGAGCTTTGATGAAACTAGGTGTCATGCGGCAGATGCAAGTTTTAGCTTGGTTTGATCATGCTTGTTTGTATGTTCCTTCTTCATGGACCCTAACTCGGCTAGTTTGCCGAGCTTGGTTAAGCTTACATGAGTAATGAGAGTTTATAGATTTGTTCATACGTACATATGCTTTTAGCTTCTTATTGTCATGTTGTATCATGCGGTGGATTGACCTGACCGTAAGAAGCGGTGTAGACTTATAGTGAGTATTAGTCTTGCTTAGGTTTATGCTTGACGGGTTTATGAAGATTAGACGTGCGGCAGACTAATTGGATTAATCTATGCATGTGTTATTTGAATAGATTTATATTCTCAAATTTACTTATTTATAATTCACTATGTCTTGATGACGTTTCCTTACATGTGCATTCGGCAACCAACTGCTTATATATGTTTATTTTAATGTTAGCCGAATGATCTTTAAACCTGTTGACAGACAGCTTCTATAGCTGTGTGCCGTCATGATTAGCTTTAAAGCCATAAATATGGAACTGTCTGGTTTTATCCGGCATGTTCCAGTTTATTCTCATAGTTTTATCCCTTGTTGGTTTTTCAGGTCAAACCGACTGGCACGTCTCCGGATTCCAAACCGTCCGGGCACCCGATTGAAGGCACGCTTTTTCCGGCTTGTGTGTGAGGCGCGGACCACATTTTGTGTCAACAGTAGCAAAACCATTCCTAGCACGCCTACGGGGAAAGCGATCACCACGTATAGGAAAATGTGGTCCGCTAAGGGAAGAGCGCCCATTGCGATACTCAAAACGCGGTTGGGGGAAACGCTCAACAAAGCCACCGCCACGGGGTCCATATCCTGCAAAACCAGGATCCCGCCGGGCAACACCTCCCTGAGGCCTAGGACCTTGAGGCATTGGACCTCTAGGCCTAGCTGCTCTCCTCTGAACATTAGGCACATGTACATCATGGAAAGGATGGTACATGTCCGCATTGTTCATCTCCCTAGCACGGCGCTCCTCTCTCTTGCGCCGAAAGCAAAACTCCCTCAAGTGTCCATCTCTCCCACAGTGCTCACAATGGTACCTCACCACTCTCATAGGGGGTTGTTGGTACTCACGGTAGTTAGTGTGGATCACTTTGCCCTTTTGTGGCATGAGCTCCTCTTGGATAGGTTGCATGGTGTCTAGCTTGTTCTTGAGGTGGTTTGGTTTTGGAGCCCATGTCTGTTTCTTGGGTGGAGCTCTCGGAGGTTCAACAAACACCCCATCCTCAGTGTTAGGCTTGAAAGGCTCTTTGGTTGGAATCTTGGTCAGTTTGGGAGTAGTGGTGGAGTTGGGCTTCTCACTCGGGTTAAAACCACTCGACTCTCCAATCTTACCAAAAGACAAAGCACACTCAACACCCTGATCAAAACCTACACCTGGACCTCCAGTAGCACGCTTGAATTGGGCAATCATCATCCCAAGCTGCGGCTCACCACAAGACACCCATGACAAGATCGTCCGAAGGTATGTGTTTTCTTCCTCGGTTTGCATCTTGTCATGCTTCACATTGGCTATCTCCATCTCCAAGCCCTCATACAAAGCACACCTAGACACACAAGTGCTACCTGAGCTGGCCTTCTCAAGAGACACAATCTTGGCATTCTTCTCTGCCAACTCGGATTGCAAGCCTGCACAAGACTTGCACGCACCCAGCAACACGGGTGTTGCCCGAAGCTCATCCACCTCTCCAACCAAAGCAACATACTTACTTCTCAAAGTGAGAAGGTCAGTCATGTGCTTGGTGCACATCTCGCACTCACCCTCCTCAGAGACACCTACGGTGGACTTGGCAAACTCAAGCTCCTTCACCGTATCCTCCCACTTCTGCCTAAACTCCTTCCGCTCTCTAGCAGCACACCTAAGAAGCTTATCTTGGCTAAGAAGGGCGGCAGTAAGTTTCTCGACCTCAGCAGAAAGCTCGTCAGGGGTCTGAGATACTTGGAGGTGTCATCGTCGTCGTCGTCGTCGTTCTGAGGGATCTCCTCCAGCTGGCTGTCGACCTCCTTGCCGAGGGCCATGGTGCAAAAGCCCTCGTTGTCGGTGAAGAAGCAGAGGCCGTTCAGCTTGTCCTCGATCTTCTTTTTCTTCTCAGACTCATCGTCGCTTGAAGCAGCGGAGTCGTCATCCGAGTCATCGACGTCACTGAGCGTGGCAAAGAAAGCACGCTGCTCGGCCTGGGCTCTGTCCATGTACTTCTTCTTGATGTGCTCCTTGTTGAAGCCGCCCTTCCGCTTGTGCTTGGGAGGAGCGTGCTTCTCCTTGTGCCAGCCGAAGTCGTACTTGTGGCCACGATCACCCTTGCCCACTACTTCCTTGTTCTTCTTTGTACAGTTGGCGATGAAGTGGTTCAGATCACCACACTCGAAACACCCAGCGCGTCCTCCTCCATGACGTCGGTTCATGCGGTTGTTGTGGAACCGCGAGAACCGGTTGGCAAGTAAAGCCAACTCGTCGTCTCCCATGAACTCTAGCTGCTCCTCCATGACAGGAAGAAGAGAAGACAAAGCAAAGCCTCCAGAAGGGTTAGCAGAAGAGCCAGAAAGCAAAGCCATCGACGGGCCAGAAGGATTTTCATAAGAAGCCATTGCCATGGCATCAATCTCACTGGACTTGAGCTTACTAAAGAGCTCGTCGCATGTGAGGGTCTCATAGTTAGGCGATTCGATGATCGCCTGGACCTTTGAGTCCCACACCAACTGATCGAGAGTATGCAAAAGCTTGAGAGCCCTCTCATGATCGTCAAAAGGCAACAACTTCTTGTTCGCTCTCATCTTGTTGACAATCACCTGAAAGAGAGCGAATAAACTCTCTATGCTCTCGCCAGGCATGTGTCGAAAGTTCTCATACTCCCGCTTGTGCAACTCGTAGAGACGGAATTTGACTGGAGAAGTTCCCTCATGGAAGCGCATGAGGGTCACCCAAATCTCACGAGCCGTGTGGAGATGAGAAACGCGATCAAACTCAGACACACTCAAACAAGAGAAAAGAGCATTACGGGCTCGGCTATTGGCATCGTGCTCATCGATCTGCAGCTGAGTCACACGAGCAGCCAAGACCACGTAATCATCCTTGTTGCAAATCTCCCAGACAGAAGCACCCATGCTCTGAAGATAGGCCGACATGTGTATCTTCCAATACGCATAGTTCGTCCCATCAAAAAACGGTGGTTTGCCCACGCCGCGATCCATGTCGCCTTCGGTGGATCTGGAACCGGCTAAGGTGGAAGATCCTTAATCTTGCTCCGATACCAATTGAAGGACCGAGAATGCAAAAGCAAGGCGACCAGAGGGGGGGTGAATGAGAGCCTAAAAAATTTCTCTCAAAACTTTGGCCTTTGTCCCAAGAATCAACCCCCAAAAGCTTCGACCAAAACGTGATGCCCACGACCCTTGGAAGAGGGTGGATGATCCATAGGATCACAACGAGGCACCACAAAGCAAGAGCGAACCAAACACCAAAAGCACCATCTCAAGTTCGACCCCAAAAACTGACTCCCGAACGTAGATAGAGAGCTACGTCAAGAAATCTCCAAATACCTATGCTAACAAGTAGCAATGATACCTAGAGAGGTTACTTGGTCAACTCTAGGGCCAAACGAGAAGTCCGGAAACCAAGCGAAGAAGCCGGGAGAGCAAACGCACTAAAACTCAACATTCGGCAAAATCCCGGACTGTCCGGACTCCCAGTCCCGGACTGTCCGCGCCAAGGGCGGACTGTCCGTGGTCCCCTGGCAGACTGTCCACCGGCCAAAAACCGAAAATAGCACAGCTGCTGAAAGTCCTCTGCTTGACTCCCGGACTGTCCGCGGTCACCAACTGCGGACTGTCTGCCAGTCAAGTCGAGGCAACACAGCCGAGACGTGCGACTACTGACTCGGTCGGAGCCTGACGCGCGGACTGTCTGCGGGCACACTGGCGGACTGTCCACGAGTGCCCAGAAAGGGCGATTTCGGTCGCCCTCAACTCAAATCTCCTCCAAATCGATCCAAATCAAAATCCCTTGATCCCAAACTAAGAGAGGATGATCACAAGGTAGTTAGAAGACTATCCCCAAGAAATCATCCGCTCAAATCAATTCAATCAACGGGAATTCGAAAGGGAAGAAGTATGAACCGAAAAAGCACCACAAAAATTGAATCGACCCGATCTACTTGTTTGTGAGGAGTTAGATGAATTCCTTCGGTGGAAATGATCTCCTCACTATAAAGAACAAGTTGATTCAAGTGGATTTCAAAGAGACGCAGTAGAGAGGGAGATCGAGTGACGGGAAAATCATGGAGAAACAAAGAACGCGAAGAACAAAATCAAAACGCGAATCACACCACGAATTTGCAACCGTGTGGCTACCACATGCTACAACAGTGAGATTATGGTCTCACTTCCTCAAAATCTCATGAACACAGAGGTATGGTTCTCTGCGGATCTCAGTTGCTACAGCAGGGGATTGGGAGAGCAGGAAAACCCTAAGTGAAGAATAGCAAATGACTGAGATAGGATGGGAGGTGGGTGTCTCCCTCTACTTATCCTAATTCTAGTTCCCACTCTACCCCTAACTAATTGCAGAGCAAACTAGCTAAACCCTATGGTTATTCTGGACCAACTCGAAGTAGATGCTGATTCGACGGCCACGCCCGCACAACTCGTAGCGTTGCCTCGACGCAACCTCACCGATTGCCGCCACCGCTCTGCTCGTCCTTTTCCCGGACCTCGCCCCCGGTTTTGAGGCCCAAACCGGGAAACCAGCCTTCACGGCCAACCCCCGGTTTGGAGGCCCAAACCAGGAAACTAGCCGACCATCGCCTGAGTTTTGTGGCCCAAACTCAGAAACCCGCCAGCGCCCAGGTTTTGAGGCCCAAACCTGGAAACCGTCCTTAGCCCGAATTTTGTGGCCCAAACTCGACAAACCCGCAGCACCCAGGTTTTGTGGCCCAAACCTGGAAACCGCCCACCGGTGGTTTTTCTGTGGCTCAACCACCAAACCGAGCCGTAGAGGGGATGCCTCGCCCGTGCACTCTGTCCACCGACACATGTCCCCAGGTCCTCGACCCGAGCAACACTGTGCCCCGCAAGTCTCCGCTCGTCGCTGTCCCAGGCTATCAGCCACCACAGCTGATCCTCAGGCCACCGGTCCCTCAGTCCAAGCCTCACGTCCGCCCTTCACCGCTCCCGGTCCATCGGCACGACACGTCTCTACTTGACCTTCACCTTGCCTTCGATCACTGTATCTGTGCTCGACACCTGCACTACATAAGCCAAAGAACATGCGCATCAAACCAGTTGACAATCACTCATCACTCAAGATCCGACATACACCCATGTATCCGCAGCCCCCATGCCTCCTCCTGCTGAAATCTTCCTCCACCGACCTCGAGGACTCATCTTTACCGTTCCTTAAATCGGTTTGATCCAACGGTCGCGGTTCCATGCCCAGGGATATATAACCAGACCCCTGACCCCCCTCCAAGACAGACAGAAGAGAGAGAAGACAGAGAAGAGAAGTTCAGATCTTCTGACAAGAGTAGAACTAGGGTTTCTAGAGAGAGAGTTAGAGCTATACTTCAAGTTTAGAGTTTAGTCTAGCTAGGTTCAAGTAGAGGCGGGCGACTTCGTCGGCATATCCGGCTAGAAGCTTTGTCTGAGTCTCCGGATCGCTGTCGAAGACTCTGTCATTTGTATCTTTATTCGACTTTGTGCTACATTAATATATTTTAGTTTATTCAGTTTTGGAGTTTATTCTAGTTATATATTTAATATAGATCGGATTATGATAGAGTTTATGATCATGTTCGTAAAGTACTTAGCTTTATTCCGGATAAGGTTGAGTGGTCAAACTGGTGTAAACATGGTGTTTAGGCCTAGTTTACCTGCGAATACATCCTATGCTCCGGTTCGAGAGGTAGATCGCAGGAGTGACATTCCTGTTGAGTCCTTTGTAGTCCTCCCTCCGAGTGTAGACCTTAGTAGGACGCGGTTGCAAGTTAGAATTCATTACTTTGTTCTTGATTCTAATTTAGTAATGTCCCTTGATCATGGATGATAGATTAATTACTATAAATGATTGTATATTAACTAGAGTAGTCACTGGGCTTAGTAAATATGAAGTAACTTAGGATTCGAATCTCTTAATTAATCTCCTGACTGCTCTACTTGATTCATGTAGTTCGCTCTATCTCTAGAATTCTAGTCATTATCATTATTATTCATATTTATCTTTATCTTGTCTTACCCTTGTTTAGACACGTGAGTAGTTAATGAAAGAATAGTAATCTCCACTATGATTAAATCACAATTATGTCTAATTGTTTCCCGCTTCACTGTTCCCCTCGGTAAAATATAAATAACGATACCTAGACAACTTGGGTGAAATGCTGTTACAATGGGTATATTTATCTGTGCGCTTGTGGATAAATATTTGTTCATATCTTTTGAGCTAGTGTCACAAATGAATTACATTTCTGGTATCATGTTGGGGATGACAACTTGACATTAAGTGATGCTAGGAGTGTCCCGTACATTTCTGAGGGCTTTTGCTAGAATCAGTTCATTAAAGTTTATTATGGGCAATTGCATTAAGAAGTGTCAATAAGCATTTCTGGCGCCGTTGCCGGGGAATGAGCAGCGGAAGCCACCGGGAACCAAATGGAAACTAGTAAATCAGTGGAAACAAAACTTATTAGGAATCTAACCTGGCAAAGAAGATTAATTAACTACTCATTCATTAACTTGTACCTCTGTCTTGGCAGGCTTACCCTTATCTTTCTTTGTTTATATCATATACAGGGTAACACAGGTTCAGTTGTAATTCATCACTTACAAATCAACAATCAACTAGATCGTGTGGAAGATCAACACCAGTAGTCAAGCCATGGCCAACAAGGCTCTGCTGGAGTTCTCTACTCCAAGTGTCAGGAACATTCGTACCGGACCTACACTCCAGACGAACAACCTTGAGTTCGAGCTCAAGCCAAGTCTTATCAACATGGTGCAAGCTACTACATTTGGTGGTAAGGAAGAAGAAGATGGAACTGCTCATCTATAAGATTTCTTGGAGATTGGAAGCACTATCATCATCAAGGACGTTCCCCAGGACATTATACTTCTTCGTCTCTTTCCCTTCTCACTGAAAGGAAAAGCGAAGCAGTGGTTCTATGCAAACATGGACAATATCAAGACATGGGAGAAATGTTCAGAGACCTTTCTATCAAGATTTTTTTCCAATTAACAAAATCAATATCTTAAGGGGAAAGATTTACAACTTTCAGCAACAAAAAGGAGAAACCATTCCAGAAGCTTGGGAGCGTTTTCAGGAACAAATCTTAAGATACCCACATCATGGAATAGGGAACGAATTGCTCATGCAACTATTTTATCATGGATTATTACCAAGAACACGTGAGCAACTCAATGCCACTGCTGAAGGATCATTCATGTCACTCACTTTTGGAAAAGCAGAATGTCTAATGGATAAGATAGCTGAGAGTTAGGGCTAGAAACAAGGTACTACTCAATGCTATCACCAAATTGAAGAAGTTCCAGAAGAAGTGTGTGCACTGTCAACCAAGATGGTTGTGCTTATGGATTGGCTCACTCAGAGAGCCGACTACAAGGAAGAACGTCAAGCTATTCAAGACGCATTTAATGCTCAAACTAGAAGTGGAGAATATTTGGGAATAGAATTTCCCGAAGATCAAGAAGAAGCTAACATCATCAATAACTCTACCACTCTACACAAGCAAGGATGGCGTCAGCAACAACCTCCCAAACCAGATAAGTACACCAGTAATTTCAGTTCTTCCAATTTTAAGCAACCTACTTTAAGAGATCTAATTTTAGAACAAGCTAGAATAAATGATAGCATTACTAAAAGATTTGCTTTAAATGATAAGACTTTTGAAAACATAAATTCTAAGATGGATGAATTTTCTTCTGCCATTAAGGATCAACTCAATTATAATAAAAGAATAGAAATTCAACTATCACAATTGGCTGTTGTTTTGCCTGTTACCACTAAGCATGAGCAGATTAAGGGGATCACCACTAGACGTGGGAGGACCACTCGAGATCCGTCGTACCCAGAAGGAGCACAAAGAAGACAGACAGCACCAGTGACACCCCCGAGGGCAGAAGAAAGGAATGACGAAGTTCAAGAGACTCAAGTGCAAAATGAAGAAATACAGATGGATTTTCAAGACACCAATGTTCTACCATTCCCACGCCGAAATCGAAACGCTAAGCTAGATGCACAGTTTAGTAAGTTTGTTGAAGTAATTCATAAATTATATATCAATATTCCTCTGCTAGCTGCATTACAGGTACCCACCTATGCCAAGTATGTAAGGGATATACTTAACAACAAACGACCACTGCCAACTACTGAAGTAATCAAGCTGACAGAAGAATGTAGTGCGACTATCCTCAATCAAATACCAGAGAAGAAGAAGGACCCAGGATGCCCCACTATTGAGTGCTCAATTCGAAATTAATGGTTTAGCAACGCACTGTGTGATCTTGGAGCTAGTGTTAGCGTAATGCCCGCATCAGTCTACTATAAGCTCAACCATTCAGCACTTGTGTGAACACCAATGTGTCTTCAGCTAGCTGATCAATCACTCAGATACCCAATAGGAATTGCTGAGAATATCCCAGTCAAGATTCGAGAGTTCTTTGTACCAGTGGACTTCGTGGTACTAGAAATGCACCCGGATTCAAAAGTATCACTCATTCTAGGAAGACCATTTTTGAGCACCGCTAAGGCCCACATTGATGTCGGAGCTGGAGAGATCAAATTCACCATAAATGGAAAGGAAGAAAAGTTCTCATTCAAACCACGACCTGAACAATGCTCAAATCTGGAAAACCATGAAGCACAAGAAACAAGACTACTGTCTCCGGTAGTGGAGACCCATCAAGAAGAATAAAGAATACTGGAGAGTCCAATTCGGTGGACTTTAAACCCCGAACCTTCGCCGGAGGTAACTCGGTAGTTATCAGCATTTACTTTTGCACTTCATACTCATGCATAAGAAAACAAAATAAAAATTTGCATCATCATAAAATTGGCCCCATGTAATTAATATTTACGAACCCCGTAAGTGTTATTTACTAGGGCAACAAAAACATATAAGAAATTCATCATTAGAATCCTTGTTTTCTATAGTATCATAAAAGTAATTTTATTTTGCATACTTGCATTGTACAAATACAGGAGACATACAGATCCATAGACACATGGGACCCACATCATATCACTTCAAATTATCACATGCACTCACTACCACTCATCTCTCCTACCACCACATGCAACCATCAGCATATACTCCAAAGAATGGGAACTTGAGCAAGGTAGGTAGGGGAGAAAGTTGGAGAGAAGTGGGCCTAGGGGGGACCGGTCGGTCCCACCACTAGACCGATCGGCCATCCCCTTCTCCCCCTATAAAATGGCAAGCATCCCTAACACTCTCCACACACCCCACTCTTCAGAAACACCAGCCTCACTTCAAAATTTGAAATTTCAATTTCGAGTTCACTTAGCACTTCATTTGGGGTAGTTTCTGAGTGAGTGAAGATACGAGAGAATAGAGGAGGAAGCTTTGAGATAGTAGCAAGAAGAAAGGGATAGTTAGAGAAAGCAAGAAAATTGAATAAGAAAGGGGAAGTGTTGTCCAATTAGTTAATAAACTAGGAGAAGTTGAAATGAAAATGCCAACTTGAACAACTGACTCTTGGACTACTGACTTTTGGACCTCTAACTCTCTGATTTATTTGCTCTAACCCTCACTTGTTCCACTAGTTTTGTCTGTGTGCTCTCTTGTTCTTGCAGCAAAGGTGAGCAATTTCTTGAGAAAGGCGAAGAACACGCTCACCTTCCGATCAACGAGAAGCCGTTCGCGAGCTGGTTCATCACAAGGAGGCTAAGACATGGATACTTTGTCCCTGCCTCGATCCTCTACCATGAGCCAGTCTGAGCCACGTGATCTTCTTCACGAGAGGCACATCAAGCTTCAGACACCCTACGAGAAGGACCTGCTCAGGCAATATCGCGACAAAGAGTACACCTATACTCCTACCTTTGATTCATAATTTCTCTGAGACATAGGTATGGACTCTGAGTTCGATCTAGTCTTTCATAATATTGGGTGGGAGAACACTGGGGAACTCACCGAGGAGGGTTGTAGATTGCTTACACTAGAATTTCTTTGCACTCTCTCCTCGGATGACATGTACGTCTACTTTAGGCTGTATAATGAACCTATCACTCTCACATGGAAACATTTCAGTCTAAATTTGGGCTTTCCTAAAAATTGCACTATAGACATAGATGTTGCCTTAAGAAACTTTGATAGAGATATCTTTTTGGAGGACATTACTGGCAAGAAAACAGATCATCACCCCTGCACTAATGATATACACATCCCACTTTAAGAATAATACACAAGTGGCTAGGTTTTGCGGATACATGGGTGTATGCTGAGTCTCTGAGTGATGAGTGATTATCAACTGGGATGATGCGCATGTTCTTTGTCTTGTGTTGTGCAGGTGTCGAGCACGGATAAGACTGGAGAACCACGGATAAGCACGGATGCGACAACAGCAAAGGTAAGGTGTTGTCTCGTGGGTCTGTGCGAGTTAATGAGCGCTTTGTGTTGCGCGATGTTGCTCTTGTTTCTAACTTACATTTTAATCTTCTTTCTGTTTCGCAACTTTTTGATGATGACTATGAGATTCGTTTTAAACCGAATCTCAGTCGCATTTTGGATCCTCAGGCAATCTTGTTTGTGTGATTTTGCCCTTTGGAAAAGTCTTTCGTGCGGATTTCTCAGAGTCGTTTGGAATTTCTCGTTGTCTTTTGGCTGGACCTTCCTCCTCTGATCTTTGGAAGTGGCATAGGAGACTAGGTCACCTGAGCTTCGACTTGCTTGCAAGACTTAGTTCACTTGGCTTAATCCGAGGATTGCCCAAGTTATCCATGGAGAAGGATCTTGTTTGCCATTCTTGTAGACATGGGAAGATGGTAGCCGCTCCCCACCATCCAGTGACTCAGGTCATGACTAAGCGCCCTGGAGAGCTTTTGCATATGGACCTTGTTGGTCCGGCTCGGGTGAGCTCGGTTGGGGGGAAGTGGTATGTGCTTGTTATTGTCGACAATTTTTTGAGATATTCGTGGGTCTTCTTTTTAGCTGAGAAGACCAAGACTTTCTCCCTTGCTCGCAATCTGATTTTGAGTCTTCAGAATGAGTTCCCTTTGAACTCAATGCGAGCAATTTGGAGTGATAATGGTTCTGAATTCAAGAATTCGGATTTTGAGAAGTTTTGTAACTCTTTGGGTTTAGAGCATTAGTTTTCTTCCCCCTACACACCGCCTCAGAATGGTGTTGTAGAAAGGAAGAATCGGACCCTTGTAGAGATGGCCAGGACGATGCTCGATGAGCATAGGACTCCTAAGCGATATTGGGCCGAAGCCATGAGCACTGCATGCTACATTTCAAATCGCATTTTTCTTCGAGCTTTCTTGAAAAAAGACCTCTTATAAGTTGCGTTTTGGAAAACTGCCCAAAGTGAGTTATTTTCGAGTTTTTGGTTGCCATTGTTTTATACTCAAAAAAGGCAACTTGGACAAGTATGAGTCTCGTTCTTCTGACGGTGTATTTTTGGGTTATGGCACTCATACTCGTGCTTATCGTGTACTTAACCTTGACACTAACCGAGTCATGGAGACATCCGATGTCACCTTCGACGAGACCATGGTTTGTCCTTCTTCTCGTTTTGAGCGTGCAAGTGATCATGAGGTTGGCGAACCTCTTTTCGATGATGAAGAAGAAAGTGCTGAAGGGATAGATGACCCAGCACCTCCTCCACCTGCTGTGCCGCAAAGAGCGGCTTCTACGATGACTCACGACCCCGACACGTCGTCTTCCTAGGGGTCGTGGGATCCGCCACCTCGAGCGGTACCCTTTGTACCCGAGGAGGCACCAGCTGCTGTTGAGGGGGAGGCCACTTCGGCTAGGGAGGCGCCACGACACAGTCAGCGCCAGCACCCGCCTCAGCAGATGATTGGCAACATTGACGAACGGGTCACTCGGTCCAGGTCTCAAATCTCTCACTTTGCTCATTCTGCTTTTGTTGCTGATTTTGAGCCCCGGGATGTTGGACACGCTTTGACGGATCCTGATTGGGTCAATGCCATGCATGAGGAGCTTGAGAACTTTGAGAGGAATCGGGTTTGGGTTCTAGTGTCTCCACTTTCTGAGTGTCATCCAATTGGGACAAAATGGGTTTTCAAAAACAAACAGGGAGAAGATGGCCATGTTGTGAGAAACAAGGCCAGAGTTGTAGCCCAGGGATATAGTCAGAAGGAGGGGATAGACTATGAGGAGACGTTTGCTCCTGTAGCACGTTTGGAGGCTATTAGGATACTCTTGGCTTTTGCTGCATCCAAAGGTTTCAAACTTTTTCAAATGGATGTCAAGAGTGCCTTCTTAAACGGCTACATAGAAGTGGAGGTGTATGTTAGACAACCCCCCGATTTCGAAAATCCCAAGTTTCCAAACCATGTCTTTAAACTTCACAAAGCTTTGTATGGTTTGAAACAAGCCCCTAGAGCTTGGTATGATAGGTTGAAAACCTTTTTGTTTGCTAAGGGTTTCAAAATGGGTTGTGTAGATAAAACGCTCTTTCTCCTCAAGCAAGGCACTGATACTCTCTTGGTCCAAATTTACGTGGATGATATCATTTTCGGTGGTTCTTCTCACGCTTTGGTTGCCAAGTTTGCAGACACTATGAGCAGGGAGTTCGAGATGAGCATGATGGGCGAGTTGACATTTTTCCTCGGACTACAAATCAAGCAGTCTCGGGAGGGAACGTTCGTGCACCAGGGTAAGTATACTTGGGACATTCTGAAGAAGTTCGATATGGGTGAGGCCAAGCCTCTTCCAACACCCATGTCGACCACGACGGCCCTGGATGCGGACAAGGAGGGAGAAGCAGTGGATCAGAAGGAGTGCCGGAGTATGATCGGGTCGTTGCTGTACCTGACGGTGACACGCCCGAACATCCAGTTCGCGGTGTGCCTCTGCGCGCGCTTTTAGTCGTAGCCGCGCACTTCGCACCGTCAGGCGGTCAAGCGCATTATGAGGTACTTATCCTTCACTCCAGAATTTGGGATTTGGTATTCTGCTTCCTCCACTCTTTCCCTTTGCGGTTATTCCGATGCCGATTTTGCTGGATGTCACATCGAGCGCAAGTCCACTTCTGGGACTTGCCAGTTTATTGGTTCTTCTCTTGTATCGTGGTCTTCTCGCAAGCAGTCTAGCGTCGCCCAGTCTACCACGGAGGCTGAGTATGTTGCTGCGGCTAGTTGTTGTTCCCAGTTACTCTGGATGACGGCCACTTTGCGTGATTTTGGTCTAAGCTTTTCTCGTGTTCCATTGCTTTGTGACAGCACAAGTGCGATTAGCGTTGCTAAGAACCCTGTGCTTCACTCGAAGACCAAACACATTGATGTGCGCTTTCATTTTCTGTGAGATCACTATGAGAAGGGTGATATCGACCTTCGCCATGTCGATACTAATCATCAGCTTGCTGATATTTTCACCAAGCCTTTGGACCAATCAACCTTTAATCGGTTGAGAGGTGAGCTTGGTGTGTGTTTCCCCTTTTAGATGGGGGAAACATTTTGACTCTTGTATGATACACTGACTTTGAGTTTTTTAGTTGGTTTTGTTTCTTTTTGGTTTCTTTATGCATCTTTGCATTTTAGCATACGCTCTTATATTCTGAGCTTCATGAATATAGTCTGAAGAATGTAACTATGCTCTGTGTAGTCTTTGCTCCGATGCTTTATGATGATGTTGCCGCTTATGCTCTTTCTGATCACTGATACATGTTGTGAGTTGAGCTATTTTTGAATGGTGAATTTGATTAATGAACTTAAAACTTGAAAATGTTCACCATTGAGATATGCAACTAGCATGTGTAGGGTGTGTTGAGATCACTCGTGCTTTTCATATATGCTAGGTTGCTATGTCTCTAGTGTTGAGTCACTCACTTGCTTGGTATGTTCATATTCTGTTTAAAATCTGAACCAAGTTAAGCGAATTGGAAAGATCGAGATGGGTTTGCTTGTTAGCACCTCACAGTTTCGAGACTGTTTCCCATTGCACTTTTGGGTTAAACTTGAGCTGTGTAGTGTATGACCGAAACTGCTGCTTTAAGCTTCTGATTGCTTCTGCATAGGCTTCGCACAGTTGGAAAGTTAGGCAATAACAAGCACTCAACCTCTCGCAGTCACATGCTGTTTTCTGAACTTGTGTAATTTCACCGCTGCAACTCCGATTAAAATTTGAAATCACAAGTAGATGCTTAAATTGGCTTCAGCATGATGATTGAACTGTGCTAGGGGTAGTTCACCTTGTATACATGCTTAGCACATTTTGACTTCCTGTCTACACATGTCTTGTGCTATTTTGATGGTGAACTCCTTTTCGGCTGCAAACTGCTCACATATTCATATTTCATTCTTAGTGATCAGTTTGAGCCCTTGCTAGCATTCTGTGCTTTTTATGAGTCATCGGATCAAAACTTCGTAGAACATCTTTGTACTCTTTTGATTCTACTCCTGAAGCTCCTAACTTGCATTTTGACTCATATGCATTTTGGAAGGGAAGAAATCTGCGTGTTACCACTTTCTGCTGGTGCATTTTCTGAGGGGGAGCATATTTTTCTTGATAAGTGCATTTTCAACTAAGGGGGAGAAATTGCAAATCATAACCCTTATTTTGCTTAGGGAGAGTCTTCCTGGTTGTTTGCATTATTCGAGGGGGAGTTTGCTCCTGATGAGTTTTTGACATTTCCAGTTGGTTTGAAGCGGTTTGCTAGTTGTGTTGAGCCTTTGCCTCTTTCTTGAGGGACTAGCATTTGCCTTTCAGATTTTCAATTGGTGTCAAACTCTTTTCGGTAACAGTTGGTATCGAGCTTTCTCTGCTAGTTGTGTTGAGCCTCTGTGCCTCTATCTTGAGGGACTAGCATTTGCTTCGATATTTTCAATTGGCTTTTGCTAGCGGTGTTGAGCCTGTTCTACCTCTTCTTGAGGGCTAGTTTTTCTTTGCTTGGTTGCGTCGAGCCGTTGCCCATTTCTTTGGGAACCAAGTTGTTTCGCTCTTTTCACTTGACCTTCTTCGGCTTTGCTATGCTTTTGGGTCATTTGGTCGAGTTCTCTCTTCTCCTTCTTCCTTCCTTCTTCTGCTACCATTATGATTTGTGTTGGTAGTTGACAATGCACTCATCAAGGGGGAGATTGCGGATACATGGGTGTATGCCGAGTCTCTGAGTGATGAGTGATTGTCAACTGGGATGATGCGCATGTTCTTTGGCTTGTGTTGTGCAGGTGTCGAGCACGGATACAGTGATCAGAGGCGAGGTGAAGGTCAAGTAGAGACGTGCCGTGCCGATGGACCGAGAGTGGCGAAGGGCGGACGTGAGGCTTGGACTGAGGGACCAGAGGCCCGAGGATCAGCTGTGGTGGCTGACAGCCTGGGACAGCGACGAGCGAAGACTTGCGGTCATGTGTTGCCTGGGTCGTGGACTTGGGGACACCTGTCGGTGGACGGGGTGCACGGGTGGTGCATCCCCTCTACGACGTCGGTTTGGTGGTTGAGCCAGAGAAAAACCATCGGGTGGATGGTTTCTAGGTTTGGGCCTCAAAACCTGGGTGCGGATGGTTTCCGAGTTTGGCCACAAAACTCGAGCTGAGGACGGTTTCCAGGTTTGGGCCTCAAAACCTGGGCGCTGCGGGTTTGCTGAGTTTGGGCCTCAAAACTCAGGCGCTGGTGGGCTGGTTTCCCGGTTTGGGCCTCAAAACTGGGGGTTGCCTGGAAAGGCTGGTTTCCCGGTTTGGGCCACAAAACCGGGGGTGCAGAGCGAGGGCGGCACGTGGCGGCAATCGGGAGGTTGCGTCGAGGCAACGCTACGAGTTGTGCGGGCGTGGCCGTCGGATCCACCTACCACCGAGTTGGTCCAGAATAACCTTAGGGTTTAGCTGGTTCGCTCTATAATTAGTTGAGGGGTAGAGTAGGAAATAGAATTAGGATAAGTAGAGGGAGACACCCTCCTCCCATTCTATCTCAGTCATTTGCTCTTTGCTTCTAGGGTTTCCTGCTCTCCCAATCCCCTGTTGTAGCTAGCTGAGATCCGTAGAGAACCATACCTCTGTGTACTGGAGATTTTGAGGAAGTGAGGCCGTAACCTCACTGTTGTAGCGTGTGGTAGCCACACGGTTGCAGATCGATGTGTTGATTCGCGTTTTGGTTCGTGTTCTTCGCGTTCTTCGTTTCTCCGCGATTTTCCCGTCACTCGATCTCTCTCCCTACTGCGCCTTTGCGAAATCCGTTTGAATCAACTTGTTCATTTTTGAAAGGAGATCATTTCCACCGAAGGAATTCATCTAACTCCTTACGAACAAGTAGATCGGGTTGATTTCGTTTTCGTGGCGCTTTTTCGTTCTTGATCTTCCCCTTTCAATTTCCCGGTGATTGAATCAATTTGAGTGGATGATTTCTTGGGGATAGTCTCCCAACTACCCCGTGATCATCTTCTCCAAGTTTGGGAACGTGGGATTTTGATTTGGATCAAATTTGGAGAGTTTTGGGGAGAAGGCGACTGAAATCGCCCTCTCTGCGCACTCGCGGACAGTCCGCGGTTTGACCGGCGGACAGTCCGCGCGTCGGGCTCCGACCGAGCAGTGGTCGCGCGGCTTGACTGTGTTTGCCTCGGGTGACCGGCGGACAGTCCGCCGTTGACAGGCGCGGACAGTCCGGGCCCGAGCAGGGAGACTTCAGCAACTGTGCTGTTTCGGGGATTTTGCCGGCGGACAGTCCGCCATCCCCCCGCGGACAGTCCGCGGTTGAGCCGGACAGTCCGGGACTGTACTGGCGGACAGTCCGGGACTTGGCTGTTTGTTCCGGTTTAGTACGTTTGCTCTCCCGGCTTGTTCGCTTGGTTTCCGGACTTCTCGTTTGGCCCTAGAGTTGACCAAGGAACCTCTCTAGGTATCTTTGCTACTTGTTAGCATAGGTATTTAGGAGTTTCTCGACGTAGCCGTCGATCTACATTCGAGACTTGGTTTTTGGGGTTGTGTTCGAGCCGGTGCTTTTGGCGTTTGGTTTGCTATCTCCTTGTGGTGCCTCGCTGTGATCCTAGGGATCATCCACCCTCTTGCAAGGGTCGTGGGCATCACGGTTTCGGTCGCAGTTTCTCGGGGTTGATTTTGGGACATTTGGCCAAAGTTTCGAGAGAAATTTTTGAGCTCCCATTCACCCCCCTCTGGTCGCCTTGCTAGTGCTTTCTCGGTCCTTCAGGTTTCAGTCTTTTTCCTAGCCAAGAGGGTCGTATTGTCAGAATTGAGGAACTAAAGCTTATGTATGCCATGGTCAAGAAAACTAAAATCTCACCCGTAAAACTCCTGGTAGACTACTAGCCTAACATCCACACTCTACAAGGTCCCATATCTATCACTTCTTGGGTTACTCGTCCTGCTGGAAATCTAAACTTAAATGGAAACATTGTGTACATCTCCATTCCACGACTAGTAATAGGTTTCTACTTCTTCAGTCAAGCACATCTCATAAAGAAGAGGAACAACAAACTCTACATGCAATATAAAGGATATACAAATGAATATGAGTTGCCAAACAGATCACTTGGTCTGTATGTTGTGGAAACCTTTTTGCTAGACTTGCAGAGACCTGGCACGGGAGTAGGAAGGAGCCCCTCCGCAAGATTCACCAGAAACACTGCCCCAAGATATCAAGGAGAAGATGCTGCACCACCTAGACCGGCTTACACTCACTATCAAGGATTTGAATGAGCTGGACCATCTTCGTCACACCATCAAGCCTGGGAAGATACTACTGCCTATGAGCCACATACACCACAAGGTTCATGGCGACAAGGAAACTTTCGCAATTACACTCCACCACATCGCGAAGAGGATACGATGTATGACTTCCAGGGAGGACGTATGTCTATCTCTAGGAGAGGTGTTCATGATGCCACTCATCATCCATACTCCTACCATGCCACCCATGGTTACCCAGAACATCAGCCATACCACCAGTTTCCATACCACCGAGAGCCTTACTTTCAGGGCATCGACACTCGTCTTACTCATCTTGAGACGGGTCAAGAAGACATACGCCACACTCTTGAAGAGATACATCATCAAGGCGCCCAGACGAACGAGAATTTCTGCTACCTCTTCGGACACATGGGAATTACTCCACCTCAGCCGCCACCACCGTACGAGTGAAGCTAGCTTGGGGGAGGACCCCCTATTCCCAAGGTAAGTATGTTGCACCCCTCTTTGTTTTTTGTTTGCGTCTAGTATTGTTAACTAGTATTTGTTTAATGTTTAAATAAAATAAACTTGAAGTAGAATAAAAAAAGAAAGAGTTGCTTTACATAGCCTCAACGGTAGAACAATTCCTTTCAAATTTTTAATTGAAAAATCTCAAAAAAATGATCTTAACCAAAGTTGGGATAGTTGAGAATTAGAGACGAAAAATTCTGAGCTGCTATTTATCTTGTTCTTAGTTTCAATGAATCTCCAGAATTTTAATTTTGAAAACTTCAAACATATCATGAGAACCTGTATGACATAATAACTAAAGCCTGATAATAAATGATTCATACTTTGACGCTGCTTACTCTGTTCTAAGTTTTTTTTAGCTATGGTAGAGAGGTTTATCATGCTTTAAAGATCAAGCTTCTATAAATATAAAAGATTCACTCTTCCAAAGTAGTATTGTGTTAGAGGCATGAGACTATGCAAAAATATGATAAGGAGGGAAGAAAAAGGGACTAGTGTCCGACTACCTCAGAAAAAAAGTGTGATAAAAATATGAAAAGAAAAAGAATGATAGCCCATGGTCCCTCTAATTACAATATGCTAGTAAAAGTTGACAAATTTTTTAAAAAAAATTTCAAATGCTTGATCTAAGAGTATGACATTTCTCTCCCTACACTACTACAGAAATCTTTTGCGTGACGGGCATTTTTCTTTAACCGTGATGGGCATTTGAGCCCGTCACGGCCGCCTCGTCACAGTTAATCGAGGCTAACCGTGGTGGACTCAAAAGCCCGTCACGGTTAATACCATTAACCGTGACGGGCCACTTAATTAGCCCGTCACGGTTAATAGTATTAACCGTGACGGACAAATTAAGTGGTCCGTCACGGTTAATGGTATTAACCGTGACGGACGGCTTATGTTGCCCGCCACGGTTAAAATTTTCAGGTATCAAAAAGAAATAAAATACAGCAGCATGTATTTGAATGCAAATCAAATCCATATTTAACAGATCAAACGCACACATAACACATGACACACATATATATATATTAATTTGTTCTCATTATCATCCATACAACACCAATAAAATCGTTAAAGTGTTATGTTACATGTCACATTACATGTCTTGACAAAACAAACTAATTGATGAAGTCCATGTTGAAAGTGTAATCCGTCATTTCGTCGCATAGCATGGTGCTCCATTTCCTGAGCAAAGGATGGAGACAAGGTTAATACAACCAAAATAAACACCATAGGAATCACCGGGATTGAAGAGGCAACCTTAAAACTAACCAACCATACGAATAAAAAATGCTTTATCCAATCTTGTACTCATACCTATGAGAGGGCAATTTTTTAATGAACTAACTTGCTTTGATCAATTTTTTATTTATAAATGCTCTCTTTCTTATAATCTGTCAAGCCAAGCTGGAAAAGTAGCGCTTATTTGGTAACTTGAGTACAAATGCTTATCTTCAAAAAAACTAAATTAAGAGATAATTAATTCCCATATGTACGAAACAAACTATTACAACCAATACAAATTTGACAACCTATTGTATAAGTTTAGACTATCTTATGGCTTTTATCCTTACACATATAGCATTCAGATAGTACTCATATAGTATTCAATAGATCTTGGTCGTATACACCAAGAGTAATAAAATCTACATACACAACTAGTCTGCTACTGAAAGAGAATTGAAAAATAAAGAAAAACCTAGATTACCTTGGTCCAGTAGTGATCACACGAGGAATGTGGAAATCACCAGGCTACGTCTGAAAAATAAAGGGTGTTCAATCTGAAGGATAGATTACTCTAAAATTTTTGCAAATAAAACTAAGACTTTCGCTAGATAATAGAAGCATAATAGTCGAGAAGTTTAGACTGTAAAACTTGCATTAATGAAAAACTAAAGATAATTCCCAATATGAAATTATTGGCAAGCTGCTGGCATGTGGAAAAGCTAATCCTTTCATCAACCCTACAATATTAGCAGGCAAAATTGGTGTCTCCAGAGCTAGTTAAATTGTTGAAGTTGTAGCAAAAAATTCAGGGCAAAATTAATAATCCTCAGAAATTCCAACATTTGAGTGGTCTGCTACCTGGCTAGATTGGATCGAACAAACGTGATGGTTTTTAATCGAACAAAATGCAGTGTATATCATTAACAAAAATACTTTTCCATTCTAGCCTTTTATACCCTGGAAACGAAATTATTACAAATATTATTAACATATCTCATTTGCAATTAAAATCTGTAATAACACATACGCATGAGAGCTGGGGTTCTTAGTTCTGAGTTTCTCACCGTGGGCGTTTGGGCAAGGCAGCGAGCTGCAACGTGCAGGCGTGCAGCGCTAGTAGGCAGCAGTAGCAGGGCAGCAGCTGCAGCCTGCAGCTGTTGGGCGTCTGGGCAGCGCGGGTCGGGAGTCCGGGACGCCGGCTCGCCCTGCATGTGTGGCCGCGCCACCGCCGCGCCGTCATGTTGGGGAGCAGCCATGCCGAATTGCTCCGCGCCGCTGCCGAGGGGCGTGCCTTGGGGCCTCCCTCGCCGGTGGGTTGCCCAACCTTGCGGCCTCGCTCGGACGTGCTCTCACCTAGCCGCCGCCGAGAGAGGGAGGGAGGAGAGGTAGTTGTGGATGAAAGAGAGAGCTAGGGTTGGAGCCGGTATATATTTGACACCGAAGAGACATCAGGACCGTCAATCTTTTAATCCAACGATCCGAAATAATTTTGTAACCGTGGCGGGCGACCTATGCTGCCCGTCACCGTTAATGGTCTATTAACCGTGACGGGCAACCTAACACGCCCGTCACGGTTAATGCCATTAACCGTGACAGACTAGTTAGGGCGCCCGTCATGGTTAATAAACCATTAACCGTGACGGACACCTTAGGTCGCCCGCCACGGTTAATCCATTAACCGTGACGGGCGCCTGGGCAACCGGGTGGCCAGGCCGGCAACCCAATAACCGTGACGGCCGGGTCAAAGGCCCGTCATAGTTAATTATTGTGGGGTGTCACGCAAAAAAATTTCTGTAGTAGTGCTAAGCTCTGAAATCTTAAAAATATATTTGAAAGATGTCATACAAAGGTTCTCTGAGCTTTTATTATGGAAATCTTGCAAAACTCTGGAGTAAAATTGGAATGAGGAATTTGAGACATAGTGCCTAACTTGATTGTTTCTAACTTTTAATTATTCTGAACTAAGGTAAAAGATTGGCCAAGGAAATATTTGAAAATTCTTTCAATTTCTTTTCAAGAAAGTTTTTCGTTGATGGCTTGGATATTAAAGTAGTTTACAGATTTACTCTCAGAACCAGATATTTGCTAAGGGACTAGCAAAAGTTTAGCTTGGGGGAGTTTGTTGACATCTATTAACTATCATTATTTACCGTTAACAATACTTGAATAAATGCCAAAAAGGAACCCGACATAGATTACTCCACCGCTAAAGGAGGTTTACGAGTTTTGGTGATTCTATATTTTCTAGGGATTAACAGGAAAACAGGACTACATTCTTCCCCAAGAAGGAACCCGACATAGATTACTCCACCGCCAAGTCAGGAAGTCTCTAGAAGACTCTAGAGGACACCAGAGGACTCCACGAGGCGGGGCACCTCGAGACCCTGCCCAGTGGGACCGACCGGTCTGGTGGGCCCACCGGTCGGTCGGGTCCCGGGCCCCACGCCTCCTCCTTCCGGAATCTTCCTCCACCGACCTCGAGGACTCATCTTGACCGTACCTTAAGTCGGTTTGATCCAACGGTCGTGGTTCCACGCCTAGGGCTATATAACCAGACCCCTGACCCCCCTCTAAGACAAACAGAAGAGACAAAAGACAGAGAAGAGAAGTTCACATCTTTCGACAAGAGTAGAACTAGGGTTTCTAGAGAGAGAGTTATAGCTCTACTTCAAGTTTAGAGTTTAGTCTAGCTAGGTTCAAGTAGAGGCGGGTGACTTCGTCGGCATATCCGGTTACAAGCTTCGTCTGAGTCTCCGGATCGCTGTCGAAGACTCGGTAATTTGTTTCTTTATTCGACTTTGTGCTACATTAATATATTTCAGTTTATTCAGTTTTGGAGTTTATTCTAGTTATATATTTAATATAGATCTGATTATGATAGAGTTTATGATCTTAGCTTTATTCTGGATAAGGTTAAGTGGTCCAACTGGTGTAAACATGGTGTTTAGGCTTAGTTTACCTGCGAATACATCCTATGCTCCGGGTCGAGAGGTAGATCGCAGGAGTGACAGTCCTGTTGAGTCCTTTGTAGTCCTCCCTCCGAGTGTAGACCTTAGTAGGACGCGGTTGCAAGTTAGAATTCATTACTTTGTTCTTGATTCTAATTTAGTAATGTCCCTTGATCATGGATGATAGATTAATTAGATATAAATGATTGTATATTAACTAGAGTAATCACTGGGCTTAGTAAATATGAAGTAACTTAGGATTCGAATCTCTTAATTAATCTCCTGACTGCTCTACTTGATTCATGTAGTTCGCTCTATCTCTAGAATTCCCGTTATTATCATTATTATTCATTATTTATCTTTATCTTGTCTTACCCCTGTTTAGACATGTGAGTAGTTAATGAATAAATAGTAAGCTCCACTACCATTAAATCACAATTATGTCCAATTGTTTCCCGCTTCACTGTTCCCCTCGGTAAAATATAAATAACGATACCTAGACAACTTGGGTGAAATGCTGCTACAATGGGTATATTTATTTGTGCGCTTGCGGATAAATATTTGTTCATATCTTTTGAGCTAGTGTCACAAATGAATTACATTTCTAGTATCATGTTGGGGATGACAAATTGACATTAAGTGATGCTAGCAGTGTCCCGTATATTTCTGAGGGCCTTTGCTAGAATCAGTTCATTAAAGTTTATTATGGGCAATTGCATTAAGAAATGTCAACAATCCCCAAAGCGATAAAGGAAGGTCTGACTGGCTCATCATAGACCGAACCATGTCTAACAGAGTCCGGTTACGTCGCTCGGACATGCCATCTCTCTTAGAGATCACACAACCATTGTCTTTACTCGCAAATGAATAACCATCCTTCATCAAGCATGAAGGTGACACAATGTTTGAACTTAAACTTGGAACAAAATAACAATTATTGAACTCCAAAATAAATCCTGATGGGAGGTGTAGTTGCATCGTCCCAACGTTCAATGCAACAACTCTTATCATTCCCTGCATTGTATTGCAAATATGAGCAATCGAGCCGGTATGAAATACCCAAGAATTAATATAAGAGTTAGCGAGGAAAATATTTGTAACATAAACAACAACTGTATGAACAGAGGGAGTACCTTTACCACCGCCATCCTTCTTCAAGGATGCTAAGTACACCTTGCAGTTTCTCTTCCAGTGACCTTTCCCCTTACAATGGAAGCACTCAGAGTCAGCGCAGGAGGGTTTGGCTTAGAGATCACATCTCTGGCCTTTCCCTTGCCCTTCCTGTTCTTCCAAAAGTTGCCCTTCTTCTTAAAGTTAGGCTTGTTTTGGATCGCCATCACATAGCTACTGCCAGCACCTTTCTTGATGTCTGCCTCTGCTGTCTTAAGCATACCACACAGCTCATTCAAGGCCCACTCCGTGCCATGCATATGGTAGTTCGAGATGAAGTTCCCATAGTTAGGTGGGAGAGAAGAGAGAATGAAGTAAGTGATCAACTCTGGACCAATTGGGAAGCCTAGCTTCTCCAACCTCTGTGTGTAACCAACCATCTTGATCAAGTGTGGCCCAACTGATGCGCCCTCTGCTAACTTAGTCTCAGCAAGAGACTTAGAGACATTGAACCTTTCAGTCCTAGCCTGGGTCTAGAACATCTCATCCAGCACCACGATCATATCGTAGGCTGTATGGTTATTATCAAACGGCATCTGCAGATCTGGTTCCATGCTAGCAAGCATCAGACATCCCACTTCAAGATCAGCATCACATGCTTTCTTGTAAGTGGTTTTCTCAGCAGCAGACGCATTATCAGCAGGTTCCGTTGGTAATGGGGTGTCTAGAATATCTTCCTTTTTCTCAGGCCTGAGAACAATTCTCAAGTTGTGGATCCAATCCGCATAGTTTGTTCCATTCAACTTATCTTTCTCAAGTATTGAACGTAAAGTAAATGGTTGAGGTGTAGGTGCCATTTATCTACAACAAAAGTAAATGCAAAATACTAAGACAATGTATCCAAGACAGAGTAAATAATATTAAAAACTTTGATAAAATCTACTCCCACTAAGATCAATATCCCTCTATTGAATCTTAGTGATTTAAGACCCAAACTAACAAGTCTACTAGTGAGCTTTAACATCACGGCTAGTGGACATGGTAGATCGGTAAGTAACTCTTTGCTAATCATATCGCATATGACTCTTGTTGTTGGCCAGCATCTCTATGCGTGCTCAACTCCTTATGCTTCAAAGTCCCTAACCGTTAGGATGACCTTGTTCAAGCAATCAACCCTTCTGCAGTAAGTATCCGATACGAACCTGCCTAGTCAAGAAAAATCAGTGAAACCCTAATTTCATAGGCGCACCACTGATTGTACAAGACATATGATAGTACAAGGTTTGGTGAAGCATATGACTTGAACATTACTAAGGGATCGTTCTACACTTTCACTACTGCATGTAGACAATAAACATGAATCGTACGTGAAAGTAGAACATAATAAGAGAATATCATCAACACAAATATGACTTGGTATAGCTCAGTGTCCCTTTGGAGATCTCCATCTCCGCCAATCTGTTCACCACGATGATCTCCATCTACATGGTACATGTACGCCATCCTCCAGTGATGAACCCACCAAGACTAGCTACAACTAGCGTAATGAATAAAGTAATTACATAGTCGCTAGTAGGATCATCACAATTTGGCACGCAGGCCATTACATCAAATTGATGACAATATCTATGTGGCTCCTACCATATTGTCATATTACATGACGTGCAAGCCATGAATCAATTACATACATGCATCACATACACATAAGGGCTATACCAGTCATCAATTTCTGCAAAACAGAGTTATCTATTCCCGACGTCTAATCTTGAATCGCTGAAAACATAATTTTCCCGGCCTTTTTTCGCAAATCTAAATTCGATGAAACCAGCCAAAGCCGATGAAAATTGGATGTAAAATTTTTTCTGTAGATCATTTTTGTTTAAAGTTTGTCTCAATCCGAGGTCGTATGCAAAAGTTACGGCCGTTTTACTGAACAACGCTCCTTTTGCAGATTTCATCATGCCGTCGCACATCTCATGCACCCGGCTCTTGACCTAGATTTGATTCGATCAATCTGATTGATCTCCATCTTGCCATGATTGGATTGACACGTATCACTTAACTCCGATGGCGGAATCCCGACTGGTAGGAGTAGATCGTTACATGACCATCACGGTAAGATCACGAATCAAGATTAGGAACTGATCTACAACCGCGCATATCTCTATATGCACACAACCAAATCTATAACTAGGCAGTAACCTGGCTCCGATACCACTGAAGGGTTACGAGGAAGCTATGCTAGCTGGAAAACAAAATTTTTTGACCCCATAAACCAGGAACTACTGCTAGTTACAGATCACAAGATTACCACTAGACGCGCAGATGTAGCGGAAGACATCTCAGCGTAGACGTGTGCGTCGCAGCGGTGCTGTGCAGTTGCTCACGTCCGTCCTTCATGTCTCCACGTGCGCTTCGTCCTTATGCTCCAGATGTAGCACCTCTGAGGTATCCACACGTACAGGGAGGAAGTGTCACGCCTCTAGACTGCTAGGTCTGCGAGGAGCAACAGGCGTGGGCGAAGGGCGATGGAGGCGGGTGTCTAATGACGTGTCAAAACCCTGGCCACCCCACCCCTCTATATATAGGCACCCCTAATGAGCCTGCTGACTTGGAGGCCCATTAGCAAACCCTAATCCCGGTCTGACTTGAGTCCAACTCGAATCAGGCTTCTAGCCCCTTAAGCGTGCGACCCTATGGGTTCGCGCACACATAGACACGGCCCGAGTACTCCTACTCGCCTGATAGTTGACAGCGGCCTCTAGCAAGACGTATCAACTCCTATGTACGTGCAAAGATCATATCAGACGAACCACCACGATCACATACACGTAATTCCCTTGCCACACAATATTTGGTCCAACTCATAGGTTAACACTTAACCTAAGCATGACCATGCATTTTATGATCCAATCATTTGAGTGGTTCAGTGATATCTCTCTTGCATGGAGAGGGGCAAATCCCATCTTGATCGTCTATGTCTCACAACATATTTCCTAAGAAACCCGAAGACTATCTTTATAACTGCCTTCTTGCGAAGTAGCATTTGATAGTCCCTAATTAAGTCGATTCATATCTTGAGTACATACCACAATCTCATGTCTAAGGACATAACGTACATGATGTGTAAAGAGATAATAAGAACATCTCATGTTGGGTCAGTCCAGCCCCATGTCATACATGTGCCCACATTATTAGTTTGACATCTCCATGTCTATGACTTGTGAAACATAGTCATCAACTAATACATGTGCTGATCTAATATTCATGTGTGTCCTCACATGAACTCCGATCAGGGACAACTATCGAATAACCATACAAGTAAAAGAGTTTCACAGACAATTCACATAATCACCAATGAATACATGTTGTCTTTAATGGATATTCAATGAACATATAATAAATCATGGATACAATAGAAACATTACCATCTCTATGATTACCTCTAGGGCATATTCCCAACAAGTAGATGGGCACAACATGCACCGGCCGCCACATACTCGGCCTCAACAGTGGAAAGAGCTACATAAATTTTCTTTTTAGAGCTCCAAGACACCAATGACCGACCAAGAAATTGACAAGTGCCAGATGTACTCTTTCTATCTACTTTGCAACCAGCGTAATCAGAATCCGAATACCCAAGTAGATTGAAAGTGGAGCCCTTAGGATATCACAAGCCAAGGTTTGGAGTGTGAACTTAGTATTGAAGAATTCTTTTAACTGCCACAAGGTGACATTCTTTCGGATTAGCTTGAAACCTTGCACACATGCACACATAAGCATAATATCGGGCCTAGATGCACATAAATAAAGCATGGAGCCTATCATGGACCGATATTAACTTTTGATCGATGCTTTGCCCATCTTCATTTAGATCAAGATGTTCATTGGTTGGCATTGGAGTCTTGATGGGTTTGACATTTTCCATGTCAAACTTCTTTAACATGTCCTTGAGGTATTTGGTTTGACATAGGAATGTTCCTTCCTTAAGTTGCTTAATTTGAAATTCATGGAAGAATTTCAACTCTACCATCATGGACATCTCAACCTATTGGGCATGATCCTACTAAATTCTTGACAAAAGGATTCATTAGTACTACCAAATATTATGTCATCGACATATATTTGGCACATTAAAATATGATCATCAATTTTTCTAGTAAATAAAGTAGGGTTAGCTTTTCCTATTTCAAACCCTTGTTTGAGTAGAAACTCCTTAAGGCATTCATACCATGCTCTTGCTGCTTGCTTTATCCCATAGAGCGCCTTACGGAGCTTATAAACATGGTTAGGATACTTTGGGTCTTCAAATCCCGGTGGTTGCTTAACATATATGGTTTCAGAGATTGGCCCATTCAAGAATGCACTCTTGACATCCATTTGATATAGCTTGAAGTCATGATGTGCAGCAAAAGCTAAAAGCATCTGAATAGCTTCAAGCCTTGCTACTAGAGCATACATCTCATCGAAGTCCAAAGCCTTCAACTTGTGTAAACCCTTGAGCAACCAATCTTGCCTTGTTCCTAGTAACCATACCATGTTCATCTTGCTTGTTTCGAAAGACCCATTTTGTGCTATCACATTTGTATGTAGTCTTTCTACTAAGGACCAGACTTCATTCCATGTGAAGTTGTTGAGTTCTTCTTACATGGCCATCACCCAATCTGGGTCATCAAGTGCTTGCTCAACCTTGAGAGGCTCCAAAGAGGAAACAAACGAGTAAAATTCACAAAAAATTGCTAATCGAGAACGAGTGATCACCCCTCTTTGAATACTCCCAAGAATGTTGTCAACAGGATGATCTCGTTGAATACTTTGATGCACTCGAGGGTGAGGAGTCTTGGCCTACTGCTGTATGGGCTCATCATTAGCATCAGCTTGATCATCTTGAAGGTCTTGATCCTAAATTATGTTTGACATTTCTCTGTTACCTGCCCAGACTGAAGAACTTCTCTGTCTGCACGCAGAGCTTCTGTCTAGCAGAACTTCTCTGCCTAGACAGAGAACTTCTCTGGTTTGTGCAACAATAGGCTCTTGTTGAATTTTAGGTCTTCTGTTTGAACTCTCCCCCTGGATCTGCGGCTCCTGGGGTCTGATTTCACCAATTGCAAGTTGCTTGATTACTTCACATGGTGGCTCTTCATTCCCTAAAACATTCAGATCAACTTGTTCCACTTGAGAGCCATTAGTTTCATCAAACGTTACGTCTCTCGCTATCTCAACAAGACCGGTGGTTTTGTTGAAAACACGATAGGCGTACACGTTTGTTCTATAACCAAGAAGAAAGCCTTCATCAACCTTAGGTGCAAACTTTGAGGATTTGGTTTCTTGTTTAGTATATAACACTTGCTCCCAAACACTCTAAAGTATGACACCTTAGGTTTGTTACTGGTTAGAAGCTCATAGGGGGTTTTGTCCTAGAGCTTGTGGAGGTAGAGGCAATTGATTGCATGGCAAGCGGTGTTGACGGCTTAAGCCCAAAAACGATCCGAAGTCTTGTACTCATCAAACATTGTCCTTGCCATCTCAATGAGAGTTCTCTTCTTTCTGTCAACCACACCATTTTGCTGCGGAGAGTATGGGGCTGAGAATTCATGCTTAACCCATTCTTCATCAAGAAAGTCTTCTATGTTGGTGTTGCGAAACTCGGTTCCATTGTCACTCCTAACTTTTTTGATCTTCACCTCAAATTCATTTTATGCTCTTCTTGCAAACTTCTTGAAAATCCCTTGCACTTCACTTTTGTCATACAAGAAGAACACCCAAGTGAAACGAGAATAATCATCAACAATAACCAAACCATATTTGTTACTGCCAATACTTATGTAGGGAATTGGACCAAAGAGATCCATGTGCAACATCTCCAATGGCCTTTTTGTGGTCCTCACATTCTTGACGGGATGGAGTGCTCCAACTTGCTTTACGGCTTGGCATGCACTGCAAATTCTATCTTTCTCAAAGAAACATTTGTTAGTCCTAGGATGTGATTGCCTGTTTGAAGTTTGGCCAAGTTCCTCATCCCAACATGGGCTAGTCGGTGATGCCATAACCATCCCATGCTGGATTTTGCCGCTAAACGGGTCTCTAAGTTAGCTTCACTGTTGTTGAAGTCAACAAGATAAAGCTTATTTTTCAACCGACCTATAAAAGCAATAGAGGAATCCTCCCTTCTATAGACAGTCACGCCCTTATCCGTAAAGAGACAATCATAGCCCATTTCACAAAGTTGTGAAACGGACAAGAGATTGTATCCCAACAAATTTACAAGAAGAACATTAGAGATTGAATGATCCTAAGTGATAGCAATTTTACCAAGCCCGAGCACCTCTCCTTTGCTATTGTCCCCAAATATGATATTCTCAGTGGAGTCATCCATGGGGCTGTATGATGAGAACATGCTCTCCTCTCCGGTCATATGATTTGTGCATCCACTATCGATCACCCAACTTGATCCACCGGAGGAGTATGCCTACAAAATCAATTAGTTCTTTGTTTTAGGTCCCCAAACGTATTTGGGGCCTTCAAGGTTAGCAATAAGAATCTTTGGAACCCACAAGTTTCTTCTGCAGTAAATGTTATCTTGTGGACCCACAAATTTAGTAACAACTTTACCACTGTTGTTGCGGGTTAGCACATAACTTGTGGAGAAATCATCTTGGGGTGCCTGGGTCTTTGCCTTATATGCATATTGTCTTTTCTTGGGCACAAGAGTGTTAGAGTGACCTGCTTTTGTTGATCTTTCAACCTGAGGAACTTCTTTGCCCTTTACAAATTTTTTTGTCTTCCTAGACCGAAGAACTTTTGTGTTTGAACGCAGAACTTCTACGCTTTTGTTGCTGGACTTCTATGGTTGAGCGTAGAACCTCTTTGGTCTGGACAACACCAATGGTTTCCTTCTTCTCGAATTGTACAGTTTGGAAACCATTAACGAACTTCCTTCCATTCACCTTGCCACCCTTGTTGTGTCCAAGACCATCCTTGATCAAAGGATGCATTCCGGGATGAAACTTGATCTTCTTATTTTCTTCCATGCACACCTTGGCTATAATTTCATTCAACCTAACAATTTTCTTCTTCATAGCCTCCATATTGGCAGTGTTAGCAGCACAAGCATTTATATCACCACATCCTTCACTAGTAGAGGGTGCAGAGGCACTATTTTTGGTTAGAGAGGAGGTGCTATCCCAAAGAGTGCTATATTATACTTCGAGTTCCTCAAATTTGGAATCAAGGCTTGCAAAGCTCTCTTGAAGTACACTATGAGCCTTCTTTAGGTTAGCATGAAGATTACATTCCAAGGATAACTCCTTGGTCAATGTCTCCTCCTTCTCTCTTTCCAACATGAGAGCTTCCTTACTAGCTATAAACATATCATCTTGCTTAGTAAGGGTGTTCTCTAGGTCCTCTACATCCTCTATTAGCTTTTTAACAAATTTCTTAGATTTCTTGTCTAGACCTTTTATTAAATTTACTTGTTCATTATCACTATCACTATGTATGTCACTAGGTGGAGGAGCTTTGAGTTTGGCATGTACATTTCCTCCCTTGCCCATAAGACATAGGACTGTGGAGTCATCATCCGAGTCAGAGAGGTTTGGGAAGAGCTTTGATGAGGAAGGCTTTTGGATGGCTATGCTTGCAATACCTCCTTTCTTCTCTTCCTCTTCACTTTCATCATGTGACTCCCACTCCTCTCCAATGTGTGCTCTTCCAGAATATTTCTTCTTGTTTGGAACCTTCTCGTTCTTGTCAACCCTTCTCTTGAATGACTTGTCCTTGTCTTGATTCTTGTCTTTCTTCTTGACCCAATCATCTTTCAACTCATATGGGCAGTACGCAATGAAGTTGATGAGGACATCACTCCATCATGTACAAGCCGAGAAGAGGAGTACTAGCAATGACATCCAACTTGAGTTGTCCATGGTGGAGGGCCAGTCCAACTCAAGTCGGAGTCCATCTCGGATTCCAGGAGCAGTCCTGGGTAAAATCAACGCCCGGACGCATATAGACTCTGTTTTCAACGAACCAGATATGCTTGGAAAGATAATTTGATAAGATAACCAATGACTTTGGTTTTACGTCAAAGTTCATTTGGAGTCAATGGGAATTGTCGAAATAATTCAGCGTCCAGAATCTGCCAAGTTGTTGTGACACCGTCTTTTGGTCCGTTGAGCCGTGTATCGTCTTAGAGCCCATTAGGGGGCGCGCCCAGCAGGGGTGACGACCTAGCCACTATAATTAGCCACTGTCATCATCCTTAGGGTTTTGTTTAGAGTTTAGTTTTCCATCGAGAAACTGAATCATTCATTGTAATTGTGGTGACAAATCCTTTTTACAGTGATCTGGGGCCCCCGTTCTTGATCTCCTCCACTGTGTCAATTTGTCCTTTGGAATCGAGTTCTTGAACCCTCTATTGATATTCGCATCATTCATATTTGCAAATTTCAGATTGCGTGCTTTACCTTCTTGCTTGTGTTCTTCGATTCACTTGCAGGAAAAGCCTTCCTGGCAAGTCAATCAAGTTGTGCTTGTTTGATAACCAACGGAGCAGTGGTGTAACGGTTGTAGGATTCAAATCGTGTCTGATTTGAAGCCGGATCGCTGACGTCGAGTTCTCCACCAATTGAACCTATCGCTACCTCTCGGTACTGGCCTGATCTTCAGAGAGGTAGCGATAGGTTCGATTAGTGGAGAACTCGACGTTGGCGATCCGACTTTAAATCAAACATGATTCGAACCCTGCAACCGTTACACCACTACTACGTTGGTTATCAACCAAGCACAACTTGATTGACCTTGCCAAGAAGGCTTTTCCTGCAAGAGAATCGAAGAACACAAGCAAGAAGGTAAAGCACGCAATCTGAAATTGCAAATATGAATGATGCAAATACCAATAGATGGTTCAAGAACTCGGTTCCAAAAGACTAATCGACACAGTGGAGGAGATCAAGAACAGGGGCCCTGGATTACTGTAAAAGGATTTGTCACCACAGTTACAATAAACGATTTAGTTTCTCTATGGAAAACTAAACTCTAAACAAAACCCTAAGGACGATGGCAGTGGCTAATTATAGTGGCTAGGTTGTCACCTCTGCTGGACGCGCCCCCTAATGGGCTCTAAGACGATACACTACCCAATGGAACAAAAGACGGTGTCGCAGCACCTTGGCAGATTCTAGACGCTGAATTATTTTGACAATTCCTATTGACTCCAAATGAATTTTGACGTAAAACCAAAGTCATTGGTTAGCTTATCAAATTATCTTTCCAAGCATATCTCGTTCGTTGAAAACAGAGTTCGTATGCGTCCGGGGCGTTGATTTTACCCGGGACTACTCCTGGAATCCGAGATGGACTCCGACTTGAGTTGGACTGGCCCTCCACCATAGAAAACTCGAGTTGGATGTCGTCGCTGGTACTCCTCTCCTCGGCTTGTACATGATGGAGTGATGTCCTCATCATCCTCCCCTTCTTGAATTGGAGTCGTCCTCGACTCCATCTTGGCAATGTCCTCATCATAAGTGATCGGTAGCACCACAATTGTAGCATGATCTTTTTGGTCTTCTTCTATCGTATTTGTTTCTAGTGATGTGAAGACCTTTATTATTCAAGTGCTTCTTCAATCTTCTCATAAACAAGGCAAACTCCTCTTCATCTTTGAAGCTTGATTCTTCATCCTCACCATCTTCATCTTCAGTTGAGGAGACTTCAATCATCTTTTTGATAGCTTTGGCTTTTGATGATGAACTTGACTTGCTTGATTTATTGGCCTTGAGAGCAACATCCTTGACCTTCATGCTCTCTAACTTTTCTTCCAATTCACCAAGTCTTCTTCTTTGGTCCGCTTCAACATCCATGAGCTCATGAATAAGAATTATTCCAAGCACATCACTTGGTGTGATTCTTCAAACTTCTTGTTCTCACGAATGAGTGTCACAAGTGTGCAGTTTCTTGGTACAAATGCCTCTAACATGATCTAGACAACGGTGTGCTCATCCAAGTCCTCTCCACCAGGACCTCGAATCTTTCCAACAAGCACCGTCATCCTATCAAACATAGCCTGTGGTCCTTCTCCTTCATTTATCACAAATCTATTGAGTTGAGCCATCAATAGATCAATCTTGGACTTCCTCACCTTGTCAACTCCCTCATGAGCAATGAAAAATGTGTCCCAAATCTCTTTTGCAATCTCAAGCTCTATCACCTTGTTGTATTCCTTCGGACTCAACAAGCTAAGTAGCACACCGGTTGTTTGAGCATTGATATGAATTTGTCGCAGCTCATATGGTGTAAGGTTGCATGGGTCTTGAGGATCCGTGAAACCTACACTCACAACATTCCAAAGCTCAGGATGGATCCCAATTAAATGAATCTTCATCAAGTGCTTCAACTAAGCAAAGTTTGCCCCATCAAACATGGGCAACTTGCTTGCGGGCATCGAGACAAAGGTGTTAGGAGCAACATTAGAAATGGAACTATAACCAAAAGGATACACTCCCATAGGTTTTGCTGTCTTTCTTTCTTTCATGTAGCCCTCTTCTAGGAATTCTTCCACCATAATAGGTGTCATCATCATCCCCATTCTCGGTGTCGCTGCTCTCTAGCTTGGGATCATCCTCTTTGCTTCCCTTAATCTTTGGAGCTTTGTTTCTTCCTTTTTCTTTTGGAGCACCGCCACCTCCACCTCTGTCGGAAGTGCTGCCATTTTTTACAGCAGCACTTGCAGCAGTGGGTTCAACTGGGTTGTCATCCTCACTTGCAATCTCTACGCGAATTTCGCCATCTCCTCCCTTCTCACTGGGAACTTTTTCACCCCACTAGTCATTTTTCTCACGCGGTGAAACGCTTACCACAAGGTTTAGGCTTTGATACCAATTGAAAGGATCAATTTTCCGCCTAGAGGGGGTGAATAGGACTACAAAAATTAATCTCACAAATAATTATTAGCAGACTGGAGAACTTCTGCAATTGAACACAGAACTTCTGTGCTAAAGCAGAGAAGTTATGTGAGAATCATGCAGAACCTCAGCAAGCTGTACCAAAAACTTTAAGCATGTGTAAAACTGAGATAAAAATAGATCGACTAAAATTCCCAGCTTCCTTGTGGTTGCAGCTTCGCTGTACACCAAGTACCTGCAGCTAGATAGTAGTATACAAGTAGATCAGAGGGAAAAACAAATATTGCAAGTTGAATGTAAAGGAGAGACAACCACAACAAGAAGATGGAGACAAGAGATTTACTCCGAGGTTCAACTTTGGCACCAAGGCTAGCCTACATCCCTGTTGTTGACGGAGCCACAAAGGCTTGGAGTCTCTTCCAACTCTGACCTCTTCTCAAGCGAATCACAAAGATTCAAGCTCGAGGATTGCACTAAGCTTCACAAGGGAAATACAAACTTCCCGGTGCTCAACCACAACCGATTGGGAGCTCCCGGGCAACCTCTAGTCGTCTAGGAGCCCACGCTCCATGAGTAAAGAACACAAAGTGCAAGCTAGAGGGAAAACCAAGACTCTCAATTGTAAGCTCCAGCTCAAGTGCTCTCTAATCCACTCCCTAATCCAATCTCTCACTTAGAAATCACCAAGAATGCAAGGGAGAGCTTGAATCGCCAACAATGGAGGAGATAGATTTTTTCACGAACTAGGGATGAGTCTAAATGAATAGGCTACCGTTGGGAGGAAGAGAGGACAATAATAAATACCCCCTCACTGCTCAGGCAACGGTACAGAAAGTTACAGAACTTCTCTGCTCAAACAAAGAACTTCTGTGCTCGAACACAGAGGTTCTATGTTGGAATACAGAACCTATGCAGTCCGGCCAGAACAGATTGAATAGGTAATTTTGCTAGATTTATTTTTGGGCTTTTGGGTTTATTTTTTGATTTGTCTTGAGAGCACATGGTTCCCTAGAAGCATGTAGTTTTATGTCCCCCTTGATAGTACGACATATCCTATACTCAATTTCAAAAGTATAAAATGAAAGTAAGCCTTCTTTGATCCAAACACCGTATGAAAAGAATTGGGGGATCTCACATGACGTCATCTGAACATTGCATAATTGTTACCTATCTAAACTCAACAAATCTCATTGGTCCCTTAAATTTATTTCCATCAATACACCAAACCCCACTTAGGGGCTTAGATGTTCTTTCAACGACGCTCTCATTATCACAAAGCAATGAGACTTGTCTAAACTTGACTCCATAATCTTGCAATGTTGCTTTCATCCATAGCAATTGTGCACAACAACTACCCGTAGATATGTATTCGGCTTTGGCGGTAGAGAGTGCAACACTATTTTTTTCTTTGATGACCATGAAACAAGTGATCTTCCAAGCAATTGACAAGTACCATATGTGCTCTTCCTATCCACCTTGCATCCCGCATAATTGGAATCCGAATATCCAATCAATTCAAATTGAGAGCCCTTGGAATACCATAGTCCAACATTTGGAGTGTGCTTCAAATACCTCAATATCCTTTTGGTTGCCTTCAAATGACTTTCTCTTGGTGAGGATTGAAATCTTGCACACATACACACACTAAACATGACATCCAGCCTTAGATGCGGTCACATAGAGTAGACTTCCAATCATTGATTGATATAGCTTTTGATCTACCATGTCGCCACTAGAGTCACTATCCAAATGTCCATTTGTGCCCATTGGTGTGGTTATTGCATTGGCTTCATCTAACCCAAACTTCTTGAGCATGTCCTTGATGTACTTGCCTTGACTAACAAATATGCCTTTCTTCATTTGCTTGATTTGTAGTCCAAGAAAGTAACTAAGCTCTCCAATCATAGACATCTCAAACTCTTTAGCCATCATCTCTCCAAACTCTTCACAAAAGTCTTGGTTGGTTGATCCACATATGATGTCATCCACATAGATATGCAACACAAACAAGTCATTTCCAATCTTCTTGGTGAAGGGAGTGGTATCAACCTTTCTCATCTTGAATTCTTTTGATAGTAAGAAGTCTCTCAATCTTTCATACCATGCTCTAGGTGCTTGTTTTAATCCATATAATGCCTTCTTGAGCTTGTACATATGGTTGGGCTTCTTCAAATCTTCAAATCAGGGAGGTTGCTCAACATACACTAGTTCATTGATGAATCCATTGAGAAAAGCACTCTTGACATCCATTTGATAGAGCTTGATGTTGTGAGAGGAAGCATATGCAACTGGTGCATAGGTTTCTCCGAAGTCAATGCCTTCCAATTGAGTGTAACCTTGTGCAACCAATCTTGCCTTGTTCCTTACAACAATGCCATCTTCATCTTGCTTGTTGCGGGAAACCCATCTAGAACCAATCACATTTGTGTTCTTTGGTCTTTCCACTAACTCCCAAACATCATTGCGGGTTAAGTTTTTCAACTCTTCATGCATTGCACTTACGTAATCAATGTCCATCAAGGCTTTATCAATCTTGGTTGGCTCAATGGATGATACAAATGAGTAATGTTCATAAAATGAAGCCAATCTTGATCTTGTTTGCACACCTCTTCTCATGTCACCAATAATTTGATCTAAAGGATGATCTCTTGCAATATGTGTTGTGTGACACACTTGTGTCAAGCACTACATTAGGAACAACATTAGCTACTAATTACATGAGCATTGCATTGCATCGTCTCATGTTGGCTAAAAGTGTTTATTTGCCTTTTGTTTATTAATATGGATTTAGGGTTCAATAGGACTTGCTTGTTTAAGTTGATTTCTGTCTTGACAAATAATTTTGTAAAATAGAGAATAATGAGTATAACATTTCTCATGTAGACACTTTGCCCTAATTAAGTGTAGAATAATAATTAAAAATGTAGAAACAAAAATGATTTCTAGCCCAAATATTAGCTTTAAATCTGTATGAGCTACAGAAATGATTTTCAGAAATTATGTCCTATAGGAAAGTTGTAGAGAAAATTATTTTGAGCAACTTTTGTTTTTGGATCAAATCCTAGTTTTGAGTTTTTGAAACTGTTTTAAAATAAGCAAAGTTTGAAACTGTTTTGAAATAAGCAAAGTTGTAGAAGAAGCCAGAAAAAATATAAAATCTGTTGTTTGATACTTTTCAAAAGAAAAGTTAGTTCAAAACACCTTTTTGGTAGTTTATTTAATCTTTTTGTATCTGCTGTTCAAGATTTTATTTCTTGCTGAAATTTATACAGTGAAGTCAGACTAGCTGCTGTAATTTTTATAGAATTTTCTAAGTACAGGAAACAACAATTGTTGTACAACCTGCGTTATTTTGAAATAATAAATAGGAAGTAATTGAGTTATTTGTTTTGTGATTTCAATAAAATTAATATCTTCCTCAATGTCAAAACTGGTTCAACAAGTTGGTTTTATTGGTTTGCAAAGATATTTCGCTCTTGCATACCATCATAATGCACCGTGTATTATTTAATTATTTATTACCGTATGGCAACTAGGATCGGTAGTTCCAGAGAACGACCTAGAGGCGGAGAGAAACGAGGAGCCAGAAGCACCAGAAGTCCAACAGCTCGAGGAGATAGCAAGCGCCAACCTCGACACTAACCTGCCTGAGTGTCCCGCTCTCGAGGCCTCAGTCTTCTCCCATGGCAAGCCCCAGAGCATTCTAAGTCTCCTATTGTGTACAGTTAATTCAATTGAGTATTTTATACCGTGATGCATTAGGTATAGGAGTTGATTGAATCCTACTTGCTGCATTATCCTTCCTTAATTATTGCTTACACCTGCCTTGTTATCCTGTTGCTTATTTATCAGTAGAACTGCTTAGCCTGCGTAATAAAAGTAGTAAATAAAGGATGTTCCCGTAATACCCTTGGTGGGTATTTAACGGATCACGGTTGGCTATATTTGTTATCATGGAAAAGAACATGAGTAGTAATGAAATACGGTAAACTGGAAGGCAAGGCACCCAGTTTGGGAACTTGTGGGCAGCTCGTTCGTTGGATCGTGTAGGTTTGTATCGATGTTGGCCCTCGTTCATTTTTGAAAGCGCCCTTTTACTTAGGGTGTCGGTGCCGTAATCGCCGACCCCAAAGCTGGTTAGACGCTGTTCGGGCCAGTCTCAACCCATGTCGCACCGTCTAGTATAGAAACACGATCTGCCTCGGAATGGCCATCGTATAGTTCCAATTGGGTGGTCTGTGCTATGAGCCACAACGATTACCACCACGGACAGTATCGAGCGGTTACCCAATGCATGGACCCGACGGGGAAAGTGTGGGTTTGTATTAAAGGTTTCTCACCAGCTGGTTTGTAATTCAATTTGAGTCGTCGTCTCCCCCAGTTAGTGGGAAACTATGTCGAGCTTCTCCACGATACAACTCCATGTGATGAATAAAGGTTCAACTAAAATGTGGATAAGTTAACCCTATATGGTATTATATTATTGTTTGCTAGAATCAAGTGAGTGTTGTAGTTCAGATGCAAACCTAGAATAAGGAATAGGTTAAAAAGTGAACTGCTCGTTCGTTACTTAATATTACTCTTCTTAATTTGGGCTTTTCCGCAACTAAATTCCCAGCTCCACCAGAATGCCTTGCATACCCTTACCCTTGATGTCTTTATTTTCAGTTAGACGAGTAAGTCTAGCTGAGTACATTCCCGTACTCAGGGTTTATCCCATTGTTGCAGATGGCCAGGTTTACTTCGGCTATTGTAAGCACTGTCTCTACCCCGTGGAGGGTGATGAGGAGTAGGCCCAGGGCAGGGTCATCTAAAACCTTCTGCTTTGCTTTTTCGGGACTAAGACTACTTGTGGTACAATATCTCAAAAAGGAGGAGTGAATTATCAAAAATAATGTTTTATTTGGACCACATGTGTGGTGGTCATATTTCCAGACTTGTTTAAGCTTCCGCTATTTGAACTCAGTATTCTAATAACTTGAGTCTTCACACTTTGATTTTAATTTCATTATCAAACTGTTGTATCCTCATGAATGTAGTACTTGAGCAATGCGATCCTGTAAGTTGTAAAGTTATTTCCTTCGAGATTTCTGGACTACCGGAGTTATATGGATTCAAGTTTGGGTCAGAGCCTTAATCCGGCTAAGACGATACTTGAGCTCTTATAATTTGGACAGTTCCGTCACAACTGGTATCAGAGCATGGTTCAAGTTATTGCATCCATGAGGAGCTATTTTCAAACTAAAACAGGTATTTCAAAACTATTTTCCAAAGTACTTTGAAATTTTAAATGTGCCAAAGTCTTGTGCTTAAGACCTATACTAGGATTCAGGTGGCTTAACTGCTAACAGGGTTCTGGGATTTGTTTCATGCTGGTTTTTTTTGTTGGTCCATTCTCGGGAAAAGAGAATGCGTCGATTGCGAAAACATGCATAAAATGATTTCCTGAGATATGAAAGCATGACCGTCCAACCATTGGTCTAGGGAGAGTGTTGTTGTACCGAGTTATATGTGAGCACCACGCGAACATATACAAGGGTATCAAATGCTGGGTATATTTTTCTTGAATTGGTGCATTAGGTTTAATATCGGCTTTTATGTACCTTGGTACATATGGGCAGATGCTCAATTATTTTTATCATTGAGATTTTCTCGGGCTGAAATGAATCTTCTGCAGGTACACTAACTACGCGATCGAGTAGAACGACTAGATAACGCATGAGAGATCGTTTTTGCCACCGACTAGAATGTTAGGACTTATGAGTCATTATTAGTGAGTGAGAACATAAGTACTATCATGCATCATGTTTATGTTACTGTTACATTGCATTCCTCCCCTTAATTAAAAATTGTTCCTCTTTCTTTATAAATTTTGCCAACTTAATTATGCGTCTCATGAGAGTTCGACATCCCCCCTTTGTTTCTACAGTTGGCCCGAACCAAGTTGACAGCTCACAAGGCTACTGGAGGCAGAGGAGTTTCGCGTCGTCGCTTGGCCACAAAGTTGACCAAGAACACTTTCTTGTCCTACTTTGGGTTGCCAGCGATCCTCTAGAGGATTCTGCAAGCAGTTGGGTATGAGGAAGGACAAGAGCCCCGATACTCTTGGCGGAAGGATATCTATGGCAGGATTCATTGGTCATGGTGCAGGTCAAGGTTAATGCATTGGCTAGCAACCCACATTGGTCAGGGTGGACTGAGATCACCAAGGATAGTTGTGCAAAGGATGGAGCCAACAGGGCAATTTACTTGGTGCTGAAGGACATTATAGCTCGCTTCCCCGCCGACCTTGCTACTATGGCAAGAGTGTTCCCTCGTGGATCACCTTTTCCGTTGCACTGGAGGCAGACTTTAGAGTCGGTTCTGATAGGAGACGCAAAGGAGAGGTTCTTCTATGAGACATCAGTGATGAGTGCCACATGAGCTTTGGATGGAGTTTGTGACAGTTTGGAGCGCAGCCTAGAGAGCGTGTCCTTTATCCTCACCGCCTCTTACCAGAGCAAGAGGAAGCTGCAAGAGGAGTTTGACGCCGAGGTAGCCCGGCTACAGGAGGAGCTACACTAGGTCACCTTGGAGCGTGACGAGGCTCATGCTAGAGCAGGCGTCGAGAACACCGCTCGGACCATCGCCGAGCAGATGTACCTGACGATGGCAATGCAATGGGATGAAGCCTGGTCCGCATTCGACGAGCTCAGAGAGGGTGCTCTTCACCTTATACAGCAGGTCGACAACTAACAAGCCTACATCGACAACCTTCACGAGGTGATCCATCAGTTTCACCATGAGGCATAAGAGGCCACCGCCGCAGCAGCCGTTGAGGTCCCTAAGCCACAGGATGGGGTAATGCTTGGACCCGACCCCGCACCTGAGGTCGAGGCCTATGTTGACTAGCCTATGATTGACGTAGATGGAGCAGGAGTTGCGCCCAACGCTGGAGAGACTTGAGCGTTAGATTTGCTAGGAGTTTTCTCATTTGCTTAGTCATGTTCATGGTCACTTGTGGATGTAACCCAGACATGTATCTTTATGACTCAGTTTGCATGATGACATGTATGACATATGGACAAAGTCTAGACTTTGATCTGGCACCTTTTTATGGAAATCCGTCATTTGCATTCTTATTTTTCGAGCGATTATTCTGTGATGTTGTATGGAATTGAGTAATTATATCTGGTCGTGTGCTAAATTTTCAGATTATGTACAACACGGTATTTATTCATGTTCAATATAACGTCACCTAATTGTTGCTCATCAATGGGATATGCAGATGCCGACACATACTCACAGCCAGCGTGGTCAGGGAGGATCCGGACAGGAAGAGAAACTGCCACCACCTCCACCACTGCCGATGTTAGCAGACGCTTTCTTTGGTCAGTTCTTGGGCGGCCAAAGGAACATGGAGCAGATGTAAAGGCGGATGGAAGCTACACTCCGTGATATCGCGGGTAACACCGCGCAGCAACGCCAGCAGCGCCAAGGACCGGAACCTAACCAGTATAGCTCGTACCGTGACTAATTGGACACTCGTTCGCTCGTGTTCAAGGAAGCCACTGAACTGCTCGAGGCAGATGAATGGCTCAACTCTGTCACCCAAAACTTTCATCTTCTTCGCTTGACTGAGGAACTCAAGGCTGAATATGTAGCACATCTGTTGGAAGGACCCGTAGGTCTATGGTAGTCCCAGTACTGTGCATCCCTGCCAGCAAATGCACCCGTTACTTGGGAACAGTTCTCCACCGCTATGCGCAGTCACTACATCCCTAGTGGCCTGATGGAGATGAAAGTTACTGAGTTCATGAGGCTGTCACAAGGGACCCGCTCAATGTCAGAATATCTGCATAGCTTCAATAATCTGTCTCGCTAAGCCCCAGACTTCGTGAATACTGAAGCCAAGAAAATTGCTAGCTTCAAGCGTGGCATGAATGCCACTATGCTCTCTAAGATGGGAAACAGTCACCGCACAACTTTCAGTGACTTTGTCAGTGATTGCCTGAACCAGGAGGCAAATGATAGCAGGTTGGCAATGGAAAATCGTCATTGTGCCAATGAAGGTGGTTCGTCTCAGCAGAGGACCCCTTTTGGAGCACGCAATCTGTATCGTCCACCAGCTTCAGGAGCAAGATTCTGCCCACCTCCGAAGAAGATGACCAACAACCGTCCCCGTCTGAACTTCTAGAAGTTGTACACCGCCCCCTTGATGCAGAATAAGACAAAGGAAGAAGGTTCCGAAGGTCAGAAGACTCTGTATGTGATCGGGCCATGCTACAACTGTGGTTGGATCGGACATCTCTCGCATCAGTGCCCTCAACCAAAGAAGCAGTACACTCATCCGCAACCCCGCACGGGCAATGTGCACTTCACCACTGTTGAGGAGGTACCCGAAGGAAAACCTGTCACTACTGGTACATTTCTTGTTAACCAATGCCCCGCAGTTGTGTTATTTGATTCTAGAGCATCGCATTCATTCATTAGTGAGAATTTTGTCTTGAGAAGCAATCTTGAATTAGTAGAGTTGGATCGGGGTTATCCGATAAGTTCAGCAGGGGCTGTTCTCTCCGCCCGTAAAATGGCTAAAGGTGTGGAAATGACCTTTGGGGATAATAAGGCTATAGTTGATCCCATAGTAATCCCTGGCTTGGGTTTCGATGTGATCTTGGGAATGGGTTGGATGAAACCCTGGAAGGTCAATCTTGACATTGCCGAATGGGTAGTTTCCATGGTAAGTCCCCGGAGTGGGTCTTCCTTCCGGTTTAAGCTACCTCGAAACCCCCATGAGATAGAAGTGTTGTTCACTATCACGACAAAGTAGATAGCTGAGATTCCAGTAGTGTGCGAGTTTCCGGATGTCTTCCCGAACGAGTTACCAAGACTACCACCAGACAGAGATGTGGAGTTTGCTATAGAATTGGTCCCCGAAACTGCACCTATTTCTCTGAGGGCATACAGGATGCCAGCTAACTGCGAACACAAGGTTGATATGTGCCCTTGTGGTTCCCTTCCTGAGTGATGAGTGATCGGTCAACGGGCAACATGTCTCTTGGCTGTGTTCATGTGCAGGTGTGGAGCTCGGAGACAGTGGTCGAAGGTGAGGTGAAGGTCAAGTAGAGACATGTTGTGCTGACGGACCAGGAGCGATGAAGGGCGGACGTGAGGCTTGGACCAACGGACCGAGAGACCTGAGGACCGACTGTGCTAGCTGGCACGTGGCATTGACAAGCAAGAGCACATGAGGATGTGCGGTGCATCGGCCGAGTCGGGAGAAAGGTGATGGCGTTGTGACACTTGGCGGGAGGCCGAGAAGGAAGGCGAATGCACTGTGCTCGGCGTGGAGGCTGGACATGCTTCGGCATCGGTGCTGGAACTCTGGGTGTGTGAACCACATCCCGTCTATGGCGCGGGTTCGGTAGTTGAGCCTCGAAAAAGTACCCTCGACGGTTTCCGAGTTTGGGCCACAAAACTCGGGGTGACGGGTTTTTGAGTTTGGGCCTCAAAACTCGGCAAGGATGGTTTGCAGGTTTGGGCCTCAAAACCTGGGTTGGCGGGTTTCTGAGTTTGGGCCACAAAACTCACCCGGAGGACAGGTTTCCCGGTTTCAGCTTCAAAACTGGGGGGAGGTCCAAAAGGACAGTCGACGCGTGGCGGCGTGGAGAGGCTGGCGCGGCGGCGAAGCTAACCATGAGGAAGGCGCGGCGGTCGACAGGGCGACATGTGGCGGCATCCTGAGGCTTGCGTCGAGGCGAAGCTAAGGATGATGAAGGCGCGTGGCCGTCGGATCAACGATCAGCAGAGTTGGACCGGGATACCCCTAGGGTTGGCCGCTTCGCTCTTGTATCTAGGGTAGAAGGGGACTATTGTACTTAGGCTATAAATAAGAGAGGTGCCCCTCCTCTCTCCCCATCCTAGCAGCCATTTGTTCCTGAGCTTTCTCTCTATAGCCCCTGCTTAGGTTCTAATCAAACCTCGCTGCTAGTGATCAATAGAGAGATTCTAATCATACCTCTTTGCTTTGGGATTTTGAGGAAGTGAGACCGTAATCTCATGATTGTCTCGTGTGGTAGACACACGGTTGAAATCCCAAATCGATTCACGTTTTGTGTTTTTGTTCTTCGCATTCTCGGTTTTGTCTTCCAGGAGATTTGCTTGGTTCTCCCTCTTCGAGGAACGATTTTTGATTTCACTTGAACACACTTCTTCTAGATCGTGAGGCGCATCTTTTCACCAAAGGAATTCGTCTCAAACCTCAGGAGATAGTAGATCGGCCGATTTTTGTGTTGGATCAATTTTTTTCTCTGTTCCCCCAAATCTCTTCGATTCACCGATTTGGAGTTAGGTTGGAGCAATGATCTCTTAGGAGTAGCTCACTAACATCCTTGTGACCTCTCAGATCGAGTCTTAGCACTAAAGCTTTTGATTCAGAGGAGATCGGGTTGAATCACCGAAGAACTATGCTGTTTTCGGGGGCATCGGATGCTGAGCACAGGGGCATCAGACACTGCTGTTCATAGCATCGGACGCTTTGGTGACACGTGTCACTTTCTGTGATTTTGAGTGAGCATCGGACGCTCAGAATCGAACGCTCCGTTGGTCATCGGACGCTCTGACGCTGACACATCGGACGCTGAGTGGTTACTGTAGCAGTGTTCGATGGTCATGCAGTAAGATTCCAGAGAGGTCCTGTTTGCATTCGACACGTCCGCCAAGTTGGCATCGGACGCTGCCACCGTCTGATGCAGTGACAGATTCACTGATTCGTCCATGGTTCGTTCGTCTGAATTTGGATTTGGTTTCCGGCTTTTTTGTTGGACTTCTTGGGTTGTGTAGTATCCCGCTGTGCTTTTAGGAAGCATCCACCCTACATCTAGGGTTGTGGATACTAGCAAGTCCAAGTCTTTCTTTTGGAGTGACTCTCTGGACAAGGGCTATCTATTTCACGAGTTGAAATTTGAGGCTCCCATTCGCCCCCCTCTGGTCGCCAATTCGGTCCTTCAATTGGTATCAAAGCCGGTTTAGGATCTTCTCTACCTTAATCGGTTTTGGATCCTAAGGGCGACATGGATCGAGGGAACGATAAGGCTCCTTATTTCGATGGGACGAACTATCCCTATTAGAAGATTCGGATGCGTGCCTATCTTAGCAGCATCAGTTCTTGTGTTTGGGAGATATGAGAGAATGCTGAGTATGAGGTCCTTGCGGCTCGTGTGGGTCAGGTCCAGATTGACCAGCATGAGGCCAACTCCTAGGCTCGTAACGCGCTTTTGGCCAACATCTCCCTTCCTGAGTTCAAGCGTGTTTCCGAGCTTTAGACTGCTCGAGAGATCTGGGTGAAGCTTCAGAGCTATCATGAATGGACTGTTCAGGTCAAGACCAGACTCTTTGATTCTTACAAGCGGGAATACGAGAACTTCGTTCAGTTGGAGGGAGAGATGATTGACGCTATGTTCGCTCGTTTCCAAATGATTGAGAACAAGATGCGTGACAATCGGGCCAACTTACCCTATGACGATCATGAGAGGGCTCTCAAGTTGCTATATGCCCTGGATCGGAGGGTATGGGAAGTGAAGGTGTCAACCATCATAGAGTCTCCAACCTATGACACCCTCACCGTGGTCGAGCTATTCAGCAAGCTCAAGTTCACCGAGATCGATCACTTGACTCAGGCCAAGCTGAAGAACCCATCCTCTCATTCCATGGCTTTGGTCTCAGGCAAGGGTGGATCGACTCTTTCCGCTGACGCTTCACCACCACTCTTTTCTTTGTCTTCTTTGCTTTCACTAACAGAGGAGCAGGTGGAGACGTTGGACGATGACGAGCTCGCCCTCATCATCACCCGGTTCTCGCGGTTTCACAACAACCGCCTGAATCGCCGGCGTGGTGGCGCACCTGAGGGCTGCTACGGGTGTGGAGAACCCGATCACTTCGTTGTGAGCTGCCCCAAGCACGACAAGAACTTCGCCGACAAGAATCGCAACTCCAGGCGCAAGCCCAAGCTGGAGAACAAGGCCGAGAAGAAGAAGAAGGGCAACTACCGACGGGAGGACATGAAGAAGGCTTTCGACGCCGGTCGACGTGCCTTCCTCACCACCATCAGCGACGGCGAGAAGAGCTCCGACGATGACTCCAGCGACGATGGGTCCGAGCACAAGACTGAAGAACTCTTCAACGGACTCTGCTTCTTTGGCAACTCCTCCAAGGGCTTCTGCACCATGGCCTTGGATGAAGAGGACCACAAGTGCAAGGCAAAGAACGCCGACGTCGTCGTCGACGACGACGACAACGCTTTCGAGGTATCAACCTCCTCTCTTGTTAATCGTCTTACCGGTGAGCGCGATTCCCTTGTCGACATAGTTCTCGGTCAGGACAAGCAACTGAAGCGTGCTATCCGAGAGCGCAACGAGTTTAAGGCCAAGATGAATGAGGCGCTTAAGGAGCTAAGTTCGCTAGATCCGACGTGAAGGTGACCGATGAGGAGTGTGAGGAGTGCACGATGCATATGACAAACTTTGCCACCCTGCAAACCAAGTATGCCTCTTTGATTGAGGTGTATGATGAGCTGAAGAGTAGGCTAGACTTGGTGGGTGATTGCAAAGAGTGTTCCTCCCTAAAGAAGGAGCTGGAGGAAGTGAAGGCGAGGCCTTCTTTGTTGGGTGCATGCAAAACCTGTCCAGGCTTGCAAATTGAGTTGGCAGAAGTTAATGCCAAGCTTGCTGAAGCCGTGAAGGCCAGCTCAGTTAGCACCTTGTCTGCTCCTTGTGAGCGATGCGCAGCGATGGAGCTTGAGATTGCCAACTGTCGGCATGATAGGATGCAAACCGAGGAGGAAAACACATACCTTCGGTCCATCCTGAGTTGGGTGTCATGCAATGAGCCGCAGTTAGGCATGATGATCAGTCAGTTCAAGAAGGGAACTGATTGCTCGGGAGTAGGCTTTGCTTCAGGTGGGAAGGGTGCTAACGTCTTTGGCAAGATCGGTGAGTTTAGCGGAGTGAACCCTAGTGAGAAGCCATCCGCTATCCCTAAGCTTACCAAGATCACCCCACCTGAGACTCCCAAGCCTATCACCAAGGATGGCATCCTTGATGAGCCTCCCAAGGCTCCTCCTCGCAAGCAAGTGTGGGTTCCCAAACCTAACCATCTTAGGAACACACTTGACACCCTTCCTGACGTCTCTAGTGATCCCCTTTCGAGAGGCAAGCAGCCGGCTACAGTGCACAACCCTCACAATCATAGGAACCAACAACCCAAGAGAGTGGTGAGGTTCGAGTGCGAGTACTGTCACCGTGAGGGTCACCTAGCTGAGTTTTGCTTTCGGAGGAAGAGAGACGGTAGGAAGGAGTTGGAGATGAACAACCAGGCCAGGTACCACCCTCTCCATGGTGTGCAAGGTCGGGGAGTTCAGAGGCAGGGTGCTAGGCCTGGAGGTGCACCCCCTCAGGTAGCTAGGCCCCAGGCAGCTAGACCACGGGGTGGTGGTCGTGCCCATTGCGGTTCTGGTCATCCTCAATACGATCATCAGCCGGGTGTAAGAGGCTTTGCTGCACCATCCCATAGTGGACCACCTTTTCAGCATGGTGATGATCGCTTTGCTCAAATGGGACATGTAGGTGAGTTCGGAGGATTTCCATTCCATAGCGAACCACCCTTTCAGTTTGGTGGTGATCACTATCCACCCATGGGACGAGGACAGTTTGGTGTTGCCTCTAACACTTTTTCTGGGCCTATGACACAACACTGGTATCCTTCTCAGTATACTAACCCCAGTGTTGTGCCATATGCTCACTTCTTGCCTTTCTATTGATGCGGGAACTCCGGCTGGAGAACATGTGGCTCATGGATTCTGGGTGTTTGCGCCACATGACCGGAAAGAAGGAATGGTTCTCCAGCCTAGACCCTGTGGTGCACAATGAGTACATCACTTTCAGGGATAGTGGTAGATGTAAGGTTGTTTCTCATGGAGCTATTCGGCTCAATGAGAATTTTGTTCTCAAGGATGTTGCTTTGGTTTCTAACTTGCATTTTAATTTGCAATCTATGTCGCAACTCCTTGAAGACAATTTTGAAGTGTGTTTTAAGAAGGGTCTGAGTCATGTTTTGGACTCCCGGGGAGACCTTGTTTGTTGGGTTGTCCCTTTTGGACGTGTTTTCAGAGCCCATTTTTCTCGCTCTTTCGGCTCTGCTTGATGTTTGATGGCTGGTCCTTCTTCTGATTTGTGGAAGTGGCATAGGAGGCTCGGTCACTTGAGTTTTGACTTGGTTGCAAGACTTAGCTCACTTGGCCTAATCCAAGGATTGCCCAAGCTTAAGTTTCAGAAGGATCTTGTTTGCCATCCTTGTCATCACAGGAAGATGGTTGCTGCTTCTCACCCACTTGTTAATCAGGTGATGACAAAGCGACCCGGCGAGCTTTTACACATGGACACTATTGGTCCAGCTCGGGTTTGCTCAGTGGGTGGGAAGTGGTACGTCTAGTTGACGATTTTTCGAGGTATTCTTGGGTGTTCTTCATGGAGGGTAAGGATGAAGCCTTTTCTTTTGCTCGAGATTTGATTTTGAGATTGAAAACTGAGTATCCCCCTGATACTATTAGAGCTATTCGTAGCGATAATGGTACTGGGGTTTGATAACTTGCAGTTTGCCTCTTTCTGTTCTTCTCATGGAATCGAGCATCAATTTTCTTCTCCTTATGTTCCCCAGCAGAACGGTGTTGTTGAGCGCAAGAACCAGACCCTTGTTGAGATGGCCATGACGATGCTCGATGAGCATAGGACTCCTAGGCGTTTTTGGGTCGAGGCGATCAACACCACTTGCCATGTTTCAAATCGCATCTTTCTTCAAGCTTTCATGAAAAAGACTTCTTATGAGTTGCGGTTTGGACGGGTACCCAAGGTGTCTCATTTTCGGGTGTTTGGGTGCAAGTGCTTTATCCTGAAGTAAGGCAATTTGGATAAATTTGAATTTCGCTCTGCTGATGGTGTGTTTCTTGGTTATGCTTTGCATTCGCGTGCTTATCGAGTTCTTAACCTTGAGACTAACCGGATAGTGGAGACCTGTGAGGTCACATTCCATGAGACTATGCCTTGTGTTTCTTTTTACTTTTGATGTTGCACGAGAACAAGAGCTGGGACCTGGGAGAGACGATTTTTTAGAGGAGGAGCAGGAAGATGCCGATTGGGGTGATCCCGAGCCAACTCCACTGGCTGCCCCCGTCGACCCTGCGACGACTACTTCTACTCGAGGACCCGATCCCACTACTTCCTCTTCTTGGGGTCCTCTTGAGCCTCCTCTCCAGCGAGCACCGGCTGCACCTGAAGGAGCGACAGCATCTGGTGAGGGGGAGGTGACTTCGGGAGGCAAGCGCTCCGAAGCGTCCAGCAGGCTCATCCCCCGTAGTAGATGATCGGCGGCATCGACCAGCAAGTCACGCAGTCGCGAGCGTATGAAATCTCACACTTTGCTCATTCTGCATTCGTTGCTTCTTTTGAGCCCAAAGATGTTGGGCACACTCTCTCTGACCCTAACTAGGTTAATGCCATGCATGAGGAGTTAGAGAACTTTGAGCGAAACCAAGTTTGGACCCTAGTCCCACCTCCACCAGAATGCCACCCTATAGGTACCAAATGGGTTTTCAAAAACAAACAAGGTGAGGATGGGATGGTAGTGAGGAACAAGGCTAGGCTAGTAGCCTAGGGTTTTTGCTAGAAAGAGGGGATAGACTATGAGGAAACCTTTGCCCCTGTAGCCCGTTTAGAAGCCATTAGGATCCTTCTAGCCTTTGCTGCTTCGAAGGGTTTTCAGCTTTACCAAATGGATGCCAAGAGTGCTTTCTTGAACGGGTATATAGAGCAAGAGGTTTATCTTACGCAACCCCCTGGTTTCGAGGATCCCAAGTTTCCATACCATGTCTTTAAACTGTCAAAAGCTTTGTATGGTTTGAAACAAGCCCCGAGAGCATGGTATGAGTGTTTGAAAACCTTTTTGCTCTCCAAGGGTTTTAAAATGGGACGGGTAGATAAGACTCTGTTTCTCCTCAAGCAAGGCAATGACACCCTTTTAGTTCAGATTTACGTGGATGATATCATCTTTGGTGGCTCCTCTCACGCACTTGTTGCCAAGTTTGCAGATACTATGAGCAGGGAGTTTGAGATGAGTATGATGAGTGAGTTGACCTTCTTCCTCGGGTTGCAAATCAAGCAAACCCGAGACGAGACGTTCGTGCATCAAGGCAAGTACACGAAGGACATCCTGAAGAAGTTCGACATGGGTGAGGCCAAGCCTCTTACGACGCCCATGGCGACGACGGTTGCGATGGACGTGGACCAGGACAGAGAGCCAGTTGACCAGAAGGAGTACAGGAGCATGATTCGGTTCACTCTTGTACCTTACGGCAACGAGGCCAAACATTCAGTTTTCTGTGTGTCTGCGCGCTCGCTTTCAGGCGTCCCCTCGGACTTCCCACAAGCAAGCGGTCAAGCGCTTCATGAGGTACCTCCGATACACTCCTGAGTTCGTACTTTGGTACTCTTCTTCTTATTCGATCCTCTCGCTTTGTGGTTATTCCTATGCGGATTTTGCCGGCTGTCGGCTTGAGCGCAAGTCTACTTCTGGGACTTGTCAGTTTCTTGGTTCTTCACTTCTGTCGTGGTCTTCTCGCAAGCAGTCTAGCATAGCCCAGTCTACCACCGAGGCCGAATATGTCGCCGCTGCTTCTTGCGCTTCGTAGCTTTTATGGATGGTTGCTACTTTGCGTGATTTTGGTATAGATTTTAGTCGGGTCCCTTTGCTTTGCGATAGCACTTCTGCCATTAGTGTAGCAAAGAACCCTGTTCTTCACTCCAAGACCAAGCACATCGATGTTTGCTTTCACTTTCTTCGTGATCACTACGAGAAAGGCGACATTGATCTTAGGCATGTAGACAACCACAACCAGGTTGCGGATATTTTCACCAAGCCTTTGGATCTCTCAACTTTTGCTAGGTTGAGAGGTGAGCTTGGTGTGTGTTTCCTCTTCTAGATGGGGGAACCCTTTTGATAAGTTGTATCATAGACTGACTTTTTCTTACTCTTTTGTTCTTGAGAGTTTGTTTTTAGTCATGTTTCATTCTGATACTGACTTCAGCATGCATTTCATCATGTATACATCTTACCTTTTCGAGCTTCATGTCTATATTCTTTAGAATGAACTTATGCTCTGAATAGTCCTGCTCTGATGATATATGATGATGCTTGTAGCTTAGGCTCCTTTTGATCACTGATACATGTTGTGAGCTAAGCTATTTTTCAGAATGATGAATATGCTTAATGAAATTAAAACTTGATACATGTTCACCATTCAGATTGGCAACTAGCATGTGTAGAATGTGTTGAGGTTACTTGTGCTTTTCATATATGCTAGGTTGCTATGTCTCTAGTTCTGAGTCTTTCACTTGCTTGGTATGTTCATATACTGCTTAAAAAGAACCAAGTATTAGTGAATTGAAAAGATCGAGATGGGATTGCTTTGTCAGCACATCACGGTATCAAGACTGTCTCTCATTGTACTTTGAGTTAAACTTGAGCCGTGTAGTGTAAGACCGAAACTGATGCTTTAAGCTTCTGATTGCTTATGCATAGGCTTAGCTCGGTTGAAAAGTTAGGCTTTCACAAGTTTTCAACCTCTCGCAATCATATGCTGAAATCTGAACGTGTGTTAATAACCGCTGCAATTTTCTGATAAAATCTGAAAAACACAAGTCTATGTTTCATTCTATAGCATGATGATTGAACTTTGCTAGGGGTAGTTCACCTGACATACATGTTTAGCACTTATTTGACTTCCTGTCTATACATGTTTAGTGCTATTTGGATGGTGAAACCTCTTTCTGAATGGCTTAAAACTGCTCATTATGCTTATGTCTTCATATTTCGTATTTGGTGATCAGTTTGAGCCTTTGCTAGCACTTTTGCCTGTTTCTTGGAAGTTGGATCAGCACTCTTTAGAGCATTCAGTCACTCTATCGATTATACACCTGAAGCTGCTAACATGCATTTTTGACTCATGTGCATTTGCTTGACTCCGATAGGCACAACTTAGCTTCATCTCGTTTGCTTGAACTTTTTTTCCTTCTCTTTCGATTGCAAATTGCCCCCAAGGGGGAGAATGTTTGGGGAGAATTTTTCCAAGGAGGAGATCTTCAAATTTTTATTGTGGTGACAATTTGCAATTTCTATGTTTCACATGTTGAGGGGGAGTTCTTGTAGTGAGGGGAGCTTTTCTGATTTGCTCCGAGTTGGCTTTCATTTGGTATCAATCTCTCTACTAGTTGTGTTGAGCCTCTGTGCCTCTATCTTGAGGGACAAGCAGTGATTTCTTTTCATGCAGTCTTCATTTGGTATTGAGCCTTCAGCTAGTGTTGTTGAGCCCCTTTCTGCCTCTTCTTGAGGGCTAGTGTTATTCTGACTTGGTTGCGTCGAGCCTTTGCCCATGTCTTTGGGAACCAAGTTTTTCGCTTTGTTTTGATCAAGCTTCGCTCTTTGATGAGTTGTTGCTCTGATCTTTAGCTTGGTTGTGTCGAACCGTTGCCCATGTCTTTGGGGACCAAGCTTTGCTTATCTCGTTTTGTTCTTCTCTGGCCTTTATCTTGGCTTTTGGACATCTCGAGTGAGTTTTCTCCTTCTATCTACTTCTGCATTCTTTTCATTTTTTATTATGGTTACTATGAGTTGACAATGCACTCATCAAGGGTGCGGATACATGGGTGTATGCCGAGTCTCTGAGTGATGAGTGATTGTCAACTGGGATGATGCGCATGTTCTTTGGCTTGTGTTGTGCAGGTGTCGAGCACAGATACAGTGATCAGAGGCGAGGTGAAGGTCAAGTAGAGACGTGCCGTGCCGATGGATCGAGAGTGGCGAAGGGCAGACGTGAGGCTTGGACTAAGGGACCAGAGGCCCGAGGATCAGCTGTGGTGGCTGACAGCCTGGGACAGCGACGAGCGAAGACTTGCGGTCATGTGTTGCCTGAGTCGTGGACTTGGGGACACGTGTCGGTGGATGGGGTGCACGGGAGGTGCATCCCCTCTACGGCGTCGGTTTGGTGGTTGAGCCAGAGAAAAACCATCGGGTGGACGGTTTCCAGGTTTGGGCCTCAAAACCTGGGCGTGGATGGTTTCCAAGTTTGGCCACAAAACTCGGGCTGAGGACGGTTTCCAGGTTTGGGCCTCAAAACCTGGGTGTTGCGGGTTTGCTGAGTTTGGGCCTCAAAACTCAGGCGTTGGTGGGCTGGTTTCCCGGTTTGGGCCTCAAAACCCGGGGTTGGCTGGAAAGGCTGGTTTCCCGGTTTGGGCCACAAAACCGGGGGTGCAGAGCAAGGGCGGCACGTGGCGGCAGTCGGGAGGTTGCGTCGAGGCAACGCTACGAGTTGTGCGGGCGTGGCCGTCGGATACACCTACCACCGAGTTGGTCCAGAATAACCCTACAATTTAGTTGGTTCGCTCTGTAATTAGTTGAGGGTTAGAGTAGGAATTAGAAATTAGGATAACTAGAGGGAGACACCCTCCTTCCATTCCATATCAGTCATTTGCTCTTTGCTTCTAGAGTTTCCTGCTCTCCCAATCCCCTGTTGTAGCTAGCTGAGATACGCAGAGAACCATACCTCTGTGTACTGGAGATTTTGAGGAAGTGAGGCCGTAACCTCACAGTTGTAGCGTGTGGTAGCCACACGGTTGCAGATCGATGTGTTGATTCGCGTTTTGATTCGTGTTCTTCGCGTTCTTCATTTCTCCATGATTTTCCCGACACTCGATCTCTCTCTCCCATGCGTCTTTGCAAAATCCGTTTGAATCAACTTGTTCGTATTTGAAAGGAGATCATTTCCACCAAAGGAATTTATCTAACTCCTTACAAACAAGTAGATCGGGTTGATTTCGTTTTCAGAACACTTTTTCGTTCATACTCCTCCCCTTTTGATTTCCCGGTGTTTGAGTTGATTTGAGCGGATGATTTCTTGGGGATAGTCTCCTAACTACTCTGTGATCATCCTCTCCAAGTTTGGGAACGTGGGATTGTGAGTTGATTCGATTTGGGATTGATTTGGGTGAAGGGCGAACAAAATCGCCCTCCCTGAGTGACCGCGGACAGTCCGCCACTCAGGGCATGGACAGTCCGCGCATCGGGATTCAGCCGAGCAGTGGCTGCGTGTCTCGGTGAACAGTGCTGAAACTTGACCGGCGGACAGTCCACCGTTGTGTTTGGCGGACAGTCCGGGAACGTCCAGGGAGTTTGCAGCAACCTTGCTGTTTGGCGAGTTTTGCCGGCGGACAGTCCGCCACTCGCTCGCGGACAGTACGGCAGTACCGTGGACAGTCCGGGAGCCCAGGGCCGAACAGTCGGGGAATTGCCTGAAGCTTCCGGTTTAGTGCGTTTGCTCTCCCGACTTCCTCGCTTGGTTTCCGGACTTCTCGTTTGCCCCTAGAGTTGACCAAGGAGTCTCTCTAGGTATCCTTGCTACTTGTTAGCATAGGTATTTAGGAGTTTCTCGACGTAGTCGCCTATCTACGTTCGAGACTTGGTTTTTGAGGGAGTATTCGAGCCGGAGCTTTTGGAGTTTGGTTTGCTTCTTCTTTGTGGTGCTCCGCTGTGATCCTAGGGATCATCCACCCTCTTCCAAGGGTCGTGAGCATCACGGTTTCGGTCGCATTTTCTCGGGGTTGATTTTGGGACATTTGCCCAAAGTTTCGAGAGAAATTTTTGAGCTCCCATTCACCCCCCCCCCTCTGGTCGCCTTGCTAGTGCTTTCTCGGTCCTTCAATTGGTATCGGAGCGGGTTAAGGATCTTCCACCTTAGCCGGTTCCAGATCCACAGAAGGCGACATGGATCGCGGCGTGGGCAAACCGCCATTTTTCGATGGGACGAACTATGCGTATTGGAAGATACGCATGTCGGCCTATCTGCAGAGTTTGGGTGCTTCCATTTGGGATATTTGCAACTCTGCTGATTACGTGGTCTTGGCTGCTCGTGTCTCTCAGCTTCAGATCGATGAGCACGATGCCAATAGCCGAGCCTGTAATGCTCTTTTCTCATGTTTGAGCATGAGTGAGTTTGATCGCGTTTCTCACCTCGCTACGGCTCGGGAGATTTGGGCTACCCTCATGCGTTTCCATGAGGGAACCTCTCAAGTCAAAACCCGTCTCTACGAGTCATTCAAGCGAGAGTATGAGAACTTTCGACATATGCCTGGCGAGAGCATAGAAAGTTTATTCGCTCGCTTTCAGGTGATTGTCAACAGGATGAGGGCTAACAAGGAGCTGTTGCCTTTCGACGATCATGAGAGAGCTTTGAAGCTTTTGCATACTCTTGATCGGTCGGTGTGGGACTCCAAAGTTTAGGCGATCATCGAATCACCTAACTATGAGACCCTCACTTGTGATGAGCTCTTTAATAAGCTCAAATCCAGTGAGATTGATGCCATGGCGAGGGCTTCTTATGAAAATCCTTCTGGCCCATCGATGGCTTTGCTTTCTGGCTCTTCTGCTAACCCCTCTGGAGGCTTTGCTTTGTCTTCACTTCTTTCTGTCACAGAGGAGCAGCTGGAGTTCATGGGGGATGATGAGCTGGCTTTGCTCGCCAACCGGTTCTCGTGGTTCCACAACAACTGCATGAACCGTCGCCGCGGAGGAGGACGCTCGGGATGCTACGAGTGCGGCGATCCCAACCACTTCATCGCCAATTGCCCGAAGAAGAACAAGCAGACCTTCGGCAAGGCGGACCATGGGTACAAGTACGACTCCGGCAAGAGCAAGGAGAAGTACGTCCCTGCGAAGCACAAGCGGAAGGGCGGCTTCGACAAGGAGAACATCAAGACCAAGTACTTGGAGAAGGCCCAGGCTGAGCAGCGCGCGTTCTTCGCCATGCTCAGCGACGTCGATGACTCGGATGACGACTCCGCTGCTTCAAGCGATGACGAGTCCGAGAAGAAGAAGAGGATCGAGGACAAGCTGAACGGCCTCTGCTTCTTCGCCGACGACGACGGCTTCTGCACCATGGCCCTCGATGGCGAGCTGGAGACTCCTCGGAACCACGACGACGACGACGACTCCTCCCAGGTATCTCTGACCCACGACGAGCTTTCCGCTGAGGTCGAGAAACTTACTGCCGCGCTTCTTAGTCAAGATAAGCTGCTTAGGCGTGCCGCTAGAGAGCGCAAGGAGTTTAGGCAGAAGTGGGAGGATACGGTGAAGGAGCTTGATTCATGTCACACCCGGATTTCCGAAGAATTCCAAGTGCCAACTATATGTGTGCCCAGGAAGTCCACAAGACACATATAGCACCAAATATGGAATTTTCTCAAAGACAATGCTTTATTATATAGCGAAACATATTTACATTAAGACTTACAAAGCAGAGCGGAAACTACTCCTCAGGACTTCAAACTCCACAGGGACGGTTGACTGGGGGAACACCCGCCTAGAACTCTTGGAACATCTTCTGTAACTCTTCACTTGAATCCACCATCTGGTACCCATCCGGGATTTTTATGTGAACCAACGACAAGCGTCAGCTCACCATGCTCAGCAAGTACAACTACGGGGATGCAAGGCTCAAAGGCTTGACTCGGTTAACTGCGGTTAGCATTTTAAGTTGATCATATTTTATATGTATCTTACATTACTAAGAATATGATCCCTGTTGTCCCAAAGTGTATGATCATCATTATGTTAAAAAGAGGTAACCAACCAACCACCAACATACCCCACCATGGACTGCTTAAAAAGGATCCGAGCCGCTCGTATCCGTGAGCACGGCTGATATATCAGGTTTACACTCTGCAGAGGTTGTACACTTTCACCTTAGGCCGTGATTCCCTTATGCCGGGGAGAGCCAATCCCACATTACCTCCTCTATGGAAGTACGGCAGGGTTTCACTACGTAGCCTTTCACTAGCTACCCTAACAAGTAGTAGCCGCAAGGTTTCAGCATCTAGGCGAATGGAGGCCCCCTTCAAGATGGCACACCTGACAGCCGACCAGTACACATCTTGACAGGCAAGGAAGCCATTCTAAGCCTAGGCTCCCCTCTAGCGCCTTTCGGTAACTACTACAAGCTAGAGAAAGTCTAGTTACACAACTAAGATCAGAGCCATATAATACCCAAGGTTGCACGGGATCTCCCGGGTGGCCGCTTTAAAAGATAGTCCCTGGGGTAGGTCACTGAGCAACACCAGGCTCCAGTGCCCTAAATGTGGTTAAAAAGCCTCTTGTAACATTTGTTCCATAGTCATTAATCAATATTAAACATTTAGCATTTAAGTAGCGCATAGCATTACTAAACATATTATGCAAAACCTTCCCATAGGTACAAGGTAATAAGATCAAGTGAAACTAGGGTTGTCCTATGGTTCATCAAGTTACGACACATGCATAATGAATATTTAGTCTTGCAGTTAATAGGTAACAAGGAATCCGTAGTTATACTTGCCTTCCAATAACTTGTGTTGATGGTCTCACTTCTTCAGAGATCTTCTTCTCGATAACCTTGATCAACTTGAACTCTAAACAGGGTCAAAGGCACCACACAAACATCCATTCCAATCATCACATGCAGATAAAATATACTTCTATTAGAACAGTACACCAAGGATCAAAAACAAGTAGAGAAACACTTATAAAACTATTCTACTCGTTGATACGATCACATGAACGTAAAGATCACTCTAATCGGACTAAAAACGAGAAAGTTATGAAGAAAACAAGTTTCAGGGGCACCTTTGTAAATAAAACTCATTTTTCAGAGGCTAACTCGCGAAAACCGGGGGCCTAAACGCAATTAACCGTAGACTTTGGGGGTTAGCAAGCGAAACGGCTTGGCTAGGACTGCGGGTTCATAAACTGAGAAGCTCAGGGGCCAAACTGGAAGAAAACAGGACTAAAATCTAATTACTTTTGAACTGTTTCGGACCGTGCGTTGATTTCACAAAAGCTTGGGGCCTTTTCGCAAAACTGGCGGTAGCAGCGGTGCGGCGGCTGACGCGGCGCCACGCGGCGCGACGCGGTTGGCCGGTCCACCACACGGCCGGTGGACTGCGCGCGAGGCTGCGATCTACGGGCCCGTGGACCCGGCGTATACCCCTTCGGGGTATACTCCTAATCCTGGCCGTCCGTGGCCAGATGGACGGCGCAAGGGGGCTCTAAGCGGCGCGAGGCGGCGGCGGGGTCGCCGGAGTGTGGCGGCGCGCCAAGGATACGGCTCGGGAGCTCGCCAATCGGGCGCTCCCGGCCTCGGTTGGCCACGCGGGTTGCACCGGAGGGAAGCGGGGGCGAAGGCGAGCACGGTGGCGGTCTCGGCCACGGCGGAGAGGGCTCACCTCGGCGGATCGACAGCGGCGGGATCTGCAAGGAGGCAAACGGCTCGGGCGAGCTTGTTTGTGCACAAGAGTGCGAGGGGAGGGCACAAAGGCATCACCGACGAGCGCGGCGTCACCCGGGGTTGCTCGACGGGGCGCTAGAGTGGCCGGCGTGGCTTTGCAGGGGCGGTGGGGATCGGCGGAAGCGAGCGGTGCGAGGGGAGGGCTCGGGGGTCTCCGCTCTAGCTTTTATATGGCCGGGGTGGGGTGGCTAGGGGTCGAGGAGCTCCACCGAGCTCGTCTTGAAGGCTGAGTGGCCATTATGGCCACTCCGCGGCAGTTACGGGAGGTGAGGGGTGCGGCGGCGGCACCGAGTGGACGCGCGAGGAAGGAGAAGGGTCCGGTGACGCTGACGGGCGGGCCCGGGGTGGCAGGCGGGGTCGGCGCGGCTGACACGCGGGGCCAGCGCGTCAGCGGGCGGGGAGGCGAATGGCGGGCGCGGGCGCGACGCGCGCGGGGCGAGCGGGCGCCAGGCCGCGCGGGAGCGGACCGCGGGGCGAGCTGGGCCGTGAGCGTGCGAGGGGGAGAGGGAAGCGGGTTGCGCGGCTGCGGGCTGGAGCAGGCCGAGCGCGGAGAGGGGGAGGGAGAGAGGCATCGCGGGCTGGGTCGCTTTGCCTGGCTGGGCCAGAAGGAAAGAGAGGGAGAGAAAGAAAAGAAAAAGGTTTTCCTTTTAAAACTTTGCAAACTTCGCTCCAATTCAAACCAAGTTTGAATTCAAGCCACTCAACTCTAGTCCTACACTCAAACAAAATACTATGAGTCAGCATGAATGCAACAAAAATGTTTTTACGCCCCAACTAAACTTATTAATTTACCAAAAATTTTTATTTGAGCTATATGTTTCATGGAAAATAAATAAACAAAGTCATATTAAACTCTAATTTCCAAAAGGTGATTTTCAGGGTGTCACAATTCAGTCAAGTCCACTGTGGTTGTTACCGATGAGGAGTGCGAGATGTGCACCACGCACATGACTGACCTTCTCACTTTGAGAAGTAAGTATGCTGCGTTGGTAGGAGAGGTGGATGAGCTGAAGGCTAGACCTTTGTTGTTGGTTGCGTGCAAGACTTGTCCTGTCTTGCAATCCGAATTGGCAGAGAAGAATGCCAAGATTGTGTCTCTTGAGGAGGCTAGCTCGGGTAGCACTTGCGTGACTAGGTGCGCTTTGTGTGAGAGTTTGGAGATGGAGATTGCTAATGTGAAGCATGACAAGATGCAAACCGAGGAAGAAAACACATACCTTCGGACCATCTTGTCATGGGTATCTTGTGGTGAGCCACAGCTCGGGATGATGATCTCCCAATTCAAGCGAGCTGCTGGAGGTCCCGGTGTAGGCTTTGCTCAGGGTGTTGATCTTTCTGCTTTTGGGAAGATTGGAGAGTCGAGTGGTTTGAACCCGAGTGAGAAACCTAACTCCACCACTACTCCCAAACTTACCAAGCTTCCACCCAAAGAGCCTCTCAAGCCTAACACCAAGGATGGGGTGTTTGAGGAACCCTCGAGAGCTCCACCCAAGAACCAAGTGTGGCATCCCAAACCCAACCACCTAAAGAACAAGCTTGATACGATGCCACCTATTCGCGAGGAGCTGTTGCCACAGAAGGGCAAGGTGATCCACACCCACCACCGTGAGTACCAACAACCCCCTTTGAGAACGGTGAGGTACCACTGTGAGCATTGTGGGAGAGATGGACACTTGAGCGAGTTCTGCTTTCGGCGCAAGAGAGAGGCGCACCGTGCTAGGGAGATGAACAACCCAGACATGTACCATCCTTTCCATGATGTACATATGCCGAATGTTCAGAGGAGAGCTCCGAGGAGAGCTGCTAGGCCCAGAGGTCCAGAGCCTCAAGTTCCCAGGCCTAGGCAGAGGAGAGCTCCGAGGAGAGATGCTAGGCCTGGAGGTGTAGTGCCTCAAGCTCCTAGGTCTAGACCTCGTAGAGAGCGTGCCCGGCGGGAGCCTGCAGTTGTAGGCTATGGACCCCGTGGCGGTGGCTTTACAGTTGAGCGTTTTCCCCCACCGCATTTTGAGTATCGCGATGGACGCTCCTCCCTTAGCGGACCACGTTTTCCTCAACGTGGTGATCGCTCTTCTCGTAGACGTGCTAGGAATGGTTTTTCTGCTAACCGTTCTTTTGAGCAGGCGGCCCAACACTGGTATTCCCCTTACTTCACTAACCCCAGTGTTGGCCCGTATGCTCACCCTATGTCTTTTTATTGATGTAGGTAAAACGATTGGAGAACATTTGGTTGGTGGATTCCGGGTGTTCGAGGCACATGACCGGAAACGCCAAGTGGTTCTCCAGTCTTAGTCCGGTCGCCGGAAAGGAGTATATTACCTTCGGCGACAACAGCAAAGGTAAGGTGCTGTCTCGTGGGTCTGTGCAAGTTAATGAGCACTTTGTGTTGCGCGATGTTGCTCTTGTTTCTAACTTGCATTTTAACCTTCTTTCTGTTTCGCAACTTTTCGATGATGACTATGAGATTCGTTTTAAGCCGAATCTCAGACGCATTTTAGATCCTCAGGGCAATCTTGTTTGCGTGATTTCGCCCTTTGGAAAAGTATTTCGTGCGGATTTCTCAGAGTCGTTCGGAATTTCCCGTTGTCTTCTGGCTGGACCATACTCCTCTGATCTTTGGAAGTGGCATAGGAGACTAGGTCACCTAAGCTTCGACTTGCTTGCAAGACTTAGCTCACTTGGCTTAATCCGAGGATTGCCCAAGTTGTCCATGGAGAAGGATCTTTTTTGCCATTCTTGTAGACATGGGAAGATGGTAGCCGCTCCCCACCATCCAGTGACTCAGGTCATGACTAAGCGCCCTGGAGAGCTTTTACACATGGACCTTGTTGGTCCGGCTCGGGTGAGCTCGGTTGGGGGGAAGTGGTACGTGCTTGTTATTGTCAACGATTTTTTGAGATATTCGTGGGTCTTCTTTTTAGCTGAGAAGACCGAGACTTTCTCCCTTGCTCGCAATCTGATTTTGCGTCTTCAGAATGAGTTCCCTTTGAACTCAATGCGAGCAATTCGGAGTGATAATGGTTCCGAATTGAAGAATTCGGATTTTGAGAAGTTTTGTAACTCTTTGGGTTTAGAGCATCAGTTTTCTTCCCCCTACACACCGCCTCAGAATGGTGTTGTAGAAAGGAAGAATCGGACCCTTGTAGAGATGGCCAGGACGATGCTCGATGAGCATAGGACTCCTAGGCGCTATTGGGCCGAAGCTATGAGCACTGCTTGCTACATTTCCAATCGTATTTTTCTTCGAGCTTTCTTGAAAAAGACTTCTTATGAGTTGCATTTTGGAAAACTACCCAAGGTGAGTTATTTTCGAGTTTTTGGTTGCCATTGTTTTATACTCAAAAAGGGCAACTTGGACAAGTTTGAGTCTCGTTCTTCTGACGGTGTGTTTTTGGGTTATGGCACTCATACTCATGCTTATCATGTACTTAACCTTGACACTAACTGAGTCATGGAGACATCTGATGTCACCTTCGACGAGACCATGGTTTGTCCTTCTTCTCGTTTTGAGCGTGCAGGTGATCATGAGGTTGGCGAACCTCTTTTCGATGATGAAGAAGAAGGTGATGAAGAGATGGATGACCTAGCACCTCCTCCACCTGCTGTGCCGCAAAGAGCGGCTTCTACGACGACTCACGGCCCCGACACGTCGTCTTCCTGGGGGCCGTGGGATCCGCCACCTCGAGCGGTACCCTTTGTACCCGAGGAGGCACCGGCTGCTGTTGAGGGGGAGATCACTTCTACACGGGAGGCGCCACGACACATCCAGCGCCAACACCCCCCTCAGTAGATGATCGACAACATTGACGAACGGGTCACTCGGTCCAGGTCTCAAATCTCTCACTTTGCTCATTCTGCTTTTGTTGCTGATTTTGAGCCCCGAAATGTTGGACACGCTTTGACGGATCCGGATTGGGTCAATGCCATGCATGAGGAGCTTGAGAACTTTGAGAGAAATCGGGTTTGGGTTCTAGTGTCTCCACCTTCTCAGTGTCATCCAATTGGGACAAAATGGGTTTTCAAAAACAAACAGGGAGAAGATGGCCATGTTGTGAGAAACAAGGCTAGACTCGTAGCCCAGGGATATAGTCAGAAGGAGGGGATAGACTATGAGGAGACGTTTGCTCCTGTAGCTCGTTTGGAGGCGATTAGGATACTCTTGGCTTTTGCTGCATCCAAAGGTTTCAAACTTTTTCAAATGGATGTCAAGAGTGCCTTCTTAAACGGCTACATAGAAGAAGAGGTGTATGTTAGACAACCCCCCGGTTTCGAAAATCCCAAGTTTCCAAACCATGTCTTTAAACTCCACAAAGCTTTGTACGGTTTGAAACAAGCCCCTAGAGCCTGGTATGATAGGTTAAAAACCTTTTTGCTTGCTAAGGGTTTTAAAATGGGATGTGTAGATAAAACGCTCTTTCTCCTCAAGCAAGGAACTGATACTCTCTTGGTCCAAATTTACGTGGATGATACCATTTTCGGTGGTTCTTCTCACGCTTTGGTTGCCAAGTTTGCAGACACTATGAGCAGGGAGTTCAAGATGAGCATGATGGGCGAGCTGACGTTTTTCCTCGGGTTGCAAATCAAGCAATCCCAGGAGGGAACGTTCCTGCACCAGGGCAAGTACACCCGCGACATTCTAAAGAAGTTCGATATGGGTGAGGCCAAGCCTCTTCCAACACCCATGTCGACCACGACGGCCCTGGATGCGGACAAGGAAGGAGAAGCAGTGGACCAAAAGGAGTACCAGAGTATGATCGGGTCGCTACTATACCTGACGGCGACACGCCCGGACATTCAGTTCGCGGTGTGCCTCTGCCCGCGCTTTCAGTCATCGCCGTGCACTACGCACCGTCAGGCGATGAAGCGCATTATGAGGTACTTATCCTTCACTCCAGGGTTCGGGATTTGGTATTCTGCTTCCTCCAACCTCTCCCTTTGCAGTTATTCCGATGCTGGTTTTGCTGGTTGCCGGATCGAGCGCAAGTCCACTTCTGGGACTTGCTAGTTTATTGGTTCTTCTCTTGTATCGTGGTCTTCTCACAAGCAGTCTAGTGTCGCCCAGTCTACCATGGAGGCTGAGTTTGTTGCTGCGGCTAGCTGCTGTTCCCAGTTACTCTGGATGATGGCCACTTTGTGTGATTTTGGTCTGAGCTTTTCTCGCGTTCCTTTGCTTTGTGACAGCACGAGTGCTATTAGCGTTGCTAAGAACCCTGTGCTTCACTCGAAGACCAAACACATTGATGTGCGCTTTCATTTTCTGCGAGACCACTATGAGAAGGGTGATATCGACCTTCGCCATGTCGATACTCATCATCAGCTTGCTGATATTTTCACCAAGCCTTTGGACCAATCAACCTTTAATCGGTTGAGAGGTGAGCTTGGTGTGTGTTTCCCCTTTTAGATGGGGGAAACATTTTGCCTCGTGTATGATACACTGACTTTGTGTTTTCAGTTGTTTTTACTTCTTTTTGGTTTCTTTATGCATCTTTTGCATTTTAGCATACGCTTTTACATTTTGAGCTTCATGAATATAGTCTGAAGAATGTAACTATGCTCTGTGTAGTCTTTACTTCGATGCTTTATGATGCTGTAGCTTATGCTCTTTCTGATCGCTAATATATGTTGTGAGCTGAGCTATATTTGAATGGTGAACATGCTTAATGAACTTAAAACTTGAAAATGTTCACCATTGAGATGTGCAACTAGCATGTGTAGGATGTGCTGAGGTCATTCCTGCTTTTCATATATGCTAGGTTGCTATGTCTCTAGTGTTGAGTCATTCACTTGCTTGGTCTATTCATATTCTATTTAAAATCTGAACCAAGTTAAGTAAATTGGAAAGATCGAGATGGGTTTGCTTGTTAGCACCTCACAGTTTCGAGACAGTTTCCCATTGCACTTTTGGGTTAAACTTGAGCTGTGTAGTGTATGACCGAAACTGTTTGCTTTAAGCTCCCACTCTAGACTAACTACTACTACGCTTCCTTGATCTCACATGAGAGTGGAGATATGTGTTGTGAGATGTGTACATTATCTCGGGGTTTTTGAATGAGAGGGTGAAGGCCTCTATTTATAGTGGAGGTGGAGTAGGGGCTACTCCGGTGCCACGTCAGCGATCCGCGTGATTCTCCTCTCTTCACCCTTGGATCCACCGCCATAACAACTGACTTGAATGAATGGCTTGGATATTCTTCACGTGTGAAACATGCACTTTGCCACCGACTTGGATGTGGATCACCATGGGGTCAGCCGACCCCTATCCCTCACATGTGGGCCCGGGGTACGTCTTCTAGAAGGTGCTGATGTCACCCTGATGAATAGTGCTGCTAGGTCCCACCAAGGGGGGGTCAGCCGACCCCCCTATGACAGGACTGACCCACCTTCTTCTCTCCCTTGGTGACCCCACATGTCATGGAGCAAGTCTTGTGAAGTTGGTTGCATTTGGTTTTCGGTGTGGACCCATGAATCCATGTGCTTCTCATCTTGCACCATTGAGCAAAAGCACATTCTTGATCCAATGGTTGATATTGGCTTGAACATGCTTCTCTTGGATCATGCCATGTCACCATGGCCGAGGTGGCCCAAAGGTGGGATCGCCCGACCCCCTTGGTGGGCCCACCTGGCCTCATTTTGTTCATTTTGCCATCTCCAACGAGTTCACAAGCTAAGAGTACAAGTGGAACTTATTAGTGATAAATATGCTCATGATATGCTATTCTTCCTTGAAACCGAGGCCTGTTGACGGTATTTTGATAAGGTAAAACATGCTATAACTTCCGTCAACAAGATCCCCCAAGTTTAACCTTTGCTCGTCCCGAGCAAACAATCAAACTTGGCCTCGGTGGATCAGTATTGTTGCTATGCATCACATTTCAAGAGTACCATGTGCAAAACAAAGTTCTTCTCTTTGAATGGAAAAATTCGCTATGAAAATCACCCATATTACCTTAGTACTCTATGGGGCTTATGGCTTTTCCTTTGTCTTAGGTGGTTGAAAGATAGAATAGTTTGACTTGAGCACTAACTTTCTTGTTTTTAGCAAGTTTCATACCGAGGGTTTTGCAATATTTTTCAAAAGAAAGACTTAATGTTCCTCATATGGTTCTCTCATGTCGCTCAAATGGTGTATGATTCCTCACCAAGGCATATGATAAGGTTGCCTTCTTTATTTCATCCTACTTCTAAACAGGCTTATGTGTAGCTCAAGGTAGAGATGAAAGAAGATGGCATACTTACTTGCATTTTGTTGCGAAGTCAAAGCTCGGATCCTTGAAGAGAAGTGTAATACTCCCAGATCAAGATGTGCAAGTGTGTGGTGTATGGTGGACTAGATTGCTTCTTTATTTGATAAGATCTATCTCTCTATATATTTTTTTCATTTTCTCTTTTCTAATGAGACATGGCTAGCATTTTTTTTCTTTTCTCTCTTTTTTTTCATGGACTTTCACTTGTCCATCTCCTTTTTTTCATCTTTATTTTGCCTAGCCTTTTGAGTCTCATCTACTAAATAATTGAGAGAGATTTCCTAACACTTGGAGTATGAAGCAACCTATTTGGTGGAAATGAAAGGCATGTTTTTTGCGTACTTCCAGTGTAGAAGCAGCATGTATATGAGGTGTGTACGTGATCTTGATATTAGGAGCATGAAAAGTCTCTTAACAAGGGTCAACAAGTCTTGACAACACTCAATACAAAGCAAATAGCCTATGTAGAAGGTTTGTAAACATGTAAAGCATATATGGCTGTGGTAGGAATTTATCACCATTGAGGAACAATTAAGATTTTGATCATTTTAAGAATAAATTCTCCGGTAATCTATCATGCTTAGAACAATATTATAGCAGCTCTTGTCTCACTATATCATGTCTCACAACAACTTAGACTTAGTTCTAGCACTTGCAACCCACAAAGTTTTCAAGTTCATGATGGTTTAAATGAGCTAAGTAATCCATACTTAGAGAAATACTAAGTTGTAAACTAGGCACTAGAGAAACATTAGCAAGGCAACTAGTCATCATTTCCATGGGGAAGATAGACATATATGAGACATATGTGCTGAGGGGAACACTAAGCAAATATTTTTTTGGTATTTTCTTCATTTTTTTTAATGCAATGAGAAGACTAATTGAAATGTAAATAACTTAAGATACATGACTTACCTTGGTGGGGGAGAGGATCTCCCCCAAGCTTGGTTCTTGCCTACTGTGGTGGTGGATAATGCTGGTACCACCCGGCCCAACGTCGTGCTTCTTCTTCTTGAATGGCCCGCAGGAGTTGGGCGTTTTGTTGTGCAAGAAGCAATGTTGCCTCTTGTTCGATGTTCATCGTACCCATGTTGTCTATGAGCTCGTCCATCGACGTCCTTTGATGTTGCCTTCCTCTGCCCCGTGGGCGAGGAGTGTCTTGAGAGCGAGGAGGCCACCCCAAGGATCCTGAAATGTCCATAGGGGCTGCCTCATCTTCCTCCTCCACTTCTTCAGCCTGATGTGAAGGTCCGCCTTGTTCCATTCGAGTAGCACGGGATGCTCTCCTTGTCCTCCTGCTAGTACCTGCAACTTTTGGGGCTCTTTCCTCGGGGTCCAAATCAAAGGTTAGCGTACGAAGCGCATACAATAGAAGTCCCTCACAAGGGAGAGTGATTTCGACTGTATGGCGTGGATAAATCATTATTAGTTCACCCTTGGGACCCCTTTTGAGTACATCGCAACCAATAAATACACTTTTTTCCAAAACATCTCTCACGGTTTTAATGAACTCAAAAGTTTGGGATTCTAGTGCACCCAAAGCTTCGGCTATGCGTGTGATGAATGATGTGAAGTATATGGGTTTCCTAGGCTTTATGTAGCTAAGCCAATAGTTCACTAGCATTTTAATAGGTGAAACTTTAACCTTGCTAACCATGGCATAGAGTAGTTTCAGCTCATCATCACTTACCAAAGCTCCTCTCATGCTAGGGAAAGCAGTGGTGAACAGCCAGTAGTGCATGAAACGTAAGGTTGGGTTATGAATTTTGTGCGGTGAGGGGTTGGAACAATCACTAGAGCCAGTAATGGCATACCAGAAAGCATTCTTGTCATAATGAAAAGCATGGCCTACATCAAGATGGCAAGAGTGATCAAATCCTAAAGCAGTGTTTAATGTGCTCCAAGTCAAGTCATATTCCATCCCAAACATTCGAAATGCTACCCCATCGTTATTCACTTTTAACGTGCATAAAAACTCAATGGTTAGGTTCTCTATGCCAAATTCAAGAATTTCAAAGAATCCTCCCCAACCAATGGTATTGAAAATAGCATAAAATTCTGAATCCATACCTGTTTCTTGCAAGAGGGCCGGATCAATGACACTTGTGTGTGAGAAACTACTCACTAAGAGTGAAGAATTTCCCCATCTCTTCGGCATTTAGCCTGAGGCCACTCTCGGTCTCCATTACTCTAGCCGGGGGAATGAAGGGTACTAGCTCACTTCTTTCCACCTCTCTCCTCTCATGAGCACTAGCATGGTGAGGTTCTTGGGAAGAACTCTCACCCTTGTTGGACTTTTTGAAACGGGAGGCAAGCAACTTCTTCATCTTACTACAAGATAAGTTACCAAGCTTCTACTACTACTATGAAATGGGAACTATTTTTTGGGTTTTTGGTTTTTTTGGATGGCTACTACTAAGCTAAGCTTGAGAATGAACTTGCAACTAAGGAAGGAAAGGAAGAACTTGTGAGCTCGAGATGGTTCTCGTGGTTTTGGTGTGGAGTTGAGCTCACAATGCAAGGGTATATATAGGGGGAGAAGGGCAAGTGGTGACCACCCATAGCATGGGTCGGCCGACCCCCCTCCTTGTAACTTTGGACAATGCTTTACTTTGGCAAGGGGACATGTCTAAAGTGAGAAAACATCTTTTCAAGATGGGCCAACACATGGGTCGGCCGACCCCCCTACATGTCCCCTCAATCTTTAAACTTTGTGTCATCAACTGTCTAGTAAAGATGCAACTATGTTTGATCCGAAGTTGACACAAATTTCAGAGATTCCCTTGCCTAGTGTTTGGCGAAAGAGAAAAGATGAATGGCCAAATTGGAGACATGTCTAAAGTGATTCCCATGGACCATGAGAGCACTAAGACATGCCTTTGGCTGGTTGTTGTGGTCCCCATGAGCATCCAACATAAAGAGGAACATCTCATGCTTAAAGAGTAAAGCAAAGGACCATTTCTTTTCAGATATTGGCTTTGTTGATATGCATGATGTTTATGAGCATGCTGAGTAGAGTGAGTAGGGTGCAGGAGGGTACCATGGTGGGATCGGCCGATCCCACCTTGGATGCTCCTTGAGCACCAAAGTGTTGTGTCATACTCAGGGTACTAAGCCAAGATAGAACATGTGCCAGTGGGCCCATTGGTGGGGTCGAGCGACCCCACCTTGGGGTGGTCCCACGGCTCAGTTTTATTGCAAGTCATTATCAAGGTGTTATTAGCATGGAGATTTATTTTGTCGAAATGAAATATGCAGAATTAACTAAGTATGCAATTGAGGGAAAATGCAAAAAAAAATTGAAATGCATAAAAAATTAAATATGAGATAACTACTGATTTACCTTATCAGCAAGGGCTCCATGTTTCAGGTCCGTAGAGCAGGACCTCTCCGTCTTGTCATTCATTGGGTGGTTCGGTTGGTCCCGGAGATGGAGACCGTGGTTGCACCTCGTTGGTGAGTTCTTCTTTTACTTCGGCCTTGTTGGAGGACTCGCTCTTTTTCTTGTTCCTACGGCGTGGGCGACGACGACGATGTTTGTTGTCTTGAGGTTCTTTGTACTTCACCTGCATGTTAGCTTTATAACCGTTGAATGGACACTTTACCTTATATTCCGGGAAATGGAGGTGAAGTTGGCCGGATCCCACATAGATGACGGCGTTAACCATATTGAGGAATGGCCTTCCTAGGATGATCGCGACGTCTACATTGGATCCCATGTCCAGTATAAGGAAATTGACGGGGATGTAGCTGTTTTGGACTTTGATGAGGATGTCCGTTGCTAGTCCCTCGGGGAACCATAGCGTCTGATCGGCCAGCTGCAAATGAACAAATGTAGGGAGCAAGGGTCCCCCTAGTAAGTTATCATATGTTATTGTTGGTAGTTCTTAACTTCACTAAAGATAGAGCTAGGCAACTATCCCCGGTAACGGCCTAGAAATGCTTGTTGGCACTTGCTAACGTTGTTACTAGGAGTAGACTATGAAATCTATTCCTGGCAACGGCATCAGAAGTGCTTATAGCAAGTCCGGTCACTATGCCGAAAGGAGTGAAGCTAAAGCAGCTATCTACTAATGTCAAATGGGGTTGTCAATCCCGACACTACTAGGAGCTAGCTAGAGAGGTTGCAATCTACCAAGAGGAGATTCTGCAAGCGCACAGAACTATCGTAGTAGCACTTCGCCTGGGAGTACCAGGTGTCGATTTATTTGATCCCAAGGGAAGGCTAGGGTGGTGTATGAGTCGAGTCAAGGAGGGGATGAGAGTGGAAGAAAAGAGAAAAGAGAAAAGGGGAGAAGGGATGGAAGGCTAGAAAAAATATATGGGTGGATAGGTAAGGATGAAATGGATGGTAAGGTAAGGTGGATGGATAGGTAGACAAAGGGAATAGCTAAGGATAACTAACTATTAACTACTAACTACTCCTAGATAACTACAAAGCAAGATAGCTACGAAGCAGGACAGACAAAAGTCAATAAAGCAACTAAGTTAAGTATAGTTTTATTCCTATCTTATCAAGTATCGCGGCGTACTAGCCTTTACCACTGACTTAGGTTGAACGCTAGCACAACGAGCCTTACTGTTAAACTGGGCCAACTACGTAGTGGAATTCAAGGCGCACAGGGCTGTCACCACCTGCTTGCTACCACAGCTATCCGGGGGTCCAGCCGTATCTGAAGGTAAGTCTATAACTAAGCACCACGCTTAACTATATTCTAACTATCTCTACCCTAGCTTTGAATAGAGACACCCTTGCGGACGTCAGAGCAAATACTTGACTTAATAAGATAAACACTAAACTAACTAAGCAACCTATTGGCAAAGATCAAACACTAAGCTCACTAGAGATTAACTACTATGGCTAAGTGAATTGAACTGTAGGATAGCTAGGCACTCAAGCAATCAATCAAGTATACTACTCAATACTGATAAGTAGAATAAAGTAATACTTGAAATGATGAAATAGAATATAGTAAAGTGCTTGAGTAACAAGAGCAAAACCTGAACTGGAGATGAAGGAAGAATCTTCCCAGCTCCAGGACTGATCTACTAGCTCCAGCACGCCTCTACTCTTGAGCTAAGCCTTGAGCAGCGCTACCGCGAGGGCGAAGATGCCTTGCTCTACTAGCTACCTACTTGCCTAAGCTCTCTGAGCTTCTAACCTAACTCTCACTTGCTTCTCTTGCTTGGTGTTTCTCTGGGATGTACTGGGATGTTAATGAAGTGATGCCTCAGGGGGGGTATTTATTGCCCAAATGAGTGAGGGGGTATTTATAGGGGGCAGCCAGCCGACCTAGGGCTAACCCTAGTGGCGGGCGCCAGCCCTAGGTGGCGGCCGCCACCTCCCTCACCGTTGGATGGACCGCCTTTTCTTCAACGGCATCCAGGAGCTCCAGAGAGGCGGTTGGTAGGTCGGTTGCATGTCCAGGTAACCACCATTTGGCCTTGATCCACGCCACTCCTTCCTGAGCCGTCCGATGCCACTGACCTAGCGACCAAGGGCCAAGATTTGGCCTTGGGATGGTCACACGGATCAGTGACATGGCAAAGGGAAGAGTTGGGCCTCTCCATGTGGCGGGCGCCACATATGGGTGGCGGGAGCCACCCCACTCGGGCCCAAATGGGTCCTGGTGAGTGGGCTCGTCTCCTGGTGGGTCCATTCTTCCAAATTTGGTCCAAATCCTGCATTCAAATAAAAATCTATGGACATGTGGAATTTGGTTAGTTTGAAACCTATTTGACTACATTTCATGCCTTTTTGGTGAATTTTAGGGTAAAATGTTGATGGTAAAACAGGTGTTTAAGGACCATCAATAGTTACCTTGGACATGATGTTGACACTCGATCCAAGGTCGCAGAAGGCGTCGTGGAAGACTTGTGGTCCAATCTGGCAGGTGATGGTCGGCAGGCCTGGATCTTCCTTCTTGGTGATGAAGCGTGGATCAAGTAGATAACCCCAGTTTGACCGGAGCGGAGGCTTACCGTACCTCGTAGTAACCAATTTTACACCCTCTATTGGATCTTCGGGTTTCCCTGGGATCTTACCTTGCTCGTAGGATGGGACAGCTGCTGCTAATTGAGCTAATTGTGTTTCTAGCATTTTATTAAAGCTCAATTGATTTTTCATAGCAGAATTAAAGCTATCCATTTTCTCATTTATATTTTCAAGAATCTTATCATTAGCCATCATCTTTTTATTAATACTATCATTTATTTTAGATTGGCCTAAGACAAGATCTCTTAAAGAAGGTTGGTTATTATAAGAATTATTGAAATTATTGCTATAACTGTTACCTTTATTTTGGTAGAAGGGGCACGAATTCCATCCTTGTTGTTGTTGTTGGGGCCGGTACCCGTTGTTGTTGGCGTTGTTGATGAAGCTCACTTCCTCCTTCGTCTCGGGACAATTATTTCCCGAATGGTCATTGCCTCCGCATAACTCGCACCATTGGTCGGCTTCGACGGCTCGTGCGGTTGCATAAGGTTGAACGACCTCTTGTTCCCTCTTGGAACTGTCTTCTACTTTCTTCATCAAGAGGTCCATCTTCGCATAGAGCATGTCCACCTCATTGAGAGCATGAACACCTCTCTTCTTCGGCTAAAGACGTTCCTCATTCCAACCTTGGTTGGTAACCATCTTCTCTATGAGGTCCTTGGCATCTCTCACATTGTGTTGTAAGAATGCCCCTCCAGCGGCTGCATCTAGGTGACTACGGGCCATACCGGTCAGGCCATGGTAGAAACCTTGGATGATGAGCCACTCCTCTATCCCATGATGAGGACAGGCATGAATGTACTCTTGTAGAGGTTCCCATGCTTCGGGAATCGTCTCATCAGCTTGTTGCTGGAAGCTAGAAATCTTTCCATGAAGGGCGCTGGTCTTGCCCATCGGGAAGAACTTCTTGAAAAACGCATTGGCGCACTCCTCCCAAGTGTTGGCTTCACTCTTGTTGGCGTAGAACCATTGCTTCGCCTTTCCCAATAACGAGAATGGGAAAAGACGAAGACGGATGGCGTCTGCAGACACATTCTTCATAGTGAAGGTACCACATACCTCCAAGAAGTGTTGGAGATGGGGGTTGGCATCCTCATGCGGCTTCCCACAGAATGGATTGGCTTGCACCATGTTGATGAGTGCTGACTTGAGCTCAAAAGTCGCATCCCCCAAGTTAAGCTGCGGACCCGTGGCGACATTGTCGGCCGACGGCGCAGAGTACTCGGAGATGGTCTTTTGGGCCATGGCTTCTCTTCTAGCTGGTGCAGAAACTTCCTCCTCAAACGGATTCTGGTTCGAGATGAACCTCTGAGGTGGAACTTGACGAAGTCTACTCCTCCTCAACAACTGCTCGGGATTTTCAATGAAGTTTGACGGCAGTTGGAAACCACTCATACACCTATTAGTTTCACGATAACGAAAAAAATAGACAGGTCAGGGGTTAACCCCTATACTAATTGATAACTAATATATAGCAGACTCCGGATTCACTCTCTCTAAACTCCTAGGCTGTTGCTTTCCCCGGCAACGGCGCCAGAAATGCTTGTTGGTATTTCTTAGCGCAACCACTAGAACTAGACTATGGAGCCTAACCCCAGCAACGGCGCTAGAAGTGTCTTGGTGGTAAAACTATTGACTATTGGATAGTTCCGCAAGCGCACAGAATATACCGATGTAGCACTTCACCCGGGAGTATTCCAAGGTATCGTTATTTATTTTATCCCAAAGGAAAGCAAGCTAGGAAAGATGTAGAGAGAGGAAAGATAGATCCTTTAGTCTTACTATAATCTATTATCAATTAGAGAAGCAAAGGGGTATAAGTGGATATAAAGGAGGATAGATAGATAAGATAAATAAGTTAAGCAAAGAGTATATGATATGAAAGATAACTTTAGTAGAGTTAGCTAGGTGGGAGGACAATGAGTGAGTATAAAGTACTCCTATGTTTCTACCTTTACTCCTATGAACTAATCCAAATTAAATAGATGACTTAACTAGATTGATGCCTTGCTACTTGTGTGAGAGGGATAAACGAGAGAGTAAAGCGATAGAAGGTTGTTCACCTAACCTAGTACTCAAGCGGATATTTGGCTTATGGACGCCTTACCTTTTAAAAACTAGCCTGAGTTCACGTGAGGGGATCTAGGTAGCCAGACAAAATCTGTCACCTTTTGCCCATGCGCCCCTACTGTCCGTGCAAGCCAGCGATAGTCAAAGATAAGATGAAGTATGAGCACCACGCTCACACTTATCTACACCTTTAGCTATCGATCAAAATATCTAAAGCCCCTATCCTAAGATAGGGCGATGACGCACACACAAGAAGCTATGTAAAGGAAATCAGTCTAACTAAGACAACTATAGAACTAAGATAAGCACACAACAAGGCTATATAAATATAGACTTGCACTAAGTAAATACTTAAATAAATACTTGGAAAGTAAATACTTAAGTAAATGCAAAGTAAAGTAAAGAAAGAATAATATATTAAATAAATAAAGTCTTACAAAAGAAGAAAGATACAAGGGCTATACCAGACTCCCAGAAGACGACTCCGGAGACCCGAGCTTCGCCCGACTCGACTCTAACTCCCACTCTAGACTAACTACTACTACTCTTGCTTGATCTCACATGAGAGTGGAGATATGTGTTGTGAGATGTGTACACTATCTCGGGGTTTTTGAATGAGAGGGTGAAGGCCTCTATTTATAGTGGAGGTGGAGTAGGGGCTACTCCGGTGCCACGTCAGCGATCCGCGTGATCCTCCTCTCTTCACCCTTGGATCCACCGCCATAACAACCGACTTGGATGAATGGCTTGGATATTCTTCACGTGTGAAACATGCACTTTGCCACCGACTTGGATGAGGATCACCATGGGGTCGGCCGACCCCTGTCCCTGACATGTGGGCCCGGGGAACATCTTCTAGAAGGTGCTGATGTCACCCTGATGAATAGTGCTGCTGGGTCCCACCAAGGGGGGGTCGGCCGACCCCCCTATGACAGGGCTGGCCCACCTTCTTCTCTCCCTTGGTGACCCCACATGTCATGGAGCAAGTCTTGTGAAGTTTGTTGCATTTGGTTTTCGGTGTGGACCCATGAATCCATGTGCTTCTCATCTTGCACCATTGAGCAAAAGCACATTCTTGATCCAATGGTTGATATTGGCTTGAACATGCTTCTCTTGGATCATGCCATGTCACCATGGCCGAGGTGGCCCAAAGGTGGGGTCGCCCGACCCCCTTGGTGGGCCCACCTAGCCTCATTTTGTTCATTTTGTCATCTCCTCCGAGTTCACAAGCTAAGATGTAATACCCCAAAATACGTTTTGTATGTTAGAAAGCATAAAATGGCAAATGGTTCAAAGGATGTTTTAATGAGTGGCAAAAAATGAATTTTTATACATCACCCGGATGGATGATCGGAGACCATAGATGCGTAGAGTTCGTCAAGCGTATTCCATTTGACTACTCATACACACCGTTCAGAGTTCGGATCAAGAATCTGTCAGCATTGGAAACTTAAAGGACAGAAAAAACACATGAACAGTACTCGTGTTACTGTAGCTCCGCTACAGTAGCACCTCCCATCTTCTGGTCTCACCTCTTTCAAAACCTAATCCCCTTCATCTATCGAGCCGCCGCCTCTCTCAAGCATAGGAGAAACACAATAGAAGATCGGAGGATGGAGAAGAGAGAGGGGAGTTAGGGCTTGATCCTTGTTCGTGGCTCTTATGCCTCCCTCATAAATTGGTAGGTCATCTTCTTCTCTTCTTGTTTTCCCCTCAATCCCATGGCTTCCCTCGCTGTTCTTGATGGTTATGTCGCACGCGGAGTAGATCAAGTCAACAAGTGTTGTGGCGTCCTGGATCACCGCGAGGGAGAAGGTGAAACGGGAGGGACTTTGTTGTGGATCTTCATTATACTTGATGTTGGGGGTAATGTTTATCTTTTCCTCGCTGTTTTTGATGTGAATCCATGTTAGGGTTTACCGAATTTGGTCAATTAGTTGACGGGGTTAGGGGTTCTAATCTCGAAATTAAGCCCTGCTGTGTTTTCAGATTCTGTAGTTGATGGTTATGTGTTGTTTAAGGCTTCCTTTATGTACTCTAAAATCATCTAAAAATTATATTGTGTTAGTATACTTCAGTAGCTTTCATTTTGGCATAGAGAACACCTTGTTAGCCCTTGTGGTTTGGGAGATATGACTGTTGTTTGATGATGCGTTTGTGCTGTCAGAATTCTGGACAGTTTTAGATGCATTCAGTTTTACTTTACCTTAAGTCTTTAATCTCGTCGAATGGTCTACATGAAAGTTGTAGATAATTTTATAGGCTTTCCAGATTGTTAAAGTTCATAAGTTTTGGATTAGTATATCTCCAGTTATGCATGTTTTAGTCGGCTGCGGTTTTTCAGTTGACAGAAAAGTTCGGATACATTGTTGGCTTGATTTGGGTATGTTAGTTTCTATGAAATCTAAAAGTTATAATATAAGAGTTGTAGATAATGGTGTTCTTAATAATCTGACAAAGTTTCATAGTTTTTGGACACGTAGTTTAGTATATTTCATTTTCTTTACCAATGACTATCAGAATTCAGGGCAGATTTCTTTGTCTGAATTCAACTGAAGTTTAGGCATGCTTAAGTTGAGAATAATTATAATGTGGCTTTATGAAAGTTGTAGGTCTTGTTTTGTAGTTTTCAGATACATATTTATTTGCTACTATTGCTTTGGTATATTTAAAGATGCATAAATACTAAGAAGTTGTGCTGCTATTAAGTGAAACACTGTGCTGGTTTGTTTTGTTTGTTGGATGGGTTGGAGCGTAGTTGTAGCCTTTACATGTTATTCATGTATGCTTGAGTGAATGTATGAATTGATTCTTGTTGCTAAACAGGTTGCAATGCTTTGGATCATGTCTAGTGTCGTTTGCATCATCGTTTTAAGGCAAGTAAACGTAGCGGTGGTTGCTACAGCTTGACTTGTTATTTATTCTACGTATACATTGTCATAACATGAATTAAATGAAGATGATATAACTAAATGTGAACTTACTTGTCCATTAAAGTAATTTATATATGATCTTCATTGTTCAGTCTTATTTGTCTATCATCAGAAGATAAGTAATAAGCTTTATTCTTGTGGAGATATATGATATATCTAGTAAGTGTTTTTCTATCATCCGAAGGTAAGTGATTTGTTCTGAATTTGTGGAGGTATATGACCTATGTGATAAGTATATTTGAAGTTCCATCATCATTGCATCATGTGCATTATTGTTATGAGCATATGCATCGAGCCAGGTCGGTGAGAAAGTCATATAACTATTCCGGAGTGCTCTTAAGCCAGGTCGGTGAGAAAGTTATATGACTATTCCGGAGTGCTCTTGTGGATTTTGTCGCCGCTTGTTGGCCGCGATCGTACCGGTACAACATCGTACGTTGCCCGAGGACGGGTACGATGTAGCTTCATACCTTGTTGGGTATGGAGGCAGTGGACATGCATATGCATTGCATTTGCACTCTTTGAGGTTTATTTGTATTAGAGTTTTGGTGGATTGAAGGTGGATATGATGAGTATTGCTTTTTATGAGGACTATTGTTTTATTCATATGTGGAGGTTGTTTATGTATTGTATATCATATTCTCTACTTCTTTATGGAATATTTATTGGGTAACTTACATAATGTCATTTACTTTTGTATGAATATCTCATTGGTTAAACAACTTGAGTATTAACTATTGTTTACATATGTTGTTATCTTCTATATTAAACTGATGTCTAATTAACTTGTAGTTTAAATGACATGTTCAGGCAGTTTGCTTGCTGAGATTTATTCTCACCCCTCTTATCTTTCCAGGTGCTTGGTTGGATTCTTTGCTTGAAGGGATGGGAGTAGATGCACATATTCATCATTCTATTCACTTAGTGATAATAGTGATACTTTTATCTTGTTGTAATAAACTTAGAATCACCTAGCTTGTTCATCCTTCTTAGTTTAATAAAAATGTTTGAGATGGTACCTTTCTCAATCATAGTTTTGTTCTTGTTGTTACTTCCGCGCTTTACTTTGATGATGGTTGTATGTTGCCGACTTTCACACTCTGGCATGAGGGAAGGGATGTTAGTGACATCTTGGGCTTTTGTGGCGCCTGGGGTGTTACATAAGAGTACAAGTGGAACTTATTAGTGATAAATATGCTCATGATATGCTATTCTTCCTTGAAACTGAGGCCTGTTGACGGTATTTTGATAAGGTAAAATATGCTATAACTTCCGTCAACAGTAGACACCAACCCGGTCAAAAGTTTGACCATGACAGAATATGCCAGCATACTCACCGACCAGGTGAAGTGTGCCCACTTAGTCCCCGAGCTTCGCAATATGACTTAGTCATGTAATGCCAAGGTCAAGAAATTGAAAGATAAACATATACATGCACGATCAAGCACCATGTATACACGGTAGTCTCCGAGCTTGGCAATAGATGACTCAGTCATGTAATGCCAAGGTCAAGAAATAGAACTGTGGTCTCGTGATAAAGTAGTAGCGCAGTGCGCCGTCATGTGCAGATAAAGCTATCGACTTTCTGCTATCCCTTTCCACTTTAAAGCATACCTCGCCCGTCCTGTTAGCAACTTTTGTTGTGTACATAGTTGTCACCTTTTGTAGAAAGTGACTTTGAGTCTATTCAGCCCATGACTTGGTGAAGGCTTCTTTTGATGGTGGACATAGTCTATAGACCAATGCTACTCGGCTATAAATATACCATCTTGGTACCCATGTTTGCTTAGCAACCATGATACCAACGCCTCAGACTTCCTATGTGCCGAAGATGAGTGTTGCCGAGCTAGTCAATCCGCCTGGTTCAAATTTATATGTATAGCACAAAGTTCCTGGTAGGATTCTTGTGAGGGGATGGTTCATTAGGACTCTTCCCAACTGGATCAGAATAGGCAAGGATAGCGGAGTTCCTGGGAGGATTCTTGTGACGCTAGCAATAACTCTAAGTCGGGTCATCATCTACTGATTCCTCAAAGGTCCACCATATCCAAACTATTACCTAGATAGCGTCCCTAGTTTCTAGGGAAGCTTAAAGCTGCCAGGGTGATAGTCTTGTCGTGACGGACCATACGAATGACGCTGGTAATGCGTTTAAATATCCTTTATTACTCATAAATATCTGTAGAGCGAAGGAGGTGAACAGTCCCTAGTATAACTGGTGAGGCTGATCATGAATCCAACACGACCAGTCCCCAGAATGACTGGTGGAGCTGGTCCTAAAGCTAACGCAGCCCTGCTACGTGTGTGCTTGTAACTGGTCGTCTGACTAGTCCCCAGCTTTGCTGAGAAGGCTGGCGAAGAAGCCGACCAGTCTCCAGTATGACTACTGGAGCTGGTCCTGAAGCCAATGCAGCTCTGCCACGTGTGTGCCTGTAACTGGTCGTCTGACCAGTCCCTAGCATTGCTGAGAAGGCTGGCGAAGAAGCAGACCAGTCCCCAGTATGACTGATGGAGCTGGTCCTAAAGCCAACGCAGCTCTGCCACGTGAGTGCCTGTAACTGGTCGTCTGACCAGTCCCCAGCTTTGCTGAGAAGGCTGGCGAAGAAGCCGACCAGTCCCCAGTATGACTGGTGGAGTTGGTCCTGAAGCCAACGCAGCTCTGCCACACGTGTGTGCCTGTAACTGATCATCTAACCAGTCCCCAGCTTTGCTGAGAAGGCTGGCGAAAAAGCCGACCAGTCCCCAATATGACTGGTGGAGCCGGTCCTAAAGCCAACGCAGCTCTGCCACGTGTGTGTCTGTAACTGGTCGTCCGACCAGTCCCCAGCTTTGCTGAGAAGGTTGGCGAAGAAGCCGACCAGTCCCCAGTATGACTGGTGGAGCTGGTCCTGAAGCCAATGCAGCTCTGCCACGTGTGTGCCTGTAACTAGTTGTCTGACCAGTCCTCAGCTTTGCTGAGAAGGTTGGCGAAGAATTTATATTTAATCTATTTGAGAAAAAAGATTCTTTATTTATTCTTCAAGGGGTGAGTATTTGGGCCTTGAAGATGTGCCATACGACTTGCGGACATACAAAGAGTCAATGCGCGATTTCCCAAAAAATCGAAAACCCAAAGGGTTGCGCGGTAGGATTATAAAGACAAACATTGTCATAGTTACCACTTACCCCAACTGTTGTCATTCCTCATTTCCTCGCCTTTTGCCACATTTCGCACTGTAGCCCTAGATCCTAAACAGTGTTTTCTGCGGCGTGTTGCTTGTTTCTAAGGTGAATCTGATGGCGCGAAAAGCGAAGAGCCGGCGGCGCGGCCGCCATTAGATTGGATCAGGAGTGGGTTCCATCGAAGAGTACGAAGAAAAGCATCGGCCGCCTCGTCTTCGGTGGCCTTCTGACGGACAAGGTGACTGACGAATGGAGGGCTCCCACCAGCGAGATCTAACCCCAGCCCAATGCTGACGAAGTAGTCATCTTTGAGGACTATTTTATTAGGGGATTTGGTCTTCCTTGTCATAGTTTCCTTAGGAAACTGCTTTATTTCTGGGGGATCGGGCTTTGCAATCTCAGCCTGAATTCCATCCTTTCTGTTTCTGTCTTCATCCACCTGTGTGAAGCGTATCTTGCGATATAGCCACACTTCAATCTATTTCATTACTTTTTCCAACTGAATAAAAATAGTCGCGGGTCCTGTATTGCGGGAAGCGCATATATCTTGCTTCGGGAGGGGATGGCGTCTGAATATATCAACGTCCCTCTTCAAAGTAATGTGAGAGGCTGGCAAGAAAAGTGGTTTTACATGATGCAGTACCAGACGCCTCCTTTGAGCTGTGACGTAGGAAAAGTAGTTGAGTCAAGCTGGACCTGGTCGGCGAGGTCTTCTGCAAGCGAGATGGAGCAGGTCCAGGAGCTGCTGTGTTTAATGAAGGAGCTTATTGCTGACGGGATCCAAATTACAGCCAACTTTATCTATCGTCGACACTACTACAGAAATTATTTTGCGTGATACCTTGCATTAGTTAACCGTGATGGGCTTCTGACCTGGCCGTCATGGTTATTGGGTGGCCGGCCTGGCCACCTGGTCGCCCAGGCGCCCGTCACGGTTAATTGTTTAACCGTGGCGGTCGACCTAAGATGACCGTCACGGTTAATGCTCTATTAACCGTGACGGGCTACTTAAACCATCCGTCACGGTTAATATGTTAACCGTGGTGGGCGACCTTAGCTGCCAGTCACGGTTAATAGACATTAACTGTGACGAGCTCATTAGGATGCCCGCCACGGTTAAGATTTTCCATATAAACAGCAGCCAACCCCCTCTTCTTTCCCACGAGCTTTCTTCTTCCAACATTTGGGGGAGGAGGCTTTGCCCTAAAATTTGACAAACTTTTTGAATTGAGGTCTAAGGATTGAATTTGAGGGTGGAGGGCAACACAAAAGGTTCCTAATGGCTCTCTCCCACCCTTTATCCCTCTTTTCCCCTCTTTTTGGCTCAAGTGTTCTAGATCTAGATCTAGATATACATCTAGATCTAGATCCATTCTATCTCTCTTTATGCATGAATCTACCATGTTCTATGGTGGATCTCCCTACCCTTCTCTCTTTGGAAGATGTTTTTTCTATTTTCTAATCATTTTTGTCTATTTCTTTTGCTTATGTGGTGTAGGTATGATGGAGAGGTTCGAATGGATGTACCGGTTCGATAGAGTGGGTGATCCGCGGTACCTGGAGGGAGTGAGGAAGTTTATTACTATTGCAAAAAGGCATCGTGAGAAATTGAAGCGGATTGTAACCATATGTCTGTGTAATAAATGCAAGAACACGAAAGCCCACCCAGATCCCATGGTGCAATCTCATTTGATTAGGTATGGTTTCGTGAAGGATTACACGGTCTGGACTCTTCACGGTGAAAGAGAAGGTGCGAGTGGTGGTCCATCTGGAGTGAGCTCATCGACGTCAACGCCAACATCTATACCAGTGAATCAGGGCAATCCTGTAGGAGCACCTGGATCATCATCTTCAGCAGCCATGTCAGCTGGTTGCAATAATGGTTCTCGAGATTACAGCACGGTGGAGGATGTAATCCAAGACTTGGTGGACGAAGAGCACAACGGTGGTGATGGTCAGGAGACTGTTGTGAGCGAGCCCGAAGATATGCGTCTTGTTGAGGATTTAGTCAAACACATCGATGAAGACGATGTTGTGTATGGTAGTCCGAAGTGGTTGGAGAATTTTAAAGAAATGAAGCAGGCGGAAATTGATCCTCTCTATAAGGACGGGGGCGAGTGTCCGAAGGAGTGCACGGCTCTCCATTTTAACCTCCATATGTTAATGTTGAAGGCTCGACATGGTTGGTCTGACACTAGCTTCAATGAGCTGTTAAGCTACCTTGCCACCACGTTCCCAACGGCCAACAAGGTGCCCGTCAATACTTATCGAGCGAAGAAGCTAATCCGACCAGTGGCGATGAAGCTGAGAAAGTTTGATGCATGCCCTAACCACTGCATCCTGTATCGGGGTGAGTACGAGAATTTGACTAGTTGTCCACACTGCGGCTTTAGTCGGTACAAGAAAAATGCTGGTTGTCGTGTGGATGCGGAAGATGACGGAGGCTTGCTGGGTGGTCTGAAGAAGAAGAAGGGGGCAATGAAGAGCAGTGCGACCAAGCAGATCTCGGCTCAGCAAGACGAGGAAGAAGAGGGTTACACACACAGGAAAAGTCCAGCACTATCAGTGTGGTATCTACCCGTGGAAGATCGTCTGCGTGCAATATTCGGGAACCCAGAGGATGCCAAGCTTATGTCCTGACATGCGTCAGCTGATCGACTGAGAGACGATGGCAAGTTGCGGCACCCGTCCGATGCGAAGCAGTGGAAGGATTTCAACATGGCTTACCCAGAGTTTGGCAAGGAGCCTAGGCACGTAAGGTTTGCATTAAGTACTGACGGGATGAACCCATTTGGTGAGCTTAGTAGCTCACACAGCACTTGGCCTATCGTCCTCACCATGTACAACCTGCCTCCCCATCTATGTCAGAAGCGCAGGTACCTTATGTTGACTATGCTTATCTCCAGACCAAAGCAGCCCGGCAACGACATAGATGTGCTCCTGGAACCACTCATGGAGGAAATGAAGAAACTATTTGATGTTGGAGTCGAGATGGTGGATGCATACCGTAAGGAGAAGTTCATCCTAAAAGCAATTATCTTTGTCACCATCACAGATTATCCCGGTCTCTTCTCATTGTCTGGGCAGATCAAAGTGAAGACCGGGTGCGTAATTTGCATCGACGGGACCTGCTTCACTTACCTTAAAGGATCCAATAAGATGGTGTACACGAGGCATAGACGGTTCCTCATTAGAAATCACAGGTACAGAAGGAGTGTTATGAATAAATATTTTGACAATCAAGACGAGCCGCAACGTGATCAACCAATGCAAACTAGTTGGGGGGGGGAAGGTGTATGAGATGGTCAAGGACATGGAACAGATTGAGTTCAGAAAGAAGAAGAAGGTACCGGAAGATGGGGCAACAAAACAGAGAAGGAAGAGAAAGCAAGACAAGATGGAGGAAGTCACCGCCGTCGTTCCTTTCAAGAAGAAGTCGATTTTCTTTAAGTACCTTTCATACTGGAAAACGCTGAATACACCCCATGCCATCGACTGCATGCACTTAGAGAAAAATGTCTTTGAAAGCACGATTGGTGTCCTGCTGAACATCAAGGGGAAGACAAAGGATGGTCTCAAGTCACGCATGGATCTTGTCAATCAAGGCATCAGGCCGGACCTTCACCCAGTACCGGCTCAGAACAGTAAAGTTGATATCCCAGGCGTAGCCTGCAACCTGACGCATGACGAGAAGACAACTTTTCTCAAGTTGCTTAGGGGTATCAAGGTGCCGACTGGGTTTTCTTCCAATATCAAGAGTCTGGTCTCGATGAAAGACCTCACAATGACCGGCTACAACTCACATGACTGCCATGTCATGTTGACGGTGTTCCTGCCAATTGCGATCAGGGTTATGCGTCCAGAGTACGTGAAGATGGTCATCACGCGTATGTCATACTTCTTTAACCGCATCACCCAGAAGGTCATTGATGAGGCCGAGCTACCTGCCTTGAAGGAGTTCATCGCAGAGACCCTTTGCCAGCTCAAGATGTGCTTTCCACCAGCATACTTTGATATTATGCCACACTTGATGATGCACATGGTCGATCAGATCCAACAACTGGGCCCCGTGTACCTACATCAGATGTGGACGTACGAGCGGTTCATGTCCACCCTTAACAGATACGGCCATAACCGTGCTTACCCTGAAGGCTCTATGATCAAGGCATACACAACGGAGGAGGCCGTGAACTGGTGTATGAGGTACATAAAAGATGGGAGGATGATTGGGTTGCCTGTCCATCAACACGAAGGCAGAACCTCAGGGATGGGGTGCATCGAACGAAAACTACGCACTGATGTACCAAACGAAATGGTGCAACAAGCTCATTACAGCATACTTCATCAGTTAGTTAGCATGGAGACATTTGTCGAAAAGCACCTGAACGAGATCCGTGCAACTCATGATGGGTAGGTCACGGAGCACTGGGTCCAAAACCATCACAAGAACAGCTTCATAGGGTGGCTCAAAGAGTAGGACATACCAATTGAAGAATCAGAGGAAAATCGTGAGGAAATTCAGAAGCTTCAGAAAGGCCCGTCCACCCAAATCACCACTTGGCAAGGTTATGACGTGTCGGGTTATAGGTTCCACACGAAAGAGAAGGACAAGAAGAGTGCGGCACAGAACAACGGTGTTCGATACAAGGGCATCGACGAGGCCACGGGCCAGAGGACGTCATATTTTGGGCAGGTCAAAGAAATATGGGAACTTGACTATGGCCAAAACCTAAGCATAACTGTATTCCGGTGCCAGTGGGTCCATCCAAAGGCGGTTGTAGTTGACGGTTATGGGCTTACAACCGTGGACCTTCATAGTATCGGCTACAAAGATGATCCTTGGGTAGTAGCAACCAATGTTGCACAAGTAGCCTACTATGTATACCCAGAAGACCCTAAAAGGCATGTGGTTGTGTCAGGAAAGCAACGGATCGTGGGAGCTGATGGGGTCCAGAGCCGCGAACAATACAACAACTATGAAGAGCTCCAACTGTTTACCGATCAGGCAAAGAAGATCAAGGCTGTCGAAGACCGATTCAACAGGACGAGGATGATGCCCTGGGCCCGCAACGACGGTGAAAAGAGGACAGTGAAAGCGCCTGCACCAAAATGATATGTGTAGGCAAACCATAAGACAAGTTGTAATGTTGCAGTGGAAACAAATGAAACAAGCTTGTATATACTCCTCTATAGCTAACAACTTATCCAACTATGACACTACTACTACTATAGTATTATACCTAATTACCTACTACTACTATACATACTCATCTATAGCTAGTATTATGCCTAATTACCTAAGGGAACAACAAAAATTGAAATTGGATAAAGGGAAAAGGTCCAAATATTTTACCGTGGCGGGCCCTTTAGAACGCCCGTCGCGGTTAATATTTACCGCGACGGGCGTTTAAAGCCGCCCGCCACGGTAAATATTAACTGCGACGGGCGTTCTAAAGGGCCCGCCACGGTAAATATTAACCGCGACGGTCGTTCTAAAGTGCCCGCCACGGTAAATATTAACCACGACGGGCGTTCTAAAGGGCCCGCCACGGTAAAAGATGGGCTGTACAAAGTCCCCACATGCACCGAGTCAACCAAGTCTGCCCATTCGGTTCTCTTCTCGACCCCGAAGGGCCGGCAAATTTTTCCACCACCCCCGCCGCGGCCGAGGTGCCCTAGCGCCGCCACCGTCACCGCGTGACCGTCCTCTCGCTCCTCTTTTGCACGTGTACGTGGTGCCCCTCTCCACTGCCACCGTGACCCGCCGTCGCCCCTCTCCGCCGCCACCGGTTTCCTTCTCTTCCTTGCGTGCCTGCCTCTACTACCTGCTCTGCTGACACGACGGCGCGGTGCGGGTCGTCCTCGCTTGACACCACGGTGCTACGGCTCGCCCTCTTCTCCGCTCCTTCAGCCTCGTCGGAGATCCGTCCCGGAGTTTCATCCCGGTAAGCCCGAAACCCTAGCTCTGGGGTCCCACACCGCCTGGATCCCGTCCAACGCCGGCTCGAGCCCGTCCTCCGCCTCCGCCTGGAGCCCGACCTCCGGCGCCACCTGGAGCCCGTCTCCCCACCGTCCTCCGTCCTCCGTCTCCGTTGAGGTATGTACTCGTCGCTTTGGTAGTTGTAGGTTTTCTTGTTGTTTGTGAAAATGACAAACAAATTAAATATAAAATACGAGCCATTCCCTTATGCCCATATTTATAAATCAGTGGCAATTAAATGAAATGTTAGTTTGTTTTATTTTATTAACTAGTTACAATTTATAAATCACAAATATTAGGAAATGCTGCACTTTCTTATTGTGTTTTTTTCCTTCGGCAGCAAGCTGCACTTGTCAATGCCAACTCACTAAGTTTATACTAGAAGTAGTGAAATGTTGTATATTTATTTGGAAATGCTGTTTAAGTTGAAATGCTGCCTATGATGTACTATTGTTTACACTGTGCAAATGCCGCTACCTATGATGTCCTATGATGCCCTATGATGGCCTGTGATGTCCAATGATGGCCTGTGATGTCCTATACAACTCCTATTATCCTACTCTCTCTACTACTATGCTACTCTCTCTACTACTGTCCTACTACTATTACAGTCCTACTACTCTACTACTCTCTCTACTACTACTCTACTACTCTCTCTGCTACTGTCCTACTCACATGTTGTCCTACTGCTGCTGTCCTACTACTGCTGTCCTACTACTACTCTACTACTCTCTCTACTACTACTTGTAAGCTGAGGTAGCGGCATATGCAATGATGTGACTCCTATGCTGAGGCAGTGGCGATGATGATCGAAATGCCCTCCCGTACTTGTAATTAAGCTGCTAAACTAGGATGGCTTGTATATCATGTACAAGCAACCAGTTTGCAAGCAATGTGATGACCTTGGAGGGTAAATCTGAGCCAACTATACATTCCTTGGCCTATGATGCAATCTTAGGGTTTAGGGTGGCACCATTCTTTTACATATATGAGTCTTTGTTGTTGTCATGTATCCTATTTAACCATGGGATACGTCCATTCCCAAGCAACTGGTGTAGGCTTACTTCCGTGATGGCTGGGATGGATGTGTCCCATGGTTACATAGCTCCCATAAAATTGTCTGACACTTCTTCTACTTATTTGCCACCAGTGATGCTTACTAAATAGCTCAAACTTAGTGGTGCTGAGGCCTTTGTTTGGGACATAAGAGTATTTTGGGGGCTCAGTTTGGTTGCTTCTACTACCACAGTGGTTGTGGTACTATTACTACTAGCCTACTACTGCTACTACTATACTCCTACTTCTACTACTACCCTACTACTAATCTACTCTACTACTACTCTACTCTACTCTACTCTACTCCTACTACTATTACCTTACTACTCTACTCTACTCTACTTCTACTTGTACTGCCACAGTGCTTACTAAAATTTTTCATGGCCAATGAAGAAACTTGATTTTAGGAGGTGGTTGCCTGTTCTGTGGTTAACTCTGAATTGGTTTTCATGATAATTTGATTTGAGAAGAATTTGATAATTTGTGATAAATTAGGATGAATTTGATCGATTGGGATGAATTTGAAATAAATTCGGTGGCACCATTCTTTCATAATGAATTTATTTACTACTACTAGCTTGGGTTCTCCTTGGCCTATGATGCAATCTTTCCAATTCTGAGGTGGCACCATTCTTTTACACATATGAGTCTTTGTTGTTGTCATGTGTCCTATTTAACCATGGCTGACATCCATTCCCAAGCAACTGGTGTAGGCTTACCTCCCTGATGGCTGGGATGGATGTCTCCCATGGTTACATAGCTCCCATGAACTTGTCTGACACTTCTTCTACTTATTTGCCACCAGTGCTGAGGCCTAATTTAATTGCTTTCTGCCTATGATGAATGCATTGCCACTTTTTTGATGGATTCAGTGGTTGTTGGTTATGATCTTGGACTTGTGAGGTACTGGACCATTGTAACTCCTGTTATGGTTTTCATGATTGTCATCAAGCCGTGAGACACGTCCATGCCCAAGAAACTGTTGTTCATACAGGATGGCCTGATGGCTGGGCTAGACGAGTCTCATGGTTCCATGGCTGTCATGATGTTGTATCTCTATAATCTATATGAAACATCCTTTAGCTCCAAGTCCAATGATTTTTGAAATGGCAATACAGTCTGAGGCAAATTTTCATTGTATCTTCCTTGATCTCCTATCCTCTCCTCTACTTCCCTCTCCTCTCTTCTCTCTTCTATGTTAAACATGTTTATTTGCTTTCAAAATGCAATGCAACCACCAATGAATGTTTAGAATCTGAGGCCTAATTTAATTGCTTTCTGCCTATGATGAATGCATTGCCACTTTTTTGATGGATTCAGTGGTTGTTGATTATGATCTTGGACTTGTGAGGTACTGGACCATTGTAACTCCTCTTATGGTTTTCATGATTGTCATCAAGCCGTGTGACACGTCCATGCCAAGCTATATGAAACAAGTTCAGTGGCTGGGCTGGACAAGTCACATGGCTCCATGGCTGTCATGATGTTCTCTATAATTTGTATGAAACATCCTTTACGTCCAAGTCCAATGATTTTTGAAATGGCAATACAATCTGAGGCAAATTTTCATTGTATCTTCCTTGATCTCCTATCCTCTCCTCTACTTCCCTCTCCTCTCTTCTCTCTTCTATGTTGTACTCTTATACTGCTCTACTACTAATGCAGAAGGATGCCTGCTTGGTATGTTGTTTTTGAGGGCACCAAGCCTGGTATTTACACCAGCTGGGCCGAGTGCAGTCAGTATGTCCTCAAAGTTAAGGGAGCTGTGCATAAAAAGTACAAGTCTTTTGAGGAAGCTTTTGCAGCTCTAGAGGCTTTCAACTCAAGAATCAACTCAATTCCTACTGCACCTACCCCTACCTTACCGTCCTATCAGGTTGTCGTGGCAGGCAGTCCATCTTGTTGGACTGTGATGTGGGAAAAATGTGCATGTGTTGTTAGTTGCTTCGGTTGTGGCTAAGTGGATGAGGCTGCACTGTTACCTTGATGTAATAATTAATTAGACAAGTTACTACTACTACTACTACTACTACTACTATACTACTCCTACTACTGGTACTATCCTACTACTCTACTCTACTACTGTACTACTCCTACTACTAGTACTACTACTGCATTGTTACCTTGATGTAATAATTAATTAGACAAGTTACTACTACTACTACTATACTACTACTACTACTGGTACTATCCTACTACTCCTACTACTGGTACTATCCTACTACTGGTACTGTCCTACTACTCTACTACTACTTCTATGTAATGTGGCTTTACATATGAAATGTCCATAATATGTACTTTATTGTTCATAGATTCCAATTGCGCAAGAACCACAGCATGAACTACAATGGCGCGACCCCACCCCGAGTGGTTCTTCTGGGTCAACTAGTTATGAGAGCCACGTTAGTGTGACCCCGACGGAAAAGAGGAAACATCGTACAGAGGAAGAGCTAGATCCGAACTTTGACCCGCAGGATGAAGCAGAAAGTGACAGGTCCGTGAGTCAGGGAGGTTCGATACCACTAGTGCCTCAGACTTTGGATTTCGACGAAGAACAAGTTGGCGCGGAGCAAGAAGCCCCCGCTCCCTCCACAGCAACTTCTTCAAACAAATCTGCAGGTGACAAGCCTGTTCGGAGAAGGGGGGAACACGGGAGGCACAAGAAACACAGTGATATCCATGTGATCCTCACGGTGGGGCCGCAGGGAGAGCCGTTGCAGCCAACGACGGTCCTCGGGAAGTTTAGCAACCAGTGTTCGTGTTTAGTGAGGGAGCATGTTAAGATCACTTATGAGAAATGGCCGGATGTCCGTGCTGACGATAAGGAAGATGTTTGGAAAGAGATGCTGAACCGCTTCACTTATCCTGAGGATGCCGACATGACCAAGTGCAGGGACTGGGTGATGCACGTGGCAGGAAGGGCCCTTCGAAGCTTCAAGTACATGCTAAACAGAGACTACGTGAAGACAGGGAAGTCACCTTTGATCAAATATAATATGATCTTGGCAGAAGACTGGGAAGTTTTTGTTAAGCAGAAGCAAAGCGAAGAAGCAAAGGCCAAGAGCGAGCGGTTCAAAACGCTCAACAAGATGAACACGCAGCCTCACACATTGGGCATGACAGGGTATGCCGGTAAGAGGCCGAAGTGGCGGGCGCAAGAGAGGGCTCAAGCCGATGCTGGGATAAAGAATCCGTTGTTAGACGTCGATGAACGGGGGCGTGACTACTTCTACGGCCACAAGCCATCAAAGAAGCGTAAGGCTGATCCAAAGATCGAGGAGCTCGAGAAGGCTCTCATTGAGGCCTCTTCATCCAAGGATGAAAGCTTTGAGGTTCGCAGGGGCGTCGACGTGCTGACCAAGGTGCTAGGAAACCCGGAGCACCGCGGCCGCGTCCGTGGCGTGTCCTCGAGGAAGAGTTGGAAGATGGTGGAGTCATGGCAATCCGACCCTGCCAAGGACAAGTCGAGGCAGAGGTACAAAGAAGGCCTCATAAAGCAAGGCTATGATCAAGCTGTGTCCGAAATGATCAATAAGTCCATACAAGACGCGTTCACCAGCAATGACCCCAAGATGGTGGCGCTCAGGAACCAGATGTTTAGCCAAGCTGGCCTGAAGGTGCCTCAAGCTTCACAAGGGCAGCTATTGATCGAAGATCGCCCAAGGCGTCCGTTCGATGACATCAACGAAATCACGCTATGCCACCTTTGGGTGCCATTCGGCAGGGGAGGGAAGCGCCTACATGTGGCAGATGGTGGTATATTACCAAAGGATCAAATCTTACATTTCACCGAAGAGCATCAGATCCCTAAGGGCACTACCATCGTGGTCGTAATGTGATGTGGGCCAGAGTTCGAAGAATATGAATTGGACTATCCCGGTATGACTAGGGTTAGGGTCCTTGGTCAGGCGATCAATTTAGAAGTGCCATGGTGTACTGAAGACATTGAGATCTATGGGAACACGCCATCGCCGACCCCGACGCCGACATCACAGCCCTCGTCGGTAGCCGGATCTTGTCCCCCGGATCCGGATGGCGGCGGTGATGATGATGACGACGATGATGGCAAGCAAGACAAGGAGAAAAATGAAGCCCGAGGCACGAACCCTCCTGCAAGCCCCCCCATTGGACCGACCAATGACAATGGAGGTAAGGAGGCAGCACCGGAGGAGAGGACAACGATGCCTCCAAGACATCCGAGCACGAGCAATCCACAACGACTAAGCTCTCCGCCTCCCGACAATCCACCGCCTACCGCCCCTAGCGAAGGAGCGGAATCTATGGAGGCTGAACCGAAGGCGAAAACACTGCCGGCCATAGGCGACACATGCAAAAACGAAGGACTGGTCGGAGGTGCGGGGCCGATGACACCACCTGCAAGCCAACCGAGCTCTAGCCAGTGTCCTCGTGCGCCAAAAAAGACTACAGACACCGAGGAGGCTAGACCCGAGCGCGCCGCATTCTATACCAAATTTGAAAGGTATATATGCTTCCATCTTGCGTTTAATCAATCTATTTATAGGTTATGAGCTTCTTGAATTGTTTTCACACACTAACGTTGCTATCCCATTGTTCTAGGCCGAAATCACCTCCTCATAGGGGATTCGTCACAGATGAATGTCCCGGTGATTTTGTGAATGGGAAGTTCATGTTACCTCGGGCCCAACTTGCCTGCGACGAGAAGTGGCAGGTACAGAGGTTCCATTTGTGGTATATGCAAGCGGCCAAAGCTGGCCTTTCAAACATAACGGCCAGGATTCCGGTAGAGATCTTTAACTTGGGCAAAGATGTTCAACTCGTCTTGGAATTCGGAGACATGCATAGACTACTGCGTAGGAAGGACCTTGACGTCGCTCACCTCACCTTGTTTTCTATGTAAGTGGATTACCATTTTTCACACATCCCCTGCATTCATATAGGTACCTTGTCAATTTAACTAATGCCATGAGACGACTTGTACTTGCAGGATGATGGCCCATGTAAGCAACGAATGCAACCTTGGTGTGCTCTATCTCTCTCCAATGCATGTTGCTGAGAAACAAATCATTGGATACGAGAAACCGGACAACCACCCTGACCTTATTGACTTGACCAATCGTAAGAGAGATAACGAACGCAAAAAGGCCATCGACGCCGAGAAGTTGAAAATGGGGAGATACATCTTAGGAGTCATGAAGAAGGTCAGGAGAGATGGTTGTATCCTCGCTGCCGTCCACTTTGGGTAAGTCAAAAACATGTATGTTTATGGGATAAGTGGCTACCTAAGATCATCCATGCTCATCATAGTCTTTGTTTTGTTCGAATGGTGCAGCGAGGGCCTCCATGGGCACTGGATAGCATTTATCATCTATCCTCAGGAAGGCAGGGCCTGCATATTTGACTCATTGAGGCATTCAAACAAAGCAGGGTACAAGCACTTTGAAGATTGCTTGAGATTGTAAGTCAAGGATCTTCAAATTAGTTCATTTTTATCATACGTTTTAAAACTGTGACTAACACTAGTGGAGTACATACAACGCTTATAAGGAGTACGTAAAGGAGCCAAGTGAATTTGATCGAAGGACAGAGAAGTTCAAGAAGAAGCATGGGAATAGAATCAAAATCAAGCGTCAGTTCCCGGTACGTGTACTTGAAGCTTCACTTATGCTTTTTCCCACACCATGCATATATTATCGACCTATACCAAAGTGTTGTAATGCTTGTGTGTCATGTAGTGTGCCAAGCAACCACCAGGGACAACTTTGTGTGGGTACTACGTCTGCGAGTACCTAAGGGCCTGCAGGAAGTACAACGGTAGCTGGCGGCAGCTCAAGAAAGCAACTGAATGGTGGGAAAGAGAGCAGAGCAATCAACATAACTTTGATCAAATAGTGGCAGACATGTGCATGTTTTTCACTGACCATGTAGCACATGAAGGGCAACCGTTCTTTGATACAGATGCCCCGTTAGCACTGCTTCCCGAGTACGAGAAGCTCAGGAAATGGAGCACCATGCGACGCGACGAGATGAAGGATTACAATTTGAACATGGACTTCGTCAATTAGTTTGTTTGCAAACTGACATGTAATATAACACTTTAACGATTTCGTCAATGTTCTATGGATGACAATGAGAACAAGTTAATGTATGTATGTATACGTATGTGTCATGTGTTTTGTCTATGTTTGACCTGTTAAATATGGATTCGATTATGCATTCAAATATGTGCTGTTGTATTTTTTTTAAACCTAAAAATCTTTAACCGTGACGGGCAAGTTACGCAGCCCGTCAAGGTTAATGGTATTAACCGTGAAGGACCGAGAATGCAATAGCAAGGCGACCAGACGGGGGGGGGGGGTGAATGGGAACCAATAAAATTTCTTGCAAAACTTTGGCCAAATGTCCCAAAATCAACCCCCGAAACCTTCGACCGAAACCGTGATGCTCACGACCCTTGGAAGAGGGTGGATGATCCCTAGGATCACAGCGGAGCACCACAAAGCGAAGGCAAGTCAAACACCAAAAGCACCGGCACAAGTTTGTCCCTTGAAAACCAAGTCCCAAACGTAGAATGGAGGCTACGTCGAGAAATCCCCAAATACCGATGTTAACAAGTAGCAAAGATACCTAGAGATGTTTCTTGGTTAACTATAGGGCCAAACGAGAGGTCCAAAGACCAAGCGGAAAAGTCGGGAGACTAAATGCACTGAAAAGCACTAGTCTGCGGGATCCCGGACTGTCCGCGAGCGAGTGGCGGACTGTCCGCCGGCAAAACTCGCCAAACAGCAAAGCTGCTGAAGTCCCCTGGACAGGTCCCGGGCTGTCCGCGAAAGGCAACGGCGGACTGTCCACCAGTCAAATTAACAGAGCCCGGCCGAAGAACACAGCCACTGATCCGGCTGATCCCCGACGCCCGGACTGTCCGCCCGTCAAACCGCGGACTGTCCGCGGCTGTCCAGAAAGGGCGATTTTGGTCGCCCAAAACTCAAATCTTCTCCAAATCGATCCAAACCAAAATCCCTTGATCCCAAACTTGGAGAGGATGATCACGAGGTAGTTAGGAGACTATCCCCAAGAAATCATCTGCTCAAATCGACTCAATCAACGGGAAATCGAAGGGGAAGGTGTATGAACCCAAAAAGCGCCACGAAAACAAAATCAACCCGATCTACTTGTTCGTGAGGAGTTAGATGAATTCCTTTGGTCGAAATGACCTCCTCACAGAAACGAACAAGATGATTCAAACGGATTTCGCAAATACGCAGTATAGAGAGAGATCGAGCGACGGGAAAAACGCGGAGAAACGAAGAACGCGAAGAACACGAACCAAAACGCGAATCAACACATCGATCTGCAACCGTGTGGCTACCACAAGCTACGACAGTGAGGTTACGGCCTCACTTCCTCAAAAACTTTAGTACACAGAGGTATGGTTCTCTGCGGATCTCAGCTAGCTACAGCAGTGGATTGGGAGAGCAGGAAACCCTAGAAGCAAAGAGCAAATGACTGAGATAGAATGGGAGGAGGGTGTCTCCATCTACTTATCCTAATTCTAATTCCTACTCTACCCCTCTCTAATTGCAGAGCGAACTAGCTAAACCCTAAGGTTATTCTGGACCAACTCAAGGTAGGTGGTGATCCGACGGCCACGCCCGCACAACTCGCAACGTTGCCTTGACGCAACCTCCCGATTGCCGCCACGTGCCGCCCTCGCTCTGCACCCCCGGTTTTGTGGCCGAAACCGAGAAACCAGGCTTTCACGCCAACCCCCGGTTTTGAGGCCCAAACCGGCAAACCAGCCTCCAAGTCCATCCCCTGGTTTTGAGGCTGAAACCAGGAAACCCACCAGCGCCCAGGTTTTGAGGCCCAAACCTGGAAACCGTCCTCAGCCCGAGTTTTGAGGCCCAAACTCGGCAAACCCGCAGCACCCAGGTTTTGTGGCCCAAACCTGGAAACCATCCACACGAGTTTTGTGGCCCAAACTCGGAAACCGTCCACCCGATGGTTTTTCTCTGGCTCTACCACCAAACCGAAGCTGTAGAGGGGATGCACCGACCGTGCACCCCGTCCACCGACACGTGTCCCCAGGTCCTCGACCCGAGCAACACCATGTCCCGCAAGTCTCCGCTCGTCGCTGTCCCAGGCTGTCAGCCACCACGGCTGATCCTCAGGCCACTAGTCCCTCAGTCCAAGCCTCACGTGTAACACCCCTGGTGTTAAGCAATAATTAAAACCCTAATTAAGTGGTTAGTATGCATAATCATCTGGCATCATGGCATAAAGCATTTCTTGTTTAAGGCATAATTGTGATGTTTTACATGTTTGACATGAGTATTGTATGTTGTTTGAATGGGTTGTTAGGAGTCACATGAAATGACAATTAGAAAACCCTAGTTTTAAATGTCCTTTTTTTTATTATTCCCTTTTCTATAAGTCAAAAAGTATGTCAAATTTCAAAGTGATTTCAAAAGCAAAGTTGTAGCTCTTGTTGAGAGGTACAACTTTGGTATTTAAAGTTTTCAAAGTTTCTGTACAAAAGTTTGAATAAATTTGAAATCTTTCAAACCCTAAATTTGACCCCAAAACTAGATTTCAAAAACTAAAAAGAATTAGACTTTGGTCCTTTAATCAAAGTTGTAGAGAGGATTAAAAGAAACAACTTTTATTAAGATAGATTTTCAAGATTACTAAAGAAAATCTGAAGTAATTTGGAAAACAAGTTTGATTTGGTTTCAAATTGAAAATCAATTTCTAAACCTAGTTTTATCCCCTTTTGTGTAGTTCAAAAATTAAGCATAATTTTGATATGGGACTAAAAGTGAAGTTATAGATCTTTTCATAAGGAACAACTTCTATCTTGGAAAAATTTGAAGTTGTTTTATAAATTCAAAAGTAATTTTGAATTCAAGTTTGAATGATTTTCAAAATTCAAAGTGTGATTTCAAAATCTAGGCAGTTTTTGGGTATGCTCCTTAAATGAAAGTTGTAGATCCTAATTTTTTGAAGCAACTTTCATGTTGGGAGTTTTCCCTGTTGCTTAGTAGTTTGGAGAATTAGAGCAAAGAAGATCGTTTTTGGCCTCTGTGCTACAGTAGACCGAAGGGGGGAAAGATCAGAGCAGGTGCTCTGCTCGCCGACCGCCACGCCGCCGTCTCCTCTGCCGACCATGCCATGCCACCAGGCCACCTCCTGCTTGCACTGTGGTGACCGCCTTTGACGTGCCCATCGTCCCAAGCCCTTGGCCGGCTATAATAGCCTCCTCATCGCCGGCACTATCCTTGTTTTCCCTCACTTGTTTCACCGGAACCGCAAGGCTCCGCCTCCACGCCTCGCCGTCGTTACGCCGTCTCTGGCCAAATTGGTCGTTCCACCGTCTCTGCCACGGCCTAAGCTTTCGATTGAGACTTTCCTCACCTGCTCTGGTGGACTGTAGCTCCACCAGCGGAGTTGTCTTCTTCGGAACCGGCCGCCACCGCGCCAATGTACCTCGCCGTGGCCGACCGTCACCGCGCCTCTTTTTCCTCCCTATCTTTCCATTCCGAGCCTCGTCGTGACCTGTTGGACCTCATCGGCTCGACGGTTGCCTCAATGCTTCACAGGTTCGATGGGAACGCCGTTGCCACCGCCATCGGCCGCTCGGTCTCCGCCGCCGCCGTGAACCGCCCTGCTCCGACCCAAATTCAAGCCATCCAGCGCACGCATCACACTCAGGGTAAGCTCCAGAGTCTTTTGAACCACTTGGGTTGAGCCTGAGTGGCTTAGCATCGTCGTGCCATCGAGGGCCGCTCCGCCGTGCCCGCCATGGACGGCGGCATGCTTGCCCTGGCCGCCGTTCCACCCTATCAAGTAAAGCACCGTGACCTGTAGGGGATGGGGAAGAGTTTGGGGTAGTCAGTTTCGTCGGAGGAAACTCCAAAAATTGTGAAAATTTTTGTGTAGCTTTCTCAAGCTATCTAATATTTATGAAAAATATGAAACTTGAATTTTGAACAAATTTTGAAAGTGTTTTAAATAGGCCTTTTTTTTAATAAATGGACTTTGATGATTTTTATAGGCTTATTTATAAGTCCAAAAATCATGAAACCAATTTTGTTACTGTTTTCATCATGTAGCTAATCTTTAGTAAAAATTTGAGCTCAATTTGGAAAAGTTTAGTTTAACCCTAATTTCTGTATTTAATTAATATAGAGTAAGTAATAGAACTTTGTTTAGGTAATAAAACCTTGCTGATTTTTGGTGAAGAACAATTAATATTACCTGATTAACCTTTATTGCCTTAGTATCTCATGAATGATGGTTGTGCTCCATGTGATTAAGTGGTTAAGGATGATCTTGCTTATAGATCAAGTTTAACACTTGGTCTTATTTAGGGTTTGTTCTAGCTGCGTGACCAGTCTTTGTTCAGTGGTTGTTTCCACTAAGTAACTTATATTTTCTGTAAATAAGTTGTATACAAAAGTTTTAATGTTTTTCATAAGCTTTCTAGAATGTTAAGGATCACCACTTTTGGTAACCTAGAGCTCCAGTTATAAGTATTAAAAGTTGGGTGACCAAATCTGTCCTAACCCTGGACAGAAATGTTTGTCCCAACTGTTTGACCTAGTTGTCTATAGAACCAACCTTGGGTGATATTAGGATGTTTGTAGACAATTTGATAAGCTTTTCAAATTGTCTAAGATCACCCCTTTTGGATGATGGTAGCTCTGGTTATGGTTAATAAACCATTAAATTTAAGTTTGCATCTTGTGTGACTTTTGGTTATTGTTTGAAGACCATGGGACACCTCTCATCTTGTGCTCCTATGGCTTGAGTGATGTTTTAATAAACCTTAGTCATCTTAGTTAACCCACCTAAAGGTGTTTGGTGATAGTTGTTTGTTAAGCTAGAAACCGTAGTGGTAAGTTGCAAGTTGGTTTTGATGGTTTGCAACTTTACCGTGAAGGAAAGTTGTACTCGACTTTCCTTAAATTTGTTTAACTTCTGTTATGCAATTGAATTGTCCTGCACCTTAGCATGCATCCCATAGCATCATACTAAGCATACATCATTTATCTACGTGTAGTATCCGAGAGTGTTGAAGTCGTGTTGATCAAGCTTTGATGATCATTCTTGTCGAACAAGCCTCGAAAGGAGATCCTTGTTGGACAAGCTTCATCGAGAAGACTAAACTTCTAGATGAAGGAACTAACCTTTGTGGATCATTCTTGGATCCTATCTTCCCTGCAACAAAGGCAAGCCCCGGTTCATTTAACCTTTTCCTTGGATTTACAATTACACTTACTTTCGATAACCTGATGCATAAAATGTTTATCAAATAAATGCTTTAAACCTGTTGATGCATGACCAACCTTGTTATCGCTATATCATTCCTTGATACCTGTTTTATGCAACTGATAGAAATGCTTAGCCTTGCTTTATGAAGCTTTTGATAAATGTTTTCAATACTTATCGTTTTGGAATAATAATGAGAAAGAATGATGGTTAAGACCAGATGGGCACATGCATCGAATCTTGGATCGATGTGTGGTGACCTAGATGTGTCGGAATAGGACCTTATCGTTGTTGGCCTGCTGTGATTGAGACCTTTGAGTACAGCCCACATGCGGTGGTAAGCCTCGTCTATAGCTATTCCGATACTTGAGAACGGCTAATCGCGCACTGGGAGTGGAGAGATGGCGGGAGTAGTGTGTACCCTCGGGGCTATGAGATAGTCGGGTTCGAGGTGTACTGTACTCTCGGGTGGCGCGAACCCGGTCTTGTATGGGAGGATCTATAGATAGGGTTGATATATGCAAGATTAAGTTCTACATATGTCATGTGGTACTGAATCCCCAGCTGGGTTTAAACGATTCGAATCGCCGTGTTTCCTCGGATATGGAGCCTCAATCCACTGACCCGCACCGTAGTAATAATTGGATCTTTATGAGATGAGAACTAAAGATATGGTATGCTTATGAAAGTTTGAGAATCTTTAGATAGTTATGAAATTTAATCTTGAGTTAAAACTTGAAAGTAGGATTCTTCTATTAGTAAGCTTTTATGCAAATAAAAAGTACTGTTGAGCCTACCCAAACCAGCATGACCCTGAAGTCTTTTCTATTGACGGGTAAGTCTTGCTGAGTACCGACAGTACTCAGGGTTTGTTAATCCCCTGTTGCAGGTCTCTAATAGGTGGTGTCAACCACGATCAGGTCCGTGGGCTAGACGTGATCTGGTTACTTCTTATCCAACTTAGGTACTCCGCCTAAGTGTGGTTCCGTAATGCTATTCTACTTCCGCAATACCAGTTATGTTTATGTAAAAAGTAACTTGTTCATGGTTTTGTAAAGTCTATATCTCTTACTTCCGCACTCCGATGGTATTTTGTAACAAATGTTGTAATGTTGTAATTATTCCAACCTTCATGATGATGATCCTGTGGTTCGTGGATAATTCGGGGTTCTCTCGAGAACACCCGACAGATCTTTCCAGTGATGTGGTACATGTGCACAGTCATTAGGGCTCGGGGAGACGATGACGTGTGCAGGTGGGGCACATTAATGGGAGGTTCTGCCACATCACGTCCGCCCTTCACCGCTCCTGGTCCGTCGGCACGACACATCTCTACTTGACCTTCACCTTGCCCTCGATCACTGTCTCCGTGCTCGACACCTGCACAACACAAGCCAAAGAACATGCGATCAAACCCGTTGACAATCACTCATCACTCCGAGACTCGGCATACACCCATGTATCCGCAATCTCCCCCTTGATGAGTGCATTGTCAACTACACACAAATCATAATAGAATAGAGGAAGGGAGGAAGGAGTAGAGAGAACTCGACCAAATGACCCAAAAGCATAGCAAAGCTGAAGAAGGTCAAGTGGAAAGAGCAAAACAACTTGGTCCCCAAAGACATGGGCAAGGACTCTACGCAACCAAGCAAAGCAAAGCTAGCCCTCAAGAAGAGGTAGAACAGGCTCAACACCGGTAGCAAACACCAATTTAAAAACTCCAGAAAAAGTGCTCGACACCAATTGAACCAATTGAGAAATCGAAGCGAATGCTAGTCCCTCAAGACAGAGGCACAGAGGCTCAACACAACTAGCAAGAAACCTCGATACCAAAACTTACGGCCATCAAGAAGCAGCAAACTCCCCCTCGAATAGTGCACACAACCAGGAAAACTCCCCCTTGGTCCAACTCGGAAAGCACAAGATTTGAAAACCTCTTAGTTGAACACAGGAGGGCACTCATGATTTGTCAAATTTCTCCCCCTTAGTTGAAAATGCACTTATCAAGTAAAAGTTCTCCCCCTTAGAGAGTGCATCATCAAAAGTGCCAAATAAGCAAATTTGTCCCCCTTCCGAAATGCATATGAGTCAAAATGCAAGTTAGCAGCTTCAGGAATATAGTCAATAGAATGCAAAGATGCTTTACACAGTTCTGATCTAATGACTCAACAACATCACACCAAGCTAGCAAAGGCTCAAACTTATCACCGAATACGAAATATGAACATATGAGCAAGGTGAGCAGTTTTAGCCAAAAAGTATTCACCATCAAAATAGCACTGAACATGTATAGACAGGAATTCGAACAAGTGTTAAGCATGTATACAAGGTGAACTACCCCTAGCAAAGTTCAATCATCATGCTTAAGAATGAAGCATAAACTTGTGATTTCAATTTTAAATCAGAGTTGCAGCGGTGAAATTACACAAGTTTGAACTTAGCATGTGATTGCGAGAGGTTGAAAGCTTGTCACTGCCTAACTTTTCAACCGAGCGAAGCCTATGCATATGCAATCAGAAGCTTAAAGCATCGGTTTCTGTCATACACTAGACGGCTCAAGTTTAACTCAGAGTGCAATGAGAAACAGTCTCGATACAGTGATGTGTTGACAAGCAGTCCCATCTCGATCTTTTCATTTTCACTTAACACTTGGTTCAAATTTTATTAACAGAATATGAACAGACCAAGCAAGTGAATGACTCAGAACTAGAGACATAGCAACCTAGCATATATGAAAAGCACGAGTGAATTCACCACATTCTACACATGCTAGTTGCATATCTCAATGGTGAACATTTTCAGGTTTTATGTTCATTAGCAAGTTCACCATTCAAAAATAGCTCAGCTCACAACATGTATTAGTGATCAGAAAGAGCATAGCTACATGCATCAACATAAGCATTGGAGCATACTACATAGAGCATAGTTACATTCTAATGATTATAGACATGAAGCTCAGAATATAAAAGCGTATGCTGAAATGCAAAAGAAAACAAGACAAACAAAAAATAGTCAGATGATGATACAAGAACCAAAATGTTTTCCCCATCTAAAAGGGGAAACATACACCAAGCTCACCTCTCAACCGATTAAAGGTTGATTCGTCCAAAGGCTTGGTGAAAATATCAGCCAATTGATGATGAGTATCGACATGGCGAAGGTCGATATCACCCTTCTCCTGGTGGTCTCGCAGAAAATGAAAGCGAACATCAATATGTTTGGTCTTGGAGTGAAGCACGGGGTTCTTAGCAATGCTAATAGCACTCGTGCTATCACAAAGCAAAGGAACGCGAGAAAAGCTCAGACCAAAATCACGCAAAGTGGCCATCATCCAAAGCAACTGAGAACAGCAGCTAGCCGCAGCAACATATTCAGCCTCTGTGGTAGACTGAGCAACACTAGACTGCTTGCGAGAAGACCACAATACAAGAGAAGAACCAATAAACTGGCAAAGCCCAGAAGTTGACTTGCGCTCAATACGGCAACCAGCAAAATCGGCATCGGAATAACCGCAAAGGGAGAGGGTGGAGGAAGCTGAATACCAAATCCCAAACTCAGGTGTGAAATGAAGGTACCTGAAAATGCGCTTCACCGCTTGATGGTGAGAAGTGCGCGGCGACGCCTGAAAGCGCGCGCACAGACACACCGCGAACTGGATGTCCGGGCGTGTCGCCGTCAGGTAGAGCAACGACCCGATCATGCTTCGGTACTCCTTCTCGTCCACAGCTTCTCCATCCTTGTCTGCATCTAGAGCTGTCGTGGTCGACATGGGTGTTGGAAGAGGCTTGGCCTCACCCATATCGAACCTCTTCAGCAAGTCCTTGGTGTACTTGCCCTGGTGCACAAACGTCCCCTCTCGGGATTGCTTAATTTGCAACCCGAGAAAGAAAGTCAGCTCGCCCATCATGCTCATCTCGAACTCCCTGCTCATAGTATCTGCAAACTTGGCAACCAAAGCGTGAGAAGAACCACCAAAAATGATATCATCCACGTAAATCTGGACCAAGGGAGTGTCTTTGCCTTGCTTGAGGAGAAAGAGCGTTTTATCCACACATCCCATTTTAAAACCCTTAGCAAGCAAAAAGGTTTTCAACCTATCATACCAGGCTCTAGGGGGCTTGTTTCAAACCATATAAAGCTTTGTGAAGTTTAAAAACATGGTTTGGAAACTTGGGATTTTCAAAACCGGGGGGTTGCTCAACATACACTTCCTCTTCTATGTAGCCGTTTAAGAAGGCACTCTTGACATCCATTTGAAAAAGTTTGAAATCTTTGGATGCAGCAAAAGCCAAGAGTATCCTAATAGCCTCCAAATGAGCTACAGGAGCAAAAGTCTCCGCATAGTCTATCCCCTCCTTCTGACTATAACCCTTGGCCACAAGTCTAGCTTTGTTTCTCACAATGTGGCCATCTTCTCCTTGTTTGTTTTTGTAAACCCATTTTGTCCCAATAGGATTACAGTCTGGAGGAGGTGGAACTAAAACCCAAACCCGATTTCGCTCAAAATTTTCTAACTCCTCATGCATGGCATTGACCCAGTCAGGATCCGTCAAAGCGTGTCCAACATCTCGGGGTTCAAAATCAGCAACAAATGTAGAATGAGCAAAGTGAGAAATGTGCTGTGACCTGGACCGACTGACACGTTCGTTGATGCTGTCGATCATCTGTTGAGGCGGGTGCTGGCGCTGGATGTGTCGTGGCGCCTCCCGAGCAGATGTAATCTCCCCCTCAACAGCAGCTGGTGCCTCCCCGGGTACAAAAGGTACCGCTCGGGGTGGCGGATCCCACGGTCCCCAGGAAGAAGAAGTGTCGGGGCCGTGAGTCGTCGTAGAAGCCGCTCTTTGCAGCACAGCAGGTGGAGGCGATGCTGGGTCACCCATGACTTCAGCATCCTCGTCCTCATCATCGAAAAGAGGCTCACCAACCTCATGATCACCTGCACGCTCAAAACGAGAAGAAGGACAAACCATGGTCTCATCGAAGGTGACATCAGATGTCTCCATGACTCGGTTAGTATCAAGGTTAAGTACATGATATGCTCGAGTGTGAGTGCCATAACCCAAAAATACACCGTCAGAAGAACGAGACTCAAATTTGTCCAGGTTGCCTTTCTTTAATATAAAACAGTGGCAACCGAAGACTCTAAAGTAACTCACCTTGGGTTGTCTACCAAAACGCAACTCATAAGAAGTCTTTTTCAAGAACGCTCTCAGAAAAATGCGATTGGAAATATAGCATGCAGTGTTCATAGCTTCGGCCCAATATCGCCTAGGAGTCCTATGCTCGTCGAGCATCGTCCTGGCCATCTCTACAAGGGTCCGATTCTTCCTCTCTACAACACCATTCTATGGCGGTGTGTAGGGGGAAGAAAACTGATGCTCCAAACCCAAAGAGTTACAAAACTTCTCAAAATCCGAATTCTTGAATTCGGAACCATTATCACTACGAATAGCTCGCATCGAGTTCATAAGGAACTCGTTCTGAAGACGCAAAATCAGATTGCGAGCAAAAGAGAAAGTCTCAGTCTTCTCAGTCAAAAACAAGACCCACGAATATCTCGAAAAATCGTCAACAACAACCAAAACATACCACTTCCCCCCAACTGAGCTCACCCGAGCCGGACCAACAAGGTCCATGTGTAAAAGCTCTCCAGGGCGCTGTGTCATGACCTGAGTCACTGGATGGTGGGGAGCGGCGACCATCTTCCCAGAATGGCAAACAAGGTCCTTCTCCATCGACAACTTGGGCAATCCTCGGATTAGGCCAAGTGAGCTAAGCCTTGCAAGCAAGTCGAAGCTCAGGTGACCTAGTCTCCTATGCCACTTCCAAAGATCAGAGGAGGAAGGACCAGCCTCAAGACAGCGGGAAATCCCAAACAATTCTGAGAAATTCGCGCGAAAGACTTTCCCAAAGGGTGAAATCAAACATACAAGATTGCCCTGAGGATCTAAAATGCGACTGAGATTCGGTTTAAAACGAATCTCATAGTCATCATCAAAAAGTTGTGAAACAGAGAGAAGGTTAAAATGCAGGTTAGAAACAAGAGCAACATCGCGCAACACAAAGTGCTCATTAACCCGCACCGACCCACGAGACAACACCTTACCTTTGCTATTGTCGCCGAAGGTGATAAACTCCTTACCGGCAACAGGGCTAAGACTGGAGAACCACTTGGCGTTTCCGGTCATGTGCCTCGAACAACCGGAATCCACCAACCAGACGTTCTCCAATCGTTTTACCTACATCAATAAAAAGACATAGGGTGAGCATACGGTCCAACACTGGGGTTAGTGAAGTGGGAAGAATACCAGTGTTGGGCCGGCTGCTCAAAAGAACGGTTAGTGTAAAAACCATTCCTAGCCTGCCTACGGGGATAGCGATCACCACGCACAGGAAAACGTGGTCCGCTAAGGAAAGAGCGTCCATCGCGATAATCAAAACACGGTGGGGGAAAACGCTCAACAAAGCCTCCGCCATGGGGTCCGTATCCTGCAAAGTCAGGACCCCGTCGGGCACCACCTCCCTGACGCCTAGGACCTTGAGGAGCTGCACCTCTAGGCCTAGCAGCTCTCCTCGGAGCTCTCCTCTGAACATTCGGCACATGTACATCATGGAAAGGATGGTACATGTCCGGATTGTTCATCTCCCTGGCACGGCGCGCCTCTCTCTTGCGCCGAAAGCAGAACTCACCCAAGTGTCCATCTCTCCCACAGTACTCACAATGGTACCTCACCGCTCTCATAGGGGGTTGTTGGTACTCACGGTTGTGGGTTTGGATCACTTTGCCCTTCTGTGGCATAAGCTTCTCCTGGATAGGTGGCATTGTGTCCAGCTTGTTTTTGAGGTGGTTGGGTTTAGGAGCCCACTGCTGGTTCTTGGGTGGAGCTCGTGGAGGTTCTTCAAACACCCCATCCTTGGTGGTAGGCTTGAGAGGCTCTTTGGGTGGAAGCTTGGTATGTTTGCGAGTAGTGGTGGAGTTGGGCTTCTCACATGGGTTCAGACCACTCGACTCTCCAATCTTCCCAAAAGCAGAAAAATCAACACCCGGAGCAAAACCTACACCAGGACCTCCAGCAGCTCGCTTAAATTGGGAGATCATCATCCTGAGCTGCGGCTCACTACAAGAGACCCATGACAAGATGGTCCAAAGGTATGTGTTTTCCTCCTCGGTTTGCATCTTGCCATGCTTCACATTGGCAATCTCCATCTCCAAACCCTCACACAAAGCACACCTAGTCACACAAGTGCTACCCGAGCTGGCCTTCTCAAGAGACTCAATCTTGGCATTCTTCCCTGCCAACTCGGTTTGCAAGCCAGGGCAAGACTTGCACGCACCCAACAACACGGGCCTAGCCCAGAGCTCATCCACTTCTCCTACCAAAGCAGCATACTTACCTCTCAAAGTGAGAAGGTCAGTCATGTGCTTGGTGCACATCTCACACTCACCCTCCTCAGACACAACCACGGTGGACCGAGCAAACTCAAGCTCCTTCACCGTGTCCTCCCACTTCTGCCTAAACTCCTTGCGCTCTCTAGCAGCACGCCTAAGCAACTTATCTTGACTAAGAAGCGCGGCAGTAAGCTTATCGACCTCAGCAGAAAGCTCATCGTGGGTCATTGATACCTGGGAGGTGTCGTCGTCGTCGTCGTTCCGATGGGTGTCCTCCAGCTGACTGTCGACCTCCTTGCCGAGGGCCATGGTGCAAAAACCCTCGTTGTCGGCGAAGAAGCAGAGACCGTTCAGCTTGTCCTCGATCTTCTTCATCTTCTCGGACTCGTCATCGCTTGAGCAAGCGGAGTCGTCATCCGAGCCATCGACGTCGCTGAGCGTGGCGAAGAAAGCACGCTGCTCAGCCTGGGCCTTCTCCAAGTACTTCTTCTTGATGTACTCCTTGTCGAAGCCGCCCCTCCGCTTGCGCCTTGCGGGGGCGTGCTTCTCCTTGCGCTTGCCGGAGTCGTACTTGTGCCCGTGATCGCCCTTCCTAGAATGCTTGTTCTTCTTGGGACAGTTGGCGATGAAGTGGTCGGGGTCGCCGCACTCGAAACATCCCAAGCGTCCTCCTCTGCGGCGACGGTTCATGCGGTTGTTGTGGAACCGCGAGAATCGGTTGGCAAGCAAAGCCAACTCATCATCCCCCAAAGACTCAAGCTGCTCCTATGTGACAGAAAAGAGTGAAGAGAGTGCAAATCCTCCAGAGGGGTTAGCAGAAGAGCTAGAAACCAAAGCCATAGTCGAGCCAGAAGGATTCTCATAAGAAGCCCTCGACATGGCGTCAATCTCACTAGACTTGAGCTTACTAAAGAGCTCGTCGCAAGTGAGGGCCTCATACTTAGATGATTTGATGATCGCCTGGACCTTTGAGTCCCACACCGACCGATCAAGAGTATGCAAAAGCTTCAAAGCTCTCTCATGATCGTCGAAAGGCAACAGCTCCTTGTTAGCTCTCATCTTGTTGACAATAACCTGAAAGCAAGCGAATAAACTCTCTATGCTCTCGCCAGGCATATGTCGAAAGTTCTCATACTCCCGCTTGTGCGACTCGTAGAGATGGGATTTGACTTGAGTGGTTCCCTCATGGAAGCGCATGAGGGTCACCCAAATCTCATGAGCCGTGGGGAGGTGAGAAACGCGATCAAACTCAGACATGCTCAAACAGGAGAACAAGGCGTTACGTGCCTGGCTATTGGCCTCGTGCTCATCGATCTGAAGCTGAGAGACACGAGCAGCCAGAACAACGTAATCGGCCTTGTTGCAAATCTCCCAAACAGAAGAGCCCATGCTCTGGAGATAGGCCGACATGCGTATCTTCCAATACGCATAGTTCGTCCCATCGAAAAACGGTGGTTTGCCCACGCCACGATCCATGTCGCCTTCGGTGGATTTGGAACCGGCTAAGGTGGAAGATCGTTAACCCGCTCCGATACCAATTGAAGGACCGAGAATGCAATAGCAAGGCGACCAGAGGGGGGGTGAATGGGAGCCAATAAAATTTCTCTCGAAACTTTGGCCAAATGTCCCAAAATCAACCCCCGAAAGCTTCGACCGAAACTGTGATGCTCACGACCCTTGGAAGAGGGTGGATGATGCCTAGGATCACAACGGAGCACCACAAAGCGAAGGCAAGTCAAACACCAAAAGCACCGACACAAGTTTATCCCTTGAAAACCGAGTCCCGAATGTAGATTGGAGGCTACGTCGAGAAATCCCCAAATACCGATGCTAACAAGTAGCAAAGATACCTAGAGATGTTTCTTGGTTAACTATAGGGCCAAACGAGAGGTCCAAAAACCAAGTGAAAAAGCCGAGAGACTAAATGCACTGAAAAGCACTAGTCTGCGGGATCTCGGACTGTCTGCGGGTACGGTCCTGCACTGTCTGGGGTAACTGCGGACTGTCCGCGAGCGAGTGGCGGACTGTCCGCCGGCAAAACTCGCCAAACAGCAAAGCTGTTGAAGTCCCCGGACAGGTCCCGGACTGTCCGCGAAAACCAACGGCGGACTGTCCGCCGGTCAAATGAACAGAGCCCGGCCGAAGAACACAGCCACTGATCCGGCTGATCCCCGACGCCCGGATTGTCCGCCGGTCAAACCGCGGACTGTCCGCGGCTGTCCAGAAAGGGCGATTTTGGTCGCCCAAAACTCAAATCTTCTCCAAATCGATCCAAACCAAAATCTCTTGATCCCAAACGTGGAGAGGATGATCACGAGGTAGTTAGGACACTATCCCCAAGAAATCATCTACTCAAATCGACTCAATCAACGGGAAATCGAAGGGGAAGGTGTATGAACCAAAAAAGCGCCACGAAAACGAAATCAACCCGATCTACTTGTTCGTGAGGAGTTAGATGAATTCCGTTGGTCGAAATGACCTCCTCACAGAAATGAACAAGATGATTCAAACGGATTTCGCAAAGACGCAGTATAGAGAGAGATCGAGCAACGGGAAAAACGCGGAGAAATGAAGAACGCGAAGAACACGAACCAAAACGCGAATCAACACATCGATCTGCAACCGTGTGGCTACCACACGCTACGACAGTGAGGTTACGGCCTCACTTCCTCAAAAACTTCAGTACACAGAGGTATGGTTCTCTGCGGATCTCAGCTAGCTACAGCAGGGGATTGGGAGAGCAGGAAACCCTAGAAGCAAAGAGCAAATGACTGAGATAGAATGGGAGGAGGGTGTCTCCCTCTACTTATCCTAATTCTAGTTCTTACTCTACCCCTCTCTAATTACAGAGCGAACCAGCTAAACCCTAGGGTTATTCTGGACCAACTCAAGGTAGGTGGTGATCCGACGGCCACGCCCGCACAACTCATAACGTTGCCTCGACGCAACCTCCCGATTGCTGCCACGTGCCGCCCTCGCTCGGCACCCCCGATTTTGTGGCCGAAACCGGGAAACCAGGCTTTCACGCCAACCCCCGGTTTTGAGGCCCAAACCGGGAAACCAGCCTCCAAGTCCATCCCCTGGTTTTGAGGCTGAAACCAGGAAACCCACCAGCGCCCAGGTTTTGAGGCCCAAACCTGGAAACCGTCCTCAGCCCGAGTTTTGAGGCCCAAACTCGGCAAACCCGCAGCACCCAGGTTTTGTGGCCCAAACCTGGAAACCGTCCACCCAAGTTTTGTGGCCCAAACTCGGAAACCGTCCGCCCGATGGGTTTTCTCTGGCTCTACCACCAAACCGAAGCTGTAGAGGGGATGCACCGCCCGTGCACCCCGTCCACCGACACGTGTCGCCAGGTCCTCGACCTGAGCAACACCATGTACCGCAAGTCTCCGCTCGTCGTTGTCCCAGGCTGTCAGCCACCACAGCTGATCCTCAGGCCACCGGTCCCTCAGTCCAAGCTTCACGTTCGCCCTTCACCGCTCCCGGTCCGTCGGCATGGCACGTCTCTACTTGACCTTCACCTTGCTCTCGATCACTATCTCCGTGCTCGACACCTGCACAACACAAGCCAAAGAACATGCGATCAAACCCGTTGACAATCACTCATCACTCCAAGACTCGGCATACACCCATATATCCGCAAACCGTGACGGCCAAGTTACGCTGCCCATCAAGGTTAATGGTATTAACCATGACGGGCAAGTTAAGCAGCCCGTCGCGGTTAATACATTAACCTTGACGGGCAAGTTACGCTGCCCGTCACAGTTAATACCATTAACCATGACGGGCAAGTTACGCCGCCCGTCACGGTTATTGATATTAACCGTGACGAGCTCAACTGCCCGCCGCGGTTAGCCTCGATTTACTGTGACGAGGCATGCGCGACGGGCTCAATTGCCCGTCACGGTTAAATAAAAATGACCGTCACGCAAAAGATTTTTGTAGTAGTGCGAGTACTGCCGTGCAAGGAGAGGGTGCGACCCGGCTATGAGTATGCTGGGCGGCCCGTCCCGACTCGTGAGAGTGCAGAAGACTTGGAAGTTAAATAGTTGGAGAGGCATGTTCACGTGGTGCTCCTGCCAGTTCTTTGAATGGAGGCCACCAAAGAGAGCGATACAACCATTCAGTTTGGCGCGGTCTGTGAAGGATGCGAGTTGTCATTTGGTTTGTCTTGCGCCTTTTTGGGTTGCTTCAGTCTTTGAAATACCGGATTGCACTTTTTTGCAGGATCGCTTCAGCCTGTACATCTCGGATGTGCCATCAATCGACTGGTCGGAAGGGGTCGACCCGAGACATGGGGCTGGCCAATCTCCTTGTTCTCAGGCTGGGGAAACAGTAGCCGAGAAAGCAAGGAAAGGCAAGGCAGCCGAGAAAACGGCCGCCCCACAAACTGTGAAAGTTGTGGGTAAACGCGTAGCTAGTGGTCGCGGAGCCACCACGAGGTCTTCATCACGAATGGTGCGTATTGGCGGCTCACTGAAGATCTCGAGCGACGCTGGTCAAAATACGTCGGAGTCAATTCGCGACTGGGATGATGACGATGACGATGATGAGCCGCTTACGTTCAAGCGTGCTCGTGTTGAAGAGCCGTCGGGGCCAATTTTGCCAGTACAGAAGGCGAAGGGTCTCAGGCTGAGGGGTGGTCTACGCGTCAGTCATTTGTGAGTGTACAACTTCTTTCTTCACGGTTTTGTATCCATTAAAATAGTTTGACTTAATTAAACTCTTATCAGGGATCCCATGCTTGAGGTTGATCCTGTCGTTGGTGACGGAAACCCCAAGCCGACCAGGACTCCAAATGTCGAGTCCGACTAGGATGGCGATGAGATGACCGAGGACGGAGCATCGAGGACGGGAGGTGATGCTCACGTCGAGACCAACAAACACCCAACCTCAACCGGGGCTGGTACTAGCAGGCAGGGCTCTGGATCTGGTGAGGGGGAAGCCTCACGAGCGCTGCCCTGACTCTCATAGGTCGGCTGGCTCTGCCCTAGCGCCCTCAGACGCGCTGCTTCCTCTTCCGGAGGCTACCCCATTTAGGGCTATTGGGAGTGTTGTAGAGCCAGCCAAAACCGAGGAGGTGCATGTGGCTCTGGAGGAGGAGGTTGTTGCGAACACAAGGCCGATATGTGCCCTTGTGGTTCCCTTCCTGAGTGATGAGTGATCGGTCAACGGGCAACATGTCTCTTGGCTGTGCTGATGTGCAAGTGCGGAGCTCGAAGACAGTGGTCGAAGGTGAGGTGAAGGTCAAGTAGAGACGTGTCGTTCCGACGGACCGGGAGCGGTGAAGGGAGGACATGAGGCTTGGACCGACGGACCGGGAGACCTGAGGACCAGCTGTGGTAGCTAGCATGTGGCATTGGCGAACAAGAGCACATGAGGATGTGCGGTGCATCGGCCGAGTTGGGAGGAAGGTGATGGCGTCGTGACACTTGGCAGGAGGCCGAGAAGGAAGGTGAATGCACTGTGCCCGGCGTGGAGGCTGGACATGCATCGGCATCGGTGTCGAATCTCAGGGTGTGCGAACCACATCCCGTCTACAGCGCGGGTTTGGTAGTTGAGCCTCAAAAACTACCCTCGACGGTTTCTGAGTTTGGGCCACAAAACTCGGCATGGACGGTTTCTAGGTGTGGGCCTCAAAACCTGGGCTGGCGGTTTTCTGAGTTTGGGCCACAAAACTCAGTCGGAGGACAGGTTACCCGGTTTCGGCCTCAAAACCGGGGGGAGGTCCAAAAAGGACGGTCGACGCGTGGCGGCACAGAGAGGCTTGCGTTGCGACGAAGCTATCCGTGAGGAAGGCGCGACGGTTGATAGGACGACACGTGGTGGCATCCTGAGGCTTGCGTCAAGGCGAAGCTAAGGATGAGGAAGGCGCGTGGCCGTCGGATCAAGTCTTCAGCGAGTTGGGCTGGAATACCCCTAGGGTTAGCCTGTTCGCTCATGTATCTAGGGGTAGAAGGGGACTATTGTACTTAGGCTATAAATAAGAGAGGCGCCCCTCCTCTCATGCTATCCTGGCAGCCCTGCAGTTTTCTTTCTCTCTAGCCCTTGTTTAGGTTCTAATCATACCTCGCTGCCTGTGATCCACAAAGTGAGCAATACCTCTATGTACTTCAGATTTTGAGGAAGTGTTGACGTTCGTTAGTGCAAATAGAATATGAAAGATTCCGCAAGCGCACAGAACACCATTGTAGCATTTTACCGAGAGTATTCCAGGATCGTTATTTATATTTTAACATAGGGAAGCTAGGGTTAAGATTCTGATAACTCACTATCATGCATCTACTAACTCAAAGTACTAAATAGACTAAAGAAAGAGTAAATGATATATGATATGATAATGAATGAAAGCACATCAAAGAGAATTCAATGCTAAATAGATAACTATAGTGGGAGGACAACGGGAGAGATCAAGGTTCCTATATACTTCTATATTACTTGGGTTCTAAGGTAACAAAGATGAAAAGATATAGCAGTCATAAACATTGGCACTTTGGAGTAGCAGGTCCTTTCCAACTCTCGAAGAAGACTGTGAAAAAAGTAGTTGGGAGAAGGTTGCCAAAAGCTCTACAAAACATCAATCCGAACGTGGTGGACTACGAAGGCCTAACAGAGCTGTCACCCCTGGGGCTACCACAATTATTCTGTGGGATTGAGCGTGTTGGTGTTTCGACCCCGGGGGTGTGACACCAACTAGTAATATGATCGCGTGCTCTCTTCCTGGATGGTGATGCAAGATGACACAAGGATTTATCCTAGTTCAGGCAAAGAAGGCCCTACATCCAGCGGGGGGAGGTTCTTGTATTGCTTGCACCTAAGTGCTTGTACAGGGGCGATACAAGCTCAACGAGCGTAGACCTGAGTCTGGACTCGTGCGTGTGTGTGGGTGTGTGGACTTGTGTTCGCCTGGACCGAATCCGTCCGGGCCCGTGCGCAAAGGGCCCTGGTGTCCTCTTTTATAGAGCAAGAGGAGGCCAGGGTTACATAGGAGTAGATATGTACAACACCCAGTACGGAGGAGGGTAGGAATTCTGTCTTGTCGGGGTCACTGGAGCCGACGTGGGGGTTGCTGTTGAGGCGTCCTTGAAGCATGGCTTCCATCCCGGGAGCGGACATGGAGTTGTGGCGATGTGGAGGCCTGTGCGGTGCCCATCCCGGCACGTACGGGACGTGGCATAGTCTTTCCGGGTCTTGGGATACCTGTCCTCCAATAGCATGAGAGCAGTCATGGCTCGAGGGGCGCAGGGCCGACCTCGAGGTAGCGCCTACGGGGGGCTCGAGCCCTCGCAGGTATGGGCAAGTCCTGGAGAACCTGACCGTACAGCGAGAATCCAGGTCTCGAGATGAGGGTCGAGCGTGCTATAGTGCAGGGCATGGCCCTACAGTGCTGTACTTGTGCCCTTTTACCCTTGCTTGTGGTGAAAACAAGATTTGACTCTGCCCCGGTTTACTGTGGCGCACGTCGTGTACCAGAGGACGTGACCGGAGTAGGTGGACGCATTAAATGTGTAGTATGGGATTGGTATCCGATGTCTGGCGCCGCTCGAGGGAGGTGTGATGCGTCTCGAGGGATTGGTCGCCGTGTCAGAGAGGCTCGAGGTCCCCGCGTGGGGTCTCGAGGAGCGGTGTACGACTATTGTGGGCTCGAGACCTAGGTGCCAGGGCTCGAGAGGTAGGCTTTTATGAGGCGGTTGGCAAGGCTTCGATGGGCCTAGGCTTCCTCGTGGTGGGTTGGCGTTGCAGACCTCGAGGGGTTGGTTTTCTAGAGGGTTATACTAGTTAGGTTTCTTATTAATTGGTGTTCTAGGTTTTGCGTTGATTGGGGGTACCCCTTTGGTGGTCCCCTGACAGTAGCCCCCGAGCCCTTGTTTGAGTGCTGGCACTCGAGCTGGGGCTCCTAATCGGGATCCTAAGGTTTAACTAACTGGTTCTCGAAGGTTTGGCTGTCTTGATTCCGTGGGTGTCGCGTGAGCGACACCCGCGGGTGTAGCCCCCGAGGCCGCGGGGGAGTGGTTAGGACTTCCTCGTGGGCTTTTTTATGAGCGTGAGTGTTAGTTGCGTTTTTTAAGTTCGGGAGAGTCGAGCCCCCGAGTTTTTCGACCCTCTTTCGTCGAGGGGTGCCAGGCTGAACCGACTGGTCGGCTCTTCGTGCTGTCCGGCACGTCGGTTGCCCTGGCTTGTCATCCCGCGAGTCCTTACGATCGGATGCGAGGGGGGATGCCTCGTACTACCACGAGCGGGCGAGTATCGAGGTTCCCGGTGAGCTGGTAATGGGGGAATCCAAGTGAGACCTCATGCCCTGTTCGATAGGGTCGACTGAAGCCCGGAGGCGATCTCATAAAGCATGGGCGCTCGGTCTGCAGGAATGTTGGGTCCATTCGATAGGACCCGGTGGCTCGATGCCTCCCTCCGAGGGGATCTCACTGCACGTCGTGCGCCCTGCCTCGGATACACGTGAGGGGCCTCGAGGGCTTGGCCCTCGAGCGATGCTGCGAGTGGCACCCCTTGGTGTCCCTGACTTGGGTGCTCGAAGCCGGTTGTCGAACCCTCTTCGAGGGCCAGCCTTCGCTGCTTCGAGGCTTGGAAGGGCCAGGGCCCATTTTTACCTTCGTGAAGAAGCCTCCGTCGTCTGGGAAACCTTCTGCCCATTGGGCGCGCCTTTTTAGGCGAAAACTGTCAGGGAGGGCGACGGTCGCGAAGTTGGAGCGACGGTCATGGTGGACCCAGGCAGTGGAGCGAATGGGGAGTTGCCGCATGTACCTGTCAACCGGCTCGAGATTCGGTTAGGTGGGCGCATTGAATGCGTGCGGTTACCTTTTCGCCGCCGTGGGATACCCCGCCCGTTGGGGTTTTCTCTTATAAATATCGAAAGAGGGTTAAGGGTCTCTTTTACTTTTCCTTTGCCTTCAGCTGCCGCAGCTCCCAAACGCTTTCTCCCCACGCTAGTCAATAGGTAACCTTCCCGGCCGCCCATCCGCCACTCAGATACGCGCCGTCGCGGCCATGGCCGCCCAGGTGTTGCCGCCCGAAGACTGGAGCCCGACGAAGACGACGCAGCAAGAGCTGGAGACGCTGGTGGAACGGGGGCTTCTTCGCCCCAACCCGCAGAAGGGGCCCGCATGGTGGGTTCTCCCGTTGGTGGACCACCGGGAGCCGCACCCGCCGGAGGGGTACGTGGTGAGCTTCACGCGTTACCACCGTATGGGGCTTGGCGTTCCGCCGAGCCGCTTCATGCGGGGGCTGGCCCACCACTTCAAGGTGGAGTTGTAGCACTTCTCCCCCAACTCGATCTCGCATGCCGCCATCTATGCCGCGGTGTGCGAGGGGTACTTGAAGATCGAGCCACATTGGGAGATGTTCGTCCACCTCTTCCGAGGCGAGCGCTTCCACAAGGCCGTGAAGCCGAGCGGGAGGAGGTTCGCGCGCGTGGGCTCCCTCATCGTCACCGCGAGGACCGGGCCCTCGTCGGCCAACGTCCCCCGCGAGTACCTCCGCTACAAGCATTCCACCAACCAGGCGGGGTGGGATGACCACTGGTTCTACCTGCGGAACAAGGTTGAGCTCCTTCCGCAGTACACCGGCGGGGTCATCACCCAGCGCCCGAAGAAGTGGAACTGGGGCGTCGCGGCGGACAGGCAGCGCCACCTGATGCCGCTGATGAACACGATGCGGGCGCTGGTGGAGGAGAAGAAACTGACCGTCCAGGCGGTCATTTGGGCGTTCCATCAACGGAGGGTCCTTCCTCTGGCGGACCACCCCCTTCTCATCTTCGAGATGGGGCCAAACGCCTCGCTCGAGGCGCTGAACCAGTCGAGGATGGCTGAGGAGAGGTTGTCCCGGAACGAGGGTACCTCCCGGGTGATGGTCACAGTTCACGGGTCGTTCCGCCCTGAGGAGGCCAACCTCATCGCCATGGCGCCCGACGAGGGGTTCCTCGACCCGGTAAGCTTTCCTCAAGCTGGCTGTCTTGAGCCTCCCCTCCTTCCTCTTTCTTCGAACCTTGTTCACTCTCCTCGTGGTTTTTCTCATTGAGTTTCTTTTTGCAGGGGGCGTTCACATGTCAGACGTCGAGGCCCCCGATGAGGGAGGACGCCGCGGAAAGACAGATGAGGCGCCTCTCTGCCCAGAAAGATAAGGAGAGTAAAGATGCGAAGAAGAGGAAAGATAAAGAAAGGAACTTGTGTCGGGTGGCTCGGGAGCAGAGGCTAGCGAAGGCTCGTCGTAACCGGCAGCTTGGGGAGGAATCCCCTGAGCTCAGCTCCTCGAGCTCGGAGGAGGAGGATGATGACGAGGAGGAGAGTGATGATGAAGGGATGGATGCGCGTTTGAGGCGCGCAGGGGTCATCGACGTCAGGGCTGACCGCTCCTCTGTGCAGGAGGATATCCTGGAGGTCCCCCCGGCGAAGGGATCGCGCGGGATGCAGCAGCGGAAGACCACGCCAGGCCCCGCCTCATCGGAAGCCCATGGAACATCGAGCTCCGTGCCGGACGTGCCTCCTGATGCGAAGAGGCCTCGCACTCGGGGCTCCACCGCCGTGGCGCAGAAGGAGGCCACGGCCGCGTCGACCCGAGCCGGGGATCTCGAGAAGGGCCGGACCTTGAGGAGCGGCCAACACGTCGAGAAGGACTCTGGGTCCGACCACCACAAGTCATCGAGGGCGACATCGAGCCTGCGAAGGAGCGGGCAACATGAGGGGGCGTTGAGCCCCCGCCATCATGACCATCGGGGAGGGAGTCGCGAGCGATCCCGGAGCTCATCGCCGCACCGCCACCGGGAGAAAGAGGCAGACGCGGGGGGGGGGGGGGGGGCGACCGCCGACTCGAGCGCCGGAGCAGGTCCTGGAGCCCGCGCAAGGAAAAGCGTCACGAGGACCGCTTGAAGGAGACGCGATCGCCACCTCAGGACAAGAGGCAAAAGGAGAGCTCCCCGCCAGGGTCGGGCCACGGGAGGCACCGGGAGGCCTCCCCCCACCTGAGCCACACGGAGACGGCTCAGGGGCACGGCTCGAGCCATGGGGCGGGCTCGAAGCCCTCGAGCGGGTCCGGCGACTGGGGGAAGAAGCCTCGCCATCACTTTGGGTAAGTAGCGTTCCTCAACTCCGTTGGTAGTGAGGCTTTACTTCTTTACCTTGAGTGATGTGTGCCGTTTCTGGTTATTCAGGGAAAAGCGCTCCCGGCAGGAGGCGGACCCTGCGACATCCAAGCGGGCCAAGAGCTCGAGCTCTGCTGAGGTCCAAGCACCTCAAGGTATGGCTCCTTCTTCCGCTGGAGAGGCCGCTTGGTTGGTGAAGGCTCGAGCGTCCATGGCTCGGGGAAGTCAGATGGCCGCCGTGGATCTTGGTGAGGCCAACGCCGTCGACCATGGGGGTCGAGGCTCTTTCCCAATTCTGATGACTTTGTTTTCTTTTTCAGCAGGGACCGCGGCTTCTGGCGTTGAGCCCGCCGCCGCTGCGTCCACCGCAGCGCCATCTCCTCCTCGTCCTCCTCCACCTCCAGTGGCGCCTACCGAGAAGGCCACTATCCCCCTCGTTACGACGTCCATCTCGGGGGGAGTACCCGAGACAGGCGTGGCTCCGTCGGTGTCGGGGACAGCGGCCCTCGAGACCCAAGACGACGTGAGCCGGCCCGCTGGGCAAGACCCTCCACCGACGGGGCCTCGCGCACCCACGGAGAAGGAGAAGGAGGGGGAGGCGTCGATGGGGGACATACCGACGGTGGTGGAGCTCCTGGACGAGCTGGAGAGGGCGCCGTCCCAGGTCGAGAGCTCTACACTGGAGGAAGCACCCGAGGCACCGGCCGGGGACGACAAGACGCCGGAAGACCCGGCGAGGGAGGAGAGCTTGGGGACGAGCCACCCCTCGAGCGATCCGCTACCGCTCGAGTCCCCGCTTCCACGCGTGGCCGTGCCGTCGCCTCGGGAGGGGGTGGAGCTGCAGGAGGAGACGGCGGAGGGGCGGAGAGAGCCGCAGCCTGCGCCGCCTGTCGGTTGGCCGCAGCTGGAGCTGCTCGAGCTGGAGGAGAAGGGCCTACCCATCGTCGAGGTCGATCCACCGGTGTGGCCATATCCTGACGCGCTGAGCTCGTCTGACGCCGTTATCCCCGCCGAGCGGTCGGCTCAGCAGGGGGTTCCGCGGGGGGCGCGGTCGATCTTCAGGGAGGTGACCGAGTTCGTGGCGGAGGCAGAGCGGACCTTCTTAGAGGAGGCGGACAAGTCCGCGCGGGCGGCGGCTGCCCTCGCGAGGGCGGAGGCGGAGCTCGAGGAGCTCCGCGCTGAGCTGGGCCGGAACGCGCAGATGGCGAGCCGGCTCAATGAGGCACAGGCGGAGGCCCAGGTGGCTCGAGACGAGGCCGCCCAAGCTAAGAGGGAGGTTGCCACCTCTTTGTCCATGGTGGAGGTGTCGAGGAGGGAGGCCGCCGACGCCCGAAGCGAGGCCGCCACCGCCCGGTCTGCAGCGGAGGTGGCGAAGAAGGAGGCCGCCGACGCCCAAAGCGAAGCCGCCGCCGCCCGATCTGCAGCGGAGGCGGCGAAGAAGGAGGCTGAGGAAGCCAAGGGCGAGGCTTCCACCGCCCTGGCTGCAGCGGAGGCAGCGCGACAGGGGGTGATCCTGAAGGATCTGGCCCTTGCGGAGACGGGCAAGCTGGTCGAGGACCTTAGGGGCGAAAAACTCGACGTGCTATCCCAGAAGCGTACACTCGAGCAGCGCGTCGAGGTCCTTACCAGCGACTTCGCCGCTCTGGGCGTGCACTGCCAAGGTAATCTTCGTGCTTCGTCTTGCTTTGATTTCGAGATTGTTGCCACGTCGCGGACTTACTCTTTTCTGTTTGTTGCACAGATCTGGAGAAGACCGTCGAGGAGCTCCGCGAGACTAACCAAGCTCTCGTGGAGCAACTCCGGGACGAGACCATGGTGGCGGAGCGGGCGCGCGTCACCCTCGACAGGCTCTGCTCGATGTGGGGTGCCGATCCGGTGGCCGCGGCAGAGGGCGCGGTGGCTCGAGGCGACGCCCTGGTCGATGCCTTATGCTTCTTCGACGTGGCTGCGCGGGATCGCGTCAGGAGCGCTCTCCACCATGGCGTAAAGCAGACGCTCGTGGCCGTCCGCTCCGGTTTCCGCTACCCGGTCAATGTCGTCGCCAAGGGCTTCGTCGAGATCGAGGGGAAGGACGAAGAGTGGAACGACCGCCGCGTGGACAAGATCCTGGAAAAGGTGGAGAGGCCAGGGGCGGCGCTTGCCATGCTCTTCGAGGAGGACGTGTTGCCTCCCGATGCGGACAGCGGTGTAGAAGGCCCCCCTCCTTCTGGACCGGACGTCGAGGCTGAGCCCGCCGCAGAAGATCTCGGGGAGGAGTACCAGACCGACGAAGAATGAGGCCTGCGTGCCAAATTTGGGCGTCGAGGCCCTTGTAAAAATTTACATCATGACTTATGGCCCGTCGAGGCCAATATGTGCGTATGACTCGCTTATTTAAAGAAGTTGTTTTCTTTTCAAATTTGTTCGATCATTTCTCTTTGTCGCCAGCTCGAGTTTCTGCCGGCTTGGTCTATGTTCCTTCGATACGCGTCACGAGTTCCTCGAGGGGAGGCGTAGGTAGGGTACCGTAGCCCAGGGGCATAGGTGGCCATCTACGTCGACGCCCTCCGACTCTTGGAGGCTCGAGGTATTTACGGACTTAGACGTTGCCAGTTCGCTCAAGATACGAATCGAGATAGGGATCGAATTTTTGAAAAGAAAAGTGCGCTTTTTCCAGAGTCTGGGGGGGTTCCCCCCTGACAGCCTCCGAGGGAGGCTCGACCCTGAGCAGGGCAGGGTCGAAGCTACCTTAAGTTGCTAAGTAACGTGAAAGACAGTGCACGAGTTTGCTCATTCATATTTAACATGTTTGTACAAAGCAATAGAATGAACAGGGCCTCGAGGTTCTTAAGGGTAGAAGCGACGTAGCTGAGATATGTTCCACGCGTTCGCCAGGATCCTTCCTTGGCCGTCGTAGAGCTTGTATGTTCCTGGCTTGAGCACCTCAGCTACGGTGTATGGGCCCTCCCATGGAGGGGTGAGCTTGTGGCGCCCTCGATTGTCTTGTAGCCGTCGAAGTACGGGGTCCCCCACCGCCAGGTCCCTTTTGCGCACGTGCTTGTCATGGCAGCGTCGAAGTGTTTGCTGGTAGCGCGCGGAGTTGATGAGCGCCATGTCTCGAGCTTCCTCGAGCTGGTCCTTGGCGTTGGTGAGCCTTTCGTCGTTGGTTTGCTCGTTGTAGGCTCCAAGTCGAGGGGAGCCGTATTCGAGGTCCGTAGGCAAGACAGCCTCGGTGCCGTAGGTTAGGAAGAACGGAGTGAACCCGGTGGCTCGACTCGGCGTAGTCCTGAGGCCCCACAGCACCGAAGGGAGCTCTGCAGCCCACCCTTTCCCAAAATTCTTGAGGGTCTTGAACAGCCTCGGCTTTAGCCCGTGAAGTATCATGTCGTTGGCGTGCTCGACCTGCCCGTTGCATTGAGGGTATGCGACCGAAGCCCAGGTCACGCGAATGTTGTTGTCGTCGCAGAAGTTGACGAACTTTTTGCCCGTGAATTGTGTGTCGTTGTCGGTGATGATGACGTTAGGCACTCCGAACCGGTACATGACGTTGGTGATGAACTCGACGGCTTTCTCGGAGGTGGGGTCGCCTATAGGCTTGGCCTCAATCCACTTGGTGAACTTGTCGACGGCCACGAGCACATGCGTGTACCTTCCGCTTGTCATCTTGAGGGGACCCACGAGGTCGAGCCCCCAGACGGCAAACGACCAAGTGATGGGGATCATTTGCAAGGCGTGTGCGGGCTGGTGTGTTTGCTTGGCGTAGAATTGACACCCTTGGCAAGCTCAAACCAGGTGCTTGGCGTCTCCGATGGCGGTTGGCCAGTAGAAGCCTTGACGGAAGGCGTTCCCCACCAAGGTCCTTGGTGCCGCGTGACGACCGCAAGCCCCCGAGTGCATGTCGTCGAGGAGCCTGCGTTTTCCTCGAGGGGGATGCAGCGCTGAAGGATTCCTGATGGGCTTCGTCGGTACAGTTCTCGTTCGTCGCCGTAGATGACATAGGTCTTGGCCCTTCGAGTGATGCGTCGGGCCTCCGTCTTGTCTTCTGGTAGGATGCCTTGCGTCAGGTAGTCAAGGAAGGGCGTCCGCCAGTCGAGGGGTCGTGGTGGAGGTGAGGCGGGTGCGTCAATCTGCATCGCCTCAACGGATGTCAAGGGGTCGCTCTCGAGGGATGGCGTTGAAGGTCGAGCCCCTGTGTCCGGCTCGAGGGGTGGCGTCGAGGGGCCATCCCCTGGGCCAATTTTGATGGATGGCTCAAAGATGTCCCTCGAGAAGACGTCTGGTGGGACGGGGCCGCGCGTGGATGCTAACTTAGCCAGCTCGTCTGCAACCTCATTGTACTTTCGAGCAATGTGGTTGAGCTCGAGGCCGTGGAACTTGTCTTCTAGCTTGCGCACTTCTCTGCAGTATGCCTCCATCTTGGGATCGATGCAGCTCGAGGCCTTCATGACCTGGTTGACGACGAGCTGCGAGTCCCCTCGAACGTCGAGGTGTCGGACCCCAAGCTCGAGGGCGATACGCAGCCCGTTGACGAGGGCCTCGTACTCTGCGACGTTGTTGGAGGCGGGGAAGTGCAGACGTAGCAGGTAGCGCATGTGGACTCCGAGGGGTGAGATGAAGAGCAGGCCTACGCCTGCCCCTGTCTTCATGAGGGACCCGTCGAAGTACATAGTCCAGAGCTCGGCTTGGATTTGTGCCGGCGGGAGCTGGGTGTCGGTCCACTCAGCAACGAAGTCCGCCAACGCTTGCGACTTGATGGCTTTTCGTGGGGCGTAGGTGATGGCCTCCCCCATCAGCTCGGCAGACCACATGGCGATGTGCCCCGTGGCTTCCCGATTATTGATGATTTCTCCGAGGGGGAAGGACGAGACTACCGTCACAGGATGAGTGAGGAAATAGTGCTGGAGCTTGCGCCTCGTGACAATGATGCCGTAGAGCAGCTTCTGGATGTGCGGGTACCGGACCTTGGCTTCGGAGAGCACCTCACTGATGAAGTACACTGGCCGTTGGACTGGTAGCGCGTGACCCTCCTCGTGTCTCTCGACGACTACGACCGCGCTGACCACCTGGGTGATTGCGGCCATGTAGAGGAGGAGAGGCTTGGGGGGATCGTCGCCTTGAGCTGGTCGTGGTGGCACGAGAATTGGTGCGGAAGTCAGCAACCCTTTCAACTTGGTCAGGGCCTCCTCGGCTTCGACAGTCCACGCGAAGCGTTCTATTTTCTTCAGCAGGCGGTAAAGGGGTAGCGCCTTTTCCCCTAGCCTCGACATGAACCTGCTGAGAGCGGCTAGACAGCCTGTCACTTTTTGTACGCCTTTGAGGTCTTGAATTGGGCCCATCCTCGTGACTGCTTAGATCTTTTCGGGGTTGGCCTCGATCCCCCGTTGTGAGACAATGTAGCCAAGTAGCATGCCTCGAGGCACGCCAAAGACACATTTCTCGGGGTTGAGTTTCACATTTTTGGCCCGGAGGCACTCGAACGTGGTCTCGAGATTGCTGATGAGGTCCCCGACTTTCTTGGTCTTAACCACGACATCATCGACATAGGCCTCGACGGTCTTGCCTATGTGCTCGCCAAAGACATGCTGCATACAACGCTGATATGTTGCCCCGACATTTTGAAGGCCGAAGGGCATCGTAACATAGCAATACATGCCAAAAGGCGTGATAAAAGATGTAGCGAGCTCGTCGGATTGTTTCATCTTAATCTGGTGGTAGCCGGAATACGCATCGAGAAAAGAAAGTACTTCACACCCCGCTTGGAATCGACAATCTGATCAATTCTAGGTAAAGGAAACGGAACTTTTGGACATGCTTTTATTCAGACCAGTGTAGTCTACACACATCCGCATTTTTCCATTCTTTTTTCTAACTAGTACAGGGTTAGCTAGCCACTCTGGGTGAAATACCTCCTTGATGAATCCGGCCGCCAAAAGCTTGTGCACCTCCTCGCCGATGATCCTACGCTTCTCCTCGTCGAAGCGGTGCAGGCGTTGCTTCACCGGTCTGGACCCGGCCTGGATCTCCAAGGCGTGCTCGGTGACTCCCCTCGGTATGCCTGGCATGTCCGAGGGGCTCCACGCAAACATGTCGATGTTCGCGCGGAGAAAGTCGACGAGCACTGCTTCCTACTTAGGCTCGAGGCTGGCGCTGATGGCCAGCGTCTTGCCATCGGACGAGGTCGGGTCGACGGGTATCTGCTTGGTGTGCTCTGCCGGCTCGAAGGTGCCGGCGTGGCGCTTTGCTTCAGGGGTCTCGGTGGCCAGGACAGCTAGGGCCTCGAGCGAGTCGAGTTGGATGTTGGCCTCCCCACGCTCGACGCACTCCACGTCGCAGTGGTACGCGTGTTCGTAGGAGGTGTCGACGGTGATGACTCCTTTCGGCCCCGGCATCTTGAGCTTCAGATATGTGTAGTTGGGGACTGCCATGAACTTGGCGTAGCCAGGCCTGCCGATGATGCCGTGGTAGGCCCCTTGGAACCCAACCACCTCGAAGGTGAGCGTCTCTCGGCGGAAGTTGGTCGGCGTGCCGAAGCAAACAGGTAGGTCGATGCGCCCGAGGGGGTGGGCCTTCTTCCCTGGTACGACTCCGTGGAACCCCCCGATGCTGGGTCGGAGCTGGTCCCTCGAGATCCCCAGGAGGTCGAGGGTCTCGAGGTATATAATGTTGAGGCTCGAGCCCCCATCCATCAACACCTTGGAGAACCGTACGTCGATGATGACGGGGTCGACGACGAGGGGGTACGTTCCCGGACTCACGACATGGTCCGGATGGTCGTTATGGTCGAACGTGATCGGCGCATCAGACCAGTCGAGGTACCGGGGGGCGTCGTGGCGGAGTGCAAAGACTTCCCGGCGCTCCTTCTTTCTCTCTCGAGCTGAGAGTCTGACGGTCGAGCCCCTGTAAATCATAAAGCAGTCGCGTACTGGGGGGAAGTCGTCGTCCGCATCCCGGTCGTTGCGTCGATTGTTGTCCTTGTCCTTAGGCGCGTCTTCCTTCTTGTCGCCGAGCCTGGAGTAGAAGCCCTTCATCATTCGGCAGTCCTTCAGCTTGTGATTCGTGGGACCCTTGTGGTAAGGGCAGAGGTCCTCGAGCATTTTGTCGAAGACAGCCCCGTCAGGGGGGCCTCGAGGCTTATTATGCTCGAGGGCGCCCATGAGCACCTGTTCATCATCGTAGTCATCGGCGTTGCGCTTCACCTTATGACCTTTGCCTTTGTTCTTCTTCTTTTTGTTGTTGTTGTGGTTCTTGACGTCGTTGCCCTTGTTCGAGCCCTCCGATGTGGCCATCGCCTTGCCTTTGTCCGTGGAGCAGCCAAAAAAGGCCCCCACTGCTTCGTCGCCTGAGGCAAAGCTGGTGACACGATTCATCAGATCTTCGACCGTCCTAGGACGGTAGCGCCCTAGCTCGTGGACTAGCTCTTGGCATGTCGTGCCCGCGAGGAACGCCGAGATGACATCCTCATCGGGCACGTGGGGGAGCTCGAGGCGCTGCTTCAAGAATCGTCGAGCGAAGTCGCGGAGGGACTCATCCGCCGTTTGCCTGCAACGCTGTAGATCCCAGGGGTTGCCTGGGCGCACGCAAGTTCCCTTGAAATTCCCATCGAAGACCCTGACAAGGTCGGCCCAGTCGTGGATCCGATCTGGCAGGAGCCCCTCGAGCCACCGTCGGGCGGTGTCCGAGAGGTAGAGTGGGAGCTGACGTACGATCGCACGGTCTTCATTCTTCGCTTCGCCTAGTTGACAGCCTAGGCGGAAGTCGAAGAGCCACAGCTTGGGCTCGACCTCCCCGTCGTACTTCACGATGTTGGTCGGTGGTCGGAAGCGGTCGGGGAGGGTCGAGCTGCGGATGGCCCGGCTAAAGACCCTGGGGCCCGGAGGCTCGAGGGCTTGTCGGTCCTCGTTGCTATCGTAGCGCCCCCCTCGATGGGCACTATAGCCACGCTCCTCGGCCCCTTTGTCCTTGCGCCGTCGGTTGATGTTGTTGCGGGCGTCATTGGGGTCTCGAGGTGGCCGGTTGTCGACGATCCGCTCCCGGACTGGCCTAGCTCGAGAGGCGTCCGGCTGGTGGACGGATGTCTCTCGCTCGTCGCGGGGTGCATCTGCTGGCTTCCCCGAGGCCACGCCGCGTTGGTGCGAGGCCGAGCTCTCGGCCTGCTGCAGAGCGGTAGTCTCGAGGAGGTTTTTCATTTCTCCGAGCATGCGCCTGGCGTCAGGGTTGGAGATGGCGGGTAGATCGCGGAGCAGCATCGCGGCTGCCACCACGTTCTGCCCGGCTTGTGGGAAGCGCACCTCGGGGCGTGTTGGTGCTTCATCCTTGAGGATCTGCCGGTGGGCCTCTCGAGCGTGGCCACGAGCGCCGATGCCTCGAGGCTGGGCACGTTCCTGCACGAGGGTTTGCTCGAGCTGCAGCAGGCGTTGTCGGTCCTCCTCAGCCTTGGTGATCGCCTCCCGAAGCTGCGCGAGCTGCGCCGCCCGGTCGTCGTTGTGCTGAGGTGGCGCATCCGGTGCCAGGGGTTCGTTCCTCCTCCGGACATGTCATCCGCCCACCGCAGCCACGTCGTTGGTGTTTTCGAGGTTGAGCGCCGGCCTATCGTCGTCGCCGTCGTCGTCTTCGGCATCGTCCACGACCCCCTCGAGCTGGAAGCACTCCCTGGTGGGATCCCAGAGGTCAGGGTCGTGGTAGCCGTACTCGTCGGAGTCGGAGCTGTTGATGTCGCACTGCCCTGGCTCATGCTGGGACTGCAGCTCGCGGTACCATTCTCCGATGGTGGCTCGCCGGTGCGGCTCGATGACTCGCGAGAAGCCGCGGTCGACGTGCGTGGGGTAGACAATCTCCAGGTTGGTGGTGGCTCGTAGGAGCACGCCCAGAAGTTCCTTCCGCTCCGTCGCCTCCCGGTCCCGTCGGTGGTCGTCGAGGTGGTGGGCGTAGACAGCTGCAGAGTTGTCGAGGCCGAACGGGAGCCGCCGGCGTCGAGCGCGGTACACCCCGTGCGGAAGGAAGCCAGGTGGTGTCGACGGAGCACGGCTCGGGGGCCTCTGGCCGGGCTCCCGGTCCGTGCGCATGACGAACGCGAACTCACTGGGAGAGCGTGCGCGCGCCCTAGAAGTCTCTGGCTGCACGTCGGGCAGGTTTCCCCTCGGGGGCTCTGCGCCGGCAGCAGGGAAGTGGGTGTACGCCGCGGGCACCGCCCGTGCCTGGCGACGATGGTGACCACGGCGCCGTTCACGAGGTGGCGACGCTTGGTGGTGCGGGCGATGCACCACGCCCCCCGCGCGGGGTGGCGTAGCACGTCCTCCGCTCGGGCTCTCCATGGAGAGCAGGGTCAGCTCGTTGCCGCTGCCGGTGGCCAGGAACTCGAGGCTCCCAAACAAGACGACGGCACCAGCAGAGAACGAAGGAATGGAAGAAGCCATCCAGAAAACAACGAGAAATCGACTCTGACACGCGAATTCCCCTACCTGGCGCGCCAATTTTCGGTGTTTCGACCCCGGGGGTGTGACACCAACTAGTAATATGATCGCATGCTCTCTTCCTGGATGGTGATGCAAGATGACACAAGGATTTATCCTGGTTCGGGCAAAGAAGGCCCTACGTCCAGCGGGGGGAGGTTCTTGTATTGCTTGCACCTAAGTGCTTGTACAGGGGCGATACAAGCTCAACGAGCGTAGACCTGAGTCTGGACTCGTGCGTGTGTGTGGGTGTGTGGACTTGTGTTCGCCTGGACTGAATCCGTCCGGGCCCGTGCGCAAAGGGCCCTGATGTCCTCTTTTATAGAGCAAGAGGAGGCAAGGGTTACATAGGAGTAGATATGTACAACGCCCAATACGGCGGAGGGTAGGAATTCTGTCTTGTCGGGGTCACTGGAGCTGACGTGGGGGTTGCTGTTGAGGCGTCCTTGAAGCGTGGCTTCCATCCCGGGAGCGGACGTGGAGTCGTGGCGACGTGGAGGCCTGTGCGGTGCCCATCCCGGCACGTACGGGACGTGGCAGAGTCTTTCCGGGTCTTGGGGTACCTGTCCTCCAATAGCATGAGAGCAGTCATGGCTCGAGGGGCGCAGGGCCGACCTCAAGGTAGCGCCTACGAGGGGCTCGAGCTCTCGCAGGTATGGGCAAGTCCCGGAGAACCTGATCGTACAGCGAGAATCCAGGTCTTGAGATGAGGCTCGAGCGTGCTATAGTGCAGGGCATGGCCCTACAGTGTTGTACTTGTGCCCTTTTACCCATGCTTGTGGTGAAAACGAGATTTGACTCTGCCCCGGCTTTGCTTATCTCCATTTGTTCTTCTTCGGCCTTTTTTTCTAGCTTTTGTACATTTCGAGTGAGTTTTCTCCTTCTACCTAATTATTCTTTCTTTTATTTTGGTTACGGTTACTATGAGTTGACGTTGCACTCATCAAGCGGGAGATTGCGAACACAAGGTTGATATGTGCCCTTGTGGTTCCCTTCCTGAGTGATGAGTGATCGATCAACGGGCAACATGTCTCTTGGTTGTCTTGATGTGCAGGTTCAGAGATCGGGCAGTGGTCGAAGGTGAGGTGAAGGTCAAGTGTGGACGTGTCGTGCTGACGGACCGGGAGCGGTGAAGGGCGGACGTGGAGCTTGGACTGACGGACCGGGAGACCTGAGGACCATCTGTGGTAGCTGCCACGTGGCGTTGACAAGCAAGAGCACATGGGGATGTGCGGTGCATCGGCCGAGTCGGGAGGAAGGTGATGGCGTCGTGACACTTGGCGGGAGGCCGAGAAGGATGGCGAATGCACTGTGCCCGGCGTGGAGGCTGGACATGCTCCGGCATCGGTGCTGGAACTCGGGGTGTGCGAACCACATCTCGTCTACGGCACGGGTTCAGTAGCTGAGCCTTAAAAAGCTACCCTCGACGGTTTCCGAGTTTGGGGCCTCAAAACTCGGGGTGGCCAGTTTCCGAGTTTAGGCCTCAAAACTCGGCATGGACGGTTTCCAGGTTTGGGCCCCAAAACCTGGGCGCGCGGGTTTCTGTGTGTGGGCCACAAAACTCAGCCGGAGGACAGGTTTCCTAGTTTCGGCCTCAAAACCGGGGGAAGGCCCAGGTTTCCCGGTTTTGGCCTCAAAACCGGGGGGAGGTCCGCAAAAAGGACGGTCGACACGTGGCGGCATGGAGAGGCTGGCGCGGCGACGCAGCTATCCGTGAGGAAGGCGCGGCGGTCGACAGGGCGGCACGTGGCGGCATCCTGAGGCTTGCGTCGAGGGGAAGCTAAGGATGAGGAAGGCGCGTGGCCGTCGGATCGTCAACCAGCAGAGTTGGACCGGGATACCCCTAGGGTTGGCCGCTTCGCTCGTGTATATTGGGGTAGAAAGGGGATTATTGTATTAGGCTATAAATAAGAGAGGCACCCCTCCTCTCCCTCAATCCTGCAGTCATTTGTTCCTAAGCTCTCTTTCTCTCCTTAGCCCCCTCTTAGGTGCTAATCATACCTAGCTGCTAGCGATCCACAGAAAAGACTCAATCATGTCTCTGTGTCTTGGGAAGTTCAGGAAGTGAGACCGTAATCTCACGTTTGTAGCGTGTGGTAGCCACACGGTTGCAAATTCGTGGTTGTGATTCGCGTTTTGTTTGTGTTCTTCGCGGATTGTTTTTTCTCCACGTTTTCCCGTCGATTGATCTCTTTGCATGGTGCGTCTTTCGCAAATCCATTTGAGCCAAGTTGTTCTAGATCATTAGGCACTTCTTTCCACCGAAGGAATTCTTCTCTAACCTCACGGTCTAGGAGATCGAGCGATTTTAGTTTTGGATCACGTTCTTGCTCCCTTGCCCCGAAATCTTTCGATTCATCGGTTTGGAGATTGGTTCGAGCCATGATCTCTTAGAGATAGCTCACTATCCTCCTTGTGACTCTTCTCACCAAGTTTGATCCCTAGAGGACTTGTCTTGGTCTGATCGAGTGGAATCGGTGGACGAACAGTCCTGTTTCGGGGTGACCGGACGCTGGTGACAACATGACCGGACGCTTGGTCAGAGTCCGGTCGTTGAAGGTTTGACTCATGTGTTTTCTGTTGACCTGACCAGATGCTCTTGTTCGCATGTGACCGGACTCACAGGTGACACTGTTCTCTGTTTATCTGTGCTGACCGGACGCACTGCACGTGACCGGACGCTTGTGCCACTGAGAGTCCGGTCATTTACAGAGAGCATCCAAACTCGATTTGGATCGACCGGACACGTCCGGTGCCTGTTGACCGGACGCAGGGTGAGTCCGGTCAGTGCTGTTCCGCGCTGTTTCGTTCGCGGTTCGTTCCTCTTTCGTCGGTTTTGATTTCCGGCTTTTGCGTTGGGTTTCTAGAGCCGTGTAGTGTCTCGCTGTGCTTCTAGGAAGCATCCACCCTACATCTAAGGTTGTGGACACATACGAGCTCTAGGCTTGCTTCTGAGGTGACTTTTGGGACAATGGCTAAAAGTTTCTTAAAGGAAATTTTTAAGCTCCCATTCACCCCCCCTCTGGTCGCTTTTTTGGTCCTTCAATTGGTATCGGAGCCGGTTAAGGATCTTCTCTACCTTAATCGGTTTCGGATCCTAAGGGCGACATGGATCGAGGGAACGGCAAGGCTCCCTACTTCGATGGGACGAACTATCCCTATTGGAAGATTCGGATGCGTGCCTATCTTAACAGCATCAGTTCTTCTGTTTGGGAGATATGCGAGAACGTCGATTACGTGTTTCTTGCGGCTCGAGTTGGTCAGCACAAAATTGACCAACACGAGGCCAACTCTAAGGCCCGTAATGCGCTTTTGGCCAACATCTCTCTTCCTGAGTTCGAGCGTGTTTCCGAGCTTCAAACTGCTCGAGAGATCTGGGTGAAGCTTTAGAGCTATCACGAGGGGGCAGCTCAGGTCAAGACCAGACTCTTTGAGACATACAAGCAGGAATACGAGAACTTTGTTCAGTTGGAGGGAGAGACGATTGACGCTATGTTCGCTCGTTTCCAAACGATTGTGAACAAGATGCGTGCCAATCGGGCCAACCTACCCTATGACGATCATGAGAGGGCTCTCAAGTTGCTATACGCCCTGGATCGGAGGGTATGGGAGGTGAAGGTGTCGACCATCATTGAGTCTGCTGCTTACGATACCCTCACCGTGGAGGAGCTATTCAGTAAGCTCAAGTCCACTGAGATCGATCACTTGACTCAGGCCAAGCTGAAGAACCCATCTTCACATTCCATGGCTTTGGTCTCAGGCAAGGGTGGATCGACTCTTTCCACTGACGCTTCACCACCTCTCTTTGCTTTGTCTACTTTGCTTTCAGTGACAGAGGAGCAGGTGGAGGCGTTGGACGATGACGAGCTCGCTCTCATCATCACCCGGTTCTCGCGGTTTCACAACAACCGCCTGAATCGCCGGCGTGGTGGCGCACGTGAGGGCTGCTACGGATGTGGAGATCCGGATCACTTTGTCGGAAGCTGCCCCAAGCGCGACAAGAGCTTCCCCGGCAAGAACCGCAACTCTAGGCGCAAGGGCAAGCCTGAGAACAAGGCCGGGAAGAAGAAGAAGGGCGGCTACCGCCGGGAGGACATGGAAAAGGCTTTCGACGCTGGCAAGCGTGCCTTCCTCGCCACTTTCAGCGATGGCGAGAAGACCTCCGACGGTGACTCCAGCGACGATGGGTCCGAGCTCAAGACTGAAGAACGCTTCAACGGACTCTGCTTCTTTGGCAAGTCCTCCAAGGGCCTTTGCACCATGGCCTTGGATGAAGAGGACTGCAAGCGCCAGGACAAGGACGATGGCACCGACGACGACGACGACGACGCTTTCGAGGTATCATCCTCTTCTCTTGTTGATCGTCTTACTGGTGAGCGTGATTCCCTTGTCGATATAGTTCTCGGTCAGGACAAGCAACTCAAGCGAGCTATCCGAGAGCGCAATGAGTTTAAGGCCAAGATGAATGATGCGCTTAAGGAGCTTGAGTTTGCAAAGTCTGAGGTGAAGGTGTCTGATGAGGAGTGTGAGGAGTGCACGATGCATATGACAAACTTTGCCACCCTGCAAACCAAGTATGCCTCTTTGATTGAGGTGTATGATGAGCTGAAGAGTAGGCTAGACTTGGTAGGTGATTGCAAAGAGTGTCCCTCCCTGAAGAAGGAGCTGGAGGAAGTGAAGTCTAGGCCTTTGGTGCTGGGTGCGTGCAAGTTTTGTACTAGCTTGCGAACTGAGTTGGCAGAAGTTAGTGCCAAGCTTGCTGAAGCAATGAAGGCCAGCTCAGTTAGTACCTTGTCCGCTCAATGTGAGCGATGCGTGGGGATGGAGCTTGAGATTGCCAACTGTAGGCATGCCAGGATGCAAACCGAGGAAGAAAACACATACCTTCGGTCCATGCTGAGTTAGGTGTCATGCAGTGAGCCACAGTTGGGCATGATGATCAGTCAGTTCAAGAGGGGAACTGATTGTTCGGGAGTAGGCTTTGCTTCAGGTGGGAAGGGTGCTAGTATCTTTGGCAAGATCGGTGAGTTTAGTGGAGTGAGCCCTAGTGAGAAGCCATCCGCTATCCCTAAGCTTATCAAGATCACCCCACCTGAGCCTCCCAAGCCTATCACCAAGGATGGCATCCTTGATGAACCTCCCAAGGATCCACCTCGCAAGCAAGTGTGGGTTCCCAAACCTAATCATCTTAGGAACACACTTGACACCCTTCCTGACGTCTCTAGTGATCCCCTTCCGAAGGGCAAGCAGCCAGCCAGAGTGAACAACCCTCGCAACCATAGGAACCAACAACCCAAGAGAGTTGTGAGGTTCGAGTGCGCGTACTGTCACCGTGAGGGTCACCTAGCTGAGTTTTGCTTTCGGGGGAAGAGAGATGCTAGGAAGGAGTTGGAGCTGAACAACCAGGATAGGCACCACCTTCTCCATGGTGTGCTAGGTCAGGGAGTTCAGAGGCAGGGCGCTAGACCTGGAGGTGCACCCCCTCAGGTAGCTAGGCCCCAGGCAGCCAGACCACGGGTGGTGGTCGTGCCCGTCGCGGTTCTGGTCGTCCTCAATACGATCATGAGCTGAGTGTAAGAGGCTTTGCTGCTCAGTCCCATAGCGGACCACCTTTTCAGTATGGTGGCGATCGCTTTGCTCAGATGGGACAGGTAGGTCAGTTTGGAGGTTTTCCATTCCATAGCGGACCACCCTTTCAGGTTGGTGGTGATCGCTATCCACCCATGGGACGAGGACAGCTTGGTGTTGCTACTAACACTTTTTCTGGGCCAATGACACAGCACTGGTATCCTTCTCAGTATACTAACCCCAGTGTTGTGCCATATGCTCATTTCCTGCCTTTCTATTGATGCAGGAACTTCGATTGGAGAACATGTGGCTCATGGATTCCGGGTGTTCGCGCCACATGACCGGAAAGAAGGAATGGTTCTCCAGCCATAGCCCCGTGATGCACAAGGAGTACATCACTTTCGGGGATAACAGTAGAGGTAAGGTTGTTTCTCGTGGAGCTATCCGGCTCAATGAGAATTTCGTTCTCAAGGATGTTGCGTTGGTTTCTAATTTGCATTACAATTTGCTTTCTGTTTTGCAACTTCTTGAGGATGATTGTGAAGTGCGCTTTAAGAAGGGTCTGAGTCGTGTTTTAGACCCTCGGGGAGATCTTATTTGTTGGATCGTTCCTTTTGGCCGTGTTTTCAGAGCCGATTTTTCTCGTTCTTTCGGCTCTGCTAGATGTTTGATGGCTGGTCCTTCTTTTGATCTGTGGAAGTGGCATAGGAGGCTCGGTCACTTGAGTTTTGACTTGCTTGCAAGACTTAGCTCACTTGGCCAAATCCAAGGATTGCCCAAGCTTAAGTTTCAGAAGGACCTTGTTTGCCATCCTTGTCATCACGGGAAGATGGTTGCTGCATCTCACCCACCTATTAATCAGGTGATGACAAAGCGACCCGGCGAGCTTTTACACATGGACACAGTTGGTCCAGCTCGGGTTTGCTCAGCGGGTGGGAAGTGGTACGTTCTTGTGATCAGGGACGATTTTTCGAGGTACTCTTGGGTATTTTCCATGGAGGGTAAGGATGAAGCTTTTCCTCTTGCTCATGATTTGATTTTGAGGTTGAAAACTGAGTTTCCCCCTGATACCATTAGAGCTATTCGTAGTGATAATGGTACTGAGTTTGACAACTCTCAGTTTGCCTCTTTCTGTTCTTCTAATGGAATTGAGCATTAGTTTTCTTCTTCGTATGTCCCCCAGCAAAACGGTGTTGTTAAGCGCAAGAACCGGACCCTTGTTGAGATGGCCAGGACGATGCTCGATGAGCATAGGACTCCTAGGCGTTTTTGGGCCGAGGCGATCAACACCGCTTGCCATGTTTCAAATCGCATCTTTCTTCGAGCTTTTATGAAGAAGACTTCTTATGAGTTGCGTTTTGGACGGGTACCCAAGGTGTCTCATTTTCGGGTGTTCGGGTGTAAGTGCTTTATCCTGAAGCAAGGGAATTTGGACAAATTTGAATCTCGCTCTGCTGATGGTGTGTTTCTTGGTTATGCTTCGCATTTGCGCGCTTATCGAGTTCTCAACCTTGAAACTAACCGGATAGTGGAGACCTGCGAGGTCACATTCGATGAGACTATGTCTTGTGTTTCTTCTGCTTTTGATGTTGCAGGAGAACAGGAGCTGGGAGAGACCATCTTTGTGGAGGAGCAGGTGAATGCCGATTGGGGTGATCCCGAGCCAACTCCACTGGCTGCCCCCATCGACCCTGCGACGACTACTTCAGCTCGAGGACCCGATCCCACGACTTCTTCTTCTTGGGGTCCTCTTGAGCCACCTCTCCAGCAAGCACCGGCTGCACCCGGGAGAGCGACAGCATCTGGCGAGGGGGAGGCGACTTCGGCGAGGCAAGCGTCCCGAAGTATTCAGCAAGTTCACCCCCCGCACCAGATGATCGGCGGCATCGACCAGCGAGTCACGCGGTCGCGAGCGTATGAAATCTCACACTTTGCTCATTCTGCATTCGTTGCTTCTTTTGAGCCCAAAGATGTTGGACATGCACTTTCTGATCCTAACTAGGTAAATGCCATGCATGAGGAGCTAGAAAACTTTGAGCGAAACCAAGTTTGGACCCTAGTTCCACCTCCACCAGAATGCCACCCGATAGGTACCAAATGGGTTTTCAAAAACAAAGAGGGTGAGGATGGAATGGTAGTGAGAAACAAGACTAGGCTAGTAGCCCAGGGTTTTTGCCAAAAAGAGGGGATAGACTATGAGGAAACCTTTGCCCCTGTAGCCCGTTTAGAAGCCATTAGAATCCTTCTAGCCTTTGCTTCTTCGAAGGGTTTTAAGCTTTATCAGATGGATGTCAAGAGTGCCTTCTTGAATGGGTATATAGAGGAAGAGGTTTATGTTAGGCAAACCCCTGGTTTCGAGGATCCCAAGTTTCCAAACCATGTTTATAAACTTTCAAAAGCTTTGTATGGTTTGAATCAAGCTCCGAGAGTGTGGTATGATCGTTTGAAAACCTTTTTACTCTCTAAGGGTTTTAAAATGGGACATGTCGATAGAACTTTGTTTCTCCTCAAGCAAGGCAATGATACCCTGATAGTCCAGATTTACGTGGATGATATCATCTTTGGTGGCTCCTCTCACGCACTTGTTGCCAAGTTTGCAGATACCATGAGCATGGAGTTTGAGATGAGTATGATGGGCGAGTTGACCTTCTTTCTTGTGTTGCAAATCAAGCAAACCCGAGATGGGACGTTTGTACATCAAGGCAAATACATGAAGGACATCCTGAAGAAGTTCGACATGGGCGAGGCCAAGCCTCTTACGACGCCCATGCCGACGACTGCGGTGATGGACGCGGACCAGGACGGAGAGCCGGTTGACCAGAAGGAGTACAGAAGTATGATTGGCTCACTTCTGTACCTGACGGCGACGAGGCCGGATATACAGTTTTCTGTGTGTCTATGCGCTCATTTTTAGGCGTCCCCGCGGACTTCCCACAAGCAAGCGGTCAAGCGCATCATGAGGTACCTCCGATACACTCATGAGTTCGGACTTTGGTATTCCTCTTCTTCGAACCTCTCGCTTTGTGGTTATTCCGATGTGGATTTTGCCGACTGTCGGCTTGCTCGCAAGTCTACTTCTGGGACTTGTCAGTTTCTTGGCTCTTCGTTGGTTTCGTGGTCTTCTCGCAAATAGTCGAACGTAGCCCAATCTACTACGGAAGCCGAGTATGTTGCCGCTGCTTCTTGTGCTTCGCAGCTTTTATGGATGGTTGCTACTTTGCATGATTTTGGTCTAGATTTCAGTCGGGTTCCCTTGCTTTGCGACAGCACTTCTGCCATTAGTGTAGCAAAGAATCCTGTTCTTCACTCCAAGACCAAACACATCGATGTCCGCTTTCACTTTCTTCATGATCAGTATGAGAAAGGCGACATTGATCTTAGGCATGTAGACACCCATAACCAGGTTGCGGATATTTTCACCAAGCCTTTGGATCTCTCAACTTTTGCTAGGTTGAGAGGTGAGCTTGGTGTATGTTTCCCCTTTTAGATGGGGGAAGCATTTTTGGTATACCATAGACTAACTTTCTGATCCTTTTTGTCTTTGGGTCTTGAGTCTTTTTGGTTTTACTTTGGCTCCGATTCTGACTTCATCATGTATACATCTTGCATTTTCGAGCTTCATGTCTATATTCTTTAGAATGAACTTATGCTCTGATTAGTGTATGCTTCGATGATATATGATGATGCCTGTAGCCTAGGCTCTCCTTGATCACTGATACATGTTGTGAGCTAAGCTATTTTTCAGAATGATGAACATGCTTAATGAACTTAAAATTTGATACATGTTCACCATTGAGATTGGTAACTAGCATGTGTAGGATGTGTTGAGGTCACATGAGCTATTTCATATATGCTAGGATGCTATGTCTCTAGTTCTGAGTCATTCACTTGCTTGGATTGTTCATATTTTGCTTAAAATGAACCAAGTGTTACTGAATTGAAAAGATCGAGATGGGATTGCTTTGTCAGCACATCATGGCATCGAGACTGTTTCTCATTGCACATTGAGTTAAACTTGAGCCGTGTAGTGTAAGACCGAAACCGATGCTTTAAGCTTCTGATTGCATATGCATAGGCTTAGCACGGTTGAAAAGTTAGGCAATAACAAGCTTTCAACCTCTCGCAATCACATGCTGAATTTAAACTTGTGTTAATTACCGCTGCAAATTCTCCGATAAAATCTGAAAACACAAGACTATGTTTCATTCTATAGCATGATGATTGAACTTTGCTAGGGGTAGTTCACCTTGTATACATGTTTAGCACTTGTTTGACTTCCTGTCTATACATGTTCAGTGCTATTTTGATGGTGAAACTCCTTTCTAAATGGCTTAAAACTGCTCATTTAGCTTATGCGCTCATATTTCGTATTTGGTGATCAGTTTGAGCCTTTGCTAGCACTTTTGTCTGTTGCCTTGTAGTCGGATCAGCACTCTTTAGAGCATTCTTTCACTCTTTCGAGTATATACCTGAAGCTGCTAACATGCATTTTTGACTCATGTGCATTTGCTTAACTCCGATAGGCATGACCTAGCTCTGTTTGACTTACTTGAGCTCTTTTCCCTTCTCTTTTGATTGCAAATTGCCCCCAAGGGGGAGAATCTTTTCAAGGGGGAGAATTTTGGGAGAATGTCTTGTTGTGGTGACAATTTGCAATTTGTCCTTCACTTGCTGAGGGGGAGTTCCTTGAGTGAGGGGGAGTTTTTCTGCCTGCTCCGAGTCGGTTTTATTTGATATCGATCTTTTCTGCTAGTTGCGTCGAGCCTCTGTGCCTCTGTCTTGAGGGACTAGCTGTCTTCATCATGCTTTGATGGTTCTTGATTGGTATCGGGCTTACTGCTGGTTGTGTTGAGCCTCTGTGCCTCTATCTTGAGGGACTAGCAGTAGCTGTGTCTTATGCAGTTGTTGGCACCAAAAATGACGCACTGTGCCAACCACACAGCAAGCCGGAAAAGCTGGCTTCAAACGTGGCCCGGGTGCTCAGAAGTCCGGTGCGTGCCAGTCAGTTTGCCCTGCAACTAACAAGGGAGATAAACTGTTAAATACAAAGCTGGAACATGTCGGGTATGACCAGACAGTTCCAAAATATACGGCCCTGAAGCCACTTACGACGACATATAGCTATGAAAGCTATCTGTCAACAGGTTTAAAGATTATTCGGCAATATGAACAGAGTTACGTGAATAACAGGTTGTCGAACACGTTTGCATGAGAATCGTACTTGCATGATGTATTAGATATAAGTTAAAACTTAACCAATCTCGATTGTACAACCGAGTTGGGATCCATGGAGATTGAACATACAAACTAAGCATGACTAAGCTAATCCAAAGCCTGCGCCTACCGCACGACACCTAGCCTTGTCATAGATCAAACACACTTAACATGCATGAACCCTCACCACGTGGCAATCCAGATACGATCCAATCGGCTATTACGAACAATAGATCTACTGCATAAAAGACCTTTCAATAATAAACGTGAAAGAACAGAGTAGATCTATAAAGATAAAGCCGAACCGAACGGTATCTAGATTGGGCAAAAGTGTTATGATGAGATAAATATAACAAAACATATAACACAAGGTAACTTAATGAATCTATCAGATTGCCAAATCTAACAGAGCCGATAACTATTTTTACTCATGACTCAATCCGCCGCACGATACAAGGCATAAGCAAAAACCTCCCGTCATAAGCTTAAATCCGCCGCACGATACTAAGCTTAACGTACGAGACTACTTGCACCATATCTAAATCCGCCGCACGATACTAGACATGATAACAAGGTTGCCGGAACTTACGGAGGTCGACGGATCGATGGCCCCTCTCGAAGAACACGATGACACGACTTGGACTCGAAGACGGCATGGGGCCGGGTTGGTTGTATTGATTGTGAACGTTTTTACAATAGTCTCAGGGTTTATATTTATACCCTGGTGTTCTCTGAGTCCTAGAAGGGTACGATTACAATGATAAAATTAGGAAACTATCAAAAAACATGATGCCTTTTGCTCCAAGCTTCCTTTAATAACCGGCATGCACTAAAATGACGAGATCCCCATCGCTAAATCTTCTTGACATGCCGTATTTGTCGCAAACCGACTTGGCTTGAGGTAGCCGACCGTAGCGTCACGTTGCCGAATCCGCTCGCCGTTGACTAGTTGCTTTCACAGCCTTGCCGAATACATTGAGTTAGCCAACCGCGTTCGCTATCTGCCGAATCCCTTAGGTGGCGACTCCTTCCGAATCTGCGTCGTGCTGGCCCACTTGTCATAGTGAGAAAACTCGGTGTTAACACATGCCCCCTAATTTTGGGATAAATGTTTTATTCTAAAATTCATTTTCTCCTTTTCGCACCACTGTAGAGCCTCTGGAAGCATCCGACTTCCCACGTCATTAATCATTACAGCTGCCGACTCGCCTCCCGATGCACTCGAGATCCCTTAAAACTTCCTCTCTATTCCATTTCGGCCTGAGCTTCCCGAATTCCTTTGTTCAGCTTCTTCATCTAGAAAAACCCTCTCTTCTCTTGCCCTGAACCGGAAAATGTCTTCCCAAGCAAGCCGTTACAGTCTCAAGCTCGGCGACACCAGCACTTCTAAGAGAAGGTTGCTTCTTCTTTGATTTTTTCGCTTTGGATGTTTAGGCCTCATTTTGTTTCCCCTTCAGGAGGACTGGCGACGACCTCACCGAGGACCTGGCTCAGAAGGTCACAGACCTCCAGTCTGATCTAGGAAAGAAGAATCGGGAGATTACTCAGATCTCTCAGGAGCGCGATGCTTTTCGGGAACAAGCCATCGGTAAGCATCCCCCAACTGTCCTTTTCTTATCCCTTTCCTCTGCTTGACCCCTCTTTCTTTCAGCTCTGGAGACTAGGCTCCACTCCCTTGAAGCCGCTATTGCCGACCTTGCTACTTCAGCCAATGTGTCAGGCACGGTGGCTCTAAGGCAGGTGAATGAGATCAAGCGGGTCCTTCCTGACATTTCTAGGGCCGGCATGGGCTACGGCGCAGCACTTGCGTTCAATGCCGTCCGGATCCATTCTGGCGCCGACTACCGCCAGTTTGACGTTTGCGAGCGAGGACTAGAATTTAGGATAGCACGTTCTGTTGAGGATATGAAAGAAGCCGGAACAGACTTGGCCGACTCTTTCGATTCTGATCTTCCGATTAGAAATAGAATGACATGGACGAACTGATCCTTTATTTGTAATCGACTCTTGTTATGTGAATAAGAAGTCCTTTTATCTATTTTCTTGAAATCAATCTGTGACTGATCTTTCGGGATCAAGGCGTATTCTATTCCATGTACTTGGCCATTTGTACCTTGTAATATATCTGTATTTTGCATCCAATCGGTTACCGTTCTGATGACATCGTGTTTAGCCGTGTGAACCTGTTCGGCAATCTGGCCAGTGTTTGTCCCGAACACCTAAATCGGCAGTTTTGCCGAAGCCAGGCGCTCTATTCCCCGCCGAACACGTGAGTGCATTCAGACGGTTTGCACAGCCCATTACTGTAGAGGCCCATCCTGGGAAGCAGAAAAACCCCAATCCGCCGGTTGATATTCGGCATAAATCGTCCCTGGAGGCCTGCCTTTTCCCCAATCTTGCATTCGCTCCTCTAGTACTCTCGCCGCCTCGGCTTCCTTGCTTGCTCCGCCCTAGAAAACCCTAACTTTCTGGGTGCAATGGCGAGCCATGATGACCGCGGCAAGCGCCCGGCGACTGAGGAGGCCGAAGGGAGCCGCGCTCGGCGCCTCCGTCAGCGCGGGTAGGACTCCTCGCTTACGTCCTTTGTGGCAGTTTCTTGAAAACCTCGCTCACGCTCTGTTACTGTTCGCCGACAGGGTCCCCGTTATCTCTTCCGCCGGCGGGCATGCCCGACCTTCTCCAGCACTGGGGAGGCCAGAGGCTCCACCATCGGGCTCGTCAAGCTCCTCCGACAGCCTCTCCTACCACTCCCATCCTTGGGAGGCGAGCCCAGACCGGGACTCCGACGGCGGCCTCTACGACCACAACGACACCTTGAACTTCATGGCGCTACGGGACGAGTCCCGGGAAGAGCTGGCCGCCGTCTCGAAGCAGTACGGGATTGACCAGCTGGAATGGGAAGACCAGCGCCGGCAGTTCTGTGACGCAATCACGGGTATGAACGCCCAATCTTGGATCTGCTTTCGGTCGTTCTCATTGATCTTTTAACCGATCCATTCCATTTTGTCGCTCACAACGTTGTCTGAAGAACTGGAGCGCCTGAAGATGGCAGCGAACGCCGTCGCAGACCGGGTGAACGCCCAGGGCGTCACCGCCAATGCGCGTCTGGCCAACGTGTACGGCCGCATCGAGCAGGTCGCCCTGCAGGGTGTGCACCACGGCGTGGCGCTGGGGCTGTCGGCGCTAACGGTCCGCACGGAGGAGGACTTCTCCGTGACGCCAGTTGGCTTCCCCGGCGGGGCATGTCCGGAGGACGTCGAGCAGATCAACGATTTTCTGGACTCCTACGAGGATCATGCTCACGCCCTCACCGCAGTCACCAATCCACAGACGGTCATCAACAAGGTGCTTGGTAACTGATCTGCATTTTCGTACCGCCCCAACTTATGAACAATGCTCTACTTTGCTATGTTCACGCGTACAATCCGTTTTCCCTTTCTGTGCTTGTCTAGTGTTCGACCTCTTCGTTGAACCGATTGCACAGTACCGCGTGCATTTGGTTCTGTTTTAGCATTCTTCGCGCTAAAGGCGACACATGTCGTGTCGGCTGTTTTTTGCTCTAAGGGCGATAGAACCTATCGGCCATTTTTTGTGCTAAGGGCGATACAACCTTGTATCGGCCGTCGGTGCCCGCTAGTCCTTGATTCCGTTATGCACCGACCTCCACGCTAGGATGAAATCTCTTTAGATAACGTCCATTAATCGCCCTAGCAAACTCTTCTCCTTGGAGGGTTTTCAGAATGTATGCATTACCCGGAGCACGTCTCAGAACTCGAAAAGGCCCTTCCCAGTTAGGGGACCATTTGCCGAATACCTTATCTTTGGTACCGATCGGCAAGACAATTTTCCAAACCAAGTCTCCTTCTTCGAATCTTTTTCTTTCACTTTCGAGTTGTAGTACTTGGCAACGCGTATCTTGTTCTTTTCAATATTTTCCAAGGCCTTGAGACGAATCAAATGCAAATCTTCTAGCTCATCCATCATCAAATCTTTATAATTCCCTTTGGTTAGATCGTTCTGCAATGTAACTCGTCTTGACCCCGACTGTAATTCCCATGGTAGCACTGCGTGATGCCCGTAGACCAATTCGTATGGCGACGTCTGAGTCGACCCATGACAAGCCATTCGGTAAGCCCACAAAGCTTCGTTGAGTACCAAGTGCCACCTTTTAGGTTTCTCTTCGATCTTCTTTTGAATGATCTTAATCATGATTTTGTTAGAAGCCTCTGCCTGCCCATTGTCCTGTGCATAATAAGGAGAGGAATTATATAGCTTAATCCCCATCCCTTCGGCAAAGCCACAAAACTCCGAGGAAGTGAACTGAGTTCCCTGATCGGTAGTGATGGACTGAGGGATGCCGAATCGGTAAATGATGTGCTCCCTGACGAAGGACACCATGTTCTCTGATGTCACCTTCTTCAATGGGATGGCTTCAACCCACTTAGTGAAATAATCCGTGGCTAACAAAACAAACTTATGTCCCTTGCTAGATGGAGGGTGGATTTGGCCGATCAAATCAATGCCCCATCCTCTGAAAGGCCAAGGCTTAATGATCGGATTCATGGCCGATGCTGGGGCCCTTTGCACATTGCCGAATCGCTGGCAATCCTGACAACCTCTGTAGTACTCAAAGCAATCTTCGAGCATAGTCGGCCAAAAATATCCAGTCCTTCTGATTAACCATCTCATACGGTGAGCCAACTGGTGTGCTCCACATACGCCTTCGTGCACCTCATACATCAGTTTCCTAGCCCCGTCTTGGTTCAGGCATTTAAGCAAAACCCCATCTATGGATTTGTAGTGCAATTGATTGTCCAAGAGCATGAACTTAAGAGCCTTGTACCTGAGTTTTCGGGAGACTTTCCTGGATGGGTCCCTGAGGTAATCGGCAATGTTGTCTCTCCAGTCTTCAATTACCTGATTATTACTTGGGACTGCTTGATCATCTTCTGGGGTTGTTTGCTCCTCCTCAAGTGCAAAAATATTTTGATTCTCCCTATACCCGGATGCTGCCTGAGCCAACTGGTTTGCTTCTTCGTTTTGCCCCCTAGGAATATGTTGCAAGGTTGCTGATCGAAACTGTCTAAGGAGCTCTTGGCAACCTTTGAGATATTCCTGTAGCATGTCATTTTTGCATTCGTACTCGCCTGTCAGCTGCCTGATCACCAACTCCGAGTCACCGAAGATCTCTAAGGCGTCTGCCTTAACGTCCACGAGCAACCGCAATCCCCGAAGCAATGCCTCATACTCCGCTTGATTATTAGTCACCGGGTACTCGACCGATATAGAGTATTTGAAAGGTGCCCCCTTGGGAGAAATCAACATGATCCCGACTCCACCACCTTTGCTACACGACGATCCATCAAAAAACAACGCCCAGGGGGCAATGGTTACTATGTTAGCGTTAGAATCACGATGGTGAGTGACGAAATCAGCCATAATCTGGCCTTTAACAGCCTTTGCCGATTCAAAACGCAAATCAAACTCAGAAAGGGCTAAAACCCATTTGCCGATCCTTCCGCTTAAAATCGGCATTGACAACATGTGCTTGATTACATCAAACTCTGATACTACCACGCATTCGACATTCAATAGATAGTGCCGAAACTTAGTACAGGAATAGAAAACACACAAGCACAACTTTTCCATAGCCGAATACCTCGTTTCGGGGTCCAGTAGCTTTCGGCTAAGATAGGCTATGACTCTCTCTTTTCCTTCGAATTCTTGCATGAGGGCCGACCCTATTGTTAGGTTGTCGGCCGCCACGTACAACTTGAAAGGCCTGTCGAGTTGTGGAGGAACCAATACTGGTGGTGCCTTCATGTACTCCTTGATCTCATCGAAAGCCTTTTGTTGCACGTCACCCCACACGAACTCCTGATCTTTCTTGAGCTTCAACAGTGGAGAAAATGGCAGCACACGCTCAGACAAGTTGGATATGAACCTTCTGACAAAGTTGATTTTGCCGAGCAGTGATTGAAGTTCTTTGAGATTGGTCGGCGGCACTACCTTATCAATTGCTTCCATGCTCTTTTTGCCGACTTTGATCCCCTTTTTGTGGACCAGGAATCCCAGAAACTCACCAGCCGACACCCCAAATGCACACTTGGTTGGATTCATCTTTAAACCATGTTTCCTTGTGCACTCCAAGGTCTTCCTTAAATCGGCTAAGTGTCTTTCTTTGCCTCTGGATTTGATCACCACATCATCAATGTAGATCTCTACGATTTTGCCGATCAGCTCATGGAATATGTAATTCATGGCTCGCTGATAAGTGGCACCGGCATTTTTCAAACCAAAAGTCATGACCATCCATTCAAACAAACCTATATGGCCGGGGCACCTGAAGGCGGTCTTTGCCACATCCTCTGCAGCCATGAAGATCTGGTTGTAACCTGCGTTGCCGTCCATAAAGCTTATGATTTCAAAACCGTCCGAAGCATCTATAGCAAATCGGCCACCGGCATTGGATAACCGTCCATAGGAGTGGCTTTGTTGAGGTTCCTGAAGTTGATGCAGACTCTCATCTTCCCGTTCTTCTTGTACACCGGGACAATATTGGAGATCCATTCTGCATATCGACACGGCCGAATGAAGTTAGCTTCTAGTAATCTTTCCACTTCCTTTTTCACGTCAGCCAACACCTCCTCCTTGTAGATCCTGCGCGGAGGTTGTTTGTATGGGCGGTATCCAGGTTTGATCGGCAACTTATGCTCAACAATGGACCGATCTAATCCGGGCATCTCTGTGTAGTCCCACGCAAAACAGTCTTTGAACTCCTTTAGAAGATCTACTAGCTGCACTCTGAAATCAGGGTCTAAACTGGAACTTACAAACATCGGCCTCTTCTTACTCGTATCACCAACATCCACTTCCTCTAACTTGTCGGCCGACGTGAAACCACGTCCCAGTTTGCCCTCGCTGCTGTCGGTTGGGTTGTCCATCTAAAAGAAGCTTTGAGAGCCGATTGCTTGGATCGGCTGTTGATCCCTGCCGTAGACGTTGACAGGGCCCTCTCCCCACACGCGATCGGAGAAGCAGTCTACCCCGTCGAATTCCCAGTAGGTGGGCTCAATGGTGGCAACACTTACCGAGTCGTCAGCTTGGACAATCTCGATGTCATCTCCAACCCACTGTATGAGTATTTGATGCATGGTTGAAGGTATGCAGCAGTTGGCGTGGATCCAATCCCTGCCCAGAAGTAGGCTATATGCCCCCTTGCCATCAATGACAAAGAAGGTCGTAATGAGCGTCTTGGATCCAATCATCAGTTCCACGTGCACGGCACCCCGAGTGTCGGAGGGATTGCTGGCAATGTCGCGGAGTATCATGTCCGTTTTGAGTAGGTCTTCATCGCTCATGCCCAGCTTTCTGAACGTGGCGTAAGGCATGATGTTGATTGCTGCGCCGCCGTCAACAAACATCTTGGTTAGTGGCTTCCCGTTGATGTACCCCTTGACATACAACAGCTTCAAATGCCGATGCTTGGCTGGCTTGTCAAATGCTGCCTTCTGAGACAACATGAGCTGTGTCGCGAGCTCGTCGTGCTCGGCCTCGTCGGAATCCGAATACACCTCGTCCTGTGCCCCCCGGCCGGCAGGAGCCATGAACTCCAGGGGAAGGAAGAAAGTCATGGCCACGTCGACGCCCTTGTCAGCGCCATCTGGTTTTTCCTTCGGGCGCCATTCTTGCTTCTTCCCAATGGCGGCTGCTTCTTCCAACTCCCTGTTCCGGAGGCGCTGCACTCTCCTTTTCTGGCTTTTTCTGAGCCCTGGTGGGCACCACTGCCCCTTTTGCCACCTATACGGGCGAGGCTGTGCCTCCTCGCCGTCGTCCTGGTGGTGCACCCACTCTCGATCGGCATATCTCTTAGCTTGCCAGCCCGGGCTTTCCGTTTTCAGGCGCCGATCGCTCATCGGGATGCGAGCTCCCAACCTTTCGTGAACGGGACGGCGGTTGACCCGATCCTGCCTATACCCCCTGTACTGATCGCTGCATTCGGGGCAGTTGTTGACGGCAGGCAGTTTCAAGCCTTCGTTCCAGCAGTGGCGGAAGAACGGGCAGCCCCAAGTGCTCTTGCTCCCGCTCTTGGCGGTGTTCTTGTTCCCAACGATGGGCCTGTTCTCTGTGGTAAGCCCTCTCCTCCAAACGATACCGGTGCTCTCCCGTGTGACCGTCTTCACGCTGGTATTCCTCTTCGAGTTCTCGCTCTTCGCGTTGGAGACGCCTCTGCTCTTTCTCATTTTGCCGGCGCCATTTGTTAAGGAGATCTCTGTGGGTAGGCCTGCGCCTGGAAGATGACTCTCCGTGCTCGTATCGGCTATTCGTGGCTTGGGCGCGCTGCCAGAGTTCATCGCCAGTGATTTGCCGATCGGGATCCACTGCGCCAGATTCGCGTGCCTTGTCGGAAGTGAGGACTTTGACTTTGCCCTTGCCTCTGGGATCCACTGGGGTTACCATGTTTACTGAGAAAAACACGGCGTTCTGGGAGAAGGGGTTTGCATCGATCTTCATCTTGCCATTGAACTTGATGTGGCCGTCCTGGATGGCTTTCTGGATTCTCATCCTGAACACACGACAATCATTAATAGAATGAGTGTTAGTGTTATGAAAACCGCAGTACTTCTTGTCCTTGACTCCTCCAGGACGCAGCATCGGGTGATCCGGGGGTAGCCTGACTCTCCCTTCGGCAACCAGGAACTCGAAGAGCTTGTCAGCTTTGGTGACGTCGAAGTCGTATGCCCCCTTCTGCTGGCGCAGCCATTGCTTGTTGGCTTGGGTCGGCTCCTTGTCCCAGTTGAGCTCTGCAGCGGCCACTTCATCTTCCGCGTCGGTATAGTCATCGGCTTCGTCCTGGAAAGCCTGATACATCTGCGCCGCGACATTGTCCTTCTGGAAACGCCCTTCCCTCCGAAAGCCTTGCGCTTGGATAGTCATCTCATTCAGCCGGCGGGAGAGATGACCCAAGTCTTCAAACTCCTGACCGAACAGCTTGTCCCTGATGCTCGGGAGCATGCCTGCCACGGCCAATGGTGGAAGCTGATCGTCCGGCAGGTGCATGCCGAAGCACTGGCTCTTGACTTCCCTGAACCTGCGCAGGTAGTCCTGCGGTGTCTCATTTGGCTTCTGGCGTACGTACATGATGTCCACCAGTTTCTTCTCCTTGGTGCCCGTGTAGAAGTGTGTATGGAACTTTTGTTCCAAGTCCGCCCAAGAGAGAATAGAGCCCGGCGGTAGTGACGTGAACCATGCGAATGCCGGTCCAGTGAGTGACGACGGGAAGTACCGAACCCTGAAGGCGTCTTCGGTATTGGCCTCCCCAAGCTGGAGCAGATAACGACTGACGTGCTCCACCGTGCTGGTGTCGTCCAAGCTGGAGAACTTGGACAGGTCCGTCGGCACTTTGACTCTGGGAGGTAGAGCCACACGGTGGAACCATTCGGGGAACGGAGACCTGTAAGCATACGTGCCCTTAGGCTTCAGGCCGAAAGTGCGCTGCATCATATCCGCCATCCTCTCTAGCATGACATCGACATTAGAGTCGGCGGTTTTTTCGGCCGCCGGCTTCCCATATCCTGGATGCGGGGCACCCTCTATGTTGTGAGGCTCAAGCATCTCATGGTACCCGTTTCCGTAGTAGTCCTTTATGAGCCTATAGGTTTGCGGGGAGATCTTACGTGTTGACTCTGGCGGCTGACCCTTAGTGCCGAACGTGAGCTGCCCCTTGGTCGGCAACTGGCCTTCTGGCGGGTGCTTCTCTTGAATGGTCATCCTGCTTGATTGAGCCTTAGGAGGGGTCTCCTCACCGGCAGCTCCTGCCCCCTTGACGTGATTCGGCAGATTGAAAAGATGTGGTCCTGCTATAGGGCCAAACTCGGCCTCCATAAGTTCATCGGCCTTGGGGCCGAATTGGGCGATCATGATGGTGCGGAAAGTGTTGAGAAACGCCCCATGCATGCGACCGATGGCACCAGAGACAGCTTCGTTGATCATATGAGACATTCTCAACACTGCCTCTGCTTCCCCGGGATCATTCGGGTTGAGCTGGACGGGCTTCGGCAGATCGTGCAAACGGCGAACCTTTCCGCTTTTGTTCTTGGAGAAAGCTTCTAGGCACTTGGCCTGGAATTCGGCACAAGCATCATCCACCTGCTCTCTGTACTCGTCGGGTAGTTCAGTGAGCTGCACCTGCACGAGCCCCACCTTGTTGCTGGCCTCGGCTTCAGTGACTTCGACCATCGCTGCAGGAAAAAGGGGTCCCACTGGGCGTGCCAAAAAGTGTGTTGGCACCAAAAATGACGCACTGTGCCAACCACACAGCAAGCCGGAGAAGCTGGCTTCAAACGTGGCCCGGGTGCTCAGAAGTCCGGTGCGTGCCAGTCAGTTTGCCCTGCAACTAACAAGGGAGATAAACTGTTAAATACAAAGCTGGAACATGTCGGGTATGACCAGACAGTTCCAAAATATACGGCCCTGAAGCCACTTACGACGACGTATAGCTATGAAAGCTATCTGTCAACAGGTTTAAAGATTATTCGGCAATATGAACAGAGTTACGTGAATAACAGGTTGTCGAACACGTTTGCATGAGAATCGTACTTGCATGATGTATTAGATATAAGTTAAAACTTAACCAATCTCGATTGTACAACCGAGTTGGGATCCATGGAGATTGAACATACAAACTAAGCATGACTAAGCTAATCCAAAGCCTGCGCCTACCGCACGACACCTAGCCTTGTCATAGATCAAACACACTTAACATGCATGAACCCTCACCACGTGGCAATCCAGATACGATCCAATCGGCTATTACGAACAATAGATCTACTGCATAAAAGACCTTTCAATAATAAACGTGAAAGAACAGAGTAGATCTATAAAGATAAAGCCGAACCGAACGGTATCTAGATTGGGCAAAAGTGTTATGATGAGATAAATATAACAAAACATATAACACAAGGTAACTTAATGAATCTATCAGATTGCCAAATCTAACAGAGCCGATAACTATTTTTACTCATGACTCAATCCGCCGCACGATACAAGGCATAAGCAAAAACCTCCCGTCATAAGCTTAAATCCGCCGCACGATACTAAGCTTAACGTACGAGACTACTTGCACCATATCTAAATCCGCCGCACGATACTAGACATGATAACAAGGTTGCCGGAACTTACGGAGGTCGACGGATCGATGGCCCCTCTCGAAGAACACGATGACACGACTTGGACTCGAAGACGGCATGGGGCCGGGTTGGTTGTATTGATTGTGAACGTTTTTACAATAGTCTCAGGGTTTATATTTATACCCTGGTGTTCTCTGAGTCCTAGAAGGGTACGATTACAATGATAAAATTAGGAAACTATCAAAAAACATGATGCCTTTTGCTCCAAGCTTCCTTTAATAACCGGCATGCACTAAAATGACGAGATCCCCATCGCTAAATCTTCTTGACATGCCGTATTTGTCGCAAACCGACTTGGCTTGAGGTAGCCGACCGTAGCGTCACGTTGCCGAATCCGCTCGCCGTTGACTAGTTGCTTTCACAGCCTTGCCGAATACATTGAGTTAGCCAACCGCGTTCGCTATCTGCCGAATCCCTTAGGTGGCGACTCCTTCCGAATCTGCGTCGTGCTGGCCCACTTGTCATAGTGAGAAAACTCGGTGTTAACAGCAGTCTTCATTTGGTTTCGAGCTTTCAGCTAGTGGTGTTGAGCCCCTTCTTCCTCTTCTTGAGGACTAGCTTGTTTCTGACTTGGTTGCGTCGAGCCGTTGCCCATGTCTTTGGGAACCAAGTCTTGTGCTCTGATTTTGATCGAGTTTTGCTATCTGATGAGTTGTTGCTCCGATCTTTTGCTTGGTTGTGTCGAACCGTTGCCCATGTCTTTGGGGACCAAGCTTTGCTTATCTCCATTTGTTCTTCTTCGGCCTTTTTTCTGGCTTTTGGACATTTCGAGTGAGTTTTCTCCTTCTACCTAATTCTGCTTTCTTTTATTTTGGTTACGGTTACTATGAGTTGGCGATGCACTCATCAAGGGGGAGATTGCGAACACAAGGTTGATATGTGCCCTTGTGGTTCCCTTCCTGAGTGATGAGTGATCGATCAACGGGCAACATGTCTCTTGGCTGTGTTGATGTGCAGGAGCGGAGCTCGGGCAGTGGTCGAAGGTGACGTGAAGGTCAAGTGTGGATGTGCCGTGCCGACGGACCGGGAGTGGTGAAGGGCGGACGTGGAGCTTGGACTGACGGACCGGGAGACCTGAGGACCAGCTGTGGTAGCTGGCACGTGGCGTTGACAAGCAAGAGCACATGGGAATGTGCGGTGCATCGGCCGAGTCAGGAGGAAGGTGATGGCGTCGTGACACTTGGCGGGAGGCCGAGAAGGATGGCGAATGCACTGTGCCCGGCGTAGAGGCTGGACATGCTCCGGCATCGGTGCTGGAACTCGGGGTGTGCGAACCACATCTCGTCTACGGCACGGGTTCGGTAGCTGAGCCTCAAAAAGCTACCCTCGACGGTTTCCGAGTTTGGGGCCTCAAAACTCAGGTTGGCCGGTTTCCGAGTTTGGGCCTCAAAACTCGGCGTGGACGGTTTCCAGGTTTGGGCCCCAAAACTTGGGCGCGCGGGTTTCCGAGTTTGGGCCATAAAACTCAGCCGGAGGACAGGTTTCCCGGTTTCGGCCTCAAAACCGGGGGAAGGCCCAGGTTTCCCGGTTTCGGCCTCAAAACCAGGGGGAGGTCCGCAAAAAGGAAGATCGACGCGTGGCGGCGTGGAGAGGCTGGCGCGGCGACGCAGCTATCCACTAGGAAGGCGCGGCGGTCGACAGGGCGGCACGTGGCGGCATCCTGAGGCTTGCGTCGAGGGGAAGCTAATGATGAGGAAGGCGCGTGGCCGTCGGATCGTCAACCAGCAGAGTTGGACTGGGATACCCCTAGGGTTGACCGCTTCGCTCGTGTATCTAGGGGTAGAAAGGGGATTATTGTATTAGGCTATAAATAAGAGAGGCACCCCTCCTCTCCCTCAATCCTGCAGTCATTTGTTCCTAAGCTCTCTTTCTCTCATTAGCCCTCGCTTAGGTGCTAATCATACCTAGCTGCTAGCGATCCACAGAAAAGACTCAATCATGTCTCTATGTCTTGGGAAGTTCAGGAAGTGAGACCGTAATCTCACGTTTGTAGCGTGTGGTAGCCACAGGGTTGCAAATTCGTGGTTGTGATTCGCGTTTTGTTTGTGTTCTTCGCGGATTGTTTTTTCTCCACGTTTTCCCGTCGATTGATCTCTTTGCATGGTGCGTCTTTCGCAAATCCATTTGAGCCAAGTTGTTCTAGATTGTGAGGCACTTCTTTCCACTGAAGGAATTCTTCTCTAACCTCACGGTCTAGGAGATCGAGCGATTTTAGTTTTGGATCACGTTCTTGCCCCCTTGCCCCGAAATCTTTCGATTCATCGGTTTGGAGATAGGTTCGAGCCATGATCTCTTAGAGATAGCTCACTATCCTCCTTGTGACTCTTCTCACCAAGTTTGATCCCTAGAGGACTTGTCTTGGGTGAGATCGAGTGGAATCGGTGGACGAACAGTCCTGTTTCGGGGTGATCGGACGCTGGTGACAGCATGATCGGACTCTTGGTCAGAGTCCGTTGGTTGAAGGTTTGACTCGTGCGTTTTCTGTTGACCTGACCGGACGCTCTTGTTCGCATGTGACCAGACTCACAGGTGACACTGTTCTCTGTTTGTCTGTGCTGACCGGATGCACTGCACCTGATCGGACACTTGTGCCACTGAGAGTCCGGTCATTTACAGAGAGCATCCAAACTCGATTTGGATCGACCGGATGCGTCCGGTGCCTGTTGATCGGACGCAGGGTGAGTCCGGTCAGTGCTGTTCCGCGCTGTTTTGTTCGCGGTTCGTTCCTCTTTCGTCGGTTTCGATTTCCGGCTTTTGCGTTGGGTTTCTAGAGCCGTGTAGTGTCTCGCTGTGCTTCTAGGAAGCATCCGCCCTACATCTAGGGTCGTGGACACATACGAGCTCTAGGCTTGCTTCTGGGGTGACTTTTGGGACAGTGGCTAAAAGTTTCTAAAAGGAAATTTTTAAGCTCCCATTCACCCCCCTCTGGTCGCTTTTTTGGTCCTTCAGTCTTCATGACCAACCCCCAGTTTTGAGGCCGAAACCAGGAAACCTGTCGTTCATCGCCTGAGTTTTGTGGCCCAAACTCAGAAACCTGCCAGCACCTAGGTTTTGAGGCCCAAACCTGGAAACCGTCCTCAGCCCGAGTTTTGAGGCCCAAACTCGGAAACCCACAGCACCCAGGTTTTGTGGCCCAAACCTGGAAATCGTCCACCCGGTGTTTTTTCTATGGCTCAACCAACAAACCGATGCTGAAGAGGGGATGCACCGCTCGTGCACCCCGTCCAACGACACGTGTCCTCAGGTCCTCGACCCGAGCAACATCGTGCCCCGCAAGTCTTTGCTCGTCGCTGTCCCAGGCTGTCAGCCACCACAGCTGATCCTCAAGCCACCGGTCCGTCAGTCCAAGCCTCACGTCCGCCCTTCACCGCTCCTGGTCCGTCGGCACGGCACGTCTCTACTTGACCTTCACCTTGCCTTTGATCACTGTCTCCGTGCTCGACACCTGCACAACACAAGCCAAAGAACATGTGCATCAAACCAGTTGACAATCACTCATCACTCAAGATCCGGCATACATCCATGTATCCACAATCTCCCCCTTGATGAGTGCATTGTTAACTACCAACACAAATCATTTGAAGGTAGAAGAAGGAAGAAGAAGGAAGAGTAGAGAGCTCGTTCAAATGACCCAGAAGCATAGCAAAGCCGAAAGAAGGTCAAGTGAAATGAGCAAAACAACTTGGTCCCCAAAGACATGGACAACGGCTCGACGCAACCAAGCAAAGCAAAGCTAGCCCTCAAGAAGAGGTAGAACAGGCTCAACACCGCTAGCGAGAAAGCTCGATACCAATTGAAACTCTGAGAAAGCTCAACATCAATTGAAAAGCTAGCCCTCAAGAAGAAGCAGAATGGGCTCAATACCGCTAGCAAGAAAGCTCAATACCAACTGAAAGGCAAGAAAGCTCGATACCAATTTGAACATTACCAATTAAACCAAAATCAACTGAAAGCACATCAGAACGCAGAACTGCTAGTCCCTCAAGATAGAGGCACAGAGGCTCAACACAACTAGCAGAAAAGCTCCAAACCAATTGAAAAATGCTCCAAAGCTATGAGCAAACTCCCCCTTCAAAGCACATCAGAATGCAGAACTGCTAGTCCCTCAAGATAGAGGCACAGAGGCTCAAAACAACTAGCAGAAAAGCTCTAAACCAATTGAAAAATGCTCCAAAGCTATGAGCAAACTCCCCCTTCAACAATGCACACAACTTAAGATATGATTTGATAATTTTCTCCCCCTTATTTGATAATGCACTTATTAAGCAGATGCATATGAGTCAAAAAAATGCAAGTTAGCAGCTTTAGGAATATAGTCGATAAAATGAAAAGATGCTCTAAAGAGTGCTGATCCGACAACTCAACAAGAAGCATTAATGTCAGCAAAGGCTCAAACTGATCACTAAATACGAAATATGAACATATGAGCAATGTGAGCAATTTTATGCCATTCAGAAACGGGTTTCACCATCAAAATAACACCAAACATGTATAGACAGGAAGTCAAACACGTGCTTAACATGTATACAAGGTGAACTACGCCTAGCAAAGTTCAATCATCATGCTATAGAATGAAACATAGACTCGTGTTTTCAAATTTTATCAGAGTTGCAGCGGTGAAAATACACAAGTTCAAAATTTCAGCATGTGACTGCGAGAGGTTGAAAGCTTGTCATTGCCTAACTTTTCAACCGAGCTAAGCCTATGTATATGCAATCAGAAGCTTAAAGCAACGGTTTCGGTCATACACTACACGGCTCAAGTTTAAGTCAATGTGCAATGAGAAACAGTCTCGATACCGTGATGTGTTGACAAGCAATCCCATCTCGATCTTTTCAATTCACTTAAACTTGGTTCAATTTTAAGACAGAATATTAACATACCAAGCAAGTGAATGACTCAGAACTAGAGACATAGCAACCTAGCATATATGGAAAGCACAAGTGATTTCAACACATTCTATACATGCTAGTTGCCAAACTCAATGGTGAATGGTTTCAAATTTTAAGTTCATTAAGCATATTCACCATTCATAAATAGCTCAGCTCACAACATGTATCAGTGATCAAAAAGTGCCTAAGCTACAAGCATCATCATGTATCATCGGAACATACACTAAACAAAGCATAGTCACATTCTAAAGATTATATACATGAAGCTCGAAAAATGCAAAGAAGCATGATGAAATGCAAAGACTAATCTATCTGAAACGAAAACAAACCAAAAGAAAAAGAGTCAGTCTATGATACAATAGACAAAATGTTTACCCCATCTAGAAGGGGAAACACACTCCAAGCTCACCTCTCAACCTAGCAAAGGTTGATTGGTCCAAAGGCTTGGTAAAAATATCTGTCAACTGATGATGAGTATCGACATGGCGAAGGTCGATATCACACTTCTCAAAATGGTCTCGCAGAAAATGAAAGCGCACACCAATGTGTTTGGTCTTAGAATGCAGCACGGGGTTCTTAGCAACACTAATAGCACTCGTGTTGTCACAAAGCAAAGGAACTTGAGAAAAGCTCAGACCAAAATCACGCAAAGTGGCCATCATCCAAAGCAACTGGGAATAGCAGCTAGCCGCAGCATGAAGGACCGAGAATGCTAAAGCAAGGCGACCAGAGGGGGGTGAATGGGAGCTTCAAATTTCTTTCGAAATGTTGAGGCCTCTGTCCCAAAAAATCAACCCCAAAAGATAGACCAACAAGCGTGATGTCCACGACCCAAGGGAATGGGTGGATGTACCCTAGGAAAACAGCGGGACACCACAAAAACCTCCTCACTCAAGTTCACGCAAGTCAACTAGTGACAGGATGAACTTTGGGTAACCTCAACCTCCCCCGAGCAACGCGATGGGGATTCAGGCTATTTTGCAAAGCGGGAAGCCCGATTTCTGTAGAGCACGTAGTCGGAAATCCAACGCAAAAACCCAAAATCAAATCTGAGGTCGAACGAGCAAACTGCGGACAAATCAGTGCAAAACTCACTGCATCAGACGCTGGCCAGCCTCCGATGTAGAAGCACCGGACGTGTCCGATGCAAAATGACCCAATTTGGAACCTCACTGCATAGTCATCAGACGCTGGCTACAGTGACAGTTCAGCGTCCGATGCTCAACCCTCGGACGCGTCCGATGGTCAGCGTCCGATGCTCCTTCAAAAACGTTGACACGTGGCACATGAGCGTCCGATGTGACGAACTCAGCGTCCGATGCCCCCGACTCCAGCGTCCGATGCCCCCGAAACTGCACAGTTCTTCCGCGGATTCAACCCGATCTCCTCCGAATAAAAAGCTTTAAGGCTTAGACTTGCTACAAGGAGTTCCAAGGAGGTTAGTGAGCTACCCCTAAGAGATCATGGCTCGAACCTAACTCCAAATCGGTGAATCAGAAGAATTTGGGGCAAGAGAGACAAAAACCGATTTGAAACAAAAATCGATCGATCTACTTGCTCGTGAGGTTAGGAGTGAATTCCTTCGGTGGAAAGATGCGCCTCACGATCTAGAGCAACTCAGTTCAGACAGAATCAAAAATCATTCCTCGGATTGGGAGAACGAAGCAAATCACCGAGAGAACAAAAAGCAAAATGCGAAGAACACAGCTCAAAACGTGAATCGATCTCGATTTCTAGCCGAAATTTCTCCACTTGAGGAGACAACGAGATTACAGTCTCGTTTCCTCAAAAAGCAAATACACAGAGGTATGATTCACCGTCTCTGCGGATCTCAGTAGCTATAGCAAGGATGTGGGAGAGCAGGAAACCCTAGAAAGAAAATAGCAATGGCTGAGATAGTCTGGAGGGAGGGGTTGCCTCTCCTTATATATCCTAATACAATTATTCCCCTTCTACCCCTTCTGCTAATAAGCGAGCAGGCTAAACCTAAGGGTATTCCTAACCAACTCGATGTTGATGGTGATCCGACGGTCACGCCCGCACAACTGGTAGCTTCGCCTCGACGCGACCTCATCGATTGCCGCCACGTGCCGCCACCGCTCTGCTCGTCCTTTTCACGGACCTCCCCCCGGTTTTGAGGCCGAAACCGGGAAACCTGGGCCATCCCCCAGTTTTGAGGCGAAACCGGGAAACCCGTCGTCCGTCGCCTGAGTTTTGTGGCCCAAACTCAGAAACCTGCCAGTGCCCAGGTTTTGAGGCCCAAACCTAGAAACCGTCCTCAGCCCGAGTTTTGTGGCCCAAACTCGGAAACCAACCAGCGCCCAGGTTTTGAGGCCCAAACCTGGAAACCGTCCACTCGGTGGTTTTTCTGTGGCTCAACCACCAAATCGAGCCGTAGAGGGGATGCACCGCTCGTGCACCCCATCCACACGCAGATCTTCACTTGTCGCTGTCCTAGGCTGTCAGACACCACGGCCGATCCTCAGGCCACCGGTCCGTCAGTCCAAGCCTTACGTTCGCCCTTCGCCGCTCCGGGTCCATCGGCACGACACGTCTCTACTTGACCTTCACCTTGCCTTTGATCACCGTATCGGAGCTAAACACCTGCACAACACAAGCCAAAGAACATGCACATCATCCCAGTTGACAATCACTCATCACTCAAGATCCGGCATACACCCATGTATCCGCAATCTCCCCCTTGATGAGTGCATTGTCAACTACCAACACAAATCATATGAAGGTAGAAGAAAGGAGGAAGAAGAAGTAAGCGAACTCAACCAATCGACCAAAAGCGAAGCAAAGCCAGAAGAAGTCGAATGGAATGAGCAAGACAACTTGGTTCCCAAAGACATGGGCAACGGCTCAACGCAACCAAGCAAAGCAAAGCTAGCCCTCAAGAAGAGGTAGAACAGGCTCAACACCGCTAGCAAGAAGGTCAGAGCAAGAAAAGCAAAGACAAGCTAGTCCCTCTAGAAAGAGGCAAAGGCTCAACACAACTAGCAGAACCGCTCCAAACAATTGAAAATCTGCTTCGAACCAATTGAAAAAACCATATAGGCAGAAGGTAACTCCAAACCAATAAGCAGAAATCGAGCAAACTCCCCCTTCAATAGTGCACACAACTAGGGACATGATTTGTCAAATTTTCTCCCCCTTAGATGAAAATGCACACAACATGGCAAATATGCATATGAGTTATAAATGCAAGTTAGCAGCGTTAGGTATATAGTTCATAGAGTGAATAGATGCTCTAAATAATGCTGATCCAATAACTCAACAGAAAGCACTAATGCCAGCAAAGGCTCAAACTGATCACAGAATACGAAATAGGAACATATGAGCCAAATGAGCAATTTTAAGCCATTTAGAAAAGGAGTTCACCACCAAAATAGCACTACAAATGTATAAACAGGAAGTTACACAAGTGCTAAACATGTATACAAGGTGAACCACCCCTAGCAAAGTTCAAACATCATGCTATAGAGTGAAACATAGACTTGTGTTTTTTAGAATTTTATCAGAGTTGCAGCGGTTTTTACACAAGTTTAAAATTTCAGCATGTGATTGCGAGAGGTTGAAAACTTGACATTGCCTAACTTTTCAACCGAGCTAAGCCTATGCATAAGCAATCAGAAGGTTGAAGCAACGGTTTTGGTCTTTCACTACACGGCTCAAGTTTAACTCAAGGTGCAATGAGAAACAGTCTCGATACCATGATGTGTTGTCAAGTGATCCCATCTCGATCTTTACAATTCACTTAGACTTGGTTGAATTTTAGCAGAATATGAACGTACCAAGCAAGTGAAAGACTCAGAACTAGAGACATAGCAACCTAGCATATATGAAAAGCACAAATGACTTCAACACATTCTACACATACTAGTTGCCAGAATCAATGGTGAACATGTTTCAAGTTTGAAGTTGTATTAAGCATATTCACAGTTCTGAAAAGTAGCTCAGCTCACAACATGTATCAGTGATCAAAAAGAGCCTAAGCTACAATCATCATCATGTATGATCGGAGCATACACTAATCAGAGCATAGATTCATTCTACATATTATAGACATGAAGCTCGAAAAGATAAAGATGCAAATATGATGAAAAACAGAAACAAGGCAAAAGAGGTCAAACTATGATACAAGAACCAAAATGTTTCCCCCAACTAAAAGGGGAAACACACACCAAGCTCGCCTATCAACTTAGCAAAGGTTGATTGGTCCAAAGGCTTAGTGAAAATATCTGCCAACTGAAGATGAGTATCGACATGGTGAAGGTCGATATCACCCTTCTCATAATGGTCTCACAAGAAATGAAAGCGCACATGAATGTGTTTGGTCTTAGAGTGCAGCACGGGGTTCTTAGCAACGCTAATCGCACTCGTGCTGTCACAAAGCAATGGAACTCGAGAAAAGCTCAGACCAAAATCACGCAAAGTGGCCATCATCCACAACAACTGAGAACAGCAGCTAGCCGCAGCAACATATTCAGCATCTGTGGTAGACTGAGCGACACTAGACTGCTTGCAAGAAGACCAAGACACAAGAGAAGAACCAATAAACTGACATGTCCCAGAAGTGGATTTGCGATCAAGTCGGCAACCATCAAAATCATTATCCGAGTAACCGCAAAGGGACAGGGTGGAAGAAGCAGAATACCAAATCCCAAACTCAGGTGTGAAGCATATGTACCTCATAATGCGCTTGACCGCCTGACGGTGAGAGGTACGCGGTGACGACTGAAATCGCGCGCAAAGACACACCACGAACTGGATGTCTGGGCGTGTCGCCGTCAGGTACAGCAGCGATCTGATCATGCTTCAGTACTCCTTCTGGTCCACAGCTTCTCCATCCTTGTCCGCATCCAGGGCCGTCGTGGTCGACATGGGTGTTGGAAGAGGCTTGGCCTCACCCATATCGAACTTCTTCAATATGTCCTTGGTGTACTTGCCCTGGTGCACGAACGTCCCCTTTTGGGATTGCTTGATTTGCAACCCGAGGAAAAACATCAACTCGCCCATCATGCTCATCTCAAATTCCCTACTCATAATATCTGCAAACTTGGCAACCAAAGCATGAGAAGAACCACCGAAAATGATATCATCCACGTAAATCTGAACCAACAAAGTGTCATTGCCTTGCTTGAGGAGAAAAAGTGTTTTATCCACACATCCCATTTTAAAACCCTTAGCAAGAAAAAAGGTTTTCAACCTATCATACCAGGCTCTAGGGGCTTGTTTCAAACCATACAAAGCTTTGTGAAGTTTAAAAACATGGTTTTGAAACTTGGGATTTTCAAAACCGGGGGGTTGTTTCACATACACCTCCTCTTCTATGTAGCCGTTTAGAAAGGCACTTTTGACTTCCATTTGAAAAAGTTTAAACCCTTTGGATGCAGCAAAAGCCAAGAGGATCCTAATTGCCTCCAAACGAGCTACAGGAGCAAAAGTCTCCTCATAGTCTATCCCCTCCTTCCGACTATACCCCTGGGCTACAAGTTTGGCCTTGTTTCTCACAACATGGCCATCCTCTCCTTCTTTGTTTTTGAAAACCCATTTTGTCCCAATAGGGTGACACTCAGGAGGAAGAGGAACAAGAACCCAAACCCGATTTCTCTCAAAATTTTCAAGCTCCTCATGCATGGCATTGACCCAATCTGGATCAGCTAAACCATGTCCAACATCTCGGGGTTCAAAATCAGCAACAAATGCAGAATGAGCAAAGTGAGAGATTTGTTGTGACCTAGACCGAGTGATGCGTTCGTGGATGTTGCCGATCATCTGTTGAGGAGGGTGTTGGCGCTGAATGTGTCGTGGCGCCTCCCTTGCTGAAGTAACCTCCCCCTCAACAGTAGCTGGTGCCTCCTCGGGTACAAGCGGTACAGCCCGAGGTGGTGGATCACACGGCCCCCATGTAGTAGAGGAAGAAGGGTCAGGGCCACGTGCAGTCGTGGTCGAGGTTGACCCAACCGGTGCAGCACGTGGAGGAAGTGTTGGATCATCAATCCCTTCAGCACCTTCTTCCTCATCATCGAAAAGAGGTTCTCCAACCTCATGATCACCTGCACGCTCAAAGCTAGAAGAAGGACAAAGAACAATTTCGTCGAAGGTGACATCGGATGTCTCCATGACTTGGTTAGTATCAAGGTTAAGTACACGATATGCACGAGTATGATTACCATAACCCAAAAATACACCGTCAGAAGAACGAGACTCAAACTTGTCCAAGTTTCCTTTCTTGAGTATAAAACAGTGGCAACCAAAAACTCTAAAATAACTCACTTTGGGCTGTTTTCCAAAATGCAACTCATAAGAAGTCTTTTTCAAGAAAGCTCAGAGGAAAATGCGATTGGAAATATAGCAAGCAGTGTTCATAGCTTCGGCCCAATACCGCCTAGGAGTCCTATGCTCATCGAGCATCGTCGTGGCCATCTCTACAAGGGTCCGATTTTTCCTCTCTACAGCACCATTTTGTGGCGGTGTGTAGGGGGAAGAAAACTGATGCTCCAAACCCAGAGAGTTACAAAACTTCTCAAAATCCAAGTTTTAAACTCAGAACCATTATCGCTACGAATAGCTCTCATTGAGTTCTTAGGGAACTCGTTCTAAAGTCGCAAGATCAAATTGCGAACAAAAGTGAAAGTCTCAGTTTTCTCAGCTAAAGAGAAAACCCACGAATATCTCGAAAAGTCATCAACAACAACAAGCACATACCACTTCCCACCAACTGAGCTCACCCGAGCCGGACCAACAAGGTCCATATGCAAAAGCTCACCAGGGTGCTTGGTCATAACCTGATTCACAGGATGGTGGGGAGCAGCAACCATTTTCCCATGTCTACAAGAATGGCAAACAAGATCCTTCTCCATGTGCAACTTGGGCAATCCTCGGATTAAGCCAAGTGAGCTAAGCCTTGCAAGCAAGTCGAAGCTCAAATGACCGAGTCTCCTATGCCACTTCCAAAGATCAGAAGAAGAGGGTCCAGCCAAAAGACAATGGGAAATGCCAAAAAACTCCGAGAAATTCGCACGAAAGACTTTCCCAAAGGGCGAGATCATACACACAAGATTGCCTTGAGGATCTAAAATACAACTGAGATTCGGCTTAAAACGAATCTCATAGTCATCATCAAAGAGTTGTGAAACAGAAAGAAGGTTAAAATGCAAGTTAGAAACAAGAGCAACATCGCGCAACACAAAGTGCTCATTAACTCGCACAGACCCACGAGACAACACCTTACCTTTGCTATTATCACCGAAGGTGATAAACTCCTTTTTGGCAACTGAACTAAGACTGGAGAACCACTTGGCGTTTCCGGTCATATGCCTTGAGCACCCGGAATCCACCAACCAAATGTCCTCCAATCGTTTTACCTACATCAATAAAAAGACATAGGGTGAGCATACGGTCCAACACTGGGGTGAGTAAAATGAGAATTAAACCAGTGTTGGGCCGGCTGCTCAAAAGAACGGTTAGTAGAAAAACCATTCCTAGCACGCCTACGGGGAAAGCGATCACCACGCTGAGGAAAACGTGGTCCGCTAAGGGAAGAGCGTCCATCGCGATTCTCAAAACACGGTGCGGGGTAATGCTCAACTACAAAGCCACCGCCGCGGGGTCCATAGCCCACAAATGCAGGCTCCCGCCGGGCACGTCCTCCTTGAGGCCTAGGCCTAGGACCTTAAGGCATTGGACCTCTAGGACTAGCAGCTCTCCTTTGAACATTCGACACATGTACATCATGGAAAGGATGGTGCATGTCTTTCATCTCCTTTGCACGGCGCTCCTCCCTCGTGCGCCAAAAGCAAAACTCCCTCAAGTGTCCATCTCTCCCATAGTGCTCACAATGGTACCTCACCGCTCTCATAGGGGGTTGTTGGTACTCACGGTAGTGGGTGTGGATCACTTTGCCCTTCTATGGCATGAGCTCCTCCCGGATTGGTGGCATGGTGTCTAGCTTGTTTTTCAGGTGGTTGGGCTTGGGATGCCACACTTGTTTCTTTGGTGGAGCTCTCGGAGGTTACTCATATACACCATCTTTGGTGTTAGGCTTAAGGGGCTCTTTGGGTGGTATCTTGGTTAGCTTGGGAGTAGTGGTGGAGTTGGGCTTCTCACTCGGATTAAGACCACTTGACTCTCCAATCTTACCAAAAGAGGAAGCACACTCCATACCCTGAGCAAAGCCTACACCTGGACCTCCAGCAGCACGCTTGAATTGGACAATCATCATCCCAAGCTGCGGCTCACCACAAGACACCTGTTGACACTGGTTATCTATCATAATTAAGGGATAAATAAATATAAAAAGGGAAAGAATTTGATCACCAACAAAGGTTTAGGGTTTTAACTGACAATATTCCACAAGTTTTGGTGAACTATGATTCTGCAGGGACTACACCAGGAAATCAGCACCAATAGCTTCCCATAGAAGGAAACCGACGGGAGATAACGCAACCACCACGTTAGGATTATTCTAGAAGACTCTAAAGGACGCATGAAGACACCAGGAGGTCGACCACCACGAGAGGCCGACTGGTCTCCCCCCGGGCCCGTTGGCTTCCGTCTTCTGCAAGCTTCCTCCACCGACCTCTAGGATGCATCTCGGCCGTACCTTAAGTCAGTTTGATCCAAGGGCCACGATTCATCGCCCAGGGCTATATAAACAGCCCCTGACCCCCCTCTCCAGATCATCAATCAGGGGTTTAATCATCAGACATCATCAGATCTCAAGTCATTAGAAGAGGTGGAGGATCAATCAGAAACCCTAATTTCCTTAGAGCCACATCAACTTAGGCATAGCTAGATAGAATTAGAATTAGAAGAGGCAAGCTTCGCTTGGATTCCGGATCTAGTCGCGAGAAGGCTCGGTAAACCCAAGATCTTCTCTCTTGTATCAACATTATGGATCTAATTATGTTTCTAGTTCTTCATTGTTCTTCATTGTTCATGTTCTAGTTCATCTTCTAGTTCTAGTTCATCGTCTAGTTCATCTTCTAGTTCATACTCTAGTTCATCTATGTGTTCTAGTTCATCATATTGTTCATCATTATGTGCTAGTTCATAGTCTAGTTCATAATAGTTTAGATATAATTGATATGACTAAGACATTAATTACTATATTCTTAATTATACTGCTTGTAGTATGCTTTGATTATATATTTGGCATAGATAGATTATCATCATGTTTATACTCATGTTCGTATAACGCTCATCTTAAAGATCATTGGGTGGGTGATGGATGTTGTGTAGGCGTGGTGCCTATACACTATTTATCTGCGAATGCGTCCTATGTTCCGGATAGAGTGGTAGATCGCGGGTGTGACAGGCCTGTTGAGTCCTTTGTATTCCACCTCCCGAATGTAGTGTTCAGTATGGCTCAGTTAACTCATGGTTTAGGGGTTACTTTGTTTGGCACCTTTACTATGGAGTTGCCTCTTGAATATGAATATGGGATAACCTAGCCAATGATTGTCAAATATAATTGCACTAATCAATGTATTTCATGACTTCTAATTAGAATAACTTAGGAATACTTCTTTATAATGTCTATTCTAATCCGCATGCCTTGTCTAAGTTGAAATGCTCTAAGGACTATCATAGATTGATCTTTTATCATTTATAGTGTACCTCATTATTGTGATTTATCCCTGTTTAGGATAAAGGAGTGTGTTCTTACTTTGTTCTCAATTCTCCTATCACATGTGTAGAGTAGCTCTTGTCCTTATTTATCTCACTTCATTCCTAGTGCTAAATATAAATAACGATACTTGGAACATCTCTGGGTAAAATGCTGCTACAACGGGTGTATTTATCTGTGCGCTTGCTGGTAAATATTTATCTTTAGAGTCAGTGCTATGATATAATCACATTGCTAGTTTCATGTCGGGGATGACAACTTAACGTTAAGTGATGCTAGTAGTGTCCCGTACACTTCTTAGTGCCTTCACTAGGTTATTGTTTATGAAGTCTATCTTAGAGTGATTCCATTAAGGAGTGTCAACAAGCATTTTTGGCGCCGTTGCCGGGGAATGAATGAGTAATTAAGGATGGTAGCTAGAATACATTTTCAACATCTAGGAGAACTCTTACACATGTGATAATTGAGATATTTTATTCACCCTTTATCCAAACAGGCCCACCCTGGCTTTTGTATAGTTTTGATCTTATGCAGGGTGAGGTGTATGACTGGTTTTGAACTTCCGACAAACTACATTGCGGGTCCAAAGCTTTGCTCAAGCCTCAAGATCCATTCAACCACTTTGTTAGGAATCAACCAGATAAGGTATAGACAATTGTTGTCACTTTGACTTTCCGACAAACTCCCACAAGGATCGAAGAAGGTCAACGTTACAAGTTTTCAAGCACGTGACGAGTGACGACACCAGACATTGTACCACTCACAATTCCATTGTGAGTCATGGTAAGTTTAATCGAGGTGAGTCAGTCTTGCTCATGGACTTTAAATTGATGAGTAGTTATCTTATTAAATCCTTTGCATATCATCATACATTCACTCCATTTACTTTATGTTCTCTCATACATGTTTAATTTTTATCACTTGCATCCACTCATGTTATGTGCATCTAAAAAGAAAAAAAAGAGAAAAAAATATACTACTCACCTTGATCACACTCTTTCATCTCCATTAAAGTGAATCTCTGTAGTGCTTTCATGCCACTGTTATTTACTATAGCATGCTTAAGGTTTGGAGTATGTTCATACAACTTTTAAATTAAGCATGGTGCTTAGTCTAGGAGTGTTGATCTTACTTTCAAAGGCTTTTTAAATTAAGCATGGTGCTTAGGTTAAAATGCTTTCCTAGATTAAATTAGACATGGCGTCTAGTTTGATTTTTGAACCAAGAGTATGCTCTAGTAGATATCGGTTATTTTGTTGGACTAACCCCTGTAGAAATCTCTCAATATCAAAATGGGGAAGTCAAGAGATGAACTCACACTGGGATGAAGCAAGGCATAGGACGTGCTCCAACAACTTCACACAAAAGACATAGCTCATTCATCACTGAACTGTAAGTATCAAAGAATATTCACTTTGTCTTTTTCTATAAGCTACCTTTGCCTTGAGCCATGAAACAATACAGCCACCAAGTTGTCTATGAACTATGATGAATCATGTCTATGTTAAAACAATTCCAAATCCATCTACCTATTAGCATAGATAAGGATTATAAATTTAACAGTGGACAACCTGTATTTCAACTTTAAATATTCCCTCGGGTATGTGTCCATTAAAGAAAGGTCTTGCTCAACGAACCTAAACCTGCGAGCCCTCGCCAAGAGGTCAATCGGTAGTTATCTTATGACTTTTTAAATTTAATATTGTCTTAATTTACAAAAAAATTAAAAATAATAATAATGATAATAATGTTCTTAGGACTAGTTCCCTTCGGGTATTCTTGTCACTAACCACTGCAGGGTGAACACTGTCCGAGAACATGGGAGTTGCAAATACAACGCGAGGGATGCTTCAACATTCACACTTGCCTCTGTCTAAGTGTGGGGAGGAAGGCTAGCTCTTCCAAAAAAATTCTACAACCATGCTCATCCTCCCAATCAAAGAAGCTGTCAACATCCCAACACACTGGTTTGCAATCTCTCTACTCACTGTTACTTTGTCTCTTTAAGTTTGAATGATTTCACAAATTCCATGCTTGAAAATCAAACTTAAGATACAAAATAAAATTAATCCTTTAGAGAAGATGAAGGACCGGATTAGCGACCAGAGGGGGGGTGAATGGGACCCTCAAATTCAACTTGTGAATAGGATGACCCTTGTCCCAGAGAATCACCCCAAAAACAAAGACTCAAGACGACCGGAGAGTTCACGACCTACGAGTAGGTGGATACCCTAGGAGATGTCCTAGTGGTACAGCGGAACCCCCGAAGAAACCCCAAAAGCAACTGCCAAAGCCTCGGAGCAAAACTGCAAAGTCTGCATGTTCGCGGACTGTCCGGGGTCAGGATCTCGCACTGTCCGCCCAACGCCGGACTGTCCGACACTGGAAGTCCGGACTGTCCGCCGGCAAAAGACGAGAAACAGAACTGTTCTGCAAGTCTGCTGGATAGGTCCCAGACTGTCCGCGGGTTTGTACCGAGGACTGTCCGCTGTTCACTCGATAGTGAACAGTCAGGGGTCTGCGCCTGACTGAACCTGAAGAAACCCGATCCGCGGACTGTCCGCCGTCAGAGGCGCGGACTGTCCACCACCACCTAGAAAACACAAACTTGCTCGAGTTCAAAGCCAAATCCAAATTGGTCTCAACCAAATCGAGAAGAACTTCGATCAAACTCCTCCCAGGTGATCCTCTACGTATTGGGGTCCTAATCCTAAGAAATCATCGCACCAAATCAACCCGATCAAGAGAAATCAAAAGATCATCGGAAAGGGGGAAGAAACGAAGAACAAACACGAAATCAACCCAATCTATGGATTCGTGAGGTTAGACGAGAAATCCTTCGGTGCAAAGAAGGAGCTCACCACCAACAACAAATTGATTCAAGTGGAATCAAAAACCATCTCGCGGAGAGGAAGAACGAGTCAATTCTCCGGGTGATGAAAAACCAAAACGTGAAGAACACAAAAACAAAGACACGATTTGATTCGATTTCAGCCGAAATTCCTCCACACGAGGAGACAACGAGAATACGGTCTCGTTTCCTTAAGTTCCCAAAACACAGAGACAAGATTGAGTCTTCCCTGCGGATCGCTAGCAGCGAGGTATGATTAGAACCTAAGCAAGGGCTAGAGAGAGAGAGAGCTCAGGAACAAATGACTGCTAGGATGGAGAGAGAGGAGGGTTGCCTCTCTTATTTATAGCCTAAAACAATAATCCCCTTCCTACCCCTAGATACAAGAGCGAAGCAGCCAACCTTAGGGGTATCCCGGTCCAACTCTGCTGATGGCTGATCTGACGGCCACGCGCCTTCCTCACCCTTAGCTTTGCCTCGACGCAAGCCTCAGGATGCCGCCACGTGCCGCCCAGTCGACCGCCGCGCCTACCTCGTGGATAGCCTCACCTCCGCGCCAGCCTCTCCACGCCGCCACGCGTCGACCATTCTTTTGGACCTTCCCCCGGTTTTGAGGCCGAAACCGGGAAACCTGGGCCTTCCCCCGGTTTTGAGGCTGAAACCGGGAAACCTGTCCTCTGGCTGAGTTTTGTGGCCCAAACTCAGAAACCCGCGCGCCCAGGTTTTGAGGCCCAAACCTAGAAACCGTCCACGCCGAGTTTTGAGGCCCAAACTCAGAAACCGGCCACCCCGAGTTTTGAGGCCCAAACTCAAAAACCGTCGAGGGTAGCTTTTTGAGGCTCAGCTACCGAACCCACGCCGTAGGCGGGATGTGGTTCGCACACCCCGAGTTCCAGCACCGATGCCGGAGCATGTCCAGCCTCCACGCCGGGCACATTGCATTCGCCATCCTTCTCGGCCTCCCTCCAAGTGTCACGAAGCCATCACCTTCCTCCCGACTCAGCCGATGCACCGCACATCCCCATGTGCTCTTGCTTGTCGACGCCACATGCCAGCTACCACAGCTGGTCCTCAGGTCTCCCAGTCCGTCAGTCCAAGCTCCACGTCCGCCCTTCACCGCTCCCGGTCCATCGGCACGACACGTCCCTACTTGACCTTCACCTCACCTTCGACCACTGCCCGAGCTTCGCACCTGCACATCAACACAGCCAAGAGACATGTTGACCGTTGATCGATCACTCATCACTCAGGAAGGGAACCACAAGGGCACATATCAACCTTGTGTTCTCAATCTCCCCCTTGATGAGTGCATCGTCAACTCAAAGTAACCGTAACCAAAATAAAAAAAAGCAGAAATGGATAGAAGGAGAAAACTCACTCGAGATGTCCAAACGCCAAACAAAAGGCCTAAGAAGAACAACTCAAGATAAGCGAAGCTTGGTCCCCAATGACATGGGCAACGGTTCGACACAACCAAGCAAGAAATCAGAGCAACAACTCAGCAAGGAGCGAAAACTCGATCGAAATCAGAGCACAAGACTTGGTTCCCAAAGACATGGGCAACGGCTCGACGCAACCAAGTCAGAGACACGCTAGTCCTCAAGAAGAGGCAGAAAGGGCTCAACACCACTAGCTGAAAGCTCGAAACCAAATGAAGACTGCATAAGAAGCAGCTACTGCTAGTCCCTCAAGATAGAGGCACATAAGCTCAACAGAACTAGCAATAAGCCCGATACCAATCAAGAATCATCAAAACATGGTGAAGACAGCTAGTCCCTCAAGACAGAGGCACAGAGGCCCAACGCAACTAGCTGAAAAGATCGATATCAAATAAAAGCCAACTCGGAGCAGGCAGAAAAACTCCCCCGCACTCAAAGAACTCCCCCTCAGCATGTGAAGCATAAATTGCAAATTGTCACCACAAAAATTCTACAAAACTCATCCTTGGAAACATTCTCCCCCTTGGGGACAACTTGCAATCAAAAGAGAGGGGATAAAGAACTCAAGTAAGGAAGACGGAGCTAGGTCATGCCTATCGGAGTCAAGCAAATGCATATGAGTCAAAAATGCATGTTAGCAGCTTCAGGTATATACTCGAAAGAGTGAAAGAATGCTCTAATGAGTGCTGATCCGACTACACAACAACATACAAACGTGCTAGCAAAGGCTCAAACTGATCACCGAAAACAAGATATGAAAGCATAAGCTGAGTGAGCAGTTTTAAGCCATTCGGAAAGGAGTTTCACCATCAAAGTAGCACTGAACATGTATAGACAGGAAGTCAAACAAGTGCCACGCAAGGTGAACTACCCCTAGCACAGTTCAAACATCATGCTATAGAATGAAACATAGACTTGTGTTTTCAGATTTTATCGGAGAATTTGCAGCGGTTATTAACACAAGTTTAAATTCAGCATATGATTGCGAGAGGTTGAAAGCTTGTCATTGCCTAACTTTTCAACCGTGCTAAGCCTATGCATATGCAATCAGAAGCTTAAAGCACCGGTTTCAGTCTTACGCTACACGGCTCAAGTTTAACTCAGAGTGCAATGAGAAACAGTCTCGATACCGTGATGTGCTGATAAAGCAATCCCATCTCGATCTTTTCAATTCACTAAAACTTGGTTCATTTTAAGCAGAATATGAACAATCCAAGCAAGTGAATGACTCAAAACTAGAGACATAGCAACCTAGCATACATGGAATAGCTCAAGTGACCTCAACACATTCTATACATGCTAGTTGCTGATCTCAATGGTGAACATGTATCAAATTTTAAGTTCATTAAGCATGTTCATCATTCTAAAAAATAGCTTAGCTCACAATATGTATCAGTGATCAAGGAGAGCCTAAGCTACAAGCATCATCATATATCATCGAAACATACACTAAACAGAGCATAAGTTCATTCTAAGGAATATAGACATGAAGCTCGAAAATGCAAGATGTAAACATGATGGTGTCAGAATCGGAGCCAAAACAAAAGTAAAAAGACTCAAGACCCAAAAATAGAAGGATCAGAAGGTTAGTCTATGATACATTAGCAAAATGCTTCCCCTATCTAAAAGGGAAAACACACACCAAGCTCACCTCTCAACTTAGCAAAAGTTGAGAGGTCCAAAGGCTTGGTGAAGATATCCGCAACCTGGTTATGGGTGTCTACATGCCTAAGATCAATGTCGCCTTTCTCATAGTGATCACGAAGAAAATGAAAGCGAACATCAATGTGTTTGGTCTTGGAGTGAAGAACAGGGTTCTTTGCTACACTAATGGCAGAAGTGCTGTCGCAAAGCAAAGGAACCTGACTGAAATCTAGACCAAAATCACACAATGTAGCAACCATCCATAAAAGTTGCGAAGCACAAGAAGCAGCGGCAACATACTCGGCTTCAGTAGTAGACTGGGCTACGTTGACTGTTTGCGAGAAGACCACGAGACCAAAGAAGAGCCAAGAAACTGACAAGTCCTAGAAGTGGACTTGCGCTCAAGCCGACAGCGGGCAAAATCCGCATCGGAATAACCACAGAGCGAAAGAGTCGAAGAAGAAGAGTACCAAAGTCCGAACTCAGGAGTGTATCGGAGGTACCTCATGATGCGCTTGACCGCTTGCTTGTGGGAAGTCCGAGGGGACGCCTGAAAACGAGCGCACAGACACACAGAAAACTGTATATTCGGCGTCGTCGTCGTTAGGTACAAGAGCGAGCCGATCATGCTTCTGTACTCCTTCTGATCAACCGGCTCTCCGTCCTAGTCCGCATCCATTGCAGCAGTCATCGGCATAGGCGTCGTAAGAGGCTTGGCCTCGCCCATGTCGAATTTCTTCACGATGTCCTTCGTGTATTTTCCTTGATGCACGAACGTCCCATCTCGGGTTTGCTTAATTTGCAACACGAGGAAGAAAATCAACTCACCCATCATACTCCTCTCGAACTCCCTGCTCATAGTATCTGAAAACTTTGCAACAAGCGCATGAGAGGAGCCACCAAAGATGATGTCATCCACGTAAATCGGGACTAACCAGGTATCGTTGCCTTGCTTGAGGAGAAACAAAGTTCTATCAACCCGTCCCATTTTGAAACCCTTGGAGAGTAAAAAGGTTTTCAAACGATCATACCATGCTCTCGGGGCTTGTTTCAAACCATACAAAGCTTTTGAAAGTTTATAAACATGGTTTGGAAACTTGGGATCCTCGAAACCAGGGGGTTGCCTAACATAAACCTCTTCCTCTATATACCCATTCAAGAAAGCACTCTTGACATCCATCTGGTAAAGCTTAAAGCCCTTCGAAGCAGCAAAGGCTAGAAGGATTCTAATGGCTTCTAAACGGGCTACAGGGGCAAAGGTTTCCTCATAGTCTATTCCCTCTTTTTGGCAAAAACCGTGGGCTACTAGCCTAGCCTTGTTCCTCACTACCATCCCATCCTCACCCTCTTTGTTTTTGAAAACCCACTTGGTACCTATAGGGTGACATTCTGGTGGAGGTGGAACTAGGGTCCAAACTTGGTTTCGCTCAAAGTTTTCTAGCTCCTCATGCATGGCATTTACCCAGTTAGGATCAGAAAGTGCGTGTCCAACATCTTTGGGCTCAAAAGAAGCAACGAATGCAGAATGAGCAAAGTGAGAGATTTCATACGCTCGCGACCGCGTGACTCGCTGGTCGATGCCGCCGATCATCTGACGCGGAGGGTGAACTTGCTGAACGCTTCGGGGCGCTTGCCTCACCGAAGTCGCCTCGCCCTCACCAGATGTTGTCGCTCCCTCAGGTGCAGCGGGTGCTTGCTGGAGAGGTGGCTCTAGAGGACCCCAAGAAGAAGATGTCGTGGGATCGGGTCCTCGAGCTGAAGTAGACGTCGCAGGGTCAACGGGGGCAGCCAGTGGAGTTGGCTCGGGATCACCCCAATCGGCATTCTCCTGCTCCTCCTCCACAAAGATAGTCTCTCCCAGCTCCTGTTCTCCTGCAACATCAAAAGCAGAAGAAACACAAGGCATAATCTCGTCGAATGTGACCTCGCAGGTCTCCACTATCCGGTTAGTTTCCAGGTTAAGTACTCGATAAGCACGTGAATAAGAAGCATAACCAAGAAACACCACATCAGCAGAACGAGATTCAAATTTGTCCAAATTGCCTTGTTTCAAGATAAAGCACTTACACCCAAACACCCGAAAATGAGACACCTTGGGTACCCGTCCAAAACGCAACTCATAAGAAGTCTTTTTCATCAAAGCACGAAGAAAGATGCGATTTGAAACATGGCAAGCGGTGTTGATTACCTCGGCCCAAAAACGCCTAGGAGTCCTATGCTCGTCGAGCATCGTCCTGGCCATCTCAACAAGGGTCTGGTTCTTGCGCTCAACAACACCGTTCTGCTGAGGGACATAAGGAGAAGAAAACTGATGCTCGATTCCATTAGAAGAACAGAAAGAGGCGAACTGAGAGTTATCAAACTCAGTACCATTATCACTACGAATAGCTCTAATGGTATCAGGGGGAAACTCAGTTTTCAACCTCAAGATCAAGTCACGAGCAAAAGGAAAAGCTTCATCCTTACCCTCCATGAAAAATACCCAAGAATACCTCGAAAAATCGTCAACGATCACTAGAATGTACCACTTCCCACCCGCTGAGCAAACTCGAGTTGGACCAACAGTGTCCATGTGTAAAATCTCGCCGGGTCGCTTTGTCATGACCTGATTAACAGGTGGGTGAGAAGCAACAACCATCTTCCCGTGACGACAATGATGGCAAACAAGGTCGTTCTGAAACTTAAGTTGGGCAATCCTTGGATTAAGCCAAGTGAGCTAAGTCTTGCAAGCAAGTCAAAACTCAAGTGACCGAGCCTCCTATGCCACTTCCACAAATCAGAAGAAGGACCAGCCATCAAACATCTAGTAGAGCCGAAAGAACGAGAAAAGTCGGCTCTGAAAACACGGCCAAAAGGGACGATCCAACAAATAAGATCTCCCCGAGGGTCTAAAACACGACTCAAACCCTTCTTAAAGCGCACTTCACAATCATCCTCAAGAAGTTGTGAAACAGAAAGCAAATTGAAATGCAAGTTAGAAACCAAAGCAACATCCTTGAGAACAAAGTTCTCATTGAGCCGAATAGCTCCATGAGAAACAACCTTACCTCTACTATTATCCCCGAAAGTGATGTACTCCTTGTGCATCACGGGGCTAAGGCTGGAGAACCATTCCTTCTTTCCGGTCATGTGGCGTGAGCACCCAGAATCCATGAGCCACATGTTCTCCAACTGAAGTTCCTGCATCAATAGAAAGGCAGGAAGTGAGCATATGGCACAACACTGGGGTTAGTATACTGAGAAGGATACCAGTGCTGTGTCATTGGCCCAGAAAAAGTGTTAGTAGCAACACCAAGCTGTCCTCGTCCCATGGGTGAATAGCGATCACCACCAACCTGAAAAGGTGGTCCGCTATGGAACGGAAAACCTCCAAACTGACCTACTTGTCCCATCTGAGCAAAGCGATCACCACCATACTGAAAAGGTGGTCCGCTATAGGACTGACCAGCAAAGCCTCTGTTGACGAAACTTATAGCATGTTTTACCTTACCAAAATACCGTCAACAAGCCTCGGTTTCAAGGAAGTATAACATATCATGAGCATATTTATCACTAATAAGTTCCACTTGTACTCTTAGCTTGTGAACATGTAGGAGATGCCAAAATGAACAAAATGAGGCCAGGTGGGCCCACCAAGGGGGTCGGCCGACCCCACCTTGGTGGCCACCTCGGCCAAGGTGACATGGCACGATCCAAGAGAAGCATGCTCAGGCCAATATCATCCCTTGGATCAAACATGTGCTTTTACTCAATGGTGCAAGATGAGAAGCACATGGATTCATGGGTCCACACAGAAACCAAATGCAACCAACTTCCCAAGACTTGCTCCATGACATGTGGGGTCACCAAGGGAGAAAAGATGGTGGGCTAGCCCTGTTATAGGGGGGTCGGCCGATCCCCCCTTGGTGGGCCCTGGCTACACTGTTCAGCCTGGTGACATCAGCATCTTCTAGAAGCAAAGTGGTGGGCCCACCAGTCATTGGCTAGGGTCGGCCGACCCCGGGGTGAATCCCATCCAAAGTCGGTTGCTTGCACATGTTTCACACGTGAACAATATCCTGGCCATCCATCCATGATGGTTACCATGGCGGTTTGATCCAATGGCCAAGGAAGGAGAGCAAGCGGATCGCTGACGTGGCACCGGAGTAGCCGCTACTCCACCTCCAAGCTATAAATACCCCCTAGAGCTCTTCATTTATATGCATCCAAGGAGAGAAAGCCTACTTAGTAGCTTTAGTGTTAGAAGAGAGGGAAGGGAGTGAGGAGTTCCACGGAGGAGTCCCGGCCTGTCGGGAGTCTACTCCAAGGTGCGCCTCAGCGGATGCGATTCTTCTTGTAAGTGTTACATCTGAGTCCTTCTAGTATTTAATATTCTGGTTTGGTAATTTAAGTTTACAGTTCTTTTACTTGACACATTGCTTTACTTTGTTGAAGTGCTCTAGGCCTATTAAGCTTAGCTTTAGAGTAGTAAGATTAGTGTAGACGTGGTGTCTAGGCTATATCTTGCTAGTGTGGACTTCTTGTCGCACTTGTGTAGACGCCTGGTGGTAGGGTGACAGACACAGCCAGTGCTTGGAGTTCCTCTCAAGTGTTGTAGGCAAGTTGAAAATAATAGTTGGGTAGCAGCATTGCCGCCTCAGTAGTTGTTTGGTGGAAAACCTTTTAATCAACTACTGTTTCGTCCTTCGCCCCCAGTAAGGAATGAGGTGGTAAACCTCAGTACTCTTAGAAAACTAGTACCAGATATTGATATTAGGAAGACCTCTCTATCCTAGTTATCATATACCCTTTGATCATCCTTTGACGACCATACTTCTAGTTAATCCACTTCATGTTCCCTGTGGAAATACGATACCTGGAATACTCCCGGTGAAAAGCTACAATTGACTACCGTGCGCTTGCGGTATATCCGTTTGCCACTTCTGGTGTCAATAAGCATCTCTGGTGCCGCTGCCGGGGATTAGGCTCCATAGTCTAGTTCTAGTGGTTGCATTAAGAAGTGTCAACAAGCTTTTCTGGCGCCGTTGCCGGGGAACGGTAGCTGTGTTAGCTAGAACAAAGTCGTTAAAGTTATCGTAGTTTGATTAGAACTTTCATTTCATAAACCAATATGGATCAAACAACCCTTTTGGACTACGCTGCTCCATCGGGCGCTGAGTTGGAGCCGCCTAGTTCATCTCATGCCATTTTGGCAGTTCGCTATGAGCTTCGCCCCAGCCTCATAGCGATGGTTCAGGAGAATCCCTTTTCAGGAGATGTAGGTGAGAATCCTTATACCCACCTACGTGATTTCGAACAACTTTGTTCGTGTATTCACATACAAGGAATGAGGCGAGTCACTCTTAAGTGGAAGCTATTTCCGTTCTCGTTAACGGGAAAAGCTAGACCCTGGTATACTCGCTACGTTGGTAGTGTGAACGGAGAATGGGAGAAACTGCAAGCCATGTTCTGCTTAACGTACTTTCCCATATCCCGTGTAGCTCGTCTTCGTAGAGATGTGCTAAACTTCAAACAAGACGAGAAGGAATCTCTAGGTGCGGCCTGGGCACGACTTACAGACTTAGCATCCTCTGGCCCAGATTTAGCTATAACCGAGCCAACCCTTATGCAACATTTCTATCTCGGTCTTAGCCAAAACTCCGCACAATTTCTTGATTTAGCCTCTAAAGGAGCTTTCCTCCATTTACCCATTAGTGAAGGTAAGGAAGTTCTTGCGACCATTCTCAAGAACACCCCCTACACCGATGACCATGGTGAAACTCTAGAGGAAGATCAAACTCCTAGGGACGAACCCACAACAGCTGAAACTCCTTTACCTATACCCCAAGCTGTCAAACCTGAACCACAACCACCTACTCCTCCAAAGGAAGAAGTAATTCATCCTTTGGATTATCCTCTAAATATCGAGACAGATCTTTTCGCCGATTATGGCAATGTCTCGAAACAACCTGTGCAGAAGAGATCCACAGCCCGTAGAGCTCCAAATAACCACATGCCAACCCAGTTTGAGGCAAGTTACCTTAAGGCGACTGCCCAAGAGCTCATGTCAATTATGAGCAACGAATGGTTCAGGGAGGCTGAAGCATCATTAGATGTCGTTAAGCTTCTGTCCTGTTTCACATCCATACCGTGTGCCACAAATGAGACAGCTGTAGATTCCCTCTATGATCCCACCGTTGGAGTAAATTTAATGTCTAAATCGTTGATGTTAACACTCCTAGGTGAGGAACCGCTAAACCCGACCAATAAATTCCTTAAGCTTCCTTCTGGAAAATTGGTCGAGAGTTGCGGGATTGCACAAAATATTTCAATCACAATTAACAAAGTTAGCTTCCTCGCAAACTTCTATGTCTTTGACGTAGACGAGGTCGACTTGTTAATTGGGCACCCACTCATGAGATTCATTGAGGGATTTCGTGAAGGGAGCCTTAAGGGTCACCTTGGGAAGGATCTAGATCTTTCAGTTCCTTTTGCCGGCTCCGTTAATTCAAAAGCCGAACCAAAACCCGAGCCTGATCCAATAGAGGAGGTGATGTCGGTATCTTCGCTAGAAACTTCTCAACCCGATCTAGAAGAAGACGCCCATGACTTTATCCAAGAAGAAGACATTGATTTAGATGAACCGTTAGACTTGGATGAGTTTGAACCTCCACTAAAACCCTCTATTGAGCTTAAGCCACTTCCTTCTGGTCTTAAGTATGCCTTCCTTAATGGTGACAGAGAGACTTCCGTGATCCTTAGTGATCGACTTATAACCGAAGAAGTTTCTAAACTCAACACCATCCTAGAAAAACACCGATTCGTCTTAGGATATTCGTTGCAAGATCTCAAGGGAATTAATCCCGCTCTTTGCACACATCGCATTCCGATCGAACCCGATGCTACACCTTCTAGAGAGCCACAAAGGAGGCTCAACAATGCGATGAGAGAAGTAGTAAAGAAGGAGGTCTTGAAGCTCTTGCACGCGGGCATAATCTACCCTGTTCCAAACAGCGAGTGGGTCAGCCCCGTCCAAGTAGTTCCTAAGAAAGGAGGGATGACAGTCGTTAAAAATCAAAACAACGAATTGATTCCACAACGAACCGTCATGGGATGGAGAATGTGCATAGACTACCGAAATCATAACAAGGCCACAAAGAAAGACCACTTTCCGTTGCCATTCATCGATGAGATGTTGGAACGGCTAGCCAAACATTCCTTCTTTTGTTTCCTTGATGGGTATTCGGGGTACCATCAAATTCCAATCCATCCCGACGACCAAAGTAAGACCACGTTCACATGCCCCTATGGGACATATGCATACAGTCGCATGTCATTTGGCCTGTGCAATGCCCCTGCTTCATTTCAGAGGTGCATGATGTCCATCTTCTCAGATATGATAGAAGAAATCATGGAAGTTTTCATGGACGACTTTTCAGTCTATGGAACAACCTTTGATCACTGCTTAGAAAATCTAGACCGTGTCTTACAACGTTGTCAAGAAAAGCACTTGATCTTGAACTGGGAGAAATGCCACTTCATGGTTCGAGAAGGGATAGGCTAGACTTACCTTATTCTTTGAGATGGGGCCCACAGACCCCAGTTAGGGGGTCGGGCGATCCCTATATGGGGCCCACCTGCAACAAGAGTTGCACAATCGCGTAGATGGGCTCGAGCCGGGTACGTGACCACGCCGGACACCCATCAAGGGGGTCGGGCGACCCCGCATTGGGAAGGTTCGACTCGTAGATGAGTTCACCGCGGCAAGGGGATAAAAATCCCTGGAGATAAACCCCAAATCCAAAACCGATGGGATCGGCCGATCCCTACCTTACGGGATTGGAACGGCGGCGCGACGGACTCTGTGAAGTTACGAGTTTTCCGCAGCGATCCCGTGAAAATCGGCATCGTAGTCATCTGCAGCTGCTATTTAACTGTGCACCCATCTCCTTCTTCCTCCTACTCGCAATTCCACGCAAGGCCAGAGCCTCCTAGCCTTCCCTGCACTCTCCACTGCGACCTAAAGCACTAGCCATGGCACCCACTAGCAAGCCCACGCGCCCTGCAACACCCACGCCACGACGGGCCCTAACCGAAGATCTAGAGCAGGCCCTCGCGATCAACGTGATCGATGCGGTGCCGCTGGCCATGGTACCTCCACCAGGGGGGCTGGTCGAGCCGGTGGCGGGGTCGCCCGATCCCACCAGGGGTCGGCCGACCAGCTCCCGTCCATCATCTCGCGCGGCGGCATCGTCCCGCTCGCTGACTCCGAGAAGGGGGGGGTCAGGAAATCCCCCGGCCGCTCCATCACGCCGACTAGGCCGACCACAGGCCAACTCGCACTGAAGGGGAAGGCCCCGCCGGAGGAGAACCCGCGCGCGATCACCACGACAACGGGGAGTACGGAGTACACTTCGTCGTACTCCCCGTCAACGCCCACGTTCTGGAAGACCCATCGGATCATGGCCGGTGGGCATGGCCGAGGGAAGGTGGTCATCCCTTCTCTCAACACGGAAGAGAAGGGCGAGCTGCGGGAGTCCCTGGAGTCCCAGGCTTCTATTCGGCGGAGGATGGACCCTCCGTCGATCAAGGGGCCATCAGGACAATTCGAGGAAGAAGACGGAAAAACAGATCTGGAGAGGCTGATGCACGTCACATCCACCCTGCAAACAAGGAACAGGGTGTTGGAGGAGACGGTGTCAGAGTTGAAGATGGCGAATAAAGACTTAGAAGATGACTTTCGCCATCTTAGGATTAGCACCTCTGCGAAGCTCAAACGCTTCGCTAGGGCTTTGGGGCGGGATGACCTCCTAGACCACCTGTCTCCATAGATAGTTTAGCTTAGATTAGAATAAAGTTCCATGTTAGATTTATTTTCGAATTCCCAAGTTTCATATTAGATTTGTTTCCCTTTTAAATTTCCAATGTATTTCCCTTCTTAGAGAATAAATAAAATAAATCTCGTCTCCATTGGTGTGTTTGCCACCAGTAGAGCGCTTTGCATTTTACCTTTGCGTCATGTTCAGAGTTCATCTATGGAAAAATTGAAGTGGGGGGGGGGGGTCGGACGACCCCCGGATTTCATCACCGAACCCCACTGAACTGCTGAGCATAGGCTGACACGCTGCAGTGCACAAAACAGAGGTAAGCAAGGGGTCGGGCGACCCCCGTTCTCTTGAAGCCCGTTCTCTTGACTTTTTGAAAAGTGTTTTTGCAGATGTAAAACTAAATGGAGGAAAAAGCAAATGGCAATGAAAACCACCATTTGGTGGGGTCGGCCGACCCCACCATGGTGACCTAGGCCCACCAGCTCACCTCTGCACAGTAAGCTTAAAACTGCTGTCTGGTTCGTTTCCCCTTTTCTCCTCTCAATTCAAGCAGTTTCACAATCATTCCATATTTTGAATAAAATAAAATAAAAAGCTACAAAGTGACTTGAGTTAGGATATGCTAAGAATGTTAATAACATAAAACCATGTTCTTACATATGTTTATACTCATGGGTAAACTCAATTAGGAAGCCGTATTGACTAAGTTGTTGTTAAAAGTGAGATAAATCTTGGATTAAGACTCAAACCTATTTTTGTTTAAGGTGCTTAGAGATTTGTTTTTGAAAATATCTCAAAACCATAGTATCATTTACTCCTCTATAGTGAGAAATACCTACCAAAACCATACATATGCATATATGATCAAAACCTTATACACACATGCTACTTGTTTTTGTCTTGAGTTTGGTCAAACCTTGTTGACCCTAGTCGAGAATTTTGTCATAATCCCAAGATCAAGATCACGTACACACCATCTACATATGCAACTTCTACACTGGAAGTATGCCTGTACATGCCATTCATTTCCACTCTATAGATGCTCCGTACATTAAAGTTCTACAATATCTCTCTCTCTAACTCTGGTTAGTAAAAAAAAAGAGAGACATTAAGGCTAAGCAAAAGAAAAAAAAATGTGGACACATGAAGGTCCAGTAAAAAAAAATTGGACACATGAAGGTCCACTAAAAAAATATATATATGGACACATGAAGGTCCATTGTTGAAAAATGCTAGCCATGTCTCAAGGTAAAATAAAGTAGAGAGAGAGAGATTATGTTAAAGGAGCATTCTAGTCCACATACTTTCCACACACATGCACATCTTGATCTAGGATTATTACATTCTTCTCCTTGGATCCTTGTTTTGACTTTACAATATATGCAAAACAAGTATGCTACTTTGTTTATCCCTACCAAGCTCCACATAATCCTGATAGATTAGGATAAAACAAAAATAAGGCAATCACATGCTATGCCTTGGTGAGGAACCAAACCCCTATAAGAGTGTCTTGAGAGTACTATATGAGGAGTTAGCATGAACTATGTGTTTTCCTTTCAAAGTGTCCTAAAAACTCTAAGTACCAAGAACAAGAATTCAGGGAGATGACTTTGCTTTGAGATTTGTTCCTTTTCTCAACATCTAAAGGATATATGATAGACAGCACCACATAACCCATTTGTATAAACTATGTTAGGAATGATGCTTTATGATCATTATCATTTTAAGTATGTAATAATCTCGTGTTCACTTTCTCTAACCTTTACTCGAGGACGAGCAAAGATTCAAGTGTGGGGGATCTTGTTGACGGAAGTTATAGCATATTTTACCTTACCAAAATATCGTCAACAAGCCTCAGTTTCAAGGAAGTATAGCATATCATGAGCATATTTATCACTAATAAGTTCCACTTGTACTCTTAGCTTGTGAACATGTAGGAGATGCCAAAATGAACAAAATGAGGCCAGGTGGGCCCACCAAGGGAGTCGGCCGACCTGTCATTGGCTGGGGTCGGCCGACCCCGGGGTGAATCCCATCCAAAGTCGGTTGCTTGCACATGTTTCACACGTGAACAATATCCTGGCCATCCATCCATGATGGTTACTATGGCGGTTTGATCCAATGGCCAAGGAAGGAGAGCACGCGGATCGCTGACGCGGCACCGGAGTAGCCGCTACTCCACCTCCAAGCTATAAATACCCCCTAGAGCTCTTCATTTATATGCATCCAAGGAGAGAAAGCCTACTTAGTAGCTTTAGTGTTAGAAGAGAGGGAAGGGAGTGAGGAGTTCCACGGAGGAGTCCCGGCCTGTCGGGAGTCTTCTCCAAGGTGCGCCTCAGCGGATGCGATTCTTCTTGTAGGTGTTACATCTGAGTCCTTCTAGTATTTAATATTCTGGTCTGGTAATTTAAGTTTACAGTTCTTTTACTTGGCACATTGCTTTACTTTGTTGAAGTGCTCTAGGCCTATTAAGCTTAGCTTTAGAGTAGTAAGATTAGTGTAGACGTGGTGTCTAGGCTATATCTTGCTAGTGTGGACTTCTTGTCGCACTTGTGTAGACGCCTGGTGGTAGGGTGACAGACACAGCCAGTGCTTGGAGTTCCTCTCAAGTGTTGTAGACAAGTTGAAAATAATAGTTGGGTAGCAGTATTGCCGCCTCAGTAGTTGTTAGGTGGAAAACCTTTTAATCAACTACTGTTTCGTCCTTCGCCCCCAGTAAGGAATGAGGTGGTAAACCTCAGTACTCTTAGAAAACCAGTACCAGATATTGATATTAGGAAGACCTCTCTATCCCAGTTATCATATACCCTTTGATCATCCTTTGACGACCCTACTTCTAGTTAATCCACTTCACGTTCCCTGTGGAAATACGATACCTGGAATACTCCCGGTGAAAAGCTACAATTGACTACCGTGCGCTTGTGGTATATCCGTTTGCCACTTCTGGTGTCAATAAGCATCTCTGGTGCCGCTGCCGGGGATTAGGCTCCATAGTCTAGTTCTAGTGGTTGCATTAAGAAGTGTCAACAGCCTCTTACACTCGGCTCATGATCGTATTGAGGACGACCGGAACCGCGACGGCCACGACCATCACCCTGTGGTCTAGCTGCCTGGGGCCTAGCAGCCTGAGGGGGTGCACCTCCAGGCCTAGCGCCCTGCCTCTGAACTCCCCAACCTTGCACGCCATGGAGAGGGTGGTGCCTGGCCTGGTTGTTCAGCACCAACTCCTTCCTAGCGTCTCTCTTCCTCCGAAAGCAAAACTCAGCTAGGTGACCCTCACGGTGACAGTACTCGCACTCAAACCTTACCACTATCTTGGGTTGTTGGTTCCTATTGTTGCGAGGGTTGTTCACTCTGGCTGGCTGCTTGCCTCTCGGAAGGGGATCACTAGAGACGTCAGGAAGGGTGTCAAGTGCGTTCCTAAGATGGTTAGGTTTGGGAACCCACACTTGCTTGCGAGGTGGAGCCTTGGGAGGTTCATCAAGGATGCCATCCTTGGTGATAGGCTTGGAAGGCTCAGGTGGGGTGACCTTGGTAAGCTTAGGGATAGCGGATGGCTTCTCACTAGGGCTCACTCCACTAAACTCGTCGATCTTGCCAAAGATACTAGCACCCTTCCCACCTGAAGCAAAGCCTACTCCCGAGCAATCAGTTCCCCTCTTGAACTGACTGACCATCATGCCCAACTGCGGCTCACTGCATGACACCCAACTCAGGATGGACCGAAGGTATGTGTTTTCCTCCTCGGTTTGCATCCTGGCGTGTCGACAGTTGGCAATCTCAAGCTCCATCCCCACGCAACGCTCACATGGAGCGGACAAGGTGCTATTTGAGCTAGCCTTCATGGCTTCAGCAAGCTTGGCATTAAGTTCTGCCAACTCAGTTCGCAAGCTAGGGCAAAGCTTGCATGCACCCAACAAAGAAGGCCTAGCCTTCACTTCCTCCAGCTCCTTCTTCAAGGAGGGACACACTTCGCAATCACCCACCAAGTCTAGCCTACTCTTCAGCTCATCATACACCTCAATCAAAGAGGCATACTTGGTTTGCAGGGTGGCGAAGTTTGTCATATGCATCGTGCACTCCTCACACTCCTCCTCATCGGTCACCTTCACCTCGGACCTAGCGAACTCAGGCTCCTTAAGCGCCTCATTCATCTTAGCCTTAAATTCGTTGCGCTCTCGGATAGCTCGCTTGAGTTGCTTGTCCTGACCGAGAACTATGTCGACAAGAGAATCGCGCTCACCGTTAAGACGATCGACAAGGGAAGAGTTTGATACCTCGGAAGCATCGTCGTCGTCGTCGTCGGTGCCGGCGTCCTTGTCCTGGCACCTGCGGTCCTCTTCGTCCAAGGCCATGGTGCAAAGGCCCTTGGAGGATTTGCCGAAGAAGCAGAGTCCGTTGAAGCATTCTTCAGTCTTGTGCTCGGACCCATCGTCGCTGGAGTCACCATCGGAGGTCTTCTCGCCATCGTAGAAGGTGGCGAGGAAGGCACGCCGACTGGCGTCGAAAGCCTTCTCCATGTCCTCTCGGCGGTAGCCGCCCTTCTTCTTCCCGGCCTTGTTCTCTGGCTTGCCCTTGCGCCTAGAGTTGCGGTTCTTGTAGGGGAAGGTCTTGTCGTTCTTGGGGCAGTTCGCCATGAAGTGGTCTAGATCACCACACTTGTAGCAGCCCTCGCGTGCGCCACCACGCCGGCGATTCAGGCAGTTGTTGTGAAACCGCGAGAACCGGGTGATGACGAGGGCGAGCTCGTCGTCTCCAACCGCCTCCAACTGCTCCTCGATGACTGTAAGCAAAGAAGACAAAGAAAACAGAGGAGGTGAAGCGTCAGCAGAAAAGATCGATCCACCTGTGCCTGAGACCAAAGCCATGGTATGTGAAGATGGGTTCTTCAGCTTGGCCTGAGTCAGGTGATCAATCTCGGTGGTCTTGAGCTTGCTGAACAGCTCATCCACGGTGAGGGTGTCATAGGATGGAGACTCTATGATGGTCGACACCTTCACCTCCCATACCCTCCGATCCAGAGCGTATAGCAACTTGAGAGCCCTCTCATGATCGTCATAGGATAGGTTGGCCCGATTGGCACGCATCTTGTTCACAGTCATTTGGAAACGAGCAAACATGGCGTCAATCGTCTCTCCCTCCAACTGAACGAAGTTCTCGTACTCTCGCTTGTAGGTCTCGAAGAGTCTGGTCTTGACCTGAGCGGTCCCCTCGTGATAGCTCTGAAGCTTCACCGAGATCTCTTGTGCCGTCTCAAGCTCAGAGACACGCTCAAACTCAGGAAGGGAGATGCTGGCCAAAAGAGCATTACGAGCCTTGGAGTTGGCCTCGTGTTGGTCAATCTGGAACTGACCCACACGAGCCGCAAGGACTACGTACTCAGCATTCTCGCATATTTCCCAGACAGAAGATCCGATGCTGTTGAGATAAGCACGCATCCGAATCTTGCAATAGGGATAGTTCGTTCCATCGAACCATGGAGCCTTGCCGTTCCCTCGTTCCATGTCGTCCTTAGGATCCGAAACCGATTAAGGTAGAAGAGATCCTTAACCGGCTTCGATACCAATTGAAGGACCGGATTAGCGACCAGAGGGGGGTGAATGGGAGCCTCAAATTCAACTTGTGAATAGGATGGCCCTTGTCCCAGAGAATCACCCCAAAAACAAAGACTCGAGATGACCGGTGAGTTCACGACCTACGAATAGGTGGATACCCTAGGAGATGTCCTAGTGGTAAAGCGGAACCCCCGAAGAAACCCCAAAAGCAACTGCCAAAGCCTCGGAGCAAAACTACAAAGTCTGCAGGTTCGCGGACTGTCTGGGGTCAGGATCCCGGACTGTCCGCCCAACGCCGGACTGTCCGACACTGGAAGTCTGGACTGTCTGCCGGCAAAAGACGAGAAACAGAACTATTCTGCAAGTCTGCTGGATAGGTCCCGGACTGTCGACGGGTTTGTACCGCGTACTGTCCACCATTCACTCGATAGTGAACAGTCAGGGGTCTGCGCCTGACTGAACCTGAAAAAACCCGATCCGCGGACTGTCCGCCGTCAGAGGCGCGGACTGTCCGCCACCACCCAGAAAACACAAACTTGCTCGGGTTCAAAGCCAAATCCAAATTGGTCTCAACCAAATCGAGAAGAACTTCGATCAAACTCCTCCCAGGTGATCCTCTACGTATTGGGGTGCTAATCCTAAGAAATCATCGCACCAAATCAACCCGATCAAGAGAAATCCAAAGATCACCGGAAAGGGGGAAGAAACGAAGAACAAACACGAAATCAACCCGATCTATGGATTCGTGAGGTTAGAGGAGAAATCCTTCGGTGGAAAGAAGGAGCTCACCACCAAGAACAAATTGATTTAAGTGGAATGAAAAACCATCTCGCGGAGAGGAAGAACGAGTCAATTCTCCGGGTGATGAAAAACCAAAACGTAAAGAACACAAAAACAAAGACACAGTTTGATTCGATTTCAGCCGAAATTCCTCCACACGAGGAGACAACAAGAATACGGTCTCATTTCCTTAAGTTCCCAAAACACAGAGACAAGATTGAGTCTTCCCTACGGATCGCTAGCAGCGAGGTATGATTAGAACCTAAGCAATGGCTTGAGAGAGAGAGTTCAGGAACAAATGACTGCTAGGATGGAGAGAGAGGAGGGGTGCCTCTCTTATTTATAGCCTAAAACAATAATCCCCTTTCTACCCCTAGATACAAGAGCGAAGCGGCCAACCCTAGGGGTGTCCCGGTCTAACTCTGCTGATGGCTGATCTGACGGCCAAGCGCCTTCCTCACCCTTAGCTTCGCCTCGACGCAAGCCTCAGGATGCCGCCACATGCCGCCCAGTCGACAGCCACGCCTACCTCGTGGATAGCCTCGCCTCCGCGCCAGCCTCTCCACGCCACCACGCGTCGACCGTCCTTTTGGACCTCCCCCCGGTTTTGAGGCCGAAATCGGGAAACCTGGGCCTTCCCCCCGGTTTTGAGGCTGAAACCGGGAAACCTGTCCTCCGGCTGAGTTTTGTGGCCCAAACTCAGAAACCCGTGCGCCCAGGTTTTGAGGCCCAAACCTAGAAACCGTCCACGCCGAGTTTTGAGGCCCAAACTCGAAAACTGGCCACCCCAAGTTTTGAGGCCCAAACTCGGAAACCGTCGAGGGTAGCTTTTCGAGGCTCAGCTACCGAACCCGCGCCCTAGGCGGGATGTGGTTCGCACACCCCGAGTTCCAGCACCGATGCCGGAGCATGTCCAGCCTCCACGCCGGGCACAGTACATTCGCCATCCTTCTCGGTCTCCCGCCAAGTGTCACGACGCCATCACCTTCCTCCCGACTCGGCCGATGCACCGCACATCCCCATGTGCTCTTGCTTGTCGACGCCACATGCCAGCTACCACAGCTGGTCCTCAGGTCTCCTGGTCCGTCAGTCCAAGCTCCACGTCTGCCCTTCACCACTCCCGGTCCGTCGGCACGGCACGTCCCTACTTGACCTTCACCTCACCTTCGAGCACTACCCGAGCTTCGCACCTGCACATCAACACAGCCAAGAGACATGTTGACCGTTGATCGATCACTCATCACTCAGGAAGGGAACCACAAGGGCACATATGAACCTTGTGTTCTCAATCTCCCCCTTGATGAGTACATCGTCAACTCATAGTAACCGTAACCAAAATAAAAAGAAGCAGAAATGGATAGAAGGAGAAAACTCACTCGAGATGTCCAAACGCCAAAGAAAAGGCCTAAGAAGAACAACTCAAGATAAGCGAAGCTTGGTCCCCAAAGACATGGGCAACGGCTCGACACAACCAAGCAAGAAATCGGGCAACAACTCAGCAAGGAGCGAAAACTCGATCGAAATCAGAGCACAAGACTTGGTTCCCAAAGACATGGGCAACGGCTCGACGCAACCAAATCAGAGACATGCTAGTCCTCAAGAAGAGGCAGAAAGGGCTCAACACCACTAGCTAAAAGCTCGAAACCAAATGAAGACTGCATAAGAAGCATCTACTGCTAGTCCCTCAAGATAGAGGCACATAAGCTCAACACAACTAGCAATAAGCCCGATACCAATCAAGAATCATCAAAACATGGTGATGGATGTTGTGTAGGCGTGGTGCCTATACACTATTTATCTGCGAATGCGTCCAATGTTCCGGATAGAGTGGTAGATCGCGGGTGTGACAGACCTGTTGAGTCCTTTGTATTCCACCTCCCGAATGTAGTGTTCAGTATGGCTCAGTTAACTTATGGTTTAGGGGTTACTCTGTTTGAAACCTTTACTATGGAATTGCCTCTTGAATATGAATATGGGATAACCTAGCCAATGATTGCCAAATATAATTGCACTAATCAATGTATTTTATGACTTATAATTAGAATAACTTAGGAATACTTCTTTATAATGTCTATTCTAATCTGCATGCCTTGTCTAAGTTGAAATGCTCTAAGGACTATCATAGATTGATCTTTTATCATTTATAGTGTACCTCATTGTGATTGATCCCTGTTTAGGATAAAGGAGTGTGTTCTTACTTTGTTCTCAATTCTCCTATCACATGTGTAGAGTAGCTCTTGTCCTTATTTATCTCACTTCATTCCTAGTGCTAAATATAAATAACGATACTTGGAACATCTCTAGGTAAAATGCTCCTACAACGGGTGTATTTATCTGTGCACTTGCAGGTAAATATTTATCTTTAGAGTCAGTGCTATGATATAATCACATTGCTAGTTTCATGTCGGGGATGACAACTTGACGTTAAGTGATGCTAGTAGTGTCCCGTACACTTCTTAGTGACTTCACTAGGTTATTGTTTATGAAGTCTATCTTAGAGTGATTCCATTAAGGAGTGTCAACAACACCCATGACAAGATGGTCTGAAGGTATGTGTTTTCTTCCTCAGTTTGCATCTTGTTATGCTTCACATTGGCTATCTTCATCTCTAAGCCCTCACACAAAACATACCTAGACACACAAGTGCTACCCGAGCTGGCTTTCTCAAGTGACACAATCTTGGCATTCTTCTCTGCCAACTCAGATTGCAAGCCTGCACAAGACTTGCATGCACCCAGCAACCCCGGTCTAGCCTTCAGCTCATCCATCTCTCCAACTAACGCAACATACTTCCCCCTCAAAGTGAGAAGGTCAGTCATGTGCTTGGTGCACATCTCACACTCATCCTCCTCGGTGACAACAACGGTGGACTTGACAGACTCAAGTTCTTTCACCGCATCCTCCCACTTCTGCCTAAACTCCTTCCTCTCTCTAGCAGCATGCCTAAGCAGCTTGTCTTGACTAAGAAGGGCGGTAGTAAGTTTATCAACCTCAGCAGAAAGCTCAGCGGGAGTCTGTGATACCTGGGAGGTGTCGTCGTCGTCGTTCTGAGGAATCTCCTCCAACTCGCCATCGACCTCATCGCTGAGGACCATGGTGCAGACGCCCTCGTTGTCGGCGAAGAAGCAGAGGCCGTTCAGCTTGTCCTCGATCTTCTTCTTCTTCTCGGACTCGTCGTCGCTTGAATCAGCAGAGTCGTCATCCGAGTCGTCAACGTCGCTGAGCGTGGCGAAGAAAGCACGTTGCTCGACCAGGGCCTTCTCCAAGTACTTCTCCTTGATGTACTCCTTGTTGAAGCCGCCCCTCCGCTTGTACTTGGCGGGGACGTACTTCTCCTTGTGCTTGCCAGAGTCGTACTTATGACCGTGATCCACCCTGCCGAAGATCTGCTTGTTCTTCTTTGGGCAATTGGCGATGAAGTGGTCTGAGCCTCCACACTCGTAGCAGCCACCTCGTCCTCCTCCGCGGCAACGGTTCATACAGTTGTTGTGGAACCGCGAGAACCGGTTGGCAAGCAGGACCAACTCATCGTCCGCCATGAACTCCAGATGCTCCTCTGTGACAGAAAGAAGAGATGACAACGCAAAGCCTCCAGAGGTGTTAGCAGAAGAGCCAGAAACCAAAGCCATGACGGGCCAGAAGGATTTTCATAAGAAGCCTCGCCATGGCATCAATCTCACTGGACTTGAGCTAACTAAAGAGCTCGTCGCATGTGAGGGTCTCATAGTTAGGTGATTCGATGATCGTCTGAACCTTAGAGTCCCACAACGACCGATCGAGAGTGTGTAAAAGCTTGAGAGCCCTCTCATGATCGTCGAAAGGCAACAGCTCCTTGCTAGCCCTCATCCTGTTGACAATGACCTGAAAGCGAGCGAATAAACTTTCTATGCTCTCGCCAGGCATGTGTCGAAAGTTCTCATACTCCCGCTTGTGCGACTCATAGAGACGGGATTTGACTTGAGTGGTTCCCTCATGGAAACGCATGAGGGTCGCCCAAATCTCCTGAGCCGTGGGGAGGTGAGAAACGCGATCAAACTCAGACATGCTCAAACATGAGAAAAGAGCATTACGGGCTCAGCTATTGGCATCGTGCTCATCGATCTGCAGTTGAGTTGCACGAGCAGCCAGAACCACATAATCGGCCTTGTTGCAAATATCCCAGACAGAAGCACCCATGCTCTAAAGATAGGCCGACATGCGTATCTTCCAATACGCATAGTTCGTCCCATCAAAAAACGACGGTTTGCCCACGCCGCGATCCATGTCGCCTTCTGTGGATCTGGAACCGGTTAAGGTGGAAGATCCTTAACCTGCTCCGATACCAATTGAAGGACCGAGAATGCTAAAGCAAGGCGACCAGAGGGGGGTGAATGGGAGCTTCAAATTTCATTCAAAATGTTGAGGCCTCTGTCCCAGAAAATCAACCCCAAAAGACAGACTAAAAAGCGTGATGTCCATGACCCAAGGGAATGGGTGGATGTTCCCTAGGAATAAAACGAGACACCACAAAAACCTCCTCACTCAAGTTCACTCAAGTCAACTAGTGATAGGATGAACTTTGGGTAACCTCAACCTCCCCCGAGCAACGCGATGGGGACTCAAGCTATTTTGTAAAGCGGGAACCCCGATTTCTGTAGAGCACGAAGTCAGAAATCCAACGCAAAAACCCAAAATCAAATCCAAGGTCAAACGAGCAAACTGCGGACGAATCAGTGCAAAACTCACTGCAACGGACGCTGGCCAGCGTCCGATGTAGAAGCACCGGACGCGTCCGATGCAAAATGACCAAATTTGGAACCTCACTGCATAGTCATCGGACGCTGGCTACAGTGACAGTTCAGCGTCCGATGCTCAACCCTCGGACGCGTCCGATGGCAACGGAGCGTCCGATGGTCAGCGTCCGATGCTCCTTCAAAAACGCTGTTCTTTGACACGTGGCACCTAAGCGTCCGATGTGATGAACTCAACGTCTGATGCCCCCGACTCCAGGGTCTGATGCCTCCGAAATTGCACAGTTCTTCCGCGGATTCAACCCGATCTCCTCCGAATCAAAAGCTCTAAGGCTTAGACTTGCTATGAGGAGTTCCAAGGAGGATAGTGAGCTACCCTAAGAGATCATGGCTCAAACCTAACTCCTAATCGGTGAATCAGAAGAATTCGGGGCAAGGGAGACAAAATCCAATTCGAAACGAAAATCGATCGATCTACTAGCTCGTGAGGTTAGGAGTGAATTCCTTCGATGGAAAGATGCGCCTCACGATCTAGAGCAACTCAGTTCAAACGAAATCAAAAATCATTCCTCGGATTGGGAGAACGAAGCAAATCACCGAGAGAACGAAAAGCAAAACGCGAAGAACATAGCTCAAAACGCGAATCGATCTCGATTTCCAGCTGAAATTTCTCCACCCGAGGAGACAATGAGATTACGGTCTAGTTTCCTCAAAAAGCCAATACACAGAGGTATGATTCACTGTCTCTGCGGATCTCAGTAGCTACAGCAGGGATGTGGGAGAGCAGGAAACCCTAGAAAGAAAATAGCAATGGCTGAGATAGTCTGGAGGGAGGGGTTGCCTCTCCTTATATATCCTAATACAATTATTCCCCTTCTACCCCTACTGCTAATGAGCGAGCAGGCTAACCCTAAGGGTATTCCTGACCAACTCAAAGTTGATGGTGATCCGACGGTCACGCCCGCACAACTGGTAGCTTCGCCTCGACGCGACCTCACCAATTGCCGCCACGTGCCGCCTGTTGACACTCCTTAATGGAATCACTCTAAGATAGACTTCATAAACAGTAACCTAGTGAAGGCACTAAGAAGTATACGTGACACTACTAGCATCACTTAACGTCAAGTTGTCATCCCCAACATGAAACTAGCAATGTGATTATATCATGGCACTGACTTAAAGATAAATATTTACCCGCAAGCGCACAGATAAATACACCCGTTGTAGGAGCATTTTACCCAGAGATGTTCCAAGTATCGTTATTTATATTTAGCACTAGGAATGAAGTGAGATAAATAAGGACAAGAGCTACTCTACACATGTGATAGGAGAATTGAGAACAAAGTAAGAACATACTCCTTTATCCTAAACAGGGATCAGTCACAATAATGAGGTACACTATAATTGATAAAAGATTAATCTATGATAGTCCTTAGAGCATTTCAACTTAGACAAGGCATGCAGATTAGAATAGACATTATAAAGAAGTATTCCTAAGTTATTCTAATTATAAGTCATAATATACATTGATTAGTGCAATTATATTTGGCAATCATTGGCTAGGTTATCCCATATTCATATTCAAGAGGCAACTCCATAGTAAAGGTGCCAAACAGAGTAACCCCTAAACCATGAGTTAACTGAGCCATACGGAACACTACATTCGGGAGGTGGAATACAAAGGACTCAACAGGAATATCACACCCGCGATCTACCACTCTATCCGGAATATAGGACGCATTCGTAGATAAATAGTGTATAGGCACCACACCTACACAGCATTTATCACCCACCTGTTGTACTTTAAGATGAGCACTATACGAACATGAGTATAAACATGATGATAATCTATCTATGCCAAATATATAATCAAAGCATACTACAAGTAGTATAATTAAGAATATAGTAACTAATGTCTTAGTCATATCAATTATATCTAAACTACTATGAACTATACTATGAACTAGCACACAATGATGAATAGTATGATGAACTAGAACACATAGATGAACTAGAGTATGAACTAGAATTAGATTAAGAACTAGAAGATGAACTAGATGATGAACTAGAACTAGAACATGAACAATGAAGAACAATGAAGAACTAGAAGAACAATTATGAACTAGAAACATAATTGGATCCATAATGTTGATACAAGAGAGAAGATCTTGGGTTTACCGAGCCTTCTCGCGACTAGATCCGGAATCCAAGCGAAGCTTGCCTCTTCTAATTCTAATTCTATCTAGCTATGCCTAAATTGATGTGGCTCTAAGGAAATTAGGGTTTCTGATTGATCCTTCTCCTCCTCTAATGACTTGAGATCTGATTGATGATCTGGAGAGGGGGGTCTGGGGCTGCTTATATAGCCCTGAGCGATGAACCGTGGCCATTGGATCAAACCAACTTAAGGTACGGCCGAGATGCATCATGGAGGTCGGTGGAGGAAGATTCCGGAAGGAGGAGACATGGGGGCCCTAGACCAGACCGACCGGTGGGCCCAGGGGACCGATCGGTCCCACAGGTCAGGGTCCCGTGGTGCCTCGCCTCGTGGTGTCTTCTGGTATCCTCTGGAGTCTTCTAGAAACTTCCTGACGTGGCGGTGGAGTTATCTCCCGTCGGTTTCCTAAAAGGGGAAACTATCGGTGTTGATTTCTTGGTTTAGTCCCTGTAGAATCACAATTCACCAAAACTCATGGAATATTGTCAATTAAAACCCTAATCCTTTGTTGGTGATTGAATCCATACCCTTTTCATCTTTATTTGTCCTTTAATTGTGATAGATAACCAGTGTCAACACCGCCACTGCTCTACTCGTCCTTTTCATGGACCTCCCCCCAGTTTTGAGGCCGAAACCGGGAAACCTGGGCCATCCCCAGGTTTTGAGGCGAAATCGGGAATCCTGTCGTCCGTCGCCTGAGTTTTGTGGCCCAAACTCAGAAACCCGCTAGTGCCCAGGTTTTGAGGCCCAAACCTGGAAACCGTCCTCAGCCCGAGTTTTGTGGCCCAAACTCGGAAACCAACCAGCGCCCAGGTTTTGAGGCCCAAACTTGGAAACCGTCCACTCGGTGGTTTTTTTGTGGCTCAACCACCAACCGAGCCATAGAGGGGATGCACCGCCCTTGCACCCCGTCCACACGCAGATCTTCACTTGTCGCTGTCCCAGGCTGTCAGCCACCACGGCCGATCCTCAGGCCACCGGTCCGTCAGTCCAAGCCTTACGTTCGCCCTTCACCGCTCCGGGTCCATCGGCACGACAGGTCTCTACGTGACCTTCACCTTGCCTTTGATCACCGTATCCGACCTAAACACCTGCAGAACACAAGCCAAAGAACATGCGCATCATCCCAATTGACAATCACTCATCACTCAAGATCCGGCATACACCCATGTATCCGCATAACAACATACTCATCCTCTGTGGTAGACTGGGTGACACTAGACTGCTTGTGAGTGTTGGTAGTTCTTAGCTTTACTAAAGATAGAGCTAGGCAACTATCCCTGGTAACGGCCCAGAAATGGTTGTTGGCACTTGCTAATGTCGTTACTAGGAGTAGACTATGGAATCTATTCCCAGCAACGGCGTCAGAAGTGCTTCTAGCAAGCCCGGTCACTATACCTAAAGGAGTGAATCTAAAGCAGCTATCTACTAATGTCGAATGGGGTTGTCAATCCCGACACTAGTAGGAGCTAGCTAGAGAGGTTGCAATCTACCAAGAGGAGATTCTGCAAGCGCACAGAACTATCGTAGTAGCACTTCGCCTGGGAGTACCAGGTGTCAATTTATTTGATCCCAAGGGAAGGCTAGGGTGGTGTATGAGTTGAGTCAAGGAGGGGATGAGAGTCGAAGAAATAAGAAAAAGGAAACGGGGAGAAGGCAAGATGAAAGGCTAGAAAGAATATGTGGGTGGATAGGTAAGGATGAAATGGATGGCTAAGGTAAGGTGGATGGATAGGTAGATAAAGGGATTAGGATAACTAAACTAACTAATAACTACTAACTACTAATAACTAATCCTAGATAACTACAAAGCAAGATAACTACGAAGCAAGATAGTTACGAAGCAGGGCAGGCAAAAGACAATAAAGCAACTAAGTTAAGTATAGTTTTATTCCTATCTTGTCAAGTATCGAGGCGTACTAGCCTTTACCACTTACTTAGGTTGAACGCTAGCACAATGAGCCTTACTGTTAAACTGGGCCAACTACATGGTGGAATTCAAGGCGCACAGGGCTGTCACCACCTGCTTGCTACCACAGCTATCCGGGGGTCCAGCCGTATCTGAAGGTAAGTCTATAACTAAGCACCACGCTTAATTATATTCTAACTATCTCTACCCTAGCTTTGAATAGAGACACCCTTGCGGACGTCAGAGCAAACACTTGACTTAATAAGATAAACACTAAACTAACTAAGCAACCTATTGGCAAAGATCAAACACTAAGCTCACTAGAGATTAACTACTATGGCTAAGTGAATTGAACTGTAGGATAGCTAGGCACTCAAGCAATCAATCAAGTATACCACTCAATACTGATAAGTAGAATAAAGTAATACTTGAAATGATGAAATAGAATATAGTAAAGTACTTGAGTAACAAGAGCAAAACCTGAACTGGAGATGAAGGAAGACTCTTCCAAGCTCCAGGACCGATCACTCGCACGCCTCTACTCTTGAGCTAAGCCTTGAGCAGCGCTACCACGAGGGCGAAGATGCCTTGCTCTACTAGCTACCTACTTGCCTAAGCTCTCTGAGCTTCTAACCTAACTCTCACTTCTCTTGCTTGGTGTTGCTTTGCTTGGGATGGTGTGTGTGGTACTGGTGTCGGTGTGTTGGTGTGGTACGAATGGAATGGTGCCACCAGGGGGGTATTTATAGTCTTGAGGAGTGAGGGGGGTACTTATAGGGGGCAGCCAACCGACCTAGGGTTAGGTCAGGTGGCGGGCGCCACCCCCTACTGGCGGCCGCCAGTCTCCTGGCCGCTGGATGCACCGTCTTTGATCCTACGGCCTCCAGGTGGTTGTCCAAGGCGGTTTGGAAGTCGGTTGCATGTCTGAGTAACCGCCATTCAGCCTTGATCCATGCCACTTCATCCTGAGCCGTCCGATGCCACTGACCTAGTGACCAAGGGCCAAGATTTGGCCCTAGGGAGGTCACACGGATCGGTGACGTGGCAGGGACTGGAACTTGGGCCAACCCAAGTGGCGGGCGCCATTTATAGGTGGCGGGCGCCAGCTAGGGGTGGCGGGCGCCACCCCCCTTAGGCCCATTTGGGCCCTGCTGAGTGGGCTTGGCCTCTGGTGGGTCCATATGTCCAAATTTGGTTCAAATCCTACATTCAAATAAAATTCTATGGACATGTGGAATTTGGTTAGTTTGAAACCTATTTGACTACATTTCATGCCTTTTTGGTGGATTTTAGGGTCAAATGTTGATGGTAAAACAGGTGTTTAAGGACCATCAACAGCGAGAAGACCAAGAAACAAGAGAAGAGCCCAAAAACTGACAAGTCTCAGAAGTGGACTTGCGATGAAGTCGGCAACCAGCAAAATCGGCATCAGAATAACCGCAAAGGGAGAGGGTGGAAGAAGCAGAATACCAAATCCCGAACTCTGGAGTGAAACGAAGGTACCTCATGATGTGGTTGACCGCCTGACGGTGAGAGGTGCACGGCAACGCCTGAAAACGCACACAAAGACACACTGCGAACTGGATGTCCAGGCGTGTCACCGTCAGGTACAGTAGCTCCCCGATCATACTCCGGTACTCCTTCTGGTCCACAGCTTCTCCATCCTCGTCCACATCCAGGGCCGTCGTGGTCGACATGGGTCTTGGAAGAGGCTTGGCCTCACCCATATCGAACTTCTTCAATATGTCCTTGGTATACTTGCCCTGGTGCACAAACGTTCCTTCTCGGGATTGCTTAATTTGCAACCTGAGGAAGAATGTCAACTCGCCCATCATGCTCATCTCAAACTCCCTGCTCATAAGATCTGCAAACTTGGCAACCAAAGCGTGAGAAGAACCACCGAAAATGATATCATCCACGTAAATCTAGACCAAGAGAGTGTCATTGCCTTGCTTGAGGAGAAAGTGTGTTTTATCCACACATCCCATTTTAAAACCCTTAGCAAGCAAAAAGGTTTTCAACCTATCATACTAGGCTCTAGGGGCTTGTTTCAAACCATATAAAGCTTTGTGAAGTTTAAAAACATGGTTTGGAAACTTGGGATTTTCAAAATCGGGGGGTTGCTTCACATACACCTCTTCTTCTATATTGCAGATACATGGGTGTATGTCGAGTCTCTGAGTGATGAGTGATTGTCAACTGGGATGATGCGCATGTTCTTTGGCTTGTGTTGTGCAGGTGTCGAGCACGGATACAGTGATCGAAGGCAAGCTGAAGGTCAAGTAGAGACGTGTCGTGCCGATGGACCGAGAGTGGCGAAGGGCGGACGTGAGGCTTGGACTGAGGGACCGATGGCCTGAGGATCAGCTGTGGTGGCTGACAGCCTGGGACATCGACGAGTGAAGACTTGCGGGTGGACGAGGTGCACGGGCGGTGCATCCCTTCTACGGCTCGGTTTGGTGGTTGAGCCACAGAAAAACCACCGAGTGGACGGTTTCCAGGTTTGGGCCTCAAAACCTGGGCGCTGATGGTTTCCGAGTTTGGGCCACAAAACTCAGGCTGAGGACGGTTTCCAGGTTTGGGCCTCAAAACCTGGGTGCTGCGGGTTTGCTGAGTTTGGGCCACAAAACTCAGGCCATGGATGGCTGGTTTCCCGGTTTGGGCCTCAAAACTGGGGGTTGGCTGTGAAGGCTGGTTTCCCGATTTGGGCCACAAAACCGGGGGTGCGACGTCCGAGAAAGGACAAGCAGAGCGGTGGCGGCACGTGGCGGCAATCGGTGAGGTTGCGTCGAGGCAACGCTACCAGTTCTGCTGGCGTGGCCGTCGGATCACCACCTACCGCGAGTTGGTCCAAAATAACCCTAGGGTTTAGCTGGTTTGCTCTGTAATTAGTTAGGGGTAGAGTGGGAATTAGGAATAGTTAGAAATAGTATAAGTAGGGGGAGACACCCACCTCCCCATTTATCTCAGTTATTTGCTCCTTTGCTTCAAGGGTTTCCTGCTCTCCCAATCCCCTGCTGTAGCGAACTGAGATCCACAGAGAAGGGAACAATACCTCTGTGCCCGTGAGATTTTGAGGAAGTGAGACCGTAATCTCACTATTGTAGCGTGTGGTAGCCACATGGTTGCAAATTCATGGTTGTGTTTCGTGTTTTGTTCTTGGTCTTCGCGGGTTGCTTTTCTCCACGTTTTTCCCATTGATCGATCTCTTTGTTCGGTGCGCTTTTTGCAAATTCGTTTGAACCAAGATGTTCTAGATCGTGAGGTACTTCTTTTCACCGAAGGAATTCACCTCTAACCTCACGAGCTAGTAGATCGATCAATTTTTGTTTTGGGTCAAACTTTTCTCCCTTCCCCCCGAATTTCTTCGATTCATCGATTTGGAGATAGGTTCGAGCCATGATCTCTTAGAGATAGCTCACTATCCTCCTTGTGACTCCTCTCACCAAGTTTGATCCCTAGTGGATTCGTTTTGGGTGAGATCGAGTCGAATCGGCGAACGAACGGTGCTGAGTCGGGGCGACCGGACGCTTGACACGGGGTGACCGGACGCTGGCATAGTGAGTCCAGTCATTGAATGTCACGTGCAATTTTTCCATTGCTGACCGGACGCTCCCTTTCCTGGTACTGTTCATTTGGTTTGACTTTTGTGACCGGACGCTTGGCTTGTGACCGGACGCACCTCCCCTGAGAGTCCGGTCAGGAACAGAGAGGTCCAATTTCGGGTTTGGCTTGACCGGACGCGTCCGGTGCTCACTGACCGGACGCTGGCCAGAGTCCGGTCAAGTACAGTTTGTGCTGTTTCGTTCGCGGTTCGCTCGTTCGTTGTCGGTTTTGATTTCCGGCTTTTGCGTTGAGATTTTAGAGTCGTGTAGTGTCCCGCTGTGCTTCTTGGAAGCATCCACTCTACATCTAGGGTCATGGACACTTACGAGCTCTAGGGTTTGCTCTAGGGGTTGATTTTTGGGACAGTGGCGACAAGTTTCCGAAAGGAAAATTGAAGCTCCCATTCACCCCCCTCTGGTCGCTTTCTGGTAGCACTCTCGGTCCTTCAATTGGTATCGAAGCGGGTTAAGGATCTTCCACCTTAGCCGGTTCCAGATCGACAGAAGGCGACATGGATCGCGGCTTGGGCAAACCGCCATTTTTCAATGGGACGAACTATGCGTATTGGAAGATACGCATGTCGGCCTATTTGCAGAGTATTGGTGCTTCCATCTGGGATATTTGCAACTCTGCCGATTACGTGGTCTTGGCTGCTCGTGTCACTCAACGTCAGATCGATGAGCACGATGCCAATAGCCGAGCTCGTAATGCTCTTTTCTCTTGTTTGAGCATGTCTGAGTTTGATCGCGTTTCTCACCTCGCTACGGCACGGGAGATTTGGGCTACTCTCATGCTTTTCCATGAGGGAACCTCTCAAGTCAAAACCCGTCTCTACGAGTCGTTCAAGCGAGAGTATGAGAACTTTCGACATATGCCTGGCGAGAGCATAGAACGTTTATTCGCTCGCTTTCAGGTGATTGTCAACAGGATGAGGGCTAACAAGGAGCTGTTGCCTTTCGATGATCATGAGAGAGCTTTGAAGCTTTTGCATACTCTTGATCGATCGGTGTGGGATTCCAAGGTTCAGGCAATCATCGAATCGCCTAACTATGAGACCCTCACGTGCGACGAGCTCTTCAGTAAGCTCAAGTCCAGTGAGATTGACGCCATGGCGAGGGCTTCTTATGAAAATCCTTCTGGACCATCTATGGCTTTGGTTTCTGGCTCTTCTGCTAACCCCTCTAGAGGCTTTGCGCTTTCTTCTCTTCTTTCTGTCACAGAGGAGCAGCTAGAGTTCATGGGGGATGACGAGTTGGCTTTGCTCGCCAACCGGTTCTCGCGGTTCCACGACAACCGCATGAACCGTCGTCGCGGAGGAGGACGCTCGGGATATTTTGAGTGCGGCGACCCCAACCACTTCATCGCCAATTGCCAGTAGAAGAACAAGCAGACCTTCGGCAAGGCGGATCATGGGCACCAATACGACTCCGGCAAGCGCAAGGAGAAGTACGTCCCCGCGAAGCACAAGCGGAAGGGCGGCTTCGACAAGGAGTACATCAAGACGAAGTACTTGGAGAAGGCCCAGGCTGAGCAGCGTGCGTTCTTCGCCACGCTCAGCGACGTCGATGACTCGGATGACGACTCCGCTGTCTCAAGCGACGACGAGTCCGAGAAGAAGAAGAGGATCGAGGACAAGCTGAATGACCTCTGCTTCTTCACCGACGACGATGGTTTCTGCACCATGGCCCTCGGCAAGGAGGTCGACGACGACGGTTTCTGCACCATGGCCCATGGCCCTCGGCTAGAGGACACTCCTCGGAACGACGATGACGACGACGACACCTCCCAGGTATCTCTGACCCCCGACGAGCTTTCTACTGAGGTTGAGAAGCTTACTGCTGCGCTCCTTAGTCAGGATAAGTTGCTTAGGCGTGCCGCTAGAGAGCGCAAGGAGTTTAGGCAGAAGTGGGAGGATACGGTGAAGGAACTTGAATCTGTCAAGTCCACCGAAGTTGTTACCGAGGAGGAGGAGTGTGAGATGTGCTCCACACACATGACTGACCTTCTCACCTTGAGAAGCAAGTATGTTGTGTCGGTAGGAGAGGTGGATGAGCTGAAGGCAAGATCTTTGTTGTTGGGTGCGTGCAAGTTCTGTGCGGGCTTGCAATCTGAGTTGGCAGGGAAGAATGCCAAGATTGCGTCTCTTGAAGAGGCCAACTCAGGTAGCACATGTGTGGCTAGGTGTGTTCTTTGTGAGGGTTTGGAGATGGAGATCGCTAATGTGAAGCATTACAAGATGCAAACCGAGGAGGAAAACACATACCTTCGGACCATCTTGTCATGGGTGTCTAGCGGTGAGCCACAGCTCGGGATGATGATCTCCCAATTCGAGCGAGCTGCTGGAGGTCCAGGTGTAGGCTTTGCTCCGGGTGTCGATGTTTCGTCTTTTGGGAAGATTGGAGAGTCGAGTGGTCTTAATCCATGTGAGAAGCCCAACTCCACCACTACTCCCAAGCTTACCAAGATTCCACCCAAAGAGCCTCTCAAGCCTAACACCAAGGATGGGGTCTTTGTTGAACCTCCGAGAGCTCCACCAAAGAAACAATCATGGGCTCCAAAGCCAAACCACCTCAAGAACAAGCTTGACACCATGCCACCCATCCAGGAGGAGCTTATGCCACAGAAGGGCAAAGTGATCCACACCCACTACCGTGAGTACCAACAACCCCCTTTGAGAGCTGTGAGGTACCATTGTGAGCACTGTGGGAGAGATGGTCACTTGAGTGAGTTTTGCTTTTGGCGCAAGAGAGAGGCGCGCCGCGCAAAGGAGATGAACAACACGGACATGTACCATCCTTTCCATGATGTACATGTGTCGAATGTTCAGAGGCGTGCTGCTAGGCCTAGAGGTCCAAAACCTCAAGTTCCTCGGCCTAGGCCGCGTAGAGAGCATGCCCGGCGGGAGCCTGCAATTGTGGGCTATGGACCCCGTGGCGGTGGCTTTGTAGTTGAGCGTTTTCCCCCACCGCGTTTTGAGTATCGCGATGGACGCTCCTCCCTTAGCGGACCACGTTTTCCTCAACGTGGTGATCGCTCTTCCCATAGGCGTGCTAGGAATAGTTTTTCTGCTAACCATTCTTTTGAGCAGCCGGCCCAACACTGGTATTCCCCTTACTTCACTAACCCCAGTGTTGGACCGTATGCTCACCCTATGTCTTTTTATTGATGTAGGTAAAACGATTGGAGAACGTTTGGTTGGTGGATTCCGGTTGCTCGAGGCACATGACCGAAAACGCCAAGTGGTTCTCCAGTCTTAGTCCGGTCGCCGGAAAGGAGTTTATCACCTTCGGCGACCATAGAAAAGGTAGAGTATTGTCTCGTGGGTCGGTGCGAGTTAATGAGCACTTTGTGTAGCGCGATGTTGCTCTTGTTTCTAACTTGCATTTTAACCTTCGTTCTGTTTCGCAACTCTTTGATGACGACTATGAGATTCGTTTTAAACCGAATCTCAGTCGTATTTTGGATCCTCAAGGCAATCTTGTTTGTGGGATTTCGACCTTTGGGAATGTCTTTCGTGTGGATTTCTCAGAGTCGTTTGGAGTTTTTCGTTGTCTTTTGGCTGGACCCTCCTCTGATCTTTGGAAGTGGCATAGGAGACTAAGACATTTGAGCTTTGACTTGCTTGCAAGGCTTAGTTCACTTGGCCTAATCCGAGGATTACCCAAGTTATCCATGGAGAAGGATCTTGTCTGCCATTCTTGTAGACATGGGAAGATGGTAGTCGCTCCCCACCATCCAGTGACACAGGTCATGACTAAGTGCCCTGGAGAGCTTTTGCACTTGGACCTTGTTGGTCCGGCTCGGGTGAGCTCGGTTGGGGGGAAGTGGTATGTGCTTGTTGTTGTCGACGACTTCTCGAGATATTCATGGGTTTTCTTTTTAGCTGAGAAAACTGAGACTTTCTCTCTTGCTCGCAATCTGATTTTGCGTCTTCAGAATGAGTTCCCTTTGAACTCAATGCGAGCTATTAGGAGTGATAATGGTTCCGAATTCAAGAATTCGGATTTTGAGAAGTTTTGTAACTCTTTGGGTTTAGAGCATCAGTTTTCTTCTCCCTACACACCGCCTCAGAATGGTGTTGTAGAAAGGAAGAATCGGACCCTTGTAGAGATGGCCAGGACGATGCTCGATGAGCATAGGACTCCTAGGCGATATTGGGCCGAAGCTATGAGCACTGCATGCTACATTTCCAATCGCATTTTTCTCCGAGCTTTCTTGAAAATGACGTCTTATGAGTTGCGTTTTGGAAAACTGCCCAAAGTGAGTTATTTTAGAGTTTTCGGTTGCCATTGTTTTATACTAAAAAAAGGGCAACTTGGACAAGTTTGAGTCTCATTCTTCTGACGGTGTATTTTTGGGTTATGACACTCACACTTGAGCTTATCGTGTACTTAACCTTGATACTAACCGAGTCATGGAGACATCAGATGTCACCTTCGACGAGACCATGGTTTGTCCTTCTTCTCGTTTTGAGCGTGCAGGTGATCATGAGGTTGGCGAGCCTCTTTTCGATGATGAAGAAGAAGGTGCTGAAGGGATGGATGACCCAACACCTCCTCCACCTGCTGTGCCGCAAAGAGCGGCTTCCACTATGACTCACGGCCCTGACCCCTCTTCTTTGACTTGGGGGCTGTGGGATCCGCCACCTCGAGCGGTACCTTTTGTACCCGACGAGGCACCAGCTGCTGTTGAGGGGGAGGCCACTTCGGCAAGGGAGGCGCCACGACACATTCAGTGCCAACACCCGCCTCAACAAATGATCGGCAGCATCGGCGAACGTGTTACTCGGTCAAGGTCACAACATATCTCTCACTTTTCTCATTCTGCATTTGTTGCTGATTTTGAACCCCGAGATGTTGGACACGCTTTGACGGATCCAGATTGGGTTAATGCCATGCATGAGGAGTTAGAAAATTTTGAAAGAAATCGGGTTTGGGTTCTAGTTTCTCCTCCCTCTAAGTGTCACCCAATTGGGACAAAATGGGTTTTCAAAAACAAACAAGGAGAGAATGGCCATGTTGTGAGAAACAAGGCCAAACTTGTAGCCTAGGGGTATAGTCAGAAGGAGGGAATAGACTATGAGGAGACTTTTGCTCCTGTAGCTCATTTGGAGGCTATTAGGATACTCTTGGCTTTTGCTGCATCCAAAGGTTTCAAACTATTTCAAATGGATGTCAAGAGTGCCTTTTTAAACGGCTACATAGAAGAGGAAGTATATGTGAGACAACCCCTCGGTTTTGAAAATCCCAAGTTTCCAAACCACGTTTTCAAACTCCACAAAGCTTTATATGGTTTAAAACAAGCCCCTAGAGCCTGGTATGATAGGTTGAAAACCTTTTTGCTTGCTCAGGGTTTTAAAATGGAATGTGTGGATAAAACGCTCTTTCTCCTCAAGCAAGGCAGTGACACACTCTTGGTCCAGATTTACGTGGATGATATCATTTTCGGTGGTTCTTCTCACGCTTTGGTTGCCAAGTTTGCAGATACTATGAGCAGGGAATTTGAGATGAGCATGATGGGCGAGTTGACGTTTTTCCTCGGATTGCAAATCAAGCAATCTCGAGAGGGAACGTTTGTGCACCAGGGTAAGTATACCAAGGATATCCTGAAGAAATTCGATATGGGTGAGGCCAAGCCTCTTCTGACACCCATGTCGACCACGACTGCCCTGAATGCGGACAAGGAGGGAGAAGCAGTGGACCAGAAGGAGTACCGGAGTATGATCGGGTCGCTGCTGTACCTGACGGCGACACGCCCGGACATCCAGTTCGCGGTGTGTCTCTGCGCGCGTTTTCAGTCTTCGCCGTGCACCTCTCACCGTCAGGCGGTCATGCGCGTCATGAGGTACTTATGCTTCACTTCTGAGTTTGGGATTTGGTATTCTGTTTCCTCCACCCTCTCCCTTTGTGGTTATTCCGATGCCGATTTTGCTGGATGTTGCATTGATCGCAAGTCCACTTCTGGGACTTGCCAGTTTATTGGTTCTTCTCTTGTATCGTGGTCTTCTCGCAAGCAGTCTAGTGTCGCCCAGTCTACCATGGAGGCTGAGTATGTTGCTGTGGCTTGCTGTTGTTCCCAGTTGCTTTGGATGATGGCCACTTTGCGTGATTTTGGTCTGAACTTTTCTCGTGTTCCATTGCTTTGTGACAGCACGAGTGCTATTAGCGTTGCTAAGAACCTCGTGCTGCACTCTAAGACCAAACACATTGATGTGTGCTTTCATTTTCTGCGAGACCACTATGAGAAGGGTGATATCGACCTTCACCATGTCGATACTCATCATCAGTTGGCTGATATTTTCACCAAGCCTTTGAACCAATCAACTTTTCCTACGTTGAGAGGTGAGCTTGGTGTGTGTTTCCCCTTTTAGATGGGGAAACCTTTTGTTTCTTGTATCATACACTGACTTTGTGTTTTTCAGTTGGTTTCATCTTGCATATTTACATTCAGAGCTTCATGTATATAATCTGAAAAATGTAACTATGCTCTGTATAGTATTTGCTCTGATGCTTTATGATGATGTTGTAGCTTATGCTCTTTTTGATCACTATTACATGTTGTGAGTGGAGCTATTTTATGAATGGTGAATCTAATTAATGAACTTAAAATTTGAAAATGTTCACCATTGAGATATGCAACTAGCATGTGTAGAATGTGTTAAAATCACTTGTGCTCTTCATATATGCTAGGTTGCTATGTCTCTAGTGTTGAGTCATTCACTTGCTTGGTATGTTCATATTCTGTTTTAAAATCTGAACCAAGTTAAGTGAATTGGAAAGATCGAGATGGGTTTGCTTGTCAGCACATCATAGTTTCGAGACTGTTTCTCATTGCACTTTGAGTTAAACTTGAGCTATGTAGTGTATGACCGAAACTGTTGCTTTAAGCTTCTGATTGCTTCTGCATAGGCTTCGCACAGTTGAAACATTAGGCAATGACAAGCTTTCAACCTCTCGCAATCACATGCTGAAATTTAAACTTGTGTAATTTAACTGCTGCAACTCCGATAAAATTTAGATACACAAGTCTATGTTTCACTCTATAGCATGATGATTGAAGTGTGCTAGGGGTAGTTCACCTTGTATACATGTTTAGCACTTGTTTGACTTCCTGTATATACATGTCTCATGCTATTTTGATGGTGAATACCTTTTTGGCTGAAAACTGCTCCTTCTGCTCTCATGTTCATATTTCGTTTCTGGTGATCAGTTTGAGCCTTTGCTAGCCTCTTATGGATGTTGTTGAGTCATCGGATCAGATCTGTGTAGAGCATCCTTGCACTCTTTTGATTATATTCCTGAAGCTGCTAAACTTGCATTTTAACTCATATGCATTTCTGGAGGGAGATGTTCTATTAAGGGGGAGAAAATTGAGTGCTTGTGCACATTTGCTTGATGATGCATTTTCAACTAAGGGGGAGACATTGCAAATCATATGCCTCCCAAGTTCAACTAAGTGGGAGATATCGTTGAAGGACCGAGAAAGCACTCGCAAGGCGACCAGAGGGGGGGTGAATGGGAGCTCAAAAATTTCTCTCGAAACTTTGGCCAAATGTCCCAAAATCAACCCTGCGAAAACGCGACCAAAACCGTGATGCCCACGACCCTTGGAAGAGGGTGGATGATCCCTAGGATCACAGCGAGGCACCACAAGGAGATAGCAAACCAAACACCAAAAGCACCGGCTCGAACTCAACCCCAAAAACCAAGTCCCGAACGTAGATTGATGGCTACGTCGAGAAACGCCTAAATACCTATGCTAACAAGTAGCAAAGATACCTAGAGAGGTTCCTTGGTCAACTCTAGGGCCAAATGAGAAGTCCGGAAACCAAGCGAACAAGCCGGGAGAGCAAACGCACTAAACCGGAGCAAACAGTCGATTCGCGGACTATCCGCCAGTACGGTCGCGGACTGTCTGCCCTGTGGCGGACTGTCCGGGCTCAGGTCGCGGACTGTCCGCTGGCCAAAAGAGCAAAACCGAAGTGCTGCTGCAAGTCCCCTGGACAGTCCCGGACTATCCGTGGTTTACACTGGCGGACTGTCCGCCGGTCAACCGAGACCTAAAACGTAGAGACTCGCGGCCACTGGTCTGGCCAAGTCCCCGACGCGCGGACTGTCCGCGCCCTGAGTGGTGGACTGCCCGCGGTCACTCAGGGAGGGCAATTTTGTTCGCCCTTCACCCAAATCAATCCCAAATCGAATCAACTCACAATCCCACGTTCCCAAACTTGGAGAGGATGATCACGGAGTAGTTAGGAGACTATCCTCAAGAAATCATCCACTCAAATCAACTCAAACACCGGGAAATCAAAAGGGGAGGAGTATGAACAAAAAAGCGCTACGAAAACAAAATCAACCCGATCTACTTGTTCGTGAGGAGTTAGATAAATTCCTTCGGTGGAAATGATCTCCTTTCAAATACGAACAAGTTGATTCAAATGGATTTCGCAAAGACGCAATAGGGAGAGAGATCGAGTGACCGGAAAAACGCGGAGAAACGAAGAACGCGAAGAACACGAACAAAAAACATGAATCAACACATCGATCTGCAACCATGTGGCTACCACACGCTACAACAGTGAGGTTACGGCCTCACTTCCTCAAAATCTCCAGTACACAGAGGTATGGTTCTCTGCGGATCTCAGCTAGCTACAGCAGGGGATTGGGAGAGCAGGAAACCCTAGAAGCAAAGAGCAAATGACTGAGATATAGAATGGGAGGAGGGTGTCTCCCTCTACTTATCCTAATTCTAATTCCTACTCTACCCCTCAACTAATTACAGAGCGAACCAGCTAAACCCTAGGGTTATTCTGGACCAACTCGTGGTAGGTGGTGATCCGACGGCCACGCCCGCACAACTCGTAGCGTTGCCTCGACCCAACCTCCCGATTGCCGCCACGTGTCGCCCTCGCTCTGCACCCCCGGTTTTGTGGCCCAAACCGGGAAACCAGCCTTTCCAGGCAACCCCCGGTTTTGATGCCCAAACCGGGAAACCAGCCCACCAGCGCCTAAGTTTTGAGGCCCAAACTCAGCAAACCCGCAGCACCCAGGTTTTGAGGCCCAAACCTGGAAACCGTCCTCAGCCCGAGTTTTGTGGCCAAACTCAGAAACCATCCGCGCCCAGGTTTTGAGGCCCAAACCTGGAAACCGTCCACCCGATGGTTTTTCTCTGGCTCAACCACCAAACCGACGCCGTAGAGGGGAAGCACCACCCGTGCACCCCGTCCACCGACACGTGTCCCCAAGTCCACGACTCAGGCAACACATGACCGCAAGTCTTCGCTCGTCGCTGTCCCAGGCTGTCAGCCACCACAGCTGATCCTCGGGCCTCTGGTCCCTCAGTCCAAGCCTCACGTCCGTCCTTCGCCACTCTTGGTCCATCGGCACGGCACGTCTCTACTTGGCCTTCACCTCGCCTCTGATCACTGTATCCATGCTCGACACCTGCACAACACAAGCCAAAGAACATGCACATCATCCCAGTTGACAATCACTCATCACTCAGAGACTCGGCATACACCCATGTATCCGCAATCTCCCCCTTGATGAGTGCATTGTCAACTACCAACACGAATCATAATGGAAGCAGAAGAAGGAAGGAAGAAGGAGAAGAGAACTCGACCAAGTGACCCAAAAGCATAGCAAAGCCGAAGAAGGTCAAGTGGAAAGAGCGAAACAACTTGGTTCCCAAAGACATGGGCAACGGCTCGACGCAACCAAGCAAAGCAAAGCTTGCCCTCAAGAAGAGGTAGAACAGGCTCAACACCGCTAGCAAAAGCCAATTGAAAATATCGAAGCAAATGCTAGTCCCTCAAGATAGAGGCACAGAGGCTCAACACAACTAGCAGAGAAAGCTCGATACCAACAGTTACCAAAAAAAGTTTGACACTAATTGAAAATCTGAAAAGCAAATGCTAGTCCCTCAAGAAAGAGGCAAAGGCTCAACACAACTAGCAAAATGTTCCAAACCAATTGAAAATGTCAAAAACTCATCCAGAGCAAACTCCCCCTTGAATAGTGCAAATAACCAGGAAGACTCTCCCTAAGCAAAAGGAGGGTTATGATTTGCAAATTTCTCCCCCTTAGTTGAAAATGCACTTATCAAGAAACAGTGCTCCCCCTCAGAAAATGCACCACCCAAAAAGTGGTAACACGCAGATTTCTTCCCTTCCAAAATGCATATGAGTCAAAATGCAAGTTAGGAGCTTCAGGAGTAGAATCAAAAGAGTGCAAAGATGCTCTACGGAGTTTTGATCCGATGACTCACAAAATGCACAGAATGCTAGCAAGGGCTCAAACTGATCACTAAGAATGAAATATGAACATGTGAGCAGTTTGCAGACGAAAAGGAGTTCACCATCAAAATAGCACAAGACATGTGTAGAAAGGAAGTCAAAACGTGCTAAGCATGTATACAAGGTGAACTACCCCTAGCACAGTTCAATCATCATGCTGAAGCCAATTTAAGCATATACTTGTGATTTCAAATTTTAATCGGAGTTGCAGCGGTGAAATTACACAAGTTTAGAAAACAGCATGTGACTGCGAGAGGTTGAATGCTTGTTATTGCCTAACTTTCCAACTGTGCGAAGCCTATGCAGAAGCAATCAGAAGCTTAAAGCGACAGTTTTGGTCATACACTACACAACTCAAGTTTAACCCAAAAGTGCAATGGGAAACAGTCTTGAAACTGTGAGGTGCTAACAAGCAAACCCATCTCGGTCTTTCCAATTCACTTAACTTGGTTCAGATTTTAAGCAGAATATGAACCTACCAAGCAAGTGAATGACTCAACACTAGAGACATAGCAACCTAGCATATATGAAAAGCACGAGTGATCTCGACACATCCTACACATGCTAGTTGCAAATCTCAATGGTGAACATTTTCAAATTTTAAGTTCATTATCAGATTCACCATTCAAAAATAGCTCAGCTCACAACATGTATTAGTGATCAGAAAGAGCACAAGCTACAACATCATAAAGCATCGGAGTAAAGACTACACAGAGCATAGTTCCATTCTTCAGACTATATTCATGAAGCTCAGAATGTAAAAGCGTATGCTAAAATGCAAAGATGCAAAAGAAGTCAAAAAGAAGCAAAAACAACTGAAAACACAAGGTCAGTGTATCACACAAGAGTCAAAATGTTTCCCCCATCTAAAAGGGGAAACACACACCAAGCTCACCTCTCAACCGATTAAAGGTTGATTGGTCCAAAGGCTTGGTGAAAATATCAGCAAGCTGATGATGAGTATCGACATGGCGAAGGTCGATATCACCCTTCTCATAGTGGTCTCACAGAAAATGAAAGCGCACATCAATGTGTTTGGTCTTCAAGTGAAGCACAGGGTTCTTAGCAACGCTAATCGCACTTGTGCTGTCACAAAGCAATGGAACACGAGAAAAGCTCAGACCAAAATCTCGCAAAGTCGCCATCATCCAGAGTAACTGGGAACAGCACCTAGCCGCAACAACATACTCAGCCTCCGTGGTAGACTGGGCGACACTAGACTGCTTGCGATAAGACCACGATACAAGAGAAGAACCAATAAACTAGCAAGTCCCAGAAGTGGACTTGCGCTCGATGCGACAACCAGCAAAATCGACATCGGAATAACCACAAAGGGAAAGAGAGGAAGAAGCAGAATACCAAATCCCAAATTCCGGAGTGAAGGATAAGTACCTCATAATGCGCTTGACCGCTTGACGGTGCGAAGTGCGCGGCGACGACTGAAAGCGCACGCAGAGGCACACCGCGAACTGGATGTCCGGGCGTGTTGCTGTCAGGTACAGCAGCGACCCGATCATACTCCGGTACTCCTTCTGGTCCACTGCTTCTCCCTCCTTGTCCGCATCCAGGGCCGTCGTGGTCGACATGGGTGTTGGAAGAGGCTTGGCCTCACCCATATCGAACTTCTTCAGAATGTCCCGAGTATACTTACCCTGGTGCACGAACGTTCCCTCCCGAGACTGCTTGATTTGCAGTCCGAGGAAAAACATCAACTCGCCCATCATGCTCATCTCGAACTCCCTACTCATAGTGTCTGCAAACTTGGCAACCAAAGCGTGAGAAGAACCACCGAAAATGATATCATCCACGTAAATTTGGACCAAGAGTGTATCAGTGCCTTGCTTGAGGAGAAAGAGCGTTTTATCTACGCATCCCATTTTGAAACCCTTAGCAAGCAAAAAGGTTTTTAACCTATCATACCAAGCTCTAGGGGCTTGTTTCAAACCATACAAAGCTTTGTGAAGTTTAAAGACATGGTTTGGAAACTTGGGATTTTCGAAACCGGGGGGTTGTCTAACATACACCTCCTCTTCTATGTAGCCGTTTAAGAAGGCACTCTTGACATCCATTTGAAAAAGTTTGAAACCTTTGGATGCAGCAAAAGCCAAGAGTATCCTAATAGCCTCCAAACGAGCTACAGGAGCAAACGTCTCCTCATAGTCTATCTCCTCCTTTTGACTATATCCCTGGGCTATGAGTTTGGCCTTGTTTCTCACAACATGGCCATCTTCTCCCTGTTTGTTTTTGAAAACCCATTTTGTCCCAATAGGATGACACTCAGAAGGTGGAGACACTAGAACCCAAACCCGATTTCTCTCAAAATTCTCTAGCTCCTCATGCATGGCATTGACCCAATCCGGATCCGTCAAAGCGTGTCCAACATCCCGGGGTTCAAAATCAGCAACAAATGCAGAATGAGCAAAGTGAGAGATTTGCCTTGACCGGGTGACGCGTTCGTCGATGTTGCCGATCATCTGCTGAGGCGGGTGCTGGCGCTGAATGTGTCGTGGCGCCTCCCTTGCCGAAGTGGCCTCCCCCTCAACAGCAGCTGGTGCCTCCTCGGGTACAAAAGGTACCACTCGAGGTGGCGGATCCCACGGCCCCTAGGAAGACGATGTGTTGGGGCCATGAGTCATCGTAGAAGCCGCTCTTTGCGGCATAGCAGGTGGAGGAGGTGCTGGGTCATCTATCCCTTCAGCACCTTCTTCTTCATCATCGAAAAGAGGTTCGCCAACCTCATGATCACCAGCACGCTCAAAACGAGAAGAGGGACAAATCATGGTCTCATCGAAGGTGACATCGATTGTCTCCATGACTCGGTTAGTGTCAAGATTAAGTACACGATAAGCACGAGTATGAGTGCCATAACCCAAAAACACACCGTCAGAAGAACGAGACTCAAACTTGTCCAAGTTGCCCTTTTTGAGTATAAAACAATGGCAACCAAAAACTCAAAAATAACTCACCTTGGGCAGTTTTCCAAAACGCAACCCATAAGAGGTCTTTTTCAAGAAAGCTCGAAGAAAGATGCGATTGGAAATGTAGCATGCAGTGCTCATAGCTTCAGCCCAATATCGCCTTGGAGTCCTATGCTCATCGAGCATCGTCCTGGCCATCTCTAAAGGGTCCGATCTTCCTTTCTACAACACCATTCTGAGGCGGTGTGTAGGGGGAAGAAAACTGATGCTCTAAACCCAAAGAGTTACAAAACTTCTCAAAATCCGAATTCTTGAATTCGGAACCATTATCACTCAGAATTGCTCACATTGAGTTCAAAGGGAACTCATTCTGAAGACGCAAAATCAGATTGCGAGCAAGGGACAAAGTCTCGGTCTTCTCAGCTAAAAAGAAGACCCACGAATATCTCGAAAAATCGTCGACAACAACAAGCACGTACCACTTCCCCCCAACTGAGCTCACCCGAGCCGGACCAACAAGGTCCATATGTAAAAGCTCTCCAGGGCGCTTAGTCATGACCTGAGTCACTGGATGGTGGGGAGCGGCTACCATCATCCCATGTCTACATGAATGGCAAACAAGATCCTTCTCCATGGACAACTTGGGCAATCCTCGGATTAAGCCAAGTGAGCTAAGTCTTGCAAGAAAGTCGAAGCTCAAGTGACCTAGTCTCCTATGCCACTTCCAAAGATCAGAGGAGGAAGGTCCAGCCAAAAGACAATGAGAAATTCCGAACGACTCCGAGAAATCCGCGCGAAAGACTTTTCCAAAGGGCAAAATCACACATACAAGATTGCCCTAAGGATCCAAAATGCGACTGAGATTCAGCTTAAAACGAATCTCATAGTCATCATCGAAAAGTTGCGAAACAGAAAGAAGGTTAAAATGCAAGTTAGAAACAAGAGCAACATCGCGCAACACAAAGTGTCATTAACTCGCACAGACCCACGAGACAACACCTTACCTTTGCTGTTGTCGCCGAAGGTGATATACTCCTTTCCGACGACCGGACTAAGACTGGAGAACCACTTGGCGTTTCCGGTCATGTGCCTCGAACACCCGGAATCCACCAACCAAACGTTCTCCAATCGTTTTACCTACATCAATAAAAAGACATAGGGTGAGCATACGGGCCAACACTAGGGTTAGTGAAGTAAGGGGAATACCAGTGTTGGGCCGCCTGCTCAAAAGAACGGTTAGCAGAAAAACCATTCCTAGCACGTCTACGAGAAGAGCGATCACCACGTTGAGGAAAACGTGGTCCGCTAAGGGAGGAGCGTCCACCGTGATACTCAAAACGCGGTGGGGGAAAACGCTCAACTACAAAGCCACCGCCACGGGGTCCATAGCCTACAACTGCAGGCTCCCGCCGGGCACGCTCTCTACGAGGTCTAGGCCTAGCAACTTGAGGCACTGCTCCTCTAGGCCTAGCATCTCTCCTCGGAGCTCTCCTCTGCCTAGGCCTGGGAACTTGAGGTTCTGGACCTCTGGGCCTAGCAGCTCTCCTCGGAGCTCTCCTCTGAACATTCGGCATATGTACATCATGGAAAGGATAGTACATGTCCGGATTGTTCATCTCCTTAGCACGGCGCGCCTCTCTCTTGCGCCGAAAACAGAACTCACTCAAGTGTCCATCTCTCCCACAGTGCTCACAGTGGTACCTCACCGCTCTCAAAGGGGGTTGTTGGTACTCACGGTGGTGGGTGTGGATCACCTTGCCCTTCTGTGGCATACACTCCTCCTGGATAGGTGGCATTGTGTCCAGCTTGTTCTTTAGGTGGTTGGGTTTGGATGCCATTGCTGGCTCTTGGGTGGAGCTCTCGGAGGCTCAACAAAGACCCCATCCTTGGTGTTAGGCTTGAGAGGCTCTTTGGGTGGAAGCTTTGTAAGTTTGGGAGTAGTGGTGGAGTTGGGCTTCTCACTCGGATTCAGACCACTCGACTCTCCAATCTTCCCAAAAGCAGAAAGATCAACACCCTGAGCAAAGCCTACACCGGGACCTCCAGCAGCTCGCTTGAATTGGGAGATCATCATCCCGAGCTGTGGCTCACCGCTAGACACCCATGACAAGATGGTCCGAAGGTATGTGTTTTCCTCCTCGGTTTGCATCTTGTCATGCTTCACATTAGCGATCTTCATCTCCAAACCCTCACACAAAGTGCACCTAGTCACACAAGTGCTACCCGAGCTGGCCTCCTCAAGAGACACAATCTTGGCATTCTTCTCTGCCAACTCGGATTGCAAGACAGGACAAGTCTTGCACGCACCCAATAGAGAAGGTCTAGCCTTCAGCTCATCCACCTCTCCTACCAACGCAACATACTTACTTCTCAGAGTGAGAAGGTCAGTCATGTGCGTGGTGCACATCTCGCACTCAACCTCCTCAGAAACGACCACGGTGGACTTAGCAAACTCAAGCTCCCTCACCGTGTCCTCCCACTTCTGCCTAAACTCCTTGCGCTCTCTAGCGGCACGCCTAAGCAACGTGTCCTGACTAAGGAGCACGGCAGTAAGCTTCTCTACCTCAGCAGAAAGCTCGTCGTGGGTGAGAGATACCTGGGAGGTGTCGTTGTCGTCGTCGTTGTTCCGAGGGGAGTTCACCAGCTTGCAATCGACCTCCTTGCCTAGCGCCATGGTACAAAAGCCGTCATCGTCGGCGAAGAAGCAGAGGTCGTTCAGCTTGTCCTCGATCCTCTTCTTCTTCTTGGACTCGTCATCACTTGAGCAAGCGGAGTCGTCATCCGAGCTGTCGACGTCGCTGAGTGTGGCGAAGAACGCACGCTGCTCAGCCTAGGCCTTCTCCAAGTACTTCTTCTTGATGTACTCCTTATCGAAGCCGCCCCTCCACTTGTGCCTTGCGGGGACGTACTTCTCCTTGCGCTTGTCGGAGTCGTACTTGTGCCCATGATCGCCCTTCCCAGATGAGTTCTTCTTCTTGGGACAGTTGGCGATGAAGTGGTCAGAGTCGCCGCACTCGTAGCATCCCGAGCGTCCTCCTCCGCGGCGATGGTTCATGCGGTTGTTGTGAAACCACGAGAACCAGTTGACGAGCAAAGCTAGCTCATCATCCCCCAAAGACTCAAGCAGGTCCTCTGTGACAGAAAAGAGCGAAGAGAGTGCAATTCCTCCAGAGGGGTTAGAAGAGCCAGAATCCAAAGCCATCGACGGGCTAGAAGGATTTTCATAAGAAGCCCTCGCCATGGCGTCGATCTCACTGGACTTGAGCTTACTGAAGAGCTCGTCGCACGTGAGGGTCTCATAGTTAGGTGATTCGATGATCGCCTGAACTTTGGAATCCCACACCGACCGATCGAGAGTATGCAAAAGCTTCAAAGCTCTCTCATGATCGTCGAAAGGCAATAGCTCCTTGTTAGCCCTCATCCTATTGACAATCACCTGAAAGCGAGCGAATAAACTTTCTATGCTCTCGCCAGGCATTTGTCGAAAGTTCTCATACTCTCGCTTGAACGACTCGTAGAGACGGGTTTTGACTTGAGAGGTTCCCTCATGGAAACGCATGAGGGTAGCCCAAATCTCCCGAGCCGTAGCGAGGTGAGAAACGCGATCAAACTCACTCATGCTCAAACATGAGAAAAGAGCATTACAGGCTCGGCTATTGGCGTCGTGCTCATCGATCTGAAGCTGAGAGACACGAGCAGCCAAGACCACGTAATCAGCAGAGTTGCAAATATCCCAAATGGAAGCACCCAAACTCTGCAGATAGGCCGACATGCGTATCTTCCAATACGCATAGTTGGTCCCATCGAAAAATGGCGGTTTGCCCACGCCGCGATCCATGTCGCCTTCTGTGGATCTGGAACCGGCTAAGGTGGAAGATCCTTAACCCGCTCCGATACCAATTGAAGGACCGAGAAAGCACTCGCAAGGCGACCAGAGGGGGGTGAATGGGAGCTCAAAAATTTCTCTCGAAACTTTGGCCAAATGTCCCAAAATCAACCCCGAGAAAATGCGACCGAAACCGTGATGCCCACGACCCTTGGAAGAGGGTGGATGATCCCTAGGATCACTGCGAGGCACCACAAGGAGATAGCAAACCAAACACCAAAAGCACCGGCTCGAACTCAACCCCAAAAACCATGTCCCGAACGTAGATTGACGGCTACGTCGAGAAACGCCTAAATACCTATGCTAACAAGTAGCAAAGATACCTAGAGAGGTTCCTTGGTCAACTCTAGGGCCAAACGAGAAGTCCAGAAACCAAGCGAACAAGCCGGGAGAGCAAACGCACTAAACCGGAGCAAACAGTCGATTCGCGGACTGTCCGCCAGTACGGTCGCAGACTGTCTGCCCTGTGGCGGACTGTCCGCTGGCCAAAAGAGCAAAACCGAAGTGCTGCTGCAAGTCCCCTGGACAGTCCCGGACTGTCCGCGGTTTACACCGGCGAACTGTCCGCCGGTCAACCGAGACCTAAAACGCAGAGACTCGCGGCCACTGGTCTGGCCAAGTCCCCGACGCGCGGACTGTCCGCGCCCTGAGTGGCGGAATGTCCGCGGTCACTCAGGGAGGGCGATTTTGTTCGCCCTTCACCCAAATCAATCCCAAATCGAATCAACTCACAATCCCACATTCCCAAACTTGGAGAGGATGATCACGGAGTAGTTAGGAGACTATCCCCAAGAAATCATCCGCTCAAATCAACTCAAACACCAGGAAATCGAAACGGGAGGAGTATGAATGAAAAAGCGCTACGAAAACGAAATCAACCCGATCTACTTGTTCGTGAAGAGTTAGATAAATTCCTTTGGTGGAAATGATCTCCTTTCAAATACGAACAAGTTGATTCAAACAGATTTCGCAAAGACGCAATAGGGAGAGAGATCGAGTGACGGGAAAAACGCGGAGAAACGAAGAACGCGAAGAACACGAACAAAAAACGTGAATCAACACATCGATCTGCAACTGTGTGGCTACCACACGCTACAACAGTGAGTTTACGGCCTCACTTCCTCAAAATCTCCAGTACACAGAGGTATGGTTCTCTGCGGATCTCAGCTAGCTACAGCAGGGGATTGGGAGAGCAGGAAACCCTAGAAGCAAAGAGCAAATGACTGAGATATAGAATGGGAGGAGGGTGTCTCCCTCTACTTATCCTAATTCTAATTCCTACTCTACCCCTAAACTAATTACAGAGCGAACCAGCTAAACCCTAGGGTTATTCTGGACCAACTCGTGGTAGGTGGTGATCCGACGGCTACGCCCGCACAACTCGTAGCGTTGCCTCGACCCAACCTCCCGATTGTCGCCACGTGTCGCCCTCGCTCTGCACCCCCGGTTTTGTGGCCCAAACCGGGAAACCAGCCTTTCCAGGCAACCCCCGGTTTTGATGCCCAAACCGGGAAACCAGCCCACCAGCGCCTGAGTTTTGAGGCCCAAACTCAGCAAACCCGCAGCACCCAGGTTTTGAGGCCCAAACCTGGAAACCGTCCTCAGCCCGAGTTTTGTGGCCAAACTCAGAAACCATCCGCGCCCAGGTTTTGAGGCCCAAACCTGGAAACCGTCCACCCGATGGTTTTTCTCTGGCTCAACCACCAAACCGACGCCGTAGAGGGGAAGCACCACCCGTGCACCCCGTCCACCGACACGTGTCCCCAAGTCCACGACTCAGGCAACACATGACCGCAAGTCTTCGCTCGTCGCTGTCCCAGGCTGTCAGCCACCACAGCTGATCCTCGGGCCTCTGGTCCCTCAGTCCAAGCCTCACGTCCGTCCTTCGCCACTCTTGGTCTATCGACACGGCACGTCTCTACTTGGCCTTCACCTCGCCTCTGATCACTGTATCCATGCTCGACACCTGCACAACACAAGCCAAAGAACATGCACATCATCCCAGTTGACAATCACTCATCACTCAGAGACTCGGCATACACCCATGTATCTGCAATCGTTTGAGGGGGAGTTTGCTCGTTTTGCTTGTTGCTGAGTTTTTGAGCTTTTTTAGTTGGTTCGGGGAGTTTGCTAGTTGTGTTGAGCCTTTGCCTCTTTCTTGAGGGACTAGCAAACATTTTCAGCTTTTCAATTGGTTTTTCAAGCTCTTCAATTGGTATCGAACTCTTTTGATTTTTGAGTTGGTAACAGTTGGTATTCGAGCTTCCTTGCTAGCGGTGTTGAGCCCGTTCTGCCTCTTCTTGAGGGCTAGCTCTGTTTTGCTTGATTTTCAGTTCATTCTTCAATTGGTATTAAGTTTTCCTGCTATCGGTGTTGCGCCTGTTCTACCTTTTCTTGAGGGCTAGCTTTGCTTTGCTTGGTTGCGTCGAGCCGTTGCCCATGTCTTTGGGAACCAAGTTGTCTTGCTCTTTCCACTTGACCTTCTTCGGCTTTACTATGCTTTTGGGTCATTTGGTCGAGTTCTCTCTCTTTCTTCCTTTCTTCTTCTATTTCATTATGATTTGTGTTGTTAGTTGACAATGCACTCATCAAGAGGGAGATTGCGGATACATGGGTGTATGCCGAGTCTCTGAGTGATGAGTGATTGTCAACTGGGATGATGCGCATGTTCTTTGGCTTGTGTTGTGCAGGTGTCGAGCATGGATACAGTGATCAGAGGCGAGGTGAAGGCCAAGTAGAGACGTGCCGTGCCGATGGACCAAGAGTGGCGAAGGGCGAACGTGAGGCTTGGACTGAGGGACCGGTGGCCTGAGGATCAGCTGTGGTGGCTAACAGCCTGGGACATTGACGAGCGAAGACTTGCGGGTGGACGGGGTGCACGGGCGGTGCATCCCTTCTACGGCTCGGTTTGGTGGTTGAGCCACAATAAAACCACCGAGTGGACGGTTTCCAGGTTTGGGCCTCAAAACCTGGGCACTGATGGTTTCCGAGTTTGGGCCACAAAACTCGGGCTGAGGACGGTTTCTAGGTTTGGGCCTCAAAACCTGGGTGCTGCGGGTTTGCTGAGTTTGGGCCACAAAACTCAGGCCATTGATGGCTGGTTTCCCGGTTTGGGCCTCAAAACCGGGGGTTGGCTGTGAAGGCTCGTTTCCCGGTTTGGGCCACAAAACCGGGGGTGCGACGTCCGGGAAAGGACAAGCAGAGCGGTGGCGGCACGTGGCGGCAATAGGTGAGGTTGCGTCGAGGCAACGCTACCAGTTGTGCGGGGGTGGCCGTCGGATCACCACCTACCGCGAGTTGGTCCAGAATAACCCTAGGGTTTAGCTGGTTTGCTCTGTAATTAGTTAGGGGTAGAGTGGGAATTAGGAATAGTTAGAATTAGGATAAGTAGGGGGAGACACCCACCTCCCCATTTATCTCAGTTATTTGCTCCTTTGCTTCAAGGGTTTCCTGCTCTCCCAATCCCCTGCTGTAGCGAACTGAGATCCACAGAGAAGGGAACAATACCTCTGTGCCCGTGAGATTTTGAGGAAGTGAGACCGTAATCTCACTATTGTAGCGTGTGGTAGCCACATGGTTGCAAATTCATGGTTGTGTTTCGTGTTTTGTTCTTGGTCTTCGCGGGTTGCTTTTCTCCACGTTTTTCCCATCGATCGATCTCTTTGTTCGGTGCGCTTTTTGCAAATTCGTTTGAACCAAGATGTTCTAGATCGTGAGGTACTTCTTTTCACCGAAGGAATTCACCTCTAACCTCACGAGCTAGTAGATCGATCGATTTTCGTTTCGAGTCAAACTTTTCTCCCTTCCCCCGAATTTCTTCGATTCATCGATTTGGAGATAGGTTCGAGCCATGATCTCTTAGAGATAGCTCACTATCCTCCTTGTGACTCCTCTCACCAAGTTTGATCCCTAGTGGATCCGTTTTGGGTGAGATCGAGTCGAATCCGTGAACGAATGGTGCTGAGTCGGGGTGACCGGACGCTTGACACGGGGTGACCGGATGCTGGCATAGTGAGTCCGGTCGTTGAATGTCACGTGCAATTTTTCCATTGCTGACCGGACGCTCCCTTTGCTAAGTGACTGGACTCGCTCCTGGTACTGTTCATTTGGTTTGACTTTTGTGACCGGACGCTTGGCTTGTGAGTGGACGCACCTTCCCTGAGAGTCCGGTCAGGAATAGAGAGGTCCAATTTCGGGTTTGGCTTGACCGGACGCGTCTGGTGCTCACTGACCGGACGCTGGCCAGAGTCCGGTCAAGTACAGTTTGTGCTGTTTCGTTCGCGGTTCGCTCGTTTGTTGTCGGTTTTGATTTCCGGCTTTTGCGTTGAGATTTTAGAGTCATGTAGTGTCCCGCTGTGCTTCTTGGAAGCATCCACCCTAGATCTAGGGTTGTGGACACTTCCGAGCTCTAAGGTTTGCTCTAGGGGTTGATTTTCGGGACAGTGGCGACAAGTTTCCGAAAGGAATATTGAAGCTCCCATTCACCCCCCCTCTGGTCGCTTTCTGGTAGCACTCTCGGTCCTTCATATATAGCCGTTTAGGAAGGCACTCTTGACATCCAATTGAAAAAGTTTAAACCCTTTGAATGCAGCAAAAGCCAAGAGTATTCAAATTGCCTCAAATGAGCTACAGGAGCAAAAGTCTCCTCATAGTCTATCCCCTCCTTCTGACTATACCCCTGGGCTACAAGTCTGGCCTTGTTTCTCACAATGTGGCCATCCTCTCCTAGTTTATTTTTTAAAACCCATTTTGTCCCAATATGATTACAGTCTGGAGGAGGTGAAACCAAAACCCAAACCCGATTTGTCTCAAAATTTTCTAACTCCTCATGCATGGCATTAACCCAATCCGGATCAGATAAAGCGTGTCCAACATCTCGGGGTTCAAAATCAGCAACAAATGCAGAATGAGCAAAGTGAGAGATTTGTTGTGACCTTGACCGAGTGACACGTTTATCGATGCCGCCGATCATCTGTTCAGGCGGGTGTTAGCGCTGAATGCGTCGTGGCGCCTCCCAAGCTGAGGAAACCTCCCCCTCAACAGCAGCTGGTGCCTCCTCGGGTACAAATGGTACAACCCGAGGTGGCGGATCCCACGGCCCCCAAGTATTCGAGGAAGAAGGGTCGGGGCCGTGAGTCGACGTAGTAGAAGCCGATCCTAGCGGGCACAGCAGGTGGAGGTGGTGCTGGGTCACCAGTGGCTTCAGCACCCTCGTCCTCATCATCAAAAAGAGGTTCGCCAACCTCGTGATCACATGCACGCTCAAATCTAGAAGAAGGACAAACCATGGTATCATCGAAGGTGACATCGGATGTCTCCATGACTCGGTTAGTATCAAGGTTAAGTACACGATATGCACGAGTATGAGTGCCATAACCCAAAAATACACCGTCAGAAGAACGAGACTCAAACTTGTCCAGGTTGCCTTTCTTGAGTATAAAATTGTGGCAACCAAAAACTCTGAAATAACTCAATTTGGGCTGTCTTCCGAAACCTAACTCATAAGAAGTCTTTTTCAAGAAAGCTCGAAGGAAAATACGATTGGAAATATAGCATGCAGTGTTCAAAGCTTCGGCCCAATACCGCGTCCTATGCTCATCGAGCATCGTCCTAGCCATCTCAACAAGGGTCCGATTCTTCCTCTCTACAACACCATTTTGTGGCGGTGTGTAGGGGGAAGAAAACTGATGCTCCAAACCCAAAGAGTCACAAAACTTCTCAAAGTCCGAGTTTTTGAACTCGGTACCATTATCACTACGAATAGCTCTCATCGAGTTCTTAGGGAACTCGTTCTGAAGTCACAAAATCAAATTGCGAGCAAAAGAGAAAGTCTCAGTTTTCTCAGCTAAAAAGAAAACCCACGAATATCTCGAAAAGTCATTGACAATAACAAGCACATACCACTTCCCCCCAACCGAGCTCACCCGAGCCAGACCAACAAGGTCCATGTGCAAAAGCTCTCCAGGGCGCTTAGTCATGACTTGGTTCACTAGATGGTGGGGAGCGGCAACCATCTTCCCATGTCTACAAGAATGGAAAACAAGATCCTTCTCCAAATGTAACTTGGGCAATCCTCGGATTAAGCCAAGTGAACTAAGCCTTGCAAGCAAGTCGAAGCTCAAATGACCAAGTCTCCTATGCCACTTCCAAAGATCAGAGGAGGAAGGTCCAGCCACAAGACATCGAGAAATGCCAAAAGACTCCGAGAAATTCGCACAAAAGACTTTCCCAAAGGGCGAAATCAAACATACAAGATTGCCACGAGGATCTAAAATACGACTGAGATTCGGCTTAAAACGAATCTCATAGTCATCATCAAAAAGTTGCGAAACAGAAAGTAGGTTAAAATGCAAGTTTGAAACGAGAGCAACATCACGCAACACAAAGTGTTCATTAACTCGCACAGACCCACAAGACAACACTTTACCTTTGCTATTGTCGCCGAAGGTGATAAACTCCTTTCCGGCAACAGGACTAAGACTAGAGAACCACTTGGCGTTTCTGGTCATGTGCCTCGAACACCCGGAATCCACCAACCAAATGTCCTCCAATCGTTTTACCTACATCAATAAAAAGAAATAGGGTGAGCATACGGTCCAACACTGGGGTGAGTGAAATAGGAAGAATACCAGTGTTGGGTCGGCTGCTCAAAAGAACGGTTAGTAGAAAAACCATTCCTAGCACGCCTACGGGTAAAGCGATCACCACGCACAGGAAATCATGGTCCGCTAAGGGAAGAGCGTCTATCGCGATACTCAAAATGCGGTGGAGGAAAACGCTCAACAAAGCCACCGCCACGGGGTCCATATCCTGCAAAGCTAGGATCCCACCAGGCAAAACCTCCTTTAGGCCTAGGACCTTGAGGCATTGGACCTCTAGGCCTAGCAGCTCTCCTCTGAACATTCGGCACATGTACATCATGGAAAGATGGTACATGTCCGCATTGTTCATCTCCCTTGCACGACGCTCCTCTCTCTTGCGTCGAAAGCAAAACTCCCTCAACTGTCCATCTCTCCCACAGTGCTCACAATGGTACCTCACCGCTCTCATAGGGGGTTGTTGGTACTCACGGTAGTGGGTGTGGATCAATTTTCCCTTTTGTGGCATAAGCTCCTCCTGAATAGGTGGCATGGTGTCTAGCTTGTTTTTCAGGTGGTTGGGCTTAGGAGACCACACTTGTTTCTTGGGTGGAGCTCTCGGAGGTTCCTCATACACTCCATCCTTGGTGTTAGGCTTGAAAGGCTCTTTGGGTGGAATCTTGGTTAGTTTGGGAGTAGTGGTGGACTTGGGCTTCTCACTCCGATTAAAACCACTCGACTCTCCAATCTTACCACAAGAGGAAGCACACTCCATATCCTGAGCAAAGCCAACACCAGGACCACCAGCAGCACGCTTAAATTGGGCAATCATCATCCCAAGCTGTGGCTCACCACAAGACACCCATGACAAGATGGTCCGAAGGTATGTGTTTTCTTCCTCAGTTTGCATCTTGTCATGCTTCACATTGGCTATCTCCATCTCCAAGCCCTCACACAAAATGCACCTAGACACACAAGTGCTACCCGAGCTGGCCTTCTCAAGAGACACAATCTTGGCATTCTTCTCTGCCAACTTGGATTGCAAGCCTGCACAAGACTTGCACGCACCAAGCAACGAGGGTCTAGCCCTAAGCTCATCCACCTCTCCAACCAAAGCAACATACTTCCCCCTCAAAGTGAGAAGGTCAGTCATGTGCTTGGAGCACATCTCACACTCACCCTCCTCAGAGACAACAACGGTGGACTTGGCAAACTCAAGTTCCTTCATCGTATCCTCCCACTTCTGCCTGAACTCCTTTCTCTCTCTAGCAGCCCGCCTAAGCACCTTATCTTGACTAAGAAGAGTGGCAGTAAGTTTCTCGACCTCAGCTGCAAGTTCATCAGGGGTCTGAAATACCTGGGAGGTGTCGTCGTCGTCGTCGTCGTCATTCTGAGGAATCACCTCCAGTTGACTGTTGACCTCCTTGCCGAGGGCCATGGTGCAAAAACCCTCATTGTCGGCGAAGAAGCAGAGGCCGTTCAGCTTGTCCTCGATCTTCTTCTTCATCTCGGACTCGTCATCGCTTGATGCAATGGAGTTGTCATCCGAGTCATCGACGTCACTGAGCATGGCGAAGAAAGCACGCTGCTCAGCCTGGGCCTTCTCCAAGTACTTCTTCTTGATGTACTCCTTGTTGAAGCCACCCTTCCGCTTGTGCTTGGGAGGGGTGTACTTATCCATGTGTCGGCCGAAGTCGTACTTGTGCCCATGATCACCCTTGCCAAAGAGTTGCTTGTTCTTCTTCGGGCAGTTGGCGATGAAGTGATCAGGGCTGCCGCACTCATAGCACCCAGCGCGTCCTCCTCCACGATGATGGTTCATGCGGTTGTTGTGGAACCATGAGAACCGGTTGGCTAGCAAAGCCAACTCGTCGTCTCCCATGAACTCCAGCTGCTCCTTTGTGACAGAAAGAAGAGAAGACAAAGCAAAGCCTCCAGAGGGGTTAGCAGAAGAGCTAGAAAGCAAAGCCATTGACGGGCCAGAAGGATTTTCATAAGAAGCCCTCATCATGGCGTCAATCTCACTGGACTTGAGCTTACTAAAGAGCTCATCGCACGTGAGAGTCTCATAGTTAGGCGATTCGATGATCACCTGAACTTTGGAGTCCCACACCGACCGATCAAGAGTGTGTAAAAGGTTGAGAGCCCTCTCATGGTCGTTGAAAGGCAACAACTCCTTGTTAGCCCTCATCCTGTTGACAATCACCTGAAAGCGAACGAATAAACTTTCTATGCTCTTGCCAAGCATGTGTCGAAAGTTCTCATAGTCCCGCTTGTGCGACTCATAGAGACAGGATTTGACTTGAGTGGTTCCCTCATGGAAACGCTTGAGGGTCGCCCAAATCTCCCGAGCCATGGGGAGGTGAGAAACACGATCAAACTCAGACATGCTCAAACATGAGAAAAGAGCATTACGGGCTCGGCTATTGGCATCGTGCTCATCGATCTGCTACTGATTCACACAAGCAGCCAAGACCACGTAATCTGCCTTGTTGCAAATTTCCCAGATAGAAGAACCCATGCTCTGAAGATAGGCCGACATGCGTATCTTCCAATATGCATAGTTCGTCCCATCGAAAAACGGCGGTTTGCCCACGCCACGATCCATGTCGCCTTCTGTGGATCTGGAACCGGCTAAGGTGGAATATTCTTAACCCGCTCCGATACCAATTGAAGGATCGAGAATGCTACCAAAGGAGACCAGAGGGGGGGTGAATGAGAGCCTAAAAATTTCTTTCGAAACTCTGGCCTCTGTCCCAGAAAATCAACCCCAAAAGCAAACCGACAAGCGTGATGTCCACGACCCAAGGTATGGATGGATGTTCCCAAGGAACACAGCGGGACACCACAAAATTTCACTAGCCGAAGTTCACGTAAGTCAACTAGTGACAGGATGAGCTTTGGGTAACCTCAACCTCCCCCGAGCAACGTGAGGGGGATTCAGGCCTTTTTGCAAAGTTGGAAGCTCAATTTCTGTAGATCACAACGTCGGAAATCCAACGCAAAAACCCAAAACCAAATCTGAAGTCGAACGAGTAAACTGCGGACGAAACAGTGTAGAAGTCACTGCAAGCACCGGACGCGTCCGATGCAAAATGACCCGTTCTGGAACCTTACTGCATGGTCATCGGACGCTGGCTACAGTGACAGTTCAGCGTCCGATGCTCAACCCTCGGACGCGTCCGATGTCAATGGAGCGTCCGATGGTCAGAGTCTGATGCTCCTTTAAAAACAAAACACGTGGCACCTGAGCGTCCGATGCAACGAACTCAGCGTCTGATGCCCCCGACCCGAGCGTCCGATGCCCCCGACAGCAGTGCTGTTTTTCACTGATTCAAATCGATCTCCTCCGAATCAAAAGCTCTAAGGTCAGGACTCGATCTAAGAGGTCACAAGGATGTTAGTGAGCTATCTCTAAAAGATCATGGCTCGAGCCTAACTCCAAATCGATGAAGCGAAGAAATCGGGGATAAAGGGAGAAAAGTTGCCACGAAACTTGAATCGACCTGATCTACTTGTTCATGAGGGTAGAGATGAATTCCTTCGGTGGAAATGTTCTCGTCACTTCAAAGAACAAGTTGATTCAAATGGATTCAAGAAAGACGCGGCGAGGAACGAGATCGAGTGACAAGAAAATCGTGGAGAAATAAAGAACGCGAAGAACAAGTCCAAAACGCGAATCAAAACCACGAATTGCAACTGTGTGGCTACCACACGAGACAATGGTGAGATTACGGTCTCACTTCCTCAAAATCTCAAGAACACAGAGGTATGATTAGCCGTCTCTGCGGATCTCAGTTGCTATCGTAGGGATGTGGGAGAGCAGGAAACCCTAAGTGAAAATAGCAATGGGTGAGATAGTCTGGAGGGAGGAGTGGCCTCTCCTTATATAGCCTAAACAATTATTCCCCTTCTACCCTTACAACTAATGAGTGGGCAGGCTAACCCTAGGGGTATTCCTGACCAACTCGAAGTGTAGTCGATCTGACAGCCACGCCCGCACATCTGGTAGCTTCGCCTCGACGCGACCTCACCTGATGCCGCCACGTGCCACCACCGCGCCGCTCGTCCTTTTCACGGACCTCCACCCGGTTTTGAGGCCGAAACCGAGAAACCTGTCTTCACGACCAACCCCTAGTTTTGAGGCCGAAACCGGGAAACCTGTCGTCCATCGCCTGAGTTTTGTGGCCCAAACTCAGAAACCCGCTAGCGCCCAGGTTTTGAGGCCCAAACCTAGAAACCGTCCTCAGCCCGAGTTTTAAGGCCCAAATTCGGAAACCCGCAGCACCCAGGTTTTGTGGACCAAACCTGGAAATCGTCGACCCGGTGGTTTTTCTATGGCTCAACCCACAAACCGATAACGAAGAGGGGATGCACCGCCTGTGCACCCCGTCCACCGACACGTGTCCTCAGGTCCTCGACCCGAGCTACACCGTGCCCCGCAAGTCTCCGCTCGTCGCTGTCCCAAGCTGTCAGCCACCACAGCTGATCCTCAGGCCACCGGTCCGTCAGTCCAAGCCTCACGTCTGCCCTTCACCGCTCCCGGTCCGTCGACACGACACGTCTCTACTTGACCTTCACCTTGCCTTCAATCACTATCTCCGTGCTCGACACCTGCACAACACAAGCCAAAGAACATGTGCATCAAACCAGTTGACAATCACTCATCACTCAAGATCCGGCATACACCCATTTATCCGCATCCCTTTTTATTTCCTCGGATTTTTTTTCAATAGCCACATGCTTCCAACAAACTTTTGAGAGGATAGCAATAGATGAGCATTTATGTGGAAGATGGATAAAATGCTTGGTTTTAAATACCGAGCTAAAGCTAAAATGTTTAGCATTTTATAAACTATAATTAGCGGACTTTAGCGGCAAAATAGCGGCAGAATTGTGCATGAATGCAAATAGCGGCACAATTTTTTTCAAGCTATTTCGGGCTATAGCGGCACAAATAGCTGGCTATTTAATTCCATTAAAATGTGTAAGTGATCTCAATTCAATAGTATGATAACTTGTCACAGGGTCCACAAAGCTTAATTTAACTCAATGCAATTATTTGTCATATTAATATTGAAAACTCTCCAGAACTCTAGTGTTGTTTTAGAACAAGATAACAGTAGCTCAGATCATCACATATCATATTTGTGAATTACCTAGACTCTAGGTCAAGCATTTGCTACCTATATATTTAATTTTATTTTAAAGCATCATTAATTTTTAAACTTAAGAGAACTCATGCTTAAAGGCTAGGTACTAGAAAGAAGTACAATAGAGCAACTATTGATCATTTCCATTTTAAGAAATTAGAGAGAGAGTTCTTTAGATTTGACATGCTTTATTTATTTAATCTAACACACACTATAACCTATTACTAAAAAACATTAAGATAGTAGTATGACATACCTGAATCACGAAGATAATGGGGGTGCACCTCCCCCAAGTTCGATGTTGTTGTAATGGTGTTGAGCCTTCATGTGCTCATATTTTCTTTGTATTTTGAATTTATTTATAAAAAGAAGAATTTAAGAGGATAAAGATACTTACCTGGATACATGGGGGTGCTTTCCCCCAAGCTGAATGTTGACGTAGTCGTTCGATCTTGCAATGTAGCAGACTAGTGATGAAAATATTCTTCCTGTGTCAGAGCATTGATTGTTGTTGATAGTTGTTGAAATAGTGCTCCAACAGTGGATGGAACATCCACTTGCTCGTCAGCTTTTCTTGGTCATTCAATCCTGTGAAACTCAAATAGACAACAAAACTTATGGAATAGATTAAGCATTAGTGGTTGGCCACTTAAGCCTTAGTTGTCCAGAGTTTCAATAAGATCTCTTTCTCAATATTTCTGTATTTTTATATTTTTTATGATGTAAGAGAAAATGCAACAGGATGAATGTATGCATATTTATTTTGTTTTTATGTCACCACGGTGAATATTTCATGTGGGTTTTTACACACCACAAAATTATTCACATGGGGCTTTAAGTTTTATGATGCAGAGCGAAAAGTAAAATATTTTTATTTTCTTTCTTTTTTATGCAATGCTAATGCATAAAAGTAAATATGCTATGGAGAGATGATGATGAAAACTAAACATGCAAAAACTAATGCTAAAAAGATAAATATGGATAACTACTGATTTTACCTTTCGGCGAGGGTCCAATGTTTTAAGTCCTCTGAATAGGACTTCTCACCATATTCATTCCTGAGGTGCATCATTTGATCCCAATATGTAGACCTTGCTAACTACACCTCTTGATATGGTGTCACCCATGTTCTCCGTCCGCCCAGCAATTTGAAGTGAAACATTAATTGTGGAAGCTAGCAACATTTTGCTCAGTCTTGCTCAGTGTGCATGTTCTTGTAGATCCAGGACCTTCACTCTGTAGAATTTGGGAGTTGACAAGCTCCTCCATGTTTTGCTCAAGAGTGTATCCTGCTCATAAAGACAAGGTAGAGATCAAGTGCATGGGCCCTGTTGGTGGAAAAACACCAACAGACCCAAAAGTTTTGTTCATTCTTCTCTAACCTTAAGCACATTGAACAAGATAAACTTGTTGTTTATGTGTTATATTCAATCTTAACATGAGTGATAGGATCAAAAGATGAGCATGAAAGTAGCATCTTAAAATATTTAATAGATCGGACTACTTAACCCAAGGAAGGATAATCTATGCATAATGTGTCGATCTTTTCATGATTGTGATATATCATCTTCCAAAGGTTAGATGCACAACATTTTAGCTCATTTAATTCAGAGAGTGAGATTTAAGAGAGTAAAGCTAGGAACAAAGAGTAAAGAACTAAACATGTTGAGTTGATTAGGTTGGATCAAGTGAGGTGCAACTTAAACATGTTTGGTTCTTTATTTATGCGCATACCAGAAACAAGGAGAAGCATTTAAAGTGATGGTTACTTACCTTGAAATGTTACTTTATCATTGAAGAGTGATTGTATCGAAAGATCTTGTGGAAGCTTCTCTTGTCTAACTGGTTGTTGTTCATGAATGGCTTGTCTTCTCTTGTTTATCTCACAGTGGGCCATCGGAGTCTTGTTCTCAACAGGTCCAGATGATGGAGACTTTGTCAGCTATTCTTTTGATTTGTAGACTCCGACACTATCTCATCATCTTCTAATTCTTGCAGTGCAGTGGCTTAGTCCTTCATGATGTCTTCGACAATGATGAGCGTGGCATAGATTGGCCCATACGGGTTGAGTTGTATCCTACTCGTCTTCAGTGTCCTAGCTTAAGCCTTGGGATGGCTCAAAGCTTGGCTGCCTTCGACATCACTAGTGACTTGTCTGATGATGAGTTTTATCTATCCACGGGTTGGATTTTGGATCTTTAAGTTCACACCATGAACAAGCAAACCTCATCTCCCACAAAATGTTAGTGGACACATACCCAAAGGATTGTACTGAATTTGAAACATGGGTTGTTATCCACAACTTATGTCTTATTCATCCATGCTAATGAATAGGATTACTTTAGCACAGACTAGTATCTTATGTGTTGGCTGCATTTTCACTTGGTTCAAGGCAAAAGATAACTTACAGTAGAAGATAGATTGAAATAAACTTTAATACTCACAGTTCTTTCACCCATGATTAATGAGCTGAGTCTTCATTATGCAGTTCACCATATGCCTTGCTTCATTTCTGATGTGAATTCATCTCAGGACTTTCCCAAAATGTATTTAGAGTTCTCTGCAGGGGTTAGCCCAACAGAATAACCAATGTCTACACAAGCTAATTTTAGATCAATAATGAAACCAAACTCCGTGTCTAATTTGATTAAGGTAGACTATTTAACCTAAGCACCACACTTAATTTAAAAAGCCTATGAAAATACCCAATGGAAATACTTTCAAACCAAAATATACTAGCATAAACAAAGGTAGCATGAGAGCATAAAAGAGATTTATTCAAAAAGAGATGACAGAGTATGATCACAGTGAGGAATTTTTTATATATTTTTTAGATGTAGATGACATGAATGCATGCATAGAACTTGATATGATAAAAGATAAACTAAATGCTAAATGGAGTGGATGAATGATTAAGTGTTAACATGCAGTGGTATGCAACAAATTGAAAAGATAACTACTCATAAAGTTTAAAGTCCATGAGCAAAATTGTCTCACCTTGATCATACTTACCATGACTCACAACTAGGACTTGTGAGTGGCGCAGCGTAACTATTCGTCACGAGGGGATGACAGTTGAATTGTTGTGACGGTGACCTTTTCTCCAATCTACACATGATTAGAATAATATATATGTATGTATACACAAACCTGTGAGATGGCAGGGTTCCAAGGTTAATGATGGATCTTGAATGTTCAGGCACCCTGGTTTCTTCATTCTTGTGGAAGCTTGCCATAAGGTCGAAACGGCATCTGATGTCCTGTATATTCCACACTCGACAGAACAAGGGGTAATCCTACTAAAGCTAGTGGTACACTAAATTAGCAGGCATCAAGATCATTATCAAAATCTTTACACCAATTGCTTCCCCGGCGACGGCGCTAAAAATGCTTGTTGACGTTCGTTAGTGCAAATAGAATATGAAAGATTCTGCAAGCGCATAGAACACCATTGTAGCATTTTACTGGGAGTATTCCAGGATCGTTATTTATATTTTACCACAGGGAAGCTAGGGTTAAGATTCTGATAACTCATTATCATGCATCTACTAACTCAAAGTACTAAATAGACTAAAGCAGGAGTAAATGATATATGATATGATAATGAATGAAAGCACATCAAAGAGAATTCAATGATAAATAGATAACTATAGTGTGAGGACAACAGGAGAGATCAAGGTTCCTATATACTTCTATATTACTTAAGTTCTAAGGTAACAAAGATGAAAAGATATAGCAGTCATAAACATTGGTACTTTGGAGCAGCAGGTCCTTTCCAACTCTTGAAGAAGACTGGGAAAAAGGTAGTTGGGAGAAGGCTGCTAAAAGCTCTACAAAACATCAATCCGAACGTGGTGGACTACGAAGGCCTAACAGAGTTGTCACCCCTGGGGCTACCACAACTATTCCGTGGGATTGAGCGCAACCTCAGGTAACCTATAGACTAAACACCATGTCTAATCTATCGATTACTACTCTAATTACCTAGGATAACTAGAGCACTCAATACGAACAAAGATCCATGCCAAGATATAACAACTATACTAATCATATAATAAAGCATAAAGTAATTAGAGAAGACAAATATATTAAAGCACAAGTCTTATAAGAAAACATACAAAGACATACCAAAACTCTAAAGACTCCTTCGAAACCGGAGCGCAGCTCCGCTCTCCCTAACTCCCGACTAGAGCTAATCTATTACATTGGAAAATCTAAACCTAATTCTCTAGAGAGAAGAGGTTGTCCTTCGAGGGACGACGCCTCTACAAAAACTCCCTAATGATGATGTGTTGCCTTAGGGGGGTCCGAGGTTTATTATATAGGGGCTCCTGGCCTCCCCTCCACCTTGGGAAAGCGATGTGGTACTAAATCCTTCGCCATATGCACATGGGCCTTAATGGGCCAAAATGCATTGGAGAGGTCGGTTGGAGTGCGCCACGCGAACGGGGGCGAGATTGGGCCCTATAGCAGACCGGTCGGCCCAAGGGGGAGACTGGTCGGTCTGCCTCTATGACAGGTGGGCCCCGCCTTCCGTGGGTCGCCTTCTCGTGTCTTCTGGAATGTTTTGGAATGTTCTAGAATCTTCCAAGTCGTATCCATCGAGGACTCTCGCTCCGGGACTCCAAATATAGCAAATCATATGTCCGTTTCGATCGTCTCGACGAGCTCCTCACAATAGTGTGCTCTATTTGATCACATGAGATACTTTTATATGGTAAAAACATGGATGTCCTACAAAACAAGTGAGAGCACCAAAACTCGTTGAACTTGTTAGTTTCAAACCCTACAACTATGATTTGTGATTCATTTAGTGTCATTTCATGCAATAGTTGATGGTTAATTATGAGCATTAGTGAGCGTCAATAGGAAGTGAGACCGTAATCTCACCTCTTGTCTCGTGGGTTCGAGACACGGTGAAAGCCCTTGTTTGGTTTCGGTTAATTGATGAAACCTATTTGGTCTAATCCTACTGCTAAGCATGTGTGTAGCTTATAAGAAAGGATTATGACCAAGCCAAGTGGTGGAGCTAGCAAGGTGGCAACCATGAAGGTTAGTGATGGCCACAAGCACTCAAGAGATCAAGTGCTCTACCATTGGTGAAATGAAGAAGAGAAGGGATGGAGCAAAGAGACCTGAAGGCAAAGGTATAACCTATAGGGCTCTTTGTTTTAGTGATCAAGACACATAGCGAGTGTGATCACATTTTGGATAGATAGCCATACTATTAAGAGGAGAATATTCACGGCTTATGCGGTGTTCAAGTGCCACTAGGTGTTCTCTAACATATCAATAATATAAACCTAGTGTGTGACTAACTAAACCCTTGGAAAATGCTTTGAAAAATGCTAACACATGTGCACAAGTGTTGAATCACGTTGGTGTTGGCTTATGGGAGCAAGGGTAGAAGTTAGAAAGCAAAAAGATGCTGAATTGTCAGCATCGGACGCTGGAGGCGGCAGCATCGGACGTTGGCCGAGCGTCCGATGGCTAACCCTAGTTTCTGTCAGAGTTTGAAGGAGCATCAGACGCTGGCAACGGACGCAGAGAAATCACTGTTGCAGAGTCCGATGCAGGTGACGTGGCGCGAGCGTGCTTTCCAGGGAGCACCGGACGCTGGCCTGCGTCCGATGCAGAACCATCGGATGCGTCCGATGTGTTTTAGACCTATCTAGAACCTTTCTGTTGTGTCATCGGACACAGGGGTTGAGCGTCCAATGTGAAGGTGGCGGCGCGTCCGATGTGGCACAGAAAAGAGCTGAATCGAGCAGTAGCATCGGAGCGTCCGATGCCTGGCAGCGGCGTGTCCGATGCCACTTTAACCGTGGCACGAAGCAATATGACCGTTGGGATCTAACGGGCAGATTTCATACCAGGGGGACACGTGGTGCTCATCGGAGCATCGGACGCTGGGGTAGCGTCCGATGGCCCCGACACCGGCGCGTCCGATGCCTCTGTTTCGGGCCCAACGGCTAGGCCGACTTGTGTGTCCTATTTAAGGGGCTTGGTCGGCTTGCTAGGTGTCTCGCTTGCACATTTTGATTCCTAAGCATTCTAGTGAGCTTTGGCAAGCCTCCCAACTCATCTCCTAAGTTGATTTGATCGAACCAAGTGAGATTGAGTGATCTAGTGCGTGATTTGAAAGAGTTCAATCTAGTGGCACTAGTTCTTCACATCGGCATTGAGTTCCCTTGTTACTCTTGGCATTTGCCGGTGCCTAGATGGCTTGGAGGCGTTGTGGTGTTGTTGGCAAGAGAAGGAGATTGTTCTTGGCCACCACCGATCGTGATTGTGAGAGGTTTTGGAGCCTCACCTCGCCGGAGCGGCAAGAGGCATTCTTAGTGGATTGCTCGTGTCATTGAGCTACCTCACTAGTGGTAGATTCTTGTGGCGCTCTTAGTGAGCTTGGCTTTGCTCTGATTAGCCACCGGGTCACCTAGTGTTGGTCGACACAACGGGGAGTAGCGTGCCGGCAAGCACGTGAACCTCGGGATAAATCTTGGTGTCCCGTGTGCTTATTGTGATTGCTTCCACATCTTGGTGATTGGTCTTCATATTCACATTTTGGTGATTGGCTTCACAAGTGGATTTCACCGGTGATTGGCTCTCTACTAGGCGATCCCGAAGACTCGGTGAAACCACCTCTATCGAGCTCATTTACTTTGTGTATTTACATTGAGCTATTTCTATTGTGTAAATACTATCATTTGTTGTATATCTCTTGTTATATTCCTTGTGTAGCTAGTTGTGATTAGCTTGCTTAGTCTATCTATTGCACACACTTGTCTCATATACTTTTTGTATATCATACTTGTACTAGAGCTAGTTAGTTTTATTACGCATTTGATATTACCTCTAATTGATTGTGTGACAAAGATATATTAGGTAGAATTTTTGGATAGGTGGCTTGAAACACACTATTAGCCTAGTGCAAAAAGCTTCGCCATTTGTTATACTAATAGTGTTTGCCTAAGTAATCTTGTAGAGTTTTAATTAGGCTATTCACCCCCCCCTCTAGCCAATTTGGACCTTTCAAGTGGTATCGGAGCCGTGGTCACCGTTTGTTTGAGGCTTAACATCCTCCGGTGTTTCAATGGCTCAAATCAACTATATGGGGAAGCCACCACATTTTGACCGCACCAACTTTGATTGTTGGAAGAGGAAGATGTGTGCATTCACAAGAGGAATGAATAGAAAGATATGGGATGTGATTGAGCATGACTTTGCAATAATTGATCCCACAAGTCTCACTCTTAAAGAAGAAGAGAAGCTCCAATGGAATGATGTGGCAATCAACTTGTTCTATGAAGCATTTGACACAAAGGTGTTTGAGCAAATCAAGGACCTTGAAAGAGCAAGTGAGATATGGGATGTTGGAAATATGCCCTAGAGGTAATCATAGAGATGATGATATTTCTATTGTATCCATGATTTATTATATGTTCATTAAATATCCATTAAAGACAACTTGTATTGATTGACAATTATGTGAATTGTCTGTGAGACTCTTTTACTTGTATGGTTATTCGATAGTTGTCCCTGATCGGGGTTCATGTGAGGACACACATGAATATTAGACCAGCACATGTATTAGTTGATGACTATGTTTCACAAGTCATAGACATGGAGATGTCAAACTAATAATGTGGGCACATGTATGACATGGAGCTGGACTGACCCAACGTGAGATGTTCTTATTATCTCTTTACACATCATATACGTTATGTCCTTCGACCAGAGATTGTGGTATGTTCTCAAGATATGAATCGACTTACTTAGGGACTATCAAACGCTACTTCGTAACAGGGTAGTTATAAAGATAGTCTTCGGGTTTGTCAGGAAGTATGTTGTGAGACATAGACGATCAAGATGGGATTTGCCCCTCTCTATGCGAGAGAGATATCACTGGACCACTCAAATGATTGGATCATAAAATGCATGGTCGTGCTTAGGTTAAATGTTAACCTATGAGTTGGACCAAATATTGTGTGGCAACGGAATTATGTATATGTGATCGTGGTGGTTCGTCTGATATGATCTTTGCGCGTACATAGGAGTTGGCACGTCTTGCTAGAGGCCGCTGTCAACTATTGGGCGAGTAGGAGTACTCGGGCCATGTCTATGTGTGCGTGAACCCATAGGGTCGCACGCTTAAGGGGCTGGAAGCCTAATTCGAGTTGGACTCGAGTCAGACCGGGATTAGGGTTTGCTAATGGGCCTCCAGTCGGTGGGCTCATTAGGGACGCCTATATAAAGAGGGGTGGGGCGACCAGGGTTGTGACGACGTCAATTGTTGACAGCCGTTGCCCACGCCACGTCCGCGCCTATTGCTCCTCGCAGACCTAGCAGTCTGGAGGCATGACGCTTCCTCCCTGTACGTGTGGATACCTCGGAGGTGCTGCATCTGGAGCACAAGGACGAACCGCACGTGGAGACGTGAAGAACGGACGTGAACATCTACACGACATCGCTGCGACGCGCACGTCTACACCGAGACTTCTTCCGCTGCACCTTCGCGTCTAGTGGTAATCCCGTGATCTATAACTAGTAGTAGTTCCTGGTTTATGGGGTCAGAAAAGTTTGCGTTCGGCTAGTTCTTTCGGCTAATGTAGCAGAACCGTTTTTTCGGCTAGCGCAGCGCTTTGTTTTCGGCTATTCGGCTAACAGTCCGGAAGCGTTCGGCTAGCGTAGCATCCCCATAACCCTTCATGGGAGAGATTGGAGGAAACATATGAAGGCACCAAGGCGGTAAAGGGAGCCAAGCTATATATTCTCAAGGACAAGCTTGCCATGTTCAAGATGCAAGATGATGAAAGCATACTAGAGATGTTTCACCGGTTGCAAGTCATTGTCAATGACTTAAAGTCCTTGGGAGAGAAGGTAGAGGACAAGGACTTTTCTCACAAGTTCTTGAGATGCTTGCCACCAAGGTTCGATACTTTGGTGACTATCCTAGTGAGGGAAGGATTGGATACGGTAACCCCAAACTAAGTACTAGGTGATGTGGTCACACAAGACACATACCGTGTGGAAAGGAATGGGGGAGCCCAAGAAGAAGAAAAGAAGAAGAGGACCGTGGCATTCAAAGCTTCATCCTCCAAGAGCAAGAGCAAGGGCAAGTCAAAGAAGCAAGAAAGTGATGATGAAGCTAGTACAAGTCCAAGTGAAATGGATGATGAAGAAATGGCTCTCTTTGTGAAAAGATTTGGCAAGTTCATGAAGAAGAAGGGCTATGAAGCAAGAAAGAGGAGAGATGCAACCAAAAGCACTACCAAAAGGTTCTATAGATGCAAGAGCAAGGATCACTTCATTGCGGATTGTCCACAATCTAGTGATGAAGATGATGATGACAAGAAGAACAAGAAGAAGAAAGACAAGAAAGAAAGAAAGAAAAGAAAAGAAAGAGAAGAAGATGGGAAAGAAGAATGGTGGTTCCTATGTTGTGACATGGGATAGTGATGCTTCCTCAAGCGATGATGATGATTCTAGTGATGATGAAAGGAAGACCACCAAGAAGAAGGCTATGGCTAGTCTGGCTATCTCAAGCAAGCCTTCTATCTTCAACACTCCATCAACATGCTTCATGGCAAAGGCCACTAAGGTATCATCTGATGAGAGTGAAAGTGAGAGTGAGAGTGATGATGATGAGGAGTACTCAAAGGAGGACCTCATGAGCATGCTACAAGATGCTCACTCTTACATTGAGACTAAGAGGAAGGAGTGCAAAGAATTGCGCAAGGCCAACAAGGCTCTTGAGCAATCCTTTGATGAGCTCAAGTCCACTCATGAGAGGCTAGAGGAAGCCCATGAGAAGCTTGACCAAGCTCACACTAGGCTTAAGGAAGCCCACTCCTCCCTCCTTGATCAAAGTAAGATTGAGGATGTTGTAGAGACATGCAACATAGGAGTAACATGTGATATTCTTGATGAATCTTTTTATGCGCCTATTATTGTTGCTCCCACCAATGCATCATCATCTAGCTCAACTAAATTGCTTACTTCTACTACATGTGATTCGTCATTAGTGGTAGAAAATGAGAACCTTAAGAACAAAGTGTATGAGCTCACTCATGCTTTAGGCAATGCCTATGATGGAGATGCCCGCTTGCTTAAGTGCTTGGGTAGCCAAAGATGTCCACTCAACAAGGAGGGACTTGGCTATACCCCCAAGAAGGGCAAGGCCGCCTTTGCTACTCACAAGACTAGTTTTGTGAAGAGCAATGGTCGGTATTGCTATAATTGCAAGCAATCCAGGCACATAGAGCAAAATTGCTTTAACAAGAGCAAGAACAAGAACAATGCTCATATTTCATCTATTTGACTTGATTCTTGTTATATGCTTACTAAGGGCACTAACGGTGTGAAGGCTAAGTATATTGGTGCACCCATGGTTGGCCCAAAGAAGAAGGCAATTTGGGTGCCCAACAGCTTGGTAACTAACCTTGGAGGACCCAAAAAGGTTTGGGTACCTAAAAAGAATTGATCTCTTTTGTAGGTAAACTATAAAGCGGGAGGAAGGCATTGGGTGCTTGATAGTGGGTGCACTCAACACATGACCGGAGATGGTAGAATGTTCAAATCAATCAACACTAGTGGCAATGATCATGCGGATGCTATCACATTTGGTGACAACAAGAAAGGCAAGGTCAAAGGCTTGGGCAAGATTGCAATATCCAATGACTTGAGCATTTCCAATGTTCTATTAGTGGAATCTCTCAACTTCAACTTGTTGTCCGTGGCACAATTATGTGATTTGGGATTCAAATGCATATTTGGGGTTGATGATGTGGAGATAGTGAGCGTTGATGGAAGTGACTTGGTGTTCAAAGGATTTAGATATGAGACCTTTATTTGGTGGACTTTGATGCAAGTGAAGCTCAATTGACAACATGCTTATTCACCAAATCAAGTATGGATTGGCTATGGCATAGGCGCTTGGGACATGTTGGAATGAAGCAACTAAAGAGGCTAGTGAAGCATGACATGGTTAGAGGACTAAAAGATGTTCACTTTGAGAAAGACAAGCTATGTAGTGCATGTCAAATGGGAAAGCAAGTTGGAAACACTCATCCCAACAAAGGAATGATGAGCACTACACATGAACTTGAGTTGTTGCACATGGACTTGTTTGGACCAACTACATATGCAAGTATTGGGGGAAAACAAGTATGGCTTTGAGATAGTGGATGACTATACAGGATACACATGGGTCTTCTTTCTCGTTGACAAGAGTGAAGTATTTGGCATATTCAAAACCTTTGTCAAGAGAAGTCAAAATGAGTTTGATAGAAGAATCAAGAAAGTGAGAAGTGACAATGGAAGTGAGTTTAGAAACACAAGAGTTGATGAGCTATGTGATGAGTTTGGAATCAAACATCAATTCTCGGCCAAGTATACACCTCAATCCAATGGGATAGTTGAAAGGAAGAACAAGACACTCATTGACATGTCAAGATCCATGCTTAGTGAATACAATGTGAGTGATTCTTTTTGGGCCGAAGCAAACAACATGGCATGCTATTATAGCAACCGACTCTATTGTCACCCCCTCTTGAAGAAGACACCATATGAGCTCCTCAATGATAGAAAGCCCAACATTGCATATTTCCGGTTCTTTGGATGCAAGTGCTACATATTGAAAAAGGGCACAAGACTTGGCAAGTTTGAAAAGAAGTGTGATGAAGGGTTCCTACTTGGTTACTCCACTACAAGCAAGGCATATAGAGTGTGGAACAACACTTCAAGAATAGTTGAAGAGGTCCATGATGTTGAGTTTGATGAAACCAATGGCTCACATGAAGAACAAGACAATATAGATGATGTGAGAGGAACACAATTGGTGGAAGCTATGAAGAACATGGACATCGGTGAAATAAGGCCAAAGCAAGTGATTGACATAGAAGATGACAAAGATCAAGTACTCTCTCCTCCAACCATGCATGACAATGATATTGCAAGCTCTAGTGGTTCTCAAGATCAACAAAATGCTAGTGCAAGTGCAAGTGCCCAACCGCAACAAATGCTCCAACCAATACATATTGCAAGAGATCATCCTTTGGATCAAATTGTGGGTGACATAAGAAGAGGTGTGCAAACAAGATCAAGATTAGCATCCTTTTGTGAACACTACTCATTTGTATCATCTTTTGAGCCAACCAAGATTGATGAGGCTTTGGTGGATGTTGATTGGGTGAATGCAATGCATGAAGAGTTGAACAACTTCACCCGCAATAATGTTTGGGAGTTAGTGGAAAGACCAAAGAATACAAATGTGATTGGCACAAGATGGGTCTTCCGAAACAAGCAAGTTGAAGATGGCATAGTTGTAAGGAACAAAGCAAGATTGGTTACACAAGGGTACACTCAATTGGAAGGCATTGATTTTGGAGAAACCTATGCACCGATTGCTAGATTAGAGGCCATAAGGATCTTACTTGAATATGCTTGTTCTCACAACATCAAGCTCTATCAAATGGATGTGAAGAGTGCTTTTCTCAATGGATTCATCAATGAGCTAGTGTATGTTGAACAACCTCCCGGATTTGAAGATTTGAAGAAGCCCAACCATGTATACAAGCTCAAGAAGGCATTATATGGGTTGAAACAAGAACCAAGAGCATGGTATGAAAGATTGAGGGATTTCTTGTTAGCCAAAGGATTCAAAATTGGGAAGGTTGACACCACTCTCTTCACCAAAAAGATTGGAAGTGACTTGTTTGTGTTGCAAATCTATGTGGATGTCATCATTTTTGGATCAACCAACCAAGACTTTTGTGAAGAGTTTGGGGAGATGATGGCTAAGGAGTTTGAGATGTCTATGATTGGAGAGCTTAGTTACTTTCTTGGACTACAAATCAAGCAAATGAAGAAAGGCACATTTGTTAGTCAAGGCAAGTACATCAAGGACATGCTCAAGAAGTTTGGGTTAGATGAATAAAAAGAAATAACCACTCCAATGGGCACAAATGGACATTTGGATAGTGACTCTAGTGGTGACATGGTGGATCAAAAGCTATATCGATCAATGATTGGAAGCCTACTCTATGTGACCGCATCTAGGCCGGATGTCATGTTTAGTGTGTGCATGTGTGCAAGGTTCCAAGATTCACCAAGAGAAAGTCATTTGAAGGCAACCAAAAGAATATTGAGATATTTGAAGCACACTCCAAATGTTGGACTATGGTATCCCAAGGGCTCTCAATTTGAATTGATTGGACACTCGGATTCCGATTATGCGGGATGCAAGGTGGATAGGAAGAGCACATCGGACACTTGTCAATTGCTTGGAAGATCACTTGTCTCATGGTCATCAAAGAAGCAAAATAGTATTGCACTCTCTATCGCCGAAGCCGAATACATATCCGCGGGAAGTTGTTGTGCACAATTGCTATGGATGAAAGCAACATTGCAAGACTATGGAGTCAAGTTTGGACAAGTCCCATTGCTATGTGATAATGAGAGCGCCGTCAAAATAGCCACCAACCCGGTTCAACACTCAAGGACAAAGCACATTGACATAAGGCATCACTTCATTAAAGACCATCAAGCAAAGAAAGACATATCTATTGAAAGTGTGGGCACCGATGATCAACTTGCTGATATCTTCACTAAGCCACTAGATGAGAGAAGGTTTTGCAAGCTAAGGAATGAATTGAATATCCTAGACTTCTCCAACATGAGTTGAATGCACCCCCACTTATGACATGTCTCTCCTCCAAGAAAGCAAAGGTGAAATTGTTTGGCATATGCATTCATTCTTATTAGGTTGTGATCTAGTTCATATAGCCATCACATTGCTTATTTAGGCTCATTCATGGTAAATCAAATGAATTTGAAGTATATATGGTACCACTATTGCTTCTATGATTGACTTGGTCTAGTGGTAGCATATAACTTGTTTGTGAGCTAGTAACTCTAGTGTTTGGTCTAGTAAGTGAGCAATGGGTATTTAACCAACGTGAGTGAGATAACCATTGTATGATGTGTGAAGAAGCTTACTCTAGAGCAAACCGTGTTAAATATCCTATGCTCATGAGCTAGATTAAGCCATAACTTGACTTAGTTTGATCCCCACATCTCAAGATTGCTTTCTTTCATTAAAACTTTTCCCACTTTTATGATAATTGTTGACAAAGGGGGAGAAAATAATGACAAAGATATGAGGGAGAAATGCTAAGATAAAAAGAGACATGCTAATGTATACCTTCAAGTAGTTCAAGTGGGATCGGAGCATACAAATAGGGGGAGCAAGCTCATAAACATGAATAATGTGCATATTCATATGATTGATTGCATTTCATAATCTTTTTATTTTGATATTTCATGCTTATGTGTTGAATGCTAGTGTTAGAACATGATTGATGATATGACTCACTAGCATGAATAGGTTGATAACTAGACATACTTGTATTTTCGTATTTTCAAGTGGTTCAAGAGCCTTATTATAATTTTGATCTCACGGGGTTCTTGAGTTTTGATGTATATCTAGTGATAAATGGTGCTAAGGATTGTATAACATGTGCACTCCGATTGGTATCACGCTTCAAAGGTCCATTCTTATACCTTAGCATCATCATTGATAGTGTTGCTCACCCATAATTCATATCCATACATATGTGCCAAACCTAGAACCAAACTCTATAGCACATATGTAGGGGGAGCCAATACTATCAATGTGGTCACTTAAATTTAAATCACATGTCTTTGAATAGGTTGTCATCAATTACCAAAAAGGGGGAGATTGAAAGCCCTTGTTTGGTTTCGGTTAATTGATGAAACCTATTTGGTCTAATCCTACTGCTAAGCATGTGTGTAGCTTATAAGAAAGGATTATGACCAAGCCAAGTGGTGGAGCTAGCTAGCAAGGTGGCAACCATGAAGGTTAGTGATGGCCACAAGCACTCAAGAGATCAAGTGATCTACCATTGGTGAAATGAAGAAGAGAAGGGATGGAGCAAAGAGACCCAAAGGCAAAGGTATAACCTATAGGGCTCTTTGTTTTAGTGATCAAGACACATAGCGAGTGTGATCCCATTTTGGATAGATAGCCGTACTATTAAGAGGACAATATTCACGGCTTATGCGGTGTTCAAGTGCCACTAGGTGTTCTCTAACATATCAATGATATAGACCTAGTGTGTGACTAACTAAACCCTTGGAAAATGCTTTGAAAAATGCTAACACATGTGCACAAGTGTTGAATCACGTTGGTGTTGGCGCATGGGAGCAAGGGTAGAAGTTAGAAAGCAAAAAAGATGCTGAATTGTCAGCATCGGACGCTGGAGGCGGTAGCATCGGACGCTGGCCGAGCGCCCGATGGCTAACCCTAGTTTCTGTCAGAGTTTGAAGGAGCATCGGACGCTGGCAATGGATGCTAAGAAATCACTGTTGCAGAGACCGATGCAGGTGACGTGGCGCGAGCGTGCTTTCCAGGGAGCATTGGACGCTGGCCTGCGTCCGATGCAGAACCATCGGATGCGTCCGATGTGTTTTAGACCTCTCTGGAACCTTTCTGTTGTGTCATCGGACGCAGGGGTTGAGCGTCCGATGTGAAGGTCGCGGCGCGTCCGATGTGGCGCAGAAAAGAGCTGAATCGAGCAGTAGCATCGGAGCGTCCGATGCCTAGAAGCGGCGCGTCCGATGCCACTTTAACCGTGGCACGAAGCAATATGACCGTTGGAATCTAACGAGCAGATTTCATACCAGGGGGACACGTGGTGCTCATCAGAGCATCGGACGCTGGGGTAGCGTCCGATGGCCCCGACACCGGCGCGTCCGATGCCTCTGTTTAGGGCCCAGCGGCTAGGCCGACTTGTGTGGCCTATTTAAGGGGCTTGGCCGACTTGCTAGGTGTCTCGCTTGCACATTTTGATTCCTAAGCATTCTAGTGAGCTTTGGCTCCCAACTCATCTCCTAAGTTGATTTGATCGAACCAAGTGAGATTGAGTGATCTAGTGCGTGATTTGAAAGAGTTCAATCTAGTGGCACTAGTTCTTCGCATCGGCATTGAATTCCCTTATTACTCTTGGCATTTGCCGGTGCCTAGACAGCTTGGAGGCGTTGTGGTGTTGTTGGCAAGAGAAGGAGATTGTTCTAGGCCACCACCGATCGTGATTTTGAGAGGTTTTGGAGCCTCACCTCGCCGGAGCGGCAAGAGGCATTCTTAGTGGATTGCTCGTGTCATTGAGCTACCTCACTAGTGGTAGATTCCTGTGGCGCTCTTAGTGAGCTTGTCTTTGCGCCGATTAGCCACGGGTCACCTAGTGTTGGTCGACACAACGGGGAGTAGCGTGCCGGCAAGCACGTGAACCTCGGGATAAATCTTGGTGTCCCGTGTGCTTATTGTGATTGCTTCCACATCTTGGTGATTGGTCTTCATATTCACATTTTGGTGATTGGCTTCACAAGTGGATTTCACCGGTGATTGGCTCTCTACTAGGCGATCCCGAAGACTCGGTGAGACCACCTCTATCGAGCTCATTTACTTTGTGTATTTACATTGATCTATTTCTATTGTGTAGATACTATCATTTGTTGTATATCTCTTGTTATATTCCTGCTTGTGTAGCTAGTTATGATTAGCTTGCTTAGTCTATCTATTGCACACACTTGTCTCATATACTTTTTGTATATCATACTTGTACTAGAGCTAGTTAGTTTTATTCCGCATTTGATATTAGCTCTAATTGATTGTGTGACATAGATATATTAGGTAGAATTTTTGGATAGGTGGCTTGCAACACACTATTAGGCTAGTGCAAAAAGCTTCGCCATTTGTTATACTAATAGTGTTTGCCTAAGTAATCTTGTAGAGTTCTAATTAGGCTATTCACCCCCCCTCTAGCCAATTTGGACCTTTCACACGGTCGAAATCGTGATCGATTCGTGTTGTTGTGTTGAGTTCTTCGAGGTTTTGCTATTTACCCTCTCGGAGATTTGCATCGTTCTTCCTCTCTGAGTGTTGGTTTTTGATCCCGTTTGAACCAGCTTATTCTAGATCGTGAGGTGCTTCTTTTCACCAAAGGAATTCTCCTCTAACCTCACGGGCTAGGAGATCGATCAATTGTCATTTTCGGATCGTGTTCTTCTCCTCTCCCACAAACTCCTTCGATCCATCAATTTGGAGATAGGTTCGAGCCATGATCTCTTAGGAGTAGCTCACTATCCTCCTTGTGACTCCCCTCACCATGTTTGAACCTTAGTGGTTTCATTTTTTGTGAGATCGAGTAAAATTGGTGGATGAACAGGTCTGCATCGGGGTGACTAGACGCTTGCTGTTCAATGACTGGACTCTGACCAAGTGAGTCTGATCGTTGAAAACCGAGCGACACGTTCTGTCTGTTTTTGATCGGACGCTCGGGAAGTCTCTGACCGGACGCTCAGTCGACACTGTTCACGTTTTGGCATTGTTGATCGGACGCTATCGTGTTCTGACTGGACGCTCCCTGCCCTGAGTCCGGTCACGAACAGAGAGTTCCCAGAACGAACTTCTGCTGACCGGACACGTCTGATCTCAACTGATCGGACGCTCACCAGAGTTCGATCAGTGCTGATCAGCACGTCTTTGTCCGCAGTTCGCTCGTCCGTTGTCGGTTTTGGTTTCTGGCTTTTGCATTGGACTTCTTGGGTTGTGTAGTGTCCCGTTGTGCTTCTTGGAAGCATCCACCCTACATCTAGGGTCGTGGACACTAGCAAGCCCATGTCTTGCTTTTGTGGTGACTCTCTGGGACAAGGGCCATCTATTTCTCGAGAAGAAATTTGAGGCTCCCATTCACCCCCTCTGGTCGCCAATTCGGTCCTTCAATTGGTATCGGAGCTGGTTAAGGATATTCTCTACTTAATCGGTTTCGGATCCTAAGGGCGACATGGATTGAGGGAACAGCAAGGCTCCCTATTTCGATGGGACGAACTATCCTTATTGGAAGATTCAGATGCATGCTTATCTCAACAGCATCACATCTTCTGTTTGGGAGATATGCGAGGATGCTGATTACGTGGTCCTTGTGGCTCGTGTGGGTCAGCAACAAATTGACCAACACGAGGCCAACTCTAAGGCCCGTAACGCGCTTTTGGCCAATATCTCCCTTCCTGAGTTCGAGCATGTTTCCGAGGTTCAGACTGCTCGAGAGATCTGGGTGAAGCTTCAGAGCTATCACGAGGGGACTGCTCAGGTCAAGACAAGACTCTTTGAGACATACAAGCGGGAATACGAGAACCTTGTTCAGTTGGAGGGAGAGACGATTGACGCTATGTTCGCTTGTTTCCAAACGATTGTGAACAAGATGTGTGCCAATCGGACCAACCTACCCTACGACGATCATGAGAGGGCTCTCAAGTTGTTATACGCCCTGGATAGGAGGGTATGGGAGGTGAAGGTGTCGACTATCACAGAGTCTCCATCCTATGACACCCTCACAGTGGACGAGCTATTCAGCAAGCTCAAGTACACCGAGATCGATCACTTGACTCAGGCCAGGCTAAAGAACCCATCTTCTCATTCCATGGCTTTGGTCTCAGGCAATGGTGGATCGACTCTTTCCGCTGACGCTTCACCACCTCTTTTTTCTTTGTCTTCTTTGTTTTCAGTGACAGAGGAACAGGTGGAGGCGATGACGAGCTCGCCCTCATCATCACCCGGTTCTCGCGGTTTCATAACAACCGCGTGAATCGCTGGCGTGGTGGCGCATGTGAGGGCTGCGATGGGTGTGGAGATCCTGATCACTTCATCGCGAGCTGCCCCAAGCGCGACAAGAGCTTCCCCGGCAAGAACCGCAACTCCAGGCGCAAAGCCAAGCCGGAGAACAAGGCCGGGAAGAAGAAGAAGAAGGGCGGTTACCGCATGGAAGATCTAGAGAAGGCTTTCGACGCCAACAGGCGTGCCTTCATCGCCTCCTTCAACGACGGCGAGAAGAGCTCCGACGGTGACTCCAGCGATGATGGGTCTGAGTGTAAGTCTGAAGAACGCTTGGACGGACTCTGCTTCTTTGGCAACTCCACCAAGGGCTTCTGCACCATGGCCCTGGACGAGGAGGACCGCAAGCGCCAGGACAAGGACGCCGACACCAACGACGACGATGCTTCTGAGGTATCATCTTCTTCTCTTGTCGATCGTCTTACCGGTGAGCGCGATACCTTGGCCGACATAGTCCTTGCCTAGGATAAGTAGCTCAAGCGTGCTGCCAAAGAGCGCAACGAGTTTAAGGCTAAACTAGTTGAGGCGCTCAAGGAGTTAGAGCTTGCTAGGTCCGAGGTGAAGGTGACCGATGAGGAGGAGTGCGACGAGTGCACCACACACATGACAAACTTCTCCACCCTGCAAACCAAGTATGCCTCTTTGATCGAGGTATATGATGAGCTGAAGAGTAGGCTAGACTTGGTGGGTGATTGTCATGAGTGTGCCTTGCTGAAGAAGGAGCTGGAGGAAATGAAGGCGAGGTCTTCTTTGTTGGGTGCATGCGAGCTTTGTCCTAGCTTGCGAACTGAGTTGGTAGAAGTTAGTGCCAAGTATGTTGAAGCCATGAAGGCCAGCTCAGTTAGCATCGTTTCCGCTCCATGTGAGTGATGTGCGGGGATGGAGCTTGAGATTGCCAACTGTCGGCATGATAGGATGCAAACCGAGGAGGAAAACACATACCTTCGGTCCATCCTGAGTTGGGTGTCATGCAATGAGCCGCAGATGGGCATGATGATCAGTCAGTTCAAGAGGGGAACTGGCGGTCCGGGAGTAGGCTTTGCTTCAGGTGGTGAGGGTTCTAGTGCTTTTGGCAAGATTGGTGAGTTTAGTGGAGTGAACCCAAGTGAGAAACCATCCAGTCTCCTTAAGCTTATCAAGATCACCCCACCTGAGCCTCCCAAGCCTATCATCAAGGATGGAATCCTTGAAGAACCTTCCAAGGCTCCACCTCGCAAGCAATTGTGGGTTCCCAAACCTAACCATCTTAGGAACACACTTGACACCCTTCCAGGCCAATCTAATGATCCCCTTCTGAAGGGCAAGCAGCCAACTAAGGTGAACAACCCCCGCAACCAAGCAAACCAGCAACCAAAGAGAGTGGTGAGGTTTGAGTGTGAGTATTGCCACCACGAGGGTCACCTAGCTGAGTTTTGCTTTCGGAGGTAGAGAGGCTAGGAGGGAGTTAGAGTTGAACAACCAGGCCAGACACCACCCTCTCCATGGTGTGCAGGGTCAGGGAGTTCAGAGGTAGAGGGCTAGGCCTGGAGTTGCACCCCCTAAGGTAGCTAGACCCAGGTAGCTAGACCACGGGGTGGTGGTCGTGCCCGTCACGGTTCCGGTTGTCCTCAATATGATCGTGAGTCGGGTGTAAGAGGCTTTGCTGCACCGTCCCATAGCGGACCACCGTTTCAGCATGGTGGTGATCGCTTTGCTCAAATGGGACATGGTGGTGAGTTTGGTGGTTTTCCGTTCCATAGCGGACCACCCTTTCAGTTTGGTGGTGATCGCTATTCACCCATGGGACGAGGACAGTTTGGTGTTGCTTCTAACACTTTTTCTGGGCCTATGACACAACACTAGTATCTGTTGGAAACACACTTGCCCTACCTCCGCACACGTGCAGGGGAACGACGAAGGTGGCCAAGCGTCGGAAACAATAGCGAAGGTAAAGGAAACTGGAACAGTGTTGCTGTAGCTCTATTCCCAAAAAATCCTGCCCCTTACACTGTTCACCCCATGGTATTTATAGGGAATACCAAGGGACACGGGTCTAATTACAAAAGGGTACAGAAAAGATTCCCCGGCTCCACGTAGGGAGGAAGGGCAAAACCGTACAAACATAGCTGAGGTGGAAAAACCCTAGCTGGACTTCCTCTAGCCCGCCGCCACCTAGTTCTGTTCACCCTCGAGGGAAAAAAGGAAATCAGACCTTTGACTCCGCTTGCCTTCCGGTCAGCACTCCCTCGTCACTTGCCTGGCCCGACACCTTAAGCGGAGGGGCTTCGGAAGCCGGCGAGGGTCACTTGCTGAGCTCCCAGCGTGCTTTCACCTGCGAGGAGTGCAACGAAAAAGCCGAGGGTCAGATCAGCATCCGGAGGTCAGGAAGACGATCCCGAAGGGTCCAGGCAGCGGAGAGGAGAAGCCTCGTGAGGGAAAGTAGGTCGCACGAAGGTTGCTCCTGAAGTCAGCCCGCGCGGTGCCACTGCCGAGGGTCCTTTCCCCCAACAGTATCCTTCTCAGTATACTAACCCCAGTGTTGTGCCATATGCTCATTTCCTGCCTTTCTATTGATGCAAGAACTTCGGCTGGAGGACATGTGGCTCATGGATTCCGGGTGTTCGCGCCACATGACTGGAAAGAAGGAATGGTTCTCCAGCTTTGACCCCGTGGTGAACAAGGATGATTTTGAGGTGCGCTTTAAGAAGGGTTTGAGTCGAGTTTTGGACTTGGGGAGACCTTGTTTGTTGGGTCGTCCCTTTTGGTCGTGTTTTCAAAGACCTTCTTCTTATTTATGGAAGTGGCATAGGAGACTTGGTCACTTGAGCTTCGACTTTCTTGCAAGACTTAGCTCACTTGGCTTAATCCAAGGATTGCCCAACTTAAGTTTCAGAAGGACCTTGTTTGCCATCCTTGTCGTCATGGGAAGATGGTTGTTGCTTCTCACCCACCTGTTAATCAGGTCATGACAAAGCGACCCGGCGAGATTTTACACATGGACACTGTTGGTCCAACTCGAGTTTGCTCAGTGGGTGGGAAGTGGTACATTCTAGTGATCGTTGACGATTTTTCGAGGTACTCTTGGGTGTACTTCATGGAAGCTAAGGATGAGGCCTTTTCTTTTGCTCGAGATTTGATTTTGAGGTTGAAAACTGAGTTTCCCCCTGATACCATTAGAGCTATTCGTAGCGATAATGGTACTGAGTTTGTTAACTCCCAGTTTGCCTCTTTTTGTTCTTCTCATGGAATTGAGCACCAGTTGTCTTCTTCTTATGTCCCCCAGCAGAATGGTGTTGTTGAGCGCAAGAACTGGACCCTTGTTGAGATGGCCAGGACGATGCTCGATGAGCATAGGACTCCTAGGCATTTTTGGGCCGAGGCGATCAACACCGCTTGCCATGTTTTAAACCGCATCTTTCATCGAGCTTTTATGAAAAAGACTTCTTATGAGTTGCGTTTTGGACGTGTACCCAAGGTGTCTCATTTTAGGGTGTTTCGGTGCAAGTGCTTTATCCTAAAGCAAGACAATTTAGACAAATTTGAATCTCGCTCTGTTGATGGTGTGTTTCTTGGTTATTCTTTGCATTCACGTGCTTATCGAGTTCTTAACCATAAGACTAACCGGATAGTGGCGACCTGCGAGGTCACATTCGATGAGACTATGCCTTGTGGTTCTTCTGCTTTTGAAGTTGCAGGGGAACAGGAGCCGGGAGAGACAATCGTTGTGGAGGAGGATGCCGATTGGGGTGATCCAGAGCCAACTCCACTGGCTGCTCCCGTCTACCCTGCGATGACTACTTCAGCTCGAGGACCGATCCCACGACCTCTTCTTCCTGGGGTCCTCTTGAGCCACCTTTCCAGCAAGCACCACCTGGACCTGAGGGAGCGACTGCATCTGGCGAGGGGGGGCTACTTTGGCGAGGCAAGCGCCCCGAAGCATTCAGCAAGTTCACCCCCCACAGCAGATGGTCCGCGGCATTGACCAGTGAGTCACGTGGTCGCGAGCGTATGAGGTCTCACACTTTGCTCATTCTGCATTCGTTGCTTCTTTTGAGCCCAAAGATGTTGGACACGCTCTTTCTGATCGTAACTGGGTTAATGCTATGCATGAGGAGTTAGAGAACTTTGAGCGAAACCAAGTTTGGACCCTAGTTCCACCTCCACCAGAATGTCACCCTATAGGTACCAAATGGGTTTTCAAAAACAAATAGGGTGAGGATGGGATGGTAGTGAGGAATAAGGCTAGGCTAGTAGCCTAGGGTTTTTGCCAAAAAGAGGGGATAGATTATGAGGAAACCTTTGCTCCTGTAGCCCGTTTAGAAGGCATTAGGATCCTTCTAGCTTTTGCTACTTCGAAGGATTTTAAGCTTTACCAAATGGATGTCAAGAGTGCTTTCTTGAACGGGTATATAGAGGAACGAAGAGGTTTATGTCAGGCAACCCCTGGTTTTGAGGATCCCAACTTTCCAAACCATGTCTTTAAACTTTCAAAAGCTTTGTATGGTTTGAAACAAGCCCCGAGAGCGTGGTATGAGCGTCTAAAAAACTTTTTGCTCTCCAAGGGTTTTTGAAATGGGACGGATAGATAAGGCTCTGTTTCTCCTCAAGCAAGGCAATGACACCCATTTAGTTCAGATTTACGTGGATGATATCATCTTTGGTGGCTCTTCTCATGCACTTGTTGCCCAGTTTGCAGATATTATGAGCAAGGAGTTTGAGATGAGTATGATGGGTGAGTTGACCTTCTTCCTCGAGTTGCAAATCAAGCAAACCCAAGACGGGACGTTCATGCATCAAGGCAAGTACACGAAGGACATCCTGAAGAAGTTCAACATGGGCGAGGCCAAGCCTCTTACGATGCCCATGGCGATGACTATTGCGATGGACGCGGACAAGGACAGAGAGGCAGTTGACCAGAAGGAGTACAGGAGCATGATCGGCTCGCTCCTGTACCTGACGGCTACGAGGCCAGACATACACTTCGCAGTGTGTCTGTGCGCTCGTTTTCAGGCGTCCCCTCAGACCTCTCACAAGCAAGCAGTCAAGCGCATCGTGAGGTACCTCTGATTCACTCCTGAATTTGGGCTTTGGTATTCTTCTTCTTCGACTCTTTTGCTTTGTGGTTATTCCGATATGGATTTTACCGGCTGTCGGCTTGAGCGCATCTACATCGGGGACTTTTCAGTTTCTTGGCTCTTCACTGGTTTCGTGGTCTTCTCGCAAGCAGTCTAGCGTAGCCCAGTCTACTACTGAAGCCGAGTATGTTGCCGCTGCTTCTTGTGCTTTGCAGCTTTTATGGATGGTTGCTACTTTGCGTGATTTTGGTCTAGATTTCAGTCGGGTCCCTTTGCTTTGCGACAACACTTCTGCCATTAGTGTAGCAAAGAACCCCATTCTTCACTCCAGGACCAAACACATCGATGTTCGCTTTCACTTTCTTAGTGACCATTACGAGAAAGGCGACATTGATCTTAGGCATGTTGTTTACACCAGATTTTGGACTAAAAGGATTATTTGTTTATAGACACAAACGACTGATTTATTCATAAAAGAATCGGCTAGAAAAATAAGAGAGGCCTATTTTGACCCGGACGCAACCAAAGTTTGTGTGGACCATACGTGACAAGCTTCGAAGACATGTGGGGTTCAACCGAAGAATTTGAGTCCGGATCATCTTTTGTTTTATTTTTTTATGGGACCTAGTCGTGTTAGAACAGGAGTCAACCGGGTTATAACTAGCTAAAGACCCGATTTTTGTAACACATCCAATCAATCAACACATCGGCCACCGGCCAAAACCCTAGGAGTAGGAGTAACGTAGATCTCGGCGGAACCTTCAACCAGGCAGGGCTGCATCAGCTTCGACCGACCTCCGGTTTGCTTGTAAGTTTCACCAATGGCCCGTGTCATTGTATAATAAGGCTGTATTTGGCATCGACCAAACTCTTATTAAGCTATGGCATGGCTAGTTATCGGTTTAAGATTGCCTTCTGTAAGATTGTCTTGACTCTGATCAATCTCTTGCTTTAGTCAATCTTGACTAGTTATCGGCTCTATTGGTTTTGGCAAACCAATGGATTCATTAAGTTATCGATGTTGTTTATGTTTTAACATTCTTTTTATGTTTTAAACAATATCTTGCCCAATCAAGATTGACAAAGTAGCTTAAGCTTAAAAGATGCTTAGATTCGGCTATCTTAAGGTTTTACACGTTCGTAATGAAGGAAATAGCAGATTCAAGCCTCTCATTGACTATTTTGTCGATCTTGATTGTTACATGTCGTGCGTTTGAGATATTCGCTAAAATTATGATTTTTGATCTAAGAATAAGTAGATTATATATGGTAGCATATCTATTATGGCTGTATTTTCGAACCCCACTGATATATATGGTAGATTAGATTTGCTTGATCTTAAGTCGAATCGCGGTTCTAACGGATAGATCTTGTTCGTGCTTCATGGACCCTGCATCAGCTAAAATAGTCGATCCAGTTATGCTTTCTTCATAATGTGTGCTTTCAAGCTGCCTGGAATCAATGTATATGCTTGTTGCACTAAACGTAATCTAGTTTGATCATCATTATGGCTGCATGGAGATACCCCACTATTGATGTTTAAACTATTTTATCGATCTATTTGTTATTATGGCCGCATGGAAACACTCCACTGTTAACAGATAGAACTGCCTGTGCAATTAGTCGATACATTGTTTTCATGTTGTTTAGGCGTACACATAGATCTTTATTCTACTAATATGTTTAAGCTTATCGGCTGTTCATCTGTCCTGAATGCTTCTTTACATATATCATAGCCGTTTTGCTTTATATTTTTATCAATGCTTCTGTGCAATCTTTTGGGAGTTGACTCTGTAGTCAATGTCCTATTAACAATGGCTATATCAGAGCCGTATAATTTGGAACTGTCTGGCACCAAACCGGCAGGTTCCATAATTTGACAACTTTTCTTCTCCTTGTCAATTGCAGGTCGAATTGACTGGCACGTCCGAGGTCAATCCCACTAAGATTTGGTACCGCCACCTTTTGAAGGTTCAGGAGGTCAGGACCTTGTTTTATACGCCCTATGAGGATCGTGCACTCGAGTGTGTTAGTGCTACCAACCGGATTTTTGCGTCAACACATTCTTTTGGCACGCCCGGTGGGACAAATCGTCTCATCATGACAATCAACAATGAAGACGTGTTCAACGTGACAATGGAGGAGCTTCCAGATGAGCTTTGGCGCATGGTGGACGAAACTATTGAACAATATCGTTACATGTGTCAGTTGAGTTTCAGCAGAAACAGGGATAAGAAGATTATCCAGAAGTCTCACTTTCCAAGGGTGGTTCTAGAGGGACATCTTGATCCAATGGTTCAGGTCCAACACAATGCCATGCAAGAAGTGATTAGCAAAGCCATGTCTACTACTCTGATGAATCACAATGAAGTCTTTCTTAACAGTCTCAAGAATGCCATTAAGGAGGCCTTCAACTTAGGCGATGATAGGTGAGGTCCAGCATATACCGTTAGAAATAATCAAGGAGCTGGAACTTCTGGTGGACCACAGATCAATGGCCCTAATGGCAACAGAAACCAAATGATTGTCAGCCCTGGGGGCATGACACCGCAGCCAATGCAACAGCCGAATATGAGTAATAACATATACTCATCGGCTACAAAAATTGCTCCCCATGCAAGATGCATTACCAGAGATTTCAACGCACCACTGTATCAAGGGAATGTGGCACCCGGTGATATTCCTCCTGGATATCATTATGTTTTAGATTTTTATACCTTGGATGCTCAGGAGAATCCGGGATATCATGGCAATGCCTTTGGGGGGGCAGAACATCGGCTATAAAGGGCCGGTGAATCAAATCGATCAGCTAATGAGCTGGGTTACTAACTTGGTTCAAAAGCAATTTGGCTTAACGCCAAAGTCTACAATGACTGGCTACAAGAAGCCATATCCAGAATGGTTCGATCAGGTTATTTTTCCTCGAAAATATAGAGTCCCTGATTTTACCAAATTCACAGGAACCAGCTCAGTGACGACCATGGAACATATTACTCAGTTTTTAGTCCAGCTTGGTGAAGTTGGTGATGAATCAACACTTAAAGTCAGATTATTTCCTTTATCCCTGTCTGGTTTAGCTTTCTCATGGTTTTCATCTCTGCCACCCAATTCCATTCAAAGCTGGGAGCATTTGGAAGACAAGTTCCATAAATACTTTGACTCTAGAGTATTGGAAAAAGGCCTTGTAGACTTAGTCGATACGAGGCAAGGAAATAATGAGTCTAGATTCTACTATCTTTAGAGATTCAAAGAGGTTAAAAATCAGTGCTATACCTTATCATTGCCAGATTCAGAGGTTGTTAGCATTGCAATTCGAGGGCTGATACCTGCCATCAGAGAGAAAATCGGCTTTGGTTGTAACAATATGGCTTATTTGACTAAGAAGGTGGCAAATATTGATGCCCAGAATCGGTACAATCTAGTGTTCAAGCCCAAGAAATCCTATAGTGCAGAGAGTCATTTCTTTTTACAAGAAGAAGATAATAATTCAAGTGATGAAAGTGACGATGAAGTGGCTACTGTGGACTGGGCTTGGTAGAATAACGAGTACATGCCTTGGGTAAAAGCTAAGAGTACCAAGAAAGATGTAAAATATAGCTTTGACATCACCAAGGCCGACAAGATATTTGACTACTTGCTAGAGAAGGGTCAAATCAAGTTAACTGGGAATCACAGTATCCCATCGGCTGAAGAGCTCAAAAATAAAAGGTACTGCAAATTTCATAACTCTGGTACTCATACTACTAACGATTGCCGAGTTTTCAGAGATATGATCCAGAGGGCTATCGTCAAAGGGAGGATTGGCTTAGAAAAGGCCAAGGGCACGAGCATCAATGGCCATCTTTTTCCACAGAATATGGTGGCTCTTGCAACTCGAAGTGAGATCAAAGTGTTGACTTCTGACAAAGCCAAGGCAACTTGGACAGTCGATCCAAAGAAACAACTCACAGCCAAGGAGTATTAGGAGATGAAAGGACAGAAAAATATTGATCAACATGATCAACCTAAAACTTCAAGGGCTGGTGAGGCAAGAAGGCGTCCAACTGTCAGGATCTTGTTCAACAAATGGCAACATCAGAAAGAAAAGAGCCAAATGCAAAGGGAAAGGGATGAGCAAGAATATCAAGAGTGGCTCGAAGAGGAGGAGTATAGGAGGTCTCGTGAAGAAGAGTGGCGTGTCAGAGATAAAAAAAAGAATCATTGGGACTGTCCTTTCTTCAAACATTGTTGGAATGAAGGACTGAAGCTTCCTACTCTTCGTAATTGTCCGAAATGCAGTGACCAGTATTGGGAGTATAGGCAGTCGAGAGACAACCGCCTATCTGTACATGAAAGGTTAAGATTTGAAAAGATAAATCGGCGCATAAAAAATGAAAGTGTTCATAATCGGCTTGGAGCAAGATTAGCCGATCATGATCATCCTTTGCAAGAGGGACAATGGTGTCCTGGTGGCTTGACCAAAAGCCAGAAGCGACGGGTTCAAAGACTAAGGAATGATGAGATCCAGAGAAAGAAACCCAGGGTCTGGCAAGTAAAACAAGTAACCGATAGGGGAGAGTCATCAGCTAATATAGCTACTCTATTCATGCTACCTGCTGAGTTTAGATCCTTTGATCATGAAGAAGAGTTTAATGATGAAGAAGCAATTTCTCAGTGGATCTATCAAGCAGAAGAGGCCACATTTCAAAAACCCGATAGACATTCCATCTGGAAGCTTTGTATTTGAAAGGGTTTGTTGATGGAAGGCGTCTGAACAGGATGTTAGTTGATGGAGGGGCAGCTGTTAATTTGATGCCATATGCCACCTTTAGAAAGCTTGGCAAGGCTGCAGAAGATTTAACTTAGACTGATATGAGGTTGACCGACTTTGTTGGCAACGTATCGACTACTAAAGGTGCTGTGTGTGTCGAGTTGACGATTAGCAGCAAGAGTATGTCGACTACTTTCTTTGTAGTTGATGCAAAAGGATCCTACAGTGTGCTTATTGGAAGGGATTGGATCCATGCCAATTGTTGTGTTCCATATACCATGTATCAGAATGTAATTCAGTGGATCAGCGACACCGTGGAAGTAGTACCAGCTGATTCAACTGTTAGCGTTGCTTATTCAGACCCTGGTGTTTGGAATTTTGATAAAGTAAAGTGCTTTTCTCGGAAAATTCTCGAAGAAGGCTTTCTCAAGACAACTGATGATAGTCAACAACCGATATAAGCAGTTGGCTTCAAAAAAAAAGTGTTTCTAGTAGATTAACCCATTAACGAGGATTTACATCGGCGCGAATGGTTGTAACGAGCTAAGGCTGATGTAGTGTTAGATAGTCAAAGTTATTTCTTTTAGAGTTTGAGCGAAAGATCACTTTGCTTAACCGTATAGCCGATACTAGTGTATCGCCTTCAGAACAAAAATAGCCGATATGTATGTATCGTCTTTTGATATCCAATTGATAGCCGATACTAAGGAAGTATCGCCTTTAGAACATTCAATAAAATCAATAAATCAAAGGAAGAATTTTGGAAACTCAGTGACAACACAGAGGATATCAAACAGAAATATTTAACAAGATTATTCAAGCCTGACGATGCAGGAATAGGCTTATAGTTGTTCGGCCAAAAGGCCGGATTTACAAAGGAAACATTAAAACAAAACTAATCTAAATGCAGCTTGTTCAGGAGGTCCTCCAGGTGCGACACCTCCGTCACGGCGAGCCCTAGGGGTTGGAACTCCTCCACCAGCTTGAAGGACCGAGAAAGCACTAGCAAGGCGACCAGAGGGGGGGTGAATGGGAGCTCAAAAATTTCTCTCGAAACTTTGGCCAAATGTCCCAAAATCAACCCCACGAAAACGTGACTGAAACCATGATGCCCACGACCCTTGGAAGAGGGTGGATGATCCCTAGGATCACAGCGAGGCACCACAAGAAGATAGCAAACCAAACGCCAAAAGCACCGGCTCGAACACAACCCCAAAAACCAAGTCCCAAACGTAGATTGACGGCTATGTCGAGAAACTCCTAAATACCTATGCTAACAAGTAGCAAAGATACCTAGAGAGGTTCCTTGGTCAACTCTAGGGCCAAACGAGAAGTCCGGAAACCAAGCGAACAAGCCGGGAGAGCAAACGCACTAAACCGGAAGACACAGCCAAATCCCGAATTGTCCGCCGGTACGGTCCCGGACTGGCCGGCTCAACTGCGGACTGTCCGCGGGGGGATGGCGGACTGTCCGCCGGCAAAATCCCCGAAATAGCACAGTTGCTGAAGTCTCCCTGCTCGGGCCCGGACTATGCGCGCCTGACAACGGCGGATTGTCCGCCGGTCACCCGAGGCAAAAACAGTCAAGTCACACGACCACTGCTCGGTCGAAACCCGACGCGCGGACTGTCCGCTGGTCAAAACCGCGGACTGTCCGCTACTACGCAGGGAGGGCGATTTCAGTCGCCTTCGCCCCAAAACTCTCCAATATCGAATCAACTCACAATCCCACGTTTCCAAAATTGGAGAGGATGGTCACGGAGTAGTTAGGAGACTATCCCCAAGAAATCGTCCGCTCAAATTGAGTCAATCACCGGGAAATCGAAAGGGGAGGAGTATGAACGAAAAAGCGCCACAAAAATGAAATCAACCCGATCTACTTGTTCGTAAGGAGATAGATGAATTCCTTCGGTGGAAATGATCTCCTTTCAAATACGAACAAGTTGATTCAAACGGATTTCACAAAGACGCACTAGAGAGGGAGATCGAGTGACGGGAAAATCGCGGAGAAACGTAGAACGTGAAGAACACGAACAAAACGCGAATCAAGTCATCGATCTGTAACCGTGTGGCTACCACACGCTACAACAGTGAGGTTACGGCCTCACTTCTTCAAAATCTCCAGTACACAGAGGTATGGTTCTCTGCGGATCTCAGCTAGCTACAGTAGGGGATTGGGAGAGCAGAAAACCCTAGAAGCAAAAGAGCAAATGACTGAGATAAATTGGGAGGTGGGTGCCTCCCCCTACTTATCCTAATTCTAACTATTCCTAATTCCCACTCTACCCCTAACTACTTACAGAGCAAACCAGCTAAACCCTAAGGTTATTCTTGACCAACTCGATGGTAGGTGGATCGGACGGCCACGCCCGCACAACTCGTAGCGTTGCCTCGACGCAACCTCCCGATTGCCGCCATGTGCCACCCTCGCTCTGCACCCCCGGTTTTGTGGCCCAAACCGGGAAACCAGCCTTTCCAGCCAACCCCCGGTTTTGAGGCCCAAACCGGGAAACCAGCCCACCAGCGCCTGAGTTTTGAGGCCCAAACTCAGCAAACCCGCAGCACCCAGGTTTTGAGGCCCAAACCTGGAAACCGTCCTCAGCCCGAGTTTTGTGGCCAAACTCGGAAACCATCCACACCCAGGTTTTGAGGCCCAAACCTGGAAACCGTCCAACCGAGTTTTGTGGCCCAAACTCAGAAACCGTCCGCCCGATGGTTTTTCTCTGGCTCTACCATCAAAACGACGTCGTAGAGGGGATGCACCGCCCGTGCACCCCGTCCACCGACACGTGTCCCCAAGTCCACGACTCAGGCAACACATGACCGCAAGTCTTCGCTCGTCGCTGTCCCAGGCTGTCAGCCACCACAGCTGATCCTCGGGCCACTGGTCCCTCAGTCCAAGCCTCACGTCCGCCCTTCGCCACTCTCGGTCCATCGGCACGACACGTCTCTACTTGACCTTCACCTTGCCTCTGATCACTGTATCCGTGCTCGACAGCTGCACAACACAAGCCAAAGAATATGCGCATCATCCTAGTTGACAATCACTCATCACTCAGAGACTCGGCATACACCCATGTATCCACAATCTCCCCCTTGATGAGTGCATTGTCAACTACCAACACAAATCATAATGGTAGCAGAAGAAGAAGGAAGAAGGAGAGAGAGAACTCGACCAAATGACCCAAAAGCATAGCAAAGCCGAAGAAGGTCAAGTGGAAAGAGCGAAACAACTTGGTTCCCAAAGACATGGGCAACGGCTCGACGCAACCAAGCAAAGCCAAGCTAGCCCTCAAGAAGAGGTAGAACAGGCTCAACACCGCTAGCAAATACCAATTGACAATATCAAAGCAAAATGCTAGTCCCTCAAGATAGAGGCACAGAGGCTCAACACAACTAGCAAGAAAGCTTGATACAAACTGTTACCAGCTTAAGAACAAGAGATCGACACCAATTGAAAAATCTGAAAAGCAAATGCTAGTCCCTCAAGAAAGAGGCAACGGCTCGACACGACTAGCAAACCACTCCAAACCAATTGAAGATCCAATTGAAAATGTCAAAAGCTCATCCGGAGCAAACTCCCCCTCGAATAGTGCAAGCAACCAGGAAGACTCCGCCTAAGAAAAAGGAGGGTTATGAGGGTTATGATTTGCAATTTCTCCCCCTTAGTTGAAAATGCACTTAGCAAGAGACAATGCTCCCCCTCAGAAAATGCACCACCAAAAACTAGTAACACGCAGATTTCTCCCCTTCCAAAATGCATATGAGTCAAAATGCAAGTTAGGAGCTTCAGGAGTAGAATCAAAAGAGTGCAAAGATGCTCTACGGAGTTCGGATCTGATGACTCACAAAATGCACAGAATGCTAGCAAAGGCTCAAACTGATCACTAAGAATGAAATATGAACACATGAGCAGTTTTTAGCCGAAAAGGTATTGACCATCAAAATAGCACAGGACATGTATAGACAGGAGGTCAAACGTGCTAAGCATGTATACAAGGTGAACTACCCCTAGCACAGTTCAATCATCATGCTGATATCAATTGAAGCATATACTTGTGATTTCAGGGTTTAATCGGAGTTGCAGCGGTGAAATTACACAAGTTCAGAAAACAGCATGTGACTGCGAGAGGTTGAATGCTTGTTATTGCCTAACTTTTCAACTGTGCGAAGCCTATGCAGAAGCAATCAGAAGCTTAAAGCAACAGTTTCGGTCATACACTACACAGCTCAAGTTTAACCCAAAGGTGCAATGGGAAACAGTCTCGAAACTGTGAGGTGCTAACAACCAAACCCATCTCGATCTTTCCAATTCACTTAACTTGGTTCAGATTTTAAACAGAATATGAACACACCAAGCAAGTGAATGACTCAACACTAGAGACATAGCAACCTAGCATATATGAATAGCACAAGTGACTTCGACACATTCTACACATGCTAGTTGCATATCTCAATGGTGAACATTTTCAAGATTTAAGTTCATTATCAAATTCACCATTCAAAAAATAGCTCAGCTCACAACATGTAATAGTGATCAGAAAGAGCATAAGCTACAACATCATCATAAAGCATCGGAGCAAAGACTACACAGAGCATAGTTACATTCTTCAGACTATATTCATGAAGCTCAGAATGTAAGAGCGTATGCTAAAATGCAAAGATGCATAAAGAAACCAAAAAGAAACAAAACCAACTGAAAAACACAAAGTCAGTGTATCATACAAGAGTCAAAATATTTCCCCCATCTAAAAGGGGAAACACACACCAAGCTCACCTCTCAACCGATTAAAGGTTGATTGGTCCAAAGGCTTGGTGAAAATATCAGCAAGCTGATGATGAGTATCGACATGGCGAAGGTCGATATCACCCTTCTCATAGTGGTCTCGCAGAAAATGAAAGCGCACATCAATGTGTTTGGTCTTCGAGTGAAGCACGGGGTTCTTAGCAACGCTAATAGCACTCGTGCTGTCACAAAGCAAAGGAACGCGAGAAAAGCTCAGACCAAAATCACGCAAAGTGGCCATCATCCAGAGTAACTGGGAACAGCAGCTAGCCGTAGCAACATACTCAGCCTCCGTGGTAGACTGGGCGGCACTTGACTGTTTGCGAGAAGACCACGATACAAGAGAAGAACCAATAAACTGACAAGTCCCAGAAGTGGACTTGCGCTCAATCCGGCAACCAGCAAAATCGGCATCGGAATAACCGCAAAGGGAAAGGGTGGAGGAAGCAGAATACCAAATCCCAAATTCTGGAGTGAAGGACAAGTACCTCATAATGCACTTGACCGCCTGACGGTGCGAAGTGCGCGCCGAAGACTGAAAACGCGCGCAAAGACACACCGCGAACTGAATGTCCGGGCGTGTCGCCGTCAGGTACAGTAGCGACCCGATCATACTCCGGTACTCCTTCTGGTCCACAGCTTCTCCCTCCTTGTCCGCATCCCGGGCCGTCGTGGTTGACATGGGTGTTGGAAGAGGCTTGGCCTCACCCATATCGAACTTCTTCAGAATGTCCCGGGTGTACTTGCCCTGGTGCACGAACGTCCCTTCCCGGGATTGCTTGATTTGCAACCCGAGGAAAAACGTCAACTCGCCCATCATGCTCATCTCGAACTCCCTGCTCATAGTGTCTGCAAACTTGGCAACCAAAGCGTGAGTAGAACCACCGAAAATGATATCATCCATGTAAATTTGGACCAAGAGTGTATCAGTGCCTTGCTTGAGGAGAAAGAGCGTCTTATCTACACATCCCATTTTAAAACCCTTAGCAAGCAAAAAGGTTTTCAACCTATCATACCAGGCTCTAGGGGCTTGTTTCAAACCATACAAAGCTTTGTGAAGTTTAAAGACATGGTTTGGAAACTTGGGATTTTCGAAACCGGGGGGTTGTCTAACATACACCTCCTCTTCTATGTAGCTGTTTAAGAAGGCACTCTTGACATCCATTTGAAAAAGTTTGAAACCTTTGGATGCAGCAAAAGCCAAGGGTATCCTAATAGCCTCCAAACGTGCTACAGGAGCAAACGTCTCCTCATAGTCTATCCCCTCCTTCTGACTATAACCCTGGGCTACGAGTCTGGCCTTGTTTTTCACACATGGCCATCTTCTCCCTGTTTGTTTTTGAAAACCCATTTTGTCCCAATTGGATGACATGGAGAAGGTGGAGACACTAGAACCCAAACCCAATTTCTCTCAAAGTTCTCAAGCTCCTCATGCATGGCATTGACCCAATTAGGATCCGTCAAAGCGTGTCCAACATCTCGGGGTTCAAAATCAGCAACAAAAGCAGAATGAGCAAAGTGAGAGATTTGCCTTGACCGGGTGACGCGTTCGTCGATGCTACCGATCATCTGCTGAGGCGGGTGCTGGCGCTGAATGTGTCGTGGCGCCTCCCTTGCCGAAGTGGCCTCCCCCTCAACAGCAGCTGGTGCCTCCTCGGGTACAAAGGGTACCGCTCGAGGTGGCGGATCCCACGGCCCCCAGGAAGACGACGTGTCGAGGCCGTGAGTCGTCGTAGAAGCCGCTCTTTGCGGCACAGCAGGTGGAGGAGGTGCTGGGTCATCTATCCCTTCAGCACCTTCTTCTTCATCATCAAAAAGAGGCTCGCCAACCTCATGATCACCTGCACGCTCAAAACGAGAAGAAGGACAAACCATGGTCTCATCGAAGGTGACATCGGATGTCTCCATGACTCGGTTAGTGTCAAGGTTAAGTACATGATAAGCACGAGTATGAGTTCCATAACCCGCAAACACACCGTCAGAAGAAGGAGACTCAAACTTGTCCAAATTGCCCTTTTTGAGTATAAAACAATGACAACCAAAAACTCGAAAATAACTCACCTTGGGCAGTTTTCCAAAACGCAACTCATAAGAGGTCTTTTTCAAGAAAGCTCGAAGAAAAATGCGATTGGAAATGTAGCATGCAGTGCTCATTGCTTCGGCCCAATATCGCCTAGGAGTCCTATGCTCATCGAGCATCGTCCTGGCCATCTCTACAAGGGTTCGATTCTTCCTTTCTACAACACCATTCTGAGGCGGTGTGTAGGGAGAAGAAAACTGATGCTCTAAACCCAGAGAGTTACAAAACTTCTCAAAATCTGAATTCTTGAATTCAGAATCATTGTCACTCCGAATTGCTCGCATTGAGTTCAAAGGGAACTCGTTCTAAAGACGCAAAATCAGATTGCGAGCAAAGGAGAAAGTCTCGGTCTTCTCAGCTAAAAAGAAGACCCATGAATATCTCGAAAAATCGTCAATAACAACAAGCACATACCACTTCCCCCCAACCGAGCTCACCCGAGCCGGACCAACAAGGTCCATATGCAAAAGCTCTCCAAGGCACCTAGTCATGACCTGAGTCACTGGATGGTGGGGAGCGGCTACCATCTTCCCATGTCTACAAGAATGGCAAACAAGATCCTTCTCCATGGATAACTTGGGCAATCCTCGGATTAGGCCAAGTGAACTAAGCCTTGCAAGCAAGTCGAAGCTCAAGTGTCCTAGTCTCCTATGCCACTTCCAAAGATCAGATGAGGAAGGTCCAGCCAAAAGACAACGAGAAATTCCAAACGACTCCGAGAAATCCGCACGAAAGACTTTTCCAAAGGGCGAAATCGCACAAACAAGATTGCCCTGAGGAACCAAAATACGACTGAGATTCGGTTTAAAACGAATCTCATAGTCATCATCGAAAAGTTGCAAAACAGAAAGAAGGTTAAAATGCAAGTTAGAAACAAGAGCAACATCGCGCAACACAATGTGCTCATTAACTCGCACAGACCCACGAGACAGCACCTTACCTTTGTTGTTGTCGCCGAAGGTGATATACTCCTTTCTGGCGACCGGACTAAGACTGGAGAACCACAAGGCATTTCTGGTCATGTGCCTCGAACACCCAAAATCCACCAACCAAACGTTCTCCAATCGTTTTACCTACATCAATAAAAAGACATAGGGTGAGCATACGGGCCAACACTGGGGTTAGTGAAGTAAGGAGAATACCAGTGTTGGGCCGGCTGCTCAAAAGAACGGTTAGCAGAAAAACCATTCCTAGCACGCCTACGAGAGGAGCGATCACCACGTTGAGGAAAACGTGGTCTGCTAAGGAAGGAGCGTCCATCGCGATACTCAAAACGTGGTGGGGGAAAACGCTCAACTACAAAGCCTCCGCCACGGGGTCCATAGCCTACAACTGCAGGCTCCCGCCGGGCACATCCTCTCCTCTGCTGCCTAGGCCTAGGAGCTTGAGGTTCGGGACCTCTGGGCCTAGCAGCTCTTCTCGGAGCTCTCCTCTGAACATTCGGCACATGTACATCATGGAAAGGATGGTACATGTCTGGATTGTTCAACTCCCTAGCACGGCGCGCCTCTCTCTTGCGCCGAAAGCAGAACTCACTCAAGTGTCCATCTCTCCCACAGTGCTCACAGTGATACCTCACCGCTCTCATAGGGGGTTGTTGGTACTCACGATTGTGGGTGTGGATCACCTTGCCCTTCTGTGGCATACACTCCTCCCGGATAGGTGGCATTATGTCCAGCTTGTTCTTTAGGTGGTTGGGTTTGGGAGCCCATTGCTGGTTCTTGGGTGGAGCTCTCGGAGGCTCAACAAAGACCCCATCCTTGGTGTTAGGCTTGAGAGGCTCTTTGGGTGGAAGCTTGGTAAGTTTGGGAGTAGTGGTGGAGTTTGGCTTCTCACTTGGGTTCAGACCACTCGACTCTCCAATCTTCCAAAAAGCAGAAAGATCAACACCCGGAGCAAAACCTACACCAGGACCTCCAGCAGCTCGCTTGAATTGGGAAATCATCATCCCGAGCTGTGGCTCACCACAAGATACCCATGACAAGATGGTCCGAAGGTATGTGTTTTCCTCCTCGGTTTGCATCTTGTCATGCTTCACATTCGCAATCTCCATCTCCAAACCCTCACACAAAGCGCACCTAGTTACACAAGTGCTACCCGAGCTGGCCTCCTCAAGAGACACAATCTTGGCATTCTTCTCTGCCAACTCGGATTGCAAGACAGGACAAGTCTTGCACGCACCCAACAGCGAAGGTCTAGCCTTCAGCTCATCCACCTCTCCTACCAACGCAACATACTTACTTCTCAAAGTGAGAAGGTCAGTCATGTGCGTGGTGCACATCTCTCACTCAACCTCCTCAGAAATGACCACGGTGGACTTAGCAAACTCAACCTCCCTCACCGTGTCCTCCCACTTCAGCCTAAACTCCTTGCGCTCTCTAGCGGCACGCCTAAATAGCTTATCCTGACTAAGCAAGGCGGCAGTAAGCTTCTCGACCTCAGCAGAAAGCTCGTCGTGGGTGAGAGATACCTGGGAGGTGTCATCGTTGTCATCGTTCCGAGGGGAGTTCACCAGCTCGCCGTCGACCTCCTTGCCGAGGGCCATGGTGCAGAAGCCATCGTCGTCAGCGAAGATGCAGAGGCCGTTCAGCTTGTCCTCGATCCTCTTCTTCTTCTCGGACTCGTCATCGCTTGAGCAGGCGGAGTCATCATCCGAGCCGTCGACGTCACTGAGCGTGGCGAAGAATGCACACTGCTCAGCCTGGGCCTTCTCCAAGTACTTCTTCTTGATGTACTCCTTGTCGAAGCCGCCCCTCCGCTTGTGCCTTGCGGGGACGTACTTCTCCTTGCGCTTGCCAGAGTCGTACTTGTGCCCATGATCGCCCTTCCCAGATGAGTTCTTCTTCTTGGGACAGTTGGCGATAAAGTGGTCGGGGTCGCCACACTCGTAGCATCCCGAGGGTCCTCCTCCGCGGCGACGGTTCATGCGGTTGTTGTGGAACCACGAGAACCGGTTGGCGAGCAAAGCCAACTCGTCATCCCCCATGAACTCCAGCTGCTCCTCTGTGACAGAAAGAAGTGAAGACAAAGCAAAGCCTCCAGAGGAGTTAGCAGAAGAGCCAGAAAGCAAAGCCATCGACGAGCCAGAAGGATTTTCATAAGAAGCCCTCGCCATGGCATCGATCTCACTGGACTTGAGCTTACTGAAGAGCTCGTCGCACGTGAGGGTCTCATAGTTAGGTGATTCGATGATCGCCTGAACTTTGGAGTCCCACACCGATCGATCAAGAGTGTGCAAAAGCTTCAAGGCTCTCTCATGATCATCAAAAGGCAACAACTCCTTGTTAGCCCTCATCCTGTTGACAATCACCTGAAAGCGAGCGAATAAACTTTCTATGCTCTCGCCAGGCATGTATCAAAAATTCTCATACTCTCGCTTGAACGACTCGTAGAGACGGGTTTTGACTTGAGAGGTTCCCTCATGGAAACGCACGAGGGTAGCCCAAATCTCCCGAGCCGTAGCGAGGTGAGAAACGCGATCAAACTCACTCATGCTCAAACATGAGAAAAGAGCATTACGGGCTCGGCTATTGGCATCGTGATCATCGATCTGACGCTGAGTCACACGAGCAGCCAAGACCACGTAATCGGCAGAGTTGCAAATATCCCAAATAGAAGCACCCAAACTCTACAGATAGGCCGACATGCGTATCTTCCAATACGCATAGTTGGTCCCATCGAAAAATGGCGGTTTGCCTACGCCGCGATCCATGTCCCCTTCTGTGGATCTAGAACCGGCTAAGGTGGAAGATCGTTAACCCGCTCTGATACCAATTGAAGGACCGAGAAAGCACTAGCAAGGCGACCAGAGGGGGGTGAATGGGAGCTCAAAAATTTCTCTTGAAACTTTGGCCAAATGTCCCAAAATCAACCCTGCGAAAACGCGACTGAAACCGTGATGCCCACGACCCTTGGAAGAGGGTGGATGATCCCTAGGATCACAGCGAGGCACCACAAGAAGATAGCAAACCAAACGCCAAAAGCACCGGCTCGAACACAACCCCAAAAACCAAGTCCCGAACGTAGATTGACGGCTACGTCGAGAAACTCCTAAATACCTATGCTAACAAGTAGCAAAGATACCTAGAGAGGTTCCTTGGTCAACTCTAGGGCCAAACGAGAAGTTCGGAAACCAAGCGAACAAGCCGGGAGAGCAAACGCACTAAACCGGAAGACACAGCCAAATCCCAGACTGTCCGCCGGTACGGTCCCGGACTGTCCGGCTCAACCACGGACTGTCCGCCGGCAAAATCCCCGAAACAGCACAGTTGCTGAAGTCTCCCTGCTCGGGCCCGGACTGTCCGCGCCTGACAACGGCGGACTGTCCGCCGGTCACCCGAGGCAAAAACAGTCAAGTCACACGACCACTGCTCGGTCGAAACCTGACGCGCGGACTGTCCACCGGTCAAAACCGCGGACTGTCCGCGAGTACGCAGGGAGGGCGATTTCAGTCGCCTTCTCCCCAAAACTCTCCAATATCGAATCAACTCACAATCCCACGTTTCCAAACTTGGAGAGGATGATCACGGAGTAGTTAGGAGACTATCCCCAAGAAATCGTCCACTCAAATCGAGTCAATCACCGGGAAATCGAAAGGGGAGGAGTATGAACGAAAAAGCGCCACGAAAACGAAATCAACCCGATCTACTTGTTCGTAAGGAGTTAGATGAATTCCTTCGGTGGAAATGATCTCCTTTCAAATACGAACAAGTTGATTCAAACAGATTTCACAAAGACGCACTAGAGAGGGAGATCGAGTGACGGGAAAATCACGGAGAAACGAAGAACGCGAAGAACACGAACAAAACGTGAATCAAGTCGTCGATCTGCAACCGTGTGGCTACCACACGCTACAACAGTGAGGTTACGGCCTCACTTCCTCAAAATCTCCAGTACACAGAGGTATGGTTCTCTGCGGATCTCAGCTAGCTACAGCAGGGGATTGGGAGAGCAGGAAACCCTAGAAGCAAAAGAGCAAATGACTGAGATAAATGGGGAGGTGGGTGTCTCCCCCTACTTATCCTAATTCTAACTATTCCTAATTCCCACTCTACCCCTAACTACTTACCGAGCGAACCAGCTAAACCCTAAGGTTATTCTGGACCAACTCGATGGTAGGTGGATCTGACGGCCACGCACGCACAACTCGTAGCGTTGCCTCGACGCAACCTCCCGAATGCCGCCACGTGCCGCCCTCGCTCTGCACCCCCAGTTTTGTGGCCCAAACCGGGAAACCAGCCTTTCCAGCGAACCCCGGTTTTGAGGCCTAAACCGGGAAACCAGCCCACCAGCGCCTGAGTTTTGAGGCCCAAACTCAGCAAACCCGCAGCACCCAGGTTTTGAGGCCCAAACCTAGAAACCGTCCTCAGCCCGAGTTTTGTGGCCAAACTCGGAAACCATCCACACCCAGGTTTTGAGGCCCAAACCTGGAAACCGTCCACCCGAGTTTTGTGGCCCAAACTCGGAAACCGTCCGCCCGATGGTTTTTCTCTGGCTCTACCATCAAACCGACGTCGTAGAGGGGATGCACCGCCCGTGCACCCCGTCCACCGACACGTGTCCCCAAGTCCACGACTCACGCAACACACGACGGCAAGTCTTCGCTCATCGCTGTCCTAGGCTGTCAGCCACCACAGCTGATCCTCGAGCCACCGGTCCCTCAGTCCAAGCCTCACGTCCGCCCTTCGCCACTCTCGGTCCATCGGCACGGCACGTCTCTACTTGACCTTCACCTTGCCTCTGATCACTGTATCCGTGCTCGACACCTGCACAACACAAGCCAAAGAACATGCGCATCATCCCAGTTGACAATCACTCATCACTTAGATACTCGGCATACACCCATGTATCCGCACAGCTGCCTGAAATCTTCCCTCATCCTGGCGCCGATGAAGGAGGGAGAAACTTCCCCGAAGATCTCAGCACCGCTGAGTTCGGCTCCGGCGAGGGCGAAGGTAGCGCCGTGGCAAATAGCATGGAGGGCCAGCTCCCTGATGCGCGTCCCAATATCCTCGAGGCGCGCCTGCAGAGTTTCTCCTCGGGCGTTCACAAAATCAGCAATTGTCGTGGCCCGCCCTAGGAGCTAGTCAAGCTGATGTTGGAGTTCTGTGATTAAACGAAAAGAGATCAAGGTTAAAAGGTAGCCGATTTAAATAAAATAATGAATCAGTTGAGTGTTCAAGCAAATAGATCACCAAAAGTTGACTAGAGCAGTTATGCGGAGGTGATTGAAGATAATATACCAACGACCCTGGCGTCGGACGCCTCTAAGTGTTCCAGAACACTATTGAGGCGAGCACGGAGGACTTCTCGCTCCTCCACGGCACGGGCGGTTCGGCGGCGCTCTTCTTCGAGGAGGCGTCGAGTGTCGGAGTAACCCCGGATGAAGGCCCAGGCGTCGTCATCCAGTGTCAGCCCATGCCCCGACGGGGGTTGGCTGGGGCCTTGGCCATCTGCCAGAGGAGAAGGACTACAAAGAGGTTAGGGTTTTCCTCGGATAAATGGGAAGTTTCAGAGCATAAGAAGTTGTTAAGGAGGAATTCATTACCTGAGCACACGAAGGCAAGTCGCCGGAGGGCCATCAACAGACTCCGACTCTTTGGCAGGACGCTTGCTGCGGTTATCCGCCATTGGTTTGGTTGCTGGTTGGAGAAGAAGAACAATCGGCGACTGGGAAGACTGAAAAGCTGAGGAGTAAGGCAATGAATGCAAGGTGTGTTCGGGAAGCCGATGGTTTATATTTATGAGTAAGGTTCGAGAAGGTGAAAAGACGTCGGTTCAGGAGCACCCTTAGATCCAGATCCTAAGGCAAATCGACTAATAAACACGAGAGCCATTTGACTTGCGGGAGTACTGGATTTGAGTTCTCAAAGAATTTTTGCTCGAATCAAGTGGCGGCGGGTGTCTTCAAAGGCTAGGGTTTGAGAACGGCCCTGGGAGGAAGGAATAACGGTTGAAAAGAGGACTTAGCTGATCGACTAAGGAGAAATTAGTTGATTGGACCTCAAGGAAAGAAATGGCATTTTTGGAATAAAATAAATTTCATCCCAAAATTGGGGGCATGTGTTTACACCAGATTTTGGACAAAGGATTATTTGTTTATAGACACAAACGGTTGATTTATTCATAAAAGAATCGGCTAGAAAAATAAGAGAGCCCTATTTTGACCCGGACGCAACCAAAGTTTGTGTGGACCAAACGTGACAAGCTTCGAAGACATGTGGGGTTCAGCCGAAGAATTTGAGTCCGAGTCGTCTTTTGTTTTATTTTTTATGTGACCTAGTCGTGTTAGAACGGGAGTCAACCGGGTTATAAATAGCTAAAGACCCGATTTTTGTAACACATCCAATCAATCAACACATCGGCCACCGGACAAAACCCTAGGAGTAGGAGTAACGTAGATCTCGGCGGAACCTTCAACCAGGCAGGGCTGCATCAGCTTTGACCGACCTCCGGTTTGCTTGTAAGTTTCACCAATGGCTCGTGTCATTGTATAATAAGGCTGTATTTGGCATCGACCAAACTCTTGTTAAGCTATGGCATGGCTAGTTATCGGTTTAAGATTGCCTTCTGTAAGACTGTCTTGACTCTGATCAATCTCTTGCTTTAGTCGATCTTGACTAGTTATCGGCTCTATTGGTTTTGGCAAACCAATGGATTCATTAAGTTATCGATGTTGTTTATGTTTTAACATTCTTGCGGATACATGGGTGTATGCCGGATCTTGAGTGATGAGTGATTGTCAACTGCTTTGATGCGCAAGTTCTTTGCCTTGTGTTGTGCAGGTGTTGAGCACAGAGACAGTGATCAAGGGCAAGGTGAAGGTCAAGTAGAGACGTGCCGTGCTGATGGACCTGGAGCAGTGAAGGGCGGATGTGAGGCTTGGACTGAGGGACCGGTGGCCTGAGGATCAGCTGTGGTGGCTGACAGCCAGGGACAACGACGAGCGGAGACTTGCGGGGCATGGTGTTGCTCGGGTCGAGGACTTGGGGACACGTGTCGGTGGACGGGGTGCACGGGCGGTGCATCCCCTCTACGGCGTCGGTTTAGTGGTTGAGCCACAGAAAAACCACCGGTGGACGGTTTCTAGGTTTGGGCCACAAAACCTGGGTGCGGCCGGTTTCTGAGTTTGGGCCACAAAACTCGGGCTGAGGACGGTTTCCAGGTTTGGGCCTCAAAACATGGGCGCTGGCGGGTTTCTGAGTTTGGGCCACAAAACTCAGGCGATGGACGACAGGTTTCCCGGTTTTGGCCTCAAAACCGTGGGGAGGACTTGAAGTCTAGTTTCCCGGTTTTGGCCTCAAAACTGGGGGGAGGCCCGTGAAAAGGACGAGCAGCGCGGTGGCGGCACGTGGCGACATCAGGTGAGGTCACGTCGAGGCGAAGCTACCAGATGTGCGGGCATGGCTGTCAGATCGACTACACTTAGAGTTGATCAGGAATACCCCTAGGGTTAGCCTGCCCGCTTATTAGTTGTAAGGGTAGAAGGGGAATAATTTTTTATGATATATAAGGAGAGGCCACCCCTCCCTTCAGACTATCTCAGCCATTTGCTATTTCCACCTAGGGTTTCCTGCTTTCCCAATCCCTGCTGTAGCTACTGAGATCCGTAGAGCAGCTAATCATACCTCTGTGTTCCCGAGATTTTGAGGAAGTGAGACCGTAATCTCACCATTCTCTCATGTGGTAGCCACACAGTTGCAATTCGTGGTTGTGATTCACGTTTTGGACTTGTTGTTCGCGGTTTGCTTTTCTCCATGAATTTCCCGTTGGTCGATCTCCCTCCTCGTTGTGTCTTTTTCGATTCCGTTTGAACTGAGTTGTTCTAGATCGTGAGGTGCATCTTTCCACCAAAGGAATTCACCTCTAACCTCATGAGCTAGTAGCTCGATCGATTTTCGTTTCGAATCAGTTTTTGTCTTCCTTTGCCCCGAACTCTTCCGATTCACCGATTTGGGGTTAGGTTCGAGCCATGATCTCTTAGGGATAGCTCACTAACCTCCTTGGAACTCCTCATACTAAGTCTAAGCCTTAGAGCTTTTGATTCGGAGGAGATCGGGTTGAATACGTAGAAGAACTGTGCAGTTTCGGGAGCATCGGACACTCAGGTCGGGGGCATCGGATGCTGAGTTCGTCACATCGGACGCTCGGGTGCCATGTGTCCTAGAACAGCATTTTTAAAGGAGCATCGGATGTTGAGCATCGGATGCTCCATTGACCATCGGACGCGTCCGGGGCCTTAGCATCGGACGCTAAGCTTCCACTATAGCAGCGTCCGATGTCTATGCAGTAAGTTTCCAGAACAGTGCATTTAGCATCGGATGCGTCCGGTGCCTGGACATCGGATGCGGGTCAGCGTCCGATGCTGTGACTTTAGCACTGTTTCGTCCGCAGTTTACTTGTTCGACTTCGGATTTGGTTTTGGGTTTTTGCGTTGGATTTCCGACTTCGTGCTCTACAGAGATTGAGGTTACCCAAAGCTCATCTTGTCACTAGTTGACTTGCGTGAACTTGGGGGAGTGAGCTTTTGTGGTGTCCTGCTGTGTTCCTTGGGAACATCCACCCAATACCTTGGGTCGTGGACATAACACTTGTCTGTTTGCTTATGGGGTTGATTTTTGGGACAGAGGCCAGAGTTTCGAAAGAAATTTTTAGGCTCCCATTCACCCCCCCTATGGTCGCCTTTGGTAGCATTCTCGGTCCTTCAATTGGTATCGGAGCGGGTTAAGGATCTTCCACCTTAGCCGGTTCCAGATCCACAGAAGGCGACATGGATCACGACGTGGGCAAACTATCGTTCTTTGATGGGTCGAACTATGCATATTAGAAGATACGCATGTCGGCCTATCTTCAGAGCCTGGGTGCTTCTGTCTGGGAGGTTTGCAACAAGGCTGATTATGTGGTCTTGGCTGCTCTTGTGACTCAGCTGCAGATCAATGAGCATGATGCCAATAGCCGAGCTCGTAATGCTCTTTTCTCATGTTTGAGCATGTCCGAGTTTGATTGCGTTTCTCATCTCCCCACGGCTCAAGAGATTTGGGCGACCCTCATGCGCTTTCATGAGGGAACCACTCAAGTCAAATCCTGTCTCTACGAGTCATGCCTGGCGAGAGCATAGAGAGTTTATTCGCTCGCTTTCAGGTGATTGTCAACAGGATGAGGGCTAACAAGGAGCTGTTGCCTTTCAACGATCATGAGAGGGCTCTCAAGCTTTTACACACTCTCGATCCGTCGGTGTGGGACTCTAAGGTTCAGGCGATCATCGAATCACCTAACTATGAGACCCTCACGTGTGACGAGCTCTTTAGTAAGCTCAAGTCCAGTGAGATTGACGCCATGATGAGGGCTTCTTATGGGAATCCTTCTGGCCCGTCGATGGCTTTGCCTTCTGGCTCTTCTACTAACCCCTCTAGAGGCTTTTCACTTTCTTCTCTTCTTTGTCACAGAGGAGCAGTTGGAGTTCATGGGAGACGACGAGTTGGCTTTGCTAGCCAACCGGTTCTTGTGGTTCCACAACAACCGCATGAACCGTCATCGTGGAGGAGGACGCGCTGGGTGCTATAAGTGCGGCAACCCTGATCACATCATCGCCATCTGCCCGAAGAAGAACAAGCAACTCTTTTGCAAGGGTGATCACGGGAACAAGTACGACTCCGGCTGATACAAGGAGAAGTACACCCCTCCCAAGCACAAGCGAAAGGGTGGCTTCAACAAGGAGTACATCAAGAAGAAGTACTTAGAGAAGGCCCAGGCTGAGCAGCGTGCTTTCTTCGCCACGCTCAGAGACGTCGACGACTCGGATGACGACTCCACTGCATCAAGCGATGACGAGTTCGAGAAGAAGAAGAAGAAGAAGATCGAGGACAAGTTGAACGGCCTCTGCTTCTTTGCCGACAACGAGGGCTTCTGCACCATGGCCCTCGGCGATGAGGTCAACAGCGAGCTGGAGGAGATCCCTCGGAACGACGACGACGACGACACCTCCTAGGTATCGCAAACTCCTAAAGAACTTTCTGCTGAGGTTGATAAGCTTACTGCCGCCCTTCTTAGTCAAGATAAGCTGCTTAGGCATGCTGCTAGAGAGAGGAAGGAGTTCAGGCAGAAGTGGGAGGATACGGTTAAGGAACTTGAGTTTGCCAAGTCAACCGTTGTAGTCTCTGAGGAGGGTGAGTGTGAGATGTGCACCAAGCACATGAATGACCTTCTCATATTGAGAGGGAAGTATGCTGCTTTGGTTGGAGAGCTGGATGAGCTTCGGGCCAGACCTTCGTTGCTTGGTGCGTGCAAGTCTTGTGCAGGCTTTCAATCCAAGTTGGCAGAGAAGAATGCCAAGATTGTGTCTCTTGAGAAGGCCAGCTCGGATGGCACTTGTGTGTCTAGGTGTGCCTTGTGTGAGGGTTTGGTGATGGAGATTGCAAATGTGAAGCATGACAAGATGCAAACCAAGGAAGAAAACACATACCTTCGGACCATCTTGTCATGGGTGTCATGTGGTGAGCCGCAGCTTGGGATGATGATTGCCCAATTCAAACGTGTTGTTGGAGGTCCAGGTGTAGGCTTTGCTCAGGATATGGAGTGTGCTTCCCCTTTTGGTAAGATTGGAGAGTCGAGTGGCCTTAATCCAAGTGAGAAGCCCAACTCAACCACTACTTCCAAGCTAACCAAGATTCCACCCAAAGAGCTTCGCAAACCTAACACCAAAGATGGAGTGTATGAGGAACCTAAGCCCAACCACCTAAGAAACAAGTGTGGTCTCCTAAGCCCAACCACCTAAGGAACAAGCTAGACACAATGCCACCTATCCAGGAGGAGCTCATGCCACAGAAGGGCAAAGTGATCCACACCCACTACCGTGAGTACCAAAAACCCCCTATGAGAGTGGTGATGTACCATTGTGAGCACTTTGGGAGAGATGGACACTTGAGGGAGTTTTGCTTTCGGCGCAAGAGAGAGGAGCGTCATGCAAGGGAGATGAACAATGCGGACATGTACCATCCTTTCCATGATGTACATGTGCCGAATGTTCAGAGGAGAGCTGCTAGGCCTTGAGGTCCTAGGCCTCAAGGAGGTTTTGCCCGACGGGATCCTAACTTTGCAGGATATGGACCCCATGGCGGGGCTTTGTTGAGCGTTTCCCCCCACCGCATTTTGAGTATCGCGATGGACGCTCTTCCCTTAGCGGACCATGTTTTCCTGTGCGTGGTGATCGCTTTCCCTGTAGGCGTGCTAGGAATGGTTTTTCTACTAACCGTTCTTTTGAGCAGCCGGCCCAACACTGGTACTCTTCCCATTTTACTCACCCCAGTGTTGGACCGTATGCTCACCCTATGTCTTTTTATTGATGTAGGTAAAACGATTGGAGGACATTTGGTTGGTGGATTCTGGGTGTTCGAGGCACATGACCGGAAACACCAAGTGGTTCTCAAGTCTTAGTCCTATTGCCGGAAAGGAGTTTATCACCTTCGTCGACAATAGCAAAGGCAAAGTGTTGTCTTGTGGGTCGGTGCGAGTTAATGAGCACTTTGTGTTGCCTGATGTTGCTCTTGTTTCTAACTTGCATTTTAACCTTCTTTCTGTTTCGCAACTTTTCGATGATGACTATGAGATTCGTTTTAAACCGAATCTCAGTCGCATTTTAGATCCTCAGGGCAATCTTGTATGTTTGATTTCGCCCTTTGGGAAAGTCTTTCGTGTGAATTTCTCAGAGTCATTTGGAATTTCTCATTGTCTTGTGGCTGGTCCTTCCTCCTCTGATCTTTGGAAGTGGCATAGGAGACTTGGTCACCTGAGCTTCGACTTGCTTGCAAGGCTTAGCTCACTTGGCCTAATCCGAGGATTGCCCAAGTTGTGCATGGAGAAGGATCTTGTTTGCCATTCTTGTAGACATGGGAAAATGGTAGCCACTCCCCACCATCCTATGAATCAGGTTATGACTAAGCACCCTGGAGTGCTTCTGCACATGGACCTTGTTGGTCCGGCTCGGGTGAGCTCGGTTGGGGGGGAAGTGGTATGTGCTTGTTGTTGTCGATGACTTTTCGAGATATTCGTGGGTTTTCTTTTTAGCTGAGAAAACTAAGACTTTATCGTTTGCTCGAAATCTGATTTTGCATCTTCAGATCGAGTTCCCTAAGAACTTGATGCGAGCTATTCGTAGTGATAATGGTACCGAGTTCAAAAACTCGGACTCTGAGAAGTTTTGTGACTCTTTGGGTTTGGAGCATCAGTTTTCTTCCCCCTACACACCGCCACAAAATGGTGTGGTAGAGAGGAAGAATCGGACCCTTGTTGAGATGGACAGGACGATGCTCGATGAGCATAGGACTCCTAGGCGGTATTGAGCCGAAGCTATGAACACTAAATGCTATATTTCCAATCGCATTTTTCTCCAAGCTTTCTTGAAAAAGACTTCTTATGAGTTGCGTTTTGGAAGAAGACAGCCCAAAGTGAGTTAGTTTAGAGTTTTTGGTTGCCACTGTTTTATACTTAAGAAAGGCAACTTGGACAAGTTTGAGTCTCGTTCTTCTAACGGTGTATTTTTGGGTTATGGAACTCATACTCGTGCATATCGTGTACTTAACCTTGATACTAACCGAGTCATGGAGACATCCGATGTCACCTTCGACGAGATCATGGTTTGTCCTTGTTGACACTTCTTAATGCAATTGCTTATAATAAACTTTAATGAACTGATTCTAGCAAAAGCCTTCAGAAATGTACAGGACACTCCTAGCATCACTTAATGTCAAGTTGTCATCCCCAACATGATACTAGAAATGAAAATTATATGTGACACTAGCTCAAAAGATATAAACAAATATTTATCCGCAAGCGCACAGATAAATATACCTGTTGTAGCAGCACTTCACCCAGGTTATCTAGGTATCGTTATTTATATTTCACCGAAGATAGTAACGAAACTGGGAACTAGTAATTAAATATGTTTCAAGGGTAGCAGAGATTATTATTCATTCATTCATTCACTACTCATATGTCTAAACAGGGGTAAGACAAGGTAAAGATAAATAATAATAATAATGATAACAGCGGGAATTCTAGAGATAGAGCGAACTACATAGATCAAGCAGAGAGTCAGGTGATTAATTAAGAGATTCGAATCCTAAGTTACTTCATATTTACTAAGCCCAGTGATTACTCTAGTTAATATATAATCATTTATAGCCAATTAATCTATCATCCATGATCAAGGGACATTACTAAATTAGAATCAAGAACAAAGTAATGAATTCTAACTTGCAACCGCGTCCTACTAAGGTCTACACTCGGAGGGAGGACTACAAAGGACTCAACAGGACTGTCACTCCTGCGATCTACCTCTTGACCCGGAGCATAGGATGTATTCGCAGGTAAACTTAGCCTAAACACCATGTTTACACTAGTTCGACCACTTAACTCTATCCGGAATAAAGCTAAGTACTTTACGAACATGATCATAAACTCTATCATAAACAGATCTATATTAAATATATAACTAGAATAAACTCCAAAACTGAATAAACTGAAATATATTAAAGTAGCATAAAGTCGAATAAAGATACAAATTACCGAGTCTTCGACAATGATCCGGAGACTCAGACAAAGCTTCTAGCCGGATATGCCGACGAAGTTGCCTGCCTCTACTTGAATCTAACTAGACTAAACTCTAATCTTGATGTAGAGCTCTAACTCTTCTCTCTAGAAACCCTAATTTCTGTCTTGTCTTCTGATCTTGATCTGCCTGATGATCTGATGGGGGTCAGGGGTCTGGTTTTATAGCCCTGGGCGTGGAATCGTGATCGTTGGATCAAACCGACTTGAGGTACGGTCGAGATGCATCCGGTAGGTCGGTGGAAGTAGCTTGCAGAAGACGAAAGCACGGGGCCTCCGTGGCCGACCGACCGGTGGGCCCTGTGGGACCGGTCGGTCCCACAGGTAAGCCTCCTGTGGTGCCTCTTCTCGTGGTGTCTCATGGTGTCTTCTGGAGTCTTCTAAAGATATCCCGACGTGGTGGTGAAGAAATATGTGTCGGGTTCCTTCTTGGGGAAGCAATGTGGTTGGTTTTCCTGTTTAATCCCTGGAAAATGTAGAATCACCAAAACTCATGGAATTTGTTAGTTTAAACCTCCTATTTCTAAGTTGGCAATCCTTTTTGACATTTATTCAAGTATTGTTGACAGTAAATAATGATAGTTAATAGATGTCAACAGTCCTTCTTCTAGATTTGAGCGTGCAGGTGATCACGAGGTTGGCGAACCTCTTTTCGATGATGAGGAAGAAGGTGCTGAAGGGATGGATGATCCAGCACTACCTCCACCTGCTGTGCCGCTAGGATCGGCTTCGACTACATCGACTCACGGCCCCGAGCCTTCTTCTTCGACTACTTGGGGGCCGTGGGATCCGCCACCTCGGGCTGTACCGGTTGTACCGGAGGAGGCACCAGCTGCTGTTGAGGGGGAGGTTTCTTTAGCTCGGGAGGTGCCACGACACATTCAGCGCCAACACCCGCCTCAACAGATGATCGGCAGCATCGACGAGTGTGTCACTCGGTCAAGGTCACAACAAATCTCTCACTTTGCTCATTCTGCATTTGTTGCTGATTTTGAACCCCGAAATGTTTTACATGCTTTATCTGATCCGGATTGGGTTAATGCCATGCATGAGGAGTTAGAAAATTTTGAGAGAAATCGGGTTTGGGTTTTGGTTCCACCTCCTCCAGACTGTAATCCTATTGGGACAAAATGGGTTTTCAAAAACAAACAAGGAGAGGATGGCGACATTGTGAGAAACAAGGCCAGACTTGTAGCCTAGGGATATAGTCAGAAGGAGGGGATAGACTATGAGGAGACTTTTGCTCCTGTAGCTCGTTTGGAGGCAATTAGAATACTCTTGGCTTTTGCTGCATCCAAAGGGTTTAAACTTTTTCAAATGGATGTCAAGAGTGCCTTCCTAAACGGCTACATAGAAGAAGAGGTGTATGTGAAACAACCCCCGGTTTTGAAAATCCCAAGTTTCCAAACCATGTTTTTAAACTGCACAAAGCCTTGTATGGTTTGAAACAAGCCCTTAGAGCCTGGTATGATAGATTGAAAACCTTTTTGCTTGCTAAGGGTTTTAAAATGGGATGTGTGGATAAAACGCTCTTTCTCCTCAAGCAAGACAATGACACTCTCTTGGTTCAAATTTACGTGGATGATATCATTTTCGGTGGTTCTTCTCACGCTTTAGTTGCCAAGTTTGCAGATCTTATGAGCAGGGAGTTTGAGATGAGTATGATGGGCGAGTTGACATTCTTTCTCGGGTTGCAAATCAAGCAATCCCGAGAAGGGACATTTGTGCACCAGGGCAAGTACACCAAGGACATTCTGAAGAAATTCGATATGGGTGAGGCCAAGCCTCTTCCAACACCCATGTCGACCATGACGACCCTGGATGCGGATGAGGATGGAGAAGTTGTGGACCAGAAGGAGTACCAGAGTATGATCGGGTCGCTGCTGTACCTGACGGCGACACGCCCGGACATTCAGTTTGCGGTGTGCCTTTGCGCGCGCTTCCAGTCGTCGCCGCGCACCTCTCACCGTCAGGCAGTCAAGCACATTATGAGGTACCTTCGTTTCACACCTGAGTTCAGGATTTGGTATTTTGCTTCCTCCACCCTCTCCCTTTGCGGTTATTCTGATGCCGATTTTGCTGGTTGCCGACTTGAGCGCAAGTCCACTTTTGGAACTTGTTAGTTTTTAGGTTCTTCTCTTGTATCTTGGTCTTCTCGCAAGCAGTCTAGTGTCGCCCAGTCTACCACAGAGGCTGAGTATGTTGCTGCGGCTAGCTGCTGTTCCCAGTTGCTGTGGATGATGGCCACTTTGCGTGATTTTGGTCTGAGCTTTTCTCGAGTTCCATTGTTTTATGACAGCACGAGTGCTATTAGCGTTGCTAAGAACCTCATGCTGCATTCTAAGACCAAACATATTGATGTGCGCTTTCATTTTCTGCGAGACCATTTTGAAAAGGGTGATATCGACCTTCGCCATGTCGATACTCATGATCAGTTGGCAGATATTTTTACCAAGCCTTTGGAGCAATCAACCTTTGCTAGGTTGAGAGGTGAGCTTGGTGTGTGTTTCCCCTTTTAGTTGGGGGAAATATTTTGGTTATTGTATCATATACTGACTCTTTTTCTTTTGGTTGTTTTCGTTTCTGATAGATTAGTCTTTGCATATCATCATGCATCATTGCATTTTCAAGCTTCATGTATATAATCTCTAGAATGTGACTATGCTCTGTTTAGTGTATGTTCGGATGATACATGATGATGCTCGTAGCTTAGGCTCTTTTTGATCACTGATACATGTTGTGAGCTGAGCTATTTTATGAATGGTGGATATGCTTAATAAACATAAAATTTGAAACTGTTCACCATTGCGATTGGCAACTAGCATGTGTAGAATGTGTTGAAATCACTTGTGCTTTTCATATATGCTAGGTTGCTATGTCTCTAGTTCTGAGTCATTCACTTGCTTGGTATGTTCATATTCTGTTATAAAATTGAACCAAGTTTAAGTGAATTGAAAAGATCGAGATGGGATTGCTTGTCAACACATCACGGTATCGAGACTGTTTCTCATTGCACATTGAGTTAAACTTGAGCCGTGTAGTGTAAGACCAAAACCATTCCGTTAAGCTTCTGACTGCTTTTGCATAGGCTTAGCTCGGCTGAAAAGTTAGGCAATGACAAGCTTTCAACCTCTCGCAATCACCTGCTATATTTTGAACTTGTGTATTTTCACCGCTGCAACTCTGATAAAATTTGAAAACACAAGTCTATGATTCATTCTATAGCATGATGATTGAACTTTGCTAGGGGTAGTTCACCTTGTATACATGTTTAGCACTAGTTTGACTTCCTGTCTATACATGTTTGGTGCTAGTTTTATGGTGAACATCCTTTTCTGAATGGCTTAAAACTGCTCACTTTGCTCATATGTTCATATTTCGTATTTGGTGATCAGTTTGAGCCTTTGCTGGCTTGTCGGATCAGCACTCTTTAGAGCATCTTTTCATTCTATCGACTAGATTCCTGAAGGTGCTAACTTGCATTTTTGACTCATATGCATTTTAGGGGGAGAAATCTGCTTGATAGTGCATTATCAACTAAGGGGGAGAAATTTTGTCAAATCTTATCTTAGTTGTGTGCATTATTGAAGGGGGAGCTTGCTCGATTGATGAGTTTTCAATTGGTTTTGGAGCATTTGTCAATTGGTTCAGAGCCTTCTGCTAGTTGTGTTGAGCCTCTGTGCCTCTATCTTGATGGACTAGCAGTTTTGCATTCTGATGTGCCTCTCAGTTGATTTTGGTTCAATTGGTATCGAGCTTTCTTGCCTTTTAGTTGGTATCGAGCTTTCTTGCTAGCGGTGTTGAGCCTGTTCTGCCTCTTCTTGAGGGCTAGCGTTTCAATAGATGTTGAGTTTTCTCAAAGTTTCAATTGGTATCAAGCTTTCTCGCTAGCGGTGTTGAGCCTGTTCCACCTCTTCTTGAGGGGCTAGCTTTTCTTTGCCTGGTTGCGTCGAGCCGTTGCCCATGTCTTTGGGGACCAAGTTGTTTTGCTCCTCCACTTGACCTTCTTTCGGCTTTGTTGTGCTTTTGGGTCATTTGGACGAAGTTCTCTACTCTTCATTCTTCTTCTTTCTTCTACCTTCATATGATTTGTGTTGGTAGTTGACAATGCACTCATCAAGGGGGAGATTGCGGATACATGGGTGTAAGCTGGATCTTGAGTGATGAGTGATTGTCAACTGGTTTGATGCGCATGTTCTTTGGCTTGTGTTGTGCAGGTGTTGAGCACAGAGACAGTGATTAAGGGCAAGGTGAAGGTCAAGTAGACACGTGCCGTGCTGATGGACCCGGAGCAGTGAAGGGCGGACGTGAGGCTTGGACTAAGGGACCGGTGGCCTGAGGATCAGCTGTTGTGGCTGACAGCCTGGGACAGCGACGAGCGGAGACTTGCGGGGCACGGTGTTGCTTGGGTCAAGGACATGGGGACACGTGTCGGTGGACGGGGAGCACGGGCAGTGCATTCCCTCTACGGCGTCGGTTTGGTGGTTGAGCCACAGAAAAACCACCGGTGGACGGTTTCCAGGTTTGGGCCACAAAACCTGGGTGCGGCCGGTTTCCGAGTTTGGGCCACAAAACTCGGGCTGAGGACGGTTTCCAGGTTTGGGCCTCAAAACCTGGGCGCTGGCGGGTTTCTGAGTTTGGGCCACAAAACTCAGGCGATGGACGACAGGTTTCCCAGTTTCGGCCTCAAAACCGAGGGGAGGACTTGAAGTCTGGTTTCCCGGTTTCGGCCTCAAAACCGGGGACAGGTCCGTGAAAAGGACGAGCGGCGCGGTGGCGGCACGTGGCGACATCAGGTGAGGTCGCGTCGAGGCGAAGCTACCAGATGTGCGGCGTGGCCGTCGGATCGACTACATTTAGAGTTGGTCAGGAATACCCCTAGGGTTAGCCTGCCCGCTCATTAGTTGTAAGGGTAGAAGGGGAATAATTGTTTAGGCTATATAAGGAGAGGCCACCCCTCCCTCCAGACTATCTCAGCCATTTGCTATTTTCACCTAGGGTTTCCTGCTTTCCCAATCCCTGCTGTGGCTACTGAGATCCGCAGAGACGGCTAATCATACCTCTGTGTTCCCGAGATTTTGAGGAAGTGAGACCGTAATCTCACCATTGTCTCGTGTGGTAGCCACACGGTTGCAATTTGTGGTTGTGATTCGCGTTTTGGACTTGTTCGCGGTTTGCTTTTCTCCATGAATTTCCCGTTGGTCGATCTCCCTCCTCGTTGCGACTCTTTCGATTCTGTTTGAACTGAGTTGTTCTAGATCGTGAGGTGCATCTTTCCACTAAAGGAATTCACCTCTAACCTCACGAGCTAGTAGATCGATCGATTTTCGTTTTGAAACAGTTTTTGTCTTCCTTTGCCCCGAACTCTTCCGATTCACCGATTTGGGGTTAGGGTCGAGCCATGATCTCTTAGGGATAGCTCACTAACCTCCTTGGAACTCCTCATACTAAGTCTAAGCCTTAGAGCTTTTGATTCAGAGGAGATCGAGTTGAATCCGTGGAAGAACTGTCCAGTTTCGTGGGCATCGGACGCTCGGGTTGGGGGCATCGGACACTGAGTTCGTCACATCGGACGCTCAGGTGCCACGTGTCCAAGAACAACGTTTTTAAAGGAGCATCGAACGCTGAGCATTAGATGCTCCATTGACCATCGGACCCGTCCGGGGCCTTAGCATCGGACGCTAAGCTTCCACTGTAGCAGCGTCCGATGTCTATGCAGTAAGTTTCCAGAACAGTGCATTTAGCATCGGACGCGTCCGGTGCCTCGACATCGGACGTAGGTCAGCGTTCGATGCTGTGACTTTAGCACTATTTCGTCCGCAGTTTACTCGTTCAACTTTGGATTTGGTTTTGGGGTTTTGTATTGGATTTCCGACTTCGTGCTCTACAGAGATTGAGGTTACCCAAAGCTCATCCTGTCACTAGTTGACTTGCGTAAACTTGGGGGAGTGAGCTTTTGTGGTGTCCCGCTGTGTTCCTTGGGAACATCCACTCAATACCTTGGGTCGTGGACATCACACTTGTCGGTTTGCTTGTGGGGTTGATTTTTGGGACAGAGGCCAGAGTTTTGAAAGAAATTTTTAGGCTCCCATTCACCCCCCCTGGTCGCCTTTGCTAGCCTTCTCGGTCCTTCAATTCTTTTTATGTTTTAAACAATATTTTGCCCAATCAAGATTGACAAAGTAGCTTAAGTTTAAAAGATGCTTAGATTTGGCTATATTAAGGTTTTACATGCTCGTAATGAAGGAAATAGCCGATTCAAGCCTCTCATCGACTATTTTGTCAATCTTGATTGTTACATGTCGTGCGTTCGAGATATTTGATAAAATTATGATTTTTGATCTAAGAACATGTAGATTTAATCTAGCATATCTATTATGGCTGTATTTTCGAACCCCACTGATATATATGGTAGATTAGATTTGCTTGATCTTAAATCGAATCGCGGTACTAACGGATAGATCTTGTTCGTGCTTCATGGACCTTGCATCGGCTAAAATAGCCGATCTAGTTATGCTTTCTTCATAATGTGTGCTTTTAGGCTGCTTGGAATCAATGTATATGCTTGTTGCACTGGACATAATCTAGTTTGATCATCATTATGGCTGCATGGAGACACCCCACTGTTGATGTTTAAACTATTTTATCGATCTATTTGTTATTATGGCTGCATGGAAACACTCCACTGTTAACAGATAGAACTGCCTGTGCAATTAGTTGATACGTAGTTTTCACGTTGTTTAGGCATACACATAGATCTTTATTCTACTAATATGTTTAAGCTTATCGGTTGTTCATCTATCCTGAATGCTTCTTTACATATATCATAGCCGTTTTGCTTTATATTTTTATCAATGCTTCTATGCAATCTTTTGGGAGTTGACTCTGTAGTCAATGTCCTATTAACAATGGATATATCAGAGTCGTATAATTTGGAACTGTCTAGCACCAAACCGGCAGGTTCCACAATTTGACAACTTTTCTTCTCCTTGTCAATTGCAGGTCAAATTGACTGGCACGTCCGAGGTCAATCCCACTAAGATTTGGTACCACCACCTTTTGAAGGTTCAGGAGGTCAGGACCTTGCTCTGTACGCCCTTTGAGGACCGTGCACTCGAGTGTGTTGGTGCTACCAACCGGATTTTTGCGTCAACACATGTAGACACCCATAACCAGGTTGCGGATATTTTCACCAAGCCTTTGGATCTCTCAACTTTTGCTAGGTTGAGAGGTGAGCTTGGTGTGTGTTTCCCCTTTTAGATGGGGGAAGCATTTTGATTGTTATACCATAGACTAACCTTCTGATGCCCTTTTGTTTTGGGTTTTGAGATTGTTTAGTTTTGTTTTTGCTTCGATACAGACTTTTGCATGCATTTCATCATGTGTACACCTTGCATTTTCGAGCTTCATGTCTATATTCCTTAGAATGAATTTATGCTCTGACTAGTCTTGCTCCGACGATATATGATGATGATTATAGCTTAGGCTCTCTTTGATCACTAATACATGTTGTGAGCTAAGCTATTTTTACAAATGGTGAATATGCTTAATGAACATAGAATTTAAAAACTTGTTCACCATTGAGATTGGCAACTAGCATGTTTAGAATGTGTTGAGGTCACTTGTGCTATTTCATATATGCTAGGTTGCTATGTCTCTAGTTCTGAGTCATTCACTTGCTTGGACTGTTCATATTCTATTTAAAATGAATCAAGTATTAGTGAATTGAAAAGATCGAGATGGGATTGCTTTGTCAGCACGTCACGGTATCGAGACTGTTTCTCATTGCACATTGAGTTAAACTTGAGCCATGTAGTGCAAGACTGAAACTGATGCTTCAAGCTTCTGATTGCTTCTGCATAGGCTTAGCTCGGTTGAAAAGTTAGGCAATGACAAGCTTTCAAGCTCACGCAATCACATGCTAAAATTGAACTTGAGTAATAACCGCTGCAATTTTCTCCGATAAAATCTGAAAAATACAAGTCTATGTTTCATTCTATAGCATGATGATTCAACCCTGCTAGGTGTAGTTCACCTTGTATAAATGTTTAGCACTTGTTTGACTTCCTGTCTATACATGTATAGTGCTATTTTGATGGTGAAACCCCCTTTCTAAACGGCTTAAAACTGCTCACTAAGCTTATGTGTTCATATTTCGTATTCTGTGATCAGTTTGAGCCTTTGCTAGCATTTTTACTTGTTGCTTAGTAATCGGATCAGAACTCTTTAGAGCATTCTTTCACTCTCTCGATTATATACCTAAAGCTGCTAACATGCATTTTTGACTCATATGCATTTGCTTGACTCCGATAGGCATGGCCTAGCTCCGTTTTTGCTTGATTGAGCTCTTTTCCCTTCTCTTTTGATTGCAAATTGCCCCTGAGGGGGAGAATTTTTTCAAGGGGGAGAATTTTTTAATGGGGAAACCTTTATGTTGTCGTGACAATTTGCAATTTCTGTCCTTTACTTGTTGAGGGGGAGTTCTTGCAGTAAGGGGGAGCATTTTTGCTTTACTTGTTGAGGGGGAGTTCTTGTAGTAAGGGGGAGCGTTTTTCGCGTTGTTCTGCTTTGCTCCGATTTGGCTTTTAATTGGTATCGAGCTCTCAGCTAGTTGCATCGAGCCTCTGTGCCTCTGTCTTGAGGGACTAGCTGTTTTTCACCGATTTTTAGTGTTTATTGATTGGTATCGAGCTTACGGCTAGTTGTGTTGAGCCTCTGTGCCTCTATCTTGAGAGACTAGCAGTTTTGCATTTGGATGTGATGTTTGAGCCTCATTTGGTTTCGAGCTTTCAGCTAGTGGTGTTGAGCCCTTTCTGCCTCTTCTTGAGGACTAGGATTTTGACTTGGTTGCGTCGAGCCGTTGCCCATGTCTTTGGGAACCAAGTTTCTGCGCTCTGTTTGATCGAGTTTTGCTCATTTTTGAGTTGTTGCTCTGATCCTTTGCTTGGTTGTGTTGAACCGTTGCCCATGTCTTTGGGGACCAAGTTTTGCTTATCTCAATTTGTTCTTCTTCGGCTTTTAACTTGGCTTTTGGACATCTCGAGTGAGTTTCTCCTTCTACCTACTTCTGCTTTCTTTTTCATTTTGAATATGGTTACTATATGTTGACGATGCACTCATCAAGGGGGAGATTGCGAACACAAGGTTGATATGTGCCCTTGTGGTTCCCTTCCTAAGTGATGAGTGATCGGTCAACAGGCAACATGTCTCTTGGCTATGCTGATGTGCAGGTGTGGAGCTCGGAGACAGTGGTCGAAGGTGAGGTGAAGGTCAAGTAGAGACGTGTCATGCCGACGAACCAGGAGTAGTGAAGGGCGGACGTGAGGCTTGGACCGACGGACCGAGAGACCTGAGGACCAGCTGTGGTAGCTGGCACGTGGCATTGGCGAGCAAGAGCACATGGCGATGTGCGGTGCATCGGTCGAGTCGGGAGGAAGGTGATGGCGTTGTGACACTTGGTGGGAGGCCGAGAAGGAAGGTGAATGCACTGTGCCCGGCGTGAAGGCTGGACATGCATCGGCATCGGTGTCGGAACTTGGGGTGTGCGAACCACATCCCGTCTACAGCGCGGGTTTGGTAGTTGAGCCTCAAAAAACTACCCTCGACGGTTTCCGAGTTTGCGCCTCAAAACTCGGCATGGACGGTTTCGAGGTTTGGGACTCAAAACATGGGCTGGCCGTTTTCTGAGTTTGGGTCACAAAACTCGGTCGGAGGACAGGTTTGCCGGTTTTGGCCTCAAAACTGGGGGGTGGTCCAAAAAGGACGATCGACGCGTGGCGGCACGAAGAGGCTTGCGTTGCGGCGAAGCTATCCGTGAGGAAGGCGCGGCGATCGATAGGACGACACATGGCGACATCCTGAGGCTTGCATCGAAGCGAAGCTAAGGATGAGGAAGGCGCATGGCCGTCGGATCAAGTCTTCAGCGAGTTGGACTGGAATACCCCTAGGGTTAGTCTGTTCGCTCATGTATCTAGGGGTAGAAGGGGACTATTGTACTTAGGCTATAAATAAGAGAGGCACCCTCCTCTCATGCTATCCTGGCAGCCCTGTAGTTTTCTTTCTTTCTAGCCCTTGTTTGGGTTCTAATCATACCTCGCTGCCTGTGATCCACAGAGTGAGCAATACATCTGTGTACTGGAGATTTTGAGGAAGTGAGACCGTAATTTCACCTCTTGTCTCGTGGGTTCGAGACACGGTCAAAATTGTGATCGATTTGTGTTGTTGTGCTGAGTTCTTTGCGGTTTTGTTGTTTGCCCTCTCAGAGACTTGCATCGTTCTTCCTCTCCGAGTGTTGGTTTTTTATCCCGTTTGAACCAGCTTATTCTAGATCGTGAGGCGCTTCTTTTCACCGAAGGAATTCTCCTCTAACCTCATGAGCTAGGAGATCGATCGATTGTCATTTTCGGATCATGTTTGTAACACAGCACTGCATTAGCAACTACATTTAGCTACTAAAATTCATAAGCAATGCATTGCATCATTTCTTGTGCATGAAAGTGCTTTTGCCTTTTGTTGTTTATTTGGATTTCGGTTTCTATAAGACTTGGTTGTTTGAATGGATTTCTATCTTGGCAATTAATTTTATAAAATAGATAATATTGAGTATAACACTTTTTATATTGACACCTTCACCTAGTTCAATATGGTTTAATAATAAAAAATATGAGAACAAAATGATTTATAGCTCAAAAATTGGCTTTATTTATGTGGAGGTTGAGAAAATCAGTTTCACAAAAAGTGTCTTATACGAAAGTTGTAGAGAAAATTATTTTGAGAAACTTTTATTTTTGGGTCAAAGCCTAGTTTTGAGTTTTTGAAACTTATTTGAAATGGTCAAAGTTTGGAAAATTTCTGGAAAAAGAAAAAGGAAAACGTTTTCTTCTGGCGCAAGCCTTTCGGCCCATCTGGCCTAGCGGCCCAAGCATGCGCTGGTGGCCGCCGCATCCTGCCGAAGATCCGCGTCGGCCACTCCCCTTTCAATCCGCATCCGCCTGATCACGCAAGCAATCCCGCTCGCCCACTCCCTCGCCGCCTCGCCCGCTGTGCCGCCACTCACCGCACGCCGCGCCGGGCCCCGCCACTACCACCGGTCGGTCGTCGACCGGCCAAGCTAAGCCAAGCCCCGCGCTTCACTCCCCCACTTACCCCGCATACACTTGCCACTCCCATTCGCTTCCGCTCTCCCTCCTTCTCTCTCGCGAACGCTCGCGGCGAGCACCGAGCACCCGCCGAGACCACCACTGCAACCCCTTGCCGTTCCGACCTCACCAGAGCCTCGGCTCAATCCCTCCCGCACAACTCTCCACCTTCACCACGCACACGCCGTGCGCGCACTCGGAGCACCGGCAGAGCTCCACTGCTGCCGGAACACGAGGTTCCCTTTTTCGGCCGCCGCCACCGCCGGAGAGTGCTCACCGCCGTTCCTCGCCAACCAAACCTCCGCTGAGCCCCTTCTTCCCCGTCGAGCTTCGTCACGCCGAGGCAAGGTGAGAACACGCTCCCACCCGGTCTCTAGCGCGCTCTAGCCCCTCTCTCTTCCCGGCCGAGTGCCATGGGCGCCGTCGTGACCTCCGCTCGAGGCCAAGCTCCTCTGGAGCTTCACCAGCCACACCGACCCGTTAGTCTTGCTCCCTAGGGTTCACTAGGCACGACGCACCCGTCAATTTGGCCGGTGACCGCCGGAGACGGCGTAGCCAAGCACCACCGCCGCCACCGTCCGCCACGGCTCGTCGCCGGTGAGCTACGGCCGCGCGCTGGCCAAACCAACACCACCTTTTGACCCGCCTCGTCAAGGCAAACTCGCCGAGCACCACCCCACCGCCGGCGACCTCGCCGTCTGCGAGAACCGCGCGGTCAAACCTTTCCCCTACTCTGTCCTCACTGGTAGGTGGGTCCGTTGACCGCACAGGCCCCACGCGTCAGCCGCTCGTGGTCCATAGACCGAGTCTGTGCAAGTTGGGCCGGAAGTTTTCAAATGTTTTTCCTTTTCGTTTTATTTTCGAGAAAGCCTTGTTTATTTTGTGTAGCACGTTTAATGATCCAAATGAAGTGTTTTCAGTTTTGTTAGCTTTTTCATGAGTAGATCTGTCATGGAAAAATATGAAAGTATTTTTGGTGAAAGTTTATTACACTGTTTTTATTTAATCCACTTTATGTGCTTTTGTTTAGATAAATGTGTTCATCTGTTTTCTAGTAGAATTAATTCATGAGAAAAATTATTTATGTTTCTTATCTGGTTGAGTATCTGTGAAAAATTTATGAGGCTCTGTTTCTGTAGAAAAAGTATCTGTTTAGATTTAAATTCTTTTTAGCTGTTTTCTTAAAATAATTGTTAAATTGATTTATATGTGAAAATAAAATATGGAAAAATTTATGCAGTCTCTGAGTGTTATGTTTAAGCTGAGAAAAATGCGAAGCATAAGTTATTGTATGGAAAAATAAGGAGTTGCTGTACAAATATGCTTTTCTGTGTTTTTCTTAGAAAATTCTTGTAGAAAAGAATATAATGTTTCTGTTCATGGAACTTTCTTGATAAATATGAAATGTGGAATAGAATCTGGGAAAAATATGAAATCCGTTGTTTGACACTTTTTATAAGAAGAGCTAGTTCAAAGCACCTTGTTTTGGAATAAACTTGTTATGAAAAGAATTTGTTTGACACTTTTTATAAGAAGAGCTAGTTCACCCTTTTCCAGTAGGGTTGTAGTTCAAAGGGTTTATTTTGGAATAAACTTATTTATTTTGTGTAGAATTATGTGTTTATACTTTAGCAGTAAATTTTCTGCAGTAGAGTGGTTATAAGTAGATAAAGCTAGGAAAAATATGAAATCTGTTGTTTGACACTTTTTATAAGAAGAGCTAGTTCAAAGCACCTTTTGAGCAGTTTATTTCATCTTTTTGTATCTGCTGTTCAGTAAATTATTTCTTGCTGGAATTTATGCAGTAAGGTCCAGTGAGTATAAGTTACCTTCTAGAATTTTTATGGATTTTTATGAGTTTAGAAAAATATACTTGCTGTTCAAACCTAGACTCCTTTTTAAATTAATAAATAGGAAATAGTTAAAATAATAGTTTTGTTTAATGTGGTAAATAAGTGTTTTTCCTCAATGTCAAAAGTGGTTCGATAAGTTGGTTTTGTTGGTTTACAACAAATATTTACATTTCATACCACCATATTTCGCACCACACATTATTTATTTATTATCCACCGCATTGCAATAGGATCGACAGTCCCGGAGCCTGACCAGGAGCCGGAAGTAAACGTCGAGCAGGAGATTCCAGAGCTGCCCAGAACCGAGGAGGCCGACTCTACGCCAGAGACTAACTTGTCCGAGTGCCCCTCTCACGAGGCCTCGGTCTTCACCCAAGGCAAGCCTCGGAGCATTCTAAGTCTCCCAATACTTACAATGAATCTATTTGAGTATTTTATATTGTGATGCATTAGGTATAGGAGTTGATTGAATCCTACTTGTTGTATTACCATTCCTTGATTATTGATTAATATCTGCCTTGTTATCCTATTATTTATTTACAACGTAGAATTGCTTAGTTTGCTTAATAAAAGTAGTAGTTAAGGATGTTCCCATAATACCCCTGGTGCGTATTTACCGGATCACGGTTGGCTATATTTGCTATCGTGGAAAAGACCCTGAGTAGTAATGAAATACGGTCAATTAGAAGGCAAAGCACCAAGTTGGAACTTGGGGGCAGTCTGTCCGTTGGATCGTGTAGGTTTGTATCGATGTTGGCCCTCGTTCATTTTTGAACGCGCCCTTTTACTTAGGGATATGTCGGTGCCGTAATCATCGACCCCAAAGCCGGTTAGACGCTGTTCGGGCCGGTCTCAACCCGTGTCGCACCCTCCAGTATGGAAACACGATCTGCCTTGGAAAGTGCATCGTATAGTTCCAATTGGGTGGTCCGTGCTGTGAGCCACGGCGATTACCACCACGAACAAGCATCGAGCGATTACCCAATGCATGGACCCGACGGGGGAAGTGTGGGTTGGTATTAAAGGTCTTTCACCAGCTGGTTTGGAATTCAATTCGAGTTGCCGTCTCCCCCGGTTAGTGGGAAACTATGGCGAGCTTCACCATGATACAACTCCATGTGATGTTTAAAGGTTCAACTAAAATGTGGATAAGTCAACTGGATATGGTTATATTATTGTTTGTTAGACTCAAGTGAATGAGTAGTTCAGGTGCAAATCTAGAGGAAGAGGTAGGTCTAAAATTTGACTGCTCACCAATATCATTAAATGTTCCTCCCCTTAATTTGAGCTTTTCGCAACTAAAGATCCCAGCTCCACCAAAAACCTTGCATAATCTTGGTGTCCTTATTTTCAGTTGGACGGGTAAGTCTAGCTGAGTACATTCCCGTACTCAGGGTTTATCCCATTGTTGCAGATGACCAGGTCTACTACGGCTATTGTAAGCACTGTCTCTACCCCGTGGAGGGTGATGAGGAGTAGGCCCAGGGCAGGGTCATCCAAAAGCTTCTCCTTTTCTTTTGCTGGACTAAGACTACTAGTGGCACATTATTTGAAGAAGCAGGAGTGAGTTATTAAACGATATTTATTTGGACCACATGTGTGGTGGTCGTGTCTCAAAACTTATTTCAGCTTCCGCACTTTTAAACTCAGTATTGTAATAACTCTTTTATGATTCCGCACTCTGATGTTTAAATTCAGTTTCAATTATCGACGGTGTATCCTTACGAATGTGGTACTTGAACAATGCGATCTTGTATGTTGTATGATGTTTGAAATCCTTCGAGATTTCCAGACTACCGGGGTTATATGGGTTCAAGTATGAGTCGATGTCAGACGAATTTAGCTAAGACGGTACTTGAGCTCTTATAATCAGAACGGTTCTGCCACAATGTTCTTCTCCTCTCCCCCGATCTCCTTTGATCCATCGATTTGGAGATAGGTTGTTGACACTGGTTATCTATCAAAATTAAAGGATAAATAAATATGAAAAGGGCATGAATTCAATCACCAACAAAGGTTTAGGGTTTTAATTGACAATATTCCACGAGTTTTGGTGAATTGTGATTCTGCAGGGACTAAACCAGGAAACCAGCGCTGATTGCTTCCCCTAGAAGGAAACCGGCGTGAGATAACGCAACCGGCACGTCAGGAATATTCCAGAAGGTTCTAGAGGACACCAGAGGACACCACGAGGCGGGACACCCCGAGAGGCTGCCAATTGGGACCGGTCGGTCCCACCCTTAGACCGACCGGTCTCCCCCCGGGCCCGCTGGCTTCCGTCTTCTACAAGCTTTCTCCACCGAACCCTAGGACTCATCTCCACCGTCCCTGAAGTCGGTTTGATCTAACAATCGCGGTTGATCCCTCAGGGCTATATAAGCAGCCCCAGACCCCCCTCTCCAGGCATCTCCATCTTCATTATTCATCTCCACATCAGAAACTAGGGTTTCAATTAGATGTAGAGGTCCCTCTAGATGAATCTCTTCTAGTTCATCTAGAATTAGATCTAGTTCATCTAGTTGTAATCAAGAGCCAGCTATCAAGAAGAAGACTAGTTACCCCTCTAGTTTAGGTTTAGAACCTAGTCTTATATTAGAACTAGAAGAGAGAGAGAGAGAGAGGAAGAGATCAAGAAGGAGCTCCGGCCTGTCGGATCCACTTCTTCATCTTGTACCTGTGGATTCAAGTTCATCATCAACTTCAGCGATTGTTTCGGTAATCAACGTCTATATTTAAGTTTGAGCTATTGTTCTTATTATTCTTAAAGATTTATGACTCTCTTTTGAGTACTTTAATTCTAGTCATTCTAGAGTTAGAGTAGTTGAATAGTGTAAGCGTGGTGCTTAGACTTGATAGCTCATATATGCCTCCTATAACGCCGGTAGCAGTGGTTGTTCGCAAGGGTGACTCTTATAGCCTTGTTGATTCTTCTATAGTCCACTTACCTGTGTGTAGACTCGGTAGGATTATACATTTGCATAAAAGATTCATACCCTGTTTGTGACCTTTTATGGCAACTTCCCCACTAAGAATAATATAAACATATCACTCTTAAATTGGAATTAGACAGCCTTAATGATCCCCTCTATACTTCTAGATTCTCCGTCGTTGTTAGCTACTCAAGGGTTAGACTTTAAGACTTAACACTATTCATTCCTTTGGGTTCGATATTAAAACTGGGTTACTCCGGTGAAGTGCTACATCGGTAGATTTTATCTGTGCGCTTGCGGATAAAGTAGAGTGTGCGTTAATTTATACCAACAAGCATTTCTGGCGCCGTTGCCGAGGATAGAGTTTATCTCTACTCTTGGTAGCGACGTTAGTAAGTGTCAACAAGCATTTCTGGCGCCGTTGCCGGGGAACGGTAGATCATCTTAAGTCTTAGTTTAACCTTGTAATCATACTTTTATCTTTTCCTTTTGCCCTAGTCTTTTCATTATTTTTGTTTTCATTCTTATGAATGTTGTTTTTGAATTCCACTCTTATCTATCACTACCCCATGAGCAAGCTATAACCAGTAGAATCCTTATACCCCGTCATAATACCTGGTTATGAGCTATGCCTACCTTTCTGCTGCATTGTCCTTGTAATGAGCATAGAAATATAATTATGAAAATATTACTTCGGGTATTCTTGTCACTAACCTTTCCAGGTCTGGAGCAGAAAAGAACGAAGGAACAACAAGCACAAGGTATGTCCCACCAATTATCATGCAACATTGAATTACATTCATCCAATCTTGATTTGTGCAAAATCCAAGCTTGGGGAATAGAGACTTTCTAAGAATATTTCTTGCCATGTTGCTATGTTGGTTGTCCCTACCTTTAGGATATGCTCATATACTAATCATACTCTTTCATCACCATCTGAATAAATCTCTACAATGCTTTCATGTTATCTTTATTTGCTATAGTATATTCTTTGGTTTTGAAGTATTATCATACACCTTTTAAATTAGGCATGGAGCTTAGTTTAACTGTTTTCATGAATTAAAGTAAGACATGGTGTTTGGTTTGATTCTTGAGCTAAAAGGTGTGCTGATTTTACCTCTAAAGGCTTTTAAATTAAGTATGGTGCTTAGGTTAAAATGCCATCCTAGATCAAATTAGACGCGGTGTCTAGGTTGATTTCTGAACTGATAGTATGCTATAGTAGATATTGGATATTTTGTTGCACTAACCCCTGCAGGAAAACTTTCATTATTAATTTGGGAAAGTCCGGAGATGAACTTACACTGGACATGAAGCAAGGCGTACAATGAACTTCCACAACTCTTGCACAATGAAGACTCAGCTCATTCATCATGGATGAAAGAACTGTGAGTATCAAAGTTTATTTATTATGTCTTCTACTGCAAGTTATCTTTTGCCTTGAATCATGTTAAAGTGCAGCCAACACATAAAATACTAGTCTATGCTAAAACAATCCTAAAAACATCTTTTTATTAGCATAGATGCAAAATACATAAGTTATGGATAATAACCCATGCTTCAAATTCTTGCAATCCTTCGGGTATATGTCCACTAACATTACGCAGGAGAGAGATTTTGTTCATCCATGGTTTGGTCTGAACGTTGAAGATCCAAAACTCAAACCATAGACACACAAACCTACTCTCAGATCACAAATGGTGCTAGCCTAGCTTTGAGTCTTGCTTGGGCGCTGATGACAAACATGATGCAACTTACCTCATATGAGACAACTTATGCCTGCAACCATCATTGCCCAAGACATCAAGACAAGAAGTAGGAAGTTATCCTCTTTTCTAATGAAGAACTAGCTTGGGAGACAAGATGGTACCACTACAACAATAGCAAGATCTACAAGTCAAACACATGAACATGTTGTTGGCAGTCCATCTACATCACAAGCCAGCCTGGGAGAAACTTCCGTTGTCTAGATGTGTTTCACAATCAAAGGGAGGAAGGAGAAACCCAACTGCAAGACATATTGATCTCCTACTCACCACTTTGATCAGTACAAACCACTAGAAGTTGTCCCAGTCGAGAAGAAGAATATGGTCCACCACTCATTCTTGGAAGATCGTTCTTGAACACCATCAATGTTATCATCTTTGCCGAACCTGGAGAAGTCAAATTTTGGATTTTTCGCTGCATCTTCAACATCTACAACACTTATGAACAGCCAAAGAGAACCAAGAGAAGATGTCGAAGGGAGAACCAACTGCCAAGAATTGAGGAGGGCATCATGAAGGATGAAGCCACTGCACCACAAGAGTTAGAAGATGAAGAGATAGTACCTGAACTAGCAAATCAAGAAGAACAGTTGATAAGATCTCCATCATCTAGACACTGTTGAGAGGACAAGTCTCAGTTGTGACATTACAAGACAAAGACTCTCATAGAGGCACTCGAGTAGCAGCTCTAAATTCAAGTCTCTTGCCAACCCAATAATTAAAGAAAAACAAGAAAGGTTGATAAGAGAAGAATGCGGAACTGTCCCTACATCCTCATAGTACATAATTAATACAAGAAAGAGAGAGGATCCTAGTCAGCATACTCGAGGAACAATGTGCCTTCACTGATAAGTCGACACATAGAAGGTTGATACCTATAAAGATGATTCCACTGTGATCTTCCTCCTCTCAAGCATATTGTGAGACAAACAAGAGAAGACAAGCCATTCATAAACAACAACCAGCTAGACAAGAGAAGCTTCCACAAGGTGGTTCAGTACAATCACTTTCCAATGACAAAGTAACATTTCAAGGTAAGTAACCATCACTTTAAAAGCTTCTTCTTGATTCTAGTATGAACATAAATAAAGAACTAAAAATGTTTAAGTTGCATCTCACTTGATCCAATCTAATCAACTCAACATGTTTAGTCCTTTGAACTTTGTTCCTAGCTTTACTCTCTTGAATCTCACTGTCTTAACTAAATGAGCTAAAATGTTGTGCATCTAACCTTTGGAAGATGATATATCTCAATCATGAAAAGATCGACACATTATGCATAGATTATCCTTCCTTAGGTTAAGTAATCTGATCTGTTAAATATTTTAAGATGCTACTTTCATGCTCATCCTCTGATCCTATCACTCATGTTAAGATTGAATAGAACACATAAACAACAAGTTTGTCTTGTGCAATGTGCCTAAGGTTAGAGAGGAATAAACAAAACTTTTGGTCCTGTTGCTATTTTTCCACCAACAGAGCCCATACATTTGATCTCTACCTTGTCTTTATGAGCAGGACACACTCTTGAGCAAACAGGGCGAAGATTGTCAACTCCTAAATTCTATAGAGTGAAGATCCTAGATCTACAAGAACATGCACACTGAGCAAGATGCTGTCAGCATCCACAATTAACACTTTACTTCAAACTGTTGGACGAACAAATGACATGAGTGACACCATATCAAGAGGCATAAACAAGAAGGAATGATGGAAGACGTCGTAGTCAGAATTAGAGGTCATGAAGTCCCCACAGACTTCTTGATCCTCGACATGAGAAGATGATGATGTCCACCTCATCCTAGGAAGACCATTCCTCTACGCTACAAGTACAATCATCTACAAGAGGAAATCCATTTTCACTTTCCTTGAGAAAAGGCACGATGCAACTTCATCAACTACATGCCCAATGAAGCACCTAAGAAGAATAGAAGTGAAAGACGCCGCTCTCAAGCCAAAGAAGACAAACTATCAATAATAGAGAGGCCAATCACGAAGAAGAAGCTATCGACACTGTCCCATAAAAGAAAGGAGAAAAACCTCAAGACAGTGAACCACAGGAAGTGAAGATTCAGACCAAGAAAGTATGAGAGAAAATGTCTGCACCTAAGAGGTACAATCAATAACAACTTTCCAAACGTATGACATACCTTGGGAGGTCTGAACCAAGGGAAGGTCAGGTTCGTCGGACCTAAATATCCGAACCTTCGCCAAAAGGTAAAAATCGGTGGTTATCTTTATATTTACTTTGCTGCATATTTCTCATATTTAATCCATAATCATTTCTTGCATCATCATATTTAATTGACAAACATTTTAATTTCTGCATTGCATTAGAAAAGAAAATAAAAATATTGCATTTGTTACACTACATCATAAACTATGAAACCCATGTGAATAATTCTATGGTGTGTAAAAAACCCACAAGAATGTTCATCATGGTGGCATAAAAATAATAAAAATAAATATGCATACATTCATCCTGTTGCATTTTTCTCTTGCATCATAAAAATATTAAAATACAAAAATATTGAGAAAGAGATCTTACTGAAATTCTAGACGACTAAAGCTTGAGTTGCCAACCACTAACACTTAATCTGTTCCAAAAGTTTTGTTGTCTATTTGAGTTTCACAAGGATTTGGAAGGCCAAGAAAAGCTGACGAGCAAGTGAATGCTTCATCCACTGTTGGAGCACTGTCTCAACAAAGATCAACATCAATCAAAGCTCTAATAGAGGAAGGACATATTCACTGCCAGTCTGCTACATTGCAAGATCGAACGACTATGTCAACATTCAGCTTGAGGGAAGGCACCCCGTGTATCCACGTAAGTATCTTTATCCTCTTAAATTTTTCATTCTATAAACAAAATGAAAACACAAAAAATATGTGAGCACATGAAGGTTCACTCTTAAGAATGAAAACACCAAAAATATGTGAGCACATGAAGGCTCAGCCTTAAAAAGAAAAGAACAAAAATATGTAGGCACATGAAGGCTCACCATTAATTAAAAAAGAGACAAAAATATATGAGCACATGAAGGCTCAACACTATTAAGGGAACCAGCTTGGGGGAGACGCACCCCCGTTATCTTCGCGATTCAGGTATGTCTTTATTATTATTACTACTACTATTATTATTGGCTTTTATATTATATCTTAATGTGTGTTAGATTAAATAAATAAAATAGTGTGTCTAGTTTGTTTTAAGAAGTTGATGACTAAAGAAGAACCCTCTCTCTAATATTTTGCATGGAAATGATGAATAGTTGCTCTATCTAATTTCTTTCAAGTACCTAGTCTTCAAAGCATGAGTTCTCCTCATTAATAATGATGCCTCAAATAAAATTAAATGCATGGTTGGCAAATACTTAATCTAAGGTCTAGGTAGTTGGGATATGACATGTGATGATCTGAGCTGCTATTATCTTGTTCTAAACAACACTAAAGTTCCGGAGATTTCTAAATATGAATATGACTAATAATTGCATTGAGTTAAATTAAGCTTTGTGACCCTGTGAGATGTTATCATACTATTGAATCAAGATCACTTACACATTTCGTCCATCTTTCGCATAAATGCTCATAATTATCTGTTGCTACCCTCTCAGAAGTTTGTTGGAAGCATATGACTATTAAAAAAAAGAGAAAAAAAAGAGAGAGAAAGATCCGAGGAAATAAAAAGGGACAAGTGTGCGAAACCTCGAAAAGATAGATCCCGAGGAAATAAAAAGGGACAAGTGTCCGGAACCTCGAAATAAAAAAAATCAGAAAAAATGGGCACGTGCCCGACAGTAGAATTAGCCTGATAGCCATATGTCTCTAATAAACAGAAAAGAGTGAATATATTCAAACGAGCATCCGATTCCATTTTCCATACACATGCACTTCTCGATTCAATGGTTGGTTGACTTTCTCTTTGGATCCATTGTTTAATTTGACAACACATGTATTAAAGCTTTTGAAAATCAATTAAAACTTCGGGATAAAGGTGAAGTAAAAGAACTAGAGACATAGTGCTTGATTTGATCGTTCAATCTTTCAACTACTCAAGATCTAAGGTAAAAGTAATAAGCCCCATGAAGAATAACATAATATATTTTGGAGAATTTTTGTTTAACAGCAGGTATACTTGTTGGAAGTGAAGATATTGTAGCAACTCCTGATCCATTAACAAGTTTTGATTTTGCTAAGGGACTAGCAAAAGAGTAAGCTTGGGGGAATTGTTGACACTGGTTATCTATCAAAATTAAAGGATAAATAAATATGAAAAGGGCATGAATTTAATCACCAACAAAGGTTTAGGGTTTTAATTGACAATATTCCACGAGTTTTGGTGAATTGTGATTCTGCAGGGACTAAACCAGGAAACCAGCGCTGATTGCTTCCCCTAGAAGGAAACCGGCGCGAGATAACGCAACCGGCACGTCAGGAATATTCCAGAAGGTTCTAGAGGACACCAGAGGACACCACGAGGCGGGACACCCCGAGAGGCTGCCAGGTGGGACCGGTCGGTCCCACCCTTAGACCGACCGGTCTCCCCCCGGGCCCGCTGGCTTCTGTCTTCTGCAAGCTTCCTCCAATGAACCCTAGGACTCATCTCCACCGTCCCTGAAGTCGGTTTGATCTAACGGCCGCGGTTGATCCCTCAGGGCTATATAAGCAGCCCCAGACCCCCCTCTCCAGGCATCTCCATCTTCATTATTCATCTCCACATCAGAAACTAGGGTTTCAATTAGAAGTAGAGGTCCCTCTAGATGAATCTCTTCTAGTTCATCTAGAATTAGATCTAGTTCATCTAGTTGTAATCAAGAGCCAGCTATCAAGAAGAAGACTAGTTACCCCTCTAGTTTAGGTTTAGAACCTAGTCTTATATTAGAACTAGAAAAGAGAGAGAGGGAGAGGAAGAGATCAAGAAGGAGCTCCGGCCTGCCGGATCCACTTCTTCATCTTGTACCTGTGGATTCAAGTTCATCATCAACTTCAGCGATTGTTTCGGTAATCAACGTCTATATTTAAGTTTGAGCTATTGTTCTTATTATTCTTAAAGATTTATGACTCTCTTTTGAGTACTTTAATTCTAGTCATTCTAGAGTTAGAGTAATTGGATAGTGTAAGCGTGGTGCTTAGACTTGATAGCTCATATATGCCTCCTATAACGCCGATAGCAGTGGTTGTTCGCAAGGGTGACTCTTATAGCCTTGTTGATTCTTCTATAGTCCACTTACCCGTGTGTAGGCTCGGTAGGATTATACATTTGCATAAAAGATTCATACTCTGTTTGTGACCTTTTATGGCAACTTCCCCACTAAGAATAATATAAACATATCACTCTTAAATTAGAATTAGACAGCCTTAATGATCCCCTCTATACTTCTAGATTCTTCGTCCTTGTTAGCTACTCAAGGGTTAGACTTTAAGACTTAACACTATCCGTTCCTTTGGGTTTGATATTAAAATTGGGTTACTCCGATGAAGTGCTACATCGGTAGATTTTATCCGTGCGCTTGTGGATAAAGTAGAGTGTGCGTTAATTTATACCAACAAGCATTTCTGGCGCTGTTGCCGGGCATAGAGTTTATCTCTACTCTTGATAGCGATGTTCGTAAGTGTCAACATAGGTTCGAGCCATGATCTCTTAGGAGTAGCTCACTATCCTCCTTGTGACTCCCCTCACCATGTTTGAACCTTAGTGGTTTCGTTTTGGGTGAGATCGAGTCATATCAGTGGATGAACAGGTCTGCATCTAGGTGATCGGACGCTTGCTGTTCAACGACCGGACTCTGACCAAGTGAGTCCGACCGAGCGACATGTTCTGTCTGTTTTTGATCTGACACTCGGGAAGTCTCTGACCGGACGCTCAGTCAACATTGTTCATGTTTTGGCATTGTTGATCGGACACTATCGTGTTCTGACCGGATGCTCCCTACCCTTAGTTCGGTAACGAACAGAGAGTTCCCAGAACGAACTTCTGCTGACCGGACACGTCTGATCTGAACCGATCGGATGCTCACCAGAGTCTAGTCAGTGCTGATCAACACGTCTTTGTCCGTGGTTCGCTCGTCCATTGTCGGTTTTGGTTTCTGGCTTTTGCGTTGGACTTCTTGGGTTGTGTAGTGTCCTGCTGTGCTTCTCGGAAGCATCCACTGTACATCTAGGGTCATGGACACTAACAAGCCCGTGTCTTGCTTTTGTGGTGACTCTCTAGGAGAAGGGCCATCTATTTCTCGAGAAGAAATTTGATTGTCCCATTCACCCCCTCTAGTCGCCAATTCGGCCCTTCAGTTGTGGAGATCCCTCGACCACCAAGATCTCCAGAGCGAATAGTGAGAATGGCACGTCAACGGGCTGGCGAATGGGTCTTTCATGAGGAGAGCACCGATAGCCGCCCGATGAAGAACTTTGATCGGATGTTAAATCAGATCCACAAATATGCACAGGTAACCTTCCCAGGTATGTAACATTATGGAATGTGATGTTTAGAAACTGAGGTTGCTTATTCCGTTAACTCGTAGGGCTTGTCGGACTTGTCGGAGGAGCGTCGCAGATGCTATGAATCCATTGGCCCCCTAGTGGATGCGAAGGAAAAGCTTGAAGAAGCATGCGAGCGCTACCGAGCTGACCTGGATAATGCCCGTCGTGTTGAAGTTGAACTGCGTGAGGCCACTCAGAGGCAGGCCTCAGAAATTAGTCGATTGCTTCATGAAAATGAAGGTTCAGTTTTCTGATTTTGGCTGCTGATGGGTAGAGCTCCAAGTTTGACTCCTTCCCTTCTTTCTCTTCTTTTATTTTTTTTGGAAATAGAATTTGCTTCACAGGTTGCTGTTGAGAGGCTGAAAGCATAGAACAGCGAGGCCATGGCAACGAGAGAGAAAACACGAGTCGATGATCTTGAAAAAGAACTTGAAGGTTACCTGTTGGACTTGTTGATTCCATTAATGTTGTTCCCTGACTGGTTGTAATGAATTGTTGTTGTCTTTGATTCAGGGCAGCATCATTCCTGGCAAAACAAGGTTGCGATGGCCTGTCAAGATGTGAAAGTTTGGGAGACGCGGTGCCATGCTATGGTCCGAGAGATTGCCCCGGTCATAGACGCGGTGTACGTGAGCGACCAGTCTGGAGAGCATCCACCCCGACCAGCCGGTGTGCTAGAACGATGTACCTGGTTATGGCCGGCCGTGAAGAAATTTGTGGCTGGAGCTGGTGAACAAGTTGCCTCGTACATGCTCGCTGTGGCACGTGCACATTATCCGGGGGTAGATGTGATGAGACTGGGGAGCGGCTTCCCCAGGAATACTTCGGAAGCCTAGGTGTCCGAGCTCTGTGAACAGTCCCGGGAGACGGCTGTCATTCTCGTGAAAGACTTGGACATGTGCGGAGAGCCTGGGGAACCCAGCACTGGATTTTGAGTCATTGAGTACTTCACTGACATAATAGATTGGACGTTGCACCTTGTAAACTGGTCTGTCTTCTTCTCGTTCTAAGACCACGACTGTGCTCACCACGCGATGTGTTGCCGCTATGTATATTAGCAGGGTTTTGCCGTCTCTTAGGGCGGCTAGCAAAGGTGGTGTTGTAATGAGCTGTTTGAGCTCTTGAAAGGCGGTTCCAGCCTCTTCCGTCCACTCGAACTTCTCGGAAGCTTTGAGCAGTCTAAAGAACTGGAGGCCTTTTTCTCCGAGTCGCGAAATGTAGCGACTTAAGGCGGCCATGCATCCTTTCAGTTTTTGGACGTCTTTCACACATCTTGGAGGCTTCATTTTTAAAACAGCTTGGATTTTTTCGGGGTTAGGCCTCAGGCCAGCTTTGCTTACCACGTTACCTAGTAGTATGCCAGACGGGACCCCAAAGGTGCATGTTTTAGGATTTAATTTCCACCATAACTTATTCCAAGCCTCAAAAGTTTTGCGTAGATCGTCTATAAACGTCGGGGCCAGCTTAGTTTTTACAATGATATCGTTGACATAAGCGGCTACGAGCTCTGCTCGTATTTCCTCATCTAGGCACTTCTGTATTGCCCTTTGGTACGTGGCCCCCGTGTTTTGAGCCCAAAGGACATCAAAGTATAGCAATATGTTCTGAAAGGGGTGATAAAGGAGGTTTTGGCCTGATCTTCTCTCAGAGAAATCTGATGGTAGTCAGAATAGCAATCTAAGAAAGACAGAAGTTCGCATCCGGCTGTAGAGTCGATGAGCTCGTCGATTCGGGGTAAGGCAAAGGTGTCTTTAGTGCAGTGTTTGTTAAGATCAGTGTAATCAACGCACATTCTCCATTCTTTATTCTTCTTTTGAACTAAAACCGTGTTGGCTAGCCACTCCAGATGATATACCTCTTTTATAAAACTGGCAGTTAAAAGTCGGGTGATTTCTACCCTAACAACTTCCTTCTTGTCACGAGCGAACCGTCGTAGCTTCTGTTTGATTGGCTTGGCGGTCTTCGAAACGTCCAAGGAGTGCTCGACCAGCTCCCGAGGTACACCGGGCATGTCTGCGGGTATCCACGCGAAGACGCTTATATTCTCCCTTAGGAAGTTGATGAGCGCGCTTTCCTATTTGGGTCGAGGTCAACACCGATGCGCGCCGTTTTGCTTGAGTCTCCTTCGACTAGCTCCACCTCCTTGAAGTCTTTGCTTCTGGTTGCCGCACGCTTGGTTTCCTTGACCGGGATGATCTGCTCCTCTGGCATGTTTCTTCCATGCGGATCGAGAGGTCATGGGCTTGGGCGGTCGCAAAGCTTTCCTTTTCACATTCGTAGGTTGTAGAGATGTTGCCTCTTATTGTGGGGATATTACACCCATATACCCCCATGGCACGACTTGGGCTACCCCACAAATACGGCCCAACCAGAAGCCCTTGCGACTCACGACCAGGTTGTCGTAGTCGCCAAGGACTCTCCTGATGACTTGCTCGACAAGGAAGATCTAGATAGATAGACCTGGATTCCTTGCCAAAAGGAATCGATTGTAATCTGTTAGGATTCGGCAAATTGTAACCCTGCTCCCCGACTATGTAAGGCGAGCAGGGATCCCCTCCAAACTCACGCGATATTCCAACCGAGCAATACAAGCCAACCACTAGAACACAGGACGTAGGGTATTACAGCGCCTTGCCGGCCCGAACCTGTCTAAATGCCATCTCACGTCCCTGTGTCCATGCTTTGCAGACGTCTCGCATGCCTCAATCGCTCAATCTACTACCTTGGGCGTACCCCTCGGTAGACTGCCGACCATATTTCATCGACAGTTGGCGCGCTAGGTAGGGGGTGTGTGCTACGACACCATGATCTGCCAAGCGATCACCTTCCCTCGATCCATGGTTCTCCCGGAGGCCGGCACTACTTTCCAGATCGGATCTATGATCTGGACCATCGGTGACCACGTCCCTACTCCGGAAACTGTGGAATCTGTGCAGCTCCCTGCGTCGGGCGCCCTGCCGCCCATTCGTCGCGTCACCGCACCGACACGTCGCCCGCCAAGAATCGTCCCTTGCGACAACCTGATTGAAGCGATTGACCGGGCCAACCAAGGAATCGCGGAGTGCATCGACGCCATCGAGGTAGCTCGTGTATAGCTTTCAAATCGCCCTTTCCTTCAGCAAATTTCACGTACACCATCAGGATTCTCCAGCACTCAGCCCGCCCGCCGCCCCAGATTGGATCTGCAACCGGCTCGTCGCCGCACTTCGTTTCCAACGTCCATGCCCTTTGGACTACGCGGAGCGGTTCCTACATATCAGCATCAGGCGCTGTGACAACTCTCCGACCAGCTCTAGTCTTTTGGTTCCGACTAGATGGCACTGAATAGCGCGCACGCCCGGGCGACTCCAGCTCCAGTCGTCGGTATGGTGACTCTCAAAGAGATCTCCGGTGATACTGTCTCGGCGACTTCGGTGTCTGGATCTACCACGACGAATGGCTCCACCTCCACGTGGTCTACGACCGTCATCTCCACCGACTCCGAGGCCGACTTCCCACCGTACCAAGGTGGCATCATCTTCAACATCTCCACCGACAGTCCTCCACCTCCAAACGAAACGGAAGGCGAACGCGCCAATCGGGAGCAACGTAACATCGACCGACAACACCGATGTGAGGACGAGCGACGCGACCAAGAGCGCCGCGACTGGGAGCATCGCGACGACGAACGACGTCGGGAACGTGACAATGTCAGAGGCCGCGACCTCATCTACGAGTTCGATAGGGTCGATGATCAACCCGTCTACCCGACCCCAAGCGCCAACCTCTCCGTCGTCGTCAACGAGCTCTCCAAGCTTCCGGTAACCCCGGAGCTACAGAAGGTGGTTGCCCACATCAAGGATGTCGTCGTGCAGTGCAACGAGAGAGGGCGCTATCCTTCACCCTCCGCATCGTCGTACAGCGGGACGCCACCAAGTCTGCATCCCTCGCGCCGAAGGCAATCACCGCCACATCGCGACCAGGAAGTCCCTAAGGCAACTGCGCCCGCAATCGAGCTCCGGCTCCCAACGCCTCGACAGGGCCACGCCCTTTTACCTCCCGGCTCTAAGCCGTCCGATGGCCTCAGGGCTTCAAGGTCAACACGGTGGACAAGTAGGATGGGAAGGCCAACCTGGAGCAGTCACTCACCACATACGAGATCACCATTCAAGCAGCCGAAGGAGGACCTGACGTGTTGGCCAAGTACCTCCCCGTCATGCTGTCATATTCAGCCAACAGTTGGCTCCACAAGCTCGCTGAGAACTCCATCGACACCTGGGAGCAGTTGAAGGAAGTCTTCGTCAAGATGTACAATGCTACCTGTGTCCAACCAGGAACGTGCTCCGACCTCCAAAACGTCCACCAGGAGCGTGATGAAAGCCTCCAGAGCTGCATTTGACGATTCTCCAACATGCACCTCACGATTCCAGAGATCGCCGACGCGGAAGCCATCTCCACGTTCTCCAATGGCCTGCGCCACAAGGAGCTCCGTGACAAGATCATTCGAAAGAAGGTAGCCACGGTCACCGAACTCATGACGACTGCCAACTCCTATGCCGACGCCGACGACACCCAACGCCACCACGAACGCCCGCGTCGCCGATCACGATCCCAGGGGCACCGTCGTGATGATGATCACCGCAATGAGCGGCGCAATGAAGGACGAGACCACCGCGATGATCGAGATCGCCAGCATGATCGACCAGAGTCTTCCCATCAGAGGATGGATCACCGTCGGCGTGACCGTCGCTACATCGCCAACACCAACACTCGGCCAAAGCGCACATACGACAACGACTACGAGAAGCTCCTCAACGGTCCCTGTCCTCTCCACAAAGGCGCCAAGCACTCCATGTGCGAGTGCGATACCATCGCCCGTAACGTACGCGGAAGCGGCGAGAAGCGGCCGCGGAACGACAACGACAAGGACAAAGACGCCGATGCTCACGAGCTCGCCTTCCGCGCACTAGCAAGGACACTCTCCATCTTCGGTGGCAACGTCGTCATCGAGACCGAGCAGAAGCGGCGCCAAGTACGACGTGACATCACATCCGTGGCGGCCATCACCGACGACCCCGCCAACGTCCGCTACCTCGACTGGTTGCAGCACCCCGTCACCTTCTCCAGGGAGGACCAATGGTCGGACGACAAGTACCCAGGGTGTTTTCCTCTCATCATCGACCCGGTGATCTCCAGCTGCCGCTACCGCAAGGTCCTCGTCGACGGTGGGAGTGCCCTCAACATCATCTTCTCTTTGGTGTTCCGTGAGCTTGACTACTCCAAGCGGGACCTGTTCCCGGCGAACTTCCCTTTCTGGGGCATCGTGGCGGGGAAACCTTCCATGCTCGTCGGGCAGATCACCCTCCCAGTGCAGTTTGGCACGCCCGACCACTTCCGCAAGGAGTACATCACCATCATCGTCGCTGACTTCGACACCGCCTACCACGCCATCCTCGGTCGCTCGGCGCTCTCCAAGCTCATGGTTGTTCCACATTACGCCTACCTCGTGCTCAAGATGCCGACGAAGAAAGGCATCCTCAGCCTCCGGGCAAACCTCCAGGTGGCGTACGAGTGCGAGCAGGAGACAATCAACTCCGCCAAAACACGCCTACAGATCCAGGGCGTTCAAGACTGCATCGCCAACGCCGCCAAGCTCCGCCCTGATGATCTCGAGATCCCGGAGACCTCTGACCAGCGCTCCAACAAGAAGTCGAAGGACACGAAGCAGGTGGCCATGGTGGACGGAGCTCCAGAGAAGACTGGTATCATCAGCACCAACCTCGACCCCAAATAGGAAGACGCGCTCGTCAGCAACGTCGATGTGTTCGCCTGGAAGCCAGCGGACATGCCCGGAGTTCCACGAAAGTTCGTCGAGCACACCCTAAATGTCTCCGCAACTGGCAAGCTAGTTCGTCAAAAGCTTCGTCGCTTCGCGCCAGACAGGAAGGAGGCAATTAGGTAGAGCTCACCCGGCTCCTAGCTGCCAGTTCCATCAAAGAGGTGTATCACCCGGATTAGTTGGCCAATCTGGTCCTTGTACTCAAAAAGAATAAAGAATGGCGTATGTGCGTTGATTACACCGACCTCAATAAGCATTGCCCTAAGGACCCTTTCCTCCTCCCACGCATCGACGAGGTCGTCGACTCCACCGCCGGGTGCGAACTTCTCTCCTTTCTCGATTGCTATTCCGGTTACCATCAAATTGCCTTGAAGGTGGAGGACCAAATCAAGACGGCGTTCATCACACCCTTCAGCGCCTACTGCTACACGACCATGTCATTCGGGCTGAAGAACGCCGGAGCCATGTACCAGTGAGCGATCTAGGATTGCTTGAAGGACCTCATCCCCGAGAAGGTTGAAGCTTACGTGTGCGGATACATGGGTGTATGCCGAGTCTCAGAGTGATGAGTGATTGTCAACGGGTTTGATCGCATGTTCTTTGGCTTGTGTTGTGCAGGTGTCGAGCACGGAGACAGTGATCAAGGGCAAGGTGAAGGTCAAGTAGAGACGTGCCGTGCCGACGGACCGGGAGCGGTGAAGGGCGGACGTGAGGCTTGGACTGAGGGACCGGTGGCCTGAGGATCAGCTGTGGTGGCTGACAGCTTGGGACAGCGACGAACGGAGACTTGCGGGGCATGGTGTTGCTCGGGTCGAGGACCTAGGGACACGTGTCGGTGGACGGGGTGCACGGGTGGTGCATCCCCTCTACAGCTTCGGTTTGGTGGTCGAGCCAGAGAAAAACCATCATGCGGACGGTTTCTGAGTTTGGGCCACAAAACTCGGGTGAACGGTTTCCAGGTTTGGGCCACAAAACCTGGGTGCTGCGGGTTTCCCGAGTTTGGGCCTCAAAACTCGGGCTGAGGACGGTTTCCAGGTTTGGGCCTCAAAACCTGGGCGCTGGCGGGTTTCCTGGTTTCGGCCTCAAAACCAGGGGATGGACTTGGAGGCTGGTTTCTCGGTTTGGGCCTCAAAACCGAGGGTTGGCGTAAAAGCCTGGTTTCCCAGTTTCGGCCACAAAACCGGGGGTGCAGAGCGAGTGCGGCACGTGGCGGCAATCAGGAGGTTGCGTCGAGGCAACGCTACGAGTTGTGCGGGCGTGGCCGTCGGATCACCACATACCTTGAGTTGGTCCAGAATAACCCTAGGGTTTAGCTGGTTCGCTCTGTAATTAGAGAGGGTAGAGTAGGAATTAGAATTAGGATAAGTAGAGGGAGACACCCTCCCCCCATTCCATCTCAGTCATTTGCTCTTTGCTTCTAGGGTTTCCTGCTCTCCCAATCCCCTGCTATAGCTAGCTAAGATCCGCAGAGAATCATACCTCTGTTACTAGAGATTTTGAGGAAGTGAGGCCGTAACCTCACTGTTGTAGCGTGTGGTAGCCACACGGTTGCTGATCGATGACTTGATTCACGTTTTGGTTCGTGTTCTTCGCGTTCTTCGTTTCTCCGTGATTTTCACGTCACTCGATCTCCCTCTCTAGTGTGTCTTTGCGAAATCCGTTTGAATCAACTTGTTCGTTTTTGAAAGGAGATCATTTCCACCGAAGGATTTCATCTAACTTCTCACGAACAAGTAGATCGGGTTGATTTCGTTTTCGTGGCACTTTTTCGGTTCATACAGCTTCCCCTTCGATTTCCCGTTGATTAAGTTGATTTGAGCGGATGATTTCTTGGGGATAGTCTTCTAACTACCTCGTGATCATCCTCTCCAAGTTTGGGATCAATGGATTTTGGTTTGGATCGATTTGGAGAAGATTTGAGCTTTGGGCGACCAAAATCGCCCTTTCTAGACAGCCGCGGAGAGTCCGCGGTTTGACCGGCGGGCAGTCCGGGCATCGGGGATCAGCCGGATCAGTGGCTGTGTTCTTCGCCCAGATTGCTGTTCCTTGACCGGCGGACAGTCCGCCGTTGGTTTTGGCGGACAGTCCGGGACCTGTCCAGGGGACTTCAGCAGCTTTGCTGTTTGGCGAGCTTTGCCGGCGGACAGTCCGCCACTCGCTCGCGGACAGTCTGCAGTTACTCCGAACTAGTGCCCACGGACAGTCCGGGAACCCGCAGACTAGTGCTTTTCAGTGCATTTAGTCTCCCGGCTTATCCGCTTGGTTTTTGGACTTCTTGTTTGGCATCGGTATTTTTGCTACTTGTTAGCATCGGTATTTGGGGATTTCTCGACGTAGCCTCCAATCTACGTTCGGGACTCGGTTTTCAAGGGGCAAACTTGTGCCGGAGCTTTTGGTGTTTGGTTCGCAATCGCTTTGTGGTGCCTCGCTGTGATCCTAGGGATCATCGACCCTCTTCCAAGGGTCGTGGGCATCACGTTCTCGGTCATTGCTCTTGGGGGTTGATTTTGGGACATTAGGCCAAGGTTTCGAGAAAAATTTTTGTGGCTCCCATTCACCCCCCTCTGGTCGCCTTGCTTTTGCATTCTCGGTCCTTCAATTGGTATCAGAGAGGGTTAAGGATCTTCCACCTTAGCCGGTTCCAGATCCACCGAAGGCGACATGGATCGCGGCGTGGGCAAACCACCATTTTTCGATGGGACGAACTATGCGTATTGGAAGATACGTATGTCGGCCTATCTCCAGAGCATGGGCTCTTCTGTTTGGGAGATTTGCAACAAGGAGGATTATGTTGTCTTGGCTGCTCGTGTCTCTCAGCTTCAGATCGATGAGCACGAGGCCAATAGCCGAGCACGTAACGCCTTATTCTCCTGTTTGAGCATGTCTGAGTTTGATCGCGTTTCTCACCTCCCCACGGCTCGTGAGATTTGGGCGACCCTCATGCGCTTCCATGAGGGAACCACTCAAGTCAAATCCCGTCTCTACGAGTCGCACAAGCGGGAGTATGAGAACTTTCGACATATGCCTGGCGAGAGCATAGAAAGTTTATTCGCTCGCTTTCAGGTTATTGTCAACAAGATGAGAGCGAACAAGGAGCTGTTGCCTTTCGACGATCATGAGAGGGCTTTGAAGCTTTTGCATACTCTCGATCGGTCGGTGTGGGACTCAAAGGTCCAGGCGATCATCGAATCGTCTAACTATGAGACCCTCACTTGTGACGAGCTCTTCAGTAAGCTCAAGTCTAGTGAGATTGACGCCATGTCGAGGGCTTCTTATGAGAATCCTTCTGGCCTGACTATGACTTTGGTTTCTGGCTCTTCTGCTAACCCCTCTGGAGGATTTGCACTTTTGTCTCTCTTTTCTGTCACAGAGGACCAGCTGGAGTCTTTGGGGGATGATGAGTTGGCTTTGCTTGCCAACCGGTTCTCGCGGTTCCACAACAACCGCATGAACCGTCGCCGCGGAGGAGGACGCTCGGGATGTTTCGAGTGCAGCGACCCCGACCACTTCATCACCAACTGTCCCAAGAAGAACAAGCATTCTGGGAAGGGCAATCACGGGCACAAGTACGACTCCGGCAAGTGCAAGGAGAAGCACGCCCCCGCAAGGCACAAGCGGAGGGGTGGCTTCGACAAGGAGTACATCAAGAAGAAGTACTTGGAGAAGGCCTAGGCTGAGCAGCGTGCTTTCTTTGCCACGCTCAGCGACGTCGACAGCTCGGATGACGACTCCGCTTGCTCAAGCGATGATGAGTCCGAGAAGATGAAGAAGATCGAGGACAAACTGAACGGCCTCTGCTTCTTCGCCGACAACGAGGGCTTTTGCACCACGGCCCTCGGCAAGGAGGTCGACAGTCAGCTGGAGGACACCCCCCGGAACGACGACGACGACACCTCCCAGGTATCTATGACCACGATGAGCTTTCTGCTGAGGTCGATAAGCTTACTGCCATGCTTCTTAGTCAAGATAAGCTGCTTAGGCGTGATGCTAGAGAGCGCAAGGAGTTTAGGCAGAAGTGGGAGGACACGGTGAAGAAGCTCGAGTTTGCTCGGTCCACCGTGGTCGTGTCTGAGGAGGGTGAGTTTGAGATGTGCACCAAGCACATGACTGACCTTCTCACTTTGAGAGGTAAGTATGCTGCTTTGGTTGGAGAGGTGGATGAGCTCCGGGCTAGGCCCGTGTTGTTGGGTGCGTGCAAGTCTTGCCCCGGCTTGCAAACCGAGTTGGCAGAGAAGAATGCCAAGATTGAGTCTCTTGAGAAGGCCAGCTCGGGTAGCACTTGTGTGACTAGGTGAGCTTTGTGTGAGGGTTTGGAGATGGAGATTGCCAATGTGAAGCATGGCAAGATGCAAACCGAGGAGGAAAACACATACCTTCGGACCATCTTGTCATGGGTCTCTTGTAGTGAGTTGCAGCTCGGGATGATGATCTCCCAATTTAAGCGAGCTGCTGGAGGTCCTGGTGTAGGTTTTGCTCCGGGTGTTGATCTTTCTGCTTTTGGGAAGATTGGAGAGTCGAGTGGACTGAACCCATGTGAGAAGCCCAACTCCACCACTACTCCCAAACTTACCAAGCTTCCACCCAAAGAGCCTCTCAAGCCAAACACCAAGGATGGGGTGTTGGAAGAACCCCCACGAGCTCCACCCCAGACCCAGTAGTGGGCTCCCAAACCAAACCACCTCAAGAACAAGCTGGACACAATGCCACCTATCCAGGAGGAGCTTTTGCCATAGAAGGGCAAAGTGATCCAAACCCACAACCGTGAGTACCAACAACCCCCTATGGGAGAGGTGAGGTACCATTGTGAGCACTGTGGGAGAGATGGACACTTGAGTGAGTTTTGCTTTCGGCACAAGAGAGAAGCGCACCGTGCCAGGGAGATGAACAATCCGGACATGTACCATCCTTTCCATGATGTATATGTGCCGAATGTTCAGAGGAGAGCTCCGAGGAGAGCTGCTAGGCCTAGAGGTGCAGCACCTCAAGGTCCTAGGTGTTAGGGAGGAGGTGCCCGACGGGGTCCTGACTTTGCAGGATACGGACCCCGTAGCGGAGGCTTTGTTGAGCGTTTTCCTCCACCGCGTTTTGACTATCGCGATGGACGTCCCTTCCTTAGCGGACCACGTTTTCCTGTGCGTGGTGATCGCTTTCCCCGTAGGCAGGCTAGGAATGGTTTTTACACTGACCGTTCTTTTGAGCAGCCGGCCCAACACTGGTATTCTTCTTACTTCACTAACCCCAGTGTTGGACCGTATGCTCACCCTATGTCTTTTTATTGATGTAGGTAAAACGATTGGAGAACGTTTGGTTGGTGGATTCCGGTTGTTCGAGGCACATTACCGGAAACGCCAAGTGGTTCTCCAGTCTTAGACCTGTTGCCGGAAAGGAGTTTATCACCTTCGGCGACAATAGCAAAGGTAAGGTGTTGTCTCGTGGGTCGGTGCTGGTTAATGAGCACTTTGTGTTGCGTGATGTTGCTCTTGTTTCTAACCTGCATTTTAACCTTCTCTCTGTTTCGCAACTTTTTGATGATGACTATGAGATTCGTTTTAAACCGAGTCTCAGTCGTATTTTAGATCCTCAGGGCAATCTTGTATGTTTGATTTCGCCCTTTGGAAAAGTCTTTCGCGCGAATTTCTCGGAGTCGTTTGGGATTTCCCGCTGTCTTGTGGCTTGTCCTTCCTCCTCTGATCTTTGGAAGTGGCATAGGAGACTAGGTCACCTAAGCTTCGACTTGCTTGCAAGACTTAGCTCACTTGGCCTAATCCGAGGATTGCCCAAGTTGTCGATGGAGAAGGACCTTGTTTGCCATTATTGTAGACATGGGAAGATGGTCGCCGCTCCCCACCATCCAGTGACTCAGGTCATGACACAGCGCCCTGGAGAGCTTTTACACATGGACCTTATTGGTCCGGCTCGGGTGAGCTCAGTTGGGGGGAAGTGGTATGTTTTGGTCGTTGTTGACGATTTCTCGAGATATTCGTGGGTCTTCTTTTTGACAGAGAAGACTGAGACTTTCTCCTTTGCTCGCAATCTGATTTTGCGTCTTCAAAACGAGTTCCCTATGAACTCGATGCGAGCTATTCGGAGTGATAATGGTTCCGAATTCAAGAATTCGGATTTTGACAAGTTTTGTGACTCTTTGGGTTTGGAGCATCAGTTTTCTTCCCCCTACACACCGCCACAAAATAGTGTTGTGGAGAGGAAGAATCGGACCCTTGTAGAGATGGCCAGGACGATGCTCGATGAGCATAGGACTCCTAGGCGATATTGGGCCGATGCTATGAACACTGCATGCTATATTTCCAATCGCATTTTTCTGAGAGCTTTCTTGAAAAAGACTTCTTATGAGTTGCGTTTTGGAAGACAGCCCAAGGTGAGTTATTTTAGAGTCTTCGGTTGCCACTGTTTTATATTGAAGAAAGGCAACCTGGACAAATTTGAGTCTCGTTCTTCTGATGGTGTATTTCTGGGTTATGGCACTCACACTCAAGCATATCGTGTACTTAACCTTGATACTAACCGAGTCATGGAGACATCCGATGTCACCTTCGACGAGACCATGGTTTTTCCTTCTTCTCGTTTTGAGCGTGCAGGTGATCATGAGGTTGGTGAGCCTCTTTTCGATGATGAGGACGAGGATGCTGAAGGCATGGGTGACCCAGCATCGCCTCCACCTGCTGTGCCGCAAAGAGCGGCTTCTACGACGACTCACGGCCTCGATACCTCTTCTTCCTGGGGGCCGTGGGATCCGCCACCTCGAGCGGTACCTTTTGTACCCGGGGAGGCACCAGCTGCTGTTGAGGGGGAGATCACATCTACTCGGGAGGCGCCACAACACATCCAGTGCCAGCACCCTCCTCAACAGCATCGATGAACGTGTCACTTGGTCCAGGTCACAACACATTTCTCACTTTGCTCATTCTGCATTTGTTACTGATTTTGAACCCCGAGATGTTGGACACGCTTTGACGAATCCCGATTGGGTCAATGCCATGCATGAGGAGTTAGAGAACTTTGAGCAAAATCGGGTTTGGGTTTTAGTTCCACCTCCTCCAGACTGTAATCCTATTGGGACAAAATGGGTCTTTAAAAACAAACAAGGAGAGGATGGCCACATTGTGAGGAACAAAGCAAGACTTGTGGCCAAGGGTTATAGTCAGAAGGAGGGGATAGACTATGAGGAGACTTTTGCTCCTATAGCTCGTTTGGAGGCTATTAGGATACTCTTGGCTTTTGCTGCATCTAAAGGGTTTAAACTTTTTCAAATGGATGTCAAGAGTGCCTTCTTAAACGGCTACATAGAAGAGGAAGTTTATGTTGAGCATCCCTCCGGTTTTGAAAATCCCAAGTTTCCAAACCATGTTTTTAAACTTCACAAAGCTTTATATGGTTTGAAACAAGCCCCTAAAGCTTGGTATGATAGGTTGAAAACCTTTTTGCTTGCTAAGGGTTTTAAAATGGGATGTGTAGATAAAACGCTCTTTCTCCTCAGGCAAGGCAAAGACACTTTCTTGGTCCAGATTTACTTGGATGATATCATTTTCGGTGGTTCTTCTCACGCTTTGGTTGCCAAGTTTGTAGATATTATGAGCAGGGAGTTCGAGATGAGCATGATGGGCGAGTTGACATTCTTTCTCGGGTTGCAAATTAAATAATCCCGAGAAGGGACGTTTGTGCACCAGGGCAAGTACACCAAGGACTTGCTGAAGAGGTTCGATATGGGTGAGGTCAAGCCTCTTCCAACACCCATGTCGACGACGACGGCCCTGGATGCGGACAAGGATGGAGAAGCTGTGGACCATAAGGAGTACCGAAGCATGATCGGGTCGCTGCTCTACCTGACGGCGACATGCCCGGACATTCAGTTCGCGGTGTGTCTGTGCGCACGCTTTCAGGCGTCGCCGCACACTTCTCACCGTCAGGCGGTGAAGCGCATTTTCAGGTACCTTCGCTTCACACCTGAATTTGGGATTTGGTATTTAGCTTCCTCCACCCTCTCCCTTTGCGGTTATTCCGATGCCGATTTTGCTAGTTGCCGAGTTGAGCGCAAGTCCACTTCTGGGACTTGCCAGTTTATTGGTTCTTCTCTTGTATCGTGGTCTTCTCGCAAGTAGTCTAGTGTCGCTCAGTCTACCACAAAAGATGAATATGTTGTTGCGGCTAGCTACTGTTCTCATTTGCTTTGGATGATGGCCACTTTGCGTGATTTTGGTCTGAGCTTTTCTCGCGTGCCTTTGCTTTGTGACAGCACGAGTGCTATTAGCGTTGCTAAGAACCCCGTGCTTCACTCGAAGACCAAACACATTGATGTGCGCTTTCATTTTCTGCGTGACCACCATGAGAAGGGTGATATCGACCTTCGCCATGTCGATATTCACCATCAGTTGGAAGATATTTTCACCAAGCCTTTGGACGAATCAACCTTTAATCGGTTGAGGGGTGAGCTTGGTGTGTGTTTCCCCTTTTAGATGGGGGAAACATTTTAGTTCTTGTACTATAGACTAACTCTTTTTTGTTTGTCTTTGTTTTCTTTTGCATTTCAGCATACGCTTTTATATTCTGAGCTTCACGTATATAATCTTTATAATGTAACTATGCTCTATGTAGTATGCTCCGATGCTTATGTTGATGCTTGTAGCTTATGCTCTTTCTGATCACTAATACATGTTGTGAGCTGAGCTATTTTTGAATGGTGAAACTGCTTAATCAACATAAAATCTAAAAATGTTCACCATTGAGATATGCAACTAGCATGTGTAGGATGTGTTGAGTTCACTCGTGCTTTTCATATATGCTAGGTTGCTATGTCTCTAGTTCTGAGTCACAAGTTTTAAGTGAATTGAAAAGATCGAGATGAGATTGCTTGTCAACACATCACGGTATCGAGACTGTTTCTCATTGCACTTTGAGTTAAACTTGAGCCGTGTAGTGTATGACCGAAACCGCAGCTTTAAGCTTCTGATTGCATATGCATAGGCTTCGCTTGGTTGAAAAGTTAGGCAATGACAAGCTTTCAACCTCTCACAATCACATGTTGAATTCAAACTTGTGTAATTTCACCGCTGCAACTCTGATTTAAAATTGAAATCACAAGTGTATGTTTCATTCTTAAGCATGATGATTGAACTTTGCTAGGGGTAGTTCACCTTGTATACGCATGTGTAGTGCTATTTTGATGGTGACTATCTTTTGGCTGAAAACTGCTCACTATGCTCAATTGTTCATATTTCGTATTTGGTGATCAGTTTGAGCCTTTGCTAGCTTGATGTGCTGTTGTTGAAGTCATCGGATCAGAACTGTGTATAGCATCTTTGCATTCTCTTGACTATATTTCTAAAGCTGCTAACTTGCATTTTGACTCATATGCATTTTGGAAGGGAAGAAATTTGCTTCTGGGCACTTTTGATGGTGCATGTTCTAAGGGGGAGAACTTTGCTCGATTGCTTGATGATGCTTTTTCTTGATAAGTGCATTTTCAACTAAGGGGGAGAAATTTGACAAATCATGCGTTCTCCGAAAGTTTAACTAAGGGGGAAAAGTTGAACTAAGGGGAATTTTCCTGGTTGTGTGCACTATTCGAGGGGGAGTTTGCCACTTGATGACCGCAAGGTTTGATTCGGAGCGTTTGGCTAGTTGTGTTGAGCCTTTGCCTCTTTCTTGAGGGACTTTGTGTTGAGCCTTTGCCTCTTTCTTGAGGGACTAGCAAACATTTTTTTAGCGCGATTGATTTCGATTGGTTCAGAGCGATCCTCTTGCTAGTTGTGTTGAGCCTCTGTGCCTCTATCTTGAGGGACTAGCATTTGCTTCGATTTTTCAATTAGTGTCGAGCTCTTTTTCTGGAGTTTTTCAATTGGTATCGAATCTTCTTGCGCTTCTTCAATTGGTATCGAACCTTTTCTTGCTAGCGGTGTTGAGCCTGTTCTACCTCTTCTTGAGGGCTAGCTTTGCTTTGCTTGGTTGCGTCGAGCCATTGCCCATGTCTTTGGGGACCAAGTTGTTTTGCTCTTTCCACTTGACCTTCTTCGGCTTTGCTATGCTTTTGGGTCATTTGGTCGAGTTCTCTCTTCTCCTTCTTCCTTCCTTCTTCTTTTCATTATGATTTGTGTGTGTAGTTGACAATGCACTCATCAAGGGGGAGATTGCGGATACATGGGTGTATGCCGAGTCTCAAAGTGATGAGTGATTGTCAACGGGTTTGATCACATGTTCTTTGGCTTGTGTTGTGCAGGTGTCGAGCACAGAGACAGTGATCAAGGGCAAGGTGAAGGTCAAGTAGAGACGTGCCGTGCCGTCGGACCGGGAGCGGTGAAGGGTGGACGTGAGGCTTGGACTGAGGGACCGGTGGCCTGAGGATCAGCTGTGGTGGCTGACAGCAAGGGACAGCGACGAGCGGAGACTTGCGGGGCATTGTGTTGCTCGGGTCGAGGACCTGGGGACACGTGTCGGTGGACGGGGTGCACGGGCGGTGCATCCCCTCTACAGCTTCGGTTTGGTGGTAGAGCCAGAGAAAAACCATCGGGCGGACGGTTTCCGAGTTTGGGCCACAAAACTCGGGTGAACGGTTTCCAGGTTTGGGCCACAAAACCTGGGTGTTGCGGGTTTGCCGAGTTTGGGTCTCAAAACTCGAGCTGAGGACAGTTTCCAGGTTTGGGCCTCAAAACCTACGCGCTGGCGGGTTTCCTGGTTTCGGCCTCAAAACCAGGGGATGGACTTGGAGGCTGGTTTCCCGGTTTGGGCCTCAAAACCGGGGGTTGGCGTAAAACCCTGGTTTCCTGGTTTTGGCCACAAAACCGGGGGTGCAGAGCGAGGGCGGCATGTGGCGGCAATCGGGATGTTGTGTCGAGGCAACGCTATGAGTTGTGCGGGCGTGGCCGTCGGATCACCACCTACCTTGAGTTGGTCCAGAATAACCCTAGGGTTTAGTTGGTTCGCTCTGTAATTAGAGAGGGGTAGAGTAGGAATTAGAATTAGGATAAGTAGAGGTAGACACCCTCCTCCCATTCCATCTCAGTCATTTGCTCTTTGCTTCTAGGGTTTCCTGCTCTCCCAATCCCCTGCTGTAGCTAGCTGATATCCGCAGAGAATCATACCTCTGTGTACTGGAGATTTTGAGGAAGTGAGGTCATAACCTCACTGTTGTAGCGTGTGGTAGCCACACGGTTGCAGATCGATAACTTGATTCACGTTTTGGTTCGTGTTCTTCGCGTTCTTTGTTTCTCCGCGATTTTCCCGTCACTCGATCTCCCTCTCTAGTGCGTCTTTGTGAAATCCGTTTGAATCAACTTGTTCGTTTTTGAAAGGAGATCATTTCCACCGAAGGATTTCATCTAGCTCCTCACGAACAAGTAGATCGGGTTGATTTCGTTTTCGTGGCACTTTTTTGGTTCATACACCTTCCCCTTTGATTTCCCGTTGATTAAGTTGATTTGAGCGGATGATTTCTTGGGGATAGTCTCCTAACTACCTCGTGATCATCCTCTCCAAGTTTGGGATCAAGGGATTTTGGTTTGGATCAATTTGGAGAAGATTTGAGCTTTGGGCGACCAAAATCGCCCTTTCTAGACAGCCGCGGACAGTCCGCGGTTTGACCGGCGGAGAGTCCGGGCATCGGGGATCAGCCAGATCAGTGGCTGTGTTCTTCCCCCGGATTGTTGTTCCTTGACCGGCGGACAGTCCGCCGTTGGTTTTGGCGGACAGTCCGGGACCTGTCCAGGGGACTTCAGCAGCTTTGCTGTTTGGCGAGTTTTGCCGTCGGACAGTCCGCCACTCGCTCGCGGACAGTCCGCAGTTACCCCGGACAGTCCAGGACCATACCCGCAGACAGTCCGGGAACCCGCAGACTAGTGCTTTTCAGTGCATTTAGTCTCCTGGCTTATCCGCTTGGTTTTTGGACTTCTCGTTTGGCCCTATAGTTAACCAAGGAACCTCTCTAGGTATCTTTGCTACTTGTTAGCATCGGTATTTGGGGATTTCTCGACTTAGCCTCCAATCTACGTTCGGGACTCGGTTTTCAACGGGCAAACATGTGCCGGAGGTTTTGGTGTTTGGTTCGCAATCGCTTTGTGGTGCCTCGCTGTGATCCTAGGGATCATCCACCCTCTTCGAAGGGTCGTGGGCATCACGTTCTCGGTCGTTGCTCTTGGGGGTTGATTTTGGGACATTTGGCCAAAGTTTCGAGAGAAATTTTTGTGGCTCCCATTCACCCCCCTCTGGTCGCCTTGCTTTTGCATTCTCGGTCCTTCAACGTGGATGATGTCGTCGTCAAAACACGCACCACCGACATGCTCATCACCGACCTCGAGGCAACCTTCAAGGCCCTCAACAAGTTCAAGTGGAAGCTTAACCCTAACAAGTGCATCTTCGGCGTATCGTCTGGAAACCTCCTCGGCAACATCGTCAGCCGCGACGGCATCCGCCCAAACCCCGACAAGACTTCGGTCGTCCTCCGCATGTGAGCTCCCTCCAACGTGAAGGACATTCAGAAGCTGACCGGGTGCATGGTGTCCCTCAGCCGCTTCATCTCCAGGCTCAGTGAAAAGGGGCTACCCTTCTTCAAGCTCCTCAAGGCTGGCGAAAAAATCGTTTGGGACGGTGAAGCCGATCGCGCTTTCTCCGACCTGAAGAAGTACCTCACCCAGCCTCCTGTGCTCACCGCACTGTTGACACTCCATAATGGAATCACTCTAAGAATGAACCATATAAATAATAATCTAGTGAAGGCACTAAAGAGTGTACGGGACACTACTAACTTCACTTAACGTCAAGTTGTCATCCCCAACATGAAGCTAGCAATGTAATTAAATCAGGGCACTGGATTGAAAGATAACTATTTACCTGCAAGCGCACAGATAAATATACCCGTTGTAGAAGCATTTCACCCAAGCTAGTCTCAGGTATCATTATTTATATTTATCCTAGAGACTAATCAGTTCAAAGTATGATGGTATTATATTAATGAGGACTTAATGTGACACCCTAGTGTCAAGCACTGCATTAGGAACTACTTTTAGCTACTAAATTGCATAAGCAATGCATTGCATCATTTCATGTGCATGAAAGTGCTTTTTGTATTTGGTTTATTTATTGGAGTATTGATTTCTATCGGAGTTAATGGTTTAAGTGGATTTCTGACTTGGCAAATAATTTTATAAAATAGAGAATATTGAGTCTAATACTTTTTATATTGACACCTTGATCTAGTTCAAAATGGTTTGACAAATAAAAATGTGAGAATAAAATGATTTATAGCTCAAGATTTGGCTTTGTTTTTGTGGAGGTTGAGAAAATGCTTTTTAGCAAAAGTGTCCTATATGAAAGTTGTAGAGAAAATTATTTTAAGCAACTTTTATTATTGGGTCAAAGCCTAGTTTGGAGTTTTTGAAACTGTTTTTGAATGGTCAAATTTTGAAAAGTTTTTGGAAAAAGAAAAAGGAAAAACATTTTCTCGTGCGCCCCACTTTCGGCCCAACCGGCCTTTCGGCCCACTCTGCACCCACGTCGGCCCGCTCCCGCCCCCGCGCCGCGCACGCCGCGCCGCGCCGGTCAGCGATCGCGCCGCGCCGTACGCCGGCCAGCCCGCCGCATGGCCGCCAAACCCTGCGCCAAATCCGCTCCCGCCTCTCGCCGTGCGATCCTCTCTCGCTCGCGCACGCAAGAGATCTTGCTTGCCCACTCCCGCGCTGCCTCGCCTGCCGTGCCGCTTCGTCGCTCCCACCGCCCTGCCACGACGTCGCGTCGGCCGTGGCCCCTGCCACGACCTCGGGTCGCCGCCGGCCCAGCAAAACTCGAGCGTACCGCACACCTCTCCCTCTCCCTCACTCACCCACACACACTTGCCACCCCGTTCGCTCCCGCTCTCTTCCTTGCTCTCTCGTGAACGCTCGCGACGAACATCGAGCGCTCGCCGAGACGGCCCTTGCAACCCCTCTCCGTTCCAGCCACGACTGAGCCCCATCATCCAATCCACCTCGCACCGAGCTCCGCCTTCGCCTCGCACACGCAGTGCGCGCGAAGAAAGCGCCGGTCGAGCTCCACCACGCCGGCGCCACCACTTCCCCTTTTCGGTCGCCGCCACCGCCGAAGGAGGGCAAGTGTCCGTTCTTCGTCAACCGAGCCTCCGTCGAGCCCCTTCTTCTCTGTCAAGCCTCGTCACACCAAGGCAAGGTGAGAACACCACCCAGCCTCAACGCTACCGCTCTCTCACCCCCTCTTCTTCCCCGACCGAGCGCCGCCACTGTCCGCCATGGCCGCGCACGTGGTCGAGCTTTCCCGTAGCCTTTTCGGCCAAACCACCCCCTAGCTATCCTCCCTAGGGTTAGTGAAGTGCGACGCGCTCGTTAGATTGGCCGGCGACCGCCGGAAACGGCACAACCGAGCACCCCGCCGCCGCCGTCCGCCATTGCTCACCGCCGGCGAGCTACGGCCTTGCGCTAGCCCAACCATCACAACCACTCGGTCCGCCTCGTCAAGGGGAACACGCCGAGCACTACCTCACCGCCGGCGACCTCACCGCCGGCGAGAACCGTGCGGTCAAACCCCCTCCCCTATTTTTCTCTCACTGACTGCTGGGCCCCGTTGACCAGCGGGTCCCACGCGTCAGCCTCTCAGGGTCCATGGACCGGGTCTGTGCGAGTTGGGCCGGAGTTTTCAAATGTTTTTCTTTTTGTTTTATTTCCCAGAAAGGTTTGTTATTTTTGTGTAGCACGACTTAAAAGTCCAAATGAGGTGTTTTTAGTTTTGGTAGTTTGTTCATGAGTAGATCTATCATGGAAAAATATCAAAGTATTTTTGGTGAAAGTTTATATTACTGTTTTTATTTAATTCAGTTTATGTGCTTTTGTTAAGATAAATGGATATATATGTTTTCTTGTCGAGTTAATTCTTGGTAAAATTGGTGTGGGTTCCTTACCATGTTATGTACCTGTGAAAAAATTTTGAGGCACTGTTGATATAGAAAAAGTAACTGTTAGGGTTTAAAGTCCTTTTTGGTTGTTTTCTTGGAAAGTGTTAAGGTGCTTTATATGTGAGAATAAAATATGGGAAAATTTGTGCAGTCTCTGTGTGTGATGTTCTAGTTAGAAAAAATGTTAAGCATAGGTTGTATATGGAAAAATGTGAAGTTGCTCTACAAATGTGCTTTTCTGTGTTTTTCTTAGGAAATTAATGTAGAAAAGAATATAATGTTTATGTTCATGGAACTTCCTTGATAAATATGAAATGTAGAATAGAACCTGGCAAAAATATAAAAATGAGCATGTCACCCTTTTCCAGCAGGGTTGTAGTTCAAATGGTTCATTTTGGAATAAACTTGTTTATTTTGTCTAGGTTGATGTGTTTATTCTTTGGCAGTGATTTCTCTACAGTAGAGTGTTTATGGATAGATAAAGCTAGTAAAAATATAAAATCTGCTGTTTGACACTTTTCATCAGAGGAGTTAGTTCAAAACACCTTTTGAGCAAATTTGTTTCATCTTTTTGTATCTGTCGTTCTGTATTTTATTTCTGGCTGAAAATTGTTCAGTGAAGTCCAGTTAGTGTTAATTACCTCCTAGAAATTTTGTGGATTTTTCTGACTTCAGAAAAATGCACTTGCAGTTCAAACCTGAGTTCTTTTGAATTAATAAAAAGAAAATAGTTGAAATAATGGTTTTGTTTTATGTGGTAATTAAGTAGTTACCTCAATGTCAAAAGTTGTTCAACAAGTTGGTTTTGTTGGTTTGCATGAAATGATACTTTTCATACCAACATTTTGCACCTTGTATTATTTAATTATTATTCACCGCATACAATAGGATTGACAGTCCCGGAGCCCATCCAGGAGCCGGAAGTAAACGACGAGCAGGAAATACCGGAGCTGCCTAGGACCGAGGAAGTCGACCCCTAGCCGGAAACTAACCTGTCTGAGTGCTCCGCTCATGAGGCCTCAGTCTTTTCGCAAGGCAAGCCCCGGAGCATTTTAAGTCTCGCAGTCTTTACAATTAATCTATTTGAGTATTTATATTGTGATGCATTAGGTATAGGAGTTGATTGAATCCTACTTGCTGCATTACCATTCCTTGATTATTGATTATTACCTGCCTTGTTATCCTGTTATTTATTTACTATATAGAATTGTTTAGTCTGCTTACTAAAAGTAGTAGTTAAGGATGTTCCCGTAATATCCCTGGTGGATAAGTACCGGATCACGGTTGGCTATATTTGCTATCGTGGAAAAGAACCAAAGTAGTAAAGAAATACGGTCAATTGGAAGGCAAGGCACAAGTTTGGAAACTTGGGACAGTCCGTCCGTTGGATCGTGTAGGTTTGTATCGATGTTGGCCCTCGTTCATTTTTGAACGCGCCCTTTTACTTAGGGATATGTCGGTGCCGTAATCATCAACTCCAAAGCTGGTTAGAAGCTGTTCGGGTCGGTCTCAACCCGTGTCGCACCCTCTAGTATGGAAACACGATCTGCCTCGGAATGGCCATCGTATAGTTCTAATTGGCTGGTCCGTGCTGTGAGCCGCGACGATTACCACCACGAACAAGCATCGAGCGGTTACCCAATGCATGGACCCGACGGGGAAAGTGTGGGTTGGTATTAAAGGTCTTTCACCAGCTGGTTTGGAATTCGATTCAAGTCGCCGTCTCCCCCGGTTAGTGGGAAACTATGGCGAGCTTCACCACGATGCAACTCCATGTGATGTTTTAAAGGTTCAACTAAAATATGGATAAGTCAACTGGATATGCTTATATTATTGCTTGTTAGACTCAAGTGAATGTAATAGTTCAGGTGCAAACTTAGATTAAGAGGTAGGTTTATAACTGACAGCTCATCAGCATCATTAAATAATCCTTCTCTTAAATTTTAAGCTTTTCGCAACTAAATGATCCCAGCTCCACCAAAAGCCTTGCATACCCTTGGTGTCTTTATTTTCAGTTGGACGGGTAAGTCTAGCTGAGTACATTCTCGTACTCAGGGTTTATCCCGTTGTTGCAGATGGCCAGGTGTACTATGGCTATTGTAAGCATTGCCTCTACCCGGTGGAGGGTGATGAGGAGTAGGCCCAGGGCAGGGTCGTCAAGAAGCTTCCCCTTCTCTTTTGCCGGACTGAGACTCCTAGTGGCACACTATCTGAAAAAGGAGGAGTGAGTTGTGTTGTGTGAAGTTATCAAACAATGTTTTATTGGACCACATGTGTGGTGGTCGTGTTCCAAAACTTTATTAAGCTTCTGCACTTTGAAACTCAGTATTGTAATAACTCTATTTTAATTTCGCACTCTAATGTTTAAATTCGGTTTCGTTTAACTGTGATGTCTCCTTTCGAATGTAATATTTGAACGATGCGATCCTGTATGTTGTACAATGTTTGAAATCCTTCGAGATTTCCAGACTACCGGGGTTATATGGCTTCAAGTGCGGGTCGATGTCAGACGAATTTGACTGAGACGGTACTTGAGTTCTTATAATCAGGACGGTTCCGCGACATTTAACAGCATTCAATGTGGCACACACTTATGAATAAAACTGATAACACAATTATTACTCCAAACAGGGATCAGATCACATAGTAAATGATAATGACTAATAATGAATGATAACAGAGATCAGATCAATCAAGGATAATCCTAGAACAGTACTACCTATCAGGTGATGATTAGAACAGGTATTAACAAGAAACATTCCTAAGTTATTCAGGTGATGATTAGAACAGGTATTAACAAGAAACATTCCTAAGTTATTCTAATTACAAGTCATAGCATACATTGATTAGTGCAAACATATTTGGCAATCATTGGCTAGGTCACATCATATTTATAATCAAGAGGCAACTCCATAGTAAAGGTGTCAAACTGAGTAACCCCTAAACCATGAGTTAACTAAGCCATACTGAACACTATATTCGGGAGGTGGAATACAAAGGACACAACAGGAGTATCACACCCGCGATCTACCACTCTATCCGGAACATAGGACGCATTCGCAGATAAATAATTTATAGGCACCACGCCTACACAACATCTATCACCCACCCGTTGTACTTTAAGATGAGCGCTATACGAACATGAGTATAAACATAAAGATGAACTATCTATGCCAAATATATATTTAAAACAGACTATAAGCAATATAATTAAGAATATAATAGTTGATGTCTTAGTCATATCAATTGTATTGCTATCTAGAGCATAAAGATGAGCAATAAGGTGAATTAGATCATCGAGAAGAACTAAAGTACGAACTAGATCATGAACTAGAACATGATTATGAACTAGACGATAAACATGAACTAAACGATGAACTAGAACATAAACAATGATGAACAATTGTGACATCCCAAAAATTGCATCAATTTGAAGTAGGCAAATGATTTAATTTATGCATTTTATGTGTTGCATAAAACCTAGATAATAAATTATTTGTAAAAGCTAAAATAAATCCTAGGCCAAAGATCATGTTGATGCATACATGCTGGTGCATATTTTAATTTGTGATGAGTGGTCTTTACTCCAAATTTGTTTGAATTCGATTTTGGTTTCAAATACTTTTTGAAAATCTCATTTCTGAAAATGGAAAATCATTTCTTTCTCCCTCCCTCCCTTCCTTGGCTTTCGGCCCGGTCTGCAACCGCGCCCAATCCTTTTCCCCACCGCCGGCCCGAGGCCTCTCCCCGTCGGCCTGCCTCCCTCCCCTCTCCTTCACCCGCGTGGGCCGACCGTCCCGGCCCAGCTTGACGCTTGCGTGTAGCGCGCCGTAGCTCCTTCCCCGTAGCCGCTGACGCCGCGTCCCCGCCTGTCAGCGCCATCTCCCACCTCGAGTCCGACTTGAACTTGAGTCGTGACCAACCCGGTGCGCGCGGCCCGCCTGCCAATCGGCCGTGCGAGTCATCTCATAAGACTCCCAAGCACCCGCCGCCTTTTCCTACGCAAGAAGCTTACGCTCTCGTGCCCTAAATCGCCTCACCGAGAGCTCTGCGTGCCGCAAGTTTTCCGCCGCCGTCAACTTCGTTTCTCGGTAGGTTTCGGCCGCCGCCGAGGGCATCTAGAGTTTTGTCTCGACCCCACGAAGCTATCAATTCATTCTATATTCCTCTTCTCCTATATTTTGGTGCCTTAATTCCTCACCGTCGTTGCAGAGCTCCGCCGACCGCCTCGCCGAGCAATACACCCTCTCAGAGCCATCCCCGACGCCATCTCCGTCTCTGGTGAGTCCGCACTGAGCTCCTGGTTCGAATGAACCTACTCCCGAGGTCTCTACCGAATCCTAGCCCTAAACCGAGCTAGCGCCGCCGCGCTCCGGCAATGGTGCCGCCACGGATCTTTCCCCTCCGGCGAAAGCGCCGCCAACCTCCCCAGTTTAATCTTATGCGTCCATCTCCGATCCAACGACTGTTGGAGATCGATACCCCTTCGGCGCAAATCTTGCTTAAGAGACCCTGAAGAAATTAGGTCTAAACCCGCGGCCCTGTTCATTGTGTCTGCGCAAACTCCCTTCTAAGCCCCGGTGTTTTCATCTAATTGAGGCGCAGTCCAAGCAAATCTGCAATTCCGGTTTAAATCGATTTTAAATTCAAATTCAATTTCAGTTTATTTATAGTTTTGCCACTAGATTAAAATGCTTATAACTTCTACGTTTTTAATCCGTTTTAGTCCGTTCAAGTTGCAATAGTTTCGTTTTGAAAAGACCCTTCTGTCTGTATGAAAATATATACTGTTTTCTGTACTTAAAAATTGAGTTAGGTTTAATCTACTAATTAAGGTTTCGTAACTTGTTTAGCTCATAACTTTTGCGTTATAATTTTGATTTTCGTGATCTTCGCGTTTATGTGATCGTGGTAGATTGTAGTTTATGTTTTCAAACTTTTTATATTATTTTCTTATTGTTGGTGTAATGTTCTAATTATAGCTTGTTTGCTTTGCATGATTGTTGTCTGGATGTTTGTGTGTTGATGTGGTAATCGAGTATAGACGGTGAGACGTACGCCGGTGATCAAGAGCCTTTCTTCGACAACTCCGAGCATCAAGAGTTCACTGAATTAGGCAATTATAGCATGGGATCCTCCTTGATGTCCTAATAACCATAAATCACTATAATCATCATATGCATATGTCTACCTTGAAGCTTATTTAGATCTATCCTAGGTGTTGATCTTGTGCCTTGATAAACTTGGTATGCATTGGGTAGAACTATGCTAGTGCTCAATTAAACTTTGATCATGTGAACTTGAATTTAATGGTATATGCAACTTGGTAAAATTGGCTTTTATAGCAATATGGTTTAGGGACTGCTATAAGGGATCACCCGGGACTACAGTGCAACCATGGGAGTTATATGGCTCTAACCTTAGTTTAGTATAAGGACCTTTTCCAGCTTGTTAGTGGTTACCCAAAAGGGCGCATAAGGCGCTTGCCGAGACGGGTATAGTGCGGCTTCTGTCCACGTGTGTATAGGTTGCGTGTTGTTGTGCCACCTGGAAGGAGGGCTCTACATCCCCTTGCCTTAAGACCTAGCGGCCTTAACTTATTAGATGAACCTTTGAAAGGCTTCGCAGTGTATCCTGCCCGCTCACCTCGGAAGTGTTATGGGAGTAATTAACCCGGGCATCTGGATATCACGACTCATCGGGTAAAGTGTACAACCTCTGCAGAGTGTAAAAACGGATATATCAGCCGTGCTCACGGTTACAAGCGACCTGGAATTCTTATGGTATAGTTGTTGCTTTAATAATGTTTTAATTTGATATTAATATCTTGTTCAATGATTTCATGTTCACATTGATCACATGTTTAATTTTGGGATGGTTATCATTGATGCTATCTAATGCTAAAATTGTGCCAACTAAAAGCTACTGCAGTTAAACCAGTGTCAGCTTTATTTGAGTCTCATGAACCCTATGTTACACTTGTTAAGTACGAGATGTACTTATGCTTGTTTATTTCTTTCTACTTGGATAAAAAATCCCGGATGGGTAACAGATTGCTATCGTAATGATGACTTCCCTGAAGAATTCTAGTCTTGCTGTCAACCAGTCATCTTCCCTGTGATGGAGCTACCGCGAGAGTTACCTTATTTTTCCGCTGCTATGTAAAGACTTTGAATAATGTTCGTTATGTAATAAACATATGTGATGGTACTTTATAATTTGTTGGCTTATGTGTGTGATTGATCTATGGGCCACATGAGTTATTGCATTCAATTTTATCCTTAAAATTGGGTGTGACAACAACAACAATGATGAACTAGAAGAGCAATTATGAAATAGATCCATAATATTAATACAAGAGAGAAGATCTTGGGTTTACCGAGCCTTCTCGTGACTAGATCAGGAATCCAAGCGAAGCTTGCCTCCGCTAATCCTATTCTATCTAGCTATTCTAGGTGGATGTTGTTCTAGGGCTTCCGATTGATCTCCTTCTCTGATAATGCCTGATGCTCTGATTGATGATGTCTGATGCCCTGGAGAGGGGGGTCTGAGCTGTTTATATAGCCCTGGGTGATGAACCGTGGCCGTTGGATTAAACCGACTTAAGGTACGGCTAAGATGCATCATAGAAGTCGGTGGGAGAACCTTCCAGAAAATAGACTCCGTAGGCCTCAAGGGGAGACCGGTCGGTCCCTAGGTGGGACCGGTCGGTCCCACCTGTCATCCTCTCGCGGTGGTCGACCTCCTGGTGTCTTCTGGTGTCCTCTGGAGTCTTCTAGAAACTTCCTGACGTGGCGGTGGAGTTATCTCCCGTCGGTTTCCTTCTATGGGAAGCTATCGGTGTTGATTTCCTGGTTTAGTCCCTGCAGAATCATAGTTCACCAAAACTCCTGGAATATTGTTAATTAAAACCCTAAACCTTTGTTGGTGATCAAATTCTTGCCCTTTCCATATTTATTTATCCTTTAATTATGATATATAATCAGTGTCAACAATTCCCCCAAGCTTACCTTTTGCTAGTCCCTTAGCAAATAATCATGATGAATCAGGAATTGCTACTATGCTTTCACATCTCAATGGTACATATGTTCAAATAAAAGATCTTCCCTAGGATTAGAGTTAACTATTCTGACATTCTCATATTACCTTTAACTATGGAGCTTTTGCCTTCACCTGAATCTTTAAACAATTGAAAGATAGAACAATAAAGTTAAGCACTGAATCTCTAACTCTTTGATCAACCTTCATTCTGGAGTTTTTATATATTTTCAAAATAAAAATTAGAGATTCCACTGTATGACACTCTCAAATCGCTCTTTTATATTTTATGATTCCTCACTAATGCATTTTTGTTCTTTTCTATGAATATATATATCTGGAGCTTTAAGAAGTGAAAAGCATATCTTACCAAGTCAAAGTTCAAAGTTTAGGGAGAAAGATGTCATACTTATAGATCAAGAACTTAGAACCTTTGAAATTTGTCATCTCTTGCTGGCATATTGTAATTAGAGGGACCATGGGCTATCATTCTTTTTTTCATATTTTTATCATAACTCTTCTTTTCTTTTCTTTTGAGGTAGTCGGACACTTGTCCCTTTTTATTTCCTCCTTTTATACTTTTGCATAGTCCCATGCCTCTAACACAATACTACTTCGGAAGAGTGAATCTTTTAATAAAACATCCTTGATCTCTAGAGCATGATAAATTTCTCAACCATAACTAAAAACTTAGAACAAAGCAAGTAGCCTTATCTTAAGATCATATTAATGGCTCTAGGTAGGAATTCATGTGATGTCATACAAGATCTCATCATGTGTTTTTAATCTTTTCAAAGTGTAAATCTTCAGAACTCTAGTATCTCTAGGAATTAGATAAACATCAGCTCAAACCTTTTTATATCATATCTCGCAATTATCTAGACTTTAGATCAAGCATTTGCTATCCACAGGTTTCAGGTTCAGAGTTTATTCAGAATAACTTTGTCTAAAACTCAAGGAAATTTAAGTTTGAATAGTAGGTACTTAAAAGAGATTACGGCAGAGCAATTGTTCATCACCTTCATCATGAGCAAAATTAAGTTTATATCCACCTAGACATTTATTATAAAATCTTTATTTGGTTTTGTAATAGTTATTCATCCTTTTATGGGTTTCTACATTTATTAACCTGATCTAACTAAACCGAACTAATAGTAATAGATAAAAAGCCGTGATACTTATCGTGATAACTGAGGGTGCTCTCCCCCAAGCTGGATCTTGACGTGGTCTTTTTTCTCCAGAAGATGAGTAGACCGTTAGTGGTTTCTTGAGTCCTTCTCTTCTTCTCTTCCTACTGAATTCAAAGGTAGACAACACAACTAGTGGAACTTGATTAAGCGTTAGTGATAAATATTCCTCCATTTGTCTAGTTGTCTTAAAGCTCTTAAGATTATTTATGTTCTTTCTTTCCACTAAGCAGAGTTTCAGCAGTGTTTCGTAGTATCTCTTTTTGGATTTTTATTTTTTTATGGATGTATGCAATGCAGAAGTAAATATGCAAATGTATCATTTTTATTTTTATTTTTATGCCTCCACAGAAAGTGTACTACTCTCATGGGGCTTACAGTTTTCATATTTTTATTTTGTTTTCTAATATAGATATAATTGCTAGGAAGTAAATATGATATTAATAGTAAAATGATCATGCTAAATCTACTAATTATGTAATGCTAATGATTATGGATAACTACCGAGTTACCTTTCGGCGAGGATTCGACGTTTATAGTCTATCGAACAAGACTCCTTTATGTTCTTCATTCTTCCTTGGGTGCATCAGCAGATCCTAAGGAGGACCTCGATGATTGCACGTCAGTAGAACTCTCTTTCTTCTTCCACATTTGTTTGACTGGTGGACTTGTCTCTTTTACTTCATCGTCTTTTATTTCCTGTAATGTGATGTCTTCACTCCTGGTGACTTCTCCTTCATAGCCAGCACATCCATCCTTGATTGGTCGATTCTTGTTGCGTTGGGATGTGCGGCGCCTCCTCCTTGAGTGGTTCTTCTTTTCCTGTGTATTAGTGGCATAACTATTGAAGTAACAGCGTACCTTCCCTCTTGGGAACTGGAAGTGGATCTCTCCAGATCTCATGTAGATGATGGCGCTAGTGGTGTTGAGGAAGGGTCTTCCTAGGATGATATGAATATCGCCTTCTCTTCCCATGTCTAGTACTATTAAGTCGGTAGGAACATAGTGGTCTTCAATTTGGATCATCACATCTTTTACTATTCCCTCCGGAAATCGATAAGTTTGGTCCGCTAGCTGCAGCTGCACATATGTTTGATACATAGGTCTATTTTTATATAAGTATTCATATGTTACCTTAGACATTATGTTGACACTTGAACCGATGTCGCAGAACGTCTTGTGGAATGTACTTCCCTCGATCTTGCAATCGATGGTGGGTACGCCTGGGTCATCTCTCTTGGCGAGGTATGGTGATGGAAGAAGTTGGTCACTCTCTGTTTAGACAGAGTTGACCATCCACACTGTGTCTTGATGTGGTTGTGTAGCCTTGTTCTTCCTCCTTGTGTTCCTATTCTTCTTCTTTAATGATATAGTGTTTGTGTCTTCGTAGGGCATCTGAGGGTGGACTTGGGTAGTGAGTGTACGGCTCTTGAAGCTGAATCTTTCTTTGTTGCCTGTGATTGTGAAACAGATCTTGGCGCTGTCCGCATAGATGATGGCTTTGGTTGAGCTTAGGAACGGGCGTCCAAGAATAATGGGTGCTCTATTGTCTCCACCTGTTTCGACGATCCTAAAGTCCACACGCACATACGAGCGTCCCACTCGTATACAGACATCTTTTAGAATTCCCAATGGGTAGCACAGTGTCTGATCTGCAAGCTGCAAACACATTCTTGTATATAACAGAGGTGCACCATGAATTTGTTCGTATATTACCTTTGGCATAATGTTGACGCTTGCTCCAAGGTCGTAGACTGCTTCTTCAAAACTGTTAGGTCCAATGTGGATCGGAATGACAGGTCTTCCTGGATCTCCTTTCTTCAGGGCAATGGAGTCTTCCATCCATTCCCTTGATGGTCTAGGTATGAGATGTCCTGCCTCAAAAATGTCTACAAGATTTGCAGTTTCTAGCTCTTTCGGACTTCCGGGAATCTTACCTTTTTCAGCCATAGGGACTGAAGCTGCTAACTGAGATAACTAAGATTCTATCATCTTATTAAAGCTATGTTGATTCTTTATGGCAGAAGTAAAGCTATCCATTCTAGTATTAATATTTTCAAGCAGTTTGTCATTGGAAGCTATCTTCTTAGACATATTATCAATAATCTTGTTTTGATTAGATATCATCTCTCTCAAAGGTGGTTGGTTAAATGTATTACCTTGGTAGTTACCTGAGTAATTAGGCCTTGATTGTTGGTTCCATCCTTGAGCTTGTTGAGGACGATAGTTGGTGTTGTTGTTGATGTACTTTGCATCCTCTTGAATCTCAGGGAAGTTGCTCCCTGAATGACCAGTGCCTCCACACTCTTCACATGTCATGCGAGATTCGTAGATTTGCTTGACATCTTCTTTCTTGCGAGTGTGTTCATCGAACTTCTTCATGAGTAAGTCAAGTTTGGCAGACAGCATGTCTACTTCCTTTAGTTGATGCATTCCTCCCCTCTTGCGTGGTTAAGAGCGTTCCTCGTTCCATCCTTGGTTAGAGGCCATCTTCTCAATGAGTGTAGTAGCATTATTGATAGTGAGTGATAAGAATGATCCTCCAGTAGCGGCATCCACATTCTAACGGGTACTTGAAGTGAGCCCGTGGTAGAAGGTTTGCATGAGTAGTCAATTCTCCATCCCATGGTGAGGGCATTCTGATATGTAGTCTTGAAAGCGTTCCCCAGCCTCTGGGATTGATTCGTCGTATTGTTGCTGGAAAGTTGAAATCTTGGCACGGAGGGCATTCGTCTTGCCCACTAGAAAGAACTTTGCTAGGAAGGCAGTTGAACAGATCGCCCACGAGGTGTTTTTGTCTATGTTGGTGTAGAACCATTGTTTTGCTTTTCCCAAGAGTGAAAATTGGAACAAGCGAAGTAGAATGGCGTCTCTTTCGACTCCCCTGATGGTGAAAGTGCTACAAATCTCCAGAAAGTGATAGAGATGAGCGCTTGCGTCTTCATGTGCCTTTCCGCAAAACTGATTAGCTTGCACCATGTTGATGAAAGCTGGCTTGAGCTCAAAACCGTTGTCTCCTACATTGACTGTTGGTCCAGTCTTGATGTTGGCAGTTGTTGGTGCAGAGAACTCGCGGAGTGTCTTGTCGGCCATGGTGTCCAACACTGGTGTTAAGCTTCTTCTTATCTGGCTAACTTCTGGAAGTGGTAGTGAGGGTCTCTTGAGTTTGCGTCTTGTTTTCCTTAGTAAAGCTTCGTGATCCTCAACGTAGTTATTCGGAAGTTGGAAACCAGTCATACATTACACCCTGCATAAGATAAAAGATAAACAAAAGCCAGGGTAAGCCTGTTTGAGTAAAGATAAACAATCAGTGCATTATCACATGTGTGTAAGTAAAATGATATGTTCTAGCTACCATTTTAAATGCTGCTAATGCAATGTCCTATCAGTGTTTATAAAGATTTTAATGAAAAACCGTAGGTACCATCCCTAATTGAATTGATGTGGTCCCCGGCAACGGCGCTAGAAATGCATGTTGATACTCCTTAATGGAATCACTCTAAGAATGAACCATATAAATAATAATCTAGTGAAGGGACTAAAGAGTGTACGGGACACTACTAACTTCACTTAACGTCAAGTTGTCATCCCCAACATGAAGCTAGCAATGTAATTAAATCAGGGCACTGGATTGAAAGATAAATATTTACCCACAAGCGCACAGATAAATATACCCGTTGTAGAAGCATTTCACCCAAGCTAGTCTCAGGTATCATTATTTATATTTAGCCTAGAGACTAATCAATTCAAAGTATGATGGTATTATATTAATGAGGACTTTACAGCATTCAATGTGGCACACACTTATGAATAAAACTGATAACACATTTATTACTCCAAACAGAGATTAGATCACATAGTACATGATAATGATTAATAATGAATGATAACAGAGATCAGATCAATCAAGGATAATCCTAGAACAGTACTACCTATCAGGTGATGATTAGAACATGTATTAACAAGAAACATTCCTAAGTTATTAAGATAAGCCGACATACGTATCTTCCAATACGCATAGTTCGTCCCATCGAAAAACGGTGGTTTGCCCACGCCGTGATCCATGTCGCCTTCTGTGGATCTGGAACCGGCTAAGGTGGAAGATCCTTAACCTGCTCCGATACCAATTGAAGGACCGATAATGCTAAAGCAAGGCGACCAGAGGGGGGTGAATGGGAGCTTCAAATTTCTTTCAAAATGTTGAGGCCTCTGTCCTAGAAAATCAACCCCAAAAGACAAACCAACAAGCATGATGTCCACGACCCAAGGGAATGGGTGGTTGTTCCCTAGGAACACAACGGGACACCACAAAAACCTCCTCACTCAAGTTCACGCCAGTCAACTAGTGACAGGATGAACTTTGGGTAACCTCAACCTCCCCCGAGCAACGCGAGGGGGATTCAGGCTATTTTGTAAAGCGGGAAGCCCGATTTCTGTAGAGCACGAAGTCAGAAATCCAACGGAAAAACCCAAAATCAAATTCGAGGTCGAACGAGCAAACTGCGGACGAATCAGTCCAATACGCATAGTTCATCCCATCGAAAAACAGCGGTTTGCCCATGCCGCAATCCATGTCGCCTTCTGTGGATCTGGAACCAGCTAAGGTGGAAGATCCTTAACCTGCTCTGATACCAATTGAAGAACCGAAAGTGCTACACACAGGCGACCAGAGGGGGGGGGGGTGAATGGGAGCCTTAAATTTCTTTTCAGAAACTTATAGCCTCTGTCCCAGAATATCAACCCCAAGAGCAAAACCGATTCGTGTGATGTCCACGACCCAAGAGAATGGGTGGATGTTCCCTAGGAACACAACGGGACACCACAACAACTCACTCGCCCAAGTTCACACAAGTCAACTAGTGACAGGATGAGCTTTGAGTAACCTCAACCTCCCCCGAGCAACGCGAGGGGGGGGGTTCAGGCTATTTTGCAACACGGGAAGCCCGATTTCTGTAGAAAACGAAGTCGGAAATACAATGCAAAAACCCAAAATCAAATCCAAAGTCGAACGAGCAAACTGCGGATGAAACAGTGCTGAAGTCACAACATCGGACGCTGGCCTGCATCCGATGGCCAGGCACCGGACGCGTCTGATGCAAAATGACACGTTCTGGAACCTTACTGCATAGCCATCAGACGCTGGCTACAATGACAGTTCAACGTCCGATGCTCAACCCTCGGATGCGTCCAATGGCAACGGACGGTCCGATGGTCAGCGTCCGATACTCCTTCAAAAACACTGACTTTTGACACGTGGCACCTGAGCATCCGGTGTGACGAACTCAGCGTCCTATGCCACCGACCCGAGCGTCTGATGCCCCCGAAACGGCACAATTTTTCCACAAATTCAACCCGATCTCCTGTGAATCAAAAGCTCTAAGGCTTAGACTTGCTATGAGGAGTTCCAAGAAGGTTAGTGAGCTACCCCTAAGAGATCATGGCTCGAACCTAACTCCAAATCGATGAATCGGAAGAATTCGGGGCAACGGAGACAAAAACCGATTCGAAACGAAAATCGATCGATCTACTAGCTCGTGAAGTTAGGAGTGGATTCCTTTGGTGGAAATATGCGCCTCACTATCTAGAGAAACTCAGTTCAAACGGAATCGAAAATCATTCCTCAGATTGGGAGAACGAAACAAATCACCGAGAGAACGAAAAGCAAAACGCGAAGAACACAGCTCAAAACGCGAATCGATCTCGATTTCCAGCCGAAATTTCTCCACCCAAGGAGACAACAAGATTACGGTCTCGTTTCCTCAAAAAGCAAATACATAGAGGTATGATTCACCATCTCTGCGGATCTCAGTAGCTACAGCAGGGATTGAGAGAGCAGGAAACCCTAAGTGAAAGTAGCAAAATGGCTGAGATAATCTGGAGGGAGGGGTTGCCTCTCCTTATACAGCCTAATACAATTATTCCCCTTCTACCCCTACTGCTAATGAGTGAGCAGGCTAACCCTAAGGGTATTCCTGACCAACTTGAAGTTGATGGTGATCCGACGGCCATGCCCACAACTGGTAGCTTTGCCTCGACGTGACCCCACCGATTGCCGCCACGTGCCGCCACCGCTCTGCTCGTCGTTTTCAAGGACCTCCCCCCGGTTTTGAGGCCAAAACCGGAAAACCTGTGCCATCCCCCGGTTTTGAGGCCGAAACCGGGAAACCTATCGTCCGTCGCCTGAGTTTTGTGGTCCAAACTCAGAAACCCGCCAGCACCTAGGTTTTGAGGCCCAAACCTGGAAACCGTCCTCAGCCCGAGTTTTGTGGCCCAAACTCGTAAACCGGCAGCACCCAGGTTTTGAGGCCCAAACCTGGAAACCGTCCACTCGGTGGTTTTTCTGTGGCTCAACCACCAAACCAAGCCGTAGAGGGGATGCACCGCCCGTGCACCCCGTCCACACGCAGATCTTCACTTGTCGCTGTCCCAGGCTGTCAGCCACCACGGCCGATCCTCAGGCCACCGGTCCGTCAGTCCAAGCCTCACGTTCGCCCTTCACCGCTCTAGGTCTATCGGCACGACACGTCTCTACTTGACCTTCACCTTGCCTTTGATCACTGTATCCGTGCTCAACACCTACACAACACAAGCCAAAGAACATGCGCATCATCCCAGTTGACAATCACTCATCACTCAAGATCCGGCATACACCCATGTATCCGCAATAAGCTCTTCTCTTTAACCCGTCGGATGACGACAAAGTATAATTTATTTTAAGATAACCGAATTTAAGTAAGTCATCAAATATTCGGTCGCATTTAGAGAAATCAAAAGTGAATTTAACTTCCTCACCCCGATTCTTCTTAATCAGTTTGAGAGAGGGAAGAGTGGCTAATTTATTTTGTGCTGGCCATAGGAACTCAGCAGCATAGCAATCCTTAGATTCATCGTCCAAACTGTCAGAATATACCTCGACCGTATGCATGTTCGGACGATGGGTTCTTTGAGGGTCACGAGGTTCTTTAAGGCGCGACTCAATTCACGCGACCTTTTGCAAAAGTTGATTTACGTTAAAAAAAAACTCATAATGCTCTAGTTTATCTTTAATTTCGTGACGTAAACCAGCAAAGCATAGATCTGTTAGGTCTCTGTCAGAAATCATTAAATGGAAGCATCAGCTCTTAATTTCCTTAAAGCGCTTAAAGAAATCAACTACAGGCTCACTACACCCCTATCGAACCGACGCGAGATGTGACAGTCTAGTTTCTAGGACTCCATCATAGAAGTGATTATGAAATTTCACTTCTAATTTGGCCCAAGAACTAATAGAACATGATGGTAGCGATATAAACCAAGCAAAAGTTGTACCAGTAAGAGATAGAGGAAAATGTCACACATTCATAAAATCTAGGGTACTAGCTTCGCCCATTTGTGCAAGGAACATACTAACATGTTCCATGGTTGATTTACTACCATCACCACTAAACATATAAAATTCTGGTACCCTTCAACCATCAGGTGCTTTTATAAAATCAAAATGAGGCGGGTACGGTTTAAAGTAGGTGGTCCTACTAGGTTTGATTTGAACTCCCAAGCTAGTCTCGAGAGATTTGGTTATTTTCTCTTTAAACTGATTTAGGGCTCGGCCAAAATCGGTTGCGGTAAGGTTAGGAGCGCCGCCAGGCATGGGAATCTAACTTGAAGACTTCAGTGGATTGGGTAACACAACACCCTGTCCCCCTGAAGTTCTGTTCATTGTTGCCCCCTGGCCGGTTCGTGTAGTGCGACCAGAGTTCTGGTGGGTGTTGTTGGTACGCGTTGATGTGCCAACTCTACCATAACCAATTCTATCATTTTCGTTTGCTAATGAACCTGATTGTAAATGGCCAAAATTTGTGTGTGAGGTTTGGCCTTCAAAGAAATTAAAAGGCATACTGAACTGTGGCTGTTCGGTCGAATGATCAAGTTCGACAGTTTTACCCTCTAACTTATCCATGCGAGTGCTAAGCAATTTAAATGAATATTGAATGGTATTAGTAAGAGTTTTCGTAGCGCCATCTAGCATTGCTGAATAATTAGCATGGGTAGGGTAGGGATCATCATTTACCTCAGCGTTTACCTTTTCGGTAGCGTCTTCAGCAGTTTTCGAAGAGGTAGGGATTATTTCGCTGAAGTCCGGCTCCTTATCCTGACTGACCTTGCCGCGACGGTCCTTGGAACAACTTTCTAGGAAAGCCTTCAGTACAGCATCGAGTTTGGCCTGCACTTGCTGCTTCAATTCATCGGGAAGCTCGTCCGTGGCACCATCTTTACCGCCCATCTTGGTAGTAGATGAGATTTGTTTCTGCTTGATCTTCCCCAGCGGAGTCGCCAAAAAGTGTGTTGACATCAGAATTGATCCGAATCACACACTAGCAGGGCTAGAACGCCCGAAGAGGTTGCAAATCAACCCAAGACAACAAGGATTGTGGCTAAACTGATGAAAATCGATCTAGGGACCGGTTTAAGTCAGCTTAAGGTTTTGGTTCCTTGTGTTGATAACTCTAGAACTTCTCCCGGGAAGACCCGTCGGGGAGAAACACGTAGAGGTTGTTCTAGGACCAGCAAGACCGCCTAGAACGCCGCTGAATCTCGCCGATAGACGCGTCGAACAACAGAGTACAGAGGAAAAAGGGTAAAAGGGATAGTACATTGATTTTGACGATTAGGGTTGGATGCCTCAATCGGCCATAATCCTCACATATATAGAGAGAGGGTTGGTCTTATCCCAATAGGAAACATCTCCAAATACAATCTCCAAGTTTCCTATCCGGACTCCATAAAAAATATGGAATCCAAGAGTCCATTCCGGACTAGAAAAGGTAAACCTGATTTGGCCGATTCTCGAACCGACTAAACTGGTTTAAAGGACTTTGTATATCACACTGATTAACAGACCTTTATAACTCCGTCGTAGAGAAAAGACCCTTAGATCGGCACTTGGATTGGCATTCATCGCTATTCAGTACTTTCGACCAGTATCACCTAGTCGGAAGTCACGTAATTGGTCGAAAGACACTTATGATGGATCAAGCGACTAGACTAATTCTATTTAGAATATTCAACTTGATAAACACAAAATATTTGAAGAAGAATTCGACTTCAATATGTAACCCGAATATATCCTCCAGCCTCTATTATGTGCTCATGACACTTTTGAGTGTCAACAGGGAGGTTCCCTCCCCTACAATGGTAAGTTTTTTATGCATTTACATCTTTTTTATCTATCCATTCCATGCATGTTTATTTTATTTAGTAATAAATATATAAACTCCCACACATAATTAAAAACAACAAAAATATTTCTCTTCATGTATGTTTCATACATGTTTACTCTTTCTGGATATGATGAATAGTTGCTCTATTAATATTTCTCTAGTATCTCTGAGCATGGATTACTTAGCTCATTTGAAACCATCTTGAGCCTAAAACTTTGTGGGTAGCAAAAAGTTGTAACTAAGTCTAAGTTGTTGTGAGATAAGATATAGGTAAGATAAGAGTTGCTATAATATTGTTTCCACCTGTTGAATTATCAAAGTATTATTTTAAAATGGTGAAAAACTTTTTGGTTCCTCAATGGTGATGAAATTCCTACCACAGCCATATATACCCTTTCAAGACATAAGCCTTTCTATAAAAGCAACTTGCTTTGTGTTGAGTCTTGTCAAGTCTTGTTGACCCTTGTTGAGAGACTTATCATGCTCCGAAGATCAAGATCACGTACACTCCACATATACATGCGGCTTCTACACTAGAAGTGCGCAAAAACATACCTTTCATTTCCACCAATTAAATACTCCATATTCTAAAAAAATGATCTCTCTAGTTTAGTCTATTAGAAGAGACAAAGGCTATGCAAAAGTATGAAAAAAAATAAAAAAATATATGGACACATGAAGGTCCAAAGTATTGAAAAAGAAAGAAAGAAAAAGAAAAAAAGAAAAAAAAGAAAAAGATGAGCACGTAGAGCTCATGAATAAAAAGAGTTATGATAGCCATGTCTGAAAAGAGTAAGTGTTAGGAAGAGATCATATCAACTAAAGGAGTATAATGTGTCACGAATACCATGTACCACACACATGCACATCTTGATCTAAGAGTATGACACTTCTCTCCTTAGATCCAAGCTTTGACTTGACAACATATGCAAGGTATGTATGCTACATATTTTACCCCTACCAAGCTCTACATAGACCTTATTAGAAGTAGGATGAAAAAGAAGGCAACTTTACATATATGCCTTGGTGAGGAACCATACACCATATGAGTGACATGAGAGTACCATATGAGGAACATTAAGTTTTTTTTTAAATTGCAAAACCTCCGATATGCAAACTTATGTGAAGCAAGAAAAATGGTACTCAAATCAAAAGATGTTCTATCCCTCAACCATCCAAGACAAGGGAAAAGGCTATAAGCCCCATGGAGGACTAAGGTAATATGGGTGAGTTTTCAATATGAGTACCTTTTCCATTCAAAAGAGTACTTTGTTGTATACATGATACTCTTGAAATGTGAAACATAGTAGCAACTCCTGATCCATCGAGGCTAAGTTTACTATTTGCTTGGGACGCGCAAAGGTTAAGCTTGGGAGATTCTTATTGACAGTGGAATATTACCAAAATAATACACCCAAAACCCTGTCAACAAGCTCAGTATTAAGGAAGAATAACATGACATGAAAATACTTTTATCAATAACCAGCTCCACTTGTATATGGAAATGTGCTTATGCAGATAATGAAGAAAAATGGCAAAGTGAGCTAGTGGGACCCACATAAGGGGGTTGCCCGACCCCCTTATGGCCCCACCAAGGCTCTACCAAGTAGCATCTTCCATGCTAAGCTCCAAAGTGAAGAAATGTGCCAAAGAGATATGGTGGAATCCACATAAGGGGGTCGCCCGACCCCCCTATGGGCCCACTAGGGTCCTGCCAAGTGGCATGATCCATGTCAAGACTTTCAAAGTGCTTCTCCACCCTTGGATCACAATTGTGCTTTCTCTCAATGGTGGAAGATGAAGTCACATGGATCAATGGGCCCACAACGAAGCATCCAATGTGATCATGACACATTTCAATGTGTCAAACACCAAATGACAAGTGGGGACATCATCTACAAATACCAAGGTGGGGCCTACCTATCATAGGGGGGGCGCCCGACCTAGGGGTGCCGCCCTAGGTGCCTTCCCGTGGAAGCTAAGGTGCCTTCACGGTGAATTAAGCTCAAGACACGACATCCCTTCATCTTGAGGTGGTTACAATCCAATGGAGGAGGATCGACGTCACACGGATTGATGACGTGGCGGTGGAGTAGCCCCTACTCCACCTCCACCTATAAATAGAGCCCCTCCCCCTCTCATTTGAGACTCCACGTCACCAAGACATCAAGTGATGTGAAAGAGTTAGAGTAGACACTATAGTTGTAGTTAGTGTGGGAGTTAGAGTTGAGTAGCAAGCTCTGCTTGGTCTTCCGGAGCTGTCTTCAGAAGAGTCTAGTATAGCTTTTATCTTTATATTTCTACTTTTGTAAGACTTTACTTATAATATTAGTCTTTCTCTACTTTACTTAGTCATTACTTTGTGCAATATTATACATGTTATAGTATTGTTGTGATTTACCTTAGTGTTTAGTCATTATAGAGTAGAGTGATTGGCCTAGCAACACGCATGCAAATTATCATTGCTGGTAACACAATATTCTAGTTAATCGTATGTAGCTAGAGTAGTGAGAGACGGTGTAAGCGTGGTGCTTATACAAGATCTTACCCTTGGTTGTCGCCTATCGCACGGATAGATAGTGGTAGCCAGCAGGTGGTGACAGCCCTGAATCTGGTCTCTTGAGTCCACCACGTGTTTATAGGCAGGATTTAAAGGATAAGGCTGAGCATGACGTTCCGACAGTAAGAGTCTCTGTGCTCCCTGTCCGCTCGTCTCCTAGTTTGCTTGTCGTGAGGTGTCGTTCTACTGTGTTTCGTCTTTGCATTTGAGTTAAGTCATAGAAGTAGAGTTAGCATCATAAGTCCTATACTCTCTCGTTTCCTCCCACCTAGATACACTATTAGTTGTCCTACAGTTATCCTGGTGAACTTGTGTCATTACCTTCCTACCAATTTACCTTACCCCTCTACACTAGTTAGTACCAAGTTGTGGTAATCACTTCGATTTCTCTTATCGTCATCTTTCCTAGCCACCGCTTTCCCTTGGGATAAAATAAATAACGATACCTTGGAATACTCCCGGGTGAAGTGCTACAGCGGTAGATTCTGTGCGCTTGCGGAATTATTCAATAGACATAAGAACTTACCCACAAGACACTTCTGGCATCATCGCTGAGGATAGACCTACCCCCTATTCTTAGTGGTGATGTTAAGAAGTGTCAACAACTGGTCGTAGCGGGATCTCCTCCGCCACTCCACACTGTCGGTTTGCCAAGAATCTTCTGAATGGATGGACTGTGATGGAGCCTATGGAGATTATAGTTCTTGATATTGTTGTGCGTGACTTTTTTGGACTCCATCATCGCACGCTATGTGTGCTGGTCGTTGAGGGATCAGGTCAGCTCCATAATAGTATATTGGTGGTGCATTTGCGAACTTTGCCGATGCACTTCTCTGTGTGGTGGTGATTGGCTGCAGACCTACAAGGAAACTTCTCGTGGTATAGACACTGAGTTTTGGGTTAGGAAGCGGAATCTTAGTGCTCATACCTCGATACATCATGTGAATAACATTGTTGTTTTTCTAGAGGATCTGGGCTTGTCTAAAAACGTCGAAGGTCATAATGGTACGACCTTCAGAAATATTTTGTACGAGACAAGATTGGGTCAAACCCAATTTGGTTGCCAAACGATAAACAAGAGAAGAACATTCAATATCCCCTTTGGTCGGGCCAAAAACTTCCATCCATTGGTTAATCATGTGGATAACAGGAGACACTCTTCGTTTCTTCACAGCAGCAAAAGGAAGTCTCAACTCATCTTCCATTACTGTTCGAGTTTCTGGTCTAGGTAAGATGGTCGAAGAAATAAAACGATGAATAAAATGAAGAGTGGGCAGTTGAATATCATTATTCTTGGGTTTTGAACAAGTATCTAAATCTATAATTTTCTTCCAAAACTGCTCTTTATTAAAATTAGGTAAAGCAACCAAAAGATCAAGAGCGCAGTTGGAATCAAAACCCCAAGTGGTCGCTAAGTTCCCTCCAAGTGAGTGTAAACTTTTTGTTGAACATGCGGAGACTTATGCCAGTAGCTAAAGAAACCAAGGTGCGAAGGAATTCGATGGTAAGGAGCTTCACTCCTATCTCATCAATAGGCACAAATCCCATCCAACCCAACATAATGAAAATACTGAGGAATGCGACATCCATACCTGTATCTCGTAGGAGTCGTGGGTCGTAGATAGGCGTCGGCCTGAAGGTCCTACTCTTTATGATTCTAAATCTTGCCTTCTCCTCAGTCCCTTGCGACTTAAGGCCCTTCTCCTCGATTAATACATTCATACCTTCAGAAGACGAGCGGAACGAGGATGCTTGAGAGGGCGCCAGTGAATCAACGTCCATGTCTGAGTTCGTTCTTGAGCTGCTCCTTGTGAGGCGTCCAAGCCCGATCTTTCCGAAGAAGGACTTCTTACTCATCCTGTTGAACAGAGAAAAACAAACAACCAAACACGAATAGACTATGGAATGGGTTAGAAAATATAAACAGTCAGTGGTTAGCCATTCTCAAGTCAGTCGTCCAGAGGTTAGTTTATCAAAAGAGTTGTTTATGATTGAAATGGACAGCACTACTCTTCTTTACAACTTGATCTCTACTCAAATTTTAGAACTTCTCACACTCCTACTTTCTCTTCTCTACTAAACTCTTCCTTCTCTCTTGGTTTCTCACTCTTGTTTGAAGGATTGAGCTAGCAAACAGATTTCAAAATGAATTCTACTGAAAGGAGAGGATTGGGAGGCTTGTGTGAGTGTACAGAGCACCGAGAGGTGGCTATTTATAGCCGTGGCCAGGGCAGGCCGACCAACCTCATGGTGGGGCCGGCCGGCCCCCTCTAGGGCCCACTTGGTGTTCTTCCTTCCACTCAAACCTTGCTACAATTTGAAGTAAGAATTTTGTCCATACAAAGTTCAAAGTGTTCTGGTGCTTGGTTGAGTGGTTAGGAAGCAAAGTAGTAGTGATTCCAAAAGGTGGGTCCCAACAAAATGGTTCCCGGTGGTAAAAAATAATTACCATGCAGAAAATTTTAGAAAACTAAATTACTTTTATGTAATGAAAAATGACTATGGATGCAAAGACATATTTTTATGCCACCACAGTAAATATTCTTTCGGGTTTTTTCACACCATAAAAATTATTTATGTGGGGCCTAAATTTTACATTTTTCATATTTTTATTTGGTTTTCAAATGCATATATAGAAATGAAAGTGCAAGAAAGTAAATATGATAACTACCAAGTTACCTCCCGTTGAAGGTTTGGGGCTTTTAAGTCCACCGAATTGGACTTCTCCAAAGTTTTCATTCTGGAGGGGTTGTAGCCTTCCCTAAGGATGGTGCCTCTGGTGACTGTTGATCTCCCTCTTCACTTATCACCTTCGCTATTGAGCCTAACTTAGGCTTTGGCTTGAATGGAAAACATTCTCCTTATCCATTGATGTTGAGTCTGACTTCTCCAATTCCAACGTTGATGTGGGCATTTGCACTACTTAGAAAGGGTCTCCCTAAAATGAGTGACACTTTCGAGTCTGATTGCATGTCCAACACCACAAAGTCAATTGGTGTGAAGAACTCTCTAATCTTGATTGGAATGTCTTTAGAAATTCCTACTGGATAGCGGAGTGATTGATCGGGAAGTTGTAGGCACATTGATGTTGGGACAAGTCTTGAATCATGGAGTTTATCAAAGACTGTCTTGGGCATCACGCTCACACTTGCTCCAAAATCACATAGCGCATTGTTGAAGTGTTGATCACTGATTGAACAGTCGATAGTAGGGTATCATGGATCCTTCTTCTTTTGTGGAGAAGTGTTGAGGATGGCTGCACTACACTCTTCTGTCAACTTGATTACCTCAGTGGTGGGTAGTGGTCGTTTGTTGTTGAGGATGTCTCTTAGATATCTTGCATAGGTGGGTACTTGTATAGCATCTAATAGAGGAATATTGATGTATAATTTTTGAATCACTTCAACAAACTTACTGAACTGCTCATCTGTTGTGGCTCTCCTCTTTCTACATGGAAATGGTAGGTGGTTGGTGTCATGATAATCTTGCATCATTTCTGGTAGTGGTGGATCTACTTCTTCAACTTCATCGTCTTTCTTTTCTTCTGTCACTGTGTTGTCTGTCCTCTTGCTCCTTTTGGATATGGGGGATCACGAGTGACCTTCCCACCTCTAGTAGTTATAGCTTGTATCTGCTCCGGGTTAGTGGCAACAGGCAAAACAACAGCCAATTTGACTAAGTGTATCTCTATATTTTTATTTATATTATTTTTTTCTTTTAGAGCAGAAGAAAACTCATCCATTTTTGCATTTATATCCTCTAAGGCTTTATCTTTGAAAACAACTTTTCTAATAATGGTGTCGCTAACTCTAGCTTGCTCTATGATTATATCTCTTGAAGGCTTTTGCTTAAAATGGGAAGAATTGAAATTGTCCGAGGACTTACCTTGGTAAGTGGAGTGTTGATTCCATCTTTGCTTATGTAGTGTAGAAGAGTTGTTAATGATATTCGCATTGTCCTGATTGTTTTCTTCACATCTGGTCTGAGCATCGAATGCATCTTGAATAGCTTGACGATCTTTTTTGTATTTCTCATGTTGGTCTAGCCACCCAATTAACACATCCATCTTTGTTGTTAGTGCCTTCACTTCTTCTGGGACTTCCTCCATCTGGTGACAGTGTTGATTCTTGTCTTGTTTCCAGCTCTGATTCTCAGCTATCTTCTTCATAAGGACTTCAGCTTTCCCAGCAGTAAGTGACATAAATGATCCTCCAGCAGTAGCATCTAGTTGTTCACGTGTCTTCTGAGTGAGTTCACTGTATAATCCGTGTATGATCAACCAATCTTCCATTCCATGGTGTGGCCGGGCATTCGAAAATGTAATCTTGAAAATGTTCCCAAGCCTCTGGAATGGTTTCTCTTCTCTACTGCTGAAAAATTCTAATCTTTCCTCTTAAGGCATTGGTTTTGCCTATAGGGAAAAATCTTGATAGAAAAGCTTCTAAACATTTGTCCCATGTGTTGATGTCTTCCTTATTAGTGTAGAACCACTGCTTCGCTCTTCCCTCCAGTGAGAATGGGAATAACCGAAGAAGTATGATGTCTTGGGCAATGTCCTTGATGATGATGGTGCTTCCGATCTCCAAGAAATCATGTAGATGGGCAGTAGCATCTTCTTGTGCTTTTCACTGAATGTAGTAGCTTGGACTAGGTTGATAAGGCTTGGCTTGAGCTCAAACTCTAAGTTATCCATCTGGAGTGTGGGTCGAGTCCGAATGTTTCCAATGTTGGGAGCAGAGAACTCTAGCAAAGTCTTATTGACCATCGTCTTCACTACTTGTGTTGATCTTCTTCAAGGTTAAGTTGCTTTTTGATAGAACGGTGATTGATCACAACTGAACCTGTATTACCCTGTATAAGATATAAACAAAAGTAGAACAAGGGTAATCCTATAAAGACAGAGGTGATGATTCCTATCTAAAATATATATGTTTGATGTGTTCTTCTGTAGCCATATAAAAGTTCCTAAAAGCTCCCTGGCAGCGGCGCCAGAAATGCTTGTTGACATTTCTTAGCACAATAACCAAAATTAGGTTAGAATCTACTCCCAGTACTAATGCCAGAAATGTGGGTAGACATCTCATAGCATCACTCTAATGCTAGGTTGTCACCACTAGCAGTAACACTAGAGATGTGATAGTATTTATAGCACGACACTTTGATAAGATATGAAATAAAGGTTATCCGCAAGCGCACAGATAAAATACACCTGTTGTAGCATTTCACCCAGGAATGTTCCAGGTATCATTATTTATAATTCTACCATTGGGAGCTTAACAGGTTAAGAATAAGAATAATATGGCTTAAGAATTACAAACATATATAATTAGACATGAATCTAATAACTGAAGGACCGAAAATGGCGACTAGAGGGGGGAATGGGAGCCGTAAAAATTTCTTTCGAAATATTTAGACCACTGTCCCGGAAAATCAAACCCAAAAGCTAAGAGCCACAACCGTCATGACCACAATCCAAATGATTGGGTGGATGTTCCCTTAGAACACAGCGGGTCACCACAATGTAGGACAAGCAAGCTCGTAGGACATTCGAACCTCCGATAACGGAACACCCCACTCCTATGGTGAAGAAGGAAGTGTCCAACCAAAAATACTTTGGCCAACTGGTGGCAAAAGTACCTTGGAAAGATCCTTATGAGGTTAGGAAACTAACACAACATACGGATCTCAAAATGAAGCTCAAACGCAAAAGATACGGACGCTAGAACCGTCAAAACTCTGAAAGCGGAACACTTAACTCCTATGGAGAAGAAGGAAGTGTCCGACCAAAAATACTTTGACCAATGGTGGAAAAAGTACTTTGGAATGATCCTTAAGAAGTTAGGAAACCAACACAACAAACAGATCTCAAATTGGAGGTCGAATACAAAAGATACGGACGAAAACAACAAAATTGTGCAGTGGGGGATTGTCTGCTAGCGAACCGCAGACTGTCCGCTATAGAACCCCGGACAGTCTGGGAATGAGGCCCGGACAGTCCGCCATTCAAAAATGAAAATAGCAACCTTGTTGCCCGTGAACAGCCCTGACCCCCGGACAATCCGGGTTTGAGTGTCGGACAGTCCGGGAATGCCTAGACTACACAAAAATAGTTCGTATCAAACTCAAATTCGATTGGAACTCAACCAAATCGAATGGGGCTGCAACCAAACTTCACCCAAGTGTTCCTCTACGTGTTGGGAATCTAATCCTAGGATATCATCGCTCCAAACCAACTCTTCTGTGAGAAATCTGAAGAACACTAGAAAAGGGGAATGTTTATAGAACGAACACGAAAACATCCCAATCTATGTGCTCATGAGGTTTGGGAGGAAATCCTTTGGTGGAAAGATGACACTCGCGTCCTAGCACAACTTGATTCAAGAGGAATTGAAAACAATCCCTCGGATTGGAAGAACGAGCCAATTCACTGAAGGGGAAAAGAGAGAAACGTGAAGAACAAAACGCTTATTCAATCAAGATTCCAGCCAACAAAGAGGAGCACAAAATTGATCCTTGGATTTCAACAAGATGAAGGGGTTGTCTAGCTCACGGTGTTGGGTTACAAGCCACTCCCCGCAATAGCAAAGCTAGGATGGCAAAAAGCTCAAGAACAAAAGCCCTCTCTCCTATAACCCTAGCCACTCCTCACAACACAAAATGAGAATGGCAACACCTCCAAGGATGGCTGTCCCAAACAACCCCCTCTCATATATATAGGCGCACGTTCGAAGACAAAAACACCCTCACATGAAGTACTCAGTTCAAATACCCCCAGAGGTAAAACCGTCCAACTCTGGCAGTTTTCATCTAACGACCACGCACCTTCTCATCCTTCGCTTCGCCTCGACGCAAGCTCTAGGATGCCGCCACGTGCCGTCGCGTCGACCACCGCACCTTCCTCACCGATAGCTTCGCTGCAACGCAAGCCTCTCGGCACTGCCACGCGTCGACCGTTCCTTTTGGAACCTCCACCCAGTTTTGAGGCCCAAATCGGTAAACCCGCCAGCCAGGTTTTGAGGCCCAAACTTGAAAACCGTCCACCCCGAGTTTTGAGGCCCAAACTCGAAAACCTGCCACCCCGAGTTTTGAGGCCCAAACTCGGAAACCGTCGACGGTAGCTTTCCGAGGCTCAACTACTGAACCGGCGCCGTAGACGGAGTGTGGTTCTCACACCCCGATCACCGGCACCGATGCCGATGCATGTCTAGCCTCCACGCCGAGCACAACGACTTCGCCTTCCTCCTTGACTTGGCCAACGGCACTTGCGCCGCACGCAAGCCTGTGTCCGACCTCCCGCCAAGTGCCACGATACCATCATCTTCCTCCCGACTCGGCCGATGCATCGCACATCCCCATGTGTTCTTGCTTGTCGAAGCCAAGTGCCAGCTACCACAGCTGGTCCTCCAGCCCTCTGGTCCGTCGGTCTAATCCTCACGTCCGCACTTCACCGCTCTGGGTCCATTGGCATGGCACATGCGCCGCACGACACACCCATCTTTCACTACTCCCGGTTCGTCGGCACGTCTCTACTTGACCTTCACCTCGCCATCGACCACTGTCTCCGAGCTCCATACCTGCACATCAACACAGCCAAGAATGGTAACACCAAAATGGTAACACACCACAACTCAATGCCACCGGTTAGTCATAAACATTAAGCACATATGAAATAAGGACTCAACCGGGAAAAGCCTCAAACCTTCCTCACAAGTGTCAATCATTCATCATAGACACATGGGAGTTTCTCAACCATGTCACATGGGCACTAGTCACTACTACAACGCAGGGCTATAGTAACACCAACTTGTGTTACTATAGGTTGGAAAACGTGTTACTAGCTCTCTTAGTAACACATTTTTGTTTGTGTTTCAATTGGCCATGTTACTGTAGAGTGGTTTATTATAACACATTTACTTGTCTACTGGAACATTTTTTTGTGTTGCAATGATTTTTGTTGTAACACTTTTTTTACTTTAGTAACACTTCACATTATGGTAGAATACATGATTTGTAACACATTTCTTTATCCATTGGATCACATGCCAAGTGTTACAATGATTCTTTGTTGTAACACTCTTATTAGTTCTAGTAACACTTCTACATTAAGGTAGAGGACAATATGAGACACAAGGACATATTTTGTCGTGGAATATTTGGCAAAATTCGAACAAAAAAATTCAAAAAATTAGGGAAAAATTTTTTATCACGGGGAGGGGCCCACCAACCAGCCACACAACCCCATCTCTACTCCCACAATATTTTTTCATGATTTTTTACACTTTGCATCAACCAAGATTAAAACCAGCGACCTCTCACACACGTACACATAATCTCCACTACCACTCCACCCATTTGTCACTTGTGTCTATATTCTATTTCAGTTACCCTCATATTATACTAAACTGTGTGTAAATTGCTTGTTTAAGGCTCTAAACAAATTCAATTGAAAAAGTTGTTAACTGCAAAGTTTCATAACTTTTTGAGATCTACACTTTTTTTAGGAAGTTTCTCCATCCAAGGTCATTTACAAAATTTGAATTTCACATTTCAGAAATTCCAAATGTAGTTTTCATTAACAAGATGATTTCAAATTAAAACGTTATCAACTACAAAGTATCATAACTTTTTGAGATCTACAACTTTTATTTTGGTCGTTTTTCCATCTGAGGTATTTTAAAAATTCGAATCTAAATTTTTTTAAATTCAAATGTAGTTTTGCATGACAATATGATTTCAAATTAAAAAAGTTTTCTGCGGATACATGGGTGTATGCCGGATCTTGAGTGATGAGTGATTGTCAACTGGTTTGATACGCATGTTCTTTGGGTTGTGTTGTGCTGGTGTCGAGCACGGAGACAGTGATCGAAGGCAAGGTGAAGGTCAAGTAGAGACGTGCTGTGTCGATGGACCCGGAGCGGTGAAGGGCGGACGTGAGGCTTGAACTGAGGGACCGGTGGTCTGAGGATCAGTTGTGGTGGCTGACAGCCTGGGATAGCGACGAACGGAGACTTGCGGGGCACGGTGTTGCTCAGGTCGAGGACCTGGGGACACGTGTCGGTGGACGAGGTGCATGGGCGGTGCATCCCCTCTATGGCGTCGGTTTGGTGGTTGAGCCACAGAAAAACCACCGGGTCGACGGTTTCCAGGTTTGGTCCACAAAACCTGGGTGCGGCCGGTTTCCGAGTTTGGGCCACAAAACTCGGGCTGAGGACGGTTTCCAAGTTTGGGCCTCAAAACCTGGGCGCTGGCGGGTTTCTGAGTTTGGGCCACAAAACTCAGGCGATGGATGACAGGTTTCCCGGTTTCGGCCTCAAAACTGGGGGTTGGTCGTGAAGACAGGTTTCTCGGTTTCGGCCTCAAAACTGGGGGGGCGAGGTCCGTGAAAAGGACGAGCAGAGCCGTGGTGGCACGTGGCGGCAATCGGTGAGGTCGTGTCGAGGCGAAGCTACCAGTTGTGCGGGTGTGGCCGTCGGATCACCATCTACTTCAAGTTGGTCTAGAATAGCCTTAGGGTTTAGCTGGTTTGCTCTATATCATTAGGGGTAGAGTGGGAATAAAAAATAGGATAAATAGAGGGAGACACCCACCTCCCAACCCATCTCAGTCATTTGCTATTTTCACCTAGGGTTTCTTGCTCTCCCACATCCCTACTGTAGCAACTGAGATCCATACCTCTGTGTTCTTGAGAGTTTTGAGGAAGTGAGACCGTAATCTCACCATTGTCTCATGTGGTAGCCACACGGTTGCAATTCGTGGTTGTGATTCGCGTTTTGAACTTGTTATTCGTGGTTTGTTTTTCTCCACGAATTTCCCGTTGGTCGATCTCCCTCCTCGTTGCGTCTTTTCCGATTCCATTTGAACTAAGTTGTCCTAGATCGTGAGGCGCATCTTTCCACCGAAGGAATTCACCTCTAACCTCACGAGCTAGTAGATCGATCGATTTTTGTTACAAATCGGTTTTTGTCTTCCTTCCCCCGAATTCTTCTGATTCACCGATTTGGAGTTAGGTTCGAGCCATGATCTCTTAGGGGTAGCTCACTAACCTCCTTGGAACTCCTCATACTAAGTCTAATCCTTAGAGCTTTTGATTCGGAGGAGATCAGGTTGAATCCGCGGAAGAACTATGTAGTTTCGGGGGCATCGGACGCTGGACTCGGGGGCATTGCATGCTGAGTTCATCACATCGGACGCTCAGGTGCCACATGTCCATGAACAACGTTGTTAAAGGAGCATCGGACGCTGAGCATCGGACGCTCCGTTGACCATCGGACGCGTCCGGGGCTGAGCATCGGACGCTAGGGTTTCACTGTTGCAGCGTTCGATGTCTATGTAGTGAGGTTCCAGAACAGTGTGTTTTGCATCGGACGCGTCCGGTGCCTGGACATCGGACGCAGGCCAGCGTCCGATGCTGTGACTTCAGCACTGTTTTGTCCGCAGTTTACTCGTTCGACTTCGGATTTGGTTTTGGGTTTTTGCGTTGGATTTCCGACTTTGTGCTCTACAGAAATCGGACTTCCCGCTATGCGAAATAGCCTGAATCCCCCTAGCGTCGCTCGGGGGAGGTTGAGGTTACCCAAAGTCCATCCTGTCACTAGTTGACTTGCGTGAACTTGAGTGAGGAGGCTTTTGTGGTGTCCTGCTGTGTTCCTAGGGAACATCCACCCATTCTCTTGGGTCGTGGACATCACGTGTATTGGTTTTGCTCTTGTGGTTGATTTTCAGGGACAGAGGCCTAAACATTTCGAAAGAAATTTTGAGGTTCCCATTCACCCCCCCTTTGGTCGCCTTTGGTAGCATTCTCGGTCCTTCAATTGGTATCGGAGCGGTTTAAGGATCTTCCACCTTAGCCGGTTCCAGATCCATAGAAGGCGACATGGATCGCGACGTGGGCAAACCGCTGTTTTTCGATGGGACGAACTATGCATATTGGAAGATACGCATGTCGACCTATCTTCAGAGCATGGGTGCTTCTGTTTGGGAGATTTGCAACAAGGCCGATTACGTGGTCTTGGTTGCTCGTGCTACTCAGCTGCAGATGGATGAGCACGACGCCAATAGCCGAGCCTGTAATGCTCTTTTCTCATGTTTGAGCATGTGTGAGTTTGATCGCGTTTCTCATCTCCCCACGGCTCGTGAGATTTGGGCGACCCTCATGCGCTTCCATGAGGGAACCTCTCAAGTCAAATCTCGTCTCTACGAGTCGCACAAGCGGGAGTATGAGAACTTTCGACATATGCCTGGCGAGAGCATAGAAAGTCTATTCGCTCGCTTTCAGGTGATTGTCAACAGGATGAGGGCTAACAAGGAGTTGGCCTTTCGACGATCATGAGAGGGCTCTCAAACTTTTGCATACTCTCGATCGGTCGGTGTGGGACTCTAAGGTCCAGGCGATCATCGAATCGCCTAACTATGAGATCCTCACATGCGACGAGCTCTTCAGTAAGCTCAAGTCCAGTGAGATTGATGCCATGATGATGGCTTCTTATGAGAATCCTTCTGGCCCATCGATGGCTTTGCTTTCTGGTTCTTCTGCTAACCCCTCTAGAGGCTTTGCTTTGCCTTCCCTTCTTTCTGTCATAGAGGAGCAACTGGAGTTCATGGGTGACGACGAGTTGGCTTTGCTCGCCAATCGATTCTCGCGGTTCCACAACAACCGCCTGAACCGTCATCGCGGAGGAGGACGCGCTGGGTGCTATGAGTGCGGCGATCCGGACCACTTCATCGCCAACTGCCCGAAGAAGAACAAGCAAGCAGTGGGCAAGGGCGATCGTGGCCACAAGTACGACTCTGGCTTGCACAAGGAGAAGCACACCCCTCCCAAGCACAAGCGGAAGGGTGGCTTCAACAAGGAGTACATCAAGAAGAAGTACTTGGAGAAAGCCCAGGCCGAGCAGCGTGCTTTCTTCTCCACACTCAGCGATGTCGACGACTCGGATGATGACTCCGCTGCATCAAGCGACGACGAGTCCGAGAAGAAGAAGAAGATCGAGGACAAGTTAAACGGCCTCTGCTTCTTCGCTGACGATGAGGGCTTTTGCACCATGGCCCTCGGCAAGGAGGTTGACAATTAGCTAGAGGAGATCCCTCGGAACGATGACGATGACGACGACACCTTCCAGGTATCTCAAACTCCTGAGGAGCTCTCTGCTGAGGTTGATAAGCTTGCTGCCACCCTTCTTAGTCAAGATAAACTGCTTGGGCGTGCTACTAGAGAGAGGAAGGAGTTTAGGCAGAAGTGGGAGGATACGGTGAAGGAACCTGAATTTGCCAAGTCCACCGTTGTTGTCTCTGAGGAGGGTGAGTGTGAGATGGGCTCCAAGCACATGACTGACCTTCTCACTTTGAGAGGGAAGTATGCTGTTTTGGTTGGAGAGGTGGATGAGCTTAGGGCTAGACCCTCTTTGCTGGGTGCGTGCAAGTCTTGTGCAGGCTTGCAATTCGAGTTGGCAGAGAAGAATGCCAAGATTGTGTCTCTTGAGAAGGCCAGCTCGGGTAGCACTTGTGTGTCTAGGTGTGCTTTGTGTGAGGGCTTGGAGATGGAGATAGCCAATGTGAAGCATGACAAGATGTGAACCGAGGAAGAAAACACATACCTTCGGACCATCTTGTCATGGGTGTCTTGTGGTGAGCCGCAGCTTGGGATGATGATTGCCCAATTCAAGCGTGCTGCTGGAGGTCCAGGTGTTGGCTTTGCTCAGGGTGTGGAGTGTGCTTCTTCTTTTGGTAAGATTGGAGAGTCGAGTGGTCTTAATCCGAGTGAGAAGCCCAACTCCACCACTACTCCCATACTGACCAAGATTCCACCCAAAGAGCCTTTCAAGCCTAACACCAAGGATGGAGTGTATGAGGAACCTCAGAGAGCTCCACCCAAGAAACAAGTGTGGTCTCCTAAGCCCAACTACCTGAAAAACAAGCTAGACACCATGCCACCTATCTAGGAGGAGCTTATGCCACGGAAGGACAAAGTGATCCACACCCACTACCGTGAGTACCAACAACCCCCTATGAGAGCGGTGAGGTACCATTGTGAGTACTGTGGGAGAGATGGACACTTGAGGGAGTTTTGCTTTAGGCGCAAGAGAGAGGAGCGTCGTGCAAGGGAGATGCACAATGCAGACATGTACCATCCTTTCCATGATGTACATGTGCCGAATGTTCAGAGGAGAGCTGCAAGGCTTAGAAGGCCAATGCCTCAAGGTCCTAGGCCTCAGGGAGGTTTTGCCCGGCGGGATCCTAGCTTTGCAGGATATGGACCCCGTGGCGGTGGCTTTGTTGAGCGTTACCCTCCATCACGTTTTGAGCGTCGCGATGGACGCTCTTCCCTTAGCGGACCACGTTTTCCTGTGCGTGGTCATCGCTTTCCCCGTAGGCGTGCTAGGAATGGTTTTTCTACTAACCGTTCTTTTGAGCAGCCAACCCAACACTGGTATTCTTCCCATTTTACTCACCCCAGTGTTGGACCGTTTGCTCACCCTATGCCTTTTTATTGATGTAGGTAGTAAAACGATTGGAGGACATTTGGTTGGTGGATTCCGGGCGCTCGAGGGACATGACCATAAACGCTAAGTGGTTCTCCCATCTTAGTCATGTTGCCGGAAAGGAGCTTATCACCTTCGGCGACAATAGCAAAGTTAAAGTATTGTCTCGTGGGTCCGTGCGAGTTAATGAGCACTTTGTGTAGCGTGATGTTGCTCTTGTTTCTAACTTGTATTTTAACCTTCTTTCTGTTTTGCAACTTTTTGATAATGACTATGAGATTCATTTTAAGCTGAATCTCAGTCGCATTTTAGATCCTCAGGGCAATCTTGTATGTTTGATTTCACCCTTTGGGAAAGTCTTTCGTGCGAAATTCTCAGAGTTGTTTGGAGTTTCTCGTTGTCTTGTGCCTGGTCCTTCCTCCTCTGATCTTTCGAAGTGGTATAGGAGACTCGGTCACCTGAGCTTCGACTTGCTTGCAAGGCTTAGTTCACTCGACCTAATCCGAGGATTGCCCAAGTTGTGCATGGAGAAGGATCTTGATTGCCATTCTTGTAGACATGGGAAGATGGTTGCCGCTCCCCACCATCCAGTAAACCAAGTAATGACTAAGCACCCTGGAGAGCTTTTGCACATGGACCTTGTTGGTCCGGCTCGGGTGAGCTCAGTTGGGGGGAAGTGGTATGTACTTGTTGTTGTTGACGATTTTTCGAGATATTCATGGGTTTTCTTTTTAGCAGAGAAAACTGAGACTTTCTCTTTTTCTCGTAATCTGATTTTGCGTCTTCAGAATGAGTTCCCTAAGAACTCAATGCGAGCTATTCGTAGTGATAATGGTTCCGAATTTAAGAATTCGGACTTTGAGAAGTTTTGTGACTCTTTGGGTTTGGAGCACCAGTTTTCTTCCCCGTACACACCGCCACAAAATGGTGTTGTAGAGAGGAAGAATCGAACCCTTGTTGAGATGGCCAGGACGATGCTCGATGAGCATAGGACTCCTAGGCGGTATTGGGCCGAAGCTATGAACACTGCATGTTATATTTCCAATCGCATTTTCCTCTAAGCTTTCTTGAAAAAGACTTCTTACGAGTTGCGTTTTGGAAAATAGCCCAAAGTGAGTTATTTTAGAGTTTTTGGTTGCCACTGTTTTATACTCAAGAAAGGCAACTTAGACAAGTTTGAGTCTCATTCTTCTAACGGTGTATTTTTGGGTTATGGCACTCATACTCGTGCATATCGTGTACTTAACCTTGATGCTAACCGAGTCATGGAGACATCCGATGTCACCTTCGACGAGACCATGCATTGTCCTTCTTCTAGATTTGAGCGTGCAGGTGATCATGAGGTTGAAGAACCTCTTTTTGATGACGAGGAAGAAGGTGCTAAAGGGATGGATGATCTAGCACTACCTCCACCTGCTGTGCTGTTAGGGTCGGCTTCTACTACATCGACTCACGGCCTCAACCCGTCTTCTTCGACTACTTGGGGGCCGTGGGATCCACCACCTCGGGCTGTACCACTTGTATCCGAGGGAGCACCAGCTACTATTGAGGAGGAGGTTTCTTCAGCTCGGGAGGCGCCACGACACATTCAGCGCCAACACCCGCCTCAACAGATTTATCGACAACATCAACGAACATGTCACTCGGTCAAGGTCACAACAAATTTCTCACTTTGCTCATTATGCATTTGTTGCTGATTTTGAACCCCGAGATGTTGGACATGCTTTATCTGATCCGGATTGGGTTAGTGCCATGCATGAGGAGTTAGAAAATTTTGAGAGAAATTGGGTTTGGGTTTTGGTTCCACCTCCTCCAGACTGTAATCCTATTGGGACAAAATGGGTTTTTTCAAAAACAAACAAGGAGAGGATGGGCACATTGTGAGAAACAAGGCCAGACTTGTAGCCCCGGGGTATAGTCAGAAGGAGGGGATAGATTATGAGGAGACTTTTGCTCCTGTAGCTCATTTGGAGTTAATTAGGATCCTCTTGGCTTTTGCTGCGTCCAAAGGATTTAAACTTTTTCTAATGGATGTCAAAGAGTGCCTTCCTAAACGGCTACATAGAAGAAGAGGTGTTTGTGAAACAACCCCCCGGTTTTGAAAATCCTAAGTTTCCAAACCATGTTTTTAAACTTCATAAAGCTATGTATGGTTTTAAACAAGCCCCTAGAGCCTGGTATGATAGGTTGAAAACCTTCTTGCTTGCTAAGGGTTTTAAAATGGGATGTGTTGATAAAATGCTCTTTCTCCTCAAGCAAGGCAATGACACTCTCTTGGTCCAGATTTACGTGGATGATATCATTTCTGGTGGTTCTTCTCACGCTTTGGTTGCCAAGTTTGCAGATCTTATTAGCAGGGAATTTGAGATGAGCATGATGGGCGAGTTGACATTCTTTCTCGGGTTGCAAATCAAGCAATCCCGAGAAGGGACGTTTGTGCACTAGGGCAAGTACACCAAGGACATTTTGAAGAAGTTCGATATGGGTGAGGCCAAACTTCTTCCAACACCCATGTCGACCACGACGACCCTGGATGCAGATGAAGATGGAGAAGCTGTGGACCAGAAGGAGTACCGGAGTATGATCGAGTCGCTGCTGTACCTGACGGCGACACGCCCGGACATTCAGTTCGCGGTGTGTCTTTGCACGCGCTTTCAGGCGTCGCCGCGCACCTCTCACCGTCAGGCGGTCAAGCGAATTATGAGGTACCTTTGTTTCACTCCAGATTTGGGATTTGGTATTCTGCTTCTTTTACCCTCTCCCTTTGCAGTTATTCTGATGCCGATTTTGCTGGTTGCCGACTTGATCGCAAGTCAACTTCTGGGACTTGTCAGTTTTTGGGCTCTTCTCTTGTATCTTGGTCTTCTCGCAAGCAGTCTAGTGTCGCCTAGTCTACCACAGAGGCTGAGTATGTTGCTGCGGCTAGCTGCTGTTCCCAGTTGCTTTGGATGATGGCCACTTTGCGTGATTTTGGTCTGAGCTTTTCTCGAGTGCCTTTGCTTTGTGACAGTACAAGTGCAATTAGTGTTGCTAAGAACCCCGTGCTGCATTATAAGACCAAACACATTGATGTGCGCTTTCATTTTCTGCGAGACCACTTTGAGAAGGGTGATATCGACCTTCGCCATGTCGATACTCATCATCAGTTGGCAGATATTTTTACCAAGCCTTTGGACCAATCAACCTTTGCTAGGTTGAGAGGTGAGCTTGGTGTGTGTTTCCCCTTTTAGATGGGGGAAACATTTTGGTTATTTTATTATAGACTGACTTCTTTCGTTTCTGTTTTATTTTCTTTCTGAGTAGATTAGTCTTTGCATTTCGTTATGCATCTTTGCATTTCTGAGCTTCATGACTATATTCCTTAGAATGAATCTATGCTCTGTTTAGTGTATGCTCCGATGCTATATGATGATGCTCGTAGCTTAGGCTCTTTTTGATCACTGATACATGTTGTGAGCTGAGTTATTTTATGAATGGTGAATGTGGTTAATAAACTTAAAATTTGACACTTGTTCACCAATGAGATTGGCAACTAGCATGTGTAGAATGTGTTGAAATCTCTTGTGCTTTTCATATATGCTAGGTTGCTATGTCTCTAGTTCTGAGTCATTCACTTGCTTGGTATGTTCATATTCTGTCATAAAATTGAACCAAGTTTAAGTGAATTGGAAAGATCGAGATGGGGTTGCTTGTCAGCACATCACGGTATCGAGACAGTTTCTCATTGCACATAGAGTTAAACTTGAGCCATGTAGTGTATGACCGAAACCGATGCTTTAAGCTCCTGATTGCATATGCATAGGCTTAGCTCGGTTGAAAAGTTAGGCAATGACAAGTTTTCAACCTCTCGCAATCACATGCTAAAATTTGAACTTGTGTAATAAACACTGCTGCAACTCCGATAAAATCTGAAAACACAAGTTTATGTTTCATTCTATAGCATGATGATTGAACTTTGCTAGGGGTAGTTCACCTTGTATACATGTTTAGCACTTGTTTGACTTCCTGTCTATACATGTTTGGTGCTAGCTTTATGGTGAACATCCTTTTCTGAATGGCTAAAATTGCTCACTGTGCTCATATGTTCATATTTCATATTTGGTGATCAGTTTGAGCCTTTGCTGGCATGTATGCTTATTGTTGAGTTGTCGGATCAACACTCTGTAGAGCATCTTTTCATTCTATCAAGTATACTCTTGAAGTTGCTAACTTGTATTTTTTACTCATATGCATTTGAAGGGAAGAAATCTACTTGATAGTGCATTATCAACTAAGGGGGAGAAAATTGTCAAATCATATTAGTTGTGTGCATTATTGAAGGGGGAGTTTGCTCGTGTGTAGTTTTGGAGAATTTTTCAGAAAATTGTCAAATCATATTAGTTGTGTGCATTATTGAAGGGGGAATTTGCTCGTGTGTAGTTTTGGAGCATTTTTCAAATTGGTTCGGAGCTGTTCTGCTAGTTGTGTTGAGCCTCTGTGCCTCTATCTTGAGGGACTAGCAGTCTTCAGCTAATAGAGCTTTTTAGTTGATTTTGTTTCAATTCAGTTTCGAGCTTTCTATCTAGCTTTTCTATTTGGTATCGAGCTCTCTTATCTTTTAGTTGGTATTGAGCTTTCTCGCTAGCGGTGTTGAGCCCGTCCTGCCTTTTCTTGAGGGCTAGCTCTATTTTGCTTGAATTTCAATTGGTATTGAGCTATCTCTATTTTCAATTGGTATCAAGTTTTCTCGCTAGTGGTGTTGAGCCTGTTCTACCTCTTCTTGAGGGCTAGCTTTGTTTTGCTTGGTTGCGTCGAGCCGTTTCCCATGTCTTTGGGCACCATGTTGTTTTGCTCACTCCACTTGACCTTCTTTCGGCTTTGTTATGCTTTTAGGTCATTTGGTTGAGTTCTCTACTCTTCCTTCTTTTTCCTTCTTCTACCTTCATATGATTTGTGTTGGTAGTTGACAATGCACTCATCAAGGGGGAGATTGCGGATACATGGGTGTATGCCGGATCTTGAGTGATGAGTGATTGACAACTGGTTTGATGCGCATGTTCTTTGGCTTGTGTTGTGCAGGTGTCAAGCACGGAGACAGTGATCGAAGGCAAGGTGAAGGTCAAGTAGAGATGTGTCGTGCCGATGGACCTGGAGCGGTGAAGGGCGGACGTGAGGCTTGTACTGAGGGACCGGTGGTCTGAGGATCAGCTGTGGTGGCTGACAGCCTGGGACAACGACGAGCGGACACTTGCGGGGCACGGTGTTGCTCGGGTCGAGGACCTGGGGACACGTGTCGGTGGACGGGGTGCACGAGCGGTGCATCCCCTCTACGGTGTCGGTTTGGTGGTTGAGCCACAGAAAAACCACCGGGTGGACAGTTTCCAGGTTTGGGCCACAAAACCTGGGTGCGGCCGGTTTCCGAGTTTGGGTCACAAAACTTGGGCTGAGGACGGTTTCCAGGTTTGGGCCTCAAAACCTTGGCGCTGGCGGGTTTCTGAGTATGGGCCACAAAACTCAGGCGATGGACGACAGGTTTCTGAAGGACCAAGAATGCAATAGCAAGGCGACCAGAGGGGGGGGGGTGAATGGGAGCCAACAAAATTTCACTCGAAACTTTAGGCCAAATGTCCCAAAATCAACCCCCGAAAGCTTCGATCGAAACCGTGTTGCTCACGACCCTTGGAAGAGAGTGGATGATCCCAAGGATCACAGCGGAGCACCACAAAGCAAAGGCAAGCCAAACACCAAAAGCACCGGCACAAGTTTGCCCCTTGAAAACCGAGTCCCGAACGTAGATTGGAGGCTACATCGAGCAATCCCCAAATACCGAAGCTAACAAGTAGCAAAGATACCTAAAGACGTTTCTTGGTTAACTATAGGGCCAAACGAGAAGTCTGAAAACCAAGCGGAAAAGTCGGGAGAGCAAACGCACTAAACCGGAGGCTTCAGCAGGGTCCCGGACTGTCCGGCAATACGGTCGCGGACTGTCTGCCCAACGACGGACTGTTCGGGCTTAGGTGGCGGACTGTCCGCCGGTCAAAAGCGCAAAACCGCAGTGCTGCTGAAGTCCCCTGGACAGTTCCCGGACTGTCCGCGAAAACCAACGGCGGACTGTCCGCCGGTCAAAGAGGCAAAACAACAGTGTTGCTGAAACACCTTTGGACGTCTCCCGGACTGTCCGCGGGTTGCAACGGCGGACTGTCCGCCGGTCAACCTGGACACAAATAGCAGGAACTCGCGGCCACTGATCTGGCCAAGTCCCGACGCGCGGACTGTTCGCTGGTCCAACGGCGGACTGTCCGCGGATGAACAGAGAGGGCGATTTTGATCGCCCCTCTCACAAATCCTCTCAAATCCGAATCAAAACTCAATCCCACAATCCCAAACTTGGAGAAGATGATCACGAGGTAGTTAGGAGACTATCCCCAAGAAATCATCTGCTCAAATCAACTCAAACAACGGGAAATCGAAAGGGGAGGAGGACTGAACGAAAAAGCGCCACGAAAACGAAATCAACCCGATCTACTTGTTCGTGAGGAGTTAGATGAATTCCTTCGGTGGAAATGATCTCCTTTCAAAAACGAACAAGTTGATTCAAACGGATTTCGCAAAGACGCACTAGAGAGGGAGATCGAGTGACGGGAAAATCGCGGAGAAACGAAGAACGCGAAGAACACGAACCAAAACGCAAATCAAGTCATTGATCTGCAACCGTGTGGCTACCACACGCTACAACAGTGAGGTTACGGCCTCACTTCCTCAAAATCTCCAGTACACAGAGGTATGGTTCTCTGCGGATCTCAGCTAGCTACAGCAGGGGATTGGGAGAACAGGAAGCCCTAGAAGCAAAGAGCAAATGACTGAGATAAATGGGGAGGTGGGTGTCTCCCCCTACTTATCCTAATTCTAGCTAATCCTAATTCCCACTCTACCCCTAACTAATTACAGAGCGAACCAGCTAAACCCTAGGGTTATTCTGGACCAACTCATGGTAGGTGGTGATCCGACGCCCACGCCCACACAACTCGTAGCGTTGCCTCGACGCAACCTCCCGATTGCCGCCACGTGCCGCCGTCGCTCTGCACCCCCGGTTTTGTGGCCCAAACCAGGAAACCCACCAGCGCCCAGGTTTTGAGGCCCAAACCTGGAAACCGTCCTCAGCCCGAGTTTTGTGGCCCAAACTCGGACACCCGCCGCACGCCCAGGTTTTGTGGCCCAAACCTGGAAACCGTCCACCCGAGTTTTGTGGCCCAAACTCGGAAACCGTCCACCCGGTGGTTTTTCTCTAGCTCAACCACCAAACCGGAGCTGTAAAGGGGATGCACCTCCCGTGCACCCCGTCCACCGACACGTGTCCCCAGGTCCTCGACCCGAGCAACACCATGTCCCGCAAGTCTCCGCTCGTCGCTGTCCCAGGCTGTCAGCCACCACAGCTGATCCTCAGGCCACCGGTCCCTCAGTCCAAGCCTCACGTCCGCCCTTCACCAATCCTAGTCCATCGGCACGGCACGTCTCTACTTGACCTTCACCTTGCCCTCGATCACTGTCTCCGTGCTCGACACCTGCACAACACAAGCCAAAGAACATGCGATCAAACCCGTTGACAATCACTCATCACTCCGAGACTTGGCATACACCCATGTATCCGCAATCTCCCCCTTGATGAGTGCATTGTCAACTACTCACAAATCATAATAAAAAGAAGAAGAAAGAAGGAAGGAGAAGAGAGAACTCGACCAAATTACCCAAAAGCATAGCAAAGTCAAAGAAGGTCAAGTGGAAGAAGCGAAACAACTTGGTCCCCAAAGACATGGGTAATGGCTCGACGCAACCAAGCAAAGCAAAGCTAGCCCTCAAGAAGAGGTAGAACAGGCTCAACACCGCTAGCAAGAAAAGGTTCGATACCAATTGAAGAAGCACAAAAAGGTTCGTTACCAATTGAAAACTCCAGGAAAAGAGCTCGACACCAATTGACACAAATTGAGAAATCGAAGCAAATGCTAGTCCCTCAAGATAGAGGCACAGAGGCTCAACACAACTAGCAAAGAAAGATCGCTCCGAACCAATCGAAATCAATCACACTGAAAAATGTTTGCTAGTTTCTCAAGAAAGAGGCGAAGGCTCAACACAACTAGCAAACTCCCCCTCAAAAAGTGCACGCAACCAGGAAGACTCCCCCTAGGTCCAACATGGGAGGCACAAGATTTGAAAAATTTCCCCCTTTGTAAAACTCCCCCTTAGTTTAACACCCGGGTATGATTTGTAAGATTTCTCCCCCTTAGTTGAAAATGCACTAATCAAGTAAAAGAATCATTAAGCAACCGAGCAAAGTTCTCCCCCTCAGAAAATGCACCATCAAAAGTGCCAACAAGGGAGGTTCTCCCCCTTCCAAAATGCATATGAGTCAAAATGCAAGTTAGCAGCTTCAGGAATATAGTCAAGAGAATGCAAAAATGCTCTACAAAGTTCTGATTTGATGACTCAACAACAGCACATCAAGCTAGCAAAGGCTCAAACTGATCACTGAATACGAAATATGAACATATGAGCAAAGTGAGCAGTTTTTAGCCAAAAGATAGTCACCATCAAAATAGCACTACACATGTATAGACAGGAACCGAACAAGTACTAATCATGTATACAAGGTGAACTACCCCTAGCAAAGTTCAACCATCATGCTTTAGAATGAAACATTCACTTGTGATTTTAGTTTTAAATCGGAGTTGCAGCGGTGAAATTTCACAAGTTCAAATATTAGCATGTGATTGCGAGAGGTTGAAAGCTTGTCATTGCCTAACTTTTCAACCGAGCGAAGCCTATGCAAAATGCAATCAGAATCTTAAGGCATTGGTTTCGGTCATACACTACATGGCTCAAGTTTAACTCAAAGTGCAATGAGAAACAGTCTCGATACCGTGATGTGTTGACAAGCAATCCCATCTCGATCTTTTCAATTGACTTAAAAACTTGGTTCAATTTTAAACAAGGTATGAACAAACCAAGCAAGTGAATGACTCAGAACTAGAGACATAGCAACCTAGCATATATGAAAAGCACGAGTGAACTCAACACATCCTACACATGCTAGTTGCATATCTCAATGGTGATCATTTTCAGATTTTATGTTCATTAAGCAAATTCACCATTTCAAAATAGCTCAGCTCACAACATTTATTAGTGATCAGAAAGAGCATAAACTACAAGCATCAATATAAGCATTAGAGCATACTACATAGAGCATAGTTACATTCTAGTGATTATATACATGAAGCTCAGAATGTAAATGCGTATGCTGAAATACAAAAGAAAAGAAAGACAAACGAAAAAGAGTCAGTCTATTATACAAGAACCAAAATGTTTCCCCCATCTAAAAGGGGAAACACACACCAAGCTCACCCCTCAACCGATTAAAGGTTGATTCGTCTAAAGGCTTGGTGAAAATATCAGCCAGTTGATGATGAGTATCGACATGGCGAAGGTCGATATCACCCTTCTCTTGGTGGTCTCACAGAAAATGAAAGTGCACATCAATGTGTTTGGTCTTCGAGTGAAGCACGGGGTTCTTAGCGACGCTAATAGCACTCGTGCTGTCACAAAGCAAAGACACGCGAGAAAAACTCAGACCAAAATCACGCAAAGTGGCCATCATCCAAAGCAACTGAGAACAGCAGCTAGCCGCAGCAACATATTCAGCCTCTGTGGTAGACTAAGCGACACTAGACTGCTTGCGAGAAGACCATGAAACAAGAGAAGAACCAATAAACTGGCAAGTCCCAGAAGTGGACTTGCGCTCAATACGGCAACCAGCAAAATTGGCATCAGAATAACCGCAAAGGGAGAGGGTGGAGGAAGCTGAATACCAAATCCCGTACTCAGGTGTGAAACGAAGGTACCTAAAAATGCGCTTCACCGCCTGACGGTGAGAAGTGTGCGGCGACGCCTGAAAGCGCGCGCACAGACACACCGCGAACTGGATGTCCGGGCGTGTCGCCGTCAGGTAGAGCAGCGACCTGATCATGCTTCGGTACTCCTTCTGGTCCACAGCTTCTCCATCCTTGTCCGCATCCAGGGCCATCATCATTGACATGGGTGTTGGAAGAGGCTTGGCCTCACCCATATCGAACCTCTTCAGCAGGTCCTTGGTGTACTTGCCCTGGTGCACAATCGTCCCCTCTCGGGATTGCTTAATTTGCAACCCGAGAAAGAATGTCAACTCGCCCATCATGCTCATCTCGAACTCCCTGCTCATAATATCTGCAAACTTGGCAACCAAGGCGTGAGAAGAACCACCGAAAATGATATCATCCAAGTAAATCTGGACCAAGAGAGTGTCTTTGCTTTGCTTGAGGAGAAAGAGCGTTTTATCTACACATCCTATTTTAAAACCCTTAGCAAGCAAAAAAGTTTCCAACCTATCATACCAGGCTCTAGGGGCTTGTTTCAAACCATATAAAGCTTTGTGAAGTCTGAAAACATGGTTTGGAAACTTGGGATTTTCAAAATCGGGGGGTTGCTCAACATAAACTTCCTCTTCTATGTAGCCGTTTAAGAAGGCACTCTTGACATCCATTTGAAAAAGTTTGAAACCTTTGGATGCAGCAAAAGCCAAGAGTATCCTAATAGCCTCCAAACGAGCTACAGGAGAAAAAGTATCCTCATAGTCTATCCCCTCCTTCTGACTATAACCCTTGGCCACAAGTCTCGCTTTGTTCCTCACAATGTCGCCATCCTCTCCTTGTTTGTTTTTGAAAACCCATTTTGTCCCAATAGGATTACAGTCTGGAGGAGGTGGAACTAGAACCCAAACCCGATTTCGCTCAAAATTCTCTAACACCTCATGCATGGCATTGACCCAATCGGGATCCGTCAAGGCGTGTCCAACATCTCGGGGTTCAAAATCAGCAACAAATGCAGAATGAGCAAAGTGAGAAATGTGCTGTGACCTGGACCGAGTGACACGTTCGTCGATGCTGCCGATCATCTATTGAGGTGGGTCGTGGCGCCTCCCGAGCAGACGTGATCTCCCCCTCAACAGCAGCTGGTGCCTTCCCGGGTACAAAAGGTACCGCTCAGGGTGGCGGATCCCTTGGCCCCCAGAAAGAAGAAGTGTTGGGGCCGTGAGTCGTCGTAGAAGCCGCTCTTTGCGGCACAGCAGGTGGAGGCGATGCTGGGTCACCCATGCCTTTAGCATCCTCGTCCTCATCATCGAAAAGAGGCTCACCAACCTCATGATCACCTGCACGCTCAAAACGAGAAGAAGGACAAACCATGGTCTCCTCGAAGGTGACATCGGATGTCTCCATGACTCGGTTACTATCAAGGTTAAGTACACGATATGCGCGAGTGTGAGTGCCATAACCCAAAAATACACTGTCAGAAGAACGAGACTCAAATTTGTCCAGGTTGCCTTTCTTCAATATAAAACAGTGGCAACCGAAGACTCTAAAATAACTCACCTAGGGCTATCTACCAAAACGCAACTCATAAGAAGTCTTTCTCAAGAACGCTCTCAGAAAAATGCGATTGGAAATATAGCATCCAGTGTTCATAGCTTCGGCCCAATATCACCTAGGAGTCCTATGCTCATCGAGCATTGTCCTGGCCATCTCAACAAGGATCCGATTCTTCCTCTCTACAACACCATTCTGTGGCGGTGTGTAGGGGGAAGAAAACTGATGCTCCAAACCCAAAGAGTCACAAAACTTCTCAAAATCCGAATTCTTGAATTCGGAACCATTATCACTTCTAATAGCTCGCATCGAGTTCATAGGGAACTCGTTCTGAAGACGCAAAATCAGATTGCGAGCAAAGGAGAAAGTCTTAGTCTTGTCAGTCAAAAAGAAAACCCACGAATATCTCAAAAAATCGTCGACAACAACCAAAACATACCACTTGCCATCAACCGAGCTCACCCGAGCCGGACCAACAAGGTCCATGTGTAAAAGCTCTCCAGGGTGCGAAGTCATGACCTTAGTCACTGGATGGTGGGGAGCGGCAACCATCTTCCCATGTCTGCAAGAATGGCAAACAAGGTCCTTCTCCATCGACAACTTGGGCAATCCTCGGATTAGGCCAAGTGAGCTAAGTCTTGCAAGCAAGTCGAAGCTTAAGTGACCGAGCCTCCTATGCCACTTCCAAAGATCAGAGGAGGAAGGACTAGCCAAAAAACAGCGGGAAATACCAAACGACTCCGAGAAATTCGCGCGAAAGACTTTCCCAAAGGGCGAAATCAAACATACAAGATTGCCCTGAGGATCTAAAATGCGACTGAGATTCGGTTTAAAACGAATCTCATAGTCATCATCAAAAAGTTGCGAAACAGAGAGAAGGTTAAAATGCAGGTTAGAAACAAGAGCAACATTGCGCAACACAAAGTGCTCATTAACCCGCACCGACCCACGAGACAACACCTAACCTTTACTATTGTCGCCGAAGGTGATAAATTCCTTTCCGGCAACAGGACTAAGACTGGAGAACCACTTGGCGTTTCCGGTCATATGCCTCGAGCAACCGGAATCCACCAACCAAACGTTCTCCAATCGTTTTACCTACATCAATAAAAAGACATAGGGTGAGCATACGGTCCAACACTGGGGTTAGTGAAGTAAGAGGAATACCAGTGTTGGGCCGGCTGCTCAAAAGAACGGTCAGTGTAAAAACCATTCCTAGCCTGCCTACGAGGATAGCGATCACCACGCACAGGAAAACGTGGTCTGCTAAGGAAAGAGCGTACATCGCGATAGTCAAAACGTAGTGGTGGAAAACGCTCAACAAAGCCTCCGCCACGGGGTCCGTATCCTGCAAAGTCAGGACCCCGTCGGGCACCTCCTCCCTGACGCCTAGGACCTTGAGGCGCTGCACCTCTAGGCCTAGCAGCTCTCCTCGGAACATTCGGCACATGCACATCATGGACAGGATGGTACATGTCCGGATTGTTCATCTCCCCGGTACGACGCGCTTCTCTCTTGCGCCGAAAGAAAAACTCCCTCAAGTGTCCATCTCTCCCATAGTGTTCACAATGGTACCTCACCGCACTCAAAGGGGGTTGTTGGTACACACGGTTGTGGGTTTGGATCACTTTGCCCTTCTGTGGCATAAGCTCCTCCTGGATAGGTGGCATTGTATCCAGCTTGTTCTTGAGGTGGTTGGGTTTGGGATGCCACACTTGGTTCTTGGGTAGAGCTCTCGGGGGTTCCTCAAACACCCCATCCTTGGTGTTAGGCTTGAGAGGCTCTTTGGGTGGAAGCTTGGTAAGTTTGGGAGTAGTGGTGGAATTGGGCTTCTCACATGGGTTCAGACCACTCGACTCTCCAATCTTCCCAAAAGCAGAAAGATCAACACCCGGAGCAAAACCTACACAAGGACCTCCAGCAGCTCGCTTAAATTGGGAGATCATCATCCCGAGCTGCGGCTCACTACAAGAGACCCATGACAAGATGGTCCGAAGGTATGTGTTTTCTTCCTTGGTTTGCATCTTGCCATGCTTCACATTGGCAATCTCCATCTCCAAACCCTCACACAAAGCACACCTAGTCACACAAGTGCTACCCGAGCTGGCCTTCTCAAGAGACTCAATCTTGACATTCTTCTCTGCCAACTCGGTTTGCAAGCCCGGACAGGTCTTGCACGCACCCAACAACTGGGGTCTAGCCCAGAGCTCATCCACCTCTCCAACCAAAGCAGCATACTTACCTCTCAAAGTGAGAAGATCAGTCATGTGCTTGGTGCACGACTCGCACTCACTCTCCTCAGACACGACCACGGTGGACCGAGCAAACTCAAGCTCCTTCACCGTGTCCTCCCACTTCTGCCTAAACTCCTTGCGCTCTCTAGTAGCACGCCTAAGCAGCTTATCTTGACTAAGAAGCGCGACAGTAAGCTTATCAACCTCAGCAGAAAGCTCATCGTGGGTCATAGATACCTGGGAGGTGTCGTCATCGTCGTCCCGAGGGGTGTGCTCCAGCTTGCCGTCGACCTCATCACCAAGGGCCATGGTGCAGAAACCCTCATCGTCGGCGAAGAAGCAAAGTCCGTTCAGCTTGTCCTCAATCTTCTTCATCTTCTCGGACTCGTCATCGCTTGAGCAAGCGGAGTCGTCATCCGAGCCGTCGACGTCGCTGAGCGTGGCGAAGAAAGCACGCTGCTCAGCCTGGGCCTTCTCCAACTACTTCTTCTTGATGTACTCCTTGTCGAAGCCGCCCCTCCGTTTGCGCCTTGCGGGGGTGTGCTTCTCCTTGCGCTTGCCAGAGTCGTACTTGTGCCCGTGATCGCCCTTCCCAGATGAGTGCTTCTTCTTGGGACAGTTGGCGATGAAGTGGTCGGGGTCGCCGCACTCGAAACATCCCGAGCGTCCTCCTCCGCGGCGACGGTTCATGCGGTTGTTGTGGAACCACGAGAACCGGTTGGCAAGCAAAGCCAACTCATCATCCCCCAAAGACTCAAGCTGCTCCTCTGTGACAGAAAAGAGAGAAGAAAGTGCAAATCCTCCAGAGGGGTTAGCAGAAGAGCCAGAAACCAAAGCCATAGTCGGGCCAGAAGGATTCTCATAAGAAGCCCTCGACATGGCGTCAATCTCACTAGACTTGAGCTTACTAAAGAGCTCGTCGCAAGTGAGGGTCTCATAGTGTCGGTGTTTGTTAACCGGCAACTCGTCTTGAGGGATCTTAGACGATTTGTTCGGTGGGGATCGGCGTTCGTAGGACTCAGCGAGTACACAGGGACAGCAATTTATACTGGTTCAGGCCGCTAAATAGCGTAACACCTTACGTCCAGTGCGGCGTGTGCCTAGAGCCTGCGCCCGGCTCCCCTTATATATCCGGGTGAGCCTTAGCACAGACCGAGTCCTAACCGGTTACACCAAAGGAGTCCTACTCTGATTACAAGACTTCCTTTTACAACTCGGCTAAGTTACAAACAAGAGTCCTAAACCAAGTACACTTCGTAACAAGTCTTCGGATCTCCCGTGTCGTCCGGGATTAGTCGGAGTAATCATCAACTGATGATATCTCTGACATCCTGGTCCGTCAAGCCCCCGAGCTCTTCATCATTTCTTCACGACGTTATCTTCTAATTTCTTCTTGAGAATCTCCGAGTAATGTCTTGATAAATCTTGAAGTGCTTCGAGAGTAAAGAAACTCCATGGTGTGCACTTTTTACAAAAAGTGCACCCATAGGGTGTAGCCCCCGAGCCTCTTGTTATTTATAATAACTTTGAGGATCTTCGGAGCCTTTTCCATGTAAATCTTGAATAAGAAAAAACATTTATTTTGTAGATTATACCCTGCAGCCCCCGAGCCTGAGTTCCGAGTACTATAGTAGTCAGTTCTCTGGGTCCTCTAAAGAAGTTACCAGGTAATCTATTAAGGTCTTGAGGAGTCGGAAAATAACACTAATCTGTTGCTTAAACCATCCAAGTAATAATTATTTAGCTTCAGGTGGGTAATGTTTTCAACAAACATCCCGTATCACCCCCGACTGAATAAAAATTACCAAGAGGCCAGCAATTATTGACCAGTGACTGTTCCAGCTGTACACAATAAATGTCTTTTGTCATTTTCTGCAACTGCAAACTTTGTCGCCTTCGTCTTGAAGCGCGTTTAAGAATCAGCTCTGTTACCCATGCCGAGCTTCACGTGCACCACAGTACTCTGGCTGAATTATTGGTCCAGCGGTCACTCTTGTTGATGAACCATGTCCAAGGACCAAGAAGAAATCGCCTATAAATACCCTGCCTGGGAAGCAGAGAGCTCATATCCATCGAGAGTGTAAAACTTCTTGTTAGCTCCATGGGTATTGTAATAGCAGTAGCTGAGATGATCGAGCTCCCGGGTGTCCTCCTTCTGTAGAATAGATGAAGTGCCCAGAAGAACTCTTGTGAAAGGACCATCCGTTAGGGTGGTTTCCAAGTGGTCGCGAGCAAAGGGATACAGAGGTGTGCCTAGAAGAACTCTTGTGACTACCACTCGTAGATAACCTCGGAGTCATAGGTTGTCAAAAGGGCGGCGAGGGTGAAGGTCTTGCCTGAGTTCCTTGAGTACTGAGGTGGAACCAAAAACCCACCTTGGGATGCACTGAAAAGATAGTGTCTACCCAAGGTTCTGTGTCTGCTTTACTGCGTCTCACTGAACCCGGTCCTTGGTGCAATAAGCATCAAGGCTATGTACCTTGAATTCACTAGAGTAGCGTTTTACACCTTGATTGTACTTCTGATGAAAGTTGTTGTATCTCAAGATGGTTCCATGCATCTCTGTTGTAATTCCGAGTGATAAAAATAAAGATCCGGGTACCTGGAATATTTTCCGAGTCCTCTATCTTGTTTCCCGAGTACTAAATGTATCTTGCGGAAGGAAAATTTGTCTGTTTACTGTTCCCGTTCTCTATCTCTGACGCCGTCTGACACGTGTTCCCAGCCATTAGGGTTACAGACGTTGCCATGACGCCGTTTAGGAAAGCCGAACGGTTATCAGAACAGATCTATAATAAGCCGCCATCAGGCTTGTTCTTTCCTTATGCTTTCATCGAGCCATTCCTTCATAGCTAGAGGTCCCTTAGTCATCTCTTAGTGAATGCGTAGAAAATTTCTCGTGACCAACATGGGTCCCAAGAAGCAGTCTGCAGGAGACAAGAAGAAACCTAAGATCACCACCACCGGAAAGCCTAAGCATCCGAACCCGCCAAATGATGTCTTGGCGTGGAAGAAGCCGGACACCACCCTGGCGGAACTAGCCTTCCTGGAGCAGCAAGGATTGCTACGGGCTCAACCACTGGATGGATGGAAGGTACCCATTGATCATCGCGCTCCTGCCCCCAACACCACGGAGATCGTGATGTTCAAGTCCTTTGTGGAGCGGGGATTGGAACTTCCTGCTTCTGATTTCTTCCACGGCTTGCTGCATTACTATGGTTTGACTCTGAACCATATTACTCCCAATGTGATTCTTCATATTGCAATCTTCACCCATCTCTGTGAAGCTTTTTTGGGGATATGTCCCTCTATTACCCTTTTCCGTCACTTTTTCTGGTTTAAGTGTCAGCCTAGTGACGCTAATACCAAAGTAGTCGGAGGGGCTAGTCTTCAGGTTAGAGTGGAAGTAGCCAATCCGTATATAACTGTTGAGTTGTCAGAGTCGGTAAGGGACTGGGCTGCCGGGTGGTTCTATATGGGTAATCCACCCCCAGCTCTTCGCCGTCATGATGGATGGCCACCACAGAAGTGCCGTGAGTGGAAAGAGAAGCTCACAAATGAAGAAGTAGAGGCTATACAACCCCTTCTCATTATGATAGACGCATTGATCATCAATGGGCTGACCGGATATACCGTCGTGCAAGACTTTGTTGCCCGGCGCATCCACCCGCTTCAGCAGCGAGCCAACTTTGGTTTCGAATACCTGGGTAAGAATGACCCGAGGCGTCATGCTGTCGAGCAGTTGGCCAACTACGAAGTATTATGGAGAGTGAACTGGCTGCTTAAGAGCCGGGAACGCTTACCTCCGGTGATGGCGACATTCTCCGCCATTAACCCTCCTCCTCAGGTAAATACTTAATTAGTCATGTCGTCGAGGTTCTGAATAGATGTCCTTCTATCTTGACTAAATGCTATTTCTCCTGTAGGGTCGGGGGAGAGAGAACAACGATTGTCCTCCCCTGCCTCCGGCAACGCAAGAAGGCGGAGGCATTGCATTGGAAGGTCCAATCCGAAGTGAGGATCTTCCTAACAAACCAAGTTCGTCTGAAGATCTTGATTGGCTTGACTCAGAATCAACTGACTCTGATGTCCTGCTTATAGACCCAGAGGCTGAGGGTAGCCGGAAGAGGTCGCCGACTCCTCAGCTAGAGGCCGGAGGACCCGCCCTTAAGAAGGCTCGCACTGGTAATCGCCGTGCTTGTCGAAAAGTTCTTTTAGCTCAAGAATTGTCTGATAAGCACTATAAGCCGGGTGCTCCTGGTAAGGGAAAACCCGAGTACTTTGTAGTCCTTCGGAGTGTTGATGATCTCTTTTCTTATCTATGTCATTGTTATCAGGTGCTGGAACAACTCAAGGGACTTCGAGCGGCGCAGTCCCAGAGTAATCTTCGGCTGCAAACCTTCCTCTGATCTAGCCCCTCTTGAAGCTACCCAAGCCGCTAAAGCTCGGAAAGTAAGTACTCTGCTTTGTAGAGTGGACGTAGGGTTCTGGTACTGACGTTTAATACTTGTCTGTTTGTTGGAAAACAAAAGTAGATGCAACGACCTCGAGTGTCGTTCCTGATCCTCAGGCGGTAGAGGAGTCGGTGCCGCTGGCCATGGATGACTCCAGTGTGCTACCAACCTTCAGTCAGGTAGATCCACTGTCTGGCTCCTCCCCATCCAAGTCTCAGGTCGAAGCTACTCCTGACGCGGATGCTCTTCCATTGCCTCAGGTTGGTTGGCCGTATTCCATCTTTTGTTCTCCCGCTCAGTTGGAATTTGACCGAGTTTGGAATGACTGGTTTTTTCGTACATGACAGCTGGACGAACCTTCTCTGGATGTGGTCTTGAAGGAGATTGATGCAGAGGCTTCGGCTCGGCAACATGAGGGGTCCTTGGACGCACCAGAGTCCTCGCGTCAAGGAGCTACTCTTGATGTAGCCGGGTACGACCAGGACCTTGCTCGGCTGAAGGAACTGAGGGACCAAATGAGAGCTCCCTTTGAAGCTTTTCATCAATTTGTTGAGGTAAGAGTCTCATTCTCTTTTTGTTATACTATAAGCTCATCCGAGTACTCACGATATGAGTGTATTGTAGTCCTTTGACTTCAAGGTTAGAGATCAGGTCACCCGGATCCGCCAGGAGCTATCTCGTGAAAACCAAGAGCTCCGGGACTATATTGCCCAGGACCAAATTAGCCAGAAGGTAGCCACCCAGGTTCTGCAGAGTCGTATTAACGAACTCTAAGGCAACCTCAAAGAAGTGGTAGCGGAACATGACGCTGCTAATGACCGAGAGGTTGGGCTGATAGCCAAATCTGCTGCCGTGGAACAGAAATTGAAGGAGCTCAAGAAGAGTTCTAAAAAGCAACATGAAGGTATACTTGGGATTTCTGTGTCGATCTGCTCCATGATATTAGTCGGGTGGCATGATAACTGACTGTTGTGTATGCAGATGCGAATACATTAGCTTCTGGGTGGCAGAACGCCTTCAACCGGAAGGAAGCAGAGCTTGAAGAGGTATTTGCTAATGCGCAGAGTATTCTCCAAGAAGCCAAATTGATGCATGAGGGTGCTGACCGGGACCTTCTACAAGCTTTGAAGTCTACCAAGGAGTCGGTGGAGTCCTTGAAGGCCTTGGAGCATGCTGTCGGGCCCCTGCTCAACATGATTCCGGCGCCAGCAGGAGTCGAAGAGACTTTGGTTGAGCGGGCCAAGGCTGCACCTAGACGTCTTGCGCAATATATCAAAGATATGTCTATTTCCGTGGTGCAAGGCCTGATGGCGACGCTGTGGCTTCATCTGCCGTCCTTCGACTTGTCTTCTTTGATGACTCTTCCTGAGGACAAAGGCGACGAGGACCTGGCGGCCATGCAAGAAGAGGTGAAAGCCGCCATGGAGGAGTACGCACAAATATTATATCTTGTAGAGTAGTCTAGACTCCTCAGTCTCTGCGGGTTGTATCACCTGAAAACAATTATTGTAAGATATCAAAAATATTGGTTACTTTTGAATCTTGTGATTTGCACGTGTGTCCAACTCCATATTGCGGCAAATTTCTTTTGGCAATGGGTTGGGTTTTTTGTTGTGGATGTATGACCAGGCGTCTGACTAGACGAGTCTATCCGAGTGCTCTCTAGCACTTTAATTTGGGTCGTATGACTTCGTTTCTCTAAGTTTTCTGTAGAGAACTTGGTCTTGCCCGAGTACTACTCTTAGTACCCTTGTTCAAGGGATAAGAATGATCAAGCACCTCATGAAGGACCATAACGGTGGTTCCTTCTGGGTGGATCATATCCTCTTGAGGATCGCAGCTTGGGTGCGAAGTTAGGTGGACCTCTGTCCAGGAGGTATGTAACAAGGTGAGTACTGTCCCGCCTTGTTGCGCCTTATAGGAACTAGTCCCCACTATGGTGGATTCCATATTCGCTATAGGCTGATAGCCGGGTGTTAAGCCGTACTATCTTGTGAGTTGTATTGAGCTCGGAGCTCGTAACTCAAGTATGGTTTCCGCTGAACCAATCTATCCGAGTAATATTATATATTAGTCGGAGGGAAGTCCTGCTTATTGCATAGGCTGTTATGCGACTGAATAGTCGTGATAAGTTTGTAAAGAATAGCCTGGATAAAAGTTCTTTGTGTCATATGAACTTCAAACTTTATTAATATCTGACTAATAATTACAATTGCCCTGAGTAAAAAATGTAGCGTAGTCTTAAGTATGGAATTTCTTCAAGTGCTCAATATTCCATGAATTTGGCAATGGAGATCCATCTTCAGTGACTAGCTCAAAGGACCCGGGTCTTGTTACTTTGGATACAATATAAGGACCTTCCCATGGACTCATGAGCTTGTGACGTCCAACGGTGTTCTGAATTTTCTTCAACACCAGGCCGCCTACTTGGAAGGTGCGGTGATGGACGTTCTTATCATAGTAGCGCCTCATCCCTTGAAGGTATCTTGCTGATTGAAAGAGTGCGGTTAGTCGGGCTTCTTCAAGGCTGTCGACTTCTAACCGCCTGGTATCATCAGCTTCGCCCTCGTTGTACTGCTCCGTTCGTGGGGAGTTCCAGATTAAGTCAGCCGGTAGGATTGCTTCGGTGCCATATACCAGAAAGAAAGGTGTTTGGCCCGTTGCCCGACTTCGTTGTTTTCGTAGCCCCCAGACAACCTTAGGCAATTCTTCAACCCACTTTCCGCCATGATCCTTTAGGAGGTCAAACAGCCTTGGTTTTAAACCGGCGAGAATCAGGGCGTTTGCTCTTTCGACTTGGCCATTGGACTGTGGGTGAGCTACTGATGCGTAGTCTATCTTGATTCCAGAGTTGCTAGCCCATGACTTGAATTCGATAGCCGTAAAAGGGGACCCAAGATCAGCGATGATTCTGTGGGGCATACCAAAGCAGTGAAAGATGCTCTGCATGAATTGGACTGACTTGGAGGCATTGAATTTGACCAAAGGCATGTACTCAATCCATTTTGTGAACTTGTCGATTGCGACGTAGATGTACTCGAATCCGCCTGAGGCACGCTTAAGAGGACCCACCATGTCGAGTCCCCAGCATGAGAAAGGCCAGGACGAAGGAATACAGATCAACTCATGTGCTGGTAGATGTTGTTGCTTGGCAAAGAACTAGCATGATTGACAGCGACGGACTAGGTCTTCTGCGTCTTTAAGGACTGAGGGCCAATAGTACCCTGATCTGAAGATTTTTCCAACTAGAGTCCTTGAAGCTGCGTGATTACCGCAACACCCGGAGTGAACTTCATTTAGGATTTCCCTGCCTTCGTCTGGTGAAATACACTTCAGGAGGACGCCTGATGAAGCTCCGCGTCGATACAGTTTGTCTCCGACTAGAACATAGTTTTTGCTACGTCTGGTGACTTGTTCTGTGGCAGTTTTGTCACTTGGTAGCTTATGCTCTTTGAAGTAATCAATGAAGACGTGGGTCCAATCAGGTGCTATAGATAGGACCTGGGTGGAGGGTACTGGCTCGAATTCTTCCTTCTCCTAGATTGAAGGCTTGGATAGCTCATGTACAAAGGTGCCACTGGGAACTTGTGCCCTGTCAGAACCCAATTTTGTGAGTATATCTGCCACCACGTTAAGATCTCGGGTAATATGAATGAGTTCCAGACCTGCAAAGTGTTTTTCCAGCTTGCGGACTTCAGCACAATAGGCGTTCATCGTTTCTTTGGTGCAGTCCCAATCCTTATTGACTTGGTAGATGACTACAGAAGAATCTCCATAGACTAGTAGTCGCTTGATGCCCAGAGTGACTGCTAGTTTGAGTCCATGAAGTAGTGCTTCATATTCTGCTTCATTGTTGGTGGCCGGCCACAATATTTGCAGAACGTATTTGAGTTGCTCACCGGCTGGTGATACTAGAAGTACTCCGGCTCCTGCTCCTCCGAGTTTTAGGGACCCGTCGAAGTACATTTTCCAGTGATCGGGAATAGCATTGTCTTGGATCTGCTGTATCTCTGTCCACTCGGCGACGAAATCTGCTAAAGCCTGTGATTTAATTGCTTTCCTTGGAGTGAATTTGATACTAAGTGCTCCCAATTCGACTGCCCACTTAGAGATTCTGCCGGTAGCATCACGATTGTGAAGGATTTCTCCTAAAGGAAAATCTGTGACTACCGTGATCTCATGAGCTTCGAAGTAGTGCCGTAACTTCCTTGAGGATATGAGTAATGCATAGAGCAGTTTCTGTACTTGTGGGTACCTGAACTTTGAGTCGGAGAGTACCTCGCTGATATAGTAAACTGGTCGTTGGGTGCTGTAGTTGTGCTTGTCGTCTTTGCGCTCCACCACGATTGCTGTACTCACAACGTGTGTGGTAGCTGCAATATATAGCATCATCGGCTCCCTGGGCTCGGGCGGCGACAGTATTGGTGAATTGGTAAGGTAGCCTTTGAGTTGTTCGAAGGCCCTGTCCGCTTCTTCCGTCCACTGAAATTTGTCACCGGCTTTGAGCAATTTGAAGAAAGGTAATCCCTTTTCTCCTAGTCGTGAGATAAATCGATTTAACGCAGCCATGCACCCGGTGAGCTTCTGAACGTCTCTGACGGAGGTAGGTGGCTTCATGTTGACAATAGCTGTGATCTGCTTTTGACTAGCCTCGATGCCTCGATGACTAACAAGGAATCCGAGTAACTGTCCTGAGGGTACTCCAAAAACACATTTTGTTGGATTGAGTCTCCACTGATACACACGTAGATGGTTGAAAGTTTCCTCTAGGTCTGATATCAGGGTAGTCGGATCCTTTGTCTTTATGACTACATCATCAACATAAGCTTCTGCATTGCGGCCAATCTGATCGCCCAGGCAATCTTGGATGGCCCGCTGATAAGTAGCCCCCGCGTTTTTTAACCAAAAGGACATGGTTTTATAACAGTAGGCACCAAAAGGAGTTATGAACGATGTCTTGGGTTGGTCTTCTTCCTTGAGTGCAATCTGATGATACCCGGAGTAGCAATCCAAAAAATATAATAGAGCGGAGCCTGCAGTGGCATCAACTATTTGATCGATCCGTGGTAATCCGAAAGGGTCTTTTGGACAGTGCTTATTGAGGTCTGTGTAGTCGACACACATGCGCCACTCGGCAGAGTTCTTCTTCTTGACTAGCACTGGGTTAGCTAGCCACTCGGGGTGAAGGATTTCTCTGATGAATCCGGCCGCGAGTAGCTTGGCTATTTCCTTTTAGATTGCTTCTTTTTTCTCTGGTGAGAATCGTCGTAGTCTTTGCTTGATAGGTCTAGAGCCTTCCTTTAGCTCTAATCTGTGCTCAGCCAAGTTCCTTGGGACCCCAGGCATGTCTGCTGGTTTCCAAGCAAATATGTCTTTGTTTGCTCTAAGGAACTTGGTGAGCGCGAGTTCCTATGCTTCCGATAGGTGAGCACTGATAACCGCTGTCTTGGAGGGATCACCGGTTTCCAAGTCAATAGTCTTTGTGGATACCTCTGCTGATGGTTGGATAGTACCCGCCTTTTTGGTTGGGATTTCTGAATCTCCAAGCTGAGTATTATGCACCATCTGAGCGAGTTCTTGTACTTCTAGGGCGAGTTGAGCTTTTTCCGCGATTTGGACAGCGTCTGTGTCGTAATCAAATAACCGCTTCAAGTCGCCTCTGAAGGTTAAGATTCCTTTAGGACCCGACATCTTCAATAAGAGATACGGGTAGTGGGGTACTGCCATAAACATGGCAATAGCAGGTCGCCCGAATATGGCGTGATATGATGACTTGAAGTCGGCTACCTCAAAACTGATGTACTCCATTCGGTAATTGATTGGAGTTCCAAAAGTGACGGGTAGTATGATCCTTCCGAGTGGTACAGCCGCTTTTCCGGGTACTATGCCGTAGAAAGGAGCGGTTGATGGTGTGAGCTGGGTTGCAAGATCTAGATTCATCTTGCGTAGGGTAGTTGCGAAGATAACATTAAGTCCTGCCCCTCCATCGATGAGTACTCTGCTCAATGTAAACCCAGCGACCGTGGGATCCAGGACCAGCGGGTAGTGGCTTGCATTGGAGACGCAGGTCCATTGGTCTGTTCGGGAGAAGCTAATCGGGTGCTCGGACCAATCGAGGTACTTGGGAGTCGCCGGTTCTGTAGACATGATTTCCCGCAGTGAGAGCTTCTAGAGCCTCTTGCTGTCGCTGGTGGTAACTCCCCCGAAAATGACATTGATTGTCCCTTTGGGGTGTTGGAAGCCACCGTTGTCCTGCGGAGGGTCCTCAGCTGTCTTCTTGCCTTTGTCTTTTTTGTTTTTGTTAAAATCGGAGTTCAAGCCTCGCTCCTTGAGTTGTCGGCAGTGCCTTGCCTGATGTCCGGCTTTCGAATGGAAGGGGCATGGTCCGTCGAGCAAGTCATCAAAGGTGTATGGCTTGTTTCCCTTCTTCTGAGGCTCCATGGCAGCAACAGTATTGTCTCCTGCCCTTTTCCGGGTGTTTTGCTGTGGTGCCTAGTTGCCTCTTAGGTTGTTTCCTCGATCTCCTTGCGTGTTTCTATCGGGGAAGCGTTCCTGTGTGCGTTCTTCTGTCGCCATCATGGAGTTTACGGCCCGATGGAACTCGTCAGCGGTGGTCGGGTCGTGCTTGATGAAATCTTTGTAATTGTACCTTTCGCAAATGCCGTTGCCAAAAAGGTCAATTACTTTTCTGTCTGTGATGTCGGATACTGTAGAGCGGATTTCTGAGAATCGCCTATAGTACTCCCGCATTGACTCGTTTTTCTGTTGCTTGCAGGTTCTGAGCTTAGTCGTCGGGTCTGATCTCTCTGGGACACCGGCAAAGTTTTCAACGAAGATACGATGTAGTTGTTCCCAGGAGTCGACGGACTCGGGTTTGAGCCTATCGAACCAAGCAAGCGACATTGTTTCTAGTGCCATTGGGAGGTAGAGTGCTTTGACGTCATTGCTTCCACCAGCTAGCTCGACTGCTTGAGCATACAGCCTGAGCCACCGTTTAGGTTCTGTCTTTCCGTCGTACTTGGAGTAGTTCCCGGGTTTGAATTTTCGCGGGAACGAGATTGCTCGAAGCCTTTGGGAAAAACAGGGGAAGCGATCAACTACGTCGGATGCTGCAACTGCGACTCCTCTGTAGGAAGATTCAGCTCCTCCCTCAGCTTAATCGGGTACTCGATGTCCCAGACGACTCCTTGCTGGGACTCGACCGAGTCGCTCTTGAACAGGCCGCCTTTGGCTCGAGTGAGATGAAGCTTGCTCATCGGCGAGGGACTCAAGATTCCGTCCCCGAAGTTGTAGCGCGGTAGTCTGAAGCATGACCAATCGTTGCTCTTCCTCATGGGTATGATTGTCTTTAGCTCCCATCTCTGTGGCTAGGGCCATGATGTTCTGGTAGGGTGTCTGGAAAACCTTGTGACCAGCGACCCTCATGTACTCGGGCTCGAGGTTACGGGAGCAGTCGGCTCGTCGACGATTATGCTCGTTTTGTGACTGGTGCTCCTTGTCACGTTGAGCACGAGCTCGATCTTCCGCGTCTTCCTCTAGACGTCTCCGAGTGTTATACTCTTCGAGTCGTGCATTATAGCGGTCTACAGCTTCCTTGCGGTGAGTTGCTCGCCTTCTGCGGGCCTCCTTAGCCCGATTCCTTCGGATTCTCTCAGCTTTTAAGGACTCGGTTTCGGAGGGTCCTTCGGGATCATTGTCAGATATCATACTCAGAGTTTCATCATCCTGGAAGACATCCGGTGGGGTCGGTGGTCGTAGAGATGACTGATGCCCCGCCATGAAGACTTCACGAGTGTAACCTTGGTTTGGTGATCCTGGCGTGACCGATTCCAAACTAGAGGTGCCAAAGATTAGTTCTGTTGAGGTGTTGAGTTCCTCAAGGGGGAGCTGATGTCCGTACTGGTATGGAATTTGCTGATCAATTTTGCCGACCAGCCTAGCCGGAGCTGGCTGTATTGGCCAGTGAACGATATTACCCTCCTTGGTAGAGCTGAAAACGAGTCCTTGTTGAGCTCCCGTCAAAGGTATCTGTTGATACTCTTTGAATTCTGCACCAATCGGGATATGGAAGTTTTCAGCCAAGTTCTGCGACCCAAAGGTGGAGCCATAGTAGGTATCCGGGTCCTTCTCTTCAGAGTTCGAGTTGAAGTAGGAGTCGGATGCCTTTTTACGGTCCCCAGGGTTCTGCGGGTCTTGAATTGCTAGATTTGCTAGGCTCTGAGCGAGATCACCCATCTTTGGCGTAGCTTGCGCTTCTGGATCAGTGTGTAGTTGTCGATGCAGCTTTCCTTGATCATCCGCGATGCAAGTCCATGAGCCAAAAACGAAAATTGATCCCGCCGAGAACATGTTGTCGTGGTTCGTCGGGCTCTTGGTCGTCGAATCGCCAAAACCCCCTATCTGGAGCGCCAGCTGTCGGTGTTTGTTAACCGGCAACTCGTCTTGAGGGATCTCAGACGATTTGTTCAGTGGGGATCGGCGTTCGTAGGACTCGGCGAGTACACAGGGACAGCGATTTATACTGGTTCAGGCCGCTAAATAGCGTAACACCTTACGTCCAGTGCGGCGTGTGCCTTGTGTATTGTTATGATTCAATGTTCGATCCTCTAGAGCCTGCGCCCGGCTCCCCTTATATATCCGGGTGAGCCTTAGCACAGACCGATTCCTAACCGGTTACACCAAAGGAGTCCTACTCTGATTACAAGACTTCCTTTTACAACTCGGCTAAGTTACAAACGAGAGTCCTAAACCAAGTACACTTCGTAACAAGTCTTCGGATCTCCCGTGCCGTCCGGGATTAGTCGGAGTAATCATCAACTGATGATATCTCTGACATCCTGGTCCATCACATAGTTAGACGATTCGATGATCGCCTGGACCTTTGAGTCCCACACCGACCGATCGAGAGTATGCAAAAGCTTCAAAGCCCTCTCATGATCGTCGAAAGGCAACAACTCCTTGTTAGCTCGCATCTTGTTGACAATAACCTGAAAGCGAGCGAATAAACTCTCCATGCTCTCGCCAGGCATATGTCGAAAGTTCTCATACTCCCGCTTGTGCGACTCGTAGAGACGAGATTTGACTTGAGTGGTTCCCTCATGGAAACACATGAGGGTCGCCCAAATCTCACGAGCCATGGGGAGGTGAGAAACGCGATCAAACTCGGACATGCTCAAACAGGAGAACAAGGCGTTACGCGCCCGGCTATTGGCCTCGTGCTCATCGATCTGAAGCTGAGAGACACGAGCAGCCCGAACAACGTAATCGGCCTTGTTGCAAATCTCCCAAACAGAAGAGCCCATGCTCTGGAGATAGGTCGACATGCATATCTTCCAATACGCATAGTTCGTCCCATCGAAAAACGGCGGTTTGCCCACGCCGCGATCCATGTCGCCTTCTGTGGATCTGGAACTGGCTAAGGTGGAAGATCCTTAACCCGCTCTGATACCAATTGAAGGACCGAGAATGCAATAGCAAGGCGACCAGAGGGGGGGGTGAATGGGAGCCAACAAAATTTCTATCGAAACTTTAGGCCAAATGTCCCAAAATCAACCCCCGAAAGCTTCGATCGAAACCGTGATGCTCACAACCCTTGGAAGAGGGTGGACGATCCCTAGGATCACAGCGGAGCACCACAAAGCGAAGGCAAGCCAAACACCAAAAGCACCGGCACAAATTTGCCCCTTGAAAACCGAGTCCCGAACGTAGATTGGAGGCTACGTCGAGAAATCCCCAAATACCGATGCTAACAAGTAGCAAAGATACCTAGAGACGTTTCTTGGTTAACTATAGGGTTAAACGAGAAGTCCGAAAACCAAGCGGAAAAGTCGGGAGAGCAAACGCACTAAACCGGAGGCTTCAGCAGGGTCCCGGACTGTCCGGCAATACGGTCGCGGACTGTCTGCCCAACGGCGGACTGTCCGGGCTCAGGTGGCGGACTGTCCGCTGGTCAAAAGAGCAAAACCGCAGTGCTGCTAAAGTCCCCTGGACAGTTCCCGGACTGTCCGCGAAAACCAACGGCAGACTGTCCACCGGTCAAAGAGGCAAAACAACAGTGTTGCTGAAACACCTCTGGACGTCTCCCGGACTGTCCGCGGGTTGCAACGGCGGACTGTTCGCCGGTCAACCTGGACACAAACAGCAGGAACTCGCGGCCACTGATCTAGCCAAGTCCTGACGCGCGGACTGTCCGTGGGTCCAACGGCGGACTGTCCACGGATGAACAGAGAGGGCGATTTTGATCGCCCCTCTCACAAATCTTCTCAAATCTGAATCAAAACTCAATCCCACGATCCCAAACTTGGAGAAGATGATCACGAGGTAGTTAGGAGACTATCCCCAAGAAATCATCCGCTCAAATCAAATCAAACAACGGGAAATCGAAAGGGGAGGAGAATTGAACAAAAAAGCGCCACGAAAACAAAATCAACCCGATCTACTTGTTCGTGAGGAGTTAGATGAATTCCTTCAATGGAAATGATCTCCTTTAAAAACTGAACAAGTTGATTCAAACGGATTTCGCAAAGACGCACTAGAGAGGGAGATCGAGTGACGGGGAAATCGTGGAGAAACGAAGAACGCGAAGAACACGAACCAAAACGCGAATCAAGTCATTGATCTGCAACCGTGTGGCTACCACACGCTACAACAGTGAGGTTACGGCCTCACTTCCTCAAAATCTCCAGTACACAGAGGTATGGTTCTCTGCGGATCTCAGCTAGCTACAGTAGGGGATTGGGAGAACAGGAAACCCTAGAAGCAAAGAGCAAATGACTGAGATAAATGGGGAGGTGGGTGTCTCCCCTACTTATCCTAATTCTCGCTAATCCTAATTCCCACTCTTCCCCTAACTAATTATAGAGCGAATCAGCTAAACCCTGGGGTTATTCTGGACCAACTCATGGTAGGTGGTGATCCGACGGCCACGCCCGCACAACTCGTAGCATTGCCTCGACGCAACCTCCCAATTGCCGCCACATGCCGCCCTCGCTCTGCACCCCCGGTTTTGTGGCCGAAACCGGGAAACCACGCTTTTACGCCAACCCCTAGTTTTGAGGCCCAAACCGGGAAACCAGCCTCCAAGTCCATCCCCTGGTTTTGTGGCCGAAACTAGGAAACCCGCCAGCGCCCATGTTTTGAGGCCCAAACCTGGAAACCGTCCTCAGCCCGAGTTTTGTGGCCCAAACTTGGAAACCCGCCGCACGCCCAGGTTTTGTGGCCCAAACCTGGAAACCGTCCACCCGAGTTTTGTGGCCCAAACTCGGAAACCGTCCACCCGGTGGTTTTTCTCTGGCTCAACCACCAAACCAGAGCTGTAGAGGGGATGCACCGCCCGTGCACCCCGTCCACCGACACGCAAAGCGAAGGCAAGCCAAACACCAAAAGCACCGGCACAAGTTTGCCCCTTGAAAACCGAGTCCCGAACGTAGATTGGAGGCTACGTCGAGAAATCCCCAAATACCGATGCTAACAAGTAGCAAAGATACCTAGAGACGTTTCTTGGTTAACTATAGGGTTAAACGAGAAGTCCGAAAACCAAGCGGAAAAGTCGGGAGAGCAAACGCACTAAACCGGAGGCTTCAGCAGGGTCCCGGACTGTCCGGCAATACGATCGCGGACTGTCTGCCCAACGGCGGACTGTCCGGGCTCAGGTGGCGGACTGTCCGCCGGTCAAAAGAGCAAAACCGCAGTGCTGCTAAAGTCCCCTGGACAGTTCCCGGACTGTCCGCGAAAACCAACGGCAGACTGTCCACCGGTCAAAGAGGCAAAACAACAGTGTTGCTGAAACACCTCTGGACGTCTCCCGGACTGTCCGCGGGTTGCAACGGCGGACTGTCCGCCGGTCAACCTGGACACAAACAGCAGGAACTCGCGGCCACTGATCTAGCCAAGTCCTGACGCGCGGACTGTCCGCGGGTCCAACGGCGGACTGTCCGCGGATGAACAGAGAGGGCGATTTTGATCGCCCCTCTCACAAATCTTCTCAAATCTGAATCAAAACTCAATCCCACGATCCCAAACTTGGAGAAGATGATCACGAGGTAATTAGGAGACTATTCCCAAGAAATCATCCGCTCAAATCAAATCAAACAACGGGAAATCGAAAGGGGAGGAGGATTGAACAAAAAAGCGCCACGAAAACAAAATCAACCCGATCTACTTGTTCGTGAGGAGTTAGATGAATTCCTTCAATGGAAATGATCTCCTTTAAAAACTGAACAAGTTGATTCAAACGGATTTCGCAAAGACGCACTAGAGAGGGAGATCGAGTGACGGGGAAATCGTGGAGAAACGAAGAACGCGAAGAACACGAACGAAAACGCGAATCAAGTCATTGATCTGCAACCGTGTGGCTACCACACGCTACAACAGTGAGGTTACGGCCTCACTTCCTCAAAATCTCCAGTACACAGAGGTATGGTTCTCTGCGGATCTCAGCTAGCTACAGTAGGGGATTGGGAGAACAGGAAACCCTAGAAGCAAAGAGCAAATGACTGAGATAAATGGGGAGGTGGGTGTCTCCCCCTACTTATCCTAATTCTCGCTAATCCTAATTCCCACTCTTCCCCTAACTAATTATAGAGCGAATCAGCTAAACCCTGGGGTTATTCTGGACCAACTCGTGGTAGGTGGTGATCCGACGGCCACGCCCGCACAACTCGTAGCATTGCCTCGACGCAACCTCCCAATTGCCGCCACATGCCGCCCTCGCTCTGCACCCCCGGTTTTGTGGCCGAAACCGGGAAACCACGCTTTTACGCCAACCCCCAGTTTTGAGGCCCAAACCGGGAAACCAGCCTCCAAGTCCATCCCCTGGTTTTGTGGCCGAAACTAGGAAACCCGCCAGCGCCCATGTTTTGAGGCCCAAACCTGGAAACCGTCCTCAGCCCGAGTTTTTTGGCCCAAACTTGGAAACCCGCCGCACGCCCAGGTTTTGTGGCCCAAACCTGGAAAACCGTCCACCCGAGTTTTGTGGCCCAAACTCGGAAACCGTCCACCCGGTGGTTTTTCTCTGGCTCAACCACCAAACCAGAGCTGTAGAGGGGATGCACCGCCCGTGCACCCCGTCCACCGACACGTGTCCCCAGGTCCTTGACCCGAGCAACACCATGTCCCGCAAGTCTCCGCTCGTCGCTGTCCCAGGCTGTCAGCCACCACAGCTGATCCTCAGGCCATTGGTCCCTCAGTCCAAGCCTCACGTCCGCCCTTCACCGCTCCCGGTCCATCGGCACGACACGTCTCTACTTGACCTTCACCTTGCCCTCGATCACTATCTCCGTCCTCGACACCTGCACAACACAAGCCAAAGAACATGCGATCAAACCCGTTGACAATCACTCATCACTCCGAGACTCGGCATACACCCATGTATCTGCAGTTTCCCAGTTTCGGCCTCAAATCCGGGGATTGGTCGTGAAGACAGGTTTCCCGGTTTCGGCCTCAAAACCGGGGGCGAGGTCCGTGAAAAGGACGAGCAGAGCGGTGGCGGCACGTGGCGGCAATCGGTGAGGTCACGTCGAGGCGAAGCTACCAGTTGTGTGGGCATGGCCGTCGGATCACCATCTACTTCGAGTTGGTCCAGAATAGCCTTAGGGTTTAGCTGGTTCGCTCTATATCATTAGGGTAGAGTGGGAATAAAAATTCGGATAAGTAGAGGGAGACACCCACCTCCCAACTGTAACACCCCTGGTGTTTAATTAATTAAAAATAAATTAGAAAATGACCAAAACCCTAGATGGAGAAAAATTCTAGCCAGATGTTTGTTGCATTCATGCCGTTGCACAGTTTTTGTTGGGTGAAAAAGAATTTTGTTAAACCCGAATAGGGCGAATCGCTTTTATGCTATTTAAGAAATAAATAAAAGGTTTATGAAATTTTACAAAACTTTAAAACTCAAAGTTTTATTTTCAAAACCTAGGGAAAATGTTTTCAAAACTTTACAAATATATTTGATTTTAAAAACTGGTTTTGAATTTGATTTCAAAAGAGTTTGCAAAACCTTGAAAAAGAAAAGGAAAAGGAAAAGAATGGGCATGGGCCAGCCTCTCTCCCTCCTCCCATTTTTTTTCCAGTCTGGCCCAACCGGCCCGCCTCCTTTCCTCCCCCTTTCCATTCTCCCTACGCCCTCACCTTGGCCCACCTGCGTTCCCGCGTTCGGCCTGCAGCGCCGTGGCCTCCTCCTTTTCCGTCTCAGCGCGCGGCCCAACCCTCCTCTCCTCCGGCCCAGCCAGCCGCGGCCCATGCCCCACCCCCACTCCCTCCGCCTGACCCAGCGCCGTGCCCGCCTCCGGCCTGCTCCGCGCGGTCCACGCGCGCGCGCTCCTGATGCCAGGGCCTCACGCTGGCCTCTCCCTCTCGCTCTCACTGACACGCTGGGTCACGCCCTCCTATCGCTGACAAGTGGGTCCCACGTGTCATCTCCCTCCCCCAACTCCTTCCCCGCCCTTCACGCTACGCCGCTGACGCCTCCAACCCCTCGCCTGATCCTTCTGCAGTGCAGACGCAGCTGCCACCCTTCTCTCTCTCGCCCTACAAGAAGCCACACACCACCGCCCCCGCGCCAACCCTCCCACGACACTTTTTCTCGTCGAATTGACACCACCCGAGATCCACCATTGCCAAGCCGTAGGAGCTCGGAAGTCCTCCCTGGCGAAGCTCTCGGCCATCTCCCAGATACCTTCCTTGGCTTCGCGAGGGTGCACCGGACCACCTGCAACGTTTCTCCGCGACGAATCAGGCTCGCAGTCCCATCTCCCCGACGCCACCGCTGTGCCGAGCTCCGTCGTCCGCCATCACCGCCAATACTCCCTCTCCAGGCCCTGAACCGCGTCGTCGACCCCTTCATCGTACCCAGGGTGAGCTACTCTTTCGATCCCGACCACCCCGTTAACTCTACTGCCCCCTAGCCCTGTTTCCCTGCACAGCCGCGCGCAGTGGCCATGGCGCCGCCGCGGACTGAGTCCCCGCCGCCGTGATATTTGGCGTCGGCCGGTTAGCAGCGCCCCTCCCCTCTCTTGCGCCCTCCGATCTTGCGCCGACGGCTCAGATTAGATGGAGCCCCGAACCGGTATGAGTCGGGGCGTGCACCCAGTCCACCGCGATCGCAACCCCGCGCCCACGGCCACGCGGTGCACCGCACCACTGGCATCACGCCATCTGGCGCCACACGGCGTCCACGCGGCCGCCATGCCAGCAGACACCACGCCCGCGCCATTTTCACAGAAGAGACCCTGCATTTACTTGAAACAAACCCGCACTCCCCATTCTCTATTCACTGAGTCTTCCAAAACTTGCATTCTTGCCCTTGAGTTTCCGTGGATTTGAGGCGCAGTCCACCGCACGCTGCACACACCTGCCGTCCCGCTGGCAACCAGAGCGAATCACACTCGGCCACGTCACCGCCACGCTGGCACCCGCGCAGCAGCTCCGGCTATTTTGCAGTTGAGCCCTCGTGCTTTCGAGGAATAAACCCGCCATCCACTGCTCCTATTCATGTGCCTAGGTTTTCTTCCGTTCTAGCCCTTGCACTTTACCGAAAATGAGGCCCAGTCCGACCGCCATTTTCTTTTCAGTTTGATTTATTTTAAATGCAAAACGAGTTCAACTTATTTACAGATTTGCCACTGAAATTCAAAAGCTCATAACTTGCTCATTTTAACTTCGATTTGACCCGTTCAAGTCGCGTTAGATTCGTCTCGTCGAGCTCTACGCGTTAGATCCATTTACGTTCTGTTTTCCTATTGTTGATGTACTGTTATTTATTTGTCTTGTTTGGGCCATGTTTGATGTTTGATCCAGCGAGCGCGATCTACGCGGAACCCCAGAATCCAGCCTTCGCCTCCGTTGATTCGACCCAGTCCGAAGGCAAGTGTCCTTGCTCATATTGCTCCCGTATTTATTTTATTTTGAGTTAGAGTAGTTAGATCCAGTAGTTGCATGCAGTGTCTTAATACTAAATCCCATGTTAAGGTTTGCTAGAACTTGTTTATATTATCCTTGTCGCCTGGTTTGGGATGGATTGGGTAGAAGTCATGCTTAGCCTTGCTGTCTTGGGTTGGGATGGTTAATTAAAATTTATTCTGATTACTGATCTATGGAACATATGGGCTGGTAATGTTGTAGTATGGTGAGTAGGTAAATCCGGCAGGATGGACCGTACTGGTGGTTTTTGTGTCGTGCGACTCGGCAGCTGTATTTGGTTTTTGGTTCTGGGCTCGTGCTAGATTATCCTGCCTGGATCCCTAGGACCCGGTTCTCGGAGCATGTAACCCGGCTTAACAGCGCAGCCATGAGATCTGGATGGGCTGGACCTGGCTAATTAATTAGTTTCCTCCGAGTTATGCTACACGGGGTTTGTTTAGTGGCTCAAGAGGGGGTCCCTGGGGTCGCTGACTTATGTACGGGGATGAAACCTTAGAGTACGTGTAACACAGGCTTGGAGGGGCTTTGTAAAGGCCTTGCAGTGCAACCCGCTATGCACCTCGGCAGTGTTTAGCGTGACGGGATCTGCACGACTCATGGGTAACGATGTGCAACCTCTGCAGAGTGTAAAACTGATATATCAGCCGTGCTCACGGTCACGAGCGGGCTTGGACTTCTTCGAGATTAGTTGGTGGTTTGGTTCTGCTTCGTTAGAGAAGCCTTATGTGGTTATTAGTCTCATATGACATGGGTACAGAGGCTTCTTCTACGCGGGTTACTGCTTGGTACGGGAGCGATTCCCAGGCTCGGGCGCAGACCTGGTGTTATTACGGAAGGTAGCTCTCTATGTCGTGACGTATGGAACTAATACACATAGGACTCCTTGTAACGGCCTGGTTCGGGTCATCTGATGGACTTCAGGTGTGGGTTTGCTTGGTGTGACTCCAAGTGCGGTTGCTTGGTGTGACTCCAAGTGTTGGTTGCTCGATGTGACTCCGAGTGTGGTTTGCTCGGTGCGACTCCGAGTGTGGTTACTGTTCTGTTGGAGACTGTGGTTATAACCTAGTAAATAGGTGCATAGGATTAATAGGGTGTGTCGCTTTAGGCGCTTGAGTCAAACAAAGTCAGCCTACCTTTGTTATAAGCCTCATAAGCATATATTTCCTACACTTGCGGAGTACATTTCGATGTACTCACCCTTCCTCTTTGAACCCCCTGCTACCCCACCCAGACGTTGGAGTCTACGACGCAGAGCAGGAGTACCGAGAAGATGGTGGATACGACCCCGACAACTTGTACCCAGAAGACGGTGGATACGACCTAGACGACTTGCACTAGGATGGCGCAGCCCCCGGTCGACCTTCCTGTGGAGATGGCATCCAGTTTCTGCGAGTCCACATTAGAGTTAGACTGAGAGTCTGTACTTTTCTTTAGGACCCGAGGGTCATTTTTGTAATAATGTTTGATATATTAATAAAGCAATGTTTTGATATTTACTATGATGTGGATATATGTATGAAAATTGATCCTGGCATACATATATTGTGCTCCAATTTTGTTCTTAAAATTGGGGTGTCACACCAACCCATCTCAGTCATTTGCTATTTTCACCTAGGGTTTCTTGCTCTCGAACATCCCTGCTGTAGCAACTGAGATCTGCAGAGACGGCTAATCATACCTCTGTGTTCTTGAGAGTTTTGAGGAAGTGAGACCGTAATCTCACCATTGTCTCGTGTGGTAGCCACACGGTTGCAATTCGTGGTTGTGATTCGCGTTTTGAACATGTTCTTCGCGGTTTGTTTTTCTCCACGGATTTCCCGTTGGTCGATCTCCCTCCTCATTGCGTCTTTTCCGATTCCATTTGAACTGAGTTGTCCTAGATCATGAGGCGCATCTTTCCACTGAAGGAATTCACCTCTAACCTCACGAGCTAGTAGATCAATCGATTTTTGTTTCAAATCGGTTTTTGTCTTCCTTCCCCCGAATTCTTCCGATTCACCGATTTGGAGTTAGATTCGAGCCATGATCTCTTAGGGGTAGCTCACTAACCTCCTTGGAACTCCTCATACTAAGTCTAAGCCTTAGAGCTTTTGATTCGGAGGAGATCGGGTTGAATCCACGGAAGAACTGTGTAGTTTCGGGGGCATCAGACGCTGGACTCGGGGGCATCGGATGCTGAGTTCGTCACATCGGACGCTCAGGTGCCACGTGTCCAAGAACAACATTTTTAAAGGAGCATCAGACACTGAGCATCGGACGCTCCGTTGACCATCGCACGCGTTCGGGGCTGAGCATCGGACGCTAGGGTTTCACTGTTGCAGCGTCCGATGTCTATGCAGTGAGGTTCGAGAACAGTGCGTTTTGCATCGGACGCGTCCGGTGCCTGGACATCGGACGCAGGCTAGCGTCCGATGCTGTGACTTCAGCACTGTTTTGTCTGCAGTTTACTCGTTCAACTTCGGATTTGGTTTTGGGTTTTTGCGTTGGATTTCCGACTTCGTGCTCTACAGAAATTGGACTTCCCGCTGTGCAAAACAGCCCGAATCCCCCTAGCGTTGCTCGAGGGAGGTTGAGGTTACCCAAAGTCCATCCTGTCACTAGTTGACTTGCGTGAACTTGAGTGAGGAGGCTTTTGTGGTGTCCCGCTGTGTTCCTAGGGAACATCCACCCATTCTCTTGGGTCGTGGACATCACGCGTATTGGTTTTGCTCTTAGGGTTGATTTTCTGGGACAGAGGCCTAAACATTTCGAAAAAAATTTTGAGGCTCCCATTCACCCCCCTCTGGTCGCCTTTGGTAGCATTCTCGGTCCTTCATTTTCAACTTCAAAGTTTCATAACTTTTCAAGATCTACAAGTTTCATTTTGGTCATTTCTCCATCTAAGATCTTTTGAAAACTTCGAATTTTAAATTTTAAAAATTCAGACGCAATTTTGCATGACAAGACGACTTCAAATTAAAAAGTTATCAACTATAAACTTTCTTGATGTCGACCAAAAAGAGAAAATTCTTGATGAACCCATATATCGGTAGGTTGGTGTGTTCATACAACAAATTAAAAAATATATATTACTTCCATTTAATTTTAAATTTTTTATTTTGTTTTTTCTTCTCCATTTTACTTGTTCTTCTTATGATATAGCTCCGTCTAGTGCGTCTCTTGATCTCGGCCTAATAAATTAACAACATGCTCTAGCATCGATCTGACCTTTTGATGCGGCTACTCAATGCTAATGGTTCTCATGTAATGACCATGATATGATTGCCTAACAGTCTTGATGAGAGCTATATGTGATGTGTTTCCTATAGATAGGAAGGTCTACATGTATTTTCTTTTGTAACACTTGAACTGAAACATTATTTTATGTTACTAGAGGCATATATTTGTAACACATCTTATATGTGTTCCACTTATGTGTTACAACATAGTGCAATTTTGTAACATTTTTCTTGTAACATTAATTTTGTGTTACTATAATTGTTGTTAGTAACACCTTTTTTTAAAAAAGTATTTTGTGTTACAGCTGAAGTCACACTATGTTGTGTTACTATGAAATTTTACTAGAACACATTAATGAATATGTTACATAAAAGTGTCACAATATCCCTGTTGTGTAGTAGTGACTTCCCAACTAAGTGTCTCAATCTCCCATGTGTTCTCAATCTCCCCCTTGATGAATGCATTGACTAACAATAAAACCACAAAGGAAGGGTTTGAAGGCAAGCCTCATTCAAGTGCCCAAAAGCCAAGTAAAAGCAAACACAAGGCCACTTGAGATGAGGAAGGATCATGAAAACTCTAATTTAAAACTCTCAGTCCCAAAAGAAACAGGAAAAGCGGGTAAAAACTCCACACAAGAGTCAAGAAAGAACAAGAGCTTCATGAAATCCCAAAAGGCCCAAAAGGCACTCGAAAACCATGCTCAAATAAGTTGTCAAACAATCATCAAAAAAGAAACCAAGGTTGTCCACTTGGGTTTCGAAATTTCTCCCCCTTGATGATTGAATTGACAGAAACTAGGCACAAGAGATGGTTTGAGATACCAAGACCAAAACTTGGTCCCCAAAGACATGGGCAACGGCTCAATGCAAGCAAGCAAAATTCGAGCCAATCTCCATAAAAGAGCAAAAACACAAACAAAGAGCGAAAGACTTGGTTCCCAAAGACATGGGCAACGGCTCGACGCAACCAAGTCAAAAAAATGAGCTAGCCCTCAAGAATAGGCAGAAAAGGCTCAACACCACTAGCTCAAGGACTCCAATCGAAAACTACCAAACAACAACTGCTAGTCCCTCAAGACAGAGGCAAAACGGCTCAACACGACTAGTAGGCTCGAAACCAATTGAGAAAAACACAAAAGCGACTCCCCCTGAAAACAAGCCTATACACAAAGGCTATGCATCAAAGCTCATGGCACCAAAAGCACTCCATACCAACTGAACATTCGTTACCAATGGAGACACAAAAAGGATACCAATCAAAAGATCATAAAAGAGCTAAACTCCCGCTAGCTCAAAGCTCTCCCCAAAGTGCACGACTCTCCCATTTGTGCCAACACACAAACTCCCCCTTGACAAAAGGGAACATGCTAAGGGTTTTTCTGAAATTTCTCCACAAAGTTGACACAAACACAAATCAATTCATCAAACAAATGCACATGGGAGTTACCACGATATAATCTTAAAGTGTATCAGAGCTGGGGGTATGTACAATAAGCTAAAAAATGCATGAAATGCACAATGCAACAACTTCAAGTGTATAGCAATCAGAATGAAAAAAATGCTCAAAAGGGTGCTGCCCTGAAAGTGTAGCAACCAATACAAATGCTAGCAAAGGCTCAAACTGATCAAGTGAATAAGAAATATGAACAATTAAGCATATGAGCAATTTAAGCCATTTGAAAAGGAGTTCACCAATAAAATAGCACTAAGCATGAATAGACACGAAATCAAACAAGTGCTAACTCAAGTATAAAAGGTGAAGTACCCCTAGCAAAGTTCAATCATCATGCCATAGAATGAAGCATAAACTTGTGTTATTTTTAATTTTTATCGGAATTTGCAGCGGTATTAACACAAGTTTAAATTAAAGCATGTGATTGCGAGAGGTTGAAAGCATGGTCATTGCCTAACTTTTCAACCGGGCTAAGCCTATGCAATAAAAGCAATCAGAAGGTTAAAGCACCAGTTTTGATCTTACACTACACGGCTCAAGTTTAACTCAATTGTGCAATGAGAAATAGTCTCGATGCCGTGATGTGCTGACACATGCAATCTCATCTCGATCTTTTCATTTCACTAGACTTGGATCAAAATTTTAAGCACAAAGTAAATATGAACAATGCAAGCAAGTGAATGACTCGGTGCAAGAGACATAGCAACCTAGCATACAAACGATAGCTCAAGTGATCTCAACACATCCTACCCATGCTAGTTGCCAATCTCAATGGTGAACAAATTAAAGGTTCCATAGTCGATTAATCAAGTTCACCATTTGCAAAAATAGCTTAGCTCATAACATGTATCAAGTGATCAAAAAGAGCGTAAGCTACATGCATCATCATGAATCAACAGGGCATACCAAAAAAGAGCATAATCCCATTCTTATTACTATATACATGAAGCTCTAAAATGCACTAAAATACATGATGAAATGCATACAAAAGCTAATCTTTTAGAGCAAGCCTAGCAAAGCAAGCAAATGCAATAGAAACTAGCAAAAACTAAAATTATCGGAGCTATGCTACTAACACAAGCATATGTACATCAAACAAAGTGCTTCCCTCAACTAAAAGGGAAAATACCCACCAAGCTGACCTCTCAACCTACCAAAAGTTGAGAGCTCCAAAGGCTTGGTGAAAACAGGACGCGATAGCAACAAACTCGGCCTCAGAGGAAGGACCAAGACACAAGAGAAGAGCTAAGAGACGCTCAGGCCAGCAAAAGCCACATCAAAAAAATCACAAGGCAAAGGGGGTCGAAGAAGAAGAGTACCAAACCCGAACTCAGAAGTGTGTTGGAGGTACCTCATGATGCGCTTGACCGCCTGCTTGTATGATACCCGAGGGGACACCTACCACGTCGAAGTCATCACCCCCTCGCCGGATGTTGTCGCTCCCTCAGGTGCAGCTAGTGCTCACTGAAGAGCTGCTCGAACGGAACCCCAAGACATGGAAGAAGTGGGATCATGTTCGTGAGCTGAAATGCCCTCTCCAAACTCCTGTTATCCTGCAAGCTCAAAAGCATAAGAAACACAAGACATTGTCTTGTCCAGTGTGACCTCAAGGTCTCCACAAAATGGTTAGTCGTGTAATAATAATAAGGTAAACTCTCAACAAAGAGGCCTACCTAAGAATGATACCACAAGGAGATCTGAACTCAAACTAGTCAAGACTACCATACAACAGGATAAAGCACTAAAGAGCAAAATGTAACCTAGAGACATGATCAACCCAAACACAGCCTAAATCTCAACACATGCCACAATGCAAGATAATGATAGCAGTAGATCCAAAAGCATGTAACATGATAAAAGTGTGGAAAGGCTAGTGCTCAAACTAAACATGTCAACAGAGTACATGTAGCTAACCAAAACTAGCACTTGAAAAGTGGCTAATCCACCAAACCGTACACAAAGCTAGCATGACATATAATATACAAGATAGCACATGCTAGACTAACCAAAAGCATGATACAAAAGAAAATATACATGCAAGAGCTATACAAGTGAGCACATGAAAGACCATCTCATACCACAAGAAATAGACCATGAATGTACAAGGCATGAGTGTATAAGAAAGCTCACAAAACTGAAAAAACCTCTTTGGAGGCAATTCTAAATGGGACGTAGAGAACCATCAAAAATTTGATCACATCTAAAAGATCAAGTTCCATCAAGCGCAAGTTCTCCACCCCGCGTCCTCATATCTGCACACAAGAGGACAAAGTAACTCGAGCCTTGGATCCCGAAGGGTTAGCAAGCATGTACTTTGGAATCCAAGACTTGGTCACACAACTCAAAGATGCACTCAACTTATCATGTGGGTTAGCATGATGCAAATGTTGGTTCAAATGCAATTTTGAGACTGTTGGTATAAATTAACGCACACTCTACTTTATCCGCAAGCGCACAGATAAAATCTACCGATGTAGCACTTCACCGGAGTAACCCAGTTTTAACATCGAACCCAAAGGAACGGATAGTGTTAAGTCTTAAAGAGTATAACCCCTGAGTAGCTAACAAGGACAGAGAAGCTAAAAGCATAGAGGGGATCACTAAGGTTGTCTAAATCCAACTTAAGAGTGATATGTTTATATTATTCCTAGTGGGGAAGTTACCATAAAAGGTCACAAATAGAGTATGATTCTTTTATGCAAATGTATAATCCTACCGAGCCTATAGACGGGTAAGTGGACTATAGAAGAATCAACAAGGCTATAAGAGTCACCCTTGCGAACAACCACTACTACCAGCATTATAGGAGGCAATTATGAGCTATCAAGTCTAAGCACCATGCTTACACTATCTAACTACTCTAACTCTAGCGCGACTAGAATTAAAGTACTCAAAAGAGAGTCATAAACCTTAAGAATAATAAGAACAATAGTTCAAACTTAAATATAGACGTTGATTACCGAAACAATCATTGAAGCAAGTTGACGAAGAACTTGAATCCAGAGGTACAAGATGAAGAAGTTGATCCGACAGGCCGGAGCTCCTTCTTGATCTCTTCCTCTCTCTATCTCTTCTAGTTCTAGTATAAGACTAGGTTCTAATCCTAACTAGAGGGGTATCTAGTCTTCTACTTGAAAGCTGACTCCTGAAGTCTCTTCTAGGGTTTTTGAATGAGGTGTAGACTTTCTGAAGAGGGACCTTGCGGATACATGGGTGTATGCCGAGTCTCTGAGTGATGAGTGATTGTCAACTGGGATGATGCGAATGTTCTTTGGCTTGTGTTGTGCAGGTGTTGAGCACGGATACAGTGATCAGAGGCAAGGTGAAGGTCAAGTAGAGACGTGTCGTGCCAATGGACCGAGAGTGGTGAAGGGCGGACGTGAGGCTTGGACTGAGGGACCGGTGGCCTGAGGATCAGCTGTGGTGGCTGACAGCCTGGGACAGCGACGAGCGAAGACTTGCGGTCATGTGTTGCCTGAGTCGAGGACTTGGGGACATGTGTCGGTGGACGGGGTGCACGGGCGGTGCATCCCTTCTACGGCGTCAGTTTGGTGGTAGAGCCAGAGAAAAACCATTGGGAGGACGGTTTCCAGGTTTGGGCCTCAAAACCTGGGTGCTGAGGGTTTCCGAGTTTGGCCACAAAACTTGGGCTGAGGACGGTTTCCAGGTTTGGGCCTCAAAACCTGGGCGCTGCGGGTTTGCTGAGTTTGGGCCTCAAAACTCAGATGCTAGTGGGCTGGTTTCCCGGTTTGGGCCTCAAAACTGGGGGTTGGCTGAAAAGGCTGGTTTCCCGGTTTGGGCCACAAAACCGGGGGTGCAGAGCGGTGGCGGCACGTGGCGGCAATCGGGAGGTTGCGTCGAGGCAACGCTACGAGTTGTGTAGGCGTGGCCGTCGGATCACCACCTACCATGAGTTGGTCCAGAATAACCCTAGGGTTTAGCTGGTTCGCTCTGTAATTAGAGAGGGGTAGAGTAGGAATTAGAATTAGGATAAGTAGAGGGAGACACCCTCCTCCCATGATATCTCAGTCATTTGCTCTTTGCTTCTAGGGTTTCCTGCTCTCCCAATCCCCTGCTGTAGCTAGCTGAGATCCGCAGAGAACCATACCTCTGTGTACTGGAGATTTTGAGGAAGTGAGGCCGTAACCTAACTATTGTAGCGTGTGGTAGCCACACGGTTGCAGATCGATGACTTGATTCGCGTTTTGTTCATGTTCTTCACGTTCTTTGTTTCTTTGTGATTTTCCTGTCACTCGATCTCCCTCTCTAGTGCGTCTTTGCGAAATCCATTTGAATCATCTTGTTCGTATTTGAAAGGAGATCATTTCCACCGAAGGAATCTATCTATCTCCTTACGAACAAGTAGATCGGGTTGATTTCGTTTTCGTGGTGCTTTTCGGTTCATCCTCCTCCCCTTTTTGATTTCCCGGTGTTTGAATCGATTTGAGCAGATGATTTCTTGGGGATAGTCTCCTAACTACTCCGTGATCATCCTCTCCAAGTTTGGGAACGTGGGATTTTGGTTTGGATCAATTTGAGAGTGATTTGGGTGAAGGGCGATCAAAATCGCCCTCACTGGACAGCCGCGGACAGTCCGCCACCTGACCGGCGGACAGTCCGGGCGTTGGGGAGCAGTCGGACCAGTGGCTGTGTTCTTCGGCTGATTTGGCTTTGGTTGACCGGTGGACAGTCCGCCGTTGGGACTCGCGGACAGTTCGGGAACGTCCAGGGGACTTGCAGCAGCACTGCTATTTTGCGTTTTCTGCCGGCGAACAGTCCGCCAGTGAAATGCGGACAGTCCGGGACTCCTGGTCCGGACAGTCCGGGATTTGGCTGAAGCCTCCGGTTTAGTGTGTTTGCTCTCCCGGTTTTTCCGCTTGGTTTCCGGACTTCTCGTTTGGCCCTAGAGTAGACCAAGAAACCTCTCTAGGTATCTTTGCTACTTGTTAGCATAGGTATTTAGGAGTTTCTCGACGTAGCCGTCAATCTACGTTCGGGACTTGGTTTTTGGGGTTGTGTTCGAGCCGGTGCTTTTGGCGTTTGGTTTGCTATCTTATTGTGGTGCCTCTCTGTGATCCTAGGGATCATCCACCCTCTTCCAAGGGTCGTGGGCATCACGGTTTCGGTCACAGTTTCTCGGGGTTGATTTTGGGACATTTGGCCAAAGTTTAGAGAGAAATTTTTGAGCTCCCATTCACCCCCCCTCTGGTGGCCTTGCTAGTGCTTTCTCGGTCCTTTAATTGGTATCGGAGTGGGTTAAGGATCTTCCACCTTAGCCGGTTCCCGATCCACAGAAGGCGACATGGATCGCGGCATGGGCAAACCGCCATTTTTCGATGGGACGAACTATGCATATTGGAAGATACGCATGTCGGCCTATCTGCAGAGTATTGGTGCTTCCATTTGGGATATTTGCAACTCTGCTGATTACGTGGTCTTGGCTGCTCGTGTGACTCAGCGTCAGATCGATGATCACGATGCCAATAGTCGAGCCCATAATGCTCTTTTCTCATGCTTGAGCATGAGTGAGTTTGATCGCGTTTCTCACCTCACTACGGCTCGGGAGATTTGGGCTACCCTCATGCGTTTCCATGAGGGAACCTCTCAATTCAAAACCCGTCTCTACGAGTCGTTCAAGCGAGAGTATGAGAACTTTCGACACATGCCTGGCGAGAGCATAGAAAGTTTATTCGCTCGCTTTCAGGTGATTGTCAACAGGATGAGGGCTAACAAGGAGTTGTTGCCTTTCGACGATCATGAGAGAGCTTTGAAGCTTTTGCGTACTCTTGATCGGTCGGTGTGGGACTCCAAAGTTTAGGTGATCATCGAATCACCGAACTATGAGACCCTCACTTGTGACGAGCTCTTTAGTAAGCTCAAGTCCAGTGAGATCGATGCCATGGCGAGGGCTTCTTATGAAAATCCTTCTGGCCCGTCGATGGCTTTGGTTTCTGGCTCTTCTGCTAACCCCTCTGGAGGATTTGCACTCTCTTCACTCTTTTCTGTCACAGAGGACCAGCTTGAGTCTTTGGGGGATGACAGCTAGCTTTGCTCGTCAACCGGTTCTCGCGGTTTCACAACAACCGCATGAACCATCGCCGCGGAGGAGGACGCTCAGGATGCTTTGAGTGCGGTGACCCCGACCACTTCATCGCCAACTGTCCTAAGAAGAAGAACTCATCTAGGAAGGGCGATCATGGGCACAAGTATGACTCCGGCAAGCGCAAGGAGAAGTACGTCCCTACAAGGCACAAGCGGAGGGGCGGCTTCGACAAGGAGTACATCAAAAAGAAGTACTTGGAGAAGGCCCAGGCTGAGCAGCGTGCGTTCTTCGCCACGCTCAGCGACGTCGACGGCTCGGATGACGACTCTGCTTGCTCAAGCGACGACGAGTCCGAGAAGAAAAAGAGGATCGAGGACAAGCTGAACGACCTCTGCTTCTTCGCCGACGACGACGGCTTCTGCACCATGGCCCTCGATGGCGAGCTGGAGACTCCTCAGAACGACGACGACGACGACACCTCCCCGGTATCTCTCACTCACGATGAGCTTTCCGCTGAGGTTGAGAAGCTTACTGCCGCCTTGCTTAGTCAGGATAAACTGCTTAGGCGTGCCGCTAGAGAGCGCAAGGAGTTTAGGCAGAAGTGGGAGGATACGGTGAAGGAACTTGATTCTGTCAAGTCCACCGTAGTTGTCACAGATGAGGAGGAGTGTGAGATGTGCACCACGCACATGACTGACCTTCTCACTCTGAGAAGTAAGTATGTTGCGTTGGTAGGAGAGGTGGATGAGCTAAAGGCTAGACCCTCGTTGTTGGGTGCGTGCAAGACTTGTCCTGTCTTGCAATCCGAGTTGGCAGAGAAGAATGCCAAGATTGTGTCTCTTGAGGAGGCCAGCTCGGGTAACACTTGTGTGACTAGGTGCGCTTTGTGTGAGGGTTTGGAGATGGAGATCGCTAATGTAAAGCATGACAAGATGCAAACCGAGGAGGAAAACACATACCTTCGGACCATCTTGTCATGGGTGTCTAGCGCTGAGCCACAGCTCGGGATGATGATCTCCCAATTCAAGCGAGCTGCTGGAGGTCCCGGTGTAGGCTTTGCTCCGGGTGTTGATGTTTCTGCTTTTGGGAAGATTGGAGAGTCGAGTGGTCTGAACCCGAGTGAGAAGCCCAACTCCACCACTACTCCCAAACTTACCAAGCTTCCACCCAAAGAGCCTCTCAAGCCTAACACCAAGGATGGGGTGTTTGAGGAACCTCCGAGAGCTCCACCCAAGAACCAAGTGTGGCATCCCAAACCCAACCACCTAAAGAACAAGCTGGACACAATGCCACCTATCCAGGAGGATTGTATGCCACAGAAGGGCAAGGTGATCCACACCCACAACCGTGATTACCAACAACCCCCTATGAGAGCGGTGAGGTATCACTGTGAGCATTGTGGGAGAGATGGACACTTGAGTGAGTTCTGCTTTTGGCGCAAGAGAGAGGCACGCCGTGCTAGGGAGATGAACAATCCGGACATGTACCATCCTTTCCATGATGTACATGTGCCGAAGGTTCAGAGGAGAGCTCCGAGGAGAGCTGCTAGGCCCAGAGGTCCAGAACCTCAAGTTCCTAGGCCGATGCAGCAGAGGAGAGGACGTGCCCGGCGGGAGCCTGCAGTTGTAGGCTATGGACCCCGTGGCGGTGGCTTTGTAGTTAAGCGTTTTCCCCCACCGCGTTTTGAGTATCGCGATGGACGCTCCTTCCTTAGCGGACCATGTTTTCCTCAACGTGGTGATCGCTCCTCTCGTAGGCGTGCTAGGAATGGTTTTTCTGCTAACCATTCTTTTGAGCAGCCGGCCCAACACTGGTATTCCCCTTACTTCACTAACCCCAGTGTTGGCTTGTATGCTCACCCTATGTCTTTTTTTTGATGTAGGTAAAACGATTGGAGAACGTTTGGTTGGTGGATTCCGGGTGCTCGAGGCACATGACCGGAAATGCCAAGTGGTTCTCCAGTCTTAGTCCGGTCGCCGAAAAGGTGTATATTACCTTCGGTGACAACAGCAAAGGTAAGGTGCTGTCTCGTGGGTCTGTGCGAGTTAATGAGCACTTTGTGTTGCGCGATGTTGCTCTTGTTTCTAACTTGCATTTTAACCTTCTTTCTGTTTCGCAACTTTTTGATGATGACTATGAGATTCGTTTTAAACCGAATCTCAGTCGCATTTTGGATCCTCAGGGCAATCTTGTATGTGTGATTTTGCCCTTTGGAAAAGTCTTTCGTGCGGATTTCTCGGAGTCGTTTGGAATTTCTCGTTGTCTTTTGGCTAGACCTTCCTCCTCTGATCTTTGGAAGTGGCATAGGAGACTGGGTCACCTGAGCTTCGACTTGCTTGCAAGGCTTAGTTCACTTGGCTTAATCCGAGGATTGCCCAAGTTGTCCATGGAGAAGGATCTTGTTTGCCATTCTTGTAGACATGGGAAGATGGTAGCCGCTCCCCACCATCCAGTGACTCAGGTCATGACTAAGCGCCCTGGAGAGCTTCTACACATGGACCTTGTTGATCTAGCTCGGGTGAGCTCGGTTGGGGGGAAGTGGTATGTGCTTGTTGTTGTCGACGATTTTTCGAGATATTCGTGGGTCTTCTTTTTAGCTGAGAAGACCGAGACTTTCTCTTTTGCTCGCAATCTGATTTTGCGTCTTCAGAATTAGTTCCCTTTGAACTCAATGCGAGCAATTCGGAGTGATAATGGTTCCGAATTCAAGAATTCGGATTTTGAGAAGTTTTGTAACTCTTTGGGTTTAGAGCATCAGTTTTCTTCTCCCTACACACCGCCTCAGAATGGTGTTGTAGAAAGGAAGAATCGGACCCTTGTAGAGATGGCCAGGACGATGCTCGATGAGCATAGGACTCCTAGGCGATATTGGGCCGAAGCGATGAGCACTGCATGCTACATTTCCAATCGCATTTTCTTCGAGCTTTCTTGAAAAAGACCTCTTATGAGTTGCGTTTTGGAAAACTGCCCAAGGTGAGTTATTTTCGAGTTTTTGGTTGCCATTGTTTTATACTCAAAAAGGGCAACTTGGACAAGTTTGAGTCTCGTTCTTCTAACGGTGTGTTTTTGGGTTGTGGCACTCATACTGGTGCTTATCGTGTACTTAACCTTGACACTAACCGAGTCATGGAGACATCCGAAGTCACCTTCAACGAGACCATGGTTTGTCCTTCTTCTCGTTTTGAGCGTGCAGGTGATCATGAGGTTGGCGAGCCTCTTTTTGATGATGAAGAAGAAGGTGCTGAAGGGATAGATGACCCAGCACCTCCTCCACCTGCTGTGCCGCAAAGAGCGGCTTCTACGACGACTCACGGCCCCGACACTTCTTCTTCCTGGGGGCCGTGGGATCTGCCACCTCGAGCGGTTCCTTTTGTACCCGAGGAGGCACTAGCTGCTGTTGAGGGGGAGGCCACTTTGGCAAGGGAGGCGCCACGACACATTCAGCGCCAGCACCCGCCTCAGCAGATGATCGGCAGCATCGACGAAAGCGTCACCCGGTCAAGGCAAATCTCTCACTTTGCTCATTCTGCATTTGTTGCTGATTTTGAACCCCGGGATGTTGGACACGCTTTGACGGATCCGGATTGGGTCAATGCCATGCATGAGGAGCTTGAGAACTTTGAGAGAAATCGGGTTTGGGTTCTAGTGACTCCACCTTCTAAGTGTCATCCTATTGGGACAAAATGGGTTTTCAAAAACAAACAGGGAGAAGATGGCCATGTTGTGAGAAACAAGGCCAGACTCGTAGCCCAGGGATATAGTCAGAAGGAGGGGATAGACTATGAGGAGACTTTCGCTCCTGTAGCACGTTTGGAGGCTATTAGGATACTCTTGGCTTTTGCTGCATCCAAAGGTTTCAAACTTTTTCAAATGGATGTCAAGAGTGCCTTCTTAAACGACTACATAGAAGAGGAGGTGTATGTTAGACAACCCCCCGGTTTTGAAAATCCCAAGTTTCCAAACCATGTCTTTAAACTTCATAAAGCTTTGTATGGATTGAAATAAGCCCCTAGAGCCTGGTATGATAGGTTGAAAACCTTTTTGCTTGCTAAGGGTTTTAAAATGGGATGTGTAGACAAAACGCTCTTTCTCCTCAAGCAAGGCACTGATACTCTCTTGGTCCAAATTTACGTGGATGATATCATTTTCGGTGGTTCTTCTCACGCTTTGGTTGCCAAGTTTGCAGACACTATGAGCAGGGAGTTCGAGATGAGCATGATGGGCGAGCTGACGTTTTTCCTCAGGTTGCAAATCAAGCAATCCCGGGAGGGGACGTTCGTGCACTAGGGCAATTACACCCGGGACATTCTGAAGAAATTCGATATGGGTGAGGCCAAGCCTCTTCCAACACCCATGTCGACCATGTCGGCCCTGGATGCGGACAAGGAGGGAGAAGCAGTGGACCAGAAGGAGTACCGGAGTATGATCGGGTCGCTGCTGTACCTGACGGCGACACGCCCGAACATCCTGTTCGCGGTGTGCCTCTGCGCACGCTTTCAGTCGTCGCCGTGCACTTCGCACCGTCAGGCAGTCAAGCGCATTATGAGGTACTTATCCTTCACTCTAGAATTTGGGATTTGGTATTCTGCTTCCTCCACCCTTTCCCTTTGCGGTTATTCCGATGCCGATTTTGCTGGTTGTCGCATTGAGCGCAAGTCCACTTCTGGGACTTGCTAGTTTATTGGTTCTTCTCTTGTATCATGGTCTTCTCGCAAGCAGTCTAGTGTCACCAGTCTACCACGGAGGCTGAGTATATTGTTGTGGCTAGCTGCTGTTCCCAGTTACTCTGGATGATGGCCACTTTGCGTGATTTTGGTCTGAGCTTTTCCCGTGTTCCATTGCTTTGTAACAGCACGAGTGCTATTAGCGTTGCTAAGAACCCCGTGCTTCACTCGAAGACCAAACACATCGATGTGCGCTTTCATTTTCCGCAAGACCACTATGAGAAGGGTGATATCGACCTTCGCCATGTCGATACTCATCATCAGCTGGCTGATATTTTCACCAAGCCTTTGGACCAATCAACCTTTAATCGGTTGAGAGGTGAGCTTGGTGTGTGTTTCCCCTTTTAGATGGGGGAAACATTTTGACTCTTGTATGATACACTGACTTTGTGTTTTTCAGTTGGTTTTGCTTCTTTTTGGTTTCTTCATGCATCTTTGCATTTTAGCATACGCTTTTACATTCTGAGCTTCATGAATATAGTCTGAAGAATGTAACTATGCTCTGTGTAGTCTTTGTTCCAATGCTTTATGATGATGTTGTAGCTTATGCTCTTTCTGATCACTATTACATGTTGTGAGCAGAGCGTCTTTTTGAATGGTGAATTTGTTTAACGAACTTAAAACTTGAAAATGTTCACCATTGAGATATGCAACTGGCATGTGTAGAATATGTAGAGGTCACTTCTGCTATTCATGTCTGCTAGGTTGCTATGTCTCTAGTGTTGAGTCACTCACTTGCTTGGTATGTTCATATACTGTTTAAAATCTGAACCAAGTTAAGTGAATTGGAAAGATCGAGATGGGTTTGCTTGTGTCGGTGTTTCGTACCCGGGGGTATCACACCAACGAGTGATATGATCGCGTGCTTCTCTTCCTGGATGGTGATGCAAGAGGACACAAGGATTTATCCTGGTTCGGGCAAAGAAGGCCCTACGTCCAGCGGAGGGGGGATGTTCTTGTATTACTTGCACCTAAGTGCTTGTACAGGGGAGAATACAAGCTCAGTGAGCGTGGACCGGAGTCCGGACTCGTGCCTGTGTGTGGACTCGTGTGTTGTGTCCCTCCTCCTGAATGAGGGCCCTGGTGTCCCCTTTTATAGAGCAAGGGGAGGCCAGGGTTACATAAGGGTATTACAGGTGTCGGGGCGTACGGTGCCCCATACGGAAAAGGGTAGGAACCCTGTCTTGTCGGGGCCACTGGAGCCGATGTGATCGTTGCTGTTGAGGCGTCCTTGGGTCGTGGCTTCCATCCTGGGCGCGGACGTGGTGGCGCGGCAAGGTGGGAGCCGTACAGCACCCATCCCAGAATGTACAGGACGCGGCGGGGTCCCTCCGGGTCTTGGGGTACCTGTCCTCCAATAGCATGAAAGTAGTTAGGGCTCGAAGGGCGCGGAGCCGGCCTCGAGGTGGTGCCACGGGGGCTCGAGGGGCGCGGAGCCGGCCTCGAGGTGTTACAGTGCAGGGCTCGAGGGGCGCGGAGCCGGCCTCGAGGTGTTACAGTGCAGGGCTTGAGGGGCGCGTAGCCGGCCTCGAGGGGTTACAGTGCATGGCTTGGCCGAACAGTGTTGTACTGGTGCCCTTTTGCCCATGCTTGTGGTGAAAACGAGACTTGACCTTTACACCGAGTTACTGTGGTACATGATGTGCACTAGTGGACATGACCGGAGTAGGTGAAGGCATTAAATGCGTGGTATGGGCTGGTACGGCTGTCTGTACAGCTCGAGGTCCGTGCGTTAAGGCTCGAGGTATAGGGGCGCGCTCGCCCGAGGCCTGGAGGGCTCGGGCGAGACGGAGAGCGATCGTGCTCGCCCGAGGCCTTGCTCGGAGGGCTCGGGCGAGGCGGAGAAAGAGCGTTCGCCCGAGGCCTGGCTGGGAGGGCTCGGGCGAGACGGAGATAGAGCGTTCGCCCGAGGCCTGGCTGGGAGGGCTCGGGCGAGACGGAGATAGAGCGTTCGCCCGAGGCCTGGCTGGGAGGGCTCGGGCGAGACGGAGATAGAGCGTTCGCCCAAGGCCTGGCTGGGAGGGCTCGGGCGAGATGGAGATAGAGCGTTCGCCCGAGGCCTGGCTGGGAGGGCTCGGGCGAGACGGAGATAGAGCGTTCGCCCCAGGCCTGGCTGGGAAGGCTCGGGCGAGACGGAGATAGAGCGTTCGGGTGTTTGCGTTGATTGGGGGTACCCTTTTTTGTACCACCGACAGCTTGTTAGCACCTCACAGTTTCGAGACTGTTTCTCATTGCACTTTGAGTTAAACTTGAGCTGTGTAGTGTATGACCGAAACTGTTGCTTTAAGCTTCTGATTGCTTATGCATAGGCTTCACACAGTTGGAAAGTTAGGCAATAACAAGCATTCAACCTCTCGCAGTCACATGCTGACTTATAACTTGTGTAATTTCACCGCTGCAACTCCGATTAAAATTTGAAATCACAAGTGTAGGCTTCATTTTTCAATTGGTATCAGCATGATGATTGAACTATGCTAGGGGTAGTTCACCTTGTATACATGTTTAGCACTTGTTTTGACTTCCTGTCTATACATGTCTTGTGCTATTTTGATGGTGAATACCTTTTTCGGCTAAAAACTGCTCTTTTTGCTCTCATTTTAGACTTAGTGATCAGTTTGAGCCTTTGCTAGCATTCTGTGCAGTTTCTGCATCATCGGATCAGAACTCTGTAGAGCATCTTTGCACTCTTTTGAGTATACTCCTAAAGCTCCTAACTTGCAATTTGACTCATATGCATTTTTGAAGGGGAGAAATCTGCGTGTTGGCACTTTTTGATGGTGCATTTTCAACTAAGGGGGAGAAATTGCAAATCATTACCCTCCGTTTGAACTAAGGGGGAGCTTTCCTGGTTGCTTGCACTATTTGAGGAGTTTGCTCCGGATGAGTTTTTGACACTTTCAATTGGTTTGGAGCGGTTTGCTAGTTGTGTTCAGCCTTTGCCTCTTTCTTGAGGGACTAGCATTTGCTTTTCAGATTTTCAATTGGTGTCGAGCTCTTTCTCTTAAACTGGTAACAGTTGGTTTCGAGCTTTCCCTACTAGTTGTGTTGAGCCTCTGTGCCCCTATCTTGAGGGACTAGCATTTCGCTCTGTTATTTTCAATTGGTATTTGCTAGCGGTGTTGAGCCTGTTCTACCTCTTCTTGAGGGCTAGCTTTGCTTTGCTTGGTTGCGTCGAGCCGTTGCCCATGTCTTTGGGAACCAAGTTGTTTCGCTCTTTCCACTTGACCTTCTTCGGCTTTGCTATGCTTCTGGGTCATTTGGTTAAGTTCTCTCTCCTTCTTCCTTCCTTCTTCTGCTACCATTATGATTTGTGTTGGTAGTTGACAATGCACTCATCAAGGGGGAGATTGCGGATACATGGGTGTATGCCGAGTCTCTGAGTGATGAGTGATTGTCAACTGGGATGATGCGCATGTTCTTTGGCTTGTGTTGTGCAGGTGTTGAGCACGGATACAGTGATCAGAGGCAAGGTGAAGGTCAAGTAGAGACGTGACGTGTCGATGGACCGAGAGTGGTGAAGGGCGGACGTGAGGCTTGGACTGAGGGACCGGTGGCTCGAGGATCAGCTGTGGTGGCTGACAGCCTGGGACAACGACGAGCGAAGACTTGTGGTCATGTGTTGCCTAAGTCGAGGACTTGGGGACAGGTGTCGGTGGACGGGGTGCACGGGCGGTGCATCCCTTCTACGGCGTCGGTTTGGTGGTAGAGCCAGAGAAAAACCATCGGGAGGACGGTTTCCAGGTTTGGGCCTCAAAACCTGGGTGCTGAGGGTTTTCGAGTTTGGCCACAAAACTTGGGCTGAGGACGGTTTCCAGGTTTGGGCCTCAAAACCTGGGCGCTGCGGGTTTGCTGAGTTTGGGCCTCAAAACTCAGATGCTGGTGGGCTGGTTTCCCGGTTTGGGCCTCAAAACCGGGGGTTGGCTGGAAAGGGTGGTTTCCCGGTTTGGGCCACAAAACCGAGGGTGCAGAGCGGTGGCGGCACGTGGCGGCAATCGCGAGGTTGCGTTGAGGCAACGCTACGAGTTGTGCGGGTGTGGCCGTCGGATCACCACCTACCATGAGTTGGTCCAGAATAACCCTAGGGTTTAGCTAGTTCACTCTGTAATTAGAGAGGGGTAGAGTAGGAATTAGAATTAGGATAAGTAGAGGGAGACACCCTCCTCCCATGATATCTCAGTCATTTGCTCTTTGCTTCTAGGGTTTCCTGCTCTCCAAATCCCCTGCTGTAGCTAGCTGAGATCCGCAGAGAACCATACCTCTGTGTACTGGAGATTTTGAGGAAGTGAGGTCGTAACCTGACTATTGTAGCGTGTGGTAGCCACACGGTTGCAGATCGATGACTTGATTCGCGTTTTGTTCGTGTTCTTCGCGTTCTTTGTTTCTCCGTGATTTTCCCGTCACTCGATCTCCCTCTCTAGTGCGTCTTTGCGAAATCCGTTTGAATCATCTTGTTCGTATTTGAAAGGAGATCATTTCCACCGAAGGAATTTATCTATCTCCTTATGAACAAGTAGATCGGGTTGATTTCGTTTTCGTGGCGCTTTTCGGTTCATCCTCCTCCCCTTTTTGATTTCCCGGTGTTTGAATCGATTTGAGCGGATGATTTCTTGGGGATAGTCTCCTAACTACTCCGTGATCATCCTCTCCAAGTAAGGGAACGTGGGATTTTGGTTTGGATCAATTTGAGAGTGATTTGGGTGAAGGGCGATCAAAATCGCCCTCACTGGACAGCCGCGGACAGTCCGTCACCTGACCGGCGGACAGTCCGGGAACATCCAGGGGACTTGCAGCAGCACTGCTGTTTTGCGTTTTCTGCCGGCGGACAGTCCGCCTGTGAACCGCGAACAGTCCGGCCTTGGGCGGGCAGTCCGGGACTCCTGGTCCGGACAGTCCGGGATTTGGCTGAAGCGTCCGGTTTAGTGTGTTTGCTCTCCCGGCTTCTTCGCTTGGTTTCCGGACTTCTCGTTTGGCCCTAGAGTAGACCAAGAAACCTCTCTAGGTATCTTTGCTACTTCTTAGCATAGGTATTTAGGAGTTTCTCGACGTAGCCGTCAATCTACGTTCGGGACTTGGTTTTTGGGGTTGTGTTTGAGTCGGTGCTTTTGGCGTTTGGTTTTCTATCTTCTTGTGGTGCCTCGCTGTGATCCTAGGGATCATCCACCCTCTTCGAAGGGTCGTGGGCATCACGGTTTCGGTTGCAGTTTCTCGGGGTTGATTTTGGGGCATTTGGCCAAAGTTTTGAGAGAAATTTTTGAGCTCCCATTCACCCCCCCCCCTCTGGTCGCCTTGCTAGTGCTTTCTTGGTCCTTCAGACCTTCTGTCTTGCCTTGGGCCTGGGGGTCTGTTTATATATCCCTGAGGGATCAACCGCGACCGTTACATCAAACCGACTTCACGTAGGGCTGAGTTGATCCTCAAAGGCGGTAGAGGAAGGTTCCAGAAGGGGGAGGCCGGCGGTGCCCTGGGGGGACCGACCGGTGGGACCCACAGACAGGTCGGTCCCACCTGGAGGTGGCTCGGGGTGCCCTGCCTCGTTGTGTCTTCAGGTGTTCTCTAGAGTCTTCTGGAAGATTCCTGACTTGACGAATGCGTTATCTCCCGTCGGTTTCCTTCTAGGGGAAGCAATTGAGGGTTGTTTCCATGTTTAATCCCTGCAGATTCACAATTCACCAAAACTCATAGAATTCATTAGTTTTAAACCCTATACTAAGGTGGAGTTTACATATTTATCCATTTTAATGTTTGACCTTTAATAATAAGAATTAATTAGTGTCAACAAACTCCCCCACACTTAGGCTTTTACTCGTCCTCGATAAAAGGTTGGATCATGACTGTAGGATAAGATATCAAACACTAGACCTTCTATTCATACCTGCATTGTAAGATTCAGTGTGTTTACCATAAAACCTTGAGTAGTTGGAGAATAAAATAGTTGAAACAAATCACCCTTTTCTTTTAGCACAAGACATTGGAGTTTTTGAATTTTTTGAAACAAGTCATAGCTTTCCTTCTCCTTTTGTAGCACTTCAATTCCTTACCAAAGCATTTTATTTAGTGGAGCAGTTCATCTTACTAAGTCAATGGAGAAAAATACTATACTCTTAGATCAAGACATTAATCTTTTTAAACTTTGTCACTCTTGCTGGCATATTGTAATTAGAGGGACCATGGGCTATCTTCTTTTTCTCTTTATCATATTTTTATCATATTACTTTTCTTCTCTCTTTTTTTCTTGAGGTGTGTCGGACACTTATCAATTTTTCTTTCCTCATTTTTCATACTTTTGCATAGCCCATGCCTCTAATACAATACTACTTCGGAAGAGTGAATCTTTCTTTATTTGTAAGGATCTCGATCTTTAGAGCATAATAAATTTCTCAACAAAGAACTCAGTATTAAAGTAAGCAATGATTGATTTTATGAATAACTTTAGCATGAAATCTATTTACTACAAAGGAGAAGTGTTGCTAATCTCTTTTTAACTTTGCAAGTAAAATTCTCCAATGCTCATACTTTTAAGAATTAAGTTCTCATTATTCTTCTATCATATTCCACAACAACTCTAAGTAATATGGGTCTCTTCAAGTTTTTATCAAAGCAGGTCTTTTGAGAAAAGGTGTTGTGAGACTCTATACCATGAGCATGTCAAAATAATCTTTCCTTTTTAATTAGAGTTTATGGATTGCATGTTATTGACGAGAATATATATTTAATTCGAAACAGAAGCTTAAACATCGAAAAATAGAGTGTAGCAATTGTGTACCGAACCGTAGACGAAGGAGGAGGTCAGGGGTGCCTACCCCTAACCGACCGGTGGGGCCCTCCAACCGGTCGGTTGGGCCCAGGGCCCAACCATGGCCTGCTTTGCGATGCGTGATCTCGGTAACGATGTCTTCTGTTTTATGCAGCTTTCGCGATCGGTTTTTGATAATTCTGTCGTCGTCTTCTCCCCCACACTTATTTTCTGTTTTCTGCTAATCACAACATGTGGAGACATGACACATATCCAATATAACAAGATAAAAGATAACTCTAACAAAAACTTTATTGATATCATTTAAGGCACCTTTATTACACAAAAAACTAACTAATCAAAACTTCTAACAAAACAAGACTCTGCAAACATGAGTGCCTTATCAATCTATTGACGACTCATCTCTCAATCCTCTCCCTCGAGTAGATTGCCTAGCGTAGAGGCTACACTAACGACCTTAGCCTTCAGGCTAATGTGTTTTGTTACATACTTATTCAGCACATCGGTCATCTGTTTTGTAGCCTTAGCTAGAGAAGCTGAGAATATATATGACGAATGATTGACTTTTGTGAGGAAGGTTTGAGGCTTTTCCCGGTTTAGTCCATATAATATCTCGCTATGCGCTTAATGTTTATGACTAACCGGTGGCGTTGAGTTGTGCCATGTTACTTGTGTTGGTGTGCGTGTGCAACATGTGTCTCTTGGCTGTGTTGATGTGCAGGTGTTGAGCTCAGAGATAGTGGTCGATGGCGAGGTGAGGCTCAAGTAGAGATGTGCCATGCCGACGGACCGAGAGCGGTGAAGGATGGGCGTGTCGTGCGGCGGACGTGCCATGCCGATGGACCTAGAGCGATGAAAGGCGGACGTGAGGCTTGGACCGACAGACCAAGAGGCCGGAGGACCAGCTGTGGTAGCTATCACGTGGCATCGGCGAGCAGGAGCACATGGTGATGTGCGATGCTGAAGGACCGAGAATGCAATAGCAAGGCGACTAGAGGGGGGGTGAATGGGAGCCAACAAAATTTCTCTCGAAACTTTAGGCCAAATGTCCCAAAATCAACCCCCGAAAGCTTCGATCGAAACCGTGATGCTCACGACCCTTGGAAGAGGGTGGATGATCCCTAGGATCACAGCAGAGCACCACAAAGTGAAGGCAAGCCAAACGCCAAAAGCACCGGCACAAGTTTACCCCTTGAAAATCGAGTCCCGAACGTAGATTGGAGGCTACGTCGAGAAATCCCCAAATACCGATGCTAACAAGTAGCAAAGATACCTAGAGAGGTTTCTTGGTTAACTATAGGGCCAAACGAGAAGTCCGAAAACCAAGCGGAAAAACCGGGAGAGCAAACGCACTAAAACGCAACAAGCAGCAGGATCCCGGACTGTCCGCCGGTACGGTCCCGGACTGTCCGGGCTTACTGCGGACTGTCCGCCGGCCAAATGGACAAAACAGCAAGGTTGTTGAACATCCCTGGTCGACTCCTGGACTGTCCGCGTGTTTCAACTGCGGACTCTCCGCCGGTCAAAAATCGCTAAGGCAGTCGAGGAATGCAGCCACTGAACTAGCTCACCCCCGATGTCCGGACTGTCCGCGGTACCAGGCGCGGACTGTCCGCAACCTTGCAGAGAGGGCGATTTTGGTCGCCCGAAATCCAAATTTTCCCAAATCCGAATCAAAACACGATCCCAAGTTCCCAAACTTGGAGAGGATGATCACGAGGTAGTTAGGAGACTATCCCCAAGAAATCATCCGCTCAAAACAACTAAATCACCGGGAAATCAAAAGGGAAGGTGTATGAACCGAAAAAGCGCCACGAAAATGAAATCGTCCCGATCTACTTGTTCGTGAGGAGTTAGATGAATTCCTTTGGTCAAGATGACCTCCTCACTGCAAAGAACAAGATGATTCAAACGGATTTTGCAAAGACGCACTAGAGAGGGAGATCGAGTGACGGGAAAATCGCGGAGAAACGAAGAACGCGAAGAACACGAACCAAAACGCGAATCAACACATCGATCTGTAACCGTGTGGCTACCACACGCTACAACAGTGAGGTTACGGCCTCACTTCCTCAAAATCTCCAGTACACAGAGGTATGGTCCTCTACGGATCTCAGCTAGCTACAGCAGGGGATTGGGAGAGTAGGAAACCCTAGAAGCAAAGAGCAAATGACTGTGATAGAATGGGAGGAGGGTGCCTCCCTCTACTTATCCTAATTCTAATTCCTACTCTACCCCTCTCTAATTACAGAACGAACTAGCTAAACCCTAAGGTTATTCTGGATCAACTCGTGGTAGGTAGTGATCCGACGGCCACGCCCGCACAACTCGTAGCGTTGCCTCGACGCAACCTCCCGATTGCCGCCACGTGCCGCCTCGCTCTGCACCCCCGGTTTTGTGGCCAAAACCGGGAAACCAGACTTTCACGCCAACCCCCGGTTTTGAGGCCCAAACCGGGAAACCAGCCTCCAAGTCCATCCCCTAGTTTTGAGGCCGAAACCAGGAAACCCACCAGCGCCCAGGTTTTGAGGCCCAAACCTAGAAACCGTCCTCAGCCCGAGTTTTGTGGCCCAAACTCGGCAAACCCGCAGCACACCCAGGTTTTGTGGCCCAAACCTGGAAACCGTCCTCTCGGTGGTTTTTCTGTGGCTCAACCACCAAACCGGAGCTGTATAGGGGATGCACCGCCCGTGCACCCCGTCCACCGACACGTGTCCCCAGGTCCTCGACCCGAGCAACACCATGTCCCGCATGTCTCCGCTCGTCGCTGTCCTAGGCTGTCAGCCACCACAGCTGATCCTCAGGCCACCGGTCCCTCAGTCCAAGCCTCACGCCCGCCCTTCACCGCTCCCGGTCCTTCGGCACGGCACGTCTCTACTTGACCTTCACCTTGCCCTCGATCACTGTCTCCGTGCTTGACTCCTGCACAACACAAGTCAAAGAACATGCGATCAAACCCGTTGACAATCACTCATCACTCCAAGACTCGGCATACACCCATGTATCCGCAATCTCCCCCTTTATGAGTGCATTGTCAACTACACAGACAAATCATAATGGAATAGAAGGACGGGAGGAAGAAGTAGAGAGAACTCGACCAAATGACCCAAAAGCATCGCAAAGCCGAAGAAAGTCAAGTGGAAAGAGCAAGACAACTTGGTCTCCAAAGACATGGGCAACGGCTCGACGCGACCAAGCAAAGCAAAGCTAGCCCTCAAGAAGAGTAGAACAGGCTCAACACCGCTAGCGAGAAAAGGTTCGATACCAATTGAAGAAACACAAAGAAGGTTCGATACCAATTGAAAAACTCCAGAAAAAGGAGCTCGACACCAATTGAGAAATCAAAGCAAATGCTAGTCCCTCAAGATAGAGGCACAGAGGCTCAACACAACTAGCAGAAAATTGCTCCGAACCAATCGAACTGAAAAAAGTTTGCTAGTCCCTCAAGAAAGAGGCAAAGGCTCAACACAACTAGCCAAACGCTCCGAACCAAAACCTTACGGCTCCCCCTCAAATAGTTCACACAACCAGGAAACCGCCCCCCTTGGTTCAATTCGGAAAGCACAAGATTTGAAAATTTTTCACCCAAATAGTTACACTCCCCCTTAGTTGAACAATTAGAGGCGCAAATGATTTGCCAATCTCTCCCCCTTAGTTGAAAATGCACTAATCAAGTAAAAGTGTCACCAAGCAAACGAGCAGAGTTCTCCCCTTAGAAAATGCACCAACAAAAGTGCCAACAAGAGAAGTTCTCCCCCTTCCAAAAATGCATATGAGTCAAAATGCAAGTTAGCAGCTTCAGGAATATAGTCAAAAGAGTGTAAAGATGCTCTACATAGGATACCTCTAATGACACAACTAAGCACGCATACTAGCAAAGGCTCAAACTGATCACCGAATACGAAATATGAGCATATGAGCAAGTGAGCAGTTTTTAGCCAAAAGATAGTCACCATCAAAATAGCACTACACATGTATAGACAGGAATCCGAACAAGTGCTAAACATGTATACAAGGTGAACTACCCCTAGCAAAGTTCAATCATCATGCTATAGAATGAAACATACACTTGTGATTTCAATTTTAAATCGGAGTTGCAGCGGTGAAATTACACAAGTTTAATTTTAGCATGTGACTGCGAGAGGTTGAAAGCTTGTCATTGCCTAACTTTTCAACCGAGCGAAGCCTATGCAAATGCAATCAGAAGCTTAAAGCATCGGTTTCGGTCATACACTACACGGCTCAAGTTTAATTCAAAGTGCAATGAGAAACTATCTTGATACCGTGATGTGTTGACAACCAATCCCATCTCGATCTTTTCAATTCACTTATCACTTGGTTCAAATTTTAACCAGAATATGAACAGACCAAGCAAGTGAATGACTCAGAACTAGAGACATAGCAACCTAGCATATATGAAAAGCACGAGTGAACTCAACACATCCTACACATGCTAGTTGCACATCTCAATGGTGAACATTTTTAGATTTTATGTTCATTAAGCAACTTCACCATTTCAAAATAGCTCAGCTCACAACATGTACTAGTAATCAGAAAGAGCATAAGCTACAAGCATCATCATAAGCATCGGAGCATACTACATAGAGCATAGTTACATTCTAAAGATTATATGCATGAAGCTCATAATATAAAAGCGTATGCAAAGGACTAAATCAAAAGAGAAAGCAAGAAAAACAAAAAATAGTCAGTTTATGGTACAAGAACCAAAATGTTTCCCCCATCTAAAAGGGGAAACACACACCAAGCTCACCCCTCAACCGATTAAAGGTTGATTCGTCCAAAGGCTTGGTGAAAATATCAGCCAATTGATGATGAGTATCAACATGGCGAAGGTCGATATCACCCTTCTCTTGGTGGTCTTGCAGAAAATGAAAGCGCACATCAATGTGTTTGGTCTTCGAGTGAAGCACGGGGTTCTTAGCAACGCTAATAGCACTCGTGCTGTCACAAAGCAAAGGCACGTGAGAAAAGCTCAGACCAAAATCACGCAAAGTGGCCATCATCCAAAGCAACTGGGAATAGCAGCTAGCCGCAGCAACATATTCAGCCTCTGTGGTAGATTGAGCGACACTAGACTGCTTGTGAGAAGACCACAAAACAAGAGAAGAACCAATAAACTGGCAAGTCCCAGAAGTGGACTTGCGCTCAATACGGCAACCAGCAAAATCGGCATCGGAATAACCGCAAAGGGAGAGGGTGGAGGAAGCTGAATACCAAATCCCGAACCCAGGTGTGAAACGAAGGTACCTAAAAATGCGCTTCACCGCCTGACGGTGAGAAGTGCGCGGCGACGCCTGAAAGCGCGCGCACAGACACACTACGAACTGGATGTCCGGGCGTGTCGCCGTCAGATAGAGCAGTGACCCGATCATGCTTCGGTACTCCTTCTGGTCCACAACTTCTCCATCCTTGTCCGCATCCAGGGCCGTCGTGGTCGACTTGGGTGTTGGAAGAGGCTTGGCCTCACCCATATTGAACCTCTTCAGCAAGTCCTTGGTATACTTGCCCTGGTGCACAAACGTTCCTTCTCGGGATTGCTTAATTTGCAACCCGAGAAAGAATGTCAACTCGCCCATCATGCTCATCTCGAACTCCCTGCTCATAGTATCTGCAAACTTGGCAACCAAAGCGTGAGAAGAACCAACGAAAATGATATCATCCACGTAAATCTGGACCAAGAGAGTGTCTTTGCCTTGCTTGAGGAGAAAGAGCGTTTTATCCACACATCCCATTTTAAAACCCTTAGCAAGCAAAAAGGTTTTCAACCTATCATACCAGGCTCTAGGGGCTTGTTTCAAACCATATAAAGCTTTGTGCAGTTTAAAAACATGGTTTGGAAACTTGGGATTTTCAAAACCAGGGGGTTGCTCAACATACACCTCTTCTTCTATGTAGCCATTTAAGAAGGCACTCTTGACATCCATTTGAAAGAGTTTAAAACCTTTGGATGCAACAAAAGCCAAGAGTATCCTAATAGCCTCCAAACGAGCTACGGGAGCAAAAGTCTCCTCATAGTCTATCCCATCCTTCTGACTATAATCCTTCGCTACAAGTCTGGCCTTGTTTCTCACAATTTGGCCATCCTCTCCTTGTTTGTTTTTAAATACAAATTTTGTCCCAATTAGATTACAGTTTGGAGGAGGTGGAACCAAAACCCAAACCCGATTTCGCTCAAAATTTTCTAACTCCTCATGCATGGCATTGACCCAATCCGGATCCGTCAAAGCGTGTCCAACATCTCGGGGTTCAAAATCAGCAACAAATGCAGAATGAGCAAAGTGAGAAATGCGCTGTGACCTGGACCGAGTGACACGTTCGTCAATGCTGTCGATCATCTGTTGAGGAGGGTGTTGGCGCTGGATGTGTCGTGGCGCCTCCCGAGCAGAAGTGATCTCCCCCTCAACAGTAGTTGGTGCCTCCCCGGGTACAAAAGTTACCGCTCGGGGTGGCGGATCCCACGGCCCCCAGGAAGAAGAAGTATCGGGGCCGTGAGTCGTCGTAGAAGCCGCTCTTTGCGGCACAGCAGGCGGAGGGGTGCTGGATCATCCATACCTTCAGCACCCTCGTCCTCGTCATAAAAAAGAGGTTCACCAACCTCGTGATCACCTGCACGCTCAAAACAAGAAGAAGGACAAACCATGGTCTCGTCGAAGGTGACATCGGATGTCTCCATGACCCGGTTAGTATCAAGGTTAAGTACACGATAAGCTCGAGTGTGAGTGCCATAACCCAAAAATACACCGTCAGAAGAACGAGACTCAAATTTGTCCAGGTTTCCTTTCTTCAAAATAAAACAGTGGCAACCAAAGACTCTAAAATAACTCACCTTGGGCTGTCTACCAAAACGCAACTCATAAGAAGTCTTTTTCAAGAACGCTCTCAGAAAAATGCGATTGGAAATATAGCATGCAGTGTTCATAGCTTCGGCCCAATATCGCCTAGGAGTCCTATGCTCATCGAGCATCATCCTGGCCATCTCTACAAGGGTCCGATTCTTCCTCTGTACAACACCATTTTGTGGCGGTGTGTAGGGGGAAGAAAACTGATGCTCTAAACCCAAAGAGTTACAAAACTTCTCAAAATCCGAATTCTTGAATTTGAAACCATTATCACTACGAATAGCTCGCATCGAGTTCATAGGGAACTCGTTCTGAAGATGCAAAATTAGATTGCGAGCAAAACAGAAAGTCTCAGTCTTCTCAGTCAAAAAGTTGCGAAACAGAGAGAAGGTTAAAATGCAGGTTAGAAACAAGAGCAACATCACGCAACACAAAGTGCTCATTAACCCGCACCGACCCATGAGATAACACCTTACCTTTACTATTGTCGCCGAAGGTGATAAATTCCTTTTCGGCAACAGGACTAAGACTGGAGAACCACTTGGCGTTTCCAGTCATATGCCTCGAGCAACCAGAATCCACCAACCAAATGTCCTCCAATCGTTTCACCTACATCAATAAAAAGACATAGGGTGAGCATACGGTCCAACACTGGGGTTATTAGTGAAGTAAGAAGAATACCAGTGTTGGGCCGGCTGCTCAAAAGAACGGTCAGCGTAAAAACCATTCCTAGACTACCTACGGGGAAAGCGATCACCACGCACAGGAAAACGTGGTTCACTAAGGAAAGAGCGTCCATCGCGTTAGTCAAAACGCGGTGAAGGAAACACTCAACAAAGCCTCCGCCACGGGGTCAGTATCCTGCAAAGTCAGGACCCCGTCGGGCAACACCTCCCTGATGCCTAGGACCTTGAGGTGCTGCACCTCTAGGCCTAGCAGCTCTCCACTGAACATTCGGCACATGTACATCATGGAAAGGATGGTACATGTCTGGATTGTTCATCTCCCTGGAACGGCGCTCCTCTCTCTTGCGCCGAAAGCAGAACTCACTCAAGTGTCCATCTCTCCCACAGTACTCACAATGGTACCTCACCGATCTCAAAGGGGGTTGTTGGTACTCACGGTTGTGGGTTTGGATCACTTTGCCCTTCTATGGCATAAGTTCCTCCTGGATGGGTGGCATTGTGTCCAGCTTGTTTTTGAGGTGATTGGGTTTGGGTGCCCACTGCTGGTTCTTGGGTGGAGCTCGTGGAGGTTCTTCAAACACCCCATCCTTGGTGGTAGGCTTGAGAGGCTCTTTGGGTGGAAGCTTGGTAAGTTTGGGAGTAGTGGTGGAGTTGGGCTTCTCACATGGGTTCAAACCACTGGACTCTCCAATCTTCCCAAAAGCAGAAAGATCAACACCCGGAGCAAAACCTACACCAGGACCTCCAGCAGCTCGCTTAAATTGGGAGATCATCATCCCGAGCTGCGGCTCACTACAAGAGACCCATGACAAGATGGTCCGAAGGTATGTGTTTTCTTCCTCGGTTTGCATCTTGCCATGCTTCACATTGGCAATCTACATCTCCAAACCCTCACACAAAGCACACCTAGTCACACAAGTGCTACCCGAGCTGGCCTTCTCAAGAGACTCAATCTTGACATTCTTCTCTGCCAACTCGGTTTGCAAGCCAGGACAGGTCTTGCACGCACCCAACAACTAGGGTCTAGCCCAGAGCTCATCCACCTCTCCAACCAAAGCAGCATACTTACCTCTCAAAGTGAGAAGATCAGTCATGTGCTTGGTGCACGACTCGCACTCACTCTCCTCAGACACGACCACGGTGGACCGAGCAAACTCAAGCTCCTTCACCGTGTCCTCCCACTTCTGCCTAAACTCCTTGCGCTCTCTAGTAGCACGCCTAAGCAGCTTATCTTGACTAAGAAGCGCGACAGTAAGCTTATCAACCTCAGCAGAAAGCTCATCGTGGGTCATAGATACCTGGGAAGTGTCGTCATCGTCGTCCCGAGGGGTGTGCTCCAGCTTGCCGTCGACCTCACCACCAAGGGCCATGGTGCAGAAACCCTCATCGTCGGCAATCTTCCCAAAAGCAGAAAGATCAACACCCGGAGCAAAACCTACACCAGGACCTCCAGCAGCTCGCTTAAATTGGGAGATCATCATCCCGAGCTGCGGCTCACTACATGAGACCCATGACAAGATGGTCCGAAGGTATGTGTTTTCCTCCTCGGTTTGCATCTTTCCATGCTTCACATTGGCAATCTCCATCTCCAAACCCTCGCACAAAGCGCACCTCGCCACACAAGTGCTACCTGAGCTGGCCTTCTCAAGAGACACAATCTTGGCATTCTTCTCTGCCAACTCGGTTTGCAAGCCTGGACAGGTCTTGCATGCACCCAACAATGCGGGTCTAGCCCGGAGCTCATCCACCTCTCCTACCAAAGCAGCATACTTACCTCTCAAAGTGAGAAGGTCAGTCAAGTGCTTGGTGCACATCTCACACTCCGCCTCCTTGGAAACGACCCCGGTGGACTTAGCAAACTCAAGCTCCCTCACCGTGTCCTCCCACTTCTGCCTAAACTCCTTGCGCTCTCTAGCAGCACGCCTAAGCAGCTTATCCTGACTAAGCAAGGCGGCAATAAGCTTCTCGACCTCAGCAGAAAGCTCGTCGTGGGTGAGAGATACCTGAGAGGTGTCGTCATCATCGTCGTCGTTCCGAGGGATGTCCTCTAGCTTGCCGTCGACCTCATCACCCAGCGCCATGGTGCAGAAGCCCTCGTCGTCGCGAAGAAGCAAAGCCCATTCAGCTTGTCCTCGATCTTCTTCTTCCTCTTGGACTCGTCGTCGTTTGAACAAGCGGAGTCGTCATTCGAGCCATCGACGTCGCTGAGCGTGGCGAAGAACGCACGCTGCTCAGCCTGGGCCTTCTCCATGTACTTCTTCTTTTTGTACTCCTTGTCGAAGCCGCCCCTCCGCTTGTGCCTCGCGGGGATGTGCTTCTCCTTGCGCTTGCCGGAGTCGTACTTGTGCCCATGATCGCCCTTCCCAGAATGCTTCTTCTTGGGACAGTTGGCGATCAAGTGATCGGGGTCGCCGCACTCGAAACAGCGCGAGCGTCCTCCTCCGCGGCGACGGTTCATGCGGTTGTTGTGAAACCGCGAGAACCGGTTGGCAAGCAAAGCCAACTCGTCATCTCCCAAAGACTCCAACTGCTCCTCTGTGATAGAAAAGAGAGAAGAAAGTGCAAATCCTCCAGAGGGGTTAGTAGAAGAGCCAGAAACCAAAGCCATCGACGGGCCAGAAGGATTTTCATAAGAAACCCTCGCCATGGCGTCAATCTCACTGGACTTCAGCTTACTGAAGAGCTCGTCGCACGTGAGGGTCTCATAGTTAGGCGATTCGATGATCGCCTGAACCTTGGAATCCCACACCGATCGATCAAGAGTATGCAAAAGCTTCAAAGCTCTCTCATGATCGTCGAAAGGCAACAGCTCCTTGTTAGCCCTCATCCTGTTGACAATAACCTGAAAGCGAGCGAATAAACTCTCTATGCTCTCGCCAGGCATATGTCGAAAGTTCTCATACTCCCGCTTGTGCGACTCGTAGAGACGGGATTTGACTTGACTGGTTCCCTCATGGAAGCGCATGAGGGTCGCCCAAATCTCACGAGTCGTGGGGAGGTGAGAAACGCGATCAAATTCGGACATGCTCAAACAAGAGAACAAGGCGTTACGCGCTCGGCTATTGGCCTCGTGCTCATCTATCTGGAGCTGAGTGACACGGGCAGCCAAGACAACGTAATCGGCCTTGTTGCAAATCTCCCAAACAGAAGAGCCCATGCTCTGGAGATAGGCCGACATGCGTATCTTCCAATACGCATAGTTCGTCCCATCGAAAAACGGCGGTTTGCCCACACCGCGATCCATGTCGCCTTCGGTGGATCTGGAACCGGCTAAGGTGGAAGATCCTTAACCCGCTCCGATACCAATTGAAGGACCGAGAATGCAATAGCAAGGCGACCAGAGGGGGGTGAATGGGAGCCAACAAAATTTCTCTCGAAACTTTAGGCCAAATGTCCCAAAATCAACCCCCGAAAGCTTCGATCGAAACTGTGACGCTCACGACCCTTGGAAGAGGGTGGATGATCCGTAGGATCACAGCGGAGCACCACAAAGCGAAGGCAAGCCAAACGCCAAAAGCACCGGCACAAGTTTACCCCTTGAAAACCGAGTCCCGAATGTAGATTGGAGGCTACGTCGAGAAATCCCCAAATACTGATGCTAACAAGTAGCAAAGATACCTAGAGAGGTTTCTTGGTTAACTATAGGGCCAAATGAGAAGTCCGAAAACCAAGCGGAAAAACCAGGAGAACAAACGCACTAAAATGCAACAAGCAGCAGGATCCCGGACTGTCCGCCGGTACGGTCCTGGACTGTCCGGGCTTACTGCGGACTGTCCGCCACAGAAGCTCGGACTGTCCGCAGGCCAAATGGACAAAACAACAAGGTTGCTGAACGTCCCTGGTCGACTCTCGGACTGTCCGTGGATTTCAACTGCGGACTGTCCGCCGGTCAAAAATCGCTAAGGCAGCCGAGGAACGCAGCCACTGAACTGGCTCACCCCCGATGTCCGGACTGTCCGTGGTACCAGGCGCGGACTGTCCACAACCTTGCAGAGAGGGCGATTCTGGTCATCCGAAATCCAAATCTTCCCAAATCCGAATCAAAACACGATCCCAAGTTCCCAAACTTGGAGAGGATGATCACGAGGTAGTTAGGAGACTATCCCCAAGAAATCATCCGCTCAAAACAACTAAATCACCGGGAAATCAAAGGGAAGGTGTATGAACCGAAAAAGCGCCATGAAAACAAAATCATCCTGATCTACTTGTTCGTGAGGAGTTAGATGAATTCCTTCGGTCAAGATGACCTCCTCACTGCAAAGAATAAGATGATTCAAATGGATTTGGCAAAGACGCACTAGAGAGGGAGATCGAGTGACGGGAAAATCGCAGAGAAACGAAGAACGCGAAGAACACGAACCAAAACGCGAATCAACACATCGATCTGCAACCGTGTGGCTACCACACGCTACAACAGTGAGGTTACGGCCTCACTTCCTTAAAATCTCCAGTACACAGAGCTATGGTTCTCTGCGGATCTCAACTAGCTACAGCAGGGAATTGGGAGAGTAGGAAACCCTAGAAGCAAAGAGCAAATGACTGAGATAGAATGGGAGGAGGCTGTCTCCCTCTACTTATCCTAATTCTAATTCCTACTCTACCCCTCTCTAATTACAGAGCGAACCAGCTAAACCCTAAGGTTATTCTGGACCAACTCGTGGTAGGTGGTGATCCGACGGCCACGCCCGCACAACTCGTAGCGTTGCCTCGACGCAACCTCCCGATTGCCGCCACGTGCCGCCCTCGCTCTGCACCCCCGGTTTTGTGGCTGAAACCGGGAAACCAGATTTCCACGCCAACCCCCGGTTTTGAGGCTCAAACCGGGAAACCAGCCTCCATGTCCATCCCCTGGTTTTGAGGCCGAAACCAGGAAACCCGCCAGCGCCCAGGTTTTGAGGCCCAAACCTGGAAACTGTCCTCAGCTCAAGTTTTGTGGCCCAAACTCGGCAAACCCGCAGCACACCCAAGTTTTTTGGCCCAAACCTGGAAACCGTCCACTCGGTGGTTTTTCTATGGCTCAACCACCAAACCGGAGCTGAAGAGGGGATGCACCGCCCGTGCACCCCATCCACCGACACATGTCCCCAGGTCCTCGACCCAAGCAACACCATGTCCCGCAAGTCTCCGCTCGTCGCTGTCCCAGGCTATCAGCCACCACAACTGATCCTCAGGCCACCGGTCCCTCAGTCCAAGCCTCACGTCCGCCCTTCACCGCTCTCGGTCCGTCGGCACGGCACGTCTCTACTTGACCTTCACCTTGCCCTCGATCACTGTCTCCGTGCTTGACACCTGCACAACACAAGCCAAAGAACATGCGATCAAACCCGTTGACAATCACTCATCACTCCGAGACTCGGCATACACCCATGTATCCGCAGATGCATTGGCCGAGTCGGGAGGAAGACGATGGCGTCGTGGCACTTGGCGGGAGGTCGGACACGAGCTTGCGTGCGGCGCAAGTGCCATCGGCCGAGTCAAGAAGGAAGGCAAAGGCATTGTGGCTGGCGTGGAGGCTGGACATGCATCGGCATCGGTGCTGGTGGTTGGGGTGTGCGAACTACATCCTGTCTACGGTGCGGGTTCGGTAGTTGAGCCTCAAAAAGGTACCCTCAACGGTTTCCTAGTTTGGGCCTCAAAACTTGGGGTGGACGGTTTCCAGGTTTGGGCCTCAAAACCTGGCTGGCCGGTTTCTGAGTTTGGGCCTCAAAACTCAGGGTGGACGGTTTCTAGGTTTGGGCCTCAAAACCTAGGGTGGCGGGTTTACCGGTTTGGGCCTCAAAACCGGGCGGAGGTTCCTATGCGGAACGGTCAACGCGTGGTGGCACCGAGAGGCTTGCGTTGCGGCGAAGCTATTGGTGAGGAAGGTGCGGTGGTCGACGTGATGACACGTGGCGATATCAGGTGAGATCGCGTCGAAATGAAGCTACCGGATGTGCAGGCGTGGCCGTCGGATGAAAACTGCTAGGGTTGGACAGTTTTACCCCTGGGGGTATTTGGGTTGAGTGCTTCATGTGAGGGCGTTTTGGTCTTCGGACGTGCGCCTATATATATGAGAGGGGTCTGGTTAGGGCAGCCCATCCTTGGAGGGGTCACTCTCATTTTGTTCATTTGAGAGGAGACTAAGGTTAGGAGGAGAGACCGGCTCTGGTTCTTGAGCTTTTCGCCATCCGCGTTTTGTATTGCGAGGAGTGGCTTGTAACGCGACACAGTGTGCTACACAATTCATCATTCCATAGCAATCCCAGGATCAATTTCTTCATCCTCTTGTGTTGGCTGAAATTTGGATCGATCCGCGTTTTTGTTGTTCGCGTTTTGGTTTTTCTCTTCTTGGAGATTTGCCTCGTTCTCCCTCTCTGAGCGACGACTTGCGATTCTGTTTGAATCATATTGTTCTATGTCGTGAGCTCCTTCTTTCCACCGAAGGATTTCCCCTCTAACCTCACGAGCACATAGATCAGGTCGAAATCGGGTTCGTTCTTTGTTCTTCCCCCTTTTCTAGTGTTCTTCGGATTTCTCATGGATTAGTTGGTTTGGTGCGATGATATCCTAGGATTAGCTTCCCAAGACGTAGAAGAACACTTGGGAGAAGTTTGATTGAAGCCCCGTTCGATTTGGTGAAGATCCAATCGATTTTGGTTTTGTCCCGTGCTGTTTTTAGGCATTCTGGACAGTCCGGGAGTCGAGCAGAGGCAGTTCAGCAGTGTTGCTGATTTTGCCTTTTGCCCGGCGGACAGTCCTCCAGGGATTTGCGAACAGTCCGCCCCTAGCGCGGACAGTCCGGGAATCGGTTGTACATTGAGTTTTAGTGCGTTTGCTCTCCCGGCTTTTCCGCTTCGTTTCCGGACTTCTCGCTTGCTCCTAGAGTTCACCTAGGAATCTCTATAACTATCTTTGCTACATGTTAGCATAGGTATTTGGAGGAATCCTGACGTAGCCCTCCATCTACGTTTGGGAGTGGGTTTTTGAGGTAAGAACTTGACTTGGAGTTTTGGGAGTTTTGGTTTGCTCTCTTGTGTGGTGCCTCGCTGTGATCCTAGGGATCATCCACCCTCTTTCTAAGGGTCGTGGGCATCGCTTTTGAGTCTGAAGCTTTTGGGGTTGATTTTGTTGGGACAGAGGCCGGAATTTTGAAAGAAATTTTTAGGCTCTCATTCAACCCCCCCCCCCCCTCTAGTCGCCTTGCTTTAGCATTTTTGGTCCTTCAAGTGGTATCAGAGCCGGTTAAGGACCTCTCTACCTTAACCGGTTCTAGATCCACGAAGGCGACCTTTTGAGAGTAGTTGTGCTTCCGACTTTGTTTGTCGAGGTGTTGAGCTTTTGTTTGGCTAACACTAACGATGTGTTTAGAAATGGCATCAAGTTCTTCTTCTAGTGTGTCTTTGCCCTCAGGTTTGGATCATGAACGTGCGAACGAGGATGACATTTCCAGAAGAAGGAGTGCGGCTTTTGAGGCAGAACGTGAGGTGGATGCTTTGCTAGACTTCCTAGGAGATGATGAGCATTCAACGGAGGATCGCATACGTGAACTTGGCAAGGCCAAGAGAGGTACACTTTCTGCTTGTCTTGGGATTATGTCCCAACAATTTAATGCTTGTTGTGATGCCAACAGTAGATACGATGAGCTTTGTGATACCTTGCATAGAAAGATCAAGAAGTTGAAATGCTCTGTTGCTAGGTTGAGATGTGGTCTTTTTCATTGGAAGTCTAGTGCGTCTTTACCTTGGACCTCTTGTAGTGACATGGTTAGGAAGAATGATGAGCTAGGCTTTTCTCTTGCTAGCTTAAAATCTAAAAATGAAATGTTGAAATCAAATGCTTCCATACCATGTCTTGTTTGCTTTGACTTGCGCAAGAATCTTGTTCGTGCTAAATCTGAAATAGCCTTGCTTAGGTCAAAAGTTGTTGCACCATGAGTTTCTTGTGAGTCTTTGCTTGCTGAAATCAATAAACTAAAATTGACTCACGCCACATGTGTAGATGAACTTGAGCATGCTATGGCTGAAATTATTGAGATAAATGCTTGGCCTTCTAGCTTGTGCTCTTTGAATAAAAATGCTTGCCTTACTTCTTGTGCTAATCTTGATTCATTGCTTGATGTGAATGGTGATGTTTCTTCCACCGATTTCATTTGCACATCATGCATTTATTTAGAAAAAGAAGTGTTGGTTTTGAAACAAATGTGCGATGATATGAGCGCTAAGTTGGTTGAGCACAATGATATGTGTGCCAACCTTGAGAAGGAAATTGAACTCTTGTGTACCACATATGCTGAGTGCATTAGAGTGGAGATGGAAAATCTGAAAAACACTCCTTGTGGTACTTGTGATCGCCTCATGTTTGAGAATGAGGTTTTAGCCAAAAGATGCAAGAGTCTTTGTGCTAAGTCTTTTGAGTCACACATTTCTTGCAACTCCGATGTTGATATTTCCAAGTTTGCATCTTTGCAACTGGAGTTGAGTTCTTGTGCTGCGCGTGAGTCTTTTGACGATAACATTAGTGTCAAGGTTTTGGATAGCTCTTTCATAGCTACTCCCAACCTTGTTGTTTCTTCGAGTGATGTCCAAGGGACTTCTCTTGACAAAGGTGCTTCTCACATTTTTGGAACTCGTGTTCCCAATCCGATTTTCCATTGCACCTTTTGTAAGAAGGATGGACATTCATTTGATTTTTGTTTCCCCCGTGTCAAACACGAGCGACGTATTCGAGCTAAGGCTTTTAGGAAGCCGCGTAGCCTTTCCCATGGCACGTGTGCTCCTAGTGTTGGAACCAAGTTGAATGTTGATGCTTCTTGTCCTAAGACCCAAGGGACTTCTCACTTGTCGGAGAATGGTGTGCCTTCCGATAGGCCTTTGTACCATTGCTCTTTTTGTGAGAAAGATGGGCATCAAGAAAGCTTTTGCTATCGGTGTGCCAAACGTTTGGGCCAAGCTCACTCTTCTAGGAAGATGGTGGTCCATAGCCCTTCTCATGGCATGAACACTTGTGCTCCTAGTAAGAAGCCCCTCTTTGTTGATGGGTTTTATGACTCCTTTCTAGTGGGATAGGTCATGGTCGTGGACATGCTTCTAGTGCTTCTTCTCTTGGTCCACGTCATGTTTTTCATGGTGCTTCTATTGGTTCTTCTACAAAAACCTTGGAAGATGTTTGCCTCTTTTCCCGTGGTATGACTCGTTCTTCTCCTCGAGTTGTCCTTTTGAGGAATGCTTCCAAGGTTGTTTCAAAATTGCATTTGAACCAACATTTGCATCATGCTAACCCACATGATAAGTTGAGATTTGTGACCAAGTCTTGGGTTCCCAAGTACATGCTTGCTAACCCTTCGGGATCCAAGACTCGGGTTATTCTGTCCTCTTGTGTGTTGATATGAGGACGTGGGGTGGATAACATGCGCCTGATGGAACTTGATTTTTTAAGAGATGATCAAGATCTGATGGTTCTCTACACCCCGCTTAGATTTGCCTCCAAAGAGCCTCTTTTGCAGCTTGGTGAGCTTTCCCATACACTCATACCTTGTACATCCATGATTTATGTCTTGTGGTATGAGTTGGACTGTCATGTGCTCACTTGTATAGTTCTTGCATGTACTTTTTCTTTTGTATCATGTTTTGTTTTAGTCTAGCATGTGCTATCTTGTATATCATGACATGCTAGTTTTGTGTATAGTTTTTGTGGAGTAGCCACTTTTCATGCTAGTTGGTGATCCTCATGAACATTATGCCATGCTTTACCATACTTCTCCATGAGCTTTACTTGTAGAGGTATGATGTTCATTAGGTGTCACTTTTCAAGTGCTAGTTTTCGTTAGATACATGTACCCTATTGACATGTTTAGTTTGAGCACTAGCCTTTCCACAATTTTATCATGTTACATGCTTCTAGATCTATTGCTATCTTTTGCATTGTAGCATGTGTTGAGGTTTAGGTTATGGTTGGGTTGATCATGTCTCTAGGTTGCATTTTGCTCCATAGTGCTTTATCATGTTGCTTGGTAGTCATGTCTAGTTTGAGTTCAGATCTCCTTGCGGTATCATTCATAGGTAGGCCCCTTTTATTGAGGGTTCACCTTATGCTTATTATATGACTAACCGTTTTGTGGAGACCTTGAGGTCACACTGGACAAGACAATGCCTTGTGTTTTCTTCTGCCTTTGAGCTTGCATGAGAACAGGAGCTTGGAGAGGGCATTTTGGCTCACGGACACGATCCCACTTCTTCCACGACTTGGGGTTCCGTTTGAGCAGCTCTCCAGCGAGCACTAGCTGCACCTGTGGGAGCGATAGCATCAGACGAGGGGGAGACGACTTCGGCGAGACAGGCGACCCGGAGCTTTCAGCAGATTCAGGCGTCCCCTCGGGTATCATACCAGTAGGCGGTCAAGCACTTCATGAGGTACCTCCAACACACTTCTGAGTTCGGGTTTTGGAACTCTTCTTCTTTGACCTCTTTCTACTGTGTGATCTTTCCGATGTGGATTTTGCTGGCTGTTCGCTTGAGCATTTCTTGGCTCTTCTCTTGTGAGTTTGGTGTGTGTTTCCCTTTTAGTAGGGGAAGCATTTTGCTTGTTGAATCTTAGTTTGATTTCTGTGATACCCCTTTTGTTTTGGGTCTTCCTTTTTAGGCTAGCTTTGATTTGTTTTTGATAGACTAGCTTTTGCATGCATTTCATCATGTATTCTAGTGCATTTTAGAGCTTCATGTTTAGAGCAATGAGAATGAGATTATGCTCTTTTTGGTATGCCTTGTTTATTCATGATGATGCTTGTAGCTTAGGCTCTTTTTGATCACGTGATACATGTTATGAGATAAGCTATTTTTGCAAATGGTGAACTTGTTTAATCAACTATGAAACCTTTAATTTGTTCACCATTAAGAGTGGCAACTAGCATGAGTAGGATGTGTTGAGATCACTTGTGCTATCTTTTGTATGATAGGTTGCTATGTCTCTTGCACTGAGTCATTCACTTGCTTGGATTGTTCATATTTACCTTGTGCTTAAAATTTGATCCAATTCTAAGTGAATTGAAAAGATCGAGATGGGATTGCATGTGTCAGCACATCACGGTATCGAGACTGTTTCTCATTGCACTTTTGAGTTAAACTTGAGCCGTGTAGTGTAAGACCAAAATCGGTGCTTTAAGCTTCTGATTACTTTACTTGCATAGGCTTAGCCCGGTTGAAAAGTTAGGCAATGACCATGCTTTCAACCTCTCGCAATCACATGCCTTACTTTGAATTTGTGTTAATACCGCTGCAATCTCCGATAAAATTTGAAAAATAACACAAGTTTATGCTTCATTATATGGCATGATGATTGAACTTTGCTAGGGGTAGTTCACCTTTCATACATCAGTTAGCACTTGGTTGATTACCTGTCTATCCATGCTAAGTGCTATTTTAGTGGTGAACTTCTTTTCAAATGCTTAAAACTACTCGTATGCTTATTTGTTCATATTTCGTATTCATTTGATCAGTTTGAGCCTTTGCTAGCATTTGTATTGGTTGCGACACTTTCAGGGCACCACCCTTTTGAGCATCTGTTCATTCTAATTGCTATACACTTGAAGCTGTTGCATTGTGCATATCATGCATTTTTAGCTTAGTGTTCATACCCCCAGCTCCGATACACTTCGTGGCCACTTTCAGTGCTTTTAACTACCCCCATATGCTTTTGGTTGATGACTTGTCTTGTGTTTGTGTCAACTTTGTGGAGAAATGTTAAAACCTCTCAGCATGTTCCCTTTTGTCAAGGGGGAGAAGCTGTTTGCAAGGGGGAGTTTGTGTGTTGGCACAAATGAGAGAGTTGTGTATTTTTGGGAGAGCTTTGAACTAGGGAGAGTTTAGCTCTTTTATGTCCTTCTTCAATTGGTATCCTTCATAGTGAGCTTTGTTGCATAGCATTTGTGTATAGGCTTGCTTTCACGGGGAGTGGTTTTGTTTTGCAGCTTCTCTAGTCGTGTTGAGCCATTTTGCCTCAGTCTTGAGGGACTAGCAGTTGCTGTTTGGCATTTTTCGATTGCTATGGAGCCTTCAGCAAGTTGTGTCAACCCATTTTGCCTCTATCTTGAGGAACTAGCTGCTTTCACCAATTTTTGGCTGTTTGTGATTGGTATCGAGTTTTCTGCTAGTTGTGTTGAACCTCTTTGCCTCTATCTTGAGGGACAAGCAGTTTTGTATTCTAATGTGTTATTTCAGCCTCAATTGGTATCGAGCTTTGAGCTAGTGGTGTTTGAGAACATATATGATGAATGATTGACTTTGGTGAGGAAAGTTTGAGGCTTTTCCCGGTTGAGTCTATATATCGCTATGCGCTTATTGTCTATGACTAACCGGTGGCGTGAGTTGTGTTGTGTTTATGTGTTGGTGTGTGTGTGCAACATGTGTCTCTTGGCTGTGTTGATGTGCAGGTGTGGAGCTCGGAGACAGTGGTCTATGGCGAGGTGAAGGTCAAGTAGAGACGTGCCGTGTCGACGGACCGGGAGCGGTGAAGGATGGGCGTGTCGTGCGGCGGACGTGCCATGCCGATGTACCCAGAGCGGTGAAGGGCGGACGTGAGGCTTGGACTGACGGACCGGAGGGCCAGATGACCAGCTGTGGTAGCTGGCACGTGGCATCGGCGAGCAGGAGCACATGGGGATGTGCGATGCATCGGCCGAGTCGGGAGGAAGACGATGGCGTCGTGGCACTTGGCGGGAGGTCGGACACGGGCTTGCGTGCGGCGCAAGTGCCGTCGGCCGACTCAAGGAGGATGGCGAAGGCGTTGTGCCCGGCGTGGAGGCTGGACATGCATCGGCATCGGTGCCGGTGGTCGGGGTGTGCGAACCACATCCCGTCTACGGTGCGGGTTCGGTAGCTGAGCCTCAAAAAGCTACTATCGACGGTTTCCAGGTTTGGGCCTCAAAACCTGGGGTGGCCCGTTTCCGAGTTTGGGCCTCAAAACTCGGCGAGGACGGTTTCCAGGTTTGGGCCTCAAAACCTAGGCTCGCGGGTTTCCGAGTTTGGGCCTCAAAACTCGGGGTGGCCGGTTTGCTAGGTTTGGGCCTCAAAGCCTGGGCTGGCGGGTTTCCTGGTTTGGGGCCTCAAAACTAGGGGGTGGTCCGAAAGGACGGTCGACGCGTGGCGGCGTGGAGAGGCTGGCACGGCGGCGAAGCTATCCACGAGGGAGGCGCGGCGGTCGACGTGACGGCACGTGGCGGCATCAGGGAGGTCGCGTTGAGGCGAAGCTACCGGATGTGCGGGCGTGGCCGTCGGATGAAGATTGACCAGACTGGACGGTTTTACCCCTGGGGGGTATTTGGGTCGAGTGCTAAATGTAAGGGCGTTTTGGTCATTAGGACGTGCGCCTATATATGTGAGGGGGCTGCTAGGGCAGCCGCATCCTTTGGAGGACGGTGTCACTCTCATTTTGCGTTGTGTGAGAGGAGGCTAGGGTTAGGGAGAGTTGGCTCTTGTTCTTGAGCTTTTCTCCATCCAAGCTTTGATTTGCTGGAGTGGCTTGTAGCCTGACACCGAGTGCTTAATCAATCATCCATTTCTCTGAATCCAAGAATCAAATTCGTGGTTGAATTCGCGTTTTGAATTTGTTCTTCGCGTTCTTCTTTTCTCCACGATTTTCTCCTCCCCCGATCTCCCTCTACGCTGCGTCTTTTGTGATTCCATTTGAATCAACTTGTTCTTTGATGTGAGGAGAACATTTCGACCGGAGGAATTCATCTCTACCCTCACGAACAAGTAGATTGAGCCGAAATCGTTTTCGTTCTTCGTTCTTCCCCTTTTTCTAGTGCTCTTCGGATTTCTCATGGTTTAGTTGGGTTCAAGCCATGATATCCTAGGATTAGCTTCCCAACACGTAGAAGAACACTTGGGAGAAGTTTGGTTGCAGCCTCGTTCGATTTGGTCAAGATCCAATCGATTTTGGTTTTGTCCCGTGAGGATTTTGGGGTTTCTGGACAGTGGCGGATTGTCCGCCGTTTAAGTGGCGGACTGTCCGGCCATCGGGCTCAGCCAGTCCAGAACACGCGCAGCGCTTGCTGGTCACCGTCATTTTGATCGGCGGACAGTCCGCCGTATAAGGTGCGGACAGTCCGCGAGTCGCGCTGGGACTTTGCAGCAGCGTTGTTGTTTTTTCTTTGGAGCCGGCGGACAGTCCGCCAGGGTTTCGCGGACTGTCCGGGGTTTGCATCGGACGCTGCAGGGGCAAGCACCGGACGCTCAGAGTTCACTGTTCACGTGAACCGCGGACAGTCCGGCGTGCAAACCACGGACTGTCTGGGACCTGTCCAGAGCTGTTTCAGAACAGTTTGGTTTCGGGTCTTTTGCCGGCGGACAGTCCGGCTCCCAGGCGCGGACAGTCCGCCCTTTACCGGACAGTCCGGGACCAGGAGTCCGGACAGTCCGGGAATCAGCTGTAGGGTGAGTTTTAGTGCGTTTGCTCCTCCGGCTTTTCCGCTTCGTTTCTGGACTTCTCGTTTGCTCCTAGAGTTCACCTAGGAACCTCTCTACATATCTTTGCTACGTGTTAGCATCGGTATTTGGAGGAATCCCGACGTAGCCCTCTATCTACGTCCGGGAGTTAGTTTTTGGGTCTGAACTTGACTCGGAGTTTTGGGAGTTTTTGGTTTGCTCCCTTGTGTGGTGCCTCGCTGTGATCCTAGGGATCATCCACCCTCTTTCTAAGATCGTGGGCATCGCTTTGGAGTCCGAAGCTTTTGGGGTTGATTTTGTTGGGACAGAGGCCGAAATTTCAAGAAGAAATTTTTAGGCTCCCATTCACCCCGCCTTTGGTCGCCTTGCTTTAGCATTTTCGGTCCTTCAATTGGTATCGGAGCCAGTTAGGGATCTCTCTACCTTAACCGGTTCTGGATCCGCGAAGGCGACCTTTTGAGAGCAGTTTGTGTCTGACTTTGTTCGTCGAGGTGTTTGTGCTTTTGTTTGCCTAACACTAGCGGTGCTTTTAGAGATGGCACCAAGCTTCTCTCCCGGCGTGTCTTTGTCCTTAGGTTTGAGTCTTGGACATCAGACCGAGGATGACGCTTTGGCAAGAAGGAGGAGTGCGATTCTTGAGACAGAGCGTGAGGTGGAGGCTTTGTTGGACTTCCTAGGAGATGATGGACATTCGACGGAGGATCTTGTGCGTGAACTTGGCAAGGCCAAGAAAGGTACACTTGTTGCTAGTCTTGGGGCTCTGTCCCGACGCTTTGAAGCTTGTTGTGATGATAATGTTAGATATGATGAGCTTTGTGATACCTTGCGTAGAAAGATTGAGAAGTTGAATTGCTCCATCACTAGATTAAAATGTGGCCTTTTTCATTGGAAGTCTAGTGCATCTTTGCCTTGCACCTCCTGTAGTGACATGGTTAGGAAGAATGATGAGCTATGCTTTTCCCTTGCTAGCTTAAAATCTGAAAATGAAATGTTGAAATCAAATGCTTCCATACCATGTCCTGTTTGCTTTGACTTGCGCAAGGATCTTGTTCGTGCTAAATCTGATATAGCCTTGCTTAGGTCAAAATCTTCTTTACCATGTGTTTCATGTGAGTTTTTACATGCTGAAATTATTGAGATAAATGCTAGGCCTTGCAGCTTGTGCTCTTTGAATAAAAATGCTTGCCATGCTTCTAGTGCTATTCATGATTCATTGCTTGATGTGAATGTTGATGTTTCTTCCACCGACTTCATTTGCACATCATGCATTGATTTGGAAAAAGAAGTTTTGGTTTTGAAGCAAATGCGCGATGATATGAGCGCCAAGTTGGTTGAGCACAATGATATGAGTGCCAACCTTGAAAAGGAGATTGAGCTCTTGCGTACCACATATGCCGAGTGCATTCAGAAGGAGATGGAAAATTTGAGAAACACTCCTTGTGGTACTTGTGATCGCCTCATGTTTGAGAATGAGGTTTTGGCCAAAAGGTGCAAGAGCCTTTGTGCTAAGTCGTTTGAGTCACGCATTTCTTCCAACTCCGATGTTGATGTTTCCAAATCTGCATCTTTGCAACCGGAGTTGAGTTCTTGTGTTGCGCGTGAGTCCTTTGATGTTAGCACTAGTGTCAAGGTTTCGGATAGCTCTTTCATAGCTACTCCTAACCTTGCTGTTTCTTCGAGTGATGTCCAAGGGACTTCTCTTGATAAAGGTGCTTCTCATATTTTTGGGACTCGTGCTCCCAATCCGGTTTTCCATTGCACCTTTTGCAAGAAGGATGGACATTCATTCGATTTTTGTTTTTGCCGTGTCAAGCACGAATGACGTATTCGAGCTAAGGCTTTTAGGAAGCCGCGTAGCCTTTCCCATGGCAAGTGTGCTCCTAGTGTTAGCACCAAGTTGAACGTTGATGCTTCTTGTTCTAAGACCCAAGGGAATTCTCACTTGTCGGAGAATGGTGTGCCTTCCAGTAGGCCTTTGTACCATTGCTCTTTTTGTGAGAAAGATGGACATCAAGAAAGCTTTTGCTATCGGCGTGCCAAACGCTTGCGCCAAGCTCGCTCTTCTAGGAAGTTGGTGGTTCATAGCCCTTCTCATGGCATGAACGCTTGTGTTCCTAGTAAGAAGCCCATTTTTGTTGATGGGTTTTATGACTCCTTTTCTAGTGGGATAGGTCATGGTCGTGGACATGTTTCTACTGCTTCTTCTCTTGGTCCACGTCATGCTTCTCATGGTGCATCTATTGGTTCTTCTACAAAAACCTTGGAAGATGTTTGCCTCTTTTCCCGTGGTTCGACTCGTTCTTCTCCTCGAGTTGTCATTTTGAGGAATGCTTCCAAGGGTGTTTCAAAATTGCATTTGAACCAACATGTGCATCATGCTAACCCACAGGATAAGTTGAGATTTGTGACCAAGTCCTGGATTCCCAAGTACATGCTTGCTAACCCTTCGAGATCCAAGGCTCGGGTTACTTTGTCCTCTTGTGTGTAGATATGAGGACGCGGGGTGGAGAACATGCGCCGAATGAAACTTGGTCTTTTAGATGTGATCAAGTTTTGATGGTTCTCTGCATCCCGCTTAGATTTGCCTCAAAAGAGGCCTTTGCAGTTTGGTGAGCTTTCTTATACACTCATACCTTGTTCATCCATGATTTATGTCTTGTGGTATGAGATGGATCATCATGTGCTCACTTGTATATTTCTTACATGTACATTTTTCTTTTGTATCAAGTTTTTGCTTTGGTCTAGCATGTGCTATCTTGTATATCATGTCATGCTAGCTTTGTGTACAGTTTTGGTGGATATTCCACTTTTCATGCTAGTATATGATCCTCATGAACATTATGCCATGCTTTATCATACTTCTCCATGAGCTTTACTTGTAGAGGTATGATGTTCATTAGGTGTCACTTTTCAGGTGCTACTTTTGTGTAGCTACATGTACCCTGTTGATATGATTAGTTTGAGCACTAGCCTTTCCACAATTTTATCATGTTGCATGCTTTTGGACCTATTGCTATCTTTATCTTGCATTGTAGCATGTGTTGAGGCTTAGGCTATGTTTGGGTTGATCATGTCTTTAGGTTGCATTTTGCTATATAGTGCTTTATCCTGTTGCATGGTAGTCTAGACTAGTTTGAGTTCAGTTCTCCTTGCGGTATCATTCATAGGTAGATCTCTTTTTGTTGAGAGTTCACCTTATGCTTATTTGACTAACCGTTTTCGTGGAGACCTTGAGGTCACACTAGACGAGACAATGCCTTGTGTTTTCTTCTGCTTTTGAGTATGCAGGAGAACAGGAGCCTGGAGAGAGCATTTCGGCTCATGGACCCGATCCCACTTCTTCCACGACTTGGGATTCCATTCGAGCAGCTCTCCAGTGAGCACTAGCAGCACCTGTGCGAGCGACAGCATCAGACGAGGGGGAGACGACATCGGCGAGGCAGGTGCCCTGGAGTTCAGCAGTTTCAGGCGTCCCCTCAGGTATCACACCAGCAGGAGGTCATGCGCTTCAGGAGGTACGTCCGACACTCTTCTGAGTTCGGGTTTTGGTACACTTCTTCCTCTTCGACCTTTTTCTGTTGTGTGGTCTTTTCGATGTGGACTTTGCTAGTTGTTCGCTTGAGCGTTTCTTGGCTCTTTTCTTATGGTTTTGTTGTGTGTTTCCCTTTTAGTTTGGGAAGCATTTTTCTTGTTGTATCTTAGTTGGTCTTCTCCGATACCCTTTTGTTTTGGGTTTTTCTTTTTAGGCTAGTTTTTGCTTTGTTTTTGATAAACTAGCTTTTGCATGCATTTCATCATGTACATTTTGCATTTTAGAGCTTCATGTTTATAGTAATGAAAATGAGACTATGCTCTTTTTGGTATGCCCTGCTTATTCATGATGATGCTTGTAGCTTAGGCTCCTTTTGATCACTTGATACATGTTATGAGCAAAGCTATTTTTCCAAATGGTGAACTTGATTAATTAACTATGAAACTTATGATTCGTTCACCATTGAGAGTGGCAACTAGCATGGGTAGGATGTGTTGAGATCACAAGTGCTATCTTTTGTATGCTAGGTTGCTATGTCTCTTGCACTGAGTCATTCACTTGCTTGGATTGTTCATATGTACATTATGCTTAAAATTTTGATCCAAGTATTAGTGAATTGAAAAGATCGAGATGGGATTGCATGTGTCAGCACCTCACGGTATCGAGACTGTTTCTCATTGCACATTTGAGTTAAACTTGAGTCGTGTAGTGTAAGACCGAAACCGGTGCTTTAAGCTTCTGATTGCTTTTCTTGCATAGGCTTAGCCCGGTTGAAAAGTTAGGCAATGACCATGCTTTCAACCTCTCGCAATCACATGCTTTAATATGAACTTGTGTTAATACCGCTGCAATCTCCGATAACAAGTCTTTGCTTCATTCTATTGCATGATGATTGAACTTTGCTAGGGGTAGTTCACCTTTTATACTTGAGTTAGCACTTGTTTGATTTCCTGTCTATTCATGCTAAGTGCTATTTTAGTGGTGAACTCCTTTTCAAATGGCTTAAAACTGCTCATATGCTTAATTGTTCATATTTCGTATTCACTTGATCAGTTTGAGCCTTTGCTAGCATTTGTGTGGATTGCTACACTTTCAGGGCAGCACCCTTTTGAGCATCTTTTCATTCTGATTGCTATACACTTGAAGCTGTTGCATTGCGCATATCATGCATTTTTAGCTTAGTGTACATACCCCCATCTCCGATTCTCTTTGTGGTCACTTTCAATGCTTTTCTTTGACCCCCGTATGCTTTCGGTTAATGACTTGTCTTGTGTTTGTGTCAATTTTGTGGAGAAATGTCGAAACCCCTCAGCATGTTCCCTTTTGTCAATGGGGAGAAGCTGTTTGCAAGGGGGAGCTTATGTGTTGGCACAAAGGGGAGAGTCATGCATTTTGGGGAGAGCTTTGAGCTAGGGGGAGTTTAGTTCCTTTATGTCCTTCTTCAATTGGTATAGCTCTTTTATGTGTTTCAATTGGTATCCATCTTTTGGTATGGATTGTAATTGGTGTCATGAGCCTTGTTGCATAGCTTTTGTATATAGGCTTGCTTTCAGGGGGAGTCGCTTTTGCTTTGCTACTTCTCCGCGTGCTTTGAGTGTTTGTGCTCCATTTGATTTTGAGCCTTTTCTTTGGGCTTTCTCAATTGGTATCGAGCCTGCTAGTCATGTTGAGCCGTTTTGCCTCTATCCTGAGGGACTAGCAGTTTTTGCTTGGTATTTTCGATTGTTGTGGAGCCTTCAGCTAGTTGTGTCGAGCCGCTTTGCCTCTATCTTGAGGAACTAGCTGTTTTCACCAATTTGTGGCTGCTTTTGATTGGTATCAAGTTTTCTGCTAGTTGTGTTGAGCCTCTGTGCCTCTATCTTGAGGGACTAGCAGTTTTGCTTCTTATGCGCTGTTTCAGCCTCAATTGGTGTCGAGCCTTGAGCTAGTGGTGTTGAACCATTTTCTGCCTCTTCTTGAGGGCTAGCTCATTTTTGACTTGGTTGCGTCGAGCCGTTGCCCATGTCTTTGGGAACCAAGTCTTTTGCTCTTTGAGATCGAGTTTTGCTCTTTGTTGAGTTGTTGCTCCGATCCTTGCTTGGTTGCGTTGAGCCGTTGCCCATGTTTTTGGGGACCAAGTTTTCGGTTTTGGTATCTCAAACTATCTCTTGTGCCTAGTTTTTGTCAATTCAATCATCAAGGGGGAGAAAGCGAAAGAAAGAGAAATTGGGGGAGAAATTGACCCAAGTGAACCCAAGTGGATAAGTACCTTGGTTTCTTTTGTGATGATTGTTTGAAAATTTTATTTGAGATTGGTTTTCGAGTGCCTTTTGGGATTCATGAAACTCCTATTTTCTCTTGACTCTTCGGTTGTGTGAAGGCTTTGCCCGCTTTTCCCATTTCTTTCGGGACCGAGAGCTTTTATTTGGAGTCTTCATGATCCTTTCTCTCTCAAGTGGCCTTGTGTTTGCTTTTGTTTGGCTTTTGGGCACTTGAGTGAGGCTTGCCTTCAAACCCTTCCTTTTTGGTTTTATTGTTAGTTAATGCATTCATCAAGGGGGAGATTGAGAACATATATGATGAATGATTGACTTTGGTGAGGAAGGTTTGAGGCTTTTCCCAGTTGAGTCTATATATCGCTATGCGCTTATTGTCTATGACTAACCGGTGGCGTGAGTTGTGTTGTGTTTATGTGTTGGTGTGTGTGTGCAACATGTGTCTCTTGGTTGTGTTGATGTGCAGGTGTGGAGCTCGGAGACAGTGGTCTATGGCGAGGTGAAGGTCAAGTAGAGACGTGTCGTGCCGACGGACCGGGAGCGGTGAAGGATGGGCGTGTCGTGCGGCGGACGTGCCATGCCGATGTACCCAGAGCGGTGAAGGGCGGACGTGAGGCTTGGACTGACGGACCGGAGGGCCAGAGGACCAGCTGTGGTAGCTGGCACGTGGCATCGGCGAGCAGGAGCACATGGGGATGTGGGATGCATCGGCCGAGTCGGGAGGAAGACGATGGCGTCGTGGCACTTGGCGGGAGGTCGGACACGGGCTTGCGTGCGGCGCAAGTGCCGTCGGCCGAGTCAAGGAGGATGGCGAAGGCGTTGTGCCCGGCGTGGAGGCTGGACATGCATCGGCATCGGTGCCGGTGGTCGGGGTGTGCGAACCACATCCCGTCTACGATGCGGGTTCGGTAGCTGAGCCTCAAAAAGCTACCATCAACGGTTTCTAGGTTTGGGCCTCAAAACCTGGGGTGGCCGGTTTCCGAGTTTGGGCCTCAAAACTCGGCGAGGACGGTTTCCAGGTTTGGGCCTCAAAACCTGGGCTCGCGGGTTTCCGAGTTTGGGCCTCAAAACTCGGGGTGGCCGGTTTGCTAGGTTTGGGCCTCAAAACCTGGGCTGGCGGGTTTCCTGGTTTGGGGCCTCAGAACCAGGGGGTGGTCCGAAAGGACGGTCGACGCGTGGCGGCGTGGAGAGGCTGGCGCGGCGGCGAAGCTATCCACGAGGGAGGCGCGGCGGTCGACGTGACGGCACGTGGCGGCATCAGGGAGGTCGCGTTGAGGCGAAGCTACCGGATGTGCGGGCGTGGCCGTCGGATGAAGATTGACCGGACTAGACGGTTTTACCCCTGGGGGGTATTTGGGTCGAGTGCTAAATGTAAGGGCATTTTGGTCATTTGGAGGTGCGCCTATATATGTGAGGGGGCTGCTAGGGCAGCCGCATCCTTTGGAGGACGGTTTCACTCTCATTTTGCGTTGTGTGAGAGGAGGCTAGGGTTAGGGAGAGTTGGCTCTTGTTCTTGAGCTTTTCGCCATCCAAGCTTTGATTTGCTGGAGTGGCTTGTAGCCCGACACCGAGTGCTTAATCAATCATCCATTTCTCTAAATCCAAGAATCAAATTCGTGGTTGAATTCGCGTTTTGAATTTGTTCTTCGCGTTCTTCTTTTCTCCACGATTTTCTCCTCCCCCGATCTCCCTCTACGCTGCGTCTTTTGTGATTCCGTTTGAATCAACTTGTTCTTTGATGTGAGGAGAACATTTCGACCGGAGGAATTCATCTCTACCCTCACGAACAAGTAGATTGAGCCGAAATCGTTTTCGTTCTTCGTTCTTCCCCTTTTTCTAGTGCTCTTTGGATTTCTCATGGTTTAGTTGGGTTCAAGCAATGATATCCTAGGATTAGCTTCCCAACACATAGAAGAACACTTGGGAGAAGTTTGGTTGCAGCCCCGTTCGATTTGGTGAAGATCCAATCGATTTTGGTTTTGTCCCGTGAGGATTTTGGGGTTTCTGGACAGTGGCGGACTGCCCGCCGTTTAAGTGGCGGACTGTCCAGCCATCGGGCTCAGCCAGTCCAGAACACGCGCAGCGCTTGCTGGTCACTGTCATTTTGACCGGCGGACAGTCCGCCGTATAGGGTGCGGACAGTCCGCGAGTCGTGCTGGGACTTTGCAGCAGCGTTGCTGTTTTTGATTTGTAGCCGGCGGACAGTCCGCTAGGGTTTCGCGGACTGTTCGGGGTTTGCATCGGACGCTGCAGGGGCAAGCACCGGACGCTCAGAGTTCACTGTTCACGTGAACCACAAACAGTCCGGCGTGCAAACCGCGGACTGTCCGGGACCTGTCCAGAGCTGTTTCAGAACAGTTTGGTTTTGGGTCTTTTTGCCGGCGGACTGTCCGGCTCCCAGGCGCGGACAGTCCGCCCTTGACCAGACAGTCCGGGACCAGGAGTCCGGACAGTCCGGGAACCGGCTGTAGGGTGAGTTTTAGTGCGTTTGCTCTTCCGGCTTTTCCGCTTCGTTTTCGGACTTCTCGTTTGCTCTTAGAGTTCACCTAGGAACCTCTCTACATATCTTTGCTACGTGTTAGCATCAGTATTTGGAGGAATCCCGACGTAGCCCTCTATCTACGTCCGGGAGTCAGTTTTTGGGTCTTAACTTGACTCGGAGTTTTGGGAGTTTTTGGTTTGCTCCCTTGTGTGGTGCCTCGCTGTGATCCTAGGGATCATCCACCCTCTTTCTAGGGTCGTGGGCATCGCTTTGGAGTCCGAAGCTTTTGGGGTTGATTTTGTTGGGACAGAGGCCGAAATTTCAAGAAGAAATTTTTAGGCTCCCATTCACCCCCCCCCCCTCTGGTCGCCTTGCTTTAGCATTTTCGGTCCTTCAGTGTTGAGCCCTTTTCTGCCTCTTCTTGAGGGCTAGCTCTTTTTTGACTTGGTTGCATTGAGCCGTTGCCCATGTCTTTGGGAACCAAGTCTTTCGCTCTGTGTGTTCGAGTTTTGCTCTTTGTTGAGTTGTTGCTCTGATCCTTTGCTTAGTTGCATTGAGCCGTTGCCCATGTCTTTGGGGACCAAGCTTTCGGTGTTGGTATCTCAAACCATCTCTTGCCTAGTTTTTGTCAATTCAATCATCAAGGGGGAGAAATTTCGAAACCCAAGTGGATAAGAACCTTGGTTTCTTTTCTGATGATTGTTTGACAATTTATTTGAGATTGGTTTTTGAGCGCCTTTTGGGATTTCATGAAACTCTTGTTTTCACTTGACTCTTCGGTTGTGTGGAGGCTTTGCCCACTTTTCTCATTTCTTTCGAGACCGAGAGCTTCTATTTGGAGTTTTCATGATTCTTCCTCATATCAAGTGGCCTTGTGTTTGCTTTTGCTTGGCTTTTGGGCACTTGAATGAGGCTTGCCTTCAAACCCTTCCTTTATGGTTTTTCTTGTTAGTCAATGCATTCATCAAGGGGGAGATTGAGAATATATATGATGAATGATTGACTTTTGTGAGAAAGGTTGGAGGCTTTTCCCGGTTTAGTCCATATCTCGCTATGCGCTTAATGTTCATGTCTAACCGGTGGCGTTGAGTTGTGGCATGTTACATGTGTTAGTGTGCGTGTGCAACATGTGTCTCTTGGCTGTGTTGATGTGTAGGTGTTGAGCTCAGAGACAGTGGTCGATGGCGAGGTGAAGGTCAAGTAGAGATGTGTCGTGTCGACGGACCGGGAGCGGTGAAGGATGGGTGTGCTGTGCGGCGGATGTGCCATGCCGATGGACCTAGAGCGGTGAAGGGTGGATGTGAGCCTTGGACCGACGGACAGAGAGGCCGAAGGACCAGCTGTGGTAGCTGGCACGTGGCATTGGCGAGTAGGAGCACATGGGGATGTGCGATGCATCGGCCGAGTCGGGAGGAAGACGATGGCATCATGGCACTTGGCGGGAGGTCGGACACGGGTTTGCGTGCGGTGCAAGTGCCGTCGGCCGAGTCAAGAAGGAAGGCGAAGGCATTTTGCCCGGCGTGGAGGCTGTACATGCATCGGCATCAGTGCCGGTGGTCGGGGTGTGCGAACTACATCCCGTCTACAGTGCGGGTTCGGTAGTTGAGCCTCAAAAAGCTACCCTCAACGGTTTCTGAGTTTGGGCCTCAAAACTCAGGGTGGACGGTTTCCAGGTTTGGGCCTCAAAACCTGGGTTGCCCAGTTTTCGAGTTTGGGCCTCAAAACTCAGGGTGGACGGTTTCCAGGTTTGGGCCTCAAAACTTGGGGTGGCGGGTTTACCAGTTTGGGCCTCAAAACCGGGCGAAGGTTCCTATGCAAAATGGTCGACGTGTGGCGGCACCAAGAGGCTTGCGTTGCGGCAAAGCTATCAGTGAGGAAGGCGCGGTGGTCGACGTGACGACACTTGGAGGCATCAGGTGAGGTCGCATCGAGGCGAAGCTACCGGATGTGCGGGCGTGGTCGTCGGATGAAAAATGCTAGGGTTGGAGAGTTTTACCCCTGGGGGTATTTGGGTTGAGTGCTTCATGTGAGGGCGTTTTGGTCTTCGGACATGCACCTATATATATGAGAGGGGGCTGGTTAGGGCAGCCCATCCTTGGAGGTGCCACTCTCATTTTGTTCATTTGAGAGGAGGCTAGGGTTAGGATGAGAGACCGGCTCTTGTTCTTGAGCTTTTTGCCATCCGCGTTTTGTATTGCGAGGAGTGGCTTGTAACCCGACACAGTGTGCTACACAATTCATCATCCCGTAGCAATCCAAGGATCAATTTCTTCCTCCTCTTGTGTTGGCTGAAATTTGGATCGATTCGCGTTTTTGTTCTTCGCATTATGGTTTTTCCCTTCTCGGAGATTTGCCTCGTTCTCCCTCTCCGAGCGTCGATTTGCGATTCCGTTTGAATCAGATTGTTCTATGTCATGAGCTCCTTCTTTCCACTAAAGGATTTCCCCTCTAACCTCACGAGCACATAGATCGGGTCGAAATCACGTTTGTTCTTCGTTCTTCCCCCTTTTCTAGTGTTCTTCGAATTTCTCATGGATTAGTTGGTTTGGAGACCGATGGTATCCAAGGATTAGCTTCCCAACACGTAGAAGAACACTTGGGAGAAGTTTGATTGAAGCCCCGTTTGATTTGGTCAAGATCCAATCGATTTTTGTTTTGTCCCGTGCTGTTTTTGGGCATTCTGGACAGTCCGGGAGTCGAGCAGAGGCAGATCAACAGCATTGCTGATTTTGCCTTTTGACCAGCGGACAGTCCGCTAGGGATTCGCGGACAGTCCGCCCCTGGCGTAGACAGTTCGGGACCAGCAGTCCGGGAATCGGCTGTAGGTTGAGTTTTAGTGCGTTTGCTCTCCCGGCTTTTCCGTCTTGTTTCCGGACTTCTCGCTTGCTCCTAGAGTTCACCTAGGAATCTCTCTAACTATCTTTGCTACGTGTTAGCATATGTATTTGGAGGAATCCCGACGTAGCCCTCCATCTACGTTTGGGAGTGGGTCTTTTAGGTAAGAACTTGACTTGGAGTTTTGGGAGTTTTGGTTTGCTCTCTTGTGTGGTGCTTCGCTGTGATCCTAGGGATCATCCACCCTCTTTCTAAGGGTCGTGGGCATCGCTTTTGAGTCCGAAGCTTTTGGGGTTGATTTTGTTGGGACAAAGGCCGGAATTTCGAAAGAAATTTTTAGGCTCCCATTCACCCCCCCCCCCCTCTGGTCGCCTTGCTTTAGCATTTTCGGTCCTTCAGAAGCGTATATCTTCTTAAGCTCTAAATTATCCCTCTCAAGATCCTCAATCCTATCCTCGTGGCGATCTAACTGGGTAGTCCTCTTGCGCTTAGCCTCAGGATTAGGAGTGGTGGGAGCCCTCTTCACCGGTGGAGTAACCTTGATCTGCTCAGGGTGACCACGAACTCCATCAATGCGAGGACGCGGAGATGCAGTTGTGTACTTTATGACTGTGGGATCCCCAAACGTGTTCGTCTTTAGCCCGACGAGTCTCTCATTGGGCTTAGGAGGAAGAAGCGGGAGCGGCTTGGAGACGGAGAATGTCAGGAGTCCTCTTGTCGGCACTGCTTGAGCATAGAGAACTTGTTGACGATGCGGCGAGATCCCTCCCGGTGGGATCACATCAATGGGTGTCAGCGAGACGACAGGGGCGATATCCTTTGGCGGCGTTATGACAAGCTCCTTTGTCGGGATGACGACGAGAGCCATCGAGTTGTCGGCGGGCTCGTTGAGGTCGATCCTTCGGTCGGAGGCCATTAGCGCTTGTGGGAGGAAAGCTCTGCTGCTGCTGGTATTTTGCGAGAAGGTTGCAATGATTCTAGAGACAGGCCTGGGGCTGGTTTTATAGCTGAGGTGGCTTGGAGAGGAGGCTGAATGATAGGCATGATAGGTTCGTTACGGAAGTTATCGATTCTGCGGATCAGGGTACCATAAAGGATACGAGTGAGAGTCTGGACACGTAATGAAAGAAGGCAGACAGCGAGGGGAGTCTAGGGCAGACCGGTCGGTCTCCCTAGGAGACCGGTCGGTCCCACCTGGTGGCTCCTCATGGGTCCGTCGCTCGTGGTGTCTTTAAAGTTGATCCTAATCCCAGAAAATATACCCCTGGTGCGCAAACTTATCGGAAAATGATGATGGTGTAAATCTATGGGATAATAAAGAATTGGATGACATCCAACTCTTCAGGACTCTTTTCAGGTTCTAGAAAAATCTTAAGACGTTGCCCATTTACCTTAAATAGCGTACCTTCATCATTTTGAAGTGTAATGGCTCCATGTGATGAAGTAGCTACCACCGTGAAAGGTCCTTCCCATTTGCTTCGTAGTTTTCCATGCCCGAACAACTTTACCCTAGAATTAAAGAGTAGTACCTTGTCTCCCAGAGTGAAGCTCTTCTTCTTGATTCTCTTGTCATGCCACCTCTTTGTTCTCTCTTTGTAAATCTTTGCGTTGTAATATGCTTTTTCGCGCCATTCATCTAGTTCAGAGAGTTGCATTTTCCTCCTGATTCCTGTAGCTTCTAAGTCCATGTTCCACCTCTTGATTGCCCAGTGAGCTTTGAATTCTAGTTCCACTGGCAAGTGACAAGTCTTTCCGTAGACGAGTTGATATGGAGATATTCCCAGTGGTGTTTTGTAGGCAGTACGATAAGCCCACAGTGCTTCAGGTAGTCTATCTTTCCATTGTGTTCCCATCTCATCGACCGTTTTCTGCAGAATATTCTTGATTTGCTTGTTTGACGTTTCTGCTTGGCCACTTGTCTGAGGGTGATAGGGAGTGGCAACATTGTGACGGATCCCATGACTTATCAGATATTTATGAAAGCCTTTTTCAATAGTGTGTTCCCCATCACTAATTACCATTCTTGGCACTCCAAATCTTGGAAATATCACCTCCTCGAACATCCTCTTAGAGTTTCTTGCATTAGCAGACTTGCATGGCACCGCTTCGACCCATTTTGAGATGTATTCAACAGCAACTAGGATGTACTCATGGTTCCTTGATTTAGGGAATGGTCCCATGTAATCAATTCCCTAAACATCGAAGAGCTCAATCTGAAGGTTGTTAGAGAGTGGCATGGCATCTCTGGTGTTGATGCTGTCGTGCCTCTGACATGGTCTACATCTCCAGACAAAGTCTTTTGTGTCTTGGTACATGGTTGGCCAGAAAAATCCACTTTGCTAGATCTTCGCATGTGTTCGGAATGCCCCATATAATATCCCTCATATGGTGAAGAGTGACAGCGATCAATGATCTTAATTCCTTCTTCAGCTGGCACACATCTTCTGAGTAATCCATCAGAGCATACTCTGAATAGATATGGATCATCCCATATGTGGATCCTACTCTCATAGATCAGCTTCTTCTTATTTGCTTCTGGTGGTACATACCCTACAACTATAAAATTGACAATATCTGCATACCAGGGGTTAGATCTAGAGACTTGAAAAAGCATGTCATCCCTATGTGAGTTATTTATAGGCAATTCCTGAGGATTTTCAAAATACATTCTAGCCTCCTTTCTTATCTTTTATTTCTAAGTCAAATTCTTGGAGTAGGAAAACCCATCTTATCAAGCGTGGCTTAGCATCTTTCTTAGTGAGCAGGTAGTTTAGTGCAGCATGATCAATAAAAACAATCACCTTTGATCCCACTAAATAAGATCTAAACTTGTCTATAGCAAAAACAATAGCCAGAAGTTCTTTTTCAGTAGTAGCATAATTAAGTTGAGGTCCTGTCAAAGTTTTACTGGCGTAAGCGACTGCATGATGCTTTTTATCTTTATATTGCCCTAACACTGCTCCTACAGCAAAATCACTTGCATCACACATGATATCAAAAGGTAGAGACCAATCAAGAGGTTGAATGATAGGTGCAGACGTGAGCGTTTTCTTAAGAGTGTTAAAAGATTCTAAGCACGCATCATCAAATTCAAAAGGAACATCCTTGGCCAAAAGATTTGTAAGCGTTCTAGCAATGTGAGAAAACTTTTATAAACCTACGGTAAAAACCAGCATGGCCAAGAAAACTTCAAATTCCTTTGACATTAATCGATGGAGGCAAACGTTCAATTACTTCAATTTTAGCTTCGTCTACCTCAATTCCACGTTCAGACACTAAGTGACCTAGCACTATGCCCTCTTTAACCATACAGTGACATTTTTCCCAATTAAGGACTAAGTGCTTTTCTTCACATCTTTGCAAAACCTTGTCTAAATTTTCAAGACAATCATCAAAAGTTTTTCCATAAATAGAAAAGTCATCCGTGAAAACTTCCATGATTTCTTCAATCATATCAGAAAATATAGACATCATAAATCTTTGAAAAGAAACAGGTGCATTACATAATCCAAAAGACATTCGGCGATAAGCATAAGTTCCTTATGGACATGTAAATGTGGTTTTGCTTTGATCATCTGGGTGGATTGGGATTTGGTGATATCCAGAATATCCATCAAGAAAACAAAAGAAAGAGTGATTTGCTAACCGTTCTAACATTTCATCTATGAAAGGTAGCGGGAAGTGATCTTTCTTTGTTGCTTTGTTTAATTTTCTGTAATCAATACACATTCTCCAACTAGTGACAGTTCTTTGTGGAATTAATTCGTTCTTCTTATTGTTTACCACAGTCATGCCTCCCTTCTTAGGCACAACTTGAACAGGGCTTACCCACTCACTGTGTGGCATAGGATAAATGATCCCGGTGTGTAAGAGTTTCAAAACCTCCTTCTTTACTACCTCTCTCATCGCATTGTTAAGCCTGCGTTGTGGCTCTCTAGATGGTGATATATTAGGATCAGTAGGAATGCGATGGGTGCAGAAAGCGGGGTTGATTCCTTTAGGTCGTGGAGTGAATAGCCAAAGGCTGATTTGTGCTTTTCTAAGACAGTGATCAACCTAGAAGTCTGTTCCTGAGTAAGATTATCATTTATGATCACAGGAAACTCAAGATCATTATTCAGGAAACCATATCGAAGCCCAGATGGTAAGGGTTTTAACTCTATGGGAGGTTTAGGAGGTTCTTCTAAGGAGTCTAGAGGATCTGGATCTGGTGTGTCATCCTCTTCCTTAGTGAAAAACTGTGCATCTTCCTCATATTCAGGTTCATTTATTATTTCAAGAGATGCTTCCTTAATTTCTTCCATAGGATCTAGCTCAGGACATGACTCATTTTCAGCATTTAGAGAGTGAGTGATAGTTATGGTTCCTTTAAGATTCTTCCCAAGACAGAAGTTCAAGATCCCTGTTTGACCTTCATGAATGAGTTGTTTAAGTGGTTAGCCTATCAACAGATTAAACTCTTTAATATCAAAGATATAGAAGCTTAAGTGTATTCGAGTGTTATCTACAGTGACAGGCAGGACATACATGATCCCTGAGCTAGGAATAACATGTCCTGAAGGGTTTAGAAGATGAGTCAGACATAATAAATCTTGCTGTTGGGGTGAGTGGCATTTGTCTTAATAAATCTTGAGCAAAGGTTTCAGACATAATGTTGGTTCCCACAACAGGATTATAGAGAGCTTTGAAGGGTTGTTGATGGATTTTGTCATTGAATGTGTGTAGAAGGTGAATTTAAGCGGATTATATCAGTGGAAAGCTCTGATTCTTCTAACCATTCATGACTTATTATAGAGGCTAGTCCCTTCGTAGTCTCTTTTAAGAAGGCCTTATCAGTAAGTTTTTCAAGTGATGAATTTTGATTTTGTGGCTTCCTAATTGTATGATATTTGGAGGTATTACCAAATTTGATAAAATATTCATCCTTGAAATCAAAGGTGTCTCCAAAGATTGAGGTTTCCCTCTTACTAGGAATTATGGCTGAGTTTTGTTCATGATTAAGAATGGATATAGGCTCAGCTTCTGGATTTACTTCTAGTGATTCTTGTGGTTTAGCTTTAGGAGTGGGAGTAATTTGAGATAAGTTTTGCAACATTTCCCTTGCCTTAGAGGCTGGGGTATGTAGCAATGATCCGTTTGAAGCTAAGTTAAGGTAATTAGAAGTTTTTCTATTCAGACCGTTATAAAAGTGTTGAAGTAAGACAGGGTCTGGAATAGATAAGGCTGGACCAGAGCGGACAAGATTATTGAATTTTTCCCAGGCTGCAATTAGAGACTCATCATCTTCTTGGATGAAGGAAAAAATCTCTAAGCGAAGACAAACAATTTTGGAGACAGGGAAGTATTCTAAGCAAAAGCTAGAGCAGAGTTCTTTCCAATCCCTATTTTTACTTGGTGCAGTTTGAAGGTACCATGTTTTGGCTTTTCCCTCTAAAGAGAATGGAAAAGGTTTCCATCTAAGGGTTTCATCAGACATGCCTGCAATGTGTAGGCACGCATAGGTTTGTTCAAACTCATTTAAGTGAATGTGTGGATTTTCGTCTTCTAGGCCAAAAAAAGGTTTGATTCTTAACTGTTTCTATCAAGCAGGGCGTAGCTCGTAGTTGTCTGAAAGGATAGGCTTAGCAGATTTGGGCAACTCTAAGTCTACGATAGTGTGATAGGTATACTGGTTCAGTGGAATGGAATATGTGGAGCTAGTGATTGGCTTTGAGAAATTCATGGTGAAAAGAATAAAAGATAAAAGATAAAAGATAAAAGTATAAAAGGATAAAAGTATAATACAAGGTTAAACTTAAGACTTAAAATGATCTACCGTTCCCCGGCAACGGCGCCAGAAATGCTTGTTGGTATAAATTAACGCACACTCTACTTCATCCTCAAGCGCACAGATAAAATCTACCGATGTAGCACTTCACCGGAGTAACCCAGTTTTAATATCGAACCCAAAGGAATGAATAGTGTTAAGTCTGACAGAGAAGCTAAAAGCATAGAGGGGATCACTAAGGCTGTCTAAATCCAACTTAAGAGTGATATGTTTATATTATTCTTAGTGGGGAAGTTGCCATAAAAGGTCACAAACAGAGTATGATTCTTTTATGCAAATGTATAATCCTACCGAGCCTACACACGGGTAAGTGGACTATAAAAGAATCAACAAGGCTATAAGAGTCACCCTTGCGAACAACCACTACTACCAGCGTTATAGGAGGCAATTATGAGCTATCAAGTCTAAGCACCACGCTTACACTATCCAACCACTCTAACTCTAGCGCGACTAGAATTAAAGTACTCAAAAGAGAGTCATAAACCTTAATAATAATAAGAACAATAGCTCAAACTTAAATATAGACGTTGATTACCGAAACAATCGTTGAAGCAAGTTGACGAAGAATTTGAATCCACAGGTATAAGATGAAGAAGTTGATCCGATAGGCCGGAGCTCCTTCTTGATCTCTTCCTCTCTCTCTCTCTCTCTTCTAGTTCTAGTATAAGACTAGGTTCTAATCCTAACTAGAGGGGTATCTAGTCTTCTACTTGAAAGCTGACTCCTGAAGTCTCTTCTAGGGTTTCTGAATGAGGTGTAGACTTTCTGAAGAGGGACCTTCTGTCTTGCCTGGGGCCTAGGGGTCTGTTTATATAGACCTGAGGGATCAACCGCGACCGTTAGATCAAACCGACTTCATGTAGGGCTGAGATTTATCCTCAAAGGCGGTAGAGGAATGTTCCAAATGGGGGAGGCCGGTGGCGCCCTGGGGGGACCGATCGGTGGGACCCATAGACCGGTCGGTCCCACCTGGAGGTGGCTCGGGGTGCCCAGCCTCGTGGTGTCTTCAGGTGTTCTCTAGAGTCTTCTGGAAGATTCCTGACTTGATGAATGTGTTATCTCCCGTCGGTTTCCTTCTAGGGGAAGCAATTGAGGGTTGTTTCCCTTTTTAATCCCTGCAGACTCACAATTCACCAAAACTCGTGGAATTCATTAGTTTTAAACCTTATACTAAGGTGGAGTTTACATATTTATCCAGTTTCATGTTTAATTGACCTTTAATAATAAGAATTAATTAGTGTCAACAGAGACATCCTTGGAAGCATTCCTCCAAAGGACAACTCGAGGAGAAGAACGAGTCGTACCATAGGCAAAGAGGCAAACATCTCCCAAGGTTTTTTGAGAAGAACCAATAAAAGCACCATGAGAAGCATGACGTGGACCAACACAAGAAGCACTAGAAGCATGTCCACAACCATGAACTAACCCACTAGAAAAGGAGTCATAAAACCCATCAACAAAGAGGGGCTTCTTACTAGGAGCACAAGCATCCATGGCATGAGAATGGCTATTAACCACCAACTTCCTAGAAGAGCGAGCTTGGCGCAAGCGTTTGGCACGCCGATAGCAAAAGCTTTCTTGATGCCCATCTTTCTCACAAAAGGAGCAATGGTACAAGGGCCTATTGGAGGGCACACCATTCTCCGAAATGTGAGAAGTCCCTTGGGACATAGAACAAGAAGCATCAACATTCAACTTGGTGCCAACACTAGGAGCACACGTGCCATGGGAAAGGCTACGCAACTTCCTAAAAGCCTTAGCTCGAAAACGTCGCTCGTGTTTGACACGGCGAAAGCAAAAATCAAATGAGTATCCATCTTTCTTGCAAAAGGTGCAATGGAATGTAGGATTGGGAACTCGAGTTCCAAAAATGTGAGAAGCACCCTTGCCAAGAGAAATCCCTTGGACATCACTCGAAGAAATAACAAGGTTAGGAGTAGCTATAGAAGAGCTATCTGAAACCTTGTCATAATTGCTACAATCAAAGGACTCACGCGCAACATAAGAACTCAACTCTGGTTTCAAAGAATCAAGCTTAGAAACACCAACATCGGAGTTGCAAGAATTGCGTTAATCAAATGACTTAGCATAAAGGTTCTTGCATCTTTTGGCTAAAATCTCATTTTCAAACATGAGGCGATCACAAGTACCACAAGGAGTGTCTCTCAAGTTTTCCATATCCTTTTCAATGCACTCGACATATGTGGTACGCAAGAGCTCAATCGCCTTCTCAAGGTTGGCACTCATATCATTGTGCTCAACCAACTTGGCGCTCATATCATCGCGCAAAACTTTCAAAACCAAAACTTCTTTTTCCAAATCAATGCATGATGTGCACATAAGATCAGTGTGTTGACACCAAATTTTAGAGCGAAGGAGATTTTCCATTTATGAACACAATCGACTGATTTATTAAGGAAATCGGTCAAAAAAGGGAGAAGCTTGTTTTGAGTCAAGACACAATCGGAGGATTCACGTGGACCAGACTCGACGGGTTTAGAAGATGAGTCAGTTTCGACCAGAAGAGTTGGAGTCTGGATCATCTTTTATTATTATAATGTATCCTAGTCAACGAATACGAGTCTACCGGGTTATAAATAGTTAAGAACCCAATTTTTGTGAACAATCAATCAATCAAATAATTCTTCGGCCACCAGCTAAAACCCTAGGAGTAGGAGTAAAGTAGATCTCGGTGAAAACCTTCGAACAAGCTGGGTTGTATCGGCTAGATCGAACTCTGGTTTGCTTGTAAGTTTTTACTAATGGCTTGTGTTATCGTTCAATAAGGCTGTATTTGGCATCGACCAAACTCTTGTTAAGCTATGACATGGGTTAGTTATTAGTTTAAGCTTGCCTTTTGTAAGACTGTCTTGACTTCAATCAATCTCTTGCTTTAAGTCGATCTTGACTAGTTATCCACTACAAGAAATGTGTGGTTTTTTGACGTATTTAGTATGACAATGAGTCATAATGTCACTATGTTATCCAATTTATGACATTATGTTTAAGATATTTTGACTTAGTGACAATAAAAAGTTGTATGTCACAACAAATGTCATACAACTAGTATGATTCCAACCAATGACGATATTTGCTAAGTCATAAAGGTATTTTCTATGTCACAAAAGCTAATTTATAAATGACATCAACCGATGACATAGTTTGTGTGTCACAAAATAATTTATTAACTTTTCAAACATTATTGTTCATGTTGGCAAGTTACACAACCATGTTGTCTATATACTTTTTTATTTTTACTGTTTTTCGCAATATATTTTCACTGTTATACAAATTTTATGGCAGACGTCCCAAACCCATACATGCACGACCTAGAAGTTCTACAAAAATTATTAATGAACAATAAAAAACTCAGCATAGCATATAACACTGATGCAAGCGCGTAGGAATTAGTAATGAATGAATATGAAATTAAATTTGAATTTCAACTTAAACAGTTAAAAAGAGTCAATATGGAGACTTGAACGATATATCTTAACAAGGATTAAAAAACAGTCATAATATTAGGATATAATTGCTTATTTACTTATAATGACTTATTTAATTAAGTTGTAGTATATAATGACTTAGTTACTTAAGTTGTAGCAGTTTTGTTCTAAACAATTACTATATATTTATGACGAAACAATTACTATATATTTGTAGTCGATCCAAAATCTAAGTTAACAAATGATTTTATTAGAAACATTACTTCATAAATGTATTGGCAATCTAATAGATTCTTTAAGTTATCAGTATTGTTCATGCTTTTAAGAGTTTATTTCATTTCAACAATATCTTCCCAATCAATATTGACAAGCTAGCTTAAGCTTAAACGCTATCTATATCGGTTATCCAAAGCCTCTCCATGCTTGTATGAAAAAAGGAATAACCGATCTAGACCCCTATCGACTAGCTTGTCATTCTTGATTGTTACATATTGTGCGTTCGAGATATCTGTCTAAATTATGGTTTAATCTGAGAATAAGTAGATTTGGTTTAATATGCTTGTTATGGCTGTATTTTCGAACCCCACTGATAGGCATGTTAGATTAAGTTTGCTTAGTCTAATTCTAAATCCTAGTTCTGACAGATTGATCTTGTTCGTGCCTCATGGACCCTGTATCGGCTAAAATAGTCGATCCAATTATGCTTTCTTCATAATGTATGCGTTTTTGTAGTTTGTTGATATCTCTTAGCATCACTTCAGATAACAGCGCTAGAAATGCAGGTAGACAAATCTAACAACATTACCATTAACGCTAGGTTGTCACCACTAGCAGCGGCACAAGAGACGTGGATGGTATTTATGATCTTGCCCTTATAAAATATTAAATAACATTATCCGCAAGTGCACAGATAAAATACATTCGTCGTAGCATTTCACCAAGGAGAGTTTCCTAGGTATCGTTATTTATAACGGAGCAATGCATATCATGAGTTAACCGGTAGGAGATAAACATCTACAACTATGACACACACATGTATGATTATGATAAGAGTTCCACTAGATCTATTCTCAACATAGGAATCAATCATAAATAATAAATAAGATTAATGTAATAGAACAGAGTAAACCATATAAAAGAGTTCCAACACGGCATTTTCACCCAAGGTCGGATCGTAGCCAAATCTAGAAAGAGATAGATTAACTTCCTAATGTGGTTCTAACTATAGGTCATAGACTACGTCAATTACTGCAATTATGTTTAGCAATCATGGTTAGAATAACTTATATTTATACGCAAGAGACATCACGCATGGAGGATCAGATCCAGAGTCTATCACCTCCGGGTGACCAAGTCTTACTTGCCCTATATTCGGGGAGTGGACTAGAAAGGACTCAACAAGGCTATAATAGTCACCCTCGTGATCTACCACTTGCTGGCCCGGAATATAGGGTGCATTCGCAGGTAAACAACGTATAAGCACCACGCTTACACAATGTTAACCACTCACCCGGCGATCGACGGAATGAGTGCTATACGAACAAGAGCATAAACATAAAGATACCCTAGCTATGCTAGACATATAATCAAAGTAGACGATGAACACTATAATTATGAACATAAAATAGTAACAAGTCATGACATGTATCAACTAGAACACAAACTAGAAGATGAATAAGAACTAGATGAACAATTAGAACGAGATTAGAACACAGATATGAACTAGGGAGGTAATTAGAACGAGATTAGAACACAGAGATGAACTAGAGAGATTAGAAGATGAACTAGAACACAATTAGAACATAAGATAATGAACTAGAAGACCATTAGACAATTAGAAGAACAATTAGAAGAACAATATTGATACAAGAGAGAAGACAAGGCCAATTACCTAGCTCCTCCTGACTAGATCCAAAATCTGAGCTTCCGCAACTCTTCTAATTCTATTCTAGCTACGCCCTTGGATGGTGGAGCTCCTGGTTGTCTAGGCTACCTCTAATCTAATTGATTTATCTATGCTTTGAGATATGATTCGATTCATCAGGAGGGGGTCTCGGGTTTCTTATATAGCCCGGTGGGATGAACCACATCCCTCGGATCAAACCGACCTTGAACAACGGTTGAGATACAAAGTAGAGGTCGGTTAGATCACGTCGCGCGAAGGAGAGGTGGATGACATGTGGGCCCAGGCTAGCCAGCCGGCCTCCCCCTGGCACCGCCTGCCTCTTCCTTCGATCGGAAGTCTTCTAACACCTTCCTTGTTTGTCTTGAATCCTTGTTCGGTACGTTTGCGCAACGAGTCTTGGAGTGGAAGAATTCCTTGTCGTCTTCTTTCTGTCTGGTCCCTAAATATCTCCGGTATTCTGTAGCTTTTGGAATCTTGTCTGTTACACCCCTGATCTTTGTATGGATAAGGCATCTAGAACGTTCAATAGTCTTCCTGGTCGTATTCATCGAGGACTCGTGCTCCGGTGCTCCAAATATGGCAAGTGGTGTATCTGTTGCGATCGTCTCGACGAGCTCGTCATACTGGTGTGCTCTGATTCTTCACTTGAGATACTTTCTTATGATGAAATATTGAGAACATATATGATGAATGATTGATATTGATGAGGAAGGTTTGAGGCTTTTCCCAGTTGAGTCATTATCTCGCTATGTGCTTAATGCTTATGACTAACTGGTGGCGTTGAGTTGTGGTGTTTCTGTGTTGGTGTGCGTGTGCAACATGTGTCTCTTGGCTGTGTTGATGTGCAGGTGTTGAGCTCGGAGATAGTGGTTGATGGCGAGGTGAAGGTCAAGTAGAGACGTATCGTGCCGACGGACCGGGAGCGGTGAAGGATGGGCGTGCCATGCGGCGGACGTGCCATGCCGATGTACTCAGAGCGGTGAAGGGCGGACGTGAGGCTTCGACCGATGGACCATGAGGCCGGAGGACCAGCTGTGGTAGCTGGCATGCGGCATTGGCGAGCAAGAGCACACGGGGATGTGCGATGCATCAGCCGAGTCGGGAGGAAGACGATGGCGTTGTGCCACATGGCGGGAGGTCGGACACGGGCTTGCGTGCGGCGCAAGTGCCATCGCCGAGTCAAGAAGGAACACGAAGGTGTTGTGCCCGGCATGGAGGCTGGACATGCATCGGCATCGGTGCCGGTGGTCGGGGTGTGTGAACCACATCCCGTCTATGGTGCGGGTTCGGTAGTTGAGCCTCAAAAAGCTACCCTCGATGGTTTCCGAGTTTGGGCCTCAAAACTCGGCGAGGACGGTTTGCCAGGTTTGGGCCTCAAAACCTGGGCTGGCGGGTTTACCGGTTTGGGCCTCAAAACCGGGCGGAGGTTCCTATGCGGAACGGTCGACACGTGGCGGCACCGAGAGGCTTGCGTTACGGCGAAGCTATCAGTGAGGAAGGTGCGGTGGTCGACGGTGACGACACGTGGCGGCATCCTGGAGCTTGCGTCGAGGCGAAGCGAAGGATGAGAAGGCGCGTGGCCGTCGGATGAAGAATGACCGACTTGGACAGTTTTACCCCTTGGGGGTATTTGGGTCAGTGCTTCATGAGAGGGCGTTTTGGTCTTCGGACGTGCGCCTATATATATGAAGGGGGCTGGTTAGGGCAGCCTATCCTTGGAGGTGTCACTCTCATTTTGTTGATTTGAGAGGAGGCTAGGGTTAGAGAGAGGAGTGGCTCTTGTTCTTGAGCTTTCCACCATCCACGCTTTGTTGTTGCGAGGAGTGGCTTGTAACCCGACATAGTGTGCTACACAATTCATCATCCCGTAGCAATCCAAGGATCAATTTCTTACTCCTCTTGTGTTGGCTGAAATTTGGATCGATTCGTGTTTTTGTTCTTCGCGTTTTGGTTTTTCCCTTCTCGAAGATTTGCTTCATTCTCCCTCTCCGAGCAACGATTTGCGATTCTGTTTGAATCAGATTGTTCTATGTCATGAGATCCTTCTTTCCACCGAAGGATTTCCCCTCTAACCTCACGAGCACATAGATCGGGTCGAAATCGCGTTCGTTCTTCGTTCTTCCCCTTTTCTAGTGTTCTTCCGATTTCTCATGGATTAGTTGGTTTGGAGCAATGATATCATGAGATTAGCTTTCCAACACATAGAAGAACACTTGGGAGAAGTTTGGTTGCAGCCCCGTTCGATTTGGTGAAGATCCATTTGATTTTGGTTTTGTCCCGTGCTGTTTTTGGGCTTTCTGGACAGTGGCGGACTGTCCGGGACTCATCCCCGGACTGTCCGGGGGTCAGGGCTGTTCACGGGCAGCGAGGTCGTTGTTTTCATTTTTGAATGGCAGACTGTCCGGGACTCATTCCCGGACTGTCCGGGGTTCAATAGCGGACAGTCCGCGGTTCACTAGCGGACAGTCCCCCACTGCAAAGTTTTGCTGATTTCGTCCGTATCTTTTGCGTACGAGCTCCGATTTGTGATCCGTTTGTTGCGTTTGTTTCCTAACTTCTTAAGGATCATTCCAAAGTACTTTTGTCACCATTGGTCAAAGTATTTTTGGTCGGACACTTCCTTTTTCTCCAAAGAAGTTAAGTGTTCCACTTTAGGAGTTTCGTTGGTTCTAGCGTCGGTATCTTTTGCATTCGAGCTCCGATTTGAGATCCGTCTATTGCGTTAGTTTCCTAACTTCATAAGGAACTTTCCAAGGTGCTTTTGTCACTAGTTAGCTTAAGTAGTTTTGGTCGAACACTTTCCTCTTCTCCATAGGAGTGGGGTGTTCCATTATCGGAGGTTCGATTGTTCTTGGAGCTTGCTTGTGCAGTTTTGCCCCATTGCTTTGGCGCTTGGTTTTGGGGATTCTTCGGTAGTTCCGCTGTACCTCTAGGACATCTCCTAGGGTATCCACCTATTTGTAGGTCGTGAACTCACTGGTTGTTTGAGTCTTCGCTTTTGGGGTGATTTTCTGGGACAAGGGCCATCGTTTCTCGAGAAGAAACTTGAGGCTCCCATTCACCCCCATCTGGTCGCCAATTTGGTCCTTCAATTGGTATCAGAGCTAGTTAAGGATCTCTCTACCTTAACCGGTTCCGGATCCATGAAGGCGACCTTTGAGAGCGATTTTGCTTCCGACTTTGTTTGTCGAGGTGTTCAGCTTTTGTGTTGCTAACACTAACAGTGCTTTTAGAAGTGGCACCAAGTTCTTCTTCTAGTATGTCTTTGTCTTTAGGTTTGAATGTTTCCAAGGATGACATCTTGGGAAGAAGGAGGAGCACAGTTGATGAGAAGGATCGCGAGGTGAATGAGTTGTTGAACCTTCTACGTGATGATGAGCTCTCACCAGAGGATCTTCTACATCAACTTGGCAAGGCCAAGAGAGGTACACTTGCTTGTGGTCCCGTGACCTTGCACAATATATATGAGGCTTGCACTAGGAATGATGAGCTTTGTGCTATCTTGCTTAGAAGGATTGAGAAGCTGAAATGCTCCATTGCTAGGTTGAAGTCTAGTGCCTCTTTGCCTTGCACCTCTTGTAGTCATATGGTTAGGATGAATGATGAGTTATGCTTTTCTCTTGCTAGCTTAAAATCTGAAAATGACATGTTGACATCCAATGCTTCCAAACCATGTCTAGTTTGCATTGACTTGCGCAAGGACCTTGATTGTGCTAAAACTAAAATAGCCTTGCTAAAGTCAAATGCTTTGTTACCATGTGTTTCTTGTGAGTCTTTACATGCTGAAATAAATGAACTAAAATTGACTCACACCACATGTGTAGATGAGCTTGAGCATGCTAGGGCTGAAATTGTTGAAATAAATGCTAGGCCTTGTAGCTTATGCTCTTTGAATGCAAATGCTTGCCATACTTCTAGTGATATTCATGATTCTTTGCTTGATGTAAATGGTGATGTTTCTTCCACCGATTTCATGTGCACATCATGCATTGATTTGGAGAAAGAAGTTTTGGCTTTGAAGGTTTTGCGTGATGATATGAGCGCTAAGTTGATTGAGCACAATGATATGTGTGCCAACCTTGAGAAGGAGATTGAGCTCTTGCGTACCACATATGCCAAGTGCATTGAAAAGGAGATGGAAAACTTGAGAAACACTCCTTGTGGTACTTGTGACCGCCTCATGTTTGAAAATGAGGTTTTGGCCAAAAGATGCAAGAGCCTTTGTGCTAAGTCATTTGAGTCACGCATTTCTTCCAACTCTGATGTTGATATTTCTGAGTTTGCATCTTTGCAACCGGAGTTGAGTTCTTGTGTTGCGCGTGAGTCTTTTGACGTTAGCACTTGTGCCAAGGTTTCGGATAGCTCTTTCATAGCTACTCCTAACCTTGTTGTTTCTTCGAGTGATGTCCAAGGGACTTCTCTTGACAAAGGTGCTTCTCACATTTTTGGGACTCGGGTTCCCAATCCGATTTTCCATTGCACCTTTTGCAAGAAGGATGGACATTCATTCGATTTTTGTTTCCGCCGGGTCAAACATGAGCGACGTATTCGAGTTAAGGCTTTTAGGAAGTCGCGTAGCCTTTCTCATGGCACGTGTGCTCCTAGTGTTGGCACCAAGTTGAATGTTGATGCTTCTTGTTCTAAGTCCCAAGGGACTTCTCACTTGTCGAAGAATGGTGTGCCTACCAATAGGGCTTTGTACCATTGCTCTTTTTGTGAGAAAGATGGGCATCAAGAAAGCTTTTGCTATCGGCGTGCCAAACGCTTGCACCAAGCTCGTTCTTCTAGGAAGTTGGTGGTTCATAGCCCTTCTCATGGCATGAATGCTTGTGCTCCTAGTAAGAAGCCCCTCTTTGTTGATGGGTTTTTTGACTCCTTTTCTAGTGGGTTAGGTCATGATCGTGGACATGCCTCTAGTGCTTCTTCTCTTGGCCCACGTCATGCTTCTCATGGTGCTTCTATTGGTTCTTCTACAAAGACCTTGGAAGATGTTTGCCTCTTTTCCCGTGGTACGACTCGTTCTTCTCCTCGAGTTGTCCTTCTGAGGAATGCTTCCAAGGGTGTTTCACAATTGCATTTGAACCAACATTTGCATCATGCTAACCCACAAGATAAGTTGAGTTTTGTGACCAAGTCTTGGGTTCCCAAGTATATGCTTGCTAACCCTTCGGGATCCAAGACTCGGGAAACTTTGTCCTCTTGTGTGTAGATATGAGGACGCGGGGTGGAGAACATGCACCAAATGGAACTTGGTCTTTTAGATGTGATCAAGTTTTTGATGGTTCTCTGCATCCCGCTTAGAATTGCCTCCAAAGAGGCTTTTGCTATCTGGTGAGCTTTCATATATACTCATACCTTGTACATCCATGATCTATGTCTTGTGGTATGAGATGGTCTTTCATGTGCTCACTTGTATAGTTCTTACATGTACATTTTCCTGTGTATCCTGTTTTGTTTAGTCTAGCATGTGCTATCTTGTATATCATGTCATGCTAGCCTTGTGTATAGTTTTTGTGGAGTAGCCATTCATGCTAGTTTGTGATCCTCATGAACATTGTGCCATGCTTTGCCCTTCTTCTCCATGAGTTTTATTTGTAGTGGTATGATGTTCATTAGGTGTCACGTTTCAGGTGCTAGTTTTGGTTAGCTACATGTATCCTGTTGATATGATTTGTTTGAGCACTAGCCTTTCCACAATTTTATCATGTTACATGCTTTTGGATCTATTGCTATCATTATCTTGCATTGTAGCATGTGTTGAGGCTTAGGGTATGTTTGGGTTGATCATGTCTTTAGGCTGCATTTTGCTATACAGTGCTTTATCCTGTTGCATGGTAGTTTTGACTAGTTTGAGTTCAGATCTCCTTGCAGTATCATTCATAGGTAGATCTCTTTTTGTTGAGAGTTCACCTTATGCTTATTATGTGACTAACCATTTTTGTGGAGACCTTGAGGTCACACTGGACGAGACAATGCCTTGTGTTTTCTTCTGCTTTTGAGTGTGCAGGAGAACAGGAATCTGGAGAGAGCCTTTCGGCTCACGGACCCAATCCCACTTCTTCCACGACTTGGGGTTTCGTTCGAGCAGCTCTCCAGGGAGCACTAGCTGCACCTGTGGGAGCGACAGCATCAGGCGAGGGGGAGACGACTTCGGCGAGGCAGGCACCCCAGAGATTTCAGTAGATTCAGGCGTCGCCTCGGGTATCACACCAGCAGGCGGTCATGCGCTTCATGAGGTACCTCCGACACACTTCTGAGTTCGGGTTTTGGTACTCTTCTTCTTCGACCTCCTTCTGTTGTGTGGTCTTTCCGATGTGGTTTTTGCTGGCTGTTCGCTTGAGCGTTTCTTGGCTCTTCTCTTGTGAGTTTGGTGTGTGTTTCCCTTTTTGTTGGGGAAGCATTTTGCTTGTTGTATCTTAGTTGGACTTCTCTGATACCCTTTTGTTTTGGGTTTTCCTTTTTAGGCTAGTTTTGCTTTGTCTTTGATAGACTAGCTTTTGCATGCATTTCATTATGTATTTTAGTGCATTTTAGAGCTTCATGTTTAGAGGAATGACAATGAGATTATGCTCTTTTTGGTATGCCCTGTTTATTCATGATGATACTTGTAGCTTAGGCTCTTTTTGATCACTTGATACATGTTATGAGCTAAGCTATTTTTGCAAATGGTGAACTTGACTAATCAACTATGAAATATTTAATTTGTTCACCATTGAGAGTGGCAACTAGCATGGGTAGGATGTATTGAGATCACTTGTGCTATCTTTTGTATGCTAGGTTGCTATGTCTCTTGCACTGAGTCATTCACTTGCTTGGTTTGTTCATGTTTACCTTGTGCTTAAAATTTGAACCAAGTCTAAGTGAAATGAAAAGATCAAGATGGGATTGCATGTGTCAGCACCTGACGATATCGAGACTGTTTCTCATTGCACTTTTGAGTTAAACTTGAGCCGTGTAGTGTAAAACCGAAATCGGTGCTTTAAGCTTCTGATTGCTTTTTTGCATAGGCTTAGCCCGGTTGAAAAGTTAGGCAATGACCATGCTTTCAACCTCTCGCAATCACATGCCTTAATTTGAACTTGTGTTAATACCGCTGCAATCTCCGATAAAATATGAAAAATAACACAAGTTTATGCTTCATTCTTTGGCATGATGTTTGAACTTTGCTAGGGGTAATTCACCTTTTACACTTGAGTTAGCACTTGGTTGATTTCCTGTCTATTCATGCTAAGTGCTATTTTAGTGGTGAACTCCTTTTCAAATGGCTTAAAACTGCTCATATGCTTAATTGTCCATATTTCGTATTTATTTGATCAGTTTGAGCCTTTGCTAGCATTTGTATTGGTTGCTACACTTTCAGGGCAGCACCCTTTTGAGCATCTTTTCATTCTGATTGCTATACACTTGAAGTTGTTGCATTATGCATATCATGCATTTTTAGCTTAGTATACATACCCCAGCTCTGATACACCTTGTGATTGCCCCAATATGCTTTTGGTTGATGACTTATTTTGTGTTTGTGTCAACTTTGTGAGAAATGTCAAAACCCCTCAACATGTTCCCTTTTGTCAAGGGGGAGAAGTTGTTTGCAAGGTGGAGCTTGTGTGTTGGCACAAATGAGAGAGTCATGCATTTTGGGGGGAGCTTTGAGCTAGGGGGAGTTTAGCTCTTTTATGTGCTTCAATTGGTATCCTTCATAGTGAGCTTTGTTGCATAGCATTTGTGTATAGGCTTGCTTTCAGGGGGAGTTGTTTTGTTTTGCAACTTCTCCGTGTGCTCCGAATGTTTGTGCTCAATTTGGTTTTGAGCTTCGTTTTGTGTTTCCTCAGTTGGTATTGAGCCTGCTAGTCGTGTTGAGCTGTTTTGCCTCTGTCTTGAAGGACTAGCAGTTTTTGCTTGGTATTTTCGATTGGTATGGAGCCTTCAGCTAGTTGCGTCGAGCCTATGTGCCTCTGTCTTGAGGAATTAGCTATTTTCACCAATTTTTGGCTGCTTGTTATTGGTATCGAGTCTTCTGCTAGTTGTGTTGAGCCTCTGTACCTCTATCTTGAGGGACTAGCAGTTTCGTATTCCAATGCGTTGTTTCAGCCTCAATTGGTGTCGAGCCTTGAGCTAGTGGTGTTGAGCCATTTTTTGTCTCTTCTTGAGGAGTAGCTCATTTTTGACTTGGTTGCGTCGAGCCGTTGCCCATGTCTGTGGGAACCAAGTCTTTTTGCTCTATGTGATCGAGTTTTGCTCTTTGTTGAGTTGTTGCTCCGATCCTTTGCTTGGTTGCGTTGAGCCGTTGCCCATGTCTTTGGGAACCAAGTTTTTCGCTCCTTGTCTGAGTGTTCGCTCTTTTGTGGAGTTTTGCTCAAATTTTTCTTGGTTGCGTTGAGCCGTTGCCCATGTCTTTGGGGACCAAGTTTTCGGTTTTGGTATCTCAAACCATCTCTTGTGCCTAGTTTTTGTCAATTCAATCATCAAGGGGGTGAAATTTTGAAACCCGAGTGGATAAGTACCTTGGTTTCTTTTGTGATGATTGTTTGACAATTTTATTTGAGATTGGTTTTTGAGTGCCTTTTGGGTTTCATGAAACTCTTGTTTTCACTTGACTCTTCGGTTGTGTGGAGGCTTTGCCCGCTTTTCCCGTTTCTTTCGGGACCGAGAGCTTTTATTTAGAGTTTTCATGATCCTTCCTCATCTGAAGTGGCCTTGTGTGCGGATACATGGGTGTATGCCGGGTCTCTGAGTGATGAGTGATTGTCAACTGGGATGATGCGCATGTTCTTTGGCTTGTGTTGTGCAGGTGTCGAGCACAGATGCAGTGATCGAAGGCAGGTGAAGGTCAAGCTGAGACGTGCTGTGCCGACGGACCGGGTGCGGTGAAGGATGGGCGTGCCGTGCGGCGGACGTGCCATGCCGAGGTACCGAGCCGTGAAGGGCGGACGTGAGGCTTGGACTGAGGGACCAGAGGCCTGAGGATCAGCTGTGGTGGCTGGCAGCCTGTGACGACGACAAGTGAAGAAGTGCGGTCATGTGTTGCCTGAGTCGTGGACTTGGGGACACGTGTCGGTGGACGGGGTGCACGGGAGGTGCATCCCATCTACGACATCGGTTTGGTGGTAGAGCCAGAGAAAAACCATCGGATGGACGGTTTCCAGGTTTGGGCCTCAAAACCTGGGCGTGGACGGTTTCCGAGTTTGGCCACAAAACTCGGGCTGAGGGTTTCCGAGTTTGGCCACAAAACTCGGGCTGAGGACGGTTTCCAGGTTTGGGCCTCAAAACCTGGGCGCTGAGGGTTTGCTGAGTTCGGCCTCAAAACTCAGATGCTGGTGGGCTGGTTTCCCGGTTTGGGCCTCAAAACCGAGGGTTGGCTGGAAAAGGCTGGTTTCCCGGTTTGGGCCACAAAACCGGGGGTGCAGAGCGAGGGTGGCACGTGGCGGCAATCGGAAGGTTGCGTGGAGGCAACGCGGACGAGTTGTGCGGGCGTGGCCGTCGGATACACCTACCACCGAGTTGGTCCAGAATAACCCTAGGGTTTAGCTGGTTCGCTCTGTAATTAGATTAGAGAGGGGTAGAGTAGGAATTGTACTTAGACTAGAATTAGGATAAGTAGTCGGGGAGACACCCTCCTCCCCTTATCTCAGTCATTTGCTCTTTCGCACTTAGGGTTTCCTGCTCTCCCATCCCCTGCTGTAGCTAGCTGAGATCCGCAGAGAGACTTGCCTCTGTGTACTGTTGATTCTGAGGAAGTGAGACCGTAATCTCACTGTTGTGCAGTTCGTGGTTGTGATTCGCATTTTGTTCGTGTTCTTCGCGGAATCCTTTTTCTCCACGACTTTCACGTCGCTTGATCTCTTTGCTCGGTTCATCTTTTGCAAATCCGTTTGAACCAAATTGTTCTAGATCGTGAGGCACTTCTTTCCACCGAAGGAATTAAACTCTAACCTCACGGTCTAGGAGATCGATCGATTTTCTTTTCGGATCAAGTTTTCTCCCTTCCCCCGAAATTCTTCGATTCATCGATTTGGAGATAGGATCGAGCCGTGATCTGTTAGGGATAGCTCACTATACTCTTTTTGACTCCTCTCACCAAGTTTGATCCCTAGAGGATTTGTTTTGGGTGAGATCGAGTTGAATCGGTGGACGAACAGCACTGTATCGGGGTGACCGGACGCTTGGTCGAGATGATCGGACGCACGGGCAGAGAGTCCGGTCGTTGAACGCTCGGTGTGTTGATCTCGTGACTTGACCGGACGCTCGGTTTGAACACTGACCGGACGCATAGGTTCTACTGTTCATTGAGCTTGTCGTCTTTTGACCGGACGCACTGTTGTTGACTGGACGCTCCCTGCTCGTGAGTCCGGTCAGGAACAGTAAGGTTCCAGATCGGTTTTTGTGTGACTGGAATCGTCCGGTCCCTGCTGACCGGACGCTGACCAGAGTCCGGTCGTGACTGTTTTGCGCTGTTTCGTTCGCGGTTTGTTCGTCCGCTGTCGGAATTGATTTCCGTCTTTTGTGTTGGCTTTCTAGAGTTGTGTAGTGTCCCGCTGTGCTTCTTAGAAGCATCCACCCTACATCTAGGGTCGTGGACATTAGCAAGCTCTAGGGTTTGTCCTTTTGGGTGACTCTCGGGACAGTGGCTACTAGTTTCCGAAAGGAAATTTTGAAGCTCCCATTCACCCCCCCCCCCTCTGGTCGCTTTCTGGTTGATTCTCGGTCCTTCATTGTGTTTGCTTTTGCTTGGCTTTTGGGCACTTGAGTGAGGCTTGCCTTCAAACCCTTCCTTTGTGGTTTTATTTTTACTAAATGCATTCATCAAGGGGGAGATTGAGAACATATATGATGAATGATTGACATTGATGAGGAAGGTTTGAGACTTTTCCCGGTTGAGTCATTATCTCGCTATGTGCTTAATGCTTATGACTAACCGGTGGCATTGAGTTGTGGTGTTTCTGTGTTGGTGTGCGTGTTCAACATGTGTCTCTTGGTTGTGTTGATGTGCAGGTGTTGAGCTCGGAGACAGTGGTCGATGGCGAGGTGAAGGTCAAGTAGAGACGTGTCGTGCCGACGGACCGGGAGCGGTGAAGGATGGGCGTGCCGTGCGGCGGACGTGCCATGCCGATTTACCGAGAGTGGTGAAGGGCGGACGTGAGGCTTCGACCGATGGACCATGAGGCCAGAGGACCAAGTGTGGTAGCTGGCACGTGGCATTAGCGAGCAAGAGCACATGGGGATGTGCGATGCATCGGCCGAGTTAGGAGGAAGACGATGGCGTCGTGGCACTTGGTGGGAGGTCGGACACGGGCTTGCGTGCGGCGCAAGTGCCGTCAGCCGAGTCAAGAAGGAAGGCGAAGGCGTTGTGCCCGGCGTGGAGGATGGACATGCATCAGCATCAGTGTCGGTGGTCGGGGTGTGTGAACCACATCCTGTCTACAGTGCAGGTTCGGTAGTTGAGCCTCAAAAAGCTACCCTCGATGGTTTCCGAGTTTGGGCCTCAAAACTCGGCGAGGACGGTTTCCAGGTTTGGCCTCAAAACCTTGGCATGCGGGTTTCCGAGTTTGGGCCTCAAAACTCGGGGTGGACGGTTTGCCAGGTTTGGGCCTCAAAACCTGGGCTGACGAGTTTACCAGTTTGGGCATCAAAACCGGGCGGAGGTTCCTATGCGGAACGGTCGACGCGTGGCGGCACCGAGAGGCTTGCGTTGCGGTGAAGCTATCGGTGAGGAAGGCGCGGTGGTCGACGGTGACGGCACGTGGCGGCATCCTGGAGCTTGCGTCGAGGCGAAGCGAAGGATGAGAAGGCGCGTGGCCGTCGGATGAAGAATGACCGACTTGGACAGTTTTACCCCTTGGGGGTATTTGGGTCAGTGCTTCATGAGAGGGCATTTTGGTCTTCGGACGTGCGCCTATATATATGAAGGGGGCTGGTTAGGGCAGCCTATCCTTGGAGGTGTCACTCTCATTTTGTTGATTTGAGAGGAGGCTAGGGTTAGAGAGAGGAGTGGCTCTTGTTCTTGAGCTTTTCGCCATCCACGCTTTGTTGTTGCGAGGAGTGGCTAGTAACCCGACATAGTGTGCTACACAATTCATCATCCCGTAGCAATTCAAGGATCAATTTCTTAATCCTATTGTGTTGGCTGAAATTTGGATCGATTCGCGTTTTTGTTCTTCGCGTTTTGGTTTTTCCCTTCTCGGAGATTTGCTTCGTTCTCCCTCTCGGGGAAACGATTTGCGATTCCGTTTGAATCAGATTGTTCTATGTCGTGAGATCCTTCTTTCCACCGAAGGATTTCCCCTCTAACCTCACGAGCACATAGATCGGGTCAAAATCGCGTTCGTTCTTCGTTCTTCCCCTTTTCTAGTGTTCTTCCGATTTCTCATGGATTAGTTGGTTTGGAGCAATGATATCATGAGATTAGTTTGGTTGCAGCCCCGTTCGATTTGGTGGAGATCCAATCGATTTTGGTTTTGTCCCGAGCTGTTTTTGGGCTTTCTGGACAGTGGCGGACTGACCGGGACTCATCCTCGGACTGTCCAGGGGTCGGGGCTGTTCACGGGCAGCGAGGTCGCTGTTTTTATTTTTGAACGACGGACTGTCCGGGACTCAATCTCAGACTATCCGGGGTTCAATAGCGGACTGTCCGCGATTCACTAGCGGACAATCCGCCACTGCACAGTTTTGCTGATTTCGTCTGTATCTTTTGTGTACGAGCTCCGATTTGTGATCCCTTTGTTGCGTTTGTTTTCTAACTTCTTAAGGATCATTCCAAAGTACTTTTGTCACCATTGGTCAAAGTATTTTTGGTCGGACACTTCCTTTTTCTCCATAGGAGTTAAGTGTTCCGCTTTCGGAGTTTCGTTGGTTCTAGCGTCTGTATCTTTTGCGTTCGAGCTCCGATTTGAGATCCGTCTGTTGCGTTAGTTTCCTTACTTCATAAGGATCTTTCCAAGGTGCTTTTGCCACCAGTTGTCCTAAGTAGTTTTGGTCGAACACTTTCCTCTTCTCCATAGGAGTGGGGTGTTCCGTTATCGGAGGTTCGATTGTTCTTGGAGCTTGCTTGTGCAGTTTTGCCCCATTGCTTTGGTGCTTGGTTTTGGGGATTCTTCGGTAGTTCCGTTGTACCTCTAGGACATCTCCTAGGGTATCCACCTATTCGTAGGTCATGAAATCACTGGTTGTTTGAGTCTTTGCTTTTGGGGTGATTTTCTGGGACAAGGGCCATCGTTCCTCGAGAAGAAATTTGAGGCTCCCATTCACCCCCTCTGGTTGCCAATTTGGTCCTTCAAATATTGAATATCCTGCAAAACAAGTGAGAACTACACAACTCGTGGAACTCATTAGAATCAAACCCTATAGCTACACTCTTTGGATCATTGTGGGTCATTTATGAGGTTAGTTGACGGTTTAAAATAGGAGTTATCTACCGTCAACAAGTTCCCCCAAGCTTACCCTTTGCTAGTCCCTTAGCAAACATTTAGATGAGACATTATGATGGATCAGGAGTTGCTACTATGCTTTCACACCTCAAAAGTACACAAGTGTTCAAACAAAAATTTTCCTTTGAATTAGAATCAACCGTTTCAACTTTCAAACTTACCTCTTACCTTCAACTGTGGTGCTTGTAGATTTCACTTGGGTCTTGAGCAATTTGAAAAGCAGAACGATCAAGTTAAACACTATGTTTCAAGTTCTTCGATCTACCTTCATTCTGGAGTTTTGTAAGGTTTTCAAAATAACACTCAGAGATTCCTTCATATGATCCTGACAAGTCTCTCATCTGTGGTATTTGTGGATTCTCTCCAAGGTAGTGAATGTTGTGCCTTCTCTCACCCTATAACTAATAAGCTTTTCGTGGAGTTCATAGGTGGGAGTCAACCTATACATTCTTACATAGCATATATTGCAAAGTCAAAGCATGGATCCAGAGAAACTTGGCATACAATCAAATCAGATGTGCATGTGTGTGGTGGAACAGTGGAGGTAAACAAGTGTGAGGGTGAAAACACAGTGATGATGATGAAAACATAATGATGGATGATGGGTGTAGACCTTTCCTTACTTTACACCTTGTAGATACTTCTCTCTTGTATAACTTCTGCTATAGACAACATGGGCTATCATCTTTCTTCTCTTTTTTTTAAAAGGTGGGCGTCGAAACACCCCTAATTCTACTGTCAGACACTTGTCCATTTTGTATTTATTATATATTTTTTAGATATCTTTTGCATAACCTATGTATCTTTTTGCAGCATAATATTTAAAGAGATAACAATGATAAATTGGAGCATTTATGAATGGCAATGAAGGCATAAAAATGTCATATAGATGAAGGAAAATATTTTTGGTTGTTCACTTCCAGTGTAGAAGTGAAACATTTTTGAGTGGATCTAAATGGAAGGCATGTTGTTGCGTACTCTCAGTGTAGGAGCATCATATTTAGGTGGTGTGTACGTGATCTTGATTTTAACTGTATGACGAGTCTCTAAGGGTCAACACGATTTGACAAAACTCAATGCATATGCAAGCAATAAATATAAAGAGTGGACTTTCTAATCTATCAGGCATGTATATCAGGTTGTGGTAGGAATTTCAAACACTCATCATAAAGGATCTCATCATGTAGCATTTTAAGTTTTCAAAATATAAATCTCCAGAACTCTAGTATCACTAGGATCAAGGTAAATAGCAGTTCAACCGTTTCATATCATACTCGTCAAACACCTAGACTTAGGTCAAAACTTTTGTAACCTACGAGTCTCAGATTCAAAGTAAATTTTCACGTTAAAACAATCTCATCCAAAACTCGAGAAAATTCAAGACTGAACACTAGGCACTTGAAAAGAATTACGGCAGAGCAACTATTCATCATTTCCATCCAGATTAATTTTATTATCCTAGAGCTCAATTATTTCAGAGTAAGATTTTATTCTAGATCATCATTGTTCTTTTTATTGACTCTAATAAAACACACACTCTAAGATATAATATATAAAGCCTAATATATATAATAAAGGCTAATAAAGATTAATAATAATAGTTGTAGTAGGAATAGTAGTAATAATAATAATAATAATAATAATAATAATAATAATAATAATAATAGCAATAATGACATACCTTAATAGCCATTGATGCAAAACGTGACGTCCCGCGCCAGGCACACAGCAAGCCGAACGAGGCTGGCTTCAATCGGGTGCCCGGAATGTGTCGAATCCAGAAACGTGCCAGTCGGTTTGACCTGAAAGCCAACAAGGGATAAAAGTATGAGAATACCTTGGAACGTGCCGGGTGAGACCAGACAGTTCCATATATACGGCTTTGAAAGCCAACCATGACAGCACACAGCTATGAGAGCTGTTTGTCGAAACAGATTTATAATGTCATTCGGCAAATGTAGAGACAAAAATCATAAGCATGTCGAATGCCAAACACACAAATAACAAAAGGATAAAGAAGTAAATTGTAAATATAAATCCATCCAAACAACATATGCATAGGCTAATCCAACTAATCTGCCGCATGTTTAGCCTTCATGAGCCCGTCAAAGTGTAAACTTAAGCAAAGCTAATCCACCGCATGATACCACTTGCTATAAGTCCACACCACTCCTTATAATTAGATTAATCCGCCGCATGATACGATCTAATTATAAGAAGCTAAAAGCATACATATGTCTGAAAAGATCTATAAAAACTCATTACTCATGTAAGCTTAACCAGAATCGGCAAACTAGCCGAACTGGGGTCCATGAAGAAGGAACATACAAGCAATCATGATTAAACTAATCTAAAACTTGCATCTGCCGCACGATACCCAGTTCTATCAAAGCCTAACCATGATCGACATGTATGAACCCATAACATGTAACAATCTAGATTGAAAAATAATCCGGCCATCATGATCTTATGATTAGCAAAGCATAAACAAATTCATGCAACAAGGCCGAACAAAGATCAATCTAGATTGGGCAAAAAGTGTTACATGAATTAAATAAATAAAGCATGTAACACATGATAACTTAATGAATCTATTAGATCTGCCAAATCTAATAGAGCCAATAACTATTTTTACTCATGACTTAATCCGCCGCACGATACAAGGCATAAGCAAAAACTTCCCGTCATAAGCTTAAATCCGCCGCACGATACTAAGCTTAACATACGAGACTACTTGCATCATATCTAAATCCACCGCATGATACTAGACATGATAGCAAGGTTGCCGGTACTTACGGAGGTCGACGGATCGATGATTCCTCTTGAAGAACTCGACGACATGACTTAGGGACTCGAAAGATGGCACGGGGCCGGTTGTATTGATATGGTTGTGAATAGTTTTACAATGGTCGAGGGTTTATATTTATACCCTGGACGAAACACGAATCCTAGATGATTACGACTTAAAATAAAGAAAAATATAAATTATATTCCTAATCCTTTCGGCGCCTTCCATCTTCACGTGTCTTCTCGCACAAGCTGGCTTTACCTGCATCATCCATCTCCCGAATGGGGCCACCGCTTCACGAAATAGCCGACCGCGCAAGTACTCACCGAAAGTCTCGAGCATCAAACAGCCATCCTAATGCCTGCCGAATCCTTCTCTTCTCTGCTAGCTGGACCCATCTGCCATACCTTTGTGCGTGCAAAAATCTGGTGTTAACATATGCCCCCTAATTTTGGGATAAATGTTTATTCCTAAATTTCTTTTCCTTTTCGCACTGACGTGGAACCTCCAGAAGCATCGTCTTTACTCACCATAATTACCGTACCTACCGATTCATCTCCCGATGCACTTGGGATCCTTTAAACTCCCCTTTCTCCCTACTTCGGCTTATGCACTCCGAGCTCCCCTGCTTCTATCTCAGAGCCAGAAAATCCTCTTCTTCCTCACCATCAATCAGACACAAAATGTCTTCTGAGGCAAGCCACAATAGCCTCGAGTTCAAGGCTTCCAGTACTTCTAGGAGAAGGTTATCCCCTAATCATTTTCGCTCGAAGATGAACCAGTCGCCCTTACATTGTTGTTCTTGTTTAGGAGGACTGATGACGATTTTCCTGAGGTCTTGACTCAGAAGGTCACAGATCTTCAATTTGATCTAGAAAGGAGGAATCGGGAGATTACCCGAATCTCTCGAGAGCGTGATGCCGCTCAAGAACAGGCTATCGGTAAGTATCCTTCCGCTGTACTTTCCCTATTCTTCTTCCCTGTTTTATTGATGCTTCCTCTTCTCAGCTCTAGAGGCTAAGCTTCACTCCCTCGAAGCCGCCATTGCCGATCTTGCTGTTACAGCCAATGAGCCAGGCACGTCAGCTTTGAGGCGGGTGAACGAGGTCAACCGGGTTCTTCCCGACATCTCCAGGGCAGGCATGGGCTACGGCGCAGCACTCGTCTTCAACGCTGTTCGGATCCACTCCGGTGCTGACTACCGTCACTTCGACGTTTGCGAGCGAGGATTAGAATTCAGGGTGGCGCACTCTGTTGATGACATGAAAGAAGCTGGAACAGATCTAGCTGACTCCTTTGACTTTGACCTCCCGATTAGGAATAGAATAGAATGGATGAACTGACTTCCTTTTGTAACTTGTTTCCCTCTCTGTAAATAAGAGGCCTTTCTTCATTTGTCCAGCAACTCGCGATTGATCCTTCGAGATCAATATGCGCTCTGTTCCATGCATCGGTCACCGATTTTATTTTATTTTTCTGCCCGTTTTAACAGCGATGCACATTTCATCGGCCATAATCATGCTCAATCATCCTCGCTTCGCATGCAACCGTAGTAATTGACTACCTCAGACTTGGGGTCTTTTGAATTATTCTCTCAGTTTTTGATTCACAGTGGCACTAGGATATTGTCCCTTCAGTTCTCCTGTCTTCAACGCCAACTGGTGACTTAAAACCTCCTGTCTGAAATTAAAATACCTTACAGCCGCAATTGTTTTTTAGTCGCACTCGAGCATTTTTCATAGCAAACACTCTTAACCGAACCCTATCGGCTCCTCGAACTTCTTTGGTTAGGCAAGGATCCAATCCGGCCTCATATCGGCATAAGCCGTGAAAAACCTTACCTAACCTCCCAGTGTGCAAGCCATGGTTCTATAAATTCGACCTTAGCTAGGTCATTCTCCCCAACTTCAACCAAACAGCTTGTCCTGCAAATCTTTCCCTTCAGGATGAAGCCTACGTCCAATCCACGCTTAAGCTTTCTCCCTAGAAGGCCTGTCCAGGAAATATGACATCGAAGAAGTCGAACAAACATATTAGTGGAAACAAATCCAAAACCCCACCACAGGTTATTGAAATCCTCACTATACTCTTCCTTTGAGCTTGTAATCGCCTAACACATCTTCCTTTACGAGTCATCTCCTCATAAAATGACCGTCGTTATCGAAGGTATATGTCCCGATGCTTCGGACGGTCATACAGATCAGACCGTCATCCAAGGCGTGTATGTTGGAGTTTTTCCTCAAACTGGTGGTGATAAGTTCTTGACTTAAGAATACTACCCTTTTACCAACCGGTTATGCAGATGCTCTTCCGGACGACTTCGAAGATTCCGAAGCTCCCATTGGTCACACTATCGTCCTTCGCCGAAACCACTGATTCTTAGTTTGCTTGAATAAACCATTTCAAGAGTAATCTGTACTCTAGGATAGATTCTGTAATTGAAGTTTGTAGCAGATGAACTTGCTCTTCTCCTGAACAATGTTGATTTTTTTATTCCTCAATGACTCCTTATTCGCAACATTTCTTCAGAAGAACACTTGCCGAACGTGTGACGTCATCTTAGCCGACTAAATCCCACTCTCAACATGTCACATCACTCGACATTGCACTTACTGCACTTCATCTTTCTCTTTCCCCGATAAACCCGCTAACTCGAAAAATGCTAGAGTCACCAAGGTTACGAATATCTATACTGAAGGCGATATAAATAAGATATCGACTATAACTTGACATATGCGAAACATTTTTCCGCTAAAGGTGATGCTCTTACATCGGCTGTATAAAAAACATCTCTAGACTTTTATGACTCCCACGCGTTCGGCTTTTAACAAGCAGTGCCGAAGCTCCAATTGACAAGCAGTACACTCAAAATCCAAAATTTGTCATAGCCGAATACCCTTTCCTGGGGTCTGCCATTTTTGGCTAAGGTAAATTGCTACTTATCTTATCTTTCAAACCCTCAAAAATAAGGGCCGACCCTACTATAAGGTCATCGGCCATCACGTACAACCCGAAATGATCACCAAGTTGTAGAAGTGCCTTTCATAGAATCTTCAATCTCACTAAAGGCTCTCGTTGTACGCCACCTTGTATAAACCCCTTCTGATCCTTTTCTGGCAATGGAGAAGTAAACAGAAACTTTCATACATCCATTGATCTTGAACACATTCGAGACCCAAACTTGCACATACTGATCCTAATTCGGCTTCAACATCAACACTTTATTCCTTGTCAGCCGACACAAAACTTTTGGCCTTAATTCTTCTCCACCACCATTGATTGGATTCAAAAATTACTCTGAGAGCCGACTGTCTGAATCGGCTATTGGTCCTTGTCGAAAACATTTACAGGACCCGCTTCCCAAGCTCTTCCAGAGAAACACTCGACACCTTCGTACTCCCAGTAGGTTGGCTCTGCACTAGCAATACTTACCGAATCATCAGCATGGACGATCTCGATATCATCTCCAACCCACTGGATGAGGAACTGATGCATAGTCGACGGCACACAACAATTTGCATGTATCCAGTCTCTTCCCAACAGCAAACTGTATGCCCCCTTGCCATCAATGACGAAGAAAGTGGTGATCAAGGCTTTAGACCCAATCATTAACTCGACATGGACTGCCCCTCGAGTATCAGAAGAATTGCTTGCAAAGTCTCTTAACACCATGTCGGTCTTTAATAGATCTTCACTTGTCATGCCAAGCTTTCAGAAAGTGGTATACGGCATGATGTTTATAGCAGCCCCTCCATCAATGAACATTTTGGTCAGTGGATTGCCATTGACATACCCTCTCATATAAAGTGGCTTCAAGTGTCGATGCCTGATCGGTTTATCAAATACTGCCCTTTGAGCCAAGACGAGATGAGCCAACAGGTCCTGAAATTCACTTTCATCGAAATCTGAATATGCCTCGTCTTGGACATCTTGATTCTCAAGGGCTATGAACTCTGACGGTAGAAAGAATGCCATGCACATATCAGCCGAACGATTACCTTCGCTTGGCCTTTCCTTAGGACGCCAGACTTGCTTTGCTCTGGTGCCCGTTTGCGCCAACTCTCTATTCCTTAAGTGCTGCACTCTCCTCTTCTGGCTTTTTCTCAAACCTGGTGGACACCACTGTCCCTTCTGCCAGATGTACTCGCTGTACTCTTCTTCTCCAGTGCAAGCCCAATTTGGATCGACAAACCTTCTTTCCTGCCGATCTCTGGAACTATTTATTTTTATACGCCGATCGTCCTCAGGGATCCGGGGCCCAAGCCTTTCATGGACAGATCGGCGATTGACTCGAGGCTGCCTAAACTCGGAGTATTGATTACTGCACTCGGGGCAGTTGTCTTTAACAGGCAGCTTCAAGCCTTCGTTCCAACAATACTGGAAGAACGAGCATTCCCAATGAAACCGTTCCTGCTCCCTCATATCTTCTCGTTCTTCCCGGTACATCTCTTCTTTGTACCCTTGTTGCTCTGCCAGGAACTTTCGCTCTTCATAAAGCCTCTGCTTCTGGTACTGTTCCAGTTCCCGACGCCACTTATTCAACAAAATGCGCGTCGTGACCCTGGGTCTGGAGGTATTACTCGTCTCAATTCGGCTATTTTGGAACCGAACTCTCTGCTGAAGTTCTCCTTTTGTAATCTGCCGATCAGGGTCAACAGTACCAGCTTCCTTTGCTCTATCAGAAGTTAAAACTTTCATTTTACCCTTACCCCCAAAATCGGCTGCATTGATCATACTAACAGAGAAGGATACAGTATTCTGTCCAAAAGGACTACCGTCCACTTTCATCTTTCCATCAAACCTCAAGTGTCCGTCCTGGATGGCTTTCTGAATCCGCACTCTGAACACTCGGCAATCATTTATGGAGTGGGACTTAGTATTGTGGAAACCACAATACTTCTTGTCTTTGACGCCCTCAGGAAGCAGCATAGGATGACCTTCCGGCAACTTGATGCGTCCCTCCTTCAGCAAGTACTCAAATAATTTATCTGACTCGGACACATCAAAGTCATAAGTACCTTTATGTTGCCTCAGCCACCGTTGGTTGACTTGAGTCGGCTCTTTAGACCAGGTTATCTCGGCTGCAGCCACTTCATCCTCATTATCATATTCATCTGCTTCGTCTAGGAAAGCCTGATACATCCCGGCAGCCACATCACCCTTCTGGTATTGATTATTCCTTCTGAACCCCTGAGCTTGATTGCTCATTGTCGCCAGCCTTTGGGCTAACTGCCCGAGGTCATCAAACTCCATGCTGAATAATTTTTCTATGATACTCGGCAACATGTCAGCTATGGCTATTCCCGGCAATTGGTCATCCGGCAAATTCAAGGAATAGCAGAGATTTTTGGTTTCCCTGAATCGGCGCAAATACTCTTGCGGCGTTTCGCCGGGTTTCATCCTTAGGCTCATAAGATCAACCAACTTCTTCTCACTGGTTCCGGTAAAAAAGTATGAGTGGAACTTTTGCTCTAAATCTGCCCATGTATTGATAGAATTCGCCGGTAGAGAAGCAAACCAGGAGAAGGCTGGTCCTGTCAGCGACAGCGGGAAATACCGAATCCTCCAAGCTTCGTCTGTAGATGCTTCCCCAAGTTGCATCAAGTATCGGCTGATGTGCTCTATAGTGCTGGTATCATCCTAACCCGAAAACTTGGTCAAATCAGTGGGAGGTTTTACTCTTGGAGGAAGAGCCACCCGATTGTACCATTCAGGGTAGGGAGACTTGTAAGCATATGTCTGATTCTTTGGCTTTAGGCCGAACTGATTCTGCATCATATCAGCCATCTTGTGCAAAATGAGGTCAACACCTGAATTAGAAGCTGTTTGTGCTTGCCCCCCAGTATGTGGTCCTACCGAACTCTTGCGGCCTGGATTCGAAAGAGCATTGATCGAATTATAGTCCATAAACTCCCGATATCCATCTCCAAACATATCTCTCTGTATCCTGTTCGCCACAGGAGACACTCTAGAAGAAGATTGTGGGACATTCCCCGTTGTGCCGAACGCGAGCTGGCCATAGGTCTGGGGAGGCTGTTGCATCTCCTGAGAAACCACCCCTCCTGTGCTTGGGCCAGCCCCACTGTTTACGGAAATCCTCCGTCGTTGAGGTACTTGGAACAACAACAGTCCTTGCACCGGACCAGCAGCTTCTTCAAAGTACTTGTCTGCGGTTGGACCGAAAGTATCGACCATGATAGCACGAAAGGTGTTCAAGAAAGTCGATTGATGATTGGTCACGGCTCCTGACAAGATCCTATGCATTATTTCCGCCATCTTCTGGAGAGCCACTTCTTCACTGCCGTCAGGCAGCTCAGGCTGGTGATGAGGAACAACCTTCGGGAACATCTGCTTCTGATAGACTTTGCCGCTTTTATTCTTGGACAAAGTCTCCAGGCATTTGTGCTGGAATTCGTCACACGCCCGTTGCACCAAATCCTTTGATTCTGGTGGCAAACTCGTCCATGGTTACATCGAAGGATTGATCTTCGCTGATCTCAGGCATCTTGAAATGAAGTGGTCCCACCGGGCGTGCCAAAAAGTGTGTTGACGCAAAACGTGACGTCCCACGCTAGGCACACAGCAAGCCGAACGAGGCTGGCTTCAATCGGGTGCCCGGAATGTGTCGAATCCAGAAACGTGCCAGTAGGTTTGACCTGAAAGCCAACAAGGGATAAAAGTATGAGAATACCTTGGAACGTGCCGGGTGAGACCAGACAGTTCTATATATACGGCTTTGAAAGCCAACCATTACAGCACACAGCTATGAGTGTTGTTTGCCGAAACAGATTTATAATGTCATTCGGCAAATGTAGAGACGAAAATCATAAGCATGTCGAATGCCGAACACATAAATAACAAAAGGATAAAGAAGTAAATTGTAAATATAAATCCATCCAAACAACATATGCATAGGCTAATCCAACTAATCTGCCGGACGTTTAGCCTTCATGAGCCCGTCAAAGTGTAAACTTAAGCAAAGCTAATCCACCGCATGATACCACTTGCTATAAGTCCACACCACTCCTTATAATTAGATTAATCCCCCGCATGATACGATCTAATTATAAGAAGCTAAAAGCATACATATGTCTGAAAAGATCTATAAAAACTCATTACTCATGTAAGCTTAACCAGAATCGGCAAACTAGCCGAACTGGGGTCCATGAAGAAGGAACATACAAACAATCATGATTAAACTAATCTAAAACCTGCATCTGTCGCACGATACCCAGTTCTATCAAAGCCTAACCGTGATCGACATGTATGAACCCACAACATGTAACAATCTAGATTGAAAAATAATCCGGCCATCATGATCTTATGATTAGCAAAGCATAAACAAATTCATGCAACAAGGCCGAACAAAGATCAATCTAGATTGGGCAAAAAGTGTTACATGAATTAAATAAATAAAGCATGTAACACATGATAACTTAATGAATCTATTAGATCTGCCAAATCTAATAGAGTCGATAACTATTTTTACTCATGACTTAATCCACTGCACGATACAAGGCATAAGCAAAAACTTCCCGTCATAAGCTTAAATCCGCCGCACGATACTAAGCTTAACATACGAGACTACTTGCATCATATCTAAATCCACCGCATGATACTAGACATGATAGCAAGGTTGCCGGTACTTACGGAGGTCGACGGATCGGTGATTCCTCTCGAAGAACTCGATGACATGACTTAGGGACTCGAAAGATGGCATGGGGCCGGTTGTATTGATATGGTTGTGAATAGTTTTACAATGGTCGAGGGTTTATATTTATACCCTGGACGAAACACGAATCCTAGACGATTACGACTTAAAATAAAGAAAAATATAAATCATATTCCTAATCCTTTCGGCGCCTTCCATCTTCACGTGTCTTCTCGCGCAAGCCGGCTTTACTTGCATCATCCATCTCCTGAATGGGGCCATCGCTTCACGAAATAGCCGACCGCGCAAGTACTCACCGAAAGTCTCGAGCATCAAATAGCCATCCGAATGCCTGCCGAATCCTTCTCTTCTCTGCTAGCTAGACCCATCTGCCATACCTTTGTGCGTGCGAAAATCTGGTGTTAACAATAGCGAAGAGCCCCAAGCTAATCCCTTCGATAGCGTCGAGCCTTCATGTGCCCGAATATTTTTGTTCTTTTCTTTTTAAGGGCGAGCCTTCATGTGCTCATATATTTTTGGGGTTTTTTGTTTTTAAGAGTGAACCTTCATGTGCTCACATATTTTTGATGCTTTATGTTTTTATGAAAATTGAAAATATATAGATATATAACCTCGGATAACGGGAGAGCCTTTTCCCCCAAGCTGGATGCTTGCGTGTTTGTTCTCTCGGTAGTGTCGATATACTTCACTCCTCTGGTCCTTAATGGAAAGTTGTTTGCTTTAATCTCTCCAGAGTGGATAAAGTTATGTGGCCTTCTTATTGATTCCTGCTAAACTCAAATAGACAACAAAGCTCGTGGAATTGATTAAGCGTTAGTGGTAAAACCATTTATATCTTATCGAGCCTTATAGATATTTAAGCAAGCATGATTCAACAAGAGTTTAATATTTTTTTTAGATTTAGATTTTCTATTTTTATATGCAGATGCAAAAAGTAAGAAATATTTTTTATTTTGTGCCTCCACAGTAAGCAATTGAATTATTCATATGGGGCTTAAAGAGTTTTTCTTTTTAAATGCAATATGATAATGCAACATGATTATTTTTATTTTCAATTAAAATGCTTATGGATGATGCAAACATTAAATATGGTGATGCAGTAAATGACTAAGAATTAAATATGATAGAAATATGTAGAAAAGTAAATATGAGATAACTACCGATTTTAGCTTTTGGCGAAGGTTCGGATATTTAGGTCCGATGAACCGGACATTCCCTTGGTTCAGACCTCCCAAGGTGTGTGAGACGTTTGGAAAGTTGTTTCTGGTTGTTTCTCTTTAGGTGTTGTCTTTTTCTTCCACAGTTTCTTGGTCTGAGTCTTTACTTCCTGTTGTTCACTGTCTTGAGGTGTCTCTTCTTCTTTCTTCTCTAGGATAGTGTCACTAGCTTCTTCTTTGTGATTGGCCTCTCCATTCTTGATGGCTTGTCTTTTTTGGCGTTGATAGCGGCATCTTTCACTTCCACTCTTCTTAGGTGCTTCATTGGGTATGTAGTTGATGAACTAGCATCGTACCATCTCTCTAGGAAAGTGAAAATGGATCTCCCCTTGCTTCATGTAGATAATTGCACTTGTAGTGTACAGGAACGGTCTTCCTAGGATGAGGTGGACATCATCGTCTTCTCCCATGTCGAGAACCAAGAAGTCTGTGGGGACTTCATGACCTCTAATTCTAACTACGATGTCTTCCACTATTCCTTCTGGAAATCGAGTTGTTTGGTCGGCTAGCATTACCTTCAAGTATGTTAGTTCCAGTAGTTCATCACGAAATAAATGTTTATATGTTACCATAGACATGATGTTGACACTTGAGCCGATGTCGCAGAATGTGTTGTAGAAGGTACTCTCCTTGATCATGCAGTCGGTGGCAGGTACTCCTGGATGGTACAGCTTCTCAAGGCGTAGTGGAGGTTGAGTGGTATCTTTTGATGGTTCAACAGTGTTGACCATCCATACTGGTTCTTGCTCTTGTGGCTTTGCCTTGTTCCTCCTCCTTCTGTTGTTGTTCTTCTTCGGGGCAGCAGGTGCATACTCGTACTCATATGGTGACTTTAGGTGTACACGAGTCTTGAGTGTGCGATTCTTGAAACTGAACCTTTCCTTCCTATTGTTGATCGTGAAGTAGATCTTGGCACTTTCGGTGTAGATGATGGCTTTAGTTGTACTTAGGAATGGTCTTCCCAAGATGATGAGTGCTCTTTCATCTCCTTCTGTTTCCACTATCACAAAATCTACTAGGACAGGTGATTGTCCAACTTGTACTTGAACATCTTCAAGGATTCCCTTGGGGTAGCAAAGTGTTTGATCTGCAATCTACAAACACATGGTTGTGTACAACAATGGTTGATATGAATTTTCTCATAAATTACCTTAGGCATAATGTTGACACTTGCTCCAAGATCACAGACGGCTTCGTCAAAGGTATGGGGTCCAATGGTGATCGGGATGACAGGTCTCCCTGGATCTCCTTTCTTCTCGGGCAGATTCTCGATCATCTCCCCATCCTCTATACTTTGGCCTTGTCAGAGCTATGAAGTAATCTCCTGCATTGAAAATGTCTACAAGATTTGCAGTTTCTAATTCTTCCGGATTCCCTGGAAACTTGCCTTTTTTGGTCACAGGTACAGAAGCGGCTAGCTGAGAAATTTGTGATTCTATCATCTTATTAAAGCTAAGTTGATTCTTAATAGCAGAAGTAAAGCTTTCCATTCTATTATTAATGGTTTCTAGTATTTTATCATTAGAAGCTATCTTTCTGGATATGTTATCAATAACTTTATTTTGATTAACAATCATTTCTCTTAAAGGTGGTTGGTTGAAGTTGTTACCTTGGTAATTACCTGAGTTGTTACCTTGGTAGTTGGGCCACTGTTGCTGATTCCATCGTTGATTCTGTTGAGGACGATAGTTGTTGTTGTTGATGATGTAGTTCACATCCTCTTGGACTTCAGGACAGTTGCTTCCTATGTGGCCAGTGCCTCCACACTCTTCACAAGTCATGCGAGAATCGTGGATGTGCATGACTTCCTTCTTCTCTTGGTGTCATTCATCGAGCTTCTTTATCAGCAGGTCTATCTGAGCAGACATCATGTCTACTTCCTTGAGGTGACGCATTCCTCCTCTCTTCTTCAGTTGAGTGTGTTCTTCGTTCCATCCTTGGTTGGAAGCTATCTTCTCAACGAGAGCAGTTGCCTCTTTGATAGTGAGTGACAAGAACGATCCTCCAACAGCTGCATCGATATCACGGGCACTCGAAGTGAGCCCAAGGTAGAATGTCTGCATGAGTAGCCAATTCTCCATCCCGTGGTGTGGGCATTCTAATATGTTGTCTTGAAAGCGTTCCCATGCCTCAGGGACAGATTCATCATACTGCTGCTGAAAAGTTGAGATCTTCGCTCGTAAGGCATTCGTCTTGCCTATGGGAAAGAACTTTGTTAGGAAAGCAGTAGAGCAGATCTCCCATGTAGTGTTTTTGTCTCTGTTGGAGTAGAACCATTGCTTCGCTCTTCCCGAAAGTGAGAATGGGAATAGGCGGAGGTAGATGACGTCCTTAGTGACTCCTTTGATAGTGAAGGTGCTGCTGACCTCCAGGAAGTGTTGGAGAAGGGCACTTGCATCTTCATGTGCTTTCCCACAAAACTGGCTGGCTTGCACCATGTTGATCAGAGATGGCTTGAGTTTGAATCCCTCGGTTCCCACATTGAGTGTTGGTCCAGTCCTGATGTTGGCAGTGGTTAGAGCAGAGAAATCACGGAGAGTCTTGTCAGCCATGTCTTCTAACACTAGTGTTGAGCTTCTTGCCTGAGTGTCTTCGGTCAATGTGGTTGGTGGTTTCCTGAGCTTGGCGTTGGCTTTGGCTTTTTGGATCAAAACTTCAGGATCGTCAACGTAGTTTTTCGGTCGATCAAATCCAGTCATACATCACCCTGCATTAAGATATTCAAGAAATAGACAAAGGACAGGGTGAGCCTGTTTGAGAAAAGATCAATAGTGTGTCTCGGTTATCATAAACATGTGTGTACAGTTTTTCCTATGTATTCAACTTATATCTTATTATCTCCTAGTCTTAACTTAGAAACTCGAATAACTCAACGATATGGCTCCGGCAATGGGATTTCCTTAAGGGATTTCCCAAACATCAGGGAATGTGCATTGGAGTCACACATATTCGGGTCCCCGGCAACGGCGCCAGAAATGCTTGTTGACATCTCTTAGCATCACTTCAGATAACGGTGCTAGAAATACAGGTAGACAAATCTAACAACATTACCATTAACGCTAGGCTGTCACCACTAGCAGCAACACTAGAGACGTGGATGGTATTTATGTTCTTGCCCTTATAAAATATGAAATAAGATTATCCGCAAGCGCACAGATAAAATACATCCGCGGTAGCATTTCACCAAGGAGAGTTTCCTAGGTATCATTATTTATAACGGAGCAATGCATATCATGAGTTAACCGGTAGGAGATAAACATCTCCAACTATGACACACACATGTATAATTATGATAAGAGTTCCACTAGATCTATTCTTAACACAGGAATCAATCATAAATAATAAATAAGATAAATGTAATAGAACAGAGTAAACCATATAAAAGAGTTCCAACAGAGCATTCTCACCCAAGGTCGGATCGTAGCCAAATCTAGAAAGAGATAGATTAACTTCCTAATGTGGTTCTTACTATAGGTCATAGACTACGTCAATTAGTGCAATTATGTTTAGCAATCATGGTTAGAATAACTTATATTTATACGCAGGAGACATCACGCATGGAGGATCAGATCCAGAGTATATCACCTCCGGGTGACTGTTGACGGTCACTAACTCATATCTTATATCATCAATAAGTCACCTAAAAGTGACCATCAACCTAGGAATAGGGTTTGATTCTAACGAATTCCATGAGTTGTGTCGTTCTCACTTGTTTTGCAGGAATACCAACATTTCATTACATAAAACTATCCCAAGTGAAGAATTACAGCACACCATTGTGACGAGCTCGTCGAGACGATCGAAATGGACATATGGTTTACCACAATCGAAGTCCCGACGGAAGAGTCCTCGATGAATACGACTAGGAAGACTCTAGAACCTTCTAGAAGCCTTATCCATATGAAGATCAGGGGTGTAACAGACAAGATTCCAAAAGCTACAGAATACCAGAGATATTCAGGGACCAGACAGAAAGAAGACGACAAGGAATTCTTCCACTCCAAGACTTGTTGCGCAAACTTACCGAACAAGGATTCAAGACAAACAAGGAAGGTGTTAGGAGACTTGCGGATGAAGGAAGAGGCAGGTGGCGCCAGTGGAGGCCGGCCGGCCTCAACCCTAGGCCGGCCGGCCTGGGCCCACTTGTCAGCTAGCCCTCCTTCGTGCGGCGAGCCCTAATCGACCTCCTCGACGCATCTCAACCGTTGTTCAAGGTTGGTTTGATCCGAGGGCTGCGGTTCATCCCACCGGGCTATATAAATAGCCCCAGACCCCCTTCCCTGAAGCAATCCTCATAACAATCCTCATTCAGATTAGATCCAAGACAGAGACTCCAGTCATATTCATCGGGAGAGGATTAGAGCTATCTAGCAATTAGAAGATTAGTAAGCCCTCTAATTAGGGATTAGATCTAGTCTTCTGTAGGATTAAAAGAGAGAGAGAGAGAGGTATTAGAGGAAGATTAGAAGGAGCTCTGGCCTATCGGATCTACTTCTTCAGCTTGTACCTACGGATTCAAGTTCGTCAAGAGCTTGGATCAGGATAATCTTCGGTCTTCAACTTCTAATTATCAGTAAGCGTTCTTGTTCTTATTGTTCTTCCGGCTTGCATCTCTAATTAGAGTACTAAATCTAGCTAGGGGACTCTAATCTAGTCGCTCTAGAGTTAGAGGAGTCATCGTCGTGTAAGCGTGGTGCTTAGACTCGATTACTTGCATAGTGTACCTTATATTCCGGATCAGTGGTAGCTCGCGGGTGTGACTCTTATAGGCCTATTGAATCTTCCATAGTCGACCTCCCGTCTATAGGGCTAGCAGGAGTATATTACTTGGGAATCTCCCAACGTAATCCACAGTAGAATAATAATTGCATAGCTTCCTGAGGTTCGAACTGGAAACCCTAGTGTTCCCCTTTATCTTTTATATTCTCGCTTTTGCTAGTGCTCAGGGTTTAAGCAATAGACTTAAGACAATCACCCCGTTCCTTTGGGTTCGATATAAAACTAGGTCTACATCCGGTGAAGTGCGGTATCTAATCTGTGCGCCTGCAGATTTATCTCTAGTGTTCTGATAACATACCTTAGCATTACTAGTGTCTTTGCCAAGGGCGACTTTGGTGATGACGGTAGTAAGTGTCAACAGTGACCAGGTCTTACTTGCCCTATATTCGGGAAGTGGACTACAAAGGACTCAACAAGGCTATAATAGTCACCCTCGTGATCTACCACTTGCTTGCCCGGAATATAGGGTGCATTCACAGGTAAACAACGTATAAGCACCATGCTTACACAATGTTAACCACTCACCCGGCGATCGACAGAATGAGTGCTATACGAACAAGAACATAAACATAAAGATACCCTAGCTATGCTAGACATATAATCAAAGTAGACGATGAACATTACAATTATGAACATAAAATAGTAACAAGTCATGACATGTATCAACTAGAACACAAACTAGAAGATGAATAAGAACTAGATGAACAATTAGAACGAGATTAAAACATAGAGATGAACTAGGGAGGTAATTAGAACAAAACTAGAACACAGAGATGAACTAGAGAGATTAGAAGATGAACTAGAACACAATTAGAACACAAGATAATGAACTAGAAGACAATTAGATAATTAGAAGAACAATTAGAAGAACAATGTTGATACAAGAGAGAAGACAAGGCTAATTATTACCTAGCTCCTCCTAACTAGATCCGGAATCTGAGCTTTCTTGACTCTTCTAATTCTATTCTAGCTATGCCCTTAGATGGTGGAGCTCCTGGTTGTCTAGGCTACCTCTAATCTAATTTATTGATCTATGCTATGAGATATGATTCAATTCATCAGGAGGAGGGTCTCGGGTTTCTTATATAGCCCGGTGGGATGAAACGCAACCCTCGGATCAAACAGACCTTGAACAACGGTTGAGATACAAAGTAGAGGCCAGTTAGATCACGTCACGCGAAGGAGAGGTGGATGACATGTGGGCCCAGGCCGGCCGGCCTAGGGTTGAGGCCGGCCGGCCTTCCCCTGGCGCCGCCTGCCTCTTCCTTCGATCGGAAGTCTTCTAACACCTTCCTTATTCGTCTTCGGTCCTTGTTCAGTTGGTTTCCGCAAAGAGTCGTGGCGTGGATGGATTCCTTGTCGTCTTCTTTTTGTCTGGTCCCTGGATATTCTTGTATTCTGTAGTACTTGGAATCTTGTCTGTTACACCCCTGATCTCTGTATGGATAAGGCTTCTAGAAGGTTCCAGAGTCTTCCTGGTCGTATTCATCGAGGACTCTTGCTCCGGTGCTCCAAATATGGCAAGTGGTATATCTGTTGCGATCGTCTCGACAAGATCGTCACACTGGTGTGCTCTGATTCTTCACTTGAGATACTTTCTTATGATGAAATATGGAATATCCTGCAAAACAAGTGAGAACTACACAACTCGTGGAACTCGTTATAATAAAACCCTATAGCTACACTCTTTGGATCATTGCGGGTCATTTATGAGGTTAGTTGACAGTTTAAAATAGGATTATCTACCGTCAACATAGTTTAAAGCTCGCAAATCTGTTAGTCATATCAGACGTAATATAACTTGATCATCATTATGGTTGCATGGAGACACCCTACTGTTGATGGTTAAGTTATTTTGTCGACATGTTTGTTATTATGGCTACATGGAGACACCTAGACCTGAGCATTTTTAGCCCGGCCCGGCCCGACACGCGGCCCGGCCCGAACCAGTCCCGGCCCGCAAAATGCTCAGGTCTAGATACACCCCACTATTAACAAGCAGATTTGCCGACATGATTAGTCGATCTTTTAGTTTTATACTATTTTAACGTATATGTAGATCTATATTTCTTTCATGAGCTAAAGTTAACCGGCTAGTCATTCTCTTATATCTCTTTTACATCCTCGATAGCCGCTTTTGCTTTAATCAATGTCAATATATTATGCTCTTTTGGGAGTTGACTTTGTAGTCAAAATCCTATGATAATGACTATCTCAGAGCCACACAATTTGGAACTGTCTGGCACCAAACCGGCAGGTTCCACAATTTGACGTCGTTTTCTTTCTCCTTGTCCATTGCAGGTCAAGTTGACTGGCACGCCTCGGAGTCGTTCTCACCGAAGAAGCGGCACCGCCACCGTTTGAAGGCCCAGGAGATACGAACCCTGCTTCGTGCGGTCTCTGAGGACCGTGCTCGAGTGTGTTGGTGTCTCGACCAACTTTTTGAGTCAACACATTCTTTTGGCACGCCCAGTGGGACTACAGTCGTTTGATCATGACGTTCAGCAATGAAGAGGTTTTGAATGTGACAATGGATGAGCTCTTAGATGATATCAAACGCCTAGTGGAGCAAACTATTGAGCAGTATCAGAACATGTGCCTGATGAGTTTCAGCAAGACCAGGGTGAAGAAAGTCTTCCAGAAGACTCATCCTCCAAGGATAATTTTGGAGGGTCAGGTAGACCTAATGATTCAAATACAGCACAATGCAATGCAGGAGACAATTGGCAAAGCAATGTCTGCTACCCTTACTGCTCACAATAAGACATTCCTCAATAGCATCTCAAATGCCATCAAAGAAGCCTTCAACTTGGGCCCTGAAAGGAGAGTTCCAACGTATACAGTTGGGAACAATCAAGGAGCTGGAACTTCTGAGGCTCAAAAGATGTCAAATGGCCCTAATGGCAATGGAAATCAACAGATGATAGGTGGCCCTAAAGGCAATGGGGGCATGATGCAGCAGCAAGTGCAACAACCGAATATGAGTAACAACATCCACTCATCGGCTATAAAAATAGCTCCATATGAAAGGAGGATTACCAAAGACTTCAACGCGCCACCTTATCAAGGACGGGTAGCACCTGGTGATATTCCTTCTGGTTATCATTATGTGTCTGATTACTATACTTTGGATGCTCATGAAAATCCAGGGTATCAGAATAATCCTTTTGGGGGGCAAAACATCAGCTATCAAGGGTCAGTGAATCAAGTAGATTAGTTGATGAATCAGGTAACCGATATGGTCCAGAAACAATTCAGTTTGAAACCAAAGAACACATTAACTACCTACAAGAAGCCATATCCGGAGTGGTATGATCAAGTCACTTTTCCTCCAAGATATCGAATTCCCATCTTCACTAAGTTTACAGGAACAGGCACAGTAACTACCATGGAGCACATAACGTAGTTCCTGGTATAACTGGGAGAAGTCAGTGATTAACCAGCACTCAAAGTCCGGATGTTTCCTCTGTCTCTATCTGGCTTAGCTTTCTCACGGTTCTCATCTTTGCCACCCAATTCTATCCAAGGATGGAAAGATTTGGAGAACAAGTTCCATCAGTACTTTGATTCTGGAGTCCTATAGAAGGGAATTGCAGATTTGGACGATGTGAGACAGGGGAATAATGAATCATGAAGCCACTATCTTCAGAGATTCAGGGATGTTAAGAATCAATGCTACACTTTGACATTATCAGATGCAAAGATTGTTAGTATTGCAATTCAAGGGCTAATACCAGCCGTCAAAGAAAAGGTTGGCTTTGATTGTACTAGCCTGGCTGCTTTGGCCAAGAAAGTGGCAAGTATTGATGCACAAGACAAATACAATCAAATCTTCAGGCCTCGAAAGCTATCAATGCAGAGAGCTCTTTCTTTATACAGGAAGAGGATGATGAAACAAGTGGTGAAAGTGAAGATGAAGTGGCTGCTGCGGATACATGGGTGTATGTCGGATCTTGAGTGATGAGTGATTGTCAACTGGTTTGATGCGCATGTTTCTTAGCTTGTGTTGTGCAGGTGTCGAGCATGGAGACAGTGATCGAAGGCAAGGTGAAGGTCAAGTAGAAACGTGTCGTGTCGATGGACCTAGAGCGGTGAACGGCGGACGTGAGGCTTGGACTGAGGGACCGATTGCCTGAGGATCAGCTGTGGTGGCTGACAGCCTAGGACAACGACGAGCAGAGACTTGCGGGACATGGTGTGGCTCGGGTCGAGGACCTGGGGACACGTGTCGGTGGACGGGGGCACGGGCGGTGCATCCCCTCTACGGCATCGGTTTGGTGGTTGAGCCACAGAAAAACCACCAAGTGGACAGTTTCCAGGTTTGGGCCACAAAACCTGGGTGCTGCCGGTTTTCGAGTTTGGGCCACAAAACTCAGGCTGAGGACGGTTTCCAGGTTTGGGCCTCAGAACCTAGGGCTGGCGGGTTTCTGAGTTTGGGCCACAAAACTCAGGCGATGGACTACGGGTTTCCCGGTTTCAGCCTCAAAACTGGGGGATGGTCCAGGTTTACCGGTTTCGGCCTCAAAACGAGCGACGCGAGGCGACATCGGGTGAGGTCGCGTCGAGGCGAAGCTACCAGATGTGCGAGCGTGGCCGTCGGATCGACTACACCTCGAGTTGGTTAGGAATACCCTTAGGGTTAGCCTGCCCGCTCATTAGTTGTAGGGGTAGGATGGGAATAATTGTATTAGGCTATATTAGGAGAGGCCACCCCTCCCTCCAAACCATCTCAGTCATTTGCTATTTTCATTCTTGGGTTTCCTGCTCTCCCAATCTCTGCTGTAGCTACTGAGATCCGCAGAGACGACAAATCATACCTATGTGTTCTTGAGATTTTGAGGAAGTGAGACCGTAATCTCATTGTAGTCTCGTGTTTGAGACACGATTGAATTCGTGGTTGTGATTTGCGTTTTGAACTTGTTCTTCGCATTCTTCGTTTCTCCACGATTTTCCCATCACTCAATCTGTTTCCTCGCTACGTCTTTCTCAAATACGTTTGAATCAACTTGTTCTTTGTTGTGAGGGGATCATTTACACCGAAGGAATTCAACTCAAACCCCACAAACAAGTAGATCGATTGGTTTTTCGTTTTGGATCGGTTTTCTTCTCTTTTCCCGAATTCTTCCAATTCACCAATTTGGAGTAAGGTTCGAGCCATGATCTTTTAGGAGTAGCTCACTAACCTCCTTGGGACTCCTCATACCAAGTCTAAGCTTTAGAGCTTTTGATTCGGAGGAGATCGAGTTGAATTTGCGGAAGAACAACACAGTTTCGGAAGCATCGGACGCTCGAGTTCTTGGCATCGGACGTTGACCCGAATAGCATCGGATGCGTCGTTGCCATGTGTCAGTTTCTATGTTTTTGAAGGGGCATCGAACGCTGGCATCGGAGGCTACAGTGCAGCGTCCGATGGTCATGCAGTTAGGTTCCAGAAACCCTCATTTTGCATCGGACGCGTGAGGTGTCCGGGCATCGGACGCTGCTGTTCACATCGGATGCGCCGGCCCTACATCGGACGCTGGCATCGGACGCTAAGCTTTTACTGTAGCAGCGTCCGATGGCTACACAGTAAGCTTCCAGGATAGACCTGTTCACATTGGACGCGTCCGACGTGAACACATCGGACGCACCCCAGCGTCCGATGCAGCTGGTTCTGCGCTGTTTTGTCCGTAGCTCGCTCGTTTGGCTTTGGATTTGAGTTTTGGCTTTTGCGTTTGATTCCCGGTTCTCGTGCTCTACAGAAATCGGTCTTCCCGCTTTGCGAAATAGCCTGAATCCCCCTCACGTTCCTCGGGGGAGATTGAGGTTACCCAAAGTCCATCCTCTCACTAGTTGACATGCGTGAACTTGAGTGTGGAGGCTTTTGTGGTGTCCCGTTGTGTTCCTAGGGAACATCCACCCATTCTCTTAGGTCGTGGACATCACGCGCATCGGTTTTTGCTCTTGGGATTGATTTTCTGGGACAGAGGCTATTAGTTTCTGAAAAGAAATTTTAAGGCTCCCATTCACCCCCCTCTGGTCGCCTTGCTTTAGCATTTTCGGTCCTTCAGCTGTTGTTGATTGGGCCTGGAGGAATAATGAGTATATGCCTTGGGCAAATGCTAAAAGTGCAAAAAAGATACAAACAAATACAATTTTGATATTACAAAAGCCGACAAAATATTTGACTACTTGTTAGAGAAAGGTCAAATGAAGTTTACTGGGAATCATAGTATTCCATCGGCTGAGGAGCTCAAAAATAAGAGGTACTGTAAATTTCACAATTCTGGTACTCATAATACTAATGATTGTAGAGTTTTCAGAGACATGATCCAAAGATCCATTACCAAAGGAAGGATTGACTTAGAAAAGGTGTGAACACAAGGTTGATATGTGCCCTTGTGGTTCCTTTCCTGAGTGATGAGCGATCGGTCAACAGGCTCACCAGAAGGGGTGAGAGGCAACGTGTGTATCTTGGCTGTGTTGATGTGTAGGTGTGGAGCTCAGAGACAGTGGTCGAAGGTGAGGTGAAGGTCAAGTAGAGACGTGCCATGCCGACGGACCGGGAGTGGTGAAGGGTGGACGTGAGGCTTGGACCGACGGACCGGGAGACCTGAGGACCAGCTGTGGTAGCTGGCACGTGGCATCGACGAGCGAGAGCACATGGGCATGTGCGGTGCATCGGCCGAGTCGGGAGGACGATGATAGCGTCGTGACACTTGGCGGGAGGCCAAGAAGGAAGGCGAAGGCATTGTGCCCGGCGTGGAGGCTGGACATGCATCGGCATCGGTGCCGGTGGTCGGGGTGTGCGAACCACATTCCGTGCAAGACTGACTCGGATGAAGTCCATGACCCAAGAAATTGGGTGGATGTTCCCTAGGAACACAGTGGGACACCACAAAAACTCCCACACCCAAGTTCACGCAGGTCAACTAGTGACATGATGAACTTTGGGTAACCTCAACCGCCCCCGAGCAACGCGAGGGGGATTCAGGCTATTTCGCAAAGCGGGAAGCCCAATTTCTGTGGAGCATTGAGTCAGGAATCCAATGCAAAAGGCCGATCTCAAATCAGAAGTCGGACGAACGAACTGCGGACGAAAACGTGCGAAACTGCACTGACCGGACTCTGGAGAGCGTCCGGTCAATGGGGAACGGACGCGTCCGGTCGGTTCAGAACCGATTTGGGACATCTTTGTGTTGGACCGGACTCATGGTATGGAGCGTCCGGTCATAACATGAAGAGCGTCCGGTCAGCACAACAAAAACACAATGAATAGTGCAATAGGCGAGTCCGGTCGATTAGCCCTGAAAACTCTCACAGCCTTCAACGACCGGACTCTCACTCCAGCGTCCGGTCAGCCCGACTGCAGAGTCCGGTCACCCCGACGCAGTGCAGTTCATTCACCGATTTAACTCGATCTCACCCAAAATGAATCCTCTAAGGATCAAACTTGGTGAGAGGAGTCACAAGGATGATAGTGAGCTACTCCTAGGAGATCATGGCTCGAACCTATCTCCAAATCGATGAATCGAAAGAATTCGGGGTAAAAAGGAGAAAACCGATCCAAGACGAGAAACCGATCAATCTTCTTGTTCGTGGGGTTTGGGCTAAATTCCTTTGGTGGAAATGATCCCCTTACAACAAAGAACAAGTTGATTCAAACGGATTCGAGAAAGATGCAGCGAGGAGCGAGATCAAGTGACGGGAAAATCGTGGAGAAAATGAAGAACGCGAAGAACAAGTTCAAAACGCAAATCACAACCACGAATTCAATCGTGTCTCGAACACACGAGACTACAGTGAGATTACGGTCTCACTTCCTCAAAATCTCAAGAACACAGAGGTATGATTTGCCGTCTCTGCGGATCTTAGTAGCTACAGCAGAGATTGGGAGAGCAGGAAACCCTAGAATGAAAATAGCAAATGACTGAGATGGTTTGGAGGGAGGGGTGACCTCTCCTAATATAGCCTAATACAATTATTCCCCTTCTACCCCTACAAGTAATGAGCGGGCAAGCTAACCCTAAGGGTATTCCTGACCAACTCGGAGTGTAGTCGATCCGACGGCCACGGCCGCACATCCGGTAGCTTCGCCTCGACGTGACCTCACCCGATGTCGCCACGTGCTGCCTCACGCCACTCGTCCATTTCCTGGACCTCCCCCCGGTTTTGAGGCCAAAACCGGGAAACCAGTCGTCCATATCCTGAGTTTTTTGGCCCAAACTCAGAAACCCGCCAGGGCCCTGGTTTTGAGGCTCAAACCTAGAAACCATCCTCAGCCCGAGTTTTGTGGCCCAAACTCGAAAACCGACAGCACCCAGGTTTTGTGGCCCAAACCTGGAAACCATCCACCCGGTGGTTTTTCTGTGGCTCAACCACCAAACCGACGCCGTAGAGGGGATGCACCGCCCGTGCACCCCGTCCACCAACACGTGTCCCCAGGTCCTCGACCCGAGCCACACCGTGCCCCGCAAGTCTACGCTCGTCGTTGTCCCAGGCTGTCAGCCACCACAGCTGATCCTCAGGCCACCGGTCCCTCAGTCCAAGCCTCACATCCGCCCTTCACCGCTTTGGGTCCATCGACACAGCACGTCTCTACTTGACCTTCACCTTGCCTTTGATCACTGTCTCCGTGCTCGACACCTGCACAGCACAAGCCAAAGAACATGCGCATCAAACCAGTTGACAATCACTCATCACTCAAGATCCGGCATACACCCATGTATCCGCAATCTCCCCCTTGATGAGTGCATTGTCAACTACCAACACAAATCATATGGAATAGAAGAAAGAAAGAAGAAAGAGTGAACTCAACCAAACGACCAGAAGAAAAGTGAAGCCAATTAGAAGTTGAATGAAGTGAGCAAAACAACTTGGTCCCCCAAAGACATGGGCAACGGCTCGACGCAACCAAGCAAAGCAAAGCTAGTCCTCAAGAAGAGGCAGAACGGGCTCAACACCACTAGCGAGAAAGCTCAATACCAACTGAAAGACAGAAAAGCTCGATACCAAATGAAAAACATAATCACAAAGCAAAACTGCTAGTCCCTCAAGATAGAGGCACAGAGGCTCAACACAACTAGCATAAAATCGCTCCAAACCAATTGAAAACTCATCAAACAAGCAAACTCCCCCTGGACATGAACTCCCCCTTCAATAGTGCACACAACTAGGCTATGATTTGTCAAATTTCTCCCCCTTAGTTGATAATGCACAAACAAGTTTCTCCCCCTCAAATGCATGAGTCAGAAATGCAGATTAGCAGCTTCTGGAATATAGTCGATAGAATGACAAGATGCTCTAAAGAGTGTTGATCCGATGACTCAACAACAACTATAAATGCCAAAAAAGGCTCCAACTGATCACCAAATACAAAATATGAACATATGAGCAAAGTGAGCAGTTTGAAGTCATTCTGAAAAGGGTTTCACCATCAAAATAGCACCGAGCATGTATAGACAGGAAGTCAAACAAGTGCTAAACATGTATACAAGGTGAACTACCCCTAGCAAAGTTCAACCATCATTCTATAGAATGAAACATAGACTTGTGTTTTCAAATTTTATCGGAGTTCCAGCGGTGAAATTACACAAGTTCAAAAATTAGCATGTGATTGCGAGAGGTTGAAGGCTTGTCATTGCCTAACTTTTCAACTGAGCTAAGCCCATGCAAAAGCAATCAGAAGCTTAAAGCAACGGTTTCGGTCTTACACTACACGGCTCAAGTTTAACTCAATGTGCAATGAGAAACAGTCTCGATACCGTGATGTGCTGACAAGCATTCCCATCTCGATCTTTTCAATTTACTTAGACTTGGTTCAATTTTAAAGCAGTATATGATCATACCAAGCAAGTGAATGACTCAGAACTAGAGACATAGCAACCTAGCATATATGAAAAGCACAAGTGATTTCAACACATTCTACACATGCTAGTTGCTAATCTCAATGGTGAACAAGTTTCAAATTTTGAGCTTATTAAGTATATTCACCATTTATAAAGTAGCTCAGCTCATAATGTGTATCAGTGATCAAAAGGAGCCTAAGCTACGAGCATCATCATATAGCATCGGAGCAAACACTAGACAGAGCATAGATTCATTCTAAGGATTATAGTCATGAAGCTCGAAAGTGCAAAGATGCATGATGAAATGCAAAGTCTAAACTACCTAGAAAGAAAACAAAACGAAACAAAAGAAGTCAGTCTATGATACAAAGACAAAATGTTTCCCACATCTAAAAGGGAAAACACACACCAAGCTCACCTCACAACCTATTAAAGGTTGATTGGTCCAAAGGCTTCATAAAGATATCGGCCAACTGATTATGAGAATCTACATGCCTAAGGTCGATATCACCCTTCTCAAAATGGTCTCGCGGAAAATGAAAGCGCGCATCTATGTGTTTGGTCTTAGAAAGGAGCACGGGGTTCTTAGCAACGCTAATCGCACTCGTGCTGTCACAAAGCAAAGGAACACGAGAAAAGCTCAGACCAAAATCACGCAAAGTGGCCATCATCCAAAGCAACTGGGAACAGCAGGTAGCCGCAGCAACATAGTCAGCCTCTGTGGTAGACTGGGCGACACTAGACTGCTTGCGAGAAGACCAAGATACAAGAGAAGATCCCAAAAACTTACAAGTCCCAGAAGTGGACTTGCGCTCAAGTCGACAACTAGCAAAATCGGCATCAGAATAACCACAAAGGGAGAGGGTGGAGGAAGCTGAATACCAAATCCCAAACTCAAGTGTGAAACGAAGGTACCTCATAATGCGCTTGACCGCCTGACGGTGAGAGGTGTGCGGCGACGCCTGAAAGCGTGTGTAAAGACACACCGCGAACTGGATGTCCGTGCGTGTCGCCGTCAGGTACAGCAGTGACCCGATCATACTCCGGTACTCTTTCTGGTCTACAGCTTCTCCATCCTTGTCCGCATCCAGGGCCGTCGTGGTTGACATGGGTGTTGGAAGAGGCTTTGCCTCACCCATATCGATCTTCTTCAATATGTCCTTGGTATACTTGCCCTGGTGCACAAACGTTCCTTCTCGGGATTGCTTAATTTGCAACCCGAGGAAGAATGTCAACTCGCACATCATGCTAATCTCAAATTCCCTGCTCATAATATCTGCAAACTTGGCAACCAAAGCGTGAGAAGAACCACCGAAAATGATATCATCCACGTAAATCTGGACCAAGAGAGTGTCATTGTCTTGCTTGAGGAGAAAGAGCGTTTTATCTATGATGAGGACATCCTCCATTATTACTCGCTGACAAAGATGCAACAAAGATGGGCCAAGTGGCCCAGTTGTAGTCGGGCGGCGACCGTGTGAGCCTCTGAATAATCCCACCTTGCTTAGCTTGGGAGTAGGAAGCCACCTTAAAAGGGAGAGCCACCCTTCCCCTATCAGACTAGTCTTTTAGTGAGATTGGGCTTTTCCCTGAGTGGGTGTGCATAAGAACTGTTGGGGTCCGGGCAACCTTAATTTCTTCCCAAGTTCGAGGTTGGCAATTATCTGCAACTAAACCAGTCCACCAAATAATAGCAAAATCTTTAAATTCACTAGTGGCTTGTCTAATGTGATGTTGCTCAGGCACAAGGTGGGCACTAAATTTTTGCTCTACTATCATCTCCCAATCAAGGTATTCCTCAGCATCATAATGTCCTGAAAAAGAAGGTATTGTAAATTTAACTTTAGCATAAGGATCTTCAGGAGTATGATTACCTCGCTGGCGGTTGAAATGTCGGGCGCCACCCATACCTATGGTGTTTTTGTGAAGACGCTGACGTAATTTGTTTCTCATTGTCGCTGCTCGGTCAATCTTTCCATCGGCACCATATACCTCATCACCAGCGTCGCTGCCATCAATATCTTCTTCGGGTTGTGGCCTGGCTTCTAAGGCAGTTACTCTATCAGTTAGAGTGGACAGTCGTTTGTCCAATCTCTCAAGGGCGTTGCCGATCTTGAGGTCAATGAGTGCTGCAGTTACAGCCTTTGTTACTGTCTCATTCATATCTTTCTGAGCATTAGTTAAAACCGATTGTAGTTGCTCTTGGCTGACACACTCTGAAAACTCTTTTGGCGAATTAACGTCTTTGTTGTCACCTGGCATTGTGGACACAAAACACAAGCAAAAAAACAGCGAAAGTTATCCCTAATAATCCTACTACTTAGGTGGAGTGGTGCCTCTCAATCAAGAGCAGCAAAAGGTAAACACCTTACCAAGCTCTTACCAGTGTTCTTACCCGCAAAACAAAGGATACTAGGAAGGCATGCGCGTGATTGCAGGGATGCAAAACCAGTGTTGTCTAGAAGAATCTATGGAGCTTGGATGGCACACAAAGAGACAAATATATATATGTGGAACACAAATCAGAAACAAATAGTAATGTTGAATTATTGTCCAAAGTACTTATTCTTGTTGTCGGTCTAAAGTGTTCCAAGTACCAGGTATGTGTGATAACAAGGTGGAGAAACAAGTATGATGGATAGCAAGAGCAACAGAAACAAGGAACAAAATAGCACACGCTTACACAGCTCACTTTTGCCCTTCTCTATGTGCACCTCTAGATATTTTTCCTCTTTTGCCCTTCTCTTTTTTCTCTTTTTTTGGGCTATCATTGTTTTTTGGGGAAAATTTGACTTTTTATTTCTATTTTTTTATATTTTTATTTTATTTAGGAGCACAAAAGAAGTAAGCACGAAAAATTTGAGCTTAAACAAGTGAAAGACGTGGCCTGTGGAAAATTCACAAGATACGAAAAAAATAAGAAAAACCTTGTGACCACGAAAAGAGGATCTTGTGACCAGTTTTTGACCAAAATAAAATTTTCCAAACACGGCCAGGGACAGACGGATCCGAAATTTCTTTCTGATCGATTTTGATATATGGAACGTCGAATTTCGAGTTCGTATGCGAAAACTAGACCAGTTTTAAGGACCCCCTCCAAATTAGAGGACAAAACGGGAATAATGTGTGCAAACCTAGTCTCCCGGCTAGGGTTTGAAGGAAACGATGGGAGGAAAAACACAAACTAGACTCTAACACGACCTAACCAGCAACAAGACCTTGACCCGTGCGGATACATGGGTGTATGCCGAGTCTCTGAGTGATGAGTGATTGTCAACTGGGATAATGCGCATGTTCTTTGGCTTGTGTTGTGCAGGTGTCGAGCACGGATACAGTGATCGAAGGCAAGGTGAAGGTCAAGTAGAGACGTGTCGTGCCGATGGACTGAGAGCGGTGAAGGGCGGACGTGAGGCTTGGACTGAGGGACCGGTGGCCTGAGGAACAGCTGTGGTGGCTGACAGCCTGGGACAACAACGAGCGAAGACTTGCGGGCACGGTGTTGCTTGGGTCGAGGACCTGAGGACACGTGTCGGTGGATGGGGGTGCATGGGCGGTGCATCCCCTCGACGGCTCGGTTTGGTGGTTGAGCCACAGAAAAACCACCGAGTGGACGGTTTCCAGGTTTGGGCATCAACACCTGGGCGCTGCGGGTTTCTGAGTTTGGGCCACAAAACTCAGGCGATGGACGGCTGGTTTCCCGGTTTGGGCCTCAAAACCGGGGGTTGGACGTGAAGGCTGGTTTCCCGGTTTGGGCCACAAAACCGGGGGCGAAGTCCGGGAAAAGGACGAGCAGAGCAGTGGCGGCACGTGGCGGCAATCAGTGAGGTTGCGTCGAGGCAACGCTACCAGTTGTGTGGGCGTGGCCGTCGGATCACCATCATCCTTGAGTTGGTCCAGTATAGCCTTAGGGTTTGGCTGGTTCGCTCTGTAAGTAGTTAGGGGTAGAGTGGGGAATTAGAATTTGGATAAGTAGAGGGAGACACCCACCTCCCATTCGATCTCAGTCATTTGCTCTTTGCTTCTAGGGTTTCCTGCTCTCCCAATCCCCTGCTGTAGCAACTGAGATCCGCAGAGAACCATACCTCTGTGTACTGGAGATTTTGAGGAAGTGAGACCGTAATCTCACTGTTGTAGCGTGTGGTAGCCACACGGTTGCAAATTCGTGGTTGTGATTCGCGTTTTGTTCTTGTTCTTCGCGGATTGCTTTTCTCCACGATTTTCCCGTCGATCGATCTCTTTGTTCATTGCGTCTTTTGTGATTCCATTTGAAAAGAGATGTTCTAGATCGTGAGGCACTTCTTTCCACCGAAGGAATTTACCTCTAACCTCACGAGCTAGTAGATCGGTCAATTTTTGTCTCGGATCGAGTTTTGCTCCCTTTGCCTCTGATTCTTCCGATTCACCGATTTGGAGTTAGGTTCGAGCCATGATCCCCTTGGGATAGCTCACTAACCTCCTTGGAACTCCTCATACCAAGTCTAAGCCTTAGAGCTTTTGATTCAGTGGAGATCGGGTTGAATCCGCGGAAGAACAGTACAGTTTCGGGGGCATCGGACGCTGACGTCGGGAGCATCGGATGCTGTGTTCATCACATCGGATGCATCTGATGCCACGTGTCATCTGCAGCGGTTTTTAAGGAGCATCGGACGCTGACCATCGGAGCCTCCGTTGCCATCGGACGCGCCGGGGGTCTAGCATCGGACGCTAGGGTTTCACTGTAGCAGCATTCGATGCCAGTCCAGTAAGATTCCAGACTTGTTGATTTCGCATCGGAAGCTTTCGATGCTCTGACATCGGACGCTGCCAGCTTCCGATGCAGGTGTTCCTGCACTATTTCATTCGTAGATGGTTCATCCGTTGTCAGTTTTGATTTCCGGCTTTTGCGTTGGGTTTCTAGAGTTGTATTGTGTCTCGCTGTGCTTCTTGGAAGCATCCACCCTATCTCTAGGGTCATGGACACTTGCAAGCTCTAGGGTTTGCTCTTTGGGGTTGATTCTTGGGATAGTTTCTGAAAAGAAATTTGAAGCTCCCATTCACCCCCCCCTCTGGTCGCTTTCTGGTTGCACTCTTGGTCCTTCAACCCGGACACAAACTCAACACAACGGACTCTGCAACCGAAATATGCAAAGGCTATGGCACGGAAGGGTTGTAGGACGGAACAAAATATGGCACTGGACTATGGGACGAAGGCGAAAACACTCGAAACTAATGATAGATGAGCTTTTTACCTGTATGTCCTTAAAAATAATGGCTCTTCCTTGTATGACTTTTTTATTTGAACTTACTTCTATGGCCCTGAAACGAACTTTTATTCCTTTTATGGCCTTCCATCCGTTTTTGCTACTTGACGGTGTTAAGTCAAGAGTAAAAAGACAGTTTTACCCCTAGCATAAAAAATTTGCAGAGTAATATTTTTGTTGTATATTAAAATTAATATTTTAAAAAATAAATTCACACATGACAATATTTCACATAAAATAAATATTGTTACATATAAATTTATTTGTTTAATATTATTCTAAATATACAACAAAAAACAAAATTGTAATTTTTTATGTTAGGGGCAAAACGGTCTTTTTATCCTTGAATTAACACCGTCAAGTGGCAAAAACGGACGGAAGACCATAGAAGTAATGAAAGTTTGTTTCAGGGTCATAGAGGTAAGTTTAAAAGAAAAAAGGTCACATAAGGAAGAGTCATCTTTTACAAGGCCATATAGGTAAAAAGCTCATGATAGATATGAACCTGACGGTATACCTGAAGCTTTGATTACCACTTGATGCATCCAGCCCAGGTGGGGTTGGCCGAGGCCCAACAAACTAAGGTTGCCTGGACCCCAACAGTTCTTATGTACACCCACTCAAGGAAAGACCCAATCTCACTAAAAGACTAGTCTGATAGGGGAAGGGTGGCTCTCCCTTTTAAGGTGGCTTCCTCCTCCCAAGCTAAGCAAGGTGGGATTATTCAAAGGCTCACATGGTCGCCGCCCGACTACAACTGGGCCACTTGGCCAACCTTTGTTGCGTCTTTGTCAGCGGGTAATAATGGAGGATGTCCTCATCAATCTACACATCCCATTTTAAAACCCTTAGCGAGCAAAAAGGTTTTCAACCTATCATACCAGGCTCTAGGGGCTTGTTTCAAACCATACAAGGCTTTGTGAAGTTTAAAAACATGGTTTGGAAACTTAGGATTTTCAAAACTGGGGGGTTGTTTCACATACACCTCTTCTTCTATGTAGCCGTTTAGGAAGGCACTCTTGACATCCATTTGAAAAAGTTTAAACCCTTTGGATGCAGCAAAAGCCAAGAGGATCCTAATTGCCTCCAAACAAGCTACAGGAGCAAAATTCTCCTCATAGTCTATCCCCTCCTTCTGACTATACCCCTGGGCTACAAGTCTGGCCTTGTTTCTCACAATGTGGCCATCCTCTCCTTGTTTGTTTTTGAAAACCCATTTTGTCCCAATAGGATTACAGTCTGGAGGAGGTGGAACCAAAACCCAAACCCGATTTCTCTCAAAATTTTCTAACTCCTCATGCATGGTATTAACCCAATCCGGATCAGATAAAGCATGTCCAACATCTCAGGGTTCAAAATCAGCAACAAATGCAGAATGAGCAAAGAGAGAGATTTGTTGTGACCTTGACCGAGTGACACGTTCATCGATGCTGCCGATCATCTATTGAGGAGGGTGTTGGCGCTGAATGTGTTGTCGCGCCTCTCGAGCTGAAGAAACCTCCCCCTCAACAGTAGCTGGTGCTCCCTTGGGTATAAAAGGTACATCCCGAGGTGGTGGATCGCACGGCCCCCAAGTAGTCGAAGAAGAGGGGTCGAGGCCGTGAGTCCACATAGTAGAAGCCGATCCTGACGGCACGGCGGGTGGAGGTAGTGTTGGATCATCCATCCCTTCAGCACATTCTTCCTCGTCATCAAAAAGAGGTTCTCCAACCTCATGATCACATGCACGCTCAAATCTAGAAGAAGGACAATGCATGGTCTCGTCAAAGGTGACATAGGATGTCTCCATGACTTGGTTAGTATCCAGGTGAAGTACACGATATGCACGAGTATGAGTTCCATAACCCAAAAATACACCGTCAGAAGAACGAGACTCAAATTTGTCCAGATTGCCTTTTTAAGTATAAAACAGTGGCAATCAAACACTCTCAAATAACTCACTTTGGGTTGTCTTCCAAAACGCAACTCATAAGAAGTCTTTTTCAAGAAAGCTCGGAGAAAAATGCGATTGGAAATATAGCATGCAGTGTTCATAGCCTCGGCCCAATACCACCTAGGAGTCCTATGCTCATCGAGCATCATCCTGGCCATCCCAACAAGGGTCCGATTCTTCCTCTCTACAGCACCATTTTGTGGCGGTGTGTAGGGTGAAGAAAACTGATGCTCGAAACCCAAAGAGTTACAAAACTTTTCAAAGTCTGAGTTTTTGAACTCGGTACCATTATCTGAGAACATATATGATGAATGATTGACTTTTGGGAGGGAGGTTTGAGGCTTTTCCCTGTTGAGTCTATATCTAGCTATGCGCTTAATGTTTATGACTAACCGGTGGTGTTGAGTTGTCGTGTTTCATGTGTTGGTGTGTGTGCAACATGTGTCTCTTGGCTGTGTTGATGTGCAGGTGTTGATCTCGGAGACAGTGGTCGATGGTGAGGTGAAGGTCAAGTAGAGAGGTGTCGTGCCGACGGACCGAGAGCGGTGAAGGATGGGCGTGTCATGTGGTGGACGTGCCGTGCCGATGGACCCAGAGCAGTGAAGGGCGGACGTGAGGCTTGGACCGATGGACCGAGAGGCCGGAGGACCAGCTGTGGTAGCTGGCACGTGGCATCGGCGAGCAAGAGCACATGGGGATGTGCGATGCATCGGCCGAGTTGGGAGGAAGACGATGGCGTCGTGGCACTTGGCGGGAGGTCGGACACGGGCTTGCGTGTAGCGCAAGTGCCGTCGGCCGAGTCAAGAAGGAAGGCGAAGGTGTTGTTCCCGGCGTGGAGGCTGGACATGCATTGACATCGGTGCCGGTGGTCGGGGTGTGCGAACCACATCCCGTCTACGGTGCGGGTTCGGTAGCTGAGCCTCAAAAAGCTACCCTCGAAGGTTTCCGAGTTTGGGCCTCAAAACTCGGGGTGGCCGGTTTCCGAGTTTGGGCCTCAAAACTCGGGGTGGACGGTTTCCAGGTTTGGGCCTCAAAACCTGGGCTGGCGGGTTTACCGGTTTGGGCCTCAAAACCGGGCGGAGGTTCCTATACGGAACGGTCAACGCGTGGCGGCGTGGAGAGGCTGACGCGGTGGCGAAGCTATCCACGAGGAAGGCACGGTGGTCGACAATGATGGCACGTGGTGGCATCCTGAAGCTTGCGTCGAGGCGAAGCGAAGGATGAGAAGGCGCGTGGCCGTCGGATGAAAACTGACCGGTATGGACGGTTTTACCCCTAGGGGGTATTTGGGGTTAGTGCTTCATGTTAGGGTGTTTGTGTCTTTTGGACGTGCGCCTATATATATGTGAGGGGGCTGGTTAGGGCAGTCAATCCTTGGAGGTGTCACTCTCATTTTGTTTAGGTGAGACGAGGCTAGGGCTAGAGGAGAGACCGGCTCTTGTTCTTGAGCTTTTCGCCATCCACGCTTTGTGTTGCGAGTGTCTTGTAACCCGACATAGTGTGCTACACAATTCATCATCCCGTAGCAATCCAAGGATCAATTTCTCCCCTCCTCTTTGTTGGCTGCAATTTGGATCGAATCACGTTTTTGTTCTTCGCATTTTGGTTTTTCCCGTCTCGGAGATTTGCCTCGTTCTCCCTCTCCGAGCGACGATTTGCAATTCCGTTTGAATCAGATTGTTCTATGTCGTGAGCTCCTTCTTTCCATCGAAGGATTTCCCTTCTAACCTCACGAGCACATAGATCGGGTCAAAATCGTGTTCGTTCTTTGTTCTTCCCCTTTTCTAGTGTTCTTCCGATTTCTCATGGATTAGTTGGTTTGGAGCCTAGGATTAGCTTCCCAACACGTAGAAGAACACTTGGGAGAAGTTTGGTTGCAGCCCCGTTCGATTTGGTGAAGATCCAATCGATTTTGTTTTTGTCCCGTGGTGTTTTTGGGCGTTCTGGGAAGGCGCCCTGGTTTTGAGGCCCAAACCTGGAAACCGTCCACTCGATGGTTTTTTTGTGGCTCAACCACCAAACCGAGCCGTAGAGGGGATGCACCACCCGTGCACCCCGTCCACACGCAGATCTTCACTTGTTGCTGTCCCAGGCTGTCAGCCACCACGGCCGATCCTCAGGCCACCGGTCCGTCAATCCAAGCCTCACGTTCGCCCTTCACCGCTCTGGGTCCATCGGCACGACACGTCTCTACTTGACCTTCACCTTGCCTTTGATCACTGTATCCGTGCTCAACACCTGCCCAACACAAGCCAAAGAACATGCGCATCATCCCAGTTGACAATCACTCATCACTCAAGATTCAGCATACACCCATGTATCTGCAATCTCCCCCTTGATGAGTGCATTGTCCACTACCAACACAAATCATATGAAGGTAGAAGAAGGAAGGAAGAAGAAGAAGTAGAGAACTCATCCAACTGACCCAAAAGCATAGCAAAGCTAGAAGAAGGTCAAGTGACAGAGCAAAAACAACTTGGTCCCCAAAGACTTGGGCAACGGCTCGACGCAACCAAGCAAAGCAAAGCTAGCCCTCAGGAAGAGGTAGAACAGGCTCAACACCACTAGCGAGAAAGCTCGACACCAATTGAAATTCAAGCAAAATAGAGCTAGCCCTCAAGAAGAGGCAGAACGGGCTCAACACCTCTAGCAAGAAAACTCAATACCAAATGAAGAGCATATAGACAAAGTCGCTAGTCCCTCAAGAAAGAGGCAAAGGCTCAACACGACTAGCTACCAAAAATGCTCCGAACCAAATGGAAGAATGCTCCAAACCAATTGAAAATTCATGAAACAAAGCAAGCAAACTCCCCCTCCAAAAGTGCACACAACTAGGATATGATTTTATGATTTCTCCCCCTTATGATTTGACAAATTTCTCCCCCTTAGTTGATAATGCATTGTCACGCAAATTTCTCCCTTCCAAATGCATGAGTCAAAAATGCAAGTTAGAAGCTTCAGGAATATAGTCAATAGAATGAAAAGATACTCTACAAAGTATAACTTCCAATGACTCAATAACTAGCATACATGCCAGCAAAGGCTCAAACTGATCACCAAATACGAAGTATGAACATATGAGCAAAATGAACAGTTTTAGCCAAAAGGTATTCACCATCAAAATAGCACTAAACATATATAGACAGGAAGTCAAACAAGTGCTAAACATGTATACAAGGTGAACTACCCCTAGCAAGGTTCAAATATCATGTTGTAGAATGAAACATATACTTGTGATTTCAGATTATAATCGGAGTTGCAGCGGTGAAATTACACAAGTTCAAAATCAACATGTGTTTGCGAGAGGTTGAAGGCTTGTCATTGCCTAACTTTTCAACCAAGCTAAGCCTATGCAGAAGCAATCAGAAGCTTAAAGCATCGGTTTCGGTCTTGCACTACACGGCTCAAGTTTAACTCAATGTGCAATGAGAAACAGTCTCGATACCGTGATGTGCTGACAAGCAATTCCATCTCGATCTTTCCAATTCACTTAAACTTGGTTCAATTTTAAAGCAGAATATGAGCATACCAAGCAAGTGAATGACTCAGAACTAGAGACATAGCAACCTAGCATATATGAAAAGCACAAGTGATTTCAACATATTCTACACATGCTAGATGCCAATCTCAATGGTGAACAGTTGTAAATTTTAAGATCATTAAGCATATTCACCATATACAAAATAGCTCAGCTCACAACATGTATCAGTGATCAGAAAAAGCATAAGCTACAAGCATCATCATATAGCATTGGAGCATACTAGACAGAGCATAGATTCATTCTAAGGACTATAGTCATGAAGCTCATAAAGTAAAGATGCATGATGAAATGCAAAGACTAACCTACCAGTAAACATAAACAAAATGAAAGAAAAAGAGTCAGTCTATGATACAAATAGACAAAATGTTTCCCCCATCTAAAAAGGGAAACACACACCAAGCTCACCTCTCAACCTAGCAAAGGTTGATTGGTCCAAAGGCTTGGTCAAAATATTTGCCAATTGATGATGAGTATCGACATGGCGAAGGTCGATATCACCCTTCTCATAATGGTCTCGTAGAAAATGAAAGCGCACATCAATGTGTTTGGTCTTAGAATGCAGCATGGGGTTCTTAGCAACGCTAATAGCACAAGTGCTATCACAAAGAAAAGGGACGCGAGATAAGCTCAGACCAAAATCACACAAAGTGGCCATCATCTAAAGCAATTGAGAACAGCAGCTAGCCGCAGCAACATACTCAGCCTCTATGGTAGACTGGGCGACGCTAGACTGCTTGCAAGAAGACCAAGATACAAGAGAAGAGCCAATAAATTGACAAGTCCCAGAAGTGGACCTGCGATCAAGTCGGCAACCAGCAAAATCAGCATCCGAGAAACCACAAAGGGAGAGGGTGGAGGAAGCAGAATACCAAATCCCAAACTCGGGTGTGAAGCATAAGTACCTCATAATGCGCTTGACCGCCTGACGGTGAGAGGTGCGCGGCGACGACTTAAATCGCGCGCAAAGACACACCACAAACTGGATGTCCGGGTGTGTCGCCGTAAGGTACAGCAGCGACCCGATCATACTCTGGTACTCCTTCTGGTCCATAGCTTCTCCATCCTTGTCTGCATCCAGGGCTGTCGTGTCGACATGGGTGTTGGAAGAGGCTTGGCCTCACCCGTATCGAACTTCTTCAATATGTCCTTGGTGTACTTGCCCTGGTGCACGAACGTCCCCTCTCGAGATTGCTTGATTTGCAACCCAAGGAAAAACGTCAGCTCGCCCATCATGCTCATCTCAAATTCCCTGCTCATATTATCTGCAAACTTGGCAACCAAAGCATGAGAAGAACCACCAAAAATGATATCATCCACGTAAATCTGAACCAAGAGAGTGCCATTGCCTTGCTTGAGGAGAAAAAGCGTTTTATCCACACATCCCATTTTAAAACCCTTAGCAAGCAAAAAGGTTTTCAACCTATCATACCAGGCTCTAGGGGCTTGTTTCAAACCATACAAAGCTTTGTGAAGTTTAAACACGTGTTTTGGAAACTTGGGATTTTCAAAACCGGGGGTTGTTTCACATACACCTCTTCTTCTATGTAGTCGTTTAGGAAGGCACTTTTGACATCCATTTGAAAAAATTTAAACCCTTTGGATGCAGAAAAAACCAAGAGTATCCTAATCGCCTCTAAACGAGCTACAAGAGCAAACGTCTCCTCATAGTCTATCCCCTCTTTCTGACTATACCTCTGGGCTACAAGTCTGGCCTTGTTTCTCACAACATGACCATCTTCTCCTTGTTTGTTTTTGAAAACCCATTTTTTCCCAATAGGATGACACTCAGGAGGAGGAGGAAGAAGAACCCAAACCCGATTCCTCTCAAAGTTTTCAAGTTCCTCATGCATGGCATTGACCCAATCTGGATCAGATAAAGCGTGTCCAACATCTCGGGGTTCAAAATCAGGAACAAATGCAGAATGAGCAAAGTGAGAGATTTGTTGTGACCTAGACCGAGTGACGCGATCGTGGATGTCGCCGATCATCTGTTGAGGAGGGTGTTGGCGCTAAATGTGTCGTGGCGTCTCCCTTGCTGAAGTGACCTCCCCCTCAACAGCTGGTGGTGCCTCCTCAGGTACAAGCGGTACAGCCCGAGGTGGTGGATCACACGGCCCCCATGTAGTAGAGGAAGAAGGGTCGGGGCCGCGTGCAGTTGTGGTCGAGGTCGACCCAATTGGCGCAGCAGGTGGAGGAAGTGCTAGATCATCAATCCCTTCAGCACCTTCCTCATCATCGAAAAGAGGTTCTCCAACCTCATGATCACCTGTATGCTCAAAACTAGAAGAAGGACAAAGCACAGTCTCGTCGAAGGTGACATCTGATGTCTCCATGACTTGGTTAGTATCAAGGTTAAGTACACGATATGCACGAGTGTGGTTTCCATAACCCAAAAATACACCGTCAGAAGAACGAGACTCAAACTTGTCCAGGTTGCCTTTCTTAAGTATAAAACAGTGGCAACCAAAAACTCTAAAATAACTCACTTTGGGCTGTCTTCCAAAACGCAACTCATAAGAAGTCTTTTTCAAGAAAGCTCGGAGAAAAATGCGATTGGAAATATAGCATGCAGTGTTCATAGCTTCGGCCCAATATCGCCTAGGAGTCCTATGCTCATCGAGCATTGTCCTGGCCATCTCTACAAGGGTCCGATTCTTCCTCTCTACAACACCATTTTGTGGCGGTGTGTAGGGACAGGAAAACTGATGCTCCAAACCCAAAGAGTTACAAAACTTCTCAAAATCCGAGTTTTTAAACTCGGAACCATTATCGCTACGAATAGCTCTCATCGAGTTCTTAGGGAACTCGTTCTAAAGTCGCAAGATCAAATTGCGAACAAAGTTGAAAGTCTCAGTTTTCTCAGTTAAAAAGAAAACCCACGAATATCTCGAAAAGTCGTCAACAACAACAAGCACATACCACTTCCCCCCAATCGAGCTCACCCGAGCCGGACCAACAAGGTCCATGTGTAAAAGCTCTCCAGGGCGCTTAGTCATGACCTGAGTCAAAGGATGGTGGGGAGCAGCAACCATCTTTCCATGTCTACAAGAACGGCAAACAAGATCCTTCTCCATGGACAACTTGGGCAATCCTCGGATTAGGCCAAGTGAGCTAAGCCTTGCAAGCAAGTCGAAGCTCAGGTGACCGAGTCTCCTATGCCACTTCCAAAGATCAGAGGAGGAAGGTCCAGCCAAAAGACAACAAGAAATCCCAAACGACTCCGAGAAATTCGCACGAAAGACTTTCCCAAAGGGCAAAATCAAACATACGAGATTGCCCTGAGGATCTAAAATACGACTGAGATTCGGCTTAAAATGAATCTCATAGTCATCATCAAAGAGTTGCGAAACAGAAAGAATGTTAAAATGCAAGTTAGAAACAAGAGCAACATCGCGGAACACAAAGTGCTCATTAACTCGCACCAACCCACGAGACAATACTTTACCTTTGCTATTGTCGCCGAAGGTGATAAACTCCTTTCCGGCAACAGGACTAAGACTGGAGAACCACTTGGCGTTTCCGGTCATGTGCCTTGAACACCCGGAATCCACCAACCAAATGTCCTCCAATCGTTTTACCTACATCAATAAAAAGACATAGGGTGAACAAACGGTCCAACACCGGGGTGAGCAAAATGGGAAGAGTACCAGTGTTGGGCCGGTTGCTCAAAAGAACGGTTAGAAAAAAAACCATTCCTAGCACGCCTACGGGGAAAGCGATCACCACGCACAGGAAAATGTGGTTCGCTAAAGGAAGAGCGTCCCTTGCGATACTCAAAACGCGATGGAGGGTAACGCTCAACAAAGCCACCGCCACGGGGTCCATATCCTGCAAGGCTAGGATCCCGTCGGGCACGTCCTCCTTGCGGCCTAGGACCTTGGCTCATTGGCCCTCTAGGCCTAGCAGCTCTCCTCTGAACATTCGGCACATGTACATCATGGAAAGGATGGTACATGTCCGCATTGTTCATCTCCCTTGCACGGCGCTCCTCTCTCTTGCGCCGAAAACAAAACTCCCTCAAGTGTCCATCTTTCCCACAGTGCTCACAATGGTACCTCACCGCTCTCATAGGGGGTTGTTGGTACTCACAGTAGTGGGTGTGGATCACTTTGTCTTTCTGTGGCATGAGCTCCTCTTGGATAGGTGGCATGGTGTCTAGTTTATTCTTGAGGTGGTTTGGTTTTGGAGCCCACGTCTGTTTCTTGGGTGGAGCTCTCGGAGGTTCCACAAACACTCCATCCTCAGTGTTAGGCTTGAAAGGCTCTTTGGGTGGAATCTTGGTCAGTTTGGGAGTGGTGGTAGAGTTGGGCTTCTCACTCGGGTTAAGACCACTCGACTCTCCAATCTTACAAAAAGATGAAGCACACTCAACACCCTGAGCAAAACCTACACGTGGGCCTCCAGCAGCACGCTTGAATTGGGCAATCATCATCCCAAGCTGCGGCTCACCACAAGACACCCATGACAAGATGGCCCGAAGGTATGTGTTTTCTTCCTCGGTTTGCATCTTGTCATGCTTCACATTGGCTATCTCCATATCCAAGCCCTCACACAAAGCACACCTAGACACACAGGTGCTATCCGAGCTGGCCTTCTCAAGAGACACAATCTTGGCATTCTTCTCTGCCAACTCGGATTGCAAGCCTGCACAAGACTTGCATGCACCAAGCACTAAGGATCTAGCTCTAAGCTCATCCACCTCTCCAACCAAAGCAACATACTTCCCCCTCAAAGTGAGAAGGTCAGTCATGTGCTTGGAGCACATCTCACACTCATCCTCCTCAGTCACGACAACAGTGGACTTGACAGACTCAAGTTCCTTCACCGTATCCTCCCACTTCTGCCTAAACTCCTTCCGCTCTCTAGCAGCACGCCTAAGCAGCTTATCTTGACTAAGAAGGGCAGCAGTAAGTTTCTCAACCTCATTAGAAAGCTCGTCAGGGGTCTGAGATACCTGGGAGGTGTCTTCGTCATTCTAAGGGATATCCTCCAGCTGACTGTCGACCTCCTTACCGAGGGCCATGGTGCAAAAACCCTCGTTGTCAGCGAAGAAGCAGAGGCCGTTCAGCTTGTCCTCGATCTTCTTCTTCTTCTCGGACTCATCGTCGCTTGAGGAAGCGGAGTCGTCATCCGAGTCGTCGACGTCGCTGAGCGTGGCGAAGAAGGCACGCTGCTCAGCCTGGGCCTTCTCCAAGTACTTCTTCTTGATGTACTCCTTGTTGAAGCCGCCCTTCCGCTTGTACTTCGCGGGGACATACTTCTCCTTGCGCTTGCCAGAGTCGTACTTGTGCCCATGATCGCCCCTCCCAAATGCTTGCTTCTTCTTCTTGGGACAGTTGGCGATGAAGTGGTCGGGGTCGCCGCACTCAAAGCATCCAGAGCGTCCTCCTCCACGGCGACGGTTCATGCGGTTGTTGTGAAACCGTGAGAATCGGTTGGCAAGCAGAGCCAACTCATTGTCTCCCATGAACTCCAGCTGCTCCTCTGTGACAGAAAGAAGAGAAGAAAGTGCAAAGCCTCCAGAGGGGTTAGCAGAAGAGCCAGAAATCAAAGCCATCGACGGGCCAGAAGGATTTTCATAAGAAGCCCTCGCCATGGCGTCAATCTCACTGGACTTGAGCTTACTAAAGAACTCGTCGCACGTAAGAGTCTCATAGTTAGGCGATTCGATGATCGCCTGAACCTTGGAATCCAACACCGACCGATCAAGAGTATGGAGTAGCTTGAGAGCTCTCTCATGATCGTCGAAAGGCAACAGCTCCTTGTTAGCCCTCATCCTGTTGACAATAACCTTAAAGCGAGCGAATAAACTCTCTATGCTCTCTCCAGGCATGTGTCGAAAGTTCTCATACTCTCGCTTGTGCGACTCGTAGAGACGAGTTTTGACTTGAGTGGTTCCCTCATGGAAACGCATGAGGGTAGCCCAAATCTCCCGAGCCGTAGTGAGGTGAGAAACACGATCAAACTCCGTCATGCTCAAGCATGAGAAAAGAGCATTACAGGCTCGGCTATTGGCATCGTGCTCATCGATCTGATGCTGAGTTGCACGAGCAGCCAAGACCACGTAATCAGCAGAGTTGCAAATATCCCAGATGGAAGCACCAATACTCTAAAGATAGGCCGACATACGTATCTTCCAATACGCATAGTTCATGCCATCGAAAAACGGCGGTTTGCCCACGCTGCGATCCATGTCGCCTTCTGTGGATCTGGAACCGGCTAAGGTGGAAGATCCTTAACCCGCTCTGATACCAATTGAAGGACCGAAAGTGCCAAAGCAAGGCGACCAGAGGGGGGTGAATGGGAGCTTAAATTTCGTTTCTAAAACTTATAGCCCTTGTCTCAGAAAGTCACCCCAGAAGTGAGATAGGACTTGCTAGTATCCATGATCCTAGATGTAGGGTGGATGCTTCCAAGAAGCACAGCGGGATACTACACAATCCAAGAAGTCCAACGCAAAAGACGGATCCGAAGTCGGACGAACAAATAGCAGACGAAACAATGAAGCTGTCACTGCATCGGACACTGGCAACATCCGATGCCTACTCAACGGACACGTCCGATGCAAACAGGTCCTCTCTGGAACCTTACTGCATGACCATCGGACGCTGCTACAGTAACAGCTCAGCGTCCAATGCTCAGGCCCTAGCGCGTCCGATGCCCTGCGTCCGATGCCCACTCAAAAACACCAGAGCTGACACGTGTCACCGAAGCATCTGATGCTATGAACAGCAGCGTTCGATGCTCCCATGACCAGCATCCGATGCCCCCGAAAACGCACAGTTCTTCCGCAAATCCAACCCGATCTCCTCTGAATCAAAAGCACTGAGGCTTAGAATTGGTATGAGGAGTTCCAAGGATGTTAGTGAGCTACCCGTAAGAGCTCATGGCTCGAACCTAACTCCAAATCGGTGAATCGGAAGAATTTGGAACAAAAGGGAGAAAAACGATCAAAACACGAAAACTGATCGATCTACTTGCTCGTGAGGTTTGAGTTGAATTTCTTCGGTGGAAATGATCCCCTCACTATAAAGAACAACTTGATTCAAACGGTTTTGCAAACAAAGAAACGTGGAGAGAGATCGATCGATGGGAAAATCATGGAGAAAAGAAGAACGCGAAGAACAAGTTCAAAACGCGAATCAAGACCATGAATTGCCAACCAAAATTTGTCCCCACGAGGAGACAACAAGATTATGGTCTCGTTTCCTCAAAAAGCAAATACACAGAGGTATTGTTCACAGTCTCTGCGGATCTCAGTAGCTACAACAAAGAATGGGAAGCAGGAAAACCTAGAATGAAAATAGCAATAGTTGAGATAGTCTGGAGGGAGGGGTTGCCTCTCCTTATATAGCCTAATACAATTATTCCCCTTCTACCCGTACTACTAATGAGCGAGCAGGCTAACCCTAAGGGTATTCCTGACCAACTCGAAGTTGATGGTGATCTGACGGCCACGCCCGCACAACTGGTAGCTTCGCCTCGACGCGACCTCACCGATTGCCGCCACGTGCCGCCACCGCTCCGCTCGTCCTTTTCACGGACCTTCCCCCGGTTTTGAGGACGAAACCGGGAAACCTGGGCCATCCCCCGGTTTTGAGGCTGAAACCGGGAAACCTGTCGTCTGTCGCCTGAGTTTTGTGGCCCAAACTCAGAAACCCACCAGCACCCAGGTTTTGAGGCCCAAACCTGGAAACCGTCCTCAGCCCGAGTTTTGTGGCCCAAACTCGGAAACCGTCAGTGCCCAGGTTTTGAGGCCCAAACCTGAAAACCGTCCACTCGATGGTTTTTTTGTGGCTCAACCACCAAACCGAGTCGTAGAGGGGATGCACCGCCCGTGCACCCTGTCCACACGCAGATCTTCACTTGTTGCTGTCCCAGGCTATCAGCCACCGCGGCCGATCCTCAGGCCACCGGTCCGTCAGTCCAAGCCTCACGTTCGCCCTTCACCGCTCCGGGTCCATCGGCACGACACGTCTCTACTTGACCTTCACCTTGCCTTTGATCACCATATCCATGCTCAACACCTGCACAACACAAGCCAAAGAACATGCGCATCATCCCAGTTGACAATCACTCATCACTCAATATCCGGCATACACCCATGTATCCGCAGCAATGCATATCGTTAGTTAATTGGTAGGAGATAAACATCTACAGCTATGACACACACATGTATGATAATGATAAGAGTTCCACTAGATCTATTCTCAACACAAGAATCAATCATAAATGATAAATAGGATAAATGTAATAGAACAGAGTAAACCATATAAAAGAGTTCCAACAGAGCATTCCCACCTAAGGTCGGATCGTAGCCAAAACTAGAAAGAGACAGATTAACTTCCTAATGTGGCTCTAACTATAGGTCATAGACTACATCAATTAGTGCAATTATGTTTAGCAATCATGGTTAGACTAACTTATATTTATACGTAGGAGACATCATTCATGGAGGATCAGATCCAGAGTATGTCCTCCGGGTGACCAGGTCTTACTTGCCCTATATTCAGCGAGTGGACTACAAAGGACTCAACAAGGCTATAATAGTCACCCTCGCGATCTACCACTTGCTGGCCCAGAATATAGGGTGCATTCGCAGGTAAACAACGTATAAGCACCACGCTTACACAATGTTGACCACTCACCCCGCGATCGACAGAATGAGCGCTATACGAACAAGAGCATAAACATAAAGATACCCTAGTTATGCTAGACATATAATCAAAGTAGACGATGAACATTATAATTATGAACACAAAATAGTAATAAGTCATGACATGTATCAACTAGAACACAAACCAGAAGATGAATAAGAACTAGATGAACAATTAGAAGTAGATTAGAACACAGAGATGAACTAGAGAGGTAATTAGAACTAGATTAGAGCACAGAGATGAACTAGAGGGATTAGAAGATGAACTAGAACACAATTAGATCACAAGATAATAAACTAGAAGACAATTAGAAGAACAATTAGAAGAACAATGTTGATACAAGAGAGAAGACAAGGCTAATTACCTAGCTTCTCCTGACTAGATCCAGAATCCGAGCTTCCCTCGACTCTTCTAATTCTATTCTAGCTATGCCCTTGGATGGTGGAGCTCCTGGTTGTCTAGGCTACCTCTACTCTAAATGATTGATCGATGATCTAAGACTAAGATTGGATTGGATGCGATGCCTCCAGGATGCGGGTCTGGTGTTTCTTATATAGCCCGGTGGGATGAACCGCAGCCCTCGGATCAAACCGACGTTGAACAACGGCCAAGATACAAAGTAGAGGTCGGTTAGGTCACGTTGTGCGAAGGAGGGGGTGGCTTCCATGTGGGCCCAGGTCGGCCAGCCTAGGGTTGAGGTCGGCTGGCCTATCCTAGCGCCGCCTGCCTCTTCCTTCGATCGGAAGTCTCCTGGTACCTTCCTTGTTCGTCTTGAGTCCTTGTTCGGTTGGTTTGCGCAACGAGTCGTGGCGTGGATGGATTCATTGTCGTCTTCTTTCTGTCTCGTCCCTGGATATTTCTGGTATTCTGTAGCACTTGGAATCTTGTCTGTTACACCCCTGATCTTTGTATGGATAAGACTTCTAGAGGGTTCCAGAGTCTTCCTGATCGTATTCATCGAGGACTCTTGCTCCGGTGCTCCAAATATGGAAAATGGTATGTCCATTGCGATCGTCTCGACGAGCTCGTCACACTGGTGTGGTCTGATTCTTCACTTGAGATACTTTCTTATGATGAAATATTGAATATCCTGCAAAACAAGTGAGAATTACACAACTCGTGGAACTCGTTAGAATCAAACCCTATAGCTACACTCTTTGGATCATTGCGGGTCATTTATGAGGTTAGTTGACGGTTTAAAATAGGAGTTATCTACCGTCAACATGGAGGCACTAATATGGTGTAGCAACGCTCTTGATATATTTGTTTCCTCACTCCTCCACACCTCTTTTGGTCAGTTAGAGGTGGTATATATAGGCCCCCAATCAAATAGAGCCGTTGGGGGGGCTGAAAACAACTTTATGTAAAGCATCGGACCGTCCTATGGTCGGCATCGAACCGTCCTATTCCCATATGTTGAATAGCCGTTGGAAAACTAGCGGTTAGACCTGTTTTTCGGGGGCATCGGACTTTACAGTGAGGCATCGAACTCTGGCATTGGACTCTACTATAACACTATTCATTCTAGGCTGATTTTAGTGAGCATCGGACTCTGGCATCGGACCGTCCTATGCTCGGCATCGGACTCGTGTCCTATGCTCTTCTTATTTTGGGCATAACTCTTAGCTCTGAACTCCGATTTCGATGATCTTAGACTTTTCAGAAAGCTAATGAAATGCTCTACAACTTTATGCTAATGCCATGTCAGTTTGAGAAAATCCAAAATCATGAGACAGTTCTAATTCAATCAGCTCTTGTCTCGGCTTGAGTGACTCAACTTTGTTTGCGTCCGGGCCTCTGTTTCTTGTGTCTTGGACTTTGCTTGATCTTTATAATACTTTAATACATCTTGTAGAGCCTTGCTTGAGGTGTTGATCATTTGATCACCATATTGCCTTCGTCCAAGTCACATGTGCATCCTATTGGACTACAAAACAAACACTTGAAAATACATTAGTCTAATTTGGTTATGTTGATCATCAAACACCAAAATCAAAAGTTAAATGGGTCAAGGTCCATTTTACTTACAGCTAGCACTGTCCAAATCCAACACAAGACCACCTCTTGCCGGCCAAGTTGTGCATGCCACCACCCACAGCTCACAAGTAGTATGCGTGCTGCTATAGTACTATCACCTACCAAGCATGCCATGTGTGTGTTGCTTAACTAGTAGGAACGGCGTGCCGCTGCGCGCCGAACAGAAAGCATTATAGTTTGTCATTAACAAAATAGTAAAGCAGGTATAAATTAGTAAAGGTTGATAAATATATACACAAAAGCAAGGTTCGAGACAAAATTTTGTTACAGCACAAGTGGCAATAGGAGGTGTTATTGCACTAAAACAATAGCGGGGACCGATGATAGTAGCAGTGGATTGTGAATTATTTTTAGAATGGGAGAATAGGACTACGAAAGTAAGAAGCTGTGGTGCTTCGATTGAGACCTTCTGGTGGCGGGGAGAAGCTGATCCTGCATATGTGCTGAATCCAAAATACGGAAATCTAGTCTTTTAGTATGAAGCAATTGGTACCTGTGTATAGATCAAAACGGAGATCTAAAGCTCGTTAGAAAAAATAAGAGTTCAATAACGACAACATTTTTCTGAGAAAATAATTCGATGGGTGGGTGGTTTCACGGTTTATTACTTGTTGACAACAAAGTGGTGCAATACTATGAATCATGGAGCAAACAGAAATGGGTTTTGCTATGGTACATCCAAATAAATGTGGACCGTCCATTTAAGTAGATCTTGATGAATATTACAACATATTAATTCCTACGAGGTAATAAAAAAATATGTTTTTTATTTTGGAAAGTAGGAAATATATTACGTAGATGTCTTGCAGATTAGATCTGCAAACATGTATATACATGGATCCGTATGAAATTGTTGTGTATATACTTGGTGTAACTATTTTATACGGCACATATACGATGATGGTGCTAATACGCATATAGTTAGTGTAACATTCACTATGCCAAAAAATGTTATTAGTGACGCGTGTTAAGGGCTATCAGTGACGCATAAAATACGCGTCACTAATTTTACGTCTGTGATAAGGGCAAATCAGTGATAAACCCTATGCAGCGACGCGTATAGACAACGTCACTGATAACCCTTCTTTAGTGACGCGTATAGAAAAAACGCGTCACTGATAACTCCTCGACAGCGACGCTTATAGACAAAACGCGTCACTGATAACCCCTCGACAGCGACGTGTATAGGCAAAACGCGTCACTAATAAGTTTCTTATCAGAGACTCGCTTTGGCTAGACGCGTCACTAATAACATTTGAAAAAACAAAAAAAATATTGGTCACTGTCTCTGTGTACATCCGCACATCATGAAAACATTATTTAATATATATTACTATTTTCCTTAGCTCATTCAATACAAGATTCACAATTTCAATTCCATCCGAATAGGCCAATGGGGTTGTGAGAAAGACTACACTGTGCTAGGGTTGTGAAGAAATCAAAGTACGAATTATTGAAGACTACTCTCACGGTGAAGCTACGAGCATCCTTTGCTTGAGTTCCAGCAGCCAACGATTACCTGCAAACAGCGCCGGTCCTGAGTATTTTTGGACCTAGAACAAAGCTAAAATTTTAGACCTTTTTAAATAACAGTATTTTAATAGCGATCTAAAACGTTTAATATTATATCTCTAAAACAGCTAATAGTGAAGCGACACCAAATTATAGTGGGATATAGCAGCTAAATTGTACATACACATAAATAGCGCGACACCATGCCTTAAAAAAACTATAACAGTCTATAACGCAGCTATAACGGGAGATTTAAAACTATAAATAAAATATACTACTAATACTACTTATTGCTAGTGTATATATATACACACATAAATAAAATGAAACTAATAAGCATTTAACTAAATTAAATACGTACTCGTGATCACTCACCATTTGGTAGACGCCCGTATGTTTTCTTCTTTCTTTTGTCATTGCCAAAGATATACTTTCTTGATGATATGGTCCTGCTAAAATTAGAGAAAAATTATTAACTGCAACTTCATAAAATAGGAAATTGGACAGATTAGGGAATTGGACAGAGATAAGAGATCACGTACCTGAATCCTGATTGCTGGCTTGCTGCCATCTGCGGCCTGCCTGATGGTGTTGTGATGCCGTGATGGAATTGGACATGGACAGAGAGTGGTGATGCTGCCGCCTACGATCCGCAGAATGCAGTGAGCGGCTGCGCGCGGTGACGCGGAGGTGCCCGGCGGGCGGGCGAGCGGCGACGACCAAGGAAAGGAAGCCGCGTCGTCGCAACTCACGTGGAGTACTGTATTCACCATACCTCTGGAGGGGCCCATCAGCTTCTTGGGCCTAGGACGTCTGTCCCTCCCGCCCCGCCCCAGGGCCGGGCCTGCCTGCAAAGTTAAGACAAACATACACTTAAGATTCAAACAAAAATGTGAACAACAACTTAAGATCAGTAATTGCAACTAACATTCTTCAGTCTGACAATATATACTCTGTCCACAGATAAGTAGGTGCAGACTAGTAAGCTCCCAGGCAAAAAAAAAATAACAAAGTAACATCTCATAGCAAAATGAGATGGACTCACTAACCATTCGTTGCTAAAGTAACTCATCATGCTGTCACCCAAGTTGGTAAAGATATCAACCAAATTGACTAAGAAATACATAGTAGCTGAAGAAATAGTGGAAGTCATAAATTGGTAATGGATGAAAAGGCCATGAATGTCACCTGATGGACTGAACCTGTAGCAGCAACACATTTGTTTTCAAATGCACAATTTATTATATGAAAAGCAAGTTAGTAGCATTGCTTTGAGGCACTGAATTAGAAGATGTGTGCTTAGAAGAATCTGTGCTATAATTTACCTGCTAGTTTTATTGCATTGTGTTCATGGGAAAAGAAATACTTGTCGTAGAGAGAGCCACATTGACTGTACGACCTACAAATAGGTTTTCGCAACTGTAAAGCAAGAGCGAGAAAGAGTGAGGAAGAGGGAGAGATATAGACCTATCTGGTATGGTTCATTGCCAATCTGTACCAAGTGAACCGGAAAAATAGACAGACCTCTTGTATCTGCTGTTGTTCCAAACAACCTACAAAGGTGATGAGCATAGCAAATAAGGTATCATGCCAAGGAAACTGGTGTGCTTAGAAATTAGAATAACAGGCCACTAATAGGCAGGATCTGTAGAAGGGAAGAGTGGTTTTTTTTTTTTTGCAAAATATGGGGTTGTCATAACATAGAAAATAACTGGAGACTACACACACATTACATTCACAGAACCTAAAATCGGTTTGTTCCTTTTCCATCTCAGCACAGAGCATTCTGAAAAGAATAAATCTGTTATTTAGAGTGCAATTTTATAAGAACTGACCTGGGCGAAAATGACAATTACTGTTTTCTGGAGCACAGACAGGTAACTTCATCTGCATATAAACTAATGCTTTCTGCATATAAACTGTCAGCTGGACTACATGTCATTTTCTAAATTTAGTATCTCTTTAGTGCACTTATCTAAATTCAGTACCTCTGAATTCAGTATCTCTTTAGTCCACTTATCTAAATTTAGTGACATGTGGACAGCACACCTGTATCTGAGTCATTTTCTAAATTTAGTATCTCTTTAGTGCACTTATCTAAATTCAGTACCTCTGAATTCAGTATATCTTTAGTCCAGTTATCTAAATTTAGTGACCTGTGGACAGCCCACCTGTATCTGAACCCAAATTTCACTGATTCAAAAAGAAAATTTCCTATTGAGTTTTGGACTGCACACCTAGCCAAATTTCAGGAACCAATCATATATACCAAGCTGCAAAAAATTTCAGTCCCCACATTTGCTGAGCCCCCTGCTCCGCAGCTGGATCCTACTCTGGCGCTTGTTCGCGTCCATTGGACAGGGCCTGTATGAGGAAATGGCCGATAAGCTAATTGATTTAGTTGTTATGTCAGGCAAGATTCAGAAAGAAGCCAAAGCAAAGTTTCAATGCACCATAGTATTAAATTAGATAGAAAACAAGCAATTATTTTGCATAATATAGAAGGAAACTAAGAACAAAATCAAACATTTTAGGTGCTCTGGAGCTATACAGTTCATTGGGCATCTCTAAGTACCTCTGCTGCATAGGCCATGATAATTACCAAAAGACAACATGCAAATGCAAATAACGTCATTGGTTGGCTCATGCAGTAAACTAGCAAATAGTTTGGAAAAAAATCTATAGTAATTGTGTGCTAATTGATCAGCCCATAAAGCAAATAAGAAACTCATACACCAAATCACCAATACATCATTGGTTCCACTGCGACAGTTCTGCGCTTGGTCCAAACCTTCATTGCTGTTATCGTCTCTGATTTGTCCTCCATCCTCCTAGACACAGTCATCCATTGCACTACCGGGTGGGTAAAACGTCTAGATCCAAAACACCTAAATTTTGAGTAAACTCGGTTATTTTTCTATTAGTTTCAGCAGAAAAAAAACTGAATAACTGCTACTGTAATTTTCCAAATGGTCAAGTTCGATGTACAATTGCAAGATCATCCACCTGTACCATAGCAATATTCACCATAGCATCAATGGGAAATTAGAAAAATATCGAACACGGTAAAGAAATTATCAGTGCCATAATTATGAGGAAACTGTTCAATTTTGTTAGCATAGAAATATATCCTTGCTCCTGCAACCAATTTGCCAAGCAGACAGAGAAGAAAAGGTAGGGGTCGGGCACCTGCCTACCTGGTAGTGGAGGTGGGGCGGTTCCTGGAGGCGCTTTGCGTCGGTGGATCGGGCGAAGTAGCGCTCGACGACGTCGAGGAAGCGGTCGTTGTCGGCGGCGGAGCAGCACGGGTCCATCACCAACAGCGCCCCGTGTCTCACAGACTAGCACTCACCGTGGCGCACAGCACGCGCAGCAGCTCCTCACCCGCACCGGCCGCGCCGCCGGCGGCGGTCCCGAGATACGGCGCGAGATCCAGCAACGCCGGGGGTGAGTCGTCGGGAAGGGGACCGTCGGGCCCCGGGCACGCCGCCACGCCAGCTACAGCAGACGCTGTGGCCTCGCGCTCGTCCGCCTCGCGCCCGAAACCCTAGGCCGGTGTTGCCGACGCGCCGATGCGCAGCGCCCGAGTCGGGACATGAGAAGGAGGCGAGCTAAGAGCCACCGCAGCCAATCCGATGCTGGCTAGCGACGGAGAGACCAAACCCTACGCAGCGTCGTCGCTGCGCCGGGGAGTGGTCGGACACGGAGGCCTGCCCACGCCGTCGCCGTGTGCACGTATGGAGAGATGAGGATAGAGAGGGAGGAGCGCGGGGAACGGGGGAGGGAGCCGCCGGCACGCCGACCGCGATGGTGAGGGCGGAGTCGCGATGCTCGTCGTGGCCTCGGGAGAGACCGAGAGGAGACTGGATTTTTTTTTCCGAGATAGGGAAGGGAGAGTAGAGACCGAGAGAGATATGAACCGGAGAAATATCTGATGGTGTTTTCCTGGAGGAGGTGTTCCGGGCGACGTGGCTGAAGGACGTCCACGAGAAACAATCGCACAACGTGCTCTAATGAATTTATTTCTTGTTTTTTTTACGCGTGTTACGATCGAGAGTCACTGATATGTACAACTATCAGTGACTCGTCCTGGGAACGAGCGTCACAAAACTTATCTGTAACCCATATTCTTAACTCGCGTCACTAATAAGTCGATCTATCAGTGACGCGTCTCAGCAACACGTGTCACAATTTTTATCAGTGATGTGTGTTCTGTTCAAGAGTCACTGATACCCTGTTATTATTAGTGACGCGTCTTGGTCCTGGGGCACGGTCAACAGCTAATCAGTGACACGTCTCAAGAACCCGCGTCACTAATAGCTTATCTGTGACGCGTGTTATTTCTGGGTCACAAATCGAGACGTCACTGGTAAGCTTTTCTGGCATAGTGATTTTTTTTGATGTGACATATATGATGGTCCTACCAGCAATGTGGTACAAGAGAAATTAATTTTACGAAGGGCTGCTGCTTGAATTAGACACGAAACGCACGCATAGACATGTGGGTGAATAAATGTGATGCACCTATACGGACATACGTGACACATCCATTAACCATCGTTGGGCCTCTTATAGGAGACAAATTTGGCAGCCTCTAATTTATGTATGCACGCCGAACTAGCTAATTTTGGAAGGCTTGGTGGCGTATAATGCTTATTCCATACATGTGGAGAAGGTTTAGTAAAGTTGGCATGATTGCTGGATTTTTTTTCTAGTTATTAATTGTTTTCTCTTTTACAACATACCCTTTTGCAATTTATTTTAATTATTAATAGTTTTCTGTTTTAGAAAATGAAGGGTCCAGATTTATTTGAGATCTTACCTCCTTACAAGTTGCGGATACATGAGTGTATGCCAAGTCTCGAGTGATGAGTGTGAGTGTCAACTGGGATAATGCGCATGTTCTTTGGCTTGTGTTGTACAGGTGTCAAGCACGGATACAGTGATCAAAGGCAAGGTGAAGATCAAGTAGAGACGTGCCGTGCTGATGGATCGAGAGTGGCGAAGGGCGGACGTGAGGCTTGGACTGAGGGACCAGTGGCCTGAGGATCAGCTGTGGTGGCTGGCAACCTGGGACAGCGACGAGCGAAGACTTGCGGGCACGGTGTTGCTTGGGTCGAGGACCTGGGGACACGTGTCGGTGGACGAGGTGCACGGGCGGTGCATCCCTTCTACGGCTCGGTTTGGTGGTTGAGCCACAGAAAAACCACCGAGTGGACGGTTTCCAGGTTTGGGCCTCAAAACCTGGGCGCTGATGGTTTCCGAGTTTTGGCCACAAAACTCGGGCTGAGGACGGTTTCCAAGTTTGGGCCTCAAAAAATGGGCGCGACGGGTTTCTGAGTTTGGGCCACAAAACTCAGGCGATGGACGGCTGATTTCCCAGTTTGGGCCTCAAAACCGGGGGTTGGTCGTGAAGGCTGGTTTCCCGGTTTGAGCCTCAAAACCGGGGGCGGAGTTCATGAGAGGACAAACAGAGCGGTGGCGGCACGTGGTGGCAATCGGTGAGGTTGCGTCGAGGCAACACTACCAGTTGTGCGGGCGTGGTCGTCGGATCAGCATCTACCTTGAGTTGGTCCAGAATAACCCTAGGGTTTAGCTGGTTCGCTCTGTAATTAGTTAGTGGTAGAGTGGGAACTAGAATTAGTATAAGTAGAGGGAGACACCCACCTCCCATCTTATCTCAGTCATTTGCTATTTGCTTTCTAGGGTTTCCTCTCTCTCCCATTTCCTGCTGTAGCTACTGAGATCCGCAGAGACGGTGAACAATACCTCTTTGTATTTGTTTTTTGAGGAAACGAGACCGTAATCTCGTTGTCTCCTCGTGGGGACGAATTTCGGCTCGCAATTCATGGTTTGATTCGTGTTCTTGAGTTGTTCTTCGTGTTCATCTTTTCTCCACGTTTTTTCCGTCGATCGTTCTCTCTCTACGTTGCTCTGTTTGCAAAACCATTTGAATCAACTTGTTCTTTATAGTGAGGAGATCACTTTCACCGAAGGAATTAACTTCAAACCTCACGAACAAGTAGATCGATTGGTTTTTGTTTTGGATCAACTTTTCTTCACTTCACCCGAAATTCTTCGATTCATCGATTTGGAGATAGGTTCGAGCCATGATCTCTTAGAGATAGCTCACTATCCTCCTTGTGACTCCTCTCACCAAGTTTGAACCCTAGAGGTTTCGTTTTGGGTGAAATCGAGCCAAATCGGTGGACGAACAAGTCTGCATCGGGGTGACTGGACGCTCACTGTTCATCGACCAGACGCTCCCTATGAGTTCGGTCGTTGAAGGCTGAGCGAAATCTATTCTGCGAACTGACCGGACGCACTGTGACTCTGTGACCGGACTCAACGATCTCACTGTTCATCGGTTTTTGTCTTTGTCGATCGGACGATTAAGTAGTGACCGGACGCACAGTGTCAGTGAGTCCAGTCCAATACAGTAGGTCCCAAATCTGAATTTGAACGACCGGACGCGTCCGATCCCTGTCGGCCAGACGCTCCAGTGAGTCCGGTCAGTGCTGCTCAGCACGTTTTCGTCCGCGGTTTGTTCGTTCGTTGTCGGTTTTGGTTTCCGACTTTTGCGTTGGGTTTCTAGGGTTGTGTTGTGTCTCGCTGTGCTTCTTGGAAGCATCCACCCTACATCTAGGGTCGTGGACACTCGCAAGCTCTAGGTTTTCTCTTGTGGTGATTCTCGGGACAGTGGCAACAAGTTTCTGAAAAGAAATTTTGAAGCTCTCATTCACCCCCTCTCTGGTCGCTTTCTGGTTGCACTTTTGGTCCTTCACAAGTAATAGATGTACCGCAGCAAGTCCCAACAGAAATAGTATGTATCAACATATTTTATTGGTCAGGCGTAAAATGGATTGAAAGTATAATTGAGCATCTTTATTTCAGTTTAGCACCATCACCATGTCCGCTTCAGTTCAAACACTAGATTGGCATAGTAGAAAATTAGCAACCTGAGTTACCACCTGATTTTATGATATTTGGAAGGGGTATCTTTAGGGGGGTGGTCATGACTACCATTAGGCAGAATAACAAGGAATTTGTTGTGGATTTTCTTGCTGACCTCTGCTATTAGTGGATTGCTGGGTACTGCTGGACCCAGTTCGTAGAGAGCAAGGATATCTTCAAATGAATCAAACTCCTTTGGTGTATCATCAACGAAAGTCTCTAATGTTGGAAGAACAGCCTCAATAATTAGCCTCAGTTAGTACCCAAGGATGTCTGACATCCTGAGATGTTCAAAGCATTTATCATGGGGGGACACAGATGTCCGCGTTTTGCGACAAAGGAATCCTGCTCTCTGAGTTTGGGCCTGCATAAACGGTTAGCCAATATGGATTTCAGTCAGATTTTTGCTATCTTGAATGGACCAAAAAAATGTTGTCGACTTGAGCCTAACCTTTTCTATCGGGAGGCAGCCAGTTCTGCAGCAACGGGGATACGGGTGTTTTGGGTTGCCACTCAGGATCAGTTGAATTTTGTGTCCATCCTTGCTGTCTGCCTGACCAAGGGCATTGTAGTAGTCATAACGGTAGACACAATCATGCTCCTTGTACAGTTCAGAATTATCATCACCATGGAGAAGCTTGAGTTCATATTGCTGAAAAGATACCAATGCAGTGTATATCTAATTTGCCACTTAATCTCTCACCTAGAAGAGCTTTGCCTGGGCATATTTCGAATGAGGACATAGCAACGTGTGGGATGGAAACCCAATACCCGGCTGGCCGTTGTAGAGGCCGGATATTTTTATCCTTATCTAAAAAAAACTACGGCCGGCCGTGATTGTATCTGGGAGCAAAAGTAAAAAAAAAGATGTGAGATTGAAATCAATATAATAAAGGATTATCAACTAATAAGATGGAAATAGCTGTGCCCAGAACTCATTGAAAGAATTTGGGGTTAACGAGATGACCTCTCGGTCTCTCGGATGCGTGTTAATATAATGGCGGGAAGAGCCCCTACTGTGGCCACAGGAGTTTGTTACAACAGAAAACCAATCTACAAGATATCTACCAATTACTTCATCTACAAGCTAGTTTGTTAGCGTTACAATCTCCTAACAAACTACGTTAAGAGCCCTGAACCTGGTCGACTACCTTATCATCTTAACACTCCCCCTCAATCTCAGCCACTTACTAGATTGAGATTGTGTCAAAAATTCTTCATCTTTGCTGTACTAATTGGTTTAGTAAAACCATCAGCCAACTGATCCCCTGTGTTGATGAATCTGATGTCAAGAAGGTTCCGAGCAACTCGTTCTCGAACAAAATGAAAATCGATCCCAATATGCTTGGTCCTTGCATGAAAAATAGGATTCGCCGAGAGATACTTAGCCCCTAAGTTATCGCACCATAACCGAGCAGCACTCGGATGAGAAACTTGAAGCTCATTCAACAACTTTTGCACCCACATCATTTTTGTCGTCGCATTAGCTAATGCCTTATATTCAGCCTCAGTGCTAGACCTCGACACTGTGGCTTGTTTTCGTGCACTCCATGAAATAAGATTACTTCCAAAGAACACTGCAAAGCCACCAGTGGAACGTCTGTCATCTACACAACCTGCCCAGACTGCATTAGAGAAGGCACTTACCATTCTGGACTTTGACTTCACAATGTTCAGTCCTAGATCACGAGTTCCACGTATATACCTTAAGATCCGCTTCACAGCACTTAAGTGAGTCGTGGTAGGAGCATGGAGGAACTGACATACTTTATTCACAGCAAAGGAAATGTCAGGTCTAGTAAGCGTAAGATATTGCAAAGCTCCAACCATACTTCGGTACCTGGTTGAGTCATCCATTCCCAACTTATCACCATCTGCAATACTAAGCTTTTCTGAGACTGACAAAGGCGTGTCCACATACTTACAATTTGACATAACAGCTTTAGCCAAAATCTCGGTAGCATATTTCTTCTGTGACAGCATCAAACCATCCTTGAACTGCTTCACTTCTATGCCCAGGAAATAATGAAGGTTGCCAAGATCCTTGAGAGCGAAGTCACCCTGCAAGTCTCTCAAAAGTGCATCGGTTGCTGCTTGTGAAGAGCTGGCAACTATAATGTCATCAACATATACCAAAACAAACAGTGTATAACCTCCTCTATTATAGTAGAACAGCGAGGTATCGGCCTTTGATGGGACGAAGCCCAGCTTCTCCAATTTACCACAAAGCCGAGCATACCAAGCTCGTGGTGCCTGTTTCAACCCGTAGAGCGCCTTGTCTAGTTAATTGCAAACATAACTAGGGTGTGCCTTGTCTGTATATCCCGGTGGCTGCTGCATATAGACGTCTTCTTCTAACACGTACACCATGGAGGAAGGCATTCTGTACATCCAGTTGTCGAAGTGACCAACCATTTGAGACTGCAATGGATAAAACAAGACGGATAGTAGTTGCTTTGACCACAGGACTAAAAGTATCTTCATAGTCAATACCATATCGTTGCTTGTAACCTTTTGCAACCAGACGAGCTTTATATCTATCAATGGTGCCGTCTGCTCTCTTTTTCACCTTATAGACCCATTTAAATGCCACGTTTTATTACGAAGCAAAGCTTGATGCTCACTATTCATCGCAGCAATCCAGTCTTTGTTTTCAAAAGCCTCAGACAAGGTTGCTGGTTCTTCTGACGAACACATAGTGGAATGACACCACCGAACAGTACCATCTGTGTATTGTTTTGGTTTGCTTATCCCTCTCTGTAAACGTGTAACAGGACGTTGTTGAGTTGCACTTGAATTACCAATGACAGAAGATCCACCTTGATACTGTAGTATGTCCCCAGGGCTAGGATCCGGTTGTGGCTGTTCATTCACTGTTGTTTGAGGTGTGAGTCCCTCCGTTGGTGCAGAGAATCCACTGCCATCAGATTCGCCGACAGCTGAATGACCGTCACGAAGCACTGAAGCGTTGGCTGCATCCTGCGTCTCATCATTGAGTACTGAGCCCAATGATGCTTCCACTGCTTCTCCTGCTCCGCCTGCAGCCAAATCTTCCTGTGAAAACGTGCTGCTCCCATCTCCTAATGGATACATAAAATGACGCTGGGTTTCAACAGCTTTTGCACCAGTGTTTCCTGCATCAATAGTGTCTTGCACTGAACTTGTTAGGCCATTAGTTGGTACAGAATTATTAGATTCACAATGATCATGTAACACTACATTCCCAAAACTACTATCAGAATTTAGCAAGGTATGAGGCAAAAGGGAGATCTCAGCACGGAGTCTAGCTCCGGCATTAGGATGAAGATGAGCAAAAGGAAAAACGTGTTCATCAAAGATGACATCCTGGGAAATATAAACACGCCCTTCCTTTGGGTCGAGACACTTGAAGCCTTTATGCATATTGCTATACCCAAGGAAGACACTTCTTTTTGAACGGAATTGCAGTTTGCGAGTGTTGTAAGGTCGTACATTTGGCCAAACGGCACAGCCGAAAGTACGCAAGAAGGTGTAGTCAGGTTGCTGACCATATAACCGAGAAAAGGGTGTCTCATTACCAATGACCCTTGATGGAAGTCGGTTTATCAGAAAGACAGCTGTAAGAAAGGCTTCATCCCAAAATTTCAAGGGTATGCTTGCATGAGCAAGAAGAGTGAGCCCCATCTCTACTATATGCCTATGTTTTCGCTCGGCGGACCCATTTTGCTGGTGTGTATGCGGGCAAGATACATGATGTTCTATACCGATTCGTTTGAAGAAGGGATTGAGGGCTTGGTACTCTCCCCCCAATCGGTTTGGACGACCCGAATTTTCCTACTAAATTGACGTTCAACTAGATGTTGAAAATTATGGAAGCACTGAAAACCTCAGACTTTTGGTGCAAAAGGTAGATCCAAACAAATTTACTATAATCATCTATAAAGCTGACATAATATGTATGCCGCCCCACAGAAGTAGGTGTTGGCCCCCACACATCTGAAAACACAAGGTCCATAGGACCGGATGAAACACTAGTGGAACTATCATAAGGAAATTGATGACTCTTGCCTTGCTGATAGGCATCACAAACATGATTATTTGATTCTTTAACAACTGGAAGCTTATGATGGCTAATGACTTGTTGAACTACTTGTGTGGAGGGATGACCTAGTCTGGAATGCCACAAAGAGCTAGAAGGTCTAACGACACCTAGAGCTTGTTTATTCGAAGTCTTTGAAGGTTTCAAAGGGTAGAGTCCGCCTTCACATCACCCGCTGAGGAGAGTTTTCTTTGTCTACTGTTCCTTAATAGAAAAATGATTTGGATGAAACTCAAGAAAGACATTGTTATCACGAGCTAACCGATTAACAGAAACGAGACTCTTTCACTACTGGAGAACAGGCCTTTAGCCTCGGGCATGGAGCCGGGGCTAAGGAATCGGGACTAAAGGCCTGACCTTTAGCCCCGGTTCCCCACCCCGGGGTTAAAGAGGGGACCTTTAGCCCCGGTTGGTAATACCAACCGGGACTAAAGAGGCCTCCAGCCGGGCCACGGTGGCTGGCTTCTTTAGTCCCGGTTGGTATTACCAACCGGGGCTAAAGAGGCCGCTGCTTTTTTCTTTTTCCTTTTTCTTTTCTTTTCAATTGGTTATTGTTTTTGGTTTTACAATTGCATTAGATTTTCTAATACGTATTCTTCTCTGCTAATATATTCCATTAGGCCGGTTTCAAATACGTATTCTTCGCTGCTAATAAATATATATAAACACATAAAATTTACAATTACACACAAATGAAATATGAAACTATACATATATATTATAGAGCTAGCTATACATATGTACATAAAATATACAACATTATCCATCATGCATCCTTAACTTGATATTTACAACACAAATATTGTTCCTGACTTAGAGGTCATACAAGTGTTCGTCTTGGTTTGGCTTCATTGGTTCATCTTTGTTAAACCAATACTCGGTGCCAGACTTAAGGACATGGTCATTAAGGAAGCCCACGATGGTCTCTTGAATTGCTTTGAGGTGGACCTTATCCATCACCTGGTTCTTCAATTATGTCTCCTTCAATTTGGATTAAAAGAAAAAGAAAGTATTAGCATACATAATATTTATGTAAAAGCAAAAAAATGAAATTAATTCATTTACATGTTACGTACTTGCTGACTCTGTAGAGGAGTTCTTTTTCATACACCATCAGGAACTCGCAAACATAGTACGCACATAAATTGTTTTCCGGCGACTGCCGTAGAACCCACTGTACAAGATATAAAAAGATTACTCTCGGCTGAGCGTGCGTCTGCTGAGTGATGCTAATGAAGGTAATAAAGAGGCGGAGAGGTAGTACAACTTACATTTAGTCGTAGAGGATCAGGAAGTTGCGCTTTCAGATCTGGACGGTGTTTCTGAACAAACCAAGCCCAAACCCTGCACAATATATATAATTGGATCGTTAATTAACTATTGCAGAGTTAAAGAGCAGGAATCAATATTTAAAGATCACATTTACCCTCCGATAATATCTATCATATCTTGGTAATCTTCTTGTGGTTTTCTTAGAGAGTCATAGATTAGCAAACGACATTCGTGGAGATCGATCACAATTAGTATCCAGTGAAAACTGCATTTATATTTATAAGTCAACACATATATCTTTATGTCAACCTATAATAAAATGTGCATATGATAACAAAACTCACCTAAAGTTGTAGGGGAATAGTATATATCTTTTGTCCCTTTGGTTTACGAAGAACCTCCACAAATTCCTCTCTGTTTGAGTTTTCCATGCATCCGAGGAAGTATTTCTTGGGTGCTTGAATACGATATATGGATCGATGAAACCAATCTCCTTGTCATTTTTACGCCTTAGTTGTCTCATCATGTTTCTGCATATGTTTAGAAAAGCTTGCTAGTGTGAGGATAATTACTTATACATATACATAAGCTAAAGTGAGATTATTAAAAGAAACAATCACTTACAGGCAAAAGCAGCTGACGAGAGATTTGTCTAGAGCGTCCATGTGGCAGAGCTGATGCAACTCATTAAACTGAACATATATTATGTCATCACCACGAAAGTAATCATGGTCTCTAATTCTGACGCAAATATAGTTATCAGCTTTTCTGCCACACGCCGTGAGGTACCACTGATTTAGCAAGTGCATTTGCATACCAAGATCCCTCAGGGCCGCTGGGTTGTATAGACTTTGACCATATACATATGCCCTCTGCCATTTATCAACTTCTGGAGCACTTATGATGCCTGCTTCTTCGAGTATATTTTGCACATTTAAACCAGTTTCCTCGAAAAATTTGAGCAGTTGCTCAGGATCAACGTCTCCATGTTCGTTGTATGATGTCAATGTTTGTACCGTATTCATTCCCAACAGCTAGATCCGACACTGATTGTTGCGTTTGTTCCCCGAGCTGTGGGACACCCTTTCCTGCTCTCTTCTTTGTCTTCTTCGCCTCCTCAATTGATTTGCTGAGCGTGCGATCATAGTCTGATTTTGGCGAAGCCTTACGGGTAGCACGTACCTTTTTCTGGTGAGCGTCCACAGTTTGCCTTAGTTTTTTAGGACGAACAAAAAGGTACGGCTTCTCCGGGTTTCTCTTTGCTCGAGTACTAGCAATGACAGCGTCGAAGAACTTGTTCAAGTCTTTTTGTGCTATAGCTTCAGTCTCCTCATCGGTCATGTCATATGGAAGTTTTGTCATCTTGGGAATGGCCGCTGGTTTTCTCACAGAGGCTGTCTTCTTCGGAGGTGGTGGGGCTGACGCCTTTGTTTGTGTGACAGGCCTCTTCTTTGTTGGCGGTGGCGGTGTTGGAACCCGCCGTGGAGATGGGGCAGGTGGCGGTGTTGGAGCCCGCTGTGGAGGAGATGGTGGGGCCGGTGGCGGTGTTGGATCACGCCGTGGGGGAGATGGGGCCGGTGGCGGTGTTGGATCCCTTCGTGGAGGAGATGGTGGGGCCAGTGGCGGTGATGGATCCCGCCGTGTTAGATCTTGATCATCATCGCCTGCAACACTGTGATCATGTGGTGAATGAATAATTGGACTAAGGTTGGGGGATGTCCTGCTGTGAAAACAACATGGTATATAAGTATCCATTTATACTATTAGCTCACCAATACTATTAACATTCATTCACTAATTTCATACACACCTAGGGTTAGGTTGTTCAGGAGGAGGAGGTGATGCACCAGGAATTATGATATAACGCTTGCGCCAACATATGAATGTCTTCTCCGCTTCTCTTAATGTCTTCTCGCCATCACCTCCTTTAATGTCAAGTTCAACATTGTTGTAACCTTTCACCACCCTATCCACCAAGACGCTAGCATATCCAGGAGGTATTATAGCCCCATGACATCTTGGTGTCTTCGTAGGATCGATAGGAGATACAACACCTATAGCCACCATGACTGTGGCATTCCCCTGCGGAATGTGCAGTTCACATGTTGTGAGAGGCTCGGTGATGTTGTCCACGGGAAAGTGCAGTCCTGAGTCCGGGACCTCTGTGGAAGCGCAACCGCTTTTCATTTGATCAGGGAGGCTGATGTTGACTCCCGACTCTGATGCAGATTGCCTTTGCATCGAACTTACTGCTAACTGCACTTGCCTTTTTATTTCCTCGTTCATTTTGCCTTCAAGTGTTTTTTCTCGCTCAACTGCTTCACGAGCCACAGCCTGTGACTGAAGAACCATTTCCTCTAACCTTTGCATCCGCTCTTCCTCCTTCTCCTTCTTCCTCGCGTGTCGGGGGACCGCAAAAGGGGTACCCCCAATCAACGCAAACAAATAGGTTAAACCTAGAACACCAATTAATAACAAACCTAGCAAGTCTAACCTTCTAAAAAACCAACCCCTCGAGGCCTACAATGCTGGCCCACCAAGCCAAAGCCCGAAAACCTATTAAGCAGAAAGTAGGCTGCGTTAGCCCTCCAAACCAGGCCTCGGGCGAACGCTCGTTCTCCGTCTCGCCCGAGCCCTCCAAGCCAGGCCTCGGCCGAACGCTCGTTCTCCGTCTCGCCCGAGCCCTCCAAGCCAGGCCTCGGGCGAACGCTCGTTCTCCGTCTCGCCCGAGCCCTCCAAGCCAGGCCTCGGGCGAACGCTCATTCTCCGTCCTGCCCGATCCCTCCAAGCCAGACCTCAGGCAGATGCTCAATCTCCGTCTCGCCCGAGCCCTCGGAGCCAGGCCTCGGGCTGGCGCTCGTTCTCCGTCTCACCCGAGCCCTCCGCGTCAGGCCTCGGGTGAGCGCTCCACTACCCTTCAAGCCTCCCGCAAGAAGGAAGCTCCCTGCTTCTCAGCTCTAACAACCGTACTAACCCCATACTGTGCATTTAATGCGTCCACTTACTCCGGTCACATCCTCCGGTACATAGCGTGTGCCACAGTGAACCGGAGCCAGAGTCAAACCTCGTTTTCACCACAAGCATGGGCAAAAAGGCACAAGTACAGCACTGTTCGGCCATACCACGCACTGTAGCACACTCGAGCTTCACCCCGAGGCCTGGGTTCCCGCTGTACGCCCGGGCGTTCCGGGACTTGCCCATACCTGCGGGGGCTCAAGCCTCCCGTAGGCGCCACCTCGAGGCCGGCCCTGCACCCCTCGAGCCCTGACTGCTTTCATGCTATTGGAAGACAGGTACCCCAAGACCCGGAGGGACCCCGCCGTGTCCTGTACGTGCCGGGATGGGTGCTGTACGGCTTCCACATCGCCATGCCTCCACGTCCGCGCCCGGGATGGAGGCCACACATCAAGGATGCCTCAACAGCAACACCCACATTGGCTACAGTGACTTCGACAAGACAGAGTTCCTACCCTTCGCCATATCGAGCGCTGTACATGTCAATCCTGTGTAAACCCTGGCCTCCTCTTGTTCTATAAAAGGGGATGCCAGGGCCCTTCGCGCGCAAGAGACAACGCACGAGTCTACGGTTACACACGGGCTTGCGCGACACGAGTCCACACACACACACACTCGAGTTCGGACTCTGGTCCACGCTCATTGAGCTTGTATTGCCCCTGTACAAGCACTTAGGTGCAAGTAATACAAGAACCTCCTCCCTGGCTGGACGTAGGGCCTTCTTTGCCCGAACCAGGATAAATCCTTGTGTCATCTTGCATCACCATCCAGGAAGAGAGCACGCGATCATATTACTCGTTGGTGTCATACCCCCAGGTTCGAAACACCGACAGTTGGCGCGCCAGGTAGGGGCCTTCGCGTGTCGGAGTCGATTTCTCGTTGTTTTCTGGATGGCTTCATCCCCTCCTTCGTTCTCGGCTGGTGCTGTCGTCTGGTTCGGGAGCCTCGAGTTCCTGGCCACCGGCAGCGGCAACGAGCTGACCCTGCTCTCCACGGAGAGCCCGAGCGGAGGGCGTGCCACGCCACCCCGCGCGGGGGGCGTGGCGCGTCGCCCGCACCACCACGCGTCGCCACCTCGTGAGCGGCGCCGTCGTCACCATCGTCGCCAGGCACAGGCGGTGCCCGCGGCGTACACCCTCTTTCCCGCGGCTGGCGCAGAGTCCCCAATGAGGAACCTGTCCGGCGCGCGACCGGAGACTTCTAGGGCGCGCGCGCACTCTCCCAGTGAGTTCGCGTTCGTCATGCGCACGGACCGGGAGCCTGGCCAGAGGCCCCCGAGCCGTGCTCCATCGACACCACCTGGCCTCCTCCCGCACGGGGTGTACCGCGCTCGACGCCAGCGGTTCCCGTTTGGCCTCAACAACTCCGCGGCTGTTTGCGCCCACCACCTCGACGAGCGCCGTCAGGACAGGGCGGCCGCAGAGCGGAAGGAGCGTCCGGGCGTACTCCTACGAGCCACCACCGACCTGGAGATCGTCTACCCCGCGCGCGTCGATCGCGGCCTCTCATGAGCCGTCGAGCCACCTCGTCGAGCCACCTTCGGGGAGTGGTACCGCGAGCTGCAGTCCCAGCACGAGCCAAGGCGGCGCGACGTCAACAGCTTCGACTCCGACGAATACGACTACCACGACCCTGACCTCTGGGATCCCACCAGGGAGTGCTTCCAGCTCGAAGGGGTCGTGGACGATGCCGAAGACGACGACGACGACGACACCAGGCCGGCGCTCAACCTCGAAGAGCCCGAAACGTGGCTGCGGCAGGAGGATCACGCGTTCAGGGGAGGAACGAACCCCCGGCACCGGCTGCACCATCTCAGCAGCGGCGACGACCGGGCGGACGCAGCTCGCGCAGCTGCGGGAGGCCATCGCCAAGGCTGAGGAGGAACGACAGCGCCTGCTGCAACTCGAGAAAACTATAGCACAGGAACCAGCCCAGCCTCGAGGCGCTGGTGTCCGTGGCCGCGCTCGAGAGGTCCACCGGCAGATCCTCGAGGACGGGGCACCAGCACGCCCCGAGTTGCGTTTCCCGCGAGCCGGGCAGAACGTGGTGGCGGTGGCAATGCTGCTCCGTGATCTACCCGCCGTCTCCAACCCTGACGCCAGGCGCATGCTCGGGGAAATGAAGAACCTCCTCGAGATAGCCGCTGTGCAGCAGGCCGAGAGCTCAGCCTCGCGACGACGCGGGGCGGCCTCGAGGAAACCAGCAGACACGCCCCGCAACGAGCGCGAGACGTCCGTCCACCAGCCGGACGCCTCTCGAGCTAGGCCAGTCCGGGAATGGATCGTCGACAACCGGCCACCTCGAGACCCCAATGACGCCCGCAACGATATCAACCGCCGGCGCAAGGACAAGGGGGCCCAAGAGCGTGGCTATAGCGCCCATCGAGGGGGACGCTACGACAGTGACGAGGACCGGCAAGCCCTCGAGCCCCCGGGCCCCAGAGTCTTCAGCCGGGCCATCCGCAGCTCAACCCTCCCCGACCGCTTCCGACCACCGACCAACATCGTGAAGTATGACGGGGAGGTCGAGCCCAAGCTCTGGCTCTCGGACTTCCGCCTAGGCTGCCAACTGGGCGGAGCGAAGAGCGACGACCGTGTGATCATACGCCAACTCCCACTTTACCTCTCGGACACCGCCCGCCGGTGGCTCGAGGGGCTCCCGCCGGATCGGATCCATGACTGGGCCGACCTAGTCAGGGTCTTCGACGGGAATTTCAAGGGGACTTGCGTGCGCCCAGGCAACCCCTGGGATCTACGGCGTTGCAGGCAGGCAGCGGACGAGCCCCTCCGCGACTTTGCTCGGCGATTCTCGAAGCAGCGCCTCGAGCTCCCCCACGTGCCTGATGAGGACGTCATCTCAGCGTTCCTCGCGGGCACGACATGCCAAGAGCTAGTTCATGAGCTAGGGCGCTACCGTCCCAGGACGGTCGAGGACCTGATGGATCGTGTCACCAGCTTTGCCTCAGGCGACGAGGCAGTGGGGGCCTTCTTTGGCCGCTCCACGGACAAAGGTAAGGCGGTGACCGCGTCGGAGGGCTCGAACAAGGGCAACGACGCCAAGAACCGCAACAACAACAACAACAAAAAGAAGAAGAACAAAAGCAAAGGTCAAAAGGCGAAGCGCGACGCCGACGACGACGACGATGAAGAAGTGCTCATGGGCGCCCTCGACCATAAGAAACCTCGAGGCCCCCCTGACGGGGCTGTTTTCGACCAGATGCTCGAGGACCCCTGCCCTTATCACAAGGGCCCCGTGAATCACAAGCTAAAAGACTGCCGACTGCTGAAGGGCTTCTACGCCAAGCTCGACGACAAGAAGGAGGACACGCCTAAGGGCAAGGACAACAAACGACGCGACGACGGGGACGCGGGTTTCCCCCCGGTGCGTGACTGCTTCATGATCTACGGGGGCCCAACCGTCGGGCTCTCAGCTCGGGAGAGGAAGAAGGAACGCCGGGAGGTCTTCGCACTCCGCCACGACACTCCCCAGTACCTCGACTGGTCCGACGCGCCGATCACATTCGACCGTAACGACCATCCGGACCATGTCATAAATCCGGGGGCGTACCCCCTCGTCGTCGACCCCGTCATCGTCGACGTACGGTTCTCCAAGGTGTTGATGGATGGGGGCTCGAGCCTCAACGTCATATACCTCGAGACTCTCGATCTCCTGGGGATTTCGAGGGATCAGCTCCGACCCAGTGTCGGGGGGTTCCACGGAGTCGTACCAGGGAAGAAGGCTCACCCCCTCGGGCGCATCGACCTGCAGGTTTGCTTTGGCACGCCGGCTAACTTCCGCCGGGAGACGCTCACCTTCGAGGTGGTTGGATTCCAAGGGACCTACCACGCCATCATCGGCCGGCCAGGCTACGCCAAGTTCATGGCGGTTCCCAACTACACGTACTTGAAGCTCAAGATGCCGGGGCCGAAAGGGGTCATCACCATCGACACCTCCTACGAGCACGCGTACCACTGCGACGTGGAGTGCGTCGAGCGTGGGGAGGCCAACGTCCACCTTGACTCGCTCGAAGCCCTAGCGGCCCTGGCCACCGAAGAGGCCCCTGAAGCGAAACGCCACGCCGGCGCCTTCGAGCCGGCAGAGCACACCAAGCTGATACCCGTCGACCCGACCTCGACCGATGGCAAGACGCTGGCCATCAGTGCCAGCCTCGAGCCTAAATAGGAAGCAGTGCTCGTCGACTTTCTCCGCGCGAACATCGACATGTTTGCGTGGGGCCCCTCGGACATGCCAGGCATACCGAGGGGAGTCGCCGAGCACGCCTTGGAGATCCAGGCCGGGTCCAGACCGGTGAAGCAACGCCTGCGCCGCTTCGACGAGGAGAAGCGCAGGATCATCGGCGAGGAGGTGCACAAGCTTTTGGCGGCTGGATTCATCAAGGAGGTATTTCACCCGGAGTGGCTAGCTAACCCTGTACTAGTTAGGAAAAAGAATGGAAAAATGCGGATGTGTGTAGACTACACTGGTCTGAATAAAGCGTGTCCAAAAGTTCCATTTCCTTTACCTAGAATTGATCAGATTATCGATTCCACTGCGGGGTGTGAAGTACTTTCATTTCTCGATGCGTATTCCGGCTACCACCAGATTAGGATGAAAGAATCCGACGAGCTCGCTACCTCTTTTGTTACGCCTTTTGGTATGTATTGCTACGTTACAATGCCCTTCGGCCTTCGAAACGCCGGGGCAACGTACCAACGTTGCATGCAGCATATCTTTGGCGAACACATAGGCAAAACCGTCGAGGCCTACGTCGATGACATCGTGGTTAAAACCAAGAAAGTCGGGAACCTCATCAGCGATCTCGAGACCACGTTCGAGTGCCTCCGGGCCAAGAATGTGAAGCTCAACCCCGAGAAATGTGTCTTTGGTGTGCCCCGGGGCATGCTACTTGGCTACATTGTCTCACAACGGGGGATCGAGGCCAACCCCGAAAAGATCTCAGCAGTCACGAGGATGGGCCCAATTCGAGACCTCAAGGGCGTACAGAAAGTGACAGGCTGCCTAGCTGCTCTCAGTAGGTTCATCTCGAGGCTAGGGGAAAAGGCGCTACCTCTCTACCGCTTGCTGAAGAAGACGGAACGCTTTGCGTGGACCCTTGAAGCCGAGGAGGCCCTAACCAAGTTGAAGGGGTTGCTAACTTCCGCGCCAATCCTCGTGCCACCACGACCAGCCCAGGGTGACGATCCCCCCGAGTCCCTTCTCCTCTATGTGGCCGCAACCACTCAGGTGGTCAGCGCGGTCATAGTCGTCGAGAGGCACGAGGAGGGTCGTGCGTTGCCGGTCCAACGGCCGGTGTACTTCACCAGTGAGGTGCTCTCCGAGGCCAAGGCCCGGTACCCGCACATCCAGAAGCTGCTCTACGGACATCATCATCACGAGGCGCAAGCTCCAGCACTACTTCCTCGCTCATCCCGTAACGGTGGTGTCATCCTTCCCCCTCGGTGAGATCATCAACAATCGGGAGGCCACGGGGCGCATCGCCAAGTGGTCCGCCGAGCTAATGGGGGAGGCCATCACCTACGCCCCGCGAAAAGCCATCAAGTCGCAAGCGTTGGCGGACTTCGTTGCTGAATGGACCGACACCCAGCTCCCGCCGGCACAAATCCAAGCCGAGCTCTGGACCATGTACTTCGACGGATCCCTCATGAAGACGGGGGCAGGCGCAGGCCTGCTCTTCATTTCACCCCTCGGAGTCCACATGCGCTACCTGCTACGCTTGCACTTCCCCGCCTCCAACAACGTCGCTGAGTACGAGGCCCTCGTTAATGGGCTGCGCATCGCCCTCGAGCTCGGGGTCCGACGCCTCGACGTTCGAGGGGACTCGCAGCTCGTCATCAACCAGGTTATGAAGGCTTCAAGCTGCATCGATCCCAAGATGGAGGCATACTGCGGGGAAGTGCGCAAGCTAGAAGATAAGTTCTACGGCCTCGAGCTCAACCACATCGCTCGAAAGTACAACGAGGCCGCGGACGAGCTGGCTAAGTTAGCATCCACGCGCGGCACCGTCCCCCCAGATGTCTTCTCGAGGGATATCTTCGAGCCATCCGTCAAAATCGGCCCGGGGGCTGGCCCCTCGACGCCACCCCTCGAACCAGACACGGGGGCTCGACCTTCAACGCCACCCCTCGAGAATGACCCCTCGACATCCGCTGAGGCGATGCAGATCGACGCACCTGCCTCTTCGTCATCACGACCCCTCGACTGGCGGACGCCCTTCCTCGACTACCTGACGCAAGGCGTGCTACCAGAAGACAAGACGGAGGCCCGACGCATCGCTCGAAGGGCCAAGACCTACGTCATCTACGGCGACGAACGAGAGCTATACCGTCGAAGCCCATCGGGAATCCTTCAGCGCTGCATCCCCCTCGAGGAAGGACGCAGGCTCCTCGACGACATGCACTCGGGGGCTTGCGGCCATCACGCAGCGCCAAGGACCCTGGTAGGGAACGCCTTCCGACAGGGCTTCTACTGGCCAACCGCCATCGGAGACGCCAAGCGCCTGGTCCAAGCTTGCCAAGGGTGTCAGTTCTACGCCAAGCAAACGCACCAGCCCGCGCACGCCCTGCAGATGATCCCCATCACTTGGCCGTTTGCCGTCTGGGGGCTCGACCTCGTGGGTCCCCTCAAGATGACAACTGGAAAGTACACGCATGTGCTCGTGGCCATCGACAAATTCACCAAGTGGATCGAGGCCAAGCCCATAGGCGACCCCACCTCCGAGAAGGCTGTCGAGTTCATCGCCGACATCATGTACCGGTTTGGGGTGCCTAACGTCATCATCACCGACAATGGCACCCAATTCACGGGCAAAAAGTTCACCAACTTCTGCGACGACAACAACATTCGCGTGACCTGGGCCTCGGTCGCGTACCCTCAATGCAACGGGCAGGTCGAGCGCGCCAACGGCATGATACTCCATGGGCTGAAGCCGAGGCTGTTCAAGACCCTCAAGAATTTTGGAAAAGGGTGGGCTGCAGAGCTCCCCTCGGTGCTGTGGGGCCTCAGGACTACGCCGAGTCGAGCCACCGGGTTCACTCCGTTCTTCCTAACCTACGGCGCCGAGGCTGTCTTACCTACGGACCTCGAGTACGGCTCCCCTCGACTTCGAGCCTACAACGGGCAAACCAACGACGAGAGGCTTGCCAACGCCAAGGACCAGCTCGAGGAGGCTCGAGACGTGGCGCTCATCAACTCCGCGCGCTACCAGCAAATACTTCGACGCTACCACGACAAGCACGTGCGCAAGAGGGACCTGGCGGTAGGGGACCTCGTGCTTCGACGTCTGCAAGATAATCGAGGGCGCCACAAGCTCACCCCTCCATGGGAGGGTCCATACACCGTAGCTGAGGTGCTCAAGCCAGGAACGTACAAGCTCTACGACGGTCAAGGCAGGATCCTGGCGAATGCGTGGAACATATCTCAGCTACGTCGCTTCTACCCTTAAAGGCCTCGAGGCCTTGTTCATTTTGTTGCTTTGTACAAACATGTCAAACATGAATGAACAAACTCGCGCACTGTCATTCATTTTACTTAGCAACTTAAGGTAGCCTCGACCCTGCCTTGCTCAGGGTCGAGCCTCCCTCAGGGGCTGACAGGGGACCCCCCCAGACTCCGGAAAAACGCGTTTTCTTTTCAAAAATTCGACCCTCGTCTCGATTCGCACCTCGAGCATACTAGCAGCGTCTAAATCCGTAAATACCCCGAGCCTCCAAGAGTCGGGGGGCGTCGACGTAGACGGCCACCTACGCCCCCGGGCTACGGTACCCTACCTACGCCTCCCCTCGAGGTACTCGTGGCGCGTATCGAAGGAACACGGACCAAGCCGGTTGAAGCTCGAGCTAGCGATAAAGAGAAATGATCGAATAAATTTGAAAAGAAAACAACTTCTTTAAATAAACAAGTCATATACACATATTGACCTCGACGGGCCATAAGTCATGATTTGAATTCTTACAAGGGCCTCGACGCCCAAATTTGGCACGCAGGCCTCATTCTTCATCCGTCTGGAATTCCTCCCCAAGCTCTTCTGCCGCGGGCTCAGCCTCGACATCCGGGCCAGGAGGAGGGGGGCCACCCGCACCACTGTTCGCATCGGGAGGCAGCACGTCCTCCTCGAAGAGCTTCGCGAACGCCGCCCCCGGCCTCTCCACCTTCTCCAGGATCTTGTCGACGCGGCGGTCGTTCCATTCTTCGTCCTTCCCCTCGATCTCGACGAAGCCCTTGGCGACGACGTTGACCGGGTAGCGGAAACCGGAACGGACGGCCGCGAACGCCTGCTTCACGCCGTGGTGGAGAGCGCTCCGGACGCGGTCTCGCGCGGCCACGTCAAAATAGCACAGGGCATCCACCAGGGCGTCGCCTCGAGCCACCGCGCCCTCTGCCGCGGCCACCGGGTCGACACCCCACATGGAGCTGAGCCGGTCGAGGGTGCAGCGCGCCCGTTCCGCCACCATGGTCTCACCCCGGAGTTGCTCCACGAGAGTCTGATTCGTCTCACGGAGCTCCTCGGCGGTCTTCTCGACGTCTATGCAACAAACAGAAGGGGGTAAGTCCGCGGCGTGGCAAGAATCCCGAAATCAAAGCAAGACAGGGCATGAAGATTACCTTGGCAGTGCACGCCCAGAGCGGCGAAGTCGCTGGTAAGGACCTCGACGCGCTGCTCTAGTGCACGCTTCTGGGACAGCACGTCGAGCTTTTCGCCCCTAAGGTCCTCGACCAGCTTGCCCGTCTGCGCAAGGGCCAGATCCTTCCGGACCACCTCCTGCCGCGCTACCTCCTTTGCAGCCAGGGCGGTGGCGGCCTCGCTCTTGGCCTCCTCGGCCTCTTTCTTCGCCGCCTCCGCTGCAGACCGGGCGGTGGCGGCTTCGTTTTGGGCGTCGACGGCCTCCTTCTTCGCCGCCTCCGCTGCAGACCGGGCGGTGGCGGCCTCGCTTCGGGCGTCGGCGGCCTCCTTCTTCGACGACTCCACCGCGGACAAAGCGGTGGTGGCCTCCCTCTTAGCTTGGGCAGGCCTCGTCTCGAGCCGCCTGGGCCTCCGCCTGCGCCGCGTTGAGCCGGCTCGCCATCTGCGCGTTCCGACCCAGCTCGGCGCGGAGCTCCTGGAGCTCCCCCTCTGCCTTCGCAAGGGCGGCCGCCACCTGCGCGGACTTCTCCGCCTCCTCCGAGAAGGACCTCTCCGCCTCCGCCACGAGCTCGGCCACCTCCCTGAAGATGGACCGCGCCTCCCGCGGAACCCCCCGCCGAGTCGGCCGCTCGACGGGGATCATGGCGCCGGACGGGCTCGGACGCGTCAGGATACGGCCACGCCGATCGATCGATCTCGACGAGGGCAGGCCCTCCTCCTTCGGCTCGAGCGGCGCCAGCTGCGGCCCACCAACCGGCGGCACAGGCTGCGGCACCCTCGCCCCTCCGCCGTCTCCTCCCGCTGCTCCATCCCCTCCCGAGGCGACGGCGCGGCCTCGCGTGGAGGCGGGGACTCGAGCGGTAGCGGATCGCTCGAGGGGTGGCTCGTCCCCCAAGCTCTCCTCCCTCGCCGGGTCTTCCGGCGTCTTGTCGACCCTGGCCGGTGCCTCGAGCGCTTCCTCCAGCGTTGAGCCCTCGACCGGGGGCGGCACCTGCTCCAGCTCGTCCAGGAGCTCCTCCACCGTCGGCACCTTCTCCACCGACGCCTCTCCCTCCTTCCCCTTCTCCGCGGGCCAGCTCGCGTCGACCGGGGACTCGAGGGCCGCCGACCCTTCAGCCCCAGACGCCAACGGAGCCATGCTTGTCTCGGGAGCTCCCCCCGAGATGGTCGTCGCGACGGGGGAGGAGTGGCCCTCTCGATAGGCGCCACCTGAGGAGGAGGAGGAAGAGGAGGATGCGGGGCCGCGACGGACGCGGTGGCGGCAGGCTCGGCGCCAGGAGCCGTGGTCCCTGCTGAAAAAGGAGAACAACGTCGTCAGAAACAGGAAAAAGCTTCGACCCCCGTGGTCGACGGCGTCGGCCTCACCAAGATCCGCGGCGGCCATCTGGCTTCCCCGAGCCATGGCTGCTCGAGCCTTCGCCAGCCAAGCGGCCTCCCCAGCGGAAGAAGGAGCCATACCTCGAGGTGCTTGGACCTCGGCAGAACTCGAGGTCTTGGCCCGCTTGGACGCCAGCCGGGACCATCTCCTGCCGGGGGCGCTTTTCCCTGAAAAGCCAGAAAACAGCACATATCACCAAAGGTAAAAAGGTAAAGTTTCCCTACCAACGAAATTAAGGAGACCTACTCACCCAAAGCGAGGGCGGGGCTTCTTCCCCGAATCGCCGGACCCGCTCAAGGGCTTCGAGCCCGCCCCATGGCTCGAGCCACGCCCCTGAGCCGTCTCCACGTGGCTTGGACGGGGGGAAGGCTCCCGATGCATCCCGTGGCTCGACCCCGGCGGGGAGCTCTCCTTTTGTCTCCCGTCCCGAGGTGGCGACCGCGTCTCCTTCGAGCGGTCATCTTGACGCCTTTCCCGCCGCGGGCTCCGAGACCTGCTCCGGCGCTCGTGCTGACGGCCGCGCCCCCCCCGCTGCCTGCCTCCTTCTCCCGGCGGCGATGCGGCGACGGGCTCCGGGGTCGCTCGCGACTCTCGTCACGGGACGACCGGGGGCTCCCCCCTCGACGGTCATGGTGGCGCGGGCTCGATGTCACCCTCGACACCTTGCGATGGTCGGGCCCGGAGTCCTTCTCGACGTGTTGACCGCTCCTCGACGGCCGGCCCTTCTCGAGACCCCCCGCCTGGGTCGACGCGGTCGCGGCCTCCTTCTGCGCCGCAGCGATGGCGCTCCTGGTTCGAGGCTTCCTCGCGTCAGCAGGCACGTCCGGTACGGAGCTCGACGTGCCCTGGGCCTCCGACGAGGCTGGGCCTGACGGAGCCTTCCGCGGCTGCGCCCCGCGCGATCCCTTCGCCGGGGGGACCTCCAAAACATTCTCCTGCACAGAGGAGCGATCAGCCCTGACGTCGACGACCCCCGCGCGCCTCAAACGCGCATCCATCCCTTCGTCATCACTCTCCTCCTCATCGTCATCCTCCTCCTCCGAGCTCGAGGAACTGAGCTCGGGGGACTCCTCTCCAGGCTGCCGGTTACGACGAGCCTTCGCGAGCTTCTGTTCCCGGGCCGACCGGCGCAAGTTCCTCTCTTTTTCTTTCTTCTTCTTTGCATCCTTACTTTTCTTATCTTTCTGAGCAGAGAGGCGCCTCACCTGTCTTTCCGCGGCGTCCTCCCTCACCGGGGGCCTCGACGCGCGACATGTGAACACCCCCTTCAAGAAAACAAACTTGATAAGAAAAACCGTAAGGAGAGTAAAACAAGATTCGGAAAAAGAGAAGGAGGGGGGGGCTCGAGACAACCTGACTCGAGGGTGGCTTACCAGGTCAAGACACCCCTCGTCAGGCGCCATGGGGATCAGGTTGGTGTCCTCGGGGACAAACGACCCATGGACTGTGATCGACACCCGGGAGACGCCCTCGCTCCGAGGCAGCCTTTCCTCGGCCATCCTCGACTCGTTCAGCACCTCGAGCGGGGCCTTTGGTCCCATCTCGTGCATAAGGAGGGGGCGGTCCGCCAGAGGAAGGACCCTCCGCTGGTGGAACGCCCAAATAACCGCCTGGACGGTCAAGCCCTTGTCCTCCACCAACGACCGCATCGTCTTCATCAGCGGCATCAGGTGGCCCTGCCGGTCCGCTGCGACGCCCCAGGTCCACTTCTCCGGGCGCTGGGTGATGACCCCACCGGTGTACTGCAGAAGGAGCCCGCCCTCGTTCCGCAGGTAGAACCAATGGTCGTCCCACCCCGCCTGGTTGGTGGAAAGCTTGTAGCGGAGGTATTCGCGGGGGACGTTGGCCGACGAGGTCCCAGTCCTCGCGGTGACGGTGAGAGAGCCCACACGCACGAGCCTCCTCCCGCTAGGTTTCAAGGCCTTGAGGAAGAGCTCGCCCCTGAAGAGGTGGACGAACATCTCCCAGTGCGGCTCGATCTTCAAATATCCCTCGCACACCGCGGCGAAGATGGCGGCGTGCGAGATTGAGTTGGGGGAGAAGTGTTGCAGCTCCACCTCGAAGTGGTGAGCTAGCCCCCGCATGAAGCGGCTCGGCGGAACGCCAAGCCCCATGCGGTGGTAGCGCGTGAAGCTCACCACATACCCCTCCGGCGGGTGCGGCTCCCGGTGATCCTCCGACGGAAGAACCCACCACGCGGGTCCCTCCTGCGGGTTGGGACGGAGGAGCCCCTGGGCCACCAGCGAATCCAGCTCGCGTTGCGTCGTCTTCGACGGGTTCCAGTCTTCGGCCGGCAGCGCGGGAATCTGAGCGGCCATGGCGGCGACGACGCGAATTCGAGTAACGGACGGGCGGCCGGGAAGATTCCCAATTGCAGGCTCGGGAAGAAGGCGTGCGGAGGCTACGGCGGCGGTGAAGGCAAAGGCAAAGTAAAGGGTTCCTCTCCTCTCTTTCGATATTTATAAGAGGAAACCCCAACGGGCGGGGTTTCCCACGACGACGGAAAAAGTAACCGCACGCATTTAATGTGCTCACCTAACCGCATCTCGAGCTAGACGACAGGTACACGCGGCAACTCCGCACTCGCTCCACTCCTCCGGGCTCACCACGGCCGCCGCTCTGACTTCTTGTCGGTCGCCCTAGCGCCACGATCTCCACTACCTCGCCTAAAAAGGCGCGCCCAACGGGCAGAAGGTTTCCAAGCGACGGAGGCTTCTTCAGGAAGGTAAAAATGGGCCCCGGCCCTAAGTCTCGAGGCAGCGAAGGCTGGCCCTCGAAGAGGGTTCGACAGCCGGCTTCGAGCACCCAAGTCAGGGACACCAAGGGGCGCCACTCACAGCATCGCTCGAGGGCCAAGCCCTCGAGGCCCCTCACGTGTATCCAAGGCGGGGAGCACGACATGCAGTGAGATCCCCTCGGAGGGAGGCATCGAGCCACCGGGTCCTATCGAATGGACCCGGCACTCCTGCAGACTAAGCACCCATGCTTTATGAGATCGCCTCCGGGCTACAGTCGACCCCATCGAATGGGGCACGAGGTCTCACTTGGATTCCCCCGTTACCAGCTCACCGGGAACCTCGATACTCGCCCGCTCGTGGTAGTACGAGGCATCCCCCCTCGCATCCGATCGAAAGGACTCGCGGGATGACAAGCCAGGGCAACCGGCGTGCCGGACGGCTCGAAGTGTCGGCCGGTCGGTTCAGCCTGGCACCCCTCAACGAAAGAGGATAAAAAACTCGGGGGCTCGACACTCCCGAACCTAAAAAACACACAACTAACACTCACACTCGCAAAAAGCCCACGAGGGAGTTCTAACCACTCCCTCGTGGCCTCGGGGGCTACACCCGCGGGTGTCGCTCGCACGACACCCACGGAATCAAAGCAACCAAACCCTCGAGAACCGGCTAGCTAACCCTCGAGATCCCAATCGGGAGCCCCTGCTCGAGTGCAAGCACTCAAACAAGGGCTCGGGGGCTACTGTCGGGGGACCGCAAAAGGGGTACCCCCAATCAACGCAAACAAATAGGTTAAACCTAGAACACCAATTAATAACAAACCTAGCAAGTCTAACCTTCTAAAAAACCAACCCCTCGAGGCCTACAACGCTGGCCCACCAAGCCGAAGCCCGAAAACCTATTAAGCGGAAAGTAGGCTGCGTCAGCCCTCCAAACCAGGCCTCGGACGAACGCTCGTTCTCCATCTCGCCCGAGCCCTCCAAACCAGGCCTCGGGCGAACGCTCATTCTCCGTCTCGCCCGAGCCCTCCAAGCCAAGCCTCGGGCGAACGCTCGTTCTCCGTCTAGCCCGAGCCCTCCAAGCCAGGCCTCGGGCGAACGCTCGTTCTCCGTCTCGCCCGAGCCCTCCAAGCCAGGCCTCGGGCGAACGCTCATTCTCCGTCCTGCCCGATCCCTCCAAGCCAGGCCTCAGGCAGATGCTCAATCTCCGTCTCGCCCGAGCCCTCCGAGTCAGGCCTCGGGCTGGTGCTCGTTCTCTGTCTCACCCGAGCCCTCCGCGTCAGGCCTCGGGCGAGCGCTCCACTACCCTTCAAGCCTCCCGCAAGAAGGAAGCTCCCTGCTTCTCAGCTCTGACAACCGTACTAGCCCCATACTGCGCATTTAATGCGTCCACTTACTCCGGTCACATCCTCCGGTACACAGCGTGTGCCACAGTGAACCGGAGCCAGAGTCAAACCTCGTTTTCACCACAAGCATGGGCAAAAAGGCACAAGTACAGCACTGTTCGGCCATACCACGCACTGTAGCACACTCGAGCTTCACCCCGAGGCCTGGGTTCCCGCTGTACGCCCGGGCGTTCCGGGACTTGCCCATACCTGCGGGGGCTCGAGCCTCCCGAAGGCGCCACCTCGAGGCCGGCCCTGCGCCCCTCGAGCCCTGACTGCTTTGATGCTATTGGAAGACAGGTACCCCAAGACCCGGAGGGACCCCGCCGTGTCCTATACGTGCCGGGATGGGTGCTGTACGGCTTCCACATCGCCACGCCTCCACGTCCGCGCCCGGGATGGAGGCCACGCATCAAGGACGCCACAACAGCAACACCCACGTTGGCTACAGTGACTTCAACAAGACAGAGTTCCTACCCTTCGCCATATCGAGCGCTGTACATGTCAATCCTGTGTAAACCCTGGCCTCCTCTTGTTCTATAAAAGGGGATGCCAGGGCCCTTCACGCGCAAGAGACAACGCACGAGTCTACGGTTACACACGGGCTTGCGCGACACAAGTCCACACACACACACACACTCGAGTCCGGACTCTGGTCCACGCTCATTGAGCTTGTATTGCCCCTGTACAAGCACTTAGGTGCAAGTAATACAAGAACCTCCTCCCCCGCTGGACGTAGGGCCTTCTTTGCCCGAACCAGGATAAATCCTTGTGTCATCTTGCATCACCATCCAGGAAGAGAGCACGCGATCATATTACTCGTTGGTGCCATACCCCCGGGTTCGAAACACCGACATCGCACGGCTTCTATAGGTCTCTTTGTCCCGAGGGAAGGCATGCTCCCACGACAGCTCCCCATAGCCTCTGGTTCTCCCACCATGTTCCGGATTCTCCAGGGCGTATGTCAGCTCGTCCTTTTATCTGTTCGGCTGCCACCTGCCACTGTCAGCCATTTCTCTTGCATAAGCAAATCTTTCTGCTGCTCTATGGAGTTTTTCGCCATACTGTATCCTTCCTGTCTGTTGGTCCAGGCTTCCTCCATGACCAAAAAACCAATATTTGGCGCGCTCAGGCCAGTTTATTGATTCTGGTTCAATGCCCTTGGCTAGCATCTCTAGTTCCATTCTTTCCCATTTAGGAATGACACTCTTGTAGCCACCTGATCCCAAGTGATGGTGGTATTGTTTTTGTCGGGCATTCTGTTGGTTCCTTCTGACCCGTGCCTCACCCTCTTCTGATTTCTTGAATTCTACAAACTCATCCCAAAATGGCCTCAACTTGACGTAGGCCTTAGTGTTGAAATCCGGAGTTAGATCCTTCTTGATAAATGTGTTATACAACTTCTTCTTCCAGCCCTAGAATAGTGTTGCCATTTTCTTCATAGCCCACTCCCGAACTCTTTGCTTCAAATTTCTATCTTCTGTTTCAAGTGTGAAATGTGCAAGGACATCTTGCCAAACCAATTCCTTATCAAGATCAGAGACAAAACTTATATGAGGAGCACTTCTCTTTTCCTTCCATTCACGAGCACTGATCGGGATCTTATCCCTTACAAGGTACCCACAGTGGTTAACAAAATTTTGTGCATGTTCTCCAAGTACTTGGCCTGTTTCCTTGTTGAATTCTGAGATAATGTACCGGCCATCCAACGGCTTCTTCGGACCTCGTACAGTCCTACTCTTCCCGGTAGTCATTGTCGATCCGGAGGGCTACGTATGTAGGAACAGTACATTATAAATACATTTATAAATTGTTTAGAATTTTAGGTGCACATAAAGATTGTAGGTATACCTCGCCAGCATTTTCTTGCATGATGTCTTCATAATCGGCAAAGTATTGGCTGCCGTCATCTACTTCTTGATTATTGTTATCATCACCTGCTAATTCTTGATTAGCGCCGCTGTTGATTAAGTCGTACATTTTCTCCTCCATGTTGTCAACTGGGTCAGCCATTTCTGCGAATAACATATATTCATAAAGACCATATTCATTTTTGGGGTTTGGGGTTTAGTGTTTAGGGTTTCGGGTTTAGGGTTTGGGGTTTAGTATTTATGGTTAAGGGTTAAGGGTTAAGGGTTTAGGCTTAGGGTTTCGGGTTTCGGGTTTGGAGTTTAGGGTTTAGGGTTTAAGGTTTAGGGTTTAGGCTTAGGGTTTCGGGTTTCGGGTTTCGGGTTTGGAGTTTAGGGTTTACGGTTTAGGGTTTAGGGTTTTGGATTTGGGGTTTAGGGTTTAGGGTTTAGGGTTTACGGTTTAGGGTTTGGGGTTTAGGGTTTAGGGTTTAGGGTCTAGGTTTTGACAACATTAAAAATAAGGGTTTAGGGTTTTAGGGTTTAGGGTTTGGGGTTTAATGTTTAGGGTTAAGGGTTAAGGGTTTAGGGTTTAGGCTTAGGGTTTCGGGTTCGGGGTTTAGGGTTTCTGGTTTCGGATTTAGGGTTTAGAGTTACGGTTTAGGGTTTGGGGTTTAGGGTTTAGGGTTTAGGCTTAGGGTTTCGGGTTTCGGGTTTGAAGTTTAGGGTTTCGGGTTTAGGGTTTAGGCTTAGGGTTTCGGGATTCGGGTTTGGAGTTTAGGGTTTACGGTTTAGGGTTTAGGGTTTTGGATTTGGGGTTTAGGGTTAAGGTTTAGGGTTTACGGTTTAGGGTTTGGGGTTTAGGGTTTAGGTTTAGGGTCTAGGTTTTGACAACATTAAAAATAACGTATATTCATAAAGACCATATTCGTAAAAATAACACTACCGACATACACGAAAAGTCATATCATGTCTATGTGAACCAAAATATTTATATCTAAGTGATTATTCCATAAACATATCTACGACCGATATAAATAAATGTTTACATATCATATCTAAGTGAACCAAAAAATATATATCTAAGTGATTATTTCATAAACATATACACGACCATATTCGTAAAAATAACACTACCGACATGATCGAAAAGTCATGTCTAAGTGATTATTCCATAAACATATCTAAGTGATTATTCCATAAACATATCTAAGTGATTGTTCCATAAACGTATCTAAGTGATTATTCCTCCTCCATCTATCACAAAGGACACACCGTTGACGAGAGGACGACGACGGACGGCGGCGAGGATATGACGTCGCGGTGAGGATGACGGCGGACGGCGGCGTGGTCAACGCGACCAATCTCTTTTTATCTACACTAGGACAAATGCCCGTGCGTTGCAACGGGACACATGATTTATTACATGGTTGTTTATATGATTGGTGGCTCAATATTTTTTAACTAACATGTCACGTGTTTCAATTCATATGAAAAAAGAAGGAAACTGGAAACTATTTTTCTATTTATCTTATTATATTCAATCAAATTAATTAAGTTAAGATCAGAAGATCTAATTAGATTAGGACTCCTAGTTATTCTCTCAACAATTCTTAGCTAATACAACAACATGTAAATAAATTAGCACTCCTAGTTTTTATTAGATAGGGATTAGGAAATTAGAGATTAGAGATATTATTTTTTATCATTGATTTTATTGGAGAAACAAAAGATAACCTGAGCGGATACAATAACCAAAACACAACGAAAAGATCCATAACCAAAAAAACTTCATACAAATTGAAACGTAAACAAACCAAAGTAAGAAAAAGAAAATATTATTTATTTATTGGACCAAAGTCAAAGGGGACACGGTTAATAGGATCGGGTAGACACGACCCAGACAAAAATTTGAGATACCGAACAAGATTAGAGCTGGACAAAAAAATTGTGGCAAAAATTTTGCCTATTAGTGTATATAAAAACTTCATACAAATTGAAACGTAAACAAACCAAAGTAAGAAAAAGAAAATATTATTTATTTATTGGATCAAAGTCAAAGGGGACACGGTTAATAGGATCAGGTAGACACGACCCAGACAAAAATTTGAGATACCGAACAAGATTAAAGCTGGACAAAAAAATTGTGGCAGAAATTTTGCCTATTAGTGTATATATAAAAAATAAAATAAAATATATGTGTCATCTGATTTCCTTTGTGGTCTCATAAAAATAGGTATTTCTAATTTATATTCAAAGTCAAGTAAGGAGTTAGTTGTTAACTTGTCAAGGATTGGTTAATCCGTTGATGATTATGATGAAAACCTCTCTTGATCTTCACATGAAAACTGTAGTCGATGATCGCATTATACGTGTACATGGAGATACATGCATTTAGATCAAATTTGCTAATAAACTGCTTAATTTCATATCAAGTCTTAATTAATTGGATCATCGACTGACCCAAGTTCTAAATTTACTAATAAACTGCTTAAAACAAGTTTTAGTGCAATGGTCGGTAATACATATTTTTTATTTTTTTCTTGGTAAAAGAAAAACAAAAAATAACTTGTGCGGGTGGAATGCCCCGAGACACAGACTTTATGAGCATAGGAAAAATACAAAAAACGGAGTGAAAAAGGACTCAATCAATGGAAAAGGAAAAAACAAAGAAAAACGGATGGAAAAATGTATAGGACATGTACACAGACTTGGTGGCGGGGCTAGCTGATGCCAGATAGACCCTGTGCACAAGCAACGGACGCTGTGCAGCCAAATATAGCTAGCTACAATTTATGGGCCGAACGTGATTCTGCCTAACAGAGTCTGAGTATGTTTAGACCGAAACCAAGTAGATAATTGGGTTGGACGAAAATATAGAGTTGGCAGAAGTTTTGCCTCTTTAGTATGATGATGAAAATCTCACGTCGATCCCGTCCAGGTAAATATGGAGCAACGGGGCACGAGGCGCTCTTCTTATAACGTGAGCTCGTGGCTCGTCCGCCTTCAGCTGGTGAGGTGGTGCTAAACGCCCAGACCGAAACTGAACGAGCGCTCGTCTCCGCTCTACTGCCGTTGAGGTCTCGTGGGCTACCGAGACTGGGCCTTCAAGTTCGGGCCGATTTCGTTGCAAAGAGGTTCGGGCCGAGACGAAACAACCAGACTGGATCGGTTTTTACTCCAACCGGTGCTGTCGACCAGACGAAAGGGGAGGGAGAACAGACAGGCTATTAGTCCCATATCGGTCCCCTAATCTTGTGGGAATCCTAGTTAGTCTGTATAAATAGGCTTGACGAAAACGGCCAGACAAAAACAGCGAAGAAATTTTGCCTCTTTATTATTATAAGGTATAAGGTATAAGGTATTGATAGAATAGATATAGATGTGTAAACATAATATTTTGTTAGGGTAAAAAACATTTTCTATAAACATTTTCTACAAATGTCCGTGGGTTGCAAAAGAACACACGATTTATATATTTATTTTTCTATAAATATATATGTATACACTACAAAGAAACATTTTCTATAAACATGATTTTCTAAAAATGATTTATATAACTATATTTATATATGTATATATATTCATTTTCTATAATCATTCATTTTCTATATATATCTTTTTTTCTTTCATTCTTCCTGCACACACACGCACACACACAGTGCACACACACGCACTGCACACAACACGCACACACGCACACACACAACACATTCACTGAGCACGCCGGCGCGACCGCGCCCGGCCTCCTCACCGGCTGCGCGAGACGACGAGGCATGCGCGACCGCCGAGGGAGGCGGCCGCCGAGTGCGGCGGCGAGGGAGCTGAGGCCGGCGAGGGCCGGCCGGCGAGGGAGAGAAGAGGAGGCGTCGGCGCGGCCGCGCGAGAGGACGATGGCGAGGCGGACGTCGGCGAGGGAGCTCGAGGACAACGGCGGCGCGGCACTGGATTGGAGATGGCGAGGGAGGCGGCGGCGCTGCGGGCGGTCTGACGTCGATCTGAGGAAGAAGGAGGGCACTGTGCCCTATATACGCGGGGAGCCTTTAGTCCCGGGCCGTGGCACCACCCGGGACTAAAAGACCTTTAGTCCCGGGGCGTAAGCCCACCCGGGACTAAAGGGTTGGACCTTTAGTCCCGGGCGGGCTTATGCCCCGGGACTAAAGGTACCTTTAGTCCCGGGTGGTGCCACAGCCCGGGACTAAAGGTTCTTTCCCGCCTCTGTTTTCGGCTTTGTGTATTTTGGGTTTTGTATTAGGTTTTCACTATATTAATATATTATAATACTTGTTAATTGCATAGTAAATTCAATATTAGGCATAAAATTTCTTAAAAATAGAAGTTGTATTTTGTTTTACCTTATTGTATAGTAGAAAATTTTGTAACATAAATTCTTTTCTTTTCTTATAATAACAAATATAAATGTAAATAACAATTCATATTTTGTTAATGCAAAAATATAATGTTCAATTTAAATATCTGAAACAACTGGTTCTCGATAGAAAAATTATTTTTGCATTATCTGAACGTTAAATTTTGGGTTGTTCATCTTTTATTGTCCAAATGCACGGTAGAGAAATTCACTGTTACATTATAATTTAATTTTAAAATATAAATTTGTGTAGTTCATATACGTTTCTTTGTCTTTTGTTGGGCTGTCACGTGGCACGGGTGAGGCAACCAACAAGTTTGTGATTTTTCGGAGATGGTTTCCTACTGTTTCCGGTTTAATTGAATTACCGTGCACCGTCACCCAATAATTATTGGATAAACTAGGCCTCCGACTTGGAAAAAATTTGGCCTCCAATAATTAAAATAATGATCAGAAAAATCTAACACATCGTATGGGGCATCAATTTGGGCTCATATTAACGAACCATGACTATCCATAATCATTATTAATAACCATGACTATCCATAATCATTATTAACCATGACTATCCATAACTAAAATAATGTAATAAATCAAGTCATTTCGACACCGACATCAACGAACCATGACAATGCATAATCATTATTAATTACACAAAAACTGTAATACATAATATTAGTTAAAGCATAACTATATATCAAGCGGGTACACTGGTGATCTTCTTCTTGACGTATGTCCCTTGGTTATGATCATGTCGTAACCATGGAGTCTCCTCAGTATTTAGCAGGATGCTTGATCTTTGGTCACACTGAAGGGCGGTATTCGGTCATCCCTTTCATAATCTTCTGACATGTCTGACTTGTCCTCAATTCCCACGATGTTTCTTCTCCCTGAAAGAACTATGTGGCGTTTTGGCTCTTTGGTTGATTTTTCATCATTTTTCCTTCTCTTGGGTTTTGTAGACATGTCTTTCACGTAGAACACCTGATTCACATCAGCAGCAAGGACGAATGGTTCACCTTTGTATCCAATATTGTTGAGATCCACTGTTGTCATTCCATACTCCTTGTCAACTGTTACTCCGCCTCCGGTCGTCTTGACCCATTGGCATCGAAACAAAGGGACTTTAAAATTAGGTGCGTAGTCTAGTTCCCAAATCTCCTCTATGCGGCCATAATATGTTTGTCTCTTCCCATTTGGGTCTGTGGCATCTACGCGAACACCACTGTTTTGGTTTGTGCTCCTTTTATCTTGGGCAATGGTGTAAAATGTGTTTCCATTTATCTCATATCTTTTGTACGTGAGGATGTGCCATGATGGTTGCCTAGCCAACAAATATAGTTGCTCATTAATATTGTTATCACCCAGACATTCTTTTCGCAACCAACTGCTAAAAGTATTCATGTGCTCACGTGTAATCCAAACTTCATTCTTCCCAGGAAATTGGGATCGTAGGAACTCCTTGTGTACCTCGATATATAGATCCACCACTGATGAGTTTTGAAGAACTGTGTAGTGCGCTTTATTGAAATAATCGTTCCCCGTACCGATATATGTTTTCTTCCCTAGTGTCCCCTTTCCACACAGCCTCCCCTCGTGTCGTGATTCAGGAACACCAATCGGGTCAAGGTCAGGGATAAAGTCAACACAGAACTCTATGACCTCCTCTGTCCCATAGCCCTTGGCGATGCTTCCTTCTGGCCGAGCACGTTGGTGAACACATTTTTTCAGTACTCCCATGAACCTCTCGAAGGGGAACATGTTGTGTAGGAACACAGGACCGAGAATATCGAGAATATGAATCTCCTTGACCAGGTGAACTAGGAGGTGTGTCATGATATTAAAGAAGGATGGAGGGAACACCAACTCAAAGCTCACAAGACATTGAACCACATCATTCTGTAGAGTAGCTAGTTCTAGTGCATTAATTGCCTTCTAAGAAATTGCATTGAGGAATGCACATAGCTTCATAGTGGCCAGACGTACATGTGGAGGTATAATTCCTCTTAAAGCAACTGGAAGCAATTGCGTCATAAGCACGTGGCAGTCATGCGACTTTAAGTTTAGGAATTTCTTCTCTTGCATATTTATTATTCCCTTTATATTGGAGGAGAATCCAGATAAGACCTTGATGTTGTTTAGGCATTCAAACATGATTTCCTTCTCTTCATTGCTAAGAGTATAGCTAGCAGGTCTTAAGTAATGGCGTCCATCATCTGTCTTCTCTGGATGTAGGTTGTCTCGTTCTTTCATGCGCTGCAAGTCTTGTCGTGCTTCAAGTGTATCCTTAGACTTTCCATACACACCCATGAATCCTAGAAGGTTGACACAAAGATTCTTTGTCAGGTGCATCACGTCGATCGCGTGCCGGACCTCTAGTACATGCCAATAGGGTAGCTCCCAAAATATTGATTTCTTCTTCCACATGGGTGCGTGTCCCGAAGCGTCTTTTGGAACAGGTTCACTGCCCGTCCCCTTTCCAAAGACTACTTTCACATCCTTGATCATCTCAAGTATATCCTCCCCAGTTCTGTTGCGAGGCTTGCTCCGGTGGTCTGTCTCACCTTTAAAATGCTTGCCTTTCTTTCTAACCTGGTGATTCACGGAAAGAAATCGACGATGGCCAAGGTACACTACCTTTCTACATTTTTTCAAATATATACTATCCATGTCATCAAAACAATGTGTGCATGCATTATATCCCTTGTTTGTCTGTCCTGAAAGATTACTTAGAGCAGGCCAATCATTGATTGTTACGAACAACAATGCTCGCAGGTCAAAGTGTTCCTGTTTGTAATCATCCCACACACGTACACGTGATTTACTCCATAAAAGTAGGAGTTCCTCAACTAATGGCCTCAGGTAGACATCGATGTCGTTGCCAGGTTGTCTCGAGCCTTGGATGAGCACTGGCATCATAATGAACTTCCGCTTCATGCATAACCATGGATGAAGGTTGTAGATACATAGAGTAACAGGCCACGTGCTATGACTACTGCTCTGTTCCCCATAAGGATTCATCCCGTCCGTACTTAAACCAAACCTTAAGTTTCTAGCGTCTTTTGCAAATTCCGGGAATTCTCTGTCTATTGCTCTCCACTGGGACCCATCAGCAGGGTGTCTCAACATGTTGTCTACCTTACGGTCTTCTTTGTGCCATCGCACCAACTTTGCATGGTCCTTGTTTCTGAACAAACGTTTCAGGCGTGGTATTATAGGAGCGTACCACATAACCTTGGCAGGGATGCAGTCATCCAAATTCACCCTCAACATCGCTAGGGTCATCTCACCTGATCTTATATCGTGACACTTTACATACAGGGCATTCATCCAAATTCTCGTATTTCTTGCCACGGTACAGGATGCAGTCATTAGGACATGCATGTATCTTCTGGATTTCTAAACCCAATGGACAAACGACTTGTTTTGCTTCGTACGTAGTGGCGGGCAATTCGTTAGGCTTCGGAAGCATCTTTTGTTTTATAATCTTCAATAATTGTCCAAATGCTTTGTCAGATACACCATTCTGTGCCTTCCATTGTAGCAACTCAAGTGTTGTACCCAACTTTTTTTGTCCATCTGCAGCAGACGGGTATAGTAATTTCCTGTGATCCTCTAGCATACAGTCAAACTTAGCCTTCTCTCTTTCACTTTCACAATCTCTTTGTGCATCATAAATGACATCACCAAGAGCATCATCTTCAGCGAGTGTGTCTTCTGCACTTGCCTCTTCTTCACCTTCCCCCATTGCAGTATCACCAAAGTCACCGTATTGAGCAATAATATCATCGTCAGGGTCTACTTGTTCTTCTTCACCTTCTTCCATCATAACACTAATTTCTCCATGCTTCGTCCAACAACTATAGTTTGGCATGAAACCTGACTTGAACAAGTGTGAGTGAAGACTCCTTGAGCTAGAATATTCCTTCGAATTATTACAAAGGGCACATGAGCAGCACATAAAACCATTCCGCTTGTTTGCCTCGACCACTCTTAAAAAATAATCCACGCCATCAATGAACTCTTTTGAGCGACGATCGGCATTGTACATCCAGTGACGTGTCATCGTCTGCATTATATGACATATCACATAATTATATCTCTCATTCTTATCAATAAATTTAATTTTCTAGCTCAAATTTATAAACATGTTCATGACACCCAAATTTAGTAAGCATCACTGGTGGCATATAAGTAGTAGCAGTTGAACTTGTCTAATTAATTATTACATCAAGATAACAGTGCAGCCTCATCCACTTGGCCACAACCAAAACAACTAACAACACCTGCACATTTTTCCCACATCACAGTCCAACAAGATGGACTGCCTGCCACTCCAACCTGATAGGAAGGTAAGGTAGGGGTAGGTGCAGTAGGAATTGAGTTGATTCTTGAGTTGAAAGCCTGTAGAGCTGCAGAAGCTTCCTCAAAAGACTTGTACTTTTTATGCACAGCTCCCTTCACTTTGAGGACATACTGACTGCACTCGGCCCAGCTGGTGTAAATACCTGGCTTGGTGCCCTCGAAAACGACATACCAAGCAGGCATCCTTCTGCATTTTAGTTGAGCAGTAAACTAAAGTATTATATATTTCTAATTTCTGTAAACAAATGATTTAACTGATCTCTATTTCTCCAAAAAGTTAAAATAAACTAATTAAACCGGTCACATTTTGTAAACTAAAGTATTATATATTTCTATTTTCTGTAAACAAATGATTTAACTGACCTCTATTTCTCCAAAAAATTAAAATAAACTAATTAAACCAGTCAAATTTTGTAAACAAAAGTATTATATATTTCTAATTTCTGTAAACAAATGATTTAACTGATCTCTATTTCTCCAAAAAGTTAAAATAAACTAATTAAATCGGTCACATTTTGTAAACTAAAGTATTATATATTTCTAATTTCTGTAAACAAATGATTTAACTCATCTCTATTTCTCCAAAAAGTTAAAATAAACTAATTAAATCGGTCACATTTTGTAAACTAAAGTATTATATATTTCTATTTTCTGTAAACAAATGACTTAAATGATCTCTATTTCTCTAAAAAATTAAAATAAACTAATTAAACTGGTCACATTTTGTTTTTAGGGTACTAATTTAAACTATCAAGTGAATGAACTCAAAATAGCTTAAAAACCACATATATATATATATATATAGCAGCTAAAAGTATGAAAAACTGAAGCTAATAACCTTTGAACGAGTCGATGTCAACGTAGATGTGATGAAATAGATCAATCGCCGGAGATATGTTAACAAATAAAAATCACCGGAGAAGAGAGCAAACAAGGAGCAAAGCAAGAACTCAATGAAAAAAAATGAAGACTGAGAGAGCTCGGGCAGCTGAAGAAGGTGGAAGAACAGTTCAAATATAGGGAGGGACATTTAGTCCCGGGCCTTGTTCCTAGCTGGGGCTAAATGTTGGCATTTAGCCCCGGCCGGATACAACAACTGGGGCAAAACCTTTAGTCCCGGTTGGTGTCACCAACCGGGGCTAAAGGTCAATCTTTAGCCCCGGTTGGTGACACCAACCGGGACTAAAGGTCCCTCTGACATATGAGCCGTTGGGCAGGGGAACTTTAGCCCGGTTGGTGTTACCAACCGGGGCTAAAGACCTTTCTAGTCCCGGACGCAAATTTTTCCGTGACTAAAGCTGATTTTGCAAATCGTCCAAAGGACTGTTGTCTAGTAGTGTTTCGAGCCTTTGGAACATGAAGAATATTTTGTAAATGAATATGTTTAGTAGGCGAATGCAATATACTATGACCAATGTGATCTATTTCCATACCTGACCCGTTTGCTAGATGCACCTGATCTCCGCCATTATATCTGTCGCGGACAGTCAGCTTCTCCAAATCTCCAGTGATGTGGTCTGTTGCGTCGGAGTCGACATACCAGTTTATGTCAATTCCATATGAACTGGTTGCGACTGCAGCACTCTTCGAAGAAGACCCGGTGAAGGAGTGATCAAAACGCTTGAAGCAACAAACCACCGTGTGTCCTTCCTTTTCACAGAGCTGACAAAACACGCCCTGCTGAAAAGATGTGCCTTGGCCGCGACCACCACTGCCATTGCTGCGACCAAAACCACCTCGACCTCCATGACCTCCACTGTTTCGTCCTCCAGTGCCACGGCCACGAGAGAAGTTGCCACCACCACGGCCTCCTCTAAACGCAACATTAGCAGAAGATTGATGTCCTCCACTATTGCGCAAAACAATGCGCTGCTCATGGCTAATCAGCTGTATGTATACAACTCGCTGACGCTGATGGGTTCGACACGCGTCACCATTGCTGACACAACTGAATCAAAATCAAGATCCAGTCCAGCCAGAATATAGGAGACTAGCTCCTCATCTTCAATCTTCTTTCCTGCTGATGCCATATCATCGGCAAGACCTTTTATCTTGGAAAAATACTCGCTAATGGAGGACGAGCCCTTGGAGGCGGTGGCCAACGCCATCCGCGTAGTGATGACCCGCGCCCTTGACTGCGACGCGAACATGCCTTCTATGGCCGCCCATGCGGCGGAGGCCGTCACCTCAGTGGAGATCTGTCCGAGTATCTCTTTGGACAGCGAATTCAGCAGGTAGCTCAGAACCTGCTGATCTTTAGCTACCCATGCTTCGTACTCAGGATTGAGCACTGGTGGTTCTTTATCATCATCGGTCTTGGGAGTCAGAAACTCCGTTGGGGGCTTGACTCCCGGTTGGATGAACTTCGCAGCTTGCGCCCCTTTGATCGCTGCGAGGACTTGAGACTTCCAGGATTGGAAATTGGTGCGGGTAAGCTTCTCGGTCACCAGGATGAACATGAGACCGAGAAAAACGGCAGCAGATTGTGCGGAGGATGATGGAAACGCCATTGGTGAGTTCCGTGAGGAAAGTGGCTCTAGATACCATGAAAGAATTTGGGGTTAACGAGATGACCTCTCGGTCTCTCGGATGCGTGTTAATATAATGGCAGGAAGAGCCCCTACCGTGGCCATACAGGAGTTTGTTACAACAGAAAACCAATCTACAAGATATCTACCAACTTCATCTACAAGCTAGTTTGTTAGCGTTACAATCTCCTAACAAACTACGTTAAGAGCCCTGAACCTGGTCGACCACCTTATCATCTTAACACTCAGATCAGTCAAACCACTTGCAAAAGGAAAACATGACATTTCTATTTTGGTATTTCTAATTTGCATAGTATATGTCTTACCAAAATATGAGGTATGTCGGCATAGCAGAGTCTAAAATAAAATGTAGGAACAATGTCCTAGCGAAGGTGAAAAATATGTTCAGTAATATAAGCACATGTGAAACTGTAATGAATCTTTCTTTTTTATTATGGCAGGAAGGAGAAACACTGAGCTCTGTCTTACGTTTAATCACCTATTCTTTTAAGTAGCCAGTGTGGGAACTATAGAATCAAATATGAATCTAAACTTGCAACGTATGCCAGGTTTATAGAACAGCTTGTTTACCATGATATCCCAGAGCATAAATACAGTTTTGTTTCCCTAAGAAGGTGATCTATTCGATTAGAATACAGAAACTACTAACTATAAGTCTATCCGACTAATGATACATTAACTATTGACTTTAAGTAAAAGAGATTCTAAAAACAGAGGCATATTTTTTGCATGGATCTAGAAAAGTACAGAGACCTAAAATATTTTTCAGCGCGGCATAGGACTTCAACAAAGTAAATAAGAAAATACAGATGAACTATAGGCTAAGAGGAGGCACAAACTAATAGAAATGCATGAAAGTAGAGGAAATAGTTTCTCTAGAGGTCTCAGAAACATACCAATCATCATTTATTCATTAGCTTGAAACTTGAAGGCACGGCGACAGGTACGTTGCCCTCATAAATTGCATAATATAGGCATCAGACCATGCCCAGTACCTTAGGCTGAAGAAGGGGACAATGGAAAATGGCAAATGGGAACAAACCGAAGTAAAACATGGTATGAAGGCAAGGGGAAATGACATATTGAAACAAATCGAAGCAGAATATGGTATGCAGGTTTATTAGGCAATTACGACAATCCTCATTTGTTTGTCAACTTGGAGCTTAAAGGCATGTCAACAACTGAGTTACTACTATAAATTGTGTAATATTGGTACCACATCATGCCTAGTACCTCACAAGCGAACGGACATTAGATTATATTGTTAAGCGATGGGTCTGTAATTTTGATCACAGGCCAAAGAAGGAGAAAATGGCAAGCCGAAACAAATCGAAGTAGAACAATGTAGGTGTGTTTATTAGGCAATTATGGCAGCCTATCGAACAGGACTTGTATATTTTCTTTAAGGCCTCAGAAACATACCAATCATCATTTGTTTATTAACTTCGAGCTTAAAGGCATGCTGACAATTGGGATACTCTCATAAACCGCACAATACAGGTAGGAGATCATGCCCAGTACCTCACAAGCCAACAAACATCAGATTATAGCGTCAAGCAATGGGTATGCAATTTTGATCACAGGCTGAAAAAGGAGATGCTGACAATTGGGCAACTCTCATAAACCGCATAATACAGGTAGGAGATCATGCCCAACACCTCACAAGCCAACAAACATCAGATTATAGCATCAAGCAATGAGTATGCAATTTTGATCACAGGCTGAAGGAGGAGAAAATGACAAACGGTAACAAATCAAGGTAGAACCGCAAAAGAAAGAGCTGAGCCCAAACAGACATGGCGAAAATAGTATATTTGGAATCATAAAAAAGAAGCAACCAACTGAGAACAAGGCTTTCACCAAAACCTGATAGTTCAGAAATAATGGTACTGTCAAGTTATAGCCATAAGACCTTGCCCCTAAGATTTCCCTATATTCTGAAATGAAACAAAAAAAAAATCATAACAGGTACGTAGGCTATCTCCGAGGCAAAATGAGACATCCTGTGAGGAGGTGTCCACAACAGCAAAATAATTTTACCACGTGCAATCGTACATGTAATATATTTTTTAGGTAATGTGTGTCAGAAGGTGTCCACAATAGGCAAATAATTTTATAGTGGAATTGAATTGAGGCCTGACACACATATTTAGCAAGTGACCAATGATAAAATCATGGGACACATGAAAAATGGACCTAAAACCAAAAGTTGACAGCCAATATGATACGGAGGAGAAATACTAAGCTCTGTCTTACGTTTAATCACCTATTCTTTTAAGTAGCCAGGGTGAGAACTGTAGAATGAAATATGAATCTAAACTTGGAACGGATGGCCAGGTTTATAGAACAGCTTGTTTACCATGATTCGAGAGCATTAATACAGCTTTGTTTGTCTAAGAAGAAGGTCCATTCGATTAGAATACAGAAACTACTAACTATAAGTCTATCTAATTAGAGATACATTAACTACTGACTTTAAGTAGAAGAGTGTGTTAAAACAGAGGTATGTTTTTTTTGCAGGGATCTAAAAAAGAACAGAGACCTAAAGCATTTTCAGCGCGGCATGCGACTTGAACAAAGTAAAATAAGAAAGTAGAGATGAACTATGGGCTAAAAGCAAGCAGAAATTAATAGGAATGCATGAAAGTACAGGAAATAGTTTGTGTAGAATCATCATTTATTCATTAGCTTGGAGCTTGAAGGCACGTCGACAACTATGTTATCCTCACAAATTGCATAATATAGGCATCAGACCATGCCCAGTACCTCACACTCTGAAGAAGGGGGCAAATGGAAAATGGCAAATGGAAACAAACCAAAGCAAATATGGTATGCAGGTAAGGAGAAAATGGCAAATGGAAACAAATCGAAGCAGAACATGGTATGCAGGTTTATTAGGCAATTACAGCAATCATCATTTGTTCGTCAACATGGAGCTTAAAGGCACATCGACAACTGAGTTACTACCATAAATTGCATAATATTGGTACCAGATCATGTCGAGTACCTCACAAGCGATCAAACATCCGACTATATTTGTTAAGGTGAAAATGGTAAGCCGAAACAAATCGAAGTAGAACAAGGCATGCACGTTTATTAGACAATTACGCCAGCATACCGAACAGGACCTGTATATTTTCTTTAAGGCCTCAGAAACATACAAATCATCATTTGTTTATTAACTTGGAGCTTAAAGGCATGCTGACAATTGGGCTACTCTCATAAACCGCATAGTGAACAAACATCAGATTATAGCGTCAAGCAATGGGTATGGAATTTCGATCACAGTCTGAAGGAGGAGAAAAATAGAAATGGAAACAAATCGAAGTAGAACCAAGTAGGCCGAAGGCCTCAGAAATATACCAATCATTATTTGTTTATTAACTTGGAGCTTAAAGGCATGCTGACAATTGGGCAACTCTCATAAACCGTATAATACAGGTAGGACATCATGCCCAGTACCTCACAAGCGAACAAACACCAGATTATGGCGTCAATCAATGGGTATGGAATTTTGATCACGGGCTGAAGGAGGAGAAAATGAGAAATTGAAACAAATCAAAGTAGAACCAAGTAGGTCGGTTTATAAGGAAATTCAATAGAGCAACTAGAACCCACATTGAATTGAGTTTTGCTCTTTTTACAGAGGGTGCACCTCACGAGAGAGGAGGAGAGAGCGAGAGGGCAGCAGGGTCGGGAGAAGGCGCAGCGCGAGTAGCGGAGGTGGAGTCGTGGGAGAAGTCGGAGGGATAAGACATATTTTTTTGGGTTGCAACGACAAAGCGCGACCAAGCTTGACCAATAATGATGCACGGAGCTGACCTAGCGCGGACGTGGACCCATGAGGGATTTCGTTGCGATGTAGCCCGGCTGAGCGCCCGGGGGAGAACATGTGAATGTAGGAGTAAAATTGTAGCTTTTAGGATTTTGTAACTCTGCGACTGTATGCTTCTAGATGGAGAAACATGAATCCAGTTTGTTGCAAGGGTAAAATAATATGAATATCCACACAAAAAAAGTCATATTAGGTAATAAATTACCTTGGTACTCTGCCCAACTACAAATACATCATCGGTAATGGGGTGTGCTCAGTAGCAGAATAACCATTAAATTTTATAAAGAAAAGACATCACTGATAATGGGCCTATGGTCATTAAGAAATGGACATAATGTACCAACTAATAAGGTAGCCAGCATCACAAAGGCAATGAAAATAGCAAGATTTATCGCTCAATTCCATTGTCTCAGTCTAAAACAACTTCATCATTGCAGAATCCCAAAATCTTAGTAGAAAAGATGAATGAAACAATTAATCATCATGGTATAACGAAAGATATCAGTTTTGCACATGTATATGGTAGAGGCTATTGACACGCACATTTACACGGTGCAGGATATGGACACTGGGCCAGGCTGCTTGTTGCAACGAAGGGAGGGGACCAAGATCCCCACAGTGAAGAGAGGGAGCTGAGGGAAGGGGAGGGAGAAGGGGATAGAACGAACGCCGGAGTGTAGGGTTTGGCCCGTCCAGCCCGACAGCGCCCCAACAGAGCAGAGGGAGCCGCAACGAGGAGAGGGTGTTGAGGGAAGAGGAGGGGAGAAGAGGAGACAATGCACGCCGGAGTCTAGGGTTTGTCCCGTTCAGCATGGAAATGCCCCAACAGAGCCGAGGGAGGTGGAGAACGGCCAACCGACACGCAGAAGGTGGTGGCCAACGTCGTCGGTGGCCCCATGGCCCCTAGCCGTGTACCATGCCACCACCGTCCCTGGCCCTATGATGTGCACGTAACAATGCTTGGATCCATCCATGGACGCGCCTGATTTTACAGGAACACAGATAGATCTGGCCATGGAGGCACCACATCTACACAAGGGAAGGGGAGGGGAGTAAGAGAGAGAGCACCTGCGCTGCCCACCACCGGTGGTGCCGCTATCGCCTTGCCCTGTTTGGGGATGGCGAACGCCAGGGTCGACCTAGGACCAGTGGCCACACAACGCGGTGCAGTGGTGGCCGTGGCACCACCCGCCGTACGGGCGGGGGAGGAGGAATGGCTGAAACCCTAGGATAGATAGATCTGGCCATGGAGGCATCACATCTAAACAAGAGAAGGGGAGGGTGAGTAAGAGAGAGAGCGCACCCACAAACGCCAATGGCGCCGCTGTCGCCACCGAAACCCTAGGTCATCGTGTGTGACCGCTACGCTGAGGGCAATCCGCCCAGGACGAGGTGCTGGGTTCGGGGTCGATGAGGTGGCCGTGACACTCGAGGAAGGCAACCTCGCGGGGTGAGGGAGGCAACAACGATGCTGCCGACCGGGAACGGTGCGCCATAGAGGCCAAGGCTCGCCGAGAGGGCACGACACTGGCGTCGCGTCATGGCTAGCAACGGCCACCGCCGGGGCTAACGGCCGGCCGACACGTCGGGAGAGAGAGAGAGAGAGAGAGAGAGAGAGAGAGAGAGAGGACAAGGGAGAGGGAGAGGGCGGTGGATGGGGAAGAAAGAGCACGAGCGGTGGAGGTGGAGCGCGTGGGAGAGGATGGAGGATAAGCATTTTTTCTTTTTTTTTTCTTTTATGCGACGGACCGCAGCAGAGGTGGACCAATAAGGATGCACATGCCGAGAAGGACCTCGTCGAAGCTCCACTCCAAGAAGGACCTCTCCGCCTCACGTCCTACGCGCGTGTCGTCGTCGCCAGGCTCCCGCAGGTAACGGTGCCCACGGCGCCAACGAGGAATAGTCACTTTATGTTGGCCATAGATGGTATTGAACCCATCTACAGTCAACTGCATTTTTCATATCTTTTGCTATTAGTTCGTTCTGTTTCCAATCACATGCTGTCTTGGGTCATTTTTGTCTTCCTAAGAACAGGCGCAAGGGGAAAAAATTGCAACAATTATTTTAATTTTGATTTCCATTCTCCTATGCTCCTGTGATTTAATTTCTATGGATTATTATGGCCTCGGCCTGTTGTATGTTTATGCAGGTGTAGTACAGAGTGTTGACGTCGGAAGTGATCCGAATCACACACCAGCAGGGCTAGAACGCCCGAAGAGGTTGCAAATCAACATAAGACAGCAGGGACCCTAGCTAAGCCGATGAAAACCGGTCTAGAGACCGGTTAAGCCGATTTAGGGTTTTAGACTCCAGTTTTGATAACTCTAGAACTCCTCCCAGGAAGACCCGTCGGGGCGAAGCATGTAGAGGTTGCCCTAGGACCAGCAAGGCCGCCTAGAACGCCGTTGAGCCTCGCCGGGAGACACGCCGAACAGCAAAATAGAGAGAGGAAAAAGGTAAAAGGGATAGTAGATTGATTTTGATCGATTAGGGTTGGATGCCTCAATCGGCCATGATCCTCTTATATATATAGAGGGGGCTGGTCTTATCCCAATAGGAAACATCTCTAGATACAATCTCCAAGTTTCGTACTCGAACTCCATCAAAACATGGAATCCAAGAGTCTAATCCGGACTAAACAAGGTAAACCCGATCCCGCTGATCTTTGAACCGACAAAACCAACTAAATGGGCTTTAAAATATCAGCCCAAACCGATTATACCAATCAACAGATTATCCTTACCAAAGAAGGATCTTTGAATCGGCACCCGATCCGGCACTCGTCACCACCCTAAGACCTCCGACCAGCATTACCTGGTCGGAAATAGTACAACTGGTCGGAACACCCCAAATGATGAGGTTCGTCTCACTTAAAACATTTGACCTTTCAATTCAAAGATTAATTAATCTCAAAATATTATGAGCCGAATGTGTTTTCTAATCTCAATATTTACCTATGACACTTTTGAGTGTCAACAGACTACTGCACAAGGCTTAACCGCAGCGGGCCTTTTGGCTTTACTGCAGCGGGCGACAGCGTCCGCTGCGGTGGCCATGGTTAATCGTGACCATTACCGCCGCGGGCAACATAATAATCCCATTGCGGTTAATAACATTTACCACAGCGGGCAACCTAAACAGACCGCTGCGGTAAATTATTTACTGCAGCGGTCTGTTTAGGTTGCCTGCTGCAGTAGTTACGTTTAAACTTATGTTGCCCGCCCCGGTTATTAATTTTGGATTAAAAAACTAAATAATGCAGCCAGCAGAAACACTGCAGGATATGAATTCAAATCAATTGCAGTTTTCAAATCAATTCCAGAATTCCAGATTTCAAACAGAGATATATATATGCATATATAAACCATCTTGACATAACATACAAAGTCACTTAGTTGTTCTTGTCATCATATACACATTGACTTAGTTGATTTCAAATTCAAATTACAATTCATAGTTCAACTTGATGAGCGTAATCTCTGGGACGAAGCATTGTGTTCCATTTTCGGAGCTTCTCGTATTGGGGTAGCAACGCCAGCTCGGATTCGTTGTCGAAGAATGTTTCTCCTTCGAGAATGCATTTCTCCATTACAAACTTGCATATGTCCGCCTTGACTTGTTTAAACCACATCCTGCGGGTAGCAACGCCAGCTCGGATTCGTTGTCGAAGAACATTTCTCCTTCGAGAATGCATTTCTCCATTACAAACTTGCATATGTCCGCCTTGACTTGTTTAAACCACATCCTGCGGCTCTGCCGCTCTCCCCAATACTTGACACCTTCCTTGAGCTTCTTCCAGCTATTGGTGTACTCCTTGCTTTCCCTTAGAAACTCGCATGTGTACAAGCCACATGTCTTTGATCCTAGTGGCTGTTAGGCGCACTGCACGATTGATACACAAGCATTAGAACCCATATGTATGAAACATGAATTGAACCTTTGAAATACGTACCGGGAAATCTCGTCGAATTTTCAGGTGGTACCTATGCTTGTCCTTGAACTTTTGAGTTCTTCGGTCCCAGAATCCGGGCACCTTTTGGTATTCCTTATAAGCGCTGTACAAAATATAATAGTTATAGCCACAATTTAAAAACGTATGGTAACCGTAACTGATGAAAAAGCTGGATGACTTACTTTTTTAGACAATCTTCGAATGCCTTGTACCCTTGCTTGTTTGGTACGCTCAAGGAGTCAAACACACAGGCCTTGCCATCTTGAGGGTATATGATAAAAGCGACCCAGTGGCCACCCACGAGGCCCTAGTTGCACCATTGCAACAAAATAGAGTTTATGACGACGATAAGGCATGATATGCTAGCGACTTAGGTGTACGTACATGTATTTGACTTACCCAAAGTGATAGGCAACCATTATACACTCTGGCCTGTCCGGCTTGATCTTCTTCATGCATTCTAGTATGTAATTTTTCAACTTAATCTTCTCGGCTTTCATATTTTCTTCATATTTCTTCTCTCGCTGTCGAACTGTCATCTCCGGATCAGTGATCTCGAAACCCTTGATGACTCTTTTAGCAATATGTGCAGGAGAGAGGTAGAGTACAGGACGTGTCTTTTTATTACTTACTGTGACTGTCATGTAGCACGGACAAGTCATCATGACATAATAAATATAGAACTATGGAAAATACGAATGTAGTGATCTGTGAAAGTTGCATTCATCACTTACAGTGCGAATAGGGTGATTTGAACGATGTCTAGGTCTTCTTCCCGCATCAGGTTGTACATGTCGCTAAAGTCGACGGGTAGGTGCATTTCGTTACCAGCGGGCAAGTGGAAGTACTCCGTGGGAATCTTGACATTAAAACTTGACATCCCGGCTTTTGCAGCTTCCATGTACCATAGATGGAACCTCCTTGTATCCCACTTTTCCTCGTCGATGAGCTGGGCCTTGGGAATCATGAACTTCCCGCACTCATAGTGGCCAGGGCAGTCTTCGGCCTCATCAAATAGTTGACGGGTAGTTTCAGGCCTGGCAAACGATGGATAGTGATGTTAGTAGCATATATACTATGGAGGTGGTATTATGCTCAATGTTACCATACCTTTCGAATGTGAGCGTGTACGGGAGCTTGTCGGTGGACGTTCTTGGATTCTTGGTGGGCGGGGGAGGACATTGGCTTGTGGTTGATGGGGGAGGTGTCTTCATCCCTGTTGCCTCCCCCGTCGTGCCTCCCTGTTGCTCGTTCGTGCTTGGCTGGCTTGTTGTTGTCGTGTTGTCGCCCTTACCGGCCTCTGAGCTTCTTGCCTCATTGATCGGGCCGATCGGCGGACTGTTTGGAGGCGGGGGAGACACGGTGCCCATGTTCGTGCCCTTTTCCTTTTCCCCACCATCACCTTCTACCTTTTCCTTGTCCCCGCCTTCACTACCGCCTTCTCCTTTATCCTTTCCCTTGCCCTTGTCCCCACCCTTTTCTTCGTCGTCATCGATGTCGTGATCTGGATCTTCCGGAGGACAAGATCCGGCGGCTGATGGTTGTGATGTTGGTGTCGGCGTTGGAGTTGGCGTCGGAGCAATGATCTCGATGTCCTCGTGGTTCCATAGGATTTCCAATCCAAGTGCCTGCCCTAGGTGCCTGGCCGGTTGTAGGTGGGGATGGTCCAATTCAAAATGTTCCTGGTCGAGAACGTTCCAAAACGAGCTCACGACCACATAGTATTTAGGGATGTTTTCTTTGTTGAAGTCTTGAATATTGTGGGGTGCAAGTATGCATCCCTCGGCCACCACCATCTTCTTGGACCTTCCGAACGGGATGAGGAGTTGGACGTGCTGGTTTTCCTGGAATTCCTCGTTCGAGACCCTTGGTCGATCCTCGTTCATCGGCAGTAAGGCTTTCTTTTCCTTTGCTTGAGGATTGGGTAGGCCATGGTGATCAAACATCTTCGACCTCATCGCGACCATCTTCGATCATTGCTCGTGAAGGCTTCCTTTATTGAGCTTTTGATCATTTCAGCCATGCCTTCATTGAAGCCCTTCTTATATAGCTCATCTTTATACCTCTGCCTCGACTTGTATGTGGCCGTGTCGGATTGACATGACTCAACCGAATTCCAGCTCATCTTCGACCCGACACCACGAACGCGGCTGCGGTGCTCGGGGGTTCCCAGGACCTCGGTGAGCAAGTCATGGCCCCGGTGGACCACGATGTTGTCCTTAAGCTTTGCTTTCTCCATCAAAGTCTTCTCGACGTCCTCGAGGTGGGGCTTGTTAAACTTGGTCGCCCCGGGCTTCAGGCTCTTCGAAATGTGGGTCGTCATGTATTCCTTTGCCCTTGGGTCGATGCCCTCGTACGGATCTGGAACCCCAGCAGCCTGTCTTGCTTGTTCTTCTTGCTGCCACATGGTCCTATGATCGGCAAAGCTAGTCATGCCCAAGTGGTGAGGATTCTTGTTCCTCTTCGCGAGCTCACTGAACTTAGCGCTCTTTTCCTCTGCTTCTTGCATCTTTCTCATTTCGCAGAAAGCGTCCCATATGTGTGGCTTGAGCATATTGTACTTCAGCAGTGGCGACTTCCCCTTCTTCAGGTAATTTATGGTCAGCATGGACCTGAAGTTGCAAAGAGCAGTCGACGCCACGTGCAAAGCCCACTCCTGGCACTTCTCCATGTCAGCTGAGGGTGGATATCTGAATCTTCTTGTCACCTCACCCCATACATTGTTTTTTATGTCAACCGGTATGTCGTGCCAGTTGGGCCAAGTGATCTCCACCTTCTCCTTGGCTATACATGCCACTTGATTGATGAACTTGCCAATGACTGTATTTGGAGCTATTGGGTTTCCCTCTGGCCCCACCTCATCGATGACATGCACCTCGTATGCTTTGTCCAACTTGTGCCTCCCGTGTTGTCCCCTCACCCTCTTCTGGCCCTTAGATTTGGACGAAGAGGTTGTTGTAGAGGGAGCGGGGGCTTCTTCCTCCTTGACCGCATCTTCGTCCCTAAACTCGAGCTGACGAGGCACAATCGACAGCTGTTGACAAGAGTCTCTTGCCTTTAGTTTTTCGCATGCATCATTGTACATGTTAGAAAGCCAGCGTCTGGAGAAAACCTCGAGGTCGTAACTATCTGCTTCGTTCGCCCCCGGTTCGTACGTCGGATCGTTGTCCACCTCTGTACGCTGCTTCTTCGGCGGTGGAGTCACGGACGCACCGCTCATCAAGCTAGTTGACGAGGAGCTAGGGGTAGGGTCCCTCAACTCATTTGTTTTGTCTTCCACCATTTCAGTTCTACATATACACAGAGGTATATAAATGTGATCAGTTCAAAGCTTTTGAATAAAAAATGACACGTATAAGTTTTTGGCTCAGATTTTCCACTAGGTCAACACGTTAGTGCTAAACTGGTTACTTGTAAAATACAAGCCATCCTAGTCTAGCAGCTGACTCAGCATAGAAAGTAGGGGGGCAATTGATCATCATCGCCGGTGCCTCAGCATAGATTCGAAGGGGTCACATCATCGCATTTGCCACTACCTCAGCTTATAAGTTCGAAAAAATCATCAATGCAAATGCCACTGTACAGGGAGAGGACTAGTACAGAGACTAGGCAGAGAGTAGTAACAGGGAGTAGTAGGGAGAGGAGTAACAGAGAGGAGTAGTAGGGAGAGGAGTATAGAGAGGAGTAGGGAGAGTAGTAACAGAGAGTTATGATAGAGTTCTGATCATAATGATAGAGTTCTGATCACTACTAGACATAATGAAAAGCCAAAGATCATCATCATCTATGCTCAGATTATATAACCAATTAACAAAATGGCAGTGGAAATATAGCTGATTTGCCAGGCACAGGAAGCCTAAGAAGAATAGATTCAAATGCTAATAACCAAAATGGCAGCCAATGGTAGTGACCCCAAAGGTAGTTGGCCAATGAAGAAAACTCTCAAAGTAGGTGTATGTTTCCCGGACTTTGGCAACCGAGTTTGCTCAAAAAACATCCCAATCGAGCATACACTAAATCTGGTTTGATGTCCAAGCACGTAAAGGTATACATCAGAGATGGGTGGCGCATGGATTTCAGCAAGATGCATTTCGATGTGTTTTTGCCTCCAGATTTCTATACTAGGGTACAGTAGTAGAAGAGAGGAGTACAACAGGGAAAGAGTAGTGTATATAGAGAGGAGTAGTATATATAGAGAGGAGTGGTACAGGGAGAGAGTAGTAGGGAGTGGCATCATAGGTAGTGGCAAATGCATAGTGTAATAAAGCATCAAATTGCATCATCGGCATGAAATAAACTATGAATTAAAGCATCACGCGACAGAAAATAGGTTCCATCTGAAATCATGAGGTGAATTGATAAGTTAATACTATATACTCTTCTAAGAAATAAAAAACTACTCATAATGATAGAGTTCTGATCACTACTAGACATAATGAAAAGCCAAAGATCATCATCATCTATGCTCAGATTATATAACCAATTAACAAAATGGCAGTGGAAATATAGCTGATTTGCCACACACAAGAAGCCTAAGAAGAATAGATTCAAATGTTGATAACCAAAATGGCAGCCAATGGTAGTGACCCCAAAGGTAGTTGGCCAATGAAGAAAACTCTCAAAGTAGGTGTATGTTTCCCGGACTTTGACAACCGAGTTTGCTCAAAAAACATCCCAATCGAGCATACACTAAATCTGGTTTGATGTCCAAGCAGGTAAAGGTATAATGGTCATATTAACAAGCATGAACTAGCAGGATCATGTAAAAGCAACAAATGAAAACATATTCTGGAAGCTTCAACACCTCAATAGGCTCCACTTGATTTTGATCAAGGAAACCAAGAAATAATATATAAAGTTATAAACCTATTCAAAGTAAACTTAAGGTTGACTAACAAAATAATATAGCCTATTTTCGTATGATCTTATATCCCTGTAGCAACCTCAAGTCATCATAAGCTTTGTTGATTTAGAAACTTCATGTTCTTCCAGTATAACAAAGAATAATGCACTAATTGAATCATGGATATATGGTATCTGATGTACCTACACATTATACACACACTAATACTAACAATCTAATTCGCTAGAAGCCAACAGGCATACCATAAACATCCAGCCTTTCCTACTTTCAAAAAAGCCATTATTCTCACTCAAAATTCTCAAGTTCGGAGTCTAAAATTCATATTATTTTTCTTTTAAGAACTTTGTGTCAGTAGCATTAGGCCCTCACAGATGCTAACCATATGAGCATTAACTAATCACCAACATTACCACCACATGAAACCAGATGAAAAGAACCCTAGCAGATCGAGAAGCTTCTATGGGGAAGGAGATGTAGACGGAGGTGGACTTACCTGTGACGATGTAGATGACCACAGTGGGGAAGAGCCTTGTCCTCGCGGTCGGAGGGTGTGGCGGCGGTCGGGAAGGGCCTTCGCCTCGCGGTCGGAGGCTACGGTGGCGGCGGGGAAGGGCCTCCGCCTCGCGGTCAGAGGCTACGACGGCGGCGGGGAAGGGCCTCCGCCTCGTGGTTGGAGGCAGCGATGGGGAAGCGATCGTGTGGTCGGTGGCCGCGGTGGCGGTGGGGAAGGGCTCTGGCTCCGACTCCGACGGCTAGGGCACGGGCGCACAGGAGGATGGGCGCAGAGAGTGGAGGAGGGCTCCGGCAGCGTAGTCCGGAGGAGGACGAGCATAGAGCGGAGGAGGACGGCCGCGGAGGAGAGGAGGACGGTCGGCAATGGCGACGGCGGCGGGCCGGGAGAATTTGGGCAGCCCTTCGGGGTCAGAGCAAACCAAGTGAAGGACTTAACCACTTTGGCCGTTAGGTTGAGCTTTTATAGGGTCCAATTAACCGCAGCGGGCATTATTAGGGCTCGTTGCGGTAAATATTAACCGCAGCAGGCATTATTAAGCGCCCGTTGCAGTTAATCATTAACCACAGCGGGCCCTTACGATGCCCGCTGTGGTTATTCACCAGGGTACATTGACTTAATAATAAGTTAATAAGTTATTATTAATAATAACTTATTAGTACTAATTTAATAATATTACACTTTATTACATAGACCAGGGTATTATTAATAACTTTTCATAAGTTCACTTTTTCATATTATTACAGAATGATATTAAGTTAACTTCCACTACTTTATTACATAGACGTGTGGCATATATACATCCTATTTTGGTGCTGGCGCTTTCATGGACCGCTTTTCACCATCGGGACGGGCCCAGGGCTTCATACCGCTCTTGTTGCAACGATCCTCGACGGCCTTGATCTTCTTTGCAAAATCAGTAAAAAGTTGGAGCTTTGCATAGTTGTTGTATTGTTCTGGGCTTTGGACCCCATCAGCTCCAACAATCCGTTGCTTTCCTGACACGACCACATGCCTCTTTGGGTCGTCCAGATAGATATAGTAGGCCACTTGTGCGACATTGGTTGCAAGTACCCATTGGTCATCTTTGTACCTGATACTTTTGAGGTTCATGGTGGTTAGCCCAAAATTGTGGACCGCAACCGCTTTGGGGTTTACCCAGTGGCACCGGAAGACGGTTATGCATACGTCCTTGCCATAGTCAAGTTCCCATATTTCTTCGATCTGGCCATAGTATTGCGTCCTCGTGTTTGTGGCCTCGTCGACGCCCTCATATCGAACACCGCAGTTCTGTGTCGCGCTCTTCTTGTCCTTCTCATTCGTGTGGAACCTGTACCCCTTCACATCGTACCCTTGCCACGTCGTGATTTGGCTTGACGGGCCTTGTAGAAGCTTCTACACGGTCTCCGTATCTTCATCATCAGGGCATCTTTCTAGGGGTACGTGTTGCTCTTTGAGCCAATCTATGAAACTGTTTCTGTGCTCATTCTGGACCCTTGCCTCTGTGCGTTGACCGTCATTAGCAGCACGGATCTCTTCTATGTGCCTCTCGACATATTTCTCCATGCTCATCAACTGATGAAGGATGTTGTAATGAGCTTGTTCAATCTCCTTGTATGGTATATCTGTGCGAACTTTTCGGCCCGTGCACCCCATGCCCGCGATTCTTCCCTCATGCTGATGGACAGGCAACCCAATTGCGCTCACATCTTTTATGTACCTCATACACTAGTTCACTGCCTCTTCGGTTGTGTACGCCTCGATCATAGAGCCCTCCGGGTGAGCACGGTTATGAACATATCTGTTGAGGGTGGACATGAACCGCTCGTACGTCCACATCTCGTGCAGGTACACGGGGCCTAGTTGCTCGATCTGATCCACCATGTGCATCATCAGGTGTACCATAATATCAAAATATGATGGGGAAAGCACATCTCAAGCTGGCAAAGGGTCTCCGCGATGAAGTCCTTCAGGGCAGGGAGGTCAGCCTTACCGATGACCTTCTGCGTGATGCGGTTAAAGAAGTATGATATCCGAGTGACCACCATCTTCACGTACTCTGGACCGATAAGCCTTATCACAATTGGAAGGAACACCGTCAACATGATGTGGCAGTCATGTGCGTTGTAGCCGGTCAATGTGAGGTCTTTCAAGGAGACGAGGCTCTTGATGTTGGAAGAGAAACCGGTCGGCACCTTGATACCCCTAAGAAGCTTGAGCATAGCAGTCTTCTCGCCATGCCTTAGGTTGTAGGCCGCACCTGGAAGATCGACTTTACCATTATGAGGTGACCCAGGGTGAAGCTCCTGCCTGATGCCCTGGTTGAGAAGATCCATCCGTGACATCAGACCATCCTTCGTCTTTCCCGGGATGTTTAGCAGGACACCGATTGTGCTATCAAAGATGTTCTTCTCGAGATGCATACAGTCGATGGCATGGGGTGTTTTCAGTGTCTTCCAATATGACAGGTACTCAAAGAAAATCGTCCTCTTCTTGAAAGGAACAGAGGGGACCCGCAACGCTTCCTCTGTCGTGTCTCGCTTTCGCTTCCTCGTTTGTTTTGTCCCGTCCTCTGGTGGCTTATTCTTCTTCCCAAACTCGATCTGATCAATATCCTTCACCATCTAATACACCTTTGGCCCCCAACTAGTCTGCGCCGGTGGTTCACCCTATGGCTCGCCCTGATCATCGAACAATTGATTCATAACACTTCTTCTATATCTATGCCTTTTCGGAAGGAACCGCCTGTGCCTCATGTAGACCATCTTGTTCGATCCCTTGAGGTAAGTGTAGCATGTCTCGTCGAAGCACATTACGCAGCCGGTCTTCCCTTTGATCTGCCCCGACAGTGAGAAGAGGCAGGGGTAGTCGGTGATGGTGACAAAGATGATGGCTTTTAGTGTGAACTTCTCCTTGAGGGACGCATCCACCACCTTGACCCCAACATCAAATAGCTCTTTCATTTCCTCCATTACCGGCTCGAGGAAAACATCGATATCATTGCCAGGCTGCTTTGGTCCTGAGATAAGCATGGTCAACAGAAGATACCTGCGCCTCTAACATAGATGGGGAGGTAGGTTGTAGATGGTCAGTACGACCGGCCAGGTGCTGTGGGAGCTGCTCAGCTTGCCGAACGGATTCATCCCATCGGTGCTCAGCGCGAACCGAATGTTCCTGGGATCTTTGCCAAATTGCGGGTAGGCCTTGTCGAAATCTTTCCACCGCTGGCCATCAGAGGGGTGCCGCAGCATGCCATCGTCCTTCAAGCGGTCCGCTGATGCCTGCCAGGACATGAGCTTCGCGTCCTCTGGGTTCCCAAATAGCGCACGCAGGCGGTCGATCACTGGCATGTACCACACCGACAGTGCCGGACTTCTCCTCAACGTGTAACCCACTTCTTCCTCGTACTGCTGATGAGCCGAGATGCGATTGGCTGCAACACTGCTCTTCTTGACACCCTTCTTCTTCTTCCTCTGACTGCCTCGCAAGGCCTCATCGTCATCTGCATCCACGCGACAGCCAGCATTTCTCTTGTAGCGACTGGCGCCACAGTGCGGACAGCTCGTCAAATTCTCATACTTTGTGCCCCGATAGAGGATGCAGTGGTTAGGGTAGGCATCGAACTTTCTAAGCTTCATCGCCACTGGCCGAATAAGCTTCTTCGCCCGATACGTATTTGCTGGAATCTTGTTACTCGTCGGGAATGTTTTAGCAAGGTAACCTAAGAGCTCATCAAAGCTACTGTTTGACCACCCATGCCGAGCCTTCATCATCAACATGTGGAGGTTGAAACGGAGCACCGTGCAATCCTTCGGACATTCCCCGCTGTCCTTATATAAAGGATCAAGTGACGCCTACTTCATCTCTCTGAAATTTTCCAGCCACTTCGGGGAGCCATACACGACATCGTCTTTGTCGATATGGTTGAGTAAGTCCTGAAACAACTGCACATCCGCAGGGTCCTGCACTGTAGCATCCTCAACATCTCCACCACCATCATCTGTCATATCCTGGAGTACATCCTCCACAACGATGTGGTCACGAGCACTACTGTCACTGAAGGCAGGCGCTACTGTTGCTGATGAGACGTGCGCTCCAGGATCTTGGTTCACCGTCGTCGTTGACGCTGAGCTTAATGCAGATGCCGCCCCGACACTCGGATCGAATCTCTCGTCGTGATGAGTCCACATTGTGTAATCCTCCATGAAACCAAAACGAATCAAATGAGATTGCACTGTGCCTTCGTCTTTGAAGGCGGTCAGATTCTTGCAACGATGACATGGACATATGATTGTCGTCTGGTTCGATCTCTCACGGTCAGTTTTCACAACGACAATAAACTTTCTCACTTCAACGAGATACCGTACATCAAGTACTCTATTGATCTTATACATCCATTCCGACCGGTCCATTGTACCTGCGATCCTTAATTAATTACACACATCATGAATTACAAAACAAAGATGAATTAGAAAAAAATAATAATTTATTATATTTATGTTAAATCTAGGGACAGAAATAACGATGGCAAATAAAATTAATGCATCCACGATGAACTTAGAGAAACAAATACCAGTTTTCTCTCTCCTCTATGAAACTAGATCTAAAAAGGAGGCTAAAAAGAGAGGAAAAGAGAGGGGAAAGAGGGTGGAGATCATCTAGGTACCTCTTGTGGAGTACTTCTTCTCCAAATCAAACAAATAAACCTCAAAAACAAGTTATTTGGGGCAAAAATTCGGCAAAACTTATCCTCACATTTTATGTAGAGGAAGAAGATGATCAGGTTCCTTTCTGCTGGCAGCGGCGGCTTAAATAGCCTGGAATAACCGAAGCAGGCAACATAAGGAGCCTGCTGCGATTAATCATCTTTAACCGCAGTGGACACATTATGTCGCCCGCTGCGGTTAAAGAAGATTAACCGCAGCGGTCACCTTACGTTGCCCGTTGTGGTTAATTATTAACCGCAGTGGGCTCTTCGGCGGCCGGCCGCTATAGGACGGCCACTGAATAACCGTGGCGGGCAAAAACTGTGCCCGCCACGGAGCCCATTTAGGCAACGCTGCGCAAGTTCCATTCTGTAGTAGTGACATATGCCCCCTGTTTTTAGGTAACCTTTAGTAGTACCTAAAAACAAACCGAATAACAACGATGTCCAACTCATCGGTCATTCAGTAACCAAAAATAAATGTTTCTGATTATTTTTTGTTCTAAGGACGATACATGTATCGACCATTGCTTGGAAGGCACTCAGGCTTCTTGCCAAACACTTGGAAAGTACTTTTTCAAATACCTCCCATTTATTGCTCTTGGGAGACTTTCACCTTGTAACGTCTCTAGCTCATATGCATTCCCGAATATCACTTTGATCACTTTATAAGGATCTTCCCAACTCGGCGACCATTTGCCAAACTTATTGCTTCTCGATCCAAGTGGTAATATAGTCTTCCATACTAATTCTCCTACCTGGAACGATTTGCTTCTCACATTCTTGTTGTAAGCTCTGGCAACTCGGGCTTTATCTCTCTCCATCTCCTTAAGAGCCTTTAATCTTTTTCGGTCACTTCATCAATGTTGTCCATCATGGCATCATGATACATAACAGCAGATAAATCATTCTGTTTAGCCAGTCTATATGCATCCAGATTTACCTCGACAGGCAACACCGCTTCTTGCCCATATACCAGCTCAAAAGGAGTAACTTTTGTAGCACCATGTCTTGATACACGATGAGCCCACAAAGCCTCAGACAAAACCTCATGCCACCTCCTTGGGTTATCCTCAATCTTCTTTTTGATAAGCTTGATCAAAGTCTTGTTACTAGACTCAGCTTGACCATTATCTTGAGCATAGTATGGAGGTGAATGGAGCATCTTTATTTTGTATAATTCGGCAAAATCTCGTACCTCTTTAGAAATAAAAGACGTTCCCTGATCTGTAGTTAACGTTTAAGGTATGCCAAATCTATGTATAATATACTCAGTAATAAACTCAATCACCTCCTTGTGTGTCATATTCTTCAAAGGTATCGCTTTAGTCCACTTAGTGAAGTAATCTGTAGCGACCAGAATAAAACGATGTCCCTTTGAAGATGGGGGATGAATTTGGCCAATGAAGTCTAGCCCCCAACCACGAAAAGGCCACGGTTTGATAATAGGATGAAGCATAGCAGCAGGTGCAAGCTGTATATTTCCAAACCATTGACATTCTTCACATCCTTTGTAGTAACGAAAGCAATCGGCCATCATCGTGGGCCAATAAAACCCAGCTCTGCGTAATAGCCATTTCATCTTTGGGGCCGATTGATGTGTTCCACAAATACCTTCATGGACTTCTCCCATAGTCACTTTTGCTTGATCAGATCCCAAACACTTAAGCAACAAGTCTTCGATAGTTCTTCGGTAAAGCTCATCATTGTGCAGTACATATTTGAACGCACTCCGCCAAACACTTTGATCAACCTTAGTACTCGGATCATTAAGATATTTTAGCAAGGGAGTCCTCTAACCTTCTAAATCGGTTTCACTTTCATTAGAACATGACTTGGACCGATTTAGAAATTCTTCAGACAAGTCAACTAAACCAAATGTTCCAAGATCGACCAGGTCAATTGGGTGAATTAGCTGACTTGATTTACAAACAACCTGGTCGGCCGAGATATTTACCTAAGCATGCTCATCATCTACCTAATCCCTGGAGTAAACTGGCCGAACCGGTTCAGAAAAAGTCTGGTCGGCCACACGAACCGACAAAACTTCTGCACGCTGACACATTGACTTTATGTGAAAATTACACCTACTGATGCTATAGCCAGATGCTTGTTGAGCTAACATGTTGGCTTTATGATTTTCATGCCTTGGTATATGCCGAATCTGGAATTCGGCAAAGTGAGTAATGATATCAAGGCACATATCAAGATAAACATTTAACGACCCTTCTAGGCATTGAAATTCACCAGCATCCTGTTGCACTACTAGCAAGGAATCACCATAAGCCTCAACATGTTTAACTTCCATGGAACATAATATTTCTAAACCGAATAACAGAGCTTCATATTCGGTTTGATTATTGGTGCAAAGGTAATCTAACCGGCTTAGCATCTCAAATTCAGTGTCATTAGGAGAAATAATGACCACACCAACACCTCTGCCCTCCTTACAAGCCGATCCATCAAAATAAAGTTTCCATGGAGAAAAAGTAAAATAACTGATCTCATCTTCTAAACTAATGCTATGCTCAACAATGAAATCAGCAAGAACTTGACCCTTTAATGTTTTTAATGGTTCATAAGTCAAGTCAAACTCAATCAACGCACGTAAGGAGGGAAGATATAACAATCCTTCCTCTAAGGATTGGCCGATACCAATCCTTCCTCTAAGGATTGGCCGATATAACATGTGCTTAATTACATCGGTCTGACATGCAACAACACACGTACTAGACAATAAATAATGTCTCATTTTAGCACAAGCATAGTACAAGGATAAGCATAATTTTTCAATATGGGAGTACCTCTAAGGATTGGCCGATATAACATGTGCTTAATTACATCGGCCTGACATGCAACAACACACGTACTAGACAATAAATAATGCCTCATTTTAGCACAAGCATAGTACAAGGATAAGCATAATTTTTTAATATGGGAGTACCTTGTCTCGGGATCAGGAAGACGGCGACCAATATAAGCAGTTACATATTCTTTACCTCCATCTTCTTGTGTTAAGACAGCTCCAATGACCTTTTCTTCGGCGGCGATATATAATCTGAAAGGAACTCCTCTCTTAGGTGCTCGAAGAACTGGTGGAGATGACAAATATTCCTTTATCTTCTCAAATGCTTCTTGTTGCTCTGCCCCCCAAATAAACTCAGATTCATTCTTTAATTTTAATATAGGGGTAAAAGGAATAATTTTCCCAGACAAGTTTGCAATAAATCTCCTCAAGTAGTTCACTTTTCCCAAGAACTTCTGCAAGTCCTTTTTGCATGTAGGCGCTTGAACTTTCTTGATCTTTTCTATCCTTTTAGGGTCAATCTCTATGCCTTTGTCGTGAATGATAAACCCTGAGAACTTTCTAGCCGATACACCAAAAGTACATTTCAGTGGGTTCATCTTCAAACCATAACGACACATTCTCTCAAATGCTAAACGCAAATTGGCTAAATAAGACACATGAGCAGCCGATTTGATCACAATGTCGTTAATATACACTTCCGTGATTATTCCAATTAAATCATGAAAGATCAGATTCATGGCGCATTGATAGGTAGCACCTGCGTTCTTCAAACCAAATGTCATCACGACCCACTCAAAAAGACCAACAAACCCAGGACATATAAAGGCCGTTTTGGACATATCATCCTTGGCCATGAATATCGGATTATAACTAGCATTGCCGTCAGGAAAACTGACAACCTGATGCCCTGAAGCGTCATTGATCAACATATCGGCTATAGGCATAGGATACTCATCTTTGGGAGTGGCTCTATTTAAATTTCTAAAATCAATGCAAACCCTGATCTTCCCAGTGTCCTTCTTCTCCACAGGCACGATATTAGAGACCCACTCTGCATATCTGCATGGCTGGATAAACCCCGCTTGCAACAACCGATTAATTTCCTCTTTAATCTGGTCATATATTGTAGAATTAGAACAATGAGGATGTTGCTTGAATGGCCTGAACCCCGGTTTAATAGGAAGTCGATGCTCAACAAGTTCTCGGCTTAATCCAGGCATCTCCGTATAATTCCATGCAAAGCAATCAACATACTCTTTTAAAAGCGCGATTAATTTTAACTTATAATCGGCTTCAAGATTCTGGTTTACAAAGGTCGGCCTAGGCATAGAACCATCCCCAATATCTACTTGTTCTAAAGGGTCGGCCGACGTGAAACCTTGGCCCAACTTATTGAGCTCATCAAAATCATCAATAGCTTCACAAGTATCGGTCTTATAGGTCCAATATTGCTCAACACGATGTTTTAACCAATCAACATTAGCATCCATCAAACTACATGATAATGTTGAACCGATTGTCGATCGGCTTTAAAGACACTGGTACAAAACCTACCTTAGTAACACTAACAAACTGGAAATCAGAAAGGTCCCGACCAGATAAACAAGCGATAGTATCATGCCCCCGAGCAAAGGAGCATCGGTCGTAGCTACATAGGCCGATGAATCTGAGTGCACTACCTCAACATCGTCCCCCACCCATTGAATGAGAAACTGATGTAGGCTAGAAGGTATGCACCGATTAGCATGAATCCAGTCATGCCAAAGTATAAGGTTGTAGCTACCTTGTATGTCGGCGACGAAGAAAGCAGTGGCCAAAGTCTTGCTCCCAATGGTCCGCTCCATGGACGCAACTCCTTTGGTCGGAATAGGATCTCCTCCTCCGACTCCAGTGATAGACATGTTGGTCTTGATCAGCCCTTCATCAGTGCCACCAAGCTTATGGTAAAGCGAGTATGGCATCAAGTTTACGATCGCCCCGCTGTCGACCAACATCCTGTGAACTGGTGTACCATTGATGTGACCTTTTATATGCAACGACTTAAGATGATTGACAGATTCCTTCGGCTTCTGGAACACAGCAGTTTGCGTAGCGAAGTTGAACTCCGCCGCTGTCGAATCATCTCTGACCACGTAGTAGTCGGCCGATAAGTACACCACATTGACTTCCGCCCTTTCTGGGGAAGGTTCGTAATCCACCATCTCCTCATCTTGTTCTTCAGGTAATTCTTCACTGGTTGCAGCAACACCAGCGACGGAAACAGGGTCATTAAGAGACGTGTCAGATCCCATCGGAATATCAGGAACCAATTTGGTCTTGGAATCTGATCGAGTCGGCTCAATTCTTAATTCAGCAGTAGCCGATTCAACCAGCTCGACCCCTAAACGGGTCGGCACCTGTCCTGAGGAGGTCGGATTGGGGTCCGACCTGATTGGTTCTGAAGCCACTCCAGTAGATTCGGTATTTAGACTGACCAGTTCAGGATCCGACCTGTCTAACTCTACAATTGTCAAAGTCGGCCTTTGATTACAAGCCAGCTCTTCACCCCCTCGCTTACCCTGAGGGAAAACAGGATGTGTCGAGTTAAATATATCTTCCCTCATTTTCTCGAGTTGTTCCCGCCTCTGTTTGTTACAGCGAGCCCTCTGCAGCTTCCTTCGTTGAGTTTTACTTAAACCAGGGGGGCACCATCTGGGCTGCATGTATTTGGGATCACGCCCCACAGGCTTTTCTACCTCTACCCCAGTTGAACTATTTTGAGCTTCTAAAACCTTTACTGCAGTTGGTTCCTCAACCGCCATCGGCTCGGGTTCATTGGCAAGAGGGACCTCCATAGAACCGATCGTAATAGTGGGTACAGGATCAGATCTAGTTGGAGAAATAATGGGGACACTTTGCACCTTCTTAGGTACATAGATTTGTCGCACTTGTGCTTTCCCCGTTTCCTGAGAGGTTAAGGTCCTTGACGTGATCAGCCGATTCTGATTTGGGTTACTAGAACTTGGCCGATCACCCAAATGATCAAACGCTGAGATCTTTGTAGGCTGATTGGCGGGCATTCCCCATCCTGGTTGGTAGTACATATGTGCTGGCATGGGGTAAGGTACCCACACTCCTTGAGGACCCCATTGTGGCGGTGGCGAAATAGGAGGGGCCCCCTAATGCCAATAAGGGCCAGTCTTCGGTGCTGGAGATGCTGCATGAGACACCATCATTTGCTTGGGCTTCTCACGCTTCGGAGGAGTAGACTCTCTTTTTTTAATGGCTGATTCTAGGAATCGACCTTTTGCCGTTTGTACTTAGCCATGAGCTTATCAAAGGTGCACAGCTCTCTAACAACTTTCCCCTTACTCCTATCCGCATTAGTCTTCCAAGTACCGACCTCGGGCTTCTGCGGGACAAATGTGCGTAGGACATGTACTCCGGAAGGAATAGGGTCTTTAGAACCAGCTAAATCGACTATATCAGTCGATTTATTGGTTCCACTGGGGTTAGGGGAAATCAGCTTGACCTCGTCGGCCTTCTGACCCAACTGCACTGGCTACTTTGAAGATGAACCAGACTGGTCAGCTTGAGAGCCCGACCTGGTCGGTCTTTGTTGTGCCGCCTTGGTCTCAAAATATCTTTGTCTATGCAAGTGTCGTGCTGACCCTGCAGTAATTGTGAGCTTGCTTTTGCCATCACCACCCTTCTCGAGCACCACCTTGCGCCCTGAATTGCTCTCAGTATTCGGTGCAACTCGTGGTTCGTCGATGACAACATTCTTCCCTTTGGTCGTATTGGCTTGCTTTGGACGAATCAGAATAGCAGGGTTCCCTGTAGTGGCGGAGCCAGAAATAATACATGAGGGGGGCCGGTCGAAAATAGTCAATGTGTAAAAACTAAGCGCAACTCAAATGGTTAGATTATTTGTGGTGATATTTTGAATTAAATTATCAATCTGACGTTGTCGCTCGTATTTTTTACATGTATTCAGCGATATGTCTAATGATAACAAGGCTCTGTGGTAATTTAAAAAATCTTAAGACCTACTGGTTTAGTATTTTGGAGGTATTTATAGAGATGATTTTTGTATCTACCTATGTTTTGTATGAATTTTATATCTACTCCACCCATCTCACAAAAAGTATCGACATGAGATTCATCAAATATTCGGTCACATTTGGAGAAATCAAAAGTAAACTTTACTTCCTCACCCCGATTCTTTTGAATCGGTTTAAGGGAAGGACAAGTGACTAGTTTATTCTGTGCTGGCCATAAAAACTCAGCAGCGTAACAATCTTTAGACTCATCGTCTGAACTATCAAAATTCATCTCAACAATATGTACGCCTGATCAGTGAGTCTTATGAGGATCGTAAGGTTCTTTAAGGCGCGATTCTATCGAAACGGCCTTCTGCAAAAGTTGATTTACATTAAAGAAATCATGATGCTCGAGCTAATCTTTGATCTCCCGACGTAGACCAGCGAGGCATAGATCCGTTAGATCTATGTCGGAGATCATCAAATGAAAACATTGGTTCTTAATTTCTTTAAAACGCTTAAAGAAATCGACCACAGGCTCGCTACGTCTTTGTCGAACCAACGTGAGGTGTGACAACCTAGTTTCTTGAACCCCGTCATAAAAGTGATTATGAATTTTTTCTTCTAACTTGGCCCAAGAACCTATGATGCATTCTGGTAGTGACGTAAACCAGGCGAAAGCCGTACCAGTAAGAGATAAAGGAAAATGTCATACATTCATATAGTCTAAAGTACTAGCTTCGCCCATTTGCGCGAGGAACATGCTGATATGCTCCATAGTTGTTTCACTACTGTCACCACTAAACTTATAAAAATCCGGTACCCTCCAACTGTCACATGCTTTCATAAAATCAAAACACAAAGGGTATGGTTTAGAATAAGTGGTCCTGGTAGGCTTAAATTGGACCCCCAAACTGGTCTCCAGAGACCTAGTTATCTCTTCCTTAAACCGATTTATAGCTCGTCCAAAATCGGTGTCAGCAAGGTTAGGAGTGCCACTATGCATGGGATTGTGGCTTGGGGACTTCGGTGGATTGGGCAACACTGTTCCCTGTCCTCCTGAAGTTTTGTTTGTTGTTGTTCTGAAGGACCGAGAATGCTAAAGCAAGGCGACCAGAGGGGGGGTGAATGGGAGCCTTACAATTTCTTTCAAAATGTGTAGGCCTATGTCCCAGAAAATCAACCCCAAGAGCAGAGCCGATGCGCGTGATGTCCACGACCCAAGAGAATGGGTTAATGTTCCCTAGAAACACAGCGGGACACCACAAAAGCTTCCTCGCCCGAGTTCACGCAAATCAACTAGTGACAGGATGAACTCTGGGTAACCTCAATCTCCCCCGAGCAACGCGAGGGGGATTCAGGCTATTTTGCAAAGCAAGAAGCCCGATTTCAGTAGAGCATGAAGTTGGGAATCCAATGCAAAAAGCGGAAATCAAAACTGATAACGAACGAATGAATCACGGACGAAAACGTGCTGATCACCACTAACCAGACTCTGGTGAGCGTCCGGTCAGTAGGGGTCGGACGCGTCCGGTCGAAACAAAAATCATTTCGGGAGCTCTCTGTGTTGGACCGGACTCACGGTAGAGGAGCGTCCAGTCACTTGCACAGAGCATCCGATCAGTGCCTAGACAACCGTGAACAGTGCAATGAGTGAGTCCGGTCAAAAGATCACAGAGCGTCCGGTCAGTTAGGCGCAACACGATCTCGCTCATCCTTCAATGACCAGACTCACTGGTCAGAGTCCGGTCATCCCGAAGCCAGAGTCCGGTCACCCCGATGCGGAGCTGTTCGGCCACCGATTCGACTCGATCTCTCCCAAAACAAAACCTCTTGGGTTCAAACTTGGGAAGAGGAGTCACAAGGAGGATAGTGAGCTACTCCTAGGAGATCATGGCTCGAACCTATCTCCAAACCAATGAATCAAAGAAATTCGGGAAAGAGAGGAGAAAAGTTGTTCCAAAATGAAAACCAACCGATCTACTTGTTCATGAGGTTTGAGGTAAATTCCTTCGGTGAAAATGATCTCCTCACTGTAAAGAACAAGTTGATTCAAATGGTTTTGCAAATGAAGCAACACAGAGAGAAAACGATTGAAGGAAAAATCGTGGAGAAAATGAAGAACGTGAAGAACAAATTCAAAACACGAATCACAACCACGAAATCAACCGTGTGGCTACCACACGAGACAATGGTGACATTATGGTCTCACTTCCTCAAAATCTCGGGAACACAGAGGTATGATTAGCCGTCTCTGCGGATCTCAGTAGCTACAACAGAGATTGGGAGAGCAGGAAACCCTAGAATGAAAATAGCAATGACTGAGATACTCTGGAGGGAGGGGTGGCCTCTCCTTATATAGCCTAAACAATTATTCCCCTTCTACCATTACAACTATGAGCGGGCAGGCTAACCCTAGGGGTATTCCTGACCAACTCGAAGTGTAGTCGATCTGAAGGCCACGCTCGCACATCTGGTAGCTTCGCCTCGACGCGACCTCACCTGATGCCGCCACGTGCCGCCACCGCGCCGCTCGTCCTTTTCATGGACCTCCCCCCGGTTTTGAGGCCCAAATTAGGAAAATTGTCTTCACGACCAACCCCCGGTTTTGAGGCCAAAACCGGGAAATTAACTTGTCGTCCATCGCCTGAGTTTTGTGACCCAAACTTAGAAACCCGCCAGCGCCCAGGTTTTGAGGCCCAAACCTGGAAACCGTCCTCAGCCCGAGTTTTGTGGCCCCAACTCGGAAACCGGCCGCACCCATGTTTTGTGGCCCAAACCTGGAAACCGTCCACCCGGTGGTTTTTCTGTGGCTCAACCACCAAACTGACATTGTAGAGGGGATGCACTGCCCATGCACCCCGTCCACCGACACGTGTCCCCAGGTCCTCGACCCGAGCAACACCGTGCCCCGCAAGTCTCCGCTCGTCGCTGTCCTAGGCTGTCAGCCACCACAGCGGATCCTCAGGCCACCGGTCCCTCAGTCCAAGCCTCACGTCCGCCCTTCACCGCTTCGGGTCCATCGGCACAGCACGTCTATACTTGACCTTCACCTGGCCCTTGATCACTGTCTTTGTGCTCAACACCTGCACAACACAAGCCAAAGAACATGCGCATCAAACCAGTTGACAATCACTCATCACTCAAGATCCGACGTACACCCATGTATCTGCATGTTCCCTGGTCGGTCTGTGCAGTCCGACCAGAGTTATGATGGGCGTTATTGACATTCATCGAGGTACCAACTTCAACGCGCCTGGTCTTAACAGACCCTGATTGTCCAAAATTGATATGTGAAGTCTGTCCTCTAAAAGAATTAAAAGGCATGTCAAACTGTGGCTGCCCGATTTGAAGTTTAGGTTCAACGGTTCTACCTTCTAACTTATACATGCGATCACTAAGTAATTTAAACGAATGCTAAATAGTATTGGTAAGAGTTTTTGATGTATCAACCAGCATTGCAGAATAATTAGCATGGGTAGGATAAGGATCTTCAGGTACCTTGGTATTTACCTTATCAGTAGCGTCTTCAGCGGTTGAAGTTGACGTGGTAGGGATGATCTCGCTGAAGTCCAGTTCCTTGTCTTCAGTGACCCTGCCGCGCCGATCTTTAGAGCAGCTTTCCAGGAAAGCCTTCAACACGACGTCGAGCTTGGCCTGCGCTTGTTGCTTCAACTCGTCAGGGAGCTCGTCAATGCCCGCAGGACGGATGATGTTATCCTAATCAGTAGCACCGTCTTTGCCGCCCATGTTGGTAGTGAGAACATATATGATGAATGATTGACTTTGATGAGGAAGGTTTGAGGCTTTTCCCGGTTGAGTCATTGTTCACTATGTGCTTAATGTTTATGACTAACCGGTGGCGTTGAGTTGTGGTGTTTTTGTGTTGGTGTGCGTGTGCAACATGTGTCTCTTGGCTGTGTTGATGTGCAGGTGCTGAGCTCAGATACAGTGGTCGATGGCGAGGTGAAGGTCAAGTAGAGACGTGTCGTGCCGACGGACCGGGAGCGGTGAAGGATGGGCGTGCCGTGCGACGGATGTGCCATGCCGATGTACCCAGAGCGGTGAAGGGTGGACGTGAGGCTTGGACTGACGGACCAAGAGGCCAGAGGACCAGCTGTGGTAGCTGGCACGTGGCATCGGCGAGCGAGAGCACATGGGGATGTACGGTGCATCGGCCGAGTCGGGACGAAGACGATGGCGTCGTGGCACATGGCGGGAGGTCGGACACGGGCTTGCGTGCGGTGCAAGTGCCGTCGGCCAAGTCAAGAAGGAAGGCGAAGGCGTTGTGCCCGGCGTAGAGGCTGGACATGCATCGGCATCGGTGCCGGTGGTCGGGGTGTGCGAACTACATCCCATCTACGGCGCGGGTTCGGTAGCTGAGCCTCAAAAAGCTACCTCGACGGTTTCCGAGTTTGGGCCTCAAAACTCGGGATGGACGGTTTCCAGGTTTGGGCCTCAAAACCTGGGCTCGCGGGTTTCCGAGTTTGAGCCTCAAAACTCGGGGTGGATGGTTTCCAGGTTTGGGCCTCAAAACCTGGGCTGGCAGGTTTCCCGGTTTGGGCCTCAAAACCGGGGGAAGGTTCCTATGTGGAACGGTCGACGCGTGGCGGCACCGAGAGGCTTGCGTTGCGGCGAAGCTATCGGTGAGAAGGCGCGGCGGTCGACGGTGACGACACGTGGCGGCATCCTGGAGCTTGCGTCAAGGCGAAGCGAAGGATGAGAAGGCGTGTGGCCGTCGGATGGAAACTGCCAAAGTTGGTCGGTTTTACCCCTAGGGGGTATTTGGGTTAGTACTTCATGTTAGGGCATTTGTGTCATTTGGATGTGCGCCTATATATAAATGAAAGGGGCTGTGTTGGACAGCCATCCTTGGAGGTGTGTCACTCTCATTTTGTTCATGTGAGAGGAGGCTAGGGTTAGAGGAGAGGACGACTCTTGTTCTTGAGCTTTTTGCCATCCGAGCTTTGTTGTTGCGAGGAGTGGCTTGTAACCCGACACAGTGTGCTACACAATTCATCATCCCATAGCAATCAAGGTAACAATTTCTTACTCCTCTTGTGTTGTCTGAAATTTGGATCGATTCGCATTTTTGTTCTTCGCGTTTTGGTTTTCCCCCTCCTAGAGATTTGCCTCGTTCTCCCTCTTCGAGCGACGATTTGCGATTCCGTTTGAATCAAATTGTTCTATGTCGTGAGCTCCTTAGTTGGTTTGGAGCGATGATATCCTAGGATTAGCTTCCCAACGCATAGAAGAAAACTTGGGAGAAGTTTGGTTGCAGACCCGTTCGATTTGGTGAAGATCCAATCGATTTTGGTTTTTTCCCGAGCTGTTTTTGGGCTTTCTGGACAGTGGCAGACTGTCCGGGACTCATCCCCGGACTGTCCAGGGGTCGGGGCTATTCACGGGCAGCGAGGTCGCTGTTTTTTATTTTTGAACGGCGGACTGTCCGGGACTCATTCCCGGACTGTCCGGGGTTCAATAGCGGACAGTCCGCGACTGCACAGTTTTGCTGATTTCGTCCGTATCTTTTGCGTACGAGCTCCGATTTGTGATCCATTTGTTGCGTTGGTTTCCTAACTTTTTAAGGATCATTCCAAAGTACTTTTGCCACTATTGGTCAAAGTATTTTTGGTCGGACACTTCCTTCTTCTCCATAGGAGTTAAGTGTTCCGCTTTCGGAGTTTCGTTAGTTCTAGCGGTCGTATCTTTTGCGTTCGAATTCCAATTTGAGATTCGTACGTCTGTTGTGTTAGTTTCCTAACTTCATAAGAATCTTTCCAAGGTTCTTTTGCCACTAGTTGGCCTAAGTAGTTTTGGTCGAACACTTTCCTCTTCTCCATAGGAGTGGGGTGTTCCGTTATCGGAGGTTCGATTGTTCTAGGAGCTTGCTTGTGCAGTTTTGCCCCGTTGCTTTGGAGCTTCGTTTTTGGGGTTCTTAGGTAGTTCCACTGTACCTCTAGGACATCTCCTAGGGTATCCACCTATTCATAGGTCGTGAACTCACTGGTTGTTTGAGTCTTCGCTTTTAGGGTGATTTTTTGGGACAAGGGCCATCATTTCTCGAGAAGAAATTTGAGGCTCCCATTCACCCCCCCCCCCCCTCTGGTCGCCAATTTAGTCCTTTAGGTAGTAGATGAAATTTCAATCTTCCCTAGCGGAGTCGCCAAAAGTGTGTTGACGTCAGAAGTGATCTGAATCACAAACCTGCAGGGCTAGAACGCCCGAAGAGGTTGCAAATCAACCTGAGACAGCAGGGACCCTGGCTAAGCCGACGAAAACCAATCTAGAGACCGGTTTAAGCCGATTTAGGGTTTTAGACCCCTTTGTTGATTACTCTAGAACTCCTCCCAGGAACACCCGTCGGGGAGAAGCACGTAGAGGTTGCCCTAGGACCAGCAAGGCCGCCTAGAACGCCGTCGAGCCTCGTCGGGAGACACGCCGAACAGCAAAATAGAGAGAGGAAAACGGTAAAAGGGATAGTAGATTGATTTTGATCGATTAGGGTTGGATGTCTCAATTGGCCATGATCCTCTTATATATATAGAGGAGGCTGGTCTTATCCCAATAGGAAACATCTCCAGATACAATCTCCAAGTTTCCTACTCGAACTTCATCAAAACATGGAATCCAAGAGTCTAATCCGGACTAAACAAGGTAAACCCGATCCCGCTGATCTTTGAACCGACTAAACCGGCTAAATGGGCTTTAAAATATCAGCCCAAGCCGATTATACCAATCAACAGATTATCCTTACCAAAGAAGGATCTTTGAATCGGCACCCGATCCGGCACTCGTCACCACCCTAAGACCTCCGACCAGCATTACCTGGTCGGAAATAGTACAATTGGTCGGAACACCCCCAAATGATCAGGTTCGTCTCACTTAAAACATTCGACCTTTCAATTCAAAGATTAATTAATCTCAAAATATTATGAGCCAAATATATTTTCTAATCTCAATATTTACCTATGATACTTTTGAGTGTCAACACAGAGCCTCCGGAGCTCCTTTTAATTTCGAATTGAGATAGATGATCCTGTAGTGCAAGCTATTGACTTCGTCATCTTTGACGAGACACAGAACAAATGGTAATGCTACTGTTTGTACAACTGTGTATCACTATGCGGATACATGGGTGTATGCCGAGTCTCTGAGTGATGAGTGATTGTCAACTGGGATAATGCGCATGTTCTTTGGCTTGTGTTGTGCAGGTGTCGAGCACGGATACAGTGATCGAAGGCAAGGTGAAGGTCAAGTAGAGATGTGCCGTGCAGAGGGACCGAGAGTGGTGAAGGGCGGACGTGAGGCTTGGACTGAGGGACCGGTGGCCTGAGGATCAGCTGTGGTGGCTGACAGCCTAGGACAGTGACGAGCGGAGACTTGCGGGGCATGGTGTTGCCTGGGTCAAGGACCTGGGGACACGTGTCGGTGGACGGGGTGCACGGGTGGTGCATCCCCTCAACGGCTCGGTTTGGTGGTTGAGCCACAGAAAAACCACCGGGTGGACGGTTTCCAGGTTTGGGCCACAAAACCTGGGTGTGTTGCGGGTTTACCGAGTTTGTGCCACAAAACTCGGGCTGAGGACAGTTTCCAGGTTTGGGCCTCAAAACCTGGGCGCTGGCGGGTTTCCTGGTTTCGGCCTCAAAACCAGGGGATGGACTTGGAGGCTGGTTTCCCAGTTTGGGCCTCAAAACCGGGGGTGGACGTGAAGGCCTGGTTTCCCGGTTTCGGCCACAAAACCGGGGGTGCAGAGCGAGGGCGGCATGTGGCGGCAATCGGGAGGTTGCGTCGAGGCAAAGCTACGAGTTGTGCGGGCGTGGCCGTCGGATCACCACCTACCTTGAGTTGGTCCACAATAACCCTAGGGTTTAGCTGGTTCGCTCTGTAATTAGTTGAGGGGTAGAGTAGGAATTAGAATTAGTATAAGTAGAGGGAGACACCCTCCTCCCAATGTATCTCAGTCATTTGCTCTTTGCTTCAAGGGTTTCCTGCTCTCCCAATCCCCTGCTGTAGCTAGTTGAGATCCGCAGAGAACCATACCTCTGTGTACTGGAGATTTTGAGGAAGTGAGATCGTAACCTCACGGTTGTAGCGTGTGGTAGCCACACGGTTGTAGATCGATGACTTGATTCGCATTTTGGTTTGTGTTCTTCGCGTTCTTCGTTTCTCCGCGATTTTCCCGTCACTCGATCTCCCTCTCTACTGCGTCTTTGCGAAATCCGTTTGAATCAACTTGTTCGTTTTTGAAAGGAGATCATTTCCACCGAAGGAATTCATCTAACTCCTCATGAACAAGTAGATCGGGTTAATTTCGTTTTCGTGGCGCTTTTTCGTTCATACTTCTCCCCTTTCGATTTTCCGGTGATTGAATCGATTTGAGCAGATGATTTCTTGGGGATAGTCTCCTAACTACCTCGTGATCATTCTCTCCAAGTTTGGGATCAAGGGATTTTGGTTTGAATCATTTTGGAGAAGATTTGGGTGAAGGGCGACCAAAATTGCCCTCACTGGGAGTTGGCGGACAGTCCGCCATCCCAGCCGCGGACAGTCCGCGCGTCGGGACTCAGCCGAGCAGTGGCTGTGTGTCTCGGTGAACAGTGCCGAAGTTTGACCGGCGGACAGTCCGTCGTTGGTTTTCGCGGATAGTCCGGGAACTGTCCAGGGGACTTCAGCAGCATTACGGTTTTGCTCTTTTGGTCGGCGGACAGTCCGCCAGCTGAGCCCGGACAGTCCGCCACTGGGCAGACAGTCCGTGACCGTACTGCCGGACAGTCCGGGATTTGGCTGAAGCCTCCGGTTTAGTGCGTTTGCTCTCCCGACTTGTTCGCTTGGTTTCCGGACTTCCCGTTTGGACCTAGAGTTGACCAAGGAACCTCTCTAGGTATCTTTGCTACTTGTTAGCTTAGGTATTTGGGAGTTTCTCGACGTAGCCGTCTATCCACGTTTGAGACTTGGTTTTTGAGGGTCGAATTTGCTCCGGTGCTTTTGGCGTTTGGTTCGCTATCGCTTTACGGTGCCTCGCTGTGATCCTAGGGATCATCCACCCTCTTCCAAGGGTCGTGGGCATCACGGTTTCCGTCAAAGTTTCTTGGGGTTGATTTTGGGACATTTGGCCTAGGATTCGAAAGAATTTTTGTTGGCTCCCATTCACCCCCCCCCCCCCTCTGGTCGCCTTGCTAGTGCATTCTCGGTCCTTCAATTGGTATCGGAGCGGGTTAAGGATCTTCCACCTTAGCCGGTTCCAGATCCACAGAAGGCGACATGGATCGCGGCGTGGGTAAACCGCCATTCTTTGATGTGACGAACTATGCGTATTGGAAGATACGCATGTCGGCCTATCTGCAGAGTATTGGTGCTTCCATTTGGGATATTTGCAACTCTGCCGATTACATGGTCTTGGCTGCTCGTGTTACTCAGCGTCAGATCGATGAGCACGATGCCAATAGTCGAGCTCGTAATGCTCTTTTCTCTTGTTTGAGCATGTCCGAGTTTGACCGCGTTTCTCACCTCGCTATGGCTCGGGAGATTTGGGCTACCCTCTTGCGTTTCCATGAGGGAACCTCTCAAGTCAAAACCCGTCTCTATGAGTCGTTCAAGCGAGAGTATGAGAACTTTCGACATTTGCCTGGCGAGAGCATAGAAAGTTTATTCGCTCGCTTTCAGGTGATTGTCAACAGGATGAGGGCTAACAAGGAGCTGTTGCCTTTCGATGATCATGAGAGAGCTTTGAAGCTTTTGCATACTCTTGATCGATCGGTGTGGGATTCCAAGGTTCAGGCGATCATCGAATCGCCTAACTGTTGACGGAAGTTATAGCATGTTTTACCTTATCAAAATACCGTCAACAGGCCTCGGCTTCAAGGAAGTGTAGCATATCATGAGCATATTTATCACTAATAAGTTCCACTTGTACTCTTAGTATTTGATTTGCAGGTATAACAGAATAATAAGGAAATGGACACCTGGACCAACCCAAGGTGGGGTCGGCCGACCCCACCATGGGAGCTCCTCGAGCTTGGTGACGTGGCACTATCCAAGTGAAGCTTCACCAAGCTACTTTCCCCCATCAGATCAAACATGTGTTTGTATTCAACGGTGAAAGATGAGAAACACATGGATCCATGGGCCCACACAAGAAAGCAAATGCAACCAACATATGACACCATGCTCCATGACATGTGGGGACACCAGGGGAGACAAAATAGTGGGCCAGCCCTGTCATTGGGGAGGTCGGCCGACCCCCCCTTGGTGGGCCCTAGCTACACTGTTCAGCCTGGTGACATCAGCACCTTCTAGAAGCAAAGTGTTGGGCCCACCTGTCATTGGCTGGGGTCGGCCAACCCCAGGGTGAACCCCATCCAATGTCGGTTGCTTGCACATGTTTCACACATGATGAAATCAAGGCCATCCATCCATGGCGGTTACTATGGCGGTTTGATCCAATGGCCAAGGAAGGAGAGCACGCGGATCGCTGATGTGGCACCGGAGTAGCCGCTACTCCACCTCCAAGCTATAAATACCCCCCTAGAGCTCTTCATTTGGATGCATCCAAGGAGAGAAAGCCTACTTAGTAGCTTTAGTGTTAGAAGAGAGGGAAGGGAGTGAGGAGTTCCACAGAGGAGTCCCGGCCTGTCGGGAGTCTTCTCCAAGGTGCGCCTCAGCGGATGCGATTCTTCTTGTAAGTGTTACATCTGAGTCCTTCTAGTATTTAATATTCTGGTCTGGTAATTTAAGTTTACAGTTCTTTTACTTGGCACATTGCTTTACTTTGTTGAAGTGCTCTAGGCCTAATAAGCTTAGCTTTAGAGTAGTAAGATTAGTGTAGACGTGGTGTCTAGGCTATATCTTGCCAGTGTGGACTTCTTGTCGCACTTATGTAGACGCCTGGTGGTAGAGTGACAGACACAGCCAGTGCTTGGAGTTCCTCTCAAGTGTTGTAGGCAAGTTGAAAATAATAGTTGGGTAGCAGCATTGCCGCCTCAGTAGTTGTTAGGTGGAAAACCTTTTAATCAACTACTGTTTCGTCCTTCGCCCCCAGTAAGGAATGAGGTGGTAAACCTCAGTACTCTTAGAAAACCAGTACCAGATATTAATATTAGGAAGACCTCTTTATCCCAGTTATCATATACCCTTTGATCATCCTTTGACGACCCTACTTCTAGTTAATCCACTTCACGTTCCCTGTGGAAATACGATACCTGGAATACTACCGGTGAAAAGCTACGATTGACTACCGTACGCTTGTCGTTGCCACTTCTGGTGTCAACAAGTTTTTCTGGCGCCGTTGCCGGGGATAGATTAAAACTCTATTCTTAGTAGCGACATTAAGAAGTACCAACACTAACTATGAGACCCTCACGTGCGACGAGCTCTTCAGTAAGCTCAAGTCCAGTGAGATTGACGCCATGGCGAGGGCTTCTTATGAAAATCCTTCTGGCCCATCGATGGCTTTGGTTTCTGGCTCTTCTGCTAACCCCTCTGGAGGCTTTGCACTCTCTTCTCTTCTTTGTGTCACAGAGGAGCAGCTGGAATTCATGGGGGATGACGAGCTGGCTTTGCTCGCCAACCGGTTCTCGCGGTTCCACAACAACCGCATGAACCGTCGCCGCGGAGGAGGACGCTCGGGATGTTTCGAGTGCGGTGACCCTAACCACTCCATCGCCAATTGCCCGAAGAAGAACAAGCAGACCTTCGGCAAGACGGATCATGGGCACAAGTACGACTCTGGCAAGCGCAAGGAGAAGTACGTCCCCGCGAAGCACAAGCGGAAGGGCGGCTTCGACAAAGAGTACATCAAGACGAAGTACTTGGAGAAGGCCCAGGCTGAGCAGCGTGCGTTCTTTGCCACACTCAGCGACGTCGACGACTCGAATGACGACTCCGCTGCCTCAAGCGACGACGAGTCCGGGAAGAAGAAGAGGATCGAGGACAAGCTGAACGGCCTCTGCTTCTTCGCCGACGACGACGGCTTCTGCACCATGGCCCTCGGCAAGGAGGTCGACGGAGAGCTAGAGGACACTCCTCGGAACGATGACGACGACGACGACACCTCCCAGGTATCTCAGACCCCCGATGAGCTTTCTGCTGAGGTCGAGAAACTTACTGCCGCGCTCCTTAGTCAGGATAAGTTGCTTAGGCGTGCTGCTAGAGAGCGCAAGGAGTTTAGGCAGAAGTGGGAGGACACGATGAAGGAACTTGAATCTGTCAAGTCCACCGTAGTTGTTACCGAGGAGGAGGAGTGTGAGATGTGCACCACACACATGACTGACCTTCTCACTTTGAGAAGCAAGTATGCTGTGTTGGTAGGAGAGTTGGATGAGCTGAAGGCTAGATCCTCGCTGTTGGGTGCGTGCAAGTCCTGTGCGGGCTTGCAATCTGAGTTGGCAGAGAAGAATGCCAAGATTGTGTCTCTTGAAGAGGCCAACTCAGGTAGCACATGTGTGGCTAGGTGTGTTCTTTGTGAGGGTTTGGAGATCGAGATCGCTAATGTGAAGCATGACAAGATGCAAACCGAGGAGGAAAACACATACCTTTGGACCATCTTGTCATGGGTGTCTAGCGGTGAGCCACAGCTCGGGATGATGATCTCCCAATTCAAGCGAGCTGCTGGAGGTCCTGGTGTAGGCTTTGCTCCGGGTGTTGATGTTTCATCTTTCGGCAAGATTGGAGAGTCGAGTGGTCTTAACCCATGTGAGAAGCCCAACTCCACCACTACTCCCAAACTTACCAAGCTTCCACCCAAAGAGCCTCTCAAGCCTAACACCAAGGATGGGGTCTTTGTTGAGCCTCCGAGAGCTCCACCCAAGAAACAATCATGGGCTCCCAAACCAAACCACCTCAAGAACAAGCTGGACACCATGCCACCCATCCAGGAGGAGCTTATGCCACAGAAGGGCAAAGTGATCCACACCCACTACCGTGAGTACCAACAACCCCCTTTGAGAGCGGTGAGGTACCACTGTGAGCACTGTGGGAGAGATGGACACTTGAGTGAGTTTTGCTTTCGACGCAAGAGAGAAGCGCGTCGTGCAAAGGAGATGAACAACACGGACATGTACCATCCTTTCCATGATGTACATGTGCTGAATGTTTAGAGGCGTGCTGCTAGGCCTAGAGGTCCAAAACCTCAAGTTCCTAAGCCTAGGCCGCGTAAAGAGCGTGCCCGGCGGGAGCCTGCGTTTGTGGGCTATGGACCCCGTGGCGGTGGCTTTGTAGTTGAGCGTTTTCCTCCACCGCGTTTTGAGTATCGCGATGGACGCTCTTCCCTTAGCGGACCACGTTTTCCTCAGCGCGGTGATCGCTCTTCCCGTAGGCGTGCTAGGAATGGTTTTTCTGCTAACCGTTCTTTTGAGCAGCCGACCCAACACTGGTATTCCCCTTACTTCACTAACCCCAGTGTTGGACCGTATGCTCATCCTATGTCTTTTTATTGATGTAGGTAAAATGATTGGAGAACGTATGGTTGGTGGATTTTGGGTGTTCGAGGCACATGACCGGAAACGCCAAGTGGTTCTCCAGTCTTAGTCCGGTCGCCGGAAAGGAGTTTATCACCTTCGGCGACAATAGCAAAGGTAAGGTATTGTCTCGTGGGTCGGTGCGAGTTAATGAGCACTTTGTGTTGCGCGATGTTGCTCTTGTTTCTAACTTGCATTTTAACCTTCTTTCTATTTCGCAACTCTTTGATGACGACTATGAGATTCGTTTTAAACCGAATCTCAGTCGTATTTTGGATCCTCAGGTGAGAACACAAGGTTGATATGTGCCCTTGTGGTTCCCTTCCTGAGTGATGAGTGATCGATCAACGGGCAACATGTCTCTTGGCTGTGTTGATGTGCAGGTGCGGAGCTCGGGCAGTGGTCGAAGGTGAGGTGAAGGTCAAGCAGGGACGTGTCGTGCCGACGGACCGGGAGCGGTGAAGGGCGGACGTGAAGCTTGGACTGACGGACCGGGAGACCTGAGGACCAGCTATGGTAGCTGGCACGTGGCGTCGACAAGCAAGAGTACATGGGGATGTGCGGTGCATCGGCCGAGTCGGGAGGAAGGTGATGGCGTCGTGACACTTGGCAGGAGGCCGAGAAGGATGGCGAATGCACTGTGCCCGGCGTGGAGGCTGGACATGCTCCGGCATCGGTGCTGGAACTCGGGGTGTGCAAACCACATCCCATCTGCGGCACGGGCTCGGTTGCTGAGCCTCGAAAAGCTACCCTCGACGGTTTCTGAGTTTGGGCCTCAAAACTCGGGGTGGCCGGTTTCTGAGTTTGGGCCTCAAAACTCGGCGTGGACGGTTTCCAGGTTTGGGCCTCAAAATCTGGGCGCGCGGGTTTCTGAGTTTGGGCCCCAAAACTCAGCCGGAGGACAGGTTTCACGGTTTCGGCCTCAAAACCGGGGGAAGGCCCAGGTTTCCCGGTGTCGGTCTCAAAACCGGGGGGAGGTCCGCAAAAAGGACGGTCGACGCGTGGCGGCGTGGAGAGGCTGGCACGGCGGCGCAGCTATCTGCGAGGTAGGCGCGGCGGTCGACGGGGCGGCACGTGGCGGCATCCTGAGGCTTGCGTCGAGGCAAAGCTAAGGATGAGATGGGCGCGTGGCCGTCGGATCGTCATCAAGCAGAGTTGGATCAGGATACCCCAAGGGTTGGCCGTTTCGCTCTTGTATCTAGGAGTAGAAGGGGATTATTGTATTAGGCTATAAATAAGAGAGGCACCCCTCCTCTCTCTCCATCCTGGCAGTCATTTGTTCCTAAGCACTCTCTCTCTCTCCTTAGCCCCTACTTAGGTGCTAATCATACCTAGCTGCTAGCGATCCGCAGGGAAGACTAAATCATGTCTCTGTGTTTTGGGAAGTTCAGGGAGTGAGACCGTAATCTCACGTTTGTAGCGTGTGGTAGCCACACGGTTGCAAATTCGTGCTTGTGATTCGCGTTTTGTTCGTGTTCTTCGTGGATTACTTTTCACCACGTTTGTCCCGTCAATTGATCTCTTTGCTTGGTGTGTCTTTTGCAAATCCATTTGAACCAAAGTGTTCTAGATCGTGAGGCACTTCTTTCCACCGAAGGAATTCACCTCTAACCTCACGGTCTAGGAGATCGAGCGATTTTCGTTTTGGATCACGTTCTTGCTCCCTTGCCCCGAAATCTTTCGATTCACCAATTTGGAGTTAGAGTCGAGCCATGATCTCTTAGAGATAGCTCACTATCCCTCTTGTGACCCCTCTCACCAAGTCTAATCCCTAGAGGATTCGTTTTGGGTGAGATTGAGTCGAATCAGTGAATGAACGGAACAGTTTTTGGAGTGACCGGACGCACGCTCGGGACGACCGGACGCTGCCCTAGTGAGTCCGGTCGTTGAATGCGAAGCGTGAAGTTTTCTGTAGCCTGACCGGACTCTAGACGTTGAACTGACCGGACGCAACCTTGGTCCTGTTCATCGTTTTTGTCCGTTCTGACCGGACGCACTGTACACGACCGGACGCTACTTGTCTCAGAGTCCGGTCATTTACAGAGAGCTCCCAAAGTCGATTTCATTTGACCGGACGCGTCCGGTGCCTGGTGACCGGACGCTCCAGTGAGTCCGGTCAGTGCTGTTTCGCACTGTTTTGTTCGTTGTTCGTTCGTCTTTCGTCTGTTTCGATTTCTGGCTTTTGCGTTGGGTTTCTAGACTTGTGTAGTGTCTCGCTGTGCTTCTAGGAAGCATCCACCCTACATCTAGGGTCGTGGACACTTACGAGTTCTAGGCTTGCTCTTAGGGTGACTATTGGGACAGTGGCTAGAAGTTTCCGAAAGGAAAATTTTAAGCTCCCATTCACCCCCCCCCCTCTGGTCGCTTATTCGGTCCTTCAATTGGTATCGGAGCCGGTTAAGGATCTTCTCTACCCTAATCGGTTTTGGATCCTAAGGGCGACATGGATCGAGGGAACGGCAAGGCTCCCTACTTCGATGGGACGAACTATCCCTATTGGAAGATTCGGATGCGTGCCTATCTTAGCAGCATCAGTTCTTCTGTTTGGGAGATATGCGAGAATGTTGATTACGTGGTCCTTGCGGCTCGAGTTGGTCAGCACCAAATTGACCAACACGAGGCCAACTCTAAGGCCCGTAATGCGCTTTTGTCCAACATCTCTCTTCCTGAGTTCGAGCGTGTTTCCGAGCTTCAAACTGCTCGAGAGATCTGGGTGAAGCTTCAGAGCTATCACGAGGGGACCGCTCAGGTCAAGACCAGACTCTTCGAGACATATAAGCGGGAATATGAGAACTTTGTTCAGTTGGAGGGAGAGACGATTGACGCTATGTTCGCTCGTTTCCAAACGATTGTGAACAAGATGCGTGCCAATCGGCCCAACCTACCCTATGATGATCATGATAGGGCTCTCAAGTTGCTATACGCCCTGGATTGGAGGGTATGGGAGGTGAAGGTGTCGACCATCATTGAGTCTGCTAATTACGACACCCTCACCGTGGACGAGCTATTCAGTAAGCTCAAGTCCACTGAGATCGATCACTTGACTCAGGCCAAGCTGAAGAACCCATCTTCACATTCCATGGCTTTGGTCTCAGGCAAGGGTGGATCGACTCTTTCCGCTGACGTTTCACCACCTCTCTTTGCTTTGTCTTCTTTGCTTTCAGTGACAGAGGAGCAGGTGGAGGCATTGGACAATGACGAGCTCGCCCTCATCATCACCCGGTTTTCGCGGTTTCACAACAACTGCCTGAATCGCCGGTGTGGTGGCGCACGTGAGGGCTGCTACAGATGTGGAGATCCGGATCACTTTGTCACGAGCTGCCCCAAGCGCGACAAGAACTTCCCCGGCAAGAACCACAACTCCAGGCGCAAGGGCAAGCCAGAGAACAAGGCCGGGAAGAAGAAGAAGGGCGGCTACCGCCGAGAGGACATGGAGAAGGCTTTCGACGCCGGCAAGCGTGCCTTCCTCGCCACCTTCAGTGACGGCGAGAAGACCTCCGACGGCGACTCCAGCGACGATGGGTCCGAGCACAAGACTGAAGAACGCTTCAACGGACTCTGCTTCTTCGGCAAATCCTCCAAGGGCCTTTGCACCATGGCCTTGGATGAAGAGGACTGCAAGCGCCAGGACAAGAATGATGGCACCGACGACGATGACGACGACGCTTCCGAGGTATCATCCTCCTCTCTTGTCGATCGTCTTACCAGAGAGCGCGATTCTCTTGTCGATATAGTTCCCGGTCAGGACAAACAACTCAAGCGAGCCATCCGAGAGCGCAATGAGTTTAAAGCTAAGATGAATGATACGCTTAAGGAGCTTGAGTTTGCAAAGTCTGAGGTGAAGGTGTCCGATGAGGAGGAGTGTGAGGAGTGCACGATGCATATGACAAACTTTGCCACCCTGCAAACCAAGTATGCCTCTTTGATTGAGGTGTATGATGAGCTGAAGAGTAGGCTAGACTTGGTGGGTGATTGCAAAGAGTGTCCCTCCCTGAAGAAGGAGCTGGAGGAAGCGAAGGCTAGGCCTTCTATGTTAGGTGCGTGCAAGCTTTGTCCTAGCTTGCGAACTGAGTTGGCGGAAGTTAGTGCCAAGCTTGCTGAAGCCATGAAGGTCAGCTCAGTTAGCACCTTGTCCGCTCAATGTGAGCGATGCATGGGGATGGAGCTTGAGATTGCCAACTGTCGGCATGCCAGGATGCAAACCGAGGAGGAAAACACATACCTTTGGTCCATCCTGAGTTGGGTGTCATGCAGTGAGCCACAGTTGGGCATGATGATCAGTCAGTTCAAGAGGGGAACTGATTGTTCGGGAGTAGGCTTTGCTTCAGGTGGGAAGGGCACTAGTATCTTTGGCAAGATCGGTGAGTTTAGTGGAGTGAACCCTAGTGAGAAGCCATCCACTATCCCTAAGCTTATCAAGATGACCCCACCAGAGCCTCCCAAGCCTATCACCAAGGTTTCACCTCGCAAGCAAGTGTGGGTCCCCAAACCTAATCATCTTAGGAACACACATGACACCCTTCCTGATGTCTCTAGTGATCCCCTTCCGAAGGGCAAGCAGCCAGCCAGAGTGAACAACCCTCGCAACCATAGGAACCAACAACCCAAGAGAGTGGTGAGGTTTGAGTGCAAGTACTATCACCGTGAGGGTCACCTAAATGAGTTTTGCTTTCAGAGGAAGAGAGACGCTAGGAAGGAGTTGGAGCTGAACAACCAGGCCAGGCACCACCCTCTCCATGGTGTGCAAGGTCAGGGAGTTCAGAGGCAGGGCGCTAGACCTGGAGGTGCACCCCCTCAGGTAGCTAGGCCCCAGGCAGCCAGACCACGGGGTGGTGGTCGTGCCCGTAGCGGTTCTGGTCGTCCTCAATACGACCATGAGCTGAAGGTAAGAGGCTTTGCTGCACAGTCCCATAGCGGACCACCTTTTCAGTATGGTGGTGATTGCTTTGCTCAGATGGGATAGGTAGGCCAGTTTGGAGGTTTTCCGTTCCATAGCGGACCATCCTTTCAGGTTGGTGGTGATCGCTATCCACCCATGGGACGAGGACAGCTTGGTGTTGCTACTAACACTTTTTCTGGGCCTATGACACAGCACTGGTATCCTTCTCAGTATACTAACCCCAGTGTTGTGCCATATGCTCATTTCCTGCCTTTCTATTGATGCAGGAACTTCGGTTGGAGAACATGTGGCTCATGGATTCCGGGTGTTCGCGCCACATGATCGGAAAGAAGGAATGGTTCTCCAGCCTTAGCCCCGTGACGCACAAGGAGTACGTCACTTTTGGGGATAATAGTAGAGGTAAGATTGTTTCTCATGGAGCTATCCGGCTCAATGAGAACTTTGTTCTTAAGGATGTTGCATTGGTTTCAAATTTGCATTACAATTTGCTTTCTGTTTCGCAACTTCTTGAGGATGATTTTGAAGTGCGCTTTAAGAAGGGTTTGAGTCGTGTTTTAGACCCTCGGGGAGATCTTATTTGTTGGATTGTCCCTTTTGGCCGTGTTTTCAGAGCCGACTTTTCTCGTTCTTTCGGCTCTGCTGGATGTTTGATGGCTGGTCCCACTTCTGATTTGTGGAAGAGGCATAGGAGGCTCGGTCACTTGAGTTTTGACTTGCTTGCAAGAATTAGCTCACTTGGCCTAATCCAAGGATTGCCCAAGCTTAAGTTTCAGAAGGACCTTGTTTGCCATCCGTGTCGTCACGGGAAGATGGTTGCTGCCTCTCACCCACCTATTAATCAGGTGATGACAAAGCGACCCGGCAAGCTTTTACACATGGACACAGTTGGTCCAGCTCGGGTTTGCTCAGCGGGTGGGAAGTGGTACGTTCTTGTGATCGTTGACGATTTCTCGAGGTACTCTTGGGTATTTTTCATGGAGGGTAAGGATGAAGCTTTTCCTTTTGCTCGTGATTTGATTTTGAGGTTGAAAACTGAGTTTCCCCTTGATACCATTAGAGCTATTCATAGTGATAATGGTACTGAGTTTGATAACTCTCAGTTTGCCTCTTTCTGTTCTTCTAATGGAGTCGAGCATCAGTTTTCTTCTCCTTATGTCCCCCAGCAAAACGGTGTTGTTGAGCGCAAGAACCAGACCCTGGTTGAGATGGCCAGGACGATGCTCGATGAGCATAGGACTCCTAGGCGCTTTTGGGCCGAGGCGATCAACACCGCTTGCCATATTGCAAATCGCATCTTTCTTCGAGCTTTCATGAAGAAAACTTCTTACGAGTTGCATTTTGGACGGGTACCCAAGGTGTCTCATTTTCGGGTGTTTGGGTGTAAGTGCTTTATCCTGAAGCAAGGCAATTTAGACAAATTTGAATCTCGCTCTGCTGATGGCGTGTTTCTTGGTTATGCTTCGCATTCGCGCGCTTATCGAGTTCTTAACCTTGAAACTAACCGGATAGTGGAGACCTGCGAGGTCACATTAGATGAGACTATGCCTTGTGTTTCTTCTGCTTTTGATGTTGCAGGAGAACAGGAGCTGGGAGAGACCATCTTTGTGGAGGAGGAGCAGGAGAATGCCGATTGGGGTGATCCCAAGCCAACTCCACTGGCTGCCCCCGTCGACCCTGCGACGACTACTTCAGCTCGAGGACCCGATCCCACGACCTCTTCTTCTTGGGGTCCTCTTGAGCCACCTCTCCAGCAAGCACCGACTGCACCCAGGAGAGCGACAACATCTGGCTAGGGGGAGGCGACTTCAGTGAGGCAAGCGCCCCGAAGCGTTCAGCAAGTTCACCCCCGCAGCAGATGATTGGCGGCATCGACCAGCGAGTCACGCGGTCGCGAGCGTATGAAATCTCACACTTTGTTCATTCTGCATTCGTTGCTTCTTTTGAGCCCAAATATGTTGGACACGCACTTTCTGATCCTAACTGGGTAAATGCCATGCATGAGGAGCTAGAAAACTTTGAGTGAAACCGAGTTTGGACCCTAGTTCCACCTCCACCAGAATGCCACCCGATAGGTACCAAATGGGTTTTCAAAAACAAAGAGGGTGAGGATGGGATGGTAGTGAGGAACAAGGCTAGGCTAGTAGCCTTGGGTTTTTGCCAAAAAGAGGGGATAGACTATGAGGAAACCTTTGCCCCTATAGCCCATTTAGAAGCCATTAGAATCCTTCTAGCTTTTGCTGCTTCGAAGGGTTTTAAGCTTTATCAGATGGATGTCAAGAGTGCCTTCTTGAATGGGTATATAGAGGAAGAGGTTTATGTTAGGCAACCCCCTGGTTTCGAGGATCCCAAGTTTCCAAACCATGTTTATAAACTTTCAAAAGCTTTGTATGGTTTGAAACAAGCCCCGAGAGCGTGGTATGATCGTTTGAAAACCTTTTTACTCTCTAAGGGTTTTAAAATGGGACGGGTCGATATAACTTTGTTTCTCCTCAAGCAAGGCAATGATACCCTGATAGTCCAGATTTACGTGGATGATATCATCTTTGGTGGCTCCTCTCACGCACTTGTTGCCAAGTTTGCAGATACCATGAGTAGGGAGTTTGAGATGAGTATGATGGGTGAGTTGACCTTCTTCCTCGGGTTGCAAATCAAGCAAACCCGAGACGGGACGTTCGTGCATCAAGGCAAATACACGAAGGACATCCTGAAGAAGTTCGACATGGGCGAGGCCAAGCCCCTTACGACGCCCATGCCGACGACTGCGGCGATGGATGCGGACCAGGACGGAGAGCCGGTTGACCAGAAGGAGTACAGAAGCATGATTGGCTCGCTTCTGTATCTGACGGCGACGAGGCCAGATATACAGTTCGCTGTGTGTCTGTGCGCTCGTTTTCAGGCGTCCCCTCGGACTTCCCACAAGCAAGCGGTCAAGCGCATCATGAGGTACCTCTGATACACTCCTGAGTTCGGACTTTGGTATTCCTCTTCTTCGAATCTCTTGCTTTGTGGTTATTCCGATGCGGATTTTGCCAGCCGTCGGCTTGAGCGCAAGTCTACTTCTGGGACTTGTCAGTTTCTTGGCTCTTCTTTGGTTTCGTGGTCTTCTCGCAAACAGTCGAATGTAGCCCAGTCTACTACAGAAGCCGAGTATGTTGCCGCTCCTTCTTGTGCTTCGCAGCTTTTATGGATGGTTGCTACATTGCGTGATTATGGTCTAGATTTCAGTCGGGTCCCTTTGCTTTGCGACAGCACTTCTGCCATTAGTGTAGCAAAGAACCCTGTTCTTCACTCCAAGACCAAACACATTGATGTCCGCTTTCACTTTCTTCGTGATCACTACGAGAAAGGCGACATTGATCTTAGGCATGTAGACACCCATAACCAGGTTGCGGATATCTTCACTAAGCCTTTAGACCTCTCAACGTTTGCTAGGTTGAGAGGTGAGCTTGGTGTGTGTTTCCCCTTTTAGATGGGGGAAGCATTTTTGATGTACCATAGACTGACTTTCTGTTTTTTTTTGTTTTTGGGTCTTGAGTCTTTCTGTTTTTGTTTTGGCTCCGATTCTGACTACATCTTGCATACATCTTGCATTTTCGAGCTTCATGTCTATATTCTAGAGAATGAACTTATGCTCTGATTAGTGTATGCTTCGATGATATATGATGATGCTTGTAGCTTAGGCTCTCCTTGATCACTAATACATATTGTGAGCTAAGCTATTTTTTAGAATGATGAACATGCTTAATGAACTTAAAATTTGATACATGTTCACCATTGAGATTGGCAACTAGCATGTGTAGGATGTGTTGAGGTCACTAGAGCTATTTCATATATGCTAGGTTGCTATGTCTCTAGTTCTGAGTCATTCACTTGCTTGGGTTGTTCGTATTCTGCTTAAAATGAACCAAGTCTTAGTGAATTGAAAAGATCGAGATGAGATTGCTTTGTCAGCACATCACGGTATCGAGACTGTTTCTCATTGCACATTGAGTTAAACTTGAGTCGTGTTGTGTAAGACCGAAACCGATGCTTTAAGCTTCTGATTGCATATGCATAGGCTTAGCACGGTTGAAAAATTAGGCAATGACAAGCTTTCAACCTCTCGCAATCACATGTTGATTTTAAACTTGTGTTAATAACCGCTGCAAATTCTCCGATAAAAATCTGAAAACACAAGTCTATGTTTCATTCTATAGCATGACGATTGAACTTTGCTAGGGGTAGTTCACCTTGCATACATGTTTAGCACTTGTTTGACTTCCTGTCTATACATGTTCAGTGCTAATTTGATGGTGAAACTCCTTTCAGAATGGCTTAACACTGCTCACTTGGCTTATGCGTTCATATTTCGTATTTTGTGATCAGTTTGAGCCTTTGCTAGCACTTTTTGCATGTTGCTTTATAGTCGGATCAGCACTCATTAGAGCATTCTTTCAATCTTTCAAGTATATACCTGAAGCTGCTAACATGCATTTTTGACTCATGTGCATGTGTCTGACCCCGATAGGCATGACCTAGCTCCGTTTTCTTATTTGAGTTCCTTTCCCTTGTCTTTCGATTGCTTCACTTATTGAGGGGGAGTTCTTTGAGTGAGGGGGAGTTTTTTCTGCCTGCTCCGAGTTGGTTTTATTTGATATCAATCTTTTCAGCTAGTCGCGTTGAGCCTCTGTGACTTTGTCTTGAGGGACTAGCTGTCTTCACCATGTTTTATTAGTTCTTGATTGGTATCGGGCTTACTGCTGGTTGTGTTGAGACTCTGTGCCTCTATCTTGAGGGACTAGCAGTAGCTGCGTCTTATGCAGTCTTTATTTGGTTTTGAGCTTTCAGCTAGTGGTGTTGAGCCCTTTCTGCCTCTTCTTGAGGACTAGATTGTTTCTGATTTGGTTGCGTCGAGCCGCGGCCCATGTCTTTGGGAACCAAGTCTTGTGCTCTGACTTCGATCGAGTTTTGCTCCTTGATGAGTTGTTGCTCAGCTTTCTTGCTTGGTTGTGTCGAACTGTTGCCCATGTCTTTGGGGACCAAGCTTTGCTTATCTTGAGTTGTTCTTCTTCGGCCTTTTCTTTAGCTTTTGGAAATCTCGAGTGAGTTTTTCTCCTTCTACCTAATTCTGCTTTCTTTTAAGTTGGTTACGGTTACTATGAGTTGACGATGCACTCATCAAGGGGGAGATTGAGAACACAAGGTTGATATGTGCCCTTGTGGTTCCCTTCCTGAGTGATGAGTGATCGATCAACGGGCAACATGTCTCTTGGCTGTGTTGATGTGCAGGTGCGGAGCTCGGGCAGTGGTCGAAGGTGAGGTGAAGGTCAAGCAGGGACGTGTCGTGCCGACGGACCGGGAGCGGTGAAGGGCGGACGTGAAGCTTGGACTGACGGACCGGGAGACCTGAGGACCAGCTATGGTAGCTGGCACGTGGCGTCGACAAGCAAGAGTACATGGGGATGTGCGGTGCATCGGCCGAGTCGGGAGGAAGGTGATGGCGTCGTGACACTTGGCAGGAGGCCGAGAAGGATGGCGAATGCACTGTGCCTGGCGTGGAGGCTGGACATGCTCCGGCATCGGTGCTGGAACTCGGGGTGTGCAAACCACATCCCATCTGCGGCACGGGCTCGGTAGCTGAGCCTCGAAAAGCTACCCTCGACGGTTTCTGAGTTTGGGCCTCAAAACTCGGGGTGGCCGGTTTCTGAGTTTGGGCCTCAAAACTCGGCGTGGACGGTTTCCAGGTTTGGGCCTCAAAATCTGGGCGCGCGGGTTTCTGAGTTTGGGCCCCAAAACTCAGCCGGAGGACAGGTTTCACGGTTTCGGCCTCAAAACCGGGGGAAGGCCCAGGTTTCCCGATGTCGGTCTCAAAACCGGGGGGAGGTCCGCAAAAAGGACGGTCGACGCGTGGCGGCGTGGAGAGGCTGGCACGGCGGCGCAGCTATCTGCGAGGTAGGCGCGGCGGTCGACGGGGCGGCACGTGGCGGCATCCTGAGGCTTGCGTCGAGGCAAAGCTAAGGATGAGATGAGCGCGTGGCCGTCGGATCGTCATCAAGCAGAGTTGGATCAGGATAACCCAAGGGTTGGCCGTTTCGCTCTTGTATCTAGGAGTAGAAGGGGATTATTGTATTAGGCTATAAATAAGAGAGGCACCCCTCCTCTCTCTCCATCCTGGCAGTCATTTGTTCCTAAGCACTCTCTCTCTCTCCTTAGCCCCTACTTAGGTGCTAATCATACCTAGCTGCTAGCGATCCGCAGGGAAGACTAAATCATGTCTCTGTGTTTTGGGAAGTTCAGGGAGTGAGACCGTAATCTCACGTTTGTAGCGTGTGGTAGCCACACGGTTGCAAATTCGTGCTTGTGATTCGCGTTTTGTTCGTGTTCTTCATGGATTACTTTTCACCACGTTTGTCCCGTCAATTGATCTCTTTGCTTGGTGTGTCTTTTGCAAATCCATTTGAACCAAATTGTTCTAGATCGTGAGGCACTTCTTTCCACCGAAGGAATTCACCTCTAACCTCACGGTCTAGGAGATCGAGCGATTTTCATTTTGGATCACGTTCTTGCTCCCTTGCCCCGAAATCTTTCGATTCACCAATTTGGAGTTAGAGTCGAGCCATGATCTCTTAGAGATAGCTCACTATCCCCCTTGTGACCCCTCTCACCAAGTCTAATCCCTAGAGGATTCGTTTTGGGTGAGATTGAGTCGAATCGGTGAATGAACGGAACAGTTTTTGGAGTGACCGAACGCACGCTCGGGACGATCGGACGCTGCCCTGGTGAGTCCGGTCGTTGAATGCGCAGCGTGAAGTTTTCTGTAGCCTGACCGGACTCTAGACGTTGAACTGACCGGAGGCAACCTTGGTCCTGTTCATCGTTTTTGTCTGTTCTGACCGGACGCACTGTACACGACCGGACGCTACTTGTCTCAGATTCCGGTCGTTTACAGAGAGCTCCCAAAGTCGATTTCATTTGATCGGACGCGTCCGGTGCCTGGTGACCGGACGCTCCAGTGAGTCCGGTCAGTGTTGTTTCGCACTGTTTCGTTCGTTGTTCGTTCGTCTTTCATCGGTTTTGATTTCCGGCTTTTGCGTTGGGTTTCTGGACTTGTGTAGTGTCTCGCTGTGCTTCCAGGAAGCATCCACCCTACATCTAGGGTCGTGGACATTTACGAGTTCTATGCTTGCTCTTAGGGTGACTGTTGGGATAGTGGCTAGAAGTTTCCGAAAGGAAAACTTTTAGCTCCCATTCACCCCCCCCCCCCCTGGTCGCTTATTCGGTCCTTCATCAGGGCAATCTTGTTTGTGGTATTTCGCCCTTTGGGAAAGTCTTTCGTGCGGATTTCTCGGAGTCGTTTGGAGTTTCTCGTTGTCTTTTGGCTGGACCTTCCTCCTCTGATCTTTGGAAGTGGCATAGGAGACTAGGACATTTGATCTTCGACTTGCTTGCAAGGCTTAGTTCACTTAGCCTAATCCGAGGATTGCCCAAGTTATCCATGGAGAAGGATCTTGTTTGCCATTCTTGTAGACATGGGAAGATGGTTGCCGCTCCCCACCATCCAGTGACTCAGGTCATGACTAAGCGCCCTGGAGAGCTTTTGCATATGGACCTTGTCGGTCCAGCTCGGGTGAGCTCGGTTGGGGGGAAGTGGTATGTGCTTGTTGTTGTTGACGACTTTTTGAGATATTCGTGGGTTTTCTTTTTAGCTGAGAAGACTGAGACTTTCTCCCTTGCTCGCAATCTGATTTTGCGTCTTCAGAATGAGTTCCCTTTGAACTCAATGCGAGCAATCCGGAGTGATAATGGTTCCGAATTCAAGAATTCGGATTTTGAGAAGTTTTGTAACTCCTTGGGTTTAGAGCATCAGTTTTCTTCTCCCTACACACCGCCACAAAATGGTGTTGTAGAGAGGAAGAATCAGACCCTTGTAGAGATGGCCAGGACGATGCTCGATGAGCATAGGACTCCTAGGCGATATTGGGTCGAAGCCATGAGCACTGCATGCTACATTTCCAATCGCATTTTTCTCCGAGCTTTCGTGAAAAAGACTTCTTATGAGTTGCGTTTTGGAAAACTGCCCAAGGTGAGTTATTTTGGAGTTTTCGGTTGCCATTGTTTTATACTCAAAAAGGGCAACTTGGACAAATTTGAGTCTCGTTCTTCTGACGGTGTGTTTTTGGGTTATGGCACTCACACTCGAGCTTATCGTGTACTTAACCTTGACACTAACCGAGTCATGGAGACATCCGATGTCACCTTCGACGAGACGATGGTTTGTCCTTCTTCTCGTTTTGAGCGTGCAGGTGATCATGAGGTTGGTGAGCCTCTTTTTGATGACGAGGACGAGGGTGCTGAAGGTATGGATGATCCAGCACTCCCTCCACCTGTTGTGCCGCAAGGAGCTGCTTCTACGATGACTCACGGCCCCGACACGTCTTCTTCCAAGGGGCCATGGAATCCGCCACCCCATGCGGTACCTTTTGTACCCGGGGAGGCACCAGCTGCTGTTGAGGGGGAGGCCACTTCAGCTCGGGAGGCGCCACGCAACATTCAGCGCCAACACCCCCCTCAGCAGATGATCGGCGGCATTGACGAACGTGTCACTCAGTCCAGGTCACAGCATATCTCTCACTTTGCTCATTCTGCATTTGTTGCTGATTTTGAACCCCGAGATGTTGGACATGCTTTGACGGATCCGGATTGGGTCAATGCCATGCATGAGGAGTTAGAAAATTTTGAAAGAAATCGGGTTTGGGTTCTAGTTTCTCCTCCCTCTGAGTGCCACCCAATTGGGACAAAATGGGTTTTCAAAAACAAACAAGGAGAAGATGGCCATGTTATGAGAAACAAGGCCAGACTTGTAGCCCAGGGGTATAGTCAGAAGGAAGGGATAGACTATGAGGAGACGTTTGCTCCTGTAGCTCGTTTGGAGGCTATTAGGATACTCTTGGCTTTTGCTGCATCCAAAGGTTTCAAACTTTTTCAAATGGATGTCAAGAGTGCCTTCTTAAACGGCTACATAGAAGAGGAGGTATATGTGAGACAACCCCCGGTTTCAAAAATCTCAAGTTTCCAAACCATGTTTTTAAACTTCACAAAACCTTGTATGGTTTGAAACAAGCCCCTAGAGCCTGGTATGATAGGTTGAAAACCTTTTTGCTTGCTAAGGGTTTTAAAATGGGATGTGTAGATAAAACGTTTTTCCTCCTCAAGCAAGGCACTGATACTCTCTTGGTCCAAATTTATGTGGATGATATCATTTTTGGTGGTTCTTCTCACACTTTGGTTGCCAAGTTTGCAGATACTATGAGCAGGGAATTTGAGATGAGCATGATGGGCGAGTTGACATTTTTCCTCGGATTGCAAATCAAGCAATCTCGAGAGGGAACGTTTGTGCACCAGGGTAAGTATACCAAGGATATCTTGAAGAAATTCGATATGGGTGAGGCCAAGCCTCTTCCAACACCCATGTCGACCACAACGGCCCTGGATGCAGATGTGGATGGAGAAGCTGTGGACCAGAAGGAGTACCGGAGTATGATCGGATCGCTGTTGTACCTGACGGCGACACACCCGGACATTCAGTTCGTGGTGTGTCTTTGCGCGCAATTTCAGTCATCGTCGTGCACTTCGCACCATCAGGCAGTCAAGCGTATTATGAGGTACTTATCCTTCACTCCAGAATTTGGGATTTGGTATTCTGCTTCCTTCACCCTTTCCCTTTGCGTTTTTTCCGATGCCGATTTTGCTGGATGTCGCATTGATCGCAAGTCCACTTCTGGGACTTGCCAATTTATTGGTTCTTCTCTTGTATCGTGGTCTTCTCGCAAGCAGTATAGTGTCGCCCAGTCTACCACAGAGGCTGAGTATGTTGCTGCGGCTAGCTGCTGTTCCCAGTTGCTTTGGATGATGGCCACTTTGCGTGATTTTGGTCTGAGCTTTTCTCGCGTTCCTTTGCTTTGTGACAACACGAGTGCTATTAGCGTTGCTAAGAACCTCGTGCTGCATTCTAAGACCAAACACATTGATGTGCGCTTTCATTTTTTGCGAGACCACTATGAGAAGGGTGATATCGACCTTCGCCATGTCGATACTCATCATCAGTTGGCTGATATTTTCACCAAGCCTTTGGACCAATCAACTTTTGCTAGGTTGAGAGGCGAGCTTGGTGTGTGTTTCCTCTTTTAGATGGGGGAAACATTTTGACTCTTGTGTCATTCACTGACTTTTTGGTTTTCAATTGGTATTCTTCTTCTTGCATCTTTGCATTTCATTTTGCATATTTTCATTCAGAGCTTCATGTATATAATCTGAAGACTGTAACTATGCTCTGTATAGTCTTTGCTCCGATGCTTTCTGATGATGCTGTAGCTTATGCTCTTTCTGATCACTGTTACATGTTCTGAGCGGAGCTATTTTTGAATGGTGAATCTGATTAATGAACTTAAAATTTGCAAATGTTCACCATTGAGATATGCAACTAGCATGTGTAGAATGTGTTGAAATCTCTTGTGCTCTTCATATATGGTAGGTTGCTATGTCTCTAGTGTTGAGTCATTCACTTGCTTGGTATGCTTATATTCTGTTTAAAATCTGAACCAAGTTAAGTGAATTGGAAAGATCGAGATGGGATTGTTTGTTAACACATCACAGTTTCGAGATTGTTTCTCATTGCACTTGAGTTAAACTTGAGCTGTGTAGTGTATGACCGAAACTGTTGCTTTAAGCTTCTGATTGCTTTTGCATAGGCTTCGCACAGTTGAAAAGTTAGGCAAAGACAAGCTTTCAACCTCTCGCAATCGCATGCTGAAATTTAAACTTGTGTAAATTAACCGCTGCAACTCCGATAAAATTTGGATACACAAGTCTATGTTTCATTCCATAGCATGATGATTGAACTGTGCTAGGGATAGTTCACCTTGTATACATGTTTAGCACTTATTTGACTTCCTGTCTATACATGTCTCGTGCTATTTTGATGGTGAATACCTTTTTGGCTGAAAACTGCTCCTTTGCTCTCATGTTCATATTTCGTATCTAGTGATCAGTTTGAGCCTTTGCTAGCTTCTTATGGATGTTGTTGAGTCATCGGATCCGAACTCTGTAGAGCATCTTTGCACTCTTTTGATTATATTCCTGAAGCTGCTAACTTGCATTTTAACTCATATGCATTTCTGGAGGGAGATTTTCTGTCAAGGAGGAGAACCTTGAGTGCTTTGTTGCTTGATGGTGCATTTTCAACTAAGGGGGAGAGATTGCAAATCATATGCCTCCGAAGTTCAACTAAGGGGGAGTTTTCCTGGTTGTGTGCACTATTCAAGGGGGAGTTTGCTAGTTGTGTTGAGCCTTTGCCTCTCTCTTGAGGCACTAGCAAACATTTTCAGCCCTTCAATTGGTATCGAACTCTTTTGGTTTTTGAGTTGGTAACAGTTGCTATTCGAGCTTCCTCACTAGCGGTGTTGAGCCCGTTCTGCCTCTTCTTGAGGGCTAGCTCTATTTTGATTTATTTTCAGTTGATTCTTCAATTGGTGTCAAGTTTTCGTGCTAGCGGTGTTGAGCCTATTCTACCTCTTCTTGAGGGCTAGCTTTGCTTTGCTTGGTCGCGTCGAGCCGTTGCCCATGTCTTTGGGGACCGAGCTGTCTTGCTCTTTCCACTTGACCTTCTTCGGCTTTGCTATGCTTTTGGGTCATTTGGTCGAGTTCTCTCTCCTTCTTCCTTCCTTCTTCTTTTTTTATGATTTGTGTTGGTAGTTGACAATGCACTCATCAAGGGGGAGATTACGGATATATGGGTGTATGTCGAGTCTCAGAGTGATGAGTGATTGTCAACTGGGATAATGCGCATGCTCTTTGGCTTGTGTGAAGGACCGAGAAAGCACTAGCAAGGCGACCAGAGGGGGGGTGAATGGGAGCTCAAAAATTTCTCTCGAAACTTTGGCCAAATGTTCCAAAATCAACCCCGACAGACTACGACCGAAACCATGATGCCCACGACCCTTGGAAGAGGGTGGATGATCCCTAGGATCACAGCGAGGCACCACACGAAGATAGCAAACCAAAAGCCAAAAGCACCGGCTCGAACACAACCCCAAAAACCAAGTCCCGAACGTAGATTGACGGCTACGTCGAGAAACTCCTAAATACCTATGCTAACAAGTAGCAAAGATACCTAGAGAGGTTCCTTGGTCAACTCTAGGGCTAAACGAGAAGTCCGAAAACCAAGCGAACAAGCCGGGAGAGCAAACGCACTAAACCGGAAGACACAGCCAAATCCCGGACTGTCCACCGGTATGGTCGCGGACTGTCCGGCTCAACCGCGCACTGTCCGCAGGGGGATGGCGGACTGTCCGCCGGCCAAATCCCTGAAACTGCACTATTGCTGAAGTCTCCCAGCTCAGGCCCGGACTGTCCGCGCCTGACAACGGCGGACTGTCCGCCGGTCAACCGAGGCAAAAACAGTCAAGCCGCACGACCACTGCTCGGTCGAAGCCCGACGCGTGGACTGTCCGCCTGTCAAAACCGCGGACTGCCCGCGAGTACGCAGGGAGGGTGATTTCAGTCGCCTTCTCCCCAAAACTCTCCATGTCCGCCGAGAGCCATGGTGCAGAAGCCGTCGTCGTCGACGAAGAAGCAGAGGTCGTTCAGCTTGTCCTCGATCCTCTTCTTCTTCTCGAACTCGTCGTCGCTTGAGCAAGCGGAGTCGTCATCCGAGCCGTCGACGTCGCTGAGCGTGGCGAAGAACGCACGCTGCTCAGCTTGGGCCTTCTCCAAGTACTTCTTCTTGATGTACTCCTTGTCGAATCCGCCTCTCCGCTTGTGCCTTGCGGGGACGTACTTCTCCTTGCGCTTGTCGGAGTCGTACTTATGCCCATGATTGCCCTTCCCAGATGAGTTCTTCTTCTTGGGACAGTTGGCGATGAAGTGGTCGGGGTCGCCGCACTCGTAGCATCCCGAGCGTCCTCCTCCGCGGTGACGGTTCATGCGCTTGTTGTGGAAACGCGAGAACCGATTGATGAGCAAAGCTAGCTCGTCATCCTCCAAAGACTCAAGCTGGTCCTCTGTGACAGAAAAGAGTGAAGAGAGTGCAAATCCTCCAGAGGGGTTAGCAGAAGAGCCAGAAACCAAAGCCATCGACGGGCCAGAAGGATTTTCATAAGAAGCCCTCACCATGGCGTCAATCTCACTGGACTTGAGCTTACTGAAGAGCTCGTCGCACGTGAGGGTCTCATAGTTCGGTGATTCGATGATCGCCTGAACTTTGGAGTCCCACACTGATCGATCAAGAGTATGCAAAAGCTTCAAAGCTCTCTCATGATCGTCGAAAGGCAACAGCTCCTTGTTAGCCCTCATCATGTTGACAATCACCTGAAAGCGAGCGAATAAACTTTCTATGCTCTCGCCAGGCATATGTCGAAAGTTCTCATACTCTCGCTTGAACGACTCGTAGAGACGGGTTTTGACTTGAGAGGTTCCCTCATGGAAACGCATGAGGGTAGCCCAAATCTCCCGAGCCGTAGCGAGGTGAGAAACGCGATCAAACTCACTCATGCTCAAGCATGAGAAAAGAGCATTACGGTCTCGGCTATTGGCATCGTGCTCATCGATCTGAAGCTGAGAGACACAAGCAGCCAAGACCACGTAATTAGCAGAGTTGCAAATATCCCAAATGGAAGCACCCAAACTCTGCAGATAGGCCGACATGCGTATCTTCCAATACGCATAGTTCGTCCCATCGAAAAACGGCGGTTTGCCCACGTCACGATCCATGTCGCCTTCTGTGGATCTGGAACCGGCTAAGGTGGAAGATCCTTAACCCGCTATGATACCAATTGAAGGACCGAGAAAGCACTAGCAAGGCGACCAGACGGGGGGTGAATGGGAGCTCAAAAATTTCTCTCGAAACTTTGGCCAAATGTCCCAAAATCAACCCCGACAGACTACGACCGAAACCGTGATGCCCATGACCCTTGGAAGAGGGTGGATGATCCCTAGGATCACAGCGAGGCACCACACGAAGATAGCAAACCAAAGCCAAAAGCACCGGCTCGAACACAACCCCAAAAACCAAGTCCCGAACGAGATTGACGGCTACGTCGAGAAACTCCTAAATACCTATGCTAACAAGTAGCAAAGATACCTAGAGAGGTTCTTTGGTCAACTCTAGGGCTAAACGAGAAGTCCGGAAACCAAGCGAACAAGCCGGGAGAGCAAACGCACTAAACTGGAAGACACTGCCAAATCCCGGACTGTCCGCCGGTTTGGTCCCGGACTGTCCGGCTCAACCGCGGACTGTCCGCGGGGGGATGGCGGACTGTCCGCCGGCAAAATCCCCGAAACAGCACAGTTGCTGAAGTCTCCCTGCTCGGGCCCGGACTGTCCGCGCCTGACAACGGCGGACTGTCCATCGGTCACCCGAGGCAAAAACAGTCAAGCCGCACGACCACTGCTCGGTCGAAGCCCGACGCGCGGACTGTCCGCCGGTCAAAACCGCGGACTGTCCGCGAGTACGCAGGGAGGGCGATTTCAGTCGCCTTCTCTCCAAAACTATCCAAAATCGAATCAACTCACAATCCCGCGTTTCCAAACTTGGAGAGGATGATCACGGAGTAGTTAGGAGACTATCCCCAAGAAATCATCCGCTCAAATCGAGTCAATCACCGGGAAATCGAAAGGGGAGGAGTTATGAACGAAAAAGCACCACGAAAACGAAATCAACCTGATCTACTTGTTCGTGAGGAGTTAGATGAATTCCTCTGGTGGAAACGATCTCCTTTCAAATATGAACAAGTTGATTCAAATGGATTTCGCAAAGACGCACTAGAGAGAGAGATTGAGTGATGGGAAAATCACGGAGAAACGAAGAACACAAACAAAACGCGAATTAAGTCATCGATCTGCAACCGTGTGGCTACCACACGCTACAACAGTGAGGTTACGGCCTCACTTCCTCAAAATCTCCAGTACACAGAGGTATGGTTCTCTGCGGATCTCAGCTAGCTACAGCAGGGGATTGGGAGAGCAGGAAACCCTAGAAGCAAAGAGCAAATGACTGAGATAGAATGGGAGGAGGGTGTCTCCCTCTACTTATCCTAATTCTAATTCCTACTCTAGCCCTCAACTAATTACAAAGCGAACCAGCTAAACCCTAGGGTTATTCTGGACCAACTCGGTGGTAGGTGGATCCGACGGCCACGCCCGCACAACTCGTAGCGTTGCCTCAACGCAACCTCACGATTGCCGCCACGTGCCGCCCTCGCTCTGCACCCCCGCAACCGGGAAACCAGCATTTCCAGCCAACCCCCGGTTTTGAGGCCCAAACCGGGAAACCAGCCCACCAGCGCCTGAGTTTTGAGGCCCAAACTCAGCAAACCCGCAGCACCCAGGTTTTGAGGCCCAAACCTGGAAACCGTCCTCGGCCCGAGTTTTGTGGCCAAACTCAAAAACCATCCGCACCCAGGTTTTGAGGCCCAAACCTGGAAACCGTCCACCCGATGGTTTTTCTCTGGCTCAACCACCAAACCGACGCCGTAGAGGGGATGCACCGCCCGTGCACCCCGTCCACCGACACGTGTCCCCAAGTCCACGACTCAGACAACACATGACCGCAAGTCTTCGCTCGTCGCTGTCCCAGGCTGTCAGCCACCACAGCTTATCCTCGGGCCACCGGTCCCTCAGTCCAAGCCTCACGTCCGCCCTTCACCACTCTCGGTCCATCGGCACGGCACGTCTCTACTTGACCTTCACCTTGCCTCTGATCACTGTATCCGTGCTCAACACCTGCACAACACAAGCCAAAGAACATGCGCATCATCCCAGTTGACAATCACTCATCACTCAGAGACTCGGCATACACCCATGTATCCGCAATCTCCCCCTTGATGAGTGCATTGTCAACTACCAACACAAATCATAATGAAGGTAGAAGGAGGAAGGAAGAAGGAGAGAGAACTCGACCAAATGACCCAAAAGCATAGCAGAGCCGAAGAAGGTCAAGTGGAGAGAGTGAAACAACTTGGTTCCCAAAGACATGGGCAACGGCTCGACGCAACCAAGCAAAGCAAAGCTAGCCCTCAAGAAGAGGTAGAACAGGCTCAACACCGCTAGCAGATACCAATTGAAAATATCAAAGCAAAATGCTAGTCCCTCAAGATAGAGGCACAGAGGCTCAACACAATTAGCAAAGAAAGCTCGATACCAACTGTTACCAGCTTAAGGGAAAGAGCTCGACACCAATTGAAAATCTGAAAAGCAAATGCTAGTCCCTCAAGAAAGAGGCAAAGGCTCAACACAACTAGCAAACCGCTCCAAACCAATTGAAAATGTCAAAAAAAACTCATTCGAAGCAAACTCGCCTTCGAACAGTGCACACAGCCAGAGAAGCTCCCCCTAAACAAAAGGAGGGTTATGATTTGCAATTTCTCCCCCTTAGTTGAAAATGCACTTATCAAGAAACAATGCTCCCCCTCAGAAAATGCACCATCAAAAAGTGCCAACACGCAGATTGCGTTCCTTCCAAAATGCATATGAGTCAAAAATGCAAGTTAGGAGCTTCAGGAGTATATTCAAAAGAGTGCAAAGATGCTCTACAGAGTTCTGATCTGATGATGCAGAAAATGCACAGAATGCTAGTAAAGGCTCAAACTGATCACTAAGAATGAAATTTGAACATGTGAGCAGTTTTTAGCCGAAAAGGTATTCACCATCAAAATAGCACAAGACATGTATAGACAAGAAGTCAAACGTGCTAAGCATGTATACCAGGTGAACTACCCCTAGCACAGTTCAATCATCATGCTGATACCAATTGAAGCATACACTTGTGATTTCAAATTTTAATCGGAGTTGCAGCGGTGAAATTACACAAGTTCAGAAAACAGCATGTGACTGCGAGAGGTTGAATGCTTGTTATTGCCTAACTTTCCAACTGTGCGAAGCCTATGCAAAAGCAATCAGAAGCTTAAAGCGACGGTTTCGGTCATACACTACACAGCTCAAGTTTAACTCAAAGTGCAATGAGAAACAGTCTCGAAACTGTGAGGTGCTAACAAGCAAAACCCATCTCGATCTTTCCAATTCACTTAACTTGGTTTAGATTTTAAGTAGAATATGACATACCAAGCAAGTGAATGACTCAACACTAGAGACATAGCAACCTAGCATACATGTAAAGCACGAATGAACTCAACACATTCTACACATGCTAGTTGCATATCTCAATGGTGAATATTTTCAAGTTTTATGTTCATTAAGCAAGTTCACCATTCAAAAATAGCTCAGCTCACAACATGTAATAGTGATCAGAAAGAGCATAAGCTACAACATCATCATAAAGCATCGGAGCAAAGACTACACAGAGCATAGTTACATTCTTCAGACTATATTCATGAAGCTCAGAATGTAAAAGCGTATGCTAAAATGCAAAGATGCATGAAGAAATCAAAAAGAAGCAAAACCAACTGAAAACACAAAGTCAGTGTATCATACAAGAGTCAAAATGGTTCCCCCATCTAAAAGGGGAAACACACACCAAGCTCACCTCTCAACTGATTAAAGGTTGATTGGTCCAAAGGCTTGGTGAAAATATCAGCAAGCTGATGATGAGTATCGACATGGCGAAGGTCGATATCACCCTTCTCATAGTGGTCTCGCAAAAAATGAAAGCGCACATCAATGTGTTTGGTCTTCGAGTGAAGCACGGGGTTCTTAGCAACGCTAATCGCACTCGTGCTGTCACAAAGCAATGGAACACGAGAAAAGCTCAGACCAAAATCACGCAAAGTGGCCATCATCCAGAGTAACTGGGAACAGCAGCTAGCCGCAGCAACATACTCAGCCTCCGTGGTAGACTGGGCGACACTAGACTGCTTGCGAGAGGACCACGATACAAGAGAAGAACCAATAAACTGGCAAGTCCCAGAAGTGGACTTGCGCTCAATCCGGCAACCAGCAAAATCGGCATCGGAATAACCACAAAGGGTAAGGGTGGAGGAAGCAGAATACCAAATCCCAAATTCTGGAGTGAAGGATAAGTACCTCATAATGCGCTTGACCGCCTGACGGTGCGAAGTGCGCGGCGACGACTGAAAGCGCGCAGAGGCACACCGCGAACTGGATGTCCGGGCGTGTCGCCGTCAGGTACAGCAGCGACCCGATCATACTCCGGTACTCCTTTTGATCCACTACTGCTCCCTCCTTGTCCGCATCCAGGGCTGTCGTGGTCGCCATGGGTGTTGGAAGAGGCTTGGCCTCACCCATGTCGAATTTCTTCAGAATGTCCCGGGTGTACTTACCCTGGTGCACGAACGTCCCTTCCCGGAATTGCTTGATTTGCAACCCGAGGAAAAACGTCAGCTCGCCCATCATGCTCATCTCGAACTCCCTGCTCATAGTGTCTGCAAACTTGGCAACCAAAGCGTGAGAAGAACCACCGAAAATGATATCATCCACGTAAATTTGGACCAAGAGAGTATCAGTGCCTTGCTTGAGGAGAAAGAGCGTTTTGTCTACACATCCCATTTTAAAACCCTTAGCAAGCAAAAAGGTTTTCAACCTATCATACCAGGCTCTAGGGGCTTGTTTCAAACCATACAAAGCTTTGTGAAGTTTAAAGACATGGTTTGGAAACTTGGGATTTTTGAAACCGGGGGGTTGTCTAACATACACCTCCTCTAATATGTAGCCGTTTAAGAAGGCACTCTTGACATCCATTTGAAAAAGTTTGAAACCTTTGGATGCAGCAAAAGCCAAGAGTATCCTAATAGCCTCCAAACGTGCTACAGGAGCAAATGTCTCCTCATAGTCTATCCCCTCCTTCTGACTATATCCCTGGGCTACGAGTCTGGCCTTGTTTCTCACAACATGGCCATCTTCTCCCTGTTTGTTTTTGAAAACCCATTTTGTCCCAATTGGATGACACTCAGAAGGTGGAGACACTAGAACCCAAACCTGATTTCTCTCAAAGTTCTCAAGCTCCTCATGCATGGCATTGACCCAATCCGGATCCGTCAAAGCGTGTCCAACATCCCGGGGTTCAAAATCAGCAACAAAAGCAGAATGAGCAAAGTGAGATATTTGCCTTGACCAGGTGACGCGTTCGTCGATGCTGCCGATCATCTGCTAAGGCGGGTGCTGGCGCTGAATGTGTCGTGGTGCCTCCCTTGCCGAAGTGGCCTCCCCCTCAATAGCAGCTAGTGCCTCCTCGGGTACAAAGGGTACCGCTCGAGGTGGCGGATCCCACGGCCCCCAGGAAGACGACGTGTCGGGGCCGTGAGTCGTCGTAGAAGCCGCTCTTTGCGGCACAGAAGGTGGAGGAGGTGCTGGGTCATCTATCCCTTCAGCACCTTCTTCTTCATCATCGAAAAGAGGTTCGCCAACCTCATGATCACCTGCACGCTCAAAACGAGAAGAAGGACAAACCATGGTCTCGTCGAAGGTGACATCTGATGTCTCCATGACTCGGTTAGTGTCAAGGTTAAGCACACGATAAGCACGAGTATGAGTGCCATAACCCAAAACACACCGTCAGAAGAACGAGACTAAAACTTGTCCAAGTTGCCCTTTTTGAGTATAAAACAATGGCAACCAAAAACTCGAAAATAACTCACCTTGGGTAGTTTTCCAAAACAAAACTCATAAGAGGTGTTTTTCAAGAAAGCTCGAAGAAAAATGCGATTGGAAATGTAGCATGCAGTGCTCATGGCCTCAGCCCAATATCGCCTAGGAGTCCTATGCTCATCGAGCATCGTCCTGGCCATCTCTACAAGGGTCCGATTCTTCCTTTCTACCACACCATTCTGAGGCGGTGTGTAGGGGGAAGAAAACTGATGCTCTAAACCCAAAGAGTTGCAAAACTTCTCAAAATCTGAATTCTTGAATTCGGAACCATTATCATTCTGAATTGCTCGCATTGAGTTCAAAGGGAACTCATTCTGAAGACGCAAAATCAGATTGCGAGCAAGAGAGAAAGTCTCGGTCTTCTCAGCTAAAAAGAAGACCCACGAATATCTCGAAAAATCGTAGACAACAACAAGCACATACCACTTCCCCCCAACCGAGCTCACCCGAGCCGGACCAACAAGGTCCATGTGTAAAAGCTCTCCAGGGCGCTTGGTCATGACCTGAGTCACTGGATGGTGGGGAGCGGCAACCATCTTCCCATGTCTACAAGAATGGCAAACAAGATCCTTCTCCATGGATAACTTGGGCAATCCTCGGATTAGGCCAAGTGAACTAAGCCTTGCAAGCAAGTCGAAGCTCAAATGTCCTAGTCTCCTATGCCACTTCCAAAGATCAGAGGAGGAAGGTCCAACCAAAAGACAACGAGAAATTTCAAACGACTCCGAGAAATCCGCACGAAAGACTTTTCCAAAGGGCGAAATCACACAAACAAGATTGCCCTAAGGATCCAAAATGCGACTGAGATTCGGCTTAAAACGAATCTCATAGTCATCATCGAAAAGTTGCGAAACAGAAAGAAGGTTAAAATGCAAGTTAGAAACAAGAGCAACATCGTGCAACACAAAGTGCTCATTAACTCGCACAGACCCACGAGACAGCACCTTACCTTTGCTGTTGTCGACGAAGGTGATATACTCCTTTCCGGCGACCGGACTAAGACTGGAGAACCACTTGGCGTTTCCGGTCATGTGCCTCGAACACCCGGAATCCACCAACCAAACGTTCTCCAATCGTTTTACCTACATCAATAAAAAGACATAGGGTGAGCATACGGGCCAACACTGGGGTTAGTGAAGTAAGGGGAATACCAGTGTTGGGCCGACTGCTCAAAAGAACGGTTAGCAGAAAAACCATTCCTAGCACGTCTATGAGAGGAGCGATCACCACGTTGAGGAAAACGTGGTCCGCTAAGGGAGGAGCGTCCGTCGCGATACTCAAAACGCGGTGGGGGAAACGCTCAACTACAAAGCCTCCGCCACGGGGTCCGTAGCCTACAACTGCAGGCTCCCGCCGGGCACGTCCTCTCCTCTACTGCCTAGGCCTAGGAACTTGAGGTTCTGGACCTCTGGGCCTAGCAGCTCTCCTCGGAGCTCTCCTCTGAACATTCGGCACATGTACATCATGGAAAGGATGGTACATGTCTGGGTTGTTCATCTCCCTAGCACGGCGCACCTCTCTCTTGCGCCGAAAGCAGAACTCGCTCAAGTGTCCATCTCTCCCACAATGGTCACAATGGTACCTCACCGCTCTCAAAGGGGGTTGTTGGTACTCACGGTGGTGGGTATGGATCACTTTGCCCTTCTGTGGCAACAACTCCTCATGAATAGGTGGCATTGTATCCAGCTTGTTTTTCAGGTGGTTAGGTTTCGGAGCCCAATGCTGGTTCTTGGGTGGAGCTCTCGGAGGTTCAACAAAGACCTCATCCTTGGTGTTAGGCTTGAGAGGCTCTTTGGGTGGAAGCTTGGTAAGTTTGGGAGTAGTGGTGGAGTTGGGCTTCTCACATGGGTTTAGACCACTCGACTCTCCAATCTTCCCAAAAGCAGAAAGATCAACACCCGGAGCAAAGCCTACACCGGGACCTCCAGCAGCTCGCTTAAATTGGGAGATCATCATCCCGAGTTGTGGCTCACCACAAGACACCCATGACAAGATGGTCTGAAGGTATGTGTTTTCCTCCTCGGTTTGCATCTTGTCATGCTTCACATTGGCTATCTCCATCTCCAAACCCTCACACAAAGCGCACCTAGTCACACAAGCGCTACCCGAGCTGGCCTCCTCAAGAGACACAATCTTGGCATTCTTCTCTGCCAACTCGGATTGCAAGACAGGACAAATCTTGCACGCACCCAACAGCGAGGGTCTAGCCTTCAGCTCATCCACCTCTCCTACCAATGCAACATACTTACTTCTCAGAGTGAGAAGGTCAGTCATGTGCGTGGTGCACATCTCACACTCAACCTCCTCAGAAACGACCACGGTAGACTTAGCAAACTCAAGCTCCCTCACCGTGTCCTCCCACTTCTGCCTAAACTCCTTGCGCTCTCTAGCGGCACGCCTAAGCAGCTTATCCTGACTAAGCAAGCCGGCAGTAAGCTTCTCAACCTCAGCAGAAAGCTCATCATGGGTGAGAGATACCTGGGAGGTGTCGTCGTCATCGTCGTCGTTCCGAGGGGAGTCCACCAGCTCGCCGTCGACCTCCTTGCCGAGAGCCAGGGTGCAGAAGCCGTCGTCGTCGACGAAGAAGCAGAGGTCGTTCAGCTTGTCCTCGATCCTCTTCTTCTTCTCGGACTCGTCGTCGCTTGAGCAAGCGGAGTCGTCATCCGAGCCGTCGACGTCGCTGAGCGTGGCGAAGAACGCACGCTGCTCAGCTTGGGCCTTCTCCAAGTACTTCTTCTTGATGTACTCCTTGTCGAATCCGCCTCTCCGCTTGTGCCTTGCGGGGACGTACTTCTCCTTGCGCTTGTTGGAGTCATACTTATGCCCATGATCGCCCTTCCCAGATGAGTTCTTCTTCTTGGGACAGTTGGCGATGAAGTGGTCGGGGTCGCCGCACTCATAGCATCCCGAGCGTCCTCCTCCGCGGTGACGGTTCATGCGGTTGTTGTGGAAACGCGAGAACCGGTTGATGAGCAAAGCTAGCTCGTCATCCTCCAAAGACTCAAGCTGGTCCTCTGTGACAGAAAAGAGTGAAGAGAGTGCAAATCCTCCAGAGGGGTTAGCAGAAGAGCCAGAAACCAAAGCCATCGACGGGCCAGAAGGATTTTCATAAGAAGCCCTCACCATGGCGTCAATCTCACTGGACTTGAGCTTACTGAAGAGCTCGTCGCACGTGAGGGTCTCATAGTTCGGTGATTCGATGATCGCCTGAACTTTGGAGTCCCACACCGATCGATCAAGAGTATGCAAAAGCTTCAAAGCTCTCTCATGATCGTCGAAAGGCAACAGCTCCTTGTTAGCCCTCATCATGTTGACAATCACCTGAAAGCGAGCGAATAAACTTTCTATGCTCTCGCCAGGCATATGTCGAAAGTTCTCATACTCTCGCTTGAACGACTCGTAGAGACGGGTTTTGACTTGAGAGGTTCCCTCATGGAAACGCATGAGGGTAGCCCAAATCTCCCGAGCCGTAGCGAGGTGAGAAACGCGATCAAACTCACTCATGCTCAAGCATGAGAAAAGAGCATTACGGGCTCGGCTATTGGCATCGTGCTCATCGATCTGAAGCTGAGAGACACAAGCAGCCAAGACCACGTAATTAGCAGAGTTGCAAATATCCCAAATGGAAGCACCCAAACTCTGCAGATAGGCCGACATGCGTATCTTCCAATACGCATAGTTCGTCCCATCGAAAAACGGTGGTTTGCCCACGTCGCGATCCATGTCGCCTTCTGTGGATCTGGAACCGGCTAAGGTGGAAGATCCTTAACCCGCTATGATACCAATTGAAGGACCGAGAAAGCACTAGCAAGGCGACCAGACGGGGGTGAATGGGAGCTCAAAAATTTCTCTTGAAACTTTGGCCAAATGTCCCAAAATCAACCCCGACAGACTACGACCGAAACCGTGATGCCCACGACCCTTGGAAGAGGGTGGATGATCCCTAGGATCACAGCGAGGCACCACACGAAGATAGCAAACCAAAAGCCAAAAGCACCGGCTCGAACACAACCCCAAAAACCAAGTCCCGAACGTAGATTGACGGCTACGTCGAGAAACTCCTAAATACCTATGCTAACAAGTAGCAAAGATACCTAGAGAGGTTCTTTGGTCAACTCTAGGGCTAAACGAGAAGTCCGGAAACCAAGCGAACAAGCCGGGAGAGCAAACGCACTAAACTGGAAGACACAGCCAAATCCCGGACTGTCCGCCGGTATGGTCCCGGACTGTCCGGCTCAACCGCGGACTGTCCGCGGGGGGATGGCGGACTGTCCGCCGGCAAAATCCCTGAAACAGCACAGTTGCTGAAGTCTCCCTGCTCGGGCCCGGACTGTCCGCGCCTGACAACGGCGGACTGTCCGTCGGTCACCCGAGGCAAAAACAGTCAAGCCGCACGACCACTGCTCGGTCGAAGCCCGACGCGCGGACTGTCCGCCGGTCAAAACCGCGGACTGTCCGCGAGTACGCAGGGAGGGCGATTTCAGTCGCCTTCTCTCCAAAACTCTCCAAAATCGAATCAACTCACAATCCCGCGTTTCCAAACTTGGAGAGGATGATCACGGAGTAGTTAGGAGACTATCCCCAAGAAATCATCCACTCAAATCGAGTCAATCAACGGGAAATCGAAAGGGGAGGAGTTATGAATGAAAAAGCACCACGAAAATGAAATCAACCCGATCTACTTGTTCGTGAGGAGTTAGATGAATTCCTCTAGTGGAAACGATCTCCTTTCAAATACGAACAATTTGATTCAACGGATTTCGCAAAGACGCACTAGAGAGAGAGATCGAGTGATGGGAAAATCACGGAGAAACGAAGAACGCGAAGAACACGAACAAAACGCGAATCAAGTCATTGATCTGCAACCGTGTGGCTACCACACGCTACAACAGTGAGGTTACGGCCTCACTTCCTCAAAATCTCCAGTACACAGAGGTATGGTTCTTTGCGGATCTCAGCTAGCTACAGCAGGGGATTGGGAGAGCACGAAACCCTAGAAGCAAAGTGCAAATGACTGAGATAGAATGGGAGGAGGGTGTCTCCCTCTACTTATCCTAATTCTAATTCCTACTCTAGCCCTCAACTAATTACAGAGCGAACCAGCTAAACCCTAGGGTTATTCTGGACCAACTCGGTGGTATGTGGATCCGACGGCCATGCCCGCACAACTCGTAGCGTTGCCTCAACACAACCTCCCGATTGCCGCCACGTGCCGCCCTCGCTCTGCACCCCCGGTTTTGTGGCCCAAACCGGGAAACCAGCATTTCCAGCCAACCCCCGGTTTTGAGGCCAAAACTGGGAAACCAGCTCACCAGCGCCTGAGTTTTGAGGCCCAAACTCAGCAAACCCGCAGCACCCAGGTTTTGAGGCCCAAACCTGGAAACCGTCCTCAGCCTGAGTTTTGTGGCCAAACTCGAAAACCATCCGCACCCAGGTTTTGAGGCCCAAACCTGGAAACCGTCCACCCGATGGTTTTTCTCTGGCTCAACCACCAAACCGTAGAGGGGATGCACCGCCCGTGCACCCCGTCCACCGACACATGTCCCCAAGTCCACGACTCAGGCAACACATGACCGCAAGTCTTCGCTCGTCGCTGTCCCAGGCTGTCAGCCACCATAGCTGATCCTCGGGCCACCGGTCCCTCAGTCCAAGCCTCACGTCCGCCCTTCACCACTCTCGGTCCATCGGCACGGCACGTCTCTACTTGACCTTCACCTTGCCTCTGATCACTGTATCCGTGCTCAACACCTGCACAACACAAGCCAAAGAACATGTGCATCATCCCAGTTGACAATCACTCATCTCTTAGAGACTCGGCATACACCCATGTATCCGCATTGTGTTGTGCAGGTGTCGAGCACGGATACAGTGATCGAAGGCAAAGTGAAGGTCAAGTAGAGACGTGCCGTGCCGAGGGACCGAGAGTGGCGAAGGGCGGACGTGAGGCTTGGACTGCGGGACCGGTGGCCTGAGGATCAGCTGTGGTGGCTGACAGCCTGGGACAGCGACGAGCGGAGACTTGCGGGGCATGGTGTTGCCTGGGTCGAGGACCTAGGGACACGTGTCAGTGGACGGGGTGCACGGGTGGTGCATCCCCTCAACGGCTCGGTTTGGTGGTTGAGCCACAGAAAAACCACAGGGTGGATGGTTTCCAGGTTTGGGCCATAAAACCTGGGTGTGTTGCGGGTTTACCGAGTTTGTGCCACAAAACTCGGGCTGAGGACGGTTTCCAGGTTTGGGCCTCAAAACCTGGGCGCTGGCGGGTTTCCTGGTTTCGGCCTCAAAACCAAGGGATGGACTTGGAGGCTGGTTTCCCAGTTTGGGCCTCAAAACCGGGGGTGGACGTGAAGGCCTGGTTTCCCGGTTTCGGCCACAAAACCGGGGGTGCAGAGCGAGGGCGGCACGTGGCGGCAATCGGGAGGTTGCGTCGAGGCAACGCTATGAGTTGTGCGGGCTGGCCGTCGGATCACCACCTACCTTGAGTTGGTCTAGAATAACCCTAGGGTTTAGCTGGTTCGCTCTGTAATTAGTTGAGGAGTAGAGTAGGAATTAGAATTAGTATAAGTAGAGGGAGACACCCTCCTCCCATTGTATCTCAGTCATTTGCTCTTTGCTTCTAGGGTTTCCTGCTCTCCCAATCCCCTGCTGTAGCTAGCTGAGATCCGCAGAGAACCAAACCTCTGTGTACTGGAGATTTTGAGGAAGTGAGACCGTAACCTCACGGTTGTAGCATGTGGTAGCCACACGGTTGCAGATCGATGACTTGATTCGCGTTTTGGTTTGTGTTCTTCGCGTTCTTCGTTTCTCCGCGATTTTCCCGTCACTCGATCTCCCTCTCTACTGCGTCTTTGCGAAATCCGTTTGAATCAACTTGTTCGTTTTTGAAAGGAGATCATTTCCACCGAATGAATTCATCTAACTCCTCACGAACAAGTAGATCGGGTTAATTTCATTTTCGTGGCGCTTTTTCGTTCATACTTCTCCCCTTTCGATTTTCCGGTGATTGAATCGATTTGAGCGAATGATTTCTTGGGGATAGTCTCCTAACTACCTCGTGATCATTCTCTCCAAGTTTAGGATCAAGGGATTTTGGTTTGAATCGTTTTGGAGAAGATTTGGGTGAAGGGCGACCAAAATCGCCATCACTGGGAGTTGGCGGACAGTCCGCCATCCCAGCCGCGGACAGTCCGCGCGTCGGGACTCAGCCGAGCAGTGGTTGTGTGTCTCGGTGAACAGTGCCGAAGTTTGACCGGCGGACAGTCCGCCGTTGGTTTTCGCGGACAGTCCGGGAACTGTCCAGGGGACTTCAGCAGCATTACGGTTTTGCTCTTTTGGCCGGCGGACAGTCCGCCAGCTGAGCCCGGACAGTCCGCCACTGGGCAGACAGTCCGCGACCGTACTGCCGGACAGTCCGGGATTTGGCTGAAGCCTCCGGTTTAGTGCGTTTGCTCTCCCGACTTGTTCGCTTGGTTTCCAGACTTCCCGTTTTGTAACATCCCAAAATTTGCATCAATTTAAAAATAGGCAATATGATTTAATTATGCATTTTATGTGTTGCATGGAAACTAGTTAATAAAATTATTTGCAAAAGCTAAAATGAATCCTAGGCCAAAGATCATGATGAAGCATACATGCTGGTGCATATCTTATTTTTGTGATGATTGGTTTTTACTCAATTTTGGTTTGAATTCAAAAAGGATTTGAAATTTTCTTTTGAAATCAGTTTTGGGAAATTGGAAAGCATTTCTTCTCCTCTCCCTCTCCCTTTCTCTCTTTTGGCCCGAGCCAGCTTGGCCGGCCCGCTCCCTCTCCTCCCACCTGGCCCAGCGCCGCCTGTTCTCCCCCACTCCTCTCTTTGGGCCGAAGGCGCCCCGCCGGCCCATTCCTGCAGCCGCAGCGCGCTCCCCTTTCTCTTCTTCGCCCGCGTGGGCCGACCGCTCCGGCCCAGCTTGTCGCTGCGCGCAGCGCGCCGCAGCTCCTTACCGCAGCCGCTGACGTCACGTCCCCGCTTGTCAGCGCCATCTCCCACCTCGAGTCCGACTCGAACTCGAGTCGTGACCGACCCGGTGTGCGTGGTCGCCTGCTTAATCGGCCGAACCGACTCCCTAATAAGGTTCCCGAGAGCTCGCCGCCTCTCCCCACGCATCTAGCTCTTGCTCTCGTGCCCTAGTTCGCTCCCGCGACGAACTCCGCGGCCGCCGAAGATCCGCCGCCGTCGACCCGACGCTTCAACGAGTTCCAGCCGTCGCAAGGTTCCTATCTAGCTTCGTCTTGGTCACGCAAAGCCATTACACCTTTTTCCCCTCTGTTTTCTCCTGGTTTCGCGTTAACCCGTGCTCGCCGTCGTTGCAGCGCTCCCGCTGTCCGCCTCGCCGCGCAATCCGCCGTCGCAGAGACCTCACCGACGCCATCATCGCCTCTGGTGAGTCCGCTTTGCTCTCCTCTTTCGATTGGACCTACTCCCGAGGTCTCTACCGCTCTGTAGCGGAATCCCGAGCCGCGCCGCCGCCTTCCGGCCATGGCGCCGCCGCGCCCTCTTTCTGCTCCGGCGAAAAGCGCCGCCAGCTCTCCCTGATCTAATCCCGAGCGTCCATCTCAGATCCGACGCACACCAGAGCTCGATACCCCTTCGTTGCCTGTTTTACAAAAAGAACCTTACACCTTTTTATGCATCAACCTGCGGTCCTTTTGGGCACTGTGCTCTGAGTCGGTGAAAACTTGCTTCTAAGCCCCTGCGTTTCATCCAAATTGAGGCGCAGTCCAGCCAGATCTGAAATTCGTTTTAAATCAATTTAAATTCAAAATCAATTTCAGTTTATTTACAGATTTGCCACCAGTTTTAAATGCTTATAACTTCTACGTTTTTAGTCCGATTTAGTCCGTTCAAGTTACGTTAGATTCGTTTTGAAAAGATCTATCTATCTGTACAAGAATATTTACTGTTTTCAGTAATTAAAATTTGAGTTAGGTTTAATCTACTAATTAAGGTTTTGTAACTTGTTTAGCTTATAACTTTTGCGCCATAATTCCGTTTTTTGTGATCTTCGCGTTTATGTGATCGTGTTGGATCGTAGTTTCTGTTTTCAAACTTTTTATATTATTTTCTTGCTATTGGTGTAATGTTCTAATTATAGCTTGTCTGCTTTGCATGATTGTGTTCCGATGATTGTGTGTTGATGTGGTAATCGAGTATAGACGGTGAGACATACGCTGGTGATCAGGAGCCCTACTTCGACAACCAGGAGCAACCAGAGTACTCTGAATCAGGCAAGTATAGCATGGGATCATCCTTGTTGACCTATTCACCATGAAGCATCTAAATTCATATGCATGTGTCTAATTTTGACCTCCTATCTAGTTTATCCTAGATTTTTGACCTGTTACCTTGTTAACCTTGGGATGCTATGCATATGGGTAGATTTTTGCTAGAGCTTTACTTAAACCAAACATGATCTAATAACGGTGAATAAAACTTGATGTTTTTAGCAACATGGTTTAGGACCTCCTGTCAGCAAAAGCCGGGACATACAGTGCAACCATGAGGGTTATATGGCTCTGACCTTAGCTCAGTATAAGGACCTTTTCTAGCTTGTTAGTGGTTACCCGAAAGGGCGCATAAGGCGCTTGACGAGCTGGATTTAGGGCGGCTACTTTCACCTTGCCTGCGTTGCCGTAAGGTTGGGAGACCCTTCTTCCCCTTGCCTTAAGACCTAGCGGCCCTAACTTGTTAGACGAACCTTTGAAAGGCTTTGCGTGTATCCTGCCCACTCACCTTGGAAGTGTTATGGGAGTAATTAACCCGGGCATCTGGATATCACGACTCATCGGGTAAAGTGTACACCTCTGCGCAGAGTTTAATAAACTGATATATCAGCCGTGCTCACGGATACGAGCGGCCCGGAAAACTCACAGACTTAGTTGTTATATGTTGTTTATTTATGTTGCACATGTTGATTACTTTATTGCTATGTTTCAGTTACTATGATCATGTGGATTGGGTTTAAGCATTCATATATGTTCACTTTAATATTAAAATATTGCCAATTAAAAGCTACCGCAGTCTAACCAGTGTCAGCCTTATTTGAGCCTCATGAACCCCATGTTACACTTGTTAAGTACGAGATGTACTTATGCTTGTTTGTTTTCTTTCTACTTGGATAAAAATCCCGGATGGGTAACAGATTGCTATGGTAATGACGACTTCCCTGAAGAGTTCTAGTCTTGCTGTCAACCAGTCATCTTCCCTGTGATGGAGCTACCGCGAGAGATACTTTATTTATCCGCTGCTATGTAAAGACTTTGAATAATATTCGTTATGTAATAAACATATGTGATGTACTTCTTAAATTTGTGGCTTATGTGTGTGATTGATCTCTGGGCACACATAAGTTATTGCATTCAATTTTGTTCTTAAAATTGGGTGTGACACGTTTGGACCTAGAGTTGACCAAGGAACCTCTGTAGGTATCTTTGCTACTTGTTAGCTTAGGTATTTGGGAGTTTCTCGACGTAGCCGTCTATCTACGTTTGAGACTTGGTTTTTGAGGGTTGAATTTGCTCCGGTGCTTTTGGCGTTTGGTTCGCTATCGCTTTGTGGTGCCTCGTTGTGATCCTAGGGATCATCCACCCTCTTCCAAGGGTCGTGGGCATCACGGTTTCCATCGAAGTTTCTTGGGGTTGATTTTGGGACATTTGGCCCAGGATTCGAAAGAATTTTTGTTGGCTCCCATTCACCCCCCCTCTGGTCGCCTTGCTAGTGCATTCTCGGTCCTTCACACTACTTGTTTATTTGAATATGCAAGGTATCGACTATCTGAACTCTACTTTGGACCAGGTTAAAAATGTGTATCACTGTGTATCAACTATCTGGATTCACAAGTCATCACTTTTAAAGTCCAGCATGTTGTTGTCATTGGTCTATGTTTGCAAGCTCGAGAAAATTTATTTAGAATTTTCATTGGTTTAATGTGTGCTGGTTTAATATCCTGGACAAGAAAAATGAGAGCTAACTACTTGTTAATGCTTAACAACACGTTCTTATTGATAAATTGTTGTGGCTGTTCAGAAATGAAATATATCAATACTGCAGCCAATGGAGCAGCTAGCACTGTCAATGGCTACATGTTTCTTTAATTTTTGTATCTGCTTGAATATGTATCCGTGTTTGTATAGGGCCAATGTACTTCTAATATTTGTGGGATGAAGCTAATCTGCACACTGGATTGTCCTGCATATTTTTTTCTTGCATCCTGTAGTTAACCTCTTTATAGCTGCAATCTGAAATTTTCAGTTGAAACTTAATAGGTGCAGAAAAATTATGCATGCACCTGTAAGGGCTAATATCTCTTGTTTGCTAAACAAGTTTAATAATTTTAAAAGCGTGCTGGACATTTTTTTATAGTATAGTAGGTTGTAACTGTACCACTTATTTTGAGCAGGCATCCAGAAAGCATGTGTGGAAATTGTGATTTCAGAAAACTCAAAGTTTGCTGGTTTCTAATTCAACCGGTATGTCTTTGTTTGCTACCATAATGCAAAACTGATGCTCCCTTGGCAAATCATGTACTTTTATAGCTGTACCAACTATTTCCGTGTATATGTGACTTGCATTTATTTCCATTTTTGATGAAATATATGTGCCAGACTATTCAATAAATGCATCAGATTTGTTTACAGGAATTAATAGATTTTGTGTTGTAATCTGTAATTCATCAATCAGTAGTATTACATTAGCTTGTCATTGCAGTGCTATCTGTTAAGTTCTTTGAATGGCCATTTGATTGAACGTTTCTTTTTCATGGTTTCAGGAAGGGCTTAAGGGCAGTGGAAATGAGAATTCTTGTATAAACAATATTGGCAAAGCGCTTGATCAAGGGCATATCTATGCCAGAAAACGTTATCAGTGACGCGTATAGAGGCCTATTAGTGACGCGTAAAACACGCGTCACTGTTCTTGCGTCTGTGATAAGGGCATATTAGTGACGCGTAAACACGCGTCACTGATAACCCTTACCAGTGACGCGTCCAGCCAAGACGCGTCACTGATAACACCTATCAACGACGCGTCCAGCCAAGACGCGTCACTAATAACACCTATCAGCGACGTGTCCAGCCAAGACGCGTCACTGATAACCCCTATCAGCGACGCGTACAGCCAAGACGCGTCACTGATAACCCCTATCAGCGACGCATCCAGCCAAGCCGCGTCACTGATGTGGACCTTAACAGCGACACATTTCGCCAATACGCGTCACTAATAATAATTTATAAAAAAACAAAAAAAAAACTCTACCCTGGTCCTACATTGCACATATTACATTCATTTCAGCAGCCAAATTCTTTACAAACTCCAGATACAAAAATCTAACAATAAATAAACATTATATAAGATATAGCTACATGATTTCTAACAATACAAACCCACATAATATTCTAATTATCAAATGATTCAATATTCTAATCACACTAAGTACTAAATTACACGCCCTTTGCTTCAAATCTCCAAAAGATGAACCAAAACACAAATTACATGAGACCTTTATTAATTCTGCATGAATAGAAACAGATGTGAAACCATTAACATACTAGTATTTCCCCTAAAATAAGAAGAAACAGGTCTCAAACATTATAAACTGGAATTCGTTGATCAACACACTAGGAATGAAAAAGAAAACCCAAAACACAACTATAACTAGAATATTGTGTATTCAACTAATGTAACAATAGAAGTTCAGTTATCTTTTACAGAAAATTAGAATAACATAAAAAAAGACAGACCGGGCATGCACATATCAATGGCTTACATCAGAACTCTACTCTCTAAAGCAGAGTTATGACAAGCTCAAACAATGGATAATGGATAATGGAAAGTTCAGTGCAAACATGGCAGGTATCTGAAATAGCAAAAATATCCCTCTACCTGTAAAGTACTTAGATCAGAACTCTTATCCACACTCTACTAGGCTCTCCAACCTTCACCTCTATAAGCACGCTACCAATGGCTTTATGCTGCAAACATCAAAATCACGAACAAAAAATAAAATCATGCAAAAGAAGAAAGCAACCCAGAGAGCTAGTCAGTCCCTGTCAATGTATCCTGCGTGGTTAAAAATTCAAATGTCTTTAGGAAAAAAATTGAAGGCTTCAAGGGACTGAAAGCATTAAAATGTCTGAAACTCTGAAAGGGTACTGCGAGTTCTGCGGCAATAAGTACTGTAGCATACCAAAACTGCAGTGTAGAATCTGAAAGGGTACTGTGACAATAAGTAGTGTAAACTCATATGAGCAGTGGCCTAAATATTGCATTCATAACATGTATATATCAAAGAATATTGCTAAATGGTTGTCTTTCAGATGACATGCACATGACATGGTTTTAAAATAAGGAATAGATAAAGTTACTTCTCCAATTCCCGGTCTTCACAATCAGCCGGACACTAATTGTTGGCCAGGCAGACATTGTACCTGCAAAAACTGTAATCAATTTCCTGGGCTAAGCACACACAAAAAATATTCATTACTTACTGTTTCGTCAAAGAATATATCAGAAGAACAACTACTTATTAATGCTGGAGCGAAGCTATATAGGAAGAATGCCACAACTACTTCTTAATTAACCATATAATAGAAGCACTATTAAAACAAAAAGAAATACTCAAGCAATGCTACGTAGCAACTGAAATCTATTTATATCACTGAACTAGCAGCTGAACTGGACATTGCAAATGCAAATATGAACGGAGCTGGAGAGGCACTTACTAATGCTGTTGTGCTGGACCTGCAAAACAATTGTATATTGGAGCCCTGCAATAACATATATCACCATATCAGTTTCTAAGTATAATGAAACAATTGTATATTCATGTGCAAGCTATTGGTTTGAATATTTGAATCCAAATTAGTACACCATCACAAACATGATCCAATTATAGCAGGTACATTAGTCATTATTGTTGGCTTTAGTACAGACTGATATGCCATGTTAATGCTTACCACAGCAGCTAGTTCAAGGATATGTGTTAGAAAAGCTATGCCTGGTATACACATCCTATATAGTGGGCTAGTGGCATGTCACAAGAGGGCATTATATGCTTACCTTTAGCGACTCCCATGCTTTTTCATAGGCATCAAGAGTCTGCAAATACGACGGCATCCCAATCAGTTAATTCTCTAAGACGTAGAAAGGAATAATTGGTAAGGCAAAATAAAACTGACCTCTTCCGTCGTAGAATCTTGAAGATTACAGGAAGGAACCCAGTCCACCACAAGTTTTCTTTCTAAAGCAATCGGCGCATACAAAAGAGCCTGACAGAAGATCAAGAAACATATAAGGGCCACCAGTTTTGTTGTTATATATAAAGCACTAGTTGTTATATATAAGCTAAGAGTGTCGGTGTAGAGAACCATATGTTTAAATGCAGACACATGTAGCAGAGAACCAATTTCATTGCAAATTTATATATAGAAAGAATAAAATCTGGTTGTTACCTGCTGCTATTACCGCTACCTTGTCACTCATACAACACATACCTTGGTAGGCCATCCACAATATGCCCTTGCTAAGGACCTTGCTTGGCCGCGGCGTGCGTAAGTCATCCAAGTCAAACGACAGCGACATGTCCTCATCCATGTGTCATTCTAGACATGCCATTCTTGTCCCTATGTTATTTATCTGATAATCAACTGACTTATGTTGCAAATATATTAGACTAATTTAACTGGACAATTAAAACATGTTAGTAATGTTGTGCAAAATCATGCATCATCAATAAAAGATAGCAAGAATTATAAAGTAGGCAATGTTCCATGGATGAAATATTTTATATAGAATTGTATATTGAATGAACGTTTGTGTGACATCTCCAGTAAACCTTTTTTATGTATTGAAAGTTTTTTTAAAAGGCAACTTAATATGATCAAATTTAATAGTTACAGTGATAACATGAAGCTTAACCAACTAAGCTGACTTGTTATAACTAAATATAAAAAGCACAGGAAAAAATAAACCAAGCCTAAAACAATTTGAAGGAAAAACTTTGAAATATTAACTACATGATTTAGTACATATCAAGAAACTGTCTGACCAACATAAAAAAAGCTAGACTCCCACGGCAGTATAACAGACAAATATGGAGACAAAAAAGAAGGTCCATGACTTCTGTTTGTGTTCAGGCTTATTACTCGACCATTCCGACGAAGCTTCCCTCTCTCTAGCTCCTTTGACAAGCATTGTCCATTTCAGTGTTCTCCCTCCATCCTACTGTCATATGTACAACATGAAAAGGCTACCATATTCTGAAGCATACAGGGTATTAGTAGGGAAAATTTTCATAATTGTGAATGCATAAGACTTGAAACCTCTTCAAAGCGAAGATGCACTGAGACATACTTCCCACCGGTCAATAAACCTCCTCTTTTATGCACTGAGACATACGCAGCAGTATACCAAACACCTCAACGACTGGACTGGGCTAATCGATTTGAGAATGGGGGCTATGCACACAAGCCTGAAAGAACAGAAGATAAAATGAAACTTATGCCACATGTGAACCATGCGAGCATTTCATCAGACACATGGTAGGCATCATCCATGTCAAGCTCAAAGCCAAAATCAGGTTCAATCAGTGAGTGGCGGTGCCTGGGGTAGCATGTCCTGGCCGCGAGCCGGCGTCGGGGTCGGTGGCCTAGGGAGCAGCCGGCGAGCTGCGAGCCTGGGCGCGAGGAGGATCCGGCATGGTGACCTGGGGAGGAGCGGCACCGGGGTGATGGCCGTAGGCGTGGGCGGGATCCCACAAGGAGCTCGGTGGTGAAGCACGCCGCCGCGTGCCGGCTGGTTAAGTTGCTGGCCACCGGGCCCCACCCACGCCGGCGCGGCCGCAGGGAGCGCCGCTTCTTCGCGCCCACCGCCGCCTCTGGAGGGAACGGGAGAGAGAGAGAGGAAGGGGAGAGAGAAAGGGAGGTGAGAGGCAAGTGAGGGAGGACGAGGAGGAGGTTGGACGCCTCCACCAAGCCTCGCTGGCGCCGGCCGCCGTCGTGCTCTCCACGCCGGAGAGGGAGGGAGATAGAGCGCAGGGCGTGGAGGTGGGGAGAGGGAGATGAGGGTGGAGGCAGGGGCGCGAGGGGCGAGGGCGGGGATGGGGGCGCGAGGGGAGGCGGGGGCGCGAGGGGTGAGGGCGATGCCGCGAGCGCGAGGGGAGGCGGCGCCGCGGCGAGTCGCGGGGAGCCGAGGGGAAGGACGGGGAGTTTTTTTTCAATTTCCATCGAGATTAAGAAATAAGAGAGGAAAGAGAGGCAAAGAGAAAACAAAAATGCATTAAGATTGGTACTAGTTATCTGTGACGCGGCTTAAAAAAGTGAGTCACAGATATGTACAACTATCAGTGACCCGTCCTGGGAACACGCGTCACAAGACATATCTGTGACCCATATTTTTAACCCGCGTCACTAATAAATTGATCTATCAAAGACGCGTCTTAGCAACATGCGTCACAATGTTTATCAGTGACGCGTATTATGTTCGAGAGTCACTGATAGTCTGTTATTAGTGACGCGTTTTGGTTCCGGGGCATGGCCAACAGCTAATCAGTGACACGTTTCAAGAACTCGCGTCACTAATAGCTTATCTGTGACGCGTGTTGTTTCTGGGTCACAAATCGAGACGTCACTGATAAGCTTTTCTGGCATAGTACTTCTAATATTTGTGGGATGAAGCTAATCTGCACACTGGATTGTCCTACATATTTTTTTCTTGCATCCTGTAGTTAACCTCTTTATAGCTGCAATCTGAAATTTTCAGTTGAAACTTAATAGGTGCAGAAAAATTATGCATGCACCTGTAAGGGCTAATATCTCTTGTTTGCTAAACAAGTTTAATAATTTTAAAAGCGTGCTGGACATTTTTTTTATAGTATAGTAGGTTGTAACTGTACCACTTATTTTGAGCAGGCATCCAGAAAGCATGTGTGGAAATTGTGATTTCAGAAAACTCAAAGTTTGCTGGTTTCTAATTCAACCGGTATGTCTTTGTTTGCTACCATAATGCAAAACTGATGCTCCCTTGGCAAATCATGTACTTTTATAGCTGTACCAACTATTTCCGTGTATATGTGACTTGCATTTATTTCCATTTTTGATGAAATATAGGTGCCAGACTATTCAATAAATGCATCAGATTTGTTTACAGGAATTAATAGATTTTGTGTTGTAATCTGTAATTCATCAATCAGTAGTATTACATTAGCTTGTCATTGCAGTGCTATCTGTTAAGTTCTTTGAATGGCCATTTGATTGAACGTTTCTTTTTCATGGTTTCAGGAAGGGCTTAAGGGCAGTGGAAATGAGAATTCTTGTATAAACAATATTGGCAAAGCGCTTGACGAAGGAAACAGGACAATAATTATTTACTAAAAACTTGTTACCCATGTGCAGGACGAAGCTGGGCAGGGCCAACGTCGGGGCCGATAGGACGTCGTTTCCCCTTGAAGCACTACGTCCCCGACACCAGGTACGAGGTACGTCGTGTCGTGTACCTCACATTCGCCACTGCCATTTTTGACTCGTCCATTGTGTCTTCTTGGTTTATCCTGCTTCTTCTACTTCCTACTTTCTCTCAAGCAAGTGGTGAGTGGTGACTCGGTGCGGCGGTGGGAATGGCAGCCGTCCTCCGTTGCCAGTGCTTCGACGACAAGCAGTGGCTCTGCAGCAGCGCACCTTCCAGCCCCCTGCATCAACCAGCAGCCAGGGGCTGGTGCCACCTTCAGCAGCCAGTAGCTAGGTGGGCTGCTACCTGCAGGTCAGTGCCCAGCGGCAACGCAGACCACCGACTACCGAGTAGACTCCATCTCCGTGCCATGTATCCTGGTAATTTCCTTCCTCGTAATATTTTGCCTATGGTTTTGATGGTGTGGTTGGTCACCAGATGCTCCCTTAAAGGGTCCAAGGAGGCATTGGAGATCGTGTTGATCGACGGTGAGCTGTCCTGCTTGTTGTGGCTCTTTGACTACTGTGTTTGGTGGTGTTTGTAATTTGTTCGAAAAAATGCACCTGAGAAACTGTCTTATCTGTGTGCGATGCTGGGAGGCTATTCTACATTGTGGGCATGAAATCAATGAAATGTGGGGTAACTGGAATTTTTTGATTGGTATTTGTTATTGTTCTTCGGTGGCTCTGTTGGTTCCTGATGCGGGGTATGTGGCTGCAATTATTCGTCTTTAGTGCCACTCAATAGTTATTTTGGTCTCTACCCCTATCCTTCCCTTGGGGAAAACATTTTAAATCTTACATGGGTTCTAATTTCTGCAGTTCGTTGTCATTTGCGAATGTGGTTTGGATTATGACGGTCTTCACTTCTATCCAGCAGATGTGCAAAAGAAGTATACCCTATTGCTCTCATATGCACATATATTGATATCCTATTGCTCTCATATGGACACAAATTGGAATTTAATCTATTTATTTCTGAGTGATGTATTAGGTACTCTGAGAATTTGAATTAGCTGAACCATTGAAGCAGTAAAATGGCCGATGTTTCTTCATACACGTGCTGCTGGTAGACTTTTGTGAAATCATGACAACAAATTTGTACAGGTAGGTGATGTCCCTCCATGATGCCATATAAGTGATATAATAGGAGGCTCATCATTCTTGGATTGGTTGAATTGATCGTGTCACTGTTTGTCGTACTAGATATGGACTAAGACTTTTTTTAGTAACACTGGTTGAACTGACCTGAACAGAATCCCACCATCATGTCCGATCAACAATATCTATCCTAGGTGATCACAATAACCGATTGCCGATCTGCCATGTTATAGCAATGATTTGTTTAGAACTAAATTTCAATCATTTGGTTGTTAGAGAAAGTAGTGTGAGGCTATATATTCTTAGACAATCTCCAATTGTTTGAAAAAATTGACTTGGGAAAAGTTGTCATTTAGCAACTTGCTAAAATTTTTGGCAAGTGAATTTTTCATGTATCTTGGTAAAAATAACATAAAAAAGTGAAGTGACGTCGAATTCCAACTTGGTAAAAATAACATAGAAACACCGGATAGCAAGTAAAGCTCACTTTAAGCCTGGGCAAAATACCCGCTACCCATTACCCGTACCCGAATTACCCGAACTCGAGGTACCCGATCCCAACTTCGGATACTGATCTTGATTACCCGAAATTAGTTTGGGTAATTCGGGTAATATCCCCCGGTACCCGAACTACCCGAATTACCCAAAGTTGTATTTTTGTCTTTGTATTTATCATATTTTGTTAGTTAAATCAATGAATTTATCATTTAATTAGTATACTATTCTCTCCGTTTGAACAAGTGACTGTAATATGTTATTCTTTGTAAATTAGTGTTAAAATTCTATACAAGATGTTGCAGAAATTATGTATGAATTTCTACTAAAATTTTGTATAATTTGCTCTTTTTATGAATTCGGATAAATCAGGTAATACCCGAACCCGAACCCGAATTATCGGGTACCCGAAGTTGCGGGTAGTGTTTTTTCAGGACTAAATTCGGATAGCAATTTTCATTACCCGAACTTTGAATTACTCGAATTACCCGACCCGAAAAAAACGGGTAACCCGAACGCCCAGGCTTATTGACTTGGTAAATATACAAAGTTGGTTGCCTCCGATTCCAACTTGGAAAAATTTAGCAAGTCATATACCAATCTGTTGGAAAACGTTTTTTTTCTTCTTTTCCCAATAAAACAAGGATAGCAAGTCATTTTTCTAAACTATTGGAGATGCTCTTAACTATCAGTATAAGCTCTATTTTCATAAGTTAGAGAAAGTACTGTGAGGCTATATATTCTTGTATAACTATCAGTATAAGCTCTATTTTCATAAGTTAGAGAAAGTAGTGTGAGGCTATATATTCTTATATAACTATCAGTATAAGCTCTATTTTCATAAGTTGATGCATGTATTTCGTAGTTTCTCTCATGTGTTATCCTCTTGTGTTCTGTTATCCACTATCTTTCTCAAGCACTAATATTAGCAGTTAACTTATATTATGCAGCCTATATCTCATTGTTTTCATAAGTTTTATGCTCGTGCAATGTATTCTTGTTTTTCTGATCCCAAACTCAAATAGATTTTTAGTGAGTTGACTTTTACTTGACTAAGAAGCTCCACCTTACAATAATCAATTGCACACTAGCAATTGTATGTATAACTTTTCTAATGCGAAGAATGTTTGACTAATTAGTGATTATTGGTAGATGAGCTTGTAGCTCAGTGGTAGAGCACCCAGTAGAGGTGCCACCCACCCAGGGCTCAAACCCTGGGTGCTGCATTTGTACTACCTCCCTGTGCAATGGCTGCAGGTGGTTCCTAGGTTGCCAAAAGAAGCAGCGCGCTGGTGAGGTTCTTGCCCCAGCCATGCTTCAGTGGCCACCCTTCTTAAGACTAAGTCAGTGGGATGTCTTCCTCACTGATCGAGTTTTTATTAGTGATTATTGATGTTGCCTATGCATATCAGGACACCATTGCATGCGCTTGAGACATATAAGAAATATATAAGAAATAATCTGGTCAAGTTGCATTGTGACTGTGCACGTAAATATTTCTCCTTAAGACATATAAGAAATGTTAACCATTGTTACTCAAGATAGACTGTCTGATTGTGCAAGGAATCACCTTCATTGTATTTTAGAAGAGCCATTACACAAGGCCATCCCATAATAGTATAACAAATATAAGGGAAATGTTGAGCCAAGGTAAGAACTTGGAACCATGAACTTATCCCCTAATATTTGTTTATGGAATTATGGTATCCTCTTTTGACAGTCATCTTGGTTACATTTTTTTAGGCACAATGGTTGATAGGGAGAATAGCAGCCAACAAAATTTATTTTCTTCATGTACAACCATCCTGGGATTAAGTGAAACATCTACGGAATCACTAGTAATTTGAATTGTCTTCTTGCCAATTGTATCCTAAAGGCTGACTGCTTATGCAAATGCGGAAGACAAGTGTTCATGTGTAGTACCTTGTGTTGTGAGATTGTTTGAGTCACTTAATGTATCACTCCGTACTTGATTAAAATTGATGCTACATGAACTATTGAATTTTTCATTTTGGAAAAGTGGCTAGGCGATTTTTGTGCAAGTCTGATTCCTGAGTTTGATATGGTTGTATCCATATTTGATAGTTTGATTTGAATCTATATGAAATACATCGAGAGGACTTGCCACCTTGCACTTGGATATTTCTGGAAAACAAAATGACCACCAAACATTTTTCTTATGAGGAAGAAAACACATCTGTAACATCGGTTTGCCTATAAGTGTATACCTTGATGATTGCAAACCATCAGTGAGAATTTTAGCAATGTACATAATTCAATTTGTAATATTAACATTTCAAATATCACGCTCACATTATCGTTTAATGTAGCAATGCAACATATTCATGCTCAAATTATCAGGGTATTATTTGTCCAGTTGCAATGCATAAAAAGGTGTATACAGTTTAGTTGGTGAGCTTGCGACACCGCATTCTCTGTGACTATTTTAATTTTATAATCTTAACAAATTATATTAAATATCACTTTAACATCGGTATTTAGTTTATAGTATTGTTATCTTATCGTGCGATTCGTATGTTTTTAGTATAAAAAATTCAGTTATCCCATAACAACGCACGGACACACTACCTAGTAATATATAAATATAATCAATATACAATCATATTAGCTTAATTAATATGTATCTGAATTATGATTTTTAAAATAAATTCAATTTCAAGGATCTAAATGGGCCCTATAATAATCTAGTATATCTATATCTTCTATATCTATGAGCTAGCAATCCCTCCGTCTCATAAAAAAATATAAACGTACCTGCAGACATCAGCTTTGTAGCTATGAATGATGCCTCATTTTCTTCCATATCTAAATACATACGACTTCAATTTATTGTGTGGCTGTTATTAGACCTGTTGATGTTACAAGTCATTCGTTCTATAATTGTGTGGAAGCATCTCGACGCTTCTTTGAATCAGCGTACGGTAAGAAAACATAGAAGGAGCACATGACCATAGAAGGGCACATGTGTAATTTTATCTCTGCATACGTTAATCTAGCCTCGATACTCAAGATTCACATATTTTCTGGAATGGAGGTAGTATGGGCTTGTTTGGGACAGCTCCACCTCTATAAAAATGAATCTGGATCTAGGATTCACCCTGGAGCAACTCCACTAGCGAATATTGGATCCATGGTGAATCCATGAGGGAACTGTTTGGCTAAACAGTAGCTCCAAATTCATGAAATAGAGGTTTAGTTGGATTATCCTATTGCGTTTTTTTTGCTGGACTCCGTAACCAGCCACCAGGTGAAGTACGTTATTTTCCACCGCCGCGCTCCCCATCGTGGCCGGGCCACCAGAGGAGCCGCGACCCCTGCCGGCGGGGAACCTGGTGGCTGCGCCACCCATGGCGGCCCCAGCAGCCGCGCCGCCAGGAGGGAGGTCGTCGCCCTCCACGCCGCAGGAGGGAGCTCTGGCCGGAGTCGACAGCTGCCGATTCAGTCCAACACTGGTGGTTTCGCCATGGATCAGAAGGAAGAAAGAGGTGGAGGAGGTCTGGCAGGTCCGGATCTTCCGTATCCGGCCATTGACTGCTCGCCGGAGTTGGACGGCTGAGGGGTCGGCGAGCTCGGGGGCGCCGGAGGGTAGGGGGCGAGCACGGTGGGGAGTTGCGGACTCGTGGCCTGGAAGCGCGATTTTTTTTTTTTGCCGTACGGGAGAACGAAGGGGTACGGGAGTATGTAACGGATGGCAATTGCGGGTAATTTCTATCCAACTCCATCCCCAGATACAAAAAGTCTATTCGTGGAGCACCCGTTGAGGAGATCCATCAAAATGGTGAATCTGGCCTCTAGATTCATGTTTTCGGTGGATTTGAATTTGGTGGATCTGAAGTGTTTGGCAAACTTTTCGTGGAGTGAAGCTAGATTTGGTGGATCTGGAGTTGGTGGAGCTGTCCCAAACAGGCCCTATATATCTATTGAAGAGCCAAAATTTTAGCCTATTTTTTTCCACCTCATTTTAACTCCGTGCCACTACGGGAAAATCAATCTTTGCCGAGTGTTTTTTTCGGGTATTCGACAAAGAGCTTCTTTGCCGAGTACCAAATAAAAAGAATTTTTTTATTAATAACCCAATTAAATAAGATATTTTAAAAACAACACCCTTAATTTTTTTTTCAAAATTAACCCTTTTGCCGCGCCGTCCCGTACGGCGCGGCAAAAGCGTTAGCCGCGCCATGCATGGCGGCGCGGCAAAAGTGTCACCGTGGCACCGTCCAGCCACGCAGGCCCGGGTGGGGCCCGCTTGCCAGTTTGCCGCGCCAGGCGGCCTGGCGCGGTCATCGGCTTTGCCGCGCTAGGCGGGTTGACGCGGCAAAGCCAATCTAGATCTGGTCGTCGTGGCGTTCTTCCTCCTCCTTCCCTCTGCTGCCCGCCGCGCCTACGCCCGCCGCAGCTCCAGCCCGCCGCCGCCGCTCCAGCCCGCCGTGGTCGCCGGAGCTCCCTCCTCCGCATGGCCGAGCTCCTGCTCCTTCCACCGGCTGCCCTCCTCCCTAGCCTCCGTGCAACCGGACGGCCAGGGGAACTCACCGGCGGCCAGGCAGTGGCCGGGTGCCAACCCCTTCTCCCTCTCCCCCGCTCAAGCACCCGAAGTTAAGGTTAGTTTTCTTTGTTAGTTCATTTTAGTTTTTGTTATATTTTTTTTGCAAAAGTTAGTTAGTTATTTAATTATCAAAATGTTAGTTAGTGACTTCGGTTTGGTAGTTTAGTTACTTAGGGTTAGTTAGTGGCCTAGGTTAGTTAGTTTAGTGCTTTAGGTTATTTTAGTTAGTTAGTGAATTAGGTAAGTTAGTTTAGGTATTAGTTCAGTTTGTTACTTAGTTGGGGTTTTAGTTTAGTTAGGGTATTAGGGTGTTAGTGAAGATATGTTAGTTAGGGTATTAGGGTATTTAGTTAGGGTATGATGAAATGTTACCGAAGACATGTTAGTGAAGGCAACTTAGTTAGTAGTTACGCCGTTCTTTACTTTTGAGAAGACCATCACTTGACCTTAGTTCCACTATTCACTTTGTAGATGGACGTCGTAGTCAGATTGTTTTATGGAGGCACAGTTAGTACACGAGATGGGTTGTTTGATGCGAACATGGAACAAGAACTCGAAGTATTCGATGAGCGTCCTCCTTTTACGGAGCTGTGGTTGCGTTTGAAGGAGAAGTTTGATGGTGATTTCTCGTTGAAAGGGAGAATTGACAGTGGCAAGAGTAGGGCAAACTATGTGTTGATGCCCTTGCGCAACCAGGCTGATTGGGCAAAATACCAGAGGATCATTATGACATCCAATTTGACCATAGCCGAGATCATGGTAGAGGATGGTTGGAGGAAGCAGGCAGAGCCGTCCAATGATGGCAACGAAGGTGAAGAACAGGAGGTAGGGGATGATGAGGATGCAACTCCGATGAGTATGGACGTTGATGGTCACCCCACGCAGGAGACGGTCTATCCATCTGAAAATGCCCACGCTGATGTCGGCCAAATAAACAATGATTTTGATGTGGCCGACCTCGGCTCGAGCAGGAGGAGCAGGAGGCACAAATGTTTGATGAACACTATGATTCAGATGATGACTCAGATTATGACGAAGAAGAGGACAATTATCTTTCTGCTATGCCAGAACCGGTTCGTGCTATTCCACAACTAGTTTGTGCTATGCCACAACCGGTTCCTCAGAATATGCAGCCTCAAGGGAGACTAGTCACTGATATACCCGAGGATCATACACCTTTTGACGCATGGCAGCGTTTGAGCGAAGCATGGTATTATGTTCCGCTTGATCCTTACACTGAGACAGAGCTGCAGCAATTGAGGTCAGTTAACATGCACTTTAGAGGCGTTCCCAGTTATAGGGATGTCAGTATGGTGGATCAGGCAGTTTGTGATACTGGGTTGAATCTGTGCAAGGCAACACTGCATAACCATAAAGATTGGATTCTTCAAAAGGGTATGATTTTCAACACTATGTCTAAGCTGAAGCTTTTTCTTTAGGACTATGTTGTGCATCATCGACCGTATACCGTCATCCATTCTGATATTAATTTGAGGTACCACATCAAGTGTATGAGTGATAGTTGTCTGTGGAGGCTAAATGCTCGCAAGAGAACTGATGGCAAGTGGAGGATCAGTAAAGTGGTACAGCCGCATAGCTGTTTTACAAATGAGGGACAGAAAGATCATCCTCAGTTGACAGCAAGATACCTTGCACGACACATTTTGGCATATGTTGACGATGACGCTGACGTGTCCGTTTCGAAATTGATTATCTCCATATATGGATTCACAGGCTATGAGGTGAATTATGGAAAGGCATGGCGTGCCAAGCAGATTGCCCTTGCAATTCGTTGGGGTAGCTGGGATGAAGCGTACAACAAGATTCCATGGATTTTGTGTGCAATGACATACTATAACCCTGGCCTGAAATGGTTTCCACACACCAGTGGGCACTATATAGACCGCAACACCGGCAAGGTTACACATGTGCTTCAGCATGTATTTTGGTCTTTTGCCCAAACAGAGCATGTGTACCAGTACTGTCGTCCAGTCATACTTGTGGACGGTACTTTCTTGATCGGAGGGTATAAGGGTGTGTTGATGATGGCGGCGGCTGTTGATCCCGAGGACCAGATAGATCCAATTGCTTTCGCTTTGGCTGAGGGGGAGAACGTTGAGACTTGGTCTTGGTTCATGGCCCTTCTACGGATACAAGTGTTAGGCCCTTCTCAAACAATATGTTTGATTTCGGATTGTCATGCCGGGCTGCTTCGTGTCGCAGAGGAGATAGAGGGTTGCCCTCCTCTAGTCCACAGATGGTGCATGCGTCACTTTGCCGCAAATTTCTGGCGTCGGTAGAGAAAAAAGGAGGTTTATGACAAGGTGAAAGAACTATGTTGTGTTAAAACTGAGCACAAATTCAAGGAAACAATGGAAGAGTTGGACAAAATATTAAACAGTGCTGCCAAGGCCCGGATCGAGAGACAGATGGAACACAAGGCCAAGTGGGTGCTTGCTTACGATGAGGGCGGTTTCTGGTTCGGTATAATGACCACCAACTCATCAGAGTCTTTCAACAAGGTATTCACCGGTGTTAGAGCCTTGCCCGTTTTTGGAATCATTGAGTACTCGTTTCACAAGACCAACGAGTACTTCGTGAACAGGTGGTCCATTGCTCAAGACAACCTACAAACAGATGATGAATTTGGAAAGGCGAGAAAGGAGCACATTCAGCAAAATGAGATCTGGGCAACACGGCAAACTTGTGAGGCTTATGGACCAACCAGAAAAATTTATAATGTTCGAGCAAAGAGTGGAACTACCTTGGGCGGGGAACGTTATGGTGGTCGCAACTACCGGGTTGATCTTGAAAGAGTGGAATGCAGTTGTAACGTGCCACAGATAATGCATGCCCCTTGCTCTCACATGATTGCGTCCTGTAGAGCGCGCGGATATAACTACAAGGTCCCACCATATATGTCCGAGTACTATTGCCGGAGCAACACCGTCGCAATATGGCAGAGCAGCTTCGAGCCTTACCTAGATCCCACTCAATGGCCTCCATACCTAGGTAGAGACTACATGTCTGATCCTGAGCTGCTAAAGGTAGGTAAGGGTAGGAGGAGGAAGAAGAGACTAAAGGGGGACATGGACAATATGGATAGGTATGGCGGGGGAGACTTCGACCAGACACCTAGCATGAACCTCTGCTCTGTTTGCCACATGCCACGACATAATGCAGCCTTCCATCGTAGACAAAGACAACAAGTGTACAACGACACAAGTTGATTTGTATCTTTAGTTATATTAATATTTGAATGTTTTCGTTATTTTTATGCATATGTCTTTCAATTATTTTAATGCTTTATTAATTGAAATGTTGTACTAACTTGTTACCATGTTTTGTTTAAACATGATGGCGAACCCTCTAGCGTATCCTCTCCTTGAGTCGTACTACGACGACGAGCATCGGGCGCACAGACTGACGGACTACGACCCTCCAGAGTGGTTGACGTTGCTTAGGCCGCACACCCACCTCTGGCACTGGTGGGATGAGCGCTACGCACCCTTCCTACGGCGCGCTGGCTTCTTGGTGCTAGCCTGTGTCGCCAACCACGTGGTGTGCCAGCTTGACCCGGCACTCCTGACCGCGCTGCAGGACAGGTGGCGTCCCGAGACGCACACCTTCCACCTTGCTTGCGGGGAGGTGACAGTGATGTTACAGGATGTGGCCAAGATTTTTGGTCTACGCCTGGGCGGGCTCCCCGTGACGGGGATTCTTGACTCGGACACGTGGATGGACACGGTCCAGGAGTTCTGTGGCCGTAGGCCACCCGACGACACAGATGCCAGGAGGAACAAGTAAGCTAAAATTTGTTTTCTAATTTTGTTGCATACGATTGCTACTATCATGTCCTAACTTCAACTTTTTTCTGAAACAAACAGGAAGACTTCTAGGGTGCCTTCGTCGTGGCTCACTGAGCACTTTGCGATTTGCCCCCCCCAACACCCACCCACAGGTAGTGGAGAGGTTTGCCAGAGTGTGGTTGTGACACTTTATTGGGGCCTTCCTGTTTCCCGACTCCTCGGGGAACATGATCAGCTGGATGTTCGTACCCATCCTCGCACAGCCGTGGGAGAACATTGTTGGCTACAGCTGGGGGTGTGCTGTTCTAGTCTGGCTGTACAGACAGCTGTGCGAGGGGTGCCGACAGAGGCAGGCGAGCTCTAGCTTGGGAGGGTGCCTGCCCCTGCTCCAGGTTTGGGCCTGGGAGCACCTGCCTGTGGGTAGTCCCCGTTTTCGAGAAGCTGCGGTAAGTACATACCTCTTGAGTGCGTGTGCTTTTACAAATTTACAGTCATTTAACTGATTCAAATTGAATTGCAGGTGTGGACGCACGATGACACCCACCCCACTGCTCTGTTCATCTGGTCGACGGCAGAGCCAGTTAGAAGCAACCCCCAGCGCCGCTACAACCAGTACACAGACATGCTGGACGTCTTGACAGAGCACCAGGTAAGTCCGGAACGAGTTTATTTTTTAATACTAACACAACAACATGACAAACTATGTTTATTCATTAAAAACAGGTCAGTTGGGAGCCTTGGGACCGGTACCACGACGTGTTCGACGCGGCCACGAAGCTGGACCGTTTGGACTGGCGTTACACCGTCCCTCTGATCTGCTTTTACGTGGTCGAGATGCATTTGCAGATCAGGGTGTTGCGTCAGTTCGGCCTACGATAGGAGTCCCCTCCACCTCTGATTAGCACGGATCAGAGATTGCACAAGTAAGTACAGTCCACATTCATGTTCAATTACTCAAGTTAATTCTATCTTATGCTCTAACACTAACCTTCCTTTGCATTGCAGGGTGAAGCGCCGAACCAGACGGAAGAATCCTGTGGATTGGCACGCGGAGCATGTCCTGAGTTGGACGAACAGGTTCCAGCAGGACGTTGAGGACGGCGAGCCGTACGACCAGCGCGTCTTCGACCAGTACCTGCAGTGGCTGCACCGGAGCACCAGGTTGCATATTAAGCCACCGTACTACGAGGGCACCGCTAAGGAGGAGTCGGACGACGACGTGGACCCATACGATGCTGTCACTAGGGCAGGGGTTCAGCCTGACAGAGCCCCTCTACAGAGCTACGTGGTAATATATCATGTCCTGAAGGACCGAATTGGCGACCAAAGGGGGTGAATGAGAGCCTCAAATTTCTTTTCAGAAATATTAGACCGTTGTCCCAAATCCACAACCCCAATAGCAAAGATCACAAACCATGTTGTCCACAACCCAAAAGATTGAGTGGATGTTCGCTAGGAACACAGCGGGACAACACACACGTGATCAACCAAGCACACCACCAAAACTGGAGCTCCGAACGGGAAGCACTACACTCCTATGTAGAAGAAGTAAATGCCCAACCAAAAATACTTGAGTCAACTAGTGACAAACGTACTTTAGAATGTTCCCCACAAAGTTAGAAAACCAACGCAACAAACGGAACTCGAATCGGAGCTCGAACGCCTGTAGCAGCACTGTAGCGTACGGTCACTGTACTGTAGCACGCGGTCACTGTAGCATCATATGACTGTAGTAGTACTGTAGTGTCTGGTTACTGTTACTGTAGCATATTACTGTAGCATGAGACGCATGAACAGTAACAGCGTTGAGCCCAGTCAGAAAAAGCGTTGGGTCTGGTCGTTAATGTAGCAGTTACTGTAGCACCGGAAGCACTATAGCAAATTACTGCAACGTCCGGTCGTACTGTAGCAGCGTCCGGTCAGCCCGAAAACAGCGTTGTTCAAACACCAAATCGACCCAAAACTCAATCAAATCAACTCCAAACTTCACCAAATTTTGCACAGATGATCACAACTATATTGGTGAGCTATCTCTAAGAGATCATGGCTCAAATCCAACTAGAAATTCATGAATTGCAGATCCCGTGCAAAAGGGAAAAGTTTAGAACCGAAAAGAAAATCCGCCTGATCTATGTGCTCCTGAGGAATTAGATGAATTCCTTCGGTGAAAAGATGTGTCTCATGATCTAGAAAAGGTGTGTTCAAGTGGAATCAAAAAACGTTCCTCAGAGAGGGAGAATCAAACAAAACTCCGGGAAGGCAAAACCGAAAACACAAAGAACACTAGAACAAAACACGAATCGATTCGGGATTTCAACCGTATGTCTACCACACGAGACAATCGTGAGATTACGGTCTCACTTCCTAAAAATCCCAAAGCACAGAGGTATGATTGGAGTCTCTCTGTGGATCGCTAGCAGCGAGGTATGATTAGAACCTAAGAAGGGGTAGAGAGAGAGCTCAGGAAAAAATGGCTGCCGAGATAGAGAGAGAGGAGGGGTGCCTCTCTTATTTATAGCCTAAAACAATAATCCCCTTCTACCCCTAGATACAAGAGCGAAGCGGCCAACCCTAGGGGTATCCCGATCCAACTCTGCTGGTAGTTGATCCGACGGCCACGCGCCTTCCTCATCCTTAGCTTCGCCTCGATGCAAGCCTCAGGATGCCGCCCTGTCGACCGCTGCGCCTTCCTCGCGGATAGCTGTGACGCCGCGCCAACCTCTCCACGCCGCCACGCGTCGACTGTCCTTTTTGCGGACCTCCCCCCGGTTTTGAGGCCGAAACCGGGAAACCTGGGCCTTCCTCCGGTTTTGAGGCCGAAATCGGGAAACCTGTCCTCCGGCTGAGTTTTGTGGCCCAAACTCAGAAACCCGCGAGCCCAAGTTTTGAGGCCCAAACCTGGAAACCGTCCTCGCCGAGTTTTGAGGCCCAAACTCGGAAACCAGCAACCCCGAGTTTTGAGGACCAAACTCGGAAACCGTCGAGGGTAGCTTTTTGAGGCTCAGCTACCGAACCCGCGCCGTAGATGGGATGTGGTTTGCACACCCCGAGTTCCAGCACCGATGCTGGAGCATGTCCAGCCTCCACGCCGGGCACAGTGCATTCGCCTTCCTTCTCGGCCTCCCGCCAAGTGTCACGACGCCATCACCTTCCTCCTGACTCGGCCGATGCACCGCACATCCCCATGTGCTCTTGCTTGCCGATGCCACGTGCCAGCTACCACAGCTGGTCCTCAGGTCTCCCGGTCCGTCGGTCAAAGCCTCACGTCTGCCCTTCACCGCTCCCGGTCCGTCCGCACGGCACGTCTCTACTTGACCTTCACCTCACCTTTGACCACTGTCTCCGAGCTCTGCACCTGCACATCAACACGACCAAGAGACATGTTGCTCGTTGACCGATCACTCATCACTCAGGAAGGGAACCACAAGGGCACATATCAACCTTGTGTTCGCATGTCCTTCAACTATTGTTTGTGTTTCTGTACTTAGTGGACCTACTACCTCATCTTCTCTCGGTAGGCGTCACAGCTGTCTCGGTACTCCGATGAGGCAGCGCAGCTTATACACCACTCCAACTCTATTGCGGACCACAGCGCGGTCCAGGCTTTTCTGCAGGTATCATAACACATTCGAATCGCACTTGTAAATCTGAAAAGTCATGAACTGTACTAATTTATATTTTTTCTTTATTTGCAGAAAATCAGGAAGGGGTGCAGAAAGCTGGCTCAGAAGCTTGGGTGCATGGACACAACGTGGGCCCCACCACACCTGCCTTAGCCTCCGAGCCCTTTGGTGGCCGAGAGTATTCCAGCAGCAGCTGCGTCGTCCGAGGCTCGAACGGGAGGCACTTCTGCGGATCCACGCGGAAAGGGCACCGCTACAGAGGAGCAGGCCGAGCATGAGGAGGGGGAGGAGGAGGAGGAGCAGTATGTCGAGCGCAGCACACCACCCTACACAGGTAGTGTAGGCTACATGACCCTCAGCCATAGCTCGCACTATGTTGGAGGGTCCTCCTCCACAGGTGGCCCGCACCACTCTGCGGATGACACGACATGGCAGGTATTTGGTGGATACCAGTACCCTTGTGGCTACTACACCGGTCCTGGTTGGCAGCCTTGGCCAGAGCAGGGTTGACCACAGGAGTCGGGGTACTCACAGCTAGGCGGAGCTCCACTACCTACTCAGGAGGACATGCAGGTACCTAAGTTGGCCTCTATACATTTATTTCAAATGTTGCAGGGACCTACATTTAAGTTGTTGTTAACATTTATTTCAAATAATGCAGGGACCTAGTCAGACGCAGGGGTCACCATGCCAGCAGCAACACGCACGAGACCGCACGGACGTCACGTTCACGCCCAACATGGACCTGTCGCAGCCGAAGCGTCGGAGGCGGACGCCTCAGCCGTACACACCTAGCTAGGCTTAGTGCTAGACTATATGCATAGGTGATGTATTTGTTAGATAACTTGTTTGACAACCTTATTATGTACTTCGTGGAGTGTTAGCCACTTTGTTACTATATGACCCCTATTACGTTTGCGTTTATTCAAATTGTGTCAATGTTTGGTTTCTTGTTATTGCGTTTGCGAAAAAAGACAGGAAAAATGAAAAAAACACATATGCTTCACTCGTTAGGCAACGGATTGATGCCAAAGCAGTGTGAGCATCAGCCGCGCCACGTCGCCTGGCACGGCAAAAGCGTCAGCCGCGCCTCCAGGTTTGGCACGGCAAAAGCTGGCAACTCAGTGCCCTTTTCAGTGTGGTGCCCTGTTCTCATAAGTGCTCTGTAGTGTATAGCCTGCGAGGTTTGTAGTAGAGATGTCTGGAGGTACGTCCAAAGGTGGGAGAGGAAAGGGTGGGAGGAAGGGATCTCCCATTGTATGGGAGGGCTCTCTTGGTCCTGATTTCTTCTTAGAGGCACTATATGAGTTTCCCGTTGAGAGCAAAAAGGATTTCACTTGGGAGCGTCCTCTTAGGGGATACGATAACCGCTTAGAAGACTGGCCAAAATGCCGCCATGGTGAGGACTGTTTGGTGCAGATGCTCCACGGCGACTTAGAGGCAGGTCGACGTTTCTTCAAATGCCCGCGAGCATGGGTAACTTTATTTAATTATTGTTGCTATGCCTCTCATGTTTGCTAATACTTAGTCATTTTGTGAATGTCAATCTTCTATTTCTGAAGAAAACTACGGCTTCACCAGATGGGTGGATCCTCCTCCAATATGGCTGCATCAGCAATACATCTATTATCTGCAGGGTCGTATCGACGATCTTGAAAGAGAAGTTAAAAGCATGCTCAAGGACTATGATGATGACGGCAGCGATGCAGTCGGTTCAGATGAAGCAATATGCCTTGATCCATATTGCAACTGCCAGCATCACTAGAACAAGGGGCTTCTACCGCCGTCACCACCACCACCACCACCTGCAATGGGAGGTTATTGCGGAGAAGGGTATACTCAGTTTGCTATGTGGGACCGCTTTTAGAACTACTAAGACTACTATGTGTGTGTTGTGTTGTGTCAATCAGTTACCTAAAGCATGTTAGGATTAGTCTAGGACCTTTTAACCAAGTTACAGTAAAAGGTCCTCACATGCCATGTACTAGTTTATTGTTCATGTACTGGTTTGCTCTATTCTATTTCTCGTACTTTATCCTAGAAAAATACAATGAAACATGAACTACCACAAACAATACAACAACAAATAAAAGATTTGAACAAAGTGCAGTTCAAGACTATATTATTGAGGATCCGAAGTAAACGGTACAGTGAAGTACATGTCAACAGTACAACAGACTAACAAGTCCACCAAATGACAACAATGTTCATTACTCAATAATAACTACTGAATCTACCACACTACTGAGTGCAACGAGGCCACTTTCCCTTCATCACAGCATCCGGATCCTGCTCCATGGCAGCCTTGGCACGGCGCACATGCTCAAGCCTCTTCTCCCTCCCCCTACGCATAGTTGCATCCCTCATTTTTGTCTCTTCCTCATGCTGCTTTTGTGCTGCCTCTTCTTTGTGTCTCTTCTCCAAACGTTCCTTGTTCTCTGTAGCCCACTTTTTTATCATCTCTACGTGCTCCTTGTCCTCCGGCTTCATGTCAGTGTTGATCCACTGCTTGAAGTCACATAATGGTGGAGGCTCCTGCAAAACACAGCTAAGTCAATTAAGTAATGAAATATAAATGATTTGTCATTCATGTTTAGAACAAGCCATCAGCTTCTCACCATTAGTCCAATACGAATCTGTTTAGGTGTAGGGTCAAAGGCATAATTCTCACACATCCAATACCTTTGACTGTATGTGTGCTCCTCATCAGATATTGCGACCTTACAATCATCACCGCAGTAGCACTTGGGCACCAGAACACCACTAGGTAATGGCAAACGGGCCAAGGCATTGCCCGTGAGCGGCTGCCTACAATCATCAACGCAATAGCAAATGAATATAACACAAAATTACTTTATTTTAACCGATAAATAAATAAACAATGTACCGATCCTACCTTGCCTTACTAGCTTTGCCACGCCTCGGCATCCTAACAATAAAAATATGTCAACATTAGACATATATTCATGATTAATTATAAATCTACATAATGGCCTAACAAATATTTCACAAATAAATATACACAAATTGAACAAAATATTAAACCAAACATATATAAAAAGTCTAATACACGAACAAATTCATCATTAATTAACAACTAACGTCAGGACAATTTCAAATTAAATATTGCCTACAAACCCTAACTTAGACAAATATAGTTCAATCAAACACTGCAAATATGGACAAAGAACAGGAATATGGATCAACATACCTTCTATGTAGAGAGAACAAATTTGATTGAGGGAGACAGGGGCGGAGCCAGGCCCTTTCGTTGGGGTCAGCTGACCCCGGCGATTTTCAAAAATTCAATAGAAAACTAGTACTACTAGCTGTATTTCTATGTGCAAATCAGTAGATAGTAAGATAGATGACCCCGATGACATATTGTGTTGGCTTCGCCACTGGAGGGAGATGAAGAGAGGAGGAATGGAATGGATTGGATTGGATTGGATTGGATTGAGAGGAGAAGAGAGGAATGAAAAGGAGGAAGCTGCTGGGTGCAGTGGCCAGATCTAGATCGGCTTTGCCGCGCCAACCCGCCTGGCGCGGCAAAGCCGATGACCGCGCCAGGCCGCCTGGCGCGACAAACGCACTAGCCGCGCCAGCTCGCCTGGTGCGGCAAACTGGCAAGCGGGCCCAACCCAGACCTGCGTGGCCGGGCGGTGCCACGGTGGCACTTTTGCCGCGCCGCCATGCATGGCGCGGCTAACGCTTTTGCCGCGCCATGCGGGACGGCGCGGCAAGAGGGTTAGTTTTGGAAAAAAAAATAAGGGTGTTGTTTTTAAAATATCTTATTTAATTAGGTTATTAATAAAAAATCAATAAAAACACTCGGCAAAGAAAAAAACACTCGGCAAAGAAAATCTTTGCCGAGTGTTTTTTTCTTTTGTCACACCCGGTTTTAAGAACAAAACCAGGTATACACCATATGTGAGCCCAGGAAGTCAAATCTCACATATAGCAACAAATAAAGGGTAATATCGAAAGACAATGCTCTTATATAACGTATATAAAACAAAAGAACATAACCTTAAAGAGCAGACAGCGGAAAGACACTCCGATCTTCAGATGGAGACACCAACTTCACAGGGAACAACTGACTGGTTGATCACAAGCCTAAGCTTCTCCAAAGTTTAACTCTCTGAGGTGTGGGGAAAAGCAAGAGTGAGTCCATGTTGAACTCCACAAGTATAGCAACAAGTGATATAGATCCCAAGTCTCATGATCAATGTAACGTAAATAATGAATAGCATAAAACGGTAAATAATGAACATGTTAACCAACAAAAGTCATAAATGTAAAAGTCTTCAAGGCCGCTCGTGTCCTTGAGCAAGGCTGATATATCAGTTTAATAAACTTTGCGCAAAGGTGTACACTTTCACTGCGAGACGTGAATTGCCCTTTCGCCCGAGGTGATCAGCCTCTTAACTCACTTCCAAGGAAAGTCGGCAGGGTTCACGATGAAGCCTTTCAAAGGTTCGTCTAACAAGTTAGGGCCGCTAGGTTTCCCCATCAATAAGCATGAATCTCCCCTACAAGCGGTGACTAACAAAAGACAAAAATGCACCAACTTGGTCGACCAAGACCATACAGATCGGAGCCCCTCTTGCGCCTTTCGGTAACCTCTAACAAGCTAGAAAAGGTCCTCATACTGAGCTAAAGCCAGAGCCATATAACCCCCAACAGTTGCACTGTAAATCCCGAAGGTGCTCGTACAGATAATTTCTTAAGTTGCTAATAAGTCATTTTTATCATTCGATGCATACATTAATTAAGTAACATGATCATGACTGCGAAAAGAAACTCGATTGCTATACTTGCCTTAAACTCAAGATCCTTCTTCTGTTGACTTGTATACTTCCAAAGGTTGACTCTTGATCACGATCTTCTTCTTGATCACCAACGTATAACTCACCGACTGGACATACGATCACATAACACCACACAAGCATCCAATACCAATCATGCAAAGCAAAACAAAGCCTATGATTAGAACAGTACATCATTCATAAGAAAACAAGATAAAGAGTTTTGAAAACTGATCTACGGTTCGCTACGATCACGCAAACGCGAAAATCACTCTAAACGGAGTTAAAACGAAAAAGATATGAACTAAACAAGATTAAAGACACTAATTACTAGATTAGATTTAACTCAAATTTTAATTACAGAAAACAGTGTTTAAAGTTATATATTTGGAAAGATCTTTTCGAAACGAATCCAACGCAAGTTGAACGGTTCAAAACGGAGTTAAAACAAAGAAGTTATAGGGGTTTAAAGTCAGCGGCAAAACTGTAAATAAGACAAAACTTGATTTTCGCAGATTTAACTAAATAAAACGAAATTGAATTTCAGTTGGACTGCGCCTCATTTAGGAGAAAACGCAGGGGCTTATACGGAAGAAAACTCAGACTCAAAGAATAGTATAAGGTGGACTGCGGGTTTAGGTTGAAAACTTGAGGGTCTCTTTAACAAAATTGACGCCGAAGGGGTATCGACTGCCAGAGGCCGTTGATTTCTAGATGGACTACTCAGATTAGATCTGGGAGGGGCTGGCGGCGCTTTTACGCCGGCGCGGAGGAGGGAAGCGATGCGCGGCGGCGCCATGGCCGGAGACGGGCGGCGCGGCTCGGGTTTGCGCCACGATGCGGTAGAGACTACGGGAGTAGGTCCAATCGAAAGATAAGATCAAGGCGAACTCACCAGAGGCACAGACGAGATCGGAGACGATCTGGTGGCGGCGTATTGCTCGACGAGGCGGACGGCGGCTTTTAAAAGCGACGGTGAGCGATTAAGGCACCAACAAAATAGGGAAAAAGAAGATAGAAGGAATTGATAGCTTCGTGAGGTCGAGACGAAGCTCTAGATGCCCTCGGTGGCGGCCGAACCCTACCGAGAAACGAGGTTGACGGCGGCGGAGATTTTTCGGGCGGCGGAGCTCTCGGTTGCGGCGAATAGGGCACGAGAGCGTAAGCTTCTTGCGTGGGGATAGGCGGCGGGTTCCTGAGGATCTATTTATGGGGTTGGCTCGGCCGATTAGGCAAGCGAAGACGCGTAGGATAGATGGATTCGAGCTCGGGCTCGTGTTCTGGTCGGATACGGGAGGATGGAGATCGAGCTGACACGCGGGCCATCGGCGTCAGCGAGGGAGAGGCGAGCGCGGGCGTCGCTGGGAGGCTGCCAGGCGGAGCCCAGTCGACAGCGAGACGGGGCCGCGCGCGTGCGGAGATGCGGCCGGCGCTGGGAGTGGGCCGGCGGAGAGAGTGCGGCCCAAGAAATGGAGGGAGGAGAGCGCTGCGCGCAGAGAGGAAAGGCGGCGAGTCACTGGGCCAGCGACTGGGCCGCACGGGCGATGGGGAGGGGAGAAAGGCAGGCCGATGCTTGGCCTTCGGGCCGAAAACCAAAGAGGGGAGGGAGGAGAGAAGATGCCTTTTCATTTTTGTTTTGCACTTTTCAAAGGGATTTCAAATAGAATTTGAATTTCGTTTGAACATTTGAATTGGATCCTTGAGAGAAACAAAAAGTTTTTAAAACTTTTAAACTTTTCCAAACTTTTTGGAAACAGAAAGTCTTTATTTCCAAAACCCTTTCTAGAAAATTCATTTTTCTTTAAATTGTTTTAAAACCATTTTGGGCTCAAATTAAATTTTAGCCAAAACCACACATCACAAAAACTCAAATGCTCCAACATGAATGCACAAACAAGTTTATAAACCCTAGGATAAATTTTACTTTATAGAAAAGTTTTTATTTCTCTATATTTTATGAGCACAAAAATTCCTGAATAAAACATTTTAACTCTAATTTAAGAAACACAAATTTCAGGGTGTGACATCTTTGCCCAAAACCAAAAAAACACTCGGCAAAGAATTCGAGTATTCGAGTGTTTTTTTTTTTGCACTCGGCAAAGAACAAATTTCAGGGTGTGACATCTTTGCCCAAAACCAAAAAAACACTCGGCAAAGAATTCGAGTATTCGAGTGTTTTTTTTTTGCACTCGGCAAAGAATTTCTTTGCCGAGTGTTTTTTTACACTCGGCAAAGAGCTCTTTGCCGAGTGTTTTTTTCACTCGGCAAAGTTAATTTTCAAATCATATTTTGAAATAGTAAATTAATCCAAATGAAAAAGTTTTCAACTACAAAGTTGTTTAACTTATCAAGATGAACAATTTTTGTTTTGGTGATTTCTTCATTTGACAAACTTAAAATAAATTTATTCATAAATCTTACGTATCTCTCTGGTAGTTTATGAAACTATAAGGGTGATATATAATATTTGTGAATAATATTAGAACCACAATGTCGGATGTATAAATAGTCAAATAACCAAAATAACTTTGTAGATCTTGACAAGTTATGAAAAGTTTGTAGTTGATAACTTTTTAATTTGAAGTCATCTAGTTATGCAAAACTGTGTTAAAATTTGAAAAATTTAAAATTCGAATTTTTCAAAAGACCTCGGATAGAGAAATGACCAAAACAAAAGTTTTAGATCTCAAAACGTAATGAAACTTTATAGTTGACAACTTTTTAATTTGAAATCATCTTGTCTTGCAAAACAGTATTTGAATTTAAAAATTTTGAAATTTGAATTTTAAAAAATACCTTAGATGGACAAATGATCAAAATGAAAGTTGTAGATCTCGAAAAGTTATGAAACTTTGATGTTGACAACTTTTTGATTTGAAATCATCTTGTCAATGAAAACTACGTTTCAATTTGTCAAATTTGAAATTCAAATTTTTATAAACGACCTCAGATGGAAAAAAACTATCAAAATAAAAGTTATAGATCTCAAAAAGTTAAAAAACTTTGTAGTTGACAACTTTTTAATTTGAATTCGTTTAGCGCCTCAAATAAGCAAGTTGCACTTGGTTTAGTATAATATATGGGGAACGGAAACAGAGATAGAACGTATGTGAGTGTTGAAAGGTCCAAATTGGCTAGAGGGGGGTGAATAGCCTAATTAAAATTCTACAAAATTACTTAGGCAAACACTATTAGTATAACAAATGACGAAGCTTTTTGCGCTAGCCTAATAGTGTGTTGCAAAGCACCTATCCAACAATTCTACCTAATATATCTATGTCACACAAGCAATAAGAGCTAATATCTAATGCAGAATAAAACTAACTAGCTCTAGTACAAGTATGATATACAAAAAGTATATGAGACAAGTGTGTGCAAAAATATAGACTAAGCAAGCTAATCACAACTTGCTACACAAGGAATATAACAAAAGATATACAACAAGTGATGGTATCTACACAAAAGAAATAGCTCAATGTAAATACACAAAGTAAACGAGCTAGATAAAGGTGGTTTCACCGAGCATTTGGGATCGCCTAGTAGAGAGCCAATCACCGGTGAAATCCACTCGTGATGCCAATCACCAAGATGTGAATATGAAGACCAATTACCAAGATGTGGAAACAATCACAATAAGCACACGGGACACCAAGATTTATCCCGAGGTTCACGTGCTTGCCGGCACGCTACTCCCCGTTGTGTCGACCAACACTAGGTGACCCGGTGGCTAATCGGCGCAAAGCCAAGCTCACAAAGAGCGCCACAAGAGTCTACCGCTAGTGAGGTAGCTCAATGACACGAGCAATCCACTAAGGATGCCTCTTGCCGCTCCGGCGAGGTGAGGCTCCAAAACCTCTCACAATCTCGAATGGTGGTGTCCAAGAACAATCACCAATCTTGCCAACAATCACCTCAACACCTCCAAGCCGTCTAAGCACCAGCAAATGCCAAGAGTAACAAGAAAACTCAATGCCGATGCGAAGAACTAGTGTCACTAGATTGAACTCTTTCAAATCACACACTAGATCACTCAATCTCACTTGGTTTGATCAAATCAACTTGGGAGATGAGTTGGGGGGCTTGCCAAAGCTCACTAGAATGCTTAGGAATCAAAATGTGCAAGAGAGAACCCTAGCAAGCCGGCCAAGCCCCTTAAATAGGCCACACAAGTCGGCCTAGCCGTTGGGCCCGAAACAGAGGCATCAGACGCGCCGGTGTCGGGACCATCGGACGCTCCCTCAGCGTCTGATGCTCCGATGAGCACCACGTGTCCCCCTGGAATGAATTCAGCCCATTAGATCCCAACGGTCATATTGCTTCGCGCCATGGTTAAAGTGGCATCGGACGCGCCGATGCCAGGCATCGGACGCTCCGATGCTACTGCTTGATTCAGCACTTTTCTGCGCCACATTGAACGCTCCGCCACCTTCACATCGGACGCTCAACCCCTGCGTCCGATGACACAACAGAAAGGTTCCAGAGAGGGCCAAAACACATCGGACGTGTCCGATGGTTCTGCATCGGACGCAGGCCAGCGTCCGATGTTCCCTAGAAGGCATGCTCGCGCCACGACACCTGCATCGGACTCTGCAACAGTGATTTCTCAGCGTCCGTTGCCAGCGTCCGATGCTCCTTCAAACTCTGACAGAAACTATGGTTAGCCATCGGACGCTCGGCCAGCGTCCGATGCTGCCGCCTACAGCGTCCGATGCTGACACTTCAGCATCTATTTGCTTTCTAACTTCTACCCTTGCTCCCATGCGCCAACACCAAAGTGTTTTAACACTTGTGCACGTGTGTTAGCATTTTGCAAAGCATTTTCCAAGGGTTTAGTTAGTCACTCACTAGGTCTATAGTATTGATAAGTTAGAGAACACCTAGTGGCACTTGAACACTGCATAAGCCGTGAATAATCTCCTCTTAATAGTACGGCTATGTATCCTAAATGTGATCACACTCGCTAAGTGTCTTGATCACCAAAACAAAGAGCCCTATAGGTTATACCTTTGCCTTTGGGCCTCTTTGCTCATCTCTTCCCTTCTTCTCATATTTCGCCAATGATAGAGCACTTGATCTCTTGAGTGCTTGTGGCCAACACTAACCTTCATTTGCCATCTTGCTAGCTCTACCACTTGGCTTGGTCACAATCCTTTCTAATAAGCTACACACATGCTTAGCAATAGGATTAGACCAAATAGGTTTCATCAATTAACCAAAATCAAACTAGGGCTTTCAATCTCCCCCTTTTTGGTAATTGATGACAACCTATACAAAGATATGTGATTTAAAATTGAGTAACCACATTGATAGTATTAGCTCCCCCTACATATGTGCTGTGGAGTTTGGTACTAAAATTTGCACATATGTATGGATATAGAATGTAGATGAGCAATACTACCAATGATGATGCTAAGGCATAAGAATAGACCTTTGAAGCGTGATACCAATCGGAGTGCACATGTAATACCATCCTTAGCACCATTTATTACTAGACATACATCAAAACTCAATAACCTCGTGAGATCATCATTATAATAAGGCTCTTGAACCATTTAAAAATACTAAAAATACAAGTATGTCTAGTTATCATCTATTCATGCTAGTGAGTCATATCATCAATCATGTTTTAACACTAGCATTCACCATATAAGCATGAATATCAAAAATAAATAGCTTATGAAATGCAATCAGTCATATGAATATGCACATTTCAAATGCAACATTTATGTTTATGAGCTTGCTCCCCCTTTTTATATACGCCGATCCCACTTGAACACTTTGAAGGTTTACTTAGCATGTCTCGTTTTATCTTAGCATTTTCTCCCTCATATCTTTGTCCTCATTTTCTCCCCCTTTGTCAACAATTATCATAAAAGTGGGGCAATGTATAATGAAAGGAGACACAATTTTTATCATGAGATTCATAGGTAGGGATCAAACTAAGTCAAGTTATGGCTTAATCTAGCTTATGAGCATAGGATATTTAACACGGTTTGCTCTAGAGTAAGCTTCTTCACGCATCTTACAATGGTTATCTTACTCACGTTGGTTAAACATCCATTGCGCACTTACTAGACCAAACACTAGAGTTACAAGCTTACAAACAAGTTATATGCTACCACTAGATCAAGTCAAACATTGTCGACGAAATATCGCCGATAGTCCACCTAGGGGTATGCCCAAGGTGGTAGATTAGACGGGAAGGTGCGCAAGACGACGACCCAGACGTTGATGCAAGGCAAAAGTAGATGAACACAGAGGTTTATCCAGGTTCGGGCCGCTAGGTTAGCGTAATACCCTACGTCCTGCGTCGAGTTGTATTGATTGGATCTGGCTTATGACCTCCCTTGCGATCTAGGATCTATGATCTGTCTCCCTTGTCCTGTTGGAGGACCCTTGCCCCTCCTTATATATTCCGAAGGGACAGAGTTACATGGTAAGTATCCGATTTGGTACTATATCTAGATTACAACTGTCGTACAGTGCATGCCGTGCGCCGTACGCCTTCATCCTGCGGGCCGGACGACCCCTAGTGGTGAGGCCCATGTACCATCATGTGGTACCCTGGGGTCTATATCCCCACAGCTAGTCCCCGAGCCTGACAGCAGGTGACTCGGTCACGTGGTGCCAGGGTCTTGAGAATAATCAGAATTATATACATGCGCGAACGAGCGCCATGTATACACGGTAGTCCCCAAGGCTGCTAGAAGATGAAGAATAAATCTTGTAGCAGGCTTATAAAAAAGGGAAATCCACTATGGTGAAAGCAGCATGTCGTCCGAGCAGGTTGCCGAACGACGAGTCCGAGCACCGAGCAGTCCCCAGGTTAGTTGGTGAGCCCTCGGTGTAGCTGTCAATGAACGTCGAGGAGTCTGGCTAGCTGGACGGCGATGGAGTCTGAGCGCTAGGCGGTGAGCACCAAGTGATCCGACCAGCGCTGCTGACGATGTTGGGGTGAAAAACCCGAGCACCGAGGAGTCCCCAGCTCAGCTGGTGAGCTCTCGTTATAGCCGTCGATGAGCGTCGAAGAGTGCGGCCAGCTGGTCGGCGACTAAGTCCGAGCGCCAGGTGGTGAGCACCGAGCGAAGCGACCAGCTGGTCGACGAACCCGAGCACAGAGGAGTCCCCAGCTCAGCTGGTGAGCTCTCGTTGTAGCCGTCGATGAGCGTCGAAGAGTACTGCCAGCTGGTCGGCGACGAAGTCCGAGCGCCAGGTGGTCCCAAACGATGATCTTCTCGTCCATCGTGACTGGTCCAGTCCCCGAGCGTAAAATATTAGCTCGCAGACCGAACATAGTTCCTGTAAAATAAACATGAAGAATTGTAGTATATGATATACAAATAAATATGTAGAAAACAACAGCAGTAAAGAAACAGCATATGCCGCTCAACGGTCAGTCAGCTGGTATGAACGCTCAGCATTAAATAAAATTCCCCCGAGCAGTTTGTTTGTAACTGAGTCGCCAGCCCCGGCTAGCCGATAACTCCAGAGCATGAGGCGCGGAGCCCAGACACGCGTAAGAGCACCAGCGTCACCGAGGAGCCGCTGCCGACCACCCGTAACACAGAGCGCGGAGCTGCATTCACGTGTAGGGAGGAGCCAGAGACAGGGCCGTCTCTGGAAAGCACGAGTGTAAACGTGGCTGCTCGGGAAGACACATATGTCATCCTCGGGATGGTATATATGATGAAAAATAACGAAGAGTCGTCGTGATGATATCTATAGATATATGACGATCGAAGGAATATTTAATTGATGTGAAAGATAATACTTAGCTTGATTGTCGTCCGAACGGAGCAGAAGACGAGAGGCGTCGAGGACGACGATGAGTCGACAACGAGCGGTCGATGAGGATGGTGGTGAGACGATGATGATGACGTGATGGCTCGTTGGCTCGTTGGTGGCTCGTCGGTGGCTCGTCGATGGCTCGCTTTTGGCTCGTAGGCTCACGGGTGGCTCGTTGGCTCGTCGGTGGCTCGTCTTTGGCTCGACGACGACGTGATGGCTCGCTTCTGGCTCGTAGATGATCAAAGCGAGCATAGGGCACGAGTCGTCGAGCAGCTTCTCGTAATCCTCGTCGTAGTTGATCAGTCGAGCCAACGATGTCTTCTTGATGACGGTGATGGAGTTGCCTAGCCCTCGATCTTTCCTCCCGGTCGTGGTCGTCATAGCGCCGATTATTACGACGATCATCATTGCGACACGGTTGGAGGTCGGCGCGAGAGGTACGGGCAACGTTGTGCTCGAGAGATCGATCTCTGATCAGATCTACGAGAGCGAGAGTGTCGGTGATGCCTCGTAGAGATGTCGAGGCTGGTCTCGCCGACGCTGAAGTGGTGGAAGCAGATCTATTCGGCACAGGGAAAGCCTGCACCGCCTCCACGACCCTGGCGGCGCCGTCGACGTCGGTGGTCGAGGAGAATGACCTGACGACGAACGTGAAGCCTCTGGAAGGGTCGTGGAAACGAGGAAGGAAACCATCTGAGTTGTCATGGCGTCCGTACGCACATGCCAGGTGATGAGGCCCATGTACCATCATGTGGTACCCTGGGGTCTATATCCCCACAAACATAGAAGCAATAGTGGTACCATATATACTTCAAATTCATTTGATTTACCATGAATGAGCCTAAATAAGCAATGTGATGACTAGATGAACTAGATCACAACCTAATAAGAATGCATGCATATGCCAAACAATTTCACCTTTGCTTTCTTGGAGGAGAGGCATGTCATATTGTGGGGGGTGCATTCAACTCATGTTGGAGAAGTCTAGGATATTCAATTCATTCCTTAGCTTGCAAAATCTTCTCTCATCTAGTGGCTTAGTGAAGATATCAGCAAGTTGATCATCGGTGCCCACATTTTCAATAGATATGTCTTTCTTTGCTTGATGATCTCTAATAAAGTGATGCCTTATGTCAATGTGCTTTGTTCTTGAATGTTGAACCGGGTTGGTGGCTATTTTGACGGCGCTCTCATTATCACATAGCAATGGGACTTGTCCAAACTTGACTCCATAATCTTGTAATGTAGCTTTCATCCATAGCAATTGTGCACAACAACTACCCGCGGATATGTATTCGGCTTTGGCGGTAGAGAGTGCAACACTATTTTGCTTCTTTGATGACCATGAGACAAGTGATCTTCCAAGCAATTGACAAGTGCCCGATGTGCTTTTCCTATCCACCTTGCATCCTGCATAATCGGAATCCGAGTATCCAATCAATTCAAATTGAGAGCCCTTGGGATACCATAGTCCAACATTAGGAGTGTGCTTCAAATATCTCAATATTCTTTTGGTTGCCTTCAAATGACTTTCTCTTGGTGAAGCTTGGAACCTTGCACACATGCACACACTAAACATGACATCCGGCCTTGATGCGGTCACATAGAGTAGACTTCCAATCATTGACCGATATAGCTTTTGATCCACCATGTCACCACTAGAGTCACTATACAAATGTCCATTTGTGCCCATTGGAGTGGTTATTGCTTTTGCTTCATCTAACCCAAACTTCTTGAGCATGTCCTTGATGTACTTGCCTTGACTAACAAATGTGCCTTTCTTCATTTGCTTGATTTGTAATCCAAGGAAGTAACTAAGCTCTCCAATCATAGACATCTCAAATTCCTTAGCCATCATCTCTCCAAACTCTTCACAAAAGTCTTGGTTGGTTGATCCAAAGATAATATCATCCACATAGATTTGCAACACAAACAAGTCACTTCTAATCTTTTTGGTAAAGAGAGTGGTGTCAACCTTCCCAATCTTGAACCCTTTAGCTAGCAAGAAATCCCTCAATCTTTCATACCAAGCTCTAGGTGCTTGCTTCAACCCATATAGTGCTTTCTTGAGCTTGTACACATGGTTGAGTTTCTTCAAATCTTCAAATCCGGGAGGTTTCTCAACATACACTAACTCATTTATGAACCCATTGAGAAATGCACTTTTAACATCCATTTGATAGAGCTTGATGTTGTGTGAACAAGCATATGCAAGTAAAATTCTAATGGCTTCCAATCTAGCAACCGGTGCATAGGTTTCTCCAAAGTCAATCCCTTCCATTTGAGTGTATCCTTGTGCAACCAATCTTCCTTTGTTCCTTACAACAATGTCATCTTCATCTTGCTTGTTTCGGAAGACCCATCTTGTACCAATAACATTTGTGTTCTTTGGTCTTTCCACTAACTCCCAAACATCATTGCGGGTGAAGTTGTTCAACTCTTCATGCATTGCATTCACCCAATCAACATCCATCAAAGCTTCATCAATCTTGGTTGGCTCAATAGATGATACAAATGAGTAATGTTCACAAAATGAAGCCAATCTTGATCTTGTTTGCACACCTCTTCTTATGTCACCAACAATTTGATCTAAAGGATGATCTCTTGCAATATGTGTTGGTTGGAGCACTTCTTGAGGTTGGACACTTGCACTTGGATGAGCCACTTGAGAGCAACTAGCATCTTGTTGATCATGAGAACCACTAGAGCTTGCAACATCATTGCCTTGCATGGTTGGAGGGGAGAGCACTTGATCCTTGTCATCTTCTATGTCAATCACTTGCTTTGGCCTTATATCACCAATGTCCATGTTCTTCATAGCTTCCACCAATTGTGTTCCTCTCGCATCATCTAGGTTGTCTTGTTCTTCATGTGAGCCATTGGTTTCATCAAACTCAACATCATGGACTTCTTCAACTATTCTTGAAGTGATGTTCCACACTCTATATGCCTTGCTTGTAGTGGAGTAACCAAGTAGGAACCCTTCATCACACTTCTTTTCAAACTTGCCAAGTCTTGTGCCCTTCTTCAATATGTAGCACTTGCACCCAAAGACCCAGAAGTAAGCAATGTTGGGCTTTCTATCATTTAGGAGCTCATATGGTGTCTTCTTCAATAGAGGGTGCAATAGAGCCGGTTGCTATAATAGCATGCCGTGTTGATTGCTTCGGCCCAAAAGGAATCACTCACATTGTATTCACTAAGCATGGATCTTGACATATCAATGAGTGTCCTATTCTTCCTTTCAACTATCCCATTGGATTGAGGTGTATACTTGGCCGAGAATCGATGTTTGATTCCAAAATCATCACATAGCTCATCAACTCTTGTGTTTCTAAACTCACTTCCATTGTCACTTCTTACTTTCTTGATTCTTTTATCAAACTCATTTTGACTTATCTTGACAAAGGTTTTGAATATGCCAAACACTTCACTCTTGTCAACGAGAAAGAAGACCCATGTGTATCTTGTATAATCATCCACTATCACAAAGCCATACTTGTTTCCCCCAATACTTGCATATGTAGTTGGTCCAAACAAGTCCATGTGCAATAACTCAAGTGCATGTGTAGTGCTCATCATTCCTTTGTTGGGATGAGTGTTTCCAACTTGCTTTCCCATTTGACATGCACTACATAGCTTGTCTTTCTCAAAGTGAACATATTTTAGTCCTCTAACCATGTCATGCTTCACTAGCCTCTTTAGTTGCTTCATTCCAACATGTCCCAAGCGCCTATGCCAAAGCCAACCCATACTTGATTTGGTGAATAAGCATGTTGTCAATTGAGCTTCACTTGCATCAAAGTCCACCAAATAAAGGTTCTCATATCTAAATCCTTTGAACACCAAGTCACTTCCATCAACACTCACTATTTCCACATCATCAACACCAAATATGCATTTGAATCCCAAATCACACAATTGTGCCACTGACAACAAGTTGAAGTTGAGAGATTCCACCAATAGCACATTGGAGATGCTCAAGTCATTGGATATTGCAATCTTGCCCAAGCCTTTGACCTTGCCTTTCTTGTTATCACCAAATGTGATAGCATCTGCATGATCATTGCCACTAGTGTTGATTGATTTGAACATTCTACCATCTCCGGTCATGTGTTGAGTGCACCCACTATCAAGCACCCAATGCCTTCCTCCCGCTTTATAATTTACCTACAAAGAGATCAATTCTTTTTAGGTACCCAAACCTTTTTGGGTCCTCCAAGGTTAGTCACCAAGCTCTTGGGCACCCAAATTTCCTTCTTCTTTGGGCCAACCATGGGTGCACCAATATACTTAGCCTTCACACCATTAGTGCCCTTTGTAATCATATAACAAGAATCAAGTCTAATAGATGAAATATGAGCATTGTTCTTGTTCTTGTTCTTGTTAAAGCAATTTTGCTCTATGTGCCCGGATTGCTTGCAATTATAGCAATACCGATCATTGCTCTTCACAAAACTAGTCTTGTGAGGAGCAAAAGCGGTTTTGCCCTTCTTGGGGGTATAGCCAAGTCCCTCCTTGTTGAGTGGACACCTTTGGCTACCCAAGTACTTTAGCAAGCGGGCATCTCCACCATAGGCATTGCCTAAAGCATGAGTGAGCTCATACACCTTGTTCTTAAGGTTCTCATTTTCTACCACTAATGATGAATCACATGTAGTAGAAGTAGACATTTTAGTTGAGCTAGATGATGATGATGCATTGGTGGGAGCAACAATGATAGGATCATAAAAGGATTCATCAAGAATATCACATGTTACTCCTATGTTGCATGTCTCTACAACATCCTCAATCTTACTTTGATCAAGGAGGGAGGAGTGGGCTTCCTTAAGCCTAGTGTGAGCTTGGTCAAGCTTCTCATGGGCTTCCTCTAGCCTCTCATGAGTGGACTTGAGCTCATCAAAGGATTGCTCAAGAGCCTTGTTGGCTTTGCGCAATTCTTTGCACTCCTTCCTCTTAGTCTCAATGTAAGAGTGAGCATCTTGTAGCATGCTCATGAGGTCCTCCTTTGAGTATTCCTCATCATCATCACTATCACTCTCACTTTCACTCTCATCGGATGATACCTTAGTGGCCTTTGCCATGAAGCATGTCGATGGAGTGTTGAAGATAGAAGGCTTGCTTGATATTGCAAGACTAGCCATAGCCTTCTTCTTGGTGGTCTTCCTCTCATCATCACTAGAATCATCATCATCGCTTGAGGAAGCATCACTATCCCATGTCACAACATAGGAACCACCCTTCTTCTTTCCCATCTTCTTCTCTTTCTTTTCTTTTCTTTCTTTCTTGTCTTTCTTCTTCTTGTTCTTCTTGTCATCATCATCTTCATCACTAGATTGTGGACAATCCGCAATGAAGTGATCCTTAATCTTGCATCTATAGCACCTTTTGGTAGTGCTTTTGGTTGCATCTCTTCTCTTTCTTTCTCCATATCCCTTCTTCTTCATGAATTTGCCAAATCTTTTCACAAAGAGAGCCATTTCTTCATCATCCATTTCACTTGGACTTGTACTAGCTTCATCATCACTTTCTTCCTTCTTTGACTTGCCCTTGCTCTTGCTCTTGGAGGATGAAGCTTTGAATGCCACGGTCCTCTTCTTCTTTTCTTCTTCTTGGGCTCCCCCATTCCTTTCCACACGGTATGTGTCTTGTGTGACCACATCACCTAGTACTTGGTTTGGGGTTACCGTATCCAATCCTTCCCTCACTAGGATAGTTACCAAAGTATCAAACCTTGGTGGTAAGCATCTCAAGAACTTGTGAGAAAAGTCCTTGTCCTCCACCTTCTCTCTCAAAGCCTTCAAGTCATTGATAGTAACTTGCAACCGGTGAAACATCTCCGGTATGCTTTCATCATCTTGCATCTTGAACATGGCGAGCTTGTCCTTGAGAATATATAGCTTGGCTCCCTTGACCGCTTTGGTGCCTTCATATGTTTCCTCCAATCTCTCCCATATCTCACTTGCTCTTTCAAGGTCTTTGATTTGCTCAAACACCTTTGTGTCAAAGGCTTCATAGAACAAGTTGATTGCCACATCATTCCATTGAAGCTTCTCTTCTTCTCTTGGAGTGGGACTTGCGGTGTCAATTACCGCAAAATCATGCTCAATCACTTCCCAAATCTTTCTATTCATTCCTCTTGTGAATGCACACATCTTCCTTTTCCAACAATCAAAGTTGGTGCCGTCAAAATGTGGTGGCTTCCCCATATAGTTGATTTGAGCCATTTTAACACCGGAGGATGTTAAGCCTCAAACAAACGGTGACCACTGCTCCAATACCACTTGAAAGGTCCAAATTGGCTAGAGGGGGGTGAATAGCCTAATTAAAATTCTACAAAATTACTTAGGCAAACACTATTAGTATAACAAATGGCGAAGCTTTTTGCGCTAGTCTAATAGTGTGTTGCAAGCCACCTATCCAACAATTCTACCTAATATATCTATGTCACACAAGCAATAAGAGCTAATATCTAATGCAGAATAAAACTAACTAGCTCTAGTACAAGTATGATATACAAAAAGTATATGAGACAAGTGTGTGCAAAAAGATAGACTAAGCAAGCTAATCACAACTAGCTACACAAGGAATATAACAAAAGATATACAACAAGTGATAGTATCTACACAAAAGAAATAGCTCAATGTAAATACACAAAGTAAATGAGCTAGATAAAGGTGGTTTCACCGAGCATTCGGGATCGCCTAGTAGAGAGCCAATCACCGGTGAAATCCACTCGTGATGCCAATCACCAAGATGTGAATATGAAGACCAATTACCAAGATGTGGAAGCAATCACAATAAGCACACAGGACACCAAGATTTATCCCGAGGTTCACGTGCTTGTCGGCACGCTACTCCCCGTTGTGTCGACCAACACTAGGTGACCCAGTGGCTAATCGGCGCAAAGCCAAGCTCACAAAGAGCGTCACAAGAGTCTATCGCTAGTGAGGTAGCTCAATGACACGAGCAATCCACTAAGGATGCCTCTTGCCGCTCCGGCGAGGTGTGGCTCCAAAACCTCTCACAATCTCGAACGGTGGTGTCCAAGAACAATCACCAATCTTGCCAACAATCACCTCAACACCTCCAAGCCGTCTAAGCACCAGCAAATGCCAAGAGTAACAAGAAAACTCAATGCCGATGCGAAGAACTAGTGTCACTAGATTGAACTCTTTCAAATCACACACTAGATCACTCAATCTCACTTGGTTTGATCAAATCAACTTGGGAGATGAGTTGGGGGGCTTGCCAAAGCTCACTAGAATGCTTAGGAATCAAAATGTGCAAGAGAGAACCCTAGCAAGCCGGCCAAGCCCCTTAAATAGGCCACACAAGTCGGCCTAGCCGTTGGGCCCGAAACAGAGGCATCAGACGCGCCGGTGTCGGGACCATCGGACGCTCCCTCAGCGTCTGATGCTCCGATGAGCACCACGTGTCCCCCTGGAATGAATTCAGCCCATTAGATCCCAACGGTCATATTGCTTCGCGCCATGGTTAAAGTGGCATCGGACGCGCCGATGCCAGGCATCGGACGCTCCGATGCTACTGCTTGATTCAGCACTTTTCTGCGCCACATTGAACGCTCCGCCACCTTCACATCGGACGCTCAACCCCTGCGTCCGATGACACAACAGAAAGGTTCCAGAGAGGGCCAAAACACATCGGACGTGTCCGATGGTTCTGCATCGGACGCAGGCCAGCGTCCGATGTTCCCTAGAAGGCATGCTCGCGCCACGACACCTGCATCGGACTCTGCAACAGTGATTTCTCAGCGTCCGTTGCCAGCGTCCGATGCTCCTTCAAACTCTGACAGAAACTATGGTTAGCCATCGGACGCTCGGCCAGCGTCCGATGCTGCCGCCTACAGCGTCCGATGCTGACACTTCAGCATCTATTTGCTTTCTAACTTCTACCCTTGCTCCCATGCGCCAACACCAAAGTGTTTTAACACTTGTGCACGTGTGTTAGCATTTTGCAAAGCATTTTCCAAGGGTTTAGTTAGTCACTCACTAGGTCTATAGTATTGATAAGTTAGAGAACACCTAGTGGCACTTGAACACTGCATAAGCCGTGAATAATCTCCTCTTAATAGTACGGCTATGTATCCTAAATGTGATCACACTCGCTAAGTGTCTTGATCACCAAAACAAAGAGCCCTATAGGTTATACCTTTGCCTTTGGGCCTCTTTGCTCATCTCTTCCCTTCTTCTCATATTTCGCCAATGATAGAGCACTTGATCTCTTGAGTGCTTGTGGCCAACACTAACCTTCATTTGCCATCTTGCTAGCTCTACCACTTGGCTTGGTCACAATCCTTTCTAATAAGCTACACACATGCTTAGCAATAGGATTAGACCAAATAGGTTTCATCAATTAACAAAAATCAAACTAGGGCTTTCAAGTGTGTATTGCAGTGGTAGAGGAGGCTATGCGTGAGCGAGAGGTTGTGACAGGTCGTGAGTTCGAATCCTATTGTCTGCATGAAAAATATTTGAGTTCGATTATAAACGACCTCGGATGGAAAAAAACTATCAAAATAAAAGTTATAGATCTCAAAAAGTTAAAAAACTTTGTAGTTGACAACTTTTTAATTTGAATTCGTTTGGGGCCTCAAATAAGCAAGTTACACTCGGTTTAGTATAATATATGGGGAACGGAAACAGAGATAGAACGTATGTGAATGTGTATTGCATTGGTAGAGGAGGCTACGCGTGAGCGAGAGGTCGTGAGTTCGAATCCTACTGTCTGCATGAAAAATATTTGAGTTTGAATCCTACTGTCTGCATCAAAAATATTAGGGCTTCAATTCCAAGGGAGATGGGTGGACGTTGTCCAGTGGGCCCCTCTGATTAAATAATTTTTTTCCTATTTTTTTGATTTTTTTTTCATTTGTTTCTTTGCCGAGTGCTGACACTCGGCAAAGAATTGATCTCCCCTGTAGTGTGCACATAAACATAGAATTTGTCTTTGTTGGCCTGTCTAAAGCTGACCTAACTCTATTTGGATCTAGGGGCTAAAGTTTAGTCTATATCACATCAGATTTATGACATTAATTTAGTCTATTAAAAATAGACTAATTATAAAACTAATTACACCATCATATAATAATTAATAAGACAAACCTATTAAGCCAAATTAATCTATCATAGCAACTATTTATGTACCATCATAATATCAAATTATAAACTAATAATTAAGTTTAATAGATTCGTCTCGCAAATATATTCACATATTTGTTTACTGAATCCAAACAGGGCTGTAGACGTCCTATCTATGCTCCTAGCTACCGGATGGTTTTTTAATGTGTCATTCCTATGCTCCTAGCTGAATCCAAACAGGCTTAAATCCAAAGCGCGTAGCACACATGAAACTTTTGTGGTTATACTACTGTGCGACTATAGCCAGTACTCATGCAGCTTCTGCTTACCACTCATCTACATCTACAGCTCTTCCATACAATTACACAGGGAACTTATATGTGTTATGATCTAGGGAGAAAACTAAACATGATTTAGAATGGCGCCATTGATCATACATCCAGCTAGTTGGTCCTCCCTTGCATCAAATCAACTGGAAAGGCAAAAATAGTAGTTAAAATCGAAATGCAACAGAGAGTCTCTTCTGAGAAAAGTAGATACTAGAAGTTTAACAATCATCAATCTGAACTACAAAGGTTGTTAATCATTTCATGTTTTTCAAAACAATCAACCCTAACATGATCAGATGCATGTTTGGAGCGCCTGAATATGATAGCATGTGTTTTATGAGGTGATAATAGTAATACCTTGGCTCTTTGGATGTGGTGGGTCAGTTGTCCCCTGCTCGCTACCAATAAGCTACACTGCAAATTACTAAGACTCCAACACGATCTTGAGTTAAATTAGTACATGAGTACATTACACAATTAGATATAATTGCAAATAGCTGGGTGGAGGTAATAATTGAGTGTATTCCTAATAGAAACAAATACAAAGAATGGTAACTGAAAGGAGGAAGCCAACAACAAAGATTGGTTATATGGTCTCACAAATTAAAAGTACAATGAACTTAAAAATAAACAATCCACACATATAGCTACAAATGAAGGAGTAATATCAAAGATAATGCCTTTATTACATAATGCCAAAACATATATTACAAAAGACATGGTCTTACATCACCAAACAGACTATAGATCTAATCTTCTGCTGACGCCTCCAACTCCACAAGAAACGTCAACTGGTTGATCACAAGCCTATCACCTCTTGAAAACTTCACATATGGTACCCACCCGTGATTTTGCAAAAGTATTGAAATAAAACAAGCGTAAGCTACTACCGCTTAGCAAGCATAACATAACTTAGAGGGGATGAAGGCTCAAAGGCTTGGCACGGCTGAACTGCGGTAAGCATTTTTAGTTGGTCAGATTTGCATAGGCTCCCAATATGTGAAATAATTAAAGATATCATCATGTTTAATCATAACCCAAACCAACCAAGTAACCATCTAATCAAAAAAGGATCTAGGTTGCTCATAACCGGGAGCACGACTGATATATCAGTTTTAAAGACACTCTGCAGAGGTTGTACATCTTTATCCCATGAGCTGTTTGATTCCCATATGCCAGCACATTTTACACTTCCAAGATGTACGATAGGGTTTCACTACAAAGCCTTTCTCAAGTTAGTTCTAATTAAGTAGCAACCGCTAAGGATTATGTCTTCCCAACATCCACCATGCACACCCCTCTTGTCCTTTTGGTAAGCTGCTCACAAACTAGAACAATTCATTTTACTTGGCTAAGACCAGAGCCATGTGATTCTCAAGGTTGTACAATAAATCCTGAGTTGTCGCTTAATGATAAAGTCATAACGAAAACTAGAGCACCATAAAAACCCAATGCGCTAGCTCCATAGTTCCATGTTGCTAAAAACATCTTTTAGACATTATTTGCATGGATCATGAATCAAATATTTCACATCCTTAATGATGGTTTGAGCAAACTAAGCATAACTATCCACATGCACCCATAGGTAAACAAAAGGATTCAGGGTAACAATAACAAGGAAGTAAATTCAGACAATTCATTGGACACATGCATATGATTGAGATTGCATTTATAGTAAACAGGAATCAAGGAGACTCATGTTATACTTGCCTTAACTCGAGTACTTACGTTGATCTTGATCTTTAAAGAATAGCTCTGGACACCAACGAACAACTTGCAATCTACTCTGCCAAACAACAGCACACAGGCATCCATACATACATGCATAACAAACATACACTAATTAGAACAATACACCAAACATAATAAAAATAAATAAAAAGGTTCTAAAATTGTTCTATGCTTTGCTATGAACACACAGACGCGAAGACCACTCAAAACGGAGCTAAAACAAAAAAAGTTATGAATTAAACAAGTTTGCTTTAGTAAAATAATAAATCAAATCTAACCTCGATTTCTTAAAGTTGAAAACATGATTAACAACAGTTTATATGGAGAGTTTACATCTCTACGAACCTAACGCAAACTTGAACGGATCAAATCGGAGTTAAAACGGAGAAGATATGGCTAAAACAAAATCAGTGACAGTTCTGTAAATAGGTGAATGCGTATTTTGAATCAACTGACGCAAACTACGCTTTCAAACGATAAAAGCGTAATCTAGAAAACCGTAATGGACCGCGTGTTTGATTCTTAAAAACAACAGGGGCTCTTAAGAAAAACTTCCAATCGAAGGGGTATGAGCCATCTCATACCGTTGAATCTGAGTTCGGTGGCCATGATTAGATGGGGGAGGGGAGAGAGGACTGTTGTCGCCGGCGCAGAGGAAGAATTCGGCAGACGACATGGCCGGCGGGGACGGGACCTCTCCGAAAATCACTAGATCGGCGATTCCGAGCTCAACTGCTGACCAACGGAAGGCATGGGAATTCAGAGGAGTACAAGGAAAACTCATTTAAGGCAACGGTAGCGGCAGGGGATTAACGGTTATGGTGGCAGGCTCGTTTTAGCGGATTTGCTCTGGCGAGCTCATCTGAGCAGTACAACGAGAGGGGGAGCTCGGGAACGGCACCTACGACTTCCTTACCTCCAAACGAAGCTCGAACGACGGGTGTCATCGACGGAGGAGGAACAGATGGATAGATTCAACGCAGCGGTGGCGCTCTAGGGTTTCAGCGGCAGCGACGGCTGCGGCTAGCTCAAGGCGAGACGTTTCCTGCACTAGGGCTAGAGCTAGGACGGTGCCTGATGCGAGGTCAGCTTATATAGGGCTAGAGCAACGAGAGCACGCCACCCGGGTGGACTCGTCGTGCAGGTGGACTCTGCGATAGAGTCCTTGGCGAAGACGTCGCGAGGTGGAAGACGCAGCTGATGAGCGTGGCCCGCCTATCAATGAGAGAGGGCGTGGGCCTATGCTGCAGAGAGACAACAGAAAGGGTGAGTGCGGCTGGCGAGCGGCTTCGTCTCCACTTGGGCCAGGCGAGGAAAGGAGGGAAGAGGGCAGTGTTCTCATGGGCCGGCCTGGTTTCATTGGGCCCGCGCAGGGTAGGAGGGAGAAGGAGCGTGTTGGGCCAGACATGATGGCCCACTCAGGAGTGAAGGAGAAGGGAGAGGGCGCTCGCGGGCTGAGCTGGCTGGGCCACTTGGGAAGGGAGAAGAGAGGGAAGGAAGACTCCTTTTCTTTTTCTTAAACCATTTGCAAATGCATTTTCCAAATGTTTTCAAATCAGTTTTGAATTTTTGTCAAAACCACACAGTACAAAAACTAAAATGCTCCAACATGAAATGCACAAACATGTTTCTACCTCTAGATTATTTTTTTTCAAAATAATTATTATTTTCTCTAGGTTTAAATGCGCACAGAAATTCATAATAAAATCAATTTAACTTTGTTTCAAGAAAAGCAAAATTTAGGGTGTTACAATAATATATTAAGCATGTTTGACATACTTGAAGAGTGATGTTGCTCCTTGAGGATAAATAATTTGTTTCCTGATAATTTGACATTCTCTAAAAGTAAACTTCAAATATTCCCATGTAGTCAGTGGACCAATTTGACACATGGGGCTTGCTCGTTGTGACAATGTCTCCAGTTGGTACGATGATCGGTTTCCGCACAACAGTGGAGGCCCTTGGTAGGGTGTTTGGGGGATTTTTAGGTAGAAGCCATGCTCAGGTTTGCCAATGGTGACACCTCTCAAACCATGTTCCTTGTTGGAGGCATTATTGTCAAGTCCCCTCATCCCAGGTACAGTTGAAGTACCGCTATTGGCTAGATCTCGGGTCTGGCATCGACAATATCTAGGGATATCGGTTTCCTTTCTAGAGGCAATGCTAGAGGAATCCCATGCTCCCTCTTTATTCTCGCTGGTATATAACATGTGTAGAGTCTGAAGTAGTGGTCGTCTGTTGGTTGGCAATATTATGATGGTTGTTTTGCTTTCACCTCAATGATGTAGGAGTTTGTAGTGGTGGTAGTTTTTTTGTTTCTTTGATCTAAGTTCCTTCCTATTTGAGAACACATGGTTGAAAAACTGCTCATGTGACATGGTTGAGAAGTGTCCATGTATGTGTGATGAATGATTGACTCTTGTGAGGAAGGTTTGAGGCTTTTCCCGAATGAGTCTTATTTCATATGTGCTTGCTAATGTTATTGACAACCGGTGGTGTTGAGTTGTGGTGTGTTACTTTGTGTTGGTGTGCATGTGCAACATGTCTCTTAGCCGTGTTGGTGTGCAGGTGTGGAGCTCGGAGGCAATGGTCGATGGCAAGGTAAAGGTCAAGTAGAGATGTTCCGTGTCGATAGACCGGGAGTGGCGAAGGACGGACGTGAGGCATGGACTGAGGGGTGAAGGGTCGAAGGACCAGTTGTGGTAGCTGGCATTTCGCGGCAACAAACAAAAGTACATGGGGATGTTGACAGCATCAATCGAGTCAAGACGGAAGGCGATGGCATTGTGGCACCTGGCAAAGGCTGGACACAGGCTTTCATGGGAGATGCAAGTGTCGTCGGTCGAGTCAAGGAGGAAGGCGAAGGCGTCGTGCTTGGCAGAGGCTGGACATGCGTCGACATCGGTGTCAGCAGCGGGACGTGAGACCCACGCTCCATCTTCGATGCGTGTTTGGTAGTTGAGCCTCAGAAAACTACCCCGATGGTTTACAGGTTTAGGCCTCAAAACCTGGGATGGTTGGTTTATGAGTTTGGGCCTCACAACTCAGGGTGGCGGGTTTATCGGTTTGGGCCTCAAAACCCGGTGGAGGTTCTAATGCGGAACAGGATGATGCATGGCGGCACCACGAGGCTTCCATCGAGGCGAAGCTAGTTGTGAGAAGGCACGGTGGTCGTCAGGACTGCACGTGGCGGCATCATGGAGCTTGCGCTGCGGTGAAGCGATCGATGAGAAAGGCGTGTGACCGTCGATGAAGAAACTCACAGAGTTGAACAGTTGTACCCCTAGAGGGTATTTGGGTTGTGTGCTTCATGTAAGGGCATTTTTGTCTTTCGACGTGTGCCTATATATATGAGAAGGAGTTGTTGGGGCAGCCATCCTTGGAGGTGTGCCACTCTCATTTTGTTGTTATGGGAGGAGGCTAAAGATGGCAACGCGGAGGTTAACTCCCCATCCTCGTCCCCGCGGGGAAGAAATCATACCATCCCCGTCCCCGTTAACACCGTCGGGGCCAGTTTCTTCCCCATCCCCGTCCCCGCACAGGGATTTTATCCCCGCGGGGTCCCTGTCCCCAGTAAAAATATCAGAGCAAAGCTGAAAACAATCAAGTGAAATCTAAATATGCATCAATAGAGGAAGCTTTCCACATGTAGATTACCAAGAAACAAACGTGCTAGCTCTCATCTCATAAAATCCAAGAAAAGGGGAAAGTACAAGTATAAGAAACAAGAGACTAATACAAAGTAAATAGGCCAGAAAAATCCAAATCTTCTTGACTCCATCTGCGGTGGCTCACACAGACTAGACAAGGTGCTCAGGAGTCAGGATGCATGCTGGTGTTTGGGTATCCATGTCGACGCAAGAAGCTGCAGAGATGAGGAAGCAGGCCTGCGTTGCTGCAACTTGCGAAGATGAAAAAGCAGACCACCTGCGTCGCTAGGAAGGGAACTCAGAATTAGATGGTCGCACTGGTGCGTGCCGTCGTGCGTGGGAGGTGGGACTGCAGAGGTATGGCAAGATAGCAAAGAGATCCGAGTGCGCTGAGTGCCGTGAACGCGAAGGTCGGGATCAGGAGATGGATTGGTGGGAGACTGGGAGGGCGGCGGCTCAGTTGACCAGGCAAGGGGGGCGAGGGAAGCTGCGTTAGGGTTAGCTTGATGGTGGTGTGGCTTATATATTCCAGATAAATGGACTTTAACTTCATGGGCCTCCTACGTACGCTACAGCTCAGTCGAGTCCCCACGGGGTTCGGGGACGGGGGACGGAGGATCATCCCTGCCCCTGCGAGACCCGATCACTACAGCACAACACTAAAATACCATCGGACGTCGGTCGCTAAAGATATATAATTAGCATCTAATTGTTGGTCGCTAAAGATTTGTTAGTGAGCCTCAGTCGCTAATTCAACTTTGCCCGATGGTTTGTGGGTCGTTATATGTATTTTAATTTGGCGTCGAATGGTCGGTCGTTATATCATGGTATTTCGGTCAGCTCGTCAGTCGCTAAATGAAGGCACGTGGTTGCCGCGCTCCCAAAGCCCTCTCCCGCCCACTTTTGGCCCAATAATTCCCTCGAAACCCTAACCCCTCCCCTGTCCTCCCACACACGCCGCCACAATCCAAAAAAGCACCGTACCTCCTCAGCTCTCTATGCCCGCCGCCAGTGCCGTGCACCTCGCAAAATCCATCCCGTGAACGCCTACCTGGAGCAGCAGCTGGACCACCGCCGTTGCTGGTAGAGCCCCTGCGAGGAGTTCGTCGGGGTTGAGCCCGAGCGCCATCCGCGCCATCGCCGGCTATGCCAGCTACGGTGCTGCCGCGCTCGTGAAGCCAGGGACCGTCACCTCCTCCACCAATCTCGACCGCATCGACCTGACCAAGTGTCGCAACCACGAGATCTGGATCACCAACATATCTGGATCACCAACATTCCCAGGGGCCTCGCCATCGCTGTGCTCCGCAGGATCCACAACCGGAATACTACTTCCGTGTCAAGCTGTGCAAGTCCAGGGACATGCCCCATCGACGGAGGTGTGCCAGGTTATGAACCCCCTAAATTTTTAATCCCCCAAAATAACAGCCTTTTTTATTATCCGCACTAGTATCTTAGACTGAGCATCAGGACCTGCCTGTTCGATAGCCGTATTTTGCCTTCTGATCTTGAACTACATGTGCCTTGTGATTATTTTCAGGATTTTCTGGTATGCTGGCCTGGACATTAAGTTAATCAGTCCTACAGAGTACTACAGTATTTGCATGCTGATTTGATTTGTTTAGTAATTTAATCTGCCTGTTGCTGACTGATTTGATTTGTTTATATTCTTTTGTACGCTGAATACATTAGACATTTAGGCATCAGTTTGCTAAGATATCATAACATTACTAGCTAATTCTAGTGTTAAGATTTAGACTTATTTTATATAATTGGATTTAGGTTTCTTTTATATAATTGGAGATTTTATTTTAATAAATATTAGATGATACTTTTCAGTAGAACTTCAGGATAATAATACTTTTACTATATTTCCACATAGTACTTACAGTATGCTTCATTTTAGGAGCTGGGGAAAAAGAATTTATTTTTGGGTACATCAGCAATCTAGTAGTTGTAGTTGAGAATAAATGTTATTGGGTTGTATTCCAGATTAGTCTTTGTTGGAGCAGCTTGTTTAATCTAAGTTAATATATGGTCAAATTAGCAGTTGTTAGCTGCCTGTACTACTCGAATTCCCTGTGCTCTTCCTGTACTTGTAGCTGCTTAGTACTGTCTACACAAAAACTATTTTTTTGGTAACACTAATATTGCTAGTGTTGTACTACTTTGATAATAACTCGCTTGTTGTAGGTTACTCACCAACAGTGTACATCATATTTGTGCATGAACAACATATATTGAAGGGATTATTCAAGAGGTAAACATCAGCATTTCAGCATGACCTTTTAAGCTGATCATTTACTTTTGCCCTCCAATTTGATTCGTTTGTAAATTGGCATTTAATATTGCCTCGCTTGTTCTTTTTTTGGTAAAGGAGGTGGTGAATATTTTGCAAACATTTCAAATTTTCTAAGAAGAATCATAGCAGTTCAACTTGTAATCTTCTTAACCTCATGCAAATTTTGTACTTGTGATTAATAGCTACTCAACCTAGCATTTATCCATTTCTCATAAGTACATCATCTACTTCAGGTTGGAAATGAGGTCATCTTATTTGCCATGTCGGGTACTAAAAAGGTGGCTAAGGGAATTGTTGTTTCAATTAATCCAGACAATAAGCTGGGGGTGAGGCTCTTGGAACCAGATTCTGTGAAGTTATTGTGAATGTTGTCCTCAAACGTGAAACATTTGTGCCTTGCCCTTATGCTGAAATCAAGACTCTAGGCGATGTTGTAAAGATGCCAATTGCTTGGCCATATAAACGAGTAATGTCCACTTGATTCTATTCTCTTTTTTATGTGATGAGTATCTATAATTTCTAATTAATGGTATGTGTGACAGCTGAAGATCTGCAGTAAGCAATCAAGATCTTCTCAGGGGATCATCTCAGAGACACTAGGCGATGCTATCTTGTTGACATGAAGCTACTGAAGCTCATGGGGTTGCTGGGTTTCTAGTAGCGACTTGTTGGAAGCCATTGAGTTCTTATGATGAACTATACACTAGCATCTTTTGCTTTTGGACAGCCTGGTGGTTTTTGTTTTTCGACTACAACTTCTTGGTGCTATCTTCCGATCAATGTTGGATCTTTGGATGATGGCTTTTATTGAACAGGGAAACAGTGTTTGATTGTTGTACAATCTGATGACAACAATTGCTAGTTTTTGTAATCAGCTACATGCTTGTATGCTAGTTTAATGTTGACAATCTAGTGTCATGATTACATATGTACTCATTTGATATAAATGAATGAGAGTATGATTAATGTGTCAGTTGTGTATGTGTTATACAATATAATTTTAGTATTATATTGGTCCTAAATGTGGTCTAATTTACACTGTTCTTGTTTATTTTTTTATCTATTTAATTCAGCTCGATGGATTGATGGTTGCTAAAAGTTCTTTATGGCGATGAACTATCAGTCGCTAAAAGCTCTAACCAGTTGTCAATTGCTATAAGCAGGACCGTCGAACTGTCTGTCGCTAAAGATCCTGTCTGTCGCTATTTACTTCTAGCGACGCCTTTAGTAGCAACTGCAGGGATCCGTCGCTATAACCATTTAGCAACTGACTGTCCGTTGCTATACATACCTTTTAGCAACTCCAAAGCAGTCCCTAATTTAAGGTTGTGGTATAGTGGATGGGGATGAAAATTCTCCCATTTAATTCCCCATGGAGAATATATTCTTACCATCCCCGTCCCCTAATGGAAGAAATCCCCGCGGGGAATCGAGGAACGGGTCCCTGTTGTCATCTTTAGAGGAGGCTAGGGTTAGAGAGAGAAGGGCTCTTGTTCTTGAGCTTTTTGTCATCCATAGCTTTGTGTTACTAGGAGTGGCTTGCAACCCAACTCCATGAGCTGATACAATCATACATCTTGTTGAAATCCAAGGATCAAATTTGTGCTCCTCTTTGTCTTGTAATTGTTGTTCTTCGCGTTCTTCGTTTTCCTCTCTCTATTCTTTCTCGAGATCTTTTAATTCGAGAGATGGGTTGAAAATCTGTTTAAACCATCTTGTGCTTTGTTGTGAGAGGTATCTTTCCACCGAAGGATTTTTTTCTAATTCCTCACGAGCACATAGATCAGATGGATTTTATTTTGGATCTCGTTTTGTCCTTTCTTCACCGATTTGCTTTGGTTCCCTGATTTGCAGTTAGGTTCGAGCCATGATCTCATGGAAGTAGCTCACTAACTTGCTTGTGATCCCTCATATGGAGTTTGAGCCCAAGTGCTTTCAATTTGAGGGAGATTGGGACGATTCGGTGAACGAAAAATGCAGTTTCGGGGTGACCGGACGCTCTATCCTAAGCGACTGGACGCACCCTATCAGAGTCCGGTCTTTGAACACCAGCGTTGTCCAGTTCGCGCATGGTGATTGGGCGCGCTCTAAGCCGTGTCCTGTCACTTCTAGAGAGCTCTGTGACCGATCCGACGCGCCTGTTACACTGTGACCGGACACATAGCTTCTACTGTTCTGTGACCGGACGCATAACTTCTACTGTTCTCTCAGTAGTTGTGACCAGACACTGGATCATCGAACGCTCCTGTGCATTGAGTCCGGTCACGAACAGAGAAGTTCTAGAACAGGTTTTTCCAGACCGAACGCGTCTGATCCCCTCTGACCAGACGCTATTAGAGTCCAGTCAGGGCAGGCAGTGCGTGTTTTCGTCCGCAGTTTCTTTGTTTGGCTCTCGTTTTGTGTTCTGCCTTTTGCGTTGGATTCCCAGCTTCCGTGCTCTACAAAAATTGGATTCTCACTTTGGAAAATAGCCTAAATCCCCCTCACAACTAGTTGCCTTAAAAAGAGAATAGGTTTATCGTTTATGGGAAGGAACATTTTTTAATTTTTTATTTTTGGGACATGATAAAATTCATATGCCTGAATTTTAGTTTTCTTTGGGGCGACAATTACCGCAGATATTTTATAATAAAATTTTAGATTTCGTTCGTTGCAATTTCTATAGAGACAATCTGCAATTTTCGATACCGAGAATAAAAACATATTAGACAAAACCACAAAACCCGACAAAATCAAATTTGAGTTAGCAAAAAGACAACTAATAATTAAAAATTATTTTCTACGGGTACACAAGGACAAAAATTACTATGTTATGACACAAAAACAAATAACAAATCACAAAAGTAACAACTTACTTGTACTAGGTAGTTCTAGAAGAGTGTTGTCTAAAATCATCTTAAAATTAAAATTCAGACACTTGAAATATAGGAGAATTGTTTATTTTTTCTGAACATTATCTTACGATTTCCCAACGGGATTTAAGGCACAAAAATAATAGTTTTATTTGTTACCTGAAAACATGTGTGTGAATAACACTTGGTGATGGGAAAGAAGAAATAGATAATTTATAACTAGCACTATAATTGAAATGAAAACTAAACCAATTTTGTACGTATAATATATTTTTTGTTACTAGTAGCAAAGTGCGATCATTTAGCTAGTACTATATATAATTACTCTATGTCCAATATATAATGTTGGTCAGTTTAATTTAAACTAACCAACATCAAATATTAAGGAATGAAGATAGTACAACCTAAACTTATTAACACACACACAATTATTTGACCCACATGTTTAACGGTAACAAAATGAAGAAAAAAAATGTGCAGCAATACAAGAGTAAAAACCTTCTTAACAATTACCTTGTTCATTTTTATCTCTCATTACATATTTCTAGTATAGGATAAAATGCAAATGATTTAACTATAACCGTGATTTCTAATTGTTTGTTGCAATCAAATCAAAATTATTCAATTGATAGCTAACAATGTTGCTTGATATACTTTGTATTGCTTTCTTGCTAAATTATTACGATAGCACAGGCTACCAGCGGCAATCCTAGATTCCCGGTGTACCAAGTTCTAAAGAAACCAACAAAGCATATATATCGGGGTAAGAATGACAACAGAGGGAAGCGTAACCCAGAAGGCTATAAAGTGAGCCCACATTTGCATATTGGGCTCTTCCTTGGGCCTAAGTCATGGGTTAGGCCCAGTTTCCATGCCAACATCCCCTGTGACTATATATGTATTGTCCCTAACACCAAACCCTAATATCACTTTTCCTCCCCCCCGCCGCCATCCACTCCCTCTGAAAACCAATAGCACTACCATAAACCATCCCTCCATCAATTTTGTTGAATCCTATACCAGTTCTTCTCGAGCGACAACAGCTACATACTTTGGTGCTCTCCATCCTCGCTTTGTTGCTTTGATCTGCCCTAGTGGAACAAGTATTGTATTGCAGCGGCCACCATCAACACCAACTCCAAAAGCTAGCAGATCTCAACAGTCCTGCCGCCTCCACTTCCTCGAATCAGGTGACTCCCCACTGCAAGTACCGGGGACCATTGCGACCCTTCAAGAACATTGGTGACATATTGGAAGTATAAGTTCATAGTTGTTGACGAAGGAAGAGGTACAAACCTAAACTCAAATTAAAATATAGCAATTACGCTACTTTTTTCACTTTGAACCATTCGTTGCTTGATTTTTTATATGTTGGTCCATTAATACTTTTCCTATTCTAGAAAACTTCTATGGTTATTTTTGTTGGGAACGGGTATTTTTTTATGAATTCATAGTGATTGGTTTATGTCACTTCACCAAATATTGTCCCACAGTAACATTCTGAAATATAACAAAAATACCTTGATACTATGACATAATTGATTTGTTTACCTATAATAATGTAAACATAAGTGCACATCTAAAGATGGCAACAGACGGAAAAATATCCACGTACCCGTAGGCACCCTACCTAGTGGGCACATATACGGGCGTGAAACTGTGCCCGCAGGCATCGGTGCGGGTGTAGAGTTGTGCCCAACGGGCAAAGCTATAGGGCAAGAAAATAGCATGTCTGCACCCGCAATCATGCACTCACATATTGGGCCACTGAACCCTTACTGACATATGGGACCACTGTAGAGGAGGTATATACTTAAGATTCTAGGGTTTCCATCATTTCCCAATGCAATCCACCAGAGTCGCCTTCACCCCTCACCCACACGTGCAAGACACAACACCGAGTCCCTGACTCCTCCCCAACTCGTGTCACGGCCTTGCGGGGCTTATGGCATTGGCGCATCACGCCTCTTGCTTTTGTGGCCCTACACGGTCGCACACGACTCCTTGCCTCCCTACTCAAAGGTCCTAAATGGCTAGAGGGGGTGAATAGCCTATAAAAAATCTACAACAACACTTAAACGAAATTGTTAGACAACTAAATAGCAAAGCAATTTTTGCACTAGCTCTACATGAAGGGTTAGAGGAGGCAACAACAATAGGCTTATAGAATTATTCATCAATTATATCACAAGTTATGCTTAGAAAATTTGTTTCTACCACTTCCTCAATTTTAGTTTGATCAATTAGAGAGGAGTGAACTTTCTTAAGCTTGGTATGAGTATTGCCAAACTTCTCATGGGCTTCCTTTAGCCTCTCATGAGATGCATTGAGCTCCTCAAAGGATTGCTCAAGAGATTTTACATTTTAGTCTCTTTTGCAATTTTTTGCACTCATTTCTCTTTTTATCAAAATGTTCTCTAGCATCATCAAGCATTTCAATTAGTTCATCTTTAGTGGGTTCATCATCATTAGTTTCATGATCATCAGATTGTACCTTTGTGGCCTTAGCCATAAAGCATGATGGAGTGTCGAAGATAAAAGGCTTGTCGTTGATAGCAATGCTTGGAAGAGCCTGTCTTGCTTGTCTTGTGGTCATCATCACTATCTTCATCACTATCACTTGTGGAAGCATCACTATCCCATATGACCACATAAGAATGACCCTTCTTCTTCTTGATGTATTCCTTCTTCTCCTTCTTTTCTTTCTTCTTGCCCTTCTTGCTATCATCATCATTCTCACTATTGTATGGACATTGAGCAACAAGATGGTCCTTGCTTCCGCATTTGAAGCGCCTTCTTGGTTCTTTCTTGTTCTTGGATGAGGTCTTCTTCCTCCTTGCCCGATAACCCTTATTCTTCATGAATTTGCCAAATCTCTTGACAAATAGAGCCATTTCTTCATCTTCATCATCACAAGCATGGGAATCTTCTTCTTCACTTGACTCTTCTTTCTTTGCTTTGCCCATGTTCTTGAAAAGATGACGCAGCCTTGAATGTGCACACTCTTTTTCTTCTCATCCTTCTTCTCTTCTTCTTCATTGTCTTTTCTATATGTGTCATCAGTCATCACATCTCCAAGCACTTGGTTTGGTGCCATTATGTCCAAACCACTCCTCAAAAGCAATGTAAATAACATGCCAAATTGAGATCATCTCAAGAATTAGTGAGAAAAGTCTTTGTCCTTCACCTCTTCTCCAAGTGCCTTGAGATCATTGACAGGTACTTGAAGCCTATTGAACATCTCCGACACAAATTCATCTTCCTTCATCGTGAAGCTTGCAAACCTCTCCTTGAGAATGTATGCCTTGGCACTCTTGACGGTTTGAGTGCCTTCAAATGATTCTTCTAGCTTCTTCCAAGCTTTATGAGCCATCTTCATGCCCTTGGTTTGCTCAAACACATTTTCATCAATTGCATCATGAATAGCACTAAGAGCAATATCATTGTTTTTCATCTTCTCTTCTTTGGCATTGGTTAGATGCTTCGGATCCTCTATCTCAATCTTTGTCTCCACAACACTCCATAACTTTCTATTGATTGACCTTAAGTGTGTGGTCATCTTTGCCTTCTAATAGCCATAGTTTGTGTCATCAAATTGGGGTGGCCTTTTTGTGTTGTTGATTTGAGCCATTTTGACACCATAGGTAGTTAAGTCTCAAATGAATGGAGGCCTTGCTCTGATACCACTTGAAAGGTCCTAAATGGCTAGAGGAGCGGTGAATAGCCTATAGAATTCTACAATACTTAAACAAAATTGTTAGACAACTAAATAGCGAAGTGATTTTTGCGCTAGCTTTACAAAAGGCAAGCCACCTATCCACAATTCTAGTTAGATATGATCTCTATGTTACACAAGTCTATGTTGCTAATATACAACTATGAGATTAAAAAGCAAGAACAATTACTACTACACAAGATATGTAATCTAACTAGGCACATAAAGAGACAAATATCACTAGCAAGAAAGTAGCAAAACTAAATACAAGAGAGAGAGAAGATATACCGCCATGACAAGTAATCAATAAAATGAATACCAATATGAAATCCTCGAGCAAGGATGACACAAAGATTTATCCCAAGGTTCACTTGCTTGCCGACAAGCTACGTCCTTGTTGTAGCGATTCACCCACTTGGAGGTTCACAAGCTAATTGGCGTCACATGCCAAACCCTCAATAGGGTTCCGCACAGCCACACCATAAGATGGGGATCCACAAGCTACGAGTAATCCACTAGAGTTACCTTTTGTGATCTTCCATGATGAAGGTACAAGAAACCACTTACAAATCACTGATTGGTGTCGAAAACAATCACCAACTTTCGCTCAATGATCCTCGTTGCTCCAAGTCATCTAGGTGTCGGCAAACACAAAGAGTAACAAGCGAAATCTATAGTGAAACACAATCACCAAGTGCCTCTAGATGAACACACTCATGCAATGCACTTGAATCTCTTAATCTCTCACTAAAGTCATGAACAATCAACCAAATTGAGTGGGAGAGGGATGGCTAGGCTCACAAGGATGTTTCGGCAGTCAAAGATTCCAAGAGAGTGAGCCCAAGCTAGCCAAACACCTTATATAGAGCCCCTTTCAACAAAAGAGTCATTGCCCACAAGTCACAGTTTCTGCGAGGGCATCGGACGTGTCAGGTCAATGGCATCGGACGCATGCAATGCCTGGATGCACGCCACTTATCCATCTAGTTCAACCTCGCACACTTGATCTTAACCACTATTAACAAACATGGGCTCTTAATATGGCATCGAACGCACCCATCAACCTTGAACACTTGATCTCAATGGCTACTAACAAAAGCGAACTCTTAATATATATGACATCAGACACGCTATCCGACGCGATGGTCTGGGCATCCGATGTCTTGTCAGAACTTTAATGACTAATTGCTACTCAATTGGATGTTGCTACAGTAACACATCAGATGCGCCAGGGCCAGGGTCCGATGTCTATGCGGAGAGCATCTAGAGAGCTCTTGTGGACATCGGACACGCCCGATGGGGCATCATCAAACGCATCGAGCGTCCAATGCTCCTCCAACTCTTTGTCTAGGCCACGTCACTATCATCGACGCACCAGCATTGGGTCCAATGCAGCATTTGATGCTCCTCTAACTTCTCTTCCTGGCTAGGGTTAGCCATCAGACGCGTCTGATGCCCCTCAGGACAATGTCTAATGCTATGCAAAGGATTTAAAAACATTCTCCACTTCATCCTTTGTGCAAATGTGTTAACTCTAAGTTTCCATACTTGTGTATGTGAGTTAGCATTTGTCAAGAACTTTTCCAAGGGAAGTTAGCACTCACTAGAATCTAATGCATAGGCAAAGTGTAGATCATCTAGTGGCACTTTGATAATCACATTTCACAATCGAGTTCCACTCCTCTTAATAGTGTGGCTATCAATCCTAAATGTGATCACACTCTCTATAGTGTCATGATCACTAAAACATAATGGCCCTATTGTTATACCTTTGCCTCGATCCTATTTTGATTTTTCTCCTTTTCCTTTTCCAAGCTTTGGAGCACTTGATCACCATCATGTGGTCATCGCCATCCATCTAGCTCCATCACTTGGTCATGGACCAACCTATCTCCTAGTCATACTTGAGCATAGGGTTAGTGCAATAGGTTTCATCAATTAGCCAAAATCAAACTAGGGTTTTCACCTACTCTTCCACTACTAGGGTCGGACACTACCTCCTCGACGACCAATGCCTTTTGCTCCACCACTCCTTGTTGTTGCTTCGACCGCCATGCAATCTTGCTCATCCACTCATCAACGTCGATCGTTGGCTTCCTTTCTCCATCTTCACTGCGTAGGCCACTATCTCCACCCTGCATGCCAACGTCGTCTTCCCCACCGCACAGGTTCAAAGGCAAGTTCACTACCTTGGTCTTGATGCCTCCAAGCAAATCTTGTGTTTTTTAGTTCTTGTCTTCATGTTCTAGACCTAGAGTAACAAATCAAGTGATAATTAACTTGATTCCATGATTAGAGTGGATTTCAACTAATGAAGATGTAGCTAGAAAAGCTTTTTATTCCATGATTAGAGCATATTCCGAATACTTAATTTCATGAGAAAATTTGTTCAATGCCATTGGAATTTATAAGCTTCCCTTTAGTGGCATTGAAAATTACACATTTTTTTCATTGCCATCAGTTTATTTTCCTCTCCTATGTGCCACTATTACTGAATTTCCATTAAAACCATGTGCTCATCATTAAGTCTCCCCAGAGTAATAGCATAAAAACCTTATGTGCAATAGACACCTTTATGGAGGGCTATTTCAGATTGGATTGGGCTAGTCACACTTGAGGACAGAATTTGGGCGATGCCGACACCCTTGAAGTTTCATGCTCCAAAATTCGAGAATTACAGTGGCCAAATAGATCTGAATATTTAGCTTGTTGACTACTGGCTCACCATGAAAGTCACTTCTGCACCAAACTCAGATTTCATGATTCAGTACTTGCCACTATTCCTCACGAACTCGGATGAGACCTGGTTGAACCATGTGCCAAAAGGCATCATCAAAAATTGGGTTGACCTTGAGTGTGAGTTCTACAACGACTTTGAGGGGGCCTACACCAAGCCTACCGCTTGGGAACTCCTAGGGTGCAAGTGCGAGGCGAAGGAAAGCTTACATGATAACGTTAAGTGCTTCACCCAGTGCAAGAACCATCTCTAGAGTGTCCCTGATTTCAATATTATCAACACCTTCATGATAGGTGTGAGGAGCGAGGCTCTCTTCCGTGACATAGGATGGAAGAATAATATCACTATTAGAGAGATGTTTGACCTTGCCCATGAGCATGCTGAAAGGATCAAGATGCCCAAGAGGGGGGGGGGTGAATTGGGCTTTTCTAAACTTTTTGCAAGAATTAAAACCTAGCAAGCCCAATTAACCCCTTTGTACCTAGAAGTGTGTTTCTCTAAACTCTACCGCACAAAAGACTATCTCTACACCATTTCTACTCTAGCAAGGCAATTCAATTATGCAAGAACAACAAGTAAAGTGCGGAATTGAATTGCACAAATGTAAATGCGAAAGTAAAGAGAGTAGAAGTGACTAGGTGACTTTTTCCCGAGGTATCGAGGTGTCAGCACACCCCCTAGTCCTCGTTGGAGCACCCGCGCAAGGGTATAGCTCCCCCTTGATCCGCGCAAGGATCAAGTGTTCACTATGAGCTGATTCTTCGCCACTCCGGCCTGGTGAATCGCTCACTACCGGTCACAACTTCGCTTGGGTCATCCACAAAGCCTCTGGATGCTCTCCAAGCTTCACGATCACCACCAAGCCGTCTAGGTGATGTCGATCACCAAGAGTAACAAGCTAGAACTCTCACTTGACCAAGCCAAGGACAAATAGATGGATGGATGCACACTTGCTACTCAATTCTCACTAGGAGGTCACTAATTCTCACAATTAGCAAATCTCTCAACCTCACTAGAGCTCTTGCACTTCCTTGCTCTCTCAAGGTCTATCTCAGCAGGTGAAATGGGCAAGAACACTCTAATGGAGGTGGACAAGGAGTATAAATACTCCCCCAACCGGCCATCCAAAAGAGCCCAGAAACAGTGCAGTTTCAGGGGCATCGGACGCTCCGATGCACTTGACCCAACGGTCAACTGTACTTTTCTGACACACAATTTAAAGGAGCATCGGACGTTGGCAGCGTCTGATGCCTTTGCATCAGACGCGTCCGATGCAAATTTACCCTCTCTGGAACCTCTTTGGACGACCATCGGACGCTGGCTCCCAGCGTCCGATGCCAGCGTCCGATGTGCCCCTCAGGGCACTCTCTCATGAACAGTGGCATGGGCGCGTTCGATGCCACACACCAGACACTCTCAAGTCCAGTGAGCATCGGACGCGCGTCCGATGCCACTGAGGCCAGCGTGCGATGCCCTTTTCAAGGACAAAACGACCTCGGATCGCAATGCTGCCTTAACAACTTTTTATCCTCACGATATAAGGGCTCTCTCTGAGCTACCTAGGGCTATGAAATAACAAGTGTGCACCACACCTACCTCGATAGACTCATCTAGGTCAGACTACTGATTCACGCTCCCCTTTATAGTACGGCCAAATGAAAAACAAAGACCTAAGACTACCTAAGTGTCCTCCAACACCAAGTGACACTTAGCGCTAGCCTATCACTGTCTTCGTTGTCCGTCCTTTGAAAACCAGATCAATTTCCATTGCCAGGGGACATGAACTCCATATGCCCATATCGTCTCCATTACCGTGACCTAACTCATCCCTGTTTCTGCAAAACACACGTTAGTCACAGTAATCTTGTGTTTCATCCAATCACCGAAACCCACTAGGGGCCAAGATGCGTTCACATGTCGATGGAGAGGAAGCTATCAACATCGACAATGGAAACTACAAGCCCCATATCAATGATGATGTCGATCCTTTTGTCCAGAAAGAAGGACCGCAAGCATAGAGAGGAGTTTATTGCCAACATTAAAAAGCAAGACAGTGGCAAGTAGAAATAGAACAATCGGGACAAGTTCAACAAGACCATGAACAACCCCTACTAGAATCATGGATTTTCAGTCACCCATCTTGCCAAGGAGTGAAATACGTACAAGAAGCGAATCTCATACGAAGGCAAGAAGGAAGCGACTAGGGTAGACCACCCAAATAGTGACAAGCAGAGAGAAGGCGATGATGATCAGGATGAGTTCTCAAATGTTGAAGACACAATGCTTATCTTTAGCAACCCAAAGGATTACGAGGACTGCTCGAACTAGAAGCTAACACATCAAGACATCTACGCCACTCCATCAACTACTCTGGTCTATCTACATTGGTTCGAGCAACTAATTACCATCAATAGATGCAATCACCCTGACCATGTCAAGGAGGCAGGTCATTTCCTCTAGTGGTCAACGTGATGGTCAAAAACATAAGGATGACAAAAGTCCACATGGGCAGGGGAAGCGGCATCAACGTCCTTTACAAGGATGTCTTCAACAGACTCAACATCGATAGAAGAAAGCTACATGCCCCGAAGTTCCTCTTTCATGGGATCATCCCAATACAACTTGTTATATCTCTAGACACGAGTGTCCTCTCAGTCACGTCCTGTGTCTTGGTACACTACTGAATGGAGACACTCTCCTTTGAGGTGACCGACTTCAGTGGCCCTACCACACCATCTTTGGGAGGCCATGCTATGCCATGTTCATGGCGGTGGCAAGCTATGCCTACCTCAATGCTCATGATGTCACATATGCGGTGTCACTACAATGTCCAAGAACTTTGGGATGCCAATGAATGTGTCTGTCGAGCAAGCTGACCGCACCCTTCACCATGAGGAGAGCAGACAGGATTTTGAGATAAGGTGTAGAACGAGTTCTAGAACTACAAGGTGTGTGCTCCCACCGCTAGAGTATGAACACATACCAAGAACCCTGGTTGGCGCACCACCAACTCTACTCTTGCTATCTGCCTTGACTCCATCACTAGTCTCAATTCCTGATGTCAAGCTTGGTAAACTACATCTAGAGGAGGAGAACAATGACCCCGACAACAATAAGGATGGCTAGGTCAAAATCTAATAATCACTTGATGCTTCCTCGTCAATAAACCCAACACTACATAGGGCGAGTCATAGGCAGCAGACGACATATGAGTTCTAGACATGTCGTTATCATGCCTAATTTCATTTTGTAATATTTTTCCTTTAAGATTTAATAGAGTTTTCCCTTCATATAAATAAAATCTTGTCCCCCAATAATCCCTCAAAGAGCACCTCTTTGAGCCAATCATAGGATAGGTTCATATTTTTCATGGTATTACCCCCTGGTCTCTTAAAATGCCTCAAAACATTATACTAATCCATCGAGGATTTTGGGGGCTACTAGCTCCAAGTTGTCTTCGTAGCTTGATTCAGAGTTGCATCCTGATACAATTATACTAGTCTATCAAGATGCTTGGGGATTACCTACTCAAAGTTCCCACTCAACTTGCTTCAGAGCCGCTTGGCCCGATACAGTTATGCTATCTATCAGGATGCTCAAGGGTTGCTTGGCCTGATTCAATGGCAAACTTGGTTCTCTTAAACACCCAGACACATTGTACTAACCTATCGAGTTGCTCGGGGGCTACTATCATACTGGTTGTCATGCTACTAAACATTGACACATTAACATCATAGCAAGAAAACCCTTAGAAATGGCAGACACCAGAGACTCGTAGATTCAAACTAACACAGAAGCTTTATCAATGCCTTGTTACATACAGATGCAGAGGAAGTCTACATGCAAGTCACATCCCACGAGGAGCATCATGCATGACCTTCCCTACATGCACCACAGCCACAATGGCATCAATAGTAGCGCTAAAGTCGTCGATCAACTCACCAACCTCCTCCCATGACGGCTCCTCTAGAAACCCCAGCTCCACCACGTGCAAATCTACTCCAAACAAGAGTTGGGCGAAGGCTAGGGCAGTGGCATCCCCCTAACGGATGGCGTAGGCAACCACCTCCACAACTCACATTGAAAAGCATGGAGTCGTTGCTTGAAGTTCGCCCCCACCTGTGACACCACGCGGATTATGGCGACAATCGCCCTCTTAAGATCACCAAACCGGTCGTGGTTGCTCGTCGACATTTGAGCAGTTCCACAGGCCATGTCCTTAGCTTCATGATAAAGACGTGTTGCCTCTGCCGTTTGCTGGGCCAGATCATCATTGGCCCAACGCTAATCTGCCGCCTTGCGTTGCTTATCATTCAGCTCCTCTTGGTCGTCTAAAAAGGAAAGCGAACAAAACCCTACAACTGAGGCATGATGTCACACATAACATAAAGACAAGATCATGCCAACACCTTACCAACATGTTGTGCTTTCAGCTTCACTAGCCACAACTTCGGTCGCAATGAGAGCCATCTCCATGGTGAAGAGGCATAATCGCAATCATGTTGCCTCCCACTCTCCTCCCTAAGGGCATGGCGGGCCACTCCAGATCCCACACCAGCATGCGAAAGTTCATCTCCTCATCGTCCGATGACTCGTAGGAGGAGAAGTTCACTAAGAGTGGGGATTGAGGCTTCGACTATTGTATCAATAAGGTGCCTTGACCATCGGCAGGAAGGCGTGGCACCGGTTGCACCATGGAGATGGCACTATACAAGAGGGGAACATCAAGGCCACCCAAATAAGACGAAGGGTGAAATTTGTGCTTACTCGGTCTGCTACAACATAGCACAAAGATGAGGAAGGCTTTCGAACACCTTCTCTGGTGATTCCTTCCTTGGGCACATTCTCTTTGACATCATTTTAGAGTAATAAGCTTCGATGTGAAGCAAATAGTAAGACGAAGGTGAGTTCAGCCAGACTAAAAGGCAAATTTACTTGCTCCTCCTTTTCCTTTATTTTTATAGCTAGGAACAAGGCAGGCGATTGACTTCTCTATAGTTTCACCGAGCGATAGTGGGAGTTAAGGCAGGTTCATGTTTTCATGACCACATAGGTGTACGCTTTCCAAGAAGAGCCATGCATAGGGAGACGAGTCACCAATGTTGACATTCTGGTTTTGTCGAGAAGGAATCCACCTGCATAACCATGATGGTTGCGGGGCTCAATCACCCCAAATTTGATAAACTATCACGCTAAACTTGTGCACCTGAGTAGCCCAATACTTGAACTGAGTACTCGGCCCAGAATACACCCTTTGATTGGTTGGATTGGTAATTTTTATCGACCCAATCATAAACAAAGTCAGAGAGAATTCAAGAGGGCCATAAGTATGGCTCTAAAACCTTTTACACCAAGTATCACATAGATCTCTTGAATTATACGAGCTCGAAGTACATAATCTTGGAGTATGCATGCTCCTTGTGGAAACCAAAAAAATGGTTGAATAAGTTGGACCAAAGTACGAGCTCCTAAATATGTAAAAAGAGTTTAATGACGTTCCCATGATGGTCAGGTTTATCATGCCTTGTCTTATACAAAGGCATGGGTGTTCACTCGATCTACTCGCTATCAGCTCGAAGAGTAACATGTGCAAATGCCACTAGTTGCTGACCAAATTGTTATTTGCCTTGGTGGATCCTAAACTGAGACACTTGATTCTAGGGCTTCTAAGTCCAAGGGGCACCACCCCATACCTTTAGTCGACATACACTTGTGTTGACTAGAGGCCTTGCCAAAGCAGGGGAGCTCAATAGAACTCAAAGTATTCAACTCAGTGGGAAAAAAGACTCGAACCAAGGTGAAAGCTAGGTAACAAAGTGTATTTCCATATAGTGATTTTCTTTCTATCAAAAATTTGTTACCCCACCCTTTTTGACAAGCAAGTTAGGACATAGGATGACCGAGGAATAACCTGAATCCTTCTTCACTAGGCTACTAACATGACAACACAAACACATCATGAGTGCAATAGTACAAGCAGAAAGAATGAGGCTGTTGAAATGTACTAAATGGCTAGAGGGGGTGAATAGCCTAATTAGAAGTCTACAAATCATCCATGTCTAACCCACACGCCTGGAGACTACTATGTACTACGTGCTTGGAACGTACATCATGCATGACATTCATCCACACAGCTGGGGTGCACGAATTTGTTCTCTAACCCAATTGCTATTTAACCTAGATAGCTCGATCATCTTCGACATCGACCTGAACCAAGTCACCATCTTTGATCTTGTTGTTATCTAGAGCAAAGTGTTAGTCTATAACAAAGCGAAGATTTTTGCTCTAGCTCTACAAGAGTTGCAAGCCACCTAAACAACGATTCTAGTTACTATTATCACTAGAGCAGACAAAGGCTATGTCTCTACTTCTACTCTAGTGAACTAGCTAGCACAAGAGGGCAACTACAAGAAAAATACTAAGCTACTAACTAGCTACACTAACAACTAGCTCTACACAAGATAAGTGCAAGGAATGTAAAGAACTAGAGTTGAGAGGTGTTATACCAAGCCCAGCAAGAGATGTAGCGATCACAAAGAATACCTAGGGAGACAATTGACATAAGATTTTTCCCTTGAGGTTCATGTGCTTGCTGGTGCACTCGTTTGGAGGTTCATGCACTCATTGGCATACAGAAGCCAAACCCAAAAAGGGTGCCACACAACCAACACAAGATGAGCGTCCGATGTCAGCGTCCGATGCAACCTCAACTTCACTCGCAAGTGACTAGTGGCACGGGCGCGTCTGATGTGACAACATCGGCGCGTCCGATGCCACGCATCAGATACACTCAAGTCTAGTGAGCATCGGACGCGCGTTCGATGCCCACCAGGCTAGCGTCCGATGCCCTTTTCAAGGGCAAAACCAACTCGGATCGCGACGTGGCCTTAATGACTTTTCATCCTCACGACATAAGGGCTCTCTCTGAGCTACCTAGGGCTATGAAATAACAAGTGTGCACCACACCTACCTCAATAGACTCATCTTGGTCAAGCTACTGATTCATGCTCCCCTTTATAGTACGGTCAAAGGAAAAACAAAGACCTAAGACTACCTAAGTGTCCTCCAACACTATATGACACTTAGCCTAGCCTACCACCGTCTTCGTCGTCCGTCCTTTGAAAACCGAAATGATTTCCATCGCTAGGGGACATGAACTCCATATGCCTGTATCGTCGCCATTACTGTGACCTAACTCATCCCTGTTTCTGCAAAACACACGTTAGTCACAGTAATCTTGTGTTTCATCCAATCACCGAAACCCACTAGGGGCCAAGATGCGTTCAATGTTTGGTAGCCCAAAAACAATATTTTAACACTTAATTGGTTGCTTACATTTCCCCAATATGACTACACAGAGGTGGTTAGGGGATATATTTCCTTTGATTATTTGTTGTTTATTTGCTTAATATATTTTGTCCCCCTTTCCTATTTGCATCTAAGTATTGTAAACTTCTCTCTTCAGAATAATTTTTGTAGAACTATTTCCCTTTGCATTTGAAAAGAAGGAAAACTAATTTTTTTTCTTCAGTATGTCTCCCAGAACATCAGGTTCGATGATCCACCAAGACATACCAGAAGATGTCATATGTAGCAACATCTTTTCACGCCTTCCTTTCAAGTTGGTCACATGCTTGAAGACCATATCCAAGGATTACTACAGAAGTCTCACAAATGATACTAAGTTTGCTGCAAAACATGCGGCACTTTGCCCATCATGCCCAGCACTAATCCACATTGGTTTGCCTAATAAGGATTCATATATACACTCACTTGATGTTCTCTCATCAACACCTTCTATAGTTGGTGTTCCCTCATCAGGTCTTGATTTCCTTGGTTGCCGCATAGGTGATGGGCGTTTTGATCTCCTTGCCTCAACAAATGGCCTTCTTTGCATCCGCTACACACCATCCTATAGTGGCCCTCTCACTCCACCACCTACCGTGCATGTATCAAATCCAGCAACACAACAATCCCATCAAATCCCCGGTGCGGCTGATCATCTAGACATGACTAGTGCCATAGGTCTGGTGTTTGATCCACTAGATGATCCTAAAGAAAAAATATGCAAGTTCATGATTGTCCAGGCATTGCAAATTCCTACCATAAACAATACTTCAGTTGAGTTCCATTTTATCTCCTTTTCCTCAGACACGGGTCGGTGGGCCATGTCAAATAACATGATTACTGCAAACATGGAAAAGGTAGAATGCCAAAAGGTGGTATATTCAAGTGGTGTTCTATATTGGGATTACAAACAAGATCTACTTTGGTTTGATGTTGGAAGAAATGCAGTTGGGTACATCAATATGCCTTGGAAACTACAAGGGTTCCATGTTGATGAGGGCCATAGCATTGATGTCACTAGCAAAGGTATGCTCATGTGTACAACCATTAGCAAGGATGGTTTGGCCGTGTACCAGCTTCTGAGAATAGGTGATTACCATTGGGAGCTGAAGCATACTAAAGGATGGAAGAGCATTATGGAGATGTGTTGCGGTGAATTCCAATTTTGTCATTCAATGAAGCTACGTAATGGGTGGCAAAACAAATTTTACGAGAGGTGGTTTGTGCGTCCACTCGGTCTAGAGAGTGAGAGGTGGATTTATATTGGGGTGAGGCAAAAATGGAAGACATCAGACAAGGTATTACGTTATGACATGGACACAGGCATGGTGAAAAATATTGGGAAGGAATTGGGCAATGCATTTGATATGAGGTGTGTCTTTGGATACCGCAATAGCATGGCTACTCTTCCACCAATTGTCGTGCCAGCATTGCAAGATGGAATTTGTGATGGTAAATCTGGTGGTTGCAGGTGTGCAATATAAGAAAATGAAGAAGAGTAATAGTATTTGTTTCTAATTTCTTATCTTTCTATAAAGGTATTGATTTATGAGATTTTGATAACAATTTAGTTTGCTTTCAATGGGAAATGTTCAGATCTTGAAGTGTGCACATGCTAGTACTTGTTTGGTGATTACCGTTATGTATCATTGTGAGCTCCAGAGAATGCAAGTACATTGCTTTGCTACTGTGGACGTGAAGATTTAATAAGTTGTTGGGTATAATTAAAGTAGAGAAGCAATCATATATTGGTGGCGTACTTACAATTTTATTTCTGATTTGGTGTTGTCGACTGTCTACTAACCAAGCACTCGGGTATGGAAAATTGCTTGCGCCTTAAGGATGACTATATAAATGTTCTAAAATATAGACTTTCTATCAAAGATAGTGCTTATGTACAAATTTGATGTGCACAATTCTGTCTTCGGCCAACTAAATCTTTCGTTTGGTACTAGGTAGAAAAAATTGTTGTTTCGTGACCTAGACAGGCATATGGGTATCGATTTTGCAAAACCTGCCAACCTGTGCTCATGTCTTTGACTCTGCATGGGGTGTCTATATTTCTAATTGCTTAATAATATTTCAATGGTAGCCAATGTTTTTATCAGTAGCCAGACACCTATGGTGGCTTCTTAAATCACATTATCTGTCGGCCTGAATTTCGGAGGTATTCGTAGGTGTGCAAATTTCTGATAGTGTAGACGACGTATGCGAAAGATTTCACATCTACATCTCTTTTTTTTTAAAGAACATAACATCAACATCTTTGCTAGAGTAAGGACACATTTAGGTGAAGCCACTTTTGAGGGCTCCACGACCCTATGAGAAAAGGTTAGTACGACACTGGATTTGCGATTTGGTGGTGAAAAGTGCTTTTCGTCTACCTGTTGTCAATGCAAATGAGGAAGCCACACCAAATAGACCTTAAACTAGACATATTCCGAACTAACCTAACAATAGTTACACCAGTCGGATTTATAGATCAAAGATTTCAGAACCAAGTGTAAACTTGAAACAAGATCAATCTATCTCTCTAATACTTAAAAGGTAGATGCAAAAATTAAATAAAACCAAAAAAACACTATTATACAAATGATTTTTTACATTTCTCCTTAACTCTTTTTTATAGTACAACTAAAACCGCTTCTGAATAGGACGATGATTATTGTAGCTAACAAACCGTTTTTGAAAATCTATTTTGGGGTGTAATTGTTTTTGAGTCCGTTTATATTCATTAGCACTAAAAATTAGCTAGCTAATACCTAATAGATACTATTTTTTAGCTAGCTAAATTTTATTGAGGGGTGTTTAGTTTTACTTGCTAATAGCAACTCCAAACTTACTAATGGAACTAATAGTTAGCAAAACATTAGCTGATAATTAGTATATATATTAGTAGGATCATGCCCGTGTGTTTCAAAAAAAAAATAATACCATGATTATCCCGATTTGAAGATGTGTTTTCCATTATCAAAAAACAATACTTTGAATAAGATTTTTGCAATATTCCATTTATAGCTAAGAGTGTAATTCAACTTTTTTTTACTTGAAACCAAAATAATCTAGTTCATAGCGTAACAACCATGCTCATTATGACTATTTATGACATCAAATCTTGTTTGTGATGCACTTATCTAACATTAAGTTACGAGAGCATCCCTTCACTGAACTCAAAATATCTAATCGACAGAAGCTACATCACAAACAAAAAGAATGGGACGAGATATGTAATTGATTGGTTGTACATTTGATTAAAAAAGAGCAGCTAAAAAAAATTAAATGCAACCATTCCTTTTTATAGCCTTAAAAATATACCAATGCACATTGTTGAAGAATGAGATATATCTATCATGTGTTTTATCAGTAAAAAAAAAGACATGATTTAGGCCCCTTCAGTTAAGCTTTCCAACTTACTTTTGTTTTTGTAAAAGCCAAAAGTCAACCAAATGGTTCAAAAGCTATACCCCCTCCGTATAGGAAATAAAAGTCTTTTGGACAATGACACGGTCTCCAAAGTATAACTTTGACTCCTTGTTTTTTATAAAAAGATATTTATTGAAAAATGATATATATATATACTTTTATGAAAATATTTGTCAATACAAATCTATTCATGTAGCTTTTACATTTTAAAACCCAATAATTTAAAAGTTATTCATGATTTATATTTCCAATGTTGGACCAAAACAACTTCTTTTTCCTATACAGAGGGAGTATGTGCTTTAGGCCAAAAACTGCTATTCATCTAGTACAAAACTAAAAAGCACGTTCACTCCTGCTTTCATTTGCTTTTGGGTAAAAAATTACCCACCTACCACTGATTACATCTCTACTCCTAAAACATTCGTACTAGAATCGTCAACAACACTCCCTTCACCCCGCGGACGCATCACAGCGCTCCCTTCGCGCCGCCTACGATCTGTTTTCCCGCAATCCTTCAGTTATAAATGTCCATGTGGCCCGAGCCTGTTGGCCCGGCACGGAGCCCGTGATTTTGGCCCGGCCCAAGCACGGCACGGGCCCGATGGCTGTGGGCTCGGACCAGCCCGGCACGTAGGGCAGGTCGTGCCTGGGCCACACCCCAGGCACGTGGACTGGCACGACACGGCCCGTAAAAAAGCACAGGCCCGACAGAGGCCCACTAAAAACCTGCATCCCAATTCCAACCCTAACCCTAATGGGTCATTGACGCACTCGGCCATACTCTCAGCCCCACAGCACACCGCGCCAACGTCGCACGCGTGTCCCTTCCCTTTCCCACGCCGTCTTTCTCTTCCACTCGCAGATCCGCGCCCCTTCCCACACTGCTCTTTCCCCTTCACTCCAGATCCGCCGCAATCGCGCCGCACTTGCGCCTCTCCCCACGCTCCGCGGCAGCAGACGTCGCGTCCTTGGCGTCGTTTCCCCGCGTAGACGCTCTCTCCTTCTCAGCGTCCTCGCGCGAACACAGAGCGGCGGGACGCCTCTCTCTCTGTTTGCCGTTGTCCGCCGCTGTCTCCTCCGCTCGCCTATGGGACTCGAGAGGCACCGAGTCCACGTGGCCATGGCTCGGGAGCGAGCACGCCATCCTCGAGCTTCGCCGGCGTGCTCCGCTACTCCGCGTCGTCGGTCGGTGGTACCTCGAGCTGGCTCCACCTAGCCGGCCGGCAACTGCTCCACCATCTCCGGCGTCAATGTTGAGCGCCATCATTGTCGCCACAGCAGCGTTGTGGGTCTCGGGCTGGCTCGTCTTACTTTGCAGGCCAGCCCAGCCCGTAAATCGGCCCAACAGGCCGTGCCTGGGCTGTTGGCCAGACACGAGGCCTGCTTAGGCATGGCCCGAGAGGCACGGCGCGGGCCGTGCCTGGCACGGGCCCGTGCCGTGCCGGGCCGGGCCGGGCCAGCCCGTTGAACATCCAGTCAGCAGCGATCGTTGTACCGTCCAATCCGCATCAGGCCTCTTCATTGGGCACTCTTCCTCCCAATCAACGACTCCGAACTGCAACCTCGGAAACCTCCACCGTGACTCCGGCCACTGCCTTCCCGCATTCCGACTTCCTGCACGCCGCTCGGCCGCTGCCCTCGCTCATGGCGACTCCTTCCGCGCAGCCCTCCGTGCCTCCCAACACGCCGCTCGGAGCTTTTGGGAAAAAAAAAATTCAGGCACAACCCCGCCTAGCGCGCCACCTGGACCTTCACCTATAGCGCCGCGCTGCCCATGGCCCTCCGCATCCGCCACAGCCCACAGCGCCGCCCGGCTGCCATAGCCCGACGCGCTGGTCCGTCGCCACAGCGCGTCGCGCCGCCTCCATCCCGCACGGTACACAGCCAGCTTAACCCCTCACATGCCCCACACCGCCGAAGTCCGCTGCGCCTGCCCTCATCTCGCCTGACTGCTGCTGTCCGCCGGCGCTACATCGCCTCGCTCGCTCCCTTGCGGGCGCGGTGGACCCGGGCTCGTCCTCAGCCTAGCGGCGGTGTGCGCGTTTGTCGCAGCCGCACCGCCATCCCCGTCGTCTTGGAAGCGACAACTTTGCGGCACTCCTCGACTCTGAACACAAGCTCGCCTGCGGCGTTGACTTCGCCTTCCCTGGCTACCCCTCCTCTGCTATCCCCGCTACTGACGACGAGGATGATGATCCGAAAGATCTAGAGGTTGAAGCCATAGAACAAAACAGGTACGTGCCGCCTTTCTGCTCGGCTGCTCTTTAATCCTATTAATTCAACGGTAGACAACTCCATGAGTTTGGTCGGTTCATCCACCCGTTATATATAACCTTTAATTCCACACGCATTTAGAGTTGGATGATCGACCTTGCTGTTGGATTAGGGATAAGCAGATTTGCTCAGATTCGTGCTTATTAGATTTCGTGCTTCATCGGCTAAAACATATGCTTCACGATTTTTGCTTGCTTTTTACATGCTTCGTGGTTTATGTGGACTATGTGGACAACTAACATAACTAAAGATCTGAACAAGAACAACAATGCAACCAAGCTGCTAATGACTGAAAACTCCTTGCTCCTATTCTACATACCTGCGCATGGTGGTGACGGAGGTTACCTGCTGTTGAACTTGACCATTTATATCACTATGTATACTATAAAAATGGAATACTGAAAGAAATAACTAGAGAAAATGATTATGACCTTAGTTTAGGCTTTTATTGTAAAATACCCTGCAATGGTCTTTGGTTTTGTCAAACCATAATGGAAATATTTTTTTGAGTAAAGTCCATCACCGGTCCCTAAACTTGTGTCGTTATGTCATTCTCGTCCCTAAACTCGCAAATCGATCATCTAGGTCCTCAAACTTGTTCGGTTGTGTCATCCCGGTCCCTAAACTTGTTCGGTTGTGTCATCTCGGTCTATAAACTTATAAATCGCTTGTTTAGGTCCTCAAACTTAGACAGTTGTGTCATCTTGGTCCCTAAACTTTATTTTGAGTCTCATCTGGATCTAAATATGACAATTTAAAAATCTTATATCAACAAATAATTCATAACTTTTTCATATAAACTCGAACAAAGACAAACTTTATATCAAAATTATAGTCCTCGATGTGATCTACAACTTTGTAGTTCAAATGTTTTTGATTTAAAACTGTTTAGGGTCCCAAAATATTGTTATATGTTTATAGATTTTGAAATTTAAAATTTAAAATTATCAAACAATCTTGAATATTGATATGATCTATATAAAAGTTATAGTTCTCAATGCAATCTACAACGTTGTAGATAAACTTTTTTTATTTAAAGTCATTTAGTATCCAAAAAAATTAATTTTAAATTTTAAATTTCAAAATCTATAAACTTACAACAATATTTTGGGACCCTAAACAGTTTTAAATCAAAAACTTTTTAACTACAAAGTTGTAGATCACATCGAGGGCTATAATTTTGATATAAAGTTTGTCTTCTTTCGAGTTTGTATGAAAGAGTTATGAATTATTTGTTGATATAAAGTTTTTAAATTGTCATGTTTAGATCTAGATGAGACTCAAAACAAAGTTTAGGGACCAGGATGACACAACTGACTAAGTTTGAGGACCTAAATGAGCGATTTGTAAGTTTAGGGACCGGGATGACACAACCAAACAAGTTTGAGGACCTAGATGATCGATTTGCGAGTTTAGGGACCGAGATGACACAATGACACAAGTTCAGGGACCGGTGATGGATTTTACTCTATTTTTTTTTGTTTCTGGAACTAATATAATAAGTTTTTTTTTTTGCAAATACATGTTGTGACTTTTTTCGGGCTGTGAAATTTTTTCCGTTGCCATCACTGTTCAAATCAACTCATTAACGACCATTCTATGGATCTATAACATGTCGCGTGATTAGAGGTAATGTATCTTCTCTTCTCCATGCCGGTAGTTATCTGTAGATTAATTTTATAGTTTCAGGACTGTCCAATTTTGTTGCATGTTGAATGATTTCTTTCCTTCTAAATTCTGATTTCATTGTCGGTGTTGAAATTGAAATGGCATATTCCTATTTGCATCTCTGATATCACTTGGCTTTCATGTTAGGAATGAATGAATCTCTTTGCATACCATGCTTTCTATTTTGGGTTATGTAAATAATTGTTAGTCTCCCTGATTTTTTTTTTAGAAAAGGGAATATATTAATATCCCAGCTTCTGCATCGACTAATGCATATGGCTGTCCAAAAATACAAGCAAACCAACCCAAGCAAGGTTTTGGGATTCAATATGGGAAAAAATTCGGTGCTCACCGAATTGGACGAATTTCGGATTTTAACCGAATTTCGGTTCGGGAACCAGCTGATTTATTCGGCCAAAAATTCATATTTAATCAAAATTTGATCAAATTTTCTAAAAAAATCAAATTTGATCAAAATTTATTCAGAATTTGAACTGACTGAATTTTTTTGACCGGTTTGGGATTGTCTCGGACCCAACCGAATTGGGCGAATTTCGGTGAAATTCGGTTGATTCGGACCGAATCCCATATCCTTGAACCCAAGTCCACATAATCTCAAAAACGAGGTTTTGAGCCAAAAGCAGTAAAGTTCTTAAAAGGATAAATTAAAGAGAAATTTTATTTCTAAATCTCCAGTCGTAACTTGCAAACATCTCTATTGCGGCTGACTCAAGAGCCCTACATCCTTGAATTTTAGTTAAGCCTTCCATAATAGGAATGAATAAATCCCTGTGCCTGAATTAACTAGCGCCAATGTAGCTGATTGTTCACAGGGTGGGAGGGAGCAGACGTTGTGCCTACGAGCGCCCAAGTTGTACTGTAGCGGTGTAAGGCTTTAAGCAACATTCTACCTGCTATGCCTTTGTTAAAATGACTGAACAAGTTTTTATTGTGAGAAGGGCGTGATAAGTTTCTATTGCAAGGAGAATACAGCTGTTCATTCTTTGTATTGTACAATAGCACATTTACTTGAATTGGATGTAAGTAGAAAATTAGCGTTGAGAGAAGCTCCGTGCACTGCTGCCAGTCAACCTGTGTCCTCTATAGAAGTTTTGCCATCTTTGTTGAAGAGTAGTTCTGGAGTCATGCTATTTTTGCTACGATTCAGTTATTATTACTGGTCCTACTGCTGTATAGCAATTTTGCTACACAAAACCAGTGAGGAAGGATAGGAGATTGAACAACTGAACAATTATGCATCCAAAAAGTATAACAAAATGTCGATTCTGAAATTTAGTCTCTTATATTAAATCACTGGACTTCTAAGAAGCCTGGATCTACTTTAGGCTAAATATTTAGTAATGTGCAATAGTCATATGTGACACCTTCAATTGCAAGGGAACCTTTTTTTCTTTCTTGCTCTCCATGTTCCATGTATTTTTGTCTCATAATAAGTCCTCTTTTCATTTGACGATTCACATGCACTGTTCAATGTATCTTGTATAATTGATTAATTTCATCTTGCATCTAACTTTAGTAGGTAAGTAAACCACACTACTGGAAAAACGGCTTTTAGCCCCGGTTGGGAAGGCCCTTTAGCCCCGGTTAAAGGTTTTCACGAGAAAAAATAAATGTGCATCTGTGAGATTCGAACTCAGCACCTCTCGCCTCAAACACGCTTACCAACTGAGCTACACAACCCACGTGATGTAGTTCTGGATGTTTTCCTTTTGAATCCACTCGGGAAAACCGGAGCTAAAGGTTCACCCTTACCAACCGGGGACCTTTAGTCCGGGTTGGTAATACCAACTGGGGCTAAAGATTCACCTTTAGTCTTGGTTGGTATTACCAACCGGGACTAAAGGTCTTTAGCTCCGGACAAAAATTTTGGTCGAGACTAAGACTCAATTGATAGATCGTCCAAAGGCCTGTTCTCTAGTAGTGCCATGATATTTGAGTTATAGCCACTAATAAGGTTCATTACTTTATTGAACACACATTTGCAGGTACGAGAGGTCTGGATATTTACTGTAGCGACTAGCTTCTAAATTCCCTGTTCATAGTAAGCCTCTGGTCACTTCTCATCTCCCTGTACATTTTGTTATCCTTTCTGCATGCTAGAATAAATGTTCAGCACTCTTATAGAAGTTGTGTTGTTTTTTTTCCTTCAAATGATCTTTATTATTTTTTCTATTATCACTGTAGATTTGGCTAGATTCACTAAGGGCATGTTCGTTTCTCTGACAAATTTTTTTTGCCAATCACATCGAACGTTGCGGCACTAGTTTAGCCTATTAAAAATATAGTAATTAAAAAACTAATTTGTCAGCCGGAGACTAATTTACGAGACGAATCTATTAAACTTAATTAGTCCATAATTTGACAATGTGGTGCTACAGTAAACATTCGCTAATGATGGATTAATTTACCTTAATAGATTCGTCTCAGTAATTAGCATATGATCCTATAATTAGTTTTATAATTAGTTTATTTTTAATAGGCTAAACTAGTGCCGCAATGTTCGATGTGACTGGCAAAAAAAAATTTGCCAGGGAAACGAACACCCCCTAAACTGCTCCTATGCCCACCTCCACCACATCAATTCTTACATATGGACTATTTTGCTCAAGTCCTACAGAATCTATTAATTCTGCCTGATAACTCAGTGTGGCAGTAGGTTGGAGTAGTTCTTTTCTTTTATAGTTCAGTTCAGCAAGTAGCAGGTAGGAACCGTTGTTCTCTTTGCATTCTGCTTACAAAGTATCACTCATTCAGAGACTGTGTAATGGATATATATGGCCAACGGGCCGGGCCGGCCCGGCCCGCCTCGGCCCGGGCCCGACCGGGCCGGGCCAAGGTCGGGCCTCGTGCCTCTGCAGCAGCCCAGACCCGGCCTAGGCAGGCCTCGGGCCGGCCCGAAGGCCCGTCGGGCCCACCGGGCCCGTGAGGCCCACGGTAAGATTTAGCCTTTAAATCTATACTTTTATATTTATTGATTTATTTCTATATAAATATATGTATATTTATATATATTTATATATATTTACTTTTATAGATGTATATATATTTCTATATATATTTTTTTGTATATATCGGGCCGGGCCGGGCTGGCCCGCCGTGCCCAGGGCAAGGCCCAGGCACGGCCCTAGGGTCAGGTCGGGCTGGCCCGGGCCCGCCAGCCACCGTGCCGGGCCGGGCGTGGGTGGGGCCAAAAGGGCGGGCCGTGGGTCGGGCTGGCGGGCCTCGTGCCTCATGGCCAAGTATAGTAATGGATAATGCTAAAAGTAGTTGTCATTTTCTTTCTTCTATTTGCACGTGTTAGCATCAACTTCCTTTCCTCCAAGTACTTGTTTTTTACCTGCACCTGAAAAATGGCAATCAGTCTTTTCTATCCACGTCCATATTTTCAGTTGTTCTCAAAATAGGAGGAACTCTTAATGTAATACATAAATTAGGCAAGCTGAACAAAAGCTATGGGCTATATTAATTTCTAAATGCAAAACTGAAACGCAGGCGTCTAATTTCCTATTGTATGTCCATTATTACAATTAGAGATGTTCGGTTACAATTGTTTTACTGTGGCTAGAGCAAAAAATATTTCTCTACTCCTAAAATGTTGATACAGGAATCGTCAACACACTCCTCTTGTTGTTTAGTGTGTATGAGCAATTTTTGGTACTTGGGGATTTGACCAAATTTTTGGTGATATCCAACAATGTGAACCCAAGATCCCAAACTTCTCAAGTTCAGTTACAATTTATTCTTAACTAGTTGAGTGCCCGTGCGTTGCCACGGGAACCCATATTATTACTATGGCAACATATGTATAAATACATGTTATTAAATTTAAAGGTAAGGGAGGTCATTTAGCGGGTTAAAACATAGACAAAAATTTCTGGCTGATAATACAATTCTTTTTGTCCCTTTGCAATCATAGTTTTACATAAAATTTGTGCTACACTCCTTAAGAGCGACTCCAAGAGACTCTCCATATCTTTCCTAAATGCTAGGAAAGAAGATTTTGATAAAAAAAACTACCCTCCAACAGCAAATGGTTATCTAAATATAGACGTTTTCTATCTCGAATTTTTCACTAGCCATAAATAAAAGAAAATAATATATGAGTATAGAATATAGAAAAGCTCTTGAAGAGTCACAAGATATAAAAAGCGATTTTTGTATCAGTGACTCTAAATGATGACTTAGAGAGTAAGATTTAGAAAGTCTCTTGGAGATGCTCTAAATTGACCGGCACCGTTGAGCCCTGGAACCCACGTGCACCAGATATGTGCCACTGCTTTCCATCGGAACAATAGTTTGTTTAAATGGATGATGCTTATGAAATTTTTTGCCTTACTGTGATTTTAGTACTCTAGATATAATATAGGAAAATTTAGAGCATCTCCCTATAATAGTAGCTTGTGTTGATAGGTGATGGTCTAAGCAATTAATTGTAGCTTAGACCATGCTATTGTACTAATTTAGACTGGTGATGGTATAAAATCAAACACTCTCTCCCTATAACATATGTATTTATACTCATGTGGTTATAATATATTCCACATAATAGTATTGCCAAACTCTCTCTCTAACGCACGCAATGGGATGCTTAAAGTGTTTTGATTTCCTATAACATTTGAGTAACTAATCAACAAATCAAACATTTAGAACTACTCTAGATATCACCATACTGTCTTACTGCCTATATCATACAATTCAATGCTTGAAAGTCCAACTGATAAACGTATTAGTTATCATGTCATAAATGAAGATAAATTTGAAATATATGACTTCTTATTGTTGAGAGTCAGGATACATCAGAGAAAATGGAACAAGCAAACGAGTAATAGAGTCACTGTTTAACGTCTGTAATAGATAATTAAAAACGCAGTAATGCCAGGCTAGGAATTAAGATCGTAACATTTTACATCATGTGACACAAATGTTACCAATAGGTGGAAGATGAAGGTAATTACGTAAACTAAAATTACTTAGGCTGGCATCACTGATAAAGGTGTAGCAGTATTGGACAAAAAGACAGTGCAATAATTTGATTAACACTCTTTTACAAACAAACAAATATAGATCTAAGCATGTCAGCATCTTGGTTATCCATCTAGAAGGTCTGACGGACAAATTATAAATATTATCTGGTAGCACAACTATTATTCTGCTAGCACTGAATAATAGAGGCCACTCAGACGATCCTGCTAGCACTGAAAAACAGTACGCACCTCTCCCTGCGAATCCATCCTTCCTGGTTAGCAGCTCCCACTCTAAACATTCCTCATTGCTCCTCCAATCTCCCTGCTTGTCTTACAGCAGTACATACTGCCAGGCTATAGTTGCATAGCTAATCCTTGGGTTTCACATAAATGAAACCTGAATCCTAAACTGACGGCAATGCCTGGAAAACACAATTTATATGAATGAGGAAAGTAGCCAAAAAACATACTGTAGTGGTTTTGATGAATTCTAAACTCAACCCAATCTACTTCACTTCAACGGTGTTGTGCCAAAATTGAATTACATGCACTGATTATAGAAATAAAAATGTGTTAACATTAGGTAACATCAACAAACTCATCAACGACAAGTATAGTACGCAAGCAGGAGCAGCACACACTGATTGTTTGAGGTTTCAACGTTAACACAACAGTGGGATACCTCATAGAGGGAGAGCTCGACCTTCCAGTTACTGTGTTGCTAGTACCAAGGATAGTTTCAAACTTTCAGTGTTGTATACTATGTTACCAGTAAGAGGTACTCCATCTTCCTGAAGCTCCTCAACGTCAATCCCCTGTTGTGTCGCTGGAATGCTCTCTAGATGACCTGCTGCTCCATCTGGTTAATAAAAAGGGAGAACGTATCAACGAGACTGATCTATAAATATCAGGAAGAACATATCTTCCTGATGAAGGCTCTCAACACGAATGATTCTAAGAAATTCAAAATGAACTTATATCAGGTATGCATGTATAGCTATAAAAAAAAAGACAGTAGTAGTCTAGTACAAAAAACAATTTTAATATTTCATATTTCCATGATTCCATCAAATGCTAAAAGGCATAAATTGCAACTAAGAAATGTATTGATTCTTTAAACTCACAAGTGACATACCTCAGTTTTGTGAAACCAATAATTGGGATGGCAATTTCGTGAAGCCCACTGTTTCGGCTACCAAAAATCCAATTTTGCCCTAAAACAAAATAGAGCAAAGGCTTGTTTGTTAAAAGCAAACTTTAAACCAAGTTCCAAAAATATAACTTACTGATAAATTAGTTATTATTACAAATATAATATTTTAGTGAGTAATGCTACCACAATGTCACCAACCCTGGAGAGCTCGAGATCTGTTAACATATAACTCACTCATGCGAAATATATATGGAAAAAATAAATCATACAGAAGTATGGCCGATGTAATTAATTATATACCCAATTTATTGGTATTTACAAATCAATGTCCTTTAGATCCTTGATTAATTTCCAAAGCCATGTATCAAAAGTTTGATATGTCAGTTAGTTTAACTGTAATTGAGACACATTAATGTTAGCCCTTTTCACAAAAAAGAATGGGGTGAAAAGCTAGATACTAATTGTAGTAAAAGAAAAGCCAGATATTGCATCAGTAGAGTTGATATTCAAGTAATCTATGGAATGTGAAGAACTGCTGTTTGGTTATTGAGTGTCGCCGGAATAGAAGAAGACGTGGTAGACAGAGGAGCTTCAGATATGAGAATATGTGGCGTAGGGATTCCTCCTACGCTCGGCTGGTTGAAGAATCCTGGGGGGATGCAAATGATATAAAAAACCTGGTCCATTTACAGTCGACGCTGGGGCAGGTGCAGTCGTCCCTCCAAAAATGGGATGTGAACGTGTTTGGCTCGGTCAGGAAAGAGTTGGCAAGACTACGCCGGGAGTTAGAAGCTGTGCGGCATCGTTCGTTATTTACCGGACCGTCACAAGAGGAGCGTCGTCTCATGTCTAGAATCTCTGAACTACTGGCTAGGGAGGAGACAATGGAAAGACAACGCTCTAGAATTACTTGGCTAAAGGAGGGTGATAGAAACACGAAGCTCTTTCAAGCATAGTCAAAAGAACGTGCCAAAGCAAACCACATTAATGCGCTCCAATCGCCAGATGGTGTTCTGATTACTGACCAGGAGGGGCTTGAGTCCCTGGCTTCTGAATTCTATAATGATTTGTTCACTGCCCAGCCGGAGACAGAACCAGAAGCTGTACTAGCCTATGTCCCAGTGCGAGTGACAGAGGTGATGAATGAATCATTGGAGGTCCAGTACCACTGCCCAGGAAGTGGAGCGAGCTCTCTTTATGATGGGCGCAAATAAAGCCCCGGGACCTGATGGTTTCACAGCGGGATTCTTTCAAACTCATTGGGATGTTGTTGGACCCAGCATCACTAATGCTGTGTTGGATTTCCTGAATGGCGGCCCAATGCCAGAAGGTATCAATCAAACAACTATTGTTCTTATTCCTAAGATAAAACATCCTCAGGAGTTGAAGAATTTTAGACCAATTTCTTTGTGCAATGTCATTTATAAGATTTGTTCTAAAGTGCTTGCAAACAGAATTCGAGTCTATCTGGATGATATCATCTCGCCAGAGCAAAGTGCTTTTGTCCCAGGTCGTTTGATTACAGATAACGTGTTAGTCGCATATGAGTGTACCCATTATCTCAAGAGGAAGAAAGGGAAATCTGGAGCGTGTGCTATCAAATTGGATATGGCGAAAGCATATGACCGGGTAGAATGGAACTATTTATATGGAATTATGGTGCGGCTGGGCTTTGCACCTAATTTTGTCAATACCATTATGAGATGTGTGACTTCGGTGGCCTTTTCAGTAAGGGTTAATGGCAATTTGTCAAGGCCTTTCAGACCGTCCAGGGGAATACGACAAGGTGATCCTATCTCACCCTATTTGTTTCTGCTATGCTCAGAAGGTTTATCTTGCTTGCTGAAAGGAGTAGGACCCCTATACCTATCGCGTGGAGTTCGGGTGGGTATCCATGCCCCATGGGTTTCACATCTCTTATTTGCGGACGATTGTATTGTTTTTTCAAAAGCATCGCAAAGGGGGGCTGAACGATTACATGACATCCTCGACAGCTACAGCAGGGGATCGGGGCAGTTGGTGAACAAGGACAAGTCGGCAGTGTTCTTTTCTTCCAACTGTGATGAAGCTGATAAGCTAGATGTGAGGACAGTGTTGCAGATTGAGAAAGAAGCACTAGCAGAGAAATACTTGGGCCTCCCAACTGCTTTGGGGCGATCTTCAAAAGAGGAATTCGAGTATATGCCCAACAAAATAAGAGGCCTAGTGGGTGCTTGGAGTGGACGAGAAGCTAGCTGTGCTGGTAGAGAAGTTTTGCTGAAGTCTGTTGCTCAAGCGGTGCCTACATATCCCATGAGCTGTTTTTTAATCCCGAAAGATACTTGCCGAAAAATGAAAACAGTGATCTCCAACTATTGGTGGGGGGGGCTCCGCTGATAACAGACATCTGCATTGGCAGCGGTGGGAACTATTGACAAGACCCAAAGTACACGGAGGCATGGGATTTCGTGATTTAAGGCTGTTCAACCTAGCTATGTTAGGGAAACAAGGATGGAGACTTCTAGAGAATCCAAACTCCCTATGTGCGAGAGTTCTCAAAGGAAGATATTTCCATGACACTGATTTCCTATCTACCAACAGGAAAAGTCATGCTAGCCACACTTGGCGGGCTATCCTGGAGGGAAGAGACGTGCTGAAGAAAGGAATTTTGCGGAGGATAGGTGATGGCAGGACTACTGACATTTGGCATGATCGGTGGCTCCCAGGACATTTCGGGGGGCGTCCGATTGTTGTGCCGGACGATCCACAGGTCCATAGGGTATCTGATTTGTTATTGCCAAGCGGGAGCTGGAACGAGGCTGTGATCAGAGAAAATTTCTCTACAATTGATGCACGTGCCATTCAGTGCACGCCGATCAGAGGTGCTGGAGAAGATTTTTGGGCTTGGGAACCAGAGCGCCATGGTACGTATACTGTCCGATCAGCTTACCGGCTTCTATATGATGACCAATTTTAGAAAGCGCTTGATGGGGGGGCATCATCATCTGAGGAGAAAATCTGGAAACAAATTTGGAGGCTCCGTGTCCCTCCGAAAGTCAGAGTTTTTTGGTGGAGAGTAGTGCATGGGTTCCTTCCTTCCAAAGGAGAGTTACATCGGAGACATATTGAACCCATTCCCAATTGCGATGTTTGCGGGGCTGATCAGGAGTCAATTAAACACGTTCTGATGGACTGCACTATCGCAAAAAGTTTCTGGACCGAATTGAAGAGCGAATTGAAGAAGCTAACGAAAGCTAAACTACCTGAACTTCATCCTCTAACTTGGACGCTTGATCTGCTGGATACAAATTGTTGTACACCAAAGAATGCAGCCATTTTTCTTTGTGGGATGTGGTCTTTGTGGATGTCCAGAAATAAACGGCGACATGGTGAATCAGTTGTGCCTATTCGGCAGGCGGTGCAGTGGGCTATAGACACATCTTTCGACCTTTGGCAAATAGAATGCCCAAAGGCCTCAAGATCGAACTCACAAGGTACTCTTCGGTGGCAGAGTCCGGCCCCTGGATGGATCAAATGCAATGTTGATGCCTCTTTCTCTGAAGGTAACCGATCAGGTGCGTCAGGGATGGTTCTGCGCGACCATGACGGACGACCACGTGGGACCTCTGCAAGATGGTATGAGCACTCTCTGAATGCCCTAACAGCGGAGGCAATGGCGTGCCGGGATGGCCTACAATTTGCAAAAGATAGAGGTGCCCGCAAAGTTATACTAGAATCAGATTGCCAAGTACTGATAAATCTTTGGGAACACCGCTCAACACAAAGGTCGGACATCTATCCGGTTCTCTGTCAACTGGAAGATCTAAGCCGGAGCTTTGAAGCTTTTAAGTTTTGTTTTGTTAATAGAACATGTAATAAGTTAGCTCATGAGTGTGCTAAGCTGGTATCTCGTGATAATCCGGTGGAAGAGTGGCATATAATTCCCCCGGCATTACGAGCGACCGCCGAGTCCGACTGTATTTCTGCTATTGCCTAATATAAGCTCCGGTGCCTTGCCTCAAAAAAAAAAAGAGGCATCTACTATTATATTCAATTCTGTTTATTTACTGAGAAACCACACTTCTATCAACCAGTGTGTCAAAAGGAGTGTAAACTGAAAAGGTTAATTGTTTTGGAATTACCAAGGTGCAGTCTGTGTACAGTTGATAGATAGGTTGAAGAAACAGGATTGGGTTCAGTAAGTTACCTTGTGTTACTATGCTTAACTTGAATCAAGCTTGTGCTAACATGCTCCGAGTGCTTTAGAATGATTGGAATTGCCTCTAACCCTTCTCATCCTGTACCCTACGACAGGGCCGTCCCGGAGGGTGTGCAGGCTGAGCGACAGCACAGGGCCTCCAATTTTAATAGGCCTCCAAGTATATACTACCATTAGTCCATTACTTCTATTATATACTACTGTATATAAGCATAGCAGATATTTATTGGGCCTAATAGCACCGCTAATTAGCTCAATAGAAAATAGTTTTCTGGTCGAACGCACAGATGTCATTTTGTCTCTCTTATTCATTCACAATCACAACGATTTAGCGAACTATAGCAAGTAGCGAGTTGATTCATCTAGATGCTACTAGAATAGTGTTTAAAGATATAAGCCATGCCTTCTACAAATTGGTCTAGAAAAATTAAGTCAGATTAAAAAAGTGTAAGAAAAAACAAAGAATTATAGATTTTTTTCTAAGCAGTTGGCCTCATTTTTTAGTTTCGTACCGGGCCTCGGATTTCCCCGGGACGGCCCTGCCTAGGATCAAATGATCGCATTTTAGAACATGAGGTGTTTCATTTTTTAACGAGTAGTATTGTCACTGTTTAACGCTCTGTAATAGATATTAAAAATGCAGTAATGCTAGGCTATGAATTAAGATCGCAACATTTAACAGCATGTGACACAAATGTTACCAATAGATGGAAGATGAAGGTCATTACGTAAACTAAAATTACTTAGCTTGGCATCACTGATAAAGGTGTAGCAGTATTGGACAAAAAGACAGTGCAATCATTTGATTAACACACTCTTTTTACAAACAAACAAATATAGATCTAAGCATGTCAGCATCTCGGTTGGTTATCCATCTAGAAGGTCTGATGAACAAATTATAAATAATATCTGCTATCACAACTATTATCTTGCTAGCACTGAATAATAGAGGCCACTCAGATGATCCTGCTAGCACTGAATAACAGTACGCACCTCTCTCCCACTCTAAACATTCCTCATTGCTCCTCCAATCTCCTTGCTTGTCTGACACCAATACATACTGCCAGGCTATAGCTGCATAGCTAATCCTTGGGTTTCACAAAAATGAAACATGAATCCTAAACTGATGGCAATGCCTGAAAAACACAATTTATATGAACGAGGAAAGTAGCCCAAAAAACATATTGTAGTGGTTTCTGATGAATTCTAAACTCACTTTACTTCAACGGTGTTGTGCCAAAATTGGATTACAAGCACCGATTGTAGAAATAAAAATGTGGTAACATTGGGTAACATCAACAAACTCATCAACGACAAGTACAGTACGCAAGCAGGAGCAGCACACGCTGATTGTTTGAGGTTTCAACGTTAAGACGACAGTGGAATACCTCATAGAAGGAGAGCTCGACCTTCCAGGCAGCCTCAAGGTCACGCTCTCGATGCAGCTCTGCATCTCGCGCTCCTTCAAGATGCGATCTTGGCTGTCTGCGTCCAACAACTCCTACAGCTCCTTCACGAACCATTGCATGTAGGAAGCGTCAACATGGGTCCCTCGTCGACCAGCGGAAGCCGCCACCGCCACACGTCCTTCAAGGCCGCGAAGGCGTTGCCTCACCTCGTCCTCGTCCGAAGCACCATAGCAGCAGCCATCATCACCAACACCCGAATTTAGGGTTTTGAACCCACACAATGTTGTGTCGGTGGACACAGTACACACCTCTCTCCCTGATGGCCTCCCCTGCCTGGGGCACGACAGATCAGAGCATGGCAACAAGCGGGTTGACAGCGGTGGCGAGCTTACACCGGTGCCTCACGGAGGCTCGGATGAGCTTGCGTCATTGCAGGGGAGGGGCGGATCTGGCCTCGGCCGGGGAAGAGGGGCCGGCGCTCGGTCGGCCGGGGGTCGCGACGGCTGGGGCGGCGCGGAGCATTGCAGGCGCTCGGTCGACCGGGGAGGTCGCGTGGTGGAGGGTTTGGTTTTGCGATGGGAGCGCCGGAGAAGTATTAGGAGCGGGGCGATTACGATGACTTTCGGTCTTTTTAGCCGTAGAGAAGAGATTATCTGACATGTGTGACTTTCTTGAAAGAAGTTCAGCTATGTAGTATTTTTTTTGTGTGTAATGATCATATTTCTCTTCTTTATTTGCAGGTTGCCATGTTGACAGGGAATACAAACAAAGTATTTTATGTAACTATTTAACTAACTGCAATAAAAAGGATAAATGAGCTTGATGATTGTCAGCATTCCTGTGTTCTTTACATTCATAGTTCATGGTTATTAAAGTGATGTCTGTGTCTCTTTGTGACTCAAAACATGTTGCGAGGATCAAATATAATGTGGTGTGGTGTTAGAGACCTCAAATTTTTTCTTGCTCTAATGGGTTTCTTCTAGCTTTTAATGGGTGGAATTTATTTTTAGCACACGTGGCAACGCACGGGCAAAAGGTTAGTAGATATCATTTCGATTATTCTTTCCCATCCGTGACATTTCTGCTACCCGTCCACACCGTCGCGACTTCTCCATCACCAGCGCTGGCAACAGCGGGAGCGGCGCAACCCTAGCTCGGGCGGGCACAACCAGGCCCGGCACCGACGTGGACACCCAGCCCGGGTGAGCACGGCCAGCTAGCCCCGACACCGGCAAGAGCGGGCGAGCGGCGCGAACACCTAGCCCGGGCGAGCGCGGCTAGCCCCGGCGCCGTCGGACCGGCACAGCCACCCAGCCCGGGCGGGCACGACCAGTAGCCCGGCACCAGCGGAGCGGCGCGGCCAACTAGCCCAGGCCGGCGCGGCCAGTAGCCCGGCACCGGCGGGAGCGGCGTGAGCCCCAACCTGGGCGGGCGCGGCCAACCCCGGCACCAGCGGGAGCGGCATGACCCCTAGCCCGGGCGGACACGGACAGCCCCAGTATTGGTGGGCGTGGCACGGCTCCCCGATTTTGACGGGCGCAGTGCGGCTCCCAGCTCTGATGATAGGCGCGGCGTGGCCCGCCCCAGCCCCTGTCGGCCAGAGGAGGAAGAAGATGTGATGTCTATGATGTGTGGGGTTTGCTTGGAAGGGAGAGAAGCTTCTTCAAAAGCTAAACCTGTTGAACCAACAAGCTTTCGACTTTCCGTCACCTGTTTTTCAAAAGCAGCTTTTCCAAAGGTCATAGCTCACAACTGTTTTTCAAAGCTACGTATCAACCAAACAGGGTCTTACTGTTTTTAAAGAAACACCATTTATTATCAGGGTTTAGTTCAATTATATCATTTAATGTGTAAGAGTTCAATTATATCAATTTAATGTGTAAGGATTTGTTCGTTGATCTATAGTATTCTAATAAACAAAAAATGTAGTGACCTAGAAAGACAGCTGAAATATGAGTACTGACACCAATAAGCCGCCATTTGAAAGAATCCAAAGAACAAAAATAAATTCAGTATCGATCCTCTAAGATTAAGGTACAATCTTAAGTTTTGAGTGACATGTTTAATTTTGTATTAAACAAGCTAAAGCCTAAATTTTGTCTCCTACAAAAAAAAATGTAGCATTGTCTCCTGTACTGAATTCAATAGTGATACTTTAACTTGTACTATCTGATAAAAAAAAAAGATGCACCACCATCTCCAGCACAGCTGCACTAAATTCACGCAACAATGATTTACCTTCTAAGGTACGTTCGTTTCCTGACAAAAAAAAGAGAATTGCTAGATATCAACTGGTTGTTTTGGGAGCATCTAGCAACCGGATTTTGAGCCGTCAGATGTGGCACACGTCCCATAATGGGCCATCCGATCTCGCACTACCCCCCTCCGCAGCTCTGTCGTCCGCCGCCACCCCCAGCATAGGATGTTGCTCTGTCCGTTGCTGCCCACCGGTGCGGGCGTGAGGGTCCCCGCCGTGGCCGTCGCCGGCTCGGGCACGGACGTCCTCGCCGTGGTCTTCCTCGGCGCCGGTGCGGCCGTCCCCGGCTCGGGCACGGGCGTCCTCGCCGCGGCCTTCCTCGGCACCGGTGTGGCCGTCCCCACCACGGCCGTCCTCGGCTCGCGCACGGACGTCCTCACCGCGGCCTTCCACGGCGCCGGTGCGGCCGTCCCCGCCACAACCATCCTCGGCGTTGGTGCGGGACGAGAGCGGGGTCCCCGCCGCGGCCGTCGTCGGTGCGCACGGGTGCGGCCCCGATAGCTGCTGCAATTGATTTTTTTTTTCTGAAATTTATGAATAACTATGAACAATTTGCCATATATTTTTCTGACATATGGAATTCATAGAAATAATTTGTAATTTTTTATGAAATTTGGTATATATTTATGTTATGTCTAAATTACACTGGACATATCATTATAAATATAATAAAAAGATGGTGTAAATATAGCTATAAAATAGTGTAAGTTTATGAGTAAAATTTGGTTGTTGAGAAGAACTCAAACAACCGGTTACCAAAAAAAAATAGCCTTGTCATATTAGATGTCGCGGCCCTAATTTAGTTTATTAAAAATGAATTAATTACAAAACTAATTTATCAACCGGAGGCTAATTCGCGAGACGAATCTATTAAGTGTCATTAGTTTAAGATTTAACAATATAGTGCTACAGTGAACATTCGCTAATGATGGATTAATTTACATTGATAGATTCATCTTGTTAATTAGCACATGATAGTGTAATTAGTTTATTTTAATAGAATAAATTAGTGTCGTAACATCTGATGTGACAGAGCTAAAAAAATCTCAGATGATGATATGAAGGCTTTGTCTCCAGATGGTGCAGTATAGACGTACAACTATGGTTAGAAGCTCATGGAATAGGCAACGATAGTTAATTTGAGACATGTGTTCTCTCAACGACAGTTAATCTGAGACAGAGAGAATATTATATATTGATGCTCTAACTTTTGTCTTATACAAAATTTAGCACTCAGATCTGTTCTAATTAAGTTACATATGGAATCCACCTGAATTGAACTCTTTTTTACTGTCACCACACACTGATGCCAGACCACGTTTGGTCACCTCGATGAGCCTCTAACGGGTTGATAGACAGGGAAACAAGGTAAATTGGCTACTCAAACTTCAAGCAGTGATAAATTATTGAATTCAAACTTGTATCACAAAATAAATTTTGCAAAAGAACCTGACGTGAATCAGACAAACTACCAAACGCTACCTGATGACACCAACAAGATGAGTAGATCAAACTCAAAGTGGCTGCATATCTACACGATCTATCACGCGATGGAGTCAATACCGCCTAAGCCCATCCGCAATGGTTGTCAAATAGCTAGCTAGGAGGAATTTTATTGGCTCTCAATAGCACTTTACAAATAGTTAGCGAGATGACGTATAAAATAATATAAAAGTAGCACTCTTTTGGCTATCGAGGGAGAGAGTATCATAGCTAGCGACTTCCCAATAGCTAGCTATTTGATCTCTCTCTCGATAGCCAATAAGAGTGCTACTTTTGTAAGTTGCCTCATCAAAATATATTTATTATATGTCTCATCTAGCTAGCTATTTATAAGTTGTTATTGAGAACAACCAATAGTATTCTTCCTAGAGACCAAATAGCTAGCGATTTGAACACCATTGCGGACGCCCTAAGGAGGCTGAGGAAGCTATCTACTCTCTCCTCTTTTCAATTTAAGTGGTGTTTTCGGTTTTCGTGTCATAAGTTTGACTCGATTTGTAGCAAATACATGTAACATTTGTATCTCCAAATAATTTGTTAAAACAGATTTAAAGATCTTTCTAATGATATTAATTATGTACAATAAATATTAATATTTTTAATATATATTTAGTTAAAAGTTTCTCTCGGAAAGCGAAAACGACACTTATTTTGGAACGGAAGGAGTAGCTATTTGCATGTTAAAGATGACAGAGTAAGATGCCTGCGTCGGTCCCTCTGTTCCTCTTCACATGATGAATTGCTGCTTAACGAGCGCGACGTAGGTGAGGGGCAGTAGAAAGAAGTGACTTTAATCATTTTGCTGGAGGTGAAAGCAATATATCATGCAATTTTCTATAGAAGAAAATAATAATAATTTAATCATGTATGGAGGGATGTGCACGACGTTGCTCGGTTTGCATTCCTATTTGTCCATTCTATTTGTCTAGAATGGAAACAAAGCTGCACACCAGAAAAAAATACAACAAGGATGCATGAGACTATGAGATATTACATGTCGATGCATGGCGTAGGTTGCATTGATGGAATCATGGAAATAAATCGTCCATTTTGAATTGGTCTCATGGGAAGGGAGCATTGGTAGCCGGATTCAAAAGGATCACAGGGTGCTTCATCATGGTCAGGTGGACATGTCATCTTTATATTTTTTAGTTATAGAGATAGAGATTAGCATACTCCTTCCATACTCGTAAAAGATATGGTTTAGAACAACGACACGGTCTCTAAAACATAACTTTGACCTAAGCCTGGGCACATTTTACCTGAAAACCGATAGCCAAACCGAACCGAAACCGAACCGAAATGACGGTTTTCGGTTTCTCGGTTCGGTTTCGATTTGTGCATCTACGAACTTTGGTGCTCGGTTGTGCCTTCAAACAGAGCCGAAAACCGATCAAAACCGAGCAGACTTTCATGTGTCCTTCCCCAGTACAGAATCGCTGGCTCTCCCCTGTGTCCTTCCCCAGTTCCCACCGTGGACTCAAACAAGTAAGCCCAGTATGATGTAAATCGTAAAGCCCACCACCAGGCTCAGTCCACCATCTGCGAATCTTGCATTCTTGCGGATCTGTTCTTGGTGCTGGGCTTCTGGCACATTCTCATATTCTCCCTTTTAATTTTTTTTTGTTCTTCTCTGTGCTGCCTTTGGTTGGTTCGGTGGAACCGACAAACGAAACGATAAAAACTAAAACCAAACTCGTTGGTTTTTGATTCTATGAAACACCGATCGGTTGTTGATTCCTAAAAACCGAAGTTTGTAGTCGCCGAACAAACCGAACCGATTTGTCGGTTAAAACCAAATGCCCAATCTGACTTTGACCTCTTTTTTTTATAAAAATATTTATATAACAGTACTTTTATAAAAATATTTTTCAAAACAAATCTATTCATATAATTTTCACATTTTCAAACTCAACAACTAAAAAGTTATTCATGATTTATATTTCCAATATTTGACCTAAACCTTATCTAAAACGACATCTTTTATGAGTATAGAGGGTGTATATACATCCACTAGACCCACAATATTAATTTTAGCTACAAACTTTTACTCTAACACCCCGTTTGGATGTATGAAATAGGCATAGAATTCACGAATTGGTATTGTGCTAGCCGAATGCGAGGCGTTTGAATGTCCACGAAATCACGGTTTGGAAACTTTGTCCAATTCAAAGACTCGCGCGCTTATGTATCCCAGCCCCGCGCCAATACCGAGCTCCCGCCCTCGTTTTTGGCTGAAATCGCCCCCGCCCGTCGCCTACTTACCCCTTCGCTCACTTCCCTCCTGCTTTCTTTCACTCCCCGCCCGTGCTGGGTTGAGCTCGTGCTCGAGCAGCCGCCTCCCGCGGAGACTGCGAGGAGCCATCAAGGGACCTCAAACGCGGCGAGTAACTCCATCATCTACCGCGTGCCCGACCCAATCTTATATTCTTGATTTGTAGGGAATCTCTTCTTCTTCCTCTCAATCCCTCCCATGGCGCACCCCCTTCCTCTCCCTCAATGGAGCCCCTTCCTCTGCTGAAAATCCCGTCCCATCTGCCTCCTCCCATGGTTGCGCCCCCTTCCCTCCCTACCTCTCTCCTATGGTGCCCCATCCTATGCAGCATGTCCACTCCTTTCTCCCCTCTCCCACTGCGTCCCCTCCCCTCCCATGGCGCTCCCTCCTCTATAGCAAGCACATCCCATATTCTCCATCCACTATCCCTCTCCCTTGGCTGCTCCCTTCTCCTCTTTCTCTCCTGGATTTCCCTTTTCTCCCTCTCATGGTGGTTCTCCCTATTTTTATTAACCGTAGAACATGAGCAAGGTCGAACTTCTGATCCTTTCTCTCATTCTGTAGGTGAATCACAGAGGAATAGCATTCTGCAGTAATCAATCAAGAGAAGATAAATTAATAAATTAATTTTGGCTAATGTGTTCAGACATTAAAAATCATTTTTGATTCTGCTATGAAGTCAACTGAACCTATGGAGCTACAAAAGGCTACTCTCCAGTGAGATCCCTTGAGCACTTAACAAAATACCAGATTTAGGATGTGATGATTATCTGAGAGCATATGGTATGATGAATCGTGATGATCGATTTTCAAAGCACTTTTGGAGCTTCCCATGGACATTGTGATACCCGAGCGTCAAGCATTGCATTAGAAACAACATTAGCTACTAATTAACATGAGCATTGCATTGCATCATTTCATGTTGCATCAAAGTGCTTATGCCTTTTGTTTGTTTATTTGAAATTTGGTTTCAATAGGACTTGTTTAAATGGATTTTCTGTCTTGGCAAATAATTTTATAAAATAGGAATATTGAGTGTAACACTTTTCATGTAGACATCTTGTCTTAATGCAGTGTGGATTAACAATTAAAAATGTAGAAATAAAAATGATTAATAGCTCAAAATCAGCTTTAATTATGTGGAGGCTAAAGAATTGATTTTTAGAAAATATGTTCTATATGAAAGTTCTAGAGAAAATTATTTTGAGCAACTTTTATTTTTGGTCAAACCCTAGTTTTGAGTTTTTGAGCTGTTTTGAAATGGTCAAAATTTAGAATTTTTTTGGAAAACAAAGGGAAATAATTTCTTCCGGCGCACCCATCCGACCCACACGGCCTTTCGGCCCAGCCCGCACCCTCCTCGCTCGCCCGCGGCCCGCACCGGCAGACGCGCCGGCCCCGACCAGCGGCCGCGCGCACGCCGGCGAAATCGCCACGTGCCGCCGCCGGTCCACCGCGATCTCCACCGGCCACTCCCCGCGCGATTGAATCGCTGCGGCAGCACACAAAATCGCCCTCGCCCACTCGCGCGCGCCTCGCCTGCCACCTCCCCTCGCCGAATGCGCTCCACTTCCACTCTCCGCTCGACCGCGAGGGTCCGCGCCACGACCGTCCGCCGGCCAGCCGCTCGAAGGCAAAGCCAACGCCCCTCACGGTCCTCTCTCCCATCCTTCATTCGCCTGCCCCTCACCTCCTCTCTCTTCTCTCCCGAGTGAACCGAGCCGAGCACCCCACTCACCTCTGCACGCCACCATACGACTGTCGCCAGCGTTCCGGCCACACTCGAGCTCCTCCGTCCGATTCCTCTAGCCCGCAACCCCGCCGATCCTCGAACTCCCGGTGCGCACGTCCGCATCTCCAACCGAGCCCTGCCAACGTCGGAACGCAAGGTGCCCCGCTTCGGCCGCTGCCGACACCAAGGAGGGCATGCCTCCGCTCCCACGTTCAACTATCCACGCTGAGACCTCTTCTTCCTCGACGAGCCTCACGGAGCAAAGGCAAGGTGAGAACACCCCTCTTCCTCAACGCTACCGCTCCCTCTCTCTCTCTCTTCTCCGGCCGAGCGCCTTAAGCGCCGCCGTGACCCCGCCGCATGGCCGAGCTGCTCCGAGGCTTCGCCGGCCAATCCGACCCTCCTATTAGCCACACTAGGGTTCACTAGTCCTCACCCATCCATCTATTTCACCGGCGACCGTCGGAGATAGCGTGGCCAAGCCTCACCACCGTCACCACCCGCCATTGCTCATCGCCGGCGAGCTATGGCCGTGCACTAGCCCAACCAACCCCACCACCCGACCTCGAGACGAACTCACCCATCCCGCCTCACCGTCGGCGACCTCGCCGTCGGTGAAAAATTGCCGGTCAACATTTTCCCCTGCTCTGCCTTGGCTGACAGGTGGGTCCTGTAGACCAGCCGACCCCACGCGTCACCCGCACCTGACCCATGGGCTGAGTCCACGGAAGCCTGGCCGGAGATTCAAATGCTTTTTCCTTTTCCTTTTTATTTCTAGAAAAACTTGTTTATTTTGTGTAGCACGTTTTATTGATCCAAATGGAGTATTTTCAGTTTTGTAAACTTGTTCATAAGTAAAGATATCAGGGAAAAATATGAAAGTATTTTTGAAGTTTATTATATTGTTTTTATTTATTAAAGTTTATGTGCAAATTGTTAAATAAATGTGTTTACATGTTTTCTGGTCATATTAAATTGTGTGGCAAAAATTGTGTATGTTTTTTATTCTGAGAACACCTGTGAAAATATATGAGGGTCTGTCCCTGTAGAAAAAGTGTTTGTTTAGATTTAAAATATGTCTTTTAGCTGTTTTCTTGAAATAATTGTTGAGGGAAGTTTATGTGGAATTAAAATATGGGAAAATTTATGCAGTCTCTGTGTGTCTTGATAAAGCTGAGAAAAATGCTAGGTATAGGTTGTTGTATGGAAGAAAAAGAAGTTGTAGTACAAGTGTGCTTTTCTAAGTTTTTCTTAGAAAATTCATGCAGAAAAGAATATAATGTTACTGTTCATGGAACTTTCTTGATAAATATGAAATGTGGAGTAGAATCGAGGAAAAATATAAAACTGGATGTTGCACCCTTTTTGAGTAGGGTTGTAGTTTAAAAGATTTAATCTGGCTTAAACTTTAGAATTTTGTGTAGATTTATAAGTTCATGCTCTAGGAGTGATTTTTCTGCAGTAAGGTTGTTATAGATAGGTAAAGCTAGGAAAAATGTGAAATCTGCTGTTTGACACTTTTGAAAAGTAAAGTTAGTTCAAGGCACCTTTTTGGCAGTTTATTTATCTTTTTATATCTATTGTCCAGTAATTTGTTTTTTGCTGAAATTTGTACAATGGAGTCCAGTGGTGTAGATTACCTGCTGTAAATTTTGTGGATTTTTCTGAGCAAAGGAAACAACACTTGTTGTGTAAACCTAAGTTTCTTTTGAATTAATAAATAGGAAATGGTTGAGTTAATGGTTTTATTTAATGTAGTAAATAAGTGTGTTTTCCTCAATGACAAAAGTGGTTCAACAAGTTGGTTTTGTTGATTTGCGAAAATGTTTACATTGCATACCATCATAAGTGCACTGCGCATTATTTAATTGTTTTTACCACATTACAAATAGGATCGATAGTGGTTCAACAAGTTGGTTTTGTTGATTTGCGAAAATGTTTACATTGCATACCATCATAAGTGCACTGCGCATTATTTAATTGTTTTTACCACATTACAAATAGGATCGATAGTCCCGGAGAACGATTAGGAGCAGGAAGCAAACGCTGAGCCGGAGATCCAGGAGGTGCCCCGAAGCGAGGAGGCCAAACCCGTAGCGGAAACTAACCTGCCCGAGTGCCCCTCTCACGAGGCCTCGGTCTTCTCCCAAGGCAAGCCCCAGAGCATTTTAAGTCTCCCAGCTTTTATAATCAATTCAATTGAGTATTTTTATATTGTGATGCATTAGGTATAGGAGTTGAATGATCCTAATTATTGCATTACTATTCCTTGATTATTGTTTATATCTACCTTGTTATCCAATTAGTTATTACAATGTAGAATTCCTTAGTCTGCTTAATAAAGTAGTAAGTAAAGGATGTTCCCGTAATACCCCTGGTGTATTTACCGGATCACGGTTGGCTATATTTGCTATCGTGGAAAAGAACCGGAGTAGTAATGAAATACGATCAACTGGAAGGCAAGACACAAGTTTGGAATCTTGGGGCAGCTCGTCCGTTGGATCGTGTAGGTTTGTATCAATGTTGGCCCTCATTCATTTTTGAAAGCGCCTTTTTACTTAGAGTTGTCGGTGCTGTAATCGCCGACCCCGAAGCCGGTTAGACGCTGTTCGGGCTGGTCTCAACCCATGTCGCACCCTCTAGTATGGAAACACGATCTGCCTCAGAATGACCATTGTTTAGTTCCAATTGGGTGGTCCGTGCTGTGAGCCGCGATGATTACCACCACAAACAGTATTGAGCGGTCACCGAATGCATGGACCCAACGGGGAAAGTGTGGGTTTGTATTAAAGGTTCCTCGCCAGTTGGTTTGTAATTCGATTCGAGTCGTCGTCTCCCCTGGTTAGTGGGAAACTATGTCGAGCTTCACCACGATACAACTCCATGTGATGTTTAAGGTTCAACTAAAATATGGATAAGTCAATCTGATACGGTCTATATTATTAATTGTTAGACTCAAGTGAATGTTGTAGGTCAGGTGCAAACATAGACTAAGAGATAAGCTTAAAATATGACTGCTCACCCCTACAATTAAATATACTCTCCTCAATTGAGCTTTTTCACAACTAAATTTCCAGCTCTACCAAAAAGGCCTTGCATACCCTTGGAGTTTTTATTTTCAGTTATACGGGTAAGTCTAGCTGAGTACATTTCCATACTCAGGGTTTATCCCGTTGTTGCAGATGGCTAGGTTTACTTCGGCTATTGTAAGCACTGCCTCTACCCCGTGGAGGGTGATGAGGAGTAGGCCCAGGGCAGGGTCATCTAGAAGCTTCTCCTTTGCTTTTGCTGGACTAAGACTAATGGTGGCACGATATTTGAAAAAGGAGAAGTGAGTTATCAAAACAATTTTTTATTTGGACCACATGTGTGGTGGTCGTATTTTAGACTTGTTTAAGCTTCCGCATTTCGAACTCAGTGTTGTAATAACTTTAAAGTATTCGCACTCTGATGTTAATTTCAATTTCGATTATCAAATGTTGTATCCTCGCGAATGTGGTACTTGAACAATACGATCCTGTATGTTGTAAGTTGTTTGAAATCCTTCGAGATTTCTGGACTACCGGAGTTATATGGGTTCAAGTATGGGTCGGTGTCAGCTTAATTTGGCTAAGACGATACTTGAGCTCTTATAATTGGGATGGTTCCGCCACAGCTGGTATCGGAGCATGGTTCAAGTTATTGCATCTGTAAGGAGCTATTTTTGAACTAAAATGGGTATTTCAAAACTATTTTAAAACTATTTTGAAATTTTAAGTGTGCCCAGTCTTGTCCTTAAGCCATATACTAGGATTCAGGTGGCTTAACTGCTAACATGCTGGATCTTTATTTGCTGGTCCATTCTCGAGGGAAAGAGAATGCGTCGATTGCGAAAACATGCATAAAATGATTTTGGTGAGATATGAGAGCATGACCGTCCAACCGTCGGTCTAGGGAGAGTGTTTCTATACCAAGTATATGTGAGCTCTACGCAAACATATATGAGGGTATCAAGTGTTGGGTATGTTTTTCTGAATTGGTGCGGTGTTTAGTATCGGCTTTTATGTACCTTCGTACATATGGGCAGGTGCTCAATTATTTCTATCATTGGGATTTTCTTGGGCTGAAATGAATCTTCTGCAGGTACACTAACTACGCAATCGAATAGAACGAGTAGATAACGCACGAGAGATCGTTCTTGCCACCGACTAGAATGTTAGGACTTACAAGTCATGATTAGTGAGTGAGAACGTAAGTACGATCATGCATCATGTTTATGTTCTTGCACTTGCATTACCTCCCCTTAATTAAAAGATTGTTCCTTTTCCTTATAAAATTTGCCAACTTAATTATGCGTCTCACGAGAGTTCGAAACTCCTTTATTTCTACAGATGGCCCGGACTAAGCTGACAGCTCGCAAGGCCACCGGAGGCAGAGGAGTTCCGCGTCATCTCTTGGCCACAAAGTTGACCAAGAACATGTTCTTGTATTACTTTGGGTTGCCAACGATCCTCTGGAGGATTCTGCAGGCAGTGGGATATGAGGAAGGACGGGAGCCCCGGTACTCTTGGCAGAAGGATATCTACGGGCAGCATTCCCTGGTCATGGTGCAGGTCAAGGTCAAGGCCTTGGCTAGCAAGCCCCACTGGTCAGGATGGACAGAGATTACCAAGGGCAGTTGTGCAAAGGATGGAGCCAACAAGGCAGCTTACTTGGTGCTGAAGGATATCATAGCCCGCTTCCCCGCCGACCTTGCTAGTGCTATGGCAGGAGTGTTCCCTCGGGGATCACCTTTTCCATTGCACTGGAGGCAGACTTTGGAGTCAGTCCTGACAGGAGGCGCAGAGGAAAGGTTCTTTTGTGAGACATCAGCGATGAGTGCCACAGGATCCTTGGTTGGGGTATGTGAGAGTTTCGAGCGCAATTTGGAGAGCGTATCCTTTACCCTCACCGCCTCTTACCAGAGGAAGAGGTAGCTGCAGGAAGAGTTCGACGCCGAGGTAGCCCAACTGCAGGAGAAGCTGCACCAGGTCACCCTGGAGCATGACGAGGCACGTGCCAGAGCAGGAGCAGAGAGCACCGCTAAAAGGTCCTAGTTTGGTTTTGGTAATTGAGTGACAACTTAGGTGGACTAATATGTGTTTGAAGTGAATTACACAAGTGATTAGTCCGCAGGTGATCGTGTGTGAGCAACATATGCCATAGAGGTGAAATGGCTTGGAGGATGTTGCAATGCTCATACATGTGATGATAAAGGAGCTTATTGCATATGTGACATGACATGGAGTCATGTGGCTAAGATGGTGAAGATCAACGCAAGACTTGGCTTGATGCACCGGTTGCGAAGGTGAAGGGCAAGTTGGAGGCTTTCAAGTCGTTGGTACCGAGTGTCGGGAGGCTTGAGCAAAGACTTGGCGCCGAAGGACCGAAGCAATGGTGAAGAGCAAGTGAGGTCAAGATCGATGGACCATGGAGGCCATATGATGATACGAAGTGGATCATATCATTTGGAGATAGGTTGGTGCATGTGTTGCATCAACACCGAAGGAGATGGAATGGAATGCGCAAGGCAAAGTATATTTGTAGGGCATTTCATTTCACCGGTCATAGGTGTGTAGAGAAGTTTATGACCGGGTTTAGGATAGATGGCCGTACTATCAAGAGGAGCAAACTTGTTTGCATATCGGTCATCTAGTGCCACTTGAGCGATCTCACTTTGTGACGTGTTAGGATCGAGTGGCGAGGCAAGAGCTAAGTGCTAATCCTTTGAAAAATGTTTGGAAAATGCTAACACACATGCACAAGGTGGTGTACACTTGGTGGTGTTGGCACATTTGCAAAGGAGAAGAAACCGGAGTTGAAAACGTGGATTTCAGGCATGATCGGACGCTGCAACAACAACCGGATGCTATTGCAACATACGTCCGGTCACTATTGAAATAACGATCTGACGCTAGTGCAACATGTGACCGGACGCGCCTGTTCCACTGTTCCCGGGAGGCAACACATGCAAGAGAGTGATCGGACGCTGAGTGTGAGTCCGGTCAGTTGTGACCGGACACGTCCGGTCATGGGAAAACGTCTCTGGAACCTCTTTGTTCGCGACCGGACGCTGAGTGAAACATTGACCGGACGCTAATGAAACATGAGTCCGGTCACTAATGAAACATCGACCGGACGCTACTGCAACATTGACCGGACGCATCCGGTCAGTATGCAGTCAGACCATTCAAAGGCATAATGACTAGTTTTGCTTTGGGGTCTATAAATAGAAGTGGTGGCCGGCCTTGGCTCATGCTTAGCACCCTTGGGACTTGGTGTCCATGCTTGGGGAGTGCTAGGAAGCCCTCTAACTCGCTTGTGCTTGTTAGTGCGTGAATCGTTGCGAGTGAGTGATTGCTTGTGCGTTGCATTGAGAGATTGCATCCAGTGGCACTAGGTGATCGTGTTGCAAGCCGGTGGTGCTTGTTACTCTTGGAGGTTGCCACTCCTAGACGGCTTGGTGATCGAGTCTCCGTCGTGAAGCCCGCGTGAAGATTGTGCGTGGCTCCGGAGAAGGCTTTGTGAAGGGCATTGTGCTCGCCCCGCGGGGATCGCGAAGAGCAACTCTCGTAGAGGTGTGTCAGTTACCCTCACTTGTGGGTGAGTTCTTGCGGCGCTCGAGTGTCGAGCTAGGTGTGGTGCCTATTAGCCGCCGAACTACAAGGTGTGTGGTCGACACAACGGGGACTAGCTTGGTGGCAACCAAGTGAACCTCAAGAGAAAAATCACCATGTCAACTTCGTGTTCATCTTCTCGGTGGTTTGCAAAACTCCATTCACTAGCTTGTACTTACTTGTTCATATACATATGCTAGTGTAGTTGCTCTTATAATTAGTTGGCTTGTGTAGCTTGCTAGTTACCTTCATTGCTTGTGTAGCATAGAAGTTGATCCCATGAGTGACTAGTTGACTTGTAGTTTTGCTAGTCACATTGCTTAGTTTTGTGTAGCTAAGTTGTGCTCTCTAATTGGCTTGTGTAGCCTAGTTATTGAGCATTGCTAGTGAGCTTAGCTTTGTGCTTTTGCTTAGTGGCGTATGTAGGAGCTCTCGATTGATTGAGTACTAGTTGCTTAGGTTTGGTAAACCTTGCAAGCTAGAATTGTTTAGGTGAGCTCTAGCTAGCCCGACACCTTAATTGCTTTGTTTAGGATCTTTTATAAGATGTGAGAGTATAGATAGAGGGGTGTAGTCTTGGCTAGACCAATAGTTGTTAATTCCGCATTTGTTTCGGTTAGCCGGTACAATTAATTTTAGAAAGGACTATTCACCCCCCTCTAGTCCGCCATCTCGACCCTTCAATTGGTATCGGAGCCGAGGTCTCTCATTTGTGGTCTTCACCGACCCGAGAGGATGGCATCTAGTGGGCTAGATGATGTGTGTGATACACATATTTTTGATGGCACACACTTTGCACAATGGAAACACCATATGCTTGATCATTTTCGTGCAAATGGGCTGTTGACGTCTATTAACTATTATTATTTACCGTCAACAATACTTGAATAAATGCCAAAAAGGATTGCCAACTTAGAAATAGGAGGTTTAAACTAACAAATTCCACGAGTTTTGGTGATTCTACATTTTCCAGGGATTAAAAGAGAAAAACCAACTATATGCTTCCCCAAGAAGGAACCCGACGCAGATTACTTCACCGCCACGTCGGGATGTTTCTAGAAGACTCTAGAGGACACCACAAGACACTACGAGGCGGGGCACCACAGGAGGCTGACTTGTGGGACCGACTGGTCCCACAGGGCCCACCGGTCGGTCATGGCCAGAGCCCCACGCCTCCTCCTTCCGGAACCTTCCTCCACCGACCTCTAGGATGCATCTCGACCGTACCTCAAGTCGGTTTGATCCAACGATCGCGATTCCTCGCCCAGGGCTATAAAAACAGACCCTTGACCCCCCTCTCCAGAGAATTAGGGTTTATAGAGAAAGAGTTAGAGCTCTACATCAAGATTAGAGATTAGTCTAGCTAGGATCAAGTAGAGGCAGTCGACTTCGTTGACATATCCGGTTTGAAGCTTCGTCTGAGTCTCCGGATCATTGTCGAAGACTTGGTAATTTGTATCTTTATTCGACTTTATGCTACTTTAATATATTTCAGTTTATTCAATTTTGGAGTTTATTCTAGTTATATATTTAATTTTGATCTGATTATGATTGTTGACGCAAAACGTGACGACCTGCGCCAGGCACACAGCAAGCCGAACGAGGCTAGCTTCAATCGTGTGCCCGGAGTATTCTGAATCCGGAAGCGTGCCAGTCGGTTTGACCTGAAAACCAACAAGAGATAAAAATATGAGAATACCTTGGAACATGCTGGGTGAGACCAGACAGTTCCATATGTACGGCTTCGAAAGCCAATCATGACGGCACACAGCTATAAAAAAGCTGTTTGTCGAAACAGGTTTATAATGTCATTCGACAAGTATAAAGATGGAGCTCATAAACATGTTGAATGCCGAACACATGAATAACAGAAGGATAAAAGGGTAACTTGTAAATATAAATCTATCCAGATAACATATGCATAGGCTAATCCAACTAATCTGCCACACGTTTAGCTTCGTATAACCCGTCAAGTATAAACTCAAGCAAAGCTAATCCACGCATTGATACACTTGCTATAATAAGTCCACACCACTCCTTATAATTAGATTAATCCACCGCATGATACGATCTAATTATAAGAAGCTAAAAGCATACATATATCTGAACAGATCTATAAAAACTCATTAGTCATGTAAGCTTAACCAGAGTCGGCAGACTAGCCGAACTAGGGTCCATGAAGAAGGAACATACAAGCAAAGCATGATTAAACTAATCTAAAACCTGCACCTGCCGCACGGTACCTAGCTCTATCAAAGCCTAAACATGGTCGACATGCATGAACCCACAACATGTAACAATCTGGATTGAAAGTTAATTCGGCCATCCTGATCTTATGATTAACAAAGCACAAATAAACTCGTGCAGCAAGGCCGAACAAAGATCAATCTAGATTGGGCAAAGAGTGTTACAGGAATTAAATAAATAAAACATATAACACATGATAACTTAATGAATCTATTAGATCTGCCAAATCTAACAGAGCCGAGAACTATTTTTACTCATGACTTAATCTGCCGCAGGATACAAGGCATAAGCAAAAACTTCCCGTCATAAGCTTAAATCCGCCGCACCATACTAAGCTTAACATACGAGACTACTTGCATCATATCTAAATCCACCGCATGATACTAGACATGATAGACATGATAGCAAGGTTGCCGGTACTTACGGAGGTCGACGGATCGATGATTCCCCTCGAAGAACTCGACGACACGACTTAGGGACACGAAGATGGCACGGGGCCGAGTTGTATTGATATGGTTGTGAACAGTTTTACAATGGTCAAGGGCTTATATTTATACCCTGGACGAAACACGAATCCTAAACAATTACGACTTAAAAAACAAGGAAAGATATAAATCATATTCCTAATCCTTTCGGCGTCTTCCATCGTCACGTATCTTCTCGTGCAAGCCGACTTTACTTGCATCATCCATTTCCCGAATGGGGCTACTGCTTCACGAAATAGCCGACCGCGCAGGTATTCACCGAAAATCTTAAGGACCAAATAGTCGTCTGAATGCTTGCTGAACCCTTCTCTTCTCTGCTGGCTGTACCCTCCTGTCATATCCTCGTGTGTGCGAAAATCTGGTGTTAACACATGCCCCTAATTTTGGGATAAATGTTTATTCCAAAATTCCTTTTCCTTTTCGCACCGACGTGGAACCCCCAGAAGCATCTGTCTTCACTCGCCAAAATTACCGTACCTTCCGATTCGTCTCCCTATGCACTTGGGATCTTTTAAACTCCCCCTTTCACTTTATTTCGGCCTGTGCTTCTCGACCTCTCCTGCTCTTTTCGTAAACCAGAAAACCCTCTTCTCTCTTGCTACTCCAAATCAACTAGAAGATGTCTTCTCAGGCGAGCCGCCATAGTCTCGAGCTCGGCGCTTCCAGTACCTCCAAGAGAAGGTTACCCTCTAATTGCTTTCGCTCGAAGATGAAGCAGTCGCCCTCACATTGTCGTTCTTGTTCAGGAGGGTCGATGACGACTTTCCCGAGGTCCTGACTCAGAAGGTCACGGATCTTCAATTTGATCTAGAAAGGAGGAATCGGGAGATTACCCGAATTTCTCGAGAGCGTAATGCCGCTCGGAAACAGGCCATTGGTAAGTATCTTTCCACTGTTCTTTCTCTATTCTTCTTCCCTGTTTTATTGATCCTTCCTCCTCTTAGCTCTGGAGGCTAAGCTTCATTCCCTCGAAGCTGCCATTGCCGATCTTGCTGTCACAGCCAACGTGCCAGGCACGACGGCTCTGAGGCGGGTGAACGAGGTCAACCGGGTTCTTCCCGACATCTCCAGGGCTGGCATGGGTTACGGTGCAGCGCTCGCCTTCAATGCTGTTCGGATCCACTCCGGCGCTGACTACCGTCATTTTGATGTTTGTGAGCGAGGACTAGAGTTCAGGGTGGCACACTCTGTTGATGACATGAAAGAAGCTGGAATAGATCTGGCCGATTCCTTTGACTTTGATCTCCCGATTAGGGATAGAATAGAATGGACGAACTGACTTTCTATTGTAACTTGTTTCTCTCCCTGTAAATAAGAGGCTTTTTTTATTCGTCCATCAACTTGTGATTGATCCTTCGAGATCAACATGTGCTCTATTCCATGCATCGGTCATTGATTCTCTTCCCATTTTAGCAGCAATGCACATTTCATCGACCATTGTTAATAATTATGCTCAATCATCTTCGCCTTGCAAGCAATCGTTGCAATTGACTATTCCAGACCTGGAGTCCTTTGAGTTATCCTCTCAGTTTTTTCGGCTCACGACGGTACCAGGATGGTATCCCTTCAGTTCTCCTGTCTTTAGTGTCAACTGGTGACTTGAATCTTCCAAATAATTAACCAAAATTGAACACCTTACAACCACAATTGTCTTTTAGTCGAACTTGAGCATTTTTTTATAGCAAACACTTTTAGCCGAATCCTATCGGCTCTTCGAACTCCTTAGGTTAGGCAAGGACTTGATCCGGTCTGATAACGGCCCATAAGCCGTGAAAACCCTACCTGGTCTCCCAGTGTGCAAGCCATGGTTCTATGAATTTGACCTTAGCCAGGCCATTCCTCTTGACTTCAACCAAATAGCTCATCTTGCAAACCTTTCCCCTTGTCAGCTTCTAAACTCAAGCCAGAGAAAAAAATTTCTCGCCTGCGTTCCCCATGATGGCAGGCAACAGCAATCACATCGGACATCCAACGGGGACGAAGTAAGAGGAAATCAAAGTAATGGCGTTATGGGTAAAAACCAATTTCTTGCCCCCTTGTGGTAGTTCTTCTTACTCATCTACTCTTAACTCTCTGTTTCCCTTCCCTTCAGGGTAAGGCCTATGTCCAACCATGCTCAGGCTCTCTTCCCAGAAGGCTTGCCCAAGAGATATGACATCGAGGAAGCTGAACAAACATATTAGTGGAAACAGATCCACAACGCTACCATAGGTTAATGAAAACCTCACCAGACACTCTTCCTTTGATTGAGCTTTGTATTTGCCTAACACATCCCCTTTTGCTAGTTCTTCCTGCAGAAAATGACCGTCTGAAATCAGCAAACAAAGTTGTTGGCAAAATGGATGCCCACGAGAACCCAGCTGAGGCTAGCCTTGATGCTACTGATGGTTGCATAAATCAGGTCGCCATCGAAGATATATGTTTTGATGCTCTGGATGGCCACATAGATCAGACCATCATCCAAGGTGTGCATGTTGGGGTCTCTCTCAAACTGGTGGTGACGAGTTCTTGACTCAAGAAGACTACCCTTTTATCAATCGGCCCTGCAAACGCACTTCCGAACGACTTCGAAGATTCTGAAGCTCCTGTTGGTTACACCATCGTCCTTTGTCGAAATTACCGATTCTTATTTCGCTTGAATAAACCATTTCGAGAGTAGCTTGTACTTTAGGACAGATTCTGTAATTGAAGTTTGCAGCAGATGAACTTGCCCTTTTCTGAATAATGTTTATTTTTGATTCTTCAATGACTTTCCTCGTTCACAACATTTCTTCAGAAGAACGCTTGCCGAATGTATGACGTCATCTTAGCCGACTAAATCCCATTCTCAACATGTCATATCACTCGGCATTGCACTTACTGCACTTGACCTTTCTCTTTCCCCGATAAACCTGCTAACTTGAAAAACGCTAGGGTCACCAAGGTCATGAATATCTGTACTAAAGGCGATATAAATAAAATATCGGCTATAACTTAAACCTTTTGGAACATTTTTTCTGCTAAAGGCGATGCTTTACATCGGCTGTATATAAATATCCTTGATTTACATAATTTCCATGCATTCGGCTTTTAGCAAGTAGTCGAAGCTTCAACTGACAAGCAGTACATACAAATCAAAAATTCATCACAGCCGAATACCCTTTCCTGGGATTTAACATTTTCGGCTAAGTCAAATTGCTACTCATCTTTTCCTTTAAGCTTCAAAAAATAAGGGCCGATTCTACTATAAGACCATCGCCGTTACGTACAACTTGAAACGATCACCAAGTCGTGGAAGTGCTCTCATATACTCTTAATCTCATCAGAATCTTCTGTTGTACGTCACCTTGTATAAATTCCTTCTGATCTCCCTTGAGCTCTGGCAATGGAGAGATAAACAGAATCCTTTAAAGGTTTGTCAATTTTAAAACATACTCGAGACCCAAACTTGTGTACATCGATCCAACTTCGGCTTCATTACCAACACTTTATTCCTTGTCAGCCGATATGAAACTTTGGTCTCGATCCTTCTCCATTACCATCGGTTGGATTAAAAATTGCTCTGAGAGCCGATCGTTTGAATCGGCTGTTGATCCTCGTTGAAAACGTTCACAGGACCTGCCTCCCAAGCTCTTCCAGAGAAACACTCGACACCTTCATATTCCCAGTAGGTGGGCTCTGTATTAGCAATACTCACCGAATCATCAGCATGGACGATCTCAATATCATCTCCAATCCACTGGATAAGGAATTGATGCATAGTTGACGGCACACAGCAGTTTGCATGTATCCAATCTCTTCCTAATAGCAAACTGTATGCCCCCTTGCCATCAATGACAAAGAAGGTGGTGATCAAAGTTTTAGTCCCACGGTCAACTCAACATGGACTGCCCCGGTATCAGAAGAATTGCCAGCAAAGTCTCTCAACACCATGTCGGTCTTCAATAGAGTCTTCACTTGTCATGCCAAGTTTTCTGAAAGTGGTATACGACATGATATTTATGGCAGCTCCTCCATCGATGAACATCTTGGTTAATGGCTTGCCATTGACATACCCTCTCATGTATAATGGCTTCAAGTGCGGTGCCTGATTGGTTTATCAAATACTGCCCTTTGAGCCAAGACGAGATGAGCCAACAAGTCCTGAAATTCACTTTCATCGAAGTCTGAATATGTCTCGTCCTGGACATCTTGATTCTCAGGGGCTATGAACTCTGATGGTAGAAAGAATGCCATGCACGTATCAGCCGAATGATTACCTTCACTCGGCCTTTCCTTAGGACGCCAGACTTGCTTTGCTCTGGTGCCTACTTGTGCCAACTCTTTGTTCCTTAAGCGCTGCACCTCCTCTTCTGGCTTTTCCTTAAACCTGGCGGACACCATTGTCCCTTCTGCCAGACGTACTTACGGTACTCTTCTTCTTCAGTATGAGCCCAATCTCGATCGGCAAATCCTCTTACCTGCCGATCTCCGGAACTATTTATTTTTACGCGCCGATCGTCCTCAGGGACTCGTGCCCCAAGCCTTTCATGGACAGATCGGCGGTTGACTCGAGACTGCCTATACTCGGAATACTGATTACTGCACTCGGGGCAGTCGTCTTTAACAGGCAGCTTCAAGCCTTCGTTCCAACAATACTAGAAAAACGAGCATTCCAATGAGACCGTTCCTGTTCCCTCGTATCTTCTCGTTCTTCCCGGTACATCTCTTCTTTGTACCTTCACTGTTTCTCCAGGAACTTCCGTTCTTCATAAAGCCTCTGCTTCTGGTACCGTTCCTGTTCCGATGCCATTTATTCAACAAGATGCGTGTCGTGACCCTGGGTCTGGAAGTTCACCTGTCTCAGTTCGGCTATTCTGGAACCGAACCCTTTGCTGAAGCTCTTTATTTGTAATCTGCCGATCAGGGTCAACAACACCAGCTTCCTTTGCTCTATCAGAAGTTAAAACTTTCATTTTATTCTTACCCCTAAAATCGGCTGCATTGATCATACTGACAGAGAAAGACACGGTATTTTGTCCAAAAGGACTACCATCCACTTTCATCTTTCCATCAAACCTCAGGTGTCCGTCTTGGATGGCCTTCTGGATCCGATCTCTGAACACTCGGCAATCATTTATGGAGTGAGATTTGGTATTGTGGAAACCACAATACTTCTTGTCTTTGACACCCTCAGGGAGCAGCATAGGATGGCCTTCCGGCAACTTGATGCGTTCTTCCTTCAGCAAGTACTCAAATAATTTATCTGACTTGGAAACATCAAAGTCATAAGTACCTTTTTGTTGCCTCAGCCACCGATGGTTGACTTGAGTTGGCTCTTTAGACCAGATTATCTCGGCTGCAGCTATTTCATCTTCATCATCGTATTCATCTGTTTCTTCCAGGAAAGCCTGACACATCTTGGCAGCCACATCACCCTTCTGGAATTGATTATTCCTTTGAATCCCTGGCTTGATTACTCATCGTTGCCAACCTTGGGATAACTGCCCGAGGTCATCAAACTCCATGCCGAATAGCTTCTCTTTGATACTCGGCAACATGCCAGCTATGGCTATCTCCGGTAGTTGATCATCCGATAAGTTCAGAGAATAACAAGATTTTTGGTTTCCCTGAATCGGCGCAGATACTCTTGCGGCGTTTCGCTAGGTTTCATCTTAAGCTCATAAGATCGACCAACTTCTTTTCACTAGTTCCCGTAAAGAAGTATGAGTGGAACTTCTGCTCTAACTCTGCCCATGTATTGATAGAATTCGCCGGCAGAGAAGCAAACCAGGAGAAGGCTGGTCCTGTCAACGACAGCGGGAAATACCGAATCCTCCAAGCTTCATCTGTAGATGCTTCGCCAAGTTGCATCAAGTATCGGCTGATGTGCTCTATGTGCTGGTATCATCCTGACCCGAAAACTTGGTGAAATCAGTAGGAGGTTTTACTCTTGGAGGAAGTGCACCCGATTGTACCATTCTGGGTAGGGAGACTTGTAAGCATATGTCTGATTCTTTGGCTTTAGGCCGAACTGATTCTGCATCATATCAGCCATCTTGTGCATGATGAGGTCAACACTTGAATCAGGAGTTGTTTGTGCTTGCCCCCCAGTATGTAGTCCTGCTGAACTCCTATAGCCCGGATTCGGAAGAGCATTAATCGAGTTATAGTCCATAAACTCCCGATATCCATCTCCAAACATATCTCTCTGTATCCTGTTCGCCACAGGAGACACTCTAGAAGCAGATTGTGGGACATTCCCTGTTGTGCCGAACGTGAGCTGGCCATAGGTCTGGGAGAGGTTGTTGCGTCTCCTGAGAAACCACTCCACCTGTGCTTGGGCCAGCTCCACTGTTCTCGGCAACTCTCCGACGTTGAGGTACTTGAAACACAATGGTACTTGCAAGGTCCTGCATCGAACCAGCAGCTTCTTCAAAGTACTTATCTGCGTTTGGACCGAAAGTATTGACCATAATAGCACGAAAAGTGTTTAAGAAAGCCGACTGATGATTAGTCACGGCTCCTGATACAACCTTGTGCATTATTTCAGTCATCTTCTGGATAGCTTCTTCTTCACCACCGTCGGGCAGCTCAGGTTGGTGATGAGGAACAACCTTCAGGAATGTCTGCTTCTGATAGACCTTGCCACTTTTATTCTTGGAGAAAGTCTCCAAGCATCTGCGCTGGAATTCATCACAAGCCCGTTGCACCAAATCCTTTGATTCTGGTGGTAATTCGTCCATGGTCACATCGAAGGTTTGATCTTCACTGATCTCAGGCATCTTGAAACAAAGTTGTCCCACTGGGCGTGCCAAAAAGTGTGTTGACGCAAAACGTGACGCCCTGCGCTAGGCACACAACAAGCCGAACAAGGCTGACTTCAATCAGGTGCCCGGAGTATTCTAGAATCCGGAAGCGTGCCAGTCGGTTTGACCTGAAAACCAACAAGGGATAAAAATATGAGAATACCTTGGAACATGCTGGGTGAGACCAGGCAGTTCCATATGTACGGCTTCGAAAGCCAATCATGACGGCACACAGCTATAAAAAGCTGTTTGTCGAAACAGGTTTATAATGTCATTCGGCAAGTATAAAGATGGAGCTCATAAACATATGAATGCCGAACACATGAATAACAGAAGGATAAAAGGGTAACTTGTAAATATAAATCTATCCAGATAACATATGCATAGGCTAATCCAACTAATCTGCCGCACGTTTAGCCTTCATAAACCCGTCAAGTATAAACTCAAGCAAAGCTAATCCACCGCATGATACCACTTGCTATAAGTCCACACCACTCCTTATAATTAGATTAATCCACGGCATGATACGATCTAATTATAAGAAGCTAAAGCATACATATATCTGAACAGATCTATAAAAACTCATTACTCATGTAAGCTTAACCAGAGTCGGCAAACTAGCCGAACTGGGGTCCATGAAGAAGGAACATACAAGCAAAGCATGATTAAACTAATCTAAAACCTGCACCTGCCGCACGGTACCCAGCTCTATCAAGCCTAAACATGGTCGACATGCATGAACCCACAACATGTAACTATCTGGATTGAAAGTTAATTCGGCCATCATGATCTTATGATTAACGAAGCACAAATAAACTCGTGCAGCAAGGCCGAACAAAGATCAATCTAGATTGGGCAAAGAGTGTTACAAGAATTAAATAAATAAAACATATAACACATGATAACTTAATGAATCTATTAGATCTGCCAAATCTAACAGAGCCGATAACTATTTTTACTCATGACTTAATCCGCCGCACGATACAAGGCATAAGCAAAAACTTCCCGTCATAAGCTTAAATCCGCCGCACGATACTAAGCTTACATACGAGACTACTTGCATCATATCTAAATCCACCGCATGATACTAGACATGATAGCAAGGTTGCCGGTACTTACGGAGGTCGACGGATCGATGATTCCCCTCGAAGAACTCGACGACACGACTTAGGGTCTCGAAGATGGCACGGGGCCGGTTTGTATTGATATGGTTGTGAACAGTTTTACAATGGTCGAGGGCTTATATTTATACCCTGGATGAAACACGAATCCTAAACGATTACGACTTAAAAAAAGGAAAGATATAAATCATATTCCTAATCCTTTCGGTGTCTTCCATCGTCACGTATCTTCTCGTGCAAGCTGGCTTTACCTGCATCATCCATTTCCCGAATGGGGCTACTGCTTCACGAAATAGCCGACCGCGCAGGTATTCACCGAAAGTCTTAAGGACCAAATAGCCGTTCGAATGCTTGCCGAACCCTTCTCTTCTCTGCTGGCTGGACCCTTCTGTCATATCCTCGTGTGTGCGAAAATCTGGTGTTAACAATGATAGAGTTTATGATCATGTTCGTAATGTACTTAGCTTTATTCCGGATAGAGTTAAGTGGTCAAACTGGTGTAAACATGGTGTTTAGACTAAGTTTACCTGCGAATACATCCTATGCTCCGGGTCGAGAGAGGTAGATCGCAGGAGTGACAGTCCTGTTGAGTCCTTGTAGTCCTCCCTCCGAGTGTAGATCTTAGTAGGATGCGGTTGCAAGTTACAATTCATTACTCTGTTTTTTATTCTAATTTAGTAATGTCCCTTGATCATGGATGATAGATTAATTAGCTATAAATGATTATATATTAACTAGAGTAATCACTAGGCTTAGTAAATGTGAAGTAACTTAGGATTCAAATCTCTTAATTAATCTCATGACTCTTTGCTTGATCCATGTAATTTGCCCTATCTCTAGAATTCCTGTTATTATCATTATCATTATTATTTATCTTTACCTTGTCTTACCCCTGTTTAGACATGTGAGTAGTGAATGAATGAATAGTAATCCGTTACCTTTGAATCATACTCATCTATTGGTTCCCTGCTTCGTTGCTATCTTTGGTAGAATAAAAATAACGATACCTAGATACCTTGGTGAAATGCTGCTACAACAAGTATATTTATCTGTGCGCTTGCGGATAAATATTTGTTTTATCTTTTGAGCTAGTGTCACATATGAATTACATTTCTAGTATCATGTTGGGGATGACAACTTGACTTTAAGTGATGCTAGGAGTGTCTTGTACATTTCGGAAGGCTTTTGCTAGAATCAGTTCATTTAAGTTTATTATATGCAATTGCATTAAGAAGTGTCAACAAGCATTTCTGGCGCCGTTGCCGGGGAACTAAGTAACGGAAGCCACCGGGAACCAAATGGAAACCAATAAATCAGTGAAAACAAAACTTATTAGGAATTTAACAAAGGAGATTATTCATTCATTCACTTGTACCTCTGTCTTGTCAGGCTTACCCTTGTCTTTCTTTGTTTATATCATATTCAGGGTAACATAGGTTCAGTTGTAATTCATCACTTACAAATCAGAAATCAACTCGATCGTGTGGAAGATCTACATAAGTAGTTAAGCCATGGCCAACAAGACTCTGCTGGAGTTCTCTACTCCAAGTGTCAGGAACATTCGCACCGCACCTACGCTCCAAACGAACAACCTTGAGTTCGAGCTCAAGCCAAGTCTTATCAACATGGTGCAAACTACTACATTTGGTGGAAAGGAAGAAGAAGATGCAACTGCCCATCTACAAGATTTCTTGGAGATTGGAAGCACCATCATCATCAAGGACGTTCCCCAGGACACTATACTTCTTCATCTTTTTCCCTTATCATTAAAAGGAAAAGCGAAGCAGTGGTTCTATACAAACATGAACAACATCAAGACATGGGAGAAGTGTTCAGGGACCTTTCTATCAAGATTTTTCCCAATTAGCAAAGTCAATATCTTAAGGGGAAAGATATACAACTTTCAGCAACAAAAAAGAGAAACCATTCCAGAAACTTGGGAGCGTTTTCAGGAACAAATCTTAAGATGCCCACATCATGGAATAAGGAACGAATTGCTCATGCAACTATTTTATCACGGATTATTACCAAGAACACGAGAGCAACTTGATGACACTGCTGAAGGATCATTTATGTCACTCACTGTTGGAAAAGCAGAATGTTTAATGGATAAGATAGCTGAGAATCAAAGCTGGAAACAAGCTACTACTCAACGCTGTCACCAAATTGAAGAAGTTCCAGAAGAGTGTGTGCACTGTCAACTAAGATGGATGTACTTATAGATCGACTCATTCGGAGAGCCAACTACAAAGAAGAACGTCAAGCTATTCAAGACGCATTTGATGCTCAAACTAGAAGTGGAGAGTATTTGGAATAGAATTTCCCGAAGATCAAGAGAAGAAGCTAACATCATCATCAACAACTCCACTACTCTACACAAGCAAGGATTGCGTCAACAATAACCTTCCAAAACAGATAAGTACACCAGTAATTTTAGTTCCTCCAATTCTAAGCAACCTACTTTAAGAGATCTAATTTTAGAACAAGCCAGAATAAATGATAACATTACTAAAAGACTGCTTTTAAATGATAAGACTCTTGAAAACATAAATACTAAGATGGATGAATTTTCTTCTGCCATTAAAGATCAACTCAATTGTAATAAAAGAATAGAAACCCAAATATCACAATTGGCTGCTGTTTTGCCTGTTACCACTAATCATGAGCAGATTAAGGGGATCACCACTAGACGTGGGAGGACCACTTGAGATCCGCCATACCCTGAAGAAACACAGAGAAGACAGACAACACCAGTAACATCCCCAAGGGCAGAAGAGAAGAGATGATGAGAATTCAAGAAACTCAAAGACAAAATGAAGAAATACCGATAGATTTCAAGACACCAACGTTCTACCATTCCCACGCAGAAATCGAAACTCCAAGTTCGATGCGCAGTTCAGTAAGTTCGTTGAAGTAATTCAGAAACTATATATCAATATTCCTCTGCTAGATGCATTACAGGTACCTGCCTATGCCAAGTATGTGAGGGATATACTTAACAACAAACGACCACTGCCAACTACTGAAGTAATTGAGCTGACAGAAGAATGTAGTGCGGCTATCCTCAATCAAATACCAGAAAAGAAGAAGGATCCAGGATGCTCCACTATTGAATGCTCAATTGGAAATCAACGGTTTAACAACGCACTGTGCGATCTTGGAGCTAGTGTTAGTGTGATGCTCGCATCAGTTTACTATAAGCTCAACCATTCAGCACTTGTGTCAACACCAATGTGTCTTCAGCTAGCTGATCAATCACTCAGATACCCAATAGGAATTGCTGAGAACATCCTAGTCAAGATTAGAGAGTTCTTCGTACCAGTAGACTTCGTGGTACTAGAAATGCACCCGGATTCAAAAGTATCACTCATTCTCAGAAGACCATTTTTGAGCACCGCCAAGGCCCATATTGATGTCAGAGCCGGAGAGATCAAATTCACCATAAATGGAAAGGGAGAAAAGTTCTCATTCAAACCACGGTCCGAACAATGCTCAACTCTAGTAGACCATAAAGCTCAAGAAACAAAACTGCTGTCTCCGGTAGTGGAGACCCATCAAGAAGAATGAAGAAGACTGGAGAGTCCAATTCGGTGGACTTTAAAACTCGAACCTTCACCGGAGGTAACTCGGTAGTTATCAACATTTACTTTTGTATTTCATATTTATTTTCTCATGCATAGAAAAACAAAATAAAAATTACATCATTATTGCATCATAAAATTGGCCCCATGTAATTAATATTTACGAATCCCGTAAGTATTATTTACTACATCAACAAAAATATATGAGAATTTCATCATTAAAATCCTCTTTTTCCATAGTTTCATAAAAGCAATTCTCTTTTATACTTACAAATACGGGAGAGATACGGACCCACAGACGCTTGGGACCCACATCATTTCATTTCACATTATCACATGCACTCACAACCACTCATCTCACCTACCACCACATGCAACCGTCGGCATATACTCCAAAGAGTGGAAACTTGAGCAAGGTAGGTGAGGGAACAAGATGGAAGAAAGTGGGCCCCACAGGGGACCGGTCGGTCCCACCACTAGACCGACCGGACATCCCCTTCTCCCCCTATAAAATGGCAAGCTTTCTTCACACTCTTCACACACTCCACTCTCTAGAAACACTAGCCTCACTTCGAAATTCAGAATTCCAATTTCGAGTTCACTTAGCATTTCATTTGGGTAGTTTCTGAGTGAGAGAAGATATAAGAGAATAGAGGAGGAAGCTTTGAGCTAATAGCAAGTGGAGAGGGATAGTAGGAGCAAGCAAGAGAAATCAATAAGAGAGGGGAAGTGCTGCCCAATTAGTTAATAAACTAGGAGAAGTTGAAATAAAAGCGCCAACTTAAACGACTGACTCCTGGACTACTGACTTTTGGACCGCTAACTCTCTGACATTTATTTGCTCTAACCCTCACTGTTCCACTAGTTTTGTTTGTGTGTTCTCTTGTTTTTGCAGCAAAGATGAGCAACTTCTTGAGAAAGGCAAAGAACACGCTCACCTTCCGATCAACAAGAAGCCGTTCGTGAGCTGGCTCATCACAAGGAGGCTCGGACATGGATACTTCATCTCTTCCTTGATCCTCTACCACAAGCCGGTTCGAGCCATGTGATCTTCTCCATGAAAGGCACATCAAGCTCCAGACAGCCTACGAGAAGGACCTATTCAGGCATTACCGCGATAAAGAATACACTCACACTCCCACCTTCGATTCACAATTTCTCCGAGACACAGGTATGGACTCCGAATTCGATCTAGTTTTTCATAATATTGGGTGGGAGAACACTTGGGAGCTCTCCAAAGAGGGTTGTAGATTGCTCACTCTAGAATTTCTTTGCACTCTTTCTTCGGATGACACATATGTCTACTTTAGGTTGTACAATGAACCTTTCACTCCCACATGGAAACAGTTCAGTCTAAATCTGGGTTTTCCTAAAACCTGCACTATAGATTTAGATGTAGCCTTGAGAAACTTTGACAGAAATAGCTTTTGGGAGACATTACTGGTAAGAGAACAGATAATCACCCTGGCACAATGATATACAACCCCACATTAAGGGTGATGCACAAGTGGCTAGGTTTCACTTTTTTTCCTAGACAAGAAGGTCATATGTTAGAACTGAGGAGTTAAAGATTATGTATGCAATGGTCAAGAAGAAAACTAAAATCTCACCCGTAAAACTCTTGGTAGACTATTGGCCTTACATTCACACTTTGCAAGGCCCCATATATATATCATTCGGGTTACTCGTCTTGCTGGAAACCTAAATTTGAATGGAAATATTGTGTACATCTCCACTCCACGTCCAGTCATAGGCTTCTACTTCTTCAGTCAAGCGCATCTCATTAAGAAGAGAAATAACAAATTCTATATGCAATATAAAGGATATACAAATGAATATGAGTTGCCAAACAGATCACTTGGTCTGTATGTCGTGGAAACCTTTTTGCTTAACTTACAGAGACCTGGCATAGGAGTAGGAAGAAGCCCCTCCGCAAGATTCACCAGAAACACTGCCCTGAGATATCAAGGAGAAGACGCTGCATCAGCCGGACCAGCTTACACTCACTATCAAGGATTCGAACGAGCTGGACCATCTTCATCACACCATCAAGCCTGGGAAGATACTACTGCCTACGAGCCACATACACCGCAAGATTCATGGGGACAAGGAAACTTTCATAACTACACTCCACCACATCACGAAGAAGATATGATGCATGACTTCCAGGGAGGACGAATGTCTTTCTCTGGAAGGGGCGTTCATGATGCCACTCATCATCATACTCTTACATGCCACCCATGGTTACCCAGAATACCAGCCACACCACCAGTTCCTGTACCACAGAGACCCCTACTTTCAAGGCATCGACACTCATCTTACTCATCTTGAGACGGGTCAAGAAGATATGCGCCACACTCTTGAAGAGATACATCATCAAGGCGCCCAGACAAACGAGAATTTCTACTACCTCTTCGGACAAATGGGAATCAATCCACCTCAGCCGCCACCACCGTACGAATAAAACCAGCTTGGGGGAGGACCTCCTATTCTCGAGGTAAGTATGTTGTACCCCTCTATTTGCTTATTTGTTTATGTTTAGTATTGTTAGCTAGTATTTGTTTAGTATTCAAATAAAATAATCTTGATGTAGAATATATTTAAAAAAAGAGAGAGAACTGCTTTACATAGCCTCAACTACAAGACAATTCCTTTCAAATTTTTAATTGAAAAATCTCAAAATCTTATAATCTTAACCAAAGTTTGGATAGTTGAGAATTAGAGATGAAAAAGTCTAAGCTGCTATTTATCTTGTTCTTAGTTTCAATGAATCTCCGGAATTTTAATTTTGAAAACCTCAAACATATGATGGGAACCTGTATGACATAAGACCGATAATAAATGATTCATACTTTGAGGCTGCTTACTCTGTTCTAAGTTTTCAGCTATGGTAGAGAGGTTTATCATGCTCTAAAGATCAAGCTTCTATAAATATAAAAGATTCACTCTTCCGAAGTAGTATTGTGTTAGAGACATGGGCTATGCAAAAATATGATAAGGAGGAAAGAAAAAAGGACAAGTGTCCGACTACCTCAGAAAAAAGGAAAAAAAATGTGTGACAAAAATATGAAAAGGAAAAGAATGATAGCCCATGGTTCCTCTAATTACAATATGCTAGTAAGAGTTGACAATTTCAAAAAGTTTCAAACACTTGATCTAAGAGTATGACATTTCTCTCCCTAAGCTCTGAACTCCGACTCAGTAAGGTATGCTTTTAATCTTAAAAATATATATGCAATTTGAAAAAATGGCATACAGAAGTTCTCTGAGCTTTTATTATGAAAACCTTGCAAAACTCCGGAGAAAAGTTGGAATGAGGAATTTGAGACATAGTGCTTAACTTGATTGCTTCTAACTTTCAATTATTCTGAACTAAGGTAAAAGATTGACGAAAGGAACATGTGAAATTTTTTTCCAAACTCTTTCAAAGAAGTTTTCAGTTGATGGCTTGTATCTTACTCTCAGAACCCGATGTTTGCTAAGGGACTAGCAAAAGTTTAGCTTGGGGGAGTTTGTTGACGTCTATTAACTATCATTATTTACCGTCAACAATACTTGAATAAATGCCAAAAAGGATTGCCAACTTAGAAATAGGAGGTTTAAACTAACAAATTCCACGAGTTTTGGTGATTCTACATTTTCCAGGGATTAAACAGAAAAACCAACTATATTGCTTCCCCAAGAAGGAACCCGACGCAGATTACTTCACCGCCACGTCAGGATGTTTCTAGAAGACTCTAGAGGACACCACAAGACACCACGAGGCGGGGCACCACAGGTGGCTGACCTGTGGGACCGACCGGTCCCACAGGGCCCACCAGTCGGTCATGGCCAGAGCCCCCACGCCTCCTCCTTCCGAAACCTTCCTCCACCGACCTCTAGGATGCATCTAGACCGTACCTCAAGTCGGTTTGATCCAACGATCGCGATTCCTCGCCTAGGGCTATAAAACCATACCCCTGACCCCCCTCTCCAGAGACAATCAAGATTAGAAGACAGAAGACAGAGAATTAGGTTTCTAGAGAAAGAGTTAGAGCTCTACATCAATATTAGAGATTAGTCTAGCTAGGTTCAAGTAGAGGCAGGCGACTTCGTCGGCATATCCGGCTTGAAGCTTCGTCTGAGTCTCTGGATCATTGTCGAAGACTCGGTAATTTGTATCTTTATTCGACTTTATGCTACTTTAATATATTTCAGTTTATTAAGTTTTGGAGTTTATTCTAGTTATATATTTAATATAGATCTGATTATGATAGAGTTTATGATCATGTTCGTAATGTACTTAGCTTTATTCCGGATAGAGTTAAGTGGTCCAACTGGTGTAAACATGGTGTTTAGACTAAGTTTACCTGCGAATACATCCTATGCTCGGGTCGAGAGGTAGATCGCAGGAGTGACAGTCCTGTTGAGTCCTTTGTAGTCCTCCCTCCGAGTGTAGATCTTAGTAGGACGCGGTTGCAAGTTAGAATTCATTACTCTGTTTTTTATTCTAATTTAGTAATGTCCCTTGATCATGGATGATAGATTAATTAGCTATAAATGATTGTATGTTAACTAGAGTAATCACTAGGCTTAGTAAATGTGAAGTAACTTAGGATTTGAATCTCTTAATTAATCTCCTGACTCTCTGCTTGATCCATGTAGTTTGCTCTATCTCTAGAATTCCCGTTATTATCATTATCATTATTATTTATCTTTACCTTGTCTTACCCCTGTTTAGACATGTGAGTAGTGAATGAATGAATAGTAATCTCCGTTACCTTTGAATCATACTCATCTATTGGTTCCCTGCTTCGTTGCTATCGTCGGTAGAATAAAAATAACGATACCTAGATACCTTGGGTGAAATGCTGCTACAACAGGTATATTTATGTGTGCGTTTGCGGATAAATATTTGTTTATATCTTTTGAGCTAGTGTCACATATGAATTACATTTCTAGTATCATGTTGGGGATGACAACTTGACTTTAAGTGATGCTAGGAGTGTCCTGTACATTTCTGAAGGCTTTTGCTAGAATCAGTTCATTTAAGTTTATTATATGCAATTGCATTAAGAAGTGTCAACAGGGGCCAAAGTTTTGGTGGATTGTCACTAGTGGTCTCACTCATGTTTTGGACCATAGAAATCTCACCAAAGCTCAAAAGGATCTCTTTGAACTTGATGCAAATGCTTATTGTTATCTAATCGATGCATTGAGTTTTGTGTTGTTTTACAAGATAAACTCCAAAGGGACCACCCATGAGATGTGGGAATCCATCAAGCACACCTTCGGTGACTCATCTACATGGGATGATGGCAAGTTCAAGGAGGATGAGACCAAGGTGGTGGCACATGAGGATGTTGAGCATGACCACAACTTGGTAGTTGTGGAAGATTGCTCCACCTCATGGTCAAGTGATGATGATGATGATGATCGATCTACAACAAGCTCACTTGACAAGGTTGATGGTGATGATTCAAGTGTTGCAAGTAATGATTCTACTCCAAGCACACTTGATGATGTTGATGGCTCATGCTCAGGTGATGATTGTGATACTACTACATGCCCGTCACCACATTGCTTCATGTCACAAGGTGACACCAAGGTATCTAATGCTAATGTGGTTGATCATGTTGATTCATATGATGAGCTTGTTAGTAGACTTGCTAGCATGACCGTGTCTTTAGAAAATGAGAAAACTAAACCAACTAAATTGGCAAATGAAAACTCATTTCTAAAGAACTCATGTGAAGAACATAAGCACTTACTTGATGTTCTTAGAGCTTCACATGATGAGTTAGTTGAAAAATATGGCTCTCTCATTAAAGCTTTTTCAAAGGAACTTAAAAACAATGAGAGCTCATCACATGGATCAAATGATCAATTGCAAAATGTTGCTAACCCATGTGACGTAGGCAAGAAGAATGTATCCACCTCTTGTGATGATTTATTAGCTATGCCATGTTCTTCACATATAGATGCTTGTTCTACTTTCTTGTCTTGTGAGACTAACCTTTTGAAGGAGAACAATGAGCTCAAAAGTGAAGTGAAGAATTTGGGCAACAAGTTAGAGAGGTGCTACAACTCCAAAGTCACCTTTGAGCACATGTTGAAGAATCAAAAGAGCTACGGTGACAAGAGTGGCATTGGTTTCAACAAGAGCATGTCCAAGGGGGAGAGAAAAAGATTGAAGAAGATGAGGAAGCAAGAACAAAAGAAGCTAGCTCATTTCATGTGCTTCAAATGCCATGAAATGGGACATCTTGCAAATGCTTGCCCCAACAAGGAGAAGCTCAAGTTAAAGAAGGAAGAAGAAAGGCTCAAGCATGTCAAATGCTTCAAGTGTCGCACTAGAGGACATCTCACCTCTATGTGCCCAACCAAGAAATTGGTGAAGCAACAAGATGAGCCTCAACCAAAGCCACAAGTTGAACAAGAAAGGAAGCCCCAAATTCAAATCAAGAACAACCATCATGATGGTGACTTGATGAAGAAGAAGAAAACAAGAAGGGGTGGAAGAGCAAGGCATCCAACTCACATTCTAGATGCCAAGATGATGATGAGCAAGAATGAAGAAAAGAAGAAAGATTTGGCTCACATCAAGTGCTACAAGTGTGGTGACATGGGACACTTTGCCTCGGAGTGTCCTACCAAGCTTGAGAAGAAGATTCAAGCAAAAGAGAAGAGGCAAGGCAATGAGGAGCAACACATGAGTAAGGAAGAAAAGGCTCAATCAAAGAGAGTTTGCTACTCATGTCGGGAAAGGGGACACATGTCAAATTCATGTCCCCTAGGTAAAAATTCTAAGTCTATTTCAATTGATGATGATAATGTGCTTAGAAAGGATGACAATGTTACCACATTGGTTGCTATTGCAAAACATCCCGCTATTCATACTAAGGCATTGCCTAAGTATGTTGCTCCTAACTTGAGAGGACCCAAACTAGTTTGGGTACCATCAAAAGGTGGATGAATGTGTGTAGGTACCATGACATTGGAGACTTGATTCAATTGATTACATATTGTTCATCATGTGATTGAGTCAAGTAAAGAAGCTTAATGCTATCCAAACCCAATGCCAAGACAAAAGAGTGAAGTCCAAGTGCTACAACATACAAGTGTCATATTCTAGTTGTGGTGGTTTTCTTGGAATTATTTGAAGGCTTGCAAAAGATGGATGAAGAAGCTTGCTATTATATGATCATGAGCTACCAAGGTATATCTCTAGTTGATCATATTCATGTGGGTGCATATGAGTTGATTGAATTGGATATATATGCATATGTTGCTTGCTATAAGACGATTGAATGGATAAATTGCTTAGTGATCAAGTTTGAGTTAGTTTGATTGGATATGTTCACAAGATGAAGTAAATGGATTTGCATGGATATATGTCTTGTGTTGATGTTCAAGCAAGTTTATCTCAAGTTTGATTCAATATGGACAAGTATAGCTCAAATATAGGAATTTGTCCAAAATCTGAAATCTGAGCTAGCTGTGATGATAGCCATGTTTGAATGATCAAATCTATTTGCATTGACTTGAAATTTGGTACACATGCTCTACACTTATGGTATTAGTTGCTGTGAAAATCTCATGATGATTGAATAAGTAAAGCTTTGGTTATGGAGTGGATCTTGTCAACACAAGTGCAATAGTTTTCAGCATGTAGTAGTGTGTAAAGATGCAAAATCTGGTAGCAATATAGAAGTCCAATGAAGCTCAAATTTTTATGGCTGCTAGAACACTTAGTAAGGCACATCTCCACCAAATTTCATGGTCATTGGACTTATATTTTGGGAGATATGCATGTTTTTTTGAGAAGGACAGAATCTGCTAGAAAAGTGACATTTATTGGATAGATCACAAGTCACTTTGAGTGAAAGGCCCTCAAGTTGGAATCATGTTTACAAGTGTTTGAGAGACCTATATTTGGTTTTGAGATAAGCTAGAAGCATGACAAATATGAGTATAAGGTCATTTGATTAAGGAGTCACATTTGGTACTCAAATTGATGATCAAGACCAATATCAAGATGAAGATGAAGATCAAGTTCTAGTATTAATTGAAAATCATTTGGAAGAAAGAAAAGGGACTCAAAGAAGGATTCAAAGTCTCATTTAAAGAAGAGTTCAAAATGGATCAATCAATCAAAGTCAATTCAAGTGAGTATCAAGGATGATTCTTTGGAGAGAGGTCACTTCTCCCTTTTGTAGGGGCTTGCCGCCTTTTGTAGGTTAACCAAGCACATGGCTTGGAAGGCTAACATGGAAGTGGTGATCTAGAGTATCATTGGAGATGCTTAGTTGAAGAAATCAAATGGGTTGATCAAGAAAAGCAAGCAACACCCAAATAGAGAGCAAATCATGAAGATCTCAAGTGGTATTCATATATGCAAGCTATGATCAAATGAATAAGCAAGACAACCACAACAAGATAGTGCACTTGATCTTTAGGTGGTTCTCAAATCATATGGGTGAATAATGGTATTCAAATTGGTATCTATTGGTTTTCACCAAGCATTGAAATGGACCTCACATTGCTATTTGGAGCTTAATTGGAATCAAATGACTATCCTCTACTCCAAGATAGCAAAGGTATCATTGTAATGTGCATGATCATATTCATTCCTTACTAGTATGCGGTTAGTGCATATAGTACATGCTCAATAGGATCATGCATAACAATTGAAAAGTTTAAATTCATTACCTACCACTATTGCTTGTTTGATTATATGATCTAGTGGTTAGTTTATGGATTTGTTCATGAGCTAGTGAACCCAAGTACTTGATCTATAAGATGAGCATTCAAGTGTCTAATTCAACGTGAGTAAGATAACCATTAAAAGATGTGTGAAGAAGCTTACTCTAGAGCAAACCGAGTTAGATATCTTGTGCAATATTGCCTAGTTCAAGTCACAAATGAGAAGCCCGTTAAAATGACAAGAGTTCAAGAAGAAGATAATAATGCAAATGGATATCAAGTTTAAACTTTCATTCAAGTGGTATCCTACAAGACTTCAAGTGATCCTCAACTTTAAGTGATCAAATCAAGCAAAGCATCCCTCACCAACAAGAGCTCAAGTTTATCAAGTGAATGACTCATACTAAAAGAGAAGGTGCCCCACTGATTGGTATCAAGGTCAAAGATCCTACAAGTGGCTTTCATGCATCTTCACGGGGTATCTACAAGTAGTGTCATTCCAACATATATGGTAGTGTCCATCAAAAATGAAGACTCAAGTATCAACCATCTACCCTAGTGCAACCCTTTGTACCAAGAGAAGCATGCCTTTTATGGTCATTGATGACAAAGGGGGAGAAAGTGCCAAAGATATGATATGTTAGGGGGAGAAATTATGGCAAGGGGGAGAAAATAAAAGAAAGAAGATGGACATGGATCAAGAGGGAGCAAGATTGAACAATGGAAAAGGATCAAAATTCTTGGATAAAGAGAGCACACAAGTAGGGGGAGCAAGCTCATGAATACATGTTTGATGCATTTGGTTGTGCATTACATTTGCTTGCTTACATTGCATATGTTCTAAGTTCTTATATGCTTGTGTGCAATATTTGCTAGAGCTAAGACTTGGATGATGATTATTTTCCTTTATTTGGTATTTAGAGCTTAGTCTTAGTGTAACAAGTGGTAACTAGAACCTTGATTATAATGTGGATCTCACGTGGTATCTAGTTTCACTTGTTTCTAGCAAGGTTGATGCTAAGGATGAATTAAACTGTGGTATACACGCTTCAAAGGTAAAATTCTATCATGTATACCTTAGCATCACTTAGTAGTGCTAACACTCCCAAAAATTTCATATTTATGCATGTGTGCAAGCTTGAAACCAAACCATTTGAGCACACATGTAGGGGGAGTTATCACTACAAAGTCGGGTTGTACGGTGCTTATCCAAATCTTTTCATGTGATCTTAATGTTGGATAAGTAACATAGAATCCAAACCAAGTTAGCAATTTACATTCTTGTAAAGTGCTACCTTGAAATAAGCTTAATTTTCATATCTTTGTAGAGTTGTCATCAATTACCAAAAAGGGGGAGATTGAAAGGTCCTAGTTTGGTTTTGGTAATTGAGTGACAACTTAGGTGGACTAATATGTGTTTGAAGTGAATTACATAGGTGATTAGTCCGCAGGTGATCGTGTGTGAGCAACATATGCCATAGAGGTGAAATGGCTTGGAGGATGTTGCAATGCTCATACATGTGATGATAAAGGAGCTTATTGCATATGTGACATGACATGGAGTCATGTGGCTAAGATGGTGAAGATCAACGCAAGACTTGGCTTGATGCACCGGTTGCGAAGGTGAAGGGCAAGTTGGAGGCTTTCAAGTCGTTGGTACCGAGTGTCGGGAGGCTTGAGCAAAGACTTGGCGCTGAAGGACCGAAGCAATGGTGAAGAGCAAGTGAGGTCAAGATCGATGGACCATGGAGGCCATATGATGATATGAAGTGGATCATATCATTTGGAGATAGGTTGGTGCATGTGTATCATCAACACCGAAGGAGATGGAATGGAATGCGCAAGGCAAAGGTATATTTGTAGGGCATTTCATTTCACCGGTCATAGGTGTGTAGAGAAGTTTATGACCAGGTTTAGGATAGATGGCCGTACTATCAAGAGGAGCAAACTTGTTTGCATATCGGTCATCTAGTGCCACTTGAGCGATCTAACTTTGTGACGTGTTAGGATCGAGTGGCGAGGCAAGAGCTAAGTGCTAATCCTTTGAAAAATGTTTGGAAAATGCTAACACACATGCACAAGGTGGTGTACACTTGGTGGTGTTGGCACATTTGCAAAGGAGAAGAAACCAGAGTTGAAAACATGGATTTCAGGCATGATCAAACGCTGCAACAGCGACCGGACGCTATTGCAACATGCGTCCGGTCACTATTGAAACAGCGATCGGACACTAGTGCAACATGTGACCGGACGCGCCTGTTCCACTGTTCCCGGGAGGCAACGCATGCAAGAGAGTGATCGGACGCTGAGTGTGAGTCCGGTCAGTTGTGACCGGACGCGTCCGGTCATGGGAAAACATCTCTGGAACCTCTCTGTTCGCGACCGGACGCTGAGTGAAACATTGACCGGACGCTAATGAAACATGAGTCCGGTCACGAATGAAAAATCGACCGGGCGCTACTGTAACATTGACCGGACGCGTCCGGTCAGTACGCAGTCAGCCCATTCAAAGGCATAACGACTAGTTTTGCTTTGGGGTCTATAAATAGAAGTGGTGGCCGGCCTTGGCTCATGCTTAGCACCCTTGGGACTTGGTGTCCATGCTTGGGGAGTGCTAGGAAGCCCTCTAACTCGCTTGTGCTTGCTAGTGCGTGAATCGTTGCGAGTGAGTGATTGCTAGTGCGTTGCATTGAGAGATTGCATCGAGTGGCACTAGGTGATCGTGTTGCAAGCCGGTGGTGCTTGTTACTCTTGGAGGTTGCCACCTCCTAGACGGCTTGGTGATCGAGTCTCCGTCGTGAAGCCCGCGTGAAGATTGTGCGTGGCTCCGGAGAAGGCTTTGTGAAGGGCATTGTGCTCGCCCCGCGGGGATCGCGAAGAGCAACTCTCGTAGAGCGTGTCATTGAGTTACCCTCACTTGTGGGTGAGTTCTTGCGGCGCTCGAGTGTCGAGCTAGGTGTGGTGCCTATTAGCCGCCGAACTACCAAGGTGTGTGGTCGACACAACGGGGACTAGCTTGGTGGCAACCAAGTGAACCTCAGGAGAAAAATCACCATGTCAACTTCGTGTTCATCTTCTCGGTGGTTTGCAAACTCCATTCACTAGCTTGTACTTACTTGTTCATATACATATGCTAGTGTAGTTGCTCTTATAATTAGTTGGCTTGTGTAGCTTGCTAGTTACCTTCCTTGCTTGTGTAGCATAGAAGTTGATCCCATGAGTGACTAGTTGACTTGTAGTTTTGCTAGTCACATTGCTTAGTTTGTGTAGCTAAGTTGAGCTCTCTAATTTGGCTTGTGTAGTCTTGTTATTGAGCATTGCTAGTGAGCTTAGGCTTTGTGCTTTTGCTTAGTGGCATATGTAGGAGCTCCCCGGTTGATTGAGTACTAGTTGCTTAGGTTTGTGTAACCTTGCAAGCTAGAATTGTTTAGGTGAGCTCTAGCTAGCCCGACACCTTAATTGCTTTGTTTAGGATCTTTTATAAGGTGCTTGAGAGTATAGATAGAGGGGTGTAGTCTTGGCAAGACCGATAGTTGTTAATTCCGCATTTGTTTCGGTTAGCCGGTACGATTAATTTTAGAAAGGACTATTCACCCCCCCTCTAGTCCACCATCTCGACCCTTCAACCGCCAGGACTGTCGCCGAGCAGATGTACTTGATGATGGCTTTTCAGTGGGATGAAGCCTGGTCCGCATTTGATGAGCTTCACCTGATACAACAGGTAGACAACCAACAAGCCTACATCGACAACCTCCACGAGGCGATCCACCAGATGCATCACGAGGCACAGGAGGTCGTCTCCCCAGCAGCTGATGAGGCCCCAGAGCCCCAGGATGGAGTAGTGCTTGCTCCAGACCTTCCCTCGGACGATGAGGCCCATGCTGACGAGCCCATGTTCGACGTCGGCGAGGATGGAGCCGCACCCGGCGCTGGAGACGCTTGAGCGTTAGCTTCACTAGGAGTCTCTCTTTTGTTTAGCTTTGATCATGGTCGCTTTTGATGTAACCCAGACATGTGTTGGTCTTTATGTTTAAGTTGCATGATGGCATGTACGACTTTTGGACAAAGCCCAAACTTCGATCTGAAACCTTTATTTATGGAAATCCGTCGTTTGTGATCTTATTTTTGAGCGATTATTCTGTGATGTTGTATGGAAATGAGTAATTATACTTGGTCGTGTGCTCAATTTTTGAATTATGTACAACACAGTATTTATTCATGTTCAATATAGAATCGCCTAATTGTTGCTCATCAATGATATATGCAGATGCCAGCCCACACCCGCAGCCAGCGTGGACAGGGATCAGGGCAGGAGGAGAATCTGCCACCACCTCCATCGCCGCCAATGACGCCGGAAGCGTTCTTTGGGCAGTTCTTGGGAAGCCAGAGGAACATAGAAGAAATGCAAAGGCATATGGATGCTACGCTCTGTAACATCGCCAACAACACTGCGTAGCAGCATCAACAACGTCAGGGACCCGAGCCGAATCAGTATAGCTCGTACCGTGACTTCTTGGACACTCGTCCCCCTATGTTCAAGGGAGCCACAGAACCGCTCGAGGCAGATGAGCGGCTCAACTCCATCACCCAGAAGTTTCTTCTTCTCCGCTTGATTGAGGAGCTTAAGGCGGAATATGCCGCCCATATGTTGGAGGGACCTGCAGGCTTATGGTGGTCCCAGTACCGTGCATCCCTGCCAGCGGATGCACCTGTTACATGGGAACATTTCTCCACTGCTATGCGCAGCCACTACATCCCCAGTGGTTTGATGGAAATAAAAGTTACAGAGTTCATGAGGCTATCACAAGGGACCCGTTCCATGTCAGAGTATCTGCATAGCTTCAACAATCTGTCTCGCTATGCCCTGAATTTCGTAAACACTGAAGCCAAGAAGATTGCTAGCTTCAAGCGTGGCATGAATGCCACCATGCTCTCTAAGATGGGAAATAGCCACCGCACCACTTTCAGCGACTTCGTTAGTGACTTCCTGAACCAGGAGGCAAATGACAGCAGGATGACAATGGAGACTCGATGTCGTGCGAATGAAGGCGGTTCATCTCAGCAGAGGACCCCTTTTGGAGCACGCACTCCGTACCACACGCCAGTTGCAGGAGCCAGATTCCGGCCACCGCAGAGGAAGATAACCAACAACCATCCTCGCCCGAGCTTTCAGAAGCCATACACCGCTCCCTTGATGCAGAACAAGGCAAAAGCAGAAGGTTCATGAGGTCAAAAGACCATGTATGTAATCGGGCCATGCTATAACTATGGTCAGACTAGACATCTGTCACATCAGTGCTCGCAACCCAAGAAGCAGTACACTCAACCTCGCCCCTGCACGGGTAATGTGCATTTCACCACCGTTGAGGAGGTACCTGAAGGAGAGCCTGTCACCGCTGGTACGTTTCTTGTTAACCAATACCCTGCAGTTGTGTTGTTTGATTCCGGAGCATCGCATTCATTCATAAGTGAGAATTTTGTTATAAGGAATAATCTTGAGTTAGTAGAGTTGGATCGGGGTTATCAGATAAGTTCAGCAGGGGTTGTTCTCTCCGCCCGTAAAATGGCTAAAGGAGTGGAAATGACCTTTGGGGATAAAAAGGTCATAGTGGATCCCATAGTAATCCCTGGTTTGGGTCTGGATGTGATTTTGGGTATGGGTTGGATGAAACTCTGGAAGGTCAATCTTGACATCGCAGAACGAGTAGTTTCCATGGTGAGTCCCCGAAGTGGGTCTACCTTCCAGTTTAAACTACCTCGAAACCCCCATGAGATAGGAGTGTTGTTCAATATCACGGCAAAGCAGATAGCCGAGATTCCAGTAGTGTGCGAGTTCCCAGATGTTTTTCCTGATGAGTTGCCAGGTTTGCCACCAGATAGGGATGTGGAGTTTGCTATAGAGTTGATTCCCGGAACTGCACCTATTTCTCGGAGGCCATATAGGATGTCGGTTAACGAACTAGTAGAGCTCAAAACCCAGTTGCAAGAGCTTTTGGATAAGGGTTTGATACGTCCTAGTTCGTCACCTTGGGGATGTCCTGCCATCTTTGTGAAAAAGAAGGATAAAACATTGAGGATGTGTGTGGATTATAGACCTCTAAATGCAGTAACTATCAAGAACAAGCACCCCTTACCCCGAATTGACGTCTTGTTTGATCAGTTATCCAAGGCAAAAGTGTTTTCCAAGATTGACTTAAGGTCATGTTACCATCAGATCAAGATCCGCAAGGGGCAGGGGCGGAGCTAGAGAATTATGGAGGGGGGTGCGACCTTACGGTGTAATGAAAGAGTGATAATATAATCTAAAGAAACATAGCCTTGATTTTAGCATGACCGATTAAAAACAAACAATATTGATGTACATGAACAATGAAGTAGAAATAATAGTGAATTTGTGCTTACCATTTATCAAAATATAGTAAGCTGGTCTCGTAATTATAACAGAAAAAGATTGTCGGCATTTGCAAAATGCAATCCTCAACCATGAAATACTCACTGACCTGAAGAAAAAGAAACAAACAGTTCATTATTAGCAAATAATTTATATAATGTATCATTTTTTACAGTAGCATATAATGTATCATTGAAAAAAATATGCTTTACCTCTCATAGATCAAATCTACGACCTTTTCCTTCCATGTTCATGAAGCGGTGAACCACAACATCATTGGTCACTTTCTTTAATTCTTCTTTCTCCACATAACAGATAAGTCTATTACTCAAGTGTGCATCACCCATACGGTTACTAAGAGTTGTTTTGACAATCTTCATCCCCAAAAATATTCTCTCCACTATTGCAGTAGCAATTGGCAATACCAATACAAGATTCAAAAGTCGATAGACCAATGGATAACAACGATCTTTTCTTGTCTCCACCATTTTTTTGGGAGCTCACTGATAGTATTTATGTTGTAGAATCGATTGTCTTCTCTCACATCAGCAATGTAGAGGCCAAGATAGTGCCTAAGACCCCTCAAATCTCCAGAGCCAAAATCATCAGGATATAATTTTGCTAGGTTTATCAAACTTTCCACATCAAAATCATGAAATGAATCTCTTGGATTGAAAGCGGCTGAACAAGCAAGCAATTGAGTGCTTGTCTCACTAAAGCGGCTATCAAGCTCTTGAACTAGCCAGTCTACAACCTCATTAAAACAGTCCACTTTATAGTGATGCTTGTTTGTAATTCCAGATGCCTTCCTAGACTTTTTGGGATTAATATATGCATCTTCCATTTCTAATATTGTAATATCATGGATCTCACAAAACTCATTTACTTCATCTAATAATTTGTCCCACCGATCTCTTCTAAGGTTACACAAATGTAATCTAGTTGATTGCAAACACATCATAGCATTCACAATACCTTGATCCTTGTGTTGCAATGCTAATGACAAAGTGTTTGTGATGATTAATGTGGTCAATAGGAGATGCAAGTAAAATACAAAGTCAAAGGATTGGAAGTAGACTAGAAGATTTGATGCTTGGTCTCTATTTTTCCAATCTCTGTCATCCTTTTCTACAAATTCCAGCACTTTAAGAATTGTAGAAAACATGTCAACTAGACTTTTGAAAGTTTTATAATGGGAGCTCCAACGAGTATCTCCAGGTCTTTGCAGACATTGCTCTTGATTTAACCCTCTCCCAGTTTCTAGCTGCCCACAACCTAAAGCCTTTGTCACTTGTTCATGATTGATATCCCTAATCATGTCCCTTCTCTTGGCTGATCCACCCACCACATTTAATAAACTATGAATCATGGTTAAGAAATTGCTTATACCTTTATGCTTTCTCACAACAGCCACAATAACTAATTGAAGTTGGTGAGCAAAACAATGAACATAATATGCTGATCTACTTTCTCTCATAATTAATGATTGCAGCCCATTGAACTCACCTCGCATGTTGCTAGCACCATCATATCCTTGGCCTCAAACTTGTTTTAAGCTTAACTTAAATTTTGCAAGTAGAGAATCAATAAATGACTTGAGGCATGAAGAAGAGGTTTCAGTCACATGCACAAGCCCGACAAACCTCTCTTTCACAATTCCACATTTGTCAACATACCTCAACACCACAGCCATCTGTTCCTTACAAGAAACATCCCTTGACTCATCAACTAGCAAGCAAAAGACATCATCCCCAAGTTCTTCAAGAATCGATCGTAGAATTTCATTTGCAAAACACTCTACAATATCCTTCTGGATCTCATGAGCCACCACACAACTATTACCTGCAAGACCCATTGCCTTTCCTAAATTTGAATCATGTTCTGCTAAGCAATCAAAAACCTCCAAAAAATTCTCTTTGTTCAGCGACTCCTTCGACTCATCATGGCCACGAAAAGGCAAGCCTTGCTTCAATAGCAGTCTAGCAGTATCAATGGATCCATTCAATCTAGTAAAATAAGCCCTCTTAGATGCTTCACTTTTGTTATGCAAAACAACATCTATGTGCTGATTTCTCTGTAACAAATCATCACACTTCTTCATAGCAATAAAGTGTGCTCCACCAACATTGCCAACATGTATCTTTAGCGGCTCTTTTCTATTATAACCATTCCAGCCCTCAACAACAAATGCTTTGTACCCTGCATCCTTCTTTTCTCTAAACAAGAAACAACAAAAACAATATGCTCTATCTTTTGATTCACTATATTCAAGCCAACTTCCAAACTCATCAAACCATTCTGGTTGAAACCTTCTTGGATTGTCTTTGTCCCCAATCTGTGTAGAGGGAAAACTGCATGTGCGAGGTTGGCATGGTCCATTCTCCAAATATTTCCTTCTCACCTTCTCTCTGATTAGGATGGTAAGAATCAATTTCTTTTCTTAAGCCTGGATCATATTTGATCTCCTCTTCCAAATTAATATCATTTGGATGACATGAATTCCTTGCACTACCACTATCTGGTGCTTTTCTTTTATAAAATCTTTCCATGTATTTCCTAGCACACCAACAGAAATATTTAATAAATAACAGAAAAAATAAAATATCTAATAACCCTAAAATCTAGAGAAACTAACAAGAACCACAAATTTAAATCATTGAATGATTAAACTAATAGAAATTGAATAAAGAATGATGAAGTTCCTTACTTTTTAAAAGATTGGTGAACTGTCTTGGGTGCTCCCGAGAGCTTCCTGTTGTTGTGCTTCCTGCGTTGGTGCTCCCAGGTCTCACCGTCCTAGTAGGCAGTAGCAGTAGCGGCCATCGATCGATCTGCTAATTGGACGCGGCCACCTGCCACCGCTGACCACCATCCAAAACTTGATGCCTGAATGCCTGATCGCTTGTGCGTGGAGCCGTGGAGGGGAGACGGGAGGAAGAATTGACGAGCAGAACGAGAAAAGAGGAGATCGTGGGAGCAGAAACGCGTAGCTTGCAGTCGAAGAGTCGCAAACGGACGCAGCGGATATGACTCATGCGTACCTGAGATTCTGAGATTAGGCTGATATGGGCTACTATGAGCTCTCCGCGCTGGGTTGTGGGTGCAGCGACTTGGGCTGGGGGTGCGATCAAGGCAAAAATCCGTATACTATAAGGCTTTTGTGATTTCGGACTGGGTGCGGCCGCACCCAGTTCAGCCAACGTGAATCCGCTCGTGGCAAGGAGGACATACCAAAAACGGCTTTTTCCACTAGATATGGACTTTATGAGTACCTAGTCATGTCTTTTGGATTGACAAATGCACCGACACACTTCATGTATCTGATGAATTCCGTCTTTATGCCTGAATTAGACAAGTATGTTGTGGTATTCATCGATGATATCTTGGTGTACTCAGAGAATGAGCAAGACCATGCTGAGCACTTAAGAATTGTCTTAACTCGGCTTCGAGAGCATAAGTTATATGCAAAGTTTAGCAAGTCTGAATTTTGGTTAAAGAAAGTACCTTTTCTCGGGCACATCCTTTCAGAACAAGGAATCTCTATGGACCCCACTAAAGTGCAGGAAGTTATGGATTGGAAGGCGTCCACTAACGTACATGAGGTCCGTAGCTTTTTGGGATTGGCCGAATATTACCATAGGTTTATCCCGGACTTTTCAAGGATAGCCAAACCTATGACCCGTTTCACTCAGAAGAACAAGAAGTTTGAATGGACTCCGGAGTGTGAAGCGGCGTTTCGCACTCTTCGGACCTTGCTAACCACTGCACCAGTTTTGGCTCAACCAAATCTGGAGGAACCTTTTGATGTGTTTTGTGATGTGTCCAAGATTGGACTTGGATGTGTGCTTATGCAAAATGGAAGAGTCATAGCCTATGCTTCACGTCAGTTACGACCACATGAAGAGAACTACCCGACTCACGACTTGGAATTGGCCGCAGTAGTTCACGCACTCAAGATTTGGAGGCACTATTTGATGAGCAACCTTTGTCACGTGTATACAGATCATAAGAGTTTGAAGTATATCTTCACCAACTTGAGTTAAACATGAGACAAAGAAGATGGTTGGAACTAATCAAAGATTATAACCTAGAAGTGCATTATCACCCTGGAAAAGCAAATGTTGTGGCAGATGCTTTGAGTCGCAAGGCTCATTGCAACTCCATACAACCACTATTGGAAAATGGATTCAACCTGATGCACCCTGTTAGGCTGAATAATATCACCATACAGTGTACCCTGGAAAGTGATATCATCAAAGGGCAAAAGACCGATGAAGAAATCTGTCAGATCAAGAAGAGACTGGAAACAAATAGTTCGTTAAACTTTCGAGTGGATGAGCAAGGGATCTTATGGTATAATCAAAGGTTGGTAGTACCCAAGGATACAAGACTGAGAGACATGATTTTTAAATGAAGCTCACAATTTAAAATTGTCTATTCATCCAGGAAGTAGTAAGATGTATCAGGATTTGAAAATGAGGTATTGGTGGTCTAAGATGAAAAGAGAGGTCGCAGCTTATGTCGCAAGGTGTGATACTTGTTGCAGGATTAAGGCTATACATTTGAAACCAACCGGACTATTGCAACCCCTATCAATTCCGGAATGGAAGTGGGAAGAGATTAGTATGGATTTTATCACCGGATTGCCAGTCACTCAAAAGGGACATGATTCCATTTGGGTTATCGTAGATCGGTTATCAAAAGTCGCTCACTTCATTCCAGTGAAAACTATATATCGACCTCATCAATATGCAGATTTGTACATTCAGAACATCTTAAGATTACACGGAATTCCCAAAAGGATTGTTTCTGACAGAGGACCCCAGTTCATAGCTCGTTTTTTGGAACAGTTGCACAAGGAGTTAAGAACCAAGTTGGTACGAAGTTCCACTTACCACCCCCAAACCGCAGGACAAACAGAAAGAGTAAATCAAATTTTGGAAGATATCCTCAGAGCATGTGTGCTTTTCTCTGGAGTAATCATGGACCCAATGACTCTACCTGGGAGACCGAAGAATACTTGCGCGTGAATTACCCCGTGTTGACACTGGTTATCTATCACAATTAAAGGATAAATAAATATGAAAAGGGCATGAATTCAATCACCAACAAAGGTTTAGGGTTTCAATTGACAATATTCCACGAGTTTTGGTGAATTGTGATTCTGCAGGGACTAAACCAGGAAATCAACACAGATTGCTTCCCCTAGAAGGAAACCGACGGGAGATAACCGAACCAACGCATCAGGATTATTCTAGAAGCATCTAGAGGACACCAGAAGACACCAGCAGGTCGGGCACCACGAGACCCAGCCAGGTGGGACCGACCGGTCCCACCTCCAGACCGGCCGGTCCCCCCTGGGGCCGCTGGACTCTATCTTCTGGAACCTTCTTCCACCGCCTATGAGTATGCATCTCAGCCGTACCTAAGGTCGGTTTGATCCAACGGCCACGGTTCCTCGCCCAGGGCTATATAAGCAGCCCCAGACCCCCCTCTCCAGGGCATCACATTCATCATTAGATCAGATCATCATCAGAATCACCAGAGAAGGAGATCAATCGGAAGCCCTAGAACTACATCCACCTAAAATAGTTAGATAGAATAGGATTAGAGGAGGCAAGCTTCGCTTGGATTCCTGATCTAGTCATGAGAAGGCTAGGTAAACCAAAGATCTTCTCTCTTGTATTAACATTATGGATCTATTTCATAATTGCTCTTTTAGTTCATCATTGTTCATCATTATTTATGTTCTAGTTCGTCGTCTAGTTCTAGTTCATCGTCTAGTTCATCTTCTAATTCATAATCCAGTTCTAGTTCGTACTATAGTTCTTCTCGATGATCTAATTCACCTTATCGTTCATCTTTATGTTCAAGATAGCAATACAATTGATATGGATAAGACATCAACCATTATATTCTTAATTATATTGCTTATAGTATGCTTTGATTATATATTTGGCATAGATAGTTCATCATTATGTTTATACTCATGTTCGTATAGCGCTCATCTTAATGATCATTGGGTGGGTGATAGATGCTGTGTAGGCGTGGTGTCTATACACTATTTATCTGCGAATGTGAAGGACCGACAATGCAATAGCAAGGCGACTAGAGGGGGGGGGGGGTGAATGGGAGCACAAAAATCTCTTTCGAAACTTTGGCCTTTTGTCCCCAAAATCAACCCCAAGAGCTTCGATCGAAACTGTGATGCTCACGACCCTTGGAAGAGGGTGGATGATTCCTAGAATCACAACGGAGCACCACAAAGCGATAGCAAACCAATTGGCAAAAGTACCGGATCAAGTTTGCCCCTTGAAAACCGAGTCCCAAACGTAGATGGAAGGCTACGTCGAGAAATCCCCAAATACCGATGCTAACAAGTAGCAAAGATACCTAGAGAGGTTTCTTGGTTAAATATAGGGCCAAACGAGAAGTCCTAAAACCAAGCGGAAAAGCTGGGAGAGCAAACGCACTAAAACGCAACCTTCAGTAGGGTCCCGAACTGTCCGCTAGTACGGTCCCAGACTGTCCGGCTCAACCGCGGACTGTCCGCGGGGGGATGGCGGACTGTCCGCCGACAGAAACCCTGAAACAGCACAGTTGCTGAAAGTCCACTGCTCGGGCCCGGACTGTCCGCGCCTGTCAACGGCGGACTGTCCGTCGGTCACCCGAGGCAAACACAGTCAAGCCGCGCGACCATTGCTCGGTCGGAGCCCGACGCGCGGACTGTCTGCCGGTCAAACCGCGGACTGTCCGCGGATGAATAGAGAGGGCGATTTCGGTCGCCCCTCTCACGAATCCTCTCAAATCCGAATCAAAACTCAATCCCACATTCCCAAACTTGGAGAAGATGATCACGAGGTAGTTAGAAGACTATCCCCAAGAAATCATCTGCTCAAATCAACTCAAACACTGGGAAATCGAAAGGGGAGGAGTATGAACGGAAAAACGCCACGAAAATGAAATCAACCCGATCTACTTGTTCGTGAGGAGTTAGATGAATTCCTTCAGTGGAAATGATCTCCTCACTATAAAGAACAAGTTGATTCAAACGGATTTTGCAAAGACGCAGTAGAGAGGGAGATTGAGTGACGGGAAAATCGCGGAGAAACGAAGAACGCGAAGAACACAAACAAAACGCGAATCAAGTCATCGATCTGCAACCGTGTGGCTACCACATGCTACAACAGTGATGTTACGGCCTCACTTCCTCAAAATCTCCAGTACACAGAGGTATGGTTCTCTACGGATCTGAGCTAGCTACAGCAGGGGATTGGGAGAGCAGGAAACCCTAGAAGCAAAGAGCAAATGACTGAGATTGAGTGGGAGGAGGGTGTCTCCCTCTACTTATCCTAATTCTAATTCCTACTCTCCCCTCACTAATTACAGAGCGAACCAGCTAAACCCTAGGGTTATTCTGGACCAACTCGCGGTAGGTGGTGATCCGACGGCCACGCCCGCACAACTGGTAGCGTTGCCTCGACGCAACCTCACCGATTGCCGCCACGTGCCGCCGCCGCTCTGCTTGTCCTTTCCCGGACGTCGCACCCCCGGTTTTGTGGCCCAAACCGGGAAACCAGCCTTCACAGCCAACCCCCCGGTTTTGAGGCCCAAACCGGGAAACCAGTCGACCATCGCCTGAGTTTTGTGGCCCAAACTCAGCAAACCCGCAGCACCCAGGTTTTGAGGCCCAAACCTAGAAACCGTCCTCAGCCCGAGTTTTGTGGCCCAAACTCGGAAACCATCAGTGCCCAGGTTTAGAGGCCCAAACCTGGAAACCGTCCACTCGGTGGTTTTTCTGTGGCTCAACCACCAAACCGAGTCGTAGATGGGATGCACCACTCGTGCACCCTGTCCACCGCAAGTCTTCGCTCGTCGATGTCCCAGGCTGTCAGCCACCACAGCTGATCCTCAGGCCACCGGTCCCTCAGTCCAAGCCTCACGTCCGCCCTTCGCCACTCTCGGTCCATCGGCACGGCACGTCTCTACTTGACCTTCACCTTGCCTTTGATCACTGTATCCGTGCTCGACACCTGCACAACACAAGCCAAGGAACATGTGCATTATCCCAGTTGACAATCACTCATCACTCAGAGACTCGGTATACACCCATGTATCCGCAATCTCCCCCTTGATGAGTGCATTGTCAACTACCAACACAAATCATAGTGAAATAGAAGAAGGAAGGAAGAAAGAGAGAGAACTCGACCAAGTGACCCAAAAGCATAGCAAAGCCGAAGGAGGTTAAGTGGAAAGAGCAAGACAACTTGGTTCCCAAAGACATGGGCAACGGCTCGACGCAACCAAGCAAAGCAAACCTAGCCCTCAAGAAGAGGTAGAACAGGCTCAACACCGCTAGCAGGAAAACTTGATACCAATTGAAAAATCAACTGAAAATCAAGCAAAGTAGAGCTAGCCCTCAAGAAGAGGCAAAACGGGCTCAACACCGCTAGCGAGGAAGCTCGAATACCAACTGTTACCAACTCAAGAACCAAAAGAGTTCGATACCAATTGAAGAGCTGAAAATGTTTGCTAGTCCCTCAAGAAAGAGGCAAAGGCTCAACACAACTAGCAAACTCCCCCTCAAATAGTGCACAACCTAGGGAACACATGATTTGTCAATATTTTCTCCCCCTTAGTTGAAAATGCACCATCAAGCAAATGTGCACAAGCACTCAAGGTTCTCCCCCTTGATAGAATATCTCCCTCCAGAAATGCATATGAATGAAAATGCAAGTTAGCAGCTTCAGGAATACAATCAAAAGAGTGCAAGGATGCTCTACATAGTTCTGATCTGATGACTCAACAACATCCATAAGAAGCTAGCAAAGGCTCAAACTGATCACTAAATACGAAATATGAACATGAGAGCAGAAGGAGCAGTTTTCAGCCAAAAAGGTATTCACCATCAAAATAGCACGAGACATGTATAGACAGGAAGTCAAACAAGTGCTAAACATGTATACAAGGTGAACTACCCCTAGTATAGTTCAATCATCATGCTATAGAGTGAAACATAGACTTGTGTATCCAAAATTTTATCGGAGTTGCAGCGGTTAAATTACACAAGTTTAAATTTCAGCATGTGATTGCGAGAGGTTGAAAGCTTGTCATTGCCTAACTTTTCAACTGTGCGAAGCCTATGCAGAAGCAATCAGAAGCTTAAAGCAACAATTTCGGTCATACACTACATAGCTCAAGTTTAACTCAAAGTGCAATGAGAAACAGTCTCGAAACTGTGATGTGCTGACAAGCAATCCCATCTCGATCTTTCCAATTCACTTAACTTGGTTCAGATTTTAAAAGCAGAATATGAACATACCAAGCAAGTGAATGACTCAACACTAGAGACATAGCAACCTAACATATATGAAGAGCACAAGTGATTTCAACACATTCTACACATGCTAGTTGCAAATCTCAATGGTGAACATTTTCAAGTTTTATGTTCATTAATCAGATTCACCATTCAAAAAATAGCTCTGCTCACAACATGTAATAGTGATCAGAAAGAGCATAAGCTACAGCATCATCATAAAGCATCAGAGCAAATACTATACAGAACATAGTTACATTCTTCAGATTATATACATGTAGCTCTGAATGTAAATATGCAAGATGAAATGCAAAGATGCATGAAGAAACCAACTGAAAGGCACAAAGTCAAGAGTCAAAATGTTTCCCCCATCTAAAAGGGGAAACACACACCAAGCTCACCTCTCAACCTAGCAAAAGTCGATTGGTCCAAAGGCTTGGTGAAAATATCAGCCAACTGATGATGAGTATCGACATGGCGAAGGTCGATATCACCCTTCTCATAGTGGTCTCGCAGAAAATGAAAGCGCACATCAATGTGTTTGGTCTTAGAGTGCAGCACGGGGTTCTTAGCAATGCTAATGGCACTCGTGCTGTCACAAAGCAGAGGAACGCGAGAAAAGCTCAGACCAAAATCACGCAAAGTGGCCATCATCCAAAGCAACTGGGAACAGCAGCTAGCCGCAGCAACATACTCAGCCTCCGTGGTAGACTGGGTGACACTAGACTGCTTGCGAGAAGACCACGATACAAGAGAAGAACCAATAAACTAGCAAGTCCCAGAAGTGGACTTGCGCTCAATGCGACAACCAGCAAAATCGGCATCGGAATAACCACAAAGGGAAAGGGTGGAGGAAGCAGAATACCAAATCCCAAACTCAGGAGTGAAGCATAAGTACCTCATAATATGCTTGACCGCCTGACGGTGAGAGGTGCGCGGCGAAGACTGAAATCGCGCGCAGAGACACACCGCGAACTGGATGTCCGGGCGTGTCGCCGTCAGGTACAGCAGCGACCCGATCATACTCCGGTACTCCTTCTAATCCACTGCTTCTCCCTCCTTGTCCGCATCCAGGGCCGTCGTGGTCGACATGGGTGTTGGAAGAGGCTTGGCCTCACCCATATCGAATTTCTTCAAGATATCCTTGGTATACTTACCCTGGTGCACAAACGTTCCCTCTCGAGACTGCTTGATTTGCAATCCGAGGAAAAACGTCAACTCGCCCATCATGCTCATCTCAAATTCCCTGCTCATAGTATCTGCAAACTTGGCAACCAAAGCGTGAGAAGAACCACCAAAAATGATATCATCCACGTATATCTGGACCAAGAGTGTGTCACTGCCTTGCTTGAGGAGAAAGAGCGTTTTATCCACACATCCCATTTTAAAACCCTTAGCAAGCAAAAAGGTTTTCAACCTATCATACCAGGCTCTAGGGGCTTGTTTCAAACCATATAAAGCTTTGTGGAGTTTAAAAACGTGGTTTGGAAACTTGGGATTTTCAAAACCGGGGGGTTGTCTCACATATACTTCCTCTTCTATGTAGTCATTTAAGAAGGCACTCTTGACATCCATTTGAAAGAGTTTGAAACCTTTGGATGTAGCAAAAGCCAAGAGTATCCTAATAGCCTCCAAACGAGCTACAGGAGCAAAATTCTCCTCATAGTCTATTCCCTCCTTCTGACTATACCCCTGGGCTACAAGTCTGGCCTTGTTTCTCACTACATGGCCATCCTCTCCTTGTTTGTTTTTGAAAACCCATTTTGTCCCAATTGGGTGACACTCAGAGGGAGGAGAAACTAGAACCCAAACCCGATTTCTTTCAAAATTTTCTAACTCCTCATGCATGGCATTGACCCAATCTGGATCCGTCAAAGCGTGTCCAACATCTCGAGGTTCAAAATCAGCAACAAATACAGAATGAGCAAAGTGAGAGATATGTTGTGACCTTGACCGAGTGACGCGTTCGCCGATGCTACCGATCATCTGTTGAGGCGGGTGTTGGCGCTGAATGTGTCGTGGCGCCTCCCTTGCCGAAGTGGCCTCCCCCTCAACAGCAGTTGGTGCCTCCTCGGGTACGAAAGGTACCGCTCGAGGTGGTGGATCCCACGGCCCCCAAGTCAAAGAAGAGGGGTCAGGGCTGTGAGTCATAGTGGAGGCCGTTCTTTGCGGCACAGCAGGTGGAGGAGGTGCTGGGTCATCCATCCCTTCAGCACCTTCTTCTTCATCATCAAAAAGAGGCTCGCTAACCTCATGATCACCTGCACGCTCAAAACAAGAAGAAGGACAAACCATGGTCTCGTCGAAGGTGACATCTGATGTCTCCATGACTCGGTTAGTATCAAGGTTAAGTACACGATAAGCTCGAGTGTGAGTGCCATAACCCAAAAATACACCGTCAGAAGGACGAGACTCAAATTTGTCCAAGTTGCCCTTTTTGAGTATAAAACAATGGCAACTGAAAACTCTAAAATAACTCACTTTGGGCAGTTTTCCAAAACGCAACTCATAAGAAGTCTTTTTCAAGAAAGCTCGGAGAAAAATGCGATTGGAAATGTAGCAAGCAGTGCTCATAGCTTCGGCCCAATATCGCCTAGGAGTCCTATGCTCATCGAGCATCGTCCTTGCCATCTCTACAAGGGTCCGATTCTTCCTTTCTACAACACCATTCTGAGGTGGTGTGTAGGGAGAAGAAAACTGATGTTCTAAACCCAAAGAGTTACAAAACTTCTCAAAATCCGAATTCTTAAATTCGGAACCATTATCACTCCTAATAGATCGCATTGAGTTCAAAGGGAACTCATTCTGAAGACGCAAAATCAGATTGCGAGCAAAAGAGAAAATCTCAGTTTTCTCAGCTAAAAAGAAAACCCACGAATATCTCAAAAAGTCGTCAACAACAACAAGCACATACCACTTCCCTCCAACCGAGCTCACCCGAGCCGGACCAACAAGGTCCATGTGCAAAAGCTCTCCAGGGCGCTTAGTCATGACCTGAGTCACTGGATGGTGGGGAGCGGCAACCATCTTCCCATGTCTACAAGAATGGCATACAAGATCCTTCTCCATGCACAACTTGGGCAATCCTCGGATTAGGCCAAGTGAACTAAGTCTTGCAAGCAAGTCGAAGCTCAAATGTCCTAGTCTCCTATGCCACTTCCAAAGATCAGAGGAGGAAGGTCCAGCCAAAAGACAACGAGAAACTCCAAACGACTCTGAGAAATCCGCACGAAAGACTTTCCCAAAGGGCAAAATGCCACAAACAAGATTGCCCTGAGGATCCAAAATACGACTTAGATTCGGCTTAAAACGAATCTCATAGTCGTCATCAAAGAGTTGCGAAACAGAAAGAAGGTTAAAATGCAAGTTAGAAATAAGAGCAACATCGCGCAACACAAAGTGCTCATTAACTCGCACCGACCCGCGAGACAACACTCTACCTTTGCTATTGTCGCCGAAGGTGATAAACTCCTTTCCGGCGACCGGGCTAAGACTGGAGAACCACTTGGCGTTTCCGGTCATGTGCCTCGAGCAACCGGAATCCACCAACCAAACATTCTCCAATCGTTTTACCTGGGAGGTGTCGTCGTCGTCGTCATTCCGAGGGGTGTCCTCCAACTCGCCGTCGACCTCCTTGTCGAGGGCCATGGTGCAGAAGCCGTCGTCGGCGGCGAAGAAGCAGAGGTCGTTCAGCTTGTCCTCGATCCTCTTCTTCTTCTCGGACTCGTCGTCGCTTGAGGCAGCGGAGTCATCATCTGAGTCATCGAGGTCGCTGAGCGTGGCGAAGAACGCACGCTGCTCAGCCTGGGCCTTCTCCAAGTACTTCGTCTTGATGTACTCCTTGTCGAAGCCGCCCTTCCGCTTGTGCTTCGCAGGGACGTACTTCTCCTTGCGCTTGCCGGAGTCGTACTTGTGCCCATGATCCGCCTTGCCGAAGGCCTGCTTGTTCTTCCTCGGGCAATTGTCGATGAAGTGGTTGGGGTCGCCGCACTCGAAACATCCCGAGCGTCCTCCTCCGCAGCGACGGTTCATGCAGTTGTTGTGGAACCGCGAGAACCGGTTGGCGAGCAAAGCCAGCTCGTCATCCCCCATGAACTCCAGCTGCTCCTCTGTGACAGAAAGAAGAGAAGAGAATGCAAAGCCTCCAGAGGGGTTAGCAGAAGAGCCAGAAACCAAAGCCATCGACGGACCAGAAGGATTTTCATAAGAGGCCCTCGCCATGGCGTCAATCTCACTGGACTTAAGCTTACTGAAGAGCTCGTTGCACGTGAGGGTCTCATAGTTAGGCGATTCGATGATCGCCTAAACCTTGGAATCCCACACCGATCGATCAAGAGTATGCAAAAGCTTCAAAGCTCTCTCATGATCATCGAAAGGCAACAGCTCCTTGTTAGCCCTCATCCTGTTGACAATCACCTGAAAGCGAGCGAATAAACTTTTTATGCTCTCGCCAAGCATATGTCAAAAGTTCTCATACTCTCGCTTAAATGACTCGTAGAGACGGGTTTTGACTTGAGAGGTTCCCTCATGGAAACGCATGAGGGTAGCCCAAATCTCCCGAGCCGTAGCGAGGTGAGAAACGCGATCAAACTCGGACATGCTCAAACAGGAGAAAAGAGCATTACGAGCTCGGCTATTGGCATCGTGCTCATCGATCTGACGCTGAGTGACACGAGCAGCCAAGACCACGTAATCGGCAGAGTTGCAAATATCCCAAATGGAAGCACCAATACTCTGTAGATAGGCCGACATGCGTATCTTCCAATACGCATAGTTCGTCCCATCAAAGAACGGCGGTTTGCCCACGCCGCGATCCATGTCGCCTTCTGTGGATCTGGAAACGGCTAAGGTGGAAGATCCTTAACCCGCTCTGATACCAATTGAAGGACCGAGAATGCAATAGCAAGGCGACTAGAGGGGGGTGAATGGGAGCACAAAAATCTCTTTCGAAACTTTGGCCTTTTGTCCCCAAAATCAACCCCAAGAGCTTCGATCGAAACCATGATGCTCACGACCCTTGGAAGAGGGTGGATGATTCCTAGAATCACAGCGGAGCACCACAAAGCGATAGCAAACCAATTGGCAAAAGTACCGGATCAAGTTTGCCCCTTGAAAACCGAGTCCCGAACGTAGATGGAAGGCTACGTCGAGAAATCCCCAAATACCGATGCTAACAAGTAGCAAAGATACCTAGAGAGGTTTCTTGGTTAACTATAGGGCCAAACGAGAAGTCCTAAAACCAAGCGGAAAAGCTGGGAGAGCAAATGCACTAAAATGCAACCTTCAGCGGGGTCCCGGACTGTCCGCCAGTACGGTCCCAGACTGTCCGGCTCAACCGCGGACTGTCCGCGGGGGGATGGCGGACTGTCCGCCGGCAAAAACCCTGAAACAGCACAGTTGCTGAAAGTCCACTGCTCGGGCCCGGACTGTCCGCGCCTGTCAACGGCGGACTGTCTGTCGGTCACCCGAGGCAAACACAGTCAAGCCGCGCGACCACTGCTCGGTCAGAGCCCGACGCGCAGACTGTCCGCCGGTCAAACCGCGGACTGTCCGCGGATGAATAGAGAGGGCGATTTCGGTCGCCCCTCTCACAAATCCTCTCAAATCCGAATCAAAACTCAATCCCACGTTCCCAAACTTGGAGAAGATGATCACGAGGTAGTTAGAAGACTATCCCCAAGAAATCATCCGCTCAAATCAACTCAAACACCGGGAAATCGAAAGGGGAGGAGTATGAATGGAAAAACGCCACGAAAACGAAATCAACCCGATCTACTTGTTCGTGAGGAGTTAGATGAATTCCTTCAGTGGAAACGATCTCCTCACTATAAAGAACAAGTTGATTCAAACGGATTTCGCAAAGACGCAGTAGAGAGGGAGATCGAGTGACGGGAAAATCGCGGAGAAACGAAGAACGCGAAGAACACAAACAAAACGTGAATCAAGTCATCGAACTGCAACCGTGTGGCTACCACACGCTACAACAGTGAGGTTACGGCCTGACTTCCTCAAAATCTCCAGTACACAGAGGTATGGTTCTCTGCGGATCTCAGCTAGCTACAGCAGGGGATTGGGAGAGCAGGAAACCCTAGAAGCAAAGAGCAAATGACTGAGATTAAAAGGGAGGAGGGTGTCTCCCTCTACTTATCCTAATTCTAATTCCTACTCTACCCCTCACTAATTACAGAGCGAACCAGCTAAACCCTAGGGTTATTCTGGACCAACTCGCGGTAGGTGGTGATCCGACGGCCACGCCCGCACAACTGGTAGCGTTGCCTCGACGCAACCTCACCGATTGCCGCCACGTGCCGCCGCCGCTCTGCTTGTCCTTTCCCGGACGTCGCACCCCCAGTTTTGTGGCCCAAACCGGGAAACCAGCCTTCACAGCCAACCCTCGGTTTTGAGGCCCAAACCGGGAAACCAGCCGACCATCGCCTGAGTTTTGTGGCCCAAACTCAGCAAACCCGCAGCACCCAGGTTTTGAGGCCCAAACCTGGAAACCGTCCTCAGCCCGAGTTTTGTGGCCCAAACTCGGAAACCATCAGCGCCCAGGTTTGGAGGCCCAAACCTGGAAACCGTCCACTCGGTGGTTTTTCTGTGGCTCAACCACCAAACCGAGCCGTAGATGGGATGCACCACCCATGCACCCCATCCACCCGCAAGTCTTCGCTCGTCGATGTCCCAGGCTATCAGCCATCACAGCTGATCCTCAGGCCACCGATCCCTCAGTCCAAGCCTCACGTTCGCCATTCGCCACTCTCGATCCATCGGCACGGCACGTCTCTACTTGACCTTCACCTTGCCTTTGATCACTGTATCCGTGCTCGACACCTGCACAACACAAGCCAAAGAACATGCGCATTATCCCAGTTGACAATCACTCATCACTCAGAGACTCGGCATACGCCCATGTATCCGCAGAATGCGTCCTATGTTCCAGATATAGTGGTAGATCGTGGGTGTGATATTCCTGTTGAGTCCTTTGTATTCCACCTCCCGAATGTAGTGTTCAGTATGGCTCAGTTAACTCATGGTTTAGGGGTTACTCTGTTTGGCACCTTTACTATGGAGTTGCCTCTTGATTATAAATATGATATGACCTAGCCAATGATTGCCAAATATGTTTGCACTAATCAATGTATGCTATGACTTGTAATTAGAATAACTTAGGAATATTTCTTATTAATGTCTGTTCTAATCATCACTTGCTAGGTAGTACTGTTCTAAGATTATCTTTGATTGATCTGCTCTCTGTTATCATTTATCATTATTATTTACTCGGTAATCTGATCCCTGTTTGAAGTAATAAGTGTGTTATCAGTCCTTATCATAAGTGTGTGCCACATTGATTGCTGTTAAGTCCTCATTAGTATAATACTGTCATACTTTGAATTGATTAGTCTCTAGGCTAAATATAAATAACGATACCTAAGACTAGCTTGGGTGAAATGCTTCTACAACGGGTGTATTTATCTGTGCGCTTGCAAGTAAATATTTATCTTTAAATCCAGTGCCCTGATATAATTACATTGCTAGCTTCATGTTGGGGATGACAACTTGACGTAAGTGAAGTTAGTAGTGTCACGTACACTTCTTAGTGCCTTCACTAGGTTATTGTTTATGAGTTTCATTCTTAGAGTGATTCTATTAAGGAGTGTCAACAAACATTTCTAGCGCTGTTGTCGGGGATAGATTAAAACTCTATTCTTAGCAGTGACGTTAAGAAATGTCAAAACCCCGCTTTCTTTAAGAAGTGGTACGTAGCCTAAATCTCGGGATGAGATTTCTTTAAGGGGGGAAGTACTGTGACACCCTAGCGTCAAGTACTGCATTAGGAACAACATTAGCTACTAATTAACATGAGCATTGCATTGCATCATTTCATGTTGCATTAAAGTGCTTTATGCCTTTTGTTTGTTGCATCATTTCATGTTGCATTAAAGGGGGGAACCTCCAGCTCCAGTGCGAGTGTTCACAGGCATCTGTTAAGCAACTTGGAACTTAGTATTCATAGACAAAGTTCCGAAACAACTGATAGATAGCTTCACTGATACAAAGGACTAATGACTTGATAAGGTGACTGACAGATGATACAGACCGATAAAGGGAAAAGATGCGAAAAGAAAGATACATGCCAGACTTGGCAACAGACAGACTAACGCCCCCAAACCTAGACTAAGGTTTTAGGTAAGCAGGTGGTACAGACACACGGGATCTCCATCTCCTAAAGACGGGACTAGTCCTCATCGATGATGATCATTTCTTCGTCGTCGTCTTCTTCGAGGATGAGCTCAGGCTCTTCCTCCTCGTCCTCGTCTTCAGCGTAGACATCTTCGACAGGTTCAACTTCTCCGTTCTCGCCTGGCCCTTGTTCCACTTCTGGTTCCTCCACAACTCCGTCCTCAGGGTCTTCCATAACCGGGGGTACCAAGGGGTGGAGTTGATCATACAGCTGATGCACTTCCTCATGAAGCATATCATTGAACTGTTCAATCTGAGCTGTGTACTGCTGCAGTCCGTGGAGCTGGGCTCTGGTAACGTCCTCGCGGGTCCAAGCATCATTGCGCTGCTCGATAGCGCGAACCGTGTTCCGATTGGCCTGCTCCAGGGAAGCTCGTGCCTCATAAAACTCCAGGCAGGAAAGGTAGAAGTCATGCTCCATGTTCTCTATCTCAGCCTTCAGATTCTTGATTTCCTCCTTCAGATTCTTGCGGGTGCGGCGGGGAAAGCGACGACCGTTGGAAGATTCTCCAGTCTCCTCCCCAGCGCGTGGTGCCAGCTGGTGGCGTGGCACACCATGCGGTCCAGTCGACTTGCGGGCAGTCAGCTTGATACGGGCCATGTCTGGATAAGAGAAGATGGATGAGAAAGGCTAGCAAGAACAGGTAAATGCATACTACCCCAACGAACTTAGAGAGGAAGTTAACTTAAGTGATTATGACATGATGCATGAATCGTTCCTACGGAACAAGGCAATGCAATAAATAAAGTACATAGGGCTTAAAACATGTTGTTCCACTAGCTAGTGTTGCCATATGAGAGACAAGATGAGAGAAGCAATTTGGACTCAAAATAGTCAAGTTTAGTTTGTTTGGACTCAAAAGGTCTTTTGAAGTTTTCGCAAAAAAAAACGAACACTGCAACGTTAAAGTGAGATGCTCCGATACCACTCTGTGACGGAACGGCCCTAATCTCATGGCCCACGTGTCCCTGTCAACCTCTGACAGCCGAACCCATGTTCCATGTGATTAAGACCTGTTCGCCACCGGGCTACATCAGCGCCCAATGTCCGCAGGATCATCTCACAATTCGGTTACAGCATTGCATACTTTTACAAATAACATCGGAATAATGAGCGGAAGACTTAAATAACATTAGTTTTACAAAACAGGGTTCCAAATAGAAATTAAGGTGCAGTTATTACAAACCAAGTTCTGATAATAGAAATAGATATAGGCAACATAGTGGAGAACAGCAAAGATACTTATAATCACCCAGCCCGAGGGTGTACAACTATTCTTCGGCCTCATCGGCCTCTTCCTGGACGATGGTCACGCAGCAGGGTGCAAGACACATCGGGGACTCTGTCATACCTGCAGCATGGGTAACAAACCCTGAGTACTGGGGTACTCAACAAGACTTACCCGACTAAAGAAAAAGGGAGAAGACTCAGGAATGAGAGGCTTAGGGTAGTCAAGGTAAGGCTTAAGCAAGATCAAGTATTTTGCAGAAAAGCATTTTTGTAAACCTTATTTTATTTTTGAAAGATTCAGTATTCCTCAATTCTTCATCATTCATGATTCATTTTACATTTCAAAACATTCCTAGTTGAGAACCACTCTCCGTTGACAGTCAGTGGACCAAGTCTCCATAACCGAGGAGCAACGTTAATCCGGATAAATAATACTCAGCTGAGGATCCCTATCCACACTGCATATGTAGCACCCAAGCTTGCATATGCCAACTCGTCTACCACGATTCCTCCAAGATTGGGCCCGGTCCTACGCCACCCGGAAGTACAGTACACCACTCCTTTCCAGGTACGACGACCACGTGGGTACATGCTACTTCCGCCATCTCTCCACTCCCAGTGCGCGGTTGTCGGTCCCAATCAAGGATTTCTCGGAGCCAGAGCTTTCCGAAGTATGTGAATAGTTACAAGTCTTGACCAGCAGGCCCCCATACGGATGGTCCCTAATTTTCCAGCCAGAACTACACCTTGGTTATATCTCACCCAAGCGTAATAGTCCTGTCAGTTTTTCAACCCTGTCCCGGTCGGTGTCAACTGTTGAGTCCCGGACTACAACATGACGGCACCGTACGCTCGGACAACCTCTCCTCGCTATTGACTAGGTACGGATCAGATACTTAGCCAACAGGCAGGGAGTAAAGCCAAATACCCATAAACATTCCTTAAGTGATCACACTTTTGAAATTTGGCATTTTATTGCAAAGTCTAATTCAATAAGCATTGCTAAGCATTTTCAAATACTTTTGAAAAGCAGGTATCAGGTGTATCAGTGGTCAAGGTGGATAGTGCATCAATTAGGATAGCACACAACTCCTATAAACCTAATGCAATAATTTAACTCAAAAGCATTTAAGGAAAATCATTTTATAAATTCAAGGAAAGGGTTAAATGCACCGGGGCTTGCCTTGAAGAGCAAAGAGGGCAGGCTCGAAGGCGGCGGAGCAGTTGTCGGAACTCGGGGTAGCCTCGGGAACAGGTTCGTCGGCGGCTGCCTCGATCTTGACTCCTTCTTCGGTGACTATACGAATGCAATGATGCATGCACATGAGTATGCTATCACGAACAATGCAAAACAGGGCATACAACATGAACCCTAATCACTTTTTCTATTTTCCTTAATTATTTAAAAAGGTCATTTTATGAAGTTGCTCCAAAAATTACCAAATTAATCACATAAGTTCATTATGATGTAGATAGATGGCAAAACAAATTTCATAATTTTTAGAGGTCATTAAGGTGCTCAAATAATTCCAGACATTAATTAACAAAAGGCACTATTTAACAATTAAAGATAAATGCTCAAAAAAATCAACTTGTTCCAAAAGACTTCAAAATTTCACCAGAGACTAAACATGGCATAGGAAGCTCACAAAAATTAGTCTCATGATTTTTGGAGTTATAAAGAATTTTCTAAAAATCCAAAACCATCCATTTATTAATTAAAAGATGGATTTTACATTTTTAAATTCTTGCAGAAAAGTCAAGTTTCATATTTTTATAAAATACTACACAGTGCAAGGAGCATACCATAATTTTCTCAGTATTTAAGGAACAACAGATTAATTCACACAAAAAAAAGAGAAAACAGAACACTATTCACAACTCCCCAAAAAGGAAAAAGGGCACTGTGCTCTTTCTTCGCAAGGCTCGGGCGAACGGGAGGCTCGGGCGAATCGGAAGACATGCGTTCGCCGAGGCCTGGCTCGAGCGAAGCGGGTTCGGGTGAAACGGGCTCGGGCGAGGCGGAAGCGACTGCTTCGTCCGAGGCCTGGCTCGGAGGCTCGGGCGAGACGGAAACAAGGGTTTCGTCCGAGGCCTGGCCGGGAGGCTCGGGCAAGACGAAAAATGATCGTTTCGTCCGAGGCCTAGCTCGGCGAAGCGGAGGGTGCGCAAGTCCGCTCGAGGCCTGGCTCGAGCGAAGTGGTGAGGCTGTGTCCGCTCGAGGCTGGGCTCGGGCGAGACGGAAACGTGTGCTCGAGGCCTAGCTCGAGTCAACAGTGAACGCGTGCGCCCGAGGTCTGGCTCGAGCTTTGCGCCGTTAAAAGGCAGAGACCGAGGGGGCTTCGAGTGCTTACCACGGTCGGAGACAGGGCTCGGCGGGGCGGTGGTTCGGTGGAGCTCTTTCGGCGGCGAGCGACGAGCGGCGCTCCGACGACCCTGCGCAACACACGAGACCGCAAGGGCCTGGTCAGAGTCGCACGGAACCAAGGAAGCTGACACAGGGGTCAGGGGAAGGTATCCGTGACCGGAGAGGGAGTATTTCACGAACCCGAGCTCGCCGGGTTTCTGCCGGAGATGGGAACGACGAGCTACGCCGGGCGATAGGAGGCGGTAGAGATGAAATTGAAGAGCGGGGAAGCTTCACGAACTCAAAGCGGAGCTGCTGGACTTGGTGGATGAGCGATGGAGGCTGTGGACTGTGCTGGCGATGGAGGCGGAGCTGAGTGAGAAGCTCGGGGCTCCGGCGGGCTTATATAGCCGCGGCCAGAGGCCGGTAGAGAGCACGGGGTGGGGTGGATAAGCTCGGCGAGAGAGTGCGCACTCGATTGCGCTCTGGCGGGAAGGACAGGCGTGCGTGCAGGGCCTGGGCGAAGGCTCGTCGGCGATGGCCACGCGGCGGCGACGCCCTGGGCACTGTAGGGGACGGGTGTGGAGGTCAGCGCGTGCGCGTGCGGGGGCGGAATGATGGCGCGGACGCAGGCGGCTGGTCGGGGACAGACGAGCGGCTGCCAAACGCGTGGCGCGCGCAGCGCCGGAGGCTCGGCCACGGCCGGGGCTCTCCCCCTACGCGAGGAAGATGAACAGGGCTAGGGTTTAGGGTTTGACTTTTGGCTGGTTTCTGTATTTTGCAAATTTCTCCCAAAATTTGAACTGTGCGACAAAAACTCAAAATACCAAAGTTGCTCAGAAAAATGGGATCTACAACTTTGTCAAAAATAATATTTTCAAATTCCAAACAGTTTTTGAATTACATTTGAAAACAGAAAAGGAAACACTTTTGGGATTTGCATGAATTCAAAATTACTTTTGATTTTACACTGAAAGTTGGAAATCTGAAAATATGAAAGTTGTTCCTTTTATCAAAACCTATAACTTTGCTAATATACACTTTTTCTGAAACTCAATAGTTTTTAAATAAATTTTGAAAACTGAAAAGGGGACAAAAACTGGAATTCGAACGAATTTGGATTTACTTCAAACTTTGTACAGAAACTTGAAAATTTGTAAATACCAAAGTTGTTTCTCTTGGCCAGATCTACAACTTTGCTTTTTGGACCAACCTCAAATTTTGAATAATTTTTGAATTACAAAAGAGGGATAAAATCCAGGGTTTGGAAATCAGGGTTTTGCAAAGGGATTTGAAATCTGATTTTGGTTTTTGAACTTTGGTCAACACAACAAAACTTCAAGACATCCAACTGAACAAGAATTACACAAAGCTAGGCACAGAGGTGAAATTACCATTTTTGCCCTTATAGGAAGATTTGGGCTTTTAGGGTTTTTGAAAAGAGATTACTACACAAGTACTAAGCAAACATAAATGCAAGGCAAGGATGATTAATGACTAATGATGATGACATGTCAGGTTAATTACAGTTAAACACCAGAGGTGTTACAGCCTTCCCCCCTAAAAGAAATCTCGCCCCGAGATTCCACGTCTTAAGAAGGAAAAAGCAAAACCTTACATCTACAGAGATTCGAGAAAGTCGGGATAGTTCTTTGCTAAGAAGTCTTCGGATTCCCAGGTGGCTTCTTCTTCAGAGTGCTGGTTCCACTGGATCTTGTACCATCTTGTGGTGGTTCTTCGGGTAACACGATCCTTGTGATCCAACACGCGAACTGGATATTCAGTGTATGACAGATCTGGTTCTAGCTCAACGCCTTCAACCTCAACCACATGTTCAGGTACTCGGAGACACTTCTTGAGTTGGGAGACATGAAACACATTATGAACTGCTGAAAGATGATCGGGCAAACTTAGCTTGTACGCGACCTTGCCACAACGATCCAGAATCTCAAAGGGACCAATGTAGCGGGGTGCTAGCTTTCCTTTGACTCCAAAACGAGTGACTCCTTTGGTGGGTGAGACCTTCAGGTACACATAATCCCCGATCTCGAACTGCAGAGGTCGACGTCTCCTGTCAGCATAACTTTTCTGTCGAGACTGTGCAATCTTCATGTTCTCTTGTATTTGCTTGACTTTCTCTTCCATATCTTTTACTAGGTCAACTCCAAAGAATTCCCTTTCTCCGGGTTCAGACCAACTGAGAGGTGTACGACAACGGCGACCGTACAGTGCTTCAAAGGGTGCCATTTTGATGCTCTCTTGATAACTGTTATTATAAGAGAATTCTGCCAAGGGCAAACACTGATCCCAAGTATCTGCGAAGGTAAGCACACAGGCTCTCAACATATCTTCTAACACTTGGTTGACTCTCTCAGTCTGTCCATCAGTCTGCGGATGATAAGCCGTGCTATACAATAGCTTGGTTCCAAGTGAGGCATGGAACGCTTTCCAGAACTTAGCGACAAACTGAGTACCACGATCTGAGATGATGGTCTTGGGTATGCCATGGAGCTTCACTATGTTGTTCTTGTACAAGGTGGCATAAGTTGGGGCGGTATAACTTGTTTTGACCGGTAGGAAGTGAGCTTGCTTCGTGAGACGGTCCACTATCACCCAAATGGAATCGAATCCCGTTTGAGTCTTGGGTAATCCATTGATAAAATCCATGCTGATATCCTCCCATTTCCAACCAGGTACTGACAAAGGTTGCAGCTCTCCTCCGGGCTTCATATGCACAACCTTGACTTTCTGACATGTATCACAACGAGCGACATGTCGAGCGATTTCGATCTTCATCTTTGTCCACCAGAATTTCTGCTTCAAGTCTTGGTACATCTTGTTGCTGCCAGGATGGATGGCAAATCTGGTTGAGTGTGCTTCATCAAGGATTATCTGTCTCAGCTCAGGTACCTTGGGAACTACCAGACGGTTCTTGAACCATACCACTCCTTCATCATCAATCCTGAAACAGTCGGCTTTTCCAGCTCGAACCTTTTCGCTGATGTGCTTGATTCCGGGGTTATCTTTCTGTGCAGCTATGATCTGTTCTCTGATAGAGGTTTCTACTCTGACATTGCCTAGACTTCCTTGTGGAACCATTTCAATACCCAGCTTCTCTAGTTCATAGCATAGGGAAGATTCATAGGGTTTCATAACCAGGCAGTAACAGTATGACTTGCGACTGAGTGCATCGGCGACCACATTCGCCTTACCCGGATGGTAATGCACTTCGATATCATAGTCCTTGATTAACTCAAGCCATCTTCGCTGCCTCATGTTCAGCTCTTCTTGGGTGAAGATATACTTCAGGCTCTTGTGATCTGTGTACACATTGCAGGTACTGCCCAACAGATAATGACGCCATATCTTCAAGGCATGAACCACTGCTGCTAACTCAAGATCATGAGTTGGATAATTTTCCTCATGTCGCTTAAGCTGCCGCGAGGCATAAGCGATCACTCTTCCTTCTTGCATCAACACGCAACCCAAACCAGTACCAGATGCATCACAGTAGACATCAAAGGGCTTCTCGACGTTCGGCTGAGCTAACACTGGTGATGTGGTCAATAGTTTCTTCAAAGTTTGAAAGGCTTGCTCACAGGCTGGTGACCAGACAAACTTCACAGAATTCTTTACTAACTCAGTGATAGGCTTGGCGATTCTTGAGAAATCTGGAATGAATCGACGATAATATCCAGCCATTCCCATAAAGCTGCGGACTTGATGAACAGTGGTAGGTGGCTTCCAATCCAGAATGTCTGCCACTTTACCAGGGTCAACTGACACACCTTCAGCGGATAGGACATGTCCAAGAAACTGTACCTGATCTAACCAGAACTCACATTTACTGAACTTGGCATACAGCTGATGTTCTCTGAGACGGGATAGAACGATACGAAGATGCTCGGCGTGATCTTCAGGGGTTTTTGAGTAGACAAGGATGTCGTCAATGAACACGACCACGAATTTATCAAGCTCTGGCATGAACACAGAGTTCATGAGGTACATGAAATGAGCAGGGGCATTGGTCAAACCGAAGGACATGACCAAGTACTCATATAGGCCGTATCTGGTGGTGAAAGCTGTTTTAGGAATATCTTCAGGACGAATCTTTATTTGGTGGTAGCCAGATCTGAGATCGATCTTGGAGAATACTTTGGCTCCAGCTAACTGGTCAAAGAGAAGATCAATACGAGGCAAGGGATATTTATTTTTGATGGTGACCTCATTGAGTGGGCGATAATCAATGCACATTCTGAGAGTCTTGTCTTTCTTCTTTACAAAGATTGCAGGACAGCCCCAAGGAGACGAGCTTGGGCGAATGAAACCCTTGTCCAACAAATCTTGTAATTGGATTTTTAGTTCTGCCAACTCTCTGGGAGGCATTCGATAAGCTCTGCGGGATATAGGAGCAGTCCCGGGCTTTAGCTCTATGGCAAACTCAACATCACGGTCAGGAGGTAGACCAGGTAAGTCCTCAGGAAAGACATCAGGGAACTCACAGACTACAGGGATGTCTCGGATCCCTTGATCATAGGTAGCATTTAGCTGGGTGGTAGCTGGTTTTGAAGGCATAGGAAGTTGGAGAAGGAGTTTCGAGGTACTGTTAGGAACATCCACTCTCACAACTCTACTCAGAATGTCAAGCATGGCCTTATACTGGCACATCCAATTCATGCCTAAAATGACATCTATCTCCTGATCTTTCAACACTATCATGGTGGTAGGGAACGCATGATTTCCCAACATCACTGGTATACTGCGAACCACCTCTTTGGTGTTTATACGCCCTCCAGGCGATAAAATGCAAAAACTTTCTTTCAACTCCCCAATTGATATGTCATGCTTAGAGACGAAGGTACGACTGATGAAAGAATGCGATGCACCAGAATCAAACAACACAACTGCAGGGTGATTGGCAACAGGAAACCTACCGATCATGACGGGCACCCCTTCTGGTATATCGCTGACAGCGGTGTAGTAGACTTGCCCGTGCTTCTTGACAATCCTGCCTTTCTGGGCATGCTGCTGCTGTGCACGGTGCTGCTGCTGCTGAGATCCTCCAGGATTCTTCTGAGCATTCTGAGCATACCTCTTGGGCTTTGGGCACTCACGAGACTAGTGACCAAGCTGGCCACAGTTGTAGCAGGGATGGTTGTAGGCTGTTTGTGGAGTGGTGATACGAACACCTGGGGCGTTCGGCTGAGTGGCACTTTGTTGGTTGGCGTTGTGGGTGGTAGCCGCGGTACGGACAACCACTTGCTGGTGAGGGTAAGGTGGACGGTTGTGATGGTGACTAGGATGATATATGACCCTCTGGCGCTTGTGATTGCCAGAGTGGCTGCTAGATCCTGCTTTCTTTTTCTTCTTCTCCTCTTGGTACTGACGATTACTCTCTTCAAAGGCAACTGCCCGGTCAACAGCCTCATGATAGGAACCAGTCAGGTTGTTGGACATGCTTCTGCGGATCTTAGGGTGCAATCCCCTAAGGAAACAATCTCTCTTCTTTTCATCCGTGTTGACATATTCTGCGGCATACTGACTCAGATGGTTGAACTGACCCACATACTGCATCACTGTGGAGTCCTTCTGCTGCAGAGCCAAGAACTGATCAAGCTTCATCTTCATCAGACCGGATGGGATGTGGTGTGCACGGAAGGCGGTACGGAACTCTTCCCAGGTCAACTGGTGACCTTCAGGCTGGGCAGCCAACAGGTTGGCGTACCAAGCACTTGCCGGACCACGAAGTTGCTGTGAAGCGAAACGTGGCTTCTGGATGTCGGTGCAGTTGATAAGACCAAACTTCTGCTCCATGGTGCGGAGCCAATCATCAGCTTCGAGAGGTTCATCGGCCTTGGTGAAGACCGGTGGACGAGTTTCGGTGAATTCCACATAGGTGGTCTCTTGGTTGATGTTGTGGCGACCACGGTGAATGTTCTGCTGTCCTTGGTTTTGAGCCATTAGGTTGGCAGCGGCGGCCAAGGCTGCAATGGCCTCTGCTAGGGTAGCTGGGACAGGTGGAGGGTTTGGGAGGTTGGCATCATCAGAACCTCCAGCTCCAGTGCGAGTGTTCACAGGCATCTGTTAAGCAACTTGGAACTTAGTATTCATAGACAAAGTTCCGAAACAACTGATAGATAGCTTCACTGATACAAAGGACTAATGACTTGATAAGGTGACTGACAGATGATACAGACCGATAAAGGGAAAAGATGCGAAAAGAAAGATACATGCCAGACTTGGCAACAGACAGACTAACGCCCCCAAACCTAGACTAAGGTTTTAGGTAAGCAGGTGGTACAGACACACGGGATCTCCATCTCCTAAAGACGGGACTAGTCCTCATCGATGATGATCATTTCTTCGTCGTCGTCTTCTTCGAGGATGAGCTCAGGCTCTTCCTCCTCGTCCTCGTCTTCAGCGTAGACATCTTCGACAGGTTCAACTTCTCCGTTCTCGCCTGGCCCTTGTTCCACTTCTGGTTCCTCCACAACTCCGTCCTCAGGGTCTTCCATAACCGGGGGTACCAAGGGGTGGAGTTGATCATACAGCTGATGCACTTCCTCATGAAGCATATCATTGAACTGTTCAATCTGAGCTGTGTACTGCTGCAGTCCGTGGAGCTGGGCTCTGGTAACGTCCTCGCGGGTCCAAGCATCATTGCGCTGCTCGATAGCGCGAACCGTGTTCCGATTGGCCTGCTCCAGGGAAGCTCGTGCCTCATAAAACTCCAGGCAGGAAAGGTAGAAGTCATGCTCCATGTTCTCTATCTCAGCCTTCAGATTCTTGATTTCCTCCTTCAGATTCTTGCGGGTGCGGCGGGGAAAGCGACGACCGTTGGAAGATTCTCCAGTCTCCTCCCCAGCGCGTGGTGCCAGCTGGTGGCGTGGCACACCATGCGGTCCAGTCGACTTGCGGGCAGTCAGCTTGATACGGGCCATGTCTGGATAAGAGAAGATGGATGAGAAAGGCTAGCAAGAACAGGTAAATGCATACTACCCCAACGAACTTAGAGAGGAAGTTAACTTAAGTGATTATGACATGATGCATGAATCGTTCCTACGGAACAAGGCAATGCAATAAATAAAGTACATAGGGCTTAAAACATGTTGTTCCACTAGCTAGTGTTGCCATATGAGAGACAAGATGAGAGAAGCAATTTGGACTCAAAATAGTCAAGTTTAGTTTGTTTGGACTCAAAAGGTCTTTTGAAGTTTTCGCAAAAAAAAACGAACACTGCAACGTTAAAGTGAGATGCTCCGATACCACTCTGTGACGGAACGGCCCTAATCTCATGGCCCACGTGTCCCTGTCAACCTCTGACAGCCGAACCCATGTTCCATGTGATTAAGACCTGTTCGCCACCGGGCTACATCAGCGCCCAATGTCCGCAGGATCATCTCACAATTCGGTTACAGCATTGCATACTTTTACAAATAACATCGGAATAATGAGCGGAAGACTTAAATAACATTAGTTTTACAAAACAGGGTTCCAAATAGAAATTAAGGTGCAGTTATTACAAACCAAGTTCTGATAATAGAAATAGATATAGGCAACATAGTGGAGAACAGCAAAGATACTTATAATCACCCAGCCCGAGGGTGTACAACTATTCTTCGGCCTCATCGGCCTCTTCCTGGACGATGGTCACGCAGCAGGGTGCAAGACACATCGGGGACTCTGTCATACCTGCAGCATGGGTAACAAACCCTGAGTACTGGGGTACTCAACAAGACTTACCCGACTAAAGAAAAAGGGAGAAGACTCAGGAATGAGAGGCTTAGGGTAGTCAAGGTAAGGCTTAAGCAAGATCAAGTATTTTGCAGAAAAGCATTTTTGTAAACCTTATTTTATTTTTGAAAGATTCAGTATTCCTCAATTCTTCATCATTCATGATTCATTTTACATTTCAAAACATTCCTAGTTGAGAACCACTCTCCGTTGACAGTCAGTGGACCAAGTCTCCATAACCGAGGAGCAACGTTAATCCGGATAAATAATACTCAGCTGAGGATCCCTATCCACACTGCATATGTAGCACCCAAGCTTGCATATGCCAACTCGTCTACCACGATTCCTCCAAGATTGGGCCCGGTCCTACGCCACCCGGAAGTACAGTACACCACTCCTTTCCAGGTACGACGACCACGTGGGTACATGCTACTTCCGCCATCTCTCCACTCCCAGTGCGCGGTTGTCGGTCCCAATCAAGGATTTCTCGGAGCCAGAGCTTTCCGAAGTATGTGAATAGTTACAAGTCTTGACCAGCAGGCCCCCATACGGATGGTCCCTAATTTTCCAGCCAGAACTACACCTTGGTTATATCTCACCCAAGCGTAATAGTCCTGTCAGTTTTTCAACCCTGTCCCGGTCGGTGTCAACTGTTGAGTCCCGGACTACAACATGACGGCACCGTACGCTCGGACAACCTCTCCTCGCTATTGACTAGGTACGGATCAGATACTTAGCCAACAGGCAGGGAGTAAAGCCAAATACCCATAAACATTCCTTAAGTGATCACACTTTTGAAATTTGGCATTTTATTGCAAAGTCTAATTCAATAAGCATTGCTAAGCATTTTCAAATACTTTTGAAAAGCAGGTATCAGGTGTATCAGTGGTCAAGGTGGATAGTGCATCAATTAGGATAGCACACAACTCCTATAAACCTAATGCAATAATTTAACTCAAAAGCATTTAAGGAAATCATTTTATAAATTCAAGGAAAGGGTTAAATGCACCGGGGCTTGCCTTGAAGAGCAAAGAGGGCAGGCTCGAAGGCGGCGGAGCAGTTGTCGGAACTCGGGGTAGCCTCGGGAACAGGTTCGTCGGCGGCTGCCTCGATCTTGACTCCTTCTTCGGTGACTATACGAATGCAATGATGCATGCACATGAGTATGCTATCACGAACAATGCAAAACAGGGACATACAACATGAACCCTAATCACTTTTTCTATTTTCCTTAATTATTTAAAAAGGTCATTTTATGAAGTTGCTCCAAAAATTACCAAATTAATCACATAAGTTCATTATGATGTAGATAGATGGCAAAACAAATTTCATAATTTTTAGGAGGTCATTAAGGTGCTCAAATAATTCCAGACATTAATTAACAAAAGGCACTATTTAACAATTAAAGATAAATGCTCAAAAAAATCAACTTGTTCCAAAAGACTTCAAAATTTCACCAGAGACTAAACATGGCATAGGAAGCTCACAAAAATTAGTCTCATGATTTTTGGAGTTATAAAGAATTTTCTAAAAATCCAAAACCATCCATTTATTAATTAAAAGATGGATTTTACATTTTTAAATTCTTGCAGAAAAGTCAAGTTTCATATTTTTATAAAATACTACACAGTGCAAGGAGCATACCATAATTTTCTCAGTATTTAAGGAACAACAGATTAATTCACACAAAAAAAGAGAAAACAGAACACTATTCACAACTCCCCAAAAAGGAAAAAGGGCACTGTGCTCTTTCTTCGCAAGGCTCGGGCGAACGGGAGGCTCGGGCGAATCGGAAGACATGCGTTCGCCGAGGCCTGGCTCGAGCGAAGCGGGTTCGGGTGAAACGGGCTCGGGCGAGGCGGAAGCGACTGCTTCGTCCGAGGCCTGGCTCGGAGGCTCGGGCGAGACGGAAACAAGGGTTTCGTCCGAGGCCTGGCCGGGAGGCTCGGGCAAGACGAAAAATGATCGTTTCGTCCGAGGCCTAGCTCGGCGAAGCGGAGGGTGCGCAAGTCCGCTCGAGGCCTGGCTCGAGCGAAGTGGTGAGGCTGTGTCCGCTCGAGGCTGGGCTCGGGCGAGACGGAAACGTGTGCTCGAGGCCTAGCTCGAGTCAACAGTGAACGCGTGCGCCCGAGGTCTGGCTCGAGCTTTGCGCCGTTAAAAGGCAGAGACCGAGGGGGCTTCGAGTGCTTACCACGGTCGGAGACAGGGCTCGGCGGGGCGGTGGTTCGGTGGAGCTCTTTCGGCGGCGAGCGACGAGCGGCGCTCCGACGACCCTGCGCAACACACGAGACCGCAAGGGCCTGGTCAGAGTCGCACGGAACCAAGGAAGCTGACACAGGGGTCAGGGGAAGGTATCCGTGACCGGAGAGGGAGTATTTCACGAACCCGAGCTCGCCGGGTTTCTGCCGGAGATGGGAACGACGAGCTACGCCGGGCGATAGGAGGCGGTAGAGATGAAATTGAAGAGCGGGGAAGCTTCACGAACTCAAAGCGGAGCTGCTGGACTTGGTGGATGAGCGATGGAGGCTGTGGACTGTGCTGGCGATGGAGGCGGAGCTGAGTGAGAAGCTCGGGGCTCCGGCGGGCTTATATAGCCGCGGCCAGAGGCCGGTAGAGAGCACGGGGTGGGGTGGATAAGCTCGGCGAGAGAGTGCGCACTCGATTGCGCTCTGGCGGGAAGGACAGGCGTGCGTGCAGGGCCTGGGCGAAGGCTCGTCGGCGATGGCCACGCGGCGGCGACGCCCTGGGCACTGTAGGGGACGGGTGTGGAGGTCAGCGCGTGCGCGTGCGGGGGCGGAATGATGGCGCGGACGCAGGCGGCTGGTCGGGGACAGACGAGCGGCTGCCAAACGCGTGGCGCGCGCAGCGCCGGAGGCTCGGCCACGGCCGGGGCTCTCCCCCTACGCGAGGAAGATGAACAGGGCTAGGGTTTAGGGTTTGACTTTTGGCTGGTTTCTGTATTTTGCAAATTTCTCCCAAAATTTGAACTGTGCGACAAAAACTCAAATACCAAAGTTGCTCAGAAAAATGGGATCTACAACTTTGTCAAAAATAATATTTTCAAATTCCAAACAGTTTTTGAATTACATTTGAAAACAGAAAGGAAACACTTTTGGGATTTGCATGAATTCAAAATTACTTTTGATTTTACACTGAAAGTTGGAAATCTGAAAATATGAAAGTTGTTCCTTTTATCAAAACCTATAACTTTGCTAATATACACTTTTTCTGAAACTCAATAGTTTTTAAATAAATTTTGAAAACTGAAAAGGGGACAAAAACTGGAATTCGAACGAATTTGGATTTACTTCAAACTTTGTACAGAAACTTGAAAATTTGTAAATACCAAAGTTGTTTCTCTTGGCCAGATCTACAACTTTGCTTTTTGGACCAACCTCAAATTTTGAATAATTTTTGAATTACAAAAGAGGGATAAAATCCAGGGTTTGGAAATCAGGGTTTTGCAAAGGGATTTGAAATCTGATTTTGGTTTTTGAACTTTGGTCAACACAACAAAACTTCAAGACATCCAACTGAACAAGAATTACACAAAGCTAGGCACAGAGGTGAAATTACCATTTTTGCCCTTATAGGAAGATTTGGGCTTTTAGGGTTTTTGAAAAGAGATTACTACACAAGTACTAAGCAAACATAAATGCAAGGCAAGGATGATTAATGACTAATGATGATGACATGTCAGGTTAATTACAGTTAAACACCAGAGGTGTTACAGCCTTCCCCCCTAAAAGAAATCTCGCCCCGAGATTCCACGTCTTAAGAAGGAAAAAGCAAAACCTTACATCTACAGAGATTCGAGAAAGTCGGGATAGTTCTTTGCTAAGAAGTCTTCGGATTCCCAGGTGGCTTCTTCTTCAGAGTGCTGGTTCCACTGGATCTTGTACCATCTTGTGGTGGTTCTTCGGGTAACACGATCCTTGTGATCCAACACGCGAACTGGATATTCAGTGTATGACAGATCTGGTTCTAGCTCAACGCCTTCAACCTCAACCACATGTTCAGGTACTCGGAGACACTTCTTGAGTTGGGAGACATGAAACACATTATGAACTGCTGAAAGATGATCGGGCAAACTTAGCTTGTACGCGACCTTGCCACAACGATCCAGAATCTCAAAGGGACCAATGTAGCGGGGTGCTAGCTTTCCTTTGACTCCAAAACGAGTGACTCCTTTGGTGGGTGAGACCTTCAGGTACACATAATCCCCGATCTCGAACTGCAGAGGTCGACGTCTCCTGTCAGCATAACTTTTCTGTCGAGACTGTGCAATCTTCATGTTCTCTTGTATTTGCTTGACTTTCTCTTCCATATCTTTTACTAGGTCAACTCCAAAGAATTCCCTTTCTCCGGGTTCAGACCAACTGAGAGGTGTACGACAACGGCGACCGTACAGTGCTTCAAAGGGTGCCATTTTGATGCTCTCTTGATAACTGTTATTATAAGAGAATTCTGCCAAGGGCAAACACTGATCCCAAGTATCTGCGAAGGTAAGCACACAGGCTCTCAACATATCTTCTAACACTTGGTTGACTCTCTCAGTCTGTCCATCAGTCTGCGGATGATAAGCCGTGCTATACAATAGCTTGGTTCCAAGTGAGGCATGGAACGCTTTCCAGAACTTAGCGACAAACTGAGTACCACGATCTGAGATGATGGTCTTGGGTATGCCATGGAGCTTCACTATGTTGTTCTTGTACAAGGTGGCATAAGTTGGGGCGGTATAACTTGTTTTGACCGGTAGGAAGTGAGCTTGCTTCGTGAGACGGTCCACTATCACCCAAATGGAATCGAATCCCGTTTGAGTCTTGGGTAATCCATTGATAAAATCCATGCTGATATCCTCCCATTTCCAACCAGGTACTGACAAAGGTTGCAGCTCTCCTCCGGGCTTCATATGCACAACCTTGACTTTCTGACATGTATCACAACGAGCGACATGTCGAGCGATTTCGATCTTCATCTTTGTCCACCAGAATTTCTGCTTCAAGTCTTGGTACATCTTGTTGCTGCCAGGATGGATGGCAAATCTGGTTGAGTGTGCTTCATCAAGGATTATCTGTCTCAGCTCAGGTACCTTGGGAACTACCAGACGGTTCTTGAACCATACCACTCCTTCATCATCAATCCTGAAACAGTCGGCTTTTCCAGCTCGAACCTTTTCGCTGATGTGCTTGATTCCGGGGTTATCTTTCTGTGCAGCTATGATCTGTTCTCTGATAGAGGTTTCTACTCTGACATTGCCTAGACTTCCTTGTGGAACCATTTCAATACCCAGCTTCTCTAGTTCATAGCATAGGGAAGATTCATAGGGTTTCATAACCAGGCAGTAACAGTATGACTTGCGACTGAGTGCATCGGCGACCACATTCGCCTTACCCGGATGGTAATGCACTTCGATATCATAGTCCTTGATTAACTCAAGCCATCTTCGCTGCCTCATGTTCAGCTCTTCTTGGGTGAAGATATACTTCAGGCTCTTGTGATCTGTGTACACATTGCAGGTACTGCCCAACAGATAATGACGCCATATCTTCAAGGCATGAACCACTGCTGCTAACTCAAGATCATGAGTTGGATAATTTTCCTCATGTCGCTTAAGCTGCCGCGAGGCATAAGCGATCACTCTTCCTTCTTGCATCAACACGCAACCCAAACCAGTACCAGATGCATCACAGTAGACATCAAAGGGCTTCTCGACGTTCGGCTGAGCTAACACTGGTGATGTGGTCAATAGTTTCTTCAAAGTTTGAAAGGCTTGCTCACAGGCTGGTGACCAGACAAACTTCACAGAATTCTTTACTAACTCAGTGATAGGCTTGGCGATTCTTGAGAAATCTGGAATGAATCGACGATAATATCCAGCCATTCCCATAAAGCTGCGGACTTGATGAACAGTGGTAGGTGGCTTCCAATCCAGAATGTCTGCCACTTTACCAGGGTCAACTGACACACCTTCAGCGGATAGGACATGTCCAAGAAACTGTACCTGATCTAACCAGAACTCACATTTACTGAACTTGGCATACAGCTGATGTTCTCTGAGACGGGATAGAACGATACGAAGATGCTCGGCGTGATCTTCAGGGGTTTTTGAGTAGACAAGGATGTCGTCAATGAACACGACCACGAATTTATCAAGCTCTGGCATGAACACAGAGTTCATGAGGTACATGAAATGAGCAGGGGCATTGGTCAAACCGAAGGACATGACCAAGTACTCATATAGGCCGTATCTGGTGGTGAAAGCTGTTTTAGGAATATCTTCAGGACGAATCTTTATTTGGTGGTAGCCAGATCTGAGATCGATCTTGGAGAATACTTTGGCTCCAGCTAACTGGTCAAAGAGAAGATCAATACGAGGCAAGGGATATTTATTTTTGATGGTGACCTCATTGAGTGGGCGATAATCAATGCACATTCTGAGAGTCTTGTCTTTCTTCTTTACAAAGATTGCAGGACAGCCCCAAGGAGACGAGCTTGGGCGAATGAAACCCTTGTCCAACAAATCTTGTAATTGGATTTTTAGTTCTGCCAACTCTCTGGGAGGCATTCGATAAGCTCTGCGGGATATAGGAGCAGTCCCGGGCTTTAGCTCTATGGCAAACTCAACATCACGGTCAGGAGGTAGACCAGGTAAGTCCTCAGGAAAGACATCAGGGAACTCACAGACTACAGGGATGTCTCGGATCCCTTGATCATAGGTAGCATTTAGCTGGGTGGTAGCTGGTTTTGAAGGCATAGGAAGTTGGAGAAGGAGTTTCGAGGTACTGTTAGGAACATCCACTCTCACAACTCTACTCAGAATGTCAAGCATGGCCTTATACTGGCACATCCAATTCATGCCTAAAATGACATCTATCTCCTGATCTTTCAACACTATCATGGTGGTAGGGAACGCATGATTTCCCAACATCACTGGTATACTGCGAACCACCTCTTGGTGTTTATACGCCCTCCAGGCGATAAAATGCAAAAACTTTCTTTCAACTCCCCAATTGATATGTCATGCTTAGAGACGAAGGTACGACTGATGAAAGAATGCGATGCACCAGAATCAAACAACACAACTGCAGGGTGATTGGCAACAGGAAACCTACCGATCATGACGGGCACCCCTTCTGGTATATCGCTGACAGCGGTGTAGTAGACTTGCCCGTGCTTCTTGACAATCCTGCCTTTCTGGGCATGCTGCTGCTGTGCACGGTGCTGCTGCTGCTGAGATCCTCCAGGATTCTTCTGAGCATTCTGAGCATACCTCTTGGGCTTTGGGCACTCACGAGACTAGTGACCAAGCTGGCCACAGTTGTAGCAGGGATGGTTGTAGGCTGTTTGTGGAGTGGTGATACGAACACCTGGGGCGTTCGGCTGAGTGGCACTTTGTTGGTTGGCGTTGTGGGTGGTAGCCGCGGTACGGACAACCACTTGCTGGTGAGGGTAAGGTGGACGGTTGTGATGGTGACTAGGATGATATATGACCCTCTGGCGCTTGTGATTGCCAGAGTGGCTGCTAGATCCTGCTTTCTTTTTCTTCTTCTCCTCTTGGTACTGACGATTACTCTCTTCAAAGGCAACTGCCCGGTCAACAGCCTCATGATAGGAACCAGTCAGGTTGTTGGACATGCTTCTGCGGATCTTAGGGTGCAATCCCCTAAGGAAACAATCTCTCTTCTTTTCATCCGTGTTGACATATTCTGCGGCATACTGACTCAGATGGTTGAACTGACCCACATACTGCATCACTGTGGAGTCCTTCTGCTGCAGAGCCAAGAACTGATCAAGCTTCATCTTCATCAGACCGGATGGGATGTGGTGTGCACGGAAGGCGGTACGGAACTCTTCCCAGGTCAACTGGTGACCTTCAGGCTGGGCAGCCAACAGGTTGGCGTACCAAGCACTTGCCGGACCACGAAGTTGCTGTGAAGCGAAACGTGGCTTCTGGATGTCGGTGCAGTTGATAAGACCAAACTTCTGCTCCATGGTGCGGAGCCAATCATCAGCTTCGAGAGGTTCATCGGCCTTGGTGAAGACCGGTGGACGAGTTTCGGTGAATTCCACATAGGTGGTCTCTTGGTTGATGTTGTGGCGACCACGGTGAATGTTCTGCTGTCCTTGGTTTTGAGCCATTAGGTTGGCAGCGGCGGCCAAGGCTGCAATGGCCTCTGCTAGGGTAGCTGGGACAGGTGGAGGGTTTGGGAGGTTGGCATCATCAGAACCTCCAGCTCCAGTGCGAGTGTTCACAGGCATCTGTTAAGCAACTTGGAACTTAGTATTCATAGACAAAGTTCCGAAACAACTGATAGATAGCTTCACTGATACAAAGGACTAATGACTTGATAAGGTGACTGACAGATGATACAGACCGATAAAGGGAAAAGATGCGAAAAGAAAGATACATGCCAGACTTGGCAACAGACAGACTAACGCCCCCAAACCTAGACTAAGGTTTTAGGTAAGCAGGTGGTACAGACACACGGGATCTCCATCTCCTAAAGACGGGACTAGTCCTCATCGATGATGATCATTTCTTCGTCGTCGTCTTCTTCGAGGATGAGCTCAGGCTCTTCCTCCTCGTCCTCGTCTTCAGCGTAGACATCTTCGACAGGTTCAACTTCTCCGTTCTCGCCTGGCCCTTGTTCCACTTCTGGTTCCTCCACAACTCCGTCCTCAGGGTCTTCCATAACCGGGGGGTACCAAGGGGTGGAGTTGATCATACAGCTGATGCACTTCCTCATGAAGCATATCATTGAACTGTTCAATCTGAGCTGTGTACTGCTGCAGTCCGTGGAGCTGGGCTCTGGTAACGTCCTCGCGGGTCCAAGCATCATTGCGCTGCTCGATAGCGCGAACCGTGTTCCGATTGGCCTGCTCCAGGGAAGCTCGTGCCTCATAAAACTCCAGGCAGGAAAGGTAGAAGTCATGCTCCATGTTCTCTATCTCAGCCTTCAGATTCTTGATTTCCTCCTTCAGATTCTTGCGGGTGCGGCGGGGAAAGCGACGACCGTTGGAAGATTCTCCAGTCTCCTCCCCAGCGCGTGGTGCCAGCTGGTGGCGTGGCACACCATGCGGTCCAGTCGACTTGCGGGCAGTCAGCTTGATACGGGCCATGTCTGGATAAGAGAAGATGGATGAGAAAGGCTAGCAAGAACAGGTAAATGCATACTACCCCAACGAACTTAGAGAGGAAGTTAACTTAAGTGATTATGACATGATGCATGAATCGTTCCTACGGAACAAGGCAATGCAATAAATAAAGTACATAGGGCTTAAAACATGTTGTTCCACTAGCTAGTGTTGCCATATGAGAGACAAGATGAGAGAAGCAATTTGGACTCAAAATAGTCAAGTTTAGTTTGTTTGGACTCAAAAGGTCTTTTGAAGTTTTCGCAAAAAAAAACGAACACTGCAACGTTAAAGTGAGATGCTCCGATACCACTCTGTGACGGAACGGCCCTAATCTCATGGCCCACGTGTCCCTGTCAACCTCTGACAGCCGAACCCATGTTCCATGTGATTAAGACCTGTTCGCCACCGGGCTACATCAGCGCCCAATGTCCGCAGGATCATCTCACAATTCGGTTACAGCATTGCATACTTTTACAAATAACATCGGAATAATGAGCGGAAGACTTAAATAACATTAGTTTTACAAAACAGGGTTCCAAATAGAAATTAAGGTGCAGTTATTACAAACCAAGTTCTGATAATAGAAATAGATATAGGCAACATAGTGGAGAACAGCAAAGATACTTATAATCACCCAGCCCGAGGGTGTACAACTATTCTTCGGCCTCATCGGCCTCTTCCTGGACGATGGTCACGCAGCAGGGTGCAAGACACATCGGGGACTCTGTCATACCTGCAGCATGGGTAACAAACCCTGAGTACTGGGGTACTCAACAAGACTTACCCGACTAAAGAAAAAGGGAGAAGACTCAGGAATGAGAGGCTTAGGGTAGTCAAGGTAAGGCTTAAGCAAGATCAAGTATTTTGCAGAAAAGCATTTTTGTAAACCTTATTTTATTTTTGAAAGATTCAGTATTCCTCAATTCTTCATCATTCATGATTCATTTTACATTTCAAAACATTCCTAGTTGAGAACCACTCTCCGTTGACAGTCAGTGGACCAAGTCTCCATAACCGAGGAGCAACGTTAATCCGGATAAATAATACTCAGCTGAGGATCCCTATCCACACTGCATATGTAGCACCCAAGCTTGCATATGCCAACTCGTCTACCACGATTCCTCCAAGATTGGGCCCGGTCCTACGCCACCCGGAAGTACAGTACACCACTCCTTTCCAGGTACGACGACCACGTGGGTACATGCTACTTCCGCCATCTCTCCACTCCCAGTGCGCGGTTGTCGGTCCCAATCAAGGATTTCTCGGAGCCAGAGCTTTCCGAAGTATGTGAATAGTTACAAGTCTTGACCAGCAGGCCCCCATACGGATGGTCCCTAATTTTCCAGCCAGAACTACACCTTGGTTATATCTCACCCAAGCGTAATAGTCCTGTCAGTTTTTCAACCCTGTCCCGGTCGGTGTCAACTGTTGAGTCCCGGACTACAACATGACGGCACCGTACGCTCGGACAACCTCTCCTCGCTATTGACTAGGTACGGATCAGATACTTAGCCAACAGGTAGGGAGTAAAGCCAAATACCCATAAACATTCCTTAAGTGATCACACTTTTGAAATTTGGCATTTTATTGCAAAGTCTAATTCAATAAGCATTGCTAAGCATTTTCAAATACTTTTGAAAAGCAGGTATCAGGTGTATCAGTGGTCAAGGTGGATAGTGCATCAATTAGGATAGCACACAACTCCTATAAACCTAATGCAATAATTTAACTCAAAAGCATTTAAGGAAAATCATTTTATAAATTCAAGGAAAGGGTTAAATGCACCGGGGCTTGCCTTGAAGAGCAAAGAGGGCAGGCTCGAAGGCGGCGGAGCAGTTGTCGGAACTCGGGGTAGCCTCGGGAACAGGTTCGTCGGCGGCTGCCTCGATCTTGACTTCTTCTTCGGTGACTATACGAATGCAATGATGCATGCACATGAGTATGCTATCACGAACAATGCAAAACAGGACATACAACATGAACCCTAATCACTTTTTCTATTTTCCTTAATTATTTAAAAAGGTCATTTTATGAAGTTGCTCCAAAAATTACCAAATTAATCACATAAGTTCATTATGATGTAGATAGATGGCAAAACAAATTTCATAATTTTTGGAGGTCATTAAGGTGCTCAAATAATTCCAGACATTAATTAACAAAAGGCACTATTTAACAATTAAAGATAAATGCTCAAAAAAATCAACTTGTTCCAAAAGACTTCAAAATTTCACCAGAGACTAAACATGGCATAGGAAGCTCACAAAAATTAGTCTCATGATTTTTGGAGTTATAAAGAATTTTCTAAAAATCCAAAACCATCCATTTATTAATTAAAAGATGGATTTTACATTTTTAAATTCTTGCAGAAAAGTCAAGTTTCATATTTTTATAAAATACTACACAGTGCAAGGAGCATACCATAATTTTCTCAGTATTTAAGGAACAACAGATTAATTCACACAAAAAAAAGAGAAAACAGAACACTATTCACAACTCCCCAAAAAGGAAAAAGGGCACTGTGCTCTTTCTTCGCAAGGCTCGGGCGAACGGGAGGCTCGGGCGAATCGGAAGACATGCGTTCGCCGAGGCCTGGCTCGAGCGAAGCGGGTTCGGGTGAAACGGGCTCGGGCGAGGCGGAAGCGACTGCTTCGTCCGAGGCCTGGCTCGGAGGCTCGGGCGAGACGGAAACAAGGGTTTCGTCCGAGGCCTGGCCGGGAGGCTCGGGCGAGACGAAAAATGATCGTTTCGTCCGAGGCCTAGCTCGGCGAAGCGGAGGGTGCGCAAGTCCGCTCGAGGCCTGGCTCGAGCGAAGTGGTGAGGCTGTGTCCGCTCGAGGCTGGGCTCGGGCGAGACGGAAACGTGTGCTCGAGGCCTAGCTCGAGTCAACAGTGAACGCGTGCGCCCGAGGTCTGGCTCGAGCTTTGCGCCGTTAAAAGGCAGAGACCGAGGGGGCTTCGAGTGCTTACCACGGTCGGAGACAGGGCTCGGCGGGGCGGTGGTTCGGTGGAGCTCTTTCGGCGGCGAGCGACGAGCGGCGCTCCGACGACCCTGCGCAACACACGAGACCGCAAGGGCCTGGTCAGAGTCGCACAGAACCAAGGAAGCTGACACGGGGGTCAGGGGAAGGTATCCGTGACCGGAGAGGGAGTATTTTACGAACCCGAGCTCGCCGGGTTTCTGCCGGAGATGGGAACGACGAGCTACGCCGGGCGATAGGAGGCGGTAGAGATGAAATTGAAGAGCGGGGAAGCTTCACGAACTCAAAGCGGAGCTGCTGGACTTGGTGGATGAGCGATGGAGGCTGTGGACTGTGCTGGCGACGGAGGCGGAGCTGAGTGAGAAGCTCGGGGCTCCGGCGGGCTTATATAGCCGCGGCCAGAGGCCGGTAGAGAGCACGGGGTGGGGTGGATAAGCTCGGCGAGAGAGTGCGCACTCGATTGCGCTCTGGCGGGAAGGACAGGCGTGCGTGCAGGGCCTGGGCGAAGGCTCGTCGGCGATGGCCACGCGGCGGCGACGCCCTGGGCACTGTAGGGGACGGGTGTGGAGGTCAGCGCGTGCGCGTGCGGGGGCGGAATGATGGCGCGGACGCAGGCGGCTGGTCGGGGACAGACGAGCGGCTGCCAAACGCGTGGCGCGCGCAGCGCCGGAGGCTCGGCCACGGCCGGGGCTCTCCCCCTACGCGAGGAAGATGAACAGGGCTAGGGTTTAGGGTTTGACTTTTGGCTGGTTTCTGTATTTTGCAAATTTCTCCCAAAATTTGAACTGTGCGACAAAAACTCAAAATACCAAAGTTGCTCAGAAAAATGGGATCTACAACTTTGTCAAAAATAATATTTTCAAATTCCAAACAGTTTTTGAATTACATTTGAAAACAGAAAAGGAAACACTTTTGGGATTTGCATGAATTCAAAATTACTTTTGATTTTACACTGAAAGTTGGAAATCTGAAAATATGAAAGTTGTTCCTTTTATCAAAACCTATAACTTTGCTAATATACACTTTTTCTGAAACTCAATAGTTTTTAAATAAATTTTGAAAACTGAAAAGGGGACAAAAACTGGAATTCGAACGAATTTGGATTTACTTCAAACTTTGTACAGAAACTTGAAAATTTGTAAATACCAAAGTTGTTTCTCTTGGCCAGATCTACAACTTTGCTTTTTGGACCAACCTCAAATTTTGAATAATTTTTGAATTACAAAAAGAGGGATAAAATCCAGGGTTTGGAAATCAGGGTTTTGCAAAGGGATTTGAAATCTGATTTTGGTTTTTGAACTTTGGTCAACACAACAAAACTTCAAGACATCCAACTGAACAAGAATTACACAAAGCTAGGCACAGAGGTGAAATTACCATTTTTGCCCTTATAGGAAGATTTGGGCTTTTAGGGTTTTTGAAAAGAGATTACTACACAAGTACTAAGCAAACATAAATGCAAGGCAAGGATGATTAATGAATAATGATGATGACATGTCAGGTTAATTACAGTTAAACACCAGAGGTGTTACAGGCTCCCACCTCCGCGCTCGCCCGCGCGCCCGTGCCGCGCGACGCGCCGTCCCCGACCAGCGGTCGCGCCGCACGCCGGCGAAATCGCCATGTGGCCGCCGCCGGTCCACCGCGATCTCCACCGGCCACTCCCCGCGCGATTGCATCGCCGCGGCAGCACGCAAAATCACCCTCGCCCACTCGCGCGCACCTCGCCTGCCACCCTGCCTCGCTGAACGCACTCGCCCACTCGCTGCTCGCTGCGCCGGGTCCCGCCACGACCGTCCGCCGGCCAGCCGTGAAGGCAAAGCCAACGCCCCGCTCACGTCCTCTCTCCCATCCTTCATTCGCCTGCCCTCACCTCCCTCTCTTCTCTCCCGAGTGAACACGAGCCCGAGCACCCCACTCACCTCCGCATGCCACCATACGACCGCCGCCGGCGTTCCGGCCACACCCGAGCTCCTCCGTCTGATTCCTCTCGCCCGCAACCCCGCCGACATCTCGAACACCCGGTGTGCACGCCCGCATCTCCAACCGAGCCCCGCCAACGTCGGAACACAAGGTGCCCCACTTCGGCCGCCGCCGACACCAAGGAGGGCACGCCGCCGTCCCACGTCAACTAAGCCACGTCGAGCCCTCTTCTTCCTCGACGAGCCTCACCGAGCAAAGGCAAGGTGAGAACGCCCCTCATCCTCAATGCTACCGCTCCCTGGCTCTCTCTCTTCTACGACCGAGCGCCGTTAGTGCCGCCATGACCCCCGCACATGGTCGAGGCACTCCGAGGCTTCGCCGACCAATCTGACCCTCCTATTAGCCACCCTAGGGTTCACTAGTCCTCACACATCCATCTATTTCACCGGCGACCGCCGAAGATAGCGTGGTCGAGCCTCACCACCGTCACCGCCCGCCATTGCTCATTGCCGGCGAGCTATGGTCGTGCACTAGCCCAACCAACCTCACCGCCCGACTCGCCTCACCGCCGGCGACCTCGCCGTCGGCGAGAAATCGTCGGTCAACCTTTTAGTCCTGTTGACCAGCCGACCCCACGTGTTAGCCGCACCTGGCCCATGGGCCGAGTCCACGGAAGCCTGGCCGGAGATTCAAATGCTTTTCCCTTTTCCTTTTTATTTCTAGAAAAACTTGTTTATTTTGTGTAGCACGTTTTATTGATCAAATGGAGTACTTTCAGTTTTGTAAACTTGTTCATAAGTAGAGCTATCAGGGAAAAATATGAAAGTATTTTTGGTGAAAGTTTATTGTACTGTTTTTATTTATTTCAGTTTATGTGCAAATTGTTAAATAAATGTGTTTACATGTTTTCTGGTCGAATTAAATCGTGGCAAAAATTGTGTATGTTTCTTATCCTGTAGAACAGCTGTGAAAAATATATGAGTATCTGTCCCTGAAGAGAAAATGTTTGTTTAGATTTAAATGTCTTTTTAGTTGTTTTTTTGAAATAATTGTTGAGGGAAATTTATGTGGAAATAAAATATGGGAAAATTTATGCAGTCTCTGAAGTGTGCTTTTCTAAGTTTTTCTTAGAAAATTCATGCAGAAAAAATATAACTTTACTATTTATGGAACTTTCTCGATAAATATGAAATGTGGAGTAGAATCTGAGAAAAATATAAAACTGGATGTTGCACCCTTTTTCAGTAGGGTTGTAGTTTAAAAGATTTAATCTGGCTTAAACTTTGGAATTTTGTGTAGATTTATAAGTTCATGCTCTAGCAGTGATTTTTCTGCAGTAAGGTTGTTATAGGTAGGTGAAGCTAGGAAAAATATGAAATTTGCTGTTTGACACTTTTCAAAAGTAAAGTTAGTTCAAGGCACCTTTTTGGCAGTTTATTTCATCTTTTTATATCTACTATCTAGTAATTTGTTTCTTACTGAAATTTGTACAGTGGAGTCCAGTGGGTGTAGATTACCTGCTATAAATTTTGTGGATTTTTCTGAGCACAGGAAACATCACTTGCTGTGTAAACCTAAGTTTCTTTTGAATTAATAAATAGGAAATGGTTGAGTTAATAGTTTTATTTAATGTTGTAAATAAGTGTTTTTCCTCAATGTCAAAAGTGGTTCAACAAGTTTGTTTTGTTGGTTTGTGAAAATGTTTACATTGCATACCATCATAAGTGCATTGTGCATTATTTAATTGTTTTTACCACATTACAAATAGGATCGATAGTCCCGGAGAACGATCAGGAGCAGGAACCAAACGTCAAGCCGGAGATCCAGGAGGTGCCCCGAAGCGAGGAGGCCGAACCCGCAGCAGAAACTATCCTGCCCGAGCGCCCCTCTCACGAGGCCTCGGTCTTCTCCCAAGGCAAGCCCCGGAGCATTTTAAGTCTCCTAGCTTTTATAATCAATTCAATTAAGTATTTTATATTGTGTGAATGATCCTAATTGATGTATTATCATTCCTTGATTATTGTTTATATCTACCTTGTTATCCTGTTAGTCATTACAATGTAGAATTGCTTAGTCTGCTTAATAAAGTAGTAAGTAAAGGATGTTCCCGTAATACCCCTGGTGGGTATTTACCGGATCACGGTTGGCTATATTTGCTATCGTGGAAAAGAAGCAGAGTAATAATGAAATACGATCAACTGGAAGGCAAGACACAAGTTTGAAAACTTGGGGCAGCTCGTCTGTTGGATCGTGTAAATTTGTATCGATGTTGGCCCTTGTTCATTTTTGAAAGCGCCCTTTTACTTAGGGTTGTCGGTGCTGTAATCGCCGACCCCGAAGCCGGTTACACGCTGTTCGGGCCGGTCTCAACCCGTGTTGCACCCTCTAGTATGGAAACACGATCTGCCTCGAAATGACCATCGTTTAGTTCCAATTGGGTGGTCCGTGTTGTGAGCCGCGACGATTACCACCACGGACAGTATCGAGCTGTGACCCAATGTATAGACCCAACGAGGAAAATGTGGGTTTGTATTAAAGGTTCCTCGCCACCTGGTTTGTAATTCGATTCGAGTCGTCGTCTCCCCCGGTTAGTGGGAAACTATGTCGAGCTTCACCACGATACAACTTCATGTGATGTTTAAGGTTCAACTAAAATATGGATAAGTCAACCTGATATGGTCTATATTATTGATTGTCAGACTCAAGTGAATATTGTAGGTCAGGTGCAAACATAAACTGAGAGATAAGCTTAAAAAATGACAGCTCACCCCTACAATTAAATATAGTCTCCTCAATTGAGCTTTTTCGCAACTAAATTCTTAGCTCTACCAAAAAGGCCTTGCATACCCTTGGAGTCTTTTATTTTCAGTTAGACGGGTAAGTCTACTTAAGGTTTACCCCGTTGTTGCAAATGGTCAGGTTTACTTCGGCTATTGTAAGCACTGCCTCTACCCCGTGGAGGGTGATGAGGAGTAGGCCCAGGGCAGGGTCATCTAGAAGTTTCTCCTTTGCTTTTACTGGACTAAGACTAATGGTGACACGATATTTGAAAAAGGAGGAGTGAGTTATCAAAACAATGTTTTATTTGGACCACGTGTGTGGTGGTCGTATTTCAGACTTGTTTAAGCTTCCGCATTTCGAACTCAGTGTTGTAATAACTTTAAAGTATTCGCACTCTGATGTTAATTTCAATTTCGATTATCAATTGTTGTATCCTCGTGAATGTGGTACTTGAACAATGCGATCTTGTATGTTGTAAGTTGTTTGAAATCCTTCGAGATTTCCAGACTACCGGAGTTATATGGGTTCAAGTATGGGTCGGAATCAGCTTAATTTGGCTAAGACGATACTTGAGCTTTTATAATTTGGACGGTACCGCCACAGATATGACAAAGGATCGGTTGCTGATGGAGATTAAGAACGAAGAATTTCGAATGGGAAGACACTGAAAATAAGTGAATTTGTCCCATCTAATGTAATGTTTGTAGGTGGTAATGCTTCCCTGCTCATTTTGTGTTACATTATGCACCTATAGTGATGAACAGCCAGAACGTTGTCTTTTGTATTAAAATTTATGGGCTGTACCCTATATGAGCAGTGACACAATGAACTTTTTAGTTGTACTATTGAAGCAAATATTTGGTTTTAAAAATTGTATATGCTGTTGGAGCATGAAGTAAACTATGCACATGTTAAGGCATTGATCCTCTAATGTACGTGCCAAATTATTTTAATTTTTTAATTGACATTAAATTATTTAGAATTATATTATTGTCTATTTTATATTTTCTATTAACCAATTAAAAGAAATATTCAAGAAACTATAAGCAACATATATATATACGACCCACATATTCTCATGTTCAAACTCAGAAAAACACCAATTCATTAGAAGTATGCATTCAAACAGGAATTGGAATTTAGAGGCTGGTTAGATTCTACCAAGCAATTTCAAGTGCCATCCAAACATCCATATTGGAATCATACATCATTTTCAATTCAGCTTAGCTTTGGAATTGGCCCTTGATTTCCATATACACAATTCAATGCAGACATCCAAACGGACCCTAACGGATTCAAACGGCCCAAAAAAAACCCAGAGACTGGCATTTTCAGGGACAGCTCCTGCGGACCACATGGCAGCCTCTCGACATGATTGGAACCTCCTCGAGGCTCGAATCCGTTACCTGGGCGCGCGAGTGGCGAGCGTGCGCACAGGCCAGCCAAGCGATGCCGCTCCTCTTCCCCGCCACGCCGCAGCTGCCGCTATGCCGCGCCACGGCTGCCGTGGCGTACGCGGCCAAGAGCTCCTCCTCGTTCGACGCGGCTACCTTCGAGGCCGAGCGGCTCCGCTTGGACGCCGCGGCGCGGGCCGGGATGGAGACCACCGCCGCGGCGGCGGAGGCCGACCCGCGGGCCTGGAAGTGGGCGATACGGAAGCGGGTGTGGGACGTGCTCGAGGCCGAGGGTGTTGCGCGGGACCCGCGCCCCGTCCACCACCGCATCCCCAACTTCGACGGCGCCCCCGCCGCCGCAGACGCGGTACGCGCGCTCGCCCTCGCCCTCGCCCTCTCGCCCGCCTGTTCTGCGCCCTTGTACCTACGCCGACCAGCCCCGCGGTGCACTCTTCTGCTCTAGTTTGATGTAGGTTTGTAGCAAGTTCCCCGGAAGGAAAGGAAGCTGAATGGCGGCCCACCTTTCCTGTGATGTGAAATTATGCCGAGAGCAGATATGCAAATTAGGCTGTTAGTGGTAACCTTATGCAAAACTTTGTCAATGCGTATTATGTTTCTGTTACAGCGTTATGTGGAACCCTGGATTGCCGTTGCTTTGTTTCTAATGCGACGTAATTAGATGAGGCACCTAACTGGAGTGTTATTCGGTTCGTGGAATCACTCCATGCTTCATGAGGTGGTGCATCATATCATGAGTTCCTCCCATGAATTGCTTCATGAGGTGGTGCATCATGAGTTCCTCCCATGAATTTTGGTGGAATCAACCCATTCCTCATGCATATATAATTATTAGCTTGCGAGGATTGAGATGGTGATGGATGAAACCATTCCATTCCACAAACCAAGCAAAAAAAACTGAGTAAGAAGAAGATGGACCATCTCATTCCTCAAACCAAACACACCCAAGTGTTTTTGTTTCTCTGATCCAAATCGGAGGCTCAAAAAATTACTCTGTTATCATCTGTAGGAGCAAGCGATTATAATTGTTTGATTAAGCTATCACATGTGCTGAACCTATTGAACATTCATTATATAATTTGTATACATGCAACTCTTGGTTCTATTCCTGTTGCTTTGTAAATTGATTTCTGTGCTCATCGTTGACACTTACAATGTTTCAAACTGTCACCAGTTGGGGAGGCTTGACATATTTCAAAATTCCCAGTGTGTAAAGGTCAATCCTGACACACCTCAGAAGCAAGTTCGGTTCTTAACACTGTCAGGTCAGTACCTATGAGTGCTAGTACAACTTATGATGGCCTAATCGTGTCTATGTATTATTAGCATGTGCATAAACATTGTCGGGACATATCAAAAAAATAAACTGTAGTGCATCTGGCTCTTAGATTCACTTAAACAAGTAGCTGTCAGTATTGTCAACCTTTCGTGAAGATAGCCTGTTTATTTCTTCTCCTCAAATGCGCAGGAGAATTGCGATCCATTTATTGAAGAGGAAAGAATACCCCAGGTGTATACACCACTCACACAAGACAGTAGGTCCTAGAAAAGGTTTCAAATGTCCCTATAGCCCTGCACACCGTAAGGCTCCTTCCTCCTTTCCTGTTCACACCAGCAAGCTTGCGCTCAGAGAAAAATTACCAAAGAGTTAAGTCTTCCTCTATGCTGTTTGTCCACCATCTTGATTGCATGGCACCATCATTGAGGAAAGCTAGCCATGTCAGGTTGAAGATCTAGTGCTTTTAAGGGGGTGTTTAGTTGGTAGGAATTTGAGTGTAAAGTTACTGTAGCACTTTCGTTGTTATTTGACAAACTTTGTCTAAATATGGACCAACTAGACTCAAAAGATTCGTCTCGACATTTACATACAAACTATGCAATTAGTTATTTATTTTACCTACATTTAATACTCCATGCATGCGTCTAAAGATTCGATGTGATGGGGAATCTGGTAAAGTTTTGGAATCTAAACATGCCCTAAGACCAATTTTTGCAGTATAACGAACCACACCTGACACTTCCCTTGAAGCTGTGCCTGGCTATTGTGTTGCTTTTCTGGTGTAAGGTTGTATGATCAACCGTATTCTGAATTAGGCACAGCGGAGCATGATATATGAGGTTGATTCTTGCTCATTGCTGCATAGTTACTATTTCTCATTGTAATGCACCAGTATGTCATTATATCATTCTGTTTCTTGATTTACCTCATAAGCTAATAACACTTGATCTCTCAATGATTTCGTGCTGCAAACCAAAGCATATACTAGTTGCATTAGTGCTTCAGGTTTTCTGTACATTTTTTCCAGATTTCGATCAGATAGTCCTTTTTAACTACCACTCTGTGCGGATTCTGTTTCACATGTACCCAATCAATCAAGGACAGTCACTGCAATCATGTCAACCTTCTTGCCTGAGCATTTGAAAATGAATTGTCTGCTTCTCTATTTTGATTTGGTGCTACTTTTTGTCATCCAGGTGATAAAAAGCTGTTGACTCCGCAACCTCGGCTAAGGACAGGATTTTTCTCAGTTATGGACTCTCAAATGATACCCGTTGGGTGCATTCCTGAAGCATGCACTTCTGTTGGTGCAGCTAAATTTGGGAGGCCAATAGGATTAGATGAAAGCCTTAAGGTGGATTTGATTGTGATTGGGTCAGTGGCAGTTGATCCAAGTTCAGGGGCACGGTTAGGGAAGGGAGAGGTAACTATTCGCTTGATTTATATATAGTTGAAGATTGAAATCAAGTTGATATTGTTGTTTCTTTCTACATCTGAACAGCATTCACGTTCTTTTTTACCTCTTTAACAGAAAAAAAAAACAAATCAAATTCATGGTCTTGTTGAGTCAACACTGCTTTAAAATGAAAACCTATGCTTTATAAAATTAAAGTCTTTCTGGTCCTCATCCATTGTTTGTGAACTTACTTCAGGGATTTGCAGAGCTGGAATATGGAATGCTTCGCTATATGGGAGCTATAGATGATTCAACCATGATAGTAACTACTGGTGAGTTCTCTTTATGGATTTTGCTGGTTGTTACTGTTATGACCGGCGTCCAGTATGGGCGCCGGAAGCAGGCAGCAAAAGGGGATTAAGGGGCATAATTAGAGTATTTGTCAGGATTAAAGGGGGTTATTTGCATTATTATAGTTGTTAGTATAAATACTTGTACTCTGGACCTATTTGGAATTAAGCAAGAGATTAATGGGGTGTTTGGTTTGAAGAATGATGTGGTTCATCATCTTCTCACTCCTCACTTTTTCTATTTGGTTGGTGGAATGAATGAGTTGATGCATCACCTCATTCCTCATAAGCCAATAATTAGTGTAGGGATGAGGAATGAGTTGGTTCCACCAAAATTCATGGGATGAACTCATGATGCATCATCTCATGAAGGATGACTTGATTCCACAAACCACACCCTATAATCTTCTCGGCTTCCCCCTGGGAGTCGGGAGCCCTAGCCGCCCCTCCTTCCCCTGCCGCGACCAGCGACCAACACCACGGCGCCGCAGCCCGTGCTCGGCCTCGTCCTCGTCCTCCTCCTTCCCATCCCTACAATCTCCGCAACAAGCCTGGTAGGATCCGCAATCCTATCAATCTGGTATCAGCCATGTCCGGTCTGATTCCTTCCTCCGCTCTGCCCACATCACAACCACTGCCGTCGGTGCCGGCCACAACAGTTCCCCCGGTGCCAAGCACAAGAGCCGTGATTCTTCCCTCGTCGGCGGCGTTCCCTGGCTCATCTACGCCGAGCGTCGTCCTCTCCCCTGAGCAGACCACGACGGCGATCCTCAACTTGAGCCGCAACATGGGCGATCTCCGGGAGGCGGTGGGCGACATCCAACGCGTCGTTCAATCCCTATTGCTTGCCTAGCCACCGCAGCCACCGTCGCGTTCCCTGTTTCCCCCACCACCACCGCCCCCGCACCTCCCACCGCCACCCCAAACCCTCTCCCTCCCATACCACTCCGGCATGTTGCCGTCTAACTCCGTTCCCTCCCTACCGTCCACCAATATCCCCATCACCCAAGTCTGCTTTCCGCCATCTCCTTCGCCGTTACCAGCCTGGGCGTTGGGCGTGTCCGCGCCGCTGCCCTCGTCCGCGCCGCGCGCCTCTATGCTGCTGCAGGCACCCATGTCGGACCCTAATTTCCATGGGGGGCCGCTCGTCTCCAGCACCCTCTACGGGGGCGTGGACGGCACCCTGTTTCCGGGCTCCTCGATGGCGCCCCTCCTGCCTGAGGCCCCGGGGTCTCGTGGCTATGCTCCGGGCGCCGACGCCGCGGTTGATCATGTTAGCAACAGGCGCCCTAATGGGCTGTTATGGGCTGGTGCGGTTAAGCACCTTTGTGATTAGAATAGATTGATAAGGCAAGGATCGCCGTTGATTGGGTGTTTCTATAAACCCTTAGGGATCCTTGCCTATATAATGTACCCTTGTACCTCTTAATCAATCAATTAATCCCGAGGCTAATTGCTCTCATGGTATCACGCTTAGGTTAACTTCCGCTGCACCTATCTCGCGTACGCGTGCGCCGGCCTCTGCCGCGCCACCCCTTCCCCGCGCGCCGGCTCATCGCCGTGCCGCGTCACGCGCCAGCCACTAGCCGCGCGCCCCTACCTCCCATGCCGCCCACTCGCCGCGCGCCCCTTCCCCGCATCGGTCTCCGCCACGCGCATCGGTCTCCCCTGCTTCCACCCCGAAAGACGACGGCTCCACCACCTCCCTTCAGGCCGACGAGGTGGCTCGGCGGCTCGCCCGCGAAGAAGCGAATCAGGCCGCCGCCGCTGCACAACAGAAGGAGCACGACCGCCTCGCTGCCCGCGATGCCGCCCTGACTCGTGCCCGCGAAGCAAAGGAGCAGGCGGCGGCAGCCACCAAGGAGCGGGACGCCGCGGCCCAGCGAGCCAGTGCCGCTCTCGCGCGCGCGGCAATGGAACGGGCCGCCGCCCCCGAGTCTTCGGGCGGAGGCACTTCACCGCCTGGAGGCCCTGCGCCGACCGACCTGCGCGGCTATGCTTCACCACGAAGTTGTGGCCCTGCTCCAACTCCACTCCCAGGCCGTCGCCGTCAGCAACATCCGGAACCACGTCACCACCGTCCTCGACGTCGACTCCGGTAACTTCAATTGCTGGTGTGATCAGTTTCTGCTCATCCTCGGCAAGTTCTCGCTCCAGGACCACATCCGCGAAGACCCTCCAGTCCCCATGTCTCCCGATTGGGCCCGGATGGACTGCGTCGTCAAGTCCTGGATCGTCGCCACGCTCACGGATGATCTGGGCGAGATCATCCGTGCCCAGGGTTCTACAGCCCGGCACGCCTGGCTTGCTGTGGAGTCACAGTTCCTCGGCAATCGGGAGGCCCGCTCCATTCAACTGGAGACGCGGTTTCGCAACTTCATCCAAGGCGACCTCTCCGTCACCGAGTACTGCCGCAGGCTGAAGAAGATGGCCGATGATCTAACGGCCCTAGGCGAGGTCATCACGGACCGCACCCTCGTCCTCAACGTCATCTGCGGCCTCAACGAGCGCTTCGCCCACGTCGGGATACTTCTTCGCCGTGCCAAGCCCTTCCCCACGTTCCTGGAAGCACGTGAGGATCTCGTCCTTGAGGAGCTCACCATGGAGACCCGCAAGGAGCCTCCAGCCGCTGCTCTCGCCGCCTCCACTGCTCCCACCGCGGCTCCTTCACCCACTGCAGGCGCTGGGAGTACTGGAGGGGGCCCCAAGACGTCCAACAGCCGCGCAGCAAACGCGGTGGCAGCGGCAAAGGACAAGACAGCACCAGCGCTGCCGGACAGGGCTCCCGTCCCAACCCGCTGCAGCAGCAAGCTGCTGGTCAGCAGCAGCAGCCGGCTGGAGGGGGGCGCCCAGTGCCTGCCTTCTACAATCCCTGGTCCGGCACCTTCCAGATGTGGCCAGGAGGGCCTCGTCCACCTCTCGCACCTATCCCGGTGCCCCCTCATCTCCAGACGCAGCACCAGGCCCAGCAGCAGGCGCGCCTCCAGGCACAGCAGCAAGCCCTGCTCGCTCAGCAGCAGCAGCAGCAGGCGCTTGTTGCTCAACAGCAGCCCATTGGACAGTGGGTTGCTCCGGGGTTGTACAACCCTATGACCGGTCTTCCCTCCTGGGACCCGACGGATCTTGCTACCTCCTTCAGCTCCTTTGAACAACGAATGGTACTTCGACTCAAGTGCTACTTCACACATGACATCCCAGCCCTCCTCCCTTTCACATGTTCTTCTCCCGCGGTACCCTCACCCTTCATCTATTGTTGTCGGTAATGGCTCTCTTATTCTTGTCACTGCCACTGGCTCCACAGAGTTATCATCAAAATTATGTCTTAATAATGTTCCTGTGTCCCCACAAATTATTAAGAATCTTATCTCTGTTCGCCAATTTACTACTGACAATAATTGCTCTGTTGAGTTTGACCCCACTGGTTGCTCTGTGAAGGTTCTTCCATCTCGGAGAGAGATCGTCAGGTGCAATAGCTCCGGGCCCTTGTACCCACTCCGCCTTCCACCAGCACTCTTCTTGGCTGCTCAGGGCTCCTCTCCACTGTGGCATGGCGTCTTGGGCACCCTGGTCACGAGGCCTTGTCAAAGCTCGCGTCTAGTGTCTCTTTGCCTATTCAGGATTGCTCAGATTTATGTCATGCTTGTTAGCTAGGGCGTCATGTTCGTCTGCCCTTTCATGTGTCCACCTCCCGTGCATCTAGCAAGTTTGATCTTATTCATTGTGATTTATGGACCTCCCCTGTTGTCAGCGTGTCTGGTTATAAATACTATTTGGTCATTCTTGATGATTGCACTCATTATTTGTGGACATTTCCTTTACGACTTAAATCTGACACTTTCAGCACTCTCGCTCAGTTCTTCGCCTATGCCTCTACTCAGTTTGGCGCTCGCGTCAAATCCGTCCAGTGCGACAACGGGAAAGAGTTTGACAACTCCAGCTCTCGGCACTTCTTCCTCACCCAGGGCATCCACCTTCGCATGTCCTGCCCCTACACTTCGCCTCAGAATGGTAAAGCTGAACGCATTATTCGTTCTATCAATAATGTTGTTCGATGCCTGCTCTTTCAGGCGTCCATGCCTCCCTCCTACTGGGTGGAGGCTCTCTCCACGGCGACTGTTCTCCTCAACATATTGCCCACCAAGACTCTAGAGTTCTCCACACCTCATCTTGCCATATTTGGCAAGCCACCCACATATGATCATCTGCGAGTCTTCGGTTGCAAATGTTATCCCAACATGTCCGCCACTGTCATCCACAAACTTGCTCCTAGGTCTGTCCTGTGCGTCTTCCTAGGCTATTCAGCTCACCACAAAGGGTACTGCTGCCTTGACCTCTCCTCCAATAGAGTCATCATCTCCCGGCATGTCATCTTTGATGAAACGGCCTTCCCTTTTGCTGAGCGTCTTGGTCTTAGTACCCCAGCAGACCTCGAGTTTCTTGTCGATGATCCTACTGATGATGTGCCCGCTCCTATTGGACCGTCGCACAAGTGTTTGCCTGCAGGAACCGACGACACTTGCGCCCTTGCCGGTCCCCGTGAGGCCGTGCCTGGGGCGCCCCTGGACGCCGAGGATCCTCCGACGCCCGCACTCTACGTCCCTCCTGCGCTGCGGGCGTCAGGGACTCCCACTGTGCCACGCGCAGCCCTGGAGCTGTCCGTGCCACGCGCGACCCTGGAGCTGCCCGACGCTCTGCGTGCTGGCTCGACCTCGCCCGCGCCGACCGCGAGCTCTCCTGCTCTCCAACCAGGGGCCCGCGGCCCACCACCAGGCTTCCCTCCTCTACGGCCGGCTCAAGACTTCACGCACGTCTACACGCGTCGGCCACGCGAGACGCCGACCGCCCCAGCTATGACACCTGCTGTTCCTGCACCCCCCTGCCCAAGGGTGCGGTTGTAGTTCCCCCGGTGGCCAACCAGCACTCCATGGCCACCCAGTCGAAGTGCGGGTACAGGATGCCTGCTATCTACCATGTTGCGCCTCTCTCGCCAGTACCGAAGACCTTTCGTAGTGCTCTTGCTGAACCCAACTAGCGAGCAGCTATGGAGGAAGAACACAATGCTCTCCTGCAGAATCACACCTGGGATCTTGTGCGTCGTCCTCCTCGGGCCAATGTTATCACCGGGAAGTGGATCTTCAAGCACAAGTTTCAGTCTGATGGATCCCTCGAGCGGTACAAGGCACGATGGGTTCTTCGTGGCTTCACCCAACGTTCTGGTGTGGATTTTGATGAGACCTTCAGTCCCGTTGTGAAGCCTGCCACTGTCCGCACGGTACTTTCTCTTGCGCTCGCTCGCCAGTGGCCCATTCATCAGCTGGATGTGAAGAACGCCTTTCTTCATGGCAACCTGACTGAGACAGTGTACTACTAGCAGTCGTCGGGGTTCGAAGATCCAGCTCACCCACTTTGTTTGCCTCTTAAAGAAATCGCTTTATGGCCTGAAGCAGGCTCCTCGTGCTTGGTATAGTCGCATGGCCTCTCATTTGCTGTCTATTGGGTTTGTCGAAGCCAAGTCAGACACCTCGCTCTTCATCTATCAGCACGGAACAGACACGACCTATTTGTTGCTCTATGTTGATGATATAGTCCTCACTGCCTCGTCGCCCGAGTTTCTTCGGCGGATCATCTTAGCACTTCAGCGGGAGTTCGCCATGAAGGATCTTGGTGAACTACATCACTTCCTCAGTATGCATGTTCAATGACGTGGCGATGGCCTTCTTCTCTCACAGCGACAGTATATGTTGGATATCTTAGAGCGTGCTGGGATGACCGAGTGCAAGCCATGCTCTACACCAGTCGACACCAACTCTAAGGTTGCTGCAACTGAGGGGGCACATGTGACTGATGCTACAGACTTTCGCAGTCTTGCTGGAGCTCTTCAGTACTTGACGTTCACCCGCCCAGACATTGCATATGTTGTTCAATAGGTCTGTCTCCACATGCATGACCCTCGAGAGTCTCACCTTGTTGCTCTGAAGCAGATTCTTCGGTATGTCCGAGGCACACTCCACCTTGGTCTCCTGCTGCGACCATCTTCTTCGACTGATCTTGTTGTCTACACCGACGCCGACTGGACAGGCTGTCCCGACACTCGCAGATCCACCTCGGGTTATGCAGTGTTCCTCGGGGACAATCTCGTTTCCTGGTCCTCCAAATGTCAGAATGTCAGAACACAGTATCAAGATCAAGTGCTGAAGCCGAGTATCGCGCAGTGGCCAACGGAGTTGCAGAGGCGACCTGGTTACGTCAGCTTCTCTTAGAGCTGCATGCCCCACTTCGGCGCGCCACACTGGTGTATTGCGACAACATCAGTGCAGTCTACATGACCTCCAACCCAGTGCAACATCAGCACACCAAGCATATTGAAAGGACCTTGATGTCACCTAGAGGGGGGTGAATAGGCCTGTTAAAAATCAGCTCAAACAGATGTTAAAACCTCGAGCGGTACTGCTGCTCCCCGGCACTGCCGCTCGTAGCCCGGCACTGCCGCTCGGCGCAAAGAGCACACAAACAACTATGCCTTCGGTTATAGCTTAAGGCCAACTTGGAGATGTGTTTGGAGATTACTAGCAGCAAGTTCACTAAGTACCTGCACTCACAAACACTCACAACCAAGTAGATCGAGTGGAACACAAATATTGCAATTCAAAACATAAGAGACAAGACACAAGATTTATCTCGTGGTTCAGCTCGCCACCAAGGCTTGCCTACATCCACGTTGTTGAGGTATCCACAAAGGATTGGCTCACCACCAAGGCTTCCTTGCCCTCGTTCTCAAATCAAGAGAATGAACTCTTGAAGTGAGGGGTGATTCCACTAGATGCACAAGAGGATTACAAACTTCCCGCTGCTCACCACAAGCACGGGAGCTCGCCGGGCGACGCCTAGCCGTCTAGGAGGCTTCACCTCCAAGAGTAAAAGATGCACAACGAAGATCGACGAAGCCCGACAAGTGCTCAAGGTTTGGAATGCTCTAATCTGCTCTCTAGCTCTTAATCACACAGCCCCAACACTTAATCATGCACTAAGCATGTCACTCTCACAAAGAGAAGGTTGAGGAGAGCTCTCAAATGGCTTGGGATGTGTTAGAAGTGTTTTGGGCACCAGCAGCCTCACCTGGAGGCGTGGGGTGGGTATATATATCCCCCAAACTAAAAACTAGCCGTTAGAGGTCAGAAACTAGCCGTTACTGGCTGTACAGGCCCGGCACTGCCGCAGCTCCCTGAGACAGCAGAGGTGACCTCACGAAAAACGCCATAACGTTTTACTCCGAACTCCGATTTTAGTGATCTTGGACATTTCAGAAAGCTTATTTCGAGGGCTATCTAACCCTGCAGAGAACAAGCCCAAGATCAACAAGTGCAGGTGCAGTGCTAAGTGTTTTCTCTCATGTTAGCACTCGGGTTCGGTTAGTTTGAGCACTTGAGACTTGTCTATGATTCGTATTGCATCCCCCTTGATAGTACGGCATAACTATACTCAAGATAAAGAAAATATAACCATTTTAACCATTCAATGTCTTCATATGTCATTTCTTCTTGATATCACTTCAAAAGGGGTTGCAATCATCTTTGTCTCCTTTCTTTGAGCAAGCACACCTTGAGCATGTGACTTGAACCATTTCCACACATATGAGTTCAATCTATGGCTTCAAGTCACTTCCACTAATGATTTGATCCTTAACATAATATGACTCCTCATAGCTTGATTAGTACCTCGACTCAATGCAAGTACTCTCTTCTTCACCCTAGTCATAGCACTTCGGTCTCCTTGACCTTCACTGTCGCTTAGTACCTCGAAGCCCTTTCCTTGCTATCTTCACCCTATCAAGCCATACTCAAGTCACATCATATTAAACATCCATTGAAAACCAATTTCTTCAATATTGTGATCCTTGCTTGAATATCTTTTAGATATAAATGTTGAGATCAATCAAGCTTTAGTTTGACTCACATAGAGACATATATGGATCATCATTAATATGGTCAAGCCAATTCACGATTCCTTATATCCTCTCCTTTTTGGCTTGACATTCTACACTCACTTCAATCTCCATCTTCATACTTCTAACTTGATCAAATCAATGCAAAGTGATTCTCCAAATATTTATCCATACAAGCAAACCAGTGTAGAGATTACATATATCCAATATGAGTTAAGTCCTTGTCATTTGACCTTTGCTTGACATTTACTCACTTTTCTTGATTCATTCTTCAACCTTGATCAAAGCTAGTTCACTATCAAACTCTTCTTGCTCATGAAAAGCAACCCATTATTGAGACCATTCCAAAATCATCAATCCATGTCTCACTTGTCATTTGGCAAATATGCTTGCTTTCTCATGATGCCATGATATCCCACAACATAGAAGCCATATCATCAACTTCATTTGCATTGTTGTCTTTTGCTTGAACAAGATTGTTTCCATGATCTTCCAATACAACAATACACAATTTTGGCCTTCATGTCAACGCTATGTGGAATACCATCAAGTTTGCTTTTCTTGTTGATCCTTTGATACACTTAGCAAACTTGTTAGACCTTTAATTATGTTGTCACTCAATTCACCAAAACCCACTAAGGGCTAGATGCACTTACACATATTGAGATCGATCTTCACTTCGTCCGAGAGCGGGTCGCTATTGGTGATCTACGAGTTCAGCATGTTCCTACCACTTCGCAGTATGTTGATATCTTCACCAATGGACTACCCACATCAGTGTTTACGAAGTTTAGGTCCAATCTAAACGTGCAAAGTGGCTGACGTTTCGACTGTGGGGGAGTGTTAGCAACAGACGCCCTAATGGGCTGTTATGGGCTGGTGCGGTTAAGCACCTTTGGGATTAGAATAGATTGATAAGGCAAGGATCGCCGTTGATTGGGTGTTTCTATAAACCCTTAGGGATCCTTGCCTATATAATGTACCCTTGTACCTCTTAATCAATCAATTAATCCTGAGGCTAATTGCTCTCAGATCACCACCCGCCCAAGTTCTACAAACTGGAGTTTGCCACCTACGACAGTTCGGTCGATCCCTTGAACTGGCTTAACCAGTGTGAGCAGTTTTTCCGCGGTCAGCGCACCCCAGCTTCTGATCGCACATGGCTCGCCTCATATCATCTCAAGGGCGGGGCACAGACTTGGTACTATGCCTTGGAGCAAGACGAAGGCATGCCGCACTGGGATCGCTTTAAGGCCCTCTGCAATCCCCAGTTCGGGCCGGCCGTGCGCAACTCGCGCCTGTCCGAGCTGGCGTGTTTGCCCTTCCAGTCCACGGTGCAGGACTACTCGGAGCGGTTCAATGCGGTCATGTGCCACGTGCGAAATTTGTCTGCCCCCCAGAAGGCGGAGTTGTTCGTGGGGGGCCTTCCGGAGCATATCAACGTGGACGTGGAGCTTCGCGCGCCGCAGGATCCCCAGACGGCCATGTATCTGGCCCGGGCGTTCGAACGCCGCGCGGCTGCTGCCGCTCCGGCGCCGCCTTCCCGGGCCAATCGGCCTCCCCAGCGCCTCGCCCTGCCGACTCAGCAGCGTCTGCCGGGTGCGGCGCCGGCTCAGGAAGGGGCCGCTGCTGCACCACCTCCCAACGCCGCACCGCAGGCAGCAGGTGCCCAACCCTTCCGTCGCCTATCGCCGGCCGAGATGGCGGAACGCTGGCACCAGGGCTTGTGCTTCAATTGTGATGAGGCCTATGTGCGCGGGCACGTCTGCCCCCGTCTCTTCTACCTGGAAGCGGATGACTTCATCGACGATGAGCTTCTGGCCGAAGAGGGCGCCGGGCGCCGCAGTTGGAGGACGTTGCCCTTCCCGAGGATCCAGCGGTGGCTAACGCGCTGGTCGTCTCCCTGCATGCGGTGGCCGGCATCCGTGCTGACAACACCATGCTGGTGCCGGTCACCATCCAGGGGGAACGCTTCATTGCGCTGCTGGACACAGGCTCAACCCACAACTACCTCTAGGGCGTTGTTCTGCGTCGCCTTGGCCTCACCACCAGCGAGGGACAGCAGCTGCAGGTCACTGTCGCCAACGGTGACCGTCTCCCCTGCGAAGTCATCGCCTGTAACGTGTCGATGACCGTCGGGGCCGACTCTTTCTCCATCACGTGTGTCGGCCTCGATCTGGGGTGCTTTGACTTCATCATTGGCGTTGACTTCCTACGTACCTCGGGCCCCATCTTGTGGGACTTCGAGGCTATGACGATGTCGTTCTCCCGGAACGGACGACGCATCACCTGGACGGGCATAGCAGGGTCGCCGGCATCATCCCCCCAGCTCGCCGCGGTCACCACAGAGGCGCCCCATCCCCTGCTGGACCAGCTCCTGCTACAGCACGCGGCAGTGTTCGACGAGCCGCGGGGCTTGCCTCCAGCCCGGTCATCACCGGATCCATCTCTTGCCGGGCACGGCTCCAGTCGCTATGCGCCCGTACCGCTACCCGCAGCTCCAGAAGGATGAATTGGAGCGTCAGTGTTCGGCCAAGGCATCATTCGGCCGAGCACTTCGTCGTTCTCCGCCCCGGTGCTCCTCGTGCGCAAGACTGATGGCTCCTGGCGCTTTTGCATTGACTATCGGGCTCTTAATGCGAAGACATCCAAGGATAAATTTCCCATTCCCGTGGTGGATGAGTTACTGGATGAGCTCCATGGGGCGCGGTTCTTCACCAAGCTGGATCTGCGCTCGGGTTATCACCAAGTCTGCATGCATGCCGATGACGTCGCCAAGACGGCTTTCAGGACGCACCATGGCCACTATGAGTTCTTGGTGATGCCTTTCGGCCTCTCCAACGCTCCGGCGACGTTCCAGGCTCTGATGAATGACGTGTTGTGCCCTTTTCTTCGGAGGTTTGGGCTGGTCTTTTTTTTTCTCGAACACGCAGGAGAGCTGCGTCTCATTATATTAATAGAAGAAGAGAGGAAACATACAGACCCCAAAAACACGCACACCCACACACCACACGAACCTTTCACACCTATTCTGCAATCTAAGGCATAATCACTAGTTTTCAAAGAAATAACAACCGGTCGGGCTAAAGAACTAGAGGCCCGTAGCAGCGAGCAAGGACAGACCCTTTGCTCCTGCCATACACCACCAGATAGCTTCCATCCTAGCAATATTAATGGCTGTATCGATGTTTGGTGCAGCCCCATTGAACACACAGTCGTTCCGGTGTTTCCAGATGCTCCAGGCGCCAAGGATGATGATGGAGTTTAATCCTTTTTTAACCTCCCCAGTGGCAGCAGCTTTTGCCTTTTCCCACCAGTCTTCCCAAGATAAATCGCTGGGCTGAGGAGCGAGAGAAGAGAGTCCAACACGCTGCAGGAGAATAAACCAGAAATGTCTAGCAAAAACGCACCCAATCAGGAGATGTTGAATACTTTCCTTTTCCTGGTCACAAAGCAGACATTTGTCATGATGGGGAAGCCCACGCCGAGCAAGCCTGTCAGCTGTCCAGCACCGGTTATGAGAGACTAACCACATGAAGAAACAACATTTGGGGGGAGCCCATGATTTCCATATCCTCTCATAGGACCTGAAGTGAATGGCGCCCTGAAATAGCGCATCATATGCAGACTTTGCTGTATAGCCTCCTGAAGCTGAGAATCTCCAAATGTGCTTGTCATGTAATCCTTCATGTAACTCAATATTAGAAATTATATCCCAAAGTTCGAGGAATTCCATCAGAGCTTCAACAGATAATTCACCTCTGATATCCTCAATCCATTTCTCATTGGACATGGCCTCCCGAACCGTACGCATACGAATTCTTCTTTTAGTGACCATACAGAACACCTTTGGTGCTAATTCCTGAATATTTTTTCCATCTAACCATCTGTCTTTCCAGAACAGGGTGTTGGCTCCATCTCCTACTTCAGTAAATACCGCCATAGAGAGAAGACAATCGACCTCCTTGCTGACTTGAAGTGGCAAAATTGCCCAAGGCTTATTTGGAATAGATTTCTTTAACCATGGCCATCTAGCCCTGAGCGCATGGCCTAAATATTTCAAATCCGCAATTCCCAACCCACCCAGCTCTTTAGGACGACAGACTTTGGGCCAAGCAATGAGGCAATGTCCTCCATTGGCTTCCTTTCTACCTCTCCACACAAAAGCTCTTCTAATTTTATCGATTGCCTTAATAGCCCATGACGGCAGCTCAATTGCCATAACCAAATAAAGTGACATTGCAGTCAGAACATGTTGTACCTGTACCACCCTTCCTGCCTTTGTCATCAAGTCTGCTTTCCATTTTGGCAGCTGGTCTGCAATTTTATCAATGATTGGCTGGATTTGATCTTTGGTCAACTTCTTGGTGGAGAGAGGTAATCCAAGATATTTACAAGGGAAGTCCTGTATCTCACAAGGCAACAGACTCTGAATAAGTCCTAGATCTTCCGCAGAACAGTGTATTGGCATAACATTGCTTTTCTGCACATTTGTCCTGAGCCCAGCGGCTTTCCCAAACAGCTGGAGCAATCTGAAAATTAGTGAGATATCCGCTGCTACAGGATGGAGGAAGAGTACAACATCATCAGCATATATTGAGATTCTGTGTTGAATTGGCCTTCTAGCCAAAGGTTGCAAGAGTCCCTCCTCATCAGCCCTAGTGACCATTCGATTCAGAACATCCATTACCAGGATAAAAAGCATTGGGGAAAGGGGGTCTCCCTGTCGGAGCCCTCTCCTATGATGTATGGTCTCACCAGGACAGTTCTTTGATGACATTCTCATATACAGTTCCTCGTGGGCGGAGCATTTGCAGCACATCGGCATCGTCCTGTTAGCACTTCGGGCGCATCACCTACGTCTCAAGCGCTCCAAGTGCTCGTTCGGTGCAGCTTCGGTGGCCTATATGGGCCATGTGATTTCGGCAGGCGGCGTTGCCATGGATGCGGACAAGGTGGCCGCAGTGTCATCTTGGCCCGTTCCACAGTCGGCTCGGGGCCTGCGTGGCTTCCTGGGCCTTGCAGGCTACTACCGGAAATTTATCTGGGACTTCAGTTTGATCGCCGCTCCGCTGACGCGTCTCTTGCGGCGAGACACGTTCCAGTGGGACGACGACGCGGCGGCGACTTTCCAGGCGCTCAAGGCCGCCCTCACGACGGGCCCCGTCTTGCAGATGCCGGACTTCCACAAGGTCTTCACGGTGGACTGTGACGCGTCCGGGGCCGGGTTCGGCGCCGTCCTGCACCAGGGCGTCGGGCCTCTCGCATACTTCAACCGTCCGTTTGCTGCCCGCCATCTCAAGTTGGCGGCATATGAGCGTGAGCTCATCGGTCTGGTCCAGGCGGTGCGGCATTGGCGGCCCTACCTGTGGAGGCGACACTTCCTGGTTCGCACGGATCACTATAGTCTCAAATTCTTACTTGACCAGCGCCTGTCGACTGTGCCCCAACATCAGTGGATCAACAAGCTCTTCGGGTTCGACTTCGATGTGGAGTATCGCCCTGGGCGCCTGAACACGGTGGTCGACGCCGTGTCTCGACGCGACGGGGGCCTGGACGCCGGTCCGGAGGGTGCGCCGGCTTCAGCGGCCATGCTTGCCTGTCGGCGCCGTCCTTTGCCTTCATCGACAGCATTCGGCAGGCGACGACTCTGGCGCCCGATGCCCAGCTCCTGCTGCAGCGCCTCTAGGCGGCTACCTGGGGCCGCCGTGGCGCACGGAGGGTGGGCTGCTCCTCTATGGCTCACGCCTCTTCGTGCCGGACCATGTTGATCTACGCCACCAGGCCATCCTCCTGGCCCACTCGGCTAGCCACGAGGGCGTCCAGAAGACACTGCATCGCCTTCGCCTGGATTTCTATATTCCGGGTGACCGCACGTTGGTCCAGGATTGGGTGCGGACTTTTTTTTTCTGGAATACGCAGGAGGACTGCGTATCATTATATTAAGAGAGGAAAAAAAGAGGCTCATATAGCCAGTACAAACACGAAAAAACTCAACACCACACACCACTTGGAACCACTTGGAAAAGTCCAGGATTGGCTGTCATGGGCAGAGTACTGCTACAACTCATCCTTCCATACAGCCCTCCGCGCCACGCCTTTCGAGGTGGTCTACGGTCGGCCGCCCCCGCCGCTGCTTCCGTACCAACCGGGGACGGCTCGGACCGAGGCCGCTGACGCTCTTCTCCGCTCCCGGGATGAGGTCCTCCAGGAAATACGCCAGCGTCTGCTCCAGGCTCAAGAGCTCGCGAAGAAATACTATGATGCCTCGCATCGTGATGTGGAGTTTACGGTGGGTGACTAGGTGTGGGTGCGCCTCCTCAATCGCACTACCCAGTCACTTGATCCGCGCGCCGGTGGCAAGCTGGGACCGCGCTATGTTGGCCCGTTTCGTGTGGTGGCACGGATCGGCCAGGTGGCGTATCGCCTGGAGCTCCCGGCGGATTCCCGTCTTCATGATGTCTTCCACGTCGGCTTGCTCAAGCGTCATCGCGGTGATCCTCCGGTCGCGCCTGGTCAGCCTGGGCAAAAAAACCAGAGACCCAAAACCGAACCCGAAAGGACTGAGACTGAACAGACCGAAATTTCGGTCCTCGGTCATCTGTTCGGTTTTGACTTGCTGAAAACCGATCAACACATTGGTTCCTCGGTCATCTACATCGATTAACCGAGTACCCGAATAGACCGAGACAACAGAGCTTAGGACCTATCCTTTCATATATCTCTCGCTCAATCTCTCTCATCTTATCTCTCTGTCTCAGCACGTGGGTATGTCTCCCACTCATGGCTCTCCCACACATCTCTACTGGTATCCCTCTCTACTAGTATCTCTCTGCTCTCTCACAGACAACATATTGAGGGCCGTCTGCTAGCTTGCTGCTCTCTCATAGCCGCATGGGCATCGGCGGCTTGCTGCTACTTGGACATGCCGACGAGGCGACGAGGGGTGCCCGTTGTTCGAGCAAGAGCAGGGGCGCCACCGCGCCATTGCTCCGCGGCTGGTGCAGCTGCTCTGAGCGAAGGCGGGCATTGTTGCTCCTTGGCTGGTGGTGCTGCTGCGGGGGCCGTTGCTCGGGCGTGGGAGGCTGAGGCCTGGGAGCGCTGTCCCTTCTCTGGCCAAGTTGCGATGTCTGCTCCCTCTCTTCCCTCCCAGTCTCGCTGGATCTGGAGACAAACATCATCGGTCTTGCTCGGTTAGAACCAAAAACCCGAATCGGAAGACCGAAGACCGAACAGTCGGTTCTTGCTTTTTCGGGCAAAACTTCGGTTCTTGATCTCTATACACCGAAATTAATAAAGACCGAAAAACCCGAACCGAATTCTCGGTCCTGACCGAACGCCCAGCCTGAGCGCCTGGTGTTTTGCCCCCGATTGTTGATGGCTGGCGTCTGCAGAGCCCGGAGATCGTCCTGCGTGCTCAACAGCGTCGCGGTGTCTGGCTTGTGCTCGTCAAGTGGCACGGAATGAACGAAGAGGAGGCGACTTGGGAGCAGCTGGACAGCTTCGAGGCTGCCTTCCCCGACTTTCAGCTCGAGGACGACCTGCAGCAGGCGGGGAGAGATGTTACGACCGGCGTCCAGTATGGGCGCCGGAAGCAGGCAGCAAAAGAGGATTTAGGGGCATAATTAGAGTATTTGTCAGGATTAAAGGGGGTTATTTGCATTATTATAACTATTAGTATAAATACTTGTACTCTGGACCTATTTGGAATTAAGCAAGAGATTAATCTTCTCGGCTTTCCCCTGGGAGTCGGGAGCCCTAGCCGCCCCTCCTTCCCCTGCCGCGACCAGCACCATAGCGCCGCAGTGCCGTGCTCGGCCCCGTCCTCCTCCTTCCCATCCCTACAATCTCCGCAACAAGCCTGGTAGGATCTGCGATCCTATCAGTTACATGGGTCATATTTGTTCAGTGATTTTGTATGATTGATCTACAGAATCTTTTCCTACCTTACTGTTCTTGACCTCTGAGTAACAACTGTTTTAGCCTTTATCTAAATTCTAACAGGGCTTAACTTTGCTGTTCTGTGTTAGACAGTCACATATAGAAGCATGGGCTGATTGGCCCATTATGGTTAATTATAGGTTGATTGATATTGTATTAGGCAAGGAGACCCTACGGTGGTCTTGTTTCTATAAACCAGCCCAAGGTCCTCCTTGCCTATATATGTAACCTGCCTATTGGCCTAATCAATCTATCAATTTCTAATTGCCTTCATGGTATCAGCCGCCTAGGTTTTTTCCGCTGCCCTCTCTGCGCCCCCCCCCCCCTGCGGCTGCGCCCCTTCCTCTGCGCGCCCTCCTGCGGCTGCGCACCTCCAGCCGCGACCTCTCCTCCACCTCGCGCCTCCCTGCCTCCCCGCCGCCATGCCTGGCTCGCTGCCTGCCGCTCCCTCTGCTGCCGATCTCGCCGCCGCTCAGGCTGTTGTGTCTGCACGCGAGCGCCGCCGCCAGCAGGCTGCTCCTCGGGCCGCCGCTCTCCAGCGCGCCCAGGAGGCAGAACAGGAAGTCGCGGCCGCTTCCCAGGAGCGCGATGCCGCCGCCACCCGCGCCTGTGATGCCCTTGCCCGCGCGGCTCGTGAGCGGGAGAAGGCCGCGACCGCTGCCGAGTCTGACGACGACGATGTCAGCGCCGTTGCTGATGGCGGCCCTACTCCTTCGCTTCACGACAACCTCGTGGCACACGAGGCTGCCGCCATCGTCAACCTCCACGCTCAAGCCGTCGGCGTCCAGAACATCCGCGCCCTCGTCTCCGCCGTCTTGGACATGAAGGCCAACAACTACAACCGCTGGCGCCACCAGATGCTTCTGGTCCTTGGGAAATTCTCCCTCCAACGCCATGTTCTCGCTGATGTCGCCGACCGCATATACCCAGACTGGGAACGCATAGACTGCGTTGTCCTAACATGGCTCCTCGGCACCATCTCTCCTGATCTCGATGAGATTGTTCGGAAGAACCCTGCCACCACCACTGCTCGCGCTGTTTGGCTCGCCCTGGAATAGCATTTCCTTGGCAACTGTGAGCAGCGCGCTCTCTACCTCGACGCCGCGTTCCGCAACTTCACCCAGGGCGATCTCTCCATCACCGACTACTGCCGCAAGTTCAAGTCCATGGCTGATGCGTTGGGTGACTTGGGTGAGGTCATCACTGATCGCACCATTGTCCTCAACATCATCTGTGGCCTCAACGAGCGCTTCTCCTCCATCGGCATGCACCTCCAGCGTGGGCGCCCTTTTCCCACCTTCCTAGAGGCCCGGACGGATCTCCTGCTCGAGGAGCTCAACCTGGCGCACCGTTCCATGCCCTCTCCGACCGCCCTCGTCGCATCTGGTGTTGGCGGTACTGCTGCTCATCCTCCTCAACAGCACAACAGGCCTGCTGCTCCACTCCAGCAGCCCTCCAGCGGATCTCCTGGCAACAACAACTCCAGGAACTCCGGCAAGGGCGACAAGCGCGGCAATCGCGCCAGCAAAGGCAAGGGACGGCAATCTGGTGGGCCTGCCCCTGCCTTTGCTCCTGCTGCTCAGCATCAGCAAGCTTCTCCAGGCGGTTCGTGGCCCAGCTTCTACAAGCCCTGGTCTGGCTCCATCAGCATGTGGCCTGGGAATCGCCCTCCCTTGACTCCACTTCCGGCTGCTCGTCCTCCAAAACCAGCTCCTGTGCAGCAGCCGCAGGCCTTCGTCGCCGGTGCCCAGGGCCAGGGACAGTGGCCTGGCGCCCAGGTGCAATGGGCCGCACCTCCGGGCTACTACTTCCCCGCTGGTGCGCCACATTGGGACGTGTCGGGGCTTCCCTCCTTCAACACCATGTCGTTGACGCCACCACAGCAACACGACTGGATCTTCGACACCGGTGCCACTTCGCATATGACCTCCGATGCCGGTGCCCTTTCACACACTTCCTCCCCGCGGTATCCTATTCCTCCTTCCATTGTTGTCGGTAACGGCGCCTTATTGCCCGTCACCTCCACTGGCACAGCTCATCTTCTTGGTTCTTTATGCCTTAATAACGTCCTTGTTACACCTGGTCTTATTAAGAATCTTATTTCTGTGCGCCAATTTACTTTCGACAATAACTGTTTTGTTGAATTTGATCCCGCTGGTTGTTCTGTGAAGGATCTGCAGTCCCAGAGAGTGATCACCAGGTGCAATAGTTCCAGCCCGTTGTACCCTCTTCGTCCTTCGGGCGCGTCATCTCTTCCTGCTGCACACCTCGCCACCGCTGCTGCGTCCACCCTATGGCATCGTTGTCTCGGTCATCCTGGATTTGAGACTTTATCCAAACTTGTGTCATGTAATAAAGAAATTAGAACCACTATATGTCATGCTTGTCAGCTCGGGCATCATGTTCGTCTTCCTTTTCCTGTGTCAGCATCACATGCGTCACATATATTTGAACTCGTTCACTGTGATTTATGGACCTCGCCAATCCCTAGTGTTTCGGGTTTCAAAAACTATTTGGTCATTCTCGATGATTGCTCACACTATATGTGGACGTTTCCTTTACGCCTTAAATCTGACACCTTTTCAACTCTATCTAATTTCTTTGCTCTTGTCTCCACAGTTTGGCTGCAGCATCAAATCTGTCCAGTGCGACAATGGGCGCGAGTTTGACAACTCCAGCGCTCGCACCTTCTTCCTCACCCACGGCACTCACCTCCGAATGTCGTGTCCTTACACCTCAGCTCAGAATGGGAAGGCTGAGCAAGCTATTCGCTCTCTCAACAATGTGGTTCGGTCTTTACTCATCCAGGCTTGTCTTCCACCTCGCTATTGGGTCGAGGCTCTCACCACAGCCACCATTCTTCTGAACATCCTACCCACCAAAACGCTGCGCTCGGGTACGCCTCACGAAGCCTTGTTTGGCTCACCGCCTGCGTATGACCATCTGCACGTTTTTGGTTGTCGTTGCTACCCCAATTTGTCCGCCACCGCTGCCCACAAACTTGCTCCTCGCTCTGCTTCATGTGTGTTTCTTGGCTACTCAGCTCATCATAAAGGCTATCGCTGTTTAGACACCACCTCAAACAAGATCATCATATCGCGCCATGTGGTCTTTGATGAGTCTTCCTTTCCATTTGCTGAGCAGCCCACCACACTATCCCCAGCGGACTTCGAGTTTCTCGACACTTTTACTAATTCCGTACCGGTGCCTATAGGCCCGATCCGGTCTCTGTTACCTGCAGGTTCTTCATTGGCACCGCTGCCCGCTCCCCCACATGCGGTCAACACTCCAGCAGCAGCCTCGTCCGCCCTGCCACGTGCGGCAGTGCTTCCTGCTGCTCCTCCAGACTCGACGCCACCGGCAGCTCCGTCCGCACCTGCTGCCTCGACGACGCCCGCACAACCACGTGCGGCTGCCTTGGCGTCCCCCGCACAGCCACGTGCGGCTGTGCCGTCTCCCGCACAACCACGTGCGGCTGCTCCGTCTCCCGCACAGCCACGTGCGGCTGCTCCGTCTCCCGCACAGCCATGTGCGGCTGCCCCGTTACTTCCAGTTCGTGTCATCACTCAAGTCTACAGCCGGCGTCCTCGTACGTTGCCCTCGGCGCCTCCGGCAACCCCTGCAGCAGCATCTCCGGGTGCTACTGCACCTGCAGCCCCATCTCCAGTGACTGGAGCGGGCACTGCTGCACCTGCAGCAGCATCTCCAGCAGCCCCTGTGCGTCTTCCCAAGGGCGCTGTTGCCATTCCCCCAGTGGTCAACCAACATTCCATGACCACTAGGGCGAAACATGGCTTCCGCCTGCCTGTTGTGTTCCAGGCCGCGCCGTTGTCTCCCGTTCCGAAGACTTATCGGGCTGCTCTAGCTGACCCGAACTAGCGCGCTGCTATGCTGGACGAACATGCTGCCCTCCTCCAGAACAAGACTTGGGATCTTGTTCCGCGTCCAACTGGCGCAAATGTGGTGACAGGAAAATGGATATTCAAGCACAAGTTTCACGCCGATGGCTCTCTTGAGCGCTACAAAGCTCATTGGATACTCAGAGGCTTCACACAGCGCCCAGGTATTGATTTTGCAGAGACATTCAACCCTGTTGTCAAACCGGCCATCGTGCGGACTGTGCTTTCATTGACTGAATGCCTTCCTCCACGGTAATCTTGATGAGACAGTCTTCTGCATTCAGCCCTCCGGATTCGAGGATTCTGCCCACCCAGATTATGTTTGTCGACTGAACCGCTCTCTCTACGGTCTCAAACAGGCACCTAGAGCATGGTACAGCCGATTTGCAGCTCACCTGGTTTCTCTTGGGTTTGTGGAAGCCAAGTCTGACACGTCCCTCTTCGTGTTCCGTCGTGGTGCTGACCTCATCTACCTGTTGCTCTATGTGGATGACATCGTTCTTACTGCTTCGTCAACTGCACTCCTCCAGCGCAGCATCCATGCTCTCCAGCAGGAGTTCTCGATGAAGGACCTGAGTGATCTCCATCACTTTCTTGGGATGCAGGTTCAGCGCCGGTCTGATGGTCTTTTCTTGTCACAGTCCCAGTATATGCAGGAGATCCTCGACCGTGCAGGCATGGCTGCGTGCAAGCCTTGCTCCACACCGGTAGACACGTGCTCCAAGACTTCTGCACTAGATGGTGCCCCTGTCAGTGACGCTTCTGATTACCGGAGTTTGGCTGGTGCTTTGCAGTACCTCACCTTCACTCGTCCGGACATCTCCTATGCGGTTCAGCAAGTTTGCCTCCACATGCACGATCCTCGGGAACCTCACCTTGCTGCCTTGAAGCGAATTCTGCGGTACATTCGGGGCACTCTTCACCTTGTGGGCTGCTCATTCGACCTTCAGCACAGTTTGAGATGGTGGTTTACTCCGATGTTGATTGGGCCGGCTGTCCTGACACCCGCAAGTCCACCTCGGGCGTTTCTAGGCGATAGCCTCGTTTCTTGGTCCTCCAAGCGTCAGAACACTGTCTCCCGGTCCAGCGCCGAAGCCGAGTATCGTGGTGTGGCTAATGCAGTTGCTGAAGCTTCCTGGCTGCGCCAACTCCTCTGTGAGCTCCACTCCCCACCCAGCAAGGCTACCTTAGTGTATTGTGACAACATATCAGCGCCGTCTACATGTCCTCCAACCCGGTTCAGCACCAACGCACCAAACACATTGAGATTGATCTCATTTTGTTCGGGAGCGTGTCGCCATGGGTGTTGTCCGTGTCCTTCATGTGCCGACGTCGTCTCAGTATGCTGACATCTTCACTAAAGGTCTGCCTTCGACGGTCTTCCAGGAGTTCAGGTCCAGTCTGAACGTTTGTGCCAACGCTCCGACTGCGGGGGGTGTTAGACAGTCACATATAGAAGCATGGGCTGATTGGCCCATTATGGTTAATTATAGGTTGATTGATATTGTATTAGGCAAGGAGACCCTACGGTGGTCTTGTTTGTATAAACCAGCCCAAGGTCCTCTTGCCTATATATGTAACCTGCCTATTGGCCTAATCAATCTATCAATTTCTAATTGCCTTCATTCTGATTCTAGCAAGCTTGAAATAAGTGAATTTAATCTATGCATGCATGTGCTGTGGCCCAGGTTGCCATAGGCTGAGCCAGCCCACAGGCAATAGCAGCCGCTACAGCGGTGGCTTCTGCTGCAGTGCCTGCCTTATGCCTTGTGGGCACTCCTGGAGGCACCCTAGGGTGTCAGCCAGCATCATTTCCTACTATCAATCCAATGAAGATCTTGACTTGAGACTGTCCGCAGCGGCGGACGCCAAACGATACACTACTCCGGTTACCGTAAAAAATCAGCTGCACTCGAGTACGGGAACGAAGCGGTAAACGCGCTATTGCAAACGTAATACCGTTCGTCCGGTACCCCGCGGACAGCGCTGCCGCGCGCATGTGCAGAGAGGACCCTGCCTGCACGCTGGTGGGCCCTAGCTCATTTGACCCAAAAAAAAAATGTCATATCTCACAAACCGAAAATCCAAATTAAATTCCGATTGCACCATTGAATTTGTTGCAATTAATTCCTCAAAACTAGATCTCTCATGGATATATTTAGATAAAGTGACAAGTGGGCCCATAGTGGGTAGAGGATGATATAGAGGATGGATGCATGCGGGAGAAATGATTATAGAGGAGAGAATCTTGATGACTGAACAGTATAGAGGATGAAAATAGAGGAACGTGAGTGTGGGAAGTCTGAGATGGAAGGGCGGCCAGCTGCCTCCCTAGAGCGTGCCTCATGATGGCATGGCAGTACTTGCTGCCACCCTAGCTGCTGCCACATCTCTTCTTTTTCTAAATTGGAAAAGCGTTGGTGCTTTTTTTGTTCCTAGATGGATTTGGAATTGCTTGTTGCATATTTAGTTCGTGGCTAGTCACTAACATAAATGCCAACTATTTCTATGCTTACAGTGCATGACAAGCAGTTAGTGGATGGCATTCCAGTGGAGAAGCTGCTAGTTCATGATGTGCCAGTCGACATTATCTGCACCCCTACTCAGGTCATCTTCACGAAGACTACAATCCCAAAGCCACAAGGTTTGGCCAGTTCCTGTCACTTATTTTCTCTGTGAATTAGTCTTTTGTGACCATATATTGGAGAATTTTGTATGCAGGGATTTACTGGGAAAAGTTATCTCCAGAAAAATTGGGCCAAATCCGAATTCTAAGAGAGCTGAAGCAACGCATAGAGCAAGAGACAGGAACTATACTTCCTTGTGGACCTTCGGAGAAGCTACCGCCAACAGCACAGAGAAAGCAGAGGTGGCGGCGGCGACGATGATTACTTTTGTATGGTTCTCTTAACTGTTTCTTTTACTAAATAAAGACCTATGTGCACCCTTTTCTTTCTTGGGGCAAATCAAGATCTCGCATAATTGAGTTATTATTGTCATGGGTCTTAGCTGTCTGCTTTTTTCTTTTCCTTTCAATTCGTCATGTGCAGCCGTGCAGGTGCACATACATATATGCATGCTGTTGCCCTATGCCTAACATGCAAACGAATGAACCATCTCTTTCTTTGACCTTCCTCCATTTTTGTATCATTGGTATCTAGCTGCCCATGATGACTTTGCCGTGAAGAAGGTGCTGAATGGCAGGTGGTAGGAGCAGACACCACCTAAAAGTTTACATGAAGCCAATCGATTGGAGTGCTCAAGAACACACGATTGAAATACATGCTGAAGAACGTGAATATTTTGAGCAAAGTGTTCTTGAGCAAAATATTCCGAACCACTCCACGATTGGAGTGTTTTGGACAAAGTGTTCTTGAGCAAAATATTCCGAACCACTCCAATCGTGTGTTCAAAACACTTTGTCCGAATTTCACGTTCTTCAGCATGAAGCCAACATTCTTTGGAATTGGAAGTTCAAACTGCGGCCCAGTCACACACCGTCTTTGGAAGTTCTCAGAAAATCAATGCTGCTCATGTGCAAAGAGGACAGGCAGGTCATTCGGCATGTATTTCTGACGTGCCATTGTTACTTGCAGGAGAGTCGTATACATGACGTTGTTGTTGAAACTTGAAAGTTTTTTTTTTAAAAAAAAAAAATAGTTGAAACTTGAATGTGTAGGTTGGTCGTCATCTGTAAACAAACAAAAGGAACTGTTGCACACTTGGGATAACTTAGTCCCACTTTATCTTTTTGGATAATCAATATGCTGTCAAAGTTTGAATTCGAAACTGTCATCATGATGATCAATGTTGTTTTATACTTCCTCAGTCTCAGAACGATAGCGTAACTTTGCTCTGGCAAAAGTCATATATAAAATATATTTTGATCTTTGACCACAGCGTATAGCATGTTTTTTTTTTATATCAGAAAAATGACAGCGTATAGCATGTTAACATACAGAGACAATTTTGCCCTCATGACCGTACACGCAGCCGCCCTCGTACCGTGTCATTTGTCAACCGTATTCGTATCGTGAGGACTGGACTTGCTGCCCCCATCTGCGCTTCTGGCAGTCAGATCCAACTCTGGTTCCGACCCGATTTTTGCCAAAAATTCACGTTTCACAACGCACAAGTATTACCGTACAAGAGACAATTTAGTAGCCTACCAAAAAAAATTGTGCACGATTTAAGATCCGCTTTGAATTATTTTTGTGCACTGACGTGGTGGCCGAACGTGTTAGCATTAGGCGAGACCGGGCAGTGGCCTAGAGAGTGGCCGGGCCTTGGCTTTGCCACTAGAACAAAGAAAGAAAATAGGTATTTGGTTTTTTTAACAATCTGGTTGCATAATATCAAGACCACGATGCCAAATTTGCTTTCGGTTTGTAATATTGCTAATGCAGCATATAATTTTTGTTGTGTTCTTGTTTATTTATTTGGATCGTAATTCATTTGTGTTAAATATTTTGGGGAAACTACAATGACAAACCCCCTTAAATGATTAGATTATTGCTAAAAGTTTATATTATATTTTAAAAAAAATCTAAACATCTTTAAATACAAAACTCAAACACTAAAAAATTATGGATCACATAGAGAGCTACAACTTTCATATAAAAAGTATCTTTATCCACACCATATAAGAATATTTTTCTAAGATAAAAGTTCAATACGCGATTAATATACACTAAAATTTTATTTTATCTTATTTGAAACATTTTAACAATCTTAAATGAAAAACTTAGAACTAGAAACAGATCTAATTATTAAGAGCTACAATTTTTATATAAAAAACATTTTGTCATATGAAAGAAATATGATTTTTCAGAGGTGGAACCTAGCAGCCCCAGTTCAGGTGACGCGGTCAAATAGTACTAGCGTGCCGTGGCTCTACGGCATTGACGCAACAAAGTTTTCGTCATGAAAACTATTGTCTAGTGTGGTATGACACAATTTTGACGCACTAAAAAGCTTTGATGCCGCTGAAAGAGAAATAAAAATAAAAAACGTGTGGAGTTATTTTCAAATAATATTTGAAAAGGATTTAATAATAAAAATAAAAAAATCACCAGGTCGCACACGCCCCTGCCCCGTGCGGTGGGCCGGTGGTTCGCCTCCACGCGGCGCTGCCTTGCCCTACTTTGCCCCGTGCCGCCGGCCGCCGCTGCCCCGTGCAGCCGGCGTGTTGCCCTGCCCCGTCCGTACTCCGTAGTGTGCAGTCCGTGGCGTCCATGAAGCCTCCGCGCTTTGTCATCGACTGCGAGGGCCTCTTCTTCTCCAACGGCCTTGACATCGGGTGGGCACTGGGCAGGCACTGTTAGCAGCAGCACAAGTAGAATCAGAGGAGCAGCATGAGATAGGTCTAGAAGGCTCTAGAAGGTACTAGAGATAGGGAATCTGGGTGCAGAGAGATATTGGGGGAAGAAGAACAGTAGTCTACGCTAGGAGAATAGGAGATGTATTATCTTCTGATCAATATTCTTCGATGCCCCTTCCTGCTGCTTGCCCTTGGCATTTGTAGTCTCCCATCCAATGTCTGGACTGGGCTCAAGGTCCATAGCCCATGCGATGGCCCAACCATGGCTAGTTGCTAACATTCCCCTCTCCTTGAAATTCGGCTTGCCCCCAAGCCGATAGGGAAGGATGGAACCTCCGGGATCCCAAGGAAACTGGACGATCGTGTGTTTCATCAATTCTTGCTTGCAAAGCTGTATGCCAGCATCTTTGGGCAGGGGAGGTGGAGCTGTGACATTCTTCACAATTGGTTCAGACTGGACAAACTGGGCAGATGATACTTCTTCAAATGCTTCCCATTGTCGCGCAATTAACTCTGCATAGTGGTGTGCTGAAATATAGTTGTTCTTTGCAATTTGTACAACCTGCATACCCTTTGAAGATCCAGAGAGACTCACTGTTGCCTTATTGAGAAAAACAAGTGGCAGAATTTCATCTACAACTGCACATGTAATGAAAGGTGCAAGCACATCTATCACATCAGATATGTCAACAGCCGGATCACCCACAACCTCTAATAGCAACACAAGGCCCAATCTGATTGGAGCTGAATTGACCATATTGCCAGAAAGATATGATAGAAGTACTGATACAATTTCTTTCTCCTTAGCATGCCTATCCATTGCTGTGGAAACAAGCTTCTTAACAAAGAATCGTTGAAAATCATCATAACCAAACTCTATATGATCAGCTTCCTGAAATGAGACCGAAGGATTTTTCTTCATTTTCTTCTCAAGAAGGTTGACAGCCTCTCTATCTGTTTGGCTAACACTTGTTGCCTTGTGACCGAAGGAATACCCAGCAGGATCAGATGTAAAGAGCTGTACAGTTTCTTTCTCATCATCAATGCCCAAAATCATAGCAACAACTCCAGAAGGTCTCTTGGAACCATACTGGATCCAGATATGTGCTCTGTCTAGGATCTCTGTGACAATCAAGCCCAGCTGTTCGGTGATAGGGAACAGGCGCGAAACGCTGAATTGTTGGCGATTTTGTATAGGCCATGGGGGCTTCCAGAGGCGACCGCAGTAACACCTAACAGAGCACCTCTTGACCGTGTTGAAAGACGGCCATGGTAGAGGTCGCAGCCCAACATCACAGGTCTTCAGCCCCAGTTCATCAGGTGGTGGCCATGGTTGGTGTTGATCGACTCCCATTGACACATGACCCAGCAGCTTGAAGCCAATACAGAAGTTGCAGAAGATGTCGGGATACAGTGACAATACCTCGAACACCTGACGTCCACCCAAGCTAGCATGCTCCTTACCGGCATCAGGCGTCAGTATTGCGTCGACGAAGAGTGGCATGGCGTGGAAGTGGGCTAGCTCGATTGAACCCGGCGTGAGCTCGACGGTGTGTTGGGCCGCCTGGAGCGTCGGCCGGTTGTGTCGCGTGATGGCGGTGGGGCCGCACCGGATGAGCTTTTGGTCGGCGTCGAGCAGCGCGTCGGGGTCAGTGGAGGTGACCTTGTCGGCGATGATGTGGACCTCGTCGACGTCGCGGTCGTCGCTATCCGCCCACTCGCTGTCCATGGGGGAAAGGTCGCGCTCCTCCATGGTGTGGGTGGAAGGAGAGATCTCGGTAGAGGGATTCATGGTGCTTGAAACTGAGAATCGATGGCTCTGGACTGGGCTCAAGGTCCATGGCCCATGCGACGGCCCAACCATGACTAGTTGCTAACATTCCCCTCTCCTTGAAATTCGGCTTGCCCCCAAGCCGATAGAGAAGGATGGAACCTCCAGGATCCCAAGGAAGCTGGATGATCGTGTGTTTCATCAATTCCTGCTTGCAAAGTTGTCTGCCAGCATCTTTGGGTAGGGGAGGTGGAGCTGTGGCATTCTTCACAATTGGTTCAGACTTGACAAACTGGGCAGATGAAACTTCTTCAAATGCTTCCTTCAGAAATTTGACAATAAGAGCTTCAGCGGCCGGACTCTCCATCCCAAGAGTAAGAACTCGCTTCACCACCTCTTCTACTGTGATGTGAGTTGAACTAACCCATTGTCGCGCAATTAACTCTGCATAGTGGTGTGCTGAAAGAGAGCTGTTCTCTGCAATTTGTACAACCTGCATACCCTTTGAAGATCCTGAGAGACTCACTTTTGCCTTATTAAGAAAAGCAGGTGACAGAATGTCATCTACAACTGCACATGTAATGAAAGGCGCAAGCACATCTATCACATCAGGTATGTCAACAGCCAGATCACCCACAACCTCTAATAGCAGCACAAGGCCCAATCTGACTGGAGCTGAACTGACCATATTGCCAGAAAGATATGATAGAAGTACTGATACAATCTCTTTCTCCTTGTCATGCCTATCCATTGCTGTGGAAACAAGCTTCTTGACAAAGAATCGGTGGAAATCATCATAACCCAACTCTATAAGATCAGAAGCAGCTAATGTCACATGATCAAGAACATTCAACTTGCAGCTAACTGATATTGTCACAACAAGCTGACGGGTAATGTTAGTATGAAGTATTGCAGGAGGTGGCCATGGCTGCAACTCAATGCAGCAAGTCGTGTACCTATTCACTTCAACCTTGAATAAACAAGTAGTTGCCAAGAGCATGTCCAACACAAGTACTGAGGTCAAGTTGTAGTCCAACAAAGCCTTCATTTCAACCAAAGGGACTTCAATAAATTTTCTCTCATGTAGCAACAAAATATTAGTCATCCATCTTGCAGTGCCAACAACTAATAAGGAAGCAACTCCAGCACTTCCATTTTGCAGTAACAGAGAAGTAGAAGCCAACTGGAATAACAATTTCAGCAGCCAGATAGGGTGAGCCAATCTATAATAGATGCAATAGAGACTGATAGAGTGGAGCGCATAAAGTTCAGATGGTACAATAGCTGATGGTTGCAGGGAATCATCCCTAGCAATCCTTGTCTCGGAGAGCTCATAATCAACCAACAGCTCTAAATAAAGCAATGGCACACTATCCCACTGATCATGGCATGTAGATGATCTGAAAGCTATGCAGTGCTGCTCCAAAAATGTATGCAGAGTCCCACGGTCAAACACACAACTGGAGATACGTGAAATGGAATGATCACTCACAAGCACCTCACATTGGCACCTGGAATTCCACCAAGCTGAAGGCAACAGGATCAAACTGAAACACCTCCATACAGTGAATTCCTGTATTGTGCTGATTCGAATTTTAAAGATCGCTGTCAAGACAGTTCGAACAGAAGACAAGCATTTGGCTTTCCAAGTCCATGGAGGCTTCCAAGGCCAACAAAAACACTCATTCATGGAATGACCATCAACAAGTGAAAGTGATCGACCAGTAGTAATGATACACATGGTCAAGGCTCTTCTAGCAGCATTGAGATCAAGTCCAGCATTGCTCTCGGCATCTGAATGAAAAGACTCCAAACGAGAAGTGCATCTGTTACCAGAGTTAGCACCACCACCCTCTTGTTTCAGTATTGAGAAGCCTTTCAAAATGTCGGACTCACAGCCTTTCTCCTTATAATGGGCACGTAAAGCATAGAGCGCGGCCAAGCCTGGCAGCCATGGTTGGGTGCGTGCAGGCTCAGCTCCGGCCACCACCTCGAGCTCGTCCATGTAGGGCACTGGGGCCAACCCATGGTTGTTGGCGCCCCACTGGAGCATCTCCTCCTCCCAAAGCACGTCGACGGGGATGTCGGCAAAGTAGCTGTCACCAGCTGGGCAAACCATCGAACAGTTGGTCTGAGCTGGCCCCGCAGCTACAACCCATGCCAGCTGCCCACCACCAGCCGCGCCTACAGCATCGGCGCGGTGTGCGGCGGTAGCCGCGAGTGCCAGGCGTCCGCGTCCAACGCCTCGGTCGAGCGACGCAACGAAGTGGGCGAAGCCGGATTCCGGGTCATCGTCGAGGGAGCCATCGTAGCCACCGAGCAGGGTGGCGTGGAGCGCACACTCGACAGGGCCGAGGCGGACGCAGCAGAGAAGGTCAAGGTCGTCGGGCGCGAAGTCGTTATGGAACCGCTGTATGTGCACGCCGACGAAGACGCGGCTGCTGGCGCCCAACCCATCGACGCGGACGATGGCAACGTGCCTCTCCTGCTTGGCGCGCGCGACGAGGAACTCAGGGCGCTCGGCCTCCTGCTGCGCGACCTGCTTCTTCTCCACGGCCTGCACGAACTCCGGCCCGAAAGAGCCGATGTAGCCGCATAATGGGATTGCGCGGAGCACCTCTTCCTTCGCCGCGGCGGCCGGGAACGACGAAGAGGATGGCTTCTCGAGCTCCTGGATCTGGCGTTGGTACTGGGTTGGGGAAGTCTCCACGGGCGTGTTCGCCTTGACGGAAGTGGACACGGCGGCGGAAGCGGTGGGCGTGGGCGTGACGCAGATTCGCGTGTCGGGATCAGTGGAGGTGGACTCGATCGCCGCAGCGTCGACGGTGAGCTGCTCCGGGCAGGCGAGGTCAGACTCGAGCTCGGAGCCGTGGGTGACCTCGCCGGAGACGAGGCCGTCGGGGGTGCTGGAGAGGAGCTCGGAGAGCGGGACGTGGACCTCGCCAACGTCGCGGTCGTCGCTGTCCGCCCACTCGGTGCCCATGGGGAAAGGGTCAGACCAGAGCAGGTCACGCTCCTCTGGGGTGTGGGCAGGCTGCTCGAACAGCCCACCCCAGTTGTCGGCGACGATGGGTGGAGTCGCGCAGTGCTGCTCGATGGAGTCGTCGCCTCCGTCGAAGAAGCCGCCCCAGTTGTCGGCGACGATGGCGGTTCTGACGGCAGCGAACTGGGTCGGAACGGGGACGCCCCAGAAGGCCCCCCGCGCGGCGTCCTGCTTGGCCCACCTCGCGTCGAACTTGTCGGAGAGCTTGCGGATCTCGTCGAGAAGGAGTTGGGTGGAAGGAGAGATCTCGGTAGAGGGATTCATGGTGCTTGAAACTGAGAATCGATGGCTCTGGTATCAATTGTTAGCAACCTGGTAGCAGAATTGGTAGAATGGGGTAGGAATCAGAGAACTAGCAGTAGAAGCTAGGATTCGAGAGGTAGAAGAAACGTACTAGAAGAATAGTAAAAGGGAAAATTCTACTGTAGAAAGGATGATAACCTGTTGGTTCTGTAATTTCATTGATGGCCATTCCTGCTGCTTGCCCTTGGCATTTGTAGTCTCCCATCCAATGTCTGGACTGGGCTCAAGGTCCATGGCCCATGGCCCATGCGACGGCCCAACCATGACTAGTTGCTAACAGGCACCTACCGAGGGCACCTCAGGGAGCTCGTCGAAGCGCCGCCACAAGCCGTTGCATGCGAGGGGATGTCGGCTCCATGCAAGTCTGAGTAGTGCTCCTCTTGTGCTTTCATTTTGGCTCTAAAATTTTAGACTCATCATGAGAGAGTGCATTATTAAGCCTCGTTTCCCCAACTTTCAGACTATCGACAGTTTGTGGTACTTTCCAAGCACCATTTTCCAGTTGATGAGCAAATAGTCCATCTGAATAGGCAGTAGCGAAGCTACAGTCATTGACATTGCCAACATTGCAGGTACAAATCTATCATTGTCAGGATCAGCATTCTTCTCTGGAGAGCGTTTGAGTATCACCTGAGCACATTTTCTAACATGAGAAATCAGTGGGGAGACTGAAGGAGACACGTACAATTTATTTCCAATAGTATGTTTTGGTGATGAAAACTTCTTGGGACTGGCATTTTGATCCTTATCAGGAGACAGATGAACGCCGTTATTTTTCAGGTTTTCCACACCACTATTCAGCTTTGATATTTTTTTTCCCCGAGCGTAAATTTGTGTTTGCATATATATATATATATATATATATATATATATATATATATATATATATATATATATATATATATATGCGTTTAATGTTTCGTATCTGCAGCACAAGTCCAAGTGACTAAGTAACTGCCTTCTTTTTCCTGTTGGCATTATATTTTTATATGGGATTTGGAGAGTACAAGAGATTAGACCCAAGCATGTGCAAGTAGACAGAAACTTAAAGATGATAGAGAATTTTTTTCCCGAAACTTGAAAATAACAGGCTTGCTAGAATTGCTGATATGTTTATTTCCTGAAAAGTGAAACCTGATAACTTTTGTTAAAGGGAGGTTTATCTTATAATTAGAAATTGGCATGATCCAGCCAATGCATGTATCAAGGTGCACTGGATCGGTGTTTCTTTTTGTTGAGTTCAGATATATTTGCTTCTTATAATGGTACATTAAGCGTTTATATATATGTGTCTGCCAACCATCTTCCCTTTTTATATGCAATAATAAGTGGCAACAAGCAAGTGATGAACAACTGATAAGAAGCTTGATGAACAATTGATAAGAAACAATTGATGAACAAGTGATGGTTGTGCCTATACTGATCGAGGCGTCATGTATCGGCTTTTCTAGAACCTCTTCTCTCTGAATCCAAAGATTTAGGAAATTATTGACATTTGCTTTCCCTTTTGTAAATTGTGAGTGATCTTGTTGACTACATGACCAGCATCATGTTGCTGTTACTAATTCTGGTGCTTGTTCCTCAAGGTGTGTCAACTGCCTGAAAAGCACTTTGTTTGTTTTCAGCTGAATCGTATCTTGGAATGGTTTCTGGAGCTGAAACGATAAATGATACCTCTTCTGCTTTCCAACATGTTGCGGGTACGTAAGGAGCAGATCATTGATCTGTCAAACCATCTCACTGTGGCCTGTAGGCATATTTTTCTACTAGGAAATTATTCTGATTTCTGAAACTGCAACTGCTATTAGTTTTATGTAGATATATATCTCATCCAACTTCATTCTTTTAGATAAGAGAGAATAATCTGACTAATGAGTACTCCCTCCGTCTCAAAATAGATGTCACTAGAAAACCGTGTTTCCCTCACAAACACGTTTCCCCAGTGACATCTAAAAAGAGACGGAGGGAGTATGTCAATGGTAGATGAATACCTTGATCTGGGTATAAATGCAATAACTTCCTATTCATATTGTTCTCTGTATGTTCCTGGACAGGAAGTTGTTTCATGAATAATGAAGTTAACCATTACACTTGAAGAGACTCTTTCCCTTCCAAACATAAGACATGTTTATATAATGTGCCGACTTAATTTCCACTCGCCGAAGCCCATGCCATCATGGAAATACAGGTAGGGTACCTATTTTAGTTTTTGGGTATTAAAGCATTGATAGACCTGGTATAGTTGCAAAAACTGAGTGAATCATGTCACCTAGTGAATCATGTCACAGCACTTCCTTGTCTATAACAGAGGTTTGACTACCAACCAACCTCAAACGGTTCCATATGTTTATTGATCACCATAGCTTGTACAAATTACTTTTTCCCCAAGCGTGCCGCCTCTGATGCCTGAACTTTCATACCGCAGTTGGGTTCTACTACACTTACTCCGTAACATCTGAGATGCATTGTGTTATTAGATGGCATAAACTTTATCAGATATAGGAGTACCATTAGCAATATCTGCAGTTGTAAGGTCTAAGATGTGTTTGTGCCAAGTTTGAGATTAAAGGCACGTACAGCGGGTCTATTAATTTGGTTCGTCTTTATACGGTATTTCTTGCAAAAAAAGCCCCTCGCGAGCTGAGAGATGGACGACCTCGGCGTCTCAGGGCATGTACAGCGGGTCTCTTGACCTCGTCTGTATGATGCTAATTTTACATAAAAAACCCTGCCGATGCCAAGAGACGGAGCCCCCGTCGTTTGGTGAGGCGACGGGTAGAGCTCGTGGCCCGAGGACGAATCGACAGCTTGAACAGCGTTGTACGATCGCCGTCGCAGACTGGGCGCACCTGGATCCCGTGCATGCACCCGCGGTTCAGTCTGGGCGCGCAAGAACCTTCGTCTTCAATCGCTCTCTTCATTCTTCAGGGCCGGCAGTGCCGACCTTGGGTACCACGCCGATGTACGCTCGCCGTCGCTGCCTGGACGCAACGACAACATTCATCGCCACTACTGACGGCAAGCACGCTGGAGGCCAAGACCCTTCGTCGTGGGTAGATGCCGATGTAGAGAGGTAGATATTTGCAGCCGTGCGCAGATGCAAGTGGATTGGGAGGGAAAGAGCGGCAGACTGACAGTTGAAGCGGAAGGGTACTACGACATTCGGCATAGTGGTTGCGAGTGACAAGGATGCCATAGTTGCGGCAGCAAGGATCCCATGGCTGCGTATGACAAGGATGTCATGGCAAGCTTTAGATGAGAGAACTTGGTCATCGATTAACTGGAATCATTTTCAATCTGATGATATCGTTCATATTTCAGCTATCTGAACTTACGTAGTAGTCGACTACCTAGTTACGGATCATTTGGATGGCATATCATCACGTTCCCTAGTGCCTCTGCTCGATGGCATATAGGTACCAAGCAAGAGCTATGACTGAATTAGTGATTTTTTTACAAAAGAACTGCTATATGCTAGAAAACTACTGTATTGAAAGACATGCTTTATGTTTTGACAGATCCATTAACTATTTTTTGCATAGAAACCATGCTTGATTGTTTACAAAAGAACTGCTATATCAAGAATAATCCATTTACTGATATACCTCCAACACTGAAGCTTCCAAGTTTCTCTGCTGTACTTTTCCAGTTAGCTTCCTGTATTGCTTGCAATTGAGTAAAGATTCTCTAGCAATGGCATGGTTCGTTACTATAGAAATGTTGGAAAAGTAGAAGGAAAAACTTCATGTTTATGTTCTTCAGGATAATTTAGTCATCATCACGCTGATGCCAGGTATATGATGAGACCTTTTGTTGTTGGAGAGGGCCTGCACTTGATTGCATCCCTAATATGCTACGAGCAGGTCTAGAATTTTGTGGTGTTATCAAATATAGCATGAATTACATAACCTGACAAAGATATACTAAGTTGATCATTATCTATCAAATAGCAACATAATGGTATACAAAAATAATATTCATACTTGATCTTGGTTACATGTAAAGTATTAAATAGTTTGTAGACGATCTTCTGTCTCTAAGTTGTATGACATGTTTTTTAAGTCGTCTTTATGCCAGATTCGAGATACTTATAGACGACTCTCTGTCTCTGGGTTGTACATGCCCTCATGAGACGACGATACAGGCTCGTGCTCCCACGCACCGAGTGGTGAGGAGGCTGCGTTGTATGAAATCGTCGTTTCCAATCGACGAGGTGCGGGATCTGGATGCACCACGCGGAAGAATCTAGCTGGCGCCCAAAATTCCCTTTGCTCACAGTGGCAACGGCAACGCGGCCGTCCCCCACCCATTCAGCCACGGCAATAGCCTGGCGGCGGCGGCTCCCATCCCCATCGATCATGCGGGCACCACCGTGGATCCATGGTGGCAACAACAGAGCTGGAAGGGGAGGAGATTGCCCTTGTCCTCGCCCGCACCTCAGAGTCTCAGACCTCTGCTCTAGGATATCAGCATATGTCGGTCCGCAGCTAGACACCAAGGAGGGTGCCGTGGGAGAGGATGAGGAGGAGGGAACCCAAGAGGAGGAAGCGGAGCTGGAGACCTTGGTTGGCATCGACATCGATCGGCGGCAGCTCGCTGACTTCAGGTCTGTGTCAGGATGCTATCTTTTTTTCTATCCTTTTTTTCTATGTCAGGATGTTATCTCGAACAATGATAAGCCCATACATATAATATGTGGTGTTAGATTTCTCCAATTATTCTACATAATTATCAACAGATTAGGATATCATGATATCTGAGAGCTTCCACATCTAAATTGGAACTGATCTTTTTTTTTTTTTTGCAAGTGTATTGGAACTAAATTGATAGCTGCAGCTAGTTTCTTAGCTTATTTTTTGAACTTCTGAGAGTAACTTTGAATGCAGTCTAACTGAATTGCTTGTTACTTATTATGCAGGTCTAGCTCATGTTGATCTCTGAATTGATATCTTTTGCTGTCATATCAAGGAAATATGAATGTAAAATCAAATATGAATGTCCAATGTTAAGACTTTCACTTAAGTTATTTGTTTACTTGGCTGTCTTTCTAATGTAAACTCTTGTTACTTTTCCGAACATGTAGATGTGAAGAAAGCATGGCCGTACATAGATAAATCTGCATGTTAGATAAATCTGCATGTTGTCTGTAATCTTTTGGTGTGATCCTGTTAGTGTGAATTATTTTCATCCGTTGCAAAGTGTGGAAGCATCATCAATAGTGCTTCCACCTGAAGTGCGTACAAGCGACAACTCTGATCCTTCCTTCGCAGAGGCACTTTGTAGAAATTCTGCTATCAAAGCTCGATCAACACAATCAAGCACATATGTCAACGCTATGGAAATAAAAAAAAAACTAGACAAAGGATGTTGCAACTATATATAATATAATTATTATATTGATGATTTTAAGATATTGTAATCTGTTGCTACTATATATATATATAATATATATTGATGATTTTAAAAAAATATTGCAATCGTGACGCTCTTATTTATTCTTGATATATTTTCTATCAAATAGACACACAATGGTATATAAAAGTTTGTTTATAGTTGATCATACCTACGCGCAAAGCATTAAACAGCTTAGAGACGGGTTGTACATGCTCTAAAGGCCACTTTATTACCTCTTTCCATGGAATGCAAGAAGTCGTTAAGTATTAGTAACAGTAAATAGGATCATTAACTAGCAATAAGTAATAGAACATTAAGCTTCATTAAGTGATTGTGTTGAAGGGAACAAGTCTTGTCTAGTACTCTATATAGTAGTAGTACGGCATCCTATACAATTCTCGTTTCTGAGAGATGAAGGCAGACAACAAACTTGCTAGTCCAGCTCTCTCCCTCCACCTTGGCTTCTGAGATCCCCATGGATTTCAGTTGCTTTCAGCCCCACACGGGGATTTGTAGTTACCCGCCATTTGATTCGTACATGCAGCAAAATGGAAGCTATGAGTTCCATCCTGTTGATCGTCATCCAATTGAAGTTATTGGGGACTATACCTCTGCGGCCTTCAACAACCTTGGACACCAGTTCTTTGCAGAAAGAGAAATCAAGAAGCCCATATTCGACCATGCTTCATCGATCGATCATAGAGTTGGATCTCAACTGCTGACTCCCAAAACTGAGGTTTCTCATCTCATCGACGGTGGCCTTGGGCCATACTATAAGGCATATGAGATGAATGGCAGGTTTCTGCCAAGAAAGAAGACCTCTTTGAAGAAAATCAATGTTGTGAAAGGGCAGTGGACACCAGAGGAAGATAGGTAAAAGTTAAAATCCATCAATACTTGCTTATTTCTTACTTCTATAAGGTAAAAAAAAAATCCCTACTGTTTGACTAGTTCCCTCTTTTATCTATCAGTGAGCTCATTCTTGAAATATTAACAGGAAGCTGGTAAAGTTTGTGGAACAATTTGGACTGAGGAAGTGGTCTTATATAGCACAACTGCTACCAGGAAGAGTGGGAAAGCAATGCAGAGAAAGATGGCACAACCACTTGAGGCCAAACATCAAGGTAAACTTCTTGCTTCACTAGTTCAATGTTTTTCATTCTGGGCACGTCCTTCAATTCAATGTCGATGACACAACCAATGCTATTCTGTTGCTCGTTAATCTGTAGCAAAATATGTGTTCTTATCGGTTATACTACTACGTTTCTTTTTAAAGCTGCATTAGAATTTGGAGAAGTCATTAGAAGTGTAGTTTGACCATCTTACAATATATATCATCAATTGCTAAATCAATCTGTATTTGAACGATGTTTAGGATGTGAATCTAGGATACAAATTTTATCTACAAAGCATGCCTATATTTTGAATAATTTTTTTTTGTCAAACTTTACAAAGTATGAATTTATTGAATCCTAATACGCCGTATATTTGGAAACGAAGAGTAATATTTACCGTATTGTAGCTCTGGACATTTCTTTATTTTGTTTGGCCGGTTCTCCGAACTATTAATCTTAGCACATTCAGTAATATTTGGAATGGTCATTGACCAAACATACATTATTGGCACAGTAAATTCTAGGAGTTACTAGTGAGCCTTAGTATTTTTTGTAGGCGTTACTAGTCAGCCTTAGTAATTTTTGGTTGCGTATTAGATGCATTGAGTGCCTAAAGATAAACAGAGAGAGCAACACAAAAAGATTTGTGTTACTGTGCAAGAACCAAACAGCACGTCAAATCATTATTCACCTAAGAATACATTATTATTTTGGAGTATTGGTTATATTTGTTTTTATTGTCAAGTAGTAAAATAAGAAGGGAATTGTTTTTAGCTTGACATCATGTAACAAGTCAAAAAACATCGAATGATACAGAGTCACAACAATGAAGAACCCCTCGTCCCTCCCTCTCAGAAAGAGAAAAAAAACTATGGGGTTAGTCAATCGCCATCAGTAATTGGGAAATCCTTTATAAAAAAAATATGAGGAAACACAAGAAATAAAAAGCCTGAAAATGGCCATTCAAGTTTCTACAATTCTCGAGGCATTTTACGATATAAAAAAGTTCATGACACCATCATGATAATATCATACTCCCTCCGTATCAAAAAAGGTAGACGTTTAGGACAGGATTGTGGTAACCAAGGAGTGATTAATTAGGGGTATTCTTCCAGATTTTCCCTTATTAAATAGGGCTGCCGGTGTATGCTACACAAGAAAGACTTGAAACCCGATTGGTCAGGTGAGTTGCGCTTGCGGTGTTTCATTTGCGCGAGCAGGGTTCGAGACCTCAGCTCGCCTTTTTTTTTTATGCGTCGCGCGTGGGCCTTCCCAAGAAACGATGCGTCGCGAGTAAATGCGCATGCTGTAACACTCGTCGGGGGTAAAAACGTCCGAGTAATACCTGGACGTCTACTAATGTGAAAACGCTACTACTTCCCAGGACGTCTACCTTTTCGATACGGAGGGAGTAGTACGTATCTAGGAACAGTACAATTCATCCATCCATTAATAACATACCACCTTTTATTTATGGAACCTCAAACAATGCATGCATGCAGAAAGACATTTGGAACGACGAGGAAGACATGGTTCTGATACAAGCACACAAGGAAGTGGGCAACAAGTGGGCAGAGATAGCTAAGCGGCTACCGGGCAGGACAGAGAACTCCATAAAGAACCATTGGAACGCAACGAAGCGAAGGCAGTTTGCACGGAGGCGGAGGCGGAGGCGGAGGCGGAGCCGCGCTAGCAGCAGCTCCAAGGGCCCCAAATCAGGCACCCTTCTGCAGAACTACATCAAAGCCCTTCTTGGTATTGGCGCAAGCAACAAGACTGATGAAACTCCAGCATCGCCATCTTCTTCTTCTTCTTCTTCACCTGAAACTCCAGGAGCGAAAAAGGCAAAGACTGATGAAACAGAGCTGGAAAACATACTGGATTCCCAGGGCATTCCTCTTCTTCGTCCCAGCATTGGACGACGAGTACGTCTGCAGCGAGTCTCAGTCCTGCGAGGACCTTGTTGCCCCTATCTGTGATGGCTTTTCAGGTGAAGTGTGTGAGGGCCTGTTCGAGGACGCCTTCCAGGTGTGCACCGTGGACGACGACGGCGGCGGCGGCATCGGCATGAACTACATCTTCAACCATGTCGACCGCGCCTCGATCAAGGTCGATCCTGATCGAGATAGACATGGAGGTGATGACGATGATGATGATGTGGGATGATGACGACGACGCCATCATCGGCTGCGCTGAGCCATCAGCTGCTGCTGGACTAGCCGCTCATGTCGAAACGGCTGTGCATGTGAAGGAGGCCGGAGGAGGAGATGGACCTGGTCGAGATGGTGGCAGCCACGCAGAACTGCGGCGAGGCAGAAAATTAAATCACTAGACAAGTAACTGGTTATATAGTATATGTGGTATTTTATAGATAAGCTCACGACCTGAAGATTGTAACCACACTACATACAGTATAAGATATCCGTATACAACTGCACGACCTTCTGGATGTGCCCCCTTCCTGGTGGGGATCACACGACAATCAGTAAATAAAAATAAATAAAGCTTCATGCGAAGCGAAGCATATATACTTGGTTCGCATCGTACCATGGTGTGTCAGGTTCACTGTATTTTGCAGCACTCCCTGGTGGAGTGGTGGTTTTGGTAGGCGGTTTGTCATTTTGAAACGTGCTTAACTTTATCTGTCTCAACGTGCTCCCTTCGTCTCAAAATAAATACAATTCTAAAGTTCAAAATTTATCCTAAAATCTATACAATTCTACATGTATAAAACAAGCTAACTCTATTTTTTTTACTTTTTTTTTGTTTTTCAAAGTATAATGATTGTAACTTTATAGAGGCATTTTGGTAATTTGGCTAGTGCATTGTCTAATTCTAAAATTACATTTATTTTGGCACTGAAGGAGTACAGATGATCATTCTATATCAAACCGCTACTAACAAATGAAAACAATAAAGCTACTTTGAGATCTTCTGGATTTAAACCATGAATTATTTCGACTTTCAGAAACTATATACTCCCTCCATATTGAAAAACTTGACGTTTTGGACAAAGTTTGAGTCAAACATTGAGAATATAAATCATAAATAACTTTTAAATTATTGAGTTTAGAGATGTAAAAATCATATAAATATTTTTTTCTTGAAAAAGTACTTTCATAAAAATATACATATACCACTTTCCAATAAATGTTTTTAAAGAAACAAGTGGTCAAAGTGATGTTTTGGAGACTGTATCGCTGTCTGAAACGTAAGTTTTACGATATGGAGGAAGTATAAATTAGTGAAGAGTATCCAGCCGAAATCTTTCTGCTAGCTAGTGGCTCAATCCACAGCAGCAACCGAACAAAGCCAGTCGAAATCCTCGCCGCATTGTCAGTCGTAAGTGGCGCGGTGGATATTGTCGAAATCCACGCTGCCGTTTTGTGCCGTCCGTCCATGCGATGCGAGAGGTGGTTCCCGTTTGAACTCTCTGACCGCCGCCGCACGGCTTTACACCGACAGCAGTTGACCGCGGCGTGTCAGCGAGAGGAGAGCGAGGCTCCACGTGGCCGGCCTCTTGTGCCGGCCCCCGTCGTCTGAACCTGTTGACCTCCGTCCTCCGCGCGCACACACACACGTGGCCTTAAGCGGGGTTGACACGGGCCTTTCCACGTCAGCAGCCGGCGGTTGAGCGAGCCCCACGGGCGGCCCTCAACCTCGAGTGGAACGAAAAGCGTTTTGCGTTGACCACGGTCAACCATACTGGTCCCGCTCCCACCGCCACGGCGGGTACGGGTACGAGTACGACGACGAGCTGTAGAAGCTTGCCCACCCCGCCGGGAGGTTCCCCGGGTCCGCCATGCTCTGCGGCGGCGGCAAGGTGTGGCCCTCGCCCTCTGCTCCGAACCCGTACGCCGCGGCCGCCGAAGAAGCAGCAGCAGGACGAGGAGGAGGAGGAGGAGGAGGCGGTGGCGGAGGCAGTAACGTAACACTTGGAGGAGTCACCGACGAGGCGCTGGGATCGCCGTCGCCGGCCTGCAGGAACCTAGCGTACTCCGAGTAGGGGTCCCTGCTGCTGCCGCCGCCGCCAGGGAACGCCTGCGACTCCAGCAGCGCCTCCGGCCTGGCTGGCAATGGCGGCGGCGGCGTCGTCATCAACGCGCGCGAGGCTGGAGTCAGAGGCGGCTGCTGCTGCTGGCCCTGTCCCTGGCCCGACGCCGCCGCAGCCGGCGTGGACGGGAGCGCGGCGGACTCCGGGAAGTTGAGCTTGGCGCGGCTGCCGCGGAACCTGAGCGCGGCGCCGTCGTAGGCCCTGGCGCGTCCTCGGCGGTGTCGAAGGTGCCCAGCCACACGCGCGCCGCCTTGTGCGGGTCCCGGATCTCCGCCGCCCACTTCCCCCACGGCCGCTGCCGCACCCCGCGTACCGCTTCCGCGCCGCCGCCGCCCCCCTGCTGCTGCTGCCGGCGATAGTGCTGCCTGCCCCCGCCGACGACGGGGACGGGAGCTCGTCGTCATCCGCGGCGGCGCGGTGCTGCGAGGAGGTGGCCGCCGCTGACGTCGCCGCCGCCGCAGTCCAGTACTGCACGGGCGGCTGCATCGCGCCGTAGCCTGCATGATGGTTATAGAGAAGAGAGGTTGGTTATTCTTGTTCATGAAAATCTTCAACATTGCTTTAAAAAAAAAAACCTTCAACATTCGCCATTTGTACAGCTGTATATACGACGAACGATGTACTTTATTTATTATTATTAATATTAATAATGTAAAACCGTAGCAGCACAAGTGGTGGTTGACGCCTTTGATTTGGATCTCCATTACTCTGTTTTGGCCATGCTCTGTTTTTTCCCTCTAATGACCACCAAAGGAGCATAGATGTATACACTTGACGCATTCGCAAATCGGCAGTATACCTCTGAAAGCAACCTGGTTAGTGTAATAGTGTAATGATGGTGCTGCCTTGTTTTTTTTAACAAGTTCAGTGTGAGTAGATGGAGTTTACCTTACCTGTAGTCTGTAGACACTCACTCGTTTGTGAGAAAATAGAGCACCCTAGTGTAGTTTGGTTTTGGTCAAGGTTGGCTTGGGATTTCATAGTTACTCCGGTTTACAGAGAAGCTAGAGAAACGGAAATGATCTCCAAACTGATTTTCATCCACTCTGAAAAAATCAGGTGTTCCATATATATAGACAAGTAAAAAGAGAGTCTTGCATTAAAGCAGAGTTTTTTTTAGCACAGCGTTCTGATTCAAGAGAAAGTTAAATGTGCCCTGAAATACATGCAAGGGAAACGAAACCCGCGTTCGCCGATTCAATGCATTTTTGTTTTTTTAACAAAAAAAAGATAGTGTGAACTGTGAAGCGCCAAGACACGCGTCACAGGGATTTAAACGTGCTGAGTTGTGAGTTGGTAGCTGCCCATTTCTATCTACAGTATTTTATACGTACTGTATACTCCATCTGTATCACAAATAGAAGACGTTTTGGAAAATGTTTCGGTCAAACATTGGGAATATAAATCATGAATAACTTTTAAATTATTGAGTTTAAAAATATAAAAAATATAAATAAATTTATCTTGAAAAGTATTTTCATAAAAGTATATATATACCACTTTACAATAAATATTTTAAAGAAATAATTGTCAAAGTTATGCTTTGGAGACCGTGTCGCTGTCCTAAACGTCTTCTATCTGTGATACGGAGGGAGTATATCGTATATATATAGCGGTGAAAATGGTATGGATAATTCTCAATCAGTTCCGAATTTAAAATATGAAAAAAATGTTTTTTATATCAATATGGATGCGGATAATCCACTCCACTTCAAAAAAAAAATCGATTTTCGCATCTGAATTCGTAAATCCATCGGTCCAAATCATTTCCAACTTTTTAAAAAAAATCCTCTCCCACTCTGATACCGGTCCAAATCTAATAAAAAAATATAGATTAAAATATGGGGAGGACATTACAACTTGCGCGGATTCAATGCATTTTGGTTTTTTTAAAAGAAAAAGAAAAAGAAAAGTGTGTGTGAAAAGCCAAGACACAGGGGGCACAGGGATTCAAACGTGCAGAGTTGGTAGCAGCCCTTTTCTATCTATTTTAAAGGAGACGATCTACTCCCTCCATCCCAAAATGTTTACCTCTACAAATTCGTGTTTCCTCACAGACACGTTTTCCGGACGACCAATATTTTGGAACGGAGGGAGTATGTAGGAGTTGCGTGTGGTACGGAGGAGGCGTAAGACAGCAGCATGCAAATGCAACGCTCATGTTAGACGAACCGCACCGGTGTCCGGTAAAACTTACCGGAGGAAGAGATAGCGTAATTTTTTGCTGCAGCGGGCTACTGGGAAACGTTCCCTACCATCGCGTACGCGCCCACGCCCGGTGTCTGTGGCGTGCGTACGGAGCGCACGGTAAACGCACTGCGGGGCCCGCTCGAGGAGAGAGAAGGGAGTGGGAGTGGGCGAGGCGCGCTGCAGGATGACGGAGCTCCGCCCCTGCGCCGATGAGGAGGAACGCGAGAAGCCGCGAGCTGGCGCCGCCGCCGGGGCCGCTGCCTCCTCCTTCCGCGCCTCCACGGCGCCATCCTCCTCGAAGACGTTCGCCGCCGCAGGCACCAGCACGGCGCCATCCTCCTCGAAGACGCCGGGCGACCTCACCTAGAGCCGCCAGGGTCGCGTGGCTCGCCGGTACCACCGCGCAGGCGAGGTCGCCGGAAGCGCGAGCTCGCCTCCGCCCGCGCCCGAAGTCGCCGGAAGCGTAGGCTCCTCCTCGCCGGTGGTGCGCGGTCGCGCTCGCGTGGGTGGGGAGATGAGAACGGCGGTCGAATGGATAAGGGATGAGTTGAGGAGAAAAAAGAAAAGAAAAAGAAAAAAAAGAAAAGGTGGGCCACATAGTGATATAGAGGATTGATGAATGCGGGAGAAAATGGTATAGAGAAAAGAATTTTGATGACTAAGATGGAATATTCTTTTTAGAGGATGAATATAGAGGATGATGAGTGCGGATAGTCTTACACGCGATGGACGCGTGTAGGAACGGACCTCGTGCGCATCTAGTGTATGACAAGCTCATATATAGAATACTAGTATACTAGTGTATACATGCCGCCGCTACTCGATCGATGCACAACAAATCATCAACGTGCGTGCGTCCTAGCCAGTGAAAATTTTATATTATAACGCCTTTTAAGAACATTTTTTTTAAAAGAACCTATTTAAAAACTTTGTTCAGAAATAGAATACAGGGGTCGATGTCATGGTGACGCCGTCCTCAGCGTCCCGACGCAGACTCGTATGTCCTATTTCTGAACAAAGTTTTTTAACAGATCTATAGACAAAAAAAATTAAAAAAAAGCTAAAATATAAAAATTTCACTCTTGACTAGTACTCCTACTACCACGACATCCAAAGACCAAAGATATATAATTGAGCAAATAAAGAGGTAATAAAATAGAAAACGCGGAGGAATATATAATGCATATATGCATGAGAACAGAAAGAACATCAAAGAAAAAACATGTATAGTCAAGGATCAATGGAGTACGTATGCTATTGCTATGCTACTAGATGTACGTACTACCGTACCGACTACCCCAAAAAAAAAATGGCATGCAGGCTGCGGTCGACGCCGCTACCCGCCGGCCTGTCGTGTTTTTGCCGATCGACTGCTTACCGTGGAGAACGAAGCGAGCAGGCGACGACGGCTCGGCGACGGCAGCCTGCGGCTGCAGCAGCTCGTCGTCGTACGGCCACCACGCCTCGTCCATGGAGGAGGCATCCTGCGCCTTGACATCAGCCGCCGGCGGCGGCGGCGCCGAGCCGGCGACCACCGTGGTGAGCGCGGCCACCATGGCCGACATCTCCCGCGCCTGCCTGTTGCTCTGCCACGGCGCCGCGGTCTCCACCATCATCACGGGCTCTGCCGCCCCCGGCAACAGCAGCTGCTGCTGCTGCCCGCGGCCTCCTCGGTCGTCGTCGACGACGTCGGCGGCGAGAGGCCGCCGCCGCTGACGATGGTGCTCCTGCTCGCCGGAGTTCGCCACGGCGGCGTGGCACATGAACGAACGATCCCCGTACACGTACGTACTCACGACGACGTACTGGATGGAACCGGAACGCGCGCCGGGCCGCGACGAGATGGTCGGTGCCTATAGCAGCTACACGTGACAGGCGCGACCTTTTCTCTCACAAATATAATAATGGCTGCTGGCGCTTGGGCGACTCGCAACGTGTGTACGCACATATATATAGGCGAGCGTGCGCCCATATCCACATGTGAAAACTATCCGACGTTAAATAATGGGGCAACCCTACAAAACAAGTACTGTAAGATGGGATAGGGCACCGTACGTTGGATTCGAATTCAAATCCGGCGGTTTAGAAAGCCGAATGGAAATAATTGGTCAATGTAGTTTCATTTCATACGCATTTAACAGGAAAAATCAAGCAGATTCAATTCCATCGTGCCCCCAAACATGTGAATTATTATATATATGTCGATGTGCATTTGCCATTTATGGCAGAGGATTGTGGCTTCTTTATAAGATGTTAATTTAATCGAAGAAAGAGATGTGTTCTCGTGTGGGGTTTAAATACTTCAGGATGCTTTACAGTCAAATCCATGTATGCTGCGTTAATTAACAATAAAGTTAAAGTGTCACAAGATATTTGGCAAACCAAGGTCCCTATGAAAATAAAAGTCTTCATGTGGTACCTAAAAAAGAAAGTGATTTTAACTAAAGATAATTTGGCTCGTCGTAACTGGAATGGTGACAAGACGTGCTGCTTCTGTCATTTACCAAAAACGATTGATCATCTTTTTTTTAGATTGCTCTCATGCCAAGTTCTTGTGGCGTGTTGTTCACTTACTTTTTGGGATTTCGCCTCCGAGTGATATGAATAACCTGTTTTGTAGATGGTCAAATTTGGGCAACAAAAAGTACAGGTCATTGTTATTGACGACAGCCTCTGCCCTTTGCTGGACAATCTGGATAACAAGAAACGAAGTGATTTTTGACAAATATAGACCAAAATCTTTTTTGCAGGTTCTTTTTAGGGGCACATACTGGCTTCGGCAATGGGCGACATTGCAGCGTAATGATGGCCTAAGGGATCAACTGATTTCAGCGGGACTGCACCTCGAGACATCAGCTCTTCGGTTCTTTGGATCCAATGGCTGGTTGTCGTTTCTAGGCATATTGGTTATACTTAGTCAAAACTCTATTGTCGTTTCGGGTTTCTGTTTTCTTTGGTTGTTTACTGTCTTCTGACAGATAGAACTTGTGTTTTCCTGGGGTTGTGTGTAATAATTGATCTGATTCTATCAGTTAATAGATGAGGCCGGATACGAACTATCCTTTATCTAAAAAAAATCCGTCGTCCGTCGACATGCATCCCAGTTGGGCCGTCAATGGAACAGTGATTCATATGTTTATGTTTATGTTTATCCAAGATGCAATGCATACAACATTCCTAGTTTCGTTGTCTATATAGGGTTACTGCGAGGAATCTACTTGTGCCACAATACTGTGGGTGTGCCTTTCTATACTCTCAGCCTTTCTTCTAAAAATAAAAAAACACACAGTACATACAACCAAGAAAATCTACTTGCCTGCAACTTAAATTAATTGGCCAAAACTGAGACCTGACTAGTCATTCTATGTTTCGTTTTTTTTTTCCTATATCAGATCGTGGGAAACACATATATTCTTGAACATGTCCATAAGAACATATTTATTTATTTCATTTGTCCCTCTGTTTCACGTAACCAAAAAGAAAAACAGAATTTGAAGGACGATTTGCTTTGACCAGATGAGGTTAGGTTTCACATTCGTTTGTTTGACCAATGGCATTCTGCTTAGCCACCTGTCTGCCTTACGTGTACCTTTTCATCAGCCGGTGGACACGAATGGATGGATATATATTGCTCCTAACTTATCTTAATAATCTTATAAGTATATAGGTAGCAGTAGGCTCCATTCCGTGATTTCAGTTCTTCCACTAGTAGAACGATGTCGACCACGAGTACTAGTTACTGTGTTAACTACCGCTAAGATGGTTAATTAAATCGAGCTAGTTAAGTGCGCGCTACTGTATCATGCCCGCAACGTACGTCTACACATCATAGTGTGACGATTTTATCACTGCCACGTCTTTTTTTTTTCTAATCTAGAGCGAGACTACTACACATAGAAATTAAAAGAAAATGTTTTTTCTTGAATACACAAAAAGCTTATGTGCCTTTTGTATTAAGGCATTGTTCAGTTCGCAAAATATTTGGTGAAAAGTTATTGTAGCACTTTCGTTGTTATTTGACAAACTTGTCCAAACATGACCCAACTAGACTCAAAAGATTCGTCTCGACATGAGCAGACTAAAAGTACAATTAGTTATTTTTTTACCTACATTTAATGTTCCATGCATGTGTCTAAAGATTACACTGCGCAAAATATTTTGGGTCTTTTGGCCAACTGAACTAAGTACAAAGTTTCAAGACGTCCCGCAGCACGTTATTAAGGAGGATGAATAGATTACAATTAAGCATAGCCTCCTTAACAAGTTTTCTCACGTGGACTACTCGCGCACTAGACTACCTAGCTTGTAGGCTCCGACGTCAATCCATTGGTTGACGACGTACCAAATCATTATTCAACGCGCGAGCGTTAGGAATATAGCAACGCACGGACCCGTGGCGTAAATTAGTAAAAGCGGAGGAGAGAAGACGCAAGTGAGATTTTGTCAGATCGTATATTTTTTAATATGACTGCGCGTGTAGCGTACAAACACGTGGTCACAAAGTGGAGGAGAGGAGACGCAAGTGGGATTGTGTCCGATCGTATCTTTTTTGAATATGCAAACGTTATACAAACTTCAAAATGTGATAACTTTTTTTAAATTTTTTTTAAAAAATTTCGTTTACACCATTATGTTCATTATAACCAGATCTATAAAACTAGATCCATATCGGATATGTTTCGAGATAATTTAAGTGATTATAAAGTTTTTGTGCTTATGTGTACAAAGTTTTAAATATGATAGTAAAATGTTTTTTAAAACTTGCTGCAAAGTTTCTAATTACAAACTTTTATTTTAGCTGTACAAAGTCCATAACGAGTTAATACTAAGTTTCAGATGAGCTAGTAAAGTTCTTCAATTTAGGTGTAGAGTTTTTTGAAATCCCAAAGTTTTGAATTTAGCAATGTAAAGTTTATAATGTTTAAAATGTGTTGGTATACAATTTTGGAAGGTAAAAAAGGTTAAGTTTGAAATTACAAAATTTAATCCTTTAAATACAAAGTTTAAAATATTTTAATATAAAGTTCTTGAATTTTAAAAATAAAGTTTGAAACTATAAGGTTTTAAATCTAAGTATGAAGTTGTGAACAGGCTAATATAAAGTTCTTAAACTTAAAATGTAAAGTTTTTACAAAGTTTCAAATCTTGAAATAAAAAGTTTTAAATGTGCTAGTATGTAACACCCTAAATTTTTTCTCCAAAACAAAATAGGTTGAAAATGATTTAATTATGAATTTGTGAGCATTTAACCTAGGGTTAAATAATTTTTGTTGAATTAAAAATTTGGTGGCAACATGTTTATGCATTCATGCTGATGCATTGGATTTATTGAAGTGACTGGGTTTTGTCAAAATTTAGTTTGAATTCAAACTTCTTTTGGAATGGTTTTGAATTGCTTTGAAACAAATGAAAAAGGAATCATTTTACTCCCTCCTTCCCTCCCTCGTTTTCGGCCCAGGCGGCCTGGCGGCCCAACCGCCGCGCGCCCCCTCCTCATTCCCTCCTCCCGCGCGCTGGGCCGCCCCACCCCCTTTCTCCTCGCGCGCGGCCCACGGGCCGGCCTGCTCGCACCCGCACCGCGCGAAATGCCCGGCGCCTCCTCCCGCTCTCTCGCTGACCTCCCGACCCCACCTGTCGGCGTTTTCCTCTTCCCTTCGCACGCGCCGTCCGCGCTCGGGCGAGCAACCGCTCCGCCGCTTCTCGCGCGCGTCGTGGGCAAGCCCGCTCCCACGACCTCGCCCTCGCCCCCGTGTACTTAACAGATGCGCCGCACCCCGCTCTTTCTTTTCCCTCTCCCACTCCCGCAGCGCCGCGCACCGCAGCACCAGAGCCTTCCCCCCGCCGCCATTGCCGCCGCCGCCGTCGACCCGTCGATTCGACGCCGCTCCGGTCGTGTGCGACCTCCCCGAGCTCCGCCGCACCTCGGTGAAGTTGCCGAACCACCCTTCCCTCTCTTTTTCGCTCGGTTTTAAGCCCTAACCGCCGCCGTTGACTGCGCAGTCCGACGTCGACCGCCGTTCGCCGCGGGCCGCCTCTCCCGAGCCGTCTCCGCCACTTTGTTCCGCCTCGGTGAGATCCCCTTGCCTTCCTCTAGCTCGCCGACCCCTTGGTTTGGCCTGTGGTGGATCCTAGGCCTGAGCCCGCGAGCTCCGTGGCTTCGGCCATGGCGGAGCCGCGCGCGACGTCGCGTTGAGAGCCGTGACGCCGCGGCTAGTGCGCGCCGTCGCCCGCCCGCGCGCGCACTCCGCCCTTGGCCTAATCCGCGCCATCCGTCTCCGATCCGACGGTCCGTGATGGCCCGTACCCCTTCGGGGTGATCTTTGCTAAAGAAACCCCCGAATAAGCCATGAATCAACCCGCGCTCCAGCGGGCACTGTTCGCTGAGTCTTTGAAAACTTCCGTCTAGGCCCCTGTGTTTCTTCGGATTTGAGGCGCAGTCCAGCCGGCTGCGGGTTTAATTTAAATCTAATTTAAAATCCGATTTAAATTCAAATGGATTTCAGTTTATTTGCAGAAATGCCACTACTTTGTTTGCTTATAAAATCCACGTTTTAGCTCCGATTGATCCATTCAAATTGCGTTAGCTTCGTAATTAAGTGCTCTACCCGTTTATGTCCCTGTTGGTCGGTTTTGATAGTTTAGATGTAGGGTCCAAGTTAATCTTGTTTAGGGCTTTATATATACCGTTTCGGCCGTATCTCTCACGCCGTAACTCCGATTCGATGAACCAAAACTTGTTGTGATCGTAGAGATGCGTACTTCAGTTTTATCAAAGTTTTATTCAGTTTAATCCGTGATACTGTTTGGTGTATTGTTCTAATAATAGCTCTGTTTGCATCGTGTATGTTTGCACCTGGAATGCGTGGTGATGTTGTGATCGAGTAGACGGTGAGTCGGTGTGGTACGACCAGGACCCCTCGTTCAGTGACCAGCAGGAAGATCAACCTTTCGACAACCAAGGCAAGTTAGCATGGGATCTCCTTGTTTACCTATATACTTTACTTTAATCACTCATTCATGCATGTGTCCAACTGAGCAACCTTAGAAAACCCACTTAGCTTTCTGATCTGTGATGCTCTTGTTCCCGTGGGATATATGCATGTGGGTAGTTTTGCTAGTGCTAACTGACTTATAAACGATCCAGTCTAATGATGAATATGTTCTCATGATGATACATGTTAAACGGTTAATAAAACTTGCTGTTAGCAAAAGCTGGGATTGACAGTGCTACCATGAGTGCTATATGGCTGGTTTTAGCTCAGTAAACTGGACCTTGTCTAATATGGCAGCGGTGACCCGAAAGGGCGCAAAAGGGGCTTGCCACTTTGGGTGTAGGGCTGCTCCTGTTTCTATGTGTATAGCTGCGATGGCCTTGTGCCATAGAAAAGGGGGGTTGCTACATCTGCCTGCCAAGGAAACCTAGCGGCCCTGACCTGTTAGATGAACCAGCGAAAGGCTTCATAGTGTGCCCTGCCGATCTACCTCGGAAGTGGATCAAGAGGTTGGCCGCCTCGGGCACAAGGGTAACACGGCTTGTGGGTAAAGATGCACCACCTCTGCAGAGTGTAAAACTGTTATAACAGCCGTGCTCACGGTCACGAGCGGCCCGAAAAACTAGCGGAACTATGAAACTTAACAATTGTTACTTTAGGTTGTTGGTACAGTATGATGTCATATCTTACCTTTGTTGGACAAATGGATCATGGTTAAGGGTTAAGCACAATATTCGTTTACCTTAATGTTAAAACTTTGCCAACTTAAAAGCTAACTGCAGTCAGACAGCGTCAGCCTTTTTGAGCCTCATGAACCCTATGTTAGCTTGCTAAGTACGTGGAGTACTTACGCTTGTTGTTTATCTTCTTTTTGGGCAAAATCCCGGATGGGTAACAGATGAAGGTGCAGTTGGCGACTTTCCTGAAGACTTCTAGGCTAGCTGTTCCCCCAGTCGACGTTTCCCTGTGGTTTAGTTTGTGTACCAGTTCAGCGATCTGTGTTTCAGCATGTTGTAAGGCTCTGTTTTAAATACTATCGTGATGTAATAAACAATGTGATGATGCCACTCTTGTAATTTGTCTACTTATGTGTGTGATTGTTTCCTGGGCACACATGAGTATTCCGCCTCAGTTTTATCCTTAAAATTGGGGTGTGACAAATTGGTATCGGAGCTTTGTTGACTGTAGGACGCAAGCCTAGTTAGGAAATGGACGTCTAACACCTTTTTGTTACTTGTTCATGCTTATTTTATTAACTCGTTACTTTATTAAAATTTATACCTGCTTCTTATTCTTATTCTATTGCATAAAACTAATTGTTTCCGCTTATCTTACCCTGTTTTTAACATCAGGATGCCTCGCATGAACGCCGTGCCTACCGTGCTCTTTTCACCAGCCAGCCTGCTCCCCCTGTGGTTCACATCCCCGACAGTGATGGGTCCTCCAGCTCCTCCAACGACGTCTTCGCGGAGGATGAAGAGTTGACCGTTACTCCAGCAGTTTCTGAGGAGCTAGCAGCGCCATCCCCGCCCCCTGCAGCAGTTCCCGAGTCTCCGGCTCCGGAGGTGCTGCTCCGGAGGTGCCAGTCCCAGTGGAGCCTGAGCCTGAGGCGCCAGCGCCTGAGGTCCCTGCTCCAGAGGCACCCGTTCCTGCAGCACCTGACGCTCCACCAGCTCCTGCGGCGCCAGCCTTCGTGCCAGTGTACCCGGTGGTACACTCTCCCGCCGCTTCATCCGCTTCGGCACCAGCACCCCCTGCCTCCCCAGCAGCGCAGGTGGTGGAAGACCTTGGTTGGGATCGTCGCTTCATGTTTAAGAAGCCCGACGAGACAGCGTACTACCATAGTATGCTGGTTCGTCTGCTGGAGGAGTACTACCCGGACATGGAGGCTAAACTCCAATACCACTGCGGAGAGTACACCCACCCGTTGGAGGCTACGTACTGGAAGTCCGACCTGATGGTTACAGGTTGGAAAGCTGATGATCAAGCCCATGTCATAGAGTCAGCTCACAGGACTACCACCAAGCGTAGTGATGCCCTCGCAAGTATGGAGGACGCGGCGCAGGATGCTTACCTGCACTACCATGGCCTTCGCTTCCAGATGATGAGGAATGATCGCTACCGCTACCTGCCCCAAAGTGACATGGAGGGCTCGTGGCGAACCCTGCTACCACCAGTGGAGTACCCGGTTCTGGTCTCTACTGCTCAGCATGCCTACGAGGTGCATAGGAAGGCCGACAAGGTGCAAGATGACCTGCGTGCGGCTCAGAAGGTGATAAGGCGTTTGGAGCGCGAAGTGGATTACCTTCGCGGTGAGCTAGACTATGCAGCTGTTTACAAGAAAAAGTATAGAGCCAACGATGCCCCCGGTGGAGCCAGTAGCTTGCCTACCAGGATCAGTTATCTCGTTTAGACACGTTGTTTTAAATTCAGTTTTGTGTTATGTGAACCTGTGGTGTTTGTGTTACTTATGTTAGTGAACTATGTTTGTTTGGATCTTTGTCTGTGTGATGTGAAGTATGGGTTATGTCCGTGCTTCTCCAAGTTAAACCCCTTCTTGTGGCATATAAAGTTGCTTATCTCTTATGTCTGTGTTGCTGTTTTCTGGAGCAGCCTGTGTTTAGATCTGTGTATCTCTTAATCCGTGACCCCAAAAATTGTGAAATTTTTGTGGGAGTAACTATACTGATGTACCTTTCAATCGAATCTGGAACCAAGTCCTTATCTGTTCGGATCTGGGAGATATGCCTTGTGTTTTAAAGTCGTGTCTGTTTCTACGCACTGTTTTCGCAGAACAGGTTTGTTCAATCTGTTTTGCCAGAATCTGGCCGAATCTGAGAAGTGTTCTATACGAAAGTTGTAGCCGGTTTCTTAATCTTTCCAACGATGTCTGGTTCATCCCTGTTGGATTTCTGTAGCTCGAGTTATGCCCGTTTTAGTGTGCTGCTGTCGACAAGGATGTGCACAGAAATTTTCAGCAATGTTCATTTATGTCATATATACTTTCTATGTTGGATATAAAGGTCTAACTCTTGCGCATTTGTTGGTGAGCAGATGGCAGCAAGGGGTGGACGCGGGAGAGGCCGTGGCCGTGGGCGTGGTGCTCCTATGGACCCGCCACCGCCACCGCCGCCAGTGACCATCGAGCAGTTGATGGCCACGCAGAATCAACTGATGCACGCCATGATGAACCGCCTGGATCAGGCGCCCGCTGCCGCACCTCAACCTCTTCAAGTCAGGGACCGTCGAGGAGAATTCCTGAAGGGCCATCCACCAGTGTTCTCTCACGCCTCTGAACCACTGGAGGCGGATGACTGGCTCCGTGCAGTGGAAAAACAGCTGAACATCGCCCAGTGCACCGATTATGAGAAGGTGCTCTACGCTTCTGGGCAACTGCAGGGAGCTGCACAGGACTGGTGGGATGCGTTCATGTTTGGCCGTCCCCAAGATGCCCCCATTGTTACATGGCAGGAGTTCAAGGAGAACTTCCGATCCTATCACATCCCAGATGGTCTCGTGGAACTGAAGCAAGAGGAGTTCCGCTCTCTGAAGCAAGGGTCCATGTCAGTGGCGCAGTACCGCGACAAGTTTGCACAGCTATCGCGTTATGCCCCTCAGGATGTGGCTAACGACAAGGACAAACAGCGCCGTTTCTTGAATGGTCTGTATGATGGGTTGCAACTCCAGTTGATGTCCAACACCTACCCGAACTATCAGGCCCTGGTCAATAGGGCGATAGTTATTGACAACAAGAGGAAGGAAATGGAGGCAAAGAAAAGAAGCTTCCAAGGCCAGTCATCGGGGAGCAACACTCGTCCCCGAATCAACCCACAGCAAGGTTACCCCCAGAGGAGTCAAGGCAACCAGTGGAACAGAGGACAGTACCCCCAGGGCAACCAGAACCAACAGCGCCTTCCACATCAGCAGCAGTCAGGTGGTCAGCGCTACCAGCAGCAGCCAGGAGGTCAGAGGTACCAGCAACAGCAGAGCAGCCAAGCATCACGCCAGGGAGCACCCAACTCCGCTCCCATGAAGAATGCAGCTCAGCAGAACCCCAACGCATGTTACCGTTGCGGGGAGTCAGGACACTACGCTCACCAGTGCCCCAAGAAGCAGAACCCCCAGGCCCCACAGAACCAGGCAGGAGCTCAGAAGCAGAATGCTCGCCCACCTCACACTGGACGGGTGAATCATGTAGCTGCCGAGAGTGCCCTGGATGCACCGGATGTTATGATGGGTACGTTCAGCATCAACTCAATCCCAGCAACCATACTTTTTGATTCTGGTGCTTCGCATTCTTTCATTTCACAATCGTTTGTTAGAATGCATGGTGTGCCTTTGTGTGCAATGAAAGAAACAATCATAGTAAACTCACCAGGGGGTAGTATGCCTGCAAGTTTTTGGAGCCCCACCTCTAGTGTCAACCTAAGGGGGTAGACTTTAAAGTAAAGCCTATAGTGCTAAGAACAGCAGGTATAGATCTCATCTTGGGTATGGACTGGATGAAGCAACATGGGGCTGTCATTCAGTGTCAAAAAAGGTCAGTTGTTGTAACTACACCTAAGGGAGACAGAATCTGTGTGCAAGTGGTGTTAAAAGAGCAGCCAACTGCCACGGTCAACCAGATGGATGCTAGTGGTGCAGAGCAAGATCGGGTGGTGGACGAGTTCCCTGATGTCTTTCCTGATGATCTGCCAGGTATGCCACCTGATCGCGATGTTGAGTTCATTATTGAATTACTGCCTGGAACTGCACCAATATCTAAAAGACCTTATAGAATGGGGGTAAATGAATTAGAAGAACTTAAGAAACAGCTTAAGGAGTTGTTAGAGAAAGGGTATATACGCCCTAGTGCTTCTCCTTGGGGAGCACCAGTGATCTTTGTGGATAAGAAAGATGGTAGCCAAAGGATGTGTGTGGACTATAGGTCTTTAAATGAGGTTACCATTAAAAACAAATACCCTCTACCCCGGATAGACGATCTATTTGACCAGCTTAGAGGAGCATGTGTGTTCTCTAAAATAGATCTCAGATCTGGGTATCACCAGTTGAAAATCCGGAACTCAGACATTCCTAAGACCGCCTTCACCACGCGGTATGGACTGTATGAGTATACAGTGATGTCTTTTGGTCTGACCAATGCCCCAGCCTACTTCATGTATCTGATGAATAAAGTGTTCATGGAATACCTAGATAAGTTTGTGGTGGTGTTATAGATGACATTTTAGTGTTCTCTAAAACAGAGGAGGAACACGCGGAACATCTGAGGATGGTTCTGCAGAAGTTAAGAGAGCATCAGCTCTATGCCAAGAGGAGCAAGTGTGAATTTTGGCTGAAAGAAGTCTCTTTCTTAGGGCATGTTGTCTCTAACGGAGGTATATCCGTTGATCCTAGCAAGGTGCAAGATGTGTTGGATTGGAACCCGCCAACTAATCCCAGTGAAATCCGAAGTTTCCTGGGTTTGGCTGGGTATTATAGGAGGTTCATTGAAGGATTCTCCAAGCTCGCAAAACCTATGACTGCCTTGTTGGAAAAGAATGCTAAGTTTGTGTGGTCTGATAAATGTCAAGCAAACTTTGAAGAGTTAAAGAAGAGAAACCTCAGCACCAGTCCTAGTTCTGCCAGACTTGAACAAAAGCTTCTCCATCTATTGTGATGCATCTCGTCTTGGACTTGGATGTGTTCTAATGCAAGAAGGAAGAGTAGTGGCCTACGCATCTAGACAGCTGAGAGGAAGCACGAGGTGAACTATCCAACTCATGATTTGGAGTTAGCAGCTGTGGTCCATGCTCTGAAAATATGGAGACACTATCTAGTTGGACATAAGTGTGACGTGTATACGGATCACAAAAGTCTGAAATATATATTTACCCAGTCAGATCTGAACTTGAGGCAACGCCGTTGGCTAGAATTGATCAAAGACTATGACCTAGAGGTACATTATCACCCAGGAAAGGCCAATGTCGTGGCCGATGCCTTGAGCAGAAAAACTTACGCAAAAGGTCTGCAAGTGGAACGTATGTCAGCAGAGTTGAGAGCTGAAATGGCATACCTTAATCTGTGTTTTGCCAACAATGTGGTGGAAATGTCGGTTGAACCTACCTTGGAGAAAGAAATCCGAGAGGGTCAGTTGAAGGATGAGAAGTTGAAAGAGATAGCAGAAAACATAGTGCTTGGAAGGGCACCAGGATTCCGGATGGATGATAATGGGACTCTATGGTTTGGAAAGAGGATATGTGTGCCCGAAGTGAAGGCTATCCGTGATGCCATCTTGCGGGATGCTCATGAATCTGACCCATTCACCCCGGTAGCACCAAAATGTACTTGGATCTGAAAGAAAATACTGGTGGTATGGTATGAAACGAGATGTAGCAGAATATGTGGCTCTATGTGACACCTGTCAGAAGGTCAAAGCTGAACATCAAAGACCAGCAGGACTGTTACAGCCTATGCAGATACCCGAGTGGAAATGGGAAGAAGTGGGAATGGACTTTATTACTGGTTTACCTCGCACACAAAGAGGATATGATTCTATATGGGTAATAGTCGACCGTCTCACTAAGGTCGCTCACTTCTTACCAGTAAAGACCACCTATTCTGGAGCAAGGTTAGCAGAACTGTACATGGAGAGGATTGTGTCTCTCCATGGTGTTCCAAAGAAAATAGTGTCAGACAGAGGGACACATTCACTTCTCACTTCATTATCATCAAGTACAAATCCTTGGGAACTGAGCTGACGTTCAGTTCTGCATCACACAACAGATGGGCAGACTGAAAGGATAAACCAGATCTTGGAGGACATGTTGAGAGCATGTGCCCTTCAGCATGGGCTAGTTGGGATAAAAGCCTGCCATATGCTGAATTCTCATACAACAACAGTCACCAGAAGAGTCTGAAAATGGCTCCTTTCGAAGCTTTGTATGGGCGAAAGTGTAGGACTCCCCTGTTCTGGAATCAGACAGGAGAAACTCAAGTGTTCGGACCGGATGTTCTTAGAAATGCTGAAGAACAAGTAAGGATGATCCGAGATAACTAAGGGTAGCTCAGTCCCGACAGAAGAGTTATGCAGATACTCGCAGGAGGGACTTAGTTTTCAAAGTGGGAGACTATGTGTATTTGAAAGTGTCACCCATGAGAAGTGTAAGGAGGTTTAACATGAAAGGAAAGTTGGCACCCAGGTACATAGGCCCTTTCCGGATCTTAGCCAGACGTGGAGAAGTGGCCTATCAGCTCGAGTTACCTGAAAGTTGTCAGGTGTGCATGATGTGTTCCATGTTTCTCAGCTAAAGAAATGCCTGAGAGTACCTGAAGAGCAAGTTCCCCTGGAAGAGATCAAGATAGGAGAGGATCTCACTTACGAAGAAACCCTGTCAAGATCTTGGAGACAGCAGAAAGAGTTACCAGGAGCCGAGTTATCAAGATGTGCAAGGTTCAGTGGAACCGGTATACAGAAGAAGAGGCTACCTGGGAAGAGAAGAAGATCTTCGGAAGTCTTATCCCCAGTTGTTTGAGTAAGCTCCAGTCGAATCTCGAGGACGAGATTCATCTTAAGGGGGGTAGAGTTGTAACACCCTAAATTTTTTCTCCAAAACAAAATAGGTTGAAAATGATTTAATTATGAATTTGTGAGCATTTAACCTAGGGTTAAATAAATTTTTGTTGAATTAAAATTTTGGTGGCAACATGTTTATGCATTCATGCTGATGCATTGGATTTATTGAAGTGACTGGGTTTTGTCAAAATTTAGTTTGAATTCAAACTTCTTTTGGAATGGTTTTGAATTGCTTTGAAACAAATGAAAAAGGAATTCATTTTACTCCCTCCTCCCTCCCTCGTTTTCGGCCCAGGCGGCCTGGCGGCCAACCGCCGGCGCGCCCCCTCCTCATTCCCTCCTCCCGCGCGCTGGGCCGCCCACCCCCTCCCCTTCTCCTCGCGCGCGGCCCACGGGCGGCCTGCTCGCACCCGCACCGCGCGAAATGCCGGCGCCTCCTCCCGCTCTCTCGCTGACCTCCCGACCCCACCTGTCGGCGTTTTCCTCTTCCCCTTCGCACGCGCCGTCCGCGCTCGGGCGAGCAACCGCTCCGCCGCTTCTCGCGCGCGTCGTGGGCAAGCCCGCTCCCACGACCTCGCCCTCGCCCCCGTGTACTTAACAGATGCGCCGCACCCCGCTCTTTCTTTTCCCTCTCCCACTCCCGCAGCGCCGCGCACCGCAGCACCAGAGCCTTCCCCGCCGCCATTGCCGCCGCCGCCGTCGACCCGTCGATTCGACGCCGCTCCGGTCGTGTGCGACCTTCCCCGAGCTCCGCCGCACCTCGGTGAAGTTGCCGAACCACCCTTCCCTCTCTTTTTCGCTCGGTTTAAGCCCTAACCGCCGCCGTTGACTGCGCAGTCCGACGTCGACCGCCGTTCGCCGCGGGCCGCCTCTCCCGAGCCGTCTCCGCCACTTTGTTCCGCCTCGGTGAGATCCCCTTGCCTTCCTCTAGCTCGCCGACCCCTTGGTTTGGCCTGTGGTGGATCCTAGGCCTGAGCCCGCGAGCTCCGTGGCTTCGGCCATGGCGGAGCCGCGCGCGACGTCGCGTTGAGAGCCGTGACGCCGCGGCTAGTGCGCGCCGTCGCCCGCCCGCGCGCGCACTCCGCCCTTGGCCTAATCCGCGCCATCCGTCTCCGATCCGACGGTCCGTGATGGCCCGTACCCCTTCGGGGTGATCTTTGCTAAAGAACCCCCGAATAAGCCATGAATCAACCCGCGCTCCAGCGGGCACTGTTCGCTGAGTCTTTGAAAACTTCCGTCTAGGCCCCTGTGTTTTCGGATTTGAGGCGCAGTCCAGCCGGCTGCGGTTTAATTTAAAATCTAATTAAAATCCGATTTAAATTCAAATGGATTTCAGTTTATTTGCAGAAATGCCACTACTTTGTTTTGCTTATAAAATCCACGTTTTAGCTCCGATTTGATCCATTCAAATTGCGTTAGCTTCGTAATTAAGTGCTCTACCCGTTTATGTCCCTGTTGGTCGGTTTTGGATAGTTTAGATGTAGGGTCCAAGTTAATCTTGTTTAGGGCTTTATATATACCGTTTCGGCCGTATCTCTCACGCCGTAACTCCGATTTCGATGAACCAAAACTTGTTGTGATCGTAGAGATGCGTACTTCAGTTTTATCAAAGTTTTATTTCAGTTAATACTGTTTGGTGTATTGTTCTAATAATAGCTCTGTTTGCATCGTGTATGTTTGCACCTGGAATGCGTGGTGATGTTGTGATCGAGTAGACGGTGAGTCGGGTGTGGTACGACCAGGACCCCTCGTTCAGTGACCAGCAGGAAGATCAACCTTTCGACAACAAGGCAAGTTAGCATGGGATCTCCTTGTTTACCTATATACTTTACTTTAATCACTCATTCATGCATGTGTCCAACTGAGCAACCTTAGAAAACCCACTTAGCTTTCTGATCTGTGATGCTCTTGTTCCCGTGGGATATATGCATGTGGGTAGTTTTGCTAGTGCTAACTGACTTATAAACGATCCAGTCTAATGATGAATATGTTCTCATGATGATACATGTTAAACGGTTAATAAAACTTGCTGTTAGCAAAAGCGCTGGGATTGACAGTGCTACCATGAGTGCTATATGGCTCTGGTTTTAGCTCAGTAAACTGGACCTTGTCTAATATGGCAGCGGTGACCCGAAAGGGCGCAAAAGGGGCTTGCCACTTTGGGTGTAGGGCTGCTCCTGTTTCTATGTGTATAGCTGCGATGGCCTTGTGCCATAGAAAAGGGGGGTTGCTACATCTGCCTGCCAAGGAAACCTAGCGGCCCTGACCTGTTAGATGAACCAGCGAAAGGCTTCATAGTGTGCCCTGCCGATCTACCTCGGAAGTGGATCAAGAGGTTGGCCGCCTCGGGCACAAGGGTAACACGGCTTGTGGGTAAAGATGCACCACCTCTGCAGAGTGTAAAACTGTTATAACAGCCGTGCTCACGGTCACGAGCGGCCCGGAAAAACTAGCGGAACTATGAAACTTAACAATTGTTACTTTAGGTTGTTGTACAGTATGATGTCATATCTTACCTTTGTGGACAAATGGATCAGGTAAGGGTTAAGCACAATATTCGTTTACCTTAATGTTAAAACTTTGCCAACTTAAAAGCTAACTGCAGTCAGACAGCGTCAGCCTTTTTGAGCCTCATGAACCCTATGTTAGCTTGCTAAGTACGTGGAGTACTTACGCTTGTTGTTTATCTTCTTTTTGGGCAAAATCCCGGATGGGTAACAGATGAAGGTGCAGTTGGCGACTTTCCTGAAGACTTCTAGGCTAGCTGTTCCCCCAGTCGACGTTTCCCTGTGGTTTAGTTTGTGTACCAGTTCAGCGATCTGTGTTCAGCATGTTGTAAGACTCTGTTTTAAATACTATCGTGATGTAATAAACAATGTGATGATGCCACTCTTGTAATTTGTCTACTTATGTGTGTGTGATTGTTCCTGGGCACACATGAGTATTCCGCCTCAGTTATACCTTAAAATGGTGGTGTTATCTGGTTTTCTGTTGTGACATAGTATAAGTTTCTAATTTAAAAATGTAAAGTTTGAAATTATAAATTTTAAATGTCGAATATAAAGTTTCTAAATTTAAAATGTACTCCCTCCGTCCCTAAAAAAGAGTCATTCGTTTCCCAAAAAAGTCAATAGATTTCATCTGGGACAAGTCTATTATTAAAAGTATTAATATTTATGTTACATTATTAGTATCATTGGATAGATCTTATATACTTTTAATAAAAAATTATTTGAAGATTAAAATATTGCACAAAATTTGTATAACTCAGTCAAAGCTGAGAAGTTTGACCAGCATGCTCCCATAGCGACTCTTTTTATGGGACGGAGTAGTACACTTTAAAATTACAAAACTTATATCTGACAATACAAAGTTTATGACATATTAAAAAGTTGAACCTAAATTTGAATTTTTAAATTTTGAGTGCAAAAGTTTTGAACCTAGCGGTATGAAGTTTATGTAGTGATGGATCAAAATATTATTAAATCTAGAAGTATAAAGTTACAATGTGATAGTTTAATTTTTTTGTAAATTTTGAGTGTAAAGTTTTAAACCTGGTTTATGATAAGGTTTAAATGCAATAGGTCAAAGTTTTTTGATCGTAGTAATTAGTAATACAAAGTTTCTATGTGATAATTTTATTTTTTATATTATTTTAGTTGTAAAGTTTTGAACTGGCATGACAAAGTTTATAATGCAATAGGTCAAAGTTTTTTAATCTAATAGTACAAAGTTTGTAATATCATACTTAAAGTATATATAAATAGGTCAAAGTTTTTGAACTTGATATTACAAAGTTTATAATTCAATAGGTCAAAGTTTTTGAATCTAATATACACAAAGAAATTATTTCATACTCCCATGAAGTAGATACCCCATGCGTATATCTCAAAATTTGTAGTGTATATAACCCGACAAAGTATATTTATGCGGAGTATGCATATATATATATATATATATATATATATATAATATATATATATATATATATATATATATATATATATATATATGGGAGCGTATGCTATGAAAACTAACAAGCTGTGCAAACTATGCAAACTTCAATCAAATCCATAAGATTCTCATCCGATGGCCTCAGGTGAAGGTGGAACAATTATTCTCTTAAGTCCTCCCACCAAAAACTTTCTAATCACTTAAGCCCAGCCTGAACCCTACCGTTACAGTGTTCTCCGTCCGCGAGACCGCGACTCCTCGATTTCCTCGGCGCCGCCTCTGTCCGCGACTCTGAAGATCGATCACCGCCATCTGCTCCATCCACGCCGAGCTGCTCCATCCTTGCCGTCGTAACGGAGCCCGAGTCCACGCCACCTGCTTCATCCACGAGAGACGCCACAGTGCTGGCCGCGACAGCTCCGCCAACTGCGTACGCCCTGAGCCGGCTGTTAGGGAAACTCGGGATCTGCGGGAGGTCATCATCGTTGCAGCGACAGCTGCCGCTGGTGCCGGGCGCCAACGACAAGAGGCGCAAGTATGCCTGTAGCCTGTAGGAGCAGGTTCCTACCACGAGCAAATCCACTAAAATTTCAACAGCAAGTAGCTACAGAGCAAGTAGCCATCAACAACAGGAGCATGCAAACAGTAGCATGCACGTCCACGGCCATCAACAATTGCACACAGGAGCTTGCAAAATGAAGTAGCAACATGGACAATAATTATCTGCAAATAATTCTCGAAATTGCAAATTTACTTGGACAATGGTACTGATCAATTAAACAAAGGTTCTTCCGGAAAAAAATTCTTTGTCGGACAATCAATAACATTCCAAGTGTAAAAAAAAATCAGCCAACAACATTGTTTGGGCAGTTGCGTGCATCATGACCCGCAACTTGCTTACATTTTCGACATTTCCGTTTACCCTGACCTCCACTTACAACATTCTTCTCCTTGCCCTTCTTAATTCTTTTGCATCTCCCTTTGGACTTGATATCATTTGGTGGATGTATATCGACTTCGGTTGGAATTGTGTTACCCAAGAAAGTTTCATATCCACCTGTTTATCAACTCTCACAGCAGGCGTGAGTTTTTTGAGAGGTTCTACTAGACTGGATAAAGTAGAATATAAAAAATCAATCCCTTCTTCTGTGTTCTTGGCCATTTGGATAAGATCTTCAAATTTGTTACGCGTTTCTGAAATCTTTTTTCGCATTGCCACCTCCATGGGATCCTTGGGCTTGTCATCTAGTAGGTTACCTTCCTCGTCAAAGAATAGTTCTCTGTGAAATGAAACAAATGGATTGTTGGCCTATACAGAAGGAAACAAAACAACCAACCATAGGGAAAAACGTACGGTACACACCTTTTACATCTTGTCTCCCATCTCTTCATAATATAAATTGATGGTACCTTATTTTGCTTCTCCACTCGTAGAACTTGTATGACTCATATAATTTACAGGAACACCTACCAAAAAAGTTTGACTTATTCATATGAACAACTCGATCTTTCCCAGTGAGATTGCTGATGGTGAAACATCTTATATCTTCACACTCTGAAATATCTTGAATAATACAATGGTCTCTTGCAGCTACGATTTGTTCCTGAAATTTACTAAAAACTTCATGTGTATATATCCCTCTACATTGCTCCTCCATGCCCCAAGGTGTCATCAATTTAAGAGTGCTATGAAGACTTGCATTGTCGGCTTTCAACTCCTCTTGGCGCTGGGACTCCAAAGCCGTGTCAAACCTTAGCCAGAACCAACAAATGTTAGCTTTCTATGAATGAAACGCTGAAAAAAAGAATTTGCACTCTCCGATCTTGATGTAGTCCGAAGCATTCCCGCTAGAGGTATGTCCAAAAAGTATACCGGAATCCATGATTCGCGAATGGCAAACCTAGTGGAAAACCAATCATTTTCCATGAGATCATAATCGGTTATGATAGAATTCCATTGTGACACAAAATCATCTGAATTCTCAGTCCCCCAAACACACTTGTTTAGTCTTTCCCAAAAAACTTCATCATTTCTTATAGAGGGCCCAACCTTCTCAGGTACCTTCTCCATGATATGCCACATGCAAAATCTATGAGCTGTATCTGGTAGAATCTGAGCAATAGCAGCCATCATGCTCGCATATTCATCTGTTGTGATTAGGTGGGGTGCTACTCCACCCATGGCTTTAAGAAAGGTCTTAAACAACCATACATATGACTCGATTTTTTCATCTGCTAAGAATGCTGCCCCGAGAAAAACACTTTGCAAGTGATGATTGACTCCAGTAAATGGCACAAATTTCATATTATACTGGTTGGTGGTGTATGTCGCATCTACCGCAATCACATCACCAAAAACACTATAGTTTTTCCTGCATATAGCATCTGCCCAAAATACACGAACAAGTCGTCCTTGCTCATCCACCATAAATTCATAAAAGAAGGCAAGATTTGCTCCCTTCTTTCGCTCGAGCTGTTCCACAAACATTTTTGCATCTGCATCCTTGATTTTTTTTCTAAGGTCACTGAAATAGTTTTGCAAATCCCTCTTTGTGCACCCAACATTCTCAAACCCACCCTCACTCACATGGAGAAGTCGATATGCTTGTGATGTGCCAATGCTAGCCTTATGACAATTGAACAAAGTACTCTTTGCTCTCTCACTGACATTTCGGTTGGATGGTAGCAAATGCCTCTTATCTGGTGACACAAAACCATGGTTGTGCGCCTCAACCATTGAATATATTTGATACTTCTTGTCACTGTCAAGCTTGACACAAAATATGTGCTTCACAGCCACATCTGGTTTCCATGACATTTGGTGACTTTCTTTTTTTCAGATTTAGCAATAACTTTTTTTACGCTCTCCTGTCTATACCCTTCCCTTGAACAACAATACCGCTTGAATAATATTTCATCATTTTCCTTCTTCTGCTGACCAACACGAACGGAGAAACCAACTTCATGTGCATATGATTTGTAAAATATTTCCACATCTGTGAGAGTATCAAAGATCATTCCAACCATAGGCTTCAAATGATCTTTGCACAGTGTGTCCTATATAACGGTGAATTTATATGATTATATGAACAGGTTTAACTAGTTCTTTGCAAAAAAAAATAAGTTCTTTGCAACTTACTACTAAACTCGGTGAAGGTTTCAGCTTCGGTGTACTTGGCTGTTCAAGGTGTGCTCCAACTCCAGCGTCGACCGCGTTGATCGTGATGACGACATCATCATCGGTGACGACGACATCAACTGTGGTCTCCATGGCAGCATCGAGGGACTCCATGCCGGTCTCGATGACGGAGTTGTCGTAGGGTTGTACGGCAGTCTCCATAATAAAACCTTGTGTTCCAGCAAAACCACGTGAAAAGAATGAACTAGTGAGCTTTGTACCTAAGAGGAATATCATCATCAGAACGTACTCCTACGTGTCAAACAAATTAATGCACCTTGTTATTAACAACTGAAATCCAACGACTTGTGCCTCTTATCGCTGGCGCCCGGCACCAGCGGCAACTGCCGCTGCCACGATGATGACACCAACGGTACCAACAGCAGCTCGACGTGGACTCGGACTCCGTTACGGCGTGGATGGAGCAGCTCGGCGTGGACTCGGCATCGGCGTGGATGGAGTAGATGGCGACGATCGATCTTCAGAGTCGCGGACAGAGGCGGCACCGAGGAAATCGAGGAGTCGCGATCTCGCGGATGGAGGAAACAAACGGACGGAGAACGCTGTAACGGTAGGGTTCAGACTGGGCTTAAGTGATTAGAAAGTTTTTGGTGGGAGGACTTAAGAGAATAATTGTTCCAGCTTTACCTGAGGCCATCGGATGAGAATCCTATGGGCTTGATTGAAGTTTGCATAGTTTGCACAACTTGTTAGTTTTCATAGCATACGCTCCCTATATATTATATATATATATATATATATATATATATATATATATATATATAGAGTATATGGTATATAACTGTAATGGTATTATAGTATTATATTAAAAAATATATGATCTGTTAAAAAATTCATGCAGTAAGATTTAAAGTATCTTAAAATAAGTATATAAACATACTCAAGATGATAAATGAGTATGTACTCATAGACAATGTGATTTACTGAATATAGGACTAATATTTTTGAGGAGTATATATCGGTAATAAGATGTACTTTTTCTGATAACCTTGTGTGTCTTTTATGAAGCATTTTTTATTCTTTTGTATTAGTTGAATTATTAATCTTATATGAAAGTATTATGGAACATAAAATATTATGAATTTTGAAAATATTACTTCTACATCTATATGGATGTCAAATCATCCCCGCCCTTTTCATCCCCCACCAACCCGCTATCCCGAAAGAGAAAACAAACTTATAGAATCTTGACAGGAGAAATACTAATAGAATCTAGACATGAGAAGAGAGAACGTACGTACTCCCCTATGTATAGTCTGCGTATCAGAAAGTAGATGGATACATACGCTGTTTGAATATTCTAATGTGCATGCGTCAGTATTGATTCTAGTGCACGCGCGCTTCTACTGCGCACGTGTGTCAGTCGTGCTAGCAGCGCACACTTGCTGTTTTCGATACGACTTCTAAAACCAGTATGTACTGCTTATGGACCCGTTTCTTTTTTCATGGACTGAGCGTATAATTGACGGACGCGAGAGAAAAGGAGAAACAAATATGCATGTGTCAGGAACATGTCAGGTCCTGTTTTATGTGGCATACAAGTAGTGTACAAACTTTAAAATGTGTTAACTTCTTTAAAAAATATTTATTTTTAATTTTGTTTGCACCGTTACATTTATTATGACAAGATCTATAAAACTAGATCCATGTTGGATATATTTCGAGAAAATTTATGTGATTATAAAGTTTTGTGTCTAAGAGTACAAAGTTTTAAATGTGGTAGTACAAAGTTTCAAATCTTAGAGTGCAAAGTTTCAAATTACAAAGCTTCATTTTAGGTGTACAAAGTACATAGCATGTCAGTACAAAGATTGAAATGACCTAGTACAAAGTTTTTGATTCAGATGTAGAGTTTGAATCCTAAAGTTTTCAATCAAGCTTTACAAAGTTTATAACGTGGTAGTCTAGAGTTTTGAATCTAGTAGTACAATATGTTGTAACGTGATAGTTCAAAGTTTCGAACTTACCGGTACAAGTTTATAATATGTTAGTTAAAAGTTTTATAAGTTCTCAATGTAAATTTTGAATCTATCAACATAAAGTTTGTAATGTGATAGTTTAAAATTCAAAGTTTGATTATAAGATTTTAGAATTATAAATACAAAGTTTATAGCATGTAATTAAAAGTTTATGATGTGGTAGTTCCAAGTTTATAAATTTTAAGTGTAATGTTTTGAACCAAACAGTTCAAATTTTATAATGTGATAGATAAAAATAATGAATCTAGTGGTACAAAGTTGTAATGTGATAGTTCAAAGTTTTAATTATTTATGTAAAATTTTAACTTAGCAGTGCAAAGTTTTTAATGTGATGGTATGAAGTTTATAAATTCTAAGTGTAAAGTTTTGAAAGTGCTAGTATAAAATTCTGGATTTGGAATTTAGAATGTAATTTGAAATGACAAAATTTTAAAATCTTGAGATACAAGGTTTGAAATGTACCTATATAAACTTTTTAAATTTTAAAAATAAAATTTGAAATTATAAAGTTTTAAATCTTTAAGTATAAATATTTTCTCTTTAATATTGAAATAAAATTTTTATTCAATAAGTGATCATGTGTTAAACATTTTCCCTCTACTATTTTTCAAAGTTCATTTCCTGTCATTTTGTTTTATAGCCTATTACTTTCACTTATATATGAAAGTAAAACCATCTCTCCACCCATTTATTACCCATACATCCGCAAGCTAAAAAAGTAGTCCAAAAAACCAGATATGAGAATTAATATATAGTATACGTATAAAACTGGACTTAGACTACATAGACCTTAGAAGAATGAAGCTAGACATGGAACCAAGCTTCAAAGTACGTGCTAAAACTTACCGTACCTAGCTCTCTATGGTCATGTACCCCTCTAAGTATGTGTACACTACAATCGTTTCTGGCGCACGTCCGTCCAGTAAGGTTGCCGGTCTCCATCAGGGGCGGTCCTAGGACCAGGGCCACTAGGGCCCTGGCCCTAGTCGCGGCTTAAGTTTTTTAACAACAAATTTTTAGGTTTTGACCTAACAATGAACAATTTAGTGCTAGTTTGAAACACAAGAAAAATTTCTTGTTCGCGAAATTGAACTGATTACAATGAATTTTCTGCATGATTCTTGTGAAATTCCTGCGTTCCAAACAGACCCTCAATAACAAGAGTTGACAAACTTCTCTCTCGCTCGAGCCCGACGCCTCTTCCGTGTTCTCGCTCACGTGTGGCGCCTCCTCTTCCTCTTCCCCATTCTCTCTTTCACACATCGCACCTGCAGATCACTGTGTGTTTGTGTCGTCGACACCCATCGGCCGCAAAGCCCGCTTGGTCCGTCACCCTCGTAGCCCCGTCGCCTGGCTACACGCTTGCGTGCTGTGTCGTGACCCGTCCGGCGTCGCCACTTCGTGTCAGCCACCACCATTTCTTCGCGTCTTTGTCTGCATGGCTGCGCCATCACCCACTGGCCCCGCCCTGTTCGCTCGCTGCGCCGAGCACCTGAGGCTACGAGCCGAAGCTCTCAATGGCCGAGCGCTCGAACTGGCCCAATAGCTGAGCAAAAATACTGTAGAACCGGAAGAGCATGAGCTCAGTGAAACATTTCTTCTCTTTACTTCAATTGTCTGCTAATTTTGATTCTAACAGCTAAGTTTACAGTTTTAATTCAACTTTTGATTCTAATTAGAATATAATTTTATATTTCTGTATAATCAGTTTATACGATGAAGAGGACCGGTGACTAGGACTTTAGTATTATATAGACGATGATTGTATTTTGCCAATAAAATTTAGTCCTAGTCGTCACGAAATCCTGGATCCGCCGCTGGTCTCCATGCACTTCACCAAACGAGTATGGACCCACTATACCTGTCGGCCAAAAGAGCAAGACACAATAATATGATCGATAATTTCCGGTTCTGAAAGTTCCGTTAGACGTCTAGGTCGAGGAGTTGCCTCCTGTCAGCTGTGCAATGGCACCTACATAGTACGAGCTAGAGGAAATTAAAAGAAAATGTATATACTAGCTATACCAAATCTTGATCTCGGACATCCAACGAAATTGAATGCCAAGAGCCTTGCTTGGTCAGACAAGTTTTTTCGAGCTTTCTAATGATTTACTGGATGATCATTTATCCCCTTTTTGAATGGCCATGAAATTAATCTCTCGAGACATCAAGAGGTCATATCTGCATCCTTTGAATCAAAGGAAAGACACTTAATAATTCGAAAATAAAGAAAAGTTGCTTGGTCGTATGTTACCTACTCTCTCCGTCCCTTTTTAATTGTCATCCAGAAAACGTGTCTGTGAGGGAAACACAGATTTCTAGAGACAGTTATTTAGAGACGGAAGGAGCAGATCACCTTCCAATAAAGCGACGTTAATTGGCAACGTGTCCAGGGGCCAGACCTTCGGATCAGAACCTAGGGGCTTAAAGACCTCTTTCAGGAAACTGTCACGTCACGCACGACGCACTTAACACGTACTAGCACGCACTTTTTTCATCGAAAAAAAGTACTGCACCGGCCTCGCGTTGTCGTCCTTCATGCTGATTTCAGTCAACAAACACACGTGTCGCAAGATGAGCGCCCTATCATTGTACACGTCATCTTTACATGATGTCGGCTAGCGTCGATCCCCACTCTCAGTTGCGCACGTGTGGAATTGTAGTGGCACTTGGGTATGGGTTACATTAAGCATGGGGGTGAGTAGCACGAATTTAGAAGTAGAGCTTTCGTTCATCAGCGCAGGCCGGCAACATATGTGGTTAGACGGCATATCAATCTTTCTTGGACCATTCTCCATACACACGCTGTGTATAGATTTGTAAAAAGAAAGTAGAAATGTTTCAACTGAGTCAAACATCCCACAATAGAATATTGATTGTGCTAAGTGTATGTTGTCGACATGAAGAGGACAATATGCGAGGAATGGCTCCTTTTCTTTTCTTATATTATATATGACATTTACAATAGTTGGTAATCCCACTTTTAATTCTTTTTTTCATAGGATAAAAAACTTAGACTCTGATTCAACAACTCCTTACTCTAACTGGGAGGTTCGTTAGATTGGATCTCTAGCATAATTTTTAGATACAAGAATACTAGGATGTAGGCTGTGTTCAGATGTAGGGAAAAAATTTTTGGATGTCACAACGGATGTTTTTTTAGGAAGTATTGAAGATGCTTTTATTAAAGTTACTGGTAAGTTCAGTAAACTTTGAAATTCTTACTACCCTTAATGTCAAATTTTATTACAGATCAAGACCTTGGATTAACTCAATAAAAGAAATGTAACCTAAATCAAGGCTCTATTCGGCACAGATTTGACTGGAAGTATCTGAAATTCCCACCTTCATGGCAGGCCCCTAAGGTGCAAAGACGACATTGTCATGGAGTAAACAGTTGGGACCTGGTAACATACTCCAATCAAGATTTATATACGTGTGAATAATGGCAGCATACTCCAAGATAGGTATAGTTGCCATTCCAAAAATGTTGCCACTCCAATCCAAAAATGTTGTCATGGAGTACGTGTGAATGTACCCGTCTGCACTGAATCTGGTCAAAGACAAAGATTAGCTAGTGTGCTCCATTATTAAACTTATATTTGCGTGTATGTTTTATAGGCGTACTACTTATATAATAAACCCGAATGTGTGGGAAACGAACAAACCCTTTGCATTTGCCTGCTCATTTTCTTTAGGAGTGACGAATTAAAGAAGATGCGTATGTGTTGTCTTGATGCCGTGTTGGACATGTTCTGTACGTTCTGGCGTAGTTGCACGCTTGCAGCCTTGTTCCATTGTCATTTGACACAAAAAAATGTGTATGAAACAATTGCACGTTTATACGGAGTATTAGGATTCCGGCTAGTCAAGGCCATGTGATTATGGCTGGAATTCTGACACTTGAACCAGTTTGCCGACACATCCTTAAATGTTATCAAAATCTGCTCTTAATTTCAGTTTGACATAAGAACAAACACATAATTTGTACAACATAGAAGAGCAGTGCTCTATCCGTTCCAAACTATAGTTCAGTCTGAATTTACTCTACTCCCTCCGTCCCAAAAGAAATACAATTCTCGAGTTCGAAATTTATCCCAAAATAAATACAATTCTACATACAAGACAAGAGAACTCTATTCGTCTTTTTAGGCTTTTTCGTTTTCCAAAGCATAATGATTGTAACTTTGTAGGAGTATTTTGGTAATTTTGCTTGTGTATTGGTAACCGTGTCAGTTTTAGAATTGCATTTATTTTGGGATGCAGGTAGTAAATCACATTTCTCTGACTTTGACCAAATTTAGATAAAAAATATATCAACATTATAATTAAAAAATAGATTAAAACTAAATAAATTTAACTTAATACAAGGACAGAGTGAGCTATAAAGACATACACTCACAATACAGACTCTACCATAGAGTCTAAGCCTATTTATCACCTCGAAGATATCATGAACTTGGAGTCTAAATAAGACTTGAAGTCTTGATTTTTCTGCTACTCTTTTTAATAAATACACTATCATATTAGCAAAATACTATAAATAAGAGGATAATGAATATGTTTAAACTCTATGATAGAGTCTGCATTATGAATGACCTAATATGAAATAGAGGGTCCGCCGCTTTTGGCAATAAAAGTTCCATGGAAAACACTCAATCCTCCTTTCAGAGGAATTGACCAGAGCAATTAATCCGAACAATTCTGGCAACAACCTACCACTTCTTTCGACAACACAAGTCTCATGGGAAATTAAGGAGGTCAAGAGTCTCTGAAAACCACAAATATCAGCTGGCTCCTCAAAGACGGTCACCATCACGGCCTCACCGGAGACCAGAAACAGAGCAACAGACGGCACAACATGGAAAAAGTAACCCCTGGTACGGCAAAAGTACAGCAAAACGGCGACCCAGGAGTGCCGCCCGAAGCCTGGCAACCAGAGATTAGAGAACATGGAATGAAATCTGCAGAACAGCCCGGAATCACAAACAGAAAAACAAACGCGAGTCAGAGCTCCAAAACGAAAGCTCAACATCACCCAGGATTCTGGCACCGGCCGTCGGCAGATGAGCCAGCCGCCTTGCAAGTGACACTCTTGACTAGTCAAAGCTAAGTTTGAGGTAAACAGATGACACAGAAAGCTGTCGACTTCATCAGCATGTCAAGGTCTCAAAAAGTTTGCTCCAGCTTTGACAACTGACAACCTGAAAAACGCATGCAGTTGTAGTAACAATTTGAAGTCAGGCATGTTCTGGGAGTCCTAGTGGACCACCAATCTGAATATCTGACTCATGACTCAAAATCAGAGAATATCAATAAGAAGTTAAGAACTTCTGTGCAAATGATGATGGTGTCATTACAAGACCGTATGTAGCATCCAAATCAATAAATCGGAAAAGGTTTGGCTTCACGAGGAACGATGTCGACTCCACTGAAGTCGCCGCCAACTGGATCAGTCAGATTCCAATGGAGAGTAGTATTTCCACTGAAGTTCAAGGCTGGAGACTGGATGAACGATACAAATGATGAGATGGAAAGCTAGCTGTGTTGCATGTCTAGGAGAAGAACCTAGCCTTACCTTCTGATTCCGATGCGTGTTTCTGACGTTCAGGTTTTCAGATCATTCAATTGGAATCTGGTCTTTCAGTCAACCACAGCTTACCAAGGTTAGAGTGTAGTTCTCTTATGGCGCCGGCTAAGTTATTTCAGTGTGTTAAATGTCAAGGTCAGAGTGTAATTCTATAATTCCTCATGTGTATCAGTATCTGTAAATTATAAGCCATGTTAATGTTCAAGAACTTTATGCTTATATTTTTTAAAAGGGTAGTTTTAAACAGAGGCCACAAACATGCTAGTTAGTCTCACTCCTTATGCTCTCAGAACCTGACATTTAGCTCGATATTTAAGCAGCATGAGAGATTGACCCTTTGATGGCATACCTATAATTCTCCCCAAAAAGGATAATTTATCATGATCAAATGCGATTAACATATTAGACTCTTTTCAACTGGAAGTATCAAAATATGGATGTTGCCTGAGAGACTGACTATTAGATTAGTGGGTATGCTCATAACATATTAAGGAAAATTCTTGTTTGATACATCATGAAACAAAACGACTCCCCCATAACACCATAAGTTCACTGCTCCCACCATAAGAGCAAGTTATATGATGGAGGTCAACATCTTTACTCTTTCGTTGTTATGACCAGCAAGCCCAGTGCACCAATCAGCAGGTACTGCAGCAAGAGACAATTTGTTGAAGCAGTCCTTTAAAATATCGGGGCTAATTTTTTTTTTTTTTTTTGAGAACTATCTAGAAAACAAATAGTTCATCTACTTGTCTAATCTACACTAGTACGAAGAATGGGTAAGGTGCTCTCAACATATACAAAAACATGTTCACAAGTAGGTGAGAAAATACACGAAACAGTAAGTATGAATATACCTTAATAAATGGCTTCTCAGTCATAACAATTGTAACCCAGCCGACATATGGAAGAAAGCTGTTGACAGTTGAAAACATAGGGTCAGCATTATTCCTCACCAGGTGTGGAAACAAGTGGATTCCGTCTACTTGAGTATTCTCACCCTACAGCACGTCCCATAATGTGATGCTGCTGGAGCCAAAGCTGACCGTGTGCATATAAAAGTCGATCATCCCCAAAATTGTTGTCACCTGAAAGGCATCTTATATCAATAAAAAATACATTGCATAGACATGCACAGTATATCATGTGCTGGCAATTGTTTGTTATCATTTTCTTAATTACATAGTACCAGGGAGTAGTAAATTACAAAAAAAAAATCAGTCACTTAAGAAATGGGACCTTTTGTGAGTATGTCAACTTCTGCAGTGTCCTGACGTTCATGGACCTATGGAGACAGAAGAGTAAACAAACTAAACCAGCAAAAAAAAAGTAGACACAAAATCCAGAGTAAATATCATTGGGCGACTTAAACTGTTAACCAATATCCATTACCTTAATTACACGGTGCACAATAGGAATTTCACGGCCCTACAAAGATAACAGCCAAATGATATTTTAGTGTTTCCAAAGGATTGTGTAGGCACACATTAGACACTACAATGAGGTGTAGAGAAAACTAATGAATTCGTGATTCAGCTGCTTATTCACGACTAAGCAGTAGACTTACATCGATGTTAAAAACAACTATTTCTCCTGTGCGGATAGGATCTTTGCTCATGTGCAAAAACAGGATATCACCCTGTAAAGAAGATAATCAACCATCCTGGCATACTGGTGTGAAAGATGCTTGCACTTCATAAGGATACAGCAGATAATATGTACAATATCATATCAGCAACTAGAGTGGCACACATTTTAAAAAGGGAAAATCTAGGGATAACTGAGGTCAGAATTCTAGAGCTCAAAGAAATTATGCAGTCATTCACCATGTGCAAACTACCAGAACCTGGGGACCAGATACATTTGTATTATCCTTTTTGTGAAAAATGAAAAACCTACACTTGTATACTATGTGATAAGAAAAATGGAAAGTTCCCTCTAGTAGTTTCTGTAACTTAGATTTTAGACTGGAGCCAACTAATCCTGGTCGATGAAAACCATCTGTAGAGAGGTATTTTGTCATGGGAAGGAGAAAAATGCATGAGTCGTCAAACTAAAGTCCAATGCCAGTCCAGAGTGGTAAACCTCCGGTATCACAGTATGCCATTTGATGAGCTAGCAGCTTAGCATCCAGTGAAAAAACATCCAGCGCGTAAATATCATAAAAGCATATACAACCTGTAAGCTCAATGCTAATTGCTAATTTGTTAAGGAGATACCCTTTTAAATCCAGGCTCCATGCTACCAGAAAGAACCACTACCACCGGGGACTCGCTGCCCGTCACAACTATCAATCCCTTCCATATGATCAATGCCGAGGTCACAATCATACCTGCCAAGAGGATATTCTAAGAGCTAAAATTCCATCATGTTTGCAAGCAACAGTAGAAATAACTAATTGCAGCAAGCAATACCCCAACCAGGAATTAACAAAGCCAGATAAAGTTTGTAGCAGAAAGCGACCCTTACCCCCATCCCGTGAATATTACAGATTTCTCATACAAAATTCTTTTGCAAACAAAGAATGGTATTAGTGTCAGGTATAGGCATTCAACGAGAGAGCATGAGTAATTCACATTACAACATTAAACGAAGCAGGGAGGAGCAAGAATCCCAGTTCAGCTCATTGCGACTGTTGTCTGTTATTCAAGGCAATCGCTCTTCTACAGACGGAGGCAGCACCCACCCAAAATTCTGAATAGAATTGATACTACCCACCAAACCCTACTGCAATCGACGCAACCACAACCCAAGAACTACACTACAGGGCTCCCGCGGGGAAAAAAAAAACAGAGCAAGACTAAGAGGACAGGTCGTGGCAGAGAGAGTCACCTACCGAGGCTGATGATCTGCGAGAGCACGTGGCGGACCTGAATCGAGCGGATCGACTCCACCGTGTCGCCGACGAAACCCATCTCTCCCGGCGAGCGGCGGCGAACTCACGACGGCGGAAGGTCAGCGGAGAAAACAGAGCGCATCCAGCACAAGGAAGACGAGGTTAGTGATGACAATTCCCGGCCCGGCCCGGCCCAGCCTGGGAATGCTTGGGGTGCTTTGGGCCGCTAAATCTGCACGCCCATAGGGCAGGGGGCCCGTTCCCCACTAGGATAATTGTCTTCATTTTTGCAGGGTTTACTTGGGCTTTATGGACAACTAGGAATAAGGCCATGTTTAGTTGGCAAAAAAAATTTGGGAAAAAATTTCTGTAGCATTGTTATTTAATAAATTTTATCTAAGCATAGACTAACTAGATTTAAATCAATATTTATAGATAAATTGTACAATTAGTTATTTTTTACCTACATTTAATGCTTCATGCATGCATCTAAAGATTTGATGTGATAAGAAATCTTGAATTTTTTTGAACTAAACATGGCCTAAGAAGGCTATTGACAAGAAATTTCCGAAGTCTCCTTCTGATGTCATATAGGTTGCTTTATCATTAATACAGAGTTGGAGCGTCAAGCTTAAGATGGAAGATCAGGACTGCATCGCGTCGATTAAGGCCTTGTTTAGTTGTTGCAAAATTTTTATGGGAAGTGTCATATCGAAGTTTGCGGCACTAATTTAGTCTATTAAAATAAATAATTATAAAACTAATTACACCACCACACAGTACTTAACGAGACGAAGCTATTAAGCCTAATTAATTCATCATTAGCACATATTTACTGTAGGACCACATTATTAAATCATGGACTAATTAAGTTCAATAGATTCGTCTCACGAAGTTCTGATAAATTAGTTTTATAATTAGTCTATATTTAATACTTTATACATGTGTCCCAATATTTGATGTGATAGGTGAAAAAAAATTAGGAAGCAACTAAACAAGGCCTAAGAATTCCATCCTTTGTTGGCTCAAAGGGTTTAGTTCCAGTCCTATGTTGGTATCTGACGTTGGTGAAATTTAGTTTTCTGCACTGCACTGGTCTAGTTTAAGTATGATCAAATAGTTACTAGTTTAAGTATAGTCAAATTTATAATTCCTCCACTCTAAATTATGTAGATATATAGTTGTTTTGGCTTTTCTCGATCTAGGTACATAGCTTTTACTATATGCACTTAAATATAGATTATATCTAGATACATAACAAGAGTTGTGTTGTACCTATATAAAAAAGCTAAAACAAGTTATTATTTGGAGAGTGTTAACATTATGTCTCCAACTAGGTTTACTACAAAAGTATATTTCTAATTAATGTAACGGTGTTTATTTTGTATATGTTTGTGTACTTTTGGTGAAACTTTGAATTGTTTGATTCATCGTGGAGGGGAGCCAAACAAGCTAAGTATGTTGTTGCACATATATAGGAGAGGTTGTTGGATGAATGAAGGTATAAAAATCAGGGTTATTGCAACTTCGCGAGTACAGGACCCTTGGCGCCAACTCTGCCTCGGCTCGCGCGCGGGCCGACCGGGATTCGTCGGCCTCGATCAGCACGCGCGCGGCGCCAAGGCAGGGCCATCTTCTCACATGTACGTACACACGGGTAGGTACAACTTTAGTGACGGACCAGGATGTCAGAGATATCATTAGAAGATGATCCCTCCGACTAATCCCGGACGGCATGAGAGATCCGAAGACTTGATACGAAGCGTATTTGGATTAGGACTCTTATTGTAACCTAGTTGAGTTCTTAAAGGAAATCTTGTAATTAGAATATGATTTCTCTAATGTAACCGACTAGGACTCGGTCTGCGCTATGCTTCACCCGGATATATAAGGGGAAGCAAGTGCGGGCTCCTATCATCAAATCTTGAATCATACACAAGGCACACGCCGCACTGGACGTAAGGTATTACGCTATTTAGCGGCCTGAACCAGTATAAATCGCTGTCCCTGTGTACTCGCCGAGTCCTACGAACGCCGATCCCCACCGAACAAACCATCTGATATTACTCAAGACGAGTTGCCGGTTAACAAACACCGACAGCTGGCGCGCCAGGTAGGGGCTTTCGGCGATTCGAGAGCCCGGCGAACCACGGCAACATATTCTCGGCGGGATCAATTTTCGTTTTTGGCTCATGGACTTGCATCGCGGATGATCAAGGAAAGCTGCATCGACAACTTCACACTGATCCGGAAGTGCAAGCTACGCCAAAGATGGATGATCTCACTCAGAACCTAGCAAACCTTACAGTCCAAGATCCACGAGATTCCGAGAGCCAACCTGAAGCACCCGACTCCTACTCGAACTCAAATTCTGAGAACGAAAAGGACTCGGGGATCAAACATGGCATCACCTTCGGACTACGGAACTCAGCTCAAGACCTCCAAGACCTAATTGACTCAAAATTCAAAGAGTATCAAGAGATACCTTTGACTGGAGCTCAGCAAGGACTCGTTTTCAGCTCTACCAAGGAGGGTAACATCGTCCATTGGCCAATACAGCCAGCTCCGGCCAGGCTGGTTGGCACAATCGATCAGCAACTCCCATATCAACATGGACATCAGCTCCCCCTTGAGGAACTTGACACCTCAACGGAACTAATCTCCAACACTTCTACCTTGGAGTCGGTCACGCTAGGATCAATAAACCAGGGCTACACCCGTGAAGTCTTCATGGCGGGGCATCAGTCATCTCTATGACCACCGACCCCTCCAGATGTCTTCCAGGATGATGAAACTCTAAGTATGATATCTGACAATGATCCTGAAGGACTCGCAGAAACCGAGTCCATAAAAGCTGAGAGAATTAGAAGGAATCAAGCAAAAGAAGCTCGCAGAAGGCGCGCAAATCACCGCAAGGAAGCGGTAGACCGCTACAATGTACGACTTGAAAAATATAACACTCGAAGACGCCTAGAAGAGGACGCGGAAAATCACGCTCGCGCCCAACGTGATCAGGAGCATCAATCACAAAACGATCACAATCGCCGACGAGCTGATTGCTCCCACAACCTCGAGCCCGAGTTTATGAGAGTCGCTGGTCATAAGGTTTTCCAGACACCCTACCAGAACATCATGGCCCTAGCCACAGAGATGGGAGCCAAGGACAATCGCACCCCTGAAGAAGAGCGACGATTGGTCATGCTTCAGACTACTGCGCTACAACTTCGGGGACGGAACCTTGAGTCTCTGGCTAATGAACAAGCGTCATCCCATCCAAGCCAGAGACGACCTGTCCAAGAGCGACTCGGCTGAATCCCAGCAAGAAGTCGTCTGGGCTACCGAGTACCCGATCAAGCTGAAGGAGGAGCCGAATCTTCATATCGAGAAGCCGCAATTACAGCATCCGATGCAGTCGACCGTTTCCCCTGCTTTTCCCAGAGGCTACGAGCAGTCCCGTTTCCACGAAAATTTGAAGGACCGGATTAGCGACCAGACGGGGGGGGGGGGTGAATGGGAGCTTCAAATTCAACTTGTGAATTGTATAGCCCTTGTCCCAGAAAGTCACCCCAAAAGCGAAGACTTGAAACGACCGGAGTGTTCACGACCTACAAGTAAGTGGATACCTTAGGAGATGTCCTAGTGGTACAGCGGAACCTCCGGAGAAACCCCAAAGCCAACTACCAAAGCCACGAAACAAAACAGCACAACCAGCAGGTTCGCAGACTGTCCGGGGTCAGGGTCCCGGACTGTCCGCCCAACGCCGGACTGTCCGCCACTGAAGGTGCGGACTGTCCGCCGACAAAAGGACGGAAACAGAACTGTTCTGATCAAGTTCTGGATGACTCCTGGACTGTCCGCGGTTTGCACGCCGGACAGTCCGCGGTACAAGTGAACAGTGACCGTCGAGCGTCCGATGCTGACCCTGTGCTGCGTCCGATGTGACCCCGGACTGTCCGCGGGTCACTGGCGGACTGTCCGCCGGTCACGAGACCGAGAACAGTGTCGCGCTGCGCAGAGCTGACTCTGCCCAATCCCGATTCCCAGACTGTCCGCCGCTGGGGGCGCGGACTGTCCGCGGATGAACAGAAAGCACAATTCTGCTCGGGATGAAAGGGGGAATCAACCGGAACTACACCAAATCAAAAGGGACTTCGATCAAACTTCTCCCAGGTGTTCCTCAATTTAGGGGTGCTAATCCTAAGAAATCATCGCACCAAACCGAGTCGATTGAGAGTAATCTGAGAAACACCGAAAAGGGGAAGGAGGAAGAACGAACACGAAATCAACCCGATCTACGAATTCGTGAGGTTAGGAGAAAATCCTTCGGTGGAAAGAAGGGGCTCACGACCAAGAACAAACCGATTCAAGTGGAATCGAAAATCATCTCGTGGAGAGGGAGAACGAGGCAAATCCCCAAGAGATGAAAAACCAAAACGTGAAGAACACAGGGGAAGGAGGAAGAACGAACACGAAATCAACCCGATCTACGAATTCGTGAGGTTAGGAGAGAAATCCTTCGGTGGAAAGAAGGGGCTCACGACCAAGAACAAACCGATTCAAGTGGAATCGAAAATCATCTCGTGGAGAGGGAGAACGAGGCAAATCCCCAAGAGATGAAAAACCAAAACGTGAAGAACACAGAACACGATTCGATTTCAGCCGAAATTCCTCCACACGAGGAGACAACGAGAATACGGTCTCGTTTCCTCAAAGATCCAAATACACAGAGGTATGATTGCCGTCTCTGCGGATCGCTTGCAGCGAGGTATGATTAGAACCTAAGCGAGGGCTAGAGAGAGAGAGCTCAGGAACAAATGACTGCAAGGATAGAGAGAGAGGAGGGGTGCCTCTCTTATTTATAGCCTAAAACAATAATCCCCTTACTACCCCTAGATAGATGAGCGAAACAGCCAACCCTAGGGGTATCCCGATCCAACTTTGCTGATGGTTGATCTGACGGCCACGCGCCTTCCTCATCCTTAGCTTCGCCTCGACGCAAGCCTCAGGATGCCGCCACCTGCGCGCAGTCGACCGCCGCGCCTACCTCGTGGATAGCCTCGCCTCCGCGCCAGCCTCTCCACGCCGCCACGCGTAGACCGTTCTTTTTGCGGACCTCCCCCCGGTTTTGAGGCCGAAACCGGGAAACCTGGGCCTTCCCCCGTTTTTGAGGCCGAAACCGGGAAACCTGTCCTCAGGCTGAGTTTTGTGGCCCAAACTCAGAAACCGTCCTTGCCGAGTTTTGAGGCCCAAACTCGGAAACCGGCCACCCCGAGTTTTGAGGCCCATACTCGGAAACCGTCGAGGGTAGCTTTTCGAGGCTCAGCTACCGAACCCGTGCCGTAGACGGGATGTGGTTCGCACACCCCGAGTCCCAGCACCGATGCCGGAGCATGTCCAGCCTCCACGCCGGGGAACCTCCCGACTCGGCCGATGCACTGCACATCCCCATGTACTCTTGCTTGTCAACGCCACGTGCCAGCTACCACAGCTGATCCTCAAGTCTCCTGGTCCGTCGGTCCAAGCTCCACGTCCGCCCTTCACCGCTCCCGGTCCGTCGGCACGGCACGTCCTACTTGACCTTCACCTCACCTTCGATCACTGCCGAGCTCCGCACCTGCACATCAACACAGCCAAGAGACATGTTGCCTGTTGATCGATCACTCATCACTCAGGAAGGGAACCACAAGGGCACATATCAACCTTGTGTTCTCAATCTCCCCTTGATGAGTGCATCGTCAACTCATAGTATCCGTAACCAGAATAGAAGACAACAGAATTAGATAGAAGAAGAAAAACCCACTCGAAATGTCCAAAAGCCAAAGAAAAGGCCGAAGAAGAACAATTCGAGATAAGCGAAGCTTGGTCCCCAAAGACATGGGCAACGGTTCGACACAACCAAGCAAAAGATCGGAGCAACAACTCATCAAGAAGCAAGACTCGATCAAAATCAGAGCACAAAACTTGGTTCCCAAAGACATGGGCAACGGCTCGACGCAACCAAGTCAGAAACAAGCTAGTCCTCAAGAAGAGGCAAAATGGGCTCAACACCACTAGCTGGAAGCTTATAACTCAAAACAGGCAGAAAAACTCCCCTTACTCAAAGAACTCCCCCTCAACAAGTGAAGCATAAGTTGCAAATTGTCACCACAGAAAATCGAAATCTCATCTTCGAAAACATTCTCCCCCTTGGGGGCAATTTGCAAACAAAAGAGAAGGGAAAAGGAGCTCAAGAAAGGCAAACGGAGCTAGGTCATGCCTATCGGAGTCAAGCACATGCACATGAGTCAAAAATGCATGTTAGCAGCTTCAAGTATATACTCGAAAGAGTGAAAGAATGCTCTAAAGAGTGCTGATCCGACTACATAGCAACATACACAAGTGCTAGCAAAGGCTCAAACTGATCACCGAAAACAAGATATGAATGCATAAGCCTAGTGAGCAGTTTAAAGCCATTCAGAAAGGGGTTCACCATCAAATTAGCACTAAGAATATATAGACAGGAAGTCAAACAAGTGCTAAGCATGTATACAAGGTGAACTACCCCTAGCAAGGTTCAACCAGCATGCTATAGAGTGAAACATAAACTTGTGTTTTTAGATATTATCGGAGATATTTGCAGCGGTTTTTACACAAGTTCAAATTCAGCATGTGATTGCGAGAGGTTGAAAACTTGTCATTGCCTAACTTTTCAACCGTGCTAAGCCTATGCAAATGCAATCAGGAGCTTAAAGCATCAGTTTAGGTCTTACACTACACGGCTCAAGTTTAACTCAAAGTGCTATGAGAAACAGTCTCGATACCGTGATGTGCTGACAAAGCAAAGCAATCCCATCTCGATCTTTCGATTCACTAAAACTTGGTTCATTTTAAGCAGATTATAGAACAAACCAAGCAAGTGAATGACTCAGAACTAGAGACATAGCAACCTAGCATATATGAAATAGCTCAGGTGACCTCAACATATCCTACACATGCTAGTTGCCAATCTCAATGGTGAACATGTATCAAATTTTAAGTTTATTAATATGTTCATCATTTTGAAAAAATAGCTTAGCTCACAATATGTAGCAGTGATCAAAGAGAGCCTAAGCTACGAGCATCATCATATATCATCGAAGCATACACTAATCAGAGCATAAGTTCATTCTAAGGAATATAGACATGAAGCTTTAAAATGCAAGATGCATACATGATGAAGTCAGAATCGGAGCCAAAAACAAAATCAAAAACGACTCAAGACCCAAAACAAAAAGGATCAGAAAGTCAGTCTATGGTACATAACAAAATGCTTCCCCCATCTAAAAGGGGAACACACACCAAGCTCACCTCTCAACCTAGCAAAAGTTGAGAGGTCCAAAGGCTTGGTGAAAATATCCGCAACCTGGTTATGAGTGTCTACATGCCTAAGATCAATGTCGCCTTTCTCATAGTGATCACGAAGAAAGTGAAAGCGAACATCGATGTTTTGGTCTTGGAGTGAAGAACAGGGTTCTTTGCTACACTAATGGCTGAAGTGCTGTCGCAAAGTAAAGGAACCCGACTGAAATCTAGACCAAAATCAGGCAATGTAGCAACCATCCATAAAAGCTGCGAAGCACAAGAAGCAGCGGCAACATACTCGGCTTCAGTAGTAGACTGGGCTACGTTCAACTGCTTGCGAGAAGACCACAAAACCAAAGAAGAGCCAAGAAACTGACAAGTCCCAGAAGTAGACTTGCGCTCAAGCCGACAGCCGGCAAAATCCGCATCGGAATAACCACAGAGCGAAAGAGTCGAAGAAGAAGAGTACCAAAGTCCGAACTCAGGAGTGTATCGGAGGTACCTCATGATGCGTTTGACTGCTTGCTTGTGGGAAGTCCGAGGGGACGCCTGAAAACGAGCGCACAGACACACAGAGAACTGTATATCTGGCCTCGTTGCCGTCAGGTACAGAAGCGAGCCAATCATGCTTCTGTACTCCTTCTGGTCAACCGGCTCTCCGTCCTGGTCTGCGTCCATCGCCGCAGTCGTCGGCATGGGCGTCGTAAGAGGCTTGGCCTCGCCCATGTCGAACTTCTTCAGGATGTCCTTCGTGTATTTGCCTTGATGCACAAAAGTCCCGTCTCGGGTTTGCTTAATTTGCAACCCGAGGAAGAAAGTCAACTCGCCCATCATACTCATCTCGAACTCCCTGCTCATAGTATCTGAAAACTTTGCAACAAGCGCATGAGAAGAGCCACCAAAGATGATGTCATCCACGTAAATCTAGACTAACAGGGTATCGTTGCCTTGCTTGAGGAGAAACAAAGTTCTATCAACCCGTCCCATTTTGAAACCCTTGGAGAGTAAAAAGTTTTTCAAACGATCATACCACGCTCTCGGGGCTTGTTTCAAACCATACAACGCTTTTGAAAGTTTATAAACATGGTTTGGAAACTTGGGATCCTCAAAGCCAGGGGGTTGCCTAACATAAACCCCTTCCTCTATATACCCATTCAAGAAGGCACTCTTGACATCCATCTGGTAAAGCTTAAAACCCTTCGAAGCAGCAAAGGCTAGAAGGATTCTAATGGCTTCTAAACGGGCTACAGGGGCAAAGGTTTCATCATAGTCTATACTCTCTTTCTGGCAGAAACCCTGGGCTACTAGCCTAGCCTTGTTCCTCACTACCATCCCATCCTCACCCTCTTTGTTCTTGAAAACCCACTTGGTACCTATAGGGTGGCATTGTGGTGGAGGTGGAACTAAGGTCCAGACTCGGTTACGCTCAAAGTTTTCTAACTCCTCATGCATGGCATTTACCCAGTTAGAATCAGAAAGTGCGTGTCCAACATCTTTGGGCTCAAAAGAAGCAACGAATGCAGAATGAGCAAAGTGAGATTTCATACGCTCGCGACTGCGTGACTCGCTGGTCGATGCCGCCGATCATCTGTCGTGGGGGGTGAACTTGCTGAACGCTTCGGGGCGCTTGCCTCGCCGAAGTTGCCTCCCCCTCGTCAGATGTTGTCGCTCCCTCAGGTGCAGCGGGTGCTCGCTGGAGAGGTGGCTCTAGAGGACCCAAGAAGAAGACGTAGTGGGATCTGGTCCTCGAGCTGAAGTAGACGTCGCAGGGTCGACCGGGGCAGCCAGTAGTGGCTCGGGATCACCCCAATCGGCATTCTCCTGCTCCTCCTCCACAAAGATGGTCTCTCCCATCTCCTGTTCTCCTGCAACTTCAAAGCAGAAGAAACACAAGGCATAGTTTCGTCGAATGTGACCTCGCAGGTCTCCACTATCCGGTTAGTTTCAAGGTTAAGAACTCGATAAGCACGAGAATAAAAGCATAACCAAGAAACACCCCATCAGCAGAGCGAGATTCAAATTTGTCCAAATTGCCTTGCTTCAGGATAAAGCACTTACACCCAAACACCCGAAAATGAGACACCTTGGGTACCCGTCCAAAACGCAACTCATAAGAAGTCTTTTCATCAAAGCACGAAGAAAGATGCGATTTGAAACATGGCAAGCGATGTTGATTGTCTCGGCCCAAAAACGCCTAGGAGTCCTATGCTCATCGAGCATCGTCCTGGCCATCTCAACAAGGGTCCGGTTCTTGCGCTCAACAACACCGTTCTGCTGAGGGACATAAGGAGAGGAAAACTGATGCTCGATTCCATTAGAAGAACAGAAGGAAGCAAACTGAGAGTTATCAAACTCAGTACCATTATCACTACGAATAGGTCTAATGGTATTAGGGGGAAACTCAGTTTTCAACTTCAAAATTAAGTCACGAGCAAAAGAAAAAGCTTCATCCTTACCCTCCATGAAAATACCCAGAGTACCTCGAAAAATCATCAACGATCACTAGAACGTACCTTCCCACCTGCTGAGCAGACCCGAGCTGGACCAACTGTGTCCATGTGAAAGAGCTCGCCGGGTCGCTTGGTCATCACCTGATTAACAGGTGGGTGAGAAGCAGCAACCATCTTCCCGTGACGACAAGGATGGCAAACAAGGTCCTTCTGAAACTTAAGCTTGGGCAATCCTTGGATTAGGCCAAGTGAGCTAAGCCTTGCAAGCAAGTCAAAACTCAAGTGGCCAAGCCTCCTATGCCACTTCCACAAATCAGAAGAAGGACCAGCCATCAAACACCTAGCAGAGCTGAAAGACTGAGAAAAGTCGGCTCTGAAAACACGGCCAAAAGGGACGATCCGACAAACAAGATCTCCCGAGGGTCTAAAACGCGACTCAAACCCTTCTTAAAGCGCACTTCACAATCATCCTCAAGAAGTTGCGAAACAGAAAGCAAGTTGAAATGCAAATTAGAAACCAAGGCAACATTCTTCAGGACAAGTTCTCATTGAGCCGAATAGCTCCCTGAGAAACAACCTTACCTCTACTATTATCCCGAAAGTGATGTACTCCTTGTGCATCACGGGGCTCAGGCTGGAGAACCATTCCTTCTTTTCGGTCATGTGGCGCGAACACCCGGAATCCATGAGCCACATGTTCTCCAACCGAAGTTCCTGCATCAATAGAAAGGCAGGAAGTGAGCATATGGCACAACACTGGGGTTAGTATACTGAGAAGGATACCAGTGCTGTGTCATAGGCCCAGAAAAAGTGTTAGCAGCAACACCAAACTGTCCTCGTCCCATGGGTGGATAGCGACCACCACCAACCTGAAAGGGTGGTCCGCTATGGAATGGAAAACCTCCAAACTGACCTACCTGTCCCATCTGAGCAAAGCGATCACCACCATACTGAAAAGGTGGTCCGCTATGGGACTGGGCAGCAAAACCTCTTACACTCGGCTCACGATCGTATAGAGGATGACCGAAACCACGACGGGCACGACCTCCACCCTGTGGTCTCGCTGCCTAGGAGCTAGCAACCTGAGGGGGTACTCCTCCAGGTCTAGCGCCCTGCCTCTGAACTTCCCGACCTTGCACACCATGGAGAGGGCGGTGCCTGGCCTGGTTGTTCAGCTCCAACTCCTTCCTAGCGTCTCTCTTCCTCCGAAAGCAAAACTCAGCTAGGTGACCCTCACGGTGACAATACTCGCACTCAAACCTCACCACTCTCTTGGGTTGTTGGTTCCTATTGTTGCGAGGGTTGTTCACTCTGGCTGGCTGCTTGCCCTTCGGAAGGGGATCACTAGAGACATCAGGAAGGGTGTCAAGTGTGTTCCTAAGATGGTTAGGTTTTGGAACCCACACTTGCTTGCGAGGTGGAGCCTTGGGAGGTTCATCAAGGATACCATCCTTGGTGATAGGCTTAGGAGGCTCAGGTGGGTGATCTTGTAAGCTTAGGGATAGCGGATGGTTTCTCACTCGGGTTCACTCCGCTAAACTCACCGATCTTACCAAAGGTACTAGCACCCTTCCCACCTGAAGTAAAGCCTACTCCCGAGCAATCAGTTCCCCTCTTGAACTGACTGATCATCATGCCCAACTGCGGCTCACTGCATGACACCCAACTCAGGATGGACGAAGGTATGTGTTTTCCTCCTCGGTTTGCATCCTGTCGTGCCGACAGTTGGCAATCTCAAGCTCCATCCCCACGCATCGCTCACATGGAGCGGACAAGGTGCTAACTGAGCTGGCCTTCAAGGCTTCAACAAGCTTGGCATTAACTCCTGCCAACTCAGTTCGCAAGCTAGGACAAAGCTTGCACGCACCCAGCAAAGAAGGCCTAGCCTTCACTTCCTCAACTCTACTTCAGGGAAGGACACTCTTTGCAATCACCCACCAAGTCTAGCCTACTCTTCAGCTCATCATACACCTCAATCAAAGAGGCATACTTGGTTTGCAGGGTGGCAAAGCTTGTCATATGCATCGTGCACTCCTCACACTCCTCCACATCGACCACCTTCACCTCGGACCTAGCAATCTCAAGTTCCTTGCACGCCTCTTTCAACTTAGCCTTAAACTCAACGCGCTCTTGGAACACTTCTGTAAGTCTCTCTCCAAGACACCGACTAGAATCCACAAACCTATCCGCTCCTCAGTGAGACGATCGACTTCAGAAGAATTTGGTACCTCAGAAGCTTTGTCGTCGTCGTCGTCGTTGTGAGCGTCATCGGTGTCCTCTGCCTGGTGCTTGAGGTCCTCTTCATCCAAGGCCATGGTGCAAAAGCCCTTGGAGGAGTTGCCGAAGAAGCAAAGTCTATTGAAGCGATCCTCCATCTTGTGCTCAGACTCGTCGTCGCTGGAACCGCCGTCGGAGGTTTTCTCGCCATCACCGATGGTGGCGAGGAAAGCACGCTTGCCGACGTCGAAAGCCTTCTCCATGTCCTCCTGGCGGAAGAAGCCGTTCTTGTTATTCTTCCCGGCCTTGTTCTCCGGCTTGCCCTTGCGCCTGAAGTTGCGGTTCTTGCCGGGGAAGTTCTTGACGTTCTTGGGGCAGTTCGCCATGAAGTGGTCTAGATCACCACACTTGTAGCAGCCCTCGCGTGCGCCACCACGCCGACAATTCAAGCGGTTGTTGTGAAACCGCGAGAACCGGGTGATGGCGAGGGCGAGCTCATCGTCTCCCAACGCCTCCAGCTGCTCCTCCGTGACTGTATGCAAAGAAGACAAAGCAACAAGAGGAGGTGAAGCGTCAGCAGGGAAGTCGATCCACCTGTGCCTGAGACCAAAGCCATGGTGTGTGAAGATGGGTTCTTCAGCTTGGCCTGAGTCAGGTGATCGATCTCAGTGGACTTGAGCTTGCTGAATAGCTCGTCCACGGTGAGGGTGTCGTAAGCAGGAGACTCAATGATGGTCGACACCTTCACCTCCCATACCCTCCGATCCAGGGCGTATAGCAATTTGAGCCCTCTCATGATCGTCATAGGGTAGGTTAGCCCGATTGGCACACATCTTGTTTACGATCGTTGGAAACGAGCGAACAACGCGTCAATCGTCTCTCCCCAACTGAACAAAGTTCTCGTACTCTCACTTGTAGGTCTCGAAGAGTCTGGTCTTGACATGGGCTGTCCCTCGTGATAGCTTTGAAGCTTCACCCAGATCTCGTGCCGTCTCAAGCTCTGAGATACGTTCGAACTCAGGAAGGGAGAGGCTGGCCAGAAGAGCATTACGAGCCTTGGAGTTGGCCTCGTGTTGGTCAATCTGGATCTGACCCACACGAGCCGCAAGGACTACGTACTCAGCGTTTTCACATATTTCCCAGACAGAAGATCCGATGTTGTTGAGATAAGCACACATCCGAATCTTCCAATAGGGATAAGTTCGTTCCATAGAACCGAACAAGGAGCCTTGCTATTCCCTCGTTCATATCGCCCTTAGGATCCCAAACCGATTAAGGTAGAAGAGATCCTTAACCGGCTCCGATACCAATTGAAGGACCGGATTAGCGACCAGAGGAGGGGTGAATGGGAGCTTCAAATTCACTTGTGAATTTGTATAGCCCTTGTCCCAGAAAGTCACCCCAAAAGCGAAGACTTGAAACGACCGGAGTGTTCACGACCTACAAGTAGGTGGATACCCTAGGAGATGTCCTAGTGGTACAGCGGAACCTCCGGAGAAACCCCAAAGTCAACTACCAAAGCCACGGAACAAAACAGCACAACCAGCAGGTTCGCGGACTGTCCGGGGTCAGGGTCCCGGACTGTCCGCCCAACGCCGGACTGTCCGCCACTGGAGGTGCGGACTGTCCGCCGGCAAAAGGACGGAAACAGAACTGTTCTGCTCAAGTTCTGGATGACTCCCGGACTGTCCGTGGTTTGCACCCGGACAGTCCGCGGTACAAGTGAACAGTGACCGTCGAGCGTCCGATGCTGACCCTGTGCTGCGTCCGATGTGACCCCGGACTATCCGCGGTCACTGGCGGACTGTCCCCGGTCACGAGACCGAGAACAGTGTCGCGCTGCGCAGAGCTAACTCTGCCCAATCCCGATCCCCAGACTGTCCGCCGCTGGGGGCGCGGACTGTCCGCGGATGAACAGAAAGCACAATTCTGCTCGGGATGAAAGGGGGAATCATCGGAACTTCACCAAATCAAAAGGGACTTCGATCAAACTTCTCCCAGGTGTTCCTCAATGTATTGGGGTGCTAATCGTAAGAAAAAATCGCACCAAACCAAGTCGATTGAGAGTAATCTGAGAAACACCGAAAAGGGGGAAGGAGGAAGAACGAACACGAAATCAACCCGATCTATGATTCGTGAGGTTAGGAGAGAATCCTTCGGTGGAAAGAAGGGGCTCACGACCAAGAACAAATTGATTCAAGTGGAATCGAAAATCATCTCGTGGAGAGGGAAAACGAGGCAAATCCCCAAGAGATGAAAAACCAAACGTGAAGAACACAGAACACGATTCGATTTCAGCCGAAATTCCTCCACACGAGGAGACAACGAGAATACAGTCTCGTTTCCTCAAAGATCCAAATACACAGAGGTATGATTGCCGTCTCTGCGGATCGCTTGCAGCGAGGTATGATTAGAACCTAAGCGAGGGCTAGAGAGAGAGAGCTCAGGAACAAATGACTGCAAGGATAGAGAGAGAGGAGGGGTGCCTCTCTTATTTATAGCCTAAAACAATAATCCCCTTACTACCCCTAGATAGATGAGCGAAACGGCCAACCCTAGGGTTATCCCGATCCAACTCTGCTGATGGTTGATCTGACGGCCACGCGCCTTCCTCATCCTTAGCTTCGCCTCGACGCAAGCCTCAGGATGCCGCCACGTGCCGCCCAGTCGACCGCCGCGCCTACCTCGTGGATAGCCTCGCCTCCGCGCCAGCCTCTCCACGCCGCCACGCGTCGACCGTCCTTTTTGCGGGCCTTCCCCCGGTTTTGAGGCCGAAACCGGGAAACCTGTCCTCAGGCTGAGTTTTGTGGCCCAAACTCAGAAACCGTCCTTGCCGAGTTTTGAGGCCCAAACTCGGAAACCGGCCACCCCGAGTTTTGAGGCCCAAACTCGGAAACCGTCGAGGGTAGCTTTTCGAGGCTCAGCTACCGAACCCGTGTCGTAGACGGGATGTGGTTCGCACACCCCGAGTTCCAGCACCGATGGCGGAGCATGTCCAACCTCCACGCCGGGCAACCTCCCGTCTCGGCCGATGCACCGCACATCCCCATGTACTCTTGCTTGTCAACGCCATGTGCCAGCTACCACAGCTGATCCTCAGGTCTCCTGGTCCGTCGGTCCAAGCTCCACGTCCGCCCTTCACCGCTCCCGGTCCGTCGGCACGGCACGTCCCTACTTGACCTTCACCTCACCTTCGATCACTGCCCGAGCTCCGCACCTGCACATCAACACAGCCAAGAGACATGTTGCCCGTTGATCGATCACTCATCACTCAGGAAGGGAACCACAAGGGCACATATCAACATTGTGTTCTCAAAATTCAAACCCGGGAACTACTCAAAGTACGATGGGAAGACAGAACCTAAACGGTGGCTCAGGTTGTACGCTCAAGCGGTGGAGTTAGCAGGTGGAAGCAACGACATGAAAGCACTCTATCTTCCAATGGCTTTAGAAACAATGCCGCTGGCTTGGGTCGACAGGCTTAAACCCGAGTCCATCGACTCCTGGGAACAACTCCATCGTACCTTCATTGAAAACTTTGCGGGTGTCCCCAGAGAGATCACATCCCCGGACTAAGCTCAGACCTGTAAGCAACAGAAAAACGAATCAATGCGGGAATACTATAGGCGCTTCTCAGAGATCCGCTCCACAGTATCCGACATCACAGACAGTGAAGTAATTGACCTCTTTGGTAACGACATTTGCGAAAGGTACAATTACAAAGATTTCATCAAGCAGGACCCGACCACCGCTGACGAGTTCCATCGGGCCGTAAACTCCATGATGGCGACAGAAGAACGTACACAGGAGCGTTTCCCCGATAGAAACACGCATGGTGATCGAGGGAACAACCAGAGAGGCAACCAGGCACCACAACAAAACACCCGGAAAAGGGCAGGAGACAATACTGTTGCTGCCATGGAGCCTCAGAAGAAGGGGAACAAGCCATTCACCTTTGATGACTTACTCGACGGACCGTGCCCTTTTCATCCGAAAGCCAGACATCAGGCAAGGCACTGTCGACAACTCAAGGAGCGAGGCTTGAACTCCAACTTCAACAACAAAACAAGAAGGACAAAGGCAAGAAGACAGCTGAGGACCCTCCGCAAGACACCGGTGGTGTCCAACACCCCAAAGGGACTATCAATGTCATTTTCGGGGAGTAACTACCGCGACAGCAAAGAGAGGCTCCAAAAGCTTTCACTAAGGGAGATCATGTCTACAGAACCACTGACTCCTAGATACCTTGACTGGTCTGAGAACCCAATCAGCTTCTCCCGAGCGGACCAATGGACCAGCGTCTCCAATGCAGGGCACTACCCGCTAGTCCTGGATCCCACGGTCGCCGGGTTAACATTGAGCAGGGTACTCATCAATGGAGGGGCAGGACTTAACGTCATCTTTGCAAGCACCCTACGCAAGATGAATCTGGATCTCGCAACACAACTCACACCATCAAGTGCCCCCTTCTACGGCATAGTACCCGGAAAGGCGGTTGTACCACTCGGAAGAATCATATTACCCGTAACTTTTGGAACTCAGATCAATTACCGGACTGAGTACATCAGTTTCGAGGTAGCCGACTTCAAGTCATCATACCACGCCATATTTGGACGACCAGCCATCGCCAAGTTTATGGAGTAACTCACTACCCGTACCTTCTTCTGAAGATGTCGGGTCCTAAAGGAATCTTAACTTTCAGAGGTGACTTGAAGCGATCATTTGATTGCGACACTGAGGCTGTCCAAATCGCTGAAAAAGCTCAACTCACCGGGAGTTACAAGAACTCGCTCAGATGGTGCATAATACCAAGCCTGGAGATTCAGAAATCCCAACCAAGAAGGCGGGTACTATCCAACCACCAACAAAAGTCTCTACAAAAAACATCGACCTAGAAACCAGTGATCCCTCCAAGACAGCAGTTATCAGCGACCATCTATCCGAAGATAGGAATCCGCGCTCACCAAGTTCCTTAGAGCAAACAAAGATATATTTTGCTTGGAAATCGGCTGACATGCCGGGAGTCCCAAGGAACTTGGCTGAGACAAACTGGAATTAAAAGAATGGTCTAGACCTATCAAGCAAAGACTACGAGATTCTCACCAGAGAAAAAAGAGGCAATCAAGAAGGAAATAGCCAAACTACTCGCAGCTGGATTCATCAGAGAAATCCTCCACCCCGAGTGGTTAGCTAACCCAGTGCTAGTCAAGAAGAAGAACTCTGCCGAGTGGCGCATGTGTGTCGACTACATAGACCTCACCAAACACTGTCCAAAAGATCCTTTTGGATTACCAAGGATAGATCAAATAGTTGACGCCACCGCAGGCTCCGCTCTATTATCCTTTTTGGATTGCTACTCCGGGTACCATCAGATTGCCCTCAAGGAAGAAGACCAACCCAAGACATCCTTTATAACTCCCTTCGGCGCCTACTGTTATAAAACCATGTCCTTTGGGTTAAACAATGCATGAGCCACTTATCAACGAGCTATCCAAGATTGTTTAGGTGACCAGATTGGCCGCAACGCAGAAGATTATGCCGATGATGTGGTCATAAAGACAAAGGATCCTACTACTCTGATATTAGACCTGGAGGAAACTTTCAACCGACTACGCGCATACCAATGGAGACTCAATCCCACAAAATGCGTTTTCGGAGTACCCTCAGGACAGTTACTCGGATTCTTTGTTAGCCACCGGGGCATCGAGGCTAGCCAAAAGCAAATCACAACCATCATCAACATGAAACCACCTACCTCAGTCAGGGATGTTCAGAAGCTCACTGGGTGCATGGCGGCACTAAATCGATTTATCTCACGGCTAGGAGAAAAGGGATTACCTTTCTTCAAATTACTCAAGGCTGGCGATAAATTTCAGTGGACGAAAGAAGCGGATAGGGCCTTTGAACAACTCAAAGGATACCTGACCAACTCACCTATACTGACACCACCAGAACCCAGGGAGCCGATGATGCTTTATATCTCAGCTACTACACACGTTGTAAGCACAACAATCGTGGTCGAGCGCAAAGACGACAAGCACATCTACGACACCCAGCGACCAGTGTATTACATTAGCGAAGTACTCTCCGATTCGAAGGTCAGATACCCACAAGTACAGAAATTACTTTATGCTCTACTCATATCTTCAAGAAAGCTACGACATTACTTCGAGGCGCATGAGATTAGAGTAGTCACGGATTTTCCTCTGGGAGAAATCCTCCATAATCGTGACGCCACGGGGAGAATTTCCAAATGGGCAGTCGAATTGGGGGCACTCAACATCAAGTTCACTCCGAGGAAAGAAATCAAGTCACAGGCTCTAGCTGATTTCGTCGCCAAGTGGACAGAGATACAGCAGATCCAAGACAACGCTATTCCTAATCAATGGAGGATGTACTTCGACGAGTCCTTAAAACTCGGAGGAGCGGGAGCCGGAGTACTTCTAGATCACCCCCGGAGAGCAGCTCAAGTACGTTCTGCAGATTTTGTGGCCCGCCACCAACAATGAAGCAGAATATGAAGTACTACTCCACGGACTCAAGTTAGCAGTCGCTTTGGGCATCAAGCGACTCCTAGTCTACGACGACTCTTCTGTGGTAATTCACCAAGTCAACAAAGACTGGGATTGCACCAAGGAAACAATGAATGCCTATTGCGCCGAGGTCGTAAGCTGGAAAAACACTTTTCTAGGCTGGAACTCATCCACATTACCCGGGATCTCAATGTAGCAGCAGATGTTCTAGCCAAATTGGGTTCCGACAGAGCTCTAGTCCCCAGTGGAACCTTTGTTCATGAGTTATCCAAGCCATCAATTCAAGAAAAGGATGAGGTTGACCCAGCACCATCTGCTCAGATTCTAGCCCTAGCCCCCGACTAGACGCAAGTTTTCATCGACTACTTCAAAGAACATAAACTGACTAGCGACAAAACAGTTGCAGAGCAAGTCACTAGATGTAGCAAAAACTATGTTCTAGTCGGGGACCGGCTATATCGACGCGGAGCTTCGTTAGGAGTCCTCCTCAAATGCATCTCACTAGAAGAAGGCAGAGAAATCCTAAATGAAGTTCACTCCGGGTGCTGTGGCAACCACGCAGCCTCAAGGACTCTAGTCGGAAAAATCTTCAGATCAGGGTACTATTGGCCCTCAGCCTTGAAAGATGCAGAAGACATAGTCCGCTGCTGTCAATCATGTCAGTTCTTTGCCAAGCAGCAGCATGTACCTGCACATGAGTTGATCTGTATTCCTCCATCCTGGCCTTTCTCATGCTGGGGACTCGACATGGTGGGTCCTCTTAAGCGTGCTCCAGGCGGATTCGAGTACATCTACGTCGCCATCGACAAATTCACCAAATGGATTGAGTACATGCCATTGGTCAAGTTCAACGCATCTAAGTCAGTACAATTTATGCAGAGCATCGTTCACCATTTTGGGATGCCACATAGAATTATCACCGACCTCGGGCCCCTTTTACGGCTATTGAGTTCAAGACATGGGCCAGCGACTGTGGAATCAGGATAGACTACGCATCAGTAGCTCATCCACAATCCAACGGGCAAGTCGAACGAGCAAATGCCCTAATTCTTGCCGGATTAAAACCAAGGCTATTTGACCTCCTAAAAGATCATGGCGGAAAGTGGGTCGAAGAGCTACCTAAGGTAGTCTGGGGGCTACGAACACAACGAAGCCGGGCAACAGGCCAAACTCCCTTTTTCTTGGTATATGGTACTGAAGCAATACTCCCGGTTGACTTAATCTGGAGCTCCCCACGAACAGAGCACTACAACGAAGGTGAAGCTGATGATACCAGGCGGCTAGAAGTCGACAGCCTTGAAGAAGCCCGATTAACCGCACTCTTTCAGTCAGCAAGATACCTTCAAGGGATGAGGCGCTACTATGACAAAAATGTCCATCACCGCACCTTCCAAGTAGGCGACCTGGTCCTGAAGAAAATTCAGAATACCACAGGGCGCCACAAGCTCATGAGTCCATGGGAAGGACCCTACATAGTATCTAAAGTAACAAGACCCGGGTCATTTGAGCTAGTCACTGAGGATGGTCTCCTTTGCCAAATTCATGGAACATTGAACACTTGAAGAAATTCCACACCTAAATACTATGCTACAAATCAGGCTCAGGGCAAATGTACCCAATTTTCCGCATATTAATAAAGTTTGAAGCTTACCAGCAACATGAGCTTTATTCTTCCATTATCCTTATCACGACTATTCAGTCGGATAAAGCCTATCAATCATACAATAAGCTTTAGCTATTGTAACTCACCGACTAATATATAATATTACTCGGATAACTTGGTTCAACGGAAACCACACTCGAGTTATGAGCTCTGAGCTCAATACAACTCACATGATAGTACGGCTTAATACCCGGCTATCAACTTATAGCGAATATGGTATCTATTATAATAGATACTAGTTCCTATAAGGTGTAACAATGGGAGTAGTACCCTAACTGTTACAACCCAATCGGACAGAGGTCCACCTATTTTCGCACTCAAGCTGCGAGTACCAAGAGGATATGATTCACCCAGAAGGAACCATTGTCACGGTCCTTCAAGAGGTGCTTGATCATATTATCCCTTGAACACGGGTACTAAGAGTAGTACTCGGGCGAGACTACGTTCTCTACACGATCGATTAGAGAAACGAAGTCGCATGACCCAAACCAAGTGCTAGAGAGCACCCGGATAGACTCGTCTAATAAGACGTCTGGTCATACATCCACATCAAACAGAACAACCCATTGATAAGAAGTTTCTTGCAATGACGAGTTGAACTTCACAAAAAGATTCAAAAGTAACTAATACTTTGATTCGTTATATTTAATAATACTTGTTTACAGGGGATACAAGTTACGCCAAAGCACTAAACAGGATAAACTACTCTACAAGATCTAGAATCTGAGAGTACTCCTCTGCTATGGGCGTAACCTCCTCCTGCATCGCCACAAGGTCTTCATCACTCTTGCCTTCAGGGAGCATCATGATAGACGACCGATCGAAGGTTGGAAGATGCAGCCGCAGCGTCGCTAGCAGACCCTGCACCACTGAAGTCGCCATGTCCTTGATATACTGAGTCAGCCGCCCGGGTGCAGCCTTGGCCCGATCAATCAAGGACTCCTCGGCGCCTTCATGGCGTGGGATCATACCAAACACAGGCTCAACAGCAACCTCAGTGCCTTCAGTTGTGCTTGAACCGCCTCAAGACCTCCCGCGACTCCTTTGTCGATTTCAAAGCCTGCAGGAGGTCCCGGTCAGCACCCTCACGTATCAATTTGGCTTCTTGAAGAGTACCTTGTGCGTTAGCATATACTCTTCCAAGCTCCGCCTTCTTCCGGTTAAAAGCATTCTGCCACCCGGAAGCCAGAGTATTTGCATCTGCAAATTCATCAATCGGATAAGTGAAAGGTCCTAAATGGCTAGAGGGGGGGGGGTGAATAGCCTATAAAAAATTCTACAACAACACTTAAACAAACTTGTTATACAACTAAATGGCGTAGCAAAGATAGCGCTAGCTCTACAAAGTGCAAGCCACCTATCCACAATATGAATCACTACACAAGATAGAAAAACTAGAATAGCAACAACATATAAATAATACTAGCAAGAATGTAACAAAAATAAGTACAAGAGATAGGAGTGTGTATACCGATCCGGCAAGAGATTAATAAATGAATATCAATGAATACCACGGAGACAAGTTGACACAATAATTTTTCCTCCGAGGTTCACTTGCTTGCCGGCAAGCTACGTCCCCGTTGTAGCGATACACCCACTTGGAGGTTCACGCGCTAATAGGCATCACACGCCTAACCCTCAATAGGGTGCCGCACAACCAACACAAGATGGGGATCCACAAGCTACGAGCAATCCACTAGAGTTACCTTTGGCGCTCCGCCGGGGAAGGTACAAGAACCCCTTACAAATCACCGTGAGATGGCCACGAACAATCACCACTCGTGCCTAATCTCCTCCGCTGCTCCAAGCCGTCTAGGTGGCGGCAACCACCAAGAGTAATAAGAATATCCGCAGCAACCACAATCGCCAAGTGCCACTAGATGCAAACTCACAAGCAAATGCACTTGGATCTCTCGATCTCACTTGGATTCGCACTAACAAGCAAAGAGATCGGAGGGAGGGATTAGATCTTACTCAAGAGGATGTTCAAGAAGTCAGAGAGTCAAGAAAAAACCCCCAAAGGCGGCCACGTTCAATATATAGGGAAGGGGCGGCGGCGGCCCGAACCCTACCTTTCTGCGCTTGGTCGGTAGTACCGACCCCTCCTGGGCGGGGTACCACCGACAGAGTCAAACTAGCCGTTTTCCCATATCCCGCTGATTTCGGCAAACCACCGACCCCTGGTCGGTTCCTCCGAGGTCGGTAGTACCGATGTGATGGCGGTACTACCGCCAGGCCAAAAGGCGCCGCGACCAGAGAGCTCTGCGAAAAACCAGTCACTACCGCCTTGCGTCGGTACCACCGTGGGCGGTAGTACCGAGGTAATGGCGGTACTACCGGCAAGCCATTTTCGAAAACAACAGAGAGCTCGCGAAAAAACCAGCCACTACCGACCTTGCGTCGGTACCACCGGCGGTAGTACCGAGGTAATGGCGGTACTACCGGCAAGCCATTTTTCAAAAACAACAGAGAGCTCGCAAAAAACTCGCCAACCACCGACCTGGTCGGTAGTACCGGGCGCGGTACTACCGAGGTAATGGCGGTACCACCGCTAGGCCAAAAACCCCCATCACAGAGAGGTCTGCACGCTGCCTCCTGGGCGGTACCACCGACCCCCCTGGTCGGTACCACCGGCTTCACACAGAAAAACCCATTTTCATCTCTGAGTTGATCCAAAACTATTTCAACAACTTCTCCTTTGCAAATGTGCTAACACCACCAAGTGTTTATCATCTTGTGCAAGTGTGTTAGCATTTTCACAATCATTTTCAAAGGATTCGAGTTAGCACACTAGGTCCTAATGCATATGCATGTATGAATTCACCTAGTGGCACACTTGATAACCGCGGTCACTGAGATATTCCCCTCTTAATAGTACGGCTATCTATCCTAAACGCACTCACACCCTCTATGGTGTCTTGAGTGCCAAAACAAAATTCCTATTATACCTTTGCCTTGATCTCCATAGGATTTTGCTTTTCTCTTCTTCGTCTTCCAAATGTGAGGCACTTGATCTATCTTTTGGCCATCACCACCAATATCATGATCGTCATTTAGCTTCCACATATGGTGTGTACCAACCTAGCTCATAAGCACTTCATGACATGGTTAGTACACTAGGTGACATCAATTACCCAAAACCAAACAAGGACTTTCAATCTCCCCCTTTTGGTAATTGATGACAACCTTTTACAAAGATATATATTTGAAAATTTGAAACACCTCTACTAGTATTAGCTCCCCCTACATATGTGCTATAGTGTTTGGTTCAAGTTCGGCACATATGCATAGATATGAAATGTGGGAGAGTAATACTCTCAAATGATGCTAAGGTGTAAAGAATGGACCTTTGAAGCGTGATACCAATCGGAGTTGCCAATTTTCATCATCCTTAGCACCATGGTTAGCTAGACTTAAAAACAAACACTAGATACCTCATGAGATCAACATTATATGAAAGGATCTAGTATCACTTGTAAAAGCAACTTACATCTAGCTACCACTTATGCATGCTAGTGCACAAATCATCATTCAAAATTTATTTCTAGCATACATCACACAAGCATGTGTATTGAATTTAAACTTTTGCAATGCAATCACTCATATGAATATGCACATTCAAATGCAACAATAAGTTCATGAGCTTGCTCCCCCTACTTGTGTGCTCAAATTTTAATTGATCCTCCCTTTGTTATATATATCTATCTTAACCATTTCTCCCCTTTGTCATTAAGTACCATAAAAGGCACACCAATTTTAGTAGGAGTTAAGTTAAACAAAAAGGTGATCAAGTTTGGTTCAACCTAGCAAACAAACATAAGATATTTAACACGGTTTGCTCTAGAGTAAGCTTCTTCACACATCTTTCAATGGTTATCTTACTCACGTCGGTTAAACCCTTGAATGCTTGTTTCCAAGATCAAACACTAGGTTCACAAGCCCATAAACATGTCATATGCTACCACTAGATCATATCAAACATAGAAGCAATAGTGGTACCATATGTACATCCAAAGTATTTTATTTTCATGAATGAGCCTATAAGATGCAAGGAATGACTAAATGCACTAAACATATCCTTAGCAAGAATGAATGTCATGCCACACAATTTTACCTTTGCTTTGTTGAAGGAGAGGCATGTCATATAACGGAGGGTGCATCAACTCATATTTGAGAAATCAAGTATATTCAATTCATTCCTTAGCTTGCAAAATCTCTTTTCATCAAGTGGCTTGGTGAATATATCGGCAAGTTGATCATCGGTACCAACACTCTCAATTGAAATATCACCCTTTTGTTGATGGTCTCTTATGAAGTGATGGCGAATGTCAATGTGCTTTGTTCTTGAATGTTGTACTGGATTGTTGGTGAGCTTTACTGCACTCTCATTGTCACATAGCAATGGTACTTGTTTGAATTTAATTCCAAAGTCATCCAAAGTTGCTTTCATCCAAGTAATTGAGCACAACAACTTCCTGCGGATATGTATTCTGCTTCGGCGGTTGAAAGTGCAACACTGTTTTGCTTCTTCGATGACCATGATACAAGTGATCTTCCAAGTAATTGACATGTGCCCGATGTGCTTTTTCTATCACTTTGCATCCTGCATAGTCGGAGTCCGAATATCCAATCAACTCAAAGTTTGACCCCTTGGGATACCACAATCCAACATTTGGTGTATGCTTCAAATATCTCAATATTCTTTTAGTTGCCTTCAGGTGACCCTCTCTTGGTGAAGCTTGAAATCTTGCACACATGCATACACTAAACATCACATCCGGCCTAGAAGCGGTCACATAAAGTAAGCTTCCAATCATAGACCGATACAACTTTTGATCCACCATGTTGCCACTAGCATCACTATCCAAATGTCCATTTGTTCCCATAGGTGTGCTAATAGCTTTTGCATCATCTAGACCAAACTTCTTAAGCATATCTTTGATGTACTTGCCTTGACTCACAAAAGTACCTTTCTTCATTTGCTTGACTTGAAGACCAAGGAAGTAACTAAGCTCTCCAATCATAGACATCTCAAACTCATTTGCCATCATATTCCCAAACTCTTCACAAAACTCTGGTTGGGTGACCCAAAAATAATATCATCAACATATATTTGCAACACAAACAAGTCTTTGCCAATCTTCTTGGTGAAGAGAGTAGTATCAACCTTGCCCATCTTGAACCCTTTAGAGAGTAGGAAATCTCTCAACCTCTCGTACCATGCTCTTGGTGCTTGCTTCAAACCATACAACGCCTTCTTGAGCTTGTAAACATGGTTGGGCTTCTTGTCATCTTCAAAACCGGGAGGTTGTTCTACAAATACTAACTCATTGATATACCCATTGAGAAATGCACTTTTGACATCCATTTGATATAACTTGAAATTATGAGCACATGCATAAGCCAATAGAATTCTAATTGCTTCCATTCTTGCAACCGGTGCATATGTTTCTCCAAAATCAAGACCTTCAACTTGAGTGTAGCCTTGAGCTACCAATCTTGCTTTGTTTCTTACTACTATCCCATCTTGATCTTGCTTATTTCGAAATACCCATTTTGTTCCAATTACATTGTAGTTCTTTGGTCTCTCAACAAGTTCCCAAACTTGGTTGCGGGTGAAGTTGTTTAGCTCTTCATGCATAGCGTTTACCCAATCAACATCCATCAATGCATCTTCTATCTTGGTTGGCTCAAATGATGACACAAAAGAAAAATGCTCACAAAAAGATGCCAATCTCGATCTTGTTTGCACACCACTTCTAATATCCCCAACAATTTGATCTATGGGATGATCTCTTGCAATATGGTTGGTTGGAGGATTTGCACTTGATTGCTTGGTTGAGATGAACTAGCTTGTTGATCTTCACTAGCACTTGATTGATCATGAGAACCACTAGCTTGATTTGCATCAACTTGCACATTTGAGGAGAACATCTGGTCATCTTCATTATCATCCACTTGTCTTGGCCTAATATCACCAATATCCATATTCTTCATTGCATTTGACAATTGAGTGCCTCTCACATCATTAAGATTTTCATTTCCTTCTTGAGAGCCCTTAGTTTCATCAAATTCAACATCATGCACTTCTTCAATAATACCACTAGCCAAGTTCCAAACTCTATATGCTTTGCTTGTTGTTGAATATCCAAGTAAGAATCCTTCGTCACATTTCTTCTCAAATTTGCTCAATCTTGCACCTTTCTTCAATATATAACATTTGCATCCAAAAACTCTAAAGTATGCGATATTGGCTTTCTTCCATTTAATAGCTCATATGGTGTCTTCTCTAGCATGCCATGGCAATAGAGACGGTTGCTACAATAGCAAGCCGTATTGATAGCTTCGGCCCAAAAAGAATGACTGACATTGTATTCACTGAGCATAGACCTTGCCATATCAATCAAAGTTCTGTTCTTCCTTTCAACAATCCCATTTGATTGAGGAGTATACTTGGGTGAGAATTGATGTCTAATGCCAAAGTCATCACACAACTCATCAATTCTTGTATTCTTAAATTCACTCCCATTGTCACTTCTAACTTTCTTGATTGTTGTTTCAAACTCATTCTGACATCTCTTGACAAAAGTTTTGAAGATCTCAAAAGTTTCACTTTTATCACTAAGAAAGAAAACCCATGTGTATCTAGTGTAATCATCCACTATCACAAAGCCATATTTACTTCCACCGATGCTAGTGTATGTTGTTGGTCCAAATAAATCCATGTGCAATAACTCAAATGCTTTACTGGTACTCATCATGCTTTTCTTAGGATGGGTGTTACCAACTTGTTTTCCAGCTTGACAAGAGCTACAAAGTTTATCCTTCTCAAATGTGACATCTTTCAAGCCTCTAACTAAATCATGTTTCACTATTTTGTTCAACTGTTTCATTCCAACATGACCAAGCCTTCTATGCCATAACCAACCCAAACTGGACTTAGTGAATAAGCATGTTGACAATTGTGTTCCACTAGCATTGAAATCAACCAAGTAAAGGTTCTCATATCTAAATCCTTTAAATATCAAATTTGAGCCATCTACACTTATGATTTCTACATCATCAACTCCAAAAATGCATTTGAAACCAAGATCACACAACTGAGCAACTGACAGTAAATTGAAGTTCAAGCTCTCAACTAGCAACACATTTGAAATGCTCATGTCATTGGATATTGCAATCTTACCAAGCCCTTTAACCTTGCCTTTTCCATTGTCACCAAATGTGATAGAGTCAAAACCATGATTGCCACTTGAATTGATTGAATCGAACATTCTTGAATCTCCTGTCATATGTTGAGTGCACCCACTATCAAGCACCCAATGCCTTCCTCCGGCTTTATAGTTGACCTACAAGAACAAATCAATTCTTTTTAGGTACCCAAACCTTTTTGGGTCCTCCAAGATTAGTGACCAAACTCTTTGGTACCCAAATGGCTTTCTTCTTTGAGCCACAATTGGTGCACCAATGAATTTAGCTTTCACACCATTAACACCTTTGGTAAGCAAATAGCAAGAATCAAACTGAATAGAGGATACATTAGCAATCTTGTTCTTGTTTTGCAATATAGCTCTATATGCCCACTTTGCTTGCATCTAGTGCAAAACCGACCATTGCTCTTCACAAACACTAGTTTTGTGAGTAGCAAAAGCCGCCTTGCCATTCTTGGGGGTATAGCCCAATCCCTCTTTGTGGAGAGAAAAGCGTTGGCTACCCAAGCACTTAAGCAAGCGGGCCTCACCACCATAGGCTTTACCCAAGGCGTGAGTGAGCTCATTTACCTCCTTCTTCAATGTCTCATTTTCAACCATGAGTGAGGCATCACAAGTGAAGCCATCATCCATAGATGAAGTAGTAGTGGTAGATGATGAGCTACATGAAGGGTTAGTAGCAGCAACAATAATAGGCTTATAGAAAGATTCATCAATTATATCACAAGCTATGCCTATGTCACATGTTTTAACCACTTTTTCAGTTTTAGCTTGATCAACAAGTGAGGAGTGAGCTTCCTTAAGCTTAGTGTGAGCATTGCCAAGCTCCTCATGGGCTTCCACTAGCCTCTCATGAGTAGCATTGAGCTCCTCAAAGGATTGCTCAAGAGCTTTTAGTCTCTTTTGCAATTCTTTGCACTCCTTTCTCTTTTTATCAAAATGTTCTCTAGCATCATCAAGCATTTCAATTAATTCATCTTTAGTGGGTTCATCATCATCACTATCATCACTATCACTCTCATCATCATCAGATAGTACCTTTGTGGCCTTAGCCATGAAGCATGATGGAGTATCGAAGATTGAAGGCTTGTTGTTGATAGCAATACTTGCAAGTGCCTTCTTCTTGCTTGTCTTGTGATCTTCATTATCACTATCTTCATCACTATCACTTGTGGAAGCATCACTATCCCAAGTGACCATGTATGATTGCCCCTTCTTCTTCTTCGTGTAACTCTTCTTTTCTTTCTTCTCCCTCTTCTTGTCCTTCTTGTTGTCATTGTCATCATTTTCACTGTTGTATGGACATTGAGCAATGAGATGGTCCTTGCTACCGCACTTGAAGCACCTTTGGTTCATCCTTATTCTTGTATGATGTCTTCTTCCTTCTTGCCCGGTAGCCCTTCTTCTTCATGAATTTGCCAAATCTTTTAACAAATAAGGCCATCTCTTCATCTTCATCGTCACTAGCATTTGAGCAATCATCTTCACTTGATTCTTCCTTCTTTGCTTTTCCCTTGCTCTTGGTCTTGGATGATGATGTTGTGGCTTTGAATGCCACACTTTTCTTCTTTTCATCCTTCTTCTCTTCTTCTTCATTTTCTTCTCTATATGTGTCATCGGTCATCACATCTCCAAGTACTTGGTTTGGTGTCATTGTGTCCAAACCACTTCTTACTAGCAAAGTAACCAACATACCAAACCTCTTTGGGAGGCATCTCAAGAACTTGTGTGAGAAGTCCTTGTCCTTCACTTCTTCCCCAAGTGCCTTTAGATCATTGACTAGCACTTGTAGCCTATTGAACATCTCCGGCACACTTTCATCTTCCTTCATCTTGAAGCTTGCAAACTTCTCCTTGAGAATATAAGCCTTTGCTCCCTTGACTGCTTGAGTGCCCTCATATGACTCTTCTAGTTTCTTCCATGCCTCATTAGCCAGTTCCATGCCCTTGATTTGCTCAAACACATTTGCATCAATAGCATCATGAATAGCACTGAGAGCAATATCATTGTTTTGCATCTTCTCTTCTTCGGCATTGGTGAGATGCTCTGGATCGACTATCTCAATCTTTGTTTCTACCACACTCCAAATTTTCTATTGATTGACTTGATGTGAGTAGTCATCTTTGCCTTCCAATAACTGTAATTTGTGCCATCAAATTGGGGTGGCCTTTTAGTGTTGTTGATATGAGCCATTTTGACACCGAAGGTTGTTAAGCCTTGAATAAACGGTGACCTCGCTCCGATACCACTTGAAAGGTCCTAAATGGCTAGAGGGGGGGGGGTGAATAGCCTATAAAAAATTCTACAACAACACTTAAACAAACTTGTTATACAACTAAATGGCGTAGCAAAGATAGCGCTAGCTCTACAAAAGTGCAAGCCACCTATCCACAATATGAATCACTACACAAGATAGAAAAACTAGAATAGCAACAACATATAAATAATACTTGCAAGAATGTAACAAAAATAAGTACAAGAGATAGGAGTGTGTATACCGATCCGGCAAGAGATTAATAAATGAATATCAATGAATACCACGGAGACAAGTTGACACACAATAATTTTTCCTCCGAGGTTCACTTGCTTGCCGGCAAGCTACGTCCCCGTTGTAGCGATACACCCACTTGGAGGTTCACGCGCTAATAGGCATCACACGCCTAACCCTCAATAGGGTGCCGCACAACCAACACAAGATGGGGATCCACAAGCTACGAGCAATCCACTAGAGTTACCTTTGGCGCTCCGCCGGGGAAGGTACAAGAACCCCTTACAAATCACCGTGAGATGGCCACGAACAATCACCACTCGTGCCTAATCTCCTCCGCTGCTCCAAGCCGTCTAGGTGGCGGCAACCACCAAGAGTAATAAGAATATCCGCAGCAACCACAATCGCCAAGTGCCACTAGATGCAAACTCACAAGCAAATGCACTTGGATCTCTCGATCTCACTTGGATTCGCACTAACAAGCAAAGAGATCGAGAGGGGAGGGATTAGATCTTACTCAAGAGGATGTTCAAGAAGTCAGAGAGTCAAGAAAAAACCCCCAAAGGCGGCCACGTTCAATATATAGGGAAGGGGCGGCGGCGGCCCGAACCCTACCTTTCTGCGCTTGGTCGGTAGTACCGACCCCTCCTGGGCGGTACCACCGACAGAGTCAAACTAGCCGTTTTCCATATCCGCTGATTTCGGCAAACCACCGACCCCTGGTCGGTTCCTCCGAGGTCGGTAGTACCGATGTGATGGCGGTACTACCGCCAGGCCAAAAGGCGCCGCGACCAGAGAGCTCTGCGAAAAACCAGTCACTACCGCCTTGCGTCGGTACCACCGTGGGCGGTAGTACCGAGGTAATGGCGGTACTACCGGCAAGCCATTTTCGAAAACAACAGAGAGCCTCGCGAAAACCAGCCACTACCGACCTTGCGTCGGTACACCGTGGGCGGTAGTACCGAGGTAATGGCGGTACTACCGGCAAGCCATTTTTCAAAAACAACAGAGAGCTCAGCAAAAAACTCGCCAACCACCGACCTTGGTCGGTAGTACCGGGCGCGGTACTACCGAGGTAATGGCGGTACCACCGCTAGGCCAAAAACGCCCATCACAGAGAGGTCTGCACGCTGCCTCCTAGGGCGGTACCACCGACCCTCCTGGTCGGTACCACCGGCTTCACACAGAAAAACCCATTTTCATCTCTGAGTTGATCCAAAACTATTTCAACAACTTCTCCTTTGCAAATGTGCTAACACCACCAAGTGTTTATCATCTTGTGCAAGTGTGTTAGCATTTTCACAATCATTTTCAAAGGATTCGAGTTAGCACACTAGGTCCTAATGCATATGCATGTATGAATTCACCTAGTGGCACTTGATAACCGCGGTCACTGAGATATTCCCCTCTTAATAGTACGGCTATCTATCCTAAACGCACTCACACCCTCTATGGTGTCTTGAGTGCCAAAACAAAATTCCTATTTATACCTTTGCCTTGATCTCCATAGGATTTTGCTTTTCTCTTCTTCGTCTTCCAAATGTGAGGCACTTGATCTATCTTTTGGCCATCACCACCAATATCATGATCGTCATTTAGCTTCCACATATGGTGTGTACCAACCTAGCTCATAAGCACTTCATGACATGGTTAGTACACTAGGTGACATCAATTACCCAAAACCAAACAAGGACTTTCAATAAGTCTCATAAGTTCGCAAAGGCAACATGAAACTAGAAATCCTGACAAATTACCAGCTATCTGCTTCTTGGAAGACTTTGAGCTCCTTCAGCTTCTGCTCCAAGGCGGCATTTTGGCAATAAACGCAATCCTCGAGGGTGTTGGCAGCATCGCGTCATCAACAAAACAACCTGAGGCGCTTGCAACTCATTGAGGCGGTCTGTGCAAGAGCTGAGTGGCTACCTTCTGGCTAATCTGATCTTGGGTGATATAGTTTTGGCTCTTGATTCTCATGAACATCTTTGACGAATCCAAGTGATTTGCTCCTTGACCTTTACATCAAAAACCTGCGCAGAAGAAACAATACTATAAATATCGCTGAGACTACAATATACAAGAGGACTTCAAGAGAATTACCTCGATAAATTGCCGAAGCGCCTCAACAGGCGCGACCACTGATCGCTCAAATCTTTCAGACGGGCGAGGTCTTGGTCATACCCCATAACATCGAGCGTCGCTCCCTGACGCGAGGACTCGAGGGCATCAGCGGACCCTCCTTGCGAACGTGTGGAAGCTTTAGTGGACGTCAGCCAAGATCATCTCCAAGTTGGTTCGTCCGGCTGTCGAGTGCGGAAAAAACCACTCATTGATTACTCGGTCAAACTCCAATTGAGCAGGAGAACGGAAGATTGAAAAGGGCACACCAACCTGAGACAAAGGGAGAACATCCGCTTCAGGCGCTGCGTCAATCGGGGATCTGGACGGAGAGGAGCCGGGTAGAGGATCTACCTGGCTACAGATTGGAGGGACACTGGACTCATCTTCGTTTAGCGTCTCCGGCTCCTCTACCGCCTGGGCCTCGGGAATAGCAGTTACAGGCGCTGCAGCAAGCTTCATTTTCCTACGACCAACAAGCATCTATGTTAACACCAGAGCTATGCGGATATTAAAAGCAAATTCGTAACTTACTTTACAAGCTTCAATGACCGTGGCAACTTCAAGAGAGGCTGCTTCAGTAGCGGGTCTGAAGACGGAGCCTCTTCAGGGACCGCACCACTTGATGTCCCTTGGGTTGTTTCAGCATCTGGTACACAACCATATATAAGACAAAAGCTTATCAAAATCCAGATACAGAAGGACTATAGAGTACTCGGGGTTTCTCCTTACCCGGAGCACCCATATTACAGTGCTTTTCAGCCAACTCTGTTGACAAAAGTATTTTTCAACAAGCACGGCGATTACCAGTGCGAGCCTTCTTTGGGACAGGTTCTCCGGCTTCTTGCAGTGGAGTCAGAGACCTCTTCCGGCTACTTTCGGCTTCCGAATCTATGAGCATGATATCAGAATCAGTTGAATCTGAGTCAAGCCAGTCAAAGTCACCAGGAGAGCTCGACTTGTTTGGGAGGTCCTCACTTCTAATAGGACCCCCGAGAGCGATGCCTCCGCCTTCTTCAGTCGCCGGAGGCAGTGAAAGGTCCTAAATGGCTAGAGGGGGGGGTGAATAGCCTATAAAAATTCTACAACAACACTTAAACAAACTTGTTATACAACTAAATGGCGTAGCAAGGATAGCGCTAGCTCTACAAAAGTGCAAGCCACCTATCCACAATATGAATCACTACACAAGATAGGAAAACTAGAATAGCAACAACATATAAATAATACTTGCAAGAATGTAACAAAATTAAGTACAAGAGATAGGAGTGTGTATACCGATCGGCGGCAAGAGATTAATAAATGAATATCAATGAATACCACGGAGACAAGTTGACACGATATTTTTCCTCCGAGGTTCACTTGCTTGCGGCAAGCTACGTCCCCGTTGTAGCGATACACCCACTTGGAGGTTCACGCGCTAATAGGCATCACACGCCTAACCCTCAATAGGGTGCCGCACAACCAACAAAGATGGGGATCCACAAGCTACGAGCAATTCACTAGAGTTACCTTGGCGCTCCGCCGGGGAAGGTACACGAACCCCTTACAAATCACCGGGAGATGGCCACGAACAATCACCACTCGTGCCTAATCTCCTCCGCTGCTCCAAGCCGTCTAGGTGGCGGCAACCACCAAGAGTAATAAGAATATCCGCAGCAACCACAATCGCCAAGTGCCACTAGATGCAAACTCACAAGCAAATGCACTTGGATCTCTCGATCTCACTTGGATTCGCACTAACAAGCAACGAGATCGGAGGGAGGGATTAGATCTTACTCAAGAGGATGTTCAAGAAGTCAGAGAGTCAAGAAAAACCCCCCAAAGGCGGCCACGTTCAATATATAGGAAGGGGCGGCGGCGGCCCGAACCCTACCTTCCTGCGCATGGTCGGTAGTACCGACCCCTCCTGGGCGGTACCACCGACAGAGTCAAACTAGCCGTTTCCCGTACGTCCCGCTGATTTAGGCGAGGCACCGACTTCGGTCGGTACCTCCGAGGTCGGTAGTACCGAGGTGATGGCGGTACTACCGCCAGGCAAAAAAGCGCCGCGACCAGAGAGCTCTGCGAAAAACCAGTCACTACCGCCTTGCGTCGGTACGGTACCACGTGGGCGGTAGTACCGAGGTAATGGCGGTACTACCGGCAAGCCATTTTCGAAAACAACAGTGAGCCTCGCGAAAAACTCGCCAACCCGGCCAGGCCCGGTACAAACGATCCCGGTGGTACCGGGGTTATAGCGGTACCACGGTAGGCCTTTTCAAAACAAACAGAGGGCTCTGCAAAACACCTCATGCCCATGGTACCACCGACCCCTGGCCGGTACCACCGCGCCGGTACTACCGGGGTAATGGCGGTACCACCGCTAGGCCAAAAAGCCTCGGAACAGAGAGGTCTGCTCGTGCCTCCTTGGGCGGTACCACCGACAACCCAGGGTCGGTACCACCGACAACACACAGAAAACTCCACTATTTCTCTGTTTTGATCCAAAACTATTTCAACAACTTCTCTTTGCAAATGTGCTAACACCACCAAGTGTTTATCATCTTGTGCAAGTGTGTTAGCATTTTCACAATCATTTTCAAAGGATTCGAGTTAGCACACTAGGTCCTAATGCATATGCATGTATGAATTCACCTAGTGGCACTTGATAACCGCGATCACTGAGATATTCCCCTCTTAATAGTACGGCTATCTATCCTAAACGCACTCACACCCTCTATGGTGTCTTGAGTGCCAAAACAAAATTCCTATTTATACCTTTGCCTTGATCTCCATAGGATTTTGCTTTTCTCTTCTTCGTCTTCCAAATGTGAGGCGCTTGATGATATTTTGGCCATCACCACCATATCATGATCGTCATTTAGCTCCCACATATGATGTGTACCAACCTAGCTCATAAGCACTTCATGACATGGTTAGTACACTAGGTGACATCAATTACCCAAAACCAAACAAGGACTTTCAATCTCCCCTTTTTGGTAATTGATGACAACCTTTTACAAAGATATATATTTGAAAATTTGAATCACCTCTACTAGTATTAGCTCCCCTACATATGTGCTATAGTGTTTGGTTCAAGTTCGGCACATATGCATAGATATGAAATGTGGGGAGAGTAATACTATCAAATGATGCTAAGGTGTAAAGAATGGACCTTTGAAGCGTGATACCAATCGGAGTTGCCAATTTTCATCATCCTTAGCACCATGGTTAGCTAGACTTAAAAACAAACACTAGATACCTCATGAGATCAACATTATATGAAAGGATCTAGTATCACTTGTAAAAGCAACTCACATCTAGCTACCACTTATGCATGCTAGTGCACAAATCATCATTCAAAATTTATTCCTAGCATACATCACACAAGCATGTGTATTGAATTTAAACTTATGCAATGCAATCACTCATATGAATATGCACATTCAAATGCAACAATAAGTTCATGAGCTTGCTCCCCCTACTTGTGTGCTCAAATTTTAATTGATCCTCCCTTTGTTGTATATATCTTAACCATTCTCCCCCTTTGTCATTAAGTACCATAAAAGGCACACCAATTTTAGTAGGAGTTAAGTTAATCAATAGAGTGATCAAGTGTGGTTCAACCTAGCAAACAAACATAAGATATTTAACACGGTTTGCTCTAGAGTAAGCTTCTTCACACATCTTTCAATGGTTATCTTACTCACGTCGGTTTAAACCCTTGAATGCTTGTTTCCAAGATCAAACACTAGGTTCACAAGCCCATAAGCATGTCATATGCTACCACTAGATCATATCAAACATAGAAGCAATAGTGGTACCATATGTACATCCAAAGTATTTTATTTTCATGAATGACCCTATAAGATGCAAGGAATGACTAAATGCACTAAACATATCCTTAGCAAGAATGAATGTCATGCCACACAATTTACCTTTGCTTTGTTGAAGGAGAGGCATGTCATATAACGGAGGGTGCATCAACTCATATTTGAGAAATCAAGTATATTCAATTCATTCCTTAGCTTGCAAAATCTCTTTTCATCAAGTGGCTTGGTGAATATATCGGCAAGTTGATCATCGGTACCAACACTCTCAATTGAAATATCACCCTTTTGTTGATGGTCTCTTATGAAATGATGGCGAATGTCAATGTGCTTTGTTCTTGAATGTGTGTACTGGATTATTGGTGAGCTTCACTGCACTCTCATTGTCACATAGCAATGGTACTTGTTTGAATTTAATTCCAAAGTCATCCAAAGTTGCTTTCATCCAAAGTAATTGAGCACAACAACTCCTGCGGATATGTATTCTGCTTCGGCGGTTGAAAGTGCAACACTGTTTTGCTTTTTCGATGACCATGATACAAGTGATCTTCCAAGTAATTGACATGTGCCCGATGTGCTTTTTCTATCAACCTTGCATCCTGCATAGTCGGAGTCCGAATATCCAATCAACTCAAAGTTTGACCCCTTGGATACCACAATCCAATTTTGTGTGTGCTTCAAGTATCTCAATATCTTTTAGTTGCCTTCAAGTGACTCTCTCTTGGTGAAGCTTGAAATCTTGCACACATGCATACACTAAACATGACGTCCGGCCTAGAAGCGGTCACATAGAGTAAGCTTCCAATCATAGACCGATACAACTTTTGATCCACCATGTTGCCACTAGCATCACTATCCAAATGTCCATTTGTTCCCATAGGTGTACTAATAGCTTTTGCATCATTTAGACCAAACTTTGAGCATATCTTTGATGTACTTGCCTTGACTCACAAAAGTGCATTCTTCATTTGCTTGATTTGAAGACCAAGGAAGTAACTAAGCTCTCCAATCATAGACATCTCAAACTCATTTGCCATCATATTCCCAAACTCTTCACAAAATCTTGGTTGGTTGACCCAAAATAATATCATCAACATATATTTGCAACACAAACAAGTCTTTGCCAATCTTCTTGGTGAAGAGAGTAGTATCAACCTTGCCCATCTTAAACCCTTTAGAGAGTAGGAAATCTCTCAACCTCTCGTACCATGCTCTTGGTGCTTGCTTCAAACCATACAACGCCTTCTTGAGCTTGTAAACATGGTTGGGCTTCTTGTCATCTTCAAAACCGGGAGGTTGTTCGACAAACACTAACTCATTGATATACCCATTGAGAAATGCACTTTTGACATCCATTTGATATAACTTGATATTATGAGCACATGCATAAGCCAATAGAATTCTAATTGCTCCATTCTTGCAACCGGTGCATATGTTTCTCCAAAATCAAGGCCTTCAAACTTGAGTGTAACCTTGAGCTACCAATCTGCTTTGTTTCTTACTACTATCCCATCTTGATCTTGCTTATTTCGAAATACCCATTTGGTTCCAATTACATTGTAGTTCTTTGGTCTCTCAACAAGTTCCCAAACTTGGTTGCGGGTGAAGTTGTTTAGCTCTTCATGCATAGCATTTACCCAATCAACATCCATCAATGCATCTTCTATCTTGGTTGGCTCAAATGATGACACAAAAGAAAAATGCTCACAAAATGAGCCAATCTTGATCTTGTTTGCACACCACTTCTAATATCCCCAACAATTTGATCTATGGGATGATCTCTTGCAATGTTGGTTGGTTGGAGGATTTGCACTTGATTGCTTGGTTGAGATGAACTAGCTTGTTGATCTTCACTAGCACTGATTGATCATGAGACCACTAGCTTGATTTGCATCAACTTGCACACTTGAGGAGAACATTTGGTCATCTTCACTATCATTCACTTGTTTGGCCTAATATCACCAATATCCATATTCTCCATTGCATTTGACAATTGAGTGCCTCTCACATCATTAAGATTTTCATTTCCTTCTTGAGAGCCCTTAGTTTCATCAAATTCAACATCATGCACTTCTTCCATAATACCACTAGCCAAGTTCCAAACTCTATATGCTTTGCTTGTTGTTGAATATCCAAGTAAGAATCCTTCATCACACTTCTTCTCAAATTTGCTCAATCTCTGCACCTTTCTTCAATATATAAACATTTGCAACCAAAAACTCTAAAATATGCGATATTTGGCTTTCTTCCATTTAATAGCTCATATGGTGTCTTCTCTAGCATGCCATGGCAATAGAGACGGTTGCTACAATAGCAAGCCGTATTGATAGCTTCGGCCCAAAAAGAATGACTGACATTGTATTCACTGAGCATAGACCTTGCCATATCAATCAAAGTTCTGTTCTTCCTTTCAACAATCCCATTTGATTGAGGAGTATACTTGGGTGAGAATTGATGTCTAATGCCAAAGTCATCACACAACTCATCAATTCTTGTATTCTTAAATTCACTCCCATTGTCACTTCTAACTTTCTTGATTGTTGTTTCAAACTCATTCTGACATCTCTTGACAAAGGTTTTGAAGATCTCAAAAGTTTCACTTTTATCACTAAGAAAGAAGACCCATGTGTATCTAGTGTAATCATCCACTATCACAAAGCCATATTTACTTCCACCGATGCTAGTGTATGTTGTTGGTCCAAATAAATCCATGTGCAATAACTCAAATGCTTTACTGGTACTCATCATGCTTTTCTTAGGATGGGTGTACACAACTTGTTTTCCAGCTTGACAAGAGCTACAAAGTTTATCCTTCTCAAATGTGACATCTTTCAAGCCTCTAACTAAATCATGTTTCACTATTTTGTCAACTGTTTCTTCAACATGACCAAGCCTTCTATGCCCATAACCAACCCAAACTGGACTTAGTGAATAAGCATGTTGACAATTGGTGTTCCACTAGCATTGAAATCAACCAAATAAAGGTTCTCATATCTAAATCCTTTAAATATCAAATTTGAGCCATCTACACTTATGATTTCTACATCATCAACTCCAAAATGCATTTGAAACCAAGATCCACAACTGAGCAACTGACAGTAAATTGAAGTTCAAGCTCTCAACTAGTAACACATTTGAAATGCTCATGTCATTGGATATTGCAATCTACCAAGCCCTTTAACCTTGCCTTTTCCATTGTCACCAAATGTGATAGAGTCACAACCATGATTGCCACTTGAATTGATTGAATCGAACATTCTTGAATCTCCTGTCATATGTTGAGTGCACCCACTATCAAGCACCCAATGCCTTCCTCCGGCTTTATAGTTGACCTACAAGAACAAATCAATTCTTTTTAGGTACCCAAACCTTTTTGGGTCCTCCAAGATTAGTGACCAAACTCTTTGGTACCCAAATGGCTTTCTTCTTTGAGCCCACAATTGGTGCACCAATGAATTTAGCTTTCACACCATTAACACCTTTGGTAAGCAAATAGCAAGAATCAAACTGAATAGAGGATACATTAGCAATCTTGTTCTTGTTTTTGCAATATAGCTCTATATGCCCACTTTGCTTGCATCTAGTGCAAAACCGACCATTGCTCTTCACAAAACTATTTTTGTGAGTAGCAAAAGCCGCCTTGCCATTCTTGGGGGTATAGCCCAATCCCTCTTGTGGAGAGAAAAGCGTTGGCTACCCAAGCACTTAAGCAAGCGGGCCTCACCACCATAGGCTTTACCCAAGGCGTGAGTGAGCTCATTTACCCTCCTTCTTCAATGTCTCATTTTCAACCACGAGTGAGGCATCACAAGTGAAGCCATCATCCATAGATGAAGTAGTAGTGGTAGATGATGAGCTACATGAAGGGTTAGTAGCAGCAACAATAATAGGCTTATAGAAAGATTCAATCAATTATATCACAAGCTATGCCTATGTCACATGTTTTAACCACTTTTTCAGTTTTAGCTTGATCAACAAGTGAGGAGTGAGCTTCCTTAAGCTTAGTGTGAGCATTGCCAAGCTCCTCATGGGCTTCCACTAGCCTCTCATGAGTAGCATTGAGCTCCTCAAAGGATTGCTCAAGAGCTTTCAGTCTCTTTTGCAATTCTTTGCACTCCTTTCTCTTTTTATCAAAATGTTCTCTAGCATCATCAAGCATTTCAATTAATTCATCTTTAGTGGGTTCATCATCATCACTATCATCACTATCACTCTCATCATCATCAGATAGTACCTTTGTGGCCTTAGCCATGAAGCATGATGGAGTATCGAAGATTGAAGGCTTGTTGTTGATAGCAATACTTGCAAGTGCCTTCTTCTTGCTTGTCTTGTGATCTTCATTATCACTATCTTCATCACTATCACTTGTGGAAGCATCACTATCCCAAGTGACCATGTATGATTGCCCCTTCTTCTTCTTCGTGTAACTCTTCTTTTCTTTCTTCTCCCTCTTCTTGTCCTTCTTGTTGTCATTGTCATCATTTTCACTGTTGTATGGACATTGAGCAATGAGATGGTCCTTGCTACCGCACTTGAAGCACCTTCTTGGTTCATCCTTATTCTTGTATGATGTCTTCTTCCTTCTTGCCCGGTAGCCCTTCTTCTTCATGAATTTGCCAAATCTTTTAACAAATAAGGCCATCTCTTCATCTTCATCGTCACTAGCATTGGAGCAATCATCTTCACTTGATTCTTCCTTCTTTGCTTTTCCCTTGCTCTTGGTCTTGGATGATGATGTTGTGGCTTTGAATGCCACACTTTTCTTCTTTTCATCCTTCTTCTCTTCTTCTTCATTTTCTTCTCTATATGTGTCATCGGTCATCACATCTCCAAGTACTTGGTTTGGTGTCATTGTGTCCAAACCACTTCTTACTAGCAAAGTAACCAACATACCAAACCTCTTTGGGAGGCATCTCAAGAACTTGTGTGAGAAGTCCTTGTCCTTCACTTCTTCCCCAAGTGCCTTTAGATCATTGACTAGCACTTGTAGCCTATTGAAACATCTCCGGCACACTTTCATCTTCCTTCATCTTGAAGCTTGCAAACTTCTCCTTGAGAATATAAGCCTTTGCTCCCTTGACTGCTTGAGTGCCCTCATATGACTCTTCTAGTTTCTTCCATGCCTCATTAGCCAGTTCCATGCCCTTGATTTGCTCAAACACATTTGCATCAATAGCATCATGAATAGCACTGAGAGCAATATCATTGTTTTGCATCTTCTCTTCTTCGGCATTGGTGAGATGCTCTGGATCGACTATCTCAATCTTTGTTTCTACCACACTCCAAATTTTTCTATTGATTGACTTGATGTGAGTAGTCATCTTTGCCTTCCAATAACTGTAATTTGTGCCATCAAATTGGGGTGGCCTTTTAGTGTTGTTGATATGAGCCATTTTGACACCGAAGGTTGTTAAGCCTCAAATAGACGGTGACCTTGCTCTGATACCACTTGAAAGGTCCTAAATGGCTAGAGGGGGGGGTGAATAGCCTATAAAAATTCTACAACAACACTTAAACAAACTTGTTATACAACTAAATGGCGTAGCAAGGATAGCGCTAGCTCTACAAAAGTGCAAGCCACCTATCCACAATATGAATCACTACACAAGATAGGAAAACTAGAATAGCAACAACATATAAATAATACTTGCAAGAATGTAACAAAATTAAGTACAAGAGATAGGAGTGTGTATACCGATCCGGCAAGAGATTAATAAATGAATATCAATGAATACCACGGAGACAAGTTGACACGATAATTTTTCCTCCGAGGTTCACTTGCTTGCCGGCAAGCTACGTCCCCGTTGTAGCGATACACCCACTTGGAGGTTCACGCGCTAATAGGCATCACACGCCTAACCCTCAATAGGGTGCCGCACAACCAACACAAGATGGGGATCCACAAGCTACGAGCAATTCACTAGAGTTACCTTTGGCGCTCCGCCGGGGAAGGTACACGAACCCCTTACAAATCACCGGGAGATGGCCACGAACAATCACCACTCGTGCCTAATCTCCTCCGCTGCTCCAAGCCGTCTAGGTGGCGGCAACCACCAAGAGTAATAAGAATATCCGCAGCAACCACAATCGCCAAGTGCCACTAGATGCAAACTCACAAGCAAATGCACTTGGATCTCTCGATCTCACTTGGATTCGCACTAACAAGCAACGAGATCGGAGGGAGGGATTAGATCTTACTCAAGAGGATGTTCAAGAAGTCAGAGAGTCAAGAAAAACCCCCCAAAGGCGGCCACGTTCAATATATAGGGAAGGGGCGGCGGCGGCCCGAACCCTACCTTCCTGCGCATGGTCGGTAGTACCGACCCCTCCTGGGCGGTACCACCGACAGAGTCAAACTAGCCGTTTCCCGTACGTCCCGCTGATTTAGGCGAGGCACCGACTTCGGTCGGTACCTCCGAGGTCGGTAGTACCGAGGTGATGGCGGTACTACCGCCAGGCCAAAAAGCGCCGCGACCAGAGAGCTCTGCGAAAAACCAGTCACTACCGCCTTGCGTCGGTACCACCGTGGGCGGTAGTACCGAGGTAATGGCGGTACTACCGGCAAGCCATTTTCGAAAACAACAGTGAGCCTCGCGAAAAACTCGCCAACCACCGGCCAGGCCCGGTACAACCGATCCCGGTGGTACCGGGGTTATAGCGGTACCACCGGTAGGCCTTTTTCAAAACAAACAGAGGGCTCTGCAAAACACCTCATGCCCATGGTACCACCGACCCCTGGCCGGTACCACCGCCGCCGGTACTACCGGGGTAATGGCGGTACCACCGCTAGGCCAAAACCGCCTCGGAACAGAGAGGTCTGCTCGCTGCCTCCTTGGGCGGTACCACCGACAACCCAGGGTCGGTACCACCGACAACACACAGAAAACTCCACTATCTTCTCTGTTTTGATCCAAAACTATTTCAACAACTTCTCCTTTGCAAATGTGCTAACACCACCAAGTGTTTATCATCTTGTGCAAGTGTGTTAGCATTTTCACAATCATTTTCAAAGGATTCGAGTTAGCACACTAGGTCCTAATGCATATGCATGTATGAATTCACCTAGTGGCACTTGATAACCGCGATCACTGAGATATTCCCCTCTTAATAGTACGGCTATCTATCCTAAACGCACTCACACCCTCTATGGTGTCTTGAGTGCCAAAACAAAATTCCTATTTATACCTTTGCCTTGATCTCCATAGGATTTTGCTTTTCTCTTCTTCGTCTTCCAAATGTGAGGCGCTTGATCTATCTTTTGGCCATCACCACCAATATCATGATCGTCATTTAGCTCCCACATATGATGTGTACCAACCTAGCTCATAAGCACTTCATGACATGGTTAGTACACTAGGTGACATCAATTACCCAAAACCAAACAAGGACTTTCAGGCAGGGGCAGACACTCATTGTTATCCCTCCCCTGGCCCTATAAAGAAGAAAAATCAGCGAAGTCAAAACAATATCTACTAAGAATCTTAAAGATAAGACAACTTTTTACCTGAGGAGGCGGGTTGATGGCAGAAAATGTCGTCATCACCGGAACAAGGTGTTCACGGCTCTTGAGCAGTCGGTTCACCCTCCTCAGGATCTCATGATCAGGCAGTTGCTCGGAATCATGACGACCCGGGTCCTTCGTACCTAGGTACTCAAAACCAAAGTTGGCTCGCTGTTGAAGAGGATGGATGCGGCGTGCGACGAAGTCTTGGACAATGGTGTACCCGTTCAATCCACCAAGCTTCAATCCATCTATCATATCAATGAAGGGTTGGACAGCCTCTACCTCAACGGCGGTAATCTTGTCCTTCCATTCCCGGCACTTCTGTGGAGGCCATCCATCATGGCGGCGAAGGGCTGGTGGAGGGTTGGCCATATAAAACCATCCGGCAGCCCAATCCCGGACAGACTCTGACAACTCTACAACTATGTATTGACTAGCTACCTCTAGCCTAAGCTGGATGCTAGCCCCTCCGACTACCTCTACGCTAGCATCACTGGGTTGACACTTTACCCAGAAGAAATAGCGAAAGAGAGTAAAAGAAGGGCAGATACCCAGAAAAGCTTCACACAGATAAGTAAAAATCGCAATGTGGAAGCAGGCGTTGGGAGTGATATGGTTGGGAGTCAAACCATAGTAATGGAGCAACCCTCGTAGGAAGTCAGACGCCGGAAGTCCCAATCCCCGCTCTATGAAGGACTTGAACATGACTATTTCCGTGGGGTTGGGGGCGGGAGCGCGATGATCCGTCGGTATCCTCCATCCATCAAGCGGCTGTACTCGGAGAAGTCCTAGCTGCGCCAAGTATGCCAGCTCCGTCTGCCTGGTATCCGACATTTTCCATGCCAAGACATCAGTAGGCGGGCAAGGATGACGTGGTCTCCCAGTGGTGGTGATCCTAGGCTTCTTCTTCTCCGCCGCAGTTTGCCTCTTGGGACCCATGTTGGTGACGAGAGATTTTTTGCGCATCAACTGAGGATTGGCTAGAAGATTTTTAGCTCTGAAAGCAATGGCTTGATGAAAGCGTGAGGAAAATACAGGCTCGACGGCGGCATATTATAGATCTATTTTGACAACCGTTCATCTTTTCCTGACGGCGTTATGAAACCGTTCAAAACCCTAACGGCTGGGAGAACGTTTCGGATGACGTCAGCAGCAGTGAACAGACATACAACAAGCAGACAAGCTTCCTTCTTTCACAAGACACATTTAGTACTCGGAGAATAAGTCAGAGGACTCAGAAACCATTCCAAGTACCCGGATCTTATTTATTATTACTCGAAATTACAACAGAGATACATGGCAACATCTTGAGATACAACGATTATCAGCAGAAGTACAATCAGGATGTAAAACGCTACTCTAGTGTAATCAAGGTACAAAGTCTTGATGCCTATTGCACCAAGGACCGGGTTCAGTGAGACGTAGTAAAGCAGACACAAAACCTTGGGTAGACACTATCTTTTCAGTGCATCCCAAGGAGGATCTCAGGCACCACCCCAGTATTCAAGGAACTCCGGGGAAGACCATCACCCTCGCCGCCCTTTTGACAACCTGTGACTCCGAGGTTATCTACGAGTGGTAGTCACAAGAGTTCTTTTAGGCGCACCTCTGTATCCCTCTGCTTGTGACCACTTGGAAACCACCCTGACGGATGGTCCTTTCACAAGAGTTCTTCTGGGCACCTCATCTATTCTACAGAAGGAGGATACCCGGGGGCTTGGTCATCTCTACTATTAACCCTACAATACTCATGGAACTAGAGGAAGTTATAAACTTAAAAGGATATGAGTTCTTCGCTTCCCAGGCAGGGTATTTATAGGCGGATTCCTCTTGGTCTATGGACTTTGTCTATGGATAAAAGTGACTGAAGGGTCAAATAATTCAACCGATGCACTGTTGCACATGTGAAGCCTGACATTGATGATGGACTTGATTCCCATGCGCACTTCAAGAGAATGACGACAAACTTTGCAGTTGCAGAACACGACAAACGTCTTTAATACGTACAGCTGGAACAGTCATTGGTCAATTATTGCTGTTTTCACAGTAATTTTTATTTAGTGGGGGTGATAAGGGATGTTTGTTGAAAACATTACTCACTTGAAGCTGAACATTTATTACTTAGATGGAATACGCAACACACCTGTGACTGGTTTTGGTTTTTCAAAGATCTTTATGGATTACCCGGTCATATATTTGGAAGACCCCAAGAACCGACTACTGAGTACTCGGAACTTTGGCTCGGGGGCTGCAGGGTTTATACCATAAAAGAAAATGTTTTTCTTACCCAAGAACTACTCGAAAAAGGCTCAAAAGATCCTCAAAGTTATTATAAATAACAAGAGGCTCGGGGGCTACACCCTATGGGTGCACTTTTTAGGGAAAAAGTGCACGCCATGGAAGTTCTTTATCTACGGAGCACTTCAAGATTTCTCGAGACATTACTCGAAGATTCTCAAAGAGAAACCAAAAGATAATAATCTGAGAAAATGATGAAGAACTCGGGGGCTTGACGGACCAGGATGTCAGAGATATCATTAGAAGATGATCCCTCCGACTAATCCCGGACGACATGAGAGATCCGAAGACTTGATACGAAGCGTATTTGGATTAGGACTCTTATTGTAACCTAGTTGAGTTCTTAAAGGAAGTCTTGTAATTAGAATATGACTTCTCTGATGTAACCGACTAGGACTCGGTCTGCGCTATGCTTCACCCGGATATATAAGGGGAAGCAGGTGCGGGCTCCTATCATCAAATCTTGAATCATACACAAGGCACACGCCGCACTGGACGTAAGGTATTATGCTATTTAGCGGCCTGAACCAGTATAAATCGTTGTCCCTGTGTACTCGCCGAGTCCTACGAACACTGATCTCCACCGAACAAACCGTCTGAGATTACTCAAGATGAGTTGCCGGTTAACAAACACCGACATTTAGTTAGACCAGTTTTAGTGGAGTTTCATAAAAGGTTTCATACGTATTAAATAATGTGTTATATCAGCTTTTTGCATGGAACTAGAAGGAGAGAGAAGAGAAAAATTTTATCCCCATAAAACCTTTGAGCGTTGTTTCCAAAACGGTGAAATCTTGGTGAAACCCCCATTGAGAGTGTCATTGTGTTTCATCCCATATAACACGCGCATCTTGAGAGATGAAAAAAGATAGAAAGAAGGACCATGGGACCATGAAACATATGAAATTGTGCATTAAAATTGTACATTGAGGGAGATATCTATTTTATCTGTGTTTCATTTGTCTTGGAAACCGAAAGATGAAACTGTGTATTGAGACTAGCCTTAGGGTCTGGATCCATAACAAAAAAATTTAGTTGTACATTTTTACTCTTTTTTGCCATGAGATCCAAACATGTTGGCAAAAAACTTGGCAAATTAAAAGAGCCAAAGTTTTGCTGATTTCTTTTGCCACCAAAATATGACAAAACATGACAAAAATACCTCGGGGTGAGAGCTGGACGCCCACTACCTCACCCCACCATGCATGACAAATAAATACTTTGTCCTACTCTTATTAATTAGGGACAAATCTGTCATTGTAGATTTATTAATGTAACTTTAGCCATGGAAAACAAATTAAACAACTCTATAAGGCAAAAGTTTTGTTTTATGGAGATGAAACTATCTCTACTCCTATAAAACTCTTGTCATCTCTCTCCTCATTAATATAACGTCATGTCAACATATTAAATGTCCATAAAACTCTACGAAACCCCACTGACACTGCCGTTAACTGTACTCTACGGCGACAGCACGACAATGACGGCATTCCTATATGTGCTTGAAGATTCGATCGGGATGTGTACGTACTTGTATTAATCACGTAGCTGGCAAACCAGGTCTACGTACAAAGGACCTAGCTAGAGTTCGTTCTTCTACCACCCATATGCATATAGACAGCTACGCGCGCTTTGCCGCGCCGCAATATAAACCGTAAGTATATTGGTCAGTTGTTGCATGTTGATTTTATCTTCGCACGTCACTGATCGCTGGTTGCGGGTAAAGTTTTCGGAAAGAATGAAAGAATCTTATGAACTCGTATAGCGCGGCCTCACATTATGCTACCTTGTTTAGTTCCTCGTCCAAAAACTTTTCACCTATTACATCGAATGTTTAGATATATGCATGAAATAAATATTAAATATAGACTAAAAATAACTAATTACATAAATTGTGATAACTTTGCGAGACGAATTTTTTAAGTCTAATTAGTCCATGATTTGACAATATTGTGCTACAGTAAATATATGCTAATGATGGATTAATTAGTCTTAATAAATTTGTCTCATGGTTTTCAGACGAAATATGTAATTTGTTTTTTATTAGTCTATTTTTAATAGACTAAATTAGTGCCACAACATTCGATATTTTGGGTAATATCATTAAACAACTTTGGAGTATTTCACCAATAGAGAAGGAAAATTAAAACTACCTCTCATCGTCGGTTGTGAAAAAATAGACACAGGTAAAAGTGTTAAATAAAATGCGTTGGTTAAATGTTTTACTATTAATTAATGTTAGTCAAACTTCTTAAAATTTAATTAATTTTATAGAAGAGAGTAATAATATCTATGATATAAAATAGATGCATTATGAAAATATATTCTACGATATATCTAATGATATGAATTTGGTACTATCGAGCTTGATAGTTTTTTCTAGAAATTCGATTAAATTTTTTTTAAAAAATAACTTAACCACTCTAAGAATTAATTCTTTCATGGACAAAGAGAGTAGTATTTAAATAACATCATTACATAATATTGGAGTATGAGACTGAGCAGACAAATAAACATATCTCATTGCTGGTCGTGAAAAATTGGCAGGGCAGAGATCGTTGGTGTCCGTCACACGTTAAGCTGAAATTAGCGAAGCACAACACAACACTCACGTGGCAACCACACGATGACCGAGAGCTAAGAGTTGTCTCGTTGTGCCAATTGTCCTGCGCGTATAGATTTATATATATTATTGAACGCGCTACTGTCACACCGGTTTTTGAATAGGAAAAGATATCTGCAAAAATCTTTAAAGAAAAAAAGTATTAAAAACATAAAAGAAAAGAGAAAAAATAAAGAAAAAATAAAAATAATAAAATATTGCTACAGTAACCCGACCCGCGGGAGGGCGCCAATCCTCCTGCAGGTATAGACTAGTATATATATATATATGCATGGCTCCCGACGTGGCTTCCGCGTGGGGTCCTTTTTTATTATTATAGTAGTACTCTATTAATTATTAATAATGTGTGTCAATTGTCACTAGTACGTACTCTGTCAGGATGGACGCGTGAACAACTCCGGTCGCATGCATGCATTGCATGCGGCCGCCGAACACGTCCACGGTCCACCGCTGTTTGGTTCTTTCGGGACGAGACGACCAGCACAGACACACAAGGCCAAGGCGTGTGTCTCTTTTTTAGTATATATATAATATACATACCATTTTTTTTTGTATATTTACTCCCTCCGTATAAGAAATAGATGACGTTTTGGACATCGATATAATCTCTAAAATACAACCTTAACTCTCTTTATGCTAAAAAAATATTTATCAAAAGTGATGTATATGTATATTTTTATGAAAGTATTTTTTAAGACAAATCCATTTATATGGTTTTTATATTTTCAAACTCAACAACTTAAAAGTTATTCATAATTTATATTTTCAATGTTTAACCGAAACTATGTCCAAAACGTTATTTATTTCCTATAAGGAGAGAGTATTATGCTGCTTGCTAACCTTGCTACATATATACTAGTACTCCCTCCATTTTAAAAAAGATGACGTTTTGGACAATATTTGGGTCAAACATTGAGAATATAAATCATAAATAACTTTTTAAATTATTGAGTTTAGAGATGTAAAACTCATATAAATAAATTTTTCTTGCAAAGTACTTTCATAAAAAATATACATATACCACTTTCCAATAAATATTTCTAAAGAAATAAGTGGTCAAAGTGATGTTTTGGAGACTGTGTCGCTGTCTGAAACGTCATCTTTTACAATATGGAGGGAGTACAGTATACTACTTCCGTATGGTGTACAATACTAGTGACAATTGACACACTACATTATTAATAATTAATAGGTAGGCTTTGGAATAATAATCATCCGACATAAATGATAGATCGACTTTAATTTCTAGATGATGGTCATTGCGCAAGTTGATTAATTCACGTGCATTTTACTCGAAAAAGAAAAAAAAATGGGACACCATGCACGGTTGAGACCAATTAAATAGGAAAAAATTATCTGTATGACCATGACCATGTGAAACTCGCTTATTCCTTCCCTGCCACTAGAAACTTCAAAACTTCTTGTAGGGCTCTGCGTTCGAATTTCAATGCCCTACATGGCACTGCTGTCAGTTTTGGACACTAACACTGCTAAGTGCCATGTGAATTGACCATAATACCCCTGTTGCGGAAAATGAACTGATCCCTTGTATGGCCCTGCTTTATCTGATGTTTACAGTATTATCTCAATATATCTATACCTAATAATAAAAAGATAAAATTTCAGCTCATTTTTTCATCAGCGACGCTTTGCATGACTAGTGTTACGGCGTTTCAATTCTATAACACATTTCCTATGTTTCAGGCGCCTGAACAGTTTTGTCTTTGTCCTTTCATAGAAAAAATCATTTGTTTTTAATGATTTGTGCTAATAGATTTGGACCATTGAATGGAGATCTGAAGGTTGTAGTTGTTGTCTGGAAAGATGCTATATTTAGGCGCTTGAAATAATCTAATGCTATAAGTCACCCATGTGCCTGAAATCCATTTCTGCGACAACGATGTTCAACAACCTTCATTATTATTATATTGTACGGGCTCCATGATTCGTGGAACATCAACAACAACTGACACATGGCCGCCGGGAAACAGTACGTGCACCGAGGATGGAGCACGCGAGGAGGCGCACGTACGCCCTCGGTGGCCATGCATACCCCTTTCAACCGGACAGGGACAGATCGATCATCCCTACCGTACGGGCTATACGTACGGCTACGTCCACTCGATCATGATGACCGGCCTTGTTTAGACGTTGATTTTTTTTTTACAAAAAAAAAACTTTGCTACTATAGCACTTTCGTTTGTATTTGATAAATATTGTTCAATCATGTGCTAACTAGGCTTAAAAGATTCGACTCGTGATTTATAACTAATCTATGCAATTAATTATTTATTTTACAAACATTTAATGTTTCATGCATGCGTCCAAACATTGATCGATGTGATAAAGAGAGAGTGAAAAAAGTTGGAAGTTGTAAGGAATCTAAACAAGGCTAGCTGGTTTGTCAGATGTACATGATTCATAAACAAGTGCATCCCGATCGAATCTTCAAGCACATGCACATTCCGAGAAATTTTTGAAAAAAGTGTAACACTTTCGTTGTTATTTGATAAACTTTGTCCAAACATAGGCTAATTAGACTCAAAAGATTCGTCTCGACATGTACATACTAAAAGTATAATTAGTTATTTTTTATCTATATTTAATGCTCCATGTATGCATCTAAAGATTGATGTGACGGAGAATCTGGAAAAAATTTAGGCCTTGTTTAGTTTGGGGAAATATTTGGAATTGACACTGTAGCAGTTTCATTGTTATTTGACAAACTTTGTCCAAACATGGACTAAGTAGACTCAAAAGATTCATCTCGACATGTACATGCTAAAAGTACAATTAGTTAATTTTTTTAGCTACATTTAATGCTCCATGCATGCAGCTAAAGATTGATGTGACGGAGAATTTAGAAATATTTGGGAGAAGTTGGGGAAACTAAACAAGGCCTTAGGAAAATTTTGGAGACTAAACAGGACCATAGCCCATAGGGGCCACCGTCGTTGTCGTGCTGCTGCCGTAGAGTACAGTTCCCGTTACCCCGTACATGTGCAGAGCAGGTCGATCGGTCTCGGTGTTGGCTAGTACTGTAGACCGCAAGAGTTGGCGCCAACCGCCAAGCAGGTCCTGTACAGTCGCATGCATGCATGCATGGCCGCCGAACACGTACGTCCACGGTCCACGTCCACCGTTCCGCTGTTTGGTTCTTTCGGGACGACCAGCACAAACACAAGGCCAAGCGTGTGTCTCTCTTTCGGGACGATCAGCTTAAATAGGAATAATCTGTAGATGCATACCCTCTTCATCAACACTTACAAATTCATTCACTGGTAATGGGCCGGTTACGAAGGTACGAATCATCGTACTTTTCTTCAGTGTTCGTCTTGCACATCAAAGTTCCACTCAGTGATAGGTTCATACGTCTCAGAGGGGTCACAATACGCAACAAACATATGCACAACCTTTGTCTTATGGTGTTTCTAAAACATTGACATTAAATCTTGGTCACATAAGGCTTTTAAAGCATCATCATAATACTGGACATGTGCAACTTCTAAATAGCCTGGAGAGTACTGCTCAACAATTGATTCCACTAAATCCTTGTAATTTGTTAAGTCTGAATCAATAATCTTCTCAGAGTTGAAACATCTGACATATTTTCTTGCTCTTTTTGGATTACCAAGCAACTTAAATTTTGAGACAGAAAGTTGAATTTGGATCGATCCTATACATGAACAAGGAACTAGTTTAGCACACGCATTGTTGCCATACATTTTTCTGCTATTTTACGAGTATATATATTCTTAGCACGTCTGTTCCTTGACTGCAATCACAAGGTTCATAACTGTTTTCTTAAATGACCGCATTTGCTCATTTTTTTTTCAATAATTACAATGTTCAGAAATGGACATATGCCCTACTGATCAATCCAAGACTTCATATTATTCCACAATTCCTAATTATTGGCACTCTAAGTCCAAGCCAACTAATATCATCATTAAAAAACACAGCAGCAAAATGAACTCGACTAATCGATCGAGGCTTTTGTCGGCGTCATCAAAGATCGCTGTCGTCGAGCATGCATGGAAAATTGGAAATCAATTAACAGGCTAGGATGATCATGGACTTACGAAGACGTAGAGCAAGGAGGCGGCGACAATGGTGTGGTACGGTAGCGGTCCCAGTAGGAGTCGGCCACGATGGCGCTGATGAGCAGCAACATGAAGACCTTGATTAATAGTCAACAAGTCAAAGTTAAAAAGACATTTAAAAATATAGTAAAAAAGATAGGCAAAAAATATAACTTTTTTCCCAACGCATCAAAATATTTTAATATCTGATTAAAGTTAGAAAGAAATTAGTAGCTAGCAAATCAAAGTTGAAAAAGAATTAAAAATGCAACAAAAAAGAGAGAAAAAATTAATCTAAAAAGTTGGTAACCTAAGATTTTTTAAACCTAGGACAATTTTTTAAACCTAGGACAATAGATTAAAGGGAGTGAGACCTAACCAAGTGGGCTATAACACAAAGTCTTAGGAAGAACTATCACTAGTAGAAAAATGATTTTTCCTAGCGCCTCCTTTTTTTACTAGCGGTTTTAGTTACCACGCGCATGTAGAAATGAAACGGTGGGCCTCAAGTCTAGAACCGCCTGTAGAAATGGATTTCTACATGCAGTTTATTAAGACAACCGCCTGTAGAAATGTCTTATTTCTACGAACCGCCTGTAGAAATCTATTTCTACAAGCGGTTTGTTAAGACATCCGCCTGTAAAAATACATGTGTTTTTTAAAATTCGATTTTTTCAAACGATCTCAGATGAGAAAACACCCAAAAAGAAGTTGTCTGTCTCGAAAAGTTATGAAACTTTGTAAATTACAACTTTTTAATTCAAAGTCATCTTGTCAACGAAAAATATGTTTGAATGGTCTTAAATTTGAAATTCAAATTTTGTAAACGACCTCGGATGGAGAAATGACCAATACAAAAGTTGTTCGTCTCGAAACGTTATGAAACTTTGTAGTTGATAACTTTTTAATTTGAAACCGTTTAGGACCTCAAACAAGCAAATTACACTCGAGTTTGTATAATATGTGGGGAAGCGAAAGGGTATATGAACACATGTGAGTGTGTGGTGCAGTGGTAGAGGAGGCTTCACGCGAGGTCGAGATTGTGAGTTCGAATCCCACCGGTCGTGTTAGCTTCGAATCCCACCGGCCGCGAATTCTGCGCGAAAAATGCCACGAATTGCGACGGGTGGGCGCTGGGCGGTGCAGTCATCCCCTAATTAAAATATTTATTTTCGGCTTTTTTCAGAATTTTTTTCACAGGCGGTTCGCTACGTCAACCGGACGGTTCGCTAAGTCAATTGCCTGTGGAAATCTATTTCCACAGGTGGTTGTCAAGCAATCACTTGTGCTGTGCTGTTGGCTACGTCAACTGCCTGTGGAAATAGACATTTTCACAGGCGGTTCGCTAAGTCAACCGCCTATTTCCGCAGGCGGTTCACAAGCAACCGCCTGTGCTGTGCTCCTATTTCTACTGGCCCCAACATAGGCGGTTTAGAAAAACACCTGTAGAAGTAGCTTACCAACCGTCTGTTTAGAATCGTTCTGTACTTGTGTATTTAACTGTTCTATTTCGAAGACCGGACCTACAGGGAAAAATCTTTGGCGCCAAAGTCTACAGTGTCGAGGTTGGCGCCAGGGTTTATGACACCAAGCTCGGCGCCGTGAATTATGGCGCCAATCTCTCCCGCCTCAGTGCCACGTCATTTGCCATATCGCCAACCACGTCAATCAGATCCTCCTAACTCGGCGCCATGACCTATGACGCCGAGCTGTGCTATCTTGGCGCCGTAGCTCCTAGGTCATGACGCCGATAGCTCAGAGTCCAAAAACGTTATATAGTTGCTCCCCAATTTTGCAAAATTGGCAAGATTCTCCATCACATCAATCTTTAAATATATGCATGAACAATTAAATATAGTTAAAAGAAAATAACTAAGTGTACTTTTAGTATGTACATGTCGAGACGAATCTTTGGAGTCTACGTAGTCTATATTTGGATAAAGTTTGTCAAATAACAACGAAAACGCTATAGGAAAAAAAATTCCCATCTAAACAAGGCCTACTCTTCTCAGGGGTTGAAACGTGAATTTTTAATAGAAAAAAAAGACTACATTAAAAAAATGCAGTACGAGGCGTTTGATGCTGCTAGCAAGTGCTTTCCGAATCTCAAAGCCCAACCACTCTCACTAGCTCTTCTGTTTGCACAACAGCGCCGCGGCGGCGAGCCTGCTGCGCCGTCCTAGGAGCCTGCTGCGCCGTCTTCTCCGGCTGTCGCGCGCATTAAAAGGTTACAAGGTGCACCGGCTCCTCAGAAGGAACCCCGGTCCAAGTCATTCAAAATTTTCCGACCATCCGATCTTCCGTTCGACGACTCAGATCTATTGGAGCTGATTTCACGGTGGTAGCTGCTCCTACTTCTGCGTCTTATCCTCTGCTTCTTTTGGCTTCTATGACTTCTCGTCAGAATCTAGAGAAATAAATAAATACTCGGCTTCCGCTTCTCCATCCCAACGCTTCTCAAAATATCTCGCCTCCTCTCCTCTCTCCCTCGTGTTCCTGTGTCGGCCCGGCCGCCGCCGTTCCCGCCCCGCGCGCGCGGAGCGACGCGTCACCACCTGCGCTGCACCCCTGGCCTCTGGTTGTGCAGGTGCACGGGCTGGGCCCCAACGCGGCCACTTCGATGCTCCGCGCACGGCTAGCCCGGCGGCGCCCCCGGTGTGCGGCCCGGCCATCCAGACGGGCACCGGCTGTGGCTGCCGCACGCCGCCACCGGCGGTGGTCGTTCCCGGCCATGGCGCGACTCGACCGGGCCTTGCCGGTGGCTTCCCCCTGGCGCTGCATCATCTCTCTGCTCCATGTGTGCTGATGTGCTACAGGAAACCCTAGCCGCCGCGGCGTGACCTTCCACCCATGGCATTGCCTCATCCCGGCGAGCTTTGCGGCTTCCCGTCGTCGGTTTGGTCACCCCCTCCCTCTCCTTAACTCTTCGTGGCAGATCTCCCTCTCCTGCTAGCTGAGGCTCCCTCCCCTTGGCTATGGATGATAATGTATGTGTATGTCAATTGTGCGTCGGTTTGGTCACCTCCTCCCTCTCCTTAACTCTTCCTGGCAGATCTGTCTCTCGTGCTAGCGGAGGCTCCCTCCCCTTTGCTATGGATGATAATGTATATATATGTGAACTGTGCATGTGTGCTCTAGGGAACCTAGCTGGTTTTTCTCTTTTTTAACGCTAGAGGTTTGAATAGACGTTTCTTGCTGATTCCTGATTTGCATACTGTTTTGAATTCATATTTATATTTATTGTCTAATTATGTAAGACTTAAATCTAAAAATGAGTTCTTAGTTTTCAAATGTCCATTTGTTTCATTCGACCTAGTGCTTGCTCTCAGTATATTTTAGTTTGGTGGAACATATTTGCATTTTTTATTGCATCACTTTATTTAGATTAAGGGATATCTGGTTGCATGTTCATTTTTCCAATTCGAGAGCATTGGGCGCCTTTTTTTAATGGGTTCCATGCATACAGTTTGATCTAACTTATTAGTGTTTTTTTGTTGCCTTCAAATAATTGTGCACAGATACAATCCCTAGAGGATAGTTGGTTTTAAAAAAAGGCTATGTTTTAACACGGAATTTTCGCACTATGACAAGTGGGCCAGCACGGCACAGGTTCGGGAGAAATCACCACGTGAGGGATTCGGTAGGCAGCAAGCACGGTCGGCTAATCCAATCGATTCGGCAAGGCTGTGGAGGCGACTGGTCAAACGAGGAATGGATTCGGCAATATGGCGCTGCGGTCGGCTACCTCAGGCTAAGTCGGTTTGCGACAAATACGGCATGTCAGAAGATTTGGCAACAGGAGATCTTGTCATTGTTAGCACGTGCCGATTATTAAGGGAGACTTAGAGCAGAAGGCATCATATTTTAGATGGTTTCCTGATTTTATCGTTGTAATCGTATCCTTCTAGGACTCGTAGAGCACCAGGGTATAAATATAAACCCCGGAACCACTGTAAAGAAGTTCACAACCAATACAACCAAACCGGCCCCGTGCCATCTTCGAGTCCAAGTCGTGTCATCGTGTTCTTCGAGAGGAGCCATCGACCCGTCGACCTCCGTAAGTCCCGACAACCTTGCTATTATGTCTAGTATCGTGCGGCGGATTTAGGCATGATGCAAGTAGTCTCGTTTGTTGGTAATGATCGTGCGGCGGATCATTACTCGATGATCGGGAAGTCTTAGTTTATGACAAGATTACGAGTAAGTACCGTGCGGCAGGCACTTATTTGGTAACCTTGGCATAAACAAGATAGTTATCGGCTCTATTAGGTTTGGCAAGATCTAATAGATTCATTAAGTTACCTTGTGTTATACGTATTATAATGTGTATTTCGTTGTAACACTTTATTGCCCAATCTAGATCTTGCTCGGTTCGGCTTCATCTTGTATAAGATCTATCATGTCCTTTTACGATTATTTTTGTAAGGCTTTTATACGATAGATCTACTGTTTGCAATAGCCGATTCGATCAGATCTAGATTGCCACGTGGTGAGGGTTCATGCACGTTGAGTATGCTTGATCTATGATATAGCTAGGTGTCGTGCGGCAGGCGCAGGCTTTAGATTAGTTTAATCATGCTTAGTTTGTACGTTCAATCCCCATGGACCCCAACTCGGTTGTACAATCGAGATTGGTTAAGCTTTAATTCATATTTAATACGCCATGCAAGTACAATTCTCATGCAAACGTGTTCGGCAACCCGTTATTCATGTATCTCTGTTCATGTTGCCGAATAACCTTTAAACCTGTTGGCAGATAGCTCTCATAGCTATATGTCGTCGTAAGTGGCTTCAGGGCTGTATATTTTGGAACTGTCTGGTCATACCCGGCACGTTCCAGCTTTGTATTTAACAGTTTCTCTCCCTTGTTAGTTGCAGGGCAAACTGACTGGCACGCACCGGACTTCTGAGCACCCGGGCCACGTTTGAAGCTAGCTCTTTCGGCTTGCTGTGTGATTGGCATAGTGCGCCACTTTTGGTGCCAACACACTTTTTGGCACGCCTGGTGGGACACACCTTTTTCCTAGAAAAATGGTTGAAGTCGTTGAAACTGAAACCAGCAACAAGGCGGAGCTCGTGCAGGTGCAGTTCGCCGAGCTACCCGACGAGTACAAAGAGCAGGTGCTTAACGCTTGCGCCGGATTTCAGGCCAAGTGCTTAGAAGCCTTCTCCAAGAACAAGAGCGGAAAGGTCCGCCGTCTGCATGATTTGCCGAAGCCCGTTCAACTCAACCCAACTAATCCCGGGGATGAGGAGGCAGTGCTGAAGATGACTAACATGGTCAATGAAGCTGTCTCTGGCACCATCGGCCGCATGCACGGGGCGTTTCTCAACACTTTCCGCACCATCATGATCGCCCAATTCGGCCCCAAAGCTGACGAGCTTGTGGAAGCGGAGTTTGGCCCTATAGCAGGACCACATCTATTCAACCTGCCGAATCACCTTAGGGGGGCAGGAGCTGCTGGCGAAGAGACCCCGCCCGGGGCTCAATCAAGCGGGCTGACCGTTCAAGAGAAGCAGACGCCAGAGGGCCGATTGCCGACCATGGGTCAATTCACGATCGGCGCCAGGGGTCAAGCGCCAGAGTCAACACGCAGGGTCTCCCCGCAAACCTACAGGCTCATAAAGGACTACTACGGAAACGGGTACCACGAGATGCTTGAACCTCACAACATAGAGGGCGCCCCACATCCGGGATACGGGAAGCCGATGGCCGAAAAGACTGCCGACTCTAATGTCGATGTCATGCTGGAAAAGATGGCGGACATGATGCAACGCACTTTCGGCCTGAAGCCTAAAGGCACTCATGCTTACAGGTCTCCGTTCCCTGAATGGTTCCACCGTGTGGCCCTGCCTCCCAGAGTCAAAGTACCAACAGATCTGTCCAAGTTCTCCAGTCTAGACGACACTAGCACGGTGGAGCACATCAGTCGTTATCTGCTCCAGCTTGGAGAGGCCAATACCGAGGATGCCTTCAGGGTTCGGTACTTCCCGTCATCGCTCACTGGGCCGGCGTTCGCTTGGTTCACGTCTCTGCCGCCGGGCTCTATTCTCTCTTGGGCAGACTTGGAACAGAAGTTCCATACGCACTTCTACACGGGCACCAAGGAGAAGAAGCTGGTGGACATCATGTATGTGCGCCAGAGGCCAAATGAGACGCCGCAGGACTACCTGCGCAGGTTCAGGGAAGTCAAGAGCCAGTGCTTCGGCATGTACCTGCCGGATGATCAGCTTCCACCATTAGCCGTGGCAGGCATGCTCCCGAGCATCAGGGACAAGCTGTTCGGCCAGGAGTTTGAAGACTTGGGTCACCTTTCTCGTCGGCTGAATGAGATGACTATCCAAGCGCAAGGCTTCCGGAGGGAAGGGCGCTTCCAGAAGGACAATGTCGCGGCCCAAATGTATCAGGCTTTCTTGGACGAAGCCGATGACTACACAGACGCTGAAGATGAGGTGGCCGCCGCAGAGCTCAACTGGGACAAAGAGCTGACCCAGGCCAACAAGCAATGGCTGCGCCAACAGAAGGGGCATACGACTTCGACGTCACCAAGGCCGACAAGCTCTTCGAGTTCCTGGTCGCCGAAGGGAGGATCAGGCTACCCCCGGATCACCCGATGCTGCGTCCTGGAGGGGTCAAGGACAAGAAGTACTGCGGTTTCCATAACACTAACACTCATTCTATTAATGATTGCCGTGTGTTCAGGACAAGGATCCAGAAGGCCATCCAGGACGGCCACATCAAGTTCAATAGCAAGATGAAGATCGATGCTAACCCCTTCGCCCAGAACGTCGTGTTCTTCTCAGTAAACATGGTAGCTCCGGAGCACCCCAAGGGCAGGGGCAAGGTCAAAGTCCTCACCTCCGACAAGGCGCGCGAGTCTGGCGCAGTGGATCCCGACCAGCAAATCACTAGCGATGAATTCCGGCAGCATGCCCAGGCCACGAATAGTCGATATGAGCACGGAGAGTCATCTTCCAGGCACAGGCCTACCCACAGGGATCTCCTTAACAAGTGGCGCCGGCAAAGTGAGAAAGAGCGGAGGCGTCTCCAACGCGAAGAGCGGGAACTCGCGGAGGAGTATCAGCGTGAAGACGGTCGCACCGAAGAGCACCGGTACCGTCTGGAGGAGAGGGCTTATCACAGAGAACAGGCCCACCGCTGGGAGCAAGAATGCCGCCAAGAGCAGGAGCAAGCTCACTGGGGCTGCCCGTTCTTCCGCCACTGCTGGAACGAAGGCTTAAAACTGCCTGCCGTCAACAACTGCCCCGAGTGCAGCGACCAGTACAGGGGGTATAGGCAGGATCGGGTCAACCGCTGTCCCGTCCATGAAAGATTGGGAGCACGCATCCCAATGGACGATCGGCGCCTAAAAATGAGAAGCCCGGATCGGCAAGCCAAAAGATATGCCGATCAAGAGTGGGCGCACCACCAGGACGACAACAAGGAGGCACAACCCCGCCCATATAGGTGGCAAAAGGGGCAGTGGTGCCTGCCAGGGCTCAGGAGGAGCCAGAAAAGGAGAGTGCAGCGCCTCCGGAACAGGGAGTTGGAAGAAGCAGCTGCCGATGGGAAGAAGCAAGAATGGCGCCCGAAGGAGAAAACAGACGACACTGACAAAGGCACTGACGTGGCCATGACTTTCTTCCTTCCCCTGGAATTCATGGCTCCTGCCAGCCGGAGGACACAGGACGAGGTGTATTCGGACTCTGACGAAGCCGAGCACGACGAGCTTGCGGCACAGCTCGTGTTGTCTCAGAAGGCAGCATTTGACAAGCCAGCCAAGCATCGGCACTTAAAGCCGTTGTATGTCAAGGGGTACGTCAACGGAAAGCCGCTGACAAAGATGTTTGTCGATGGCGGCGCAACGATCAACATCATGCCTTACGCCACCTTCAGAAAGCTGGGCATGAACGATGAAGACCTGCTCAAAACGGACATGATACTCCGTGACTTTGCCGGCAACCCTTCTGACACTCGGGGCGCCGTGCACGTGGAACTGATGATTGGGTCCAAGTCGCTCATTACAACCTTCTTCGTCATTGATGGCAAGGGGGCATACAACCTGCTTTTGGGCAGGGATTGGATCCATGCCAACTGCTGCATACCTTCGACCATGCACCAAATACTCATTCAGTGGGTTGGAGATGACATCGAGATTGTCCAAGCTGACGACTCGGTGAGTGTTGCTACCATTGTGCCCACTTACTGGGAATTCGACGGAGTAGATTGCTTCTCCGATCGTGTGTGGGGAGAAGGTCCTGTCAACGTCTACGGCAGGGATCAACAGCCGATCCAAGCAATCGGCTCTCAAAGCTTCTTTTAGATGGATAACCCAACCGACAACAGCGAGGGCAAACTGGGACGTGGCTTCACGTCGGCCGACAAGTTGGAAGAGGTGGATGTTGGTGACGCAAGTAAGAAGAGGCCGATGTTTGTAAGTTCCAGTTTAGACCCTGATTTCAGAGTACAATTAGTAGATCTTCTGAAAGAGTTCAAAGATTGTTTCGCTTGGGACTACACAGAAATGCCCGGATTAGATCGGTCCATCATTGAGCATAAATTGCCGATCAAACCCGGGTACCGCCCATATAAACAACCTCCACGTAGGATCTACAAGGAGGAGGTGTTGGCCGACGTGAAAAAGGAAGTAGAAAGATTACTAGAAGCCAATTTCATTCGGCCGTGTCGATATGCGGACTGGATCTCCAATATTGTCCCGGTGTACAAGAAGAACGGGAAGATGAGGGTCTGCATCGACTTCAGGAACCACAACAAAGCCACTCCTATGGACGGTTATCCAATGCCAGTGGCCGATTTGCTAATAGATGCTTCGGCCGGTTTTGAAATTATAAGCTTTATGGACGGCAATGCGGGTTACAACCAGATCTTCATGGCTGCAGAGGACGTGGCAAAGACCGCCTTCAGGTGCCCTGGCCATATAGGTTTGTTTGAATGGATTGTCATGACCTTTGGTTTGAAAAATGCTGGTGCTACTTACCAGCGAGCCATGGATTACATATTTCATGAGTTGATCGGCAAAATCGTAGAAATCTACATTGATGACGTGGTGGTCAAGTCGGGAAGCAAAGAAAGACACTTAGCCGATTTAAGGAAGACCCTAGAGTGCACAAGGAAACACAGTTTAAAGATGAATCCAACCAAGTGTGCATTTGGGGTGTCGGCCGGTGAGTTTCTGGGATTCTTGGTCCACAAAAGAGGCATCGAGGTTGGCAAGAGCATGGAAGCAATTGATAAGGTAGTGCCGCCGACCAATCTCAAAGAACTGCAATCACTGCTCGGCAAGATCAACTTTGTCAGAAGGTTCATATCCAACTTGTCTGAGCGCGTGTTACCATTCTCTCCACTGTTGAAGCTCAAGAAAGATCAGGAGTTCGTGTGGTGTGACGTGCAACAAAAGGCTTTCGATGAAATCAAAGAATACATGAAGGCACCACCAGTGTTGGTTCCTCCACAACTCGACAAGCCTTTCAAGTTGTACGTGGCGGCCGACAACCTAACAATAGGGTCGGCCCTCATGCAAGAATTCGAAGGAAAAGAGAGAGTCGTAGCCTATCTTAGCCGAAAGCTACTGGACCCCGAAACGAGGTATTCGGCTACGGAAAAGTTGTGCTTGTGCGTTTTCTATTCCTGTACCAAGTTTCGGCACTATCTATTGAATGCCGAATGCGTGGTAGTATCAGAGTTTGATGTAATCAAGCACATGTTATCAATGCCGATTTTAAGTGGAAGGATCGGTAAATGGGTTTTAGCTCTTTCTGAATTTGATTTGCGTTTTGAATCGGCAAAGGCTGTTAAAGGCCAGATTATGGCTGATTTCGTCACTCACCACCGTGATCCTAACGCTAGCATAGTAACCATTGCCCCCTGGGCATTGTTTTTTGATGGATCATCGTGTAGCAAAGGTGGTGGAGTCGGGATCATGTTGATTTCTCCCAAGGGGACACCTTTCAAATACTCTATACCGATCGAGTACCCGGTGACTAATAATCAAGCGGAGTATGAGGCACTGCTTCGAGGATTGCGGTTGCTTGTGGACGTTAAGGCAGATGCCGTAGAGATCTTCGGTGACTCGGAGTTGGTGATCAGGCAGCTGGCAGGTGAATACGAGTGCAAAACGACACGCTGCAGGAATATCTCGAAGGTTGCCAAGAGCTCCTTAAACAGTTTCGATCAGCAACCTTGCAACATATTCCTAGGGGGCAAAACAAAGAAGCAAACCAGTTGGCTCAGGCAGCATCCGGGTATAGGGAGAATCAAAACATTTTTGCACTCGAGGAAGAGCAAACAACCCCAGAAGACGATCAAGTAATCCCAAGTGATAATCAGGCAATTGAAGACTGGAGAGACAATATTGCCGATTACCTCAGGGACCCATCCAGAAAAGTCTCCCGAAAACTCAGGTACAAGGCTCTTAAGTTTACGCTCTTGGACAATCAATTGTACTACAAATCCATAGATGGGGTTTTGCTTAAGTGCCTGAACCAAGACGAGGCCAGGAAACTGATGTATGAGGTGCACGAAGGCGCATGTGGTGCGCACCAGTCAGCTCACCGTATGAGATGGATAATCAGGAGGACTGGATATTTTTGGCCGACTATGCTCGAAGATTGCTTTGAATACTACAGAGGTTGTCAGGATTGCCAGCGATTCGGCAATGTGCAAAGGGCCCCAGCATCGGCCATGAATCCGATCATTAAGCCTTGGCCTTTCAGAGGATGGGGCATTGATTTGATCGGCCAGATCCACCCTCCATCTAGCAAGGGACATAAGTTTGTTCTGTTAGCCACGGATTATTTCACTAAGTGGGTTGAAGCCATCCCATTGAAGAAGGTGACGTCAGAGAACATGGTGTCCTTCGTCAGGGAGCATATCATTTACCGATTCGGCATTCCTCAGTCCATCACTACCGATCAGGGAACTCAGTTCACTTCCTTGGAGTTTTGTGACTTTGCCGAAGGGATGGGGATTAAGCTCTATAATTCCTCTCCTTATTATGCACAGGCCAATGGACAGGCAGAGGCTTCTAACAAAATCATGATTAAGATCATTCAAAAGAAGATCGAAGAAAAACCTAAAAGGTGGCACTTGGTACTCAACGAAGCTTTGTGGGCTTACCGAATGGCTTGTCAGGGGTCGACTCAGACGTCACCATACGAGTTGGTCTATGGGCATCACGCAGTGCTACCATGGGAGTTGCAATCGGGGTCAAGAAGAGTTACATTGTAGAACGACTTAGCCAAAGAGAATTATAAAGATTTAATGATGGATGAGCTAGAGGATTTGCATTTGATTCATCTCAAGGCCTTGGAAAATATTGAGAAGAACAAGATACGCATTGCCAAGTACTACAACTCGAAAGTGAAAGAAAAAGGATTCGAAGAAGGAGACTTGGTTTGGAAAATTGTCTTGCCGGTCGGTACCAGAGATAAGGTATTCGGCAAATGGTCCCCTAACTGGGAAGGGCCTTTTCAAGTTCTGAGACGTGCTCCGGGTAATGCGTACATTCTAAAAACCCTCCAAGGGGAAGAGTTTGCTAGGGCGATTAATGGACGTTATCTAAAGAGATTTCACCCTAGCGTGGAGGTCGGTGCATAGTGGAATCAAGAACTTGCGGGCACCGGCGACCGATACGGTGTTGTATCGCCCTTAGCACAAAAATGGCCAATAGAATCTATCGCCCTTAGAGCAAAAAACAGCCAACACGGCATGTGTCGCCTTTAGCAAAAAAATGCAGAAATACAGGGCCAAGTGCACGCGGTGCTGTGCAGTCGGCTAGATAAATCAAACACTCAACAAGCACAGAATGGGAGAACGGGTTGTACACACGAACGTGGTAGAGTGGAGCATTGTTCATAGTGGGGGCTGTGCAAAAGGTGCAGATCAGTTACCGAACACCCTGTTGATGACCGTCTGCGGGTTGGTGGCTATGACGAGGGCGTGAGCATGATCCTCATAGGATTCCAGAAAATCGCCGATCTGTGCGACATCTTCTGGGAATGCCCTGCCGGGGAAGCCAACCGGCACCACGGAGAAGTCCTCCTCCGTACGGACCCTCAGCGCCGATAGCCCCAGCGCCACGCCGTGATGCACGCCCTGCAGGGCGACCTGCTCGACGCGACCATGCACATTGGCCAAGCGCGCCTCGGCGGTGTCGCCCTGGGCGTTCACCCGATCTGCGACGGCGTGCGCCGCCATCTTCAGGCACTCCAACTCTTCAGACAGCGCTGTGAACGACGAGTTGGAATGGATCGGTTAAAAGATCAACAGGAACGACCGAAAGCCGATCTAGGATTGAGTGTTCATTATGCCATGGCCAAACACAAAAGCATTAAGAGCGTCTGACCAAAAATGAGAAGCCGCTATGAGCAATGGTTTATTTTTAGGCATGTCGGCCAAAGACAGTTCCAGAGCATGATGAATGTCTTGGGTTTCCCAGTGAGGACCGAATTTCACCTGGATTCTTCTATACCAGTTCCTCCAACCGGTGACAGCAGGCAGGGGCCAGTTCTTGAAGGTGTACCGCCACCTGTTCGATGAAATGACTCCGTACTTGAAGGGGATTCTGTTGGTTTCCATACCGATGATGTTGGTTGGATTGGAGTTCCCCGTTGGACCCAAGAAATAAGAATCGGGATCCGCATCGCATGGAATCAGGATTTCGTCCCTTAGGGCCTAGAAGAAGAATGTATGCGGGGGAAGCTAAATGAGCCGAATACCAATGTAAATTGGCCGAATGCGTTAAAAGGAAAAGTGAAGTTCACCTTTGGAATCTCGTCATGGGTCGCCATTGCAGAGCTCGGATGGAAGTTGAAGCTGTTGGCAATTTGGGGAAGACGCGGAGCTTGAGGCGGTGCCGACCTAGAATGCGCGATGGACTTGCGAACAATTTCAGAACAAATACCTTTGTTCGGAAATTGAGGGGGCATGTGTTAACACGGAATTTTCGCACTATGACAAGTGGGCCAGCACGGCGCAGGTTCGGGAGAAATCACCACCTGAGGGATTCGGTAGGCAGCAAGCACGGTCGGCTAATCCAATCGATTCAGCAAGGCTGTGGAGGCGACTGGTCAAACGAGGAATGGATTCAGCAATATGGCGCTGCGGTCGGCTACCTCAGGCTAAGTCGGTTTGCGACAAATACGGCATGTCAGAAGATTTGGCAACAGGAGATCTCGTCATTGTTAGCACGTGCCGATTATTAAGGGAGGCTTAGAGGAGAAGGCATCATATTTTAGATGGTTTCCTGATTTTATCGTTGTAATCGTATCCTTCTAGGACTCGTAGAGCACCAGGGTATAAATATAAACCCCGGAACCACTGTAAAGAAGTTCACAACCAATACAACCAAACCGGCCCCGTGCCATCTTCGAGTCCAAGTCGTGTCGTCGTGTTCTTCGAGAGGAGCCATCGACCCGTCGACCTCCGTAAGTCCCGACAACCTTGCTATTATGTCTAGTATCGTGCGGCGGATTTAGGCATGATGCAAGTAGTCTCGTTTGTTGGTAATGATCGTGCGGCGGATCATTACTCGATGATCGGGAAGTCTTAGTTTATGACAAGATTACGAGTAAGTACCGTGCGGCAGGCACTTATTTGGTAACCTTGGCATAAACAAGATAGTTATCGGCTCTATTAGGTTTGGCAAGATCTAATAGATTCATTAAGTTACCTTGTGTTATACGTATTATAATGTGTATTTCGTTGTAACACTTTATTGCCCAATCTAGATCTTGCTCGGTTCGGCTTCATCTTGTATAAGATCTATCCTGTCCTTTTACGATTATTTTTGTAAGGCTTTTATACGATAGATCTACTGTTTGCAATAGCCGATTCGATCAGATCTAGATTGCCACGTGGTGAGGGTTCATGCACGTTGAGTATGCTTGATCTATGATATAGCTAGGTGTCGTGCGGCAGGCGCAGGCTTTAGATTAGTTTAATCATGCTTAGTTTGTACGTTCAATCCCCATGGACCCCAACTCGGTTGTACAATCGAGATTGGTTAAGCTTTAATTCATATTTAATACGCCATGCAAGTACAATTCTCATGCAAACGTGTTTGGCAACCCGTTATTCATGTATCTCTGTTCATGTTGCCGAATAACCTTTAAACCTGTTGGCAGATAGCTCTCATAGCTATATGTCGTCGTAAGTGGTTTCAGGGCCGTATATTTTGGAACTGTCTGGTCATACCCGACACGTTCCAGCTTTGTATTTAACAGTTTCTCTCCCTTGTTAGTTGCATGGCAAACTGACTGGCACGCACCGGACTTCTGAGCACCCGGGCCACGTTTGAAGCTAGCTCTTTCGGCTTGCTGTGTGATTGGCATAGTGCGCCACTTTTGGTGCCAACAGGCTACAAGTGTCTGACACACCACTGGATGATGTGAATGCTATCTTCAATGATTCAGAAGTGAGTAAACATTGTATTTCTATTTTTTGTCTCAGGCAAAATGTCATCACTGCTAACTCATTGATGTTTTTTTGGTTTTCCCTGGAATAATGGTGGACAAATATAGTCTTTCGACGATGGTTGGTGAAAAAAAAGGTTAGAAACATCTAACACACCATTGGATGATGTGCATGCTATCTTGAATGGTTTAGAAATGAGTAAATATTGCATTTCTGTTTTTTGTCTTAGGCAAAAATGCCCCACATATTACTTACATACTTTTGCACTTTGTTGAACTGATTTTAAAGTCAGCAAGCCTAAATATTTAGAACTTATTTGGCTTCAACCATGTGGTAACTTGGTTGGCCGGATGAAACATTGGGTCAGAGACTTTGCCAAATAGATGCATCCTTTTCCATTTAGGTTACTGAAGATGATATTGTTGCCTTAATTTAGGGCTTAACTTTTAATAGGATTCATGGTGTCTTGTTTTTTTAATGGTTACCCTCAATATTGCAGAGTTGGATGCTTCCCCAGTTTTTGAGTTTACATCAGCTTACATGCTGCACCAAATCGCTCTGAACCAGTCCTTGCCTACCAATATGTAGGCAGAAGGTAATTTATTTGTGTCGCATTCTCAGCTTAATGCAGTTTCTAGGTTTTCCCCCCTATATAGACATGGACAAGGAACCAATTAGAAATACTTTTGCCTACAGTAGTAGGGTTGAGTAAAAAAACATAGAATTAACATGCTATTTCTGAATGTTACAGTATTATATGCCTGTTTGGTAACAAATAAAGCATCACATTTAAGGGTTGTCTGCTTCCTACATGATGTGGTGCACTAAATGAACTACTTTCAATTTGCAGCTACTATAGGTACCTCAAACCTTATGTTTTCATAATATGCTTTTTCCAGATTGCTGTTAAAATCTTTGACATCTTTTTACTTAGTTGATATTTGATGTTGTACTAACATCTACTACATTCTCTACAAATATAGAATGTGGTCTCTCAGATGTTTAGGGTGCATTTCTAACTTAATTATTATCCTATGCAACCATGATTGATGCTGACGCCTCTGTAAACCTTTCCTTGCAGATACTTTCCAAAGTCAATGCCAAAAGCAGATCAGTTTAGGGAGTAAATTTTTACCTACTGTATCTTTTCTTCTATTTTGCAATTGTTGAAAGATTAATGGCGGTGCTTATTTTCTGTGATTTGTTATTGCAATGCGTTTTAGGATTCTATTATTTCCCATGAAAATGTGAAACAACTAACACTAATTTCCTACTCTTAAAAGGAAAAACAATTTGCGCATAGATAGAACAATATTGTTGGATTCATACTTTTTTGTCAACTAATAAATGAACTTCTGAACTTAGGGGTAAATATAATTATTTCTCAAAAAGAAAAGAGATTTGTGACACCTAAGGATCAATATCTTAGTGTTATTTTCGTCGGTTTATACCTGTGCAGCGAAGTTTAATCTGCCCGCTTGCTTCAACATACATTACACAACCTCTGCTGCACTTGAAAACTTTTTCTCTAACATTTTTGTTTACCAATTATCACAATCATGTATTTTACTCTAGGTATGCATTTCTGAAGAAATTAATCGGTGATTAACAATATTGGTGTTCACTACCAAATGATCCATCAAAACAGAGAGGCCCTTTGCTAATTTATTTGCCATGTCTTCTTGTTCTGCCTTATCATTGCTTCAACCCTTGTTCCTGCTACTACATCTATTTTTATATTGCTTAATTAGCCCTTCCACAATGATTTTGGTTTATTTATTTGCCTTATGCCTTAAATATGTCATCATCTCCTGTTGCAATGCATGAACAAATACGTCCATTCGAAAAAATGTTTCAGGTTAAAAATTTGTCCACACAAAATTATGTTCTGGCTTATGGGTCCATAATAGCTTGAGACTGTGGTCTGTATATCTTCATTTATTCTTTTAAATTAGCAGCTTCTTTCCTTAGGCACTAATCTGTTCTAAAGGTTCTAAAACACCCTTTTTTCTTTGACTGATGGTGTACCTAATTAAATATATCAATTGTAAGATATATATCTGACCTGTTTAGTTCTACCTCATCGTTGCTTCAGTCCTTGTTCCTGCTACTACATCTATTTTTATTTTGCTTAATTAGCCCTTCCACAATGATTTTGATCTATTTATTTGCCTTGTGCCTTAAATGTGTTGTCATCTCCTGTTGCAATGCATGAAGAAATACCTCCATTCAGAAAAAATGTTTCAGGTTAAAATTTTGTTCACACAAAAATATGTTCTGCCTTATGGGTTCATAATAGTTTGAGATTGTGGTATGGATATCTTCATTTATTCTTTTAAATTAGCAGCTTCTTTCTTTAAGGACTAATTTGTTCTATAGATTCTAAAACGCCATGTTTTCCTTGGCTGACAGTGTACCTAATTAAATGTATCAATTGTAAGATAACTGACCTGTTTATTTTCACCTAATAGAAGTTTTTTGGGACTAATAAAATGGAAGAGATGAACCCGAATGTGAGATGGATCGATGCACGCGTGAGGTGTACACGCAGTCGTGTTATACTGCATACAGTGCAGCCTTGCCATGGTTTCAACACCTTTTACCTCAGACAGGTACCTATGGTATTACACTAGCTACCATGTTCAGATATGTCAATAGTTTGCACATCTCGTGTCGTCATAGGTTCCATGCCTTACCACAAAGTGCTTTTGTAGGCAAGCCAAATTCATTTTTTTTGACAAATTATTTACAACACAGGCATGTTGTGATGCTTTACCTTGATTCAAGAACTATCATTGTTTTGTTCCACTATTGCAGTTCCTCATGGAAGTACTAGGTATAAGTCTCCATCTGCAGCTACATGTATCTGAGCAAGTTAGTGCCAACCAGTGGGGCATCAGGTGACCTTGCTTGCCTTATACTTGATCAATTATGCATTTATCCTTCCCCACCTGATAGGTACTTTACTTTATGGTCAGCACTCAGAGGTGTTGGCTCCAAGTTTCATTGCATGATCAGATTTTGGGATTCTCTTGTGTGCGTTGGGAAGACGTTTTTTCCTATGCCAACTCTCCTTGCCATCGATGGGGCCAGGTACGTGTGTGCATCTGCCTCGCTGGCCTTCATTGTTGGAGGAGCCCCACGCTAAAGCATCTGGTCGTTGCACATGGTGCAGGCGACTCTATTGACAGCAACCCATTCGTGAGCTTGCCTTGAAATTCCAGGTTCATGAACATGATTATGATCTTAGGTTGTTAGCATTTGCCATCTGCTATTTTCTCCCTATGAAAATTTCATGTCCATTGCTCAAGGATACAATCTGATGTTCATTTTCTTGTGAGGCACTAGGCATGATATGTTACTTATACTATGCAATTTCTAAGAGTAACTCACTTCTGAACATGCCTTGAAGCTCTAGGATGATGAACAAATGATGCTTGCCAAATTACTGAGGCCTCTAACAATCTCTAAGTTTTTTTTATCAATTTTCCCTCTAAACAGAACCATTATATGTTGATGGTGTCAGTGTGCTATGGACCACTGAAATTATGTTGAAAGCCTCTTTACTTACCAAAGACTGTTTTAGGCATTTGCCAATTCATGTGATGCATTCCTCATTGGTTATGATCTGATGTTGTGAGCATTTTCCATTTGCCATTTTTTTGTCTTTGTTCAGCCTATGATAAAAGTTCCACATTTGTTGCTCATGGATATAATCTGGTGTTCCTTCACTTGCATGTATGCCGTATACACTACTTTTGCTTTCATGGGTATAGTTTTCTTTATGCAAAGATGGCAATTCATGTCAACGTTATTGTGATCTTTTGCTTCAATATTTATTTGGTTTTTTTGGTAAGTACAACTGAATTTATAGGAAACCTGTGTACTGTTGCTCAAATACTGAACAAAACACCGCAAACAAAAAACATGCAATTACAAGCAATTAAACTCATGTTACTCAATGTTTCAAACCAAACACCTGGTCCAGTAGACTAACATCGCTTTTTGGAACAAAACAATTGACTTGTTGCTTCCTCAATAATTTCCAGTGTGTTCATACTTTGCTGCTAAAAGCACTAATACTTCCCTATTATGCTCTCATATATAAGGTTCATGTAGAACTAAAAAAACAGGTTATGTACTTGTTGCCCACTTGATAACATGGGATGTAGGAATAGCACCCACTTTATGAACACATATAGATCTTGTTTTGGCCTATGCAAAGGTACATGTCAATTTCCTTGTGTGTTGTCCCTTTGTGAATATATGTAAACTGGTCATCAATGTATTCTTCTTGTATATGTATACTATTAGAATGCTATGTCTGATGAAATTGCAGGTTCACAGGTGGACACCAAGGCCCACCACATAGCACAAGGTGCTGCGTTTCTTAGATAGGACAAGGCCATATCCATTATATACATGGCTTCTCTTTCTGCAATCTTATTTATACCCTTTTCCATTGCTTTTGTCAGATTTATTCTACCACGTGCTAAAATTTCATATATATTACACCTTCAGTTTTCAGTTCCATACAATTTAGATGCACAATGTAAACTTAACCTCGTGTTTACTTATTAATTATGTGATTACCTCAGCTTAGTTTGCTATGGATATGTATAATCTTAACATCTATAGGTTGTTAACTCAGTTCTGCATTGAAGGATTCCATTCATATACATTTTCGAACACGAATTTATCATGTCATAGTTACATGCACATCGGTTCTTTTTTACATATTCGCCTATGATATTCAGAAACATATAATAAGCATTCGTGATCTGTACGTTGCTATTCTTGTTCCTATTGTATTTAATTGCTCAAAGTGCATTTTTAGAATGACATTTTGCCTTATGCAACTCTGTTGATCCCAGTACCTTTGTTGCATCAATATTTAGGACGATGTATAATCTTACCAACTATGTATCTGTGTACTAAGTTGTTAACTTAGTTGTCCATTAAAGGATTCCATCTATATATGTTTTCGAGCACAAATTCCTTCTACTAATTCATACTGTGAACAAAGGACACGCGCGCGAGGGCGCGCACCTTCCACTAGTCCATCAACAAGTCCGGATGGCTGGAGCTGCGGCAGACCCATTTGCTGGAGTACGTGAACTCTCCAGCCATCCCTCCTTTCTCTACTATATTTTCTGTCTAAACTTGGATCTGCTTTCTTGTGTCCTGCCGGAGAGCGTTGTATAGCCTGCCTGGTTCAGGTACGGTGGTCGGAGGGAGGGGCACGCACGGAATGCAACACACATTTTTCCAAATCGTAGCTCTTAATTTGTTCGCGTTTCTACCAAAAATGGTAGCTCTTTGTTCAGGCGCTTGACACATATTTTAGTTCTTTGTTATTACCAAAATGTGGTAATAACAAATTTTGTTGAATATTTTAGTTCTTCATACGATTTGGATTATGTTGAATCGTAGCTCTTTGTTCAGGCGCCTGACACATATTTTTGGGTATTTTAGTTCTGAGTTTGGTTATTTGAGATGCTTAAGAGATGATACAAACATTCAACGGTTTGCGCATATATATATATATATATATATATATATATATATATATATAGGACTCTGCTATTTGGAGCGCAGCGCTCTAAATATTATCTAGCGCATCCTACCTCAGTGGCGTTCGATTCAGATCCGCAACCGTAAACATCAAACGTAATTGTTTCCTCAACCGTAAATGTGCATGGAGGCAATTGAAGATCCAATTTTTTATTGTGAGTTAGTGGACGGGCGTCGGTTACCAGACTGAACCTTCGTGCATGTGTTTCCAAAAAAAGACCGTGCATACATCTGTCCAACGTTAATTAAGGAAGATAGTGATTTGTTTCATTTTAGTAATGATAATGAGTGCGCAAGAAATATCGGAGTGATGATGGACTATAATTACGTGATTATTGAGTGGCTTATTGAGTAATAAAATAACTAAATGATTATTTGTTTCTAAAAAATCAGCAATCAAGTAGTAATATACTATTAAATTGGTGAATTAGCAGTAATTATCCTCCTCCAACGTAACCGCAACTAGCCCAGGTTTTCCAACCGTAAAGCTCTCACAGATTTGGTTCCGCAACCGTAAGTCCGTAACCAACAGAGTAGGAGTGCATGTGTGAACTGTCCATGCCTATAATTAAGGAAATTAGTGATTACGTGGACTACTAATTTTAGGATTATTTACTTCCCCAAATTCAGGAAACCATACCACTATTTAAGGACCTGTTTGGCCGGGCTTCTTCACCGGCTTCAGGAGCCGTTTGGAGCCATTTTGTGTCAAACAGGGTAAAATAAAACGGCTTCCCCCAAGAAGCCCCTTAAATCGTGCTCTGACAACGGATTGAAGTGGAATGAAGCCAAAAATAGTGGCTTCACCCGGCTTCACCTCATCCTATGTGGCGTTATGTGAGAGCATATTTTAAGGACCTTTACTTGTGGAGCTGTTTTACCAAACGATTTATCAAAACGGCTTCAGCTTTACAGCTAGAGTTGTTCATGGAGCCGAAGCCCCAAAAATAGCTTCACTAGTGAAGTGGAGCCGTGCCAAACGGGGCCTAAATAGTGGTATGGTTTCCCCAAATTATGTGGACTACTAATTTTTGTATTCTTTTTCACTCTAATTTACCGTGATTAGAAACAGTCTAACAATTTACACAAATCAAATAGTAATTTATATAATTGGTCTCTTAACGTTCATAGGTTAGTAGTAAAAAAAAATCACAATAACGCGGATGGTTGTTGCGTTGATGTACCATAAGATCCATCTCGCAACCATAAATATTATTGTGGGACTACAACAGAGTCCTACTAATTCTTATCACAGCCGTAAAAGTTATCCAGATCATTTCCAACATTGTCTCTTTTCTTTTGACAACATCACAGCCGTAAAAGTTATCTAGACCATTCTCAACATTATCTCTCTCTTCTTTCAACAATCAGACGGTAAAAGTTAGCAATTTTCGGTTTTTTCCACAATGTTAATGCATTTAATTAAGGAAATTAATGATTATGTTGATTGATTCTTTACAAACTACTAATTTTAGAATTATTTATTACCTAAAATCCAGGAAAACCATATCCGTTTGGCTCATTGCGTTGAATTCAAGTAATAATTATTTATATTGTTAAAAGGATAGTAATTATTTACAGTAAAAGAGTAAAATCGTTACGTTGAATTTAAATAGTAATTATTTACAGTATAAAAGAGTAAAATGTAGTTTTCAACCGGGAAACGTAACCACGCCAGCCCTCTTAGCTCCACTAACTGTAAACAATAATTATTGAGTTTTTGGTTAACTTATAAACTTTGAAATATAACCATAACCATTCAAATAATATATATTTTTAATTATTTAAGACAATCGTCTTTACAAAAAAACCATATTTATATGGTAGAAACAAATTCAATACAATCTGTACAAAAATCTGGACAAAAAACATTAAACATTTTCCGAATGGATTTCCCCAGAATCTGTAGAAAAATCTCTGATAAGAAAAATGGAGGGATGAAATGAAAAATCCACTGCCGCCGAGGCCTGCCGTCGTCGAGATTCGAGGCGGAGGAGCCGCGGCTGCGCCCGCCATCGGTGCAGGGCAGGTCTCGCATCGTCGTGGAGGGTAACCCCCCGCCGTCTCAACTACCACCGAGGTTGATCCGCCATGGAGGGGGTGTCGTCGCCGCCACTGGTGGTGGATCCGACAAAGAATGAGCCGCTGCCGACGCTCATGGTCGTGGTAGACAGATGACGACGCCGATCTGTACTACCGACCTTGGAGGGGAGACGTCGTGGTCGGTTGGAGAAGGGAGACGCCGCAGGCCGTCGGGGTGTTGCCATCGGATCCGCTGCTGCCGGTGCGGCTGCCGTTTGGGGAAGGGATGGCCGCATAGGGAACTCACGCCGCCGGTCAGGGAGGAGATGGCCGTCGTCACCGGTGGGAAGGAGACAAGCGCAGGGGAGCAGAAGGCAGATCCTGTGGAGAGGGCCACCGCCGGGGTCCCTGGGAGATGATGTGCTGCGCCGCCGCCACATTTGCGGATTGAGAGGAGAGAGAATAGGGAGGATAAAACGATGGAAAAGGTTATGATTTGCCGTTATTTATACGGAGTACTAGTGAAAACAGAACATAGAACGTAAAACTATTACCAACGACCATTTATATTTATTGTTACGGGATTTAGACTCGGCCGGATTGCAGATATCTTCTTTACGGTTGTGATTTTGATTTATGGTTATGGGATTTTGAATGTTGACAGGTGCTCTAAATAATATTTAGAGCGTCACGTGCTCAATAGCATTCCTATATATATATATATTACTAAAAGTGATTAAGTTACATGTATTTACGTAGGTTAGTTTGCGTGATTAAGTTACATGTGCTTTAAAAAAAGTAGTTAGTTTATTCTAATTAAGTTACGTTGTATCTAAAGCTACAAAAATAAAAATGATTCACCATATCTAATAGGTTATAAATGTATCAATTAGATCTAAAAATGATTTTCATACCTAAAACTTTTCTTATATCACATATTACATTATTACCTCCTAGGAAGTAATATATAATTCTGACCATCCGATCTAATTAATTAAATGAACGGTTCACGGTCATTTGGAGGTACATCAACAAGTCTCTAATAGTAAACATCTAAATGTTATTCTTGATTACAAACCATGCATGGTGGTGCACTCGCACTTAATATGTTGTTGAGTATCTGTCGCCATAGGCGGATCCAGGGCCCGGCGACCATGGGTGCCTGCCCGGGCTCCGGCGCGCGTTGCAGCGTAGGAGGTTCCGTCAAACAAGCGTGCTAGTGTGACAAAACGTAGACACTAGAGCATGCAGCACCTTTGCACTACTAATCAATTCCAGTACAGCATGCAAACTCAACAGCACCATGAAACATGCATGCAGGCTAACGAAGGATGGTACTAGTATCTTGCTGTCAACTGTTAATGTATTTTATGTATTTGCTTTGAGATGCTGTCAACTGACACATATTTTTGGGTATTTTAGTTCTGACTTTTGTTATTTGTGAGATGCTTAAGAGATGATACAAACATTCAACGGCTTGCATATATATATGCATATGCTACTAAAAGTTTGTATCACTTTTTTTCAATAATAAACATCTAAATGTTATTCTTGATTACAAACCATGCATGGTGGTGCACTCGCACTTAATATGTTGTTGAGTATCTATCGGCTTATCGGTATATCAATAATGTAATGTTGCAAGTGTCCAAATGATTTCAAATGAAAAAACTCAAAACACTAATTAATTAATTTGTATCTTACCGTTTTGTTGCAGGTCCCTACTTTCGTTTTTCAGCTGACATACTGCTCACAGAGAATGGCGCGGGGCCTATTGCGGGCTCATGAAGAACCTGAAGCGTGCGGTTGCAGAGCAATCTGTCCGCGAGGAGGGCCGTGTCAAGGTCTGGGTGCACGGGACCCACCGCCTGCTGCTGACCCCCGACGGCGGGTTCTTTGTTGTGCTCCTCAGGCCTCCGCCCACTGTGGGAGGCAGGGACGTGAAGCTGCTGTTCGGGTTCCGTGACCTCTACCTGCTGGGCTTCGAGCACGGGGGCCTGTGGCACGTCTTCAGTGACGCAAAGCTAGGGGGCATTGACATTGATGCCCATCCCCGTATAAGAAACCTGAGCTATGGAAGTCGTTATGAGACAAACTTGTTTCGTGAGGTCTACATTGCTGTGGATGACCTTTTGCTGACGCACGATACCTTACTTCACGGAGATAGGCGTCCCCGTCGTGAGGTGTACAGGGCTCTGTACAGGATCATGGTTACAATCTCAGAAGGCATGTGGTTTGTCGAATGGACGAAGGAGCTTGTGCGTATCTACCTGGAGAACAGGACAGAGCCGGCTGCCGACAAGGTGGATGGCGTCTGTTTCTCTGATCACTTCCATAACTGGAGCAACCGCAGCGACGCGGTCATTGCAGGAGCGGATGAATTCGCAGGGCCTAAGTATGGCTTCAACACTTACGATGCACTCCTCGCCATGTCAGGCATTGTCTTAAGCCACTGAGTTACTATTAGTCCCCCAATGTTTTAGTGCCGAAACCCTAAATTAAAACAGCATGTCGCTGCTCGAAGAATGGTAACACTTAGGAAAGTGAATGGTAAACTTGCGAATGCGAATAAACAACAAAACAACAGGAATGATCAGTGATCCTCCCGCCCCGCCTCACGTAAGAGAGGGCAGCCTATTTATATTAATCATAGCATGTTTACAAGTACGAAAATGTCCTTCCAACTACTTTTTGTTTACAAATACTGTAATGTCCTTCCAACTACTCTTCTAGACTGGACTCCTTTATCATCCGAGAGGGCACTTCCGTACTTCGGTGTCGAGGCTATCCCTTGCGCAGGTCGCTCACCGAACGGCCCCTCTCCGACAGGTGGACCCACATATTCTGGCTTCGAACCCTTTGACCTTCAAAAGACATTCGAAAACCGCAATAATGGTCGAAAATGACTTCGGACGAAAGCGTTGCTTCCCCGTCGACTCCTAGGAGCGAAAGCACTTTCGACCGAATGTGGAAACACCATCGCACAACCGGTCGACCCTAGCATGTCCGGCCGTATTCGCCCGAGACCTCTTTCGCCCTTACGCCTCTTTCAAATCGAAAGCCCTGACGAGTGGACAACCTCGTTCGCTCTTGCTCGAAGGTTGCCCCATCGTCTCGAAAATGCTTGGCTCGCAGACACTAGTACAGAAAATAACTTTAGGGGCGGTTAAATGCAGTTTTCAGGGGCGGTTTCCTAAACCGCTACAATGTCACCGATTGTGAAGATCAACCCTTTGTAGCAACGGTCTTTCAACCGCCTCTGGAAATGGTCTTTAGAGGCGGTTTACTTAAGAAAACCACTCCTGTAAACATGATCTTCAGAGACGGTTTCTTAAGTAAACCGTCTCTGAAGACCCATTTCCAGGGGTGGTTTCTTAAGTAAACCGCCTCTGAAGACCCATTTCCAGGGGCGGTTTCTTAAGTAAACCGCCACTGAATACTCATTCCCAGGGGCGTTGCATTGCTGTTAAAGTATTAATCAGAGACAACTCTTGCAACACAACCGTCTCTGAAAATTGATCTACGGGAGCGGCAAAAGGAACCGCCTCTAAAGGTTATTTCTGTATTTTGAATACGAACCTTCCTGCCATAATTATATCGTGCTTTCCCACAAAATTATATCGTGCTTTCCCGCCATAATTATATATCATGCTTTTCCACCAAATTTCATTGCAAATGATTGAAATTAGACCAAACAGTAAAATATATACACATGATGAACAAAGTATATTTATGTTATAATATTATATAGGGTGAGTTTTTTATACTACCGGGAGTAGTTACTCCCACCTTGAATAAACCATATTACGTGTGTGTATACTAATTTATCAGTTTGAGTATGTTTATATACATATTTTAAGATCTTTGTCTACATATATTTCGCAGGGTCATAAACTCCATAAATCAAGAGATATACACATGAGAGTAACTACTCTCAGGGAGTAGGAAATAATTTCCCTATTATATATACATATATAATGTTGTTTCTATTTAAAAAACAAAAGAAGGGAAACTCGCATGAAGCTCGAAGAGATTCATACTTTGGATCTGTGGCATACTCTGACTCTTTATCAAAGAATTCGCCACCCTCTTGAAGAACCTCCCTCAGCAAGAACCCACAGTAATCGTCTTGAAGTCTTTGAATGTCCTTTTACTCAATTGATGTCGAAGGATGGAATGACTTATGCTGCACCAAAATAATCAGAAGGGGCAAAAGTAGTTAGTGAAGGACCGTGAACGCAATACCAAGGCGACCTGAGGGGGTGAATGGGACCCTAATTTTTTCAAAACTACGGCCTTTGTCCCACGAATCAACCCCAAATGCTTCAAACACAAAAGTGATGCCCACGACCTTCGAAAAGAAGGTGGATGATCCCTAGGATCACAGCGAGACACAACGGAAGAGAGCAAATCAAAACTCACAAACCCAGAGTTGATACACCACTCTAAAACCAAACCTCGAAGCGTAGATGTCGGGTACTTGAGGAGTGCTCGAGGGGTACCTCGTTCTCTCGGGAAAACTCCGTAATCGAGGGGCCCGAGGAGAGCTCGAGGGATGCCTCGTTCGCTCGGAAAATCTCTGTAATCGAGGGGCCCGAGGAGAGCTCGAGGGATGCCTCTTTCGCTCGAAAAATCTCCATAATCGAGGAGTACCCGAGGAGTTCTTGAGGGGTCCCTCGTTCGCTCGGAAAATCTCCGTAATCGAGGGGGTTGAGGAGAGCTCGAGGGGTGCCTCGGTCGCTCAGAAAATCTTCGTAATCGAGGGGTACCCAAGGAGAGCTTGAGGGGTGCCTCGTTCGCTCGGAAAATCTTCGTAATTGAGGGTTACCCGAGGAGTTCTCGAGGGGTGCCTTGTTCGCTCGGGTAATCTTTATAATCAAGGGATACTTGAGAAGTGCTCAAGGGGTGCCTCTCGAGGGGTGTCTGAAAAGTGCTCGAGGGGTGCCTCTCGAGGGATGCCTGAAAAGTGCTCGAGAGGGGACTCCTCGAGGGTGTCGCAGACTGAGCCGCCGAGGCCCATTTGTGGACCGGCCTCGAGTTTGATGCAGCGTCCGGTCACCCTGAGCAACCCTCTGCTCGTTCACCGAATCGACCCGATCTCCCTCAAATAAAAAACACTAGGGCTCAAATTTCGTGTGAGGGGTCACAAGGATGTTAGTGAGCTACTCCTATGAGATCATGGCTCAAACCTAACTCCAAATCGGTGAATCAAAGAAAACGGTGAAGAACAAGCAAGAACTCGATCTCGAAACCGAATCCACCCGATCTGTGAGTTCGTGAGGAATTAGAGAAATTCCTTCGGTAGAAAGAAGACTCTCACGAATCTACACAAGATGGTTCAAACGGATTCGCAAATCATCCCTCAAAACAATAGATCTCGTGAAGAGCAAAAGAGGGGAAACAAGAAAAGCGAAGAACAAAATCGCAAGACAACGGGGAGCACAAATTTGATCCTTGGATTTCAGCAAAATGAAGGATTGTATAGATCGTGGTGTTGGGTTACAAGCCACTCCTCGCAACACAAAGCTCGGATGGCAAAAAGCTCAAGAACAAGAGCCCTCTCTCCTCTAACCCTAGCCACTCCTCACAACACAAAATGAGAATGGCAGCACCTCCAAGGATGGTTGTCCCAAACAGCCCCTTCACATATATATAGGCGCATGTCCGAAGACAAAAACACCCTCACATGAAGTACTCAACCCAAATACCCCCTAGGGGTAAAACCGTCCAACTCTGGCAGTTTTCATCCGACGGCCACGCGCCTTCTCATCCTTCGCTTCGCCTCGACGCAAGCTCCAGGATGCCGCCATGTGTCGTCACGTCGATCGTCGCGTCTCCTCACCGATAGCTTCGCAGCGACGTAAGCCTCTTGGTGCCGCCACGCGTCGACCGTTCTGCATAGGAACCTCCGCCCGGTTTTGAGGCTCAAACCGGTAAACCCGCCAGCCCAGGTTTTGAGGCCCAAACCTGGAAACCGTCCACCCCGAGTTTTGAGGCCCAAACTCGGAAACCCGCCACCCCGAGTTTTGAGGCTCCAACTTGAAAACCGTCGATGGTAGCTTTCTGAGGCTCAACTACTGAACTCGCGTCGTAGACGGAGTGTGGTTCTCACACCCCGACCACCGGCACCTGAAAGGACCTTGATGTCACCTAGGAGGCCTAGAGGGGGGTGAATAGGCCTACAAAAAATTAATCTCACAAATAATTAACTGTCAGACCGAAGAACTTCTGCGCTCGAGCACAAAACCTCTCCGGTCTGTATCGAAAGCTTTTAAGCGTGAGTAAATCTGAGGTGGAAAACAGATCGACTAAAATTCTCAGCTTCCTTATAGTTGCAGCTTTGCTGTTCACCAAGTCCCTACAGCTAGATAGTAGTATACAAGTAGATCGGAGGGAAAACAAGTATTGCAAGTAGAATGTAAATGAGGGATAATCACAACAACAAGATGGAGACAAGATGATTTACTCCGAGGTTTAGCTTTGCACCAAGGCTAGCCTACATCCCCGTAGTTGAGGGAGCCACAAAGGCTTGGAGTCTCTTCCAACTCTGACCTCTTCTCAAGCGAATCACCAAGATTCAAGCTCGAGGATTCCACTAAGCATCACAAAGGGCAATACAAACTTCCCGGTACTCAACCACAACCGATTGGGAGCTCCCGGGCAACCTCTAGCCGTCTAGGAGCCAATGCTCCAAGAGTAATGAACACAAAGTGCAAGCTAGAGGGAGAACCAAGACTCTCAGCTGTAGGCTCTTGCTCAATAGCTCTCTAATCCACTCCCTAATCCAATCTCTCACTTAGAAATCACCAAGAATGAAGTGGAGAGGTTGAATCACCAACAATGGAGGAGTGAGAGTGTTTTCACGGGTTGGGGATGAGTCTGGATGAGCAGGCCACCGTTGGGAGGAAGAGAGGACAACATTAAATACCCCCTCACTGCCCAGCCAACGGTACAGAATTTGCAGAACTTCTCTGCTCGATCAGAGAACTTCTGCGATCAAACAGAGAACTTCAGCGCTCGAACACAGAGGTTCTCAAACACAGAGATTCTGTGTTGAAACACAGAACCTCTTTGGTCTGGCCAGAACAGATTTAATAGGAAATTTTGCTGGCTTTCTTTTGGGCTTTTGGGTTTATATTTGATGTGGCATGAGAGCACATGGTGCCCCAGCAGCCTGCAGTTTATGTCCCCCTTGATAGTACGACATACCTATACTCAAGAAAAAGAGAATATAAATAATTAACCACTTTGAGTCTTCAATATCTTCATATGTCATTTCTTCTCAAAGTCACTTCATAGGGGTTGCAACTAATTGACTGTCTCATCTCTTTGAGCAAATATACTTTGAGCATGTGACTTGAACCATTTCACCATATGTGAGTTCACCTTCATGGCTTCAAGTCACTTCCACTAATGATTTGATTCTTAACACAATATGACTCCTCATAGCTTGATTAGTACCTCGACTCAATGCAAGTACTCTCTTCTTCACCCTAGCCATAGTACCTCGGTCTCCTTAACCTTCACCTTCGCTTAGTACCTCGAAGCCTTTTCCTTTCTATCTTCACCCTATCAAGCCATACTCAAGTCACATCATATTAAGCATCCATTGAAAATCATTTCTTCAATATTGTGATCCTTGCTTGTATATCTTCTAAATATGAATGTTGAGATCAATCAAGCTTCACATAGAGTGTCATATATGAATCAACATCAATATGGTCAAGCCAATTCATGATTCCTTATGTCCTCCTTATTTTGGCTTGACATTCTACCTTCATACTTCTAGCTTGATCAAGTGCAAAGTGATTCTCTAAATATTTATCCATACAAGCAAACCAATGTAGAGATGACATATATCCAATATGAGCTAAGTCCTTGTCATTTGACCTTTGCTTGGCATTTACTCACTTATGCATTTACTCACTTGTGCATTCTTGATTTATTCTTCAACCTTGATCAAAGCTAGTTCACTATCAAACTCTTTTGGCTCATGAAAAGCAACCCATTGTTGAGACCATTCCAATATCATCAATCCATGTCTCACTTGTCATTTGTCAAATATGCTTGCTTTCTCATGATGCTATGATATCCCACGACATAGAAGCCATATTATCAACTCTATTTGCAATGTTGTCTTTTGCTTGAACAAGATTGTTTCCATGATCTTCCAATACAATAATACACAATTTTAGCCTTCATTTCAACACTATGTGGAATACCATCAAGTTTACTTTTTTTGTTGAACCTTTGATACACTTAGCAAACTTGTTAGACCTTTAGTTGAGTTGTCATTCAATTCACCAAAACCCACTAAGGGCTAGATGCACTTACAGCACCGATGCCGATGCATGTCCAGCCTCCACGCCGGGCACAACGCCTTCGCCTTCCTCCTTGACTTGGCCGACGACACTTGCGCCGCACGCAAGCCCGTGTCCGACCTCCCGCCAAGTGCCACGACACCATCGTCTTCCTCCCGACTCGGCCGATGCCATCGCGCATCCCTATGTGCTCTCGCTTGTCGAAGCCAAGTGCCAACTACCACAGTTGGTCCTCCAGCCCTCTGGTCCGTCGGTCCAAGCCTCACGTCCACCCTTCACCGCTCCGGGTCCATCGGCATGGCATGTCCGCCGCACGACACACCCATCCTTCACCGCTCCCGGTCCGTCGGCACGACACGTCTCTACTTGACCTTCACCTCGCCATAGACCACTGTCTCCGAGCTCCACACCACCACATCAACACAGCCAAGAGACACATGTTGCACACGCACACCAACTCGGTAACACACCACAACTCAACGCCACCGGTTAGTCATAAACATTAAGCGCATATAAAATAATGACTCAACCGGGAAAAGCCTCAAACCTTCCTCACAAGTGTCAATCATTCATCATACACACATGGGAGTTTCTCAACCATGTCACATGGGCACTTCTCAACCAAGTGTCTCAATCTCCCATGTGTTCTCAATCTCCCCCTTAATGAATGCATTGACTAACAATAAAAAACCACAAAGGAAGGGTTTAGAGGCAAGCCTCATTCAAGTGCCCAAAAGCCAAGTAAGAGCAAACACAAGGCCACTTGAGATGAGGAAGGATCATGAAAGCTCCAAATAAAAACTCTTGGTCCGAAGAAAACGGAAAAAGGGGGCAAAGCCTCCACACAACCGAAGAGTCAAGAGAAAATAAGAGCTTCATGAAATCCCAAAAGGCACTCAAAAATCATTCTCAACAAATTGTCAAACAATCATCACAAAAGAAACCAAGGTTCTTATCCACTTGTGTTTCGAAATTTCTCCTCATTGATGATTGAATTGACAATAACTAGGCACAAGAGATGGTTTGAGATACAAAGACCAAAAACTTGGTCCCCAAAGACATGGGCAACGGCTCAACGCAACCAAAAAAAATTCGAGGCAATCTCCACAAAAGAGAAAAAACTTAGACAAAGAGCAAAAAACGTGGTTCCCAAAGACATGGGCAATGGCTCGACGCAACCAAGTCAAAAATGAGCTAGCCCTAAAGAAGAGGCAGAAAAGGCTCAACACCACTAGCTCAAAAGACTCCATACCAATCAAAAATGCCAAACAACTACTAGTCCCTCAAAGATAGAGGCAAAACGGCTCAACATGACTAGCAAACTCGATACCATTTGAGAAAAACACAAAGAGAAGCTCAATACCAAGTGGAACACAAACACCCGAAGCATGTGGAGAAGCAACAAAGCAAAAGTGACTCCCCTTGAAAGCAAGCCTAAACACAAAGGCTATGCATCAAAGCTCACGACACCAAATGCACTCCATACCAATTGAACACTCATTACCAATGGAGGCACAAAATGGATACCAATTGAAAGACCATAAAAGAGTGAAACTCCCCCTAGCTCATAGCTCCCCCCAAAGTGCATGACTCTCCCCTTTGTGCCAACACATAAACTCCCCCTAGCTAACAACTTCCCCTCCCCCCTTGACAAAAGGAAACAAGCTGAGGGGTTTTTGAAATTTCTCCACAAAATTGACACAAACACAAAACAAGTCATCAACCAAATGCACATGGGGCCCGTAAAAAGTACTGAAAGTGTATATCGGAGCTGGGGGTATGTACACTAAGCTAAAAATGCATGATATGCACAATGCAATGGCTTCAAGTGTATAGCAATCAGAATGAAAAAATGCTCAAAAGGGTGCTGCCCTGGAAGTGTAGCAACCAATATAAATGCTAGCAAAGGCTCAAACTGATCAAGTGAATATGAAATATGAACAATTAAGCATATGAACAGTTTTAAGCCATTTGAAAATAAGTTCACCAATAAAATAGCACTTACACGAATAGACAGGAAAACAAACAAGTGCTAACTCAAGTATAAAAGGTGAACTACCCCTAGCAAAGTTCAATCATCATGCCATAGAATGAAGCATAAACTTGTGTTATTTTCAAATTTTATAGGAGATTGCGGCGGTATTAACACAAGTTTAAATTTAAGCATGTGATTGCGAGAGGTTGAAAGCATGGTCATTGCCTAACTTTTCAACCGGGCTAAGCCTATGCAAGAAAAGCAATCGGAAGCTTAAAGCGCCGGTTTCGGTCTTACACTACACAGCTTAAGTTTAACTCAAAAGTGCAATGAGAAATAGTCTCGATACTATGATGTGTTGACACATGCAATCCCATCTCGATCTTTCCATTTCACTTAGACTTGGATAAAATTTTAAGCACAAGGTAAATATGAACAATCCAAGAAAGTGAATGACTCAGTGCAAGAGACATAGCAACCTAGCATACAAAAGATAGCTCAAGTGATCTCAACACATCCTACCCATGCTAGTTGCCAATCTCAATGGTGAACAATTTAAATGTTTCATAGTTGATTAATCAAGTTCACCAATTGCAAAAAATAGCTTAGCTCATAACATGTATCAAGTGATAAAATAGCCTAAGCTATAAGCATCATCATGAATCAACAAGGCATACCAAAAAGAGCATAATCTCATTCTCATTACTATATACACGAAGCTCTAAAATGCACTAAGATACATGGCTAATCTATCAAAGCAAGAGCTAGCCTAAAAATAAAACCCAAAACAAAAGGGTATCAGAGAAGTCAAACTATGATACAATCAAGCAAAATGCTTCCCCCATCTAAAAGGGGAAACACCCACCAAGCTCACCTCGCAACCTAGCAAAAATTGAGAGATCCAAAGACTCGGTGAAAAACAAGACGTGACAGCAACAAACTCGGCCTCAAGGGTGGAAAAAGGAGAAGAGCCAAGAAATGCTAAAACGAACAACCAGCAAAATCCACATCGAAAAGCCACACAACAACGAGGGTCAAAGAAGAAGAGTACCAAACCCTGAACTCAAAAGTGTGTCGGAGGTACCTCATGATGCGCTTGACCGCCTGCTTATGTGGTATCCGAGGGGACGCCTGCCATGTCGAAGTCGTCTCCGCCTCGCCAGATGCTATCGCTCCCTCAGGTGCAGCTAGTGCTCACTAGAGAGTTGCTCGAACGGAACCCCAAGTCATGGAAGAAGTGGGATCGGGTCCGTGAGCCAAAATGCCCTCTCCAAGCTCCTGTTCTCCTACAAGCTCAAAGGCAGAAGAAACACAAAGCATTGTCTTGTCCAGTGTGACCTCAAGGTCTCCACAAAACGGTTAGTCACATAATAAGTAGAAGGTGAACTCTCATTAAAAAGAGGCCTACCTATGAATGATACCGCAAGGAGATCTAAATTCAAACTAGACAAGACTACCATGCAACAGGATAAAGCACTATAGAGCAAAATGCAACCTAGAGACATGATCAACTCAAACACAGCCTAAACCTCAACACATGCTACAATGCAAAATAATGATAGCAATAGATCCAAGAGCATGTAACATGATAAAAGTGTGGCAAGGCTAGTGCTCGAATTAAACATATCAACAGGGTACATGTAGCTAACCAAAACTAGCACCTGAAAATGATACCTAATGAACATCATACCTCTACAAGTAAAGCTCATGGAGAAGTATGGTAAAACATGGCATAATGTTCATGAGGATCACAAACTAGCATGAAAAGTGGCTAATCCACCAACCTGTACACAAGGCTAGCATGACATATGGTATACAAGATAGCACATGCTAGACTAGCCAAAAACATGATACAAAAGAAAATATACATGCAGGAGCTATACAAGTGAGCACATGAAAGACCATCTCATACCAAAAGAAATAGACCATGAATGTACAAGGTATGAGTGTATAAGAAAGCTCACCAAACTGCAAAAGCCTCTTTGGAGGCAATTCTAAACAGGGTGTAGAGAACCATCAAATCTTGATCACACCTAAAAGATCAAGTTCCATAAAGCGCATGTTCTCCACCCCGTGTCCTCATATCTACACACAAGAGGACAAAGCAACCCGAGTCTTGGATCCCGAAGGGTTAGCCAACATGTACTTGGGAACCCAAGACTTGGTCACACATCTCAAAGGAGCACTCAACTTATCATGTGGGTTAGCATGATGCAAATGTTGGTTCAAATGCAGTTTTGAAACATCCTTGGAAGCATTCCTTAAGAGGACAACTCAAGGAGAAGAACGAGTCATACCACGATAAAAGAGGCAAACATCTCCCAAGGTTTTTTGAGAAGAACCAATAGAAGCACCATGAGAAGCATGACGTGGACCAACACAAGAAGCACTAGAAGCATGTCCAGGACCATGACCTAACCCACTAGAAAAGGAGTCATAAAACCCATCAACAAAGATGGGCTTCTTACTAGGAGCACAAGCGTTCATGCCATGAGAAGAACCATGAACCACCAACTTCCTAGAAGAGCGAGCTTGGCGCAAGCGTTTGGCACGCCGATAGCAAAAGCTTTCTTGATGCCCATCTTTCTCACAAAAAGAGCAATGGTACAAGGCCTATTGGAAGGCACACCATTCTCCGACAAGTGAGAAGTCCCTTGGGACATAGAACAAGAAGCGTCAACATTCAACTTGGTGCCAACACTAGAAGCACACGTGCCATGGGAAAGGCTACGTGGCTTCCTAAAAGCCTTAGCTCAAATACGTCACTCGTGTTTGACACGACGAAAGAAAAAATCGAATGAATGCCCATCTTTCTTGCAAAAGGTGCAATGGAATGTTGGATTGGGAACACGAGTTCTAAAAATGTGAGAAGCACCCTTGCCATGAGAAATCCCTTGGGCATCACCCGAAAAAACAACAAGGTTAGGACTAGCTATGGAAGAGCTATCCAAATCCTTGGCACAAGTGCTATCGCCAAAAGACTCACGCGTAACACAAGAACTCAACTCCGGTTGCAAAGATGCAAACTTAGGAATATCAACATCGGAGTTGCAAGAAATGTGTGAATAAAAAGACTTAGCACAAAGACTCTTGCATCTTTTAGCTAAAAGCTCATTCTCAAACATGAGGTGATCACAAGTACCACAACGGGCATTTTTCAGATTTTCCATCTCCTTTCTAATGCACTCAGCATATGTGGTACGCAAGAGTTCAATTTCCTTCTCAAGGTTGACACTCATATCATTGTGCTCAACCAACTTGGCGCTCATATCATCGCACATTTGTTTCAAGGCCAAAACTTCCTTTTCTAAATCTATGCATGATGTGCACATGAAACCGGTGGAAGAAACATCACCATTCACATCAAGCAAAGAATCATGATTAGCACAAGAAGTAAGGTGAGCATTTGCATTCAAAGAGCATAAGCTACAAGGCCTAGAATTTATTTCAACAATTTTAACCCTAGCATGCTCAAGTTCATCTACACATGTGGTGTGAGTCAATTTAGTTTATTAATTTCAGCATGCAAAGACTCACAAGAAACACATGGTAACAAAGCATTTGACTTAAGCAAGGCTATTTCAGTTTTAGCACAATCAAGGTCCTTGCGCAAGTCAATGCAAACTAAACATGGTTTGGAAGCATTGGATTTCAACATTTCATTTTCAGATTTTAAGCTAGCAAGAGAAAAGCATAGCTCATCATTCTTCCTAACCAAGTCAATACAAGAAGTGCAAGGCAAGGAAGCACTAGACTTTAACCTAGCAATGGAGCATTTCGACTTCTCAACGTTTCTACGCAAGGTATCACAAAGCTCATCATTCCTAGTGCAAGCATCATATAGGTCTGCAAAGTCACAAGACCACAAGCAAGTGTACCTCTCCTGGCCTTGCCAAGTTGACGTAGAAGATCCTCTGGTGAAAGCTCATCATCACGTAGAAGGTTCAACCAATCATTCACCTCGCGATTCCTCTCATCAATTGCACTCCTCCTTCTTCCCAAGATGTTGTCCTTGATAGCATTCGACCCTGAGGACAAAGACAAACTGGAAGAGGAACTTGGTGCCATTTCCAAAAGCATTGTTAGTGTTAGCCAAACCAAAGCTCAACACCTCGACACACAATGTCGGAAGCAAAACCGCTCTAAAAAGGTCACCTTTGTGGATCTAGAACCGGTTAAGGTAGAGAGATCCTTAACCTGCTCCGATACCAATTGAAGGACAGAGAACGCAATACCAAGGCGACCAGAGGGGGGGTGAATGGGAGCCTAAAAATTTCTTTCAAAACTACGTCCTCTGTCCCACGAATCAAACCCAAATGCTTCAAACACAAAAGTGATGCCCACGACCTTCAAAAAGAAGGTTGCTGATCCCTAGGATCATAGCTAGACACCACAGACGAGAGCAAATCAAAACTCACAAACCCAGAGTTGAGACACCACTCTAAAACCAAACCTCAAAGCGTATATGTCAGGTACTTGAGGAGTGCTCGAGGGGTACCTCATTCGCTCGGGAAAACTTTGTAATCGAGGGGCCCGAGGAGAACTTGAGGGATGCCTCGTTCGCTCGGAAAATCTCCGTAATCGAGGGGCCTGAGGAGAGCTCGAGGGGTGCCTCGTTCGCTTGGAAAATCTCTGTAATCGAGGGGGCTGAGGAGAGCTCGAGGGGTGCCTCATTCGCTCAGAAAATCTCTGTAATCGAGGAGTACCTGAGGAGTTCTCGAGGGGTCTCTGGTTCGCTTGGAAAATCTCCATAATCGAGGAATACCTGAGGAGTTCTCGAGGGGTCCCTCGTTTGCTCGGAAAATCTCTGTAATCGAGGGGCTCAAGGAGACCTCGAGGGGTGCCTCGTTCGCTCGGAAAATCTCCGTAATCAAGGGGTACGCGAGGAGAGCTCGAGGGGTGCCTCGTTCGCTCGGAAAATCTCCGTAATCGAGGGTTACCCAAAGAGTTCTTGCGGGGTGCCTCGTTCTCTCGGGTAATCTCCGTAATCGAGGGATACTTGAGAAGTGCTCGAGGGGTGCCTCTCGAGGGGTCTCTAAAAAATTGCTCGAGGGGTGCCTCTCGAGGGATGCTTGAAAAGTGCTCGAGAGGGGACTCCTCGAGGATGTCGCAGACTGAGCCGTCGAGGCTCGTTTGTGGACCAGCCTCGAGTTCGATGCAGCATCAGGTCACCCTGAGCAACCCTTTGTTCGTTCACTAAATCGACCTGATCTCTCTCAAATCAAAAGCACTAGGGCTCAAATTTCATGTGAAGGGTCACAAGGATGTTAGTGAGCTACTCCTAAGAGATCATGGCTCAAACCTAACTCCAAATCTATGAATCGAAGAAAATGGTGAAGAATGGGCAAGAACTTGATCTCGAAACCAAATCCACCCGATCTGTGAGTTCGTGAGGAATTAGAAAAATTCCTTCGGTAGAAAGAAGACTCTCATGAATCTACACAAGATGGTTCAAACGGATTCGCAAATCATCCCTCAAAACAACAGATCTCGTGAAGAGCAAAAGAGGGGAAAACAAGAAAAGCGAAGAACAAAATCGCAAGACAACAAGGAGCACAAATTTGATCCTTGGATTTTAGCAAGATGAAGGATTGCATAGATCGTGGTGTTGGGTTACAAGCCACTCCTCGCAACACAAAGATCGGATGGCAAAAAGCTTAAGAATAAGAGCCCTCTCTCCTCTAACCCTAGCCACTCCTCACAACACAAAATGAGAATGGCAACACCTCCAATGATGGCTGTCCCAAACAGCCCCTTCACATATATATAGGCGCACGTCCGAAGACAAAAACACCCTCACATGAAGTACTCAACCCAAATACCCCCTAGGGGTAAAACCGTCCAACTCTGGCAGTTTTCATCCGACGGCCACGCGCCTTCTCATCCTTCGCTTCGCCTCGACGCAAGCTCCAGGATGCCGCCACGTGCCGTCACATCGATCGTCGCGCCTCCTCACCGATAGCTTCGCTGCGACGTAAGCCTCTCGGTGTCGCCACGCGTCAACCGTTCCGCATAGGAACCTCCGCCCGGTTTTGAGGCTCAAACCAGTAAACCCGCCAGCCCAGGTTTTGAGACCCAAACCTGGAAACCGTCCACCCCGAGTTTTGAGGCCCAAACTCGGAAACCCGCCACCCCGAGTTTTGAGGCCCAAACTCAGAAACCGTCTATGGTAGCTTTCTGAGGCTCAACTACCGAACCCGCGCCATAGACGGAGTGTGGTTCTCACACCCCGACCACCGGCACCGATGCCGATGCATGTCCAGCCTCCACGTCGGGCACAACGCCTTCGCCTTCCTCCTTGACTTGGCCGATGGCACCCACGCCGCACGCAAGCCCATGTCCGACCTCCCGCCAAGTGCCACGACGCCATCGTCTTCCTTCCGACTCGGCCGATGCCATCGCACATCCCCATGTGCTCTCGCTTGTCGAAGCCAAGTGCCAGCTACCACAGCTGGTCCTTCGGCCCTTCGGTCCGTCAGTCCATGCCTCATGTCCGCCCTTCACCATTCCGGGTCCATCGGCATGGCACATCCGCCGCACGGCATGCCCAACCTCCACCGCTCCCGGTCCGTCGGCACAACCCCTCTCTACTTGACCTTCACCTCGCCATTGACCACTGTCTTCGAGCTCCACACCTGCACATCAACACAGCCAAGAGACACATGTTGCACACGCACACCAACCCAGTAACACACCACAACTCCATGCCACCAGTTAGTCATAAACATTAAGCGCATATGAAATAATGACTCAACCGAGAAAAGCCTCAAACCTTCCTCACTAGTGTCAATCATTCATCATACACACATGGGAGTTTCTCAACCATGTCACATGGGCACTTCTCAACCAAGTATCTCAATCTCCCATGTGTTCTCAGTTAGATTTAAATTAACGAGATGTAGTGTGACTTACATCTTCAGGGTGATTGTAGTAAAATCCGGTCGTTCGCATCCATTGACACACATATTACCCACAATGAACGGTGTCGGGAGGCTGCCTCAAACACTGCAAGTGAATGACACAATCAATCACATGCCAAAATAGTATAACAGTTAGAAAATGATTGTGATGAAAGTGTGCTGCAATTATGTTTGGATCACACATGTACAAGTCAACCATGGTTGGATTGCAAAGCACATTCAACATGACATACAAGCTAACTCAAATAAAGCTATGACAAACACTTAATTAACCATAAAGAACTAATTAAGACTAGTACAACTCAATCATTAACTATGTTTAGGGCACTCATGCGGACAAAGTTATTACAAGAAATGACCAAAACTCTACAAACTAGATACATAATTAACATTCCCAAGAATTATGCATACATCAAGACACAAGATTACAATAGGTCTCAGGTATATTAGTTTAACAGCACCAAAAGCATGAACGATACTAAGCAATCATGCAAGACAACTCAATGTGCAACAATCAACTTACGCACCCACACACAAAATCTGGACAACATCACAACAATCATTTGTTTTAAACATAAATGGAGATACACATATACAAACAAGGTAATATTAGACTTTGTTGAAAGCTAATTAAATTATCTACAACTTTATTATTTACACCAAAAGCTAATTATGTTGTTAACATAGGCAAAAACAGATAACAAGACAGCTCTGTTCGAACTTGGGCAGAAAACTGACAGAAGATTTAGAGATGCATAACTAAAGTACTAGACATTCAACAAACATGGTTCTTAACTTTCTAGAATGCTTATAAAGTTCTCTATAACTTTTTTATTATCATCCAAAGTGGATTCAACAGCTAAGGAAGTTAAACAACACTAAGAATGTAACTCTGTCCAAACTTGGACAGATTCTGATCTGTCATCTAACTTCAAACAACTATGAGCATTTATGTGGAAGATGGATGAAATGTGTAAGTGATCTCAATTCAATAGCATGATAACTTCTCATAGGGTCAACAAAGCTTAATTTAACTCAATGCAATTATTGTCATATTAATATTGAAAACTCTTCAGAACTCTAGTGTTGATTCAGAACAAGATAATAATAGCTCAGATCATCACATATCATATCTGTCAATTACCTAGACTCTGGATCAAGCATTTGATACTCATATATTTAATTTCATTTTAAGGTATTATTAATTTTTAAACTTAGGAGAACTCATGCTTGAAAGCTAGGTACTAGAAAGAAATACAATAGAGCAACTATTCATCATTTTCATTTTAAGAAATTAGAGAGAGTTCTTTAGATTTGACATGCTTTATTTATTTAATCTAACACACACTATAACTTATTACTTAAAAATATTAAGATAGTAGTAAGACATACCTGAATCACGAAGATAACGGGGGTGCACCTCCCCCATGCTCGATGTTGTTGTAATAGTGTTGAGCCTTCATGTGCTCACACTTTTTTTATTCTGAATTTATTTATAGAAAGAAAAACTTAAGAGGATAAAGATACTTACCTGGATACACGGGGGTGCTTTTCCCCAAGCTGAATGTTGACGTAGTCGTTCGATCTTGCAATGTAGCGGACTGACAGTGAAAATGTTCTTCCTCTATTAGAGTACTAATTGTTGTTGATGGTTGTTGAAATAGTGCTCCAACAGTGAATGGAACGTTCACTTGCTCGTTAGCTTTTCTTGGTCTTTCAATCATGCGAAACTCAAATAGACAGCAAAACTTGTAGAATAGATTAAGCGTAAGTGGTTGGCCACTCAAGCCTTAGTTGTCTAGAGTTTCAGTGAGATATCTTTCTCAATATTTTTGTATTTTAATATTTTCTATGATGCAATGATAGTTTAACAAAATGAATGCATTTTTATTTTTATTTTTATGCCACCACGGTGAATATTTCATGTGGGTTTTTACACACCACAGAATATTCACATGGGACTTTAGGTTTTATGATGCAGTGCAATAAGTAAAATATTTTTATTTTCTTTTTTATGTAATGCTAATGTAGAGAAGTAAATATGCCATGGAGAGATGATGATGAAAACTAAACTTGCAAAAATAGAAACTAATGCAGAAAAGATAAATATGGATAACTACTGATTTTACCTTTCGGCGAGGGTTCATTATTTTAAGTCCTCTGAATAGGACTTCTCACTATATTCATTCCTGAGGTGCATCATTCGATCCCAATATGTAGACATTGATAACTACACCTCTTGATATGGTGTCACTCATGTTCTTCGTTCGCCTAGCAATTTGAAGTGAAGCATTAGTTGTGGAAGCTGGCAGCATCTTGCTTAGTGTGCATGTTCTTGTAGATTCAGGACCTTCACTCTGTAGAATTTAGGAGTTGACAAACTCCTCCATGTTTGCTCAAGAGTGTGTCATGCTCATAAAGTCAAGGTAGAGATCAAGTGCATGAGCTCTGTTGGTGGAAAAACACCAACAGAACTAAAAGTTTTATTCATTCCTCTCTAACCTTAGGCACATTGAACAAGATGAAATTGTTGTTTATGTGTTCTATTCAATCTTAACATGAGTGATAGGATCAAAAGTTGAGCATGAAAGTAGCATCATAAAATATTTAACAGATCAGATTGCTTAACCCAAGGAAGGATAATCTATGCATAATGTGTCGATCTTTTCATGATTGTGATATATCATCTTCCAAAGGTTGGATGCATAACATTTTAACTCATTTGGTTAAGATAGTGAGATTCAAGAGTAAAGCTAAGAACAAAGAGTAAAGAACTAAACATGTTGAGTTGATTAGGTCAGATCAAGTGAGGTGCAACTAAGGCTGGACGAAAAACTCGAAACTCGCTAGCTCGCTCGACTCGCTCGTTAATGGCTCGGCTCGAGTTCGACTCATTTTATAATGAGCCAGCTTGTTTTATAATGAGCCAGCTTGATTTATAACGAGCCAGCTCGACCTAGCTCGCGAGCTGCTCGTTAGCTCGTACGAGCCAATTAATTCACAAGCCAACAAACTCAAATTAGCTATTATAGAATATCCAGGCGTCCAGCATTGTGGTGGAAATCATATTTGTTCTTACGTGTTGTTCACATACAGGTAAGAAGATATAATCATATAAGAGAAATTATGTTTTTATATGTAGATATTATTCTTTGTTAAATTTATATGTACTTTGAGAAATTGTGTTTTTATGATTTGGCTCGCGAGTCAAACGAGCCAGCTCGAGCTCTATAACGAGCCGAGCCGAGCTGCTCTTCTAGCTCGTTAGTATAACGAACCGAGTCGAGCCAGCCTGCTAATGAGTCGAGCTGTAATGAGCCGAGCTGGCTCGATATCCAGGCCTAGGTGCAACTTAAACATGTTTGGTTCTTTATGTTTGCGCATACTAGAATCAAGGAGAAGCTTTTAAAGTGATGGTTACTTACCTTGAAATGATACTTTATCATTGAAGAGTGATTGTGTCGGACCACCTTGTGGAAGCTTCTCTTGTCTAGCTGGTTGAGTTCATGAATGGCTTGTCTTCTCTTGTCTATCTCACAGTGGGCCAGTTGAGTCTTGTTCTCAATAGGTCCAGACGATGGAGACTTTGTCAACTATTCTCTTGATTTTTAGGCTCGGGTACTATCTCTCCATCTTTGAATTCTTGCAGTGCAGTGGCTTCATCCTTCATGATGTCCCCCTCAATTCCTAGCAGTTGGTTCTTCCTTTGTCGGCTGAGTCAACGTCTTCTCTTGGTTTCCTTCGGCTGCTCATAAATGGTGTAGTTGTTGATGAAGCAGCGAACCTTTTGATCGAAGATCCAAAAGTGGACTTCTCCAGGTTCGACATATATGACAATATTGGTGGTGTTCAAGAACGATCTTCCAAGAATAAGTGGTGGGTCATATTCTTCTTCTTAATTAGGGTAGCATCTAGTGGCTTGTACTAGCCAAGTGGTGAGTAGGAGGTCAATGTGTCTTGAAGCTGGATTTCTCCTTCCTACCCTTGATCATGAAACAAATCTAGACAACAGAATTGTGTCTCCCCCATGCTGACTTGTGAAGTAGGTGGATGCCCAAATTTCTTCAGCAACATGTTCATGAGTTGAAATTGTAGACCTTGTTGTTGTTGAAGTTGTTCCACCTCATCCCCCAAACTAGCTCTTGTGTTGCAATGATTAGAAGTGAGGAGAACTTCCACTGCTTGCCTTCAATGAACCACCAACAGACTTCCTTTGGATGACACACAAATACATGTTATAATGTAGTGGCATATCGTCACCCTGATATTTGTTGTTGGTGTCGGTGTTGATGTCTTCGACAATGATGAGCGAGGCATAGATTGACCCATATGGGGTGAGTTGCATCCTGCTCGTCATCAGTATCCTGACTTAGGCCTTGGGATGGCTCAAAGCTTGGCTGCCTTTGACATCACTAGTGACTTGTCTAATGATGAATTTTGTCTATCCATGGGTTGGATTTTGGATCTTTAAGTTCACACCATGAACAAGCAAATCTCATCTCCTACAAAATGTTAGTGGACATATACCCAAAGGATTGTACTGAATGTGAAACATGGGTTGTTATCCATAACTTATGTGTTATTCATCCATGCTAATGAAAAGATGATTTTAGGATTACTTTAGCATAGACTAGCATTTTATGTGTTGGCTGCATTTTAACATGGTTCAAGGCAAAGATACTTGCAATAGAAGATAAATTGAAATAAACTTTAATACTCACAGTTCTTTCATTCATGATGAATGAGCTGAGTCTTCATTATGTAGTTCATTGTATGCCTTGATTCATCTCTGATGTGAATTCATCTCAGGACTTACCCAAAATGTATTTAGAGTTCTCTACAGGGGTTAGTCCAACAAAATATCCAATATCTACACAAGCTAATTTTAGATCAATAATCAAACCAAACTTTGTGTCTAATTTGATTAAGGTAGACTATTTAACCTAAGCACCACGCTTAATTTAAAAAGCCTATGAAAGTACTCAATTTAAGTACTTTCAAACCAAAACATACTATGGTAAACAAAGGTAGCACCAGAGCATAACAGAGATTTATTCAAAAAGAGATGACAAAGTATGATCACAGTGAGGTATATTTTATATTATTATTTTTCGTTTAGATGCAGATGACATGAATGCATGCAAGTAACTAAACATGATGTGGATTTGATGAAAGAAAACCTAAACTAAATGGAGTGGATGGATGATTAAAGTAAACATGCAATGGTATGCGAGAAATTAAAAAGATAACTACTCATAAAGTTTAAAGTCCATGAGCAAGACTGTCTCACCTTGATCATACTTTCCATGACTCACAACTGAGTGGCGCAGCATAAATATCTGTCACATGGGATGAGAGTTGAATTGTCATGACGGTGACCTTTTCTCCAATCTACACATGGTTAGAATAATATATATGTATGCACAAACCTGTGAGATGGCAGGGTTCCAGAATTAATGATGGATCTTGAATGTTCAGGCACCCTAGGTTCTCCATTCTTGTGGAAGCTTGCCATAAGGTCGAAACGGCATCTGATGTCCTGTCTAATCCACACTCAATAGAACAAGGGGCAATCCTACTAAAGCTAGTGGTACACTAAATTAGCAGACATCAAGATCATTATCAAAATCTTTACACCAATTGCTTCCCTGGCAACGACGCCAAAAATGCTTGTTGACATTCGTTAGTGCAAATAGAATATGAAAGATTCCGGAAGCGCACAGAACACCATTTTTGCATTTTACCAGGAGTATACCAGGATCGTTATTTATATGTATTTATATTTTACCATAGGGAAGCAAGGGTTAAGAATCTGATAACTTACTATCATGCATCTACTAACTCAGAGTACTAATTAGACTAAAGCAGGAGTAATTGATATATGATAATGAAAGCACATCAAAGAGAATTCAATGATAAATGTATAGATAACTATAGTGGGAGGACAACGGGAGAGATCAAGGTTCCTATGTACTTCTCTATTACTTGGGTTCTAAGGCAACAAAGATGAAAAGATATAGCAATCATAAACATTGGCACTTTGGAGCTGCATGTCCTTTCCAACTCTCGAAGAAAATTGGAAAAAAGGTAGTTGGGAGAAGGCTGCCAAAAGCTCTACGAAACATCAATCCGAACGTGGTGGACTACGAAGGCCTAACAGAGCTGTCACCCCTAGGGCTACCACAACTAACCATGAGATTGAGCGCAACCTCAGGTAACCTATAGACTAAACACCATGTCTAATCTATCGATTACTACTCTAATTACCTAGCATAACTAGAGCACTCAATACGAACAAAGATCTCATGCCAAGATATTACAACTATACTAATCATATAATAAATCATAAAGTAAATAGAGAACATAAATATATTAAAGCATAAGTCTTACAAAGAAAAGATACAAAGACATACCAAAACTTTGAAGACTCCTCCAGAATCGAAGCGCAGCTCCGCTCTCCCTAACTCCCGACTAGAGCTAATCTATTACATTGAAAAGTCTAATCCTAATTCTCTAGAGAGGAGAGGTTGTCCTTTGAGGGATGCCTCTACAACTCCCTAATGATGATGTGTTGCCTTAGGGGGGTCTGGGGTTTATTATATAGTGGCTCCTGGCCTCCCCTCCACCTTGAGCAAGCGATGTGGTACTAAATCCTCCGTCATGTGCACATGGGCCTTAATGGGCCAACATGCGTCGAAGAGGTCGGTTGGAGTGCGTCACGCGAAGGAGGAGAGCCTTCTAGGTGGGCCCAGGTCGGCCGGCCTAGGGGTGGGGCCGGTCGGCCCCACATGTCAGCCGTCGGGCTCCGCCTTCGTCGTGGTGTCTTCTGGAACCTTCCTTATTTCCTTAAAGCGACTTTCCGTCCGTTTGTGCAATTCGTCGTGTTGGAGTAGGACACTACATCTTTCCATCTGCTGTAAAACTCTCTGGGAAATAGCAATTCACCAAAGCTATGGAATCTATCAGTTTAGCCCCTGGATTATGTTGCTTGGTGATCACTCCAGGTTGTTCTAGAAGCTTCCAACTCGTATCCAACAAGGACTCTCTCGTCGGGACTCCAAATATAGCAAACTGTTAACACTGGATTTTGGTCAACATTAAGAAGATGACAGGTGGACCCAACGAGCAATGAGAAGAGAATTCGGTAGACGGCCAAGCGATCGGTTATTCCATTCAGGAAATAATTATGGCAAGAGAAGCCGATCACGAGAATAATCGACCATGACCGTGACAGATTAAACGAGTATTCAAGAAGCCAGAGGGGTCTGTTCTCATTGGCCAGGAGTTGGATTTAGTGGCGTTGTGATGTGGCAAGCATGCAAAGAAGGCAATATATATAAAGCATGCACGTCTCGACGTCCGGTTCTATATTTAGCCTAAAGGAAAGGCTAGAAGACGGCGTGCATGTCCAGTTCTATATTTAGCATAAAGGAAAGGCTAGAAGGCGGCGTGCATGTCCAGTTCTATATTTAGCATAAAGGAAAGGCTAGAAGATGACATGCATGTCTAGTGTGCGGAGATGGGCGTATGAGGCATTGGGCAGGTATCCATGTGGTCGGCTAGTTTCCAAGGATTCGGCAACTGCCCATGCGGTCGGCTATTCTGAGAAAAGGGAGTTTCCATTGAAACGATGGAAGCGGGAGCCGATCGAGCAACAAATTGCGTCAATTAAGGCAATGAAGATTCCGAAAGGAGTTGAAGGCCAAGAATATTGTATTTTCCTTTAATATTTCATAGTCGTGTCCTCTTAGGACTTGTATTGCGTCCGGGGTATAAATATAAACCCTTGACTATTGTAAAGACGTTCACAATCAATACAACCAACCCGGCCCCGTGCCGTCTTCGAGTCCAAGTCGTGTCGTCGTGTTCTTCGAGAGGGGCCATCGATCCGTCGACCTCCGTAAGTTCCGGCAACCTTGTTATCATGTCTAGTATCGTGCGGCGGATTTAGATATGGTGCAAGTAGTCTCGTACGTTAAGCTTAGTATCGTGCGGCAGATTTAAGCTTATGACGGGAGGTTTTTGCTTATGCCTTGTATCGTGCGGCGGATTGAGTCATGAGTAAAAATAGTTATCGGCTCTGTTAGATTTGGCAATCTGATAGATTCATTAAGTTACCCTGTGTTATGTGTTTTGTTATGTTTATTTCATCATAACACTTTTGCCCAATCCAGATACCGTCCGGTTCGGCTTCATCTTTATAGATCTGCTCTGTTCTTTCACGTTTATTATTGAAAAAGTCTTTTACATAGTAGATCTATTGTTCGTAATAGCCGATTGGATCGTATCTGGATTGTCACGTGGAGAGGGTCCATGCATGTTAAGTATGTTTGATCTATGATAAGGCTAGGTGTCGTGCGGCAGGCACAGGCTTTAGATTAGCTTAGTCATGCTTAGTTTGTATGTTCAATCCCCATGGATCCCAACTCGGTTGTACAATCGAGATTGGTTAAGTTCTAACTTATATTTAATACATCATGCAAGTGCGATTCTCATGCAAACGTGTTCGGCAACCTGTTATTCACGTGACTCTGTTCATATTGCCGAATAATCTTTAAACCTGTTGACAGATAGCTTTCATAGCTATATGTCATCGTAAGTGGCTTCAGGGCCGTATATTTTGGAACTGTCTGGTCATACCCGACATGTTCCAGCTTTGTATTTAACAGTTTATCTCCCTTGTTAGTTGCAGGGCAAACTGACTGGCACGCACCGGACTTCTGAGCACCCGGGCCACGTTTGAAGCCAGCTTCTCCGGCTTGCTGTGTGATTGGCACAGTGCGCCACTTTTGGTGCCAACACACTTTTTGGCACGCTCGGTGGGACACGGCAATAATAACCCATGGTTCCACAATGGCAACAATAATTTGATTGGAAGTCAGATTCTCTTCAAATATATATCACCTTCCAGATCACGATGGAGATGCCATTCAATATGTTTCATCAACAAGGTCCAATAGCTGATGAAGCAATATTAGATGCAATCGGCTAATTTGTCTCCACAAAATCATTGTTGAACAGGACCAACGTGACGGTGTTCATCCACTCTTGATTGGCAATGCTCAGGGATAGTAGTCAAGTCAGCCAATAAAAGGGAAGTTGCAAGAGTATTCATCGATTCAGAATTGAAAGATCAAGGTGGAATGATTACCGATCAACATGCATCTTACCAACAAGATTTGGCCAAGGGAAGTTTGAGGAGCAACCTTGAATACTGCACATTTGGCCGATAATCTTCCAAAGGATTTCTCTGGTAACCAATAATATTGCCTAGCATGATGAAAGAGCTTATCAATTATTTCAGATGGTTCCATAGAAGTGGTTTGCTGCTTTATCTTTGCTATCCTAAAAGATGCAGGAGACAATGGATTAATTAATTCGGTTTTGAGTTAAAGCCGAATTGCGGAATTAATTTTGTTCTTATCTTGTCACCGCATTCGGCTTGCAAAAGTTTATCCTGCTAGACTGGTCATCTGCATGGTGCTGAGTGTGAGATGTGAAGACACGTTATGGCGAGATATGGAAGTACATCATCACAAGTTCCCTTGCCTCCAAAAGATTTGATGTGGACAAATCAGAGTCCAAGAGTAACGCTTACCAGGCTGCATGGAAAGAACAGAGTCCGAAGACTACAGGCGTCAAGCTATTCAAAAGACAAAGCCAATGGGCGTAAAAAATTGGTTTGAGTTTTCCTCCATTGGCTATCATTGTCGGCTGCTCTGTCATCTCTGTCGGCTCAATACGTTCTGTCACCTCTGATATTCAGAAGCCGTGTGGTACTAAGGAATTGAATTTGTCGATGAAGCAGACTGACACACATGGATGAGTCCTGCCAGGGGTTCAGATGCTAAAAAAATAAGAATACAATCATTTGGTAGATCAAGTTTGCTATTAGATTCATCCCAACAATATGGCTTGATATTCTTCAGGTCGTCTATATAGAAGGATAGATAAATTCAAGCCGGAGTGAGTGGGCTTCGAGCTTGGGTCAGCTATGAGATATGCGTACCGAAAGACACAGCGGCTACCCTTTGATGCAATATTTACCACCTCAGATAAAGTCACTGACACAAGGTCCAGGGATTTCTCGTCTTCGATGGCCGGTGCTGGTTCTGTATCATGAGGGCTAACAAGAAGATCAATATCAGGTCAGAGATTTGCAACACTACGCGCTGCTCTCCGGTCGGTTGTTGGTGCTATGAGGGTCACCAAGACACAAGATAAAGAAAGCTTTCAAAAGTCCAAACGAAACACGTGGTTGGTTATCAAGCAAGACAGCGTTCATAAGAGATGGAGATGGAATCGGCTATTTTGGCCCAATGGAGACTATGAGGATTTTCCCGTATCTAGCCAATAGCCGATTACTGTTTACTATTTCAACAAGGTCCAGGAAGAAAATAGATGATGTGACCAACTGATGCTTGTTCCAACAAGGTGAAGCCCACAATCATCAACATGGGTTCCTTGACGTCACTCTTGAAAATCTATCCAATGAAGACTAATTATTATGGGCACTTAATTTTATTACCATATGGACATATACACAAAGCCGCACAGGTGTCAGTACACTGAATTGGAAGGACATAGCCGGCGGCAACATCAAAAGAAGAAATCGGCTATTTGTATCGGCTGTCTGGCACACGTTCTAGTAAAAGCTGATGACATCTTTTACCAAAAGCAGAAACAAATGTACGCAAATTAGCTCGGGGGGCCAGTGCTAGCTCTGTTAGCTGACGCGCCAAGCGATGACTCGACGAGGCCAGCTCGAAGATCTCCACGGTGACAATCAAGATCTACAGGTGCGACTCAGAAGTCACAAAAGGTATTAACCGGCTCACTAGATTTTTTAAGCTAATGGAAACGAGCAGTTGGCCAGCAAGAGCAAAGCAGAAGGGTTACATATATATACGTGGTCACCGAACTAACGAGATGGGTTATTAAGAAGTTGACCATTGAGCATGATCATGCACAAGCGGCCCTTTAGCATATTTGGGCTTGTGTGTTCAGTTTTGATGTACAGAAGTAAATACTCTTGACATATTTGGGGAAAGCTAGAGGAGTTCACGAGAGGAGAATAGATCGGCTATTCTAACCGAAGTACCAATGATACAGGGTCCAGTAAAAGCCGATGAGATCACTTCTCTCATGTAAAGGCCGGGCAAATGAAGAAGATTATATTAGCAAGAAAGATACTGTTGTTTGGCCAAGTTACCCAAAGATAATACAAGGATTGATGGAGCTCGTACGTGAAAATAGTGGAAGCTTTCAGGAGTCCAAAGGGAGTACGTGGCCAAGCAAGCAATCGGCTATTTTTGTCGGTACTATGCGACAGGAGGCCTTACGCAGGAATTCAAAGTCGGTGCAAGCAAGAGGCAAGGCTTCCAAGTTTTCATGACCGAAGTGCCTGATGTTGACTTTGATTCGGGAAAGTTCTATGGCAAGTGTTAGTAGCCAATTAAACAGAGTTATGGAGATCTGCTGTCCTAAAATTGAGTCGGCTGTTAACCTCAATGCTGAATTAGATCGACGCGTGAAGATTGAAATAAATTTCCAGGATTCCAAGGAAGCATAAGAAAGGCTAGCGACTATTTCGAGCCTAACAGGATCGGCTATTCAGAAGAAGTAATGGATAGTAGCTAATCGGCAAAAGTGCAAATCGGCTATCCAAGGGAAGCATTGGCTGTCTTACAAATAAATAGCCGATGGTTTCGGCAACCTACAGTGGCAACTCTTAAGTTAAAACAAGACCATGCCTCGTTGTCCAAAAACCTCAAGAGGATTTGTCGGTCATGGGAGAAAGTTCTATTCAGATTTATTCAATAAAGAAGAAAAAAGGCCATGTATTGAATCAATAGAGGCTGATGTCCATTATTGGTTCGGCTAGATATCTTGCACGATGATTTTGAAGCTGAGTCGTATCTTGACTTTCGATGGTGCTAACGAAGGACATTGAACGTTATGGAAGCTGCAGAGTATCCAAGAGATCCTAGCAAATACGAGCCGCACGGAAACCAGATATGATTTGCCGATTTCAAGGAATTAGTTCATCTGCTAAACATATATGCTACGAGAGCAAAGGCAAAATATTTCTATACATAGCAGTGTGCTGAAGAAAGATGATAAATGAGGTCATTGGGAATCATCTATACAGATGCAGGCCTCGATGGGCACATATCTAAGTGGAATATACCGACCAGGAAGAAGTCCGAAGAACAAATTAAATGATGATTCAGATTGGAAACCATGCATGCAGGTGTCAGACACGCATCGGTCATTGGCTTGGAAAATTCCAAATCGACTAAGAACCCTATCCTCAGACTGATGACATGCTTGTTTCCTCGTAAGCTGATGAGATATCACGGATCGGTTATTCAGGAGAAGATCAGATACGGTAATCGGCTTAAGAACATTGTATGGCACGGAAGAGATCTGTGATTCTTCGCATCTATGACGCATGCATACCAGGTTTTTTACGTGAAGGAGAAGATCAAAAGCTGCAGCCATTGTGCTCCACCACATTCAAGGAAGCAGAAACAGAGGCTCACGTGCTTGGTGTTCAAGGATATATACACATATATACACCAATAAAAGAAGAGCAAATAGCATGCATGCGCAAGATATTAGTCTTGGAAATATTCGTGCACGTACAACCAATGAACGTTCGTATTTGGCCATGCCTTTTGGTTCAGATAGTATATATGAGAGGAGTTCATGTACAGAAGTGGAGTTCAAGCTCAAGATTATTCACATCCGAACTGCAAGCAACAGGTGTAATTAAGCGGCAAACTACAAGTAAGATGTGCATCCTCAGGAAACACGAAGAAAAGGGAGATACATAACCGCAGGAGGCACATATGCATGCAAGCTGTTGTTGTTGGACGTGGCAGTCAGACGTCTGATCATGGTGACACAAAGGAAACATATCAAGAGAAGCTTCATTGATTCCAAGATATTCTGCGAAAGCCGGTTGTTCCAGGCAATCTGGTTTGGCTCACTCTTCGCCATCACCACCAGTCCTAATTCCCTACATCAAGGACAAGGGTATGTTCGAAGATTGATGCAGATAGCCAACGCCACGCATGGAAAGGTGTACCGGCTAAAGGCTATTATCAGTATGCATCAGCAGGAATTAATGTACGCTTACAGGAGAAGACAAGCAGCAATGGGGGAAGAAGAATGAATATCATGCAGAAGAAATCATTGATATCAAATTTCAATCAGCCCAAATCTCATATTGCAACAGCCGATTTCAAGGTAATGAATCACCAGCATCTTCTTCGGCTCAGAATAAAGGGGCGCGTATGCGGATGAGGAGCCAATGGCGAGGAAAACCCTTGACGAAAACATGCTTAGTAGGTCAAGCTTCTGCATAAGCTATGGCTCGGGGGCCTGGATTCGCCATACATGTACATTGAGCGACGTCGGGTGATTCATCACAATGAGAACAAGACGGCTTCCGTTGGCTTCTTTATCTTCAACGTTGGTTTGCAAAATTCTATCTCCACTTCTTCAGCAGTCTTAATTTTTGAATTGAAATATCCATGTTACTGCTGGAACTAAAATCTCGAGAACAATTCCACCCTACATATGTGATATAAGTGTTTTGGTTTATCCACTTGTTGAAATGATAAATAGATGCTTTGTTTTATGTTTCACCTGTGTCTGGTTTATAGCTTTGATTTCTTTAAGATTTGGGTCTAATGGTTATTATATTTATCTTGAAGTCTTTGAAATTTGTGGGTTGCATAGAATTTAAACTTTTTCTGAAAGTAGTTGCGGGATATGAATAGAGGTAGAATTTGCTATGACATTATTCTGAGAGATACTTGAAATTCGGAGATTTAATGAAATAATAAAATTTACTTAATGTCATATTGAGCACTGTCAAATCATCATGACTACTAGTTGAGATTACAATCATATTCTCAAGATCAAGATTCACGTACACGTTATAAACTAATAAGTGTTTTGCATGTGCATTCTCTCTTTGATTAAAAATATGAGGCTATTCTATAAATCTCAGAAATAAAAACGACGGACACGTGTCTGCCAGAACTGAGAAAGAAAAAAAAAAGAAGGGGGTTCAAGTGACCGCCGAAATAAAAATATGAAAAAGAAAAAAGGTCAAGTGACCGCCAAATAAAATAAAAGATGGCCGAAGGCCCAGTAGCCTCATAATTTTAAAAAGTAGGGAGAATGACATGTGCAAAAGGAAAAGTAATAAAAATATTCACTTGCACTTCTTGATCTAGGTTTATGGCTTTGTATCTCGTTATGGTCGAAACTTTGACTTTGCAATATTATGTGATACGATTTTATATAAAGATAATGATAAAACTCCGGATGAAAAGTGATCAAGGGATAAAAGATAAGCATTTCTGTAGCTATTCTGTTTTGCAATCGCTTGAAGATTCAGTGAGATCTAAAGCCCCATAATTAAAGAGACGGATGGATGAGTAAGGTACCGTTTTATTCAAGTTTAAAAGAAATCTTGGTTATGAAATATGATACTTTTGAGGTGTAGTCGGCATTGCAGCATCTTCTGATCAATAAAATGGAAGAACTATAACGTTTATGCACATATGCATTTGTAACTAATTTGTTTCCACATGTATCGGAGAATTATTGTTTTACAGGCAAAATTGTGGAAACATGGTGAGAAAATGTTATTGCTATCAGTGGATTTCTTGGCTTATTGAAGAAGACCAACAGAGATCAAATAGTTCGAAGCATGACAATTCATACTCCGAACTAGGGGGCCTGTGTTAACACTGGATTTTGGTCAACATTAAGAAGATGACAGGTGGACCCAACGAGCAATGAGAAGAGAATTCGGTAGACGGCCAAGCGATCGGTTATTCCATTCAGGAAATAATTATGGCAAGAGAAGCCGATCACGAGAATAATCGACCATGACCGTGACAGATTAAACGAGTATTCAAGAAGCCAGAGGGGTCTGTTCTCATTGGCCAGGAGTTGGATTTAGTGGCGTTGTGATGTGGCAAGCATGCAAAGAAGGCAATATATATAAAGCATGCACGTCTCGACGTCCGGTTCTATATTTAGCCTAAAGGAAAGGCTAGAAGACGGCGTGCATGTCCAGTTCTATATTTAGCATAAAGGAAAGGCTAGAAGGCGGCGTGCATGTCCAGTTCTATATTTAGCATAAAGGAAAGGCTAGAAGATGACATGCATGTCTAGTGTGCGGAGATGGGCGTATGAGGCATTGGGCAGGTATCCATGTGGTCGGCTAGTTTCCAAGGATTCGGCAACTGCCCATGCGGTCGGCTATTCTGAGAAAAGGGAGTTTCCATTGAAACGATGGAAGCGGGAGCCGATCGAGCAACAAATTGCGTCAATTAAGGCAATGAAGATTCCGAAAGGAGTTGAAGGCCAAGAATATTGTATTTTCCTTTAATATTTCATAGTCGTGTCCTCTTAGGACTTGTATTGCGTCCGGGGTATAAATATAAACCCTTGACTATTGTAAAGACGTTCACAATCAATACAACCAACCCGGCCCCGTGCCGTCTTCGAGTCCAAGTCGTGTCGTTGTGTTCTTCGAGAGGGGCCATCGATCCGTCGACCTCCGAAAGTTCCGGCAACCTTGTTATCATGTCTAGTATCGTGCGGCGGATTTAGATATGGTGCAAGTAGTCTCGTACGTTAAGCTTAGTATCGTGCGGCAGATTTAAGCTTATGACGGGAGGTTTTTGCTTATGCCTTGTATCGTGCGGCGGATTGAGTCATGAGTAAAAATAGTTATCGGCTCTGTTAGATTTGGCAATCTGATAGATTCATTAAGTTACCCTGTGTTATGTGTTTTGTTATGTTTATTTCGTCCGGTTCGGCTTCATCTTTATATATCTGCTCTGTTCTTTCACGTTTATTATTGAAAAAGTCTTTTACGTAGTAGATCTATTGTTCGTAATAGCCGATTGGATCGTATCTGGATTGTCACGTGGAGAGGGTTCATGCATGTTAAGTATGTTTGATCTATGATAAGGCTAGGTGTCGTGCGGCAGGCGCAGGCTTTAGATTAGCTTAGTCATGCTTAGTTTGTATGTTCAATCCCCATGGATCCCCACTCGGTTGTACAATCAAGATTGGTTAAGTTCTAACTTATATTTAATACATCATGCAAGTGCGATTCTCATGCAAACGTGTTCGGCAACCTGTTATTCACGTGACTCTGTTCATATTGCCGAATAATCTTTAAACCTGTTGACAGATAGCTTTCATAGCTATATGTCGTCGTAAGTGGCTTCAGGGCCGTATATTTTGGAACTGTCTGGTCATACCTGACATGTTCCAGCTTTGTATTTAACAGTTTATCTCCCTTGTTAGTTGCAGGGCAAACTGACTGGCACGCACCAGACTTCTGAGCACCCGGGCCACGTTTGAAGCCAGCTTCTCCGGCTTGCTGTGTGATTGGCACAGTGCGCCACTTTTGGTGCCAACACAAACCATATGTCCGCTTCGATCGACTCGACGAGCTCTTCGCAATGGTGTGCTCTGTTTCATCACTAGAGATACTTTTATATGGTAAAATATTGATAACCTTGTAAAACAAGTGAGAACAACACAACTCGTGGAACTTGTTAGAATCAAACACTACAACTATGCTTTATGGTTCATTTAATATCATTCTATGCATTAGTTGATGGTATAATATTGACATTAAGGACCGTCAACACCAACTCTAGCTATCACTGACCCTTCCCCATCGCGTTGTGAGGGTCGGTTTGGATGGTGCCTCCAGGTAGCTCCGCCACCAAGCAGCTTCCCCAGGCGTTCGATTTTGATCACTTGGGGCTGGGATGCTTGCCTAGTAGGCATGCCTGTTGACATCTGTTAGCATCACTTTAGATAACAGCGCCATAAATGTAGGTAGACAAATCTAGCAGCATTACCCTTTTACACTAGGCTATCACCACTAGCAGCGACACAAGAGATGTGGATTGTATTTATGATCATGCCCTTATAAAGTATGAAATGAGATTATCCGCAAGCGCACAGATAAAATACATACGTTGTAGCATTTCACCTAGGAGAGTTTCCAAGGTATCGTTATTTATATTATGCCCCTACTTCTAAGATTTAAGAGAGTGACAGGAGATAAACATCTACAAACTATAACACACACACATGTATGATTATGATAAGAGTCCACTAGATCTACTCAACACAGGAAACAATCATATATGATAAATAAAATAGAACAGAGTAAACCGGAAAGAGTTCCATAGAGCATTCTTATCCAAGGTTAGATCATAACTAGAACTAGAAAGAGACAGATTAACTTCCTAATTTGGTTCTAACTATAGGTCATAGACTACGTCAATTAGTGCAATTATGTTTAGCAATCATGGTTAAAATAACTTATATTTATACGCAGGAGACATCACGCATGGAGGACCAGATCTAGAGTCTATCCCCTCTGGGTGACCAGGTCTTACTTGGCCTATATTCGGGGAGTGGGCTACAGAGGAATCAACGAGGCTATAAGAGTCACCCTCGTGATCTACCACTTGCTGACCCAAAATGTAGGGTGCATTCGTAGGTAAACAACGTATAAGCACAACGCTTACACAATGTTGACCACTTACCCCGCGATCGACAGAATGAGCGCTATACGAACAAGTGCATAAACATAAAGATACCCTAGCTATGCTAGACATAAAATCAAAGTAGACGATGAACATTATAATTATGAACACAAAATAGTAACAGGTTAAGACAAGTATCAACTAGAACAAGAACTAGAAGATGAATAAGAACTAGATGAACAATTAGAAGTAGATTAGGACACTAGGATGAACTAGAAAGGTAATTAGAACATAGAGATGAACTAGAACACAATTAGAACACAAAGATGGTGAACTAGAAGACAATTAGACAAATAGAAGAACAATATTGATACAAGAGAGAAGTTACAAGGCTAATTACCTAGCCTCCTCCTGACTAGATCCGGAATCCGGGCTTCCCTCGACTCTTTTAATTCTATTCTAGCTACGCCCTTGTATGGTGGAGCTCTTGGTTGTCCCCTCAAGGCTACCTGTGAACTAAATAATTGAAGACTAAATTATGAAGCGATGCCTCCAGGAGGGGGGTCTGGGGTTTCTTATATAGCTCTGTGGGATGAACCGTAGCCCTCAGATCAAACCGACCTTGAACAACAGTCAAGATACAAAGTAGAGGTCGGTTAGGTCACGTCGCACGAAGGCTGGCTAGCTGCCAGGTGGTACCAGGCCAGCAAGCCTAGGGTTGAGGCCGACCGGCCTCCCCTGGCTGCCGCCAGCCTCCCCCTTCGGTCGGGAGTCTTCTGGTACCTTCCTTATTCGCTAGAGTCCTTGTTCGATTGGTTTGCGCAACGAGTCATGGCGTGGTTGGATTCCTTGTCGTCATCTTCCTGTGTGGTCCCTGGATAAATCTAGTATTCGGTAGCTGATGGAATCTTATTTTTACACCCCTGATCTTTATATGGATAATGCTTCTAGAGGGTTCTAGAGTCTTCCAAGTCGTATTCATCGAGGGCTCTTGCTCCATGGCTCCAAATATGGCAAGTGGTATGTCTGTTTCGATCGTCTCGACGAGCTCATCACAACGGTGCGCTCTGATTCTTCACATGAGATACTTTCTTATGATGAAATATTGAATATCCTGCAAAACAAGTGAGAACAACACAACTCGTGGAACTCATTAGAATCAAACCCTATAGCTACACTCTTTGGATCATTGCGGGTCATTTATGGGGTTAGTTGACGGTTTAAAATAAGAGTTATCTACCGTCAACAAGTTCCCCATGCTTAACCTTTGCTAGTCCCTTAGCAAACAGTAATTGGAATATTATGATGGATCAGGAGTTGTTACGATGCTTTCACGCCTCAAAAGTACACCGCTGTTCAAACAAAAATTTTCCTCCGAATTAGAATCAATTGCTTCAACTTTCAAACTTACCTCTTATCTTCAACTGTGGTTCTTATAGCTTTCACTTGGGTCTTGAGCATTTTGAAAAGCAGAACGATCAAGTTAAACACTATGTCTCAAGTTCTTCGATCTACCTTCATTCTGGAGTTTTGTAAGATTTTCAAAATAAAATTCATAGATTCCTTCATATGATCCTTTGAAGTCTCTCATTTGTGGTATTCGTGGATTCTCTCCAAGGCAATAAATGTTGTGCCTTCTCTCACCCTATAACTAATAATTTTTTTGTGGAGTTCATAGGTGGGAGACAACCTGTACATACTTACATAACATATATTACATAGTCAAAGCATGGATCCAGAGAAACTTGGCATACAATCAAATCAAGTTGTGCATGTGTGTGGACCTATATGTGGAATGGATTGGTAATGGTGGAACAGTGGTGATAAACATGTGAGGGTGAAAAACATAGTGATGACGATGTAAACATAATGATGGATGATGGGTGTAGACCTTTTCTTACTTTGCTCCTTATGAAGATATTTCTCTCTTTTAACTACAAGATTTTTGGTCTACTGCAACGCCGAAAAAGTGTAGCAAAAGACCCAAAAATGGTAGCAATAGTAATTTTGCTACTATTTTTTTGGTTAAATGTTGTTGCACTTGTAAGGGTAGCAATAGCATTAATGCAACGGGTTACATTTTAGTTGCGACACACAACCCCTCTATTGCAACACTTTTGACGCTTTTGCAACACCTGGTGAGTGTTGTAACAAAAGCAATTACAACAACTATGGGTGTGGTAATAGTATCAATTGCAACGAACTAGGCGTTGCTAGCGATACGTATTGCGACACGCTGATCATGTAGCAACACAATGCAATCGCAACGCAACACAGGTGTTGCAATCGTGGTTGTTGCTACGCAGAGAAAGCATTGCAATAGAGGTTCTCTATTGCCACGTCGCCTAAATGGTTGCTATAGTTGGCTTAGGATATTGCAACGTCTCTTCAGGTTGGTTGCTTCAGAGAGGTCGTCTATTGCCACGTTTCTTAATGGTTGCTATAGATGGCATAGGATATTGCCACATTACTTAGGTTGGTTGCTACAGACAGGTCATCTATTGCCACGTTACTAACTAGCTGGTTGCTATAGAGAGATTCCTCTATTGCCACCGTCATCTTTTTGTAGTTGCAAGAGATAATTTCTCTATTTCCACGATTATCGTACCTATTGCCATGACTAAATGTGGTTGTTATATGTGCTATCATATATTGCAACGCCAGATTAATATATTAATAATTCATGTTGCAACACTTTGTTTGGTAGCTTAAATCAATAATCGCAAAATGACAAATACATAATGAAGGAAGCATCGACATCCATTAAAATGAAATATAATTTGTTCATACAAAATCTTTAACAAAACACACCGAGTGTCAAACTAAATGAGAACACAAGTAGATAGCTTAACACATAATAATATGTCAAGCACAAGCAACTGTTTGAACTCATTCGAATTAAAAGACTAATGTCTACTGCAGCAGCGAAGGTTCCCTTGATATGTATGTTGGTCATCGTCCCACCATTCGCATGCTCCTTCTCACACTCAAGATTCCTCCTGAAAAAATCATTGACATGCATTAGTTAAACTGAGACTAGTGGTGGCGAAGCTAATTGAACACTAAAGCAAAACACGAGCTACAGTACTAGAGTTCTGTGAGCTGCAGTACTATCAACCGTGAACTTTGAAGAAAAAGCAAATATAAACATACATGCAGCTGCCTCCCAAGGCATTTTATGAGCACAAACACATCCATATATATTTCTAATCAGCAAGAGGAAACTAAGCCTGGACCATATTTAGGAGCAGAACAAAAAATAGCTATGTACTTCTCCAAAAGGACTATATGTTCCTTTTTAATGCAAAGAAAGATAAAAGGTTTCATGTAGTAACCTGTGTATTCTTTTTGAACAATGCAGATTTTTTTCTAGCTGCAGTTTCCTTCAGTTGCTTTGTTGTAGTATAAACACCACTCGAATTCGCTGCTGAATTAGTTCTAGTCATGCGCCCTCTAGTGAGACGCTCTTCAGCTGCGGAAGAAGGGATTGTTGTTCTGGCTGGCTGGTTTCTTGGGTAACCTGAAAATAAATGGTTGGTGGTAAAAAATACACCCCTTGACAAGAATATGACATGCATGTCACAATTAAACATTCTTCAATTATCATCAAACTACCTGCTGACTATGCATCATGTGTTCTTCCATTGTAGTTGTTACATTTTGTGTCCCCTCAATTGTTGCAGCAGCAACAACATTTTCAGTTGGCTCCACAATTGTGCTAGCCTGCATTTCGAATTAGGTTCAAGATCATGATTTTCAGTTCAATAAACTATCAGAAAGCCTAACCGTGTGGAGGCGGCGACGTGATAGATGAGAAAGCGCGTGTGGGGCGGCGATGTGGTAGATGAGGAAGTCGCGAATAAATAAAGGGGGCGGCGTGGGGGGGAGAAACGGAGATGGGCGCGCGCGAGAGTTTTTCATCGATTAGTTTCCTGCTAGTGCGCGGTGGAAATATTTGTTTATTAGGAAAGAGTTGATCGTACGTATATTCATGAGAAAAAATACAACCGAAAAAAGCCAAATAAAAAACGGACACTGTATGAAGGGCACGAAGAAAAAACTGACACCTTTAGCGAAGAGAAGAATTTGGAAGAGAAGAAAAAAAATCCAAAAGAGAACTCGAACGATAAAACACATTTTGTGTTCCGGCCTATAAATAGCTAGAGTATGTTTTCTATTTAGATTACTCAAGGAAAATCTATTTAAATAGGATTCCTAATTTTTTTTGAAACTCACAGGCTCTCATGGCCTTTCATTAACCTCCAAATGCTCAGCTAAATCGCGAGCCACAGAAACGGATACAAACTCCGGGAGGGGGTCCAACCAAATGCAGGATTGGCCCGGGTCCCAACTCAAGCCCACTTTTGCCATATCATGAGCAACACTATTACAAAAGCGGGGAACTTGAGATATAAGATTACAATTGAACTCAGATGCTAACAGTTGATGCAATTTCCTCAAGAGAAGACCTTCAGCAGCTAGATCCCATGAACTATCCTCCAAAGCCTCTTTCAGCTGAAAACTATCTGTTTCTAGACAGATCATCACCATGCCCTGGGCTTCTGCCGACTTCAAAGCAAAGAAACAAGCCCGCGCCTTAGCAGCTAATGCACTCGTCGTTTGTCCCAGATTTGCGGCGCCGGCCAAAACGCATTCTCCATTTTCATTCCTGACAACAAATCCGCAGGCTCCTAGCTTCGACGCCGGACAGAAGGAGCCATCAAAGTTGATCTTCAGGTGTTCAGTTTCAGGAGGTCTCCATCGCTGTTGTCGGGCAGCAGCAGTAACCCCTCGCTTCTTCCCCTTCTCAGCTAAGCACGGAAAGTCGAGATAACATCTTGTTGCTGCAGCGCATATATCCTGCCACGACCAAGTTTTCTCCCCAGCGTTTGCTTTGTTTCTAGCATCCCAAATCTTCCACAGTAGCACAGCCGTCATCAACCTTTCCTCCTTATCTCTCTTCAGTACCGCACTCATAAATTCATACGCTGACTGGGCTTCAAGAAGGATTAGTCTGTCGTGTTCTAGTTGCATCGCCCCCCAGCTGTTCTTAGCTATTTTATACTTCAGGAAACAATGACCCCCATCTTCGTCTAATCTCCTACAAACCGGGCAGCGTGTATCCACATCAATTCCTCTTCTTCTAATATTGGTCATGAAGGCTAGGCTGTTATGTCTCACTCTCCACAGAAACTGCTTTAACTTTGGTGGCCACTTGAGCTTCCAAACATCATTCCACACCGCTTGACTTCTACCAGCACGAGTACTACTCGAACTCTCTCCTTGCTGTTTTTTAGCATTTCTTTCAGCCACATCCTGCAATACATGATAAGCTGATTTCAGCAATAGGATTCCTAATTATTCATGTTATATTATATATATATATATATAACTGGAGAGTTATAAAAAGACAAACATTTACGGGATTAGTTAGGGAAAACTGTTTCTATTCCTATTCAGAGGATTTTACCTCTATGCCATTATGAAAAATGGCCCCAACCTTGGGCTCCCTGAAAGATGAAAACGGACCGTTATATCATCGTCTATCTTCGTTTTTGCCCATACGCCACTTCGTCCGTTTTAGCTCCTCACGGTGTTAAACAACGCAGAGAAAAGACACTAATGCCCTCAGTCCTACTAGCTATGTGAACTTGTTTGGTTACCTGTATGCCATCTAGAGGGGCAGTGTTTGGTCACTGCACGGTCAGGGCCGACCACGCGGTCCAGCTCGTCATGGACACGGGCCTGCACGCCAAGGTGCAGCACGAGCCTGGCCAGCACCCACTCGATCAGCATGGCGACCGTGTCAGTTCCACAGAACACCATTTCCTGCGAAAAAGGATGTAACGTTCGCATGTCGTCAGAAACCGAGCCTTGTGAATATGCCGGGAGAGGTTACGCTAGGAGTGCGGTGGGTTCAGTTATGCAACACACCCAGAGGATGGCGATCATGTAGAGTCCGTGAGCCTGTCGTCGTCCGGCAGCGAGAGGAGGATGTCGGTGAAGTCTGCGACGGCGGGCGGCTCGGAGCGGAGGTCGTTCCGGGCGCGGTGCTCGTCGATGATGCCGCCGAGGTCCAGTAGAGAGGTATCTACGTACTGTTAAAGGATATGTCAGGAACAAGGCACAACCAGAAGGATCAATAGCCGAGGCGTATATTGTTGAGGAGTGTCTTACATTTTGCTCTCGATTCTTCGACGTTGACACCAAGCTGAGTCGAGCAGATCGTCATGAAAATACAGTTGTGAATGAGCCTCCAAGTGGTCTAAGCATATTTAGTGAAATTGATTATAAGAGGAGAGGAAATAAGCTTAAGAATTTGGAGAAAGTTGAACTTCAAAAGATGAGGCACTAAATAATTACTAATTGTGATGAAGCCAGAAAATGGGTAGAGTAAGTCGCAATTTTTGCCACTAAATTTATCTTTTATCTGCTTGTTTGTGGCATCAACTAATAATTTGGTGCACTCTGATGTAGGGAGCATAAGACACAACTAACAAGGGATAGTTCAATTAACATTAAAAAACGACGCAAGGAGCATTTTGTAAGATGGATTGAAATCGAGGTATGTAGTATTATTTTATATTTTTAAATTCCACTTTATGGTCAGACCGATGTAGTAATTAACCGGTAGATGTCTAACTTGATTTTTAAATTGCACATAGCAAAACTATATGAGAAAGGGGAAGCAAGTAAAGTGATGCATGCCCTTTCTCAAGGACCTGACCCTCGAGCTCGTGTGTTGAATAGAGTGCACATCCATAATTGGCTATTTCGGACAGCTGCCATAGAGAAAAGCCTCGTGACACAAAATTCTGGTGTCCATGTGAAGGGTGACGATAGTACAGGCAACATGACCTGATATGGAGTCATTAGAAATATAATCTCACTAGAATTCCCACAAGAAAAAGAAGTTATATTGTTTCAGTGTGATTGGTATGATGTGCCGGCTACCAGTAACAGCAGAAGCAGAGGGTACACTAGGGATAAATTTGGTATTATCGACATTGCTGCTTCCACATTCATATATTCAGATGAACCTTACATTCTTGCTTCAAACGCTGAACTGGTGTTTTATGTCCCTATCGTGAACAAGCCGGGATGGTCTACTGTTGTTTTGGTGAGACCAAGAAATTTGTTTTCCATGCCCAAGAAATGAATGAATCAGGCCAAGGTCAAGAATTCTTAAACTGGTCAAGACAAGATAGGGCACGCACAACTGGTTCTGTCGCCATTATTAATCAAGTGTGTAGCGAAGCAATTCCCGAACCTGTTGATGACTATATTGGTGATGATGATTCTGACGACGATGAGACCTACATTGATGATGGGGTTATTGCACCAGTCATGGAAGAAAATATAGAAGATGATTTCTTTGCTTGAAGATAAATTTTTTGTTGCACTGTTTGGTGGGAAGGGTCACTTGTCCTTCATACGCATATGTCGAACTTTATTATTTTTTTTCTTTTGAACTGATGACATGGTTAAGTTTGAACCGTTGCATGGAACCTTAATGTTCGTTATGCTAATGAATACCTCTTGAGATAAATGTTTTAAGTATTTGAAATAAAGAGGTAAGTGGAAAGTTTTGAAATAAAAATCACGATTGCCCAAGGGTAATCATCGGTCGGCAAATGTTTGGACAAGGAAAGGTTCATTAGCGTGGTCACCATGTGACTGATGGTGCATGGTCAGGCATTTACTATCGCTAACAAAGTGACCAACCACCCCGGTACAACTTCAAGTACTAATTAACATCTACGGGTACTTATCAAGTACTTAACAGCAACTACTACTTAAAAGAAAGTTTCAGACACCAGGCATAAGGACGGAGATGCCGAGATGGGGCCAGGGTTGGGGCATTTTATAACTCATAAGGTCTTCAATCATATCAAATAAATTAAAACCTGAGTTACAACAAACATAGCTACATAGCGCAGTGGTGGAGAAGGTTTTATCTGAACCAGAGCTCCATGGTTCGAATCCTGTGGGAAGCACTTTTTAATTCCAATAATATGCGTCCCCAATTCTTTTCTTTCCATACTATTTTTAAAGTTTTAAATTCGTTGCAATTATCAAAGTATATTGCAACAAAAAATAAGCGTTGCACTTGAACACAATTTTTGCTTCAACCCCGTAGATTTCGTTGCAATAAAATTTAGCACTTGCAACAATATCAAAGTATATTGCAACTGCCAAAAAGGTCGCAATTGACCCCCACTTTTGCTTCGCCTCCAAGAGTTCTCGTTGCATTAAGCATCTAGCATTTGCAACGCTTGTCAAATTTTATGCAACACAAAAAACCGTAGCAATAGTCCAAACCAAATGCAACAAATGTAAATGTAGTTGCAGTACTACCACACAATTGCAACCAAAATCAAATCTACTGCAACCATTTTTCACCATTGCAATATCGTCCACCAAATGCAACAAAGCTTTGCAACATCTTGAAAACCGCTGTATTAAAGGCATGTAACGCTACCATCTTTTAGAATGGTTGTAATACAACGATCTCTGGCAACCAAATTTTCTACGTTGCAATTCTTCGGCGTTGCAGTAGACCGAAAATCTTGTATATGACTCCTGCTAGAGACAACATGGGCTATCATCTCCCCTCTCTTTTTTCAGGTGGGTATCGAAACACCTCTAATTCTACTTTCGAACACTTGTCCATTTTTTCTTTTCTCTTTTTAGATAACTCTTGTATAGCCCATGCATCTTTTTTTGTAGCACAATGTTTGAAGAGATAACAATGATAAATTGGAGCATTTATGAATGGCAATGAAGGCATAAAAAGGTCATTTGGGTGAAGGGAATATTTTTAGTTGTTCACTCCTAGGATAGAAGTGAAATATTTTTGAGTGGATCTAAATGGAAGACATGTTGTTGCATACTCCTAGTGTAGAAGCAGCATATATTTGGGTGAAGTGTAGGTGATCTTGATTTTAACTGTATGACGAGTCTCTAAGGGTCAAAACGATTTGATAACACTCAATGCATATGCAAGCAGTAAATATAAAGAATGGATTTCCTATTGTATCAGACATGTATATCAGGTTATGGTAGGAATTTCAAACACTCATTATAGAGGATCTCATCATGTAGCATTTTTAAGTTTTGAAAGGATAAATCTCCAAAACTCTAGTATCACTAGGAACAAGATAAATAGAAGTTCAACCTTTTCATATAATACTCGTCAAACACCTAGACTTAGGTCAAAACTTTTGCAATCACAAGTTTCAGATTCAAAGCAAATTTTCATGTTAAAACAATCTTATCCAAAACTCGGAAAAATTAAAGACTGAACACTAGGTACTTGAAAAGAATTACAGCAGAGCAACTATTCATCATCTTCATCCAAATTAATTATATTTTCCTCGAGCTCAATTAGTCAAGACAAGTTTTTATTCTAGATCATCATTGTTCATTTATTGACTCTAACATTAAACACACACTCTAAGATATAATATATAATATAAAGACTAATAATAATAATAATAAAGACATACGTTAATCACAAAGATAACAATGGTGTGTCTCCCCCAAACTAATCCCTTCGATCGCATTGAGCCTTCATGTGCCCGAATATTTTTGTTCTTTTTCTTTTAAGAGTGAGCCTTCATGTGCTCACATATTTTGGGGGTTTTTATTTTTAAGAGCGAGCCATCATGTGCTCATATATTTTTGGTATTTTCTGTTTTAAATGAAATTCAAATATATATATATATATATATATATTACCTCGGATAATGGGGGAGCCTTTTCCCCCAAGCTAGATACTTACGTGTTCCTTCTCTTGGAAGCATATACGTACTTCACTCCTCTGGTCCTTAATGGAAGGTTATTATTTTAGTCTCTCTAGAGTGGATGAAGTTATCTGGCCTTCTCATTGATTCCTGCTAAACTCAAATAGACAACAAAGCTCGTGGAACTGATTAAGCGTCAGTGGTAAAACCATTTATGTCTTATCGAGCCTAGTAGATATTTAATCAAGCATGATTCAACAAGAGTTAATATTTTTTGGATTTTTATTTTTATATGCAAATGTAAAAAGCAAGAAACAATTTTTTGTGCCTCCACAGTAAACAGTTGAACTTATTCACGTGGGGCTTTAGGACTTTTTTCTTTTTAGATGTAATATGATAATGCAGCAAAATTATTTTATTTTCTTTTTCAAAACAATGCAGAAATTAAAATGCTTATGGATAAAGTATGATGATGCAAGAAATGATTAAGAATCAAATACAAGAAAGTAAATATGAGGATAACTACCGATTTTACCTTTTGACGAAGGTTCAGATATTAAGGTCCGACGAACCGGACCTTCCCTTGATTCAGACCCCCAAGGTGTGTCAGATGTTTGGAAAGTTATTTCTGATTGTTCCTCTTTAGGTGCCGACTTTTTCTTCCATACTTTCTTGGTCTGAGTCTTCTCTTTCTGTGGTTTACTGTCTTGAGGTGTCTCTTCTTCTTTCTTTGATGGGATAGCATCACTAGCTTCTTCTTTGTAATTGGCCTCTCCATTCTTGATGACTTGTCTTCTTTGGCATTGAGAGCAGCGTCTTTCACTTCTACTCCCCTTGGGTGCTTCATTGGGTATGTAGTTGATGAAGTAGCATCGTACCTTTTCTCTAGGAAAGTGAAAATGGATCTCCCCTTGCTTCATGTAGATGATTGCACTTGTAGTGTATAGAAACGGTCTTCCTAGGATGAGGTGGACATCATCGTCTTCTCCCATGTCGAGAACTAAGAATTTTGTGGGGACTTCATGACCTCTAATTTTTACTATGACATCTTCCACTATTCCTTCTGGAAATCGGACCGATTGATCAGCTAGCCTTACCTTCAAGTATGTCAGGTCTAGTGGTGCATCACGAAATAAATGTTTGTACGTTACCGTAGACATGATGTTGACACTTGAGCCGATGTCACAGAATGTGTTGTAGAAGGTACTCTCCTTGATCATGCAGTCAATGGTAGGTACTCCTGGATCGTACATCTTCTCAAGGCGTAGTGGAGGAAGAGTGGGATCTCTTGATGGTTCAATAGTGTTGACCATCCATACTAGTTCTTGTTCTTGTGGCTTTGTCTTGTTCCTCCTCCTTCTATTGTTCTTCTTCTTCTTCAGGGCAGCAGGTGCATGCTCGTACTCATATGGTGACTGAGGGTGTACACGAGTCTTGAGTGTGCGATTCTTGAAACTGAACCTCTCCTTCCTATTGTTGATCGTGAAGCAGATCTTGGCGCTTTCAGTGTAGATGATGACTTTAGTGGTACTTAAGAATGGTCTTCCCAAAATGATCGATGCTCTTTTCATCTCCTCTTGTTTCCACAATCACGAAGTCTACTAGGATAGGTGAGTGTCCAACTTGTACTTGAACATCTTCAAGGATTCCCTTGGGGTAGCACAGTGTCTAATCTGCAAACTGCAAACACATGGTTGTGTACAACAATGGTTGACCATGAATTTTCTCATAGATTACCTTAGGCATAATGTTGACACTTGCTCCAAGATCACAGATGACTTCATCAAAGGTATGGGGTCCAATGGTGATAGGGATGACAGGTCTCCCTAGATCTCCTTTCTTCTCGGGCAAATTCTCATCTCCCCATCCTCTATACTTTGGCCTTAGCGGAGCTGTGAAGTAATCCTCTGCATTGAAAATGTATACAAGATTTGCAGTTTCTAATTCTTCTGGATTCCCCGGAATCTTACTTGTTTCGGTCACAGGTATTGAAGCAGATAGCTGAGAAATTTATGATTCTATCATCTTGTTAAAGCTAAGCTGATTCTTAATAGCAGAAGTAAAGCTTTCCATTCTATTATTAATGGTTTCAAGAATTTTATCATTGGAAGCTATCTTTCTGGACATATTATCAATAACTTTATTTTGATTAACAATCATTTCTCTTAAAGGCGGTTGGTTGAAATTGTTACCTTGGTAGTTACCTGAGTAGTTACCTTGGTAGTTGGGTCTCTGTTGCTGATTCCACTCTTGATTCTATTGAGGACGATAGTTGTTGTTGATGTAGTTCACATTCTCTTGAACTTCAGGGCAGTTGCTTAATGTGTGGCTAGTGCCTCCACATTCTTCACAAGTCATGTGGAAATCGTGGTTGTGCATGACTTCCTTCTTCTCATGGTGTCATTCGTCAAGCTTCTTTATGAGTAGGTCCATCTGAGCAGACAACATGTCTACTTCTTTGAGTTGATGCATTCCTCCTCTCTTCTTCGGTTGAGTGTGTTCTTCATTCCATCCTTGGTTGGAAGCTATCTTCTCAATAAGAGTTGTTGCCTCTCAAATAGTGTGTGACAAGAACGATCCTCCAGCAGCTACATCGATATTATCATGAGCACTCGAAGTGAGCCCATGGTAGAATGTTTGTATGAGTAACCAATTCTCCATCCCGTGGTGTGGGCATTCTGATATGTTATCTTGAAAGCGTTCTCATGCCTCAGGGATAGATTCATCATACTGCTGCTGAAAACTTGAGATCTTCGCACGTAGGGCATTTGTCTTGCCTACGGAAAAGAACTTTGCTAGGAAAGCAGTGGAGCAGATCTCCCATGTAATGTTTTTATCTTTGTTGGTGTACAACCATTGCTTCACTCTTCCCAAAAGTGAGAATGGGAATAGGCGGAGCTATATGGCATCCTTAGTGACTCCTTTGATCGTGAAGGTGCTACAGATCTCCAGGAAATGTTGGAGATGGGCACTCGCGTCTTCATGTGCTTTCCCACAAAACTAGCTAGCTTGCACCATGCTGATAAGAGATGGCTTGAGTTCGAATCCCTCGGTTCCCACATTGACTGTTGGTCCAGTCCTGATGTTGACAGTGGTTGACGCGAAGAAATCAGGAGAGTCTTGTCAGTCATGTCTTCTAACACTGGTGTTAAGCTTCTTGCATGAGTGTCTTCGGTTAATGTGGTTGGAGATTTCCTAAGCTTGGCTTTGGCTTTGGCTTTTCTCATCAAAACTTCAGGATCGTCAACGTAGTTTTCCGGACGATCAAATCCAGTCATGCATCACCCTGCAATAAGATATTCAAGAAATAGACAAAAGATAGGGTGAGCCTGTTTCAGTGAAGATCAATAGTGTGTCTCAATTATCATAAACATGTGTGGAGAGTTTTTCCTAGGTATTCAACTTTTATCCTAATATCTCCCAGTCTTCTCTAAGAAACTTAGAACACTAGGTGTGACGTGCTTATGGAATTAAATAGGTGGTTTTGGTAACGGAATTTCCGTATGTATCCAAACAACGAGGCATGTGCTTTTGGAATTACACGTGTTTTTCCAGCAGTTCTCCAGCAACGGCGCCAGAAATGCTTGTTCACATCTCTTAGCATCACTTCAGATAAAGGTGCGAGAAATGTAGGTAGACAAATCTAACAGCATTACCCTTTTACGCTAGGCTGTCACCACTAGCAGCGACACTAGAGATGTAAATTGTATTTATGATCATGTGCCCTTATAAAGTATGAAATGAGATTATCCGCAAGCGCACAGATAAAATACATTTGTTGTAGTATTTCACCTAGGAGAGTTTCTAAGGTATCGTTATTTATATTATGCCCCTACTTCTAAGACTTAAGAGAGTGGCAGGAGATAAACATCTACAAACTATAACAGACACATGTATGATTATTATAAGAGTTCTACTAGATCTACTCAACACAGGAATCAATCATATATGATAAATAAGATAAATGAAATAGAACATAGTAAACCGAAAAGAGTTCCATAGAGCATTCCCATCCAAGGTTAGATCATAACTAGAACTAGAAAGGTTTCTAATATGGTTCTAACTATAGGTCATAGACTACGTCAATTAGTGCAATTATGTTTAGCTGTCATGGTTAGAATAACTTATATTTATACGTAGGAGACATCACGCATGGAGAATCAGATACAGAGTCTATCCCCTCCGAGTGACTAGGTCTTACTTGGCTTATATTCGGGAAGTGGGCTACAGAGGAATCAATGAGGCTATAAGAGTCACCCTCGCGAACTACCACTTGCTGACCCGGAATGTATGGTGCATTCACAAGTAAACAACGTATAAGCACCACGCTTACACAATGTTGACCACTCATCCCGCGATCGACAAAATGAGTGCTATACGAACAAGTGCATAAACATAAAGATACCCTAGCTATGCTAGACATATAATCAAAGTAGACGATGAACATTATAATTATGAACACAAAATAGTAACAAAGTCAAGACAAGTATCAACTAGAACAAGAACTAGAAGATGAATAAGAACTAGATGAACAATTAGAAGTAGATTAGAACACTAGGATGAACTAGAAAGGTAATTAGAACTAGATTAGAACACAAAGATGAACTAGATGATGAACTAGAACACAATTAGAACACAAAGATGATGAACTAAAAGACAATTAGACAAATAGAAGAACAATGTTGATACAAGAGAGAAGTTACAAGGCTCTTCTAACTCTATTCTAGCTAAGCCCTTGGATGATGGAGCTCTTAGTTGTCCTCTCATGGCTACCTCTGAACTAAATGATTAAAGACTAAATTATAAAGTGATGCCTCCAGGAGGGGGTCCTAATTTTTTGTAATTTAGTCCCTTTTCTGTTAAAAATTCACGTTTAGATCCTAGAAAATGTATACACGTTTTTGGACCCTGAGCTCGACGCCGTGACTTATGGCGCCGAGGTAACACAGCCGAGCTTTGACGATGCTGGCGATCTGGCAGACGACGTGGCGCTGATGTGGCAGAGGTCGGCGCCATGATTCATGGCGCCGAGCTCAGAACAAGTAATTGCGTCCTTAGACTAACACAAATTCCTAGGTTCAAAGGCCAAGTTTGCTAACCCTTTTTTGCAGATTTTTAAAATTATTTTTTCTCTCTCGTTTTCTGATTTTAAATGAAATAAGATAAATAAAATATGAATAAATATGTTGTTAAGTTGTTTAAGGAGACTTTTTAAAAAATATATTTTTGTCTCTATTTTCTGATTTTTTTAATGAAATAAGATAAATAAAATATGAATAAACATGTTGTTAAATTATTTAAGGAGACCTGGGTTTAATAACATGTTGTCATAATTATAAAATTATAAGCAATAGAAAAATATGCATATGTTTTACAATGAGGAAAAAATTATTGAATATTTATATCTTTAAATAATAATATAAGTTAATAGCATATTAAGATTGTAAGAACTAAAATATATTTTTGATGTTTTTCTTATGTTGCAAAGCATATAAATATTAAACGAAAATATATCATAATTTTGATTTTTAATTTTTCTTACAAGTTCTATAGTGAAATATCAAGGTTCGTAATTTTTTTGACAACACTTAAAATTATCTAGCTAATAAGTTAGAGTTGAGAAAGAAATAAAAAATACAGCAAAAAGGAGAGACAAAAACTAATTTTAAAAAGCTGTAAAAGTTGAAAAGAAATAAATAGCTAATAAGTTAGAGATAAGAAAGAAATAGAAAATATAGCAAAAAGGAGAAAAAAATAAAAGAACTGCAAAAAGGTAGTAATGTGGCCTTTGAACCTGAGCCTATGAATTCAAAGCCTGAGGTCCATCCAATTGGGCTATAGCACACTTGTGTTGGATTTAGGACGTAGTACTTATTTGTTCTGAGCTTGGCGCCATGAATCATGGCGCCGAGCTTTGCCACGTCAGCGCCGCGTCATCTGCCAGATCGCTAGCCACGTCAATCAGACCCTCCTAGCTCGGCGCCATGACCTAGGCGCCGAGCTCAGGGTCAAAAAACATGTATACTTTTTTTAAGGGGCTAAACGTGATTTTTAACAAGAAAAGGGCTAAATTACAAAAAAAATGAGCGGGTCAGGGGTTTCTTATATAGCCCTGTGGGATGAACCTAGCCCTCGGATCAAATAGACCTTGAACAACGGTCAAGATACAAAGTAGAGGTCGGTTAGGTCACATCGCACGAAGGCTAGCTGGCTGCCAGGTAGGCCCAGGCCGACCGGCCTAGGGTTGAGGCCGGTCGGTTAGGTCATGAATGAGAATGAAGGTTTAGGGGGTATTTATAGGTGGAGGTGCAGTATGGGCTACTCCGATATCACGTCAGTGATCCGCGGGACCTCCATCTAGCTTTGTTGGATCAAACTGACCTTTGATGAATAGTATGGATCTTCTGAGGTGCATGGGCATGCAGGGAGGCGGTGGACACTTCCTGACCCCCACATTGTGGTCGGCCGACCTCAAAGGGGGTAGGCCAACCCCCTATGAGGTGTGGGCCCTCCCTCTTGCTCCTAGAAGGTGTCCCCACTTGTCATTGGTTGATGTTACTAGTTTTTGTCACGTTAGATGCTTCATTGTGGGCCCATGGATCCATGTGAAGTGAATTGGAGCCCTTGATGAGGATCACAACTAGATCTAAGGGTTGATATTGCCTCTAGAGTTATGAGGGAGGATCATGTGAACAAGAGAGGGGGCAGTGGGCCATGTAGGGGTCGACCGACCCCTATGTGGTGCCCACAACCCTCCAATTGCTACTTTTTGTGTACCTACAAGCAAATAGTGCTATGTACAAGTGGAACCAAGTTAGTTGTACCAAAACACTTTCTCTTTGCTTGTTGGTCCCTTGAATGAAGGTTTTGTTAACGGTTTGACTGAATGAAAAACATGGTGAAACTACCATCAACAAGACCCCCACACTTAGCTCTTTGCTCGTCCTCGAGTAAAGTTTAAAGATAGCAGTAGACACGAACATAACAATCTTCAAGCCATATAACAACTTAAAGTATCTTTCAAGACATACTTTATATAGGTGGGTTATGTGGCATTATCTAACATATATCCTTCAACTATTGAAAATGGAATAGCTCTTGAAACAAAGCATCTTCCCAAATTCACATCGTCTTAGTAACTTGGAGTTTTTTCATGTTTTCATAAGAAAAGCATAGTTCAATTATACTCCTTATATGGTACTCTCAGATCACTCAATGGTGTATGATTCCTTACCAAGGCATAGCATTGTTTGCCTTCTTTTATTTCATCTTCCTTTCTTGTTTTCTCCCCCTTTGTCCTTGACATATCACAATTGACATATCTTTGCCACAATTTCTCCCCCTTTGTCATCAACGACCATAAAAGGTATGCTCTTTTCCACAAAGGGTGACACTAGGGTAGATGGTTGATACTTGAGTTTTGTATTTTTGATGGACACTATCATATATGTTGGAATGACACTACATGTAGATACCCTGTGTAAATCCATGAAAGCCACTTGTAGGATCTTTGACCTTGATACCAATCGGTGGGGCATCTTCCCTTATGTCATAGCACGGGTCATCCACTTGATATACTTGAGCTCTTGTTGGTGAGGTATCTTTGCTTGATTTGATCACTTAAGGTTGAGGATCACTTGATATATGTGTAGGATACCACCTTAGAGCTTGATCTAGACACCACTTGGCAAATACCATTTTTGAAGAGATACCATGTGAAGAAATGATGAGTCTAGATACCACTTGAATGAATGTTTAAACTTGATATCCATTTGCATTATTGTCTTATTCTTGAACTCTTGTCATGAGCTTCTCATTTGTGACTTGAACTATTAAATTTACACAAGATATCTAACTCGGTTTGCTCTAGAGTAAGCTTCTTCACACATCTTTCAATGGTTATCTTACTCACGTTGAATTAGACACTTGAATGCTCATCTTCTAGATCAAGTACTTGGGTTCACTAGCTCATGAACAAACTCATATACTAACAACTAGATCATATAATCAAACATGCAATAGTGGTACGCTATGAATTTAAACTTTTCATTTGTTATGCATGATCCTATTAAGCATGTACTATATGCACTAACCGCATACTAGTAAGGGATGAAATGATCATGCACATTACAATGATACCTATGCTATCTTGGAGTAGAGGATAGTCATTTGATTCCAATTTTAGCTCCGCAATAGCAATGTGAAGTCCATGGTGAAGACCAATAGATACCAATTGATAGAACAAATCTTCACTCATATGATCAAGTGCACTAGCTCAATGTTGTGGTTGACATTGCTTCTTCATTTGTTCTTCGCTTGCTTGAGAGCCTCCCAATAAATATCAATGGAGATCATACCAATTGATAAACTTCAATTTGCTCTCTACTTTGGGTTGTTGCTTGCTTTGCTTGGTCAATCCTTTCATTTATTCAACTAAGCATCCCAAACATACTTTGAATCACCACTTCCATATTAGCCTTCCAAGTACCACACTTGGTTAACCTACAAAAGGCGGCAAGCCCCTACAAAAGGGAGAAGTGACCTCTCTCCAAAGAACATCCTTGATCCTTACTCGAAATGCTTTTGTTTGATTGATCCAATGGTGAACTCATCATGATGAAAGCTTCTTGCATGGTTGCCTTATTTCAACTCTTTCTTCTTTGAGTCCTTTTCTTTCTTTTAATTGATCTTCAATTGATACTAGAACTTGATCTTTATCTTCAACTCTATGTTGGTCTCGATTTTCAATTTGAGTACCAAATGTGTGCCAAATACACTCCACAATCAAGTGACCTTGTACTCATCTTTGTCATGTTTCTAACTCATATCAAAACCAAACGTAGGTCCCTCAACTACTTAAACACATGATTCCAACTTGAGGGCCTTTCAATTAAAGTGACTCTAGATCAATCCAATAATTGTCACTTTTCTGGCAGATTCTGTCCTTCTCAAAGAAACATGCATATCTCCCAAAATATGAGTCCAATTACCATGGAATTTGGTGGAGATGTGCCTCACTATGTATTTTAGTAGCTATAAAAATTGGAGCTTCATTGGCTTTCTAGATTGCTACCAGATTTCAATTCTCTCACTTTCTATCCATGCTGAAAACTGCTGCACTAGAGTTGACAAGATCCACTACCACACAGAGTTTCACTTATCCAATGAATTCCAATTTTCTACAGCAACTAATACTATAAGTGTAGAGCATGCACACCAAATTTCAAGCCAATCCAACTAGATTTTATCATCCAAACATGGCTATCTTCTCAGCTCACTCAGATTTTGTAATATTAGACAACTTTGAGCAATTGAGCTATACTCTACCAATTTGAATCAAACTTGAAGCTAACTTGTTTGAACATCAACACAAGACATATATCCATGCAAATCCACTTACTAAAGGTCATCTTGTGAACATATCCAAACAAACTAACTTAAACTTGATCACTAAGCAATTTATCCATTCAAACATCTCATAGCAAGCAACATATGCATATATATCCATTTCAATCAACTCATATGCACCCAAAAGAATATGATCAACCGGGAATATACCTTGGTAGCTCATGATCATCCAATAGCAAGCTTCTTCATCCATCATTTGTAAGCCTTCAAATACTTCCAATCAACCACCACAACTTGATCATGACACTTGTATGTTGTAGCTTTTAGACTTCACTAATCTTGACTTGGCATTGGGGATGAGAATAACAATAAGCTTCATTACTTGACTCAATCACATGATGATCAACATGGAACCAATTGAATCAAGCCTCCAATGTCATGGTACCTACACACATTCATCCACTCTTTGTTGGTACCCAAACTAGTTTGGGTCCTCTCAAGTTAGGTGCAACATACTTAGGCAATGCCTTAGTATGAGTAGCGGGATGTTTTGCAATAGCCACCGATGAGGTACCATTGTCATCCTTTCTAAGCACAATATTATCATCAATTGAAATAGGCTTAGAAGTATTACCTATGGGACATGAATTAGCCATGTGTCCCCTTTCCCAGCATGAGTAGCAAACTCTCTTTGATTGAGCCTCCTCTTCCTTGCTCATTTGTTGCTTCTCATTGCCTTGCCTCTCATGAGTTGCTTGAGCCTTCTTCTCAAGCTTGGTAGGACACTTCGAGGCAAAGTGTCCCATATCACCACACTTGTAGCACTTGATGTGAGCCAAATCTTTCTTCTCATCTTGATTCTTGCTCATCATCATCTTGGCATCTTGGATATGAGTTGGATGCCTTGTTCTTCCGCCCCTTCTTATTTTCTTCTTCATCATCAAGTCACCATCATGATGGTTGTTCTTGATTTGGACTTGGGGCTTCCTTTCTTGTGGCAATACTTGAGGCTTCTTGGTTGGGCAATGCTTAGCAAAGTGACCCATTTCATGGCACCTGTAGCACATGAAATGAGAGAGATTCTTTTCTTCTTGCCTCTTCATGTTCTTGCCCTTGCTCTTGTTCTTGTTGAAGCCAATACCACACTTGTCACCGTAGCATCTTTGATTCTTCATCATATTCTCGAAGGTGACTTTGGAGTTATAGCACCTCTCTAACTTGTTGCTTAAGTTCTTCACTTCACTTTTGAGCTCATTGTTCTTCTTCAAAAGGTTAGTCTCACAAGACAAAGAAGTAGAACAAGCATCTATATGTGAAGAACATGGCATAGATAATAGATTATCACAAGAGGTGGATACATGCTTCTTCTCTACATCACATGGGTTAGCACAAATATGTGATTGATCATTTGACCCAAATGATGAGCTCTCACTAGTTTTAGTTTCTTCATTAGAAAGCTTCTTAGTGAGAAAATCATGGTCTTGTACCAAGTTGTCATGAGCAACACTAAGTTCCTCATGAGTCAATTTAAGCTCATCATGTGAACAAGTAGTAACATAAAGTAGATGCTTTTGTTGTTCACATGCATTCTTTAGAAATGAGTTTTCTTTTGTCAATTTCATTGTTTTAGCCATCTCATTTTCTAAAGCCTTAGTGAGTCTACATACAAGCTCAAAATTTGGATCATCACAATCAACTACCACATTAGCAATTGATACCTTAGTGTCACCATGTGACATGAAGCAATGTGGTGTAGTAGAAGAGCTTGAAGAGACATCACTCTCATAGCCGTCATCATCATCATCATCAAGTGTGCATGGAATGGCGTCATCATTTGCACCACTTGAGCTTCGGCTATGCTCACTGTCATCTTTGTCAAGTGATCTTGTGGATTGATCATCATCATCATCACTTGACCATGAGGTGGAGCAATCCTTCACAACCACCATGTTGCGGTCATGCTCAACATCCTCATGTACCATCTCTATGTGATCCTCCTCATTGAATTTGCCATCATCCCAAATAGAGAAATCACCATAGAGATATTTGAGTGCCATACACATATCATGGGCACTCACCGAAGTCATCACCCTGCCAAATATCTCATCTTGCAAAGCATTTGTTAGAAAACATTGGGCTTATGCATCGAGTGTTAGGCAATCCTCTTGCGCTTAGGTTAGATTACTCTCATCCAAGGCATGAGTAAAACCAACAACAACGATCCACCAAAACTTCAGACCAAAAGCATGGAAATGATCAAGCATATGAAGTTTCCATCGTGCATAGTGTGTGCCATCAAAAATATGTGTGTCACACTCAACATCTAGCCAACTAGTCGCCATCCTCTCGGGTCGGTGAAGACCACAAATGAGAGACCTAGCTCTGATACCACGTGAAGGGTCGAGATGACGGACTAGAGGGGGGGTGAATAGTCCTTTCTAAAATTAATCTCACCGGCTAACCGAAACAAATGCGGAATTAAAACTATCGGTCTAGCCAATACTACACTCCTCTACCTATTAACTTTAGCACCTTACAAAAGATCCTAAACAAAGCAAATAAGGTGCTAGGCTAGCTAGAGCTCACCTAATCAATCTAGCTTGCAAGGTCACACAAACCTATGCAACTAGTACTCTAATCAAACCGGGGAGCTCCTAATCAATCTAGTGATGCAAAGCGCACAAAGCCTAAGCTCACTAGCAATGCTCAATAACAAGGCTACACAAGAAAAATTAGAGAGCTCAAAATACTTAGCTACACAAACTAAGCAATGTGACTAACAAGGCTACTCAAGCCAATTAGTCACGCAAGAGATCTACTTCTAAGCTACACAAGCAAAGAAGGTAACTAGCAAGCTACACAAGCTAACTAATTACAAGAGCAACTATTTAAGCTACACAAGCTAGATAGCTACATAAGAGCAACAACTAAACACTAGCATAAGTATGAGTAAGGAAATACAAGCTAGTGAACGGAGATAGCAAACCACCGAGAAGATGAAGACAATGTTGACACGGTGATTTTATCCCGAGGTTCACTTGGTTGCCACCAAGCTAGTCCCCGTTGAGACAAGCTCAAGGTTGTCGTCGGTCCTCTTGCTAGTGGTGACTACACTAGTCACACTCTCCCCAAGGAGTGCTTACCACAAGCTCTAGCACTTGACCCGACCGAACCACTTGACGCTCTTCACGTCTCTCTTTTACTAGAGTTGCTCTTCGCGATCTCCCGCGGGGTGAGCACAACACCCCTCACAAAGCGGTTGCCTCCGGAGCACCACTCAATCTCTGAGCGTGCTACCACGGAGCACACACGAGCCTCCAAGCCGTCTTGGAGGTGGCAACCTCCAAGAGTAACAAGCACCACCGGCTTGCAACTCGATCACCTAGTGCCACACTTGCAATCTCTCATGCGCTACACTAGAATCGCTCTCTCACTTAGCGGATATGATTAGCACTAATCCCAAGTGAGTTGGAGGGCTCCCAAACACTCTCACACAAGGACACTAAGTCCCAAAGGTGCCCAACGTGTCAAATGGCCGGCCACCACCTCTATTTATAGAGGGAAGCCTCAAACTAGTCGTTTGAAATCGTGCTGAAATTTGAACTGCGGACAGCCCGCCCTTATAGCCCCGGATAGTCCGCCCTTATAATGAAACTAGCCGTTATGAGCTGCAACGGTTACCCCGGACAGTCCGCCGTTGAAAAACGAAGACCTGCAAGACCTGCACAGATTCTGTCCAGCAACCTTGTTCTCTGAAAAATTAGTCGGCGGACAGTCCGCCCTTATAGGCCCGGACAGTCCGCCGTTCACCTGTCAACCCGAGAACAGTGAGCTCGTTGTGTCCGATGCATCCCCAACGGTGCGTCCAAGGCCCGCGGACAGTCCGCCACTAAAATGGCAGACAGTCCGCCACCCTCCAGAAAGCCTCCCACGAGAACGGCCATAACTCTTAGCTCCCAACTCGGAATTCGATGATCTTGGACATTTTGGAAAGCTTATTCAGAGGGCTACACAACCCACATGAACTCATGATCCGAAGCACAAAGGATCAATACAGTTTTCCAATCCAAGAACCATCACTTCTCTTTTTCAACCAAAGTTTTCTCCAAAACTTCTCCAACTTCTTCTCCTTTGCAAATGTGCCAACACCACCAAGTGAAAACCATTAAGTGCAAGTGTGTTAGCATTTTCATAATCATTTTTCAAAGGATTTTCACTTTTACTCACCACGCCACTCGATCCTAGTAACAACGCAATGTTAGATCGCTCAAGTGGCACTAGATGATCGATATGCAAACAAGTTTGCTCCTCTTGATAGTACGACCATCTATCCTAAACCTGGTCATCAACTTCTCTACACACCTATGAACGGTGAAATGAAATGCCCTACAAATATACCTTTGCTTTGCGCATTCCATTCCATCTCCTCCATTGTTGATGAAACACATGCACCAACCTAGATCAAATGATATGATCCACTTCATATCATCACATGGCCTCCATGGTCCATCGATCTTGACCTCACTTGCTCTTCACCATTGCTTCGGTCCTTCGGCGCCAAGTTTTTGCTCAAGCCTCCCGACACTCGGTACCAACGGCTTCAAAGCCTCCAACTTGCCCTTCACCTTCGCAATCGGTCCATCAAGCCAAGTCTTGTCTTGATCTTCTCCACCTTAGCCACATGACTCCATGTCATGTCACATATGCAATAAGCTCCTCCATTACATGCATGAGCCTTGCAACATCCTTAAGCCATTTCACCTCTATGGCATATGTTGCTCACACATGATCACCTGTGGACTAATCACTTGTGTAATTCACTTCAAACACATATTAGTCCACCTAAGTTGTCACTCAATTACCAAAACCAAACTAGGACCTTTTAATATACTAGAATAATACCAGTGCAAATTGGTCATACACACATAACAAAATACTGTGTAATTTGCTCATTGAACAATTGAAATCGGATAACTTTGTCGATGGAGAGTCATGAATTCTACAGGATACAAGAGTGTTATACACAAGTTCTTCTTAGCCACAAATAGGAAGAATGACTGGAAACAACTCAGTTATATAATCAAGTCCCCGAAGGGACAATATAGATTCATTAAGAAATTGCAAACTGACAGTGAGTTAGGTCAAAACACCGACAACACTGTTAACGTCACAGAGGACTGGTGGAATAGCAACACAAAGGTACTTCAATGTCATTTACAACAGTATAAACTAGCCAGTCCTCTCATTAGATACTTAATTTTGAAGTATAACTGGTTTGCAGGGCCATGCAGACTGGAAGAAGTTCCAGTGGGGTTATCCCCCATATACTCCATAACTGGAGATATTGTTCCATAACGTTGCTTATTGATGGGTCTACATCCTATCTTCCTGGAGATGAAGAAGGTGTAGATGTTCCTTTGGATTAGGATCTGGCACAAGGAGATGAAGAAGAGGATGAGGAGGACCTGGCCAGTCCTATGAGCACTACATCTCCAAGGAAGAGAGCCAGTAGTACCACCAGCAATGTAAAGAGTCTCTTCGACAGAACTAAGAGTCCAGTTGTTAAGATCATGCAGAATTACATGACAGAGCAGTCCAAGAACTACGCTTCTAGGACTAAATTCTTAAAGGAAGCCTACACTTTGAAGAAATCTAGGGAGGACAGCGGGAAATCAGAGTTGACCGAGTCCATTAGGCACAATAGTTGGCTTTGGAATGTGGTTGAAAAGCCTAGAATTTTATTGTTTAGGTCAGATCTGCAAAGATGACATTTTGAGGGAATTCTTCATTGGAATTTCAGATGTAGAAGGAAGATTGACCTACCTACAGACTTACTGCAAGCAGCATGGACTGTAGATTGTTATGTCATTTGCTTATGTATTTGTGGAACTTAATTGGTATTTGTGGAACCTATTTATGTAATGTGGAACTTGCTATTTGCTTATGTCACTACTACACAAATGATTTTCCGAGATACTGCCTTGAATTAACCGAGGCGGACGTCCAATGCTCATCTCAGTTAATATTTACCGAGGCGGCCGAGGCGGTCACCTTAAGGCAACCGTCTCGGTAAATCCATTAACCGAGGTGGGCATCTTAAGGTGTCCGCCTCGGTGAATGACTGTAACAGAAAATAATTCATAATTCTTTCATATGAACTCCGATGAAGACAAACTTTATATCAAAATTGTAGCACTCGACGAGATCTATAACTTTGTAGTTGAATTTTTTTAAAAATTGAAAATGTTTAGGGTCCCAAAATATGGTTCTAAGTGCATAGATTTTAAAATTTGAAATTTAAACTTATCAAACGATCTCATATGTTGACATGGTCTACATAAAAGTTAAAGTTCTCAATAGTTTTTTTAAAAAATTTGAAGTTATTTAGAGTCCCAAAAATATGTTCGAAGGTTATAGATTTTGAAATTTAAAATTTAAAATTCCTAAACGATCTCAAATATTCACATAGTTAATACCAAAGTTGTAGTGACCAACCTAAGCTACATCTTTGATATTGACAAGTTTTTATTTTAAAATCATCTAGAGTCTCAAATATGTGTTTGAAATTCATATGTTTTGAGACTCAACTTTTTGAATTTTTCAAACTATCTCTGATGGAGATACATCCTATACAAAGTTATAGTACTTAAAAAGATTTAAAACTTTGTAGTTATAAGTTTTTTCATTTGAGTTCATTTAGTAGCCCAAATATTTAATATAAGATTACAAAATATTGATATAAAACAATAACATATTATTTATAGACATGAACAAGTGTAAGTGTAGTGGTAAAGACACGGTAGTATGAAGCGTTAGGTTCTAGGTTTAATTCCTAGAAGTTGTAGTTTTTTTGTTTTTTTTTTTTGTTTTATGAAGACCATTAACCGAGACGTGCATCTTACAAATGCTCGCCTCCGTTAATCATTAACCGAGGCAGACACCTTATAAATGTCCGTCTCGGTTAATCGATTAACCTCAGTTAATCCTGATTAACCGAGGCCTTCTCACCGAGACGGTTGGAATGCCCATCTCAGTTAATCAAAAATGCCCGCCTCGGAAAAGTTTTTCTGTAGTAGTGTGTACTGCTTATGAACTGTTATGTAATGTGAGATTTATTTGTCTATACAATTGATTAGTCTCCCTAATTGATTTATTTGTATGAACTGATTTGTCTAATGTGGGACTCAATTGCTCTTTTGGACAAAACTCTTCTACTAAATCAGACTCTTCTTCTGATTCAGAATTTGATGAACTGGTCAAGCTCTTGGAAGAAGAAGAGAGGAAAAAATGGCCATGGAGAACATTTTCATGTTTGGTATGTACTATGAAACCTATCTAAACAAGGCTAAGAGGAGGAGACCAACTAAAACTAGGCTAGAGTGGGTACAACAGAACTTAGCAAATAGTAGACAATGTTTCAACATATTTAGGATGAGTAGGCCTTTGTTCGATCAACTTCATGTTTTGTTGGTTGAATCATATGGGCTGACATCAACAACTAAGAGTAGTTTTGTGGAGGCATTGGCAATGTTTCTTTGGATGCTAGGTTCATCACAGTCTGTCAGACAAGCTGAGAATAGATTGGTCAGATCACTAGACACAGTCCACCACAATTTTGGCAAAGTTCTAGGAAGTGTTCTTAAGTTAGCCAAAGACATAATTAAGCTAGTAGACCCAGAATTTATGAGTAGACACCATAGATTGAATAACCACAGTTTCTACCCTTACTTCAACAACTGCATTGGAGCCATAGATGGTACACATATACTAGTAGTGGTGCCAACTAACAAGGTGCTTCAGTACATGTGTCGGAAGGGCTACACTACACAGAATGTCATGGCTTTATGTGATTTCGACATGATGTTCACCTTTGTTCTTGCTGGATGGACTGGATTGATTCATGATATGAGGGTGTTTAACGATGCCACTCAAAAATACAGCCACAAGTTTGTTGGGTATTTTAAACGCACACAGAATAATCCGCAAGCGCACGGATACCGATGTAGCTTTCACCCGAGAGTATTCCAGAGTATCGATTTCCACGGGAAACGTGAAGTGTACTAGAAGAATTAAGAACGTCCAAGAAAAGAATGGTAATATGGGTAGAGACAGATATAGGGTTTTCTAAGTGGGTCTATCTAATTAAAGGCTCACTATACTTTACTTACTTCGGAGCAGCAGGTCCTTTCCAACTCTCGAGAAAGACTGGGAAGAAGGTAGTTGGGGGAAGGCTGCCGAAAGCTCTACGAGAATACCAACCCTAACGTGGTGGATTACAAAGACCTGACAGAGTTGTCACCTCTGGGGCTACCACAACTGTTCCGGAGGATTGGGCGCAAACTCAGGTAAACCTAGTCTAGACACCACGTCTACACTAACGCTTACTACTCTAATCAGATATCATAATTAGAGAACTCAATATGAGCGGAGATCCAGTAAATAAAATAAAGTAAGAACTGAAATTAAATAGAATACTTAGAAGTAGTAAATGAAGAACCTGGAGATTACTTGAAGATGAACTGGATGCTGCACCAATACAATGTCGAGGAAGATCCGACAGATCCGGCTCCTCCTCAGCTCTCTCCTTCTCCTCTCTCTAATCCATTCTCTATTTACAACTAGATGAACTAGACAACTAGAACTAGAAGAACTAGAACTAGAACTAGAAGAACTAGAACTAGATCTAATTCTAGATGAACTAGAAGAGATTCATCTAGAGGGACCTCTACTTCTAATTGAAACCCTAGTTTCTGATGTGGAGATGAATAATGAAGATGGAGATGCCTGGAGAGGAGGGGGTCTGAGGTTGCTTATATAGCCCGAGGTGGAGTAGGGGCAAGGAATCGCCATGTCATCGATCCGCATCACGTTTATCGCCCACCGTTGGATCAAACCGACTTTAGGGACGGTGGAGATGCATCCTAGGAGGCGGTGGAAGAAGGTTCCAGAAGGCAGAGGCGAAATGGGCTCTGTGGCCGACCGGTCGGTCTCCAAGTGGGACCGGTCGGTCTGGCCCAGTGGGCCCACGTGGTGGGCCGCCTCGTGGTGTCTTCTAGATCCTTCTTTTGCAGATTTCATTGTGAAATTAATATCTTTTTATTCGGGACTCCAAATATAGCAAATGATATGTCTGTTTTAATCGTCTCGACGAGCCCTTCGCAATGGTGTACTCCAATTCATCACTTGAGATACTTTTATATGGTGAAACAGTGATGTCCTACAAAACAAGTGAGAGCACCAAAACTCGTGGAACTTATTAGTTTCAAACCCTACAACTATGCTTTGTAATTCATTTAGTGTCATTTCATGCAATAGTTGATGGTTAATTATGAGAATTAATGAGCGTCAACAAAGTTCCCACATCCACCACCAGGTATTGAAAGATCTAGCTGGCTTTGTCTTGTGAATGATTAGCATTGTCTTGTAACACACATATTTCCTTTACGTAGGAAAATTCTACCTAGTGGACTCGGGTTACCCGAATCGTCCAGGTTATCTTGCACTACACAAGGGATCAAAGTACCATCTCCCTGAGTTTCGAAACGCAGGGCAGCCCAAAGGTAAAAGGGAAACCTTTAACTATGCACATTCATCTCTTAGAAATGTCATTGAGAGAGCTTTTGGAGTTTTGAAGATGAAGTGGAGGATTTTGCTAAAAATTCCTAAGTATTCAATACGCAAGCAAAGCCAAATTATAGTTGCTTGCATAACACTACATAATTTTATTAGAGATAGTAATATTGGCGACAGACATTTTGCTCATATGATCGTGATGAGAATAATGTTCCTCTTCAATCATCAACCTCACAGCCCAGTGCACCGAGAGTTGAATTGGCTGAAGAAGACCGAAGCATGAATGTGTGACACCCCAATTTTAAGAACAAAATTGGAGCACAATATATGTATGCCAGGATCAATTTTCATACATATATCCACATCATAGTAAATATCAAAACAATGCTTTATTAATAATATCGAACTTTATTACAAAAATGACCCTCGGGTCTGAAAGAAAAAGTACAGACTCTCAGTCTAACTCTAATGTAGACTCGCGGAAACTGGACGCCATCTCCACAGGAAGGTCGACCGGGGGCTGCGCCATCCTAGTACAAGTCGTCTGGATCGTATCCACCGTCTTCTGGGTACGAGTTGTCGGGGTCGTATCTGTCCTCTTCGGGGTACTCCTACTCCGCGTCGTAGACTCCAACGTCTGGGTGGGGTAGCAGGGGGTTCAAAGAGGAAGGGTGAGTACATCGAAATGTACTCCGCAAGTGTAGAAAATATATGCTTATGAGGCTATGAACAAAGGTAGGCTAACTCTGTTTGACTCAAGCGCCTAAAGCAACACATCCTATTAAATCCTATTAATCCTATGCACCTATTTACTAGGTTATAACCACAGTCTCCAACAGAACAGTAACCACACTCGGAGTCGCACCGAGCAAACCACACTCGGAGTCACACCGAGCAACCAACACTTGGAGTCACACCAAGCAACCGCACTTGGAGTCGCACCAAGTACCCACACCTGAAGTCCATCAGGCAAACCACACCTGAAGTCCATCAGATGACCCGAACCAGGTCGTTACAAGGAGTCCTATGTGTATTAGTTCCATACGTCACGACATAGAGAGCTACCTTCCGTAATAACACCAGGTCTGCGCCCGAGCCTGGAAATCGCTCCCGTACCAAGCAGTAACCCGCGTAGAAGAAGCCTCTGTACCCATGTCATATGAGACTAATAACCACATAAGGCTTCTCTAACGAACCAGAACCAAACCACCAACTAATCTCGAAGAAGTCCAAGCCGCTCGTGACCGTGAGCACGGCTGATATATCAGTTTTACACTCTGCAGAGGTTGCACATCGTTACCCATGAGTCGTGCAGATCCCGTCACGCTAAACACTGCCAAGGTGCTTAGCAGGTTGCACTGCAAGGACTTTACAAAGCCCCTCCAAGCCTGTGTTACACGTACTCTAAGGTTTCTCCCCTGTCCATAAGTCAACGACCCCAGGGGACCCCTCTTGAGCCACTAAACAAACCCCGTGTAGCATAACTTAGAGGAAACTAATTAATTAGCCAGGTCCAGCCCATCCAGATCTCATGGTTGCGCTGTTAAGCCGGGTTACAGGCTTCGAGAACCGGGTCCTAGGGATCCAGGCAGGATAAATCTAGCATGAGCCCAGAACCAAAAACCAAATACAGCTGCTGAGTCCCACGGCACAAAAACCACCATACGGTCCATCCTGCCGGATATACCTACTCACCATACTACCAGTCCACAATGTTCCATAGATCAATAATTAGAATTAATTATTAAGCCAGCTCCCCATCCCAAGACAGCAGGGCTAAGCATGACTTCTACCCAACACAACCCAAACCAGGTGTCAAGGAAAATATAGTCAAGTGCTAATAAACCATATCATGGGATTCAATTTAAGACTGCATGCATCTACTGGATCTAACTACTCTAACTCAAAATAAAATCAAGTATAGGTGCAAGATGTTCAAGAACACTTGCCTTCGGGCTGGGTCGAATCAACAAAGGCACAGACTTGATCTGAAGGTTCCACGTAGCTCGCACTCGCTGGATCAAACACCAAACATGGCCCAAACAAAGCATATAAATAACAGTACACCAGCATTACGAAAACAGAACGTAAATAGATCTATTGCGAAGAGCTCGACGAGACAAATCTAACGCAAGTTGAATGAGTCAAATCAGAGTTAAAACGTGAAAGTTATGGGCTTTTGAATCTGAGTGGCAAAATTATAAATAATCTGAACTTGATTTTGGATTTTAAATAAATAAAAATGAAAAGAGCAGCTGGCTGGACCGGGCCTCATTTCGGTAGAAACGCAAGGGCTTGATCGAAAGAAAATCAAGACTCCGTGAACAGTGTGCATGTACTGCGGGTTGATTATCAAATAAGCCAGGGGTTCTTTTGAAGTACGTGGTGCACTATGTTGCGCACTCGGTCCACGGTCCATGAACCGGGGAAGATCTGTGAGAGTAGTTCACGATGGACCAGGTTCACAAAGGAGATGGATGGTTCTGGTTAGCTGTTGATATAAGATACGTAGGGGTGTATTCCTAAAGTATTTTGGATTTTCTTTTCTAAAGGAAAAACATCGGTATACTAGCTAGGCATGGTGTGGAGGTGATGTCAGCAAGCTAACAACGAACGAACAGGAGCTAGCATAGCAGAATGCTGCTCGCACCGTGTCGTACATTCGCGTGCGCCTACTGGAGGGGTGCTGGTGTGTTGGCGACGTGTTGCGGTAGTGTGGTGCGGACGGTCGGGGAAACGCCGATGGCGGTGGAGGCCATTAGCGCCGCCAGTGGTCTCGCCGGAGTGGCTCGGTTTTGGTCTTCAAGGCACGAGAGGGCACGGGAAAGATCGGAGAAGCACGAGGAGCTCACCACGGTTAAGATGGCAGGGTTCTCGACGGCTGGAGTGCACCGAGGGGAGTGGATGCTGTGGCGGCTCCGTGGCGACTCCGGCGAGCTTTTCTGCACGGCGAGGCAGTACGATACGGCCATCGGTCGATGCGTCGGGGAGCTGCGGGACGAGGTCGCGACGCCGCTGCGAAGCCGGAGAGGCAGATGGGGAGGTGAGGGGCGCGGTCAGGACGAGGCGCACGGTGCAGGATGCATGGTCTGGTTGGCACAAACGGAGAGCACCAGAATGCAGAGCTTTTCGTTGCGGACCCTGCCTCGGTGAGGAAGGAGGTGGGCGCGGCGGCCGGCGTTGCGAACCACGGTGGAGCCTTCCTCGGTGGTGTGGTGTGGCTAGAGGCGGCGCACGGTAGTAGGGCGGGCATAGCCTCGCCGAAGAGCACTGACGAACGACGCCGTTATGCAGAGAGGGGAAGGGAGGAAAAGGAGGTTACCGAGGGTTCCCTTGCCTCAAGACGGAGCTCCGAGGTGGTCTTGTTGCGCCCGTCTGTATGTGAGCGAGGACGGAGGCCGACGAGCTTTGGCCCGACGCGGCTATATGGCGGCGGCAGCAGTAGCTAGGGGTGATGTGGTGAGGGAGGGGATGGGGAGGAGGAGTCGGTGGCGGCGGCGCGAGCAGATGAGCTCCTGGGGGTTCTTATAAGGCGAAGAGGAGGACGCGGCCGCAAGACTCGGTGTTTGCAGATCGAGGGCGATGGCGGCTTCGCAAGCCGCGTAGTGCGGACGGAGGCTGGGGAGGGAGAACTGTCGAGCAGGCCTGCTCGTCAGTGGGTGCAAGGGTGGAGCGGGCAGGGTCCGCCTGGCAGTGACGGTGAGGGAGGCGGGGCGCTGCTGCTTGCGCGCGGGGAGTAGCAGGCCGTGCGGGTGCCGGTTGGGCTCGGCCCAAGGCGAAGTGGGAAGAGAGGAGGGGAGGGGAGCCAGCGGCTGGGCCGCGCAGTCGCTGGGCCGTGGCCGGTTTGGATGAGGTGAGGGGTGAGGGAGCGGGCCGGCTGGAAAAAAAAGAGAGGGGAGGAGGGAAGGCCCAGTTGCCTTTCTTTCTTTTGTTTTTCCAGATTTTCAAACATTGCAAACTTTCTTGAATTCAGATTCAAATCTTTTGAAATCAAAACAATTTGAAATATTTTGAAAACATTTTCCCTAGGTTTTGCAAATAAAACTTGAGTTTGAAATTTATAAAACTTTTACAAAGCTTTTATTTGTTTTCTAAATAGAATAAATTCGATTCACCCTATACGAGATTTAATAAATTCTTTTTCACCCAATAAAACTGTGCAACGGCATGAATGCAACAAACATCTGGTTAGATTTTCCTCCATCTAGGGTTTTGGCCAGTTTCTTATTAAATTCTATTTATTTTAATTAATTTAACACCCGGGGTGTTACAGAATGCTTCTCGAGATGAAATAGCAAACAGTTTGTTTACTAGATCATAGATATGCTATATTGTTTTGTATGTACCATGAGTTACTACAAACATACAATACTCTCGGTCTACATACATTAGTTTGAACTATACCATGAGTTTGAACTCATAGTATAGTTCGAACTATACTCATAGTATAGTGATTTGTGTATTATTAAAGTGGGCTGCTAGACTAGATGGGTTGTACGTCTGTAGGGCCCTTTTGGGTTTATGGTAGTTGATCTTGGATTAGGCAAGGATCTCCGTTGATTGGGTGTTTCTATAAACCCTCGATGATCCTTGCCTATGTATTGTACACCCTTTGTACCTCCATAATCAATCTACTAATTTTCCCGAGCCAATCCTTCTTTCATGGTATCACGAGTCCGGGTTTTTACCCGATTCCCCCTCTTCCGCTGTCTTCCTCGCGCGCTCCCCTGAGCTGCGCTCGTTCCCAGCCATCCGCACCGGCCTCCTCTGCTGTGCTGCGATGCCTAGGACTCCTCCCCACCTCTCCCCCAAGTCCGCCGCTGCCGCCGCCGCCGCCCAGTCCTCCACCATCGAGCAATCCACTCTGGATCCCGAGGACCAGGCGAAGGCCGCCGCCGCCGCGCAGGCCAAGGCCGATGCGGATGCCGCCGCGCGCCTACGCGCGACCAATTGGAAGGCTGCGCGCGCGGCCACCCTCGCGCGTGCTGCTGCCGCCGACAAGGAAGCCCAAGCCGCTGCCCTGGAGCGCGACGCTGCCGCGGCCCGCGCCCGTGACGCCCTCGCCCGCGCTGAGCAGGAGCGCGCCGCCGCTGGAACGTCCGTAGATGAGGACGACGAGGACGCCATGTCCGATCACGCCTCCGACCACCGCGATCTTCACCAGGCTCTTTTTCTCCACAAGGCTGCTGCGATCGCCAATCTTCACGCCCAGGCGGTTGCAGTTCAGAACATCCGGAGCCTTATTCCGGTTGTTCTCGACCTCAACTCCGGCAACTACACTCGGTGGCGCGATCAATTCCTCCTCATTGTTGGGAAGCATTCTCTGCAACATCATGTCCTGCAGGATCTCCCGGCGCCCGCCTTCCCTGATTGGCAGCGCATGGATTGCGTTGTCAAGTCCTGGATCAGCGGCACCATCTCCGACGACCTCGCAGAGACTATCTCCGTGCAGAACTCCACTGCCCGTGACGCCTGGATGGCTGTGGAGTCGCAGTTCTTCAACAACCGCGAAACACGTGCCCTCCTCCTCGACGCCAAGTTCCGCAACTACGTCCAGGGTGATCTGTCCATCACCGACTATTGCAAGAACCTCAAGCGCATGGCAGACATGCTTGGTGACTTGGGCGAGGTCGTCACCGATCGTACCCTCGTCCTCAACCTCATTCGTGGCTTGAATGAGCGCTTCAAGACTGTCGGCATGCACCTCCGGCGCGGGCGTCCCTTCCCCTCCTTCCTCGACGCGAAGGCCGACCTTCTTCTGGAGGAACTGGCGATGGAGCACCAGGCGTCGTCCCAGCCAACTGCCCTTGCTGCTTCCACCACTACCACCACCTCGTCGCACCACGCTGCCGTCCAGTAGCTTGCTGCTCCCAGCACCGGCTCCGGCGGCGGCCCAGCTTCTTTCAAAAAACCGTCGTGGTGGCAAACGTGGTGGCCGGCGCGACGACAATGGTGGCTAGCCAGCGTCTCCTGGTGTGCAACCCAGCGCGCCGTCCAGCTCCTCCTTCGACGACCACAAGGCTGGTAGCTCCAGCCCCGGGGGCGCAGCCTAGCCCTCCTTCTACCGCCCTTGGGCTGGCGCTGTGACGGAACCGCCCAATAATGTGGCCCACTTGCACACGTCATCGTCATAGGGAGCCCAATGACTGTGCAAATGAAACACGTTACTGGAAAGATCCGTCGGGTGTCCCCGAGAGGACCCCGAATTACTCACGAGCCACAGGACCATCATCATGAAGGTTGGAATAATTACAACATTACAACAGTTGATACAAAATACCATCGGAGTGCGGAAGCAAGATAGATAAACTTTACAAATTATGAAGATGTTACTTTTTACATAAAAATAACTGGTATTGCGGAAGTAGAGTAGTATGACAGAACCACACTTAGGCGGAGTACCTAAGTTGGAGAAGAGGAACAACCAGATCACGTCAAGCCCACTGACATGATCATGATCAACACCACCTAATAGAAACCTGCAACAGGGAATTAACAAACCCTGAGTACTGGGGTACTCAACAAGACTTACCCGACTAAAGAAAAAGGGAGAAGACAGGAATGAAAGGCTTAGGATAGTCAAGGTAAGGCTTAAGTATTTTGCAGAAAAAGCATTTTGTAAACCTTGTTTTATTTTGGAAAGATTCAAGCATTTCTCAATTCTTCATTGTCCATGATTCATTTTACATTTCAAAACATACCTAGTTGAGAACCACTCTCCGTTGACAGTCAGTGACCAAGTCTCCATAACCGAGGAGCAACGTTAATCCGGATAAATAATACTCAGCTGAGGATCCCTATCCACACTGCATATGTAGCACCCAAGCTTGCATATGCCAACTCGTCTACCACGATTCCTCCAAGATTGGGCCCGGTCCTACGCCACCCGGAAATACAGTACACCACTCCTATCCAGGTACGACGACCACGTGGGTACATGCTACTTCCGCCATCTCTCCACTCCCAGTGCGCGGTTGTCGGTCCAATAAAGGATTCCTCGGAGCCAGAGCTTTCCGTAGTATGTGAATAGTTGCAAGTCTTGGCCAGCAGGCCCCCATACGGATGGTCCCTAATTTTCCAGCCAGAACTATACCTTGGTCATATCTCACCCAAGCGTAATAGTCCTGTCAGTTTTTCAACCCTGTCCCGGTCGGTGTCAACTGTTGAGTCCCGGACTACAACATGACGGCACCGTACGCGCGGACAACCTCTTCTCGACAATGACCACATGCTAGCTAGGCAAGCAGTCATCGAACGAGAAGTAAAGCCAAATTCCCATAAAGATTCTTTCAGTGATCACACTTTTGAAAATGGCATTTTATTGCAAATCTATAGTATAGCATCACTAAGCATTTTGCAAATAGTTTTAAAGCAGGGCTGGTGGATCTTCTGGTGGAGGTAAATAATGCAGGTAATAGGTCATCACACAACTCCTATAACCTAATGCAGTAGTTTAACTCAAAAGCATTTAAGGAAAACATTTTATAAATCCAAGGAAGGGTTAAATGCACCGGGGCTTGCCTTCGTTGCAGGGAAGATAAGATCCAAGAAAGATTGACACAAGTTAGTTCGTTTGCTGCTTTGCTGCTTGAAGTTAAGTCTTTTTCGACGAAGCCTGTCCAACAAGAACCCTCCTCCGAGGCTCGTTCGACAATGGTGAACACCAGAGCTTGATCAACACGACTTCAACACTCTTGGATACTACACGTGGATAAATGATGTATGCTTTAACATGATGCCATGGAATGCATGCTAAGGTGCAGGACAAGACTACTGATTCTAGAGTACAACTTTCTAACATGTGAGTAACTTCTAGGATAGACATAAAGATTAATTATCTTTATCCTTTTAAGCAAGATTAAACAAACTTATTAAGCATTATTTACAAAACATTGCAAGGCATCACAATCATCATAGACCAGAGGGGTGGGGTCTATGAACAGCAAACAATCCAAAAGGTCACACCATGATTACTTTTCTGTTTTTCCTAATTTATTTTAAAAGATCATTTTATACAGTTGTCCCAAAATTTACCAAATTAATCTCATAGGTTCATCATGGTGTAAATAGATGACAAAACAAATTTCATGACCTTTGGAGCTATACATGTTTTACTAAAAACCTAAAACTATCCATTTATTAATTAAAAGGAGGATTTTTCATATTTTAAACTTTGCATAAAAGTAGAGTTTTTTTATTTTTCTAAAATACTACACAGAGCAAGGAACACACAACATTTATCTCAAGATTTTTAGAACAACAGATTAAACCTCACAAAAAGAAGAAAACAAAACACTATTCATATTTTTAAAAGAAAAGGAAAACTGTGCTTCTCTCGAGGCTCGGCGCGCTTGCCTGTAAGGCGGACAGCGGACCGGTCTCTCGAGGTCTCGGCTGGGAAGGCAGAGGGTGGGGATAGCTTCGCGGGCTCACCAGGAGTTGGAAACGAGGCTCGGCGAGGCGGTGCAAGGGTCGGAGGCGGGAGCTCGATGGTGGCGAGACCTCGGCGGAGGCTCGGCTAACCTCTCGAGGGTAGCCTCGGCGTGCTCGAGGCTCAGTCCGAGGGTGGCTGCGATTCGCCCGAGGCTGAGGGTGGGGCTCGGCTGCTTCGAGGGGGCGCGGTTCGCAGGCGTGCTCGAGGGTGAGGCTCGAGGGGACGCTCGAGGGTGAGACTCGAGGCTGGCCTTGGCATGTTCGAGAGATGCGGCTCGAGGGATGTGGCTCGAGGGGACGCTCGAGGGTGAGGCTCGAGGCTGGCCTTGGCATGTTCGAGAGATGCGGCTCGAGGGATGTGGCTCGAGGGGACGCTCGAGGGTGAGGCTCGAGGCTGGCCTTGGCATGTTCGAGAGATGCGGCTCGAGGGATGTGGCTCGAGGGGACGCTCGAGGGTGTGCGGTTCGAGGGTTGGCTTGAAGGTTGGCTCGAGGGTGAGGCTCGAGCGATTCGCCGGAGTTGGAGGGGAGTCGCTGCGCCGGCGAAGGAAAGGACGGAGGGGTGAAATTGGTGGCTTGGGAAGGTGGAGAAGCTCAAGGCGAAGGCAGTGGCGGCCTTGGCGGGCGCTGGGGCTGCCTGATGGCTTGGGTTGGCGAGGAAGTGTTGGTGGTGGCAATGGGGAGCTTGGTGGCTTTTATAGGCGCGGGGTGATGCCGGGGTCCGGGCGAAGGACGGTGGGGGTCCGAGCAAAAGGACGGTGGGGGTCCGGGCAAAAGGACGATGGGGGTCCGGGCAAAGAGAGGTAGGGGCCGGGTGAGGATGAGGTAGGGGTCCTCCAGCTGTGCACAATGAAAACCTATTCTTCTTTTGAAATCTTGAAAATTACTCCTAAACTTTGAACTGCACAAAGAAAACTCAAAACACCAAAGTTGTTTAGAATTTGAGATCTACAACTTTGCTAAAAGGACCAACTTCAAATTTTGAACAACTTTTGAATTAGAAAAAGGGGTAAAACTAGAGTTTGGAAATTTGGGGTTTTTCAAAAGGAATTTAAATTTTATTTTGATTTTTGAATTTTGGTCCTCATAACACAGCATCAAAACACTTAACTGAACAAGATCTACACAAAAATTAAGCAAACTTAAATGCATGGCAAGAATGATTAAAGACGAATGATGATGACATGTCAGGTTAATTACTTATTAAACACTAGAGGTGTTACAGGCGCCATCCAGATGTGGCCTGGACCGCAGGCCAGACACCGGCCTCCTCTTGCGCCCCTCCCAGCCGGCGCACCCCAGCACGCCCTGCTGGCACAGCCTGCTTTCTAGTAGCCCGTCGCCCCCACCCCGACTATGGAGAACGTCGGGCCTTGGGCTCCACCGACTCATGGTTACTACCATCCTCTTGGTGGGCTTCAGGCTTGGGACCAGCCCTCCTTGGCCTCGACTTTCAACACCATGACGCAGCAGCCGCCGCAGAACAACAATGAATGGTACTTCGATTCAGGTGCAACTTCTCACATGACCTCAGATTCCAATTTCCTTTCACATAACACTTCTTCGCGGTATCCTACTTCTTCGTCTATTGTTGTCGGTAACGGTTCCCTTCTTCCCGTTACATCCACTGGCTCTACAGCTATTTCACCCTCTTTACGCCTTAATAATGTGCTGGTTTCGCTGCAACTTATTAAGAATTTAATTTCTGTTCGCCAGTTCACTATCGATAACAATTGCTCTGTTGAGTTTGACCCGACTGGTTGTTCTGTGAAGGATCTTCTATCTCGGAACGTGATCGTCAGGTGCAATAGCTCCGGACCGTTGTATCCTCTCCGTCTGCCGGCTGCTCGGTCCTTGGTCGCCACCACTGCATCTTCACTCTGGCATCGCCGCCTCGGTCATCCTGGACACGAGGCCCTCTCCAAGCTTGCGTCGAGTCTACCTAGTTGTCGTCATGCTGTTACTACCATTTGTCATGCGTGTCAGTTAGGTCATCATGTGTGTCTTCCCTTTCAATTGTCAACTTCCCAAGCGTCCAATAATTTTGATCTTATACATTGTGATCTGTGGACATCACCTGTTCTTAGTGTCTCAGGATACAAATATTATTTGGTTATACTTGATGATTGTTCACATTATTTATGGACGTTTCCTCTCAAACTGAAATCTGATGCCTTTTCAACGCTTGCTCACTTCTTTGCCTTTGTGACCACCCAGTTTGGCACCACCATCAAGGCAGTCCAGTGCGATAACGGCCGCGAGTTTGACAACTCCTCCTCCCGCACGTTCTTCCTCACTCATGGTGTTCTCCTTCGCATGTCTTGCCCATACACTTCCCCCCAGAATGGTAAGGCCGAGCGAATCATTCGTTCCATTAACAATGTTATTCGCTCCCTTCTAATTCAAGCATCCTTACCACCTTCGTTCTGGGTAGAAGCCATGCAGACCGCCACCTACCTCATTAACATGTTGCCAACCAAAACACTGAACATGTCTACCCCCCATGCTGCCCTCTTCGGCACAACACCCACTTACGATCATCTCCGTGTTTTTGGTTGCACATGTTATCCTAATTTGTCTGCTACAGCTCCACATAAGCTTTCTCCCCGATCCACCCTATGTGTCTTCCTGGGATATTCTGCCCATCACAAAGGATACCGCTGCCTTGATCTCTCTTCCAATAGAGTCATCATCTCTCGTCATGTTATCTTTGACGAGTCAGCCTTTCCTTACGCTGAGCAGGGCTCGACATCATCCCCGGCTGATTTTGAGTTTTTGGACAGTACTGACTATGTGCCGGCTCCCATCGGACCAGCACATAACCTTCTTCCTGCAGGTTCCGGTGCCTCGTCCACCGCACAGCCACGTGCGGCTGCAGCTACTACCAGTGCTGATCCGGCTGGTCCAGCAACGCCTGATGCGCTCCCAGCCGGTTCCTCAACACCGACTTCCCCATTGCCTGCACAGCCACGTGCGGCCTCGGCCTCACCTTCGTCCGCACGGTCACGTGCGGCCCCGGCTTCGTCTTCGCCAGCACGGTCACGTGCGGCCCCGACATCGTCTGCGCCTCGCGAACCTCCGCCCGGATTTCCACCACTGCCCCTCTACCCGGTGCCCGCCATCCAGCACGTCTACACGCGCCAGGCGCATCCAGCTGATGTTGCTGCTGTTCAGCCTACTACTGCTGCTGTCCAGCCCGCTACACCTGCTGTCCAGCCCGCTACAGGAGCTGCTTCTCTGCCTAAAGGTGTTGTGACTGTTCCACCGGTCACCAACCAGCACCCTATGGCCACACGAGCCAAGGCCGGTCTTCGGTTCCCTGCTCTGTATCACGCGACGCCGCTGTCTCCAGTACCCAAGACCTTCCGCAGCGCACTCACCGATCCAAATTGGTGTGCTGCTATGGAGGAAGAACATGCTGCTCTTCTCACCAACCACACATGGGATCTTGTTCCTCGCCCCCCTCAGGCCAATGTGGTTACTGGGAAGTGGATTTTCAAGCACAAGTTCCATGCCGATGGGTCCCTTGAGCGGTACAAGGCCCGTTGGGTCCTTCGAGGATTCACTCAGCGGCCTGGTGTGGATTTTTCAGAGACTTTCAGCCCAGTTGTGAAGCCCGCCACAGTTCGCACAGTGCTCTCTCTGGCTCTCTCTCACCAATGGCCAGTACACCAGCTTGATGTGAAGAATGCTTTCCTACATGGCACCTTGTCTGAGACCGTTTACTGTGCACAGCCGGCTGGATTTGAGGATCCCGCCCATCCGGACTTCGTTTGTCGGCTCAACAAGTCCTTGTATGGGTTGAAGCAGGCTCCCCGTGCTTGGTACAGTCGGTTTGCCATGTTTCTGCTGTCCTTCGGATTTGTCGAAGCCAAGTCAGACACCTCACTCTTCGTCTACAAACGCGGCTCAGACATCGCCTATCTGTTACTGTACGTGGATGATATTGTCCTCACAGCCTACTCCTTGGGTCTCCTCCAGAAGATCATTTCGGCCCTTCAGCAGGAGTTCTCCATGAAGGACCTTGGCACCTTGCATCACTTCCTAGGTATGCATGTTCAGCCTTGTGGTGATGGTCTCTTCCTTTCACAGCGACAGTACATGATGGATATCTTGGATCGTGTTGGGATGGCTGAGTGTAAGCCGTGTTCTACTCCGGTTGACACCAACCCCAAGGTCTCGGCTGCTGATGGACCACCTGTGGCCGACACGATGGATTTTCGAAGTCTAGCTGGTGCCTTGCAGTATCTGACCTTCACACGACCCGACATCGCATATGTTGTCCAGCAAGTCTGTCTTCACATGCATGATCCTCGCGAACCACATTTGGCGGCTCTCAAACGCATTCTTCGGTACATTCGGGGCACCTTGCACTTGGGTCTTCTGCTGCGGTCATCTTCAGCCACCGATCTTGTGGTCTACACTGATGCTGATTGGGCTGGTTGCCCGGACACACGCAAATCTACCTCAGGTTATGCTGTGTTCCTTGGCGACAATCTTGTCTCCTGGTCCTCCAAGCGTCAGAACACAGTCTCCAGATCCAGTGCTGAAGCTGAGTACCGTGCAGTGGCAAACGGTGTTGCTGAAGCTTCTTGGCTGCGCCGGCTCTTGCTTGAGCTTCATGCCCCACTTCAGCATACTACTCTGGTCTATTGTGACAATATCAGCGTCGTCTACATGTCTTCTAACTCAGTTCAGCATCAGCGCACCAAGCACATCGAGATTGATCTTCACTTCGTCCGGGAGAAGGTTGTTGTTGGTGATATTCGTGTCCTGCATGTGCCGACTTCGTCTCAATATGCAGACATCTTCATCAAAGGCCTGCCGTCTTCAATCTTCACGGAGTTCAGGTCCAGTCTGAACGTGCGCGGTGGCAACGATCAGACTGCGAGGGCGTGTTAGACAGCCGATTATGGGCTGCTAGACTAGATGGGTTGTACGCTTGTAGGGCCCTTTTGGGTTTATGGTAGTTGATCTTGGATTAGGCAAGGATCTCCGTTGATTGGGTGTTTCTATAAACCCTCGACGATCCTTGCCTATATATTGTACACCCTTTGTACCTCCATAATCAATCTACTAATTTTCCCGAGCCAATCCTTCTTTCAATTTGTATAGACCCATGCAGATTTGCATGTAGGATGCATGCCTGTGCGGTTGGAGACAGTTGTCCTAGTCATTAATTAGGGGCAAATATGTCCTTATGGAGTAATTAATGCAAATTTAGCCAAAGAAAACAAACACCTCGTCACAGCAAAAGTTTTAGCAAAAAAACATTTGCCGCAATGCTTGCTGGTTCAACTTGACATCCGAACAGACCCTCAATATATTCTGCAGAACTCATATACATTGGCTAATGTTTGTTGTACACCTTGTTTTGACTTTTGAGCACACAGCTTGGTCAAAACAGCAACACAAAACATGGGTCTAAATCAGTAAGAGATCGAGCATGTTTTAGACTCGTATGGTCGTATACTGTTTGTTTCGTCAGAATCGTTACTATACAGAGTAGTAGTATGCTGGTGGTACATGTTAGACAAATCCATCCTTGATTAGCGTGTGTGCTGTTTTGGCGAGTCCGTGTGGTCTTGCTTCCTATTCTGCGTGTGTTGGATACGGCAGTCTTTGCCTGCCCACATACCGCTTAAGATCCATTGACATGAGCATTTTGCGGGCTGACCCAAGTTCGGGCTGGATCGAAAAAAAACCCCGGTTATATCAGGTCGAAAAAATCCTGCATATTACTGTCCACTGGACGAGTCGGGCCAACTATTTTCGGGTCGGGTTCGGGCCAAGAAAAAAATTCTGGATAGCAAGATCTCTACTCAGGCTCTGTCCAGTAAGGTTCGTGGACGGGCTAAAAAAACCCGGTTATGTCAGGACGAAAAAATCGTGTCCATTATTGCCTACTGGACGAGTCGAGCCTGCTATTTTCGGGCTGGACTCGGGTCGGGTCCAGGTCTAGGCGGTTCGCCCGCGTAATTTATAGTGTTAAACAGCTAAAATAAGCATTTTGGTCCGAGAAAAATTTTCCTAGACAACAAGATCTCTGCCTAGACCCTGTCTAGTAAGATCCGTGAACGGAGGCCAGGTCAGACCGGGCTTAAAATGGTCAGGTCTAGTTTGAACCTGAGCAATATATCGATGGCTCAGCTCGATCCTAGATTCCTATGGGTGTGGCCGTCTGGGGGTAGGGAATTTCAAATTTGCCTTATCCCTTCCTGCTTTCACGTGATTGTGAAATGTGAATGTGATCCGACCCTCCCAACGTGGCTTGTTTTTTAGATGAAAGAAAAATTGATTAAGATATAGCTGGGCACATCATCATATTACAAGTAATCTGAAAAAACATGTATCCAGAAACTGATTCACATCTATATTATACTCACGCTGTGAAAGTCTCAAACTCTCAAATACAAACCTGATTGACGCTTCGTATAGATGACCACACAGACAAATACTCGGCAACAGTTGTTTTCGGCCTGAGAACAGATGCCCAACGGACGGCCAACATTCCTGTAGGTGGAGTTGAGAAACTTCTTCTTCTTTCTTGTGTCTTCCTTCTTCTTTCTGCCACCGAAGAATAAGTAAGACTGATCTGAAAATTATTCTCCCTAGTCCTTTATCGTGGCCAGATCCAACCACAACAAAACGAAGAAGGGACCGGAGAAAATTATTCCATGGCGGCGACATCATCTTCGTCTTGATGCCGAAGCCCGGAAACAAAAATCTCCATGTTGTCTTGTCGATGTAGATGTTGACGCCGAAGTTGTTGTCCTCATCTTTAACAGAGTCACCATGGAGACACCGGATCCACCCTACCTCCTCGCCGTCGCCGGGAAGGAGGAGGAAATACACCCCCAATACCAAGATCCTTGGCATGAAGAAACCCTAACTCTAGATAACTCGATCTACTAGAAAACTTATTAAAAAAGATGAATCCCCACTCCCTCCGACCTCCGGTGAGATACCGGAGGGAGGAAGCGGGACCAACGGTGATGGAGACGGCGGCGGCGCGGCGGTCACGCCTAAAGCCCTTCCGGCGGCGGCTGAACGGGTGCGATGCCAAACTGGATGGGGGATCCGGCCCCCAACCCGGCTTGGTTGCTGGATCGCGAAGGACGACCGAGCCTCATCCGCCACCGGTGGAAAAGCGATACGGGAAACTCCCGCACCACCAAATACTATCGGGCTCCCTTCCATCCTCATCCGTTCCAATTCCCTAGGGGGCTGTTTGGTTCCTGCATCCGGCTGGACCAGGCTGGCCGGATGCAGGACAGCCTTGTTTGGTTGGCTGCTCACGCCTCTGGGCCAGGCGCTGGCCATGCAGGGAGGAGGCCGTGGCCAGGCTCCGCAGGAACGCCAGAATCGGCCGTTCCTGCTGGGCCTGGCTCGCTGGCTGCAGGGGTTAGTCCGGATAATGATGTATTAGTGTATGGTTAGTAGATATTAAGTGATATTAATGCGTTCTAAAGATATTTAAGACACAATTAAATAAAACAAGAATTTTTAGAGCATATTTGCAAAAAATAAAAATCATAATAATAATTTTACAATATTTTTATCTCATGCAACATACCTTGTGCAGGCAACCAAACAACATCTTTTCTTAACCAGGCTGGGTAGATACAGTCAACCAAACACAACTGCATTGCATGGCTTTAGCCTGTCCTGAGTGAGCCTGGCTATCAGATACGAGCCTGTCTCTACTGCTACGCGAACCAAACAGGCCGCAGTAGTAGTAGGAGGAGGACGCTCCTACGCAGGGTTTTTTTTACCGATCGGTAACCGGTCGGTTTGGTCGGTTACCGATGTAACCGGTCCGGTACGGTTACCAAACGGACCGGTTACCAAAATTTGAATTTGAAATTTGAAAATTTGAAAAAAAAAATGCCCAAAAAATTCCTAAAAATAGATTACAATCTATGGAGACCAATGGTATAAAATTTTTTGAAATTGGACGTTTGGAAATTGAAAAAAAAAAAGTCGGCCCGTTAAGGCCCATGAGGCCCATTAGGCGCTCACGGGCACAAAACCAGGCGTTCACGGGCGGGGGGGCAGAACGCCTCCTTCCCGAGCCTTATCCGCGCCCGCGCCCCCGCCCTCCGCCCCCAGCGCCGCCGTCCGCTCTCCGCCGCCGGCTAACCGGTCGGTTAGGCTCGGTTACCGAGCGGGAGCGGGCGGTAACCGCTCCGGCGACGCCCCGTCGGCTAGCCGCGCGGTCAGCTCGGTAACCGAGCGGTTTTGCTCGGTTACCGAGCGGTTTCTTCCGGGAGTTGAGGTAAGTTTTTCCCCCCTTTTCTTGCTATTTTAGTTAAGTATCTATATGTTTTGGGTGTAGTTTTGTGTTAGGATTGTTGTATTTAGGCAGGATCTGTGTTAGATATTAGGATGGATGGATTTAGGTGGTTAGGGTTAGGGTTAGCTTTATGTGTAGAGTACGATTTAATTTAGGATTTGAGGTATGATTTATGTTAGGATGTATATTTTTCTGTATATATTGTATAGACAACATTTACGTGGGTTTGATTTTGTGTTGTCTGTTTATGCAGGTAGACAATGTCGGGCAGGCACAAAGACGTTGTCTGGGAGCATGGTGAAAATCTCGCTCCCGGGTGGCGGTGCAATTATTGTCACCTGACAAAAGGGGGCGGTGGTGCAACAAGATTGAAGCAGCATTTGGCAGCGCGCGGGACGGAGGTTGTGCATTGTAGCCGTGTGCCACCAGAGGTGCGCGAGTATTTCCAGAGAGAGCTTGACCGCGCCAAGAAGGCGACGGCGGACCGAGCTCGGCAAAGGGTCGCACAACAAAGAGTTGCACAGGAGGGGAACAATCCCATTAATGATGATGAGTATGAGACTCAGATGGAGGCTGCCCTACAACAGTCGAGAGCTGAATATGAGTATCAACAGAGTGTGCAGGATAGAGGCGGTAATTACGAGCGTGGAGGGGGTAGTTCTCGTGCAGGTGGTAGTGGTGGTGGAGGTGGGGGTGGTGGCAGTGGAGGTCCCCGTGGTGGGAATCCTTTTTCGAGGATGTTCAGAAGATCGGGATCACAGAGGGAGACACCTGTGGAGGTGGAAGACTACAATGTGGCAGCCGGTGGCAGGACAAGAATGGTACAACAAAGGATTGATACAGGGCGCTGGACCCAGAAGGGAAAAAATGCAAAGGAAGCCATCGGTAAAGCTTGGGCAAAATTTTACCATCATGCAGGAATACCGGGACGGAATGCGGACAACCCGTACTTTGTTGGTGCTGTCCGAGAGACGCAGAAGTGGGGTAAGTACCTATAACTACAAACAGGTTTGAACTTATGTATCGTTCCATGTTCTTATTAATTGCTTATGGTTACAGGTGAAGGCATCTTGTCCCCCACTGGAAAGGAAATTGATGGGAAGTACCTTGATCAAAATGTGAAAGACTTGAAGGAGAGGTACGCAAAGTTTCAGAAAGAGTGGCCCACGTTTGGCGTCTCGCTGATGTGTGATTCTTGGACTGGCCCCACAAAAATGAATGTTGTGAACTTTCTTATTTATTGCAACGGGGTCACATGGTTTCACAGCTCTGTCGATGCAACTGGGAAAAGTCAAGATGCGAACTATTTATTGAGGGTAAGTCATTACAATTGTCATGTTATTATTTTTAGTTATATTCATGCATATATAATATACGTTATGACTGTTTTCAGGAGATTCGGAAGGTGGTGATGGACATTGGCGCGGAGAATGTTGTCCATGTGATCACTGACAATGGCGCCAACTACAAGAAAGCGTGCAGCTTGTTGAAGCTTGAGTTCAAGCATATTTGTTGGATGCCTTGTCTGGCACACACCATTAATTTAATGCTAAAGGATATCGGTCAAAGGAGTGATCATTCAGGTATGATATCCGCATGCAAGCGCATATCTAATTGGTTGTACAACCATACTCAGTTGCATAATATGATGAAGAGAGCAATTGGTGGTGAGTTGGTCAAATGGAATGCCACTAGATTTGGGACCAACTACATGTTCATGGAGTCATTTAACCGAAGACGTGAGAAGTTCATGCAGTGGATGGCATCTACAGATTTTTTGGAGAGCAAGTGGGGAAAAAGCGAAGAAGGTAGATTTGCTCATGCCAGGTTGTCGAGTCTACAGTGGTGGGAGGGATTGGAGTATATCATCAACACTGTACAACCGATTTACAGGTTCCTTCGATTCGCTGATGAAGCCAAGCACCCCAACATTTGTGAAGTTGTGTATCAATTCCAGAATTGCAAGTCGGAGATGGAGTCTTTTTTTGGAAGAAATACGCACACATGGAATGAGTACAAAGAGATTTTGGATAAAAGGATATCTGACGTGTACATAGGGACGTACGTGGGGCCAGGTATGAGTTCCTCCATGTTCAATTGAATTCCATATTTACCATATTGAACATTTTCTGGATGCTCAATTCAATTCCATGTTGCAGCTGCCGTGCTGAATCCTAAGCTCTCGTACACACTGGATCCAACTGCAACAATGTTCGCTGGCCTGAAGGACGCATTTCAGGAGATGACAGATGTGCAGAGCGCCGTGCAGGCATTGCAGGAGGCTGAGGTCACGAATGAGAGCTATCCCATTCCTGACGTGAGCACGCAGCCTCAGACTAGGTGGGTGTACGAATGGCAAGATCCCAGCTTTTACAGTATGTTGGTTCAAGAATGGGAGACAACCGCAGCTTGGACGGGCCAGACGTGGCAAGATTACAAGGCAACCCTGCTTCAAACCAAAGGTATCGCTCTTATGTCCATCGCCGAGTATGAAATGTCATGCCAACAAGGGGTCTTTCCATACATCTTGCGTAGATGATCATGTATTCCTGTGACTGTGAGGATGTGTTGTTGATGCATTCGTTGATGTTTTCGAGACAATATCTATTTGTATGCGACTATTTGTTCATGTTTTCGAGACAATGAATTTATTGCCGCAGTGTGCGGTCTTTTTTATATCTATATGTCCAAAGGAAGTACCAAAAAATCATTTTTATCCAAAAAAAGGCAGCCCACCGGTTTGGACTGGTTACCGATCTAACCGGTCGGTAACCGACCCAAACCGGTCGGTTACCGACTAGGAACCGCATTTGAATTCGAGATTCAAACCGACCGGTAAACCGCTCAAACCGGTCGGTAACCGACCTAAACCGACCGGTTTACCGATTCGAAACCGAACAACTGAGGCGTTTGAATTCAAACTTCAAACCGGCCGGTACCGGGCGGTTACCGACCAAACCGGTCCGGTAAACCGCTACCGGTGGCCGGCGGTAACCATCAAACGGTCGGTAAAAAAAACCCTGCTCCTACGCGCCCGCTCACCTTTTGGCCCGTCTGGCGGTCGCACTGTGGGCGGGAACCCCCAAATTCGAAACTTGCTGCCGTCGTTCCGCAGCACGCCTTCCGCTCCGCTGCCACCGCCACGGCGGCCCCACCGCGCTCGCGCTACCCTGGCCCCACCGCTCAGCGTACGAGTCACCTCTCTCTCTCTGAGAGCCGAGGAGCCGCCACGCGGCCACCGCCCACACTCCACCGCCAGCCGCGTGCGTCCCTCCTACTTCAATTCCCCCACCCACAACGCCCACCGGCCCCCACGAAAAGGCAGGCAGGGAGGGAGCCCCCAAAAGAAAAGACGCCACATCTCGCTCGGCCGCCGTCCCGCTCCAGCCGAACAGTAGTAGTAGTACTACTACTAGTACGGGAGACCGGGAGCAGTTCGTCGCGTCGTGACGCGCCGCCCCGCGAATTCGAACGGGCGAGCGAGATCCGGATCCGGATCCGAACCGCCGGAGAGGAAGAGATGGCCGCCAGGAGGCCGTGGTGGTGATTCTCCCGCGGGGCTGGAGCTGGACTGGACTACTGCTGGAGGTGCGCCGTGCGCGGGGGATGGATCTCGCGGGGATGAAGCGGCGGAAGCTCCAGGCGCGCTGCAAGCGGCACGGCCTCTCCGCCGGGGGCTCCAACGCCGACCTCGTCGCCCGTCTCGACGCCGCGCTCCTCTCGGTAAGGACCCGACTTGCTCCCCTTCCCCCCCTCCCTCGTCCTCTACAACAGTAACCCTCGTCTCTCTGTATCCGATCCGCCAAGTGCTCGTGGAAATGCTTCGCTCGTTCGTTTTTTTTAATTAATTATTTTTTATTTATGGTAATGATTGGCGGTACTGCTCTTTCTGATGCTACTGCTGTTGGGTTTCCTTCCTTGCTCTCGCAGGGGGCTGCTGGTGCGGAGGCGAGGAAGGGGTGTCTGAAGCCAACGGGCGGAGATGCCGGGGAGGCGAAGAAGGTTACTTTTGCGGCGGAGGAACGGAAGGCCAGGAGACTGAGGTCTCGGGTCATCTGGTCGCCGGTTGCTGGCCCCAAGACAAGGGGGAAGTCTGCTCGAGCCAGTACCGACTCTGCCGCTGCCGCTGCTGAAGACAGTATTTCTGCAGAGGTGGGCGCTAATGTCCCGGTACGGCGGACCAGGAGGAATTCGGTGAGTGCTGCCCAGGCTGAGGAAGTAGGAGAGGCTGTTGCTGTTGACCGGAAGCGCAAGCGCAAGGACCAGGAGAACGATGAGAGTGTCGCTGTCGGCTGTCAGGTTGGGGTTTCGTCTAGAGTCACAAGAAGGTCAAGCCTGGCAGGGTCTGCTGCTGTGTTGCCGCCGCCTCCTGCTGTTGAGAAGAAGAGAGGGAGGGGGAAAGCAGCTGGTGCTGGTGGCAGTAAAAAACTTGCTGCTGTGGCTCAAGGCAGTGAGCTTGGTGTGCAGAGTTCTGCTCAGGTGGAAGTATCAGCTAGGGTTACAAGATCTCGCGCAACAGCACCTGCTGTAATGTCACCCACTGTTGTTGAGAACAAGAGGAGGAGGAAGACTGGAGATGCGCGGACAAATGTAGAGCTGCCTATGGCTGCAGATGTGCCTAGAAACGATGCTCCTGTCACCCGGTCTTTGAGGAACAGAGCTGTCGAGGCTGACAACAGTATGGTGGACGAAACTCAGACTGCCAGGCAGCTGGAAAACAAGACACAGCCCAGTAGGCCGCCTACTCGTAGGCATCAGCAGGTTTCATCTTCTGTGGAGGACAAAAATCAAGAACAAATTGGTGCTCCCAATAAGGCTCCATTATTGAGGCGATCAGGGAGAAACCATTCTGAAGATGCAGAGAAGCAGCCAGCAGTTAAAGAACCGGTTAAGCGATCAACACGTAAATCGGTTGTCCTAGCTACACTTGAGGAAGAGGAGAATGATCTAATTGAAGAAAAGAAACCTGAAGCACATAGGAGATCAACGAGGAAGTCAGTTGTGCCGGTTAAAGATATCAAAGGTATTGGTGAAGAGGTTCAAAATGCTAATAGTGAAGATGTGGCAAAACAACCAGCAACTAAAGGACCTGCTAGGGGTTCAAGACGTAAATCTGTTGTCTCGGAATTGCATGAGAAAGACAAGGGTCTCATTGCTGAAAAGAACATGGAAGCACATGAAGGGAAATCAATGCGGAAACCTGTAATGCCAGTTAAAGATATTGAAGCTGCTGGTAAAAGAATTCAAAATGCTAAGGGCAAAGATGTGGAGAAGCAGTTTGTTGTGAAGCAACCTACTAGGCGCTCATCACGCAAATCTGTTCTGCCTGATATGCTTGAGAATAGTGGATTTCTAGCAGCAGAAATGAATGTTGAGATGAATGTTAGGAGATCAACACGGAAGTCTGTTCTTCCTAATATGCTTAATGAGGAGAACCAAGGTCACAGTAAAATGACCAGGAAGGAAAACTTTCAAAGCGGTAAATGTCAAGATGATGAGAGGCAACAGAAAGTAAAGGAACCTATTAGGTGGACAAGGCAATCTGTTGCTGCAGTGCCACTCGAGGAAAAAGTGTCAAAGATTCCTATGAGGAGATCAACACGCAAATCTGTTGCTCTTAATGAAGTTCAAAAGGTGAGTTTGGATCACACTGAAATAGTTGCACGGGAACCAGAAAGAGTTGGTGAAGAGGGCTTGAAATTGCGGAAGCACAGACGGTCTTCGCTGGAAATATTGTCTTCAGCTAATGATTCCTGTAGGGAGCATCAAAATGCACAAATCCCAATTGAAAAAGATAACACAGGGGGAACACAGCAGGCATCAAATTCCACAACTTCAAAGGGGCGGTCTTCAAAGAGGAGACGGACAACTGCTCCAGAAGATGTGGTGTCTGTCAAGGAAGCAAATGATGACATAATTGTCAGGGAAGCAACAAAGGATGCACACAATGCTACTCGTGAGTATAAGGAGTCTAGTAGCAAAGTTCAAGAATTTGGTCAGGGTAATGCCACAAGAGAAGAGCTCTCTTCAGGTCCATTGCTTGTAACAGTGACACTCAATGACAACATTTCCACAGAGCAGAGTATGCCTGTGGTGGTACCTGGATCAGAATCTGGTGAGAATGCAAATGAAAGTTCAGATAAGAATAAGCAGGGACATTTTGACATTCAAGCTGTTGATACTCATTTATCTGAAACAAGTGGGGAATTAGGCCAATCATCATGCATCGCTGGACTAGTCCCACACAATTGTGTTGTCTCAGAGGACAAAGCATTGATGAGCAAAGGTGAGGTTAACATGGGTGCTAATGACATGCTAGTTAATTTATTTCTGCATTGCCAAATTTATAGGCTTTAGCTATGTTCAGTTTACCTGTTGTAGCCAAGCATCATCACAATTATAATTTATTGATCTTTGTGATGTTGTAATTAGCTTTTTCCATTGCTGTCTTGTTAATATACTAAAAGGAAGCCTTGGTCCTTGCAAAATAAACAGATGGTTCGTCAGTTGACTTCACTGTTGGAGATCATGAAGAGCAAATCCCTATATCCGGAGAAGGGAGAGTTGACTTGGAAGAAAATGCAAGCGAGACTGTGGAGAAGAACCTAGCTGACATCATGTCTACTGGTCTCTACCCCAAAAGTCTTCGACATGATATTGACATAATAGCTGAAGAGACTGGTAAAGGTACAACTAAATTGATCCTGTATCCATAACTACTTACTGATTTGGAAGATAATATGTCTGTTAAACATCTGAATTCACCTGTGCCAGTTAACTGGTACTTGCATTTTCAATTTAATTGGAAGTTCAAAACTCGCCCTATAATTTCTTCACTGTTTTTTTTCTAAAAGATCTGTACTACTTACTGACCTTGTTGGCATGATTTTGAATTCACTACTTTAAACTTGCAAAATCTCTAGATGTTTTGCCAGTGGCTTTCACTATTGAAGAGCATAGAGAAAAATATGCAGTACCTGTCGATGTTAACTATCTCCAATAATGTAACTGTTATAAACAATAATGTAATTGCTTAGCCCCTATAATCGTGTGTCTTGTGTTCAGATGTGTTAGTGGCTTAGTGCAACTGCTAAAACCATGTTAACTATCTCCAATGGAGCAAAATTGAAATGGATAACACTGAAGAATCTTGAACTCAGTTGTCAGTTGACACATGGCTAGTGCATATTGAACTTAGTTGACAGTAGACACAGCTAGGTCTATGGTTCATTATCAGTTCTCATAATTATCTGACCAATTTATTTTCTATTCTGAACACAACCTCTGGTTCTTGTGTAACTCCTCACCAATTCATTGCCCTGCTGACCATGAAAAAATTTGGCCAGTGGTTTTTTGTCATTTTCTAATGCTATTGTACTATTCATCAGATACTAATCCAGAAATTCATTTCAATGCAGTTGCTGAAGAAAGTATTCGAGCTGCTGATCTGGGGAAATGTCCCAGCAGGCGCAGCAAAGAGAACCCTCTTTCGACAAGTCTGGACTTGGAAGGTGCTGCTGACGATAGTAGTCTTCCAGTACTGCATGCTGATGGATGTTCATCAGATGGAAGTCCTTCATCATTTGATCTTGAGTTAATGTTTGCAGAAGGGTTCAAAGAAAGCTATTCTAGAAATGCAGAAAACACTGCTGTAGAAGTTGATGGTGCAAACAAACCAAATACCCCTGTAACACCTGGTTGCTATGTCGGATCTGATTGTCTGGAAGATGAGGATGTGCAACCTACTGAATGTGGTGCTGAAAAGAAACTTGATGTTGATGAGAGTGTCACAGAAGAAGGTATGAATCATTCATAAGAGTTTCTGATATTAATTGGTCACTTGTATATTTTTTAATTTAATGTATCTTTTCCCCTTTCTCAGAAGTTTTAGCTCTGGATAAATGTAATGATCAGCATGTTCCTGCCAAGACTGAACTAAACATAAAGTTTAACGATGAACTTGCTGGTTCTGGTACAGAACCAGGTTGTAGCATTACTGAAAAGAACACAAGGCTTGTTGCAGATAATCTTGATCAACATGCTATTATTCTGTTCCAGCAGGGTGATGTGCAAGAAGGTAAGCATCATTTTTTATGATAGCTCGATAAGTGGATATTGAGTGTATCAGTTCCAGTTGTACTATCAGGTTAATGTTGTTTTGAGAATAATGCATAAATGTGTCTCAGGTGACCTCAAGAAACCTTCATTATGTTCAGCAACACCAGAGTGTAAACATAAATGTGCTTTGCCTGAGGAAACAGTATTGCCCGGAATGAACACGGGACCTCTATCAAGTGCAGAACAATCACCATTTGGCCTGGAGTCTTTGTTCTCACAGGAAAACATAGATGAATCTATAATTCAGGTCCAACATGTTGATGTGCAAGAAGGTAAACATCCATTTCTATGGCAGCTGGATAAGTTTATAGTGAGAATCAGTTCCAGTTGTGCTATCAGGTTAAGTGTTATTTTTATAATAATAATGCATAAATGTGTCACAGGTGATCTCAAGAAACCTTCACCATGTTCAGCAACACCAGAGTGTAAACATAAATGTGATGTGCCTGAGGAAACAGTATTGCCCCGAATGAACACAATATCTCTATCAAGTGCAGAACAATCACCATTTGGCCTGGAGTCTTTGTTCTCGAAGGAAAACATAGATGAATCTATGGGATCTGCAACAGCTCCTACTAAAAATGGATTTGATGATTCTATTGACTGCCATATCACGTCTGTAGTCGAAAATACTCATGTGCCAGAACCTTTTTCACATGATGATACTGAAGAAGGTATTGCCAAATTTTTAGGCTTTAGCTATGTTCAGTTTACCTGTTGTAGCCAAGCATCATCACAATTATAATTTATTGATCTTCTTTGGATGCACAAAAGCTGGTATACCTTATTGGTTTTGTGATGTTGTAATTAGCTTTGCTATTGCTGTCTTGTTAATATACTAAAAGGCATCCTTGGTCCTTGCAAAATGAACAGATGGTTTATCAGTGGACTTCACTGTTGGACTTGGAGAACATGAAGAACAAAGCCCTGTATCCGGAGAAGGGAGAGTTGGCTTGGAAGCAAATGCCATTGAGTCTGGAGAAAAGAACCTTGCTATTGAAATAGTAGCTGAAGGGACTGGCAAAGGTACAACCGAATTTATCCTGTATCCATAACTACATACTGATTTGGAAGATAATGTGTCAAAGGTTTTGACCTTCCATTTTCATTTTTATTGGAAGGTCAAAACCTTCCATGTAATTTCTCCACTGTTATTTTTTAAGTTCTGTACTACTTAACTGATTTTGTTTCATGATTTTCAATTCACTAAATTAAACTTCCAAAATCTCCAGATGTTATGCCATTGGTTTTCACTAGCGAAGGGCACAGAGAAAATGATGGTGAAAATGGTGAAAACGAACATAGTGCCCATTTAACACCTGATTTCTATGTGGGATCTGATTGTCAGAAAGATGAGGATGTGCACCCTACTAGATGTGACACTGATAAGAAACTTGATGTTGATCAGGGTGTCGCAGAAGAAGGTATGAATTCTTCATAAGAGTTTCTGATATTAATTGGTCACTTATATTATTTTAATGTATCCTTTTTCCTTTCTCAGAAAATACTGCTGTAGAAACTGATGGTGGAAACAAACCTAGTACCCCTGTAACACCCAGTTTCTATGTGGGATCTGATTGTCTGGAAGATGAGGATGTGCAACCTACTGGACGTAATGCTGATGTTGATCAGGGTGTTGCAGAAGAAGGTATGAATCCTTCATAAGAGTTTCTTCTTCTGATATTAATTGGTCACTTATTATTTTTAATTAATTTAATTAATGTGTCCTTTCCCGTTTCTCAAGTTTTAGCCAAGGAGAAATGTAATGATCAACATGTTGCTGCCAAGACTGACCTAAAAATGAAGATAAACGTTGAACTTGATGGTCCTGGTATGGAATCTGGTTGTAGCATTACTGAAAGGAAAGGAAGGCTTGTTGCAGATATTCTTAATCAACAGGCTGCAATTCAGGTCCAACAGGGTGATGTGCAAGAAGGTAAGCAACCATTTTTATGATGGCTGGATAATTGAATAGTGAGTGTATCAGTTCCAGTTGTACACTTGTACTATCGGGTTAAGTGTTGTTTGTGTATAATGTATAAATGTGTCTCAGGTGACCACGAGAAACTTTCACAATGTTCAGCAACACCAGAGCGTGATTTGCCTGAGGAAACAGTACTGCTTTCAAGGAACACGGGATCTCTACCAAGTGCAGAACAATCGCCATTTGGCCTGGAGTCTTTGTTCTCACAGGAAAGCATAGATACATCTGTGGGGTATGGTGCACTTGCTTCGGCAACAGCTCATACTGAAAATGGATTTGATGATTCAAAAGGTTGCCATGTCAAATCTGGACTTGAAAATACTCATGTGTCAGAACCTTTTTCACACCATGATACTGAAGAATGTATCTCCAAAAATGATGACTCCCAACAAGATCATAGAATGGCAGGTATAGACATTAAATTTTGTCTCCCCTCTTCTATCGTTTTCCACCTTCATAATTTCCTTGGATTCCTCCAAACCTATATCAGTGAGTTTTTTCCTGCCATTTAAATGGTGCCCATAAGAACTGTATGTTTTTTTAGGAAACGCTAACCTTGATGAAGAACGGGTGCTGTCAATCTTTTCGTTGGATGCAAAGCACATAGAGGAGTAAGCATATTCTTTTATGGTACCACTAAAAGTACATATGTTATGGGAGTGGTATGTGTTTGATAATTTTAAGATGGGAAATCCAATTCTGTAGGGTCATTAATTCTGAGGAAGTGGCTTGTGAGGGTGAAGGAAGTAAAAAGCTTGTCCAATCTGAAGAGCTTAAAGCTTCATCTGAGAAAACAGATGTTAATGAGCCTGGTACATCCTTTATTGGTTTTACAACTACAATTCTAGGCTTTTGTTGTTTAAACAGAAAATTCGTGGTCTCTCAAAAGACTAAAAGCATGCTTGGATATATTTACATTTGAGTACATAATTTTTTTGCATAACCTACTGCAGATGGCAATTCATATGGTATTACTGACAATGTACTGAGCAGTGCCCTGCATACTCCTGCCAATGACAACTATGAGATATGTTTGGATTCCAATACTGATGTGCTGCATCAGGATTCCAATACTCCTGGTTATAAGCATGAAGGCGCTTTGTCTGAGGAAGCAGTTCCCACAATGAAGAATTATGCTGGAACATGCTCATCAAATCCCAGAGAATTACTCATGGAGCTGCCGGCCCTGTTCTCAAAGGGAAACAAAAAAGAATCTGATCCTCATGACGGCCTTGCATTCCCAAATGCTGAAAATTCAGCAAATGAATCAATCGATGTTGAACAACGGGTTAAAGTACAACATGGTTCTGATCTATCTCACTTTGGATCAACTAATCTCTTGGATGAACTGATTGGGTGTTCCAACACTGAAGTGCTGGGTCAGGGTCACAATCATAAAAATCGATCCAGTGTGGATATGGTCGAGCAAGTTGCTTGTGAACCCTGCACAGATGATATTGTGGAGGCTGCTGCTGCTGCCAAATGCAAAGAAAGTGGGCTGGTGCTGCTCCCATCTGAAGAGAGGTCAAATTTGAATGATGGGCAGCTTAACCCCAAGCTGGAAAGCGCAAGCATTATGGGATCTGGCCTTAACGGTGATAAAGATGTTTGTAATACTTCAGACAATGGATCTGTTGTGGTCCTGTTGGTGAAGAACTCCATCTGGTTCTGGTTTACCAGAAGATTATCCCAAGGATTATTACCCACAACAAGAGCTTGTAGATGGCTTCTCAGTGGAATCATCTCTTCAAGGCACTATATTTGGGAAGGAAAATTATTTCTGTGGTGTAGCAGGTCAGTAACTTCATGTGATTTATGAGCTTGAAGCCGTCTTAAACTATTATTTATCAATTCATGTGTATTTTGTAAATGATGTATCAGGCATTAGGGATCCTTCAAGTTTAGCAACTCCTGATTATAAATATGAAGGTGCTTTGTCTAAGGAAGAAGTATGCAGAATGAAGAATTATACTGGAACGTGCTCGGTAGATCCCAATCATTTACTCATGGACCTGCAGTCTCTTTGCTCGAAGGCAGTACTGAAAAGTCTGATCTGCAAGATAATCCTGTTGAATTTCCAAGTGCTGAGAGCAGAAGAGCTGAACCTATTGTTTGCCATGTTGAGAAACTAGTTGACACACATGTTTCTTCAGAACCTGATACATACCAAGGTCCTTGTCAAGATCTCAGCAGACATGAAGAAAAGGAGAGTTGCATGTCTGTTCCTATGCAAGTCAAAGAAGGTGGAGGTATATTTTATTTGTGTGCGATCAAACTTCTCATTTATTTTGAAGTCTTCATGTCATGCAATATCTCATGCTGTCTAATCCTCATAACTCACATAGAAATAACTGAATGACACTGTTTTACCTAGGTTTCTTGAGGTCTAGCCACATGGAAGGTTCACTTACATCAGTCCAGATGATTTGGCAGATGATTCCCATCTTATTGAAAGGTAATTTGATTTTGGATTACTAAAATTTCAAATATTATGAACCATATATGGTCACTGCTTTAGTCATTTTGATCATGCAATCATACAATCACTATACCACAGGGATATTGTTGCCGCTGTGTTGAAGTGTTTTGTGAGGAGACAGTGGAAAGAAAGCTTATTTCTTCTTCAGATAGTGATATCCTCCAAGAAAAATCATACTCCGATGGAAATGGTAAGCATGAACTTGTTTGCTTGCCGAGGGAAAGATGCTTTGTTGATACCTGTATTGTTGGCATAAATTATACTTCCAAAGTACATTCAGACCAAAACTATTGAAATACTCCCTCCGTTCCAAATTATAAGTCGTTTTGACTTTTTTGGTACATTTATTTTGTTATGTACCTAGACATATTGTTATGTCTAGGTGCATAGCAAAATGGATGTACCAAAAAAAAGGACTTGTAGTTTGAAACGCAGGGAGTAAGTTTTGTGTTGAAACCTGAAATGTTAAAAGGTATGGATTACCGAATCTTGGATTGGTTATCTGCATGCAACCAAAAACAACACTTATTGGGAGCTGGAGAGAGCAATAGATTTTATTTGTGTATTTCCTCATGATTCATTCTTTCTGTTAGGAATTTGTCAATCTCACAGCCAGAAGCATAATGAAGCCAACTCCAGCCTATCAAGCTGTGGTACCGAAGTGCTCCTTCAAGATCATAAAGAGGATTGTGATGAACCTAATGAAGGTAAATTTAGTCCAAAAGCCCTTGTTGAAAAACAATATGACTGAAGATGCATCGATTGAAGGAATGGAAAGTTCAATAATGCTGCCCTTGGTTGCTGGAATATCGGAAATACCTGATGATCAGCTTAACATTAACATTAGTGATGAAAGTGAGGAACTCAGCTTTAGCTGTGATAAAGACACAAATGAAAATTTCTCTACTGGGCCAGCAAAGAGGGATCTGTACCCATTGCCCAAACACTTCCATATAGACTCTTGCCAGAAACAGGTCTCAGAAGTTTTTTCTTTACCTGAATCTGCTGAAGAATCTGCAAAATTTCAGTGTGCGAATGTTTCAGGATCAGGTCAGTAATAATGATTTTGTTCTTGTACATAGACGTTTACAAAGTTATCTGTACAATATTCTTCTGTGTATTCTCATTCTAGCTTTTACTATGTCAGGGCCTTGCCAGCATCGTGTAAACGAAAGCACCAGTATGCAGGTGACTTATAATATTTATGAAACGCTGAATCAGGATCACGAGGAATACAATCAAAATAATGAAGACCAAACCTCTCCTGTTATCTTTGCTAGCAGTGTGACCGAAGCTGTAGAGATAGAGGTTGAACAGTCAGAAATGGAAATAGGTCTGATCCCTGCTGCAGAAGCATCAGTGTTGCCAGTGCCAGATGAGCAGCTTAACAATAAACTGGAGGGCAATGAAGTTGAACACAGCTGTAGCTATGATAAAGATCTCTCCAGCTTATCTGATACTGAGTTCCTGAACAGAGAAGCATCCAACCTGCACAAAGATGGTTGCATGGATCTGTCCACTGAAGATAATCACTCTAATGATCTTCCAGCTCCAAGATCTCCTGAACAACCTGCATATTTTCAGAACAGCAATGATTCCGGTTCAGTAGGTATCATATTTCTCCAGACTTGTTCACATCTTTTCACATGATGTGTTACTCAATTTCTCATGTATTTTGTGTTTGCATCAGCAAGTTGTCAAAGAGGTATAGATGAACTCCGTGCTAAGCTGCAGAGTTTCGAAGTTTCCAGCACTGTAAAAGGAAGCTACATCGCTATGAGCGCCCCTCGTCCGAAGCCTGGGGACAGCATGAGCCAATCGCCTGGGGACAGCATGAGCCAATCTGCGATCGCGCTGCTCAGGAACATAGAGAACACAACTGCTGTTAAAGCTGGCCATCCTGTCAAGCCGAACGCTGATGGTAAGGAGAAGGACTCGTCAAGGCGAGCGCTACAACCCATCAGCGGAAGACCAAGGGAGCGCTGACATATTGTAGGTCTAGGTCGCAGTTTCTTTGTTAGTGTAGTATATTTCACCTTTGTTCAACCTTTGGTTGAAAGTTAGGTGTGCATCTTACAGAAAACCCTCGTGTATTTATGCAGCTAGTTGCGATGAAGCTGCTGCGTGCATTATTTATCCTAGCGTGCGTGCCCATTGTAGTAAAGAGATTGATCGAGTTGTGTTATGCAAGTGACTAACCAGGTGTTAACCGCCGTTTGGATCTGAATTAGTTTGATAGTTTGAACTTGTTCTGTTCGGTGCGTTTAAATATCGATCTGAATTATCGATCTTTTGCAATTGGGATCATAATTAGCGTGCTGTATCCATGCTGGGGTTTTAACCGAATGCACAGATCTCTTGGCTTCTAAAACAAACGAAACCACAGATAAAATCAATCTCACCCTTAATGTATATGTTGTGATTGAGAATGTAATGAACAGAGAACTGTGAACAACTATTGCTTTCATTGATCTTTTGGGATTATATACTTGTACAGGGGTTGCGTCGTACGGACGCGACAGTTCGCTAATGATCCAAAGAACATGTCCCTTCAGTGACATAATTAACTGTTAAGTAACTTCCTAATCCTATCCGTCCGTACGGACGGGATGAGATCACCGTGAAGAGGTGTCTGTTCAGAGACATACACCGTTTCGTAACACTCCCCCTTGATCGAATCTTTGTTGAGATCAATGATGCTGCAAGCTTGGATTCCTCGAAAAACCCTGTGGGAAAAATCTGAGGAATATGTATGTATAGATATGCTATAAAACTCCTTTAAAACTTGTAGGAAAATAAGGAGAAGATAACATATATGTGTGTGATTTAAATAAACCACTATGTTATTGTATTCCAATTAAAACCCAGTGGGAAAAGTATTGGAGATACGACATATTGATGACTCCTCCAAAAACCATTTAGGAAAAATATGAGGAACATTATAATATGGATAGGTCGCTAAAACTTCTGCAAAAATCCAGTGGGAAAATTCAGGAGAAAATATGACGACATATCATTTGTATTGCCTCTAAGATAACTCTCATGAAAAACCTTTCCGGAGAAAACCATAAATAGTTGTGAGGGCAACATGTGTCTTTGATATTTACTATAAAACCCCGATGGGGAAAATAGAAAATATAACACGCGCTTATGTTAATATTACCTCATTAAAAACTTTAACAAGAAACCTTGTGAGTAAAACTCGTTAAAGAAAAGAGTATAACATGATGCGAGTACAAGTGATATCTAGGAGATGTCTCCCCCTGATTCTTGCAAGTCTCGAAGTCGTCGCATACCAATTCCATGTACCAATTTATGAAATACAGAATTTGGTAAGGACTTAGTAAAAAGATCTGCAAGATTATCACAAGACTTTGATTCGTAAGATGTCTATTTCCCCATTTTCTTGTAGTTCATGGGATAAAACAACTTAGGAATAATGTGCTTAGTGATATTGCTCTTTATGTAACCTGTTTGCATCTGTGTAACACAAGCAGAATTATCTTCATATATAATTGTAGGTGATTCGATTGAACCAATACCACATGATTGTTGTATGTGGTTAATCATTCTGCGAAACCACACGCATTCACGTGATGCTTCATATAGAGCAATTATTTTAGAATGATTAGTAGAGGTGGACGTCATGTTTGTTTAGAAGACTTCCATGAAATAGCCATACCTCCACGAAGGAATACAAATCCTGTTTGAGATTTTCCATTATGAGGATCAGATAAGTAACCGACATCTGTGTAGCCAATCATACTGGGATCGTGATTCTTCCTGAAAAATAAACCAAGATCCTTTGTGCCATTAAGGTATCTGAGGATACACTTCGCTCCCGTCCAGTGACGGCGAGTGGGTTTCGCACTATGCCTAGCTAGTAAGTTTACTGCAAATGCGATATCAGGCCTGGTGCAATTTGCAAGATACATAAGTGCGCCAATGACACTGAGATATGGAACCTCTGGTCCCAATATCTTTTCACCAACATCCGGTGGTCTGAATTGATCTTTCCCTACTTCTAAGGAACGGACAACCATCGGTGTTTTGATGGGGTATGATTTGTCCATTTTGAATTTTTCCAAAACTTTCTGGACATAGGCTGACTGATGCACTAAAATCCCTGTAGGACGGTGCTCAATTTGTAAGCCCAAGCAATACCGGGTCTTACCCAAATCCTTCATCTCGAATTCCTTCGTGAGATGATTACATGCTTCATTTATATCCTTTGGATTGCCAATGATGTTTAAATCATCAACATATACAGATATTATACAAAATCCCGTTGGAGATTTCTTAATGAAAACACATGGGCAATCATCATTGTTGGAGTATCCCTTCTTGAGAAGGAACTCACTCAGTCGGTTGTACCACATCCGACCCGATTGCTTTAAGCCATATAATGACTTTTGTAGCTTTACACAATACATGTTGCGATTTGCGTTTGGATTCGGAATTTGGATTCCATCGGGAACCTTCATGTATATGTCCGAATCAAGTGACCCATATAAATATGTTGTCACCACATCCATCAACTGCATAGATAGATGATTTTGAACTGCCAACGATATTAAGTATCGGAAAGTAATTCCACTCATTATTGGAGAATATGTTTCATTGTAATCAACGTCGGGTCTCTGCGTGAACCCTTGTGCTATTAGCCTGGCTTTATATCTCACCACCTCGTTGTTTTCATTCCGTTTCCGGACAAAAACCCATTTAAAGCCTACGGGAAAGACTTTAGAAGGTGTGGGCATTGCAGATGTGAATACCCCTCTTTTACCGTGTGTTTGGTTGTGGGATCAGTGGGTTGGAGTGGCTCCAACCCACGTTTTGGGGACGGCTCCAACCCACGTTTTGTTTGGTTACGAGAATGGGTTGGCTCCGTTTTTTGTTTGGTTGGAGGAGTGAGAAGGGGTCGGATCCATCCCATTTTCTGTTTGCTTGGATGGATTCCAACAGAACCTGGGTATGGTCACCTTTGCAATGAAATGGTGAGGTCACCCTCCTCAATTTATGTTAATTGTGACCAATATAAACAACACAAATATCAAGTGATGACACATGATAATTTCATCAGCCCAACTTTAATATTTTGTGCAGCCAACATATAATTTGTGATGAACACATAGCAATATTTCATATGCTTGCACCATACATCAAGGAACAACACACAAAATAATATAACAGGCACATATAAGTCTTGGCCATATTAGAAATAAAAGTCTTAGGCCTTATCCATAGGCATATTACACACTAATAATGTCAAGTCTGATGCTTACACAATGCATCAAGTTCAAGCCTTACACAACATGCTGCAAGTTCAAGGCTTCCACATAGCAAGATACAAGCTTACTTAGACCACAAATATAAAGTTTTATGTGGTACTAACAAAAGATCCATCCCATAACTACAACTTACCTTTACTGCCCAGGATAGTTGTCAGCAATGTGCTTTGCAACCCAATTGAATTTATGTTCAAAAGGCAAGGAGTTGAAAGCTCTAGCTATGTGAGGATGTTGGACCAAGTATGAATGGTAGAAGGATAAGTGAGTCGAATTGAAACTACCAGTCATAGCCATCAAGTTGTCAAACAAATCAGCTGGCACATCATTATCAGATTTCCCCACTTCCTTGATCGCCTTGGCTAACTTGGTACTTCCCCATTTAATTGCAGTCACCAATGGATCTTGGTCACTCATGGCCCTCTTCTTACCCTTGTCCCTCTTCTTAGGATTAGTGGCCTTGGTAGCCGATGAAGTTGCCGCATTGTCGTCTCGAGTTGCACCCCTATCACTCTCTACCTCCATCTTCTGCACCTCATTGTCCCAGTGATCTGTACTTTCTTCCTGTGTACCTAGAGATACACTTGAGTCCTTTGCAAACCTACCTGTAGCCATGGTACTTCCAAATATTGTGTTCATCTCCTCATAGTGTTGAATAGGCTTGTTTAAAAAGTCAGCATCAGATTTGTGATCCTGCAATATATGTAAAATCAGCCAAGTACTATTATGTGACAATATATGTAAAATCAGCCAAGTACAATAATTATATGTGAGAACTAAAAATTCAGCAAATACCTTAATATGATTGTTGTAGTGCTCATCATCAAGAGTTATAGTGAAGGTCTCTTCATCCCAACCAGCAGCACTCAAACCACGAAGGTCACATACTTTACGAAACTTTTTTTTGCCATGTCTTAAGGTGATTCTTAACCTGCTCACCACTGCGCACAATGCCAAATTTCTCTTGGAGAGCCTTTGCACACCCATTGTAGTGAACCATCTTGAAGGTGGATGAAGTCTTGGTGCCATTAACCACTAAATTGGCAAGGTATTCGAGCATGTAGGCTGACCAAGTTGAAGTCCATGTAGCATGTCCAGCAGCCCCTGCACCTCCCTCTGGTTCCATTCCCCTACAAAATAAACAATGCAATACATGTCCGCAAATAATAGTGCCAACCAAGTAGCAAACAATATGGCAATCAAATATATGTAGAAATATGTCCTCAAATACAATTTCAGCAATCCAATACAATGATTACATTGACCATTACTAGTTTCCATGGCTTTGACGATCTGCCCACATTTGGGCAGCCAACCCTTCCCTAAAAGCTAGCATAATGGCATTCTCACTTGCTGTCCCAGAATAGGTGGTGTGCTGGGTGGACTCGTCGTTATCACTAGGTACATTGAATTCATCACTCCCATCTTCAATCACCCAGTTATGAATGATGCAACAAGCAACAACAATATCAACTTGAGTTTCATAAGGGAAAAAAGGAGAGGCATCATCAAGCACTTTGAATCTCCTTTTTAGTGCTCCAAATGCTTGCTCTACTATGATTCTCAATGAGCAGTGCCTACGGTTGAACAATTCCTTCTCATTTTGTACTGGATTGCTCCCCCATTCATTTAAGTGGTATCTTACGCCCCGAAAAGGTGGTAAAAATCCTGGTTTGGCTCCATATCCAACATCAACTAGGAAATATTTAGCTAACATATGATGCATAGTTAGGTTACATTAATTGTTGATGAAGAATTTATGGACAAGACATAGGTTAATCTATTACCTTGTGGCACATGAAGGCCACCCTCACGTGTTAAAGCATCACGTAAAACTAGTGCATCATGTGCTGTCCCCTCCTATCCGGCCAACACATAGGTGAACTTCTGGTCAAAATCTACGGCTGCCAATACATTTTGAGTACAATGCTTGTATCTACCACGAAAAGCATGCTGCATTTCCTTTGGAATGGTGGCTCTTATATGTGTACCATCAAGTGCTCCTATACAATCCTACGTGATGTTCAAAGAAGTCAAGATTAGGTCAATTAGGTTTGGCAAAAAAATAAATTTAGAATATGACATAAGGTTGAGCTTCACACCTTAAAGTATGGATACCACCTTGTGTCTGCTTCAATTTTAGCTGGGGTGTCCAATGAAGGGGGCCTAATATAATCATCTCGTAGCTCACCAATAGCATGAAGTACTTTGTTAAAATAACGACTGACTGTTTCTCCGGATCTACCAAAATTGGTTGCAATTACCCTATTCCTAACATTGTGCCCCACAGTATGCAGAAACATTGCCACTTGCTCCTCAACACACATATGAACGGTATCTTCAAGTAAACCACGATCTCTAAACAACTTGAAAAACCTAAAGAAACGTGATTTGTTCATTCTCAGCATGTTTACACAAGTTGTGTCATCCTCCAAATTTGTCATTGAGGTATTCTATTCTCTTCCTATCCCTTTCAAATATTGGTGCATAGGTAATCCCTTCCCTCCTTGCAACTCGTTTTCTTTTCCTGGACCGAGCAACAATTGCCATGACATACAACAACCAATGTGCAGCAACAGCAAAAACAAATGCCTTCAGCCTGTTATTCATCTACATACAGTAGCACAAGCAAGCGTGTTATTCTTCATAGTAAAAGGGTGCTCCTAACCATCTAGGCGTTGTACGCAAACGGCGGCCCCGCTGGCCGGTCAGTGGGCGGGGGGGTCGAGGGGGGACGCCCCTCGCGGTTTTAGGGCAGCGCCCTGAAACCTCTCGGCATTTCATCAATTGAATCGACAAAGTCGCTATGAAATCGCTATGAAAAAGGTACAATAGAACAACTAGAAGGGAGGTTCAGACGGGAGGGGATGCAGAGTGGAGGGACACCAGTACCTGCGGGCGTGGTGGCGGACCTGGGGCGGGGCGGCGCAGTGGCGGACCTGGGCGGGGCCGGGCGACTTGGCCGTCTCGAGGCAGCAGGGCAGGCCGGTGGACCTCGCGGCGCCGGCGGAACTGGCACGAACTGGCGGTGCCGACGGGGACCGGAACTTCCGGGGCGGGCGCGTCCTCCGGGGCCGGCGCGACGGCGGATCCGGCGACTGGCGAGGGCGCCGCAGGGAGCAGGCGGGGCCGGCGCGAGGAAGAACCGGCGATGGCACTCCGGCGACGTTCGGCTCGAGTGGATGAGGGGCGGCGGTCGGGGATCCAGGGGATGGGGACTTGGGCTCGAGTGGATAACGGATGGGAGCGGTGACTGCAGCGCACGAGATATTTCCAACCCGAGCGGAGCGGCTCCGTCCGCCGATTTTTGACGAATGGAACGAACCCGCATATTGGAGGAATATACCCTCTGGGTTCGCCCCAACCCTTTCCAAACCCCATCCAAACAGCCAAAAAACAGGTCCAACCCATCCGGGTTGGCTCCGACCCTCCATCCAAACACACGGTTAGTGAGCGAGGCTATCTCAGCTTGGATTGCTTCTTTCCATCGGGCCCAGTCCGAGTGCTTTTTGCACTCTGCCATGGTCTTAGGTTCTGGGTCATTGAGAAAGATTTCTACAATGGCTGCAGAGAAGTACATGTCGACAACAGTAGTCTTACGATCGTATGATTCTCCAGTTTCAATGTAATTGATGAAAATTTCTTTCACCCCATATAATGACTCAACATTTTCCAAAACTATGGAGTCAGGGTGTTCCGATGTCCCAGGATCAGTTTTTGGGTGCACCGTTGATCCGGGTTGTGGATTAGGTCCTGGCGTTGAACTTTTATCCACTGTCGGGTGTCTACTAACTTGAGGTTGGCTTGGATTTACTGATTTTGAGGATTTAGTCCTTGGTATACTTGGACGCTTATTTGAAGCATTATCCTTGGGAGCGGTTGTACTTCTCCCCCTCTTCTTTGGAAGTGGGGGCTGAATGGTTTTTATTGGTACCTCCACTCTTTAAGGCGCATTCCGAGCAGAATAAGAGGATTTAGTGACACCCTTATAATCAGTAAATGCTTCTGGCAGGTTATTTGCAATATGTTGCAAATTTATAATTTTCTGAACTTGTTGTTCAGTTTCTTGAGTACGTGGATCTGAGTGGGAAATGCCTTGGGCATTCCAGTCGATTTCCTGGCATTCGTTTTGGTACTTGTAGTCTCCCCTAATGCCGGGAAATGATCCTCATTGAATATGCAGTCAGCGTACCGGGCCGTGAATAAGTCCCCTGTAAGGGGTTCGAGGTATTTGATAATCGATGGAGATTCATATCCCACATAGATACCAAGTTTCCTATGTGGACCCATTGAGGTACGCTTAGGTAGTGAGATCGGTACGTATACAGCGCAACCGAATTTTCGCAGATGGGAAATATTGGGCATATTCCCATGTACTAATTGCATTGGGGAAACTACATGATATGCAGTTGGTCGCAATTGAATTAAGTCAGCAACGTGTAAAACTGCATGACCCCAACAAGAAGTTGGTAGGTTGCAATTTTGTAATAAAGGTCTTGCAATGAGCTTAATTCTCTTAATAAGAGATTATGCTAAACCATTTTGTGTATGGACATATGGGACAGAGTGCTGAACTTGAATTCCTAAAGCCATACAATAGTCATTGAAAGCCTTGGAAGAAAATTTGGCAGCATTGTCCATTTGAATCGATTTGATTTGATGTTCAGGGTTATTAGCCTTAAGTCTAATGACTTGGGCAATAATCTTTGCAAATGCATGGTTACGTGTGGACAAAAGGCACACATGAGACCATCTAGTAGATGCATCTATTAGAACCATGAAGTACCTGAATGGTCCAGACGTTGGTTGAATGGGGCCACATATGTCGCCTTGAATGCGTTCAAGAAATTTGAGTGGCTCATTTTGGATTTTAACGGGCGATGGACGTAAAATCAATTTCCCTGTAGCGCACGAAGTGCACATAAAATCTGAAGATTTTGGAAATTTAGCAGTGTTTAACTCATGACCATTAGAATTGCTGATAATTTTCCGCATCATCCCGACTCCGGGATGACCAAGGCGATCATGCCATGTTTTGAATGTATCAATATTCTGAAAAATTACCTTGTACGCAACATGTGGTACGGGTTTGATGTATGTGTAGTACAAACCGGACGGAAAAGATAGAATTTTCTCAACAGTGCGTTTGCCATATCCGCTAGTTTGTGTAACAAGGAGAATTTCCTCGTTATTCTCATAATGGGTTTCTATATGGAAACCATTTTGACGGATATCTCTATAGCTTAGTAAGGTACGCTTTGAATCAGGATACAATAATGCATCCTCGATTGTAATTTGGGTACCCATAAGAAGTACAATAGTGGCACGACCAGTACCAACTATAGTTGTTGTATCGCGTCCAGCGATTGTCAAAACATTTCCTTGTCTTTTAACAAGAGTTTGAAAATTTTGTTTCTCTAAGAATAGAATTAGTGGTGCCACTGTTCACTAGGCATAATTCCTCCTCCATCGGTTTGACCCCGTAGAAAAACTATATATGAATAAAGAATTTAATATGAAATTCTCTAAACAATTGTCGGGGGAACACCAAAGGGGTACCCCCAATCAACGCAAACAAATAAGTTAAGCCTAGAACACCAATTAATAAACCCAGCTAGGCTAACCTTCCAAGAAACCAACCCCTCGGAGCCTGCAACGCTGGCCCACCGCCAGGGAGCTTAGACTTGCCTAAACCTTACCGACCGCCTCCTGGTAACCTACCCCTCGAGCCCGCTACAGCTATGCACCACTCCTCGGGACCCCGCGCGGGGACCTCGAGCCCCTCCAGCATGATAGCCTATCCCTCGAGGCTTATCACACCCTAGGCCTCGAGCTGGAGCTCAACCTCCGCTCACCCGAGCCCTCCGCGCCCGGCCTCGAGCGAGCGCTCCACTACCCTTCGAAGCCCTCCACGAAGAGGAAGCTTCCTGCTCCTCAACCCCATACCGTGCATTTAATGCATCCACCTACTCCAGTCACGTTCTCTGCAACCCGACGTGTACCACAGTGAACCAGGGCAGAGCCAAGTCTCGTTTTCACAAACAAGCATGGGTAAAAAGGCACCAGTACGGCACTGTTAACCCATATCTTACACTGTTGCACGTCCAAGCCACGTCTCGAGGCCCGGATACCTGCTGCTCAATCGGGTTTCCCGGGACTTGCCCATACCTGCGGGGACTCGAACCCCCCGCAGGCGCCACCTCGAGGCCGGCTCTGAGCCCCTCGAGCCCTGGCTACTTTCACGCTATTGGAGGACAGGTACCCAAGACCCGGAGGGACCCCGCCGTGTCCTGCACATGCCGGGATGGGTGCTGTACGGCTTCCACGTCGCCACGCCTCCACGTCCGCGCCCAGGATGGAGGCCACGCATCAAGGACGCCTCAACAGCAACACCCACGTTGGCTACAGTGGCTTCGACGAGACAAAGTTCCTGCCCTTCGCCATACCGAGCGTTGTACATGTCAATCCTGTGTAAACCCTGGCCTCCTCTTGATCTATAAAAGGGGACGCCAGGGCCCTTCGCGCACAAGAGACAACACACGAGTCCACACACACACATACACGAGTCCGGACTCCGGTCCACGCTCACTGAGCTTGTATTCGCCCCTGTACAAGCACTTAAGTGCAAGTAATACAAGAATCTCCTCCCCCGCTAGACGTAGGGCCTTCTTTGCCCGAACCAGGATAAATCCTTGTGTCATCTTGCATCACCATCCAGGAAGAGAGCACGCGATCATATTACTCGTTGGTGTCATACCCCCGGGTTCGAAACACCGACAGTTGGCGCGCCAGGTAGGGAACTTCGCGTGTCCTAGTCGATTTCTCGTTGTTTTCTGGATGGCTTCGTCCCTCCTTCGTTCTCGGCTGGTGCCGTCGTCTGGTTCGGGGAGCCTCGAGTTCCTGGCCACCGGCAACGGCAACGAGCTGACCCTGCTCTCCACGGAGAGCCCGAGCGGAGGGCGTGTCATGCCAACCCGCGCGGGGGGCGTGGCGCGTCGCCCGCACCACCACACGTCGCCACCTCGCGAGCGGCGCCGTCGTCACCATCGACGCCGGGCACGGGCGGTGCCCGCGGCGCACTCCCACTTCCCGCGGCTGACGCAGAGTCCCCGAGGGGAAACCTGCCCGCGCGCGGCCGGAGACTTCCAGGGCGCGTGCGCACTCCCCAGCGAGTTCGCGTTCGCCACGCGCACGGACCGGGAGCCTGGCCAGAGGCCCCCGAGCCGTGCTCCGTCGACACCACCAGGCCTCCTCCCGCACACGGGGTGTACCGCGCCCGACGCCAGCGGTTCCCGTTTGGCCTCAGCAACTCTGCGGCTGTTTACGCCCACCGCCTCGACGAGCGCCGTCAGGACCAGGCGGCCGCAGAACGGGAGGAGCGTCCGGGCGTACTCCTACGAGCCACCACCGACCTGGAGATCGTCTACCCCGCGCACGTCGACGCGGCCTCTCACGAGCCGTCGAGCCACCTCGTCGAGCCACCTTTGGGGAGGTACCGCGAGCTGCAGTCCCGGCACGAGCCAGGGCGGCGCGGCATCAGCAGCTCCGACTCCGATGAGTACGACTACCACGACCCTGACCTCTGGGACCCCACCAGGGAGTGCTTTTAGCTTGAGGGGGACGTGGACGACGCCGAGGATGACGGCGACGACGACACCAGGCCGGCGCTCAACCTCGAAGAGCCCGGAAACGTGGCTGCGGCAGGAGGATCACGCGTTCAGGGGAGGAACGAACCCCCGACACTGGCTGCACCATCTCAGCACGGTGACGACCGGGCGGCGCAGCTCGCGCAGCTGCGGGAGGCCATCGCCAAGGCTGAGGAGGAGCGACAGCGCCTGCCGCAACTCGAGAAAACTGTAGCACAGGAACCAGCCCAGCCTTGAGGCGCCGGTGTCCGTGCCCGCGCTCGAGAGGTCCACCGGCAGATCCTCGAGGACGGGGCATCGGCACGCCCCGAGCTGCGTTTCCCGCGAGCCGGGCAGAACGTGGGGCGCGCGGCAATGTTGCTCCGTGATCTACCTGCCGTCTCCAACCCTGACGCCAGGCGCATGCTCGGGGAAATGAAGAACCTCCTCGAGACAGCCGCTGTGCAGCAGGCCGAGAGCTCAGCCTCGCGATGGCGTGGGGCGGCCTCGGGGAAACCAGCAGACACGCCCCGCAACGAGCGTGAGACGTCCGTCCATCAGCCGGACGCCTCTCGAGCTAGGCCAGTCCGGGAACGGATCGTCGACAACCGGCCACCTCGAGTCCCCAATGACGCCCGCAACGACATCAACCGACGGCGCAAGGACAAGGGGCCTAAGAGCGTGGCTATAGCGCCCATCGAGGGGGGCGCTACGACAGTGACGAGGACCGGCAAGTCCTCGAGCCCTCGGGCCCCAGAGTCTTCAGCCGAGCCATCCGCAGCTCAACCCTCCCCGACCGCTTCCGACCACCGACCAACATCGTGAAGTATGACGGGAAGGTCGAGCCCAAGCTCTGGCTCTCGGACTTCCGCCTAGGCTGCCAGCTGGGCGGAGCAAAGAGGCGACGACCGTGTGATCATACGCCAACTCCCACTTTACCTCTCGGACACCGCCCGTCGGTGGCTCGAGGGGCTCCCGCCGGATCGGATCCACGACTGGGCCGACCTAGTCAGGGTCTTCGACGGGAATTTCAAGAGGACTTGCGTGCGCCCAGGCAACCCCTGGGATCTACGGCGTTGCAGGCAGTCAGCGGACGAGCCCCTCCGCGACTTTGCTCGGTGAATCTCGAAGCAGCGCCTCGAGCTCCCCCACGTGCCTGATGAGGACGTCATCTCAGCGTTCCTCGCGGGCACGATATGCCAAGAGCTAGTTCATGAGCTAGGACGCTACCGTCCCAGGACGGTCGAGGACCTGATGGATCGTGTCACCAGCTTTGCCTCAGGCGACGAGGCAGTGGGGGCATTTTTTGGCCGCTCCACGGACAAAGGTAAGGCGGTGACCGCGCCGGAGGGCTCGAACAAGGGCAACGACGCCAAGAACCGCAACAACAACAACAACAAAAGAAGAAGAATAAAAGCAAAGGTCAAAAGGCAAAGCGCGACGCCGACGACGACGACGATGAAGAAGTGCTCATGGGCGCCCTCGACCATAAGAAACCTCGAGGCCCCCCTGACGGGGCTGTTTTCGACCAGATGCTCGAGGACCTCTGCCCTTATCACAAGGGCCCCGTGAATCACAAGCTAAAAGACTGCCGACTGCTGAAAGGCTTCTACGCCAAGCTTGACGACAAGAAGGAGGACACGCCTAAGGGCAAGGACAACAAACGACGCGACGACGGGGATGCGGGTTTCCCTCTGGTGCGTGACTGCTTCATGATCTACGGGGGCCCAACCGTCGGGCTCTCGGTTCGGGAAAGGAAGAAGGAACGTCGGGAGGTCTTCGCACTCCGCCACGACGCCCCCAGTACCTTGACTGGTTCGACGCGCTGATCACATTCGACCGTAACGACCATCCGGACCATGTCGTAAATCCGGGGGCGTACCCCGTCGTCGTCGACCCCGTCATCGTCGACGTACGGTTCTCCAAGGTGTTGATGGATGGGGGCTCGAGCCTCAACGTCATATACCTCGAGACTCTTGACCTCCTGGGGATTTCGAGGGACCAGCTCCGACCTAGCGTGGGGGGGTTCCACGGAGTCGTACTAGGGAAGAAGGCTCACCCCCTCGGGCGCATCGACCTACCGGTTTGCTTTGGCACGCTGGCTAACTTCCGCCGGGAGACGCTCACCTTCGAGGTGGTTGGATTCCAAGGACCTACCACGCCATCATCGGCCGGCCAGGCCTACGCCAAGTTCATGGCGGTTCCCAACTACACTTGAAGCTCAAGATGCCGGGGCCGAAAGGGTCATCACCATCGACACCTCCTACGAGCACGCGTACCACTGCGACGTGGAGTGCGTCGAGCGTGGGGAGGCCAACGTCCACCTCGACTCGCTCGAAGCCCTAGAGGCCCTGGCCACCGAAGAGGCCCCTGAAGCAAAACGTCACGCCGGCGCCTTCGAGCCGGCGGAGCACACCAAGCTGATACCCGTTGCCCCAACCTCGACCGATGGCAAGACACTGGCCATTAGTGCCAGCCTCGAGCCTAAATAGGAGGCAGTGCTCGTCGACTTTCTCCGCGCGAACATCGACATGTTTGCGTGGGGCCCCTCGGACATGCCAGGCATACCGAGGGGAGTCGCCGAGCACGCCTTGGAGATCCAGGCCGGGTCCAGACCGGTGAAGCAACGCCTGCGCCGCTTCGACGATGAGAAGCGCAGGATCATCGTCGAGGAGGTGCACAAGCTTTTGGCGGCCGGGTTCATCAAGGAGGTATTTCACCCAGAGTGGCTAGCTAACCCTGTACTAGTTAGGAAAAAGAATGGAAAAATGCGGATGTGTGTATACTACACTGGTCTGAATAAAGCGTGTCCAAAAGTTCCATTTCCTTTACCTTGAATTGATCAGATTGTCGATTCCACTGCGGGGTGTGAAGTACTTTCATTTCTCGATGCGTATTCCGGCTACCACCAGATTAGGATGAAAGAATCCGATGAGCTTGCTACCTCTTTCGTCACGCCTTTTGGTATGTATTGCTACGTTACAATGCCCTTCGGCCTTCGAAACGCCGGGGCAACGTGACCAACGTTGCATCATGCAGCATATCTTTGGCGAACACATAGGCAAAACCGTCGAGGCCTACGTCGATGACATCGTGGTTAAAACCAAGAAAGTCGGGAACCTCATCAGCGATCTCGAGACACCACGTTCGAGTGCCTCCGGGCCAAGAATGTGAAGCTCAACCCCGAGAAATGTGTCTTTGGTGTGCCCCGGGCATGCTACTTGGCTACATTGTCTCGCACAACGGGGGATCGAGGCCAACCCCGAAAAGATCTCAGCAGTCACAGGAGGATGGGCCCAATTCGAGACCTCAAGGGCGTACAGAAAGTGACAGGCTGCCTAGCTGCTCTCAGTAGGTTCATCTCGAGGCTAGGGGAAAAGGCGCTACCTCTCTACCGCTTGCTGAAGAAGACGGAACGCTTTGCGTGGACCTTGAAGCCGAGGACGCCCTAACCAAGTTGAAGGGGTTGCTGACTTCCGCGCCAATCCTCGTGCCGCCACGACCAGCCCAGGGTGACGATCCCCCCAAGTCCCTTCTCCTCTATGTGGCCGCAACCACTCAGGTGGTCAGCGCGATCATAGTCATCGAGAGGCACGAGGAGGGTCGTGCGTTGCCGGTCCAACGGCCGGTGTACTTCACCAGTGAGTGCCTCTCCGAGGCCAAGGTTCGGTACCCACACATCCAGAAGCTGCTCTACGGCATCATCATCACGAGGCGCAAGCTCCAGCACTACTTCCTCACTCATCCGTAACTGGTGGTGTCATCCTCCCCCTCGGTGAGATCATCAACAATCGGGAGGCCACGGGGCGCATCGCAAGTGGTCCGCCGAGCTAATGGGGAGGCCATCACCTACGCCCCGCGAAAAGCCGTCAAGTCGCAAGCGTTGACAGACTTCGTTGCTGAAGACCGAAACCCAGCTCCCGCCGGCGCAAATCCAAGCCGAGCTCTGGACCATGTACTTCGACGGATCCCTCATGAAGACGGGGGCAGACGCAAGCCTGACTCTCATTCTCACCCTCGGAGTCAACATGCGTCGCTACCTGCTACGCTTGCACTTCCCCGCCTCCAACAACGTCGCCGAGTACGAGGCCCTCGTCAATGGGCTGCGCATCGCCCTCGAGCTCGGGGTCCGACGCCTCGACGTTCGAGGGGACTCGCAGCTCGTCATCAACCAGGTTATGAAGGCTTCGAGCTGCATCGATCCCAAGATGGAGGCATACTGCGGAGAAGTGCGCAAGCTAGAAGACAAGTTCTACGGCCTCGAGCTCAACCACATCGCTCGAAAATACAACGAGGCCGCAGACGAGCTGGCAAAGTTGGCGTCCACGCGCGGCACGGTTCCACCAGATGTCTTCTCGAGGGACGTTTTCGAGCCATCCGTCAAAATCGGCCCGGGGGCTGGCCCCTCGACGCCACACCTCGAGCCAGACGCGGGGGCTCGACCATTAACGCCACCCCTCGAGAACGACCCCTCGACATCCGATGAGGCAATGCAGATTGATACGCCCGCCTCTCCTTCATCGCGACCCCTCGACTGGCGGACGCCCTTCCTCGACTACCTGACGCAAGGCGTGCTACCGGAGGATAAGACGGAGGCCCGACGCATCGCTCGAAAGGCCAAGACCTACGTCATCTACGGCGACGAAAGAGAGCTTGTACCGTCGAAGCCCATCAGGAATCCTTCAACGCTGCATCCCCCTCGAGGAGGGACGCAGGCTCCTCGACGACATGCACTCGGGGGCTTGCGGCCACCATGCAGCGCCAAGGACCCTGGTAGGGAACGCCTTCCGGCAAGGCTTCTACTGGCCAACCGCCATCGGAGACGCCAAGCGCCTGGTCCAAGCTTGCCAAGGGTGTCAGTTCTACGCCAAGCAAACGCACCAGCCCGCGCACGCCCTGCAGATGATCCCCATCACTTGGCCGTTTGCCGTCTGGGGGCTCGACCTCGTGGGCCCCCTCAAGACGACAACTGGAAAGTACACGCATGTGCTCGTGGCCATCGACAAATTCACCAAGTGGATCGAGGCCAAGCCCATAGGCGACCCCACCTCCGAGAAGGCTGTCGAGTTCATCGCCGACATCATGTACCGGTTTGGGGTGCCTAACGTCATCATCACCGACAACGGCACCCAATTCACGGGCAAAAAGTTCACCAACTTCTGCGACGACAACAACATTCGCGTGACCTGGGCCTCGGTCGCGTACCCTCAATGCAACGGGCAGGTCGAGCGCGCCAACGGCATGATACTCCATGGGCTGAAGCCGAGGCTGTTCAAGACCCTCAAAAACTTCGGAAAGGGGTGGGCTGCAGAGCTCCCCTCGGTGCTGTGGGGCCTCAGGACTACGCCGAGTCGAGCCACCGGGTTCACTCCGTTCTTCCTAACCTACGGCGCCGAGGCTGTCTTGCCTACGGACCTCGAGTACGGCTCCCCTCGACTTCGAGCCTACAACGAGCAAACCAACGATGAAAGGCTCGCCAACGCCAAGGACCAGCTCGAGGAGGCCCGAGACGTGGCGCTCATCAACTCCGCGCGCTACCAGCAAACACTTCGACGCTACCACGACAAGCACGTGCGCAAGAGGGACCTGGCGGTGGGGGACCTCGTGCTTCGACGGCTGCAGGATAATCGAGGGCGCCACAAGCTCACCCCTCCATGGGAGGGCCCGTACACCGTAGCTGAGGTGCTCAAGCCAGGAACATACAAGCTCTATGACGGTCAAGGCAGGATCCTGACGAACGCATGGAACATATCTCAGCTACGTCGCTTCTACCCTTAAAGGCCTCGAGGCCTTGTTCATTTTGTTGCTTTGTACAAACATGTTAAATATGAATGAGCAAACTCGTGCACTGTCTTTCATATTACTTAGCAACTTAAGGTAGCCTCGACCCTGCTTGCCCAGGGTCGAGCCTCCCTCGGGGGCTGACAGGGGGGACTCCCCCAGACTCGGAAAAAACGCGTTTTTCTTTTCAAAAATTCGACCCTCATCTCGACTCGTACCTCGAGCGAACTAGCAACGTCTAAGTCCAAATACCTCGAGCTTCCAAGAGTCGGGAGGCGTCGACGTAGACGGCCACCTACGCCCCCGGGCTACGGTACCCTACCTACGCCTCCCCTCGAGGAACTCGTGACGCGTATCGAAGGAACACAGACCAAGCCTGCAGAAACTCGAGCTAACGACAAAGAGAAACGATCGAATAAATTTGAAAAGAAAAACGGCTTCGTTAAACAAACAAGTCATATATACACATGTTGACCTCGACAAGCCACAAGTCATGACATAATCTCTTACAAGGGCCTCGACGCCCAAATTTGGCACGCAGGCCTTATTCCTCGTCGGTCTGGTACTCCTCCCCGAGATCTTCCGCAGCGGGCTCAACCTCGACGTCCAGGCCAGGAGGAGGGGGCCTTCAACACCGCTGCCTGCGTCAGGAGGCAACACATCTTCCTCGAAGATCTTCGCGAACGCCGCCCCCGGTTTGTCCACCTTCTCGAGGATCTTCTCGACACGGCGGTCGTTCCATTCTTCGTCCTTCCCCTCGATTTCGATGAAGCCCTTGGCGACGACATTGACCGGGAAGCGGAAGCCGGAGCGGACGGCCGCGAGCGCCTGCTTGACGCCATGGTGGAGAGCGTGCCGGACGCGGTCCCGCGGCCACGTCAAAGTAGCACAAGGCGTCCACCAGGGCGTCGCCCGAGCCACCGTGCCCTCTGCCGCGGCCACCGGAGGGGCACCCCACATGGAGCCGAGCCTGTCGAGGGTAACGCATGCCCGCTCCGCCACCATGGCTTCATCTTGAAGTTGATCCACGAGGGCCCTGTTCGTCTCACGAAGCTCTTCGGCGGTCTTCTCGACCTCTGTGCAACAAACAAGAAAGAGTGAGACCGCGACGTGACAAAAACCTCGAAATCAAGGCAAAGACAAGGCATGAAAATTACCATCGCAGTGCGCGCCCAGAGCGGCGAGGTCGCTGGCGAGGCCCTCGACGCGCTGCTCGAGCCTACGCTTCTCGGACAGCACGTCAAGCTTTTCAGCCCTGAGGCCTTCGACCAGCTTGCCCGTATCGGCAAGGGCCAGATCCTTCCGGATCACCTCTTGCCGCGCCGCCTCCGCTACAGCCTGGGCGGTGGCGACTCCGTTCTTGGCCTCCTCGGCCTCCTTCTTCGCCGCCTCCGCTGCGGATCGGGCGGTGGCGGCTTCGCCTTGGGCCCTCTCGGCCTCCTTTTTCGCCGCTTCCGCTCGCGACGGGCGGTAGCGGCCTCACTTCGAGCATCGGCGGCATCCTTCTTCGACGCCTCCGCCTCGGACAGCGCGGTGGTGGTGGCCTCCTTTGCCTGAGCGGCCTCGTCCCGAGCCGCCCGAGCCTCCGCCTGTGCGGCGTTGAGCCGGCTCGCCATCTGGGCGTTCCGATCCAGCTCGGCACGGAGCTCTTGGAGTTGCGCCTGCGCCTTCGCGAGGGCAGCCGCCGCCTGCGCGGACCTCTCCGCTTCCTCCGAGAAGGACTGCTCCGCCTCCGCCACGAGCGCGGCCAGCTCCCTGAAGATCAACCCCGCCTCCCGCGGAGTTCCCTGCCGAGCCGATCGCTCCACGGGGATCAGGGCGCGGGAGGAGCTCGGCGCGTCGGGATATGACCACGCCGGTCGATCAAGCTCGACGTTGGGCGGGCCCTCGACCTCCGGCTCAAGCAGCGCCAGCTGCAAACCACCAACCGGCGGCACCGGCTGTGGCTCTCCCCGCACCTCCGCCGTCTCCTCCTGCTGCTTCGTCCGAGGCGATGGTACGGCCTCGCGTAGAGGCAGGGACTCGAGCGGTAGCGGGTCGCTCGAAGGGTGGCTCGTCGCCAACCTCCCCCCTCGTCGGGTCCTCCGGCGTCTTGTCGACCCCGGCCGGTGCCTCGAGCGCTTCTCCAGCGTTGAGCCCTCGACCGGGGGCGGCACCCGCTCCAGCTCGTCCAGGAGCTCCTCCACCGTCGGCACCCTCTCCACCGACGCCTCTCCCTCCTTCCCCTTCTCCGCGGGCCGGCTCGCGTCGACCGGGAACTAGAGGACCGCCGACCCTTCAGCCCAGACGCCAACGGAGCCATGCTTGTCTCGGGAGCTCCCCCGAGATGGTCGTCGCGACGGGGGGAGGAGTGGCCCTCTCGATAGGCGCCATCTGAGGAGGAGGAGGAAGAGGAGGAGGATGCGGTGCGGCACGGCGCGGGCGGTGGCGGCAGGCTTGGCGCCAGGATGGTCCCTGCTGAAAAGAAGAACAACGTCGTCAGAAACAGGAAAAAGCTTCGACCCCCGTGGTCGACGGCGTCGGCCTCACCAAGATCCGCGGCGGCCATCTGGTTTCCCCGAGCCATGGCTGCTCGAGCCCTCGCCAGCCAAGCGGCCTCCCCAGCGGAAGAAGGAGCCATACCTCGAGGTGCTTGGACCTCGGCAGAACTCGAGGTCTTGGCCCGCTTGGACGCCACGGGGACCATCTCCTGCCGGGGGCGCTTTTCCCTGAAAAGCGAAAAAAACAGCATATATCACCAAGGTAAAAAGGTAAAGTTTCCCTACCAACGAAATTAAGGAGACCTACTCACCCAAAGTGAGGGCGGGACCTCTTCCCCGAATCGCCGGACCCGCTCAGGGGCTTCGAGCCCGACCCATAGCTCGAGCCACGCCCCGAGCCGTCTCCACGTGGCTTGGACGGGGGGAAGCGCCCGATGCGTCTCGTGGCCCGACCCCAGTGGGGAGCTCTCCTCCTGCCTTTTGTCCCGGGGGGACCGCGTCCCCCTCGAGCGGTCCTCGTGGCGCCCTTCCTTGCGCGGGCTCCGGGACCTGCTCCGGCGCACGTGCCGGCGGTCGCGTCCCCCCGCGTCGGTCTCCTTCTCCCGACGACGGTGCGGTGAGGAGCTCCGGGAGCGCTCATGGCTCCCCGCCCGGCGGTCATCATGGGGGGGCTCGACGCCCCCTCATGTTGCCCGCTCCTCCGCGGGCTCGACGCCGCCCTCGGCGACTTGCGGCGATCGGACCCGGAGTCCCTCTCGACGTGTTGGCCGCTTCTCGAGGCCGGCCCTTCTCGAGACCCCCCGCCTGGGCAGACGTGGCCGTGGCCTCCTTCTGTGCCGCGGCGACGGCGCCCGGTCCGAGGCTTCCTTGCGTCCGGGGGCACGTCCGGCACGGAGCTCAACGGGCCTTGAGCCCCCGACGAGGCAGGGCTCGGCACCGCCTTCCGCGGCTGCGTCCCGCGCGATCCCTTCGCCCGAGGGACCTCCAAGACATCCTCCTGCACAGAGGAACGGTCAGCCCGGACGTCGACGACCCCCGCGCGCCTCAGACGCGCATCCATCCCCTCGTCGTCACTTTCCTCCTCATCATCACTCTCCTCCTCCGAGCTCGAAGAGCTGAGCTCGGGGGACCCATCTCCAGGCTGCCGGTTACGACGAGCCCTCGCCAGCCTCTGCTCCCGAGCCGAGCGACGCAAGTTTTTGTCTTTCTCTTTCTTCTTTCTGGCATCCTTGCTCTCCTTGTCTTTCTGAGCAGAGAGGCGCCTCACCTGGGTATCCGCGGCGTCCTCCCTCACCGGGGGCCTCGACGCACGACAAGTAAACGTCCCCTGCGAGGAAGAAGAAGCATGACGAGAAAAACCACAAGAAGAATGTACAAGGTTCGGAGAAAGAGAAAGGGGGAGGAGGCTCGGGGCAGCTTAGCTCGAGGGGGGCTTACCAGGTCAAGACACCCCTTGTCGGGTGCCATGGCGATCAGGTTGGCGTCCTCGGGGACGAACGACCCTTGGATCGTGATCGACACCCGGGAGACGCCCTCGCTCCGAGGCAGCCTCTCCTCGGCCATCCTCGACCGATTTAGCGCCTCGAGCTGGGCCTTCGGCCCCATCTCGTGCATAAGAAGGGGGCGGTCCGCCAGCGGAAGAACCCTTCGCTGATGGAACGCCCAGATGACCGCCTGAACGGTCAGATTCTTCTCGTCCACCAGCATCCTCATCATCTTCATCAGCGGAACCAGGTGGCGTTGCCTGTCCGCCGCGACACCCCAGGTCCACTTCTCCGGGCGCTGAGTGAGGACCCTGCCGGTGTACTGCGGAAGGAGACCACCTTCATTCCGCAGGTAGAACCAGTGGTCGTCCCACCCAGCCTGGTTGGTGGAAAGCTTGTAGCGGAGGTATTCGCGGGGGACATTGGCCGACGAGGTCCCAGCCCTCGCAGTGACGGTGAGGGAGCCCATGCGCACGAGCCGCCTCCCGCTGGGCTTCAAGGCCTTGATGAAGAGCTCGCCCCGGAAGAGGTGACGAACATCTCCCAGTGCGGCTCGATCTTCAGGTACCCCTCGCACACCGCGGCGAAGATGGCGGCGTGCGAAATTGAGTTGGGGGAGAAGTGTTGCAGCTCCACCTCGTAGTGGTGGGTCAACGCCCGCATGAAGCGGCTCGGCGGAACACCGAGCCCCATGCGGTGGTAGCGCGTGAAGCTCACCACGTACCCCTCCGGCGGGTGCGGCTCCCGGTGATCCGCCGACGGGATAGCCCACCACGCGGGTCCCTCCTCCGGGTTGGGACGGAGAAGCCCCTGGGCCACCAACGAGTCCATCTCGCGCTGCGTCACCTTCGTCGGGCTCCAGTCTTCGGCCGGCAGCGCTTGTGTCTGGGCAGCCATGGCGATGACGGCGCGTACCCGAGCAGCGGACGGACGGCCGGAAAATTCCCAATCGACTAACTCGGGAAGAAGGCGTGCGGAGGCTACGGCGGCGGTGAAGGCAAAGGCAAAGTAAAGGGTCCCTCTTCCCCTCTTTCGATATTTATAAGAGAAACCCCAGCAGCGGGGGGGTTTCCCACGACGGCGGAAAAAGTAACCGCACGCATTTAATGTGCCCACCTAACCGCATCTCGAGCTGGTCGACAGGTACACGCGGCAACTCCGCATTCGCTCCACTTCTCCGGGCCCACCACGGCCGCCGCTCCGACTTCTTGTCAGTCGCCCTAGCGCCACGATCTCCACTACCTCGCCTAAAAAGGCGCGCCCAACGGGCGGAAGGTTTCCAAGCGACGGAGGCTTCTTCAGGAAGGTAAAAACGGGCCCCGGCCCTAAGTCTCGAAGCAGCGAAGGCTGGCCCTCGAAGAGGGTTCGACAGCCGGCTTCGAGCACCCGAGTCAGGGACACCAAGGGGCGCCACTCGCAGCATCGCTCGAGGGCCAAGCCCTCGAGGCCCCTCACGTGTATCCAAGGCGGGGAGCACGACATGCAGTGAGATCCCCTCGGAGGGAGGCATCGAGCCACCGGGTCCTATCGAATGGACCCGGCACTCCTGCAGACTGAGCACCCATGCTTTATGAGATCGCCTCCGGGCTACAGTCGACCCCTATCGAACGGGGCACGAGGTCTCACTTGGATTCCCCGTTACCAGCTCACCGGGAACCTCGATACTCGCCCGCTCGTGGTAGTACGAGGCATCCCCCCTCGCATCCGATCGAAAGGACTCGCGGGATGACAAGCCGGGGCAACCGGCGTGCCGGACGGCTCGAAGTGCCGGCCGGTCGGTTCAGCCTGGCACCCCTCGACGAAAGAGGGTAAAAAACTCGGGGGCTCGACACCCCGAACCTAAAAAACGCAACTAACATTCACACTCACAAAACAGCCCACGAGGGAGTCCTAACCACTCCCCCGTGGCCTCGGGGGCTACACCCGCGGGTGTCGCTCGCACGACACCCACGGAATCAAAGCAACCAAACCCTCGAGATCCGGCTAGCTAACCCTCGAGATCCCAGTCGGGAGCCCCTGCTCGAGTGCAAACACTCAAACAAGGGCTCGGGGGCTACTGTCGGGGGAACACCAAGGGGTACCCCCAATCAACGCAAACAAATAGGTTAAGCCTAGAACACCAATTAATAAACCCAGCTAGGCTAACCTTCCAAGAAACCAACCCCTCGGAGCCTGCAACGCTGGCCCACCGCCAGGGAGCTTAGACTTGCCAAAACCTTACCGACCGCCTCCTGGTAACCTACCCCTCGAGCCCGCTACAGCTATGCACCGCTCCTCGGGACCCCGCGCGGGGACCTCGAGCCCCTCCAGCACGATAGCCTATCCCTCGAGGCTCATCACACCCTAGGCCTCGAGCTGGAGCTCAACCTCCGCTCACCCGAGCCCTCCGCGCCCGGCCTCGAGCGAGCGCTCCACTACCCTTCGAAGCCCTCCACGAAGAGGAAGCTTCCTGCTCCTCAACCCCATACCGCGCATTTAATGCATCCACCTACTCCAGTCACGTCCTCTGCAACCCGACGTGTACCACAGTGAACCAGGGCAGAGCCAAGTCTCGTTTTCACAACAAGCATGGGTAAAAAGGCACCAGTACGGCACTGTTAACCCATATCTTACACTGTTGCACGTCCAAGCCACGTCTCGAGGCCCGGATACCTGCTGCTCAATCGGGTTTCCCGGGACTTGCCCATACCTGCGGGGACTCGAACCCCCCGCAGGCGCCACCTCGAGGCCGGCTCTGAGCCCCTCGAGCCCTGGCTACTTTCACGCTATTGGAGGACAGGTACCCCAAGACCCGGAGGGACCCCGCCGTGTCCTGCACGTGCCGGGATGGGTGCTGTACGGCTTCCACGTCGCCACGCCTCCACGTCCGCGCCCAGGATGGAGGCCACGCATCAAGGACGCCTCAACAGCAACACCCACGTTGGCTACAGTGGCTTCGACAAGACAGAGTTCCTGCCCTTCGCCATACCGAGCGCTGTACATGTCAATCCTGTGTAAACCCTGGCCTCCTCTTGATCTATAAAAGGGGACGCCAGGGCCCTTCGCGCACAAGAGACAACACACGAGTCCACACACACACATACACGAGTCCGGACTCCGGTCCACGCTCACTGAGCTTGTATTCGCCCCTGTACAAGCACTTAGGTGCAAGTAATACAAGAACCTCCTCCCCCGCTGGACGTAGGGCCTTCTTTGCCCGAACCAGGATAAATCCTTGTGTCATCTTGCATCACCATCCAGGAAGAGAGCACGCGATCATATTACTCGTTGGTGTCATACCCCCGGGTTCGAAACACCGACAACAATATATAGAATACATACTTTATTAAGCGAATATCAAATGTATATCATACACTTATTGGATATCGAACAAATATAGTGGCAATCTAATAAATTATTTACAACACTTAGAAAATTAAAAAGTTTAATAACTATAGTTACATAGGACTATGGACATTGGAAAAAATCTAAGAGATTGGGAGCTTTAAGAAAAGTCTCATATAGTCGTTGGAGATATTCCACGATCAGATTCCCTGAGTTGTGGACCTCGTCAGTAGGTTTGTTGTTGTTACTTGGTTCCACTGGAACTGATCGTGAACAACCATCCTCTTCCCTGGGGGTGGTCAGGTCGAAGATTGAAGTGAGCTTCATACTTCTGTCCTTGTGTACGCGTCCGCGACCCACAGACTTTAAATATAGATCAACAAGATGACTTGGGGTACGAATTTCTTTGTGATGTGGCTATAGCAACCACACTTTTGGCACACAGGTTTGTCATTTTGTGCTTGGAAATGTTCTTACCTTTGTTGGGAACACGATTTTGAAATTTCTTATTGCGTCTGCGTTGTTGCTTACCCTCTGGTGTTTCCTTGGTGATAGGTCTTCGAGATCTATCATTAGTTTTGGGTTATTCTGAGTATATGCATGTACTTCAGGCAGTGGAGCAGACCCAATTGGGCGCTGCTGATTATTCCAAACCATAAGTTCAGAATGTTTTCGGCCTCAAGTAGAGTTTGTATAAGCTCAGAATAGACCTGGAAACGCCTTTCACGGTATTGTTGTTGAAGAATCCTTTCAGCGGGAAGCATAGTAGACAGAGTTTTTTCTATCTTATCCGCATCTGAAGGTTCTTTCTCGCAGAATTGCAACTTTGAGCAAATCCTATGGACACATGGTTGTAGTCACTTACAGTTTTGAAATCCTGTAAGCGAAGTTGGGTCCATCGTAGTTTGCCGCAGGCAAAACGAGGGCCTTTTGCTGTTCATAGCGTTGCTTAAGAGAATTCCATAGATTTTATGGATTTTCTTCCAACAAGTATTCAGCCTTAAGGTCAGGATGAATGTGGCTCCTAATCATGTATAGGGCCGTGTATACATGTTGATCTTCAAGTGGTGCAACACCCTCTTTGGGTGGTAACACCACTCGATAAAGTCCGCGGGACGCAAGACTTACTTTTACGTCCACGGGCCCATGTGGGATAGTTGTGGCCATCTAGAGCTAACAAATCAAACTCTTGGCGGTCATTGATCCTACATGAGGCAAACCATCGAAAAACATTTAAGTTATTAAATGTGTGGTGGTGTAATATGGGATGCAAATAGAGACAAGTTAAACTTGTATTAATAATAGTGTAAAAATCTCATATGCATAATAATAAATTGGGAGGTAGTCACCAAAAGGGGTGTAGATCTCAAAATGGGCATAATCTGTGTTAACAGTAGATGCCAAGTAATTATGCATGTTGTATGAACGCGTCTCTTAGGTAATCATCAAAATTGATGTAAACCTTAGTTAATTGTAAACCAATTAGGTACGGCACGTTGAGGGTAGTCACTAAGTCATAGACTTAGTGTAGACCCTGCAGTAGCAACTTTGGTGCTACCTTGTGGAGTGGCCAATAGGAATGCAAATAATGGTAATCATCTTTGTGAAAAGATGTAGACTAAATGTTCTAAATTGGGATGTTGGGTACGCACGTTGAGGATAGTCACTAAGTTGTAGACTTAGTGTAGATCCCGCAGTAGCAACTAAGGTGCTACCTTGTGGAGTGGCCAACAAACAAATATAGAACATGCGCGTTATATAATATAATAATACACATAAAATGTTGCATCCTTTATTTAGCGCATGATGCTTTAAGATTAAAGCGTATAATGGCTTAAATAATATGATCGATTGCAAAATAAATAAATAAATGCAAGATCAAAGGTCATTATCGGATATTGCAAATTGGATTGTCATACCGCATGGAGACAAATACTTTCGAACAATATCACAGACGGATATTTTACAATGATATAAAATACCACAAGTACAATTATGAGAGTCAATGACATATACATAAGAGTACTAATTTAACAGCACATAATTATAAGAGACTAATAGAGTCATTACGAATTAATGCTGAAAAATAAATAAAACGGTAAATAAACTATCTAGACCATCGGAATGTGGATATGATCCATCTTCAGCTTGGGCCCAGGATTAGTTTGTTCGGGTGGCACAGCAAAGAGCAGGGAGGAAGCAGCGCTAGCAGAGCAATGGGCCATCGGCCCAACAAAAACATGGGCGTATATGACCAGACTAGTAGCAGTTAGGGTTGGAATCCCCAATTGCCACCGTCACAGCCACATACAGGCAGCAGGCGCCGCTGCTCCAACACTGCGCCGTCGTTCTCCTTCAGGTCGAGGCAGACTCCCCCTCATCGGGAGAGAGTAGAAGCGCCCGCGCTTGTGCCGTTGAGGGCCACCGTGGTTGGGAGGCCGAGCGCCGCCATGCGGTTGGCGGCCTCAGCCCGCGTGCGCGGTGGAGCCGCGGCCGGGGAGGGAGCCGCGAGGCCTGCGTCGACGCTGTGACCGTTAGTAGGGCGGGACTCCCGTCCTTGCTGCGCGTGTGCCGCCTGGATTGATGATGGTGCGGACGACTGGGGCAGGCGCCACATCGTCCTCCTCCTCGGTCTTCATCGCGTCAAGCATAGGGGGCGGTCTCCGTTGCGAGGAACCACGGATCGAGAGGAACGCCAGTGCCGGTCGCCACTGGAGTCGGAGCGACTGGTGTGGGCGACGACAGCGGGCCGGTGTACTCCAGCGTGTGCGGCATCAAGGTGCGCTGCTGCGTCGTTGCCGGTGCCGATGACATCGGCTCCATGTGAGCGTACGCCGACACAGCGACGGGCTCGACGACGATGCGACATGAGATGGTAAGTCAATGCGTTCCATAGTACTTGCCGATGGGGGTTCAGATGCATACGCCTCTGGTAACGTCGTTCTCTCCTTTCTCTGTTCCGGTAGAACAGTGCTGATAACGTGTTGTGATTGAGAATGTAATGAACAGAGAACTGTGAACAACTATTGCTTTCATTGATCTTTTGGGATTATATACTTGTACAGGGATTGCGTCGTACGGACGCGACAGTTCGCTAATGATCCAAAGGACATGTCCCTTCGGTGACATAACTAACTGTTAAGTAACTTCCTAATCCTATCCGTCCGTACGGACGGGATGAGATCACCGTGAAGAGGTGTCTGTTTAGAGACAGACACCGTTTCGTAACAGTATAGATTTAATGTACAGTTTTATATACTTTGTGATCCTATGATTCATCTTTCTTTCTTCTTTTCCTCTCTTGAGCTACACGTATTGTATATGATGAAACACAATGACGCTACCAATCGGAGTTTCATCAAGATTTCATTGTTTTGGAAACAATGTTCAAAAGTTTCATAGTGATGAGTGATGAAGTGTTTCTCTTCTCTCTCAGTTCCATGCAAAAAGCTGATGTGACACTCTATTTAGACCTCGTTCGTTTAGTCCCTAAACCATGGGGATTGAGGGGGAATGGAGAGAATTGAGGAGGATTTTGACTTGTATCGGATTTAATTTCCCTCAATCCCTTCCAATCCCCGGTTTTAGAGTAAAACGAACATAGCCTTAATATGCATGAAATCTCCTGTAAAACTCTACTGGGACTGACCTAATGGCAATGTTGTGTTTATCTTCGAATTAGGGCATGATAATTTGCAGTCTTGCAAAACTCTCTCATATAATTACAAAAAATATAAGTGTTGCAGGAGCAAGTACGAAAAGAAGTTTCTAGTCAACGCAGGAGCGAGAGAAGAACGAAAAAAAGGGGCACATGGAACACATCTTATTTAAAATAGAATTACTAGAAATGGAAACTCAGTAGAGTTTTCATTTTGAGATTTAATTTGTTTTAAACAGCAACTTGCTCATGTAATTGGCGATCATTTAGCATGCTAAGAATCGCATCGAAAAGGAACAGAAAAAAAGTATCATAACGATGCACGCGAAACCTCCAAGGTTGCACCCAGAATCGAGGAAAGGGGGAGCATTATAAAAAAAAAAAACTCAACAGGCTAGACAGCCGCCGGGTATCTTCTCAAGTAGATAGAGAAAACCCCTAATCCTTGAGAATTTGAATGGTTAAAAATGTCTGTCCCAGAGTATTTCCCTCGAAGCACAAATACTAAAAAAACATAGAAGAGACACCCAATCCATGTACCATGGAAATATTTAATAGAAACATTGGTTAAAAAGAACTATTCCTTCGTTCGAAATCATAAGTGATTCCAATAATCATAGAGAGTTAAAGCATCTCAAGTTTAACCATAATTTTAGAAAAAATACAAAGATTTATGAAATCAAATATGTATACTATGAAAATATAATTACTGAAGAATCTAAAGATATTTATTTTGATACCAATTTGTCACACCCCAACTTTAAGGATAAAATTGAGGCGAAAATACTCATGTGTGCCCAGGAAACAATCACACACATAAGTTGGACAAATTACAAAAAGGTGGCATCATCACATTGTTTATTACATAACGATAGTACCATCACATGTCTTACATCAAGCGAAACAAAAGATAACTGAACTGCTAAAAAGAACAACTCCACAGGGAACGCTGACTGGGGGAACAGCTAGCCTAGAAGTCCTCTGGGAAGTCGCCAACTGCACCTTCATCTGTTACCCAACCGGGATTTTGCCCAAAAAGAAGATAAACAACAAGCGTAAGTACTTCTCGTACTTAGCAAGCTATCACAGGGTTCATGAGGCTCAAAAGGCTGACACTGTCTGACTGCAGTTAGCTTTTAAGTTGGCAGGTTTTAGCATTAAGGTAAACGAAAATTGTGCTTAACCCTTAACCCATGATCCATTTGTCCATCAAAGATAAATATAACATCATAAGGTATCAACAACATAAAGTAACAGTTATTCAAGTGTCATAGTTCTGCTAGTTTTCCGGGCTGCTCGTGACCGTGAGCACGGCTGTTATAACAGTTTTACACTCTGCAGAGGTTGTGCATCTTTACCCACAAGCCGTGTTACCCTTGTGCCCGAGGCGGCCAACCTCTTGATCCACTTCCGAGGTAGATCGGCGGGGCACACTATGAAGCCTTTCGTTGGTTCGTCTAACATGTTAGGGCCGCTAGGTTTCCTTGGCAGGCAGATGTAGAAACCCCCTTTCCTATGGCACAAGGCCATCGCAGCTATACACATAGGAACAGGAGCAGCCCTACACCCAAAGTGGCAAGCCCCTTATGCGCCCTTTCGGGTCACCGCTAACAAGTTAGAAAAGGTCCAGTGTACTGAGCTAAAACCAGAGCCATATAGCACTCATGGTAGCACTGTCAATCCCAGCTTTTGCTAACAGCAAGTTTTATTAACCGTTTAACAACATATCATCATGAGAACAAATTTATCATTGGACTGGATCAGTTATAAGTTAGTTAGCACTAGCATTCTACCCATATGCATATATCCCACGGAAACAAGAACATCACAGATAACAAAGCTAAGTGGGTTTTCTAAGGTTGCTCAATTGGACACATGCATAAATGAGTGATTAAAGTAAAGTGTATAGGTAAACAAGGAGGTCCCATGCTAACTTGCCTTGGTTGTCGAAAGACTGATCTTCCTGCTGGTCGAAGAAAGAGGGGTCCTGTCGCACCACACCGACTCACCGTCTACTCGATCACAAAACATCACCACGCATTCCAGGCGCAAACATACACAATGCAAACAAGGCTATCATTAGAACAGTACAGCAAACATTAATAAACAGAAATAAAACTTTGGTAAAACTGAAGTACGCGTTTCTACGATCACAACAAGTTTTGGTTCACCGAAAACGGAGTTACTATGCGAAAGATACGGTCGAAACGGTGTTTCTAAAGCCCTAAACAAGATTAACTTGGACCCTGAAGCTAAACTGTTCAAAACAGTCTAACAGGGACGTCAACAGGTGGATAACTAAATTACGAACCTAACGCAACTTGAATGGGTCAAAACGGAGCTAAAACGTGGATTTTATAAGCATTTTAGTGTAATGGCAAATCTGTAAATAGAGAGAAATCAATTTGAATTTAAAACGGAATTCAAACTGAATTTTAAATTAAACTGACGACCGGCTGGACTGCGCCTCAAATCGGAAGGAACACAGGGGCCTGGTCGGGAATTTGCAAAGACACAGCGAACAGTGCAAACGGAGTGCGGGTTGATTCTCGATTTCTCCAGGGTTTCTTTAGCAAAGATCACCCCGAAGGGGTATCGGCCAACTGAGACCCTTGGATCTCTGATGGATGGATGGGAATAGATCAAGGGGTGCGCGAGGGTGGGCGGCGCTTGCGCCGGCGGAAACAAACCGCGCGGCGGCGGGGCGAGCCCGCCACGGCGGTGCCATGGCTCCGAGGCCGGAGAGCTCGCCGGAGCTCACTGCTACGACCCTAGGGCCACCAAAAATACGGGGAAGGTACGGGAAGAGAGAGGGGATGACAGCGAGGCTCACCGCGGCGTCAACCACAGCCAGAGAGCGGCTCGGAGCCGGCGCAAAACGACGGGAGGCGGTCGCCGGCGAACTGCGCAAAAGAATTCCGGCGGTTAGGAAAATGCGCGAGACCGAGGGACTCGAGAGGAAATGGCCCGGGGACTTCACCACCTCGGCGGGGAGCTCGGAGAGGCCTCGGACGGGATCGAGAGACGGGCACACCGGATGGCGGCGGCGGGTGCTCGACTCGACGGAGCTAGGCTGGGGAGCGGCGGCGGTTGCTCTGGAGCGCTGCGAAGAGAGGGCGAATGAGGGAAAAAGGAGCGGGGAAGGAGACCGCGTCCACTTAAAGGATGAGGGAGAGACGGGGTCGTGGGAGAAGCGCGCGGGAGAAGCGGGGCGTGCGGCCGCGGCGGTTGCGCTCGGCGGCGACGCGAGAAGGAGGGAGGAGGGGGCTGACATGCGGACCCGGGTTGTCAGTGAGAGAGAGGGAGAGGAGGCGCGGCGGCGCAAACGGCGCCGAGCTGGGCCGCCAGTGGGCCGTGCGGGCGAAGGGGAAGGAGGAGAAGGGAGGGAGGCGCCGGTGGGTTGCTTCTGCGGGCGCCGACTGGGCCGGCCTGTGGGCCGCGCGGGTGAAGAGAAAGGGGAGGAGGGAGGCCCAGTGCGGGGGGGGGGGGGAAGAGAAGGGAGCCGGCGGGCTGGGCCTCAGGCCGTTTGGGCCGGTTTGCAAGGGAGAGGGGAGAGAGAGGAAATTTTCCCTTTTTCTTTTATTTCAAAGCATTTCAAACCAATTCAAATAGAATTTGAATTCATTTCAAATTTTGGCAAAAACCAGACACACACATAAATCCAGTGCATCAGCATGAATGCAAAAACATGTTGCCACTATTATTTTAATTCAACAAAAAATTATTTAACCCCTAGGTTTAATGCTCACAAAATCATAATTAATCATTTTCACCTATTTTGTTTTTGGAGAAATTTTTAGGGTGTTACAACTCTACCCCCCTTAAGATGAATCTCGTCCTCGAGATTCGGCTGGAGCTTACTCAAACAACTGCGGATAGGATTTCGAAGATCTTCTTCTCTTTCCCAGGTTAGCCTCTTCTTCTGTATATCGTTCCACTGTACTTTGCACATCTTGATAACTCGGCTCCTGGTAACTCTTTCTGCTGTCTCTAAGATCTTTACAGGGTACTCTTCGTAGTGAGATCTTCTCCTATCTTGATCTCTTCCAGGGGAACTTGCTCTTCAGGCACCCTCAAACATTTTCTTTAGCTGAGCGAGAGCATGAAACACATCATGAACGCCTGACAGCCTCTCGGGTAACTCAAGCTGATAGGCCACTTCTCCCCATGTCTGGCCAAGATCCGAAAAGGACCTATGTATCTGGGTGCCAACTTTCCTTTCATGTTGAACCTCTTTACGCTTCTATGGGTGACACTTTCAAAAAACCATAGTCCCCACTTTGAAAACTAAGTCCCCTCCTCGAGTATCCGCATAACTCTTTTTGTCGGGACTGAGCTATTTCCCTCAAATTATCCCGGATCGTCCTTACTTGATCTTCAGCATTTCTAAGAACATCCGGTCCGAACACTTGAGTTTCTCCTGTCTGATTCCAGAACAAAGGAGTTCTACACTTCCTCCCATACAAAGCTTCAAAAGGAGCCATTTTGAGACTCTCCTGATAACTATTGTTGTAGGAGAATTCAGCATATGGCAGGCTTTTATCCCAACTAGCCCCATGCTGAAGTGCACATGCTCTCAACATGTCCTCCAAGATCTGATTTATCCTTTCAGTCTGCCCATCTGTTTGAGGGTGATATGCGGAACTGAAATTCAGCTTGGTTCCCAAAGATTGATGTACCTGATGCCAGAAATGAGATGTGAACTGTGTTCCTCTGTCAGACACTATTTTCTTCGGAACACCATGTAAAGACACAATTCTCTCCATGTACAACTCTGCTAACCTTGCTCCACTATAAGTAGTTTTAACTGGTAGGAAGTGAGCGACCTTAGTGAGACGGTCAACTATTACCCATATTGAGTCATAGCCTCTCTGCGTACGGGGAACCAGTGATAAAGTCCATTCCCACTTCTTCCCATTTCCACTCGGGTATCTACATAGGTTGTAACAATCCTGCTGGTCTTTGATGTTCAGCTTTGACCTTCTGACAGGTGTCACATAGGGCCACATATTCTGCTACATCTCGCTTCAATCCATACCACCAGTACTTTTCCTTCAGATCCAAGTACATTTTGGTGCTGCCGGGATGTATGGAGTAGGCAGATTCAGTGTGCATCTCGCAAGATGGCATCACGGATAGCTTTCACTTCAGGCACACATATCCTTTTTCCAAACCATAGTGTCCCATTTTCATCCATCCTGAAACCTGGTGCCTTCCCAAGCACTATGTTCTCTGCTATCTCTCGCAATTTCTCATCTTTCAATTGACCCTCACGGATTTCCTTCTCCAAGGTAGGTTCAACTGTCATCTCCACAACATTGTTGGCAAAGCATAGGTTAAGATATGCCATTTCAGCTCTCAACTCTGCTGACATGTATTCCACTTGCAGTCCATTTGCATAAGTTTTTCTGCTCAAGGCATTGGCCACGACATTGGCCTTTCCTGGGTGATAATGTACCTCCAGGTCATAGTCTTTGATCAATTCTAGCCAATGCGTTGCCTCAAATTCAGATCTGATTGAGTAAATATGTACTTCAGACTTTTATGATCTGTACACATCACACTTATGTCCAACTAGATAATGTCTCCATATTTTTAGAGCATGGACAACAGCTGCTAACTCCAAATCATGAGTTGGATAGTTCACCTCGTGCTTTCTCAGCTGTCTAGAAGCATAGGCTACTACTCTTCCGTCTTGCATTAGAACACATCCAAGTCCCAGACGAGATGCATCACAATAGATGGAGAAGCTTTTGTTCAAGTCTGGCAGAACTAGGACTGGTGCTGAGGTCAATCTCCTCTTCAATTCTTCAAAGTTTGCCTGGCACTTATCAGACCACACAAACTTAGCACTCTTTTCTAGCAAGGCAGTCATAGGCTTTGCGAGCTTGGAGAATCCTTCAATGAACCTCCTATAATACCCGCGCCAAACCCAGGAAACCTTCGGATTTCACTGGCATTAGTTGGCGGGTTCTCAACATAGGCATTGCTAAGAGACTAGTATACCTTACCAGATGTAGATGAATGCAAGAACTTTGTTTCACCAAATTCATACTTGTTTCTTGGGATTTCTCTTACTCTCTTATAATCCAGCACATTCCTGTCTGAACATCTCGGGCTATCTCAATCCTCACTCATGTTTTCGGAGGATTCAATCCTTCTGAATAACTATATCTTTCAAGTCCATGACAAAACACTTGTCCTAATCAGATCTAGATTATCCTTTAAGTCGTTGGAGAACAATCATGCACTTGCAGATCCAGATATACTCTTTAGCATGATTCACCAATCGCTCTGCATAGATTGATGCTCAACTTCTGAGAACCTTCTCAGATGTTCGGCATGTTCTCCTCGTTGGAGAACACTAGAATTCTGCTATGAATACCACCACGAACTTGTCTAGGATGCCATGAACACTTTATTCATCAGATACATGAAGTAAGCTGGGGCTTGGTCAGTCCCCAAAGAACATCACTGTATACTCATACAATTCCATACCGCGTTGTGAAGGCGTCTTAGGAATGCTGTGTCCGGATTTTCAACTGGTGATCTCCAGATCGGATCTATTTTAGAGAACACGCATGCTCTCTAGAAGTTCAAATGATCGTCTATCCGGGTAGAGGGTATTTGTTTTTAATGGTAACCTCATTTAAAGACCTATAGTCCACACACATCCTCTGGCTACCATCTTTCTTATCCACAAAGATTACCGGTGCTCCCCAAGGAGAAGCACTGGGGCGTATATACCCCTTCTCTAGCAACTCCTTAAGTTGCTTCTTAAGCTCTTCTAATTCATTTACCCCCATTCTATAGGGTCTTTTAGCTATTGGTGCAGTTCCAGGCAGTAATTCAATAATGAACTCAACATCGCGATCAGGTGGCATACCTGGCAGATCATCAGGAAAGACATCAGGGAACTCGTCCACCACCCGATCTTGCTCTGCACCACTAGCATCCATCTGGTTTATCGGTGGCAGTTCGGCTGCTCTTGCATCACCACTTCCACACAGATCCTGTCTCCCTTGGGTGTAGATACAACCACTGATCTTTCTTGACACTGAATGACAGCTCCATGTTGCTTCATCCAGTCCATACCCAAGATGAGATCTATGCCTGCTGTTCTCAGCACTATAGGCTTTACTTTAAATTCTACCCCCCTTAGGATGACACTAGAGGTGGGGCTCCAGAAATTTGCAGGCATACTACCCCCTGGTGAGTTTACTATGATTGTTTCTTTCATTGCACATAAAGGCACACCATGCATTCTAACAAATGACTGAGAAATGAAGAATGCGAAGCACCATAATCAAAAAGTACGGTTGCTGGGATTGAGTTGATGCTGAACGTACCCATCATGACATCCGGTGCATCCAGGGCAGTATCGGCCGCTACATGATTCACTCGTCCAGTGTGAGGTGGGCGAGCATTCTGCTTCTGAGCTCCTGCCTGGTTCTGTGGGGCCTGGGGGTTCTGCTTCTTGGGGCACTGGTGAGCATAGTGCCCTGTCTCCCCGCAGCGGTAGCAAGCGTTGGGGTTCTGCTGAGCTGCATTCTTCGTGGGGGCGGGGTTGGGTGCTCCCTGGCGTGAGGCTTGACTGCTCTGCTGTTGGAACCTCTGTCCTCCTGGCTGCTGCTGAAAACGCTGACCACCTGACTGTTGTTGGTATGGAGGGCGCTGCTGGTTCTGGTTGCCCTGGGGTTGCTGTCCCCTGTTCCACTGGTTGGAGGAGCCTTGATTCCTCTGGGGGTAGCCTTGCTGGGGGTTGGTTCGGGGACGAGTGTTGCTCCCCGATGACTGGCCTTGGAAGCTTCTTTTCTTTGCCTCCATTTCCTTCCTCTTGTTGTCAATAACGATCGCCCTATTGACCAGGGCCTGATAGTTCGGGTAGGTGTTCGACATGAGCTGGAGCTGCAACCCATCATATAGACCCTTCAGAAATTTGCGCTGCTTGTCTTTGTCTTGGGCCACATCCTGTGGGGCATAGCGCGACAGTTGGGCAAACTTGTCTCGGTATTCCGCCACTGACATGGACCCTTGCTTCAAGGAGCGGAACTCCTCTTGCTTCAGCTCTACGAGACCATCAGGGATATGATAGGATCTGAAGTTCTCCTTGAACTCCTGCCATGTAACAACTGGAGCATCCTGGGGACGGCCGAACATGAACGCATCCCACCAATCTTGTGCTGCTCCCTGCAGTTGCCCCGAGGCATAGAGCACCTTCTCATAGTCGGTGCACTGGGCAGGGTTCAGCTGTTTCTCCACGGCACGGAGCCAGTCATCCGCCTCCAGTGGTTCAGAGGCGTGAGTGAACACAGGTGGATGGCCCTTCAGGAACTCTCCTCGACGGTCCCTGACTTGAAGAGGTTGAGGTGCTGCAGCGGGCGCCTGATCCAGGCGGTTCATCATGGCGTGCATAAGCTGATTCTGCGTGGCCATCAGCTGTTCGATGGTCACTGGCGGCGGTGGCGGTGGCGGGTCCATAGGAGCACCACGCCCACGGCCACGGCCTCTTCCGCGTCCACCCCTTGCTGTCATCTGCTTACCAAACAAATGCGCAAGAGTTAGACCTTTATATCCAACAAAGAAAGTATATATAAAACATAAATGAGCATTGCTGAAAAAATTTCTGTGCACATCCTTGTCAATAGCAGCACACTAAAACGAGCATAACTCAAGCTACAGGAATCCCACAGGGACGAACCAGACATCGTTGGAAAGCTTAAGAAACCAACTACAACTTTCATATAGAACACTTTCTCAGATTCGACCAGATTCTGGGCCGAAAACAACATTGAACAGAACCTGTTCTAGGTGACAGACTACGCAGTAACATTAACTTTAAACAGGCATATCTCCCAGATCCGAACAGATAAGGACTTGATTCCAGATTTGTTTGAAAGATACATCAGTCTAGATACTCCCACAAAAATTTCATAATTTTTGGGATACGGATTAAGAGATATACCGATATAACCACAGACTGCTCCAGAAAACAGCAACACAGATAAGGGATAAACAACTTTATTCACACAGAGATGTGATTTAAACTTGGAGAAGCACAGACAAAACCCATACTTCACCACACACAAGCAAAGATCCATCAAACATAATTCACTAACACAAGCAACACATCCACTAAAGTTCACCAGACACAAACTGAAATTTAAACAACGTGTCTAACGAGATAACTAAACATGGTAGGCAACTACTGGGCTCCACCGGGGGCATCGTTGGCTCTGTACTTCTTCTTGTAAACAGCTGGAAGACCCAGCTCATCGCAGAGATGATCCACTTCACGCTCCAGACGCCTCATCACTTTCTGTGAAGCGCGCAGGTCATCCTGCACCTTGTCAGCCTTCCTCTGCACTTCATAGGCATGCTGGGCGGTAGAGACCAGAACCGGGTACTCCACAGGAGGAAGCAGAGCTTGCCACGAGCCCACCATGTCACTGTGGGGTAGGTAGCGGTAGCGGTCAGTCCTCATAGACTGGAAGCGCAGACCACGGTAATGCAAGAAAGCATCCTATGCTGCGTCCTCCATGCTGGCGAGAGCTTCCCCACGCTTGGTGGTAGTCCTGTGAGCCGACTCTATGACGTGGGCTTGATCCACATCATTCCAACCTGTAACCATCAGGTCGGACTTCCAGTAAGTGGCCTCCAAAGGATGAGTGTACTCGCCACAGTGATACTGGAGCTTGGCCTCCAACTCTGGGTAGTACTCATCCAGCAGGCGAACCAACATACTATGGTAGTATGCTGTCTCGTCAGGCTTCTTGAACATGAAACGACGAGTCCATCCAAGGTCTTCATCCACCACCTGCACTACTGGAGAGGCAGGGGGTGTTGGTGCTGAAGCAGACGAAGCGGCGGGAGAGTGCACCACCGGGTACACTGGCACGAAGGTCGGTGCTGCAGGAGCTGCTGGAGCGGCAGGTGCCGCTGGGACTGCTGGAGCGGCGGGGGCCTCCACGACTGGTGGAGCGGCAGGCGCCACAGGAGCGGGTGCCTCTGGAGCAGGGACCTCAGGCGCTGGCGCCTCAGGAGCTGGCACCTCCGGAGCTGGCGCCTCAGGAGCTGGCACCTCCGGAGCTGGCACCTCCGGGGCTGGAGACTCAGGAACTGCTGCAGGGGGCGGTGGTGGCGCTGCTAGCTCCTCAGAGACAGTCGGGGTAGAGGTCAACTCTTCATCCTCCACGATGAAGGCGGTGTTGGAGGAGCTAGAGGAACCGTCACTGTCGGGGATGTGGACCACAGGGGAGCAGGCTGGCTGGTGCTGGCGGTGAAAAGGGCACGATACGCGCGGGTGTTCATGCGAGGCATCCTGACGTTATAAAAGTAAGATAAGATAAGCGGAAACAATTAGTTTTACATAATAGAATAAGAATAAGAAGCATGTAAATTTTAATAAAGTAACAAGATAATAAAATAAGCATGAGCAGGTAACAAAAAGGTGTTAGAACGGCCATTTCCTAGCTAGGCTCGCGTCCTACAGTCAACAAAGCTTTGATACCAATTTGTCACACCCCAATTTTAAGGATAAAATTGTGGTGGAGTACTCATGTGTGCCCAGGAAACAATCACACACATAAGTTAGACAAATTACAAGAAGGTGGCATCATCACATTGTTTATTACATAACGATAGTATCAACACAAGTCTTACATCAAGCGAAACAAAAGATAACTGAACTGCTAAAAAGAACAACTCCACAGGGAACGCTGACTGGGGGAACAGCTAGCCTAGAAGTCCTCTGGGAAGTCGCCAACTGCACCTTCATCTGTTACCCATCCGGGATTTTGCCCAAAAAGAAGATAAACAACAAGCGTAAGTACTTCACGTACTTAGCAAGCTAACACAGGGTTCATGAGGCTCAAAAAGGCTGACACTGTCTGACTGCAGTTAGCTTTTAAGTTGGTCAAGTTTTAGCATTAAGGTAAACGAGTATTGTGCTTAACTCTTAACCCATGATCCATTTGTCCAGCAAAGATAAATATAACATCATAAAGTACCAACCATATAAAGTAAACAATTATTCAAGTATCAAAGTTCTGCTAGTTTTCCGGGCCGCTCGTGACTGTGAGCACGGCTGTTATAACAGTTTTACACTCTGCAGAGGTTGTGCATCTTTACCCATAAGCCGTGTTACCCTTGTGCCCGAGGCAGCCAACCTCTTGATCCACTTCCGAGGTAGATCGGCAGGGCACACTATGAAGCCTTTCGCTGGTTCGTCTAACTGGTCAGGGCCGCTAGGTTTCCTTGGCAGACAGATGTAGTAACCCCCCTTTCCTATGGCACAAGGCCATCGCAGCTATACACATAGGAACAGGAGCAACCCTACACCCAAAGTGGCAAGCCCCTTTTGCGCCCTTTCGGGTCACCGCTGCCAAGTTAGAAAAGGTCCAGTTTACTAAGCTAAAACCAGAGCCATATAGCACTCATGGTAGCACTGTCAATCCCAGCTTTTGCTAACAACAAGTTTTATTAACCGTTTAACAACATATCATCATGAGAACAAATTTATCATTGGACTAGATCAGTTATAAGTTAGTTAGCACTAGCATTCTACCCATATGCATATATCCCACGGAAACAAGAACATCACAGATAACAAAGCTAAGTGGGTTTTCTAAGGTTGCTCAATTGGACACATGCATAAATGAGTGATTAAAGTAAAGTGTATAGGTAAACAAGGAGGTCCCATGCTAACTTGCATTGGTTGTCGAAAGACTGATCTTCCTGCTGGTCGAAGAAAGAGGGGTCCTGGTCGCACCACACCGACTCACCGTCTACTCGATCACAAAACATCACCACGCATTTCAGGCGCAAACATACACAATGCAAACAAGGCTATCATTAGAACAGTACAGCAAACAGTAATAAACAGAAATAAAACTTTGGTAAAACTGAAGTACGCGTTTCTACGATCACAACAAGTTTTGGTTCACCGAAAACGGAGTTACTATGCGAAAGATACGGTCGAAACGGTGTTTCTAAAGCCCTAAACAAGATTAACTTGGACCCTACATCTAACCTGTCCAAAACAGACTAACAGGGACATAAACGGATAGAGCACTAAATTACGAAGCTAACGCAATTTGAACGGATCACATCGGAGCTAAAACGTGGATTTTATAAGCAAAACAGTGTAGTGGCATTTCTGTAAATAGACTAAAATCCATTTGAATTTAAATCGGAATTTAAATTGAATTTTAAATCAAATCCACAGTCGGCTGGACTGCGCCTCAATTGAGCAAAAATACAAGGGCCTGGTTGCAAGATTTTCCAGGCACAGGGAATAGTGCCTGGTGGAGTGCGGGTTGATTCCCGCTTTCCACGGGGTCTCTTTAGCGAAATCGGCCGGCGAAAGGGTATTGGCGATCCGAGGCCGTTGGATCGGCCACGGATGCACCTGATTAGATCGGGGAGACGCGAACGCGCGGGCGAGCCGACGGCGCGCACCGGCCGCGACATCGCGGCGCCTTGCGACGGCGTGCGCGCTCCCGCCATAGATGGCGCGCGGGTGCTTGCGGACCCGGCCTCGGAGGGCACCACAAGCCAAACCAAGAGGGTGGGGAGAAGGCGGAGCACAAGGGAACCCTCACCACGGCGGAGGAGGCGGCGGTGAGGCTCGGACGGCGGGGAACGACGGCGGGCGACGGAGCTCCGGGCGACGGCAGCGAGCTGCAAGAGTGCTACGGCAGTTAGGCCAAAACCGAGCACAAGAAAGAGGGAGAAGGGGTTCGGCGGCGGCGCTACCGCGACGCGGAGCGCGGCGAGGTGAAGGACGGGGCCGGGGAGGACGAGCACGGCCGGCAACGGCGGCGAGCGCTCGGCACTGGCTCGGCGGAGCTTGGCGCGGGTGCTCTGGTCGCGATTGCTCGGGTGGTTGCTCTACTGCGCGGCTCTGCGGGTGCGGGAGTGGGGAAAAGAGGAGCGGGCAGGAGACCGCGTCCACTATATGGACGAGGGAGAGGCGAGGTCGTGGGAGTGGGCGCGGGCGAAGCGGGAGCGTGCGGCCGCGGCGGTTGCGCTGCGGGCGGCGTCGCGCGGAGGGGGAAAGGGGAGGCGCCGACAGGTGGGGACGGGCTGCCAGCGAGAGAGAGGGAGGAGAGGGCGCGCGGGTGGTTGCAGCGACGCCGAGCGGGCTGGCCTGCGGGCCGCGCGCGATGGAGAGAAGGGGGAGGGAAGCCCAGCGCGGGAAGGAAGGGAAGGGGGAAGGGCGCGCCGGCTGTTGGGCCGCCAGGCCGCCTGGGCCGGAAAGGAAGAGGGAGAGGGGAGAGAGAAATAAATTCCTTTTCATTTTATTTCCAAGCTTTTCAAATAAATTTCAAAGGAGTTTGAATTCAAACCAAATTTTGGCAAAAACCAGACACGCAAATAAATATAGTGCATCAGCATGAATGCAACAACATGTTGCCACTATTATTTTAATTCAACAAAAATTATTTAACCCCTAGGTTAAATGCTCACAAATTCATAATTAAATCATTTTCACCTATTTTGTTTTGGAGAAATTTTTAGGGTGTTACAAGTATCATAAATGTTATTATCTTATTATATAAATTTGGTTAAACTTAAAATTATTTGACTCTCCAAGGTTTTTGGAATGACTTGTAATTTCAGATTGAGAGAGTAATAAAGACTCTAAATCGCAGTAATAGAGACATCATGTGCTTAACCATCCTAATCAGGAGATTAGCAAGAGCAACCAACTTGACTAGTTACAATTAATTAAAATTGCTCAGAAGGTTAACAGTTTTAGGAGGGAGGTATTGTTTAAAAAGAACCAATAAGAAATCTCTAAATCACTGTAACAACGACATTTGTGTGCTTAGCCATCCTCTTTTTTCGAGAAGGGGGGATTCCCCATTTCAAGCCTACCACCACTTTCGACAAAGAGTAGACTGATCAGTACTTTTTTTAATTTTTTTTTTCTCATGGTAGTATTTGGATGTCGGAGTAAAAGAAAATGCCCTGTATATATTTCTTGCATAAGTAATTTTTTCTTAATAAAGTTTTTCTCATGGTCGTATTTGGATGTGGGAGCAAAAGAAAATGTCCTATATTTTCTTGCATCTCCATTGCCCCAATTTGTGACGATGCTGGAATTCACTTGCAATAACTGGGACTGGCTCCTAGCGCTGGTATTAGGTAACGATGCACATTTTTTGCACACAGCTGGTGACACACCAACACATTTCCTCCCAAAATGGTCATATAATAGAAAAAACTGGAAAAATAGTTTGAGACCTTGTTTAGTTCCTACCGTAAAAACTTTTCACTAATCATATCGAATGTTTCGACACATGCATAAAGTAGTAAACATAGATAAAAAAATAACTAATTACATAAATTGTGTCTAATTTGTGAGAGATTTTTTTTAAACCTAACAAGTTTATGTTTTGAAAATGTTGTGCTACAGTAAATATGTGATAATGATAAATTAATTAGTCTTAGTAAATTCGTCCCACGTTTTCGTGATGGAATATGTAATTTGTTTTCTTGTCAGTTTATTTTTAACTAAATGAGTGTCGGAATATCCGATGTGACACGTACAAACTTTTTACACCTCCAACTAAACAGGCCCGACGAGTAAAGAAATTCACAACGATGTCACTTATGAGAGCTCAACTTTTTTTTAATAGATTAATTATGCGTGATTACAAAACTTTTAATAGCACATACAGTACCTTGCAGCCTCTCCCACCTCGGCCCAGTGGGCGGGGACTTCCCAAATTCAAAACCTGCCGCCTCCATCTCCATCCTGCCGCCTCCATCTCCATCCGCCTCCATCTCCATCTTGACCCAAACGGCCAGACGGCAGCGGCCGCCGAACAGTTCGAGAGGCCGGAGCCGGAAGCATTTCGTCACGCCGCGCCGCCCACCAAAGTTTTCCGAACGGACGAGACGGGGATCCGAACCCGAGCCGCCGGAGAGAAAGAGATGGCCGCCAGGCCGTGGTGATCTCCGTCGGGGGTGGAGCTGTGCGTGGATGGATCGGGCGGGGCTCCAGGCACTATGCAAGCGGCACGGCCTCTCTGCCGGGGGCTCCAACACCGACCTCATCGCCCGTCTCGATGTCGCGCTCTCGGTAAGGACTCGACGCGCTCCCCCCTCCCCCTCTCTAAGGCAGTAGCCCTCGTCGCTCTTCCATCCGAGCCCCAAGTGCTTGTGGAAATGCTCCACGATTATTATTTTTTTGGAAATGGTTGGCGGTACTGCTCCTTCTAATGCTATTGTTGGGGTTTTGCTTCCTTGCTCTCAGCAGAGGACCGCTGGTGTGGAGGAGGAGGTGGCTGGAGTGGCAGCGAGGAAGGGTTGTCTGAAGCAAACAGACGAGACGAAGAAGGTTACTTTTGCAGTGGAGGAAGGGATGGTCAGGAGATTGAGGTCCCGCGTCATCTGCCCTCCGGTTGTCCCCAAGACAATGGGGAAGTCTGCCCAAGCCATTACTAATTATGGTGCTGACGACGGTGTTTTTGTAGAGGTGGGCACAGATGTCCCTGTGGGGCGGTCTAGGAGGAATTCACTGGGCGCAAATGTCCCTGTGATGCGGTCCAAGAGGAATTCGCTGGGCGCAGATGTCCCTGTGAGGTGGTCCAGGAGGAATTCAATGGGCACAGATGTCCCTGTGAGGCAGTCCAGGAGGAACTCGCTGAGTGCTGAGGCTCAAGACTGTGAACTGAGGTCCCAAGTCATCAGGTTGCCTGTTGTTGCCAAGACAAGGGGGAAGTCTGCTCAAGCCGGTTCTGTAGAGGTGGGCGCAGATGTCCCTTTGAGGCGTTCCAGGAGGAATTTGCTGGGTGCTGCCGAGGCTGAGGAAGTAGAAGTGGCTGTTTTTGTTGACAGGAAGCACACACGCAAGAACCAGGAGAGTGATGAGTGTGTTGCTGTCAGCGCTCAGGTTGGAGCTTCGTCAAGAGTCACAAGAAGATCAAGCTTGGCGGGGGTTGCTGCTGTGTTGCCTCCTGCTGTTGAAAAGAAGAGAGGGAGGGGAGAAGCAGCTGGCGTGCAGAAGTCTGCTCAGGTGGAAGTACCAGCTAGGATTACAAGGTCTCGCTCAATAGCACCTGTTGTAATGTCATCCACTGTGGTTGAGAACAAGAGGAGGAAGACTGGAGATACACAAACAAATGTAGAGCTGCCTACGATTTCAGACGTGCCTAGAAATGATGCTCCCGTCACCAGGTCTTTGAGGAACAGAGTTGTCCAGGTTAATAAAAGTGTGGTGGACGCTAATAAACCAGCAACTAAAGGACCTGTTAGGGGATCAAGACGAAAATCTGTTGTCTCAGAATTGCACGAGAAAGAGAAGGATGTGGAGAAGCAATCAATTGTGAAGCAACCTGTTAGGCGCTCATCACACAAATCTGTTCTTCCAGATATGCTTGAGATCAACATTCAAAGTGGTAAATCTGAAGATAATGAGAAGGAACATAAACTAAAGGAACCAATTAGGCGATCAAGGAGATCTGTTGCCATGGTGTTGCTTGAGGAACAAAACAGTGGTCTTCAAGAGGAAATATTGTCAAAACTTCCTATGAGGAGATTAACACGTAAATCTGTTGCACTTAATGCTGCTGAAAAGGTGAGTATGGATCACACTGAAATAGTTGTACAGTCCACAACTTCAACAGGAAGGTCTTCAAAGAGGAGACGGACAATTGCTTCAGAAGAAATGATGCCTGTCAAGGAGGCAAATGATGACATGATTATCAGGGAAGCAACATCGGACACACACAAAGCTACTCATGAGTATAATAAGTCTAGTAGCAGAATTCAAGAAATTTGTCAGGTTAATGCCACAAGAGAAGAGTTCTCTTCGCGTCCATTGCTTGTAACAGTAACACACACTAATGAGATATGCACAGCTCAAAGTGTACATGAGGTGATACCTGGGTCAGAATGTGGTGACAATACAAAGGAGAGTTTAGATAAGAGTAAACAGCCTAAGGAACATCATGGCATTCAAGCTGTTGACAGCCATTTATCTGAAACAAGAAATGGGGAATTGGATCGATCATCATGCATTGCAGAACTAGTCCCACACAATTGTGTTGTCTTAGAGGGCAAAGCATTGATCAGTGAAGGTGAGGTTAACATGGGTGCTAATGGTATGCAGTTGTTGATTTATTATGTGCATTGCCAAATTTGTATGCTTTAGCTATGTTCAATTTACCTGTTGTAGCCAAGCATCATCACAAATATAATTTATTGATCTTCTTTGGATGCTCAAAATCTGGCATATAGCTACCTTATTGATTCTGTGATACTATAATTAGCTTTGTCCATTACTGTCTTGTTAATATACTGAAAGGCAGCCTTGGTCCTTGCAAAATCAACAGATGGTTTATCAATTGACTTCACTGTTGGAGATCATGAGGAGCAAAGCCCTGTATCCAGAGAAGGGAGAGTTGGCTTGGAACCAAATGCCACTGAGTCTGGAGAAAAGAACCTAGCTGGTGTCATGTCCACTGGTCTCTACACCAAAAGTCTGCAACATGATATTGACATAGTAGCTGAAGAAACTGGGAAAGGTACAATCGAATTGATCCTGTATCCATAACTACATACTGATTTGGAAGATAATATGTCTGTTAAACATCCAAAAAATGAGTCCACCTTAGCCAGTAGTTTGGTACTTCCATTTTCAATTTTATTGGAAGGTCAAAACCTTCCATATAATTTCTTCAATGTTACTTCTGAAGTTCTCTACTACTTAGTTTATTTTGTTGCATGATTTTCTAAAGTGGATAGTGAGTATTATTTAAATTTCTTCTATCGAGTTAAGTGTTATTTGAGAATAATGCATAAATGTGTCTCAGGTGACCTCGAGAAACCTTCACTAGGTTCAGCAGCACCAGAGTGTAAGCATGAATGTGGTTTGCCTGAGGAAATAGTATTGCCCTCAAAGAACATCGGATCTCTACCAAATGAAGAACAATCGCCATTTGGCCTAGAGTCTTTGTTTTCGCAGGAAAGCATAGAGGAATCTGAGGGGTATGGTGCATGTGCACTTGTTTCTGCAACAACTCATACTGAAAATGGATTTGGTGAATCAAAAGATTGCCATGTCAAGTCTGGACTCGAAAAAACTCATGTGCCCGAACCTTTTTCACACCATGATACTGAAGAAGGTATTTCCAAAAATGATGATTGTATGCATACATCCCAGCAAGATAATGGAATGGGAGGTATAGACATCACATTTTTTCCCACTTCTATAGTTTTTTTCACTTAATTTCCATGCATTCCTGCAAACCAGCAGCTGTGAGATATTTCCTGTCATTTAAATGGTACCCATAAGAACTGTTCATTTTTTTTAGGATTACCAGAGGCTAACGTTGATGAAGAATGGGTTCTGTCAGACAGACAATTAAATCACCTACTTGTACTGTTGCTTTTGAACTAATGTTTATTTGTTCAAATGATGTGCCAGATGCTATTGAGAATCCTTCAATCTGTTTATCAACTCCTGGTTATAAGCATGAAATTGCTTTGTCTGAGGAAGCAGTGCGCACGATGAAGGAAAACATAGAAGAATCCTATCCCCATGATGGCCTTGCATTCCCAAGTCCTGAAAAATCAGGAGATGAATCAATCAATGTTGAGGTTAAAGTACACCATGGTTCTAATCTGTGTCAGTTAGGATCAACTGATCTCTTGGACGAACCGATCGCGTGTTCCAATACTGAAGTGCTTCGTCAGGGTCATAATCATAAGAATCCATCCAATGAGGATAGGATAGAGCAAGTTGCTTCTGAACCCTGCACAAATGGGGATGATATTGTGGAGGCTGCGGCTGCTGCTACCAAATGCATAGAAAGTGGAGTGGTGCCGCTTCCATCCGAAGAGAGATCAAATTTGAATGATAGGCAGCTTAACCCCAAGCTGGAAAGCCCAGACATTATGGAATCTGCCCTTAACTGTGATAAAGATGCCTGTAATACTTTGGACAATGGATCTGTTGTGGCTGTTGGTAAGAAAACTCCATCTGGTTCTGGTTACTATGAACACAATGTCTACCAAATTTCAGACATTTGTGCTATGTCTGAAGCTGCACCAATTGGAGTATTAGAAACTGCAATATCTGTTGAAACATCATCTCTGCTAGATGAGCAACTTAATCCTGAGCTGGATGGTGATGAAATTGAGAAACACAGCTTAAACTGTGAGACAGACACCAGTCGGATTCTTGGTGCTGGAGCTGTGATGAGCAAGACAGCCCCTTTGCCCAAGTATGATCATACCATCTGTTGCCAGGAACTGGAGCTATCAAATGGCTTATCCTTATTCAAATTTGCTGAACAATCTGCAATTTGTCAGTATGTGAGTGTTTCAGGATTAGGTCAGTAACAGTGATTACTTTTTTATATATATTCTTGACTCAAATAAACTTTAGCAAAGTTATCTGTAAAATTTTCCAAGAAAAATCATACTCCGATGGAAATGGTAAACCTGAACTTGTTTGCTTGCTGAGGGAAAGATGTTTTGTTGATATCTGTATTGTTGGCATAGTCCAGGGTCCACTAAAGGGAATTATGACTTATAGTTTATGCTGTAATTTATCAAGCATATAAAATATAAGGACTATTATTCTTCCAAAGTACATTCGGAAAAACTATTCAAATACTCTCTCCGTTCCAAATTATTAGTCGCTTTGACTTTTTTTGGTACATTTATTTTGTTATGTACCTAGACATATTGTTATATCTAGGTGCATAGCAAATTGGATGTACCAAAAAAAGCGACTTATAGTTTGAAACGGAGGGAGTAAGTTTTGTGTGTTGAAACCTGAAATGTTTAAAGGTATTGATTACTGAATCTTGGATTGGTTATCTGCATGCAACCAAAAACAACACTTATTGGGAGCTGGAGGGAGCAATAGATTTTATTTGTGTATTGCCTCATGATTCATTCTCTTCTATTAGGAATTTGTCAATCTCGCAGCCAGAAGCATAATGAAGCCAACTCCAGCCTATCAAACTGTGGTACCGAAGTGCTCCATCAAGATCATAAAGAGGATTGCGACAAACCTAATGAAGGTAAATTCAGTCCAAAAGCCCTTGTTGAAAACAATATGACTGAAGATGCATCGATTGAAGGAATGGAAAGTTCAATAATGCTGCCCTTGGTTGCTGGAATATCGGAAATACCTGATGAGCAGCTTAACATTAACATGAGTAATGATAGTGAGGAACTCAGCTTTAGCGGTGATAAAGACACAACTGAAAATTTCTCTACTGGGCCAGCAAAGAGGGATCTGTATCCATTGCCCAAAGACTTCCATATAGACTCTTGCCAGAAACAGGAGGTCCCAGAAGTTTTTTCTTTACCTGAATCTGCTGAAGAATCTGCAAAATTTCAGTGTGCGAGTGTTTCAGGATCAGGTCAGTAATAATGATTTTGTTCTTGTACATAGACTTTAACAAAGTTGTGTGTACAATATGCTTCTGTGTATTCTCTCATTCTAGCTTTTACTATGTCAGGGCCTTGCCAGCAGCGTGTAAACGAAAGCACCAGTATGCAGGTGACTTATAATATTTATGAAACGCTCAATCAGTGTCATGAGGAATGCAATCAAAATAATGAAGACCAAACCACTCCTGTTATCATTGCTAGCAGTGTGCCTGAAGCTGTAGAGATAGAGGTTAAACAGTCAGAAATGGAAATAGGTCTGATCCCTGCTGCAGAAGCATCAGTGTTGCCAGTGCCAGATGAGCAGCTTAACAATAAGCTGGAGGGCAATGAAGTTGATGAACACAGCTGTAGCTATGATACTGAGTTCCTGAACAGAGAAGCACCTAACCTTCGCAAAGATGATTGCAAGGATCTGTGCAGCGAAGATAATAATCGAAACGATCTACCTGCTCCGAGATTTCCTCAACAATCTTCATATTTTCCGAACGACAATGAGTCGGGTTCAGTAGGTATCGTATTGCTCCTGACTGGTTCATCTTTCGGCATAACGTGTTTGCTCAATTTCTCATTGATGTATTTTTGTTTTTCCAATCAGGAATTTGTCAAAGCAGCAGGCGAGGAGGTATAGACGAACTCCGCGCTAAGCGGCGGCAGAGTTTCAAAGTTTCCAGCACCATAAAAGGAAGCTACATCGCTAAGAGCGTCCCTCGTCCGAAGCCAGGGGATAGGTCTGCAGTAGCGGTGCGCAGGAACAGAGGGAGCGCAACTGCTGTTAAAGCTGGCCATCCTGTCAAGCCAAACGCTGATCGCTCGGCCGCGAAGGACTCGTCAAGACGAGGCCTGCAGTCCATCATCAGAGGAGCAAGGGATGATAGCCTGAGCCAGTCTGCAATAGCGCTGCCTAGTAGGAACATAAAGAACAACACTACCGCTGTTAAGAGCAAGGCCAATAATAAACCTTGGCTATAAGCCAAGCCGTCTTATTCAAAGATCGTTCGTTGTTCATCTTTCGGAAAAAACGGGCCGTGTGTTTGTGCAGCGTTTTGCGATGAAGCTGCTGTGACCTAGTGTGCGTGCCCATTGCAGTAGAGACTTTGGCCGGGTTGTATTATGCAAGTGGCTGACCAAACCAGAGTTTAGGGTTTAGTGTATTGTAGTAGAGCCGTGTGTGTGTGTGCGCGTTTTTTTCCGTGTAAATATATATACCTGTGTCACGTTGACTGGCGTTATCGATCTCTTGTTGCATCGTGCTTTTTGCAATGTGCGGCTGCCGTATTGGCTTCATTTGTGGTCGTGCTTTACTGCCTACGGGCAATGAAGTTAAATTTGCTATCAACGGGGTGGCTAGTTAAATGGTCGTGCTTTGCTACCCTACGGGCAATGAAGTCGATGTCACGACGATATATGGTGTGCGGCACGGCGAGGAAGGTGCACGTACTCTGGCTCTCCTCACCAATACAAACATACTGTGTACTGGTACGTTTGGATCCACATGCCATGACATGCGCCCTTTGGCCTTCCCTGAACATGAACGCCACGCCACGCCGGCGAGCACTACTCCACCTATGCTATGAATTCGCCGCCCACTCACAGCTCCAATTCCAACTTGAATGCATGCATGGTCATCAATTCGCCGCCGCCGCCGCGTGCCCATCGCCGGCCATTCGCCTGCCACCAGCTGCTATTTATAAGCCTCGCCCCCGCCGGCTAAAGCACCCACCATCCATCTTCATCTACTCCGGCCGGAACCACAAAGACCTACTACCACACGAGCGTGCGCAAGACCGAGGCACCTGGCAATGGCGATGGAAGCGGCGGCAGCACCACGCCCACGTCTCACTCTCACCGCCATCATCGTCGCGCTGACCGCGGCGGCGCTCCTCGTCCTCGCCCACGGCGGCGCCAGCGCCGTGACGCCGCCGCGTGCCCGTGCCGTCGCCCTCGGCGCCCCCGTCCGCACCGCCGGTGGTGGTGGCCCGGCCGCCGCCTTCGTCGCTCGGCGGCCCTGGGTGGCGCGCCTGCAGGCGCTCCACGACCACCTGTCCACCTCCCTCGACGACGGCGGCGCCGGCGCCGGCGGCGGGTTCGCGGAGTGCTGGGGCGCCGTGATGGGGCTCAGCTCGTGCTACAGCGAGATCCTGCTCTTCTTCCTCAACGGCGAGTCCTACATCGGGCCCGACTGCTGCGTCGCCATCCGCGGCGCCACGCGCTACTGTTGGCCCGCCATGCTCGCCTCCGTCGGCTTCACCGCCGAGGAGGCCGACGTCCTGCGCGGCTTCTGCGACGGCGAGGAGGCCGCGCACCAGCTCGCCACGCCGCCGCCCGTGCCGGCTCCGGCTCCCGGCCGGGCAGCCGTCTACGCATCAGCCGTAAGGGAGTGAGCAGCTAGCGTACCACGCCGGCCGGCCGGAGTCCAAGATCCAACATTTTCATTTCGGCTTGCTGCAGTGTGGTAGGGGTTTTTGTACAAACACGTACGGCATTGTATGTACTACGTGCCAACCTGCCACGTCAATAAAACTGGGTGTTCACACTTCTCTATTTTTGTCTCTTGTTTTGTGCACAGCATGTTCACAATTCTCTAATCTTTTCCCGATCTTGACTCTTGAGAGGAGTTTTTTTTTTGGTGGAATTCGTGTTTGCGAGGTGAGGGTTTAGGATGGTATAATGGGCCAGCCCATGGCGCTTTATCTATACACCTAATGCGCCATAGCCCAACCATCAGATTTGAAGGCCAAAAAAGTAACGTCCCCATAGTAATGGGCTTCAGCATTACAAGTGTTGCTCGTCGCAGTTGGAGCAGCCCACCATGTTGGCATGGGGCCATTTCACTTCAGTTTTTCCCCCTCCAGTTTCCCAAACTTTTGATCCCGGCCTCTTTTCAGGATGTTTGAACAAGAAAACTGGGCACACAAATCTGTTCGGTGCAAGGCAGGGTGCCAGGAAAACTTTTGACCCGTCTTTTTATACGATTGTCAAATGTTTGAAACGATTGACATAAAAAAAATGTTTGAAACGATTGGTATGGTGCAAGGTTAAATGGGTCCTTCCATTAGTTTCTTTTTATATGGCTTGGAAAAAAATAGGGTAGGGACCATCCCTATACGAATCCTGTGCGGACGGTGTGACTGTAGCGTAGGCCTATTTTAATTCTTACTCTTCCCATGTTTGGTTACAGCCCACTTGTCATACACTCAATCCTACAGTGCTTCGTGCGGATGATCCTCACCAGATTTGTTTCCTATGGCTTAGGCTTGGGAAAATTGATCCTTGGCTATACCTTGGCCACTAGTTTATGTTACAATATGCCATAAGAATCTATTTCTTTTAAGTAGATGCATGTGACATAGAATCTATTGATGTATACCTTACCAAACAAACATATGTTTTGAGTAGTTGCTAGGTGGTCAAATGTTTTCAGCTAATGTTTGACTTCTCAGATCCTAATATAACATACACATTTCAAAATGGATAGGAGGGAGGAGTACTATATATCAAGTAAACCTGAAAAATACAAATCTCAAAATTAAAATACCCAACTGTTTTAGGGTAAAATCATTTTGTCAACAAACTAATAAACAATTAATTATTATTGTGCGATCATATTATGTTAAATAATGCATTTTGCATTCTTGTGCCTATATACGTTGCCAAGTTGTAGCTAAAAAAATATACTCCTCTGTTCCAGATTACAAGTCACTTTGATTTTTTTTATACATCCATTTTGCTATGCATTTAGACATATATTATATCTAGATACATAAAAAAATAGATACATGTCAAAAAAAATGAAATGACCTATAATTTGGACTAGAGGAAGTATTTATAAATAATTATTTGCACGTAAAACTAAACAAACGACTTGTAACGGATAGAGTACTTTGTAAATAATTGTATGCACGTAAAACTAAAGAAGGTATAAATTTTGTATGACTATACTCTTTGCTATTTTGCGTTGAATGATGATGAATTGTTGTCTACTATTAGAATTTCATTTGGGGTTTACTAGAATGAGGTTATTTATATAGGACCATCAACATATAATTCTAAAAGATATTAACTATGATGATCGAGTACACAACACACATGCATAGTGTAGGAACAAAGACTGTATATTTGTTAATTTAAAAACTAGACTAACAATATAAAATGGTTGATATAAAAATTGGAGAAACCATATTAATTGGGTGTGTTTGGTTGAAGTTTAGAGCTCTATGTGCCTGTGCTATCACGATATCGGTGTGGCACCTCGTTACCCCTATCCACGTGACCTTAACTAACTCTACCCATCCAAATCTAGTACAATATTTGATGGTTATATATAATAGCGCTCTAGTTCATCCCTCCCCCAGATATATTTCATCATCAAGAACAACATGTAAAGGAAAATAAAAAGAAGGGAAAATTGTAAACAAAAGTCCTGCTCTTCGTTATTACCATAATCATTCAACTGTACAAAACTTGGTACATTCACTCGCAGGTGGCAAAGTTGCACACGTGGTACGTCGTCTGAGAGACAGCTGAGACATCAGTGTTGTCGTGGCACGCCGGCCAGCATGCAGCATGTCATGTATCAGAGACACGACGCGCCACACCCAGTTAATTTCTAGTGTCCATCTGTTTGGCAGATTTCTGCATGGTGACCTGTCCATTTGTTTGGCTACCGATAAGTGCTCGATCAGTCCGTGGCACGATTGGATGCAAAGGCCATTTACATCGACCGGCCACACCGTGGTACCAAGCAAGCAATAATGGAGATGGCGACGCGGAGACGCAGGCAGCCGCGCGCGCGCATCATTGATGCCCTCGATCGATCGGATCGGATCCCCTAACCTACCATCATGCACTGCTTTAATTTGGATCGATCGGTGCCTAATTAATTGATTAAAGCAGGCATTCAGTCACCACGCACAAATTATTATATACTCCCTCCATCCCTCAAAGAATCAATTCTTAGCAAATTTCAGACAAATTAGTATAACCATACTACCCTTAATTAATTTGAGTTCCACCATTATGCTGCACATCAATCGATGTTTGGGTTCCGTGCTAGTCACATCATTTACTCCGTACTGCTCAACCGGCTGCAGCAATTGGCCAACTGAATCGAGGTATTTGTGCCTTGTTAAATGCGGGGAGACTACGAGACGGACTGTTAGAGTTATCCACCCTAGAAATGGATTTATTCATGGACAAATATTTAGGCTAGAAATTGATTCTTTCAGAGACGGAGGGAGTAGTATGCATGTTTAACTATTTGATTCGATCTGATGTGTACCCAAACTTTTACAAAAGTTAGTTCAAGTGTTTTTAATTACCTTTTGTGATTGAATTGATATTGGGTTAACTAGTTTGTCGTGCAATTAGTTTCTGGGGCTATTAATTAGAACCATGTCATTATGTATTTGATGTTCAAAAGAAACTACTCTACTCCCCCGTGTACAAAATAGATGTCGTTTATGACAATGATACGGTCTCCAAAGCGTAACTTTAACCACTTATTTTTTAAAAAATATTTATTGTAAAATAGTATATATATATTTTTAGATCAAAGGCCGGTTTGGCCCTACTTTTGATAGAAAGCATAAGAGCAGGTTGATGGGGTTGCCAGCTTACACATACCAGTCTTAAACAAAAAAACAAACAAACCTCCACTCCGACTTGCACAACACCGGTTCATCTCCAAAGGCTTAGGACAACTCCCGCCACAACAGGTACCCCCCCTAGCAAAAGATGTGTGAAAACCTACTAGAAAAACTGAAACTTCCTCAGCCCTCATGTTCCCTCCTGCTCTCAAAAAAGCAAAAGAACCTATTGAGATACTTCTATTTCAACTTCAGGTCCCCCTACACCATCAGCCTTGGACGCTTTGCCCCAAAAGTCCAGATAGCTTTTCAACTGTCTTCAAAATCCAGCTTCTCTCCTTCATCTTGAGAAGTGGGCTCCATTTCTGCATCAGAATAATAGAACGGTGTATCACAATATCAGTGTTAGAGATGATTTTATTATTAAAGACAAAGTCATTGCGAATCAACCAAAGGCTCCAGCAAATACAAGCCAAAAGGAAGATCATCTTAGGATTTGGGACACCCCCTCTTACACAACTCATGTCTAAAAACTGCTGGAGATTGGTATGGACTTGACCCCAAAACATAGCGTCATGAAAAGTCCACCAGCAAAAGTTTGCTAAAAAACACTCAAACAGGATGTGTTGAGTTGTCTCCAGACGACCACATGTTTTGCAAAGAATACTGCCTGACCAATTCTCCTAGCTAATTGTTCGGCCGAAGGAAGACAATCAGAATAAGCGGCCTAAAGAAAGAACTTAATTTTCAAAGGAATTCTAGCCTTCCAAATACTCATCAACTCTTTATTTTTAGCACCCGGGAAAGTTAGCGCCTTATACAAAGAGGCAGTTGTAAAGTCCCTCCTCCTCTCTAAAGCCCATGTAACAGTGTCAGGTTCATCTCATAGTTGAACATCTCGGATGTGTGTGAGAAGGTATTGCCACTCCTGTATTTCCTCCGCACCAAAGGACCTTCTGAAAGTTAGATTAACTTCATTGTTCTGTAAAACCTCAAAGACTGTTTGCTCTTGCTCATTACATATAGCAAAAAGTTTACTATACACCACGCTAAACGGGCACTGATCCCACCAAACATCCAGCCAAAACCTTGCTTTCTTGCCATCCTTGACTACATAAATCAGACCTCTGGCACAAACATGTTTAACATCATGCAACCATGCCCAAAACTGAGAAACTCCTCTACTACTTGATCTGTAAAAACCTCCTTGTCCAAGATATTTAGCTCTCAGCATTCTACAACAGGGGTTGTCATCCCTTTTTTCTAACCTGTAAATCCACTTAGATAATAAGCATTGATTCATGATACTAGTATCTGTGAACCCCAGGCCTCCTACAGACTTAGGTGTTTTTAGAACCTCCATCTCATCATATGATACTTTTTTTTCTGACCAGGACCATGCCAAAAGAAATTGGCTCTTGTAGTTTCCATCTTTTGGTGAGCTTCTCCTTTAAGATGGAAAACCCCCATCACATAATTTGGGACAGAACTGAGGCAAGACTCAGTGAGAATCATCTCCCCCCATAAGAAAGTAAACAACTCTGCCAAGTTGGGACTCTCTTCTCAACTTTCTGATATACATAAGTGAAATCTGAGGAGCTCATATAGTATCTATCCAACATAAAACCAAGATATTTTAAAGGAAAGCTTCCAATATTACAGTTAAAAAGATTAGCTATCTCCCTCTGTTTCTCAATTGTGGCTTCCAAAACAAAGATCTCACTCTTTTGGTAATTAATTTTTAGACCCGACATGGCCTCAAAGTAGTATAACAAAAACTTTGTGTTGCAAATGGACTCCTCATCAGGACTTATGAACAAAATTGTATCATCAACATACTGTAGAAGCGACAGACCTCCTTCAACCAAGTCAGGTACCAGTCCTCTAATCAAACCATTCCTTCTAGCTTTGTCAAACATCGTTGACAGTGTATCACCTACCAGGTTGAACAACAAGGGTGACAGTGGATCTCCTTGTGTCAACCCTTTATAAGTTCTGAAAAACTCTCTAGCTTGACCATTAATTATAACCCCTACTCTGTCACCCTCTATCACCTGTCTCATCCAACCAATCCATTTATCTGGAAAGCCTTTTCTTTTTAGCACCTCTATCATAAAGCCCCACTGCACTTTATCATAAGCCTTTTCAAAGTCCAATTTTAAAATAATACCTTGCTGGCGATGAACTCTGAGATGGTGTAAGGTCTCATGTAACATAACAACCCCCTCTAGAATGTATCTCCCTGGGATGAACGCCGTTTGCGCAGGACTGATAATTTTCTGGGCTACTTTGGACAGTCTTATCGACAACACCTTGGTGAACCACTTGTAGTCAACGTTAAGAAGCCAAATAGGTCGGAACTGCTTGATATTATTTGCTTCTTTCAGTTTGGGTATAAGAGTGATGAGGCCATAGTTCATTCTGCTCATATTCAACTCTTCTACATAAAGTTTGGCAAACATCTCTAAAATTATTCCTTTGATATGGGACCACATTTTCTTGTAAAACCCTACAGGTATCCCATCAGGTCTAGGTGCAGTGTTTGAATCCATCTCTCATAAGGCATATTCAACTTCTTGCATAAAAAAAGGTTTAATCAACTCTTCAGCCTCTACTGCTGACAATTGTTCTTGATTTGACCAAAAATCCTCCTCCACAGAAAACCCCCCCAGCCCCTTCTGGCCCAAACAGCTTCTTGTAATAATCTTCTATGTGCTTCCTTAACGCATGATCACCAGTAATCACCTCGTCTCCATCTTCCAAACAGAAAATCATACATTTCTTTTTCCTTCCATTAGCTATATTATGGAAATAACCAGTATTAGCATCACCCTGCAGAATCCACTTTTCACCTCCTCTTTTTTGCCATTGAATCTCCTCAAAAGCAAAGATGTGCTCCAGAGCTGCTTCTTTTGCATATCTCTCTTTCCATTGATCAGGACTGAGTGAAGAATGTCCAACCTTGGCATCTAAAGTTTGAATATCAGCCAACAAAGATAGTTTGTCTCTCCTTATCTGACCCCTAACGTTGCTCCCCCATTCTTTACCAAAACTCCTAATGTGTTTTTTCGCTCTCTTCCAGAAGTCTTGAATATCCTCCACACCTCTAGTTAGCCACTTAAATAGAAGTTTCTCCTAAAAATCTGGCTGGGTGAACCAGGCCATATCAAATCTAAAGATGTGAGGCTGATCAACTCTTACATCTTCTGTAGAAACCAGGAGAGGACTGTGATCAGACCCTATTCTACGAAGATCTTCACAAATCGTCCAAGGATAGCTGAAATCCCAATCAAAGCTTGTAAAAACTCTATCTAGTGCGCACATTATGGGGTCCTCCTGTTTATTAGACCAAGTAAATTTGGGACCTCTCCTACGCATCTCCTTGATACCTATAGCAGAGATAAAATTATTGAAAGGATCAGATCAGCCTAGAGGGGGGGGGGGGTGAATAGGTGATTTTGTGCAATCTAAAACTTCACAAACTAAAACTTGTAGTTAGATAACCACCGGTATTACCGGTTTGTTTGGGTAGGTACTACCGGGTATGAAACACCGATACTACTGACACAAACAAAAGGCACTACCAGAACCCTAAAGAGAACCTACAAATCCACTGTATGTAAGCTATGAATGTAAAACAACTAAACGCCCCACTTCCCTAAGTATTGTCGATGAAGATTCTAGCCTCTCCAAGCCTTGGTTGCTTCCCACGGTGTAGATCGAGCCTTCCCAACCTAAGAAAGGGATAGCGAGATGAAGAACACGAAGAATACAAGTACAACCATAATATCCAAAGTAGACACAACAACAAGCATACGAGACACAGCGATTTATCCCGAGGTTCGACCAAACCACTAAGGAGTGCCTACGTCCTCGTTGTTGAGGTGACCACCAAGGTCGGAGTCTCTTTCACCTCCTTGCCTCACTCAAGCAACCACAAAGGCTACTAGAGTTTCTCCACTAGAAATCACTGGGAAATACAAACACTTCGGGGAGCCCTTACAAATGAAACAACACGGGCTACCACGAAGAACACCTAACCGGCTAGGGTTCAAAGAACCCAAGAGTAATAGACACAAATCAAGCCGGCTAAATGGAAACCAAGTGCTCAAGTCATAGATCGAAGCTTCCCACTCTCTAATCTCACTTCCCTAGCTCAAATCTTGCAAGGAAATGAATCTAGGAGCAAAGGGGGGAGAGAGGGGAGGAGTCAATGCTTGGAGAGTGTTTTGTCAGCTGGTAGGTCGCAATAAGTGAGTGGAATGAGTGAGTGACGGTCAAAAGACAAGTGGAGAGCTATTTATAGTTCCCGAGTCCCGAGGCCTGTCGGTAGTACCAACCACCATGGTCGGTAGTACCGCCTAGACAAAAAACCGTTGCACAGATCTGAGTTTGACCTAGATCCAGCTACCGATCATAGGTCGGTACCACCGAGGGTTGGTAGTACCGGCCTCATGGCGGTACTAACGCCAGGCCAAAATGGCCGCGAACAGAGAGCTCCGCAGAAAAGCACTTGGCCCCTCGGTAACTACCGACCAGGGTCGGTACCACCGAGGGTCGGTAGTACCGACCTTATGGCGGTACTACCGCCAAGTCAATTTGCGCGAAACACAGAGAGCTCTGCAAACTTGACTTTCTAACGGCTTGGGTCGGTACCACCGAGGGTCGGTAGTACCGACTATATGGAGGTACTACCGCAAGCCATTACGAGCACGAACAGAGAGGTCTGCAAAAATGACCTTTCTACCGACCAGGGTCGGTACCAGCGAGGATCGGTAGTACCGACCATATGGCGGTACTATCGCCAAGTCATTTTTGAGCTTACACAGAGAGGGTGTTATAATGGTCTGGATGGTCGGTACCACCGACTTTTATGGCGGTACTACCGACAGTTCAAAATGAACTTTACCCAGAGAGCATTGCGCGCTGCAGCCCTTGTCGGTACTACCGACCACCATGGTCGGTACTACCGACTGTACAGAAAAAACTCTATGTGTTCGTGATCGTGCGGTGACTCTCAAGCAAACTTTAGTTAGTCGATTTGAGCACTTTTCTCCACATCTAGTCAACCTAATTTGTGACCCTCTTGATAGTTCGACTTACCTATAACTCAAGTTTAAAAATAAACTTTCAATCAACCACTTGAGCTAGGCAACTTTTGTCCAACTAAACTCAACGTGCTTTGCTCACGAGATTTCAACATTTCAAATCTTTCTAAGGACTAACACATGCATATATGCTTTTATAAATTCGTTAGTCCCTAATTTGATTGTCATTAATTTGCCAAAACCCACATTGGGGGCGAATGCACTTACAATTATTGAAAAGGTCCATCTTGCTCTGGTCAAAATGGGGTGTTGACTTTTCATGAGCAAATCTGATAAGATTGAAATCCCCTCTGAGAAGAAAAGGACACAACGTAACATTGATTTTGGCAGTTAGCTCCTCTAAAAAATCCTGTTTTTCTCATTTTGGACTGGACCATATACATTAATCACTTCCCAGACAAGGTCATCCTTCCTGTTTTTTGCATGAATACTTGAAAACAAGGTACCAGTGTCGTAACGAATAACCTCTATGTCCCCATTTTTTTACTCTAGTAAGAGTACCACCAGAATGCCCAACTGCCTCTGTCCAAATCCAGCTGAAATCTTGTCCATTAACCAAATCTCTAAGCATCTGACTAGTAAACTCCCTCCTGATTTTTTTTGAAGACAAACCACCTCTATGTGATGATATTTCATTAGCTCTTTGAACTGTCCTCTTCTACCAGCACCACCCAATCCTCTAATATTCCAAAAATGACTTTCATTTGCACTTCTTAGGTCTGCCTCTTTTAGGGGGCTTGATTCTCGGGGAGTGTTGGTATTTCTTAGCGTCGCTACTAAGAATAGAGTTTTAATCTATCCCTGGCAACGGCGCCAGAAATGCTTGTTGACACTTCTTAACACAATCACTAGAAGTAGACTATGGAGCCTAACCCCAGCAACGGCGCTAGAAGTGTCTGGTTGGTAAAACTAATGACTATTGGATAATTCCGCAAGCGCACAGAAATTACCGATGTAGCACTTCACCCGGGAGTATTCCAAGGTATCGTATTTATTTTATCCCAAAGGAAGCGATGACTAGAAAGACTAAGAAGAAAAGGGATCCTATCTTAGATTAGCTACGACTAATGTGGAGGTGATAAACGAAGGGTGAAAGGAAGGTGATGATTCAGGATAATTAATTGAGATAATTAGAGATAACTAGTGTAGTATAGCTAGGTGGGAGGACAACGAGTGAGAAAGGTTCCTGTGAAATTCTTAATCCACTCCCGTGTTCTAATTAATCAAATAGTAGATACTACTAGGATTGATTACCTTCAACTTGGTTGCCAGGGATAAACGAGAGAATAGTGCGATAGAAGTTTTTTCACCTAACCCACTACTCAAGCGGATATTTGGCTTATGGACGCCTTACCTTTTAAAACTAGCCTGAGTTCACGTGAGGGGATCTAGGTAGCCAGGCAAAATCTGTCACCTTTTGCCCATGCGCCCCTACTGTCCGTGCAAGCCAGCGGCAACCAAAGATAAGTCTTAGCTTAAGCACCACGCTCATGCTAATCCTTATTACTCTAGCTAATATACAATTAACTAAAGCACCATTTTACGTGCGATGATAAACAACCACGATGTTTATGTAAGGATCACAATCTAGTATGTAACTACTACAAGACTAACTAGAGCACTACAATACTATTGCAAGAATAATATTGCACAAAGGATAACACTTTGAAATGCAGAAGAAGAATATATATAATAAAATAATTCTGGAAAGAGAAAGATACAAGAGCAATACCAGACTCCCAGAAGACGACTCCGGAGACCCGAGCTTCGCCCGACTCAACTCTAACTCCCACACTAGACTACACTACAACTAGAAGGCTAACACTTGTATCTCATATGAAGTGAATCCTCTAATGAACCATGTCTTGAGAGGGTGGATGAAGCCTCTATTTATAGGGGAAGGTGGAGTAGGGGCTACTCCGCACCACGTCATCGATCCGCGTGCTCCCCATCTCTCATCCCTTGGATCCACCGTCATTGTAACCGCCATGGATGGATGGCCTTGATTTCTTCACGTGTGAAACATGTGCAAACAACCGACATTGGATGGGGTTCACCCTGGGGTCGGCCAACCCCAGCCAATGACAGGTGGGCCCACCACTTTGCTTCTAGAAGGTGCTGATGTCATCAGGCTGAATAGTGTAGCCAGGGCCCACCAAGGGGGGGTTGGCCGACCCCCCTATGACAGGGCTGGCCCACCAACTTGTGTCCCCTGATGTCCCCACATGTCATGGAGCATGGTGTCATATGTTGGTTGCATTTGCTTTCTTGTGTGGGCCCATGGATCCATGTGCTTCTCATCTTTCACCGTTGAATGCAAACACGTTTTTGATCTGATGGTGGAAAGTAGCTTGGTGAAGCTTCACTTGGATAGTGCCACATCACCAAGCCCGATGAGCTCCCATGGTGGGGTCGGCCGACCCCACCTTGGGTGGGTCCAGGTGTTCATTTCCTTCTTATTCTGTTATACCTGCAAATCAAATACTAAGAGTACAAGTGGAACCTTTTATTGATAAAACATGTCTATGTCATGTCATTCTTCTCTATTTTCGAGCCTGTTGACGATATTTTGATATGTATTTTTATGCTATAATTATCGTCAACAGGGAGCCCAGGATTATCCTATTTATCATCAGAAACACCCTCTTCTTGACTCTCCATCGTAACAAGCTCCTCTTCCATTGACTTCAGAAATGCCTCTAGACTTGTAAAATGGTTAGAAGAAGTTATCTTCTCTTGGATTTGTCTAGCTTTTTCCTTGTTTGCTAGGAGAGCAACATTTGAAGGACCGAGAAAGCACTAGCAAGGCGACCAGAGGGGAGGTGAATGGGAGCTCAAAAATTTCTCTCGAAACTTTGGCCAAATGTCCCAAAATCAACCCCGAGAAACGGCGACCGAAACCGTGATGCTCACGACCCTTGGAAGAGGGTGGATGATCCCTAGGATTACAGCGGAGCACCACAAAGAGATAGCAAACCAAACTCCAAAAGCTCCGGCTCGAACACGACCCCAAAAACCAAGTCCCTAACGTAGATAGACGGCTACGTTGGGAAGTCCCCAAATACCGATGCTAACAAGTAGCAAAGATACCTAGAGAGGTTCCTTGGTCAACTACAAGGCCAAACGAGAAGTCTGGAAACCAAGCGAACAAGCCGGGAGATCAAACGCACCAAGCCGGAAGCTTCAGGCAATTCCCGGACTGTCCGGCCCTGGGGTCCCGGACTGTCCACGGTACCGCCGGACTGTCCGCGGTTCACTGGCGAACTGTCCGCCAGCAGAAAACCCAAAACAACAGTGTTGCTGCAAAGTCCCTGGACATTCCCGGACTATCCGCGGATTTCAACTGCGGACTGTCTGCCGGTCAAAAATCGCTAAGGCAGCCGAGGGAAGCAGCCACTGGTCTGGCTTACCCCCGATGCCCAGACTGTCCGCGGTCCCAGGCGCGGACTGTCCGCGACCTTGCAGGGAGGGCGATTTTGATCGCCTCCTCTCCAAATCTCTCCAAATTCGATCCAACTCAAAATCCCAAGTTCCCAAACTTGGAGAAGATGATCACGGGGTAGTTAGGAGACTATCCCCAAGAAATCATCCGCTCAAATCGATTCAAACACCGGGAAATCGAAAGGGGAAAAGGATGAACCGAAAAGCGCCACGAAAACGAAATCAACCCGATCTACTTGTTCGTAAGGAGTTAGATAAATTCATTCGGTGTAAATGATCTCTTTTCAAATACGAACAAGATGATTCAAACGGATTTCGCAAAGACGCACGGGAGAGAGAGATCGAGTGACGGGAAAAACGCGGAGAAATGAAGAACGCGAAGAACACAAACCAAAACGCGAATCAACACATCGATCTGCAACCATGTGGCTACCACACGCTACAACAGTGAGGTTACGACCTCACTTCCTCAAAATCTCCAGTACACAGAGGTATGGTTCTCTGCGGATCTCAGCTAGCTACAGCAGGGGATTGGGAGAGCAGGAAACCCTAGAAGCCAAGAGCAAATGACAGGATGACTAACTGAGATAGTTGGGGAGGAGGGTGTCTCCCCCTACTTAACCTATTCCTAATTCCTACTCTATTCCTATTCTACCCCTCTCTACTTACAGAGCGAACCAGCTAAACCCTAAGGTTATTCTGGACCAACTCGGTGGTAGGTGGATCCGACGGCCACGCCCGCACAACTCGTAGCGTTGCCTCGACGCAACCTCCCGATTGCCGCCACGTGCCGCCACCGCTCTGCACCCCCGGTTTTGTGGCCCAAACCGGGAAACCAGCCTTTTCCAGCCAACCCCCGGTTTTGAGGCCCAAACCGGGAAACCAGCCCACCAGCTTCTGAGTTTTGAGGCCAAACTCAGCAAACCCTCAGCGCCCAGGTTTTGAGGCCCAAACCTGGAAACCGTCCTCATCCCGAGTTTTGTGGCCAAACTCGGAAACCATCCGCACCCAGGTTTTGAGGCCCAAACCTGGAAACCGTCCACCCGATGGTTTTTCCCTGGCTCTACCACCAAACCGAAGCTGTAGAGGGGATGCACCTCCCGTGCATCCCGTCCACCGACACGTGTCCCCAAGTCCACGACTCAGGCAACACATGACCGCACTTCTTCACTTGTTGTCGTCACAGGCTGCCAGCCACCACAGCTGATCCTCAGGCCTCTGGTCCCTCAGTCCAAGCCTCACGTCCGCCCTTCGCCACTCTCGGTCCATCGGCACGGCACGTCTCTACTTGACCTTCACCTCGCCTTTGATCACTGCATCCGTGCTCGACACCTGCACAACACAAGCCAAAGAACATGCACACCAAACCCGTTGACAATCACTCATCACACCGAGACCCGGCATACACCCATGTATCCGCAGCATTAGCCCTTTCCTGGGCTTTAAGTCTATCTATAGCTAAGTGAGCAGCTGTTTCATTACCTATTTTGATTCCACACATATTTGCAACACTAGCTAACTTATCAAGAGACTTAGAATTGAAAATAGTGAAATGCGGCGTACCTATGAATTCATTCCGATGCGCTTTGATCTTGGCTGCTTGAGCTTTCACCGAGACACACTGATTAACTGTCCTCTGACTCCTCCTTTATGCAATAACTGGTTGCTTCTTGACCCCTTTCATATTTATCTCCTCTATCAAACTAGTCCCTTCACTGCTATCTTTGTGCAGACTTAGTTTGATGTGGTTGAGTATCTCCTCTTCATTTTCATTAATGTCAACATTCTCCCTCATATTGGATATAGCTCCTACAGTGAAATCCATTATTGATCCCAGTTTTTCAGTTCTGTCCTCTATCTTCTTTTCTAATAATTCCATTTGGGCTTTTTGTTCCTGTGCTTCTTGGTCTTCCAACTCCTTCCCCTACAGCTCCATATCAGCTTTCTCCTGTTCAGTGGGTTCATAATCTTCATCATAATCTAGAAGCTCATCTTCAAGCTCCTCACTTCTTGCTATTTCCTCACCTTTTTTTGGAGAACCTCCATCAGTTTGCATGAGGTCTCCCTCCTTATAATCTTTTGTTTGTTCTAGAGTTGTACCCAAATCATCAGAACTAGAATCATGTTCAACTTTGTATATTTTAATACGCTCTGAGTCACTTTGCTGTGAAAAGATCCGTGAGTCCTCAGAAAACATAGTGGTAACTCCTTCACCCTTTCTGATTAAGGAATCCTCACCTCTAACCTCGGTTTTCTCTGAATTCACACCTTTCAGGCAAGCATTACTTTGTTGTTGGAAGGTAGACCCTCTATTACCCTCTGTTGACTGCCCAGCTTCCTGCGTATCCTTTTGCTGCTTTGGCCTAAACCTCTCCCTCACTTCTTCATCTGCTTCTTCATCCTCATCTGCTCTGTCCCTGTGCTTGTCAATTTTTGAAGAATTGACTTCTTTATCAAATTGATCTTTACCAGTTTCAACCACCCATTTGATACTATGATTGTCTCCATTAAAGAACACATGTGTTTCCCCCCTTAATCTTCCTGGAGTCCCTACACCCAATTTTCACTCTCACAGGGCCATTCCATTTTAGGCTAGCTAGATCAACCTCCTGCGGATCCCCCACCAAATGTGTCACTTCCATCACAATCTCAGGAGCTAAAGCATAATCAGGGAAGTTATAAGCCCTTACCCAAACAACCTCCAAGCTTCCATCAGCACCAGGATTCAACTTAGTAGGCCTCACTTGGACTTTTACTGCAGCAGTCTCAAATTCAAAGTTCCTCAGCCTGGCTAACTGATGTCTCTTGTCATCGTCAGGGGAAAAAAAATCATGTACTCTTTTTCTGTTGTGAATCTATTAATTTCCTAGTCAACATTTCCCCTGAAAAGAGCTTTAAGTTTTGTTCTAATCATCTCCACAGTAGCATTACCTTCTAAAATAGTAATCACCCCTTTCACTCCTTTCTTGGCACCCTCTTTGTTAGGAACTTTAATACTATAGAAACCTTGACCTGGTATACCAAAGCCGCAAACTCTCATGCCTTTCTTTTCTGGACACATGAAACTTTTATGCCCATCTTTCCTACAACAATAGCAACATGGTGGGTTCTTACAATCTTTCCGAAAGTGACCAGTCCTATTACAATTGAAACAATACTGTTCTGAGTTGCCAACAGTGCCTTTCCCCTTTTTATCCCATCCACCTTTAGATTTGTCCCCTCTAAAAAATTCAGCCCTACCTCTCTCATCCTGGTTTTTAATGATTTTTTCCTCAGATCACTGTCTAAATTCCCATCCTCTCTCTCATTAGGTCTACGTTTGTTTGCCATACCTCTCTCAAGCATCTCTCCTCTTCATCCAGCATAGGGACCACCTCTATCAAACTCTCCAGCAAACTGCCCTGCAGATCCTGCCCTTTGGAAATCTCTAGAAAATTGCCCCCTAAAACTGGATCTGAAATCCTTCCTCTGATTATCACCAAAGTTTGACCCCCCACTCTGCCTGAAATCCCCTCTCTGATTATTAGGGTGGAAACGATCCTCACCTCGATTGAAGTTATCTTGCAGCCTCCTGTCTTCATCACTGCCCCTCTCCTTGTCCACTCCATATCGCCCCGGGCCACCTCTATTACCCGGACTCGCCCATGGATCTCCTTGCTCGCGGAAGTTGTGCCCTCCCTTCCCGATCCATCTCCTTTTGCTGGAGCACTGCCGCGAACGAGCGGTGATCCACCCGGCTCGGCCTCGCTTTGACTACTTTGCGCTCCAGGGGCGGAAGCGATGGATTTCCTCTACCGTCGCCAAAAACCCTAACCTATTTTTGATGGCAAGGAGCGTTGTGGCCTTTGGAACCCAATACCACTCCCCTTCTGAATGGGACCATGAGTGGTTGTATATGTCGTCAATACAAGTGCCAAATGGGTAAACGGGTCCCTTGGGTTTGGTATCCAAAACCCAATTCTCAAGCGCCCTGTCGCTCGCACCTGCACTGCTCTGGCCTCCATGTTCCCAGCACCACAACTCTGCTCCGTGTTCACCATACTGGACAGTAACGACTCCTCCGACTCTTGAATCATAGAATCAACATATGAACTGGCAAATCTAGCAGCAGATCTATTATTCGATTGTCTACCACGGAAAGCAAAACTACCATGTTTACGAATTTCCTGTTTGAAAACATCTCCAAGTGAGAATGAACCCATTTGAGGCATGATCTCCTCATCATCAGAATTCTCCCGCACCGAGGAAACATTCTGCCAAACTTTTCCAGGGATGTTTCTCGATCGATGATTATGCTGATAAGGGTTTGATTCCATAATTTGTGGGAGACATTTTGATTCCCCCTCACATGCTTCTTCAGATATCAGAGCTTTTCCCTCTCGATGCTTCAGGGTCATCGATGGAGAGAGCTCGCACGCATGTTCCTTGGTCTGAACGGAGACATTCAAGAGATCCTACTTCTGGAATCTCCCCAAATTCTCCCATGGATGCGCATAAGCCCACGAAGGGTTGATACACCCCTGATGTACATCCTCCTCAGAATGATTTGGAACCGAGCACGACGCCAACTTAGACAAGTGGGCTAGTACAATATGTTGTTACTTGCAAGCATCCAACTACTAGGCCAACTACGAGTTCGAGTCGAAGAAAGTGCTGCCAAGGGTGTTGGTGAGGTGACTGCCAGGGACTATTCAGCGCGTGTGCCGTCCTGCACGCTCGCGGCCAAAACTTTAGTTTTGCGCGCGCGAGCCCTAGCCCGCAGGCGGGGCCGCGAGCCGTCCGGCGCCAGACGATGTGTCGCGTGCTCGTCCGCCGGTGGAGTGGGGGTGGGGGGCGCCAGCCACTAGGACGATCGAGGCGCTTTTCTGTCAGTATATGTGTATTTTTATAAAAGTACTTTTCAAAACAAATTTATTATATGATTTTTACATCTCTAAACTCAATAATTTGAATGATTTATATCCTCAATGTTTGATCGACTCAAACCTTGTCTAAAACGTCATCTATTTTTCCTATATGACGGGAGTACTTCCTATCTAATAGGAATGATGCTATTACAATTCTCTCTTAGTTTAAAATACATCGTCTCTTTGTATGCCTACTATGTTTTTTTGGCCAAGTGGAGGCGTACGACAAATGTAGATTTAGAATGGACAAAAATGCACCTCCTACTCCTCTCCCTCCAACTCGCTGGCATACAGGGGGCCTACTCGTCAGGTCTCCACGCAGTCCTTCTCTCCCTGGCCTATTCTCCATCTCTGGTCACACCGCTCGAATTACCTGTGCGGAGGAGGGTTGCTGCAGCTACACGTACGCATATGCTCACGCCACTGTTGTACCGGAGTGACTAGTGAGTGTGACTGGCCGTGTGCCTAGCTCCAAGAAGCCGCACGCTTCCTCGGCAGTGTCCTACGCTGAGTCCCTCCACAGGAAGCTCCACCCTAATGCCTAACCCTAGGTAAAAATAACTAAGAACTGAATCGAATAACCGAATCCAAACTGAAAATTCGGTTCTATGTTCGGTTCCCACTTCTTAGGGACCGAATCTAGCCGAGTCAATTCGGTTTTGTACCTCGATTAACCAAATTTTATAAACAAGTCCAATAAACGGACCGAATCTAGCCGAGTCAATTCGGTTTTGTACCTCGATTAACCAAATTTTATAAACAAGTCCAATAAACCTTATAACTTAGGCCTAATTTAATATCATCTTAACCCTAAATATAAAAGGTGGATAACACCTCTCTCATAGGCTCTCACGGCTTCACTTTTAATTTCCGCTCTACGCGGGGTCGGGGTCTGGGAAAGAGTATTTAATGACAAGCCTTACCTAGGGAAGAGTATTTAATGACAAGCCTTACCCTCGCATAAATGCGAGGAGACCGCGACTTGAACCTAGGACCTTCTGGTCACATGCGGTAAGACTCTACCGCTTGCACCAGGCTCGCCCTTGGATATTGTGTTTTTTTAAAAAAAATCCTTTTTTCAATTATTTTTTTTTGCTACTGTCGGTGTTCGTTAACCGACAACTCGTCTTGGGGATTCCCAGCCGATTTGTTCGGTGGAGATCGGCGTTCGTAGAACTCGGTGAGTACACAAGGACAACGATTTATACTGGTTCAGGCCGCTTAATAGCGTAATACCTTACGTCCAGTGGTGGCGTGTGCCTTGTATTATGATCTGAGATTCAATGACAGGGGTCGGCGCCCGCTTCCCCTTATATAATCGGGTGAAGCTTAGCACTAACCGAGTCCTAGTCGGTTACAACAAAGGAATCCTATTCTAATTACAAAACTTCCTTTAGAACTCGACTAAGTTACAATGAAAGTCCTAATTCATGTCCACTTCGTAACATGTCACTTCGTAACATGTCTTCGGATCTTCTCGCAACGTCGAGGGTTGGTCCGAGTAATCATCTTCTGATGATGTCTCTGGCAGTCTGGTCCGTCAAGCCCCCGAGCTCATCAATATTTCTCTAAAACGTTATCTTCCAGTTTCCTTCGGGAATCTCCGAGTAATGTCCTGAGAAATTTTGAAGTGCTCTGTAGATGAAAGAACTCCATGGTGTGCACTTTTTCAGAAAAGTGCACCCATAGGGTGTAGCCCCCGAGCCTCTTGTTATTTTTTAATAACTTTGAGGATCTCTGAGCCTTTATCCGAGTAATCTTTAGTTAAGAAAAAACATTTCCTTTATGATATATACCCTGCAGCCCCCGAGCCTGAGTTCCGAGTACTCTGGTAGTCGGTACTCGGGGTCTTCAATACATATCATCCAGGTAAATCTTAGTCTTTATATGAGGATAATACATGTCATTGATTTGATATGTAACCCAACTGAGTAATAATTATTCAGCTTCGGGTGGGTAATGTTTTCATCAATGAAGGACCGAGAAAGCAATAGCAAGGCGACTAGAGGAGGGGTGAATGGGAGCTCAAAAATTTCTCTCGAAACTTTGGCCTATTGTACCCAAAATCTACCCCCGAAAGCTTCGATCGAAACCGTGATACCCACGACCCTTGGAAGAGGGTGGATGATCCTAGGATCACAGCGAGGCACCACAAAGCGATAGCAAACCAACCGGCAAAAGCACCGGGTCAAGTTCGACCCTTAAAAACCAAGTCCCGAACGTAGATAGACGGCTACGTCGAGAAATCCCCAAATACCGATGCTAACAAGTAGCAAAGATACCTAGAGAGGTTCCTTGGTCAACTACAAGGCCAAACGAGAAGTCCAGAAACCAAGCGAACAAGCCGGGAGAGCAAACGCACTAAAACGCAACCTTCAGGCAAATCCCGGACTGTCCGGCCCTGGGGTCCCGGACTGTCCGCCCCTACTGCGGACTGTCCGCGCTCTGGTGGCGGACTGTTCACCGGTCAGGTGAGCAAAAACACACTGCTGCTGAAGTCCCCCTGCTCGGTCCCGGACTGTCCGCACTTTAGCACGGCGGACTGTCCGCCGGTATCCTGAGCCAAAACAGCAGAGACAGCCGGCGGCTGGACTGGACCAGCCCCGACGCGCGGACTGTCCGCGCCTGGGGTGGCGGACTGTCCGCTAACTCCCAGTGAGGGCGATTTTGGTCGCCCTTCACCCAAATCTTCTCCAAATCGATTCAAACCAAAATCCCACGTTCCCAAACTTGGAGAGGATGATCATGAGGTAGTTAGGAGACTATCCCCAAGAAATCATCCGCTCAAATCAATTCAATCACTGGGAAATCGAAAGGGGAGGAGTATGAACGAAAAAACGCCACGAAAACGAAATCAACCTGATCTACTTGTTCGTGAGGAGTTAGATGAATTCCTTCGGTGGAAATGATCTCCTCACTACAAAGAACAAGTTGATTCAAACGGATTTCGCAAAGACGCAGTAAAGAGGGAGATCGAGTGACGGGAAAATCGTGGAGAAACGAAGAACGCGAAGAACACGAACAAAACGCGAATCAAGTCATCGATCTGCAACCGTGTGTCTACCACACGCTACAACAGTGAGGTTACGGCCTCACTTCCTCAAAATCTCCAGTACACAGAGGTATGGTTCTCTGCGGATCTCAGCTAGCTACAGTAGGGGATTGGGAGAGCAGGAAACCCTAAGTGCAAAGAGCAAATGACTAAGATAGATGGGGAGGTGGGTATCTCCCCCTACTTATCCTAATTCTAACTATTCCTGATTCCCACTCTACCCCTCTCTACTTACAGAGCGAACCAGCTAAACCCTAAGGTTATTCTGGACCAACTCGGTGGTAGGTGGATCCGATGGCCACGCCCGCACAACTCGTAGCGTTGCCTCGACGCAACCTCCCGATTGCCGCCACGTGCCGCCACTGCTCCGCTCGTCCTTTTCACGGACCTCGCCCCCGGTTTTGTGGCCAAAACCGGGAAACCAGGCCTTCACGTCCACCCCTGGTTTTGAGGCCCAAACCGGGAAACCAACCTCGAAGTCCATCCCCTGGTTTTGAGGCCTAAACCAGGAAACCTGCCAGCGCCCAGGTTTTGAGGCCCAAACCTGGAAACCGTCCTCAGCTCGAGTTTTGTGTCCCAAACTCAGAAACCCGCAGCATGCCCAGGTTTTGTGGCCCAAACCTGGAAACCGTCCACCCGATGGTTTTTCTCTGGCTCTCCCACCAAACTGAAGCTGTAGAGGGGATGCACCGCCCGTGCACCCCGTCCACCGACACGTGTCCCCAGGTCCTCGACCCGAGCAACACCATGCCCAACAAGTCTTCGCTCGTCGCTGTCCCAGGCTGCCAGCCACCACAGCTGATCCTTAGGCCACCGGTCCCTCAGTCCAGGCCTCACGTCCGCCCTTCACCGCTCCCGGTCTGTCGGCACATCACGTCTCTACTTGACCTTCACCTTGCCCTCGATCACTGTCTCCGTGCTCGACACCTGCACAACACAAGCCAAAGAACCTGCGATCAAACCCGTTGACAATCACTCATCACTCGAGACTCGGCATACACCCATGTATCCGCAATCTCCTCCTTGATGAGTGCATTGTCAACTACACACACAAATCATAATGGAAGTAGAAGGAGGAAGATGGAGAAGAGAGAACTTGACCAAATGACCCAAAAGCATAGCAAAGCCGAAGAAGGTCAAGTGGAAAGAGCAAGACAACTTGGTCCCCAAAGACATGGGCAACGGCTCGACGCGACCAAGCAAAGCAAAGCTAGCCCTCAAGAAGAGGTAGAACAGGCTCAACACCGCTAGCAAATACTAATTGATAAATCAAAGCAAAATGCTAGTCCCTCAAGACAGAGGCACAGAGGCTCAACACAACTAGCAGAAAGCTCGATATCAACTGAAAAAATCGAAACCAACTGAACCCAACTGAAATGCGACTGCTAGTCCCTCAAGATAGAGGTAAAAGCTCAACACAACTAGCAAAGCGCTTCGAACCAATTGGAAATTTCAGAAAATTTATCACGAGCAAACTCCCCCTTGCATGGTGCACCCAACCGATTCTTCTCCCTTTTGAACATGGGAGGCATGATTTGTCCAAATTCTCCCCCTTAGTTGAAAATGCACCATCAAGCAATAGCAATCGAAAGCAATCTTCTCCCCCTCAGAAAATGCACCGTCAAAAGTGCCAACAAGAGAAGTTCTCCCCCTTTCAACATGCATATGAGTCAAAATGCAAGTTAGCAGCTTCAGGAATATAGTCAAGAAAATGCAAAGATGCTCTAAACAGTATAGCTCCAATGACTCACTGGAAAGCATACAAGCTAGCAAAGGCTCAAACTGATCACCAAATATGAAATATGAACATATGAGCAAAGTGAGCAGTTTTTAGCCAAAAAGGTATTCACCATCAAAATAACACTACACATGTATAAACAGGAAATCAGACAAGTGCTAAACATGTATGCAAGGTGAACTACCCCTAGCAAAGTTCAATCATCATGCTATAGAATGAAACATAGACTTGTGTATCAGAATTTTATCGGAGTTGCAGCGGTTAAGATTACACAAGTTCAGAATTTAGTATGTGATTGCGAGAGGTTGAAAGCTTGTCATTGCCTAACTTATCAACTGTGCGAAGCCTATGCAGAAGCAATCAGAAGCTTAAGGCAACAGTTTCGGTCGTACACTACACAGCTCAAGTTTAACTCAAAGTGCAATGAGAAACAGTCTCGAAACTGTGATGTGTTGACAAGCAATCCCATCTCGATCTTTTCAATTCACTTAAAAACTTGGTTCAGATTTTATTGACAGAATATGAACAGACCAAGCAAGTGACAGACTCAGAACTAGAGACATAGCAACCTAGCATATATGAAAAGCACGAGTGAAATCAACACATTCTACACATGCTAGTTGCATATCTCAATGGTGAACATTTTCAAGTTTTATGTTTGTTAAGCAGATTCACCATTCAAAAATAGCTCAGCTCACAACATGTATTAGTGATCAGAAAGAGCATAAGCTACTAGCATCAACATATAGCATCGGAGCACACTAAACAGAGCATAATTACATTTTAAAGATTATATGTATGAAGCTCAGAATGTAAAAGCGTATGCTGAAATGCAAAAGAAAAACAAAACAAACGAGAAAAAGTCAGTCTATGATACAAGAGCCAAAATGTTTCCCCCATCTAAAAGGGGAAACACACACCAAGCTCACCCCTCAACCGATTAAAGGTTGATTCGTCCAACGGCTTGGTGAAAATATCAGCCAACTGATGATGAGTATCGACATGGCGAAGGTCGATATCACCCTTCTCATAGTGGTCTCGCAAAAAATGAAAGCGCACATCAATGTGTTTGGTCTTCGAGTGAAGCACGGGGTTCTTAGCAACGCTAATCGCACTCGTGCTGTCACAAAGCAAAGGAACACGAGAAAAGCTCAGACCAAAATCACGCAAAGTGGCCATCATCCAAAGCAACTGGGAACAGCAGCTAGCCGCAGCAACATACTCAGCCTCTGTGGTAGACTGGGCGACACTAGACTGCTTGCGAGAAGACCACGATACAAGAGAAGAACCGATAAATTGGCAAGTCCCAGAAGTGGATTTGCGCTCAATGCGACGACCAGCAAAATCGGCATCCGAATAACCGCAAAGGGAGAGGGTGGAGGAAGCTGAATACCAAATCCCGAACTCAGGTGTGAAACGAAAGTACCTGAAAATGCGCTTCACCGCCTGACGGTGAGAAGTACGCGGCGACGCCTGAAAGCGCGCGCATAGACACACCGCGAACTGGATGTCCGGGCGTGTCGCCGTCAGGTAGAGCAGCGACCCGATCATGCTTCGGTACTCCTTCTGGTCCACAGCTTCTCCATCCTTGTCTGCATCCAGGGCCGTCGTGGTCGACATGGGTGTTGGAAGAGGCTTGGCCTCACCCATATCGAACCTCTTCTGCAAGTCCTTGGTATACTTGCCCTGGTGCACAAACGTCCCTTCTCGGGATTGCTTAATTTGTAATCCGAGAAAGAAAGTCAGCTCGCCCATCATACTCATCTCGAACTCCCTGCTCATAGTATCTGCAAACTTGACAACCAAAGCGTGAGAAGAACCACCGAAAATGATATCATCCACGTAAATCTGGACCAAGAGTGTGTCTTTGCCTTGCTTGAGGAGAAAGAGCGTTTTATCCACACATCCCATTTTAAAACCCTTAGCAAGCAAAAAGGTTTTCAACCTATCATACCAGGCTCTAGGGGCTTGTTTCAAACCATATAAAGCTTTGTGGAGTTTGAAAACATGGTTTGAAAACTTGGGATTTTCAAAACCAGGGGGTTGTTCAACATAAACCTCTTCTTCTATGTAGCCGTTTAAGAAGGCACTCTTGACATCCATTTGAAAAAGTTTGAAACCTTTGGATGTTGCAAAAGCCAAGAGTATCCTAATAGCCTCCAAACGAGCTACAGGAGCAAAAGTCTCCTCATAGTCTATCCCCTCCTTCTGACTATAACCCTTCGCTACAAGCCTGGCCTTGTTTCTAACAACGTGGCCATCCTCTCCTTGCTTGTTTTTGAAAACCTATTTTGTCCCAATAGGCTTACAGTCTGGAGGAGGTGGAACTAAAACCCAAACCCGATTTCGCTCAAAGTTCTCTAACTCCTCATGTATGGCGTTGACCCAATCAGGATCCGTCAAAGCGTGTCCAACATCTCGGGGCTCGAAATCAGCAACAAAAGCAGAATGAGCAAAGTGAGAGATTTGTGACCTGGACCGAGTGACACGTTCGTCGATGCTACCAATCATCTGCTGAGGGGGTGTTGGCGCTGGATGTGTCGTGGTGCCTCCCGTGCAGAGGTGATCTCCCCCTCAACAGCAGCTGGTGCTTCCCTGGGTACAAAAGGTACCGCTCGGGGTGGCGGATCCCACGGCCCCCAAGAAGAAGACGTGTTGGGGCCGTGAGTCGTCGTAGAAGCCGCTCCTTGCGGCACAGCAGGTGGAGGGGGTGCTGGATCATCTATACCTTCAGCACCCTCGTCCTTGTGACACCCTAGTGTCAAACACTGCATTAGGAACTACATTTAGCTACTAAAATACATAAGCAATGCATGGCATCATTTCATGTGCATGAGAGTGTTTTTGCCTTTTTCTTATTTATTGGATTTTGGATTTCTATTGGACTTGATGGTTTAAGTGGATTTCTTTATTGGCAAATAATATTATAAAATAAAGAATATTGAGTATAATACTTTTCATGTTGGCATCTTGACCTAGTTCAAAATGGTTTAAGCAAATAAAAACAAGTTAAACAAAATGATTTATGTCTCAAATTGGCTTTATTTATGTGGAGGTTGAGAAAATGAGTTTCAGAAAAAGTGTCTTATATGAAAGTTGTAGAGAAAATTATTTTGAGCAACTTTTATTTTTGGGTCAAAACCTAGTTTGGAGTTTTTGAAGCTGTTTTTGAATGGTCAAAGTTTGAAAAGTTTTTGAAAAAAGAAAAAGGAAAACGATTTTTCCTGGCGCTTCACATTCGGCCCATTCGGCCTTTTCCGGCCCAGGCCCATGCCCGCGCTGCGCGCGCCGCGCACGCCAGCCCCGACCGCGCGGCCGCGCCGTACGCCGGTCGGAGCGCCGCGTGGCGGCTTGCCTCTGCCGCGGATCCATCCCAGCCACTCCGCTTGATCCTTCTCCATCCGATCAAGCAAGCTATCGCTCTCGCCCACTCGTTCGCCGTCTCGACTGTCGCGCACCTCGCCCGCCGCGCCATCGCCCATCGCCGTCGCGGGTCCCGCCACGACCGCCGGAGCCCCCGGACGAACCAAAACCGCGCGCCGCTCTCGCACCACTCCCTCACTAACCACTTCACACACCACCGCTCCCGCTCTCCCTCCCTCTCCCTCGCGAACACTCGCGGCGAGCACCAAACACCCGCCGTTCGACACCGCAAGGACACCCCACCGTTCCGACCACACCGGAGCACCACCCTCCAATCCGCCTCGCACCGAGCTTCGCCCTCACCTCGTACACGCAGTGCGCGCGAAGGGACCGCCGGCCGAGCTCCACCACGTCCACACCACCGTTTTCCCCTTTTCGGTCGCCACCGACGCCGGAGAGCGCTCACCGCCGTTCCGCGTCAACCGAGTCTCCGCCAAGCCCCTTCTTCCCCGTCGAGCACCGTCACATCAAGGCAAGGTGAGAACACCTTCCCACCTCAACGCTACCACCCTCTAGCCCCTCTTCTTCCCCGACCGAGCGCTGCCACTGCCCGCCATGGCCGCGCACGTGGTCAAGCTTCATCGGAGCTTCCCGAGCCAAACCAACCACCTAGCTTGTCCCCCTAGGGTTAATGAAGTGTGACGCACCCGGTATTTTGGCCGGCGATCGCCGGAGACGGCGTAGCCAAGCGCCACCGCCACCACCACCCACCATCGCTCACCGCCGGCGAGCTACGACCATGCGCTAGCCAAACCAACCCCACCACTCGGTCTGTCTCGTCGAGGGGAGCACGATGAGCCCGGTCCCACCGCCGGCGACCTCGCCGTCGGTGAGCAAGCCGCGGTCAACCCTTCTCCTCTGCTCTGCCCTCGCTGACCCATGGGTCCATTGACCACATGGGCCCCGCGCATCAGTCTCACCCGGTCTATGGGCCAAGTCCACGAAGCCAGGCCGGGAGATTCAAATGTTTTTCCTTTTTGTTTTAATTTCCAGAAAGGCTTGTTATTTTTGTGTAGCACGATTTAAAAGTCCAAATGAAGTGCTTTCAGTTTTGGTAGCTTGATCATGAGTAGATCTATCATGGAAAAATATGAAAGTATTTTTAGTGGAAGTTTATATTACTGTTTTTATTTATTTCAGTTTATGTGCCTTTGTTGAGATAAATGGATTTATATGTTTTCATGTTGAGTTAATTCATGGCAAAATTTGTGTAGATTTCTTATCATGATATGTATCTGTGAAAAATGTATGAGGCACTGTTTATGTAGAAAAATTGTCTGTTATGGGTTAAAGTCCTTTTTGGCTGATTTCTTGGAATAAGTGTTAAGGTGTTTTATATGTCAAAATAAAATATGGGAAAATTTGTGTAGCCTCTGTGTGTTATGTTCCAGTTAGGAAAAATGTTAAACATAGGTTGTTATATGAAAAAATATGAAGTTACTGTACAAATGTACTTTTCTATGTTTTTCTTTGGAAATTCATGTAGGAAGTAATATAATGTTTCTGTTCATGGAACTTTCTTGATAAATATAAAATAGGGAGTAGAATCTGGAAAAAATATGGAAATGAGTATGTCACACTTTTCCAGTAGGGTTGTAGTTCAAATGGTTGGTTTTGGGTTAAATTTGTTTATTTTGGGTAGGGTGATATATTTATGTTTTGGCAGTGCACTTTATGCAGTAGAGTGTTTATGAGTAGATGAAGCTAGGAAAATTATGAAATCTGCTGTTTGACACTTTTTATGAGAAGAGTTAGTTCAAAGTACCTTTTGAGCGGTTTATTTCATCTTTTTGTGGCTGCTGTTCTGTATTTTATTTCTTGCGGAAATTGGTTCAGTGAAGTCCAGATGGTGTTAGTTACTTTCTGGAATTTTTGTGGATTTTTTTGAGTTCAGAAAAATACACTTGCAGTTCAAACTTGAGTTTCTTTTTAATTTCTAAATAGGAAATAGTTGAAATAATGATTTTTGTTTTATGAGGTAAATAAGTATTTACCTCAATGTCAAAAGTGGTTCAACAAGTTGGTTTTGTTGGTTTGCAAGAAATGTTGCATTTCATACCACCACATTCTGCACCTCATATTATTTATTTCCTATTTTCCACCGCATTGCAATAGGATCGACAGTTCAGGAACAAGCCCCGGAGCCGGAAGCAAGCGCCGAACAAGAGATTCCGGAGCTACCTCAGGCCGAGGAGGTCGACCCCGCAGTGGAAACTAACTTGCCCGAGTGCCCCTCCCACGAGACCTCGGTCTTCGCTCAAGGCAAGCCCCAGAGCATCCTTTAGTCTCCCAGTTTTTATAATCAATTTACTTGAGTATTTTATATTGTGATGCATTAGGTATAGGATTTGATTGAATCCTACTTGCTGCATTACCATTCCTTGATTATTGATTAATATCTACCTTGTTATCCTATTATTTATTTACAATGTAGAATTGCCTAGCCTGCTTAATAAAAGTAGTAGTTAAGGATGTTTCCGTAATACTCTGATGGGTAGTTACCGGATCACGGTTGGCTATATTTGCTATCATGGAAAAGAACCTGAGTAGTAATGAAATACGGTCAACTGGAAGGCAAGGCACCAAGTTGGAACTTGGGGGCAGTCCATCCGTTGGATCGTGTAGGTTTGTATCGATGTTGGCCCTCGTTCATTTTTGAACGCGCCCTTTTACTTAGGGATATGTCGGTGCTGTAATCATCAACCCCGAAGCCGGTTAGAAGCTGTTCGGGCCGGAATCAACCCGAGTCGCGCCCTCTAGTATGGAAATGCGATCTGCCGTGGGAGGCCATCGCCAGGTTCCAATTGGGCGGTCCGTGCTTGAACCGCGACGATTACCACCACGAACAAGCATCGAGCGGTTACCCAATGCATGGACCCGACGGGGAAAGTGTGGGTTGGTATTAAAGGTCTTTCACCAGCTGGTTTGGAATTCGATTCGAGTCGCCGTCTCCCCCGGTTAGTGGGAAACTATGGCGAGCTTCACCACGATATAACTCCATGTGATGTTTAAAAAGGTTCAACTAAAATGTGGATGTGTCAACTGGATATGGTTATATTATTGATTGTTAGACTCAAGTGTGTGTAATAGTTTAGGGCAAACCTAGAGTAAGAAATAGGTCTAAAAATGGACAGCTCATCAATGTCATCAATACTCCTTATCTTAACTTTGAGCTTTTCGCAACTAAAGATCTCAGCTCCACCAAAAAGGCCTTACATATCCTTGGTGTCTTTATTTTCAGTTGGACGGGTAAGTCTAGCTGAGTACATTCCCGTACTCAGGGTTTATCCCGTTGTTGCAGATGACCAGGTTTACTATGGCTATTGTAAGCACTGCCTCTACCCGGTGGAAGGTGATGAGGAGTAGGCCCAGGGCAGGGTCGTCCAGAAGCTTCCCCTTTTCTTTTGCTGGATTGAGACTGCTAGTGGCACATTACTTGAAAAAGGAGGAGTGAGTTGTGTTGAGTTGTAGTATCAAGCAATGTTTTATTTGGACCACATGTGTGGTGGTCGTGTTTCAAAAACTTATTTAAGCTTCCGCACTTCCAAATTCGGTATTGTAATAACTGGGTTCAAATTTCGCACTCTGATGTTTAAAATTGGTTTCTTTATCTGTGTCGTCTCCTTTTGAATGTAATACTTGAACGATGCGATCCTGTATGTTGTACGATGTTGAAATCCTTCGAGATTTCCGGACTACCGGGGTTATATGGCTTCAAGTGCGGGTCGATGTCAGACGTAATTGACTAAGACGGTACTTGAGTCCTTATAATCAGGACGGTTCTGCGACAGTCCTCATCATCAAAAAGAGGCTCACCAACCTCATGATCACCTGCACGCTCAAAACGAGAAGAGGGACAAACCATGGTCTCGTCGAAGGTGACATCGGATGTCTCCATGACTCGGTTAGTGTCAAGGTTAAGTACACGATAAGTTCGAGTGTGAGTGCCATAACCCAAAAACACACTGTCAGAAGAACGAGACTCAAATTTGTCCAGGTTGCCTTTCTTTAATATAAAACAGTGGCAACCGAAGACTCTAAAATAACTCACCTTGGGCTGTCTCCCAAATCGCAACTCATAAGAAGTCTTTTTCATGAAAGCTCAGAGAAAAATGCGATTGGAAATATAGCATGCAGTGTTCATAGCTTCGACCCAATATCGCCTAGGAGTCCTATGCTCATCGAGCATCGTCCTGGCCATCTCTACAAGGGTCCGATTCTTCCTCTCTACAACACCATTTTGGGGCGATGTGTAGGGGGAAGAAAACTGATGCTCCAAACCCAAAGAGTTACAAAACTTCTCAAAATCTGAATTCTTGAATTCGGAACCATTATCACTTCTAATAGCTCGCATCGAGTTCAAAGGGAACTCGTTCTGAAGATGCAGAATCAGATTACGAGCAAAAGAGAAAGTCTCGGTCTTCTCAGACAAAAAGAAGACCTAGGAATATCTCGAAAAATCGTCGACAACAACAAGCACGTACCACTTCCCCCCAACCGAGCCCACCCGAGCCGGACCAACAAGGCCCATGTGCAAAAGCTCTCCAGGGCGCTTGGTCATGACCTGAGTCACTGGATGGTGGGGAGCGGCAACCATCTTCCCATGTCTACAAGAGTGGCAAACAAGATCCTTCTCCAAATGCAACTTGGGCAATCCTCGGATTAGGCCAAGTGAACTAAGCCTTGCAAGCAAGTCAAAGCTCAAATGTCCAAGTCTCCTATGCCACTTCCAAAGATCAGAGGAGGAAGGTCCAGCCACAAGACAACGAGAAATGCCAAAAGACTCCAAGAAATTCGCACGAAAGACTTTTCCAAAGGGCGAAATCAAACACACAAGATTGCCCTGAGGATCCAAAATACGACTGAGATTCGGCTTAAAACGAATCTCATAGTTATCATCGAAAAGTTGCGAAACAGAAAGAAGGTTAAAATGCAAGTTAGAAACAAGAGCAACATCGCGCAACACAAAGTGCTCATTAACTCGCACCGACCCACGAGACAACACTTTACCTTTGCTATTGTCGCCGAAGGTGATAAACACCTTTTCGGCGACCGGACTAAGACTGGAGAACCACTTGGCGTTTCTGGTCATGTGCCTCGAGCAACCGGAATCCACCAACCAAACGTTCTCCAATCGTTTTACCTACATCAATAAAAAGACATAGGCTGAGCATACGGTCCAACACTGGGGTTAGTGAAGTAGGAAGAATACCAGTGTTGGGCCGGCTGCTCAAAAGAACGGTTAGCAGAAAAACCATTCCTAGCATGCCTACGGGGAAAGCGATCACCACGCTGAGGAAAACGTGGTCCGCTAAGGGAGGAGCGTCCATCGCGATACTCAAAACGCGGTGGTGGAAAACGCTCTACAACAAAGCCACCGCCACGGGGTCCATAGCCTACAACTGCAGGCTCCCGCCGGGCACGTCCTCTCCGCTGCCTAGGCCTGAGAACTTGAGGTTCTGGCCCTCTGGGCCTAGCAGCACGCCTCTGAACATTTGGCGCATGTACATCATGGAAAGGATGGTACATGTCCGCATTGTTCATCTCCCTAGCACGGCGCGCCTCTCTCTTGCGCCGAAAGCAGAACTCACTCAAGTGTCCATCTTTCCCACAGTGCTCACAATGGTACCTCACCGCTCTCAAAGGGGGTTGTTGGTACTCACGGTAGTGGGTGTGGATCACTTTGCCCTTCTGTGGCATAAGCTCCTCCTGGATGAGTGGCATGGTGTCTGAAGGACCGAGAAGCAACCAGAAAGCGACCAGAGGGGGGGTGAATGGGAGCTTCAAAATTTCCTTTCAGAAACTAGTAGCCACTGTCCCAAGAATCAACCCCAGAAGCAAACCCTAGAACTTGCTAGTGTCCACGACCCTAGATGTAGGGTGGATGCTTCCTTGAAGCACAGCGGGACACTACACAACTCTAGAAGGCCAACGCAAAAGACAGAAACCAAATCCGAGATCGCACGAACGAACAGCGAACGAGACTGCGCAGTCACAGCAGCATCGGACGCTGGCAGCGTCCGATGCCCAACCAATGGACGCGTCCGATGCGAAAAGTGCAAGACAGAACCCTTACTGTATAGGCATCGGACGCTGCTACAGTGAAACAGTAGCGTCCGATGCTCGACCTCCGGCGCGTCCGATGACAACGGACGCTCCGATGGTCAGCGTCCGATGCTCCTTTAAAATCACTGCAGCTGAAACGTGGCAACGGGCGCTCCGGTGTGACGAACTCAGCGTCCGATGCTCCCAGGTTCAGCGTCCGATGGTCCCGAAACAGCACTGTTCTTCCGCAAAATTCACTCGATCTCCTCCGAATCAAAAGCACTAAGGCCTAGACTTGGTATGAGGAGTTCCAAGGATGTTAGTGAGCTATCCCAACGGAATCATGGCTCGAACCTAACTCCAAATCGGTGAATCGGAAGAATTCGGGACTAAGGAGCAAAAACCGATCCAAGACTAAAATCGCTCGATCTCCTAGACCGTGAGGTTAGAGGAGAATTCCTTCGGTGGAAAGAAGTGCCTCACGATCTAGAACAACTTGGTTCAAACGGATTTCCAAACAACGCACTGAGCAAAGAGATCGATCGACGGGAAAAATGTGGTGAAAAAGGATTCCACGAAGAACATGAACAAATCGCAAATCACAACCACGAATTGCAACCGTGTGGCTACCACACGCTACAACAGTGAGGATACGGCCTCACTTCCTCAGAATCAACAGTACACAGAGGCAAGTCTCTCTGCGGATCTCAGCTAGCTACAGCAAGGGATGGGAGAGCAGGAAACCCTAAGTGCGAAAGAGCAAAATAACTGAGATGCATGGGAGGAGGGTGTCTCCCGACTATTTATCCTACTACTAGCCTAAGTCTATTTCCTACTCTACCCCTCTCTATTCTAATTATAGAGCGAACCAGCTAAACCCTAGGGTTATTCTGGACTAACTCGGTGGTAGGTGTATCCGATGGCCACGCCCGCTCGACTCGAAGCGTTGCCTCGACGCAACCTCCAGATCGCCGCCACGTGCCGCCCTCGCTCTGCACCCCCGGTTTTGTGGCCCAAATCGGGAAACCAGCGTTTTCCAGCCAACCCCCGGTTTTGAGGCCCAAACCAGGAACCCAGCCCACCAGTATCTGAGTTTTGAGGCCAAACTCAGCAAACCCTCAGATCCCAGGTTTTGAGGCCCAAACCTGGAAACCGCCATCAGCCCGAGTTTTGTGGCCAAACTCGGAAACCCTCAGCCCGAGTTTTGTGGCCAAACTCAGAAACCGTCCACGCCCAGGTTTTGAGGCCCAAACCTGGAAACCGTCCATCCGATGGTTTTTCCCTGGCTCTACCACCAAACCGACGTCGTAGAGGGGATGCACCGCCCGTGCACCCCGTCCACCGACACGTGTCCCCAGGTCCTCGACCCGAGCAACACCGTGCCCCGTAAGTCTTCGCTCGTCGCTGTCCCAGGCTGTCAGCCACCACAGCTGATCCTCAGGCACTCTGGTCCCTCAGTCCAAGCCTCACGTCCGCCCTTCACCGCTCGATCCATCGGCATGGCACGTCCGCCGCACGGCACGCCCATCCTTCATCGCACCCGGTCCATCGACACGACCCGTCTTAACTTGACCTTCACCTTGCCTTCGATCACTGCATCCGTGCTCGACACCTGCACAACACAAGCCAAAGAACATGCGCATCATCCCAGTTGACAATCACTCAACACTCAGAGACCCGGCATACACCCATGTATCCGCAGTGTCCAGCTTGTTCTTGAGGTGGTTTGGTTTGGGAGCCCATGATTGTTTCTTGGGTGGAGCTCTCGGAGGCTCAACAAAGACCCCATCCTTGGTGTTAGGCTTGAGTGGCTCTTTGGGTGGAATCTTGGTAAGCTTGGGAGTAGTGGTGGAGTTGGGCTTCTCACATGGGTTAAAACCACTCGACTCTCCAATCTTTCCAAAAGATGAAACATCAACACCCGGAGCAAAACCTACACCAGGACCTCCAGCAGCTCGCTTGAATTGGGAGATCATCATCCCGAGCTGTGGCTCACCACTAGACACCCATGACAAGATGGTCCGAAGGTATGTGTTTTCCTCCTCGGTTTGCATCTTGTCATGCTTCACATTAGCGATCTCCATCTCCAAACCCTCACAAAGAACACACCTAGCCACACATGTGCTACCTGAGTTGGCCTCTTCAAGAGACACAATCTTGGCATTCTTCTCTGCCAACTCAGATTGCAAGACAGGACAAGTCTTGCACGCACCCAACAACATGGGTCTAGCCCGGAGCTCATCCACCTCTCCTACCAAAGCAGCATACTTACCTCTCAAAGTGAGAAGGTCAGTCATGTGCTTGGTGTATATCTCACACTCCACCTCCTCAGAAACGACCACGGTGGACTTAGCAAACTCATGCTCCTTCACCGTGTCCTCCCACTTCTGCCTAAACTCCTTGCGCTCTCTAGCAGCACGCCTAAGCAACTTGTCCTGACTAAGCAAGGCGGCAGTAAGCTTCTCAACCTCAGCAGAAAGCTCGTCGTGGGTGAGGGATACCTGGGAGGTGTCGTCGTCGTCGTCGTTCCGAGGGGAGTCCTCCAGCTTGCCATCGACCTCATCACCAAGGGCCATGGTGCAGAGGCCGTCGTCATCGGCGAAGAAGCAGAGACCGTTCAGCTTGTCCTCGATCCTCTTCTTCTTCTCGGACTCGTCATCGCTTGAGCAAGTAGAGTCGTCATCCGAGCCATCGACGTCGCTGAGCGTGGCGAAGAACGCACGCTGCTCAGCCTGGGCCTTCTCCAAGTACTTCTTCTTGATGTACTCCTTGTCGAAGCCGCCCCTCCGCTTGTGCCTCGCGGGGACGTACTTCTCCTTGCGCTTGCCCGAGTCGTACTTGTGCCCATGATCGCCCTTCCCAGATGTGTTCTTCTTCTTGGGACAGTTGGCGATGAAGTGGTCGGGGTCGCCGCACTCAAAGCATCCTGAGCATCCTCCTCCGCGGCGACGGTTCATGCGGTTGTTGTGGAACCACGAGAACCGGTTGGCGAGCATCGCCAACTCGTCATCCCCCAAAGACTCCAGCTGGTCCTCTGTGACAAAAAAGAGTGAAGAGAGTGCAAATCCTCCAGAGGGGTTAGCAGAAGAGTCAGAAACCAAAGCCATAGTCGGGCCAGAAGGATTTTCATAAGAAGCCCTCGACATGGCGTCAATCTCACTAGACTTGAGCTTACTAAAGAGCTCGTCGCAAGTGAGAGTCTCATAGTTAGACTATTTGATGATCGCCTGGACCTTTGAGTCCCACACCGACCGATCAAGAGTGTGCAAAAGCTTCAAAGCCCTCTCATGATCATCAAAAGGCAACAGCTCCTTGTTCTCTCTCATCTTGTTGACAATGACCTGAAAGCGAGCGAATAAACTTTCTATGCTCTCGCCAGGCATGTGTCGAAAGTTCTCGTACTCCCGCTTGTGCGACTCGTAGAGATGAGATTTGACTTGAGAGGTTCCCTCATGGAAACGCATGAGGGTTGCCCAAATCTCACGAGCCGTGGGGAGGTGAGAAACGCGATCAAACTCGGACATGCTCAAATAGGAGAAGAGAGCGTTACGCGCTCGGCTATTGGCATCGTGCTCATCCATCTGAAGCTGAGTAACACGAGCAGCCAAGACAATGTAATCGTCCCTGTTGCAAATCTCCCAAACAGAAGAGCCCATGCTCTGGAGATAGGCCGACATGTGTATCTTCCAATACGCATAGTTCGTCCCATCAAAGAACGGCGGTTTGCCCACGCCGCGATCCATGTCGCCTTCTGTGGATCTAGAAGATCCTTAACCCGCTCTGATACCAATTGAAGGACCGAGAAAGCAATAGCAAGGCGACCAGAGGGGGGTGAATGGGAGCTCAAAAATTTCTCTCGAAACTTTGGCCTATTGTACCCAAAATCTACCCCCGAAAGCTTCGATCGAAACCGTGATGCCCACGACCCTTGGAAGAGGGTGGATGATCCAAGGATCAGAGCGAGGCACCACAAAGCGATAGCAAACCAACCGGCAAAAGCACCGGGTCAAGTTCGACCCTTAAAAACCAAGTCCCGAACGTAGATAGACGGCTACGTCGAGAAATCCCCAAATACCGATGTTAACAAGTAGCAAAGAAACCTAGAGAGGTTCCTTGGTCAACCACAAGGCCAAACGAGAAGTCCGGAAACCAAGCGAACAAGACGGGAGAGCAAACGCACTAAAACGCAACCTTCAGGCAAATCCCGGACTATCCGGCCCTGGGGACCCGGACTGTCCGCCCCTACTGCGGACTGTCCGCGCTCTGGTGGCGGACTATCCGCCGGTCAGGTGAGCAAAAACACACTGCTGCTGAAGTCCCCCTGCTCGGTCCCGGACTGTCCGCACTTTAGCACGGCGGACTGTCCGCTGGTATCCCGAGCCAAAACAGCAGAGACAGCCGGCGGCTGGACTGGACCAGCCCCGACGCGCAGACTGTCCGCGCCTGGGGTGGCGGACTGTCCGCCAACTCCCAGTGAGGGCGATTTTGGTCGCCCTTCACCCAAATCTTCTCCAAATCGATTCAAACCAAAATCCCACATTCCCAAACTTGGAGAGGATGATCACAAGGTAGTTAGGAGACTATCCCCAAGAAATCATCCGCTCAAATCAATTCAATCACCGGGAAATCGAAAGGGGAGGAGTATGAACGAAAAAAACGTCACGAAAACGAAATCAACCCGATCTACTTGTTCGTGAGGAGTTAGATGAATTCCTTCGGTGGAAATGATCTCCTCACTACAAAGAACAAGTTGATTCAAACGGATTTCGCAAAGTCGTAGTAAAGAGGGAGATCGAGTGACGGGAAAATTGCGGAGAAACGAAGAACGCGAAGAACACGAACAAAACGCGAATCAAGTCATCGATCTGCAACCGTGTGGCTACCACACGCTACAACAGTGAGGTTACGGCCTCACTTCCTCAAAATCTCCAGTACACAGAGGTATGGTTCTCTGCGGATCTCAGCTAGCTACAGCAGAGGATTGGGAGAGCAGGAAACCCTAAGTGCAAAGAGCAAATGACTGAGATAGATGGGGAGGTGGGTGTCTCCCCCTACTTATCCTAATTCTAACTATTCCTAATTCCCACTCTACCCCTAACTACTTACAGAGCGAACCAGCTAAACCCTAAGGTTATTCTGGACCAACTCGATGGTAGGTGGATCCGACGGCCACGCCCGCACAACTCGTAGCGTTGCCTCGACGCAACCTCCCGATTGCCGCCACGTGCCGCCACTGCTCCGCTCGTCCTTATCACGGACCTCGCCCCCGGTTTTGTGGCCAAAACCGGGAAACCAGGCCTTCACGTCCACCCCCGGTTTTGAGGCCCAAACCGGGAAACCAGCCTCGAAGTCCATCCCTTGGTTTTGAGGCCTAAACCAGGAAACCCGCCAGCGCCCAGGTTTTGAGGCCCAAACCTGGAAACCGTCCTCAGCCCGAGTTTTGTGGCCCAAACTCAGAAACCCGCAGCATGCCCAGGTTTTGTGGCCCAAACCTGGAAACCGTCCACCCGATGGTTTTTCTCTGGCTCTACCACCAAACCAAAGCTGTAGAGGCGATGCACCGCCCGTGCACCCCGTCCACCGACACGTGTCCCTAGGTCCTCGACCCGAGCAACACCATGCCCAGCAAGTCTTCGCTCGTCGCTGTCCCAGGCTGCCAGCCACCACAGCTGATCCTTAGGCCACCGGTCCCTCAGTCCAGGCCTCACGTCTGCCCTTCACCGCTCCCGGTCCGTCGGCACGACACGTCTCTACTTGACCTTCACCTTGCCCTCGACCACTGTCTCCGTGCTCGACACCTGCACAACACAAACCAAAGAACCTGCGATCAAACCTGTTGACAATCACTCATCACTCAAGACTCGGCATACACCCATGTATCCGCAATCAAACATCCCTTTTCGCCCCCCACTGAATGAAGATTGCCATGAAGGACAACTATAATTGACCAGTGACTGTATCACTTGTCCATATTGATGATTCTTGTCATTTTGTGCAACTGCAACACTTTTGTCTGTTTACTCTTGAAGTATACACGTGAAGCAAACCCATCACTGGTGATGCCAGGCTTCACATGTGTAACAGTATGTACAAGGGCGCAATTATTGAACTCTGTTGGATTGTATCCGTGAACTAAGTCCATAGACCAAGAGCAATCACCTATAAATACCCTACCTGGGGAGCAAGGATGCCACATATTTCTAAGTATATGACTTCTCTTACTCCCATGTCTGTTATAGTATATGTAGCAAAAATGTCCGAGCCCCCGGGTATCTTCCTTATGTAGGATAGTTGAAGTGCCCAGAAGAGCTCTTGTGAAGGGATCATCCGTCAGGGTGGTTTCCAAGTGGTCGCAAGCAGAGGGATACAGAGGTGCGCCTAGAAGAACTCTTGTGACTCCCGCATCGCGGGCAACCTCGGGGTCACAGGTTGTCAAAAGGCGTTAGGGTTAAGGCTGATGTAACACCCCAGTGTTTAATTAATTAAAATAAATTAGAATTTAATTAGGAAAATGGCCAAAATCCTAAATGGAGGAAAATTCTAGCCAGATGTTTGTTGCATTCATGCCGTTGCATAATTTTTATTGGGTGAAAAATAATTTTTGTTAAACTCAATTAGGGCGAATCGAATTTATTCTATTTAGAAAAAAAATAAAAAGATTTATAAAAAGTTTGCAAAATCAAACTTAAATTTTATTTACAAAACCTAGAAAAATATTTCTAAAACATTTTCAAAATTTATTGGGTTTTAAATGATTTGATTTTGAACTCAAAAGTTTTGCAAAAGAGTTGAAAATCTGAAAAGAAAAGAAAAAGGAAAACTTTTGGCAAAGGGCCTCTCCCCTCCTTTCTCTTCAACAGGCCCAACTCCTTCTTTCCCCCCTCTTTTCGGTCCGCCTCCCACTCTTCTTCCCGCCTGGGCCACGGCCCACTCGCCCTCAACCCGCCGGCCCGCACCCGCTCTCGCTCTGGGCCGCTTCCTTTCTCCCCTCCTTCATTTCCCTGCGCGGGCCGACACCACCGCACCGGCCCAACACCCCACCGCTTTCCCCAACTCACTCAAATCGGCCCGCTCCACACCCTCACCCTCTCCCCTTTTCTCCTCTGGGCTAGCCCAGCGCCCCTCCCCCACTCGGTCCACGCTCGCGAGCCAGCAGAGCAGCAACGCCTCCTTTCCCCCGCTCTGTCTCGCTGACCGGTGGACCCGCGCCCCTCTCTGTCCGACGAGCGGGGCCTACCCATCAGCTCCCTCCTCCTTCTCATCTCGTCCCTGAGACACCCCAACCGCGCCGTCCGCAAGAACCGTGCCTCCCCGCATCTACCGGCGTCCGAACCCTGCGGCTCTTCCCTTCCCTTCGCCTCTCCCTCCATATACAAGCCGCCAGCGGATCTCTCCTTCCCCTCGCACGCCGCCACCACCACTCTTCGCTCTCCCTCGCTCCAGCACCGCATCCTCCGCCGGCATCCGCCACGGTCGAGGTTCCACCGAGCGACGTCGCGTCCTCCTCCTCAGCTCACCTGCTGCGACCAAGTCGACGAGCGCACCGCCCGAGCATCGCGCGGAGGTGAGAAGCTCGCCAGTCCGATCTCGCCCTCCCCTTCTCTCTCCCTCTCTCGTTTCGATCTCCCCTACCCGACGAGATCGCTGCCGTAGCGCCGCCACACCCGAGCTGCTCAAGCACGTCGTTCGCCGCCTCCGACTAACCTCCGTCACGGTAGGAGTCTTGGTGAAATTCGCGCCGCCGAGATGAACACCCCATGCCGGAGGCTTGCAGTAGCCTCGGTGCCCTTTTGTCAGGCCCTAGTAAGGTCCCCATGGTGCCCATGGCGGCACCGAGGCGAGCCGAGCTGAGCCGCGTCGCGTCGCGTCGCGGGAGACCCCGATACGGCGGCCAACCCCCTGCACCTCCATCGGCACCACCAGTTTCCTCTTAGCCTGCCGCGTCCACCTCGCCCTCCCGAGCACTTCCCTCTCCCTCTCCCAGCTCTCGCCGCCTCGAGCTGGCCGAGCTCGCCAGAGCTCGGATCGTCACCGCCGTCCCTCTCCTCCACCGAGCCGAGTCTAGTGCCGGGAATTCCATAGCCGGACGCGCGGCGATCTCCTCCAACCTCTCCCTTTTTCCCCTGTCGCCGATCGTCCCTTGTGGCCCACCTCCGAGCCATGCTGGCCGCCCGGGCATGGCGCCACCGCCCGTCGTCGCACGCCACCGCGCACAGCGCCGCCCTGGTTCCCACAGGTAACCAGCGCCGTTGAATCTGATCTCGACGGCCGCGATTAGATTGAACTCGAAGAGGTATACACCGCGCCCACACTGTGCTATAGACCCGGAGCACCTCGCCGTGTCATCCGGTTCACAAGCCAGCTGGTGGACCCGGCCAGTGGCCAAGCGCCACATGGCGCCGAGTCAGCCCAAGCTGCCCGGCCATAGCCAGTTAACAGAAAAGCCCCTCGACTTTCCCCGAAATCAACCCGCCATCCTTTCCTTCCTATTCATTGAGTCTGGCGGACCTTACAACCTAGACCCTGCATGTTCAAACAATTGAGGCCCGGTCCTGATGCCATTTAAAATCAGTTTTATTTTATTTTTAAAACCGAAAATGACTTTGATCTATTTACAGATTTGCCACCCAACTTCAAAAGCTCATAACTTGCTCATTTTAACTCCGATTTGACCCATTCAACTTGCGTTAGATTCGTCTCGTCAAGCTCTATGCAGTAGATCTGTTTATGTTCCTTTTTATTATTGTATGATGTACTATTTCTTATATTGCTATGTTTGGGCCATGTTTGATGTTTGATCCAGCGAGTGCGAGCTACGTGGAACCCCTGGATCAACCTTGTGCTTTCGTCGCTCCAGACCCTTCTTGTGATCCTGCAGTTTCGACCCAGCCCGAAGGCAAGTGTCCTTGAACATCTTGCACCTACTCTTATTTTACTTTTGGTATTAGAGTAGAGTAGATCCTGTAGATGCATGCAGTGTCTAAATTTGAATCCCATGATATGGTTTACTAGATCTTGTACTATTTTCCTTGTCACCTGGTTGGGATCATATGGGTAGAAGTCATGCTTAGCCTTGCTGTCCTGGGATGGGCTGGTTAATAATTAATTCTGATTAATGATCTATGAAACATGTGGCTGTTAATGTCGTAGTATGGTGAGTAGGTAAATCCGGCAGGATGGACCGTGGGCGGTGTGGTGCCATGTGACTTGGCGTACGGTTGCCGTGTGACTCGGCGTTACGGTTTGCCATGGGACTTGGCGTTGGTTTGGGTTAGTGGTTTGTTATCCTGACTGGATCCCTAGGACCCGGTTCTTGGAGCATGTAACCCGGCAAAACAGCGCAAACCATGAGGCCTATATGGCTCTGGGACTGGCTAATTAATTAGAGAAGCCTTATGTCGTTATTAGTTACATATGGACATGGGACATGGCTTCTTCTACGCAGGTTACTGCTTGGTACAGGAGTGATTCCCAGGCTCGGGCGCCAGACCTGGTGTTATTACGGAAGGTAGCTCTACGTCGTGACATATGAAACTAATACGCATAGGAGGACTCTTTGTAACGGCCTTGTAGTGAACCCTGCCGACTCACCTTGGAAGTGGGTCAAGAGGCTAGCTACCTCGGGCACAAGGGCAACACGACTCATGGGTAAAGATGTGCAAACTCTGCAGAGTAAATAAACTGATATATCAGTCGTGCTCACGGTCACGACCGGGCTTGGACTTCTTCGAGATTAGTTGGTTACTGGTTACTGGTTCGGGTCATCTGATGGACTTCAGGTGTGGTTTGCCTGATGGACTTCAGGTGTGGTTGCTTGGTGCGACTCCAAGTATGGTTGCTTGGTGTGACTCCAAGTGTTGGTTGCTCGGTGTGACTCCGAGTGTGGTTTGCAAATATGAAAGTTGTTCCTTTTATCAAAACCTACAACTTTGCTAATATACCCTTTTTCTGAAACCCAATAGTTTTAAATAAATTTTGAAAACTGAAAAGGGGACAAAAACTGGAATTTGAATGAATTTGGATTTACTTCAAACTTTGTACAAAAACTTGAAAATTTGTAAATACCAAAGTTGTTTATCTTGGCCAGATCTACAACTTTGCTTTTTGGACCAACCTCAAATTTTGAATAATTTTTGAATTACAAAAAGAGGGATAAAATCCAGGGTTTGGAAATCAGGGTTTTGCAAAGGGATTTGAAATCTGATTTTGATTTTTGAACTTTGGCCAACACAACAAAACTTCAAGACATCCAACTGAACAAGAATTACACAAAGCTAGGCACAGAGGTGAAATTACCATTTTTGCCCTTAAAGGAAGATTTGAGCTTTTAGGGTTTTTGAAAAGAGATTGCTACACAAGTACTAAGTAAACATAAATGCAAGGCAAGGATGATTAATGACTAATGATGATGACATGTCAGGTTAATTACAGTTAAACACCAGAGGTGTTACAGCCTCCCCCCCTAAAAGAAATCTCGCCCCGAGATTCCACGTCTTAAGAAGGAAAAGGCAAAACCTTACATCTACAGAGATTCGAGAAAGTCGGGATAGTTCTTTGCTAAGAAGTCTTCGGATTCCCAGGTGGCTTCTTCTTCAGAGTGCTGGTTCCACTGGATCTTGTACCATCTTGTGGTGGTTCTTCGGGTAACACGATCCTTGTGATCCAACACGCGAACTGGATACTCAGTGTATGACAGATCTGGTTCTAGCTCAACGCCTTCAACTTCAACCACATGTTCAGGTACTCGGAGGCACTTCTTGAGTTGGGAGACATGAAACACATTATGAACTGCTGAAAGATGATCGGGCAAACTCAGCTTGTAAGCGACCTTGCCACAACGATCCAGAATCTCAAAGGGACCAATGTAGCGGGGTGCTAACTTTCCTTTGACTCCAAAACGAGTGACTCCTTTGGTGGGTGAGACCTTCAGGTACACATAATCCCCGATCTCGAACTGCAGAGGTCGACGTCTCTTGTCAGCATAACTTTTCTGTCGAGACTGTGCAATCTTCATGTTCTCTTGTATTTGCTTAACTTTCTCTTCCATATCTTTTACTAGGTCAACTACAAAGAATTCCCTTTCTCTGGGTTCAGACCAATTGAGAGGTGTACGACAACGGCGGCCGTACAATGCTTCAAAGGGTGCCATTTTGATGCTCTCTTGGTAACTGTTATTATATGAGAACTCTGCCAAGGGCAAACAGTCATCCCAAGTATCTGCGAAGGTGAGCACACATGCTCTCAACATATCCTCTAACACTTGGTTGACTCGCTCAGTTTGTCCATCTGTTTGCGGATGATATGCCGTACTATGCAAGAGCTTGGTTCCAAGTGAGGTATGGAACGCTTTCCAAAACTTTGCGACAAACTGGGTACCACGATCAGAGATAATGCTCTTGGGTATGCCATGGAGTTTCACTATGTTGTCCTTGTACAAAGTGGCATAAGTGGGGACGGTGTAACTGGTCTTCACTGGCAGGAAGTGAGCTTGCTTAGTGAGGCGATCCACGATCACCCATATGGAATCAAAACCTCTTGATGTCTTGGGTAGACCATTGATAAAGTCCATACTGATATCGTCCCATTTCCAAGCAGGTACAGGTAAAGGTTGCAATTCTCCTCCGGGCTTCATGTGCACGGCTTTGACTTTCTGGCAGGTATCGCACTGAGCGACATACCGGGCGATCTCAATCTTCATCTTTGTCCACCAGAATTGCTGCTTCAAATCCTGGTACATTTTGTTGCTGCCGGGGTGGATGGAGAATCTAGTCAAGTGTGCTTCATCAAGGATTAACTTTCTTAACTCAGGCACTTTAGGAACTACTAACCGATTCTTAAACCATACTACTCCTGCATCATCGATCCTGAAACAATCAGCCTTTCCGGATTGGACCTTTTCGATGATGTGCTTGATTCCAGGGTTATCTTTTTATGCAGCGATGATCTGCTCTCTGATAGGGGTTTCTATTCTGATATTATTCAGAGTTCCTTGCGAAATCATTTCAATATTCAACTTTTCCAGCTCATAACACAAAGAAGAATCATAGGGTTTCATCATCAGACAGTTGCAATAAGACTTGCGACTGAGCGCATCGGCAACCACATTCGCCTTACCCGGATGGTAATGCACTTCAAGATCATAGTCCTTAATTAACTCAAGCCATCTTCTCTGCCTCATATTCAGTTCCTCTTGAGTGAAGATATACTTCAGGCTTTTGTGATCAGTGTACACATTACAGGTACTGCCCAACAAATAATGACGCTAGATCTTCAAGGCATGCACTACTGCTGCTAACTCGAGATCATGAGTTGGGTAATTCTCTTCATGTCGCTTAAGCTGTCGGGAGGCATAAGCGATCACTCGACCTTCTTGCATCAAAACACAGCCCAAACCAGTACCAGATGCATCATAGTAGACATCAAAGGGCTTCTCGATGTTCGGCTGGGCTAGCACTGGTGATGTGGTTAACAGTTTCTTCAAAGTTTGAAAGGCTTGCTCACAGGCTGGTGACCAGACAAACTTCACAGAATTCTTTACTAACTCAGTGATAGGCTTGGCGATTCTTGAGAAATCTAGGATGAATCGACGATAATATCCTGCCATTCCCATAAAGCTGCGGACTTGATGAACAATGGTAGGTGGCTTCCAATCCAGAATGTCTGCCACTTTACCAGTGTCAACTGACACACCTTCAGCGGAAAGGACATGACCAAGAAACTGTATCTGATCTAACCAGAACTCACATTTACTGAACTTGGCATACAGCTGATGCTCTCTGAGACAGGATAGAACGATACGAAGATGTTCGGCATGATCTTCAGGGGTTTTTGAGTAGACAAGGATGTCGTCAATGAACACTACCACGAATTTATCAAGCTCTGGCATGAACACAGAGTTCATGAGGTACATGAAATGAGCAGGGGCATTGGTCAAACCGAAGGACATGACCAAGTACTCATATAGGCCGTATCTGGTGGTGAAAGCTGTTTTAGGAATATCTTCAGGACGAATCTTTATTTGGTGGTAGCCGGATCTGAGATCGATCTTGGAGAATACTTTGGCTCCAGCTAACTGGTCAAAGAGAAGATCAATACGAGGCAAGGGATATTTATTTTTGATGGTGACCTCATTGAGTGGGCGATAATCAATGCACATTCTGAGAGTCTTGTCTTTCTTCTTTACAAAGATTGCAGGACAGCCCCAAGGAGACGAGCTTGGGCGAATGAAACCCTTGTCCAACAAATCTTGTAATTGGATTTTTAGTTCTGCCAACTCTCTGGGAGGCATTCGATAAGCTTTGCGGGATATAGGAGCAGTCCCGGGCTTTAGCTCTATGGCAAACTCAATGTCACGGTCAGGAGGCAGACCAGGCAAATCCTCAGGAAAAACATCAGGGAATTCACAAACCACGGGGATGTCCCGGGTTTCCAGAACATAGGCGGTATTTATTTGAGTGGCTGCTGGTTTTTGAGGCATTGGAAGTTGGAGAAGGAGTTTGGCGGTACTGTTAGGAATATCCACTCTCACAACTCTATTCAGGATGTCGATCATGGCTTTATACTGACACATCCAATTCATGCCTAGGATGACATCTATCTCCTGATCATGAAGCACTATCATGGTGGTGGGAAATACATGTTCCCCCAACCTTACTGGTATACTGCGAACCACTTCCTTAGTACTTATACGCCCTCCAGGCGAAAATATGCAGAAACTTTCTTTTAAATCCTCAATTGATATTTCATGCTTGATGACAAAAGTACGACTGATGAAGGAATGCGATGCACCAGAATCAAACAACACAACTGCAGGGTGATTGGCAACAGGAAACCTACCGATCATGACGGGCTCCCCTTCTGGTATATCGCTGACAGCAGTGTAGTAGACTTGCCCGTGCTTCTTGACAATCTTGCCCTTCTGAGCATGCTGCTGCTGTGCACGGTGCTGCTGCTGCTGAGATCCTCCAGGATTCTTCTGAGCATTCTGAGCATACCTCTTGGGCTTTGGGCACTCACGAGACCAGTGACCAAGCTGGCCACAGTTGTAGCAGGGGTGGTTGTAGGCTGTTTGTGGAGTGGTGATACGAACACCTGGGGCGTTCGGCTGTGTGGCACTCTGCTGGTTGGCATTATGGGTGGTGGCCGCGGTACGGACGACCACTTGCTGGTTGGGGTAAGGTAGACGATTGTGGTGGTGGCTGGGGTGATAGATGATTCTCTGGCGTTTGTGACCGCCAGAGAAGCTGCTTGACCCTGCTTTCTTCTTCTTCTCTTCCTGGTACTGGCGATTGCTTTCTTCAAAAGCAACAGCCCGGTCAACAACATCGTGATAAGACCCAGTCAGGTTATTGGACAAGCTCCTGCGGATCTTTGGGTGCAGTCCTCTGAGGAAACAATCCCTCTTCTTCTCATCTGTGTTGACATACTCTGAGGCATACTGGCTGAGATGATTGAATTGACCCACATATTGCATGACTGTGGAGTCTTTCTGTTGGAGAGCCAGGAACTGATCAAGCTTCATTTTCATTAATCCGGAAGGGATGTGATGAGCACGGAAGGCAGTGCGGAACTCTTCCCAGGTCAACCGATGACCTTCTGGCTAGGCAGCCAACAGGTTGGCGTACCAAGCACTTGCCGGACCACGAAGCTGCTGGGAAGCGAACCGGGGCTTCTGGATGTCAGTACAGTTGATAAGACCAAACTTCTGCTCCATGGTGCGGAGCCAATCATCAGCTTCGAGGGGTTCATCGGCCTTGGTGAAGACCGGTGGACGAGTTTCGGTGAATTCCACATAGGTGGTCTCTTGGTTGATGTTGTGGCGACCACGGTGAAAGTTCTGCTGTCCTTGGTTTTGAGCCATTAGGTTGGCAGCGGCGGCCAAGGCTGCAATGGCATCTGCTAGGGTAGCTGGGACAGGTGGAGGGTTTGGGAGGTTGGCATCATCAGAACCTCTAGCTCCAGTGCGAGTGTTCACAGGCATCTGTTAAGCAACTTGGAACTTAGCATTCATAGATAGGGTTCTGAAAATAACAGACTGATAGCTTCTTCTGATACAAAAGACTGATGACTTGATAAGGTGACTGACAGATGATACAGACCGATAAAGGGAAAAGATGCGAAAAGAAAGATACATGCCAGACTTGGCAACAGACAGACTAACGCCCCCAAACCTAGACTAAGGTTTTAGGTAAGCAGATGGTACAGACACTACGAGTCTAGTCGTCGTCGATGATGATCATGTCTTCGTCGTCGTCTTCTTCGAGGATGAGCTCAGGCTCTTCCTCCTCGTCCTCGTCTTCAGCGTGGACGTCCTCAGCAGGTTCAATTTCTTCGTCCACGTCTGGCTCTTGTTCCACATCGGGTTCTTCCACTACTCCGTCCTCAGGGTCTTCCATAACCGGGGGTACCAAGGGGTGGAGTTGATCATACAGCTGATGCACTTCCTCATGAAGCATATCATTGAACTGTTCAATCTGAGCTGTGTACTGCTGCAGTCCGTGGAGCTGGGCTCTAGCAACGTCCTCGCGGGTCCAAGCATCATTGCACTGCTCGATAGCGCGAACCGTATTCCGGTTGGCCTGCTCCAGGGAAGCTCGTGCCTCATAAAACTCCAGGCGTGAGTGGTAGAAGTCATGCTCCAAGTTCTTCAGCTCAGCCTTTAGATCCTTGATCTCCTCCTTCAAGTTCTTATGGGTGCGGCGGGGAAAGCGACGACCGTTGGAAGATTCTCCAGTCTCCTCCCCAGCGCGTGGTGCCAGCTGGTGGCGTGGCACACCATGCGGTCCAGTCGACTTGCGGGCAGTCAGCTTGATACGGGTCATGTCTGGATAAGAGAAGATGGATGAGAAAGGCTAGCAAGAACAAGTAAAGGCATACTACCCCAACGAACTTAGAGAGGAAGTTAACTTAAGTGATTATGACATGATGCATGAATCGTTCCTACGGAACAAAGCAATGCAATAAATAAATAAAGTACATAGGGCTTAAAACATGTTGTTCCACTAGCTAGTGTTGCCATATGAGAGACAAGATGAGAGAAGCAATTTGGACTCAAAATAGTCAAGTTTAGTTTGTTTGGACTCAAAAGGTCTTTTGAAGTTTTCGCAAAAACGAACACTGCAACGTTAAAGTGAGATGCTCTGATACCACTCTGTGACGGAACGACCCTAATCCCATGGCCCACGTGTCCCTGTCAACCTCTGACAGCCGAACCCATGTTCCATGTGATTAAGACCTGTTCGCCACCGGGCTACATCAGTGCCCAACGTCCGCAGGATCATCTCACAATTCGGTTACAGCATTGCATACTTTTACTAATAACATCGGAATAATGAGCGGAAGACTTAAATAACATTAGTTTTACAAAACAAGGTTCCAAATAGAAATTAAGGTGCAGTTATTACAAACCAAGTTCTGATAATAGAAATAGACATAGGCAACATAGTGGAGAACAGCAAAGATACTTATAATCACCCAGCCCGAGGGTGTACAACTATTCTTCGGCCTCATCGGCCTCTTCCTGGACGATGGTCACGCAGCAGGGTGCAAGACACATCGGGGACTCTGTCATACCTGCAGCATGGGTAACAAACCCTGAGTACTGGGGTACTCAACAAGACTTACCCGACTAAAGAAAAAGGGAGAAGACTCAGGAATGAGAGGCTTAGGGTAGTCAAGGTAAGGCTTAAGCAAGATCAAGTATTTTGCAGAAAAGCATTTTTGTAAACCTTATTTTATTTTGAAAGATTCAGTATTCCTCAATTCTTCATCGTTCATGATTCATTTTACATTTCAAAACATTCCTAGTTGAGAACCACTCTCCGTTGACAGTCAGTGGACCAAGTCTCCATAACCGAGGAGCAACGTTAATCCGGATAAATAATACTCAGCTGAGGATCCCTATCCACACTGCATATGTAGCACCCAAGCTTGCATATGCCAACTCGTCTACCACGATTCCTCCAAGATTGGGCCCGGTCCTACGCCACCCGGAAGTACAGTACACCACTCCTATCCAGGTACGACGACCACGTGGGTACATGCTACTTCCGCCATCTCTCCACTCCCAGTGCGCGGTTGTCGGTCCAATAAAGGATTCCTCGGAGCCAGAGCTTTCCGAAGTATGTGAATAGTTACAAGTCTTGACCAGCAGGCCCCCATACGGATGGTCCCTAATTTTCCAGCCAGAACTATACCTTGGTCATATCTCACCCAAGCGTAATAGTCCTGTCAGTTTTTCAACCCTGTCCCGGTCGGTGTCAACTGTTGAGTCCCGGACTACAACATGACGACACCGTACGCTCGGACAACCTCTCCTCGCTATTGACTAGGTACGGATCAGATACCTAACCAACAGCCGGGGAGTAAGACCAAAATCCCATAAATATTCCTTAAGTGATCACACTTTTGAAATTGGCATTTTATTGCAAAGTCTAATTCAATAAGCATTGCTAAGCATTTTTCAAATACTTTTGAACAGCAGGTATCAGGTGTATCAGTGGTCAAGGTGGATAGTGCATCAATTAGGATAGCACACAACTCCTATAAACCTAATGCAATAATTTAACTCAAAAGCATTTAAGGAAATCATTTTATAAATTCAAGGAAAGAGTTAAATGCACCGGGGCTTGCCTTGAAGAGCAAAGAGGGCAGGCTCGAAGGCGGCAGGGCAGTTGTCGGAGCTCGGGGTAGCCTCAGGGACAGGTTCGTTGACGGCTGCCTCGATCTTGACTCCTTCTTCGGTGACTATACGAATGCAATGATGCATGCACATGAGTATGCTAGCATGAACAATGCAAAACAGGGCATACAACATGAACCCTAAATCACTTTTTCTATTTTCCTTAATTATTTAAAAAGGTCATTTTATGAAGTTGCTCCAAAAATTACCAAATTAATCACATAAGTTAACTATGGTGTAGATAAATGGAAAAACAAATTTCATAATTTTTGGAGGTCATTAAGGTGCTCAAATAATTTCAGACATTAATTAACAGAAGGCACTATTAACAATTAAAGATAAATGCTCAAAAATCAACTTGTTCCAAAAGACTTCAAAATTTCACCAGAGACTAAACATGGCATAAGAAGCTCACAAAAATTTATCTCATGATTTTTGGAGTTATAAATAATTTTCTAAAAATCCAAAACCATCCATTTATTAATTAAAAGAGGGATTTTACATTTTCAAATTCTTGCAGAAAAGTCAGGTTTCATATTTTTATAAAATACTACACAGTGCATGGAGCATACCATAATTTTATCAGAATTTAAGGAACAACAGATTAATTCACACAAAAAAGAGAAAACAGAACACTATTCACATCTTTGAGAAAAAGAAAAGAGCACTGTGCTCCTTCTATGCAGGGCTCGGCGAATCGCGCGGGGTTCGGGCGAATCGCGTGGGGCTCGGGCGAGACGGAAGCGACTGCTTCGTCCGAGGCCTGGCCCGGAGGCTCGGGCGAGACGGAAGGCATGTGTTCGCCGAGGCCTGGCTCGGGCGAAGCGGAGAGCATGCGCTCGCCGAGGCTTGGCTCGGGCGAAGCGGAGAACGTGTGCTCGAGGCCTGGCTGGGAGGCTCGGGCGAAACGGAGTGGAAGCAGAGACCGGAGGCTTCGGGTGCTTACCACGGGTCGGAGGCAGGGCTCGGCTGCTTCGAGGGAGCGCGGTTCGCAGGCGTGCTCGAGGGTGTGGCTCGGGAACGTGCTCGAGGGTGAGGCTCGAGGGTGAGGCTCGACACGTGCTCGAGGGTGAGGCTCGACACGTGCTCGAGGGTGAGGCTCGAGGGTGAGGCTCGACGAAGGAGACGACCGCGGTGGCACTCCGGCGATCCGGCGATCCTGCGCAACACACGAGACCGCAAGGGCCTGGTTAGAGTCACGCGGAGCCAAGGAAGCTGACACAGGGGTCAGGGGAAGATGATCGTGGCCAGATAGGTAGTATTTGACGAACCCGAGTTCACCGGTGTTCCGTCGGAGTTTGGGAAGATGGGGTTACGCCGGGCGATTGGAGGTGGGGGAGGTGAAATTGAGGGGTGGGAAAGCTTCACGAGCTCAAGGCGGAGCTTTCGGGCTAGGTGGTTGAACGGCGGGAGCTTCGGAGTGGTCTGGCCACGGCGGCGGGGTCGAGTGCGGAGCTCCGGCTCCGGCGGGCCTTTTATAGCCGCGGCCAGGGGACGGTAGAGAGCACGGGATGGTGTGGATGAGCTCGGACGAGGCGTGCGCACTCGATTGCGAGCCGGCGGGAGGACGGGCGTGCACCCAGGGCCTGGGCGAAGGCTCGCCGGTGACGGCCACGCGGCGGCGACGCCCTGGGCACTGTAGGGGACAGGGCGGAGGTCAGCGCTTGCGCGTGCGGGTGCGGCATGATGGCGCGGGCGCAGGCGACAAGTCGGGGCGGGCGTGCGGCTGCCGGGCGCGCGTGGCGCAGGCGGCGCTGGCGCGCGGCCATGGCCGGGGCCCCCTCCTACTCTGTGCCGGCTAGAGGTAGGGGATGAACAGGGCTAGGTCTAGGGTTTGACTTTCTGTATTTCGCAAATTACGTCCAAAACTTGAACTGAGCAGCAAAAACTCAAAACACCAAAGTTGTTCAGAAAAAAGAGATCTACAACTTTGTCAAAAAGAATATTTTCAAATTCCAAACAGTTTTTGAATTAAATACGAAATCAGAAAAGGGACACTTTTAGGATTTGAATAATTTCAAAATTACTTTTGATTTTACATTGAAAGTTGGAAATCTGCAAATATGAAAGTTGTTCCTTTTATCAAAACCTACAACTTTGCTAATATACCCTTTTTCTGAAACCCAATAGTTTTAAATAAATTTTGAAAACTGAAAAGGGGACAAAAACTGGAATTTGAATGAATTTGGATTTACTTCAAACTTTGTACAGAAACTTGAAAATTTGTAAATACCAAAGTTGTTTATCTTGGCCAGATCTACAACTTTGCTTTTTGGACCAACCTCAAATTTTGAATAATTTTTGAATTACAAAAAGAGGGATAAAATCCAGGGTTTGGAAATCAGGGTTTTGCAAAGGGATTTGAAATCTGATTTTGATTTTTGAACTTTGGCCGACACAACAAAACTTCAAGACATCCAACTGAACAAGAATTACACAAAGCTAGGCACAGAGGTGAAATTACCATTTTTGCCCTTAATGGAAGATTTGGGCTTTTAGGGTTTTTGAAAAGAGATTGCTACACAAGTACTAAGCAAACATAAATGCAAGACAAGGATGATTAATGACTAATGATGATGACATGTCAGGTTAATTACAGTTAAACACCAGAGGTGTTACACATGGGTGGAAAGGATGAGTTTTCATAAAAATCTTTAGATAAAATGTTCACACTCGATCCTAAATCACACATGGCATTTTTAAAGACTTCACCAAAGATTGAGCATCTAATTATGGGACTACCAGGATCACCCTTTTTAACAGTCATGGTTTGATCTTCATAATAGTTAAAATATTTTATTTCAACCATATTTGCAGTTTCCATGTCAGGTTTAGCAGGAATTTTGCCAGATTCAAAAGATGGTATGATAGCAGCAAGTTGAGTTAATTGAGTTTCTAACATCTTATTAAAGCTTAATTGATTTTTCAGAGCAGATGAGAAATCTTCCAATTTAGCATTTATTTTCTCAAGGATTTTATCATTCGCCATTAATCTCTCTTTCAAGAAATCAGTAGTTTTACCTTGTGAGTAAACTAAATTCTTCAAGAATGAGAGATTATCAGAATTATGAAAATTAGAGCGGGGGAATGAATTGTTACCTTGAGAGTTGGAGTGCTGATTCCATCCTTGATTCTGTTGATGGAAACCGTTACTGTTGTTGATGAAGTTCAAATCTTCATGTAGCTCGGGGCAGTGGCTCCCAGAATGTCTGGTTTCTCCACAGACTTCACAAGTCATGTAGGATTCCAGAGATTGGACACTCTCTTGTTGGTTCATCTTCTCATAGCTGTCCAGCTTCTTTGCCAGCAGGTCCATCTTGGCCACGATCATGTCGGCCTCCTTAAGGGAATGTATACCTCGCTTACGGGGCTGTAGTCTTTCGTCATTCCATCCTTGGTTTAACACCATCTTCTCTATGAGAGCCTTAGCATCTGCAACATTCAGAGAAAAGAATGCACCGCCGGCGGCGGCATCCAAATGGCTTCTAGAGAGTGGGGTTAGGCCATGGTAGAAGCTCTGGATCAATAGCCAGTCCTCCATACCATGGTGCAGACAAGCAGCGACATACTCTTGCAACCTCTCCCAAGCCTCGGGAATAGATTCCTCGGCTTGTTGCGTAAAGCTGGAGATTTTGTTGCGAAGAGCATTCGTCTTGCCCATCGGAAAGAATTTGGCGAGAAAAGCATTGGAACACTTGTCCTATGTGTCTACAGCGTTGCGGTTGGTATAGAACCATTGCTTCGCTTTTCCTAGCAAAGAGAAAGGAAAGAGACGAAGACGGATGGCTTCTTGGGTTATCCCCTTAATGGTGAAGGTGCCGCAAATCTCCAAGAATTGTTGGAGGTGAGCATTGGCATCCTCATGAGCCTTGCCACAGAACGGGCTAGCTTGGACCATCGTGATCAGAGCCGGTTTCAACTCAAAATTGAGGTTGGCATCGATCACGTCTGGTCCTATCGCTACATTAGCGGCAGAAGGAGCAGAAAATTCACGAATGGTCTTGTTGGCCATCGTGAAGATAGAACGAGATAAGAAAGAAAGAAGTTGAAGAAGATGAAGGAAAAAGATAAGAAGAACTAAAGAAAGAAAGAGTGGGGTAAGATGGGATTCACTAAGCGAGAGCTTAAGCGAAGATAAATTCGACACGGACTCAACCGATATACCGATTGCCTTCCCCGGCAACGGCGCCAGAAATGCTTGTTGGTAGTTCTTAGCTACACCTAGGATAGGGTAACTAAAGTAGCTGTCTACTAATGCCAAGCGGGGTTGTCAGTCCCGACACTAGTAGGAGCTAGCTAGAGAGATTGCAACCTACCAGGAGGAGATTCTGCAAGCGCACAGAACTATCGTAGTAGCACTTCGTCTGGGAGTACCAGGTGTCGATTTATTTGATCCCAAGGGAAGGCTAGGGTGGTGTATGAGTTGAGTCAAGGAGGGGATGAGAGTCGAAGAAAAGAGAAAAGGGAAAAGGGGAGAAGAGAGGCTAGAAAGAATATATGGATGGCTAGGTAAGGATGAACTGGATGGCTAAGGTAAAGTGGAATGGATAGGAAGATAGAGGGTAACTAAGGATAACTAACTAACTACTAACTACTCCTAGATAACTACAAAGCAAGATAACTACGAAGCAAGATAGTTTCGAAGCAAGGCAGACAAAAGACAATAAAGTAACTAAGTTAAGTATAGTTTTATTCCTATCTTGTCAAGTATCGAGGCGTACTAGCCTTTACCACTTACTTAGGTTGAACGCTAGCACAACGAGCCTTACTGTTAAACTGGGCCAACTACGTGGTGGAATTCAAGGCGCACAGGGCTGTCACCACCTGCTTGCTACCAAAGCTATCCGGGGGTCCAGCCGTATCTGAAGGTAAGTCTATAACTAAGCACCACGCTTAACTATATTCTAACTATCTCTATCCTAGCTTTGAATAGAGACACCCTTGCGGACGTCAGAGCAAACACTTGACTTAATAAGATAAACACTAAACTAACTAAGCAACCTATTGGCAAAGATCAAACACTAAGCTCACTAGAGATTAACTACTATGGCTAAGTGAATTGAACTGTAGGATAGCTAGGCACTCAAGCAATCAATCAAGTATACCACTCAATACTAATAAGTAGAATAAAGTAATACTTGAAATGATGAACTAGAATATAGTAAATGCTTGAGTAACAAGAGCAAAACCTGGACTGGAGATGAAGGAAGACTCTTCCCAGCTCCAGAACTGATCACTCGCACGCCTCTACTCTTGAGCTAACCCTTGAGCAGCGCTACCGCGAGGGCGAAGATGCCTTGCTCTACTAGCTACCTACTTGCCTAAGCTCTCTAAGCTTCTAACCTAACTCTCACTTGCTTCTCTTGCTTTGCTTGGAATGGCACTTGGTGTGTGATGGTACAAATGAAGAGGTGCCTCCAGGGGGGTATTTATAGCCTTGTGGAGTGAGGGGGGTTCTTATAGGGGGCAGCCACCCGACCTAGGGCTAGGTCAGGTGGCGGGCGCCACTCCCTACTGGCGGCCGCTAGTGCCCTGGCCGTTGGATGCACCGGCATTGATCCAACGACATCCAGGAGGTTGTCCGAGGCGGTTTGGAGTTCGGTTGCATGTCCTAGCAACCGCCATTCAGCCTTGATCCGCACCACTCTCTCCTGAGCCGTCCGATGCCACTGACCTAGTGACCAAGGGCCAGGATTTGGCCCTAGGGAGGTCACATGGATCGGTGACGTGGCAGGGGTTGCAACTTGGGCCAACCCAAGTGGCGGGCGCCACTTGTGGCTGGCGGGCGCCACCTAGGGGTGGCGGGCGCCACCTCTCTTAGGCCCATTTGGGCCCTGCTGAGTGGGCTTGTCTCCTGGTGGGTCAAAATGTCCAAATTTTGTTCAAATCCTGCATTCAAATAAAATTCTATGGACATGTGGAATTCAGTTAGTTTGAAACCTATTTGACTACATTTCATGCCTTTTTGGTGGATTTTAGGGTCAAATGTTGACGGTAAAACAGGTGTTTAAGGACCGTCAACACCTGGCATACATATATTGTGCTCCAATTTTGTTCTTAAAATTGGGGTGTCACAGCTGACTATCAAGTTCCTTGTGTACTGGGGTAGAGCCTTAAACCCACCTTGGGATGCACTGAGAAGATAGTGTCTACCCAAGGTTCTGTGTCTGCTTTACTGCGTCTCACTGAACCTAGGCCTTGGTGCACTGCACATCAAGACTCTGTACCTTGATTACACTAGAGTAGAGTTTTACATCCTGATTGATCTTGTACTGGAAACTGCTGTATCTCAAGATGTAACTGTGTATCTCTATTGTAATTCTGAATATTAATCACTAAGATTCAGGTACTTGGAATATTTTCTGAGTCCTTTGTCTTTGATTCCGAGTACTAAATGTATCTTGTGAAAGAAAAATGTGTCTGTTTTTGGGTTGCCTATTCATTATTCCTGACGTCGTCTGAAACGTCCCCCAGCCGTTAGGGTTTCAGACAGTTCCATAACGCCGTTTGGAAAAAGGTGAACGGTTGCCGAAACAGATCTATAATAAGCCATCATTGGGCTCACAATTTCTTCACTCTTCCATCCAACCCTAGCCTTTGTAGTAAGGAATCCCATAGCCAATCCAGTAGTTGATGCGTAGAAAAACCCTTGTCAACAACATGGGTCCCAAGAAGCAATCGCAGCTGGAGAAGAAGAAGAAATTGACCACCGGCGGAAGACCACACCACCCATGCCCTCTCATAGATGTTCTCGCCTGGAAAGCGCCGGACACCAGGGAATCGGAGTTGGCCTACTTGGCACAGCTTGGGTTGCTCCGGTCACAACCAATGGACGGGTGGAGGGAGCCCATTGATCATCGCGCTCCAGCCCCCAACACGACGGAGATCGTGATGTTCAAGTCCTTCGTCGAGCGCGGGCTAGGACTTCCGGCATCAGATTTCCTGAGGGGATTACTGTATTACTATGGTTTGACCCTCAATCACATTACTCCAAATGCCTGCTTCCATATTGAAATTTTATCCCATCTTTGTGAGGCTTTTCTGGGGATTTGTCCTTCTTTTACCCTCTTTCGCTATTTCTTCTGGATAAAATGTCAGCCCAGTGATGCAAGTGTAGAAGTAGTCGGCGGAGCCAGTATCCAGCTTAGGGTAGAAGTAGCTTCTCAATATATTTCTGTAGTCTTGTTAGAGTCTGTCCGGGAATGGGCTAGCGGATGGTTTTATATAGCCAATCCGCCACCGGTCCTTCGTCGTCATGATGGGTGGCCACTGAAAGCCCTAGTTTGGTTTTGGTTAATTGATGAAACCTATTTGGTCTAATCCTATTGCTAAGCATGTGTGTAGCTTATAAGAAAGGATTGTGACCAAGCCAAGTGGTGGAGCTAGCAAGGTGGCAACCATGGAGGATGGTGATGGCCACAAGCACTCAAGAGATCAAGTGCTCTACCGTTGGTGAAACATGAGAAGAAGGGAAGAGATGAGCAAAGAGGCCCGAAGGCAAAGGTATAACCTATAGGGCTCTTTATTTTGGTGATCAAGACACTTAGCGAGTGTGATCACATTTAGGATACATAGCCGTACTATTAAGAGGAGATTATTCATGGCTTATGCGGTGTTCAAGTGCCACTAGGTGTTCTCTAACATATCAATGCTATAGACCTAGTGAGTGACTAACAAAACCCCTTTGAAAATGCTTTGCAAAATGCTAACACACTTGCATATGATGATATACACTTGGTGGTATTGGCACTTTTTGGATAAGGGGGTGTTGGGGAGTTGTGGAGAAGTGGGGAAGACTAGCACATAGTCCTTCTCCCTCCTGCCGAGCTTGCGAGGCAGGATTCAGCGGTTTTCGGGAGTGAAGTGTTGAGCTCAGGAAGCATCGGACGCTGGGCCGAGCGTCCGATGGTTAACCCTAGTTTCTGTCAGAAGTTGAAGGACGCTGGCAACGGACGCTGAGGAAACACTGTTGCAGAGTCCGATGCAGGTGACGTGGCGCGAGCATGCTTTCCAGGGAGCATCGGACGCTGGCCTGCGTCCGATGCAGATCCATCGGACGCGTCCGATGTGATTTGGCCCTCTCTGGATGCTCCCTGCATGGTCATCGGACGCAGGGGTTCAGCGTCCGATGTGAGGGTGCCGGTGCGTCCAATGTGGCGCAGAAAAGTGCTGAAACGAGCAGTAGCATCGGAGCGTCCGATGCCTGGCATCGGCGCGTCCGATGTCACTTTAACCGTGGCGCGAAGGGATATGACCGTTGGGATCTAACGGGCTGATTTCATATCAGGGGGACACGTGGCTCCATCTGGAGCATCGGACGCTGGGGGTGCGTCCGATGGTTGAGCATCGGCGCGTCCGATGCCCCCAATTCTGGCCCAACGGCTAGGCCAACTTGTGTGGCCTATTTAAGGGGCTTGGCCGGCTCTCTTGGTATCACTTTTGCACATTCTGATTCCTAAGCATACTAGTGAGCTTTGGCAAGCCTCCCAACTCAACTCCCAAGTTGATTCGATCAAACCAAGTGAGATTGAGTGATCTAGTGCGTGATTTGAAAGAGTTCAATCTAGTGGCACTAGTTCTTCGCATCGGCATTGAGTTTTCTTGTTACTCTTGGCATTTGCCGGTGCCTAGACGGCTTGGAGGCGTTGAGGTGGATTTGACAAGAGAAGGAGATTGTTCTTGGCCATCATCGTTCGAGTTTGTGAGAGGTTTTGGAGCCTCACCTCGCCGGAGCGGCAAGAGGCATCCTTAGTGGATTGCTCGTGTCATTGAGCTACCTCACTAGTGGTAGATTCTTGTGGCGCTCTTTGTGAGCTTGGCTTTGCGTCGATTAGCCACCGGGTCACCTAGTGTTGGTCGACACAACAGGGAGTAGCGTGCCGGCAAGCACGTGAACCTCGGGATAAATCCTGGTGTCCCGCGTGCTTATTGTGATTGTGCACTTATCTTGGTGATTGGTTTCACGATTGGATTTCACCGGTGATTGGCTCTCTATTAGGCGATCCCGAAGGCTCGGTGAAACCATCTCTATCTAGCTCATTTACTTTGTGTATTTACATTGAGCTATCTCTTTTGTGTAGATACTATTACTTGTCATATATTCTTTGTCATATACCTTGTATAACTAGTTGTGATTAGTTTACATAGTTCATCCTTTGCACACACTTGTGTATCTTAGACTATCTTGATCATAGTTGTGCTAGAGCTAGTTTATTTATTCCGCATTAGTTTCTAGCTCTAATTGCTTGTGTGTCATAGTTATATTAGGTAGAATTGTTGGATAGGTTGCTTGCAACACACTATTAGGCTAGCGCAAAAAGCTTCGCCATTTGTTATACTAATAGTGTTTGCCTAAGTATTTTGTAGAATTTTAATTAGGCTATTCACCCCCCTCTAGCCAATTTGGACCTTTCAAGTGGTATCGGAGCCGTGGTCACCGTTTGTTTGAGGCTTAACATCCTCCGGTGTTAAAATGGCTCAAATCAACTATATGGGGAAGCCACCACATTTTGACGGCACCAACTTTGATTGTTGGAAGAGGAAGATGTGTGCATTCACAAGAGGAATGAATAGAAAGATTTGGGAAGTGATTGAGAATGATTTTGCGGTAATTAACCCCGCAAGTACCACTCCAAGAGAAGAAGAGAAGCTTCAATGGAATGATGTGGCAATCAACTTATTTTATGTAGCATTTGACACAAAGGTGTTTGAGCAAATCAAGGACCTTGAGATAGCAAATGAAATATGGGAAAGATTGGAAGAAACATACGAGGGCACCAAGGCGGTCAAGGGTGCCAAGCTATACATTCTCAAGGACAAGCTCGCCATGTTCAAGATGCAAGATGATGAGAGCATACCAGAGATGTTTCACCAGTTGCAAGTCATTATCAATGACTTGAAGGCCTTGGGAGAGAAGGTAGAAGACAAGGACTTTTCTCACAAGTTCTTGAGATGCTTGCCACCAAGGTTTGATACTTTGGTGACTATCCTAGTGAGGGAAGGATTGGACACGATAACCCCAAATCAAGTACTAGGTGATGTGGTCACTCAAGACACATACCATGTGGAAAGGGATGGGGGAGCCCAAGTGGAAGAAAAGAAGAAGAAGACCGTTGCATTCAAAGCTTCATCCTCCAAGTGCAAGAGCAAGGGCAAAGCAAAGAAGGAGGAAAGTGATGATGAAGCAAGCACAAGTAATTGTGAAATAGATGATGAAGAAATGACTCTCTTTGTGAAGAGATTTGGAAAGTTCATGAAGAAGAAGGGCTATGGAGCGAGAAAGAGAAGAGATGCAACCAAGAGCACAACTAAGAGGTGCTATAGATGCAAGAGCAAGGATCACTTCATTGCGGATTGTCCATACTCTAGTGATGAAGATGATGATGACCGCAAGAAGAACAAGAAAGAGAAGAAGAACGAAAAGAAGAAGGGTGGTTCCTATGTTGTGACATGGGATAGTGATGCTTCCTCAAGCGATGATGATGATTCTAGTGATGATGAGAGGAAGACCACCAAGAAGAAGGCTATGGCTAGTCTTGCAATATCAAGCAAGCCTTCTATCTTCAACACTCCATTGACGTGCTTCATGGCTAAGGCCACTAAGGTATCATCCGATGAGAGTGATAGTGAGAGTGATAGTGATGATGATGAGGAGTACTCAAAGGAGGACCTCATGAGCATGCTACAAGATGCTCACTCTTACATTGAGACTAAGAGGAAGGAGTGCAAAGAATTGCGCAAGGCCAACAAGGCTCTTGAGCAATCCTTTGATGAGCTCAAGTCTACTCATGAGAGGCTAGAGGAAGCCCATGAGAAGCTTGATCAAGCTCACACTAGGCTTAAGGAGGCCCACTCCTCCCTCCTGGATCAAAGTAAGATTGAGGATGTTATAGAGACATGCAATTTAGGAGTAACATGTGATATTCTAGATGAGTCTTTTTATGCTCCTATTATTGTTGCTTCCACAAATGCATCATCATCATGTAGCTCAACTAAAATGTCTACTTCTGCTACTTGTAATTCATCATTAGTGGTAGAGAATGAGAACCTTAAGAACAAGGTTGTTGAGATCACTCATGCTTTAGGCAATGCCGATGGTGGAGATGCCCGCTTGCTAAAGTGCTTGGGTAGCCAAAGGTGTCCACTCAATAAGGAGGGACTTGGCTATACCCCCAAGAAGGGCAAGGCGGCTTTTGCTCCTCACAAGACTTGTTTTGTGAAGAGCAATGGTCGGTTTTGCCATAGTTGCAAGCAATCCGGGCATATAGAGCAAAATTGCTTTAACAAGAAGAAGAATAAGAACAATGCTCATATTTCATCCATTAGACTTGATTCTTGTTATATGCTTACAAAGGGCACTAATGGTGTGAAGGCTAAGTATATTGGTGCACCCTTTGTTGGCCTAAAGAAGAAGGCAATTTGGGTGCCCAAGAGCTTGGTAACTAACCTTGGAGGACCCAAAAAGATTTGGGTACCTAAAAGGAATTGATCTCTTTTGTAGGTGAACTATAAAGCGGGAGGAAGGCATTGAGTGCTTGATAGTGGGTGCACTCAACACATGACCGGAGATGGAAGAATGTTCAAATCAATCAACACTAGTGGCAATGATCATGCAGATGCTATCACATTTGGTGACAACAAGAAAGGCAAGGTCAAAGGTTTGGGCAAGATTGCAATATCAAATGACTTGAGCATCTCCAATGTGCTATTAGTGGAATCTCTCAACTTCAACTTATTGTTTGTGGCACAATTATGTGATTTGGGTTTCAAATGCATATTTGGGGTTGATGATGTGGAGATAGTGAGTGTTGATGGAAGTGATTTGGTCTTCAATGGATTTAGATATGAGAACTTTATTTGGTGAATTTTGATGCTAGTGAAGCTCAATTGACAACATGCTTATTCACCAAATCAAGTATGGGTTGGCTATGGCATAGGCGCTTGGGACATGTTGGAATGAAGCAACTAAAGAGGCTAGTGAAGCATGACATGGTGAGAGGACTTAAGGATGTTCACTTTGAAAAAGACAAGCTTTGTAGTGCATGCCAAATGGGAAAGCAAGTTGGAAACACTCATCCCAACAAAGGAATGATGAGCACTACACATGCACTTGAGTTGTTACACATGGACTTGTTTGGACCAACTACATATGCAAGTATTGGGGGAAACAAGTATGGCTTTGTGATAGTGGATGACTATACAAGATACACATGAGTCTTCTTTCTCATTGACAAGAGTGAAGTGTTTGGGATATTCAAAACTTTTGTCAAGAGAAGCCAAAATGAGTTTGATAGAAGAATCAAGAAAGTAAGAAGTGACAATGGAAGTGAGTTTAGAAACACAAGAGTTGATGAGCTATGTGACGAGTTTGTAATCAAACATCAATTCTCGGCCAAGTATACACCTCAATCCAATGGGATAGTTGAAAGAAAGAATAGGACACTCATTGATATGTCAAGATCCATGCTTAGTGAATACAATGTGAGTGACTCCTTTTGGGCCGAAGCAATCAACACGGCATGCTATTATAGCAACCGGCTCTATTGTCACCCTCTATTGAAGAAGACACCATATGAGCTCCTAAATGATAGAAAGCCCAACATTGCATACTTTCGGGTCTTTGGGTGCAAGTGCTACATATTGAAGAAAGACACAAGACTTGGCAAGTTTGAAAAGAAGTGTGATGAAGGGTTCCTACTTGGTTACTCCACTACAAGCAAAGCATATAGAGTGTGGAACAACATATCAAGAATAGTTGAAGAAGTCCATGATGTTGAGTTTGATGAAACCAATGGGTCACATGAAGAACAAGACAATCTAGATGATGTGAGAGGAATACAATTGGTGGAAGCTATGAAGAACATGGACATTGGTGATATTAGGCCAAAGCAAGTGATTGATATCGAAGATGACAAAGAACAAGTGCTCTCTCCTCCAACCATGCATGACAATAATATTGCAAGCTCTAGTGGTTCTCAAGATCAACAAAATGCTAGTGCAAGTGCTCAACCTGAGAACATATATGATGAATGATTGACTTTGATGAGGAAGGTTTGAGGCTTTTCCCGGTTGAGTCTATATATCGCTATGCGCTTATTGTTTATGACTAACCGGTGGCGTGAGTTGTGTTGTGTTTATGTGTTGGCGTGTGTGTGCAACATGTGTCTCTTGGCTGTGTTGATGTGCAGGTGTGGAGCTCGGATACAGTGGTCAATGGCGAGGTGAAGGTCAAGTAGAGACGTGCCGTGCCGACGGACCGGGAGCGGTGAAGGATGGGCGTGCCGTGCGGCGGACGTGCCATGCCGATGTACCTAGAGCGGTAAAGGGCGGACATGAGGCTTAGACTGACGGACCAGAGGGCCAGAGGACCAGCTGTGGTAGCTGGCACGTGGCATCGGCGAGCGAGAGCACATGGGGATGTGCGATTGTAACACCCCTGGTGTTTAAATGTAATTAACTTGACATGTCATCATCTTAAGCATTAATCATTTCCTGTGATGCATTTGATTTGCCTAATTGCTATGCCTTGATTCCCTTTTCAAAAACCCTAAAAGCCCAATTCTCTCTATAAGGGCAAAATGGTAATTTCACCTCTGTGCCTAGTTATATTTAATTCTTGTTCAAATTTAGTGCCCTGATGTTTGCTGCATTGATCAAAGTTCAAAAATCATATTTGATTTGATTTTTCCCTTTTGCAAAACCCTAAAATCCCAAATCCTGGATTTATCCCCTTTTTGATAACTTTTTCAAAAGTCAAAATTTTGAGTTGGTTCAAAAAGAAAAGTTGTGAATCTGATCGAGAGGAACAACTTTGGTATTTACAAATTTTCAAGTCTCAGTTTGAAATCCAAAGTAATTTTGATTTGAATCAAATTTGAAAAGTGTCCCCTTTTCTGTTTTTGAATATAGTTCAAAAACTATTTGGAATTTGAAAATGTTCAAATTGACAAAGTTGTAGATCTCATTTTTCTGAGCAACTTTGGTATTTTGAGTTTTTGTCGCACAGTTCAAACTTTGGGAGAAATTTGCAAAATACAGATACCAGCCAAAAAGTCAAACCCTAGGGCATAGCCCTGTTCATCTTCCTCGCGTAGGGGGAGGGTCCCGGTCGTGGCCGAGCCTCCGGCGCTGCGCGCGCCACGCGTTTGGCAGTCGCTCGTCTGTCCCCGACCAGCCGCCGTTGTCGCCACCATCATTTCGCACCCGCACGCGCACAGTTGACCCCGCTCCCGTCCCCTACCGAGCCCAGCGCGCCGCCGCCGCGTGGCCATTGCCGGCCAAGCTTGCGCACCGGCCCCGGTTGCACGCCATCACCTCCGCCTTAGCGCAATCGAGTGCGCACGCTCCCGCCGATCTTATCCACCCCACCCCGTGCTCTCTACCGGCCTCTGGCCGCGGCTATATAAGCCCGCCGGAGCCCCGAGCTTCTCATCCTCTCCGCCACCGTGGCCAGGCCAGTCCAGTGCCTCCGCCGCTCCACCACCTAGCTCAGAAGCTCCGCCTTGAGCTCGTGAAGCTTTCCCACCCTTCAATTTCATCTCTACCGCCCTCAATCGCCCGGCGTAAGCTCGCCGTTCCCATCTCCGGCAGAAACCCGGCGAGCTCGGGTTCGTGAAATTCGCCGTCTCCGGCCATGATCATCCCTCACCGACCCCCGTGTCGTGTTCCTTGGTTCCGTGCGACTCTGACCAGGCCCTTGCGGTCTCGTGTGTTGCGCAGGGTCGCCGGAGCGCCGCTCGCCGCTCGCCGCCGAAGGAGCTCCACCGAACCACCGCCCCTCGAGCACGTGTCGAGCCTCCTTCCTCGAGCCTCACCCTCGAGCACGTGCCGAGCCACACCCTCGAGCCCTGCCTCCGATCCGTGGTAAGCACCCGAGGCCTCCGGCCTCTGCTTCCACTCCGTCTCGCCCGAGCCCAAGCCTCGAGCACGTGTTTCCGTCTCGCCCGAGCCCAAGCCTCGAGCGGACTCATGCACCCTCCGCTTCGTCGAGCTAGGCCTCGGACGGACGCTTGCTTTTCCGTCTCGCCCGAGCCTTCCGTCTCGCCCGAGCCTTCCGTCTCGCCCGAGTCCGCTTCGCCCGAGCCTCCGGGCCAGGCCTCGGACGGAGCACTCACTTTCCGTTTCGCCCGAGCCCTTCATAGAAGGAGCACAGTGCTCTTTTCTTTTTCTGAGAGTTGTGAATAGTATTCTATTTTCTCTTTTTTGTGTGAATTAATCTGTTGTTCCTTAAATGCTGAGAAAATTATGGTATGCTCCTTGCGCTGTGTAGTATTTTATAAAAATATGAAACTTGACTTTTCTGCAAGAATTTGAAAATGTAAAATTCCCCTTTTAATTGAAAAATGAAGGTTTTGGTATTTTTGGAGAGTGATCTATAACTCCAAAAATCTTGAGATAAATTTTTGAGACCTTGTTATAACATGCTGAACCTCTGGTAAAATTGTGAAGTCTTTTGGAGCAAGTTGATTTTTGAGCATTTATTTTAATTAAGGAATAGTGCCTTTTGTTAATTAAATGTTTAGATTTATTTGAGCATCTTAATGACCTCCAAAAATTATGAAATTTGTTTTGCCATCTGTTTATGCCTTAATGAACTTATGTGATTAATTTGGTAATTTTTGGAGCAACTTCATAAAATGACCTTTTAAATAAAATAAGAAAAATAGAAAAGATGGATTAGGGTTGGTAATAAGTGTTTAATGATGTGATCTTTGAATTGATTGATGTTCATAGACCCCTACCCTTTGGTCTATGATGTCTGTGATGATATGTTTGGTTAATACTTAGGATAATTATAATAAGGCCTAACATCAATAATGCTTAAGAAAGAAATGGTTACCTTTTATGCTCAACCTAGATTTCGATTATGCCTTGCCTAAGAGTAATCTAGATTCAGTGGAATTGTCTTGCACCATAAGTCCATATCATCATTCTCATGAGCATTCATCATTGCATCCGTATAGTTGACGAAGAAGGTACCAGAGTCGAGGCCGCTGTTGACGAACCAACTCCCGAGGCGACCCCGAGCTCCAACACCTATACCTACCCCGAGTCTGCTCTCTTTGCTCTTCAAGGCAAGCCCCGGTGCATTTAACCCTTTCCTTGAATTTTATAAAATGATTTCCTTAAATGCTTTTGAGTTAAATTATTGCATTAGGTTTATAGGAGTTGTGTGCTATCCTAATTGATGCACTATCCACCTTGACCACTGATACACCCGATACCTGCTTTTCAAAAGTATTTGAAAAATGCTTAGCAATGCTTATTGAATTAGACTTTGCAATAAAATGCCAATTTTAAAAGTGTGATCACTTAAGGAATATTTATGGGAATTTTGGTCTTACTCCCCGGCTGTTGGCTAGGTATCTGATCCATACCTAGTTAATAGCGAGGAGAGGTTGTCTGAGCGTACGGTGCCGTCATGTTGTAGTCCGGGACTCAACAGTTGACACCGACCGGTACATGGTTGAAAAACTGACAGGACTATTACACTTGGGTGAGATATGACCAAGGTATAGTTCTGGCTGGAAAATTAGGGACCATCCGTATGGGGGCCTGCTGGTCAAGACTTGTAACTATTCACATACTACGGAAAGCTCTGGCTCCGAGAAATCCTTGATTGGACCGACAACCGCGCACTGGGAGTGGAGAGATGGCGGAAGTAGCATGTACCCACGTGGGTTAAAGTCCCGGATTGGTGTGGAGTACTGTACTTCCGGGTGGCGTAGGACCGGGCCCAATCTTGGAGGAATCGTGGTAGACGAGTTGGCATATGCAAGCTTGGGTGCTACATATGCAGTGTGGATAGGGATCCTCAGCTGAGTATTATTTATCCGGATTAACGTTGCTCCTCGGTTATGGAGACTTGGTCCACTGACTGTCAACGGAGAGTGGTTCTCAACTAGGAATGTTTTGAAATGTAAAATGAATCATGAATGATGAAGAATTGAGGAATATTGAATCTTTCAAAAATAAAATAAGGTTTACAAAAATGCTTTTCTGCAAAATACTTGATCTGGCTTAAGCCTTACCTTGACTACCCTAAGCCTCTCATTCCTGAGTCTTCTCCCTTTTCTTTAGTCGGGTAAGTCTTGTTGAGTACCCCAGTACTCAGGGTTTGTTACCCATGTTGCAGGTATGCCTGAGACCCCGATGTGTCTCGCACCCTGTTGCGTGACCTTCGTCCAGGAAGAGGCCGATGAGGCCAATGAGTAAATGTGCACCCTCGGGCTGGGTGTTACATGTATCTTTATGTTAATGTTTCCGCTACGTTGTCTACTTTGAATCACCCGAACAATGGTTTGTAATAACCGTACTCCTTACCTCATTTGAAACCTCGTTTTGTAAAACTAATGTTATTTAAGTCTTCCGCTCTTTATTCCGATGTTATTTGTAAAAGTATGCAATGCTGTAACCGAATTGTGAGATGATCCTGCGGACATTGGGCGCTGATGTAGCCCGGTGGCGAACAGGTCTTAATCACATGGAACATGGGTTCGGCTGTCAGAGGTTGACAGGGACACGTGGGCCATAGGATTAGGGTCGTTCCGTCACAGCGATGCATCGGCCGAGTCGGGAGGAAGACGATGGCGTCGTGGCACTTGGCGGGAGGTCGAACACGGGCTTGCGTGCGGGCAAGTGCCGTCGGCCGAGTCAAGAAGGATGGCGAAGGCGTTGTGCCCGGCGTGGAGGCTGGACATGCATCGGCATCGGTGCCGGTGGTCGGGGTGTGCGAACCACATCCCGTCTACGGTGCAGGTTCGGTAGCTGAGCCTCAAAAAGCTACCATCGACGGTTTCCAGGTTTAGGCCTCAAAACCTGGGGTGGCGGGTTTCCGAGTTTGGGCCTCAAAACTCGGCAAGGACGGTTTCCAGGTTTGGGCCTCAAAACCTGGGCTCGCGGGTTTCTGAGTTTGGGCCTCAAAACTCGGGGTGGACGGTTTGCCAGGTTTGGGCCTCAAAACCTGGGTTGGCAGGTTTCCCGGTTTGGGCCTCAAAACCGGGGGAAGGACCAAAAGGACGGTCGACCCGTGGCGGCGTGGAGAGGCTGGCACGGCGGCGGAGCTATCCACGAGGAAGGCGCGGTGGTCGACATGACGGCACATGGCGACATCAGGGAGGTCGCGTCGAGGCGAAGCTACCTGATGTGCGGGCGTGGCCGTCGGATGAAACTGCTAGGGTTGGACAGGTTTACCCCTAGGGGGTATTTGGGTTGAGTGCTTAATGTAAATGCGTTTTGGTCTTCGGACGTGCGCCTATATATAGATGAAGGGGGCTGCTAGGGCAGCCATCCTTTGGAATCCTTGGAGGTGTCTCTCTCATTTTGTTCCTGTGAGAGAAGGCTAGGGCTAGGGAGAGTGGGCTCTTGTTCTTGAGCTTTTTGCCATCCAAGCTTTGTGTTGCTAGGAGTGGCTTGTAGCCCGACACCGAGTGCTTAATCAATCATCCATTCCTCTGAATCCAAGGATCAAATTCGTGGTTGAATTCGCGTTTTGAATTTGTTCTTCGCGTTCTTCTTTTCTCCACGATTTTCTCCTCCCCGGATCTCCCTCTACGCTGCATCTTTTGCGATTTCGTTTGAATCAACTTGTTCTTTGATGTGAGGAGAACATTTCCACTGAAGGAATTTATCTCTACCCTCACGAACAAGTAGATCGGGTCGAAATTGTTTTTGTTCTTCGTTCTTCCCCTTTTCTAGTGTTCTTCGGATTTCTCATGGATTAGTTGGATTGGAGCGATGATATCCTAGGATTAGCTTCCCAACACGCAGAAGAACACTTGGGAGAAGTTTGGTTGTAGCCCCGTTCGATTTGGTGAAGATCCAATCGATTTTGTTTTTGAACCGTGGTGTGTTTGGGCTTTCTGGGAGGTCACGGATAGTCCGCCATATTGACCGCGGACAGTCCGCGCATTGCGGCTTCAGCCGAGCAGTGTCTGTTGGCCTCGGGCCTTTTTTCTCTCGGGTGACTGGCGGACAGTCCGCCGTTATTGGCGCGGACAGTCCACGAGTCGTGCAGGGGAGGATCAGCAGCTTTGCTGTTTTTGCTGATTAGCCGGCGGACAGTCCGCCAGGGTTTCGCGGACTGTCCGGGGTTTTCATCGGACGCTGCACAGGGCAGGCACCGAACGCTCGGATTTCACTGTTCACGTGAACCGCGGACAGTCCGGCGTGCAAACCGCGGACTGTCCGGGACCTGTCTAGAGCTGTTTCAGAGCAGTTCATTTTTGGTTCTTTTGCTGGCGGACAGTCCGGACTCCCAGGCGCAGACAGTCCGCCCTTGACCGGACAGTCCGGGACCAGCAGTCCGGACAGTCCGGGAGTCAGCTGTAGGTTGCGTCTTTGTGCGTTTGCTCTCGCGGCTTTTTGGTTTTGTTTCCGAACTTCTCATTTGCTCCTAGAGTTCACCTAGGAACCTCTCTACATATCTTTGCTACGCGTTAGCATCGGTATTTGGAGGAATCCCGACGTAGCCCTCTATCTACGTTCGGGAGTCGGTTTTTGAGGGCGAACTTGTCTCAGAGTTTTGGGAGTTTTGGTTTGCTCTCTTGTGTGGTGCCTCGCTGTGATCCTAGGGATCATCCACCCTCTTTCTAAGGGTCGTAGGCATCACGGTTTGGTCCGAAGCTTTTGGGGTTGATTTTGTTGGGACAGAGCCCATAATTTCTGAGAAGAAATTTTAGGCTCCCATTCACCCCCCCTCTGGTCGCCTTGCTTTAGCATTTTCGGTCCTTCAATTGGTATCGGAGCCAGTTAAGGATCTCTCTACCTTAACCGGTTCCGGATCCGCGAAGGCGACCTTTTGAGAAGCGGTTGTGTTTCCGACTTTGCTTGTCGAGGTGTTGAGTTTGTGTTTTGGCTAACACTAACGGTGCTTTTGGAAATGGCACCAAGTTCTTCTTCTAGTGTGTCTTTGTCCTTAGGTTTGAGTCTTGGACATGCGATCGAGGATGACACTTTGGCAAGAAGGAGTACGGCTCTAGAGGCGGAACGCGAGGTGGATGCTTTGCTGGGCTTCCTAGGAGATGATGAGCATTCAACGGAGGATCGTATACACGAACTTGGCAAGGCCAAGAAAGGTATTCTCGCTGCTTGTCTTGGGATTTTATCCCAACAATTTGAAGCTTGTTGTGATGATAACTTGAGATATGATGAGCTTTGTGATACCTTGCATAGAAAGATCAAAAAGTTGAACTGCTCCATCTCTAGGCTAAAAATGGTCTTTTTCATTGGAAGTCTAGTGCATCTTTACCTTGCACCTCTTGTAGTGACATGGTTAGGAAGAATAATGAGCTATGCTTTTCGCTTGCTAGCTTAGAATCTGAAAATGAAATATTGAAATCAAATGCTTCCATACCATGTCTTGTTTGCTTTGACTTGCGCAAGGACCTTGTTTATGCTAAATCTGAAATAGCCTTGCTTAGGTCAAAAGCTTCTTTGCCATGTGGTTCTTGTGAGTTTTTGCATGCTGAAATTGATAAACTAAAATGGACTCACACCACATGTGTAGATGAACTTGAGCATGCTAGGGCTGAAATTATTGAGATAAATGCTAGGCCTTGTAGCTCATGCTCTTTGAATAAGAATGCTTGCCTTACTTCTTGTGCTAACCATGATTTTGTTTGCTTGATGTGAATGGTGATGTTTCTTCCACCGATTTTATTTGCACATCTTGCATTGATTTAGAAAAAGAAGTTTTGGCTTTGAAAGCTTTGCGCGATGATATGAGCGCCAAGTTGGTTGAGCACAATGATATGAGTGCCAACCTTGAGAAGGAAGTTGAGCTCTTGCGTACCACATATGCCAAGTGCATCAAAGAGGAGATGGAAAATCTGAAAAATTCTCCTTGTGGTACTTGTGATCGCCTCATGTTTGAAAATGAGGTTTTGGCCAAAAGATGCAAGAGCCTTTGTGCTAAGTCGTTTGAGTCACGCATTTCTTGCAACTCCGATGTTGATATTTCTAAGCTTGCATCTTTGCAACCGGAGTTGAGTTCTTGTGCTGTGCGTGAGTCTTTTGACGATAGCACTTGTGCCAAGGTTTCGGATAGCTCTTTCATAGCTACTCCTAACCTTGTTGTTTCTTCGAGTGATGTCCAAGGGACTTCTCTTGACAAAGGTGCTTCTCACATTTTTGGGACTCATGTTCCCAATCTGATTTTCCATTGCACCTTTTGCAAGAAGGTTGGACATTCATTCGATTTCTGTTTCCGCCGTGTCAAACACGAGCGGCGTATTCGAGCTAAGGCTTTTAGGAAGCCACATAGCCTTTCCCATGGCACGTGTGTTCCTAGTGTTGGCACCAAGTTGAACGTTGATGCTTCTTGTTCTAAGTCCCAAGGGACTTCTCACTTGTCGGAGAATGGTGTGCCTACCAATAGGCCTTTGTACCATTGCTCTTTTTGTGAGAAAGATGGGCATCAAGAAAGCTTTTGCTATCGCCGTGCCAAACGTTTGCGTCAAGCTCGTTCTTCTAGGAAGATGGTGGTTCATAGCCCTTCTCATGGCATGAACGCTTGTGCTCCTAGTAAGAAGCCCCTTTTTGTTGATGGGTTTTATGACTCCTTTTCTAGTAGGTTAGGTCATGATCGTGGACATGCCTCTAGTGCTTCTTCTCTTGGTCCACGTCATGCTTTTCATGATGCTTCTATTGGTTCTTCTACAAAAACCTTGGAAGATGTTTGCCTCTTTTCCCGTGGTACGACTCGTTCTTCTCCTCGAGTTGTCCTTTTGAGGAATGCTTCCAAGGGTGTTTCACAATTGCATTTGAACCAACTTTTGTATCATGCTAACCCACAAGATAAGTTGAGTTTTGTGACCAAGTCTTGGGTTCCCAAGTACATACTTGCTAACCCTTCGGGATCTAAGACTCGGGTTACTCTGTCCTCTTGTGTGTAGATATGAGGACGCGGGGTGGAGAACATGCGCCTGATGGAGCTTGATCTTTTAGACGTGATCAAGATTTGATGGTTCTCTACACCCCACTTAGATTTGCCTCCAAAGAGGTTTTTGCAGCTTGGTGAGCTTTCATATACACTCATACCTTGTACATTCATGGTCTATTTCCTGTGGTATGAGATGGTCTTTCATGTGCTCACTTGTATAGTTCTTGCATATACATTTTCTTTTGTGGCATGCTTTTGTCTTGTCTAGCATGTGCTATCTTGTATATCCTGTCATGCTAGTCTTGTGTACAGTTTTGGTGGTTATTCCACTTTTCATGCTAGTCTGTGATCCTCATGAACATTATGCCATGCTTTACCATACTTCTCCATGAGCTTTACTTGTAGAGGTATGATGTTCATTAGGTATCACTTTTCAGGTGCTAGTTTTGGTTAGCTACATGTATCCTGTTGATATGATTAGTTTGAGCACTAGCCTTTCCACAATTTTATCATGTTACATGCTTTTGGATCTACTGCTATCATTATCTTGCATTTTAGCATGTGTTGAGGTTTAGGCTGTGTTTGGGTTGATCATGTCTTTAGGCTGCATTTTGCTATATAGTGCCTTATCCTGTTGCATGGTAGTCTTGACTAGTTTGAGTTCAGATCTCCTTGCGGTATCATTCATAGGTAGATCTCTTTTTGTTGAGAGTTCACCTTATGCTTATTATGTGACTAACTGTTTTCGTGGAGACCTTGAGGTCACACTAGACGAGACAATGCCTTGTGTTTTCTTCTGCTTTTGAGTGTGCAGGAGAACAGGAGCCTGGAGAGAGCATTTCGGCTCATGGACCCGATCCCACTTCTTCCACGACTTGGGGTTCCGTTCGAGCAGCTCTCCAGCGAGCATTAGCTGCACCTGTGGGAGCGACAGGATCAGGCGAGGGGGAGATGACTTCGGCGAGGCAGGTGCCCCGGAGATTTCAGCAGAATTAGGCGTCCCCTCGGGTATCACACCAGCAGGCGGTCATGCGCTTCATGAGGTACCTCCGACACACATCTGAGTTCGGGTTTTGGTACTCTTCTTCTTCGACCTCTTTCTGCTGTGTGGTCTTTCTGATGTGGATTTTGCTGGCTGTTCGCTTGAGCATTTCTTGGCTCTTTTCTTGTGAGTTTGGTGTGTGTTTCCCTTTTAGTTGGGGAAGCATTTTGCTTGTTGTATCTTAGTTGGACTTCTCCGATACCCTTTTGTTTTGGGTTTTTCTTTTTAGGCTAGTTTTGCTTTGTCTTTGATAGACTAGTTTTTGCATGCATTTCATCATGTATCTAGTGCATTTTAGAGCTTCATGTTTAGAGCAATGAGAATGAGAATATGCTCTTTTTGGTATGCCCTGTTTATTCATGATGATGCTTGTAGCTTAGGCTCCTTTTGATCACTTGATACATGTTATGAGCTAAGCTATTTTTGCAAATGGTGAACTTGATTAATCAATTATGAAACCTTTAATTTGTTCACCATTGAGATTGGCAACTAGCATGGGTAGGATGTGTTGATCACTTGTGCTATCTTTTGTATGCTAGGTTGCTATGTCTCTTGCACCGAGTCATTCACTTGCTTGGATTATTCATATTTACCCTGTGCTTAAAATTTGATCCAAGTCTAGTGAAATGAAAAGATCGAGATGAGATTGCATGTGTCAGCACATCACGGTATCGAGACTGTTTCTCATTGCACAATTGAGTTAAACTTGAGCCGTGTAGTGTATGACCGAAACCGGTGCTTTAAGCTTCCGATTGCTTTTATTGCATAGGCTTAGCCCGGTTGAAAAGTTAGGCAATGACCATGCTTTTAACCTCTCGCAATCACATGCTTTTAATATGAACTTGTGTTAATACCGCTGCAATCTCCGATAAAAAATTGAAAATAACACAAGTTTATGCTTCATTCTATTGCATGATGATTGAACTTTGCTAGGGGTAGTTCACCTTTTATACTTGAGTTAGCACTTGTTTGATTTCCTATCTATTCATGCTAAGTGCTATTTTTAGTGGTGAATTGCTTTTGAATGGCTTAAAACTGCTCATGTGCTTAATTGTTTATATTTCGTATTCATTTGATCAGTTTGAGCCTTTGCTAGCATTTTTATTGATTGCTACACTTTCAGGGCAGCACCCTTTTGAGCATCTTTTCATTCTGATTGCTATACACTTGAAGCTGTTGCATTGTGCATATCATGCATTTTTAGCTTAGTGTACATATCCCCCAGCTCCGATACACTTTGTGGTCACTTTTAGTGCTTTTCATTGCCCCCATATGCTTTTGGTTGATGACTTGTCTTGTGTTTGTGTCAACTTTGTGAAAAATGTCAAAACCCCTCAGCATGTTCTCTTTTGTCAAGGGGGAGAAGCTGTTTGCAAGGGGGAGATTTAGTGTTGGCACAAAGGGGAGAGTCATGCATTTTGGGGAGAGCTTTGAGAAAGGTGGAGTTTAGCTCTTTTATGTTCTTCTTCACTCGGTATAGCTCTTTTATGTGTTTCAATTGGTATCCATCTTTTGGTATGGAATGCAATTGGTGTCATGAGCTTTGTTACATAGCTTTTGTGTATAGGCTTGATTTCAGGGGGAGTCACTTTTGTCTTGCTGCTTCTCCGCGTGCTCCGAGTGATTGTGCTCCATTTAGTGTTGAGCTTCTCTTGTGGTTTTTCTCAGTCGGTATCGAGCCTGCTAGTCGTGTTGAGCTGTTTTTGCCTCTGTCTAGAGGGACTAGCAGTTTTTGCTTGGTATGTTCGATTGTTGTGGAGCCTTCAGCTAGTTGTGTTGAGCCACTGTTGCCTCTATCTTGAGGAACTAGCTGTCTTCACCAATTTTTGGCTGTTTGTGATTGACATCAAGTCTGCTAGTTGTGTTGAGCCTCTGTGCCTCTATCTTGAGGGACTAGCAGTTTTGCATTCTTATGCGTTGATTCAGCCTCAATTGGTATCGAGCCTTGAGCTAGTGGTGTTGAGCCATTTTCTGCCTCTTCTTGAGGACTAGCTCATTTTTGACTTGGTTGCGTCGAGCCGTTGCCCATGTCTTTGGGAACCAAGTTTTTCGCTCTGTGTGATCGAGTTTTGCTCTTTGATGAGTTGTTGCTCCGATCCCTTGCTTGGTTGCGTTGAGCCATTGCCCATGTCTTTGGGGACCAAGTTTTCGGTTTTGGTATCTCAAACCATCTCTTGTTCCTAGTTTTTGTCAATTCAATCATCAAGGGGGAGAAAGAGGAAAAGGGGGAGAAATCTCGACCCAAGTGAACCCAAGTGGATAAGTACCTTGGTTTCTTTTGTGATGATTGTTTGACAATTTATTTGAGATTGGTTTTTGAGTGCCTTTTGGGATTTATGAAACTCTTGTCTTCTCTTGACTCTTCGGTTGTGTGGAGGCTTTGCCCACTTTTCCCATTTCTTTCGGGACCGAGAGCTTTTATTTGGAGTTTTCATGATCCTTCCTCATCTCAAGTGGCCTTGTGTTTGCTTTTACTTGGCTTTTGGGCACTTGAGTGAGGCTTGCCTTCAAACCCTTCCTTTTTGGTTTTATTTTTAGTCAATGCATTCATCAAGGGGGAGATTGAGAATATATATGATGAATGATTGACTTTGATGAGGAAGGTTTGAGGCTTTTCCCGGTTGAGTCTATATATCGCTATGCGCTTATTGTTTATGACTAACCGGTGGCGTGAGTTGTGTTGTGTTTATGTGTTGGCGTGTGTGTGCAACATGTGTCTCTTGGCTGTGTTGATGTGCAGGTGTGGAGCTCGGATACAGTGGTCAATGGCGAGGTGAAGGTCAAGTAGAGACGTGCCGTGCCGACGGACCGGGAGCGGTGAAGGATGGGCGTGCCGTGCGGCGGACGTGCCATGCCGATGTACCCAGAGCAGTGAAGGGCGGACGTGAGGCTTGGACTGACGGACGAGAGGGCCAGAGGACCAGCTGTGGTAGCTGGCACGTGGCATCAGCGAGCGAGAGCACATGGGGATGTGCGATGCATCGGCCGAGTCGGGAGGAAGACGATGGCGTCGTGGCACTTGGCGGGAGGTCGGACACGGGCTTGCGTGCGGGCAAGTGCCGTCGGCCGAGTCAAGAAGGATGGCGAAGGCGTTGTGCCCGGCGTGGAGGCTGGACATGCATCGACATCGGTGCCGGTGGTCGGGGTGTGCGAACCACATCCCGTCTATGGTGCGGGTTCGGTAGCTGAGCCTCAAAAAGCTACCATCGACGGTTTCCAGGTTTAGGCCTCAAAACCTGGGGTGGCGGGTTTCCGAGTTTGGGCCTCAAAACTCGGCGAGGACGGTTTCCAGGTTTGGGCCTCAAAACCTGGGCTCGCGGGTTTCCGAGTTTGGGCCTCAAAACTCGGGGTGGACGGTTTGCCAGGTTTGGGCCTCAAAACCTGGGTTGGCAGGTTTCCCGGTTTGGGCCTCAAAACCGGGGGAAGGACCAAAAGGACGGTCGACCCGTGGCGGCGTGGAGAGGCTGGCGCGGCGGCGAAGCTATCCACGAGGAAGGCGCGGTGGTCGACATGACAACACGTGGCCTCGGCCGAGCAGTGTCTGTTGGCCTCGGGCCTTTTTTCTCTCGGGTGACTGGCGGACAGTCCGCCGTTGATTGGCGCGGACAGTCCGCGAGTCGTGCAGGGGAGGATCAGCAGCTTTGCTGTTTTTGCTGATTAGCCGGCGGACAGTCCGCCAGGGTTTCGCGGACTGTCCGGGGTTTTCATCGGACGCTGCACAGGGCAGGCACCGGACGCTCGGAGTTCACTGTTCACGTGAACCGCGGACAGTCCGGCGTGCAAACCGCGGACTGTCCGGGACCTGTCTAGAGCTGTTTCAGAGCAGTTCGTTTTTGGTTCTTTTGCTGGCGGACAGTCCGGACTCCCAGGCGCAGACAGTCCGCCCTTGACCGGACAGTCCGGGACCAGCAGTCCGGACAGTCCGGGAGTCGGCTGTAGGTTGCGTCTTTGTGCGTTCGCTCTCGCGGCTTTTTGGTTTTGTTTCCGGACTTCTCATTTGCTCCTAGAGTTCACCTAGGAACCTCTCTACATATCTTTGCTACGCGTTAGCATCGGTATTTGGAGGAATCCCGACGTAGCCCTCTATCTACGTTCGAGAGTCGGTTTTTGAGGGCGAACTTGTCTCGGAGTTTTGGGAGTTTTGGTTTGCTCTCTTGTGTGGTGCCTCGCTGTGATCCTAGGGATCATCCACCCTCTTTCTAAGGGTCGTAGGCATCACGGTTTGGTCCGAAGCTTTTGGGGTTGATTTTGTTGGGACAGAGCCCATAATTTCTGAGAAGAAATTTTAGGCTCCCATTCACCCCCCCTCTGGTCGCCTTGCTTTAGCATTTTCGGTCCTTCACAACCGGAACTAGTGCTCCAACCAACTCACATTGCAAGAGATCATCCTTTAGATCAAATTGTTGGTGACATAAGAAGAGGTGTGCAAACAAGATCAAGATTGGCATCTTTTTGTGAACACTACTCATTTGTATCTTCTATTGAGCCAACCAAGATTGATGAAGCTTTGATGGATGTTGATTGGGTGAATGCAATGCATGAAGAGTTAAACAACTTCACCCGCAATGATGTTTGGGAGTTAGTGGAAAGACCAAAGAACACAAATGTTATTGGTACAAGATGGGTCTTCCGGAACAAGCAAGATGAAGATGGCATTGTTGTAAGGAACAAAGCAAGATTGGTTGCACAAGGGTACACTCAATTGGAAGGTATTGACTTTGGAGAAACCTATGCACCGGTTGCTAGATTGGAGGCCATAAGAATCTTACTTGCATATGCTTGTTCTCACAACATCAAGCTCTATCAAATGGATGTCAAAAGTGCATTTCTCAATGGATTCATCAATGAGCTAGTGTATGTTGAGCAACCTCCCGGATTTGAAGATTTGAAGAAGCCCAACCATGTATACAAGCTCAAGAAGGCATTATATGGGTTGAAACAAGCACCTAGAGCTTGGTATGAAAGATTGAGGGATTTCTTGTTAGCTAAAGGGTTCAAAATTGGGAAGGTTGACACCACACTCTTCACCAAGAAAATTGGAAGTGACTTGTTTGTGTTGCAAATCTATGTGGATGACATCATATTTGGATCAACCAACCAAGACTTTTGTGAAGAGTTTGGAGAGATGATGGCTAAGGAGTTTGAGATGTCAATGATTGGAGAGCTTAGTTACTTCCTTGGTCTACAAATCAAGCAGATGAATAAAGGCACATTTGTTAGTCAAGGCAAGTACATCAAGGACATGCTCAAGAAGTTTGGGTTAGATGAAGCAAAAGCAATAACCACTCCAATGGGCACAAATGGACATTTAGATAGTGATTCTAGTGGTGACATGGTGGATCAAAAGCTATATCGGTCAATGATTGGAAGCCTACTCTATGTGACCGCATCAAGGCCGGATGTCATGTTTAGTGTGTGCATGTGTGCAAGGTTCCAAGCTTCACCAAGAGAAAGTCATTTGAAGTCAACCAAAAGAGTATTGAGATATTTGAAGCACACTCCTAATGTTGGACTATGGTATCCCAAGGGCTCTCAATTTGAATTGATTGGATACTCGGATTCTGATTATGCGGGATGCAAGGTGGATAGAAAAAACACATCGGGCACTTGTCAATTGCTTGGAAGATCACTTGTCTCATGGTCATCAAAGAAGCAAAATAGTGTTTCACTCTCTACCGCCGAAGCCGAATATATATCCGCGGGTAGTTGTTGTGCACAATTGCTATGGATGAAAGCAACATTGCAAGATTATGGAGTCAAGTTTGGACAAGTCCCATTACTATGTGATAATGAGAGCGCCGTCAAAATAGCCACTAACACGGTTCAACACTCAAGGACAAAGCACATTGATATAAGGCATCACTTCATTTGAGACCATCAAGCAAAGAAAGATATATCTATTGAAAGTGTGGGCACCGATGATCAACTTGCCGATATCTTCACCAAGCCACTAGATGAGAGAAGGTTTTGCAAACTAAGGAATGAATTGAATATCCTAGACTTCTCCAACATGAGTTGAATGCACCTCCACATATGACATGCCTCCCCTCCAAGAAAGCAAAGGTGAAATTGTTTGGCATGTGCATTCATCATTATTAGGATGTAATCTAGTTCATATAGCCATCACATTGCTTATTTAGGCTCATTCATGATAAATCAAATAAATTTGAAGTATATATGGTACCACTATTGCTTCTATGTTTGACTTAATCTAGTGGTAGCATATGACTTGTTTGTGAGCTTGTAACTCTAGTGTTTGATCTAGTAAGTGAGCAAGATAACCAACGTGAGTAAGATAACCATTGCAAGATGTGTGAAGAAGCTTACTCTAGAGCAAACCGTGTTAAATATCTTATGCTCATAAGCTAGTTTTAAGCCACAACTTGACTTAGATTGATCCCACATATGAATCTTATGATAAATTTTAAAGTTTTCTCGCCTTTGTGGAAATTGTTGACAAAGGGGGAGAAAATGATGACAAAGATATGAGGGAGTAAATGCTAAGCAAACCTTCATGTAGGATCGGAGTATACAAATAGGGGGAGCAAGCTCAAAAACATGCTTGTTGCATTTGAAATGTGCATATTTATAATGATTGATTACATTGCATAAGCTATTTATTTTGATATCCATGCTTATGTGGTGAATGCTAGTGTTGGAACATGATTGATGATATGACTCACTAGCATGAATAGGTTGATAACTAGACATACTTGTATCTTCGTATTTTCAAGTGGTTCATGAAGGACCGAGAATGCTACCACAAAGCGACCAGAGGGGGGGGGGTGAATGGGAGCTCAAATTTTCCTTTCGGAAACTTGTTGCCTCTATTCCGAGAATCAACCCCAAGAGCAAACCTAGAGATTGCAAGTGTCCACGACCCTAGATGTAGGGTGGATGCTTCCAAGAAGCACAGCGGGACACTATACAACCCTAGAAACACAACGCAAAAGACGGAACCCAAAACCGTCAACGATCGAACGAAACGCGAACAAAACAGCATGAGACTGAACTGACCGGACTCACCCTGCGTTCGGTCAACACCCACCGGACGCGTCCGGTCAGGCAAAACACGTTTTGGAACCTTACTGTTCCCGACCGGACTCACGGTACGGAAGCGTCCGGTCGTGAACCAAGCGTCCGATCAACAACAGACAAACGCGATGAACAGTGGAGACAGCGCGTCCGGTCAGTTCAACAGGGAGAGTCCGATCAAACTATGCACAGAGGCTACACGTGGCATTCAACCACCGGACGCGTCCGGTTAGCCCGATGAGTGCGTCCGGTCACCCCGTGCCAGCACTATTCGTCCACCGATTTCACTCGATCTCACCCAAAACGAATCCTCTAGGGATCAAACTTGGTGAGAGGAGTTACTAGGAGGATAGTGAGCTATCTCTAAGAGATCATGGCTCAAACCTATCTCCAAATCGATGAATCGAAGAGATTCGGGGGAAGGGAGAAAAACTTGACCCGAAACGAAAATCGATCGATCTACTAGGTCGTGAGGTTAGAGGTAAATTCCTTCGGTGGAAAGAAGTGCCTCACGATCTAGAACATCTCTGTTCAAACAAAATCGCAAACGATGCAACGAACAAAGAGATCGAACGACGGGAGAATCATGGAGAAAAGCAATCCGCGAAGAACACGAACAAAACGCGAATCACACTCACAAATTTGCAACCGTGTGGCTACCACACGCTACAACTGTGAGGTTATGGCCTCACTTCCTCAAAATCTCCAGTACACAGAGGTATGGTTCTCTGCGGATCTCAGCTAGCTACAGCAGGGGATTGGGAGAGCAGGAAACCCTAAGTGCAAAGAGCAAATGACTGAGATGAATGGGGAGGTGGGTGTCTCCCCCTACTTATCCTAATTCTAACTATTCCTAATTCCCACTCTACCCCTAACTACTTACAGAGCGAACCAGCTAAACCCTAAGGTTATTCTGGACCAACTCGATGGTAGGTGGATCCGACGGCCACGCCCCCACAACTCGTAGCGTTGCCTCGACGCAACCTCCCGATTGCCGCCACATGCCGCCACCGCTCTGCGTCCTTTTCCTGGACGTCACACCCCCGGTTTTGTGGCCCAAACCGGGAAACCAGCCTTCACAGCCAACCCCCGGTTTTGAGGCCCAAACCGGGAAACCAGCCCACCAAGCCTGAGTTTTGTGGCCCAAACTCAGCAAACCCGCAGCACCCAGGTTTTGAGGCCCAAACCTGGAAACCGTCCTCAGCCCGAGTTTTGTGGCCAAACTCGGAAACCATCAGCGCCCAGGTTTTGAGGCCCAAACCTGGAAACCGTCCACCCGATGGTTTTTCTCTGGCTCTACCACCAAACCGAAGCTGTAGAGGGGATGCACCTCCCGTGCACCCCGTCCACCGACACGTGTCCCCAGGTCCTCGACCCAAGCAACACCGTGCCCGCAAGTCTCTGCTCGTCGCTGTCCCAGGCTGCCAGCCACCACAGCTGATCCTCGGGCCACCGGTCCCTCAGTCCAAGCTTCACGTCCGCCCTTCGCCACTCTCGGTCCATCGGCACGGCACGTCTCTACTTGACCTTCACCTTGCCTCTGATCACTGTCTCTGTGCTCGACACCTGCACAACACAAGCCAAAGAACATGCACATTATCCCAGTTGACAATCACTCATCACTCAGAGACTCGGCATACACCCATGTATCCGCAATCTCCCCCTTGATGAGTGCATTGTCAACTACCAACACAAATCATAATGGAAGTAGAAGGAGGAAGAAGGAGAAGAGAGAACTCAACCAAATGACCCAAAAGCATAGCAAAGCCGAAGAAGGTCATGTGGAAAGAGCAAGATAACTTGGTCCCCAAAGACATGGGCAACGGCTCGACGCGACCAAGCAAAGCAAAGCTAGCCCTCAAGAAGAGGTAGAACAGGCTCAACACCGCTAGCAGATACCAAATGAAAAATCGAAGCAAAATGCTAGTCCCTCAAGATAGAGGCACAGAGGCTCAACATAACTAGCAAGAAAACTCGACATCAACTGAAAAGCTCGATACCAACTGAACCCAACTGAAACAAAGATGCGACTGCTAGTCCCTCAAGATAGAGGTAAAAGCTCAACACAACTAGCAAGGCGCTCCGAACCAATTGGAAATTTCAAAAATTCAGCACGAGCAAACTCCCCCTTGCATGGTGCACACCACCGATTCCTCTCCCCTTTGAACATGGGAGGCATGATTTGTCCAAATTCTCCCCCTTAGTTGAAAATGCACCATCAAGCAAAAGGAACCGAAAGCAATTATCTCCCCCTCAGAAAATGCACCATCAAAAAGTGCCAACAAGAGAAGTTCTCCCCCTTCCAAAATGCATATGAGTCAGAATGCAAGTTAGTAGCTTCAGGAATATAGTCAAGAGAATGCAAAGATGCTTTACATAGTATAAGTCCAATGACGCATCTGAAGCACACATGCTAGCAAAGGCTCAAACTGATCACCAATTATGAAGAAAGAACATATGAGCAAAGTGAGCAATTTTAGCCAAAAAGGAGTCACCATCAAAATAGCACTAGACAAGTATAGACAGGAGGTCAAACAAGTGCTAAACATGTATACAAGGTGAACTACCCCTAGCAAAGTTCAATCATCATGCTATAGAATGAAACATAGACTTGTGTATCCAGATTTTATCGGAGTTGCAGCGGTTAAAATTACACAAGTTTAAATTTCAGCATGTGAGTGCGAGAGGTTAAAAGCTTGTCTTGCCTAACTTTTCAACTGTGTGAAGCCTATGCAGAAGCAATCAGAAGCTTAAAGCAACAGTTTCGGTCATACACTACACAGCTCAAGTTTAACTCAAAGTGCAATGAGAAACAGTCTCGAAACTGTGATGTGTTGACAAGCAATCCCATCTCGATCTTTCTGATTCACTTAACTTGGTTCAAATTAAAGACAGTATATGAACAGACCAAGCAAGTGATAGACTCAGAACTAGAGACATAGCAACCTAGTATATATGAAAAGCATGAGTGTGATTTCAACATATTCTACACAGCCTAGTTGCACATCTCGATGGTGAACATTTTCAAGTTTTATGTTTGTTAAGCAGGTTCACCATTCAAAATTAGCTCAGCTCATAACATGTATTAGTGATCAGAAAGAGCATAAGCTACAAGTACCAACATAAAGCATCGGAGTATATACTACACAGAGCATAATTACATTCTAACGATATATCCATGAAGCTCAGAATGTAAAAGCGTATGCAAAATGAAGTGCAGAAAAGATGCAAAAAGATATCAAAAGAAGAAACAAAGAGAAACGAAAAGTCAGTTTACAAATCAAAATGTTTCCCCCATCTAAAAGGGGAAACACACCAAGCTCACCTCTCAACCTAGCAAAAGTTGATTGGTCCAAAGGCTTGGTAAAAATATCAGCCAACTGATGATGAGTATCGACATGGCGAAGGTCGATATCACCCTTCTCATAGTGGTCTCATAGAAAATGAAAGCGCACATCAATGTGTTTGGTCTTCGAGTGCAGCACGGGGTTCTTAGCAACGCTAATGGCACTCGTGCTGTCACAAAGCAAAGGAATGCGAGAAAAGCTCAGACCAAAATCACGCAAAGTGGCCATCATCCAGAGTAACTGGGAACAACAGCTAGCCGCAGCAACATACTCAGCCTCCGTGGTAGACTGGGCGACATTAGACTGCTTGCGAGAAGACCACGATACAAGAGAAGAACCAATGAACTGGCAAGTCCCAGAAGTGGACTTGCGGTCAATACGGCAACCAGCAAAATCGGCATCGGAATATCCGCAAAGCGAGAGGGTGGAGGAAGCAGAATACCAAATCCCAAATTCTGGAGTGAAGGATAAGTACCTCATTATGCGCTTGACTGCCTGACGGTGAGAAGTGCTTGGCGACGACTGAAATCGCGCGCACAGACACACCGCGAACTGGATGTCCGGGCGTGTCGCCGTCAGGTACAGCAGCAACCCAATCATACTCTGGTACTCCTTCTGGTCCACAGCTTCTCCATCCACATCCTCATCCAGGGCCACCGTGGTCGGCATGGGTGTTGGAAGAGGCTTGGCCTCACCCATGTTGAACTTCTTCAGGATGTCCTTGGTGTACTTGCCCTGGTGCACGAACGTCCCTTCTCGGGATTGCTAGATTTGCAACCCGAGGAAAAACATCAACTCGCCCATTATGCTCATCTCAAACTCCCTGCTCATAGTGTCTGCAAACTTGACAACCAAAGCGTGAGAAGAACCACCGAAAATGATATCATCCACGTAAATCTGGACCAAGAGAGTATCAGTGCCTTGCTTGAGGAGAAAGAGTGTTTTATCTACACATCCCATTTTAAAACCCTTAGTAAGCAAAAAGGTTTTCAACCTATCATACCAGGCTCTAGGGGCTTGTTTCAAACCATACAAAGCTTTGTGGAGTTTAAAGACATGGTTTGGAAACTTGGGATTTTCAAAACCGGGGGGTTGTCTAACATACACCTCCTCTTCTATGTAGCCGTTTAAGAAGGCACTCTTGACATCCATTTGAAAAAGTTTGAAACCTTTGGATGTAGCAAAAGCCAAGAGTATCCTAATAGCCTCCAAACGAGCTACAGGAGCAAACGTCTCCTCATAGTCTATCCCCTCCTTCTGACTATATCCCTGGGCTACGAGTCTGGCCTTGTTTCTCACAACATGGCCATCTTCTCCCTGTTTATTTTTGAAAACCCATTTTGTCCCAATTGGGTGACACTCAGAAGGTGGAGACACTAGAACCCAAACCCGATTTCTCTCAAAGTTCTCAAGCTCCTCATGCATGGCATTGACCCAATCCGGATCCGTCAAAGCGTGTCCAACATCCCGGGGTTCAAAATCAGCAACAAATGCAGAATGAGCAAAGTGAGAGATTTGCCTTGACCGGGTGACGCGTTCGTCGATGCTGCCGATCATCTGCTGAGGCGGGTGCTGGCGCTGAATGTGTCGTGGCGCCTCCCTTGCCGAAGTGGTCTCCCCCTCAATAGCAGCTGGTGCCTTCTCGGGTACAAAGGGTACCGCTCGAGGTGGCGCATCCCACGGCCCCCAGGAAGAAGACATGTCAGGGCCGTGAGTCATCGTAGAAGCCGCTCCTTGCGGCACAGCAGGTGGAGGGGGTGCTGGATCATCCATACCTTCAGCACCCTCATCCTCGTCATCAAAAAGAGGCTCAGCAACCTCATGATCACCTGCACGCTCAAAACGAGAAGAAGGACAAACCATGGTCTCGTCGAAGGTGACATCGGATGTCTCCATGACTCGGTTAGTGTCAAGGTTAAGTACACGATAAGCTCGAGTATGAGTGCCATAACCCAAAAACACACCGTCAGAAGAACGAGACTCAAACTTGTCCAATTTGCCCTTTTTGAGTATAAAACAATGGCAACCAAAAACTCGAAAATAACTCACCTTGGGTAGTTTTCCAAAACGCAACTCATAAGAAGTCTTTTTCAAGAAAGCTCAGAGAAAAATGCGATTGGAAATGTAGCATGCAGTGCTCATAGCTTCGGCCCAATATCGCCTAGGAGTCCTATGCTCATCGAGCATCGTCCTGGTCATCTCTACAAGGGTCCGATTCTTCCTCTCTACAACACCATTCTGTGGTGGTATGTAGGGGGAAGAAAACTGATGCTCTAAACCCAAAGAGTTACAAAACTTCTCAAAATCTGAATTCTTGAATTCGGAACCATTATCACTCCTAATAGCTCGCATCGAGTTCAAAGGGAACTCGTTCTGAAGACGCAAAATTAGATTGCGAGCAAAAGAGAAAGTCTCGGTCTTCTCAGCTAAAAAGAAGACCCACGAATATCTCAAAAAGTCATCAACAATGACAAGCACATACCACTTCCCCCCAACCGAGCTCACCCAAGCCGGACCAACAAGGTCCATGTGCAAAAGCTCTCCAGGGCGCTTGGTCATGACCTGAGTCACTGGATGGTGGGGAGCGGCAACCATCTTCCCATGTCTACAAGAATGGCAACCAAGATCCTTCTCCATAGATAACTTGGGCAATCCTCGGATTAGGCCAAGTGAACTAAGTCTTGCAAGCAAGTCGAAGCTCAAATGTCCAAGTCTCCTATGCCACTTCCAAAGATCAGAGGAGGAAGGTCCAGCCACAAGACAATGAGAAATGCCAAAAGACTCTGAGAAATTTGCATGAAAGACTTTTCCAAAGGGTGAAATCATAAAACAAGATTGCCCTGAGGATCCAAAATACGACTGAGATTCGGTTTAAAAAGAATCTCATAGTCGTCGTCAAAGAGTTGCGAAACAGAAAGAAGGTTAAAATGCAAATTAGAAACAAGAGCAACATCGCGCAACACGAAGTGCTCATTAACTCGCACCGACCCACGAGACAACACTTTACCTTTGCTATTGTCGCCGAAGGTAATAAACTCCTTTCCGGCGACCGGACTAAGACTGGAGAACCACTTGGCGTTTCCGATCATGTGCCTCGAGCAACCGGAATCCACCAACCAAACGTTCTCCAATCGTTTTACCTACATCAATAAAAAGACATAGGGTGAGCATACGGTCCAACACTGGGGTTAGTGAAGTAGGAAGAATACCAGTGTTGCGCCGGCTGCTCAAAAGAACGGTTAGTAGAAAAACCATTCCTAGCACGCCTACGAGGGAAGCGATCACCACGTTGAGGAAAATGTGGTCCGCTAAGGGAAGAGCATCCATCGCGATACTCAAAACACGGTGGGGGAAAACGCTCAACTACAAAGCCACCGCCACGGGGTCCATAGCCTACAACTGCAGGCTCCCGCCGGGCACGACCTCTCTACTGCCTAGGCCTGAGAACTTGAGGTTCTGGACCTCTAGGCCTAGCCGCTCTCCTTGGAGCTCTCCTCTGAACATTCGGCACATGTACATCATGGAAAGGATGGTACATGTCCAGATTGTTCATCTTCCTAGCACGGCGCGCCTCTCTCTTGCGCCGAAAGCAGAACTCACTCAAGTGTCCATCTCTCCCACAATGCTCACAGTGGTACCTCACCGCTCTCAAAGCGGGTTGTTGGTACTCACGGCAGTGGGTGTGGATCATTTTGCCCTTCTGTGGCATAAGCTCCTCCTGAATGGGTGGCATGGTGTCCAGCTTGTTCTTGAGGTGGTTTGGTTTGGGAGCCCATGATTGTTTCTTGGGTGGAGCTCTCGGAGGTTCAACAAAGACCCCATCCTTGGTGTTAGGCTTGAGAGGCTCTTTGGGTGGAATCTTGGTAAGCTTGGGAGTAGTGGTGGAGTTGGGTTTCTCACATGGGTTAAGACCACTCGACTCTCCAATCTTTCCAAAAGACGAAACATCAACACCCGGAGCAAAACCTACACCAGGACCTCCAGCAGCTCGCTTGAATTGGGAGATCATCATCCCGAGCTGTGGTTCACCATAAGACACCCATGACAAGATGGTCCGAAGGTATGTGTTTTCTTCCTCGGTTTGCATCTTGTCATGCTTCATGTTTGCGATCTCCATCTCCAAACCCTCACAAAGAACACACCTAGCCACACATGTGCTACCTGAGTTGGCCTCTTCAAGAGACACAATCTTGGCATTCTTCTCTGCCAACTCAGATTGCAAGACAGGACAAGTCTTGCACGCACCCAACAGCATGGGTCTAGCCCGGAGCTCATCCACCTCTCCTACCAACGCCACATACTTACCTCTCAAAGTGAGAAGGTCAGTCATGTGCGTGGTGCACATCTCACACTCCTCCTCCTCGGTGACAACAACGGTGGACTTGACAGATTCAAGTTCCTTCACCGTATCCTCCCACTTCTGCCTAAACTCCTTGCGCTCTATAGCGGCACGCCTAAGCAACTTATCCTAACTAAGGAGCATGGCAGTAAGCTTCTCGACCTCAGCAGAAAGCTCGTCGTGGGTGAGAGATACCTGGGAGGTGTCATCGTCGTCGTCGTCGTTCTGAGGGATCTCCTCCAGCTCGCCGTCGACCTCCTTGCCGTGGGCCATGGTGCAGAAGCCGTCGTCGTCGGCGAAGAAGCAGAGACCGTTCAGCTTGTCCTCGATCCTCTTCTTCTTCTCAGACTCTTTATCGCTTGAGCAAGTGAAGTCGTCATCCGAGCCATCGACGTCGCTGAGCGTGGCGAAGAACGCACGCTGCTCAGCCTGGGCCTTCGCCAAGTACTTCTTCTTGATGTACTCCTTGTCGAAGCCGCCGCTCCTCTTGTGCCTCATGGGGACGTACTTCTCCTTGCGCTTGCCGGAGTCGTACTTGTGCCCATGATCGCCCTTCCCAGAAGTGTGCTTCTTCTTGGGACAGTTGGCGATGAAGTGGTCGGGGTCGCCGCACTCAAAGCATCCTGAGCGTCCTCCTCCGCGGCGACGGTTCATGCGGTTGTTGTGGAACCGCGAGAACCGGTTGGCGAGCATCGCCAACTCGTCATCCCCCAAAGACTCCAGCTGGTCCTCTGTGACAGAAAAAGAGTGAAGAAAGTGCAAATCCTCCAGAGGGGTTAGCAGAAGAGCCAGAAACCAAAGCCATAGTCGGGCCAGAAGGATTTTCATAAGAAGCCCTCGACATGGCGTCAAACTCACTAGACTTGAGCTTGCTAAAAAGCTCGTCGCAAGTGAGGGTCTCATAGTTAGACGATTCGATGATCGCCTGGACCTTTGAGTCCCACACCGAACGATCAAGAGTGTGCAAAAGCTTCAAAGCCCTCTCATGATCGTCAAAAGGCAACAGCTCCTTGTTCGCTCTCATCTTGTTGACAATGACCTAAAAGCGAGCGAATAAACTCTCTATGCTCTCGCCAGGCATGTGTCGAAAGTTCTCGTACTCCCGCTTGTGCGACTCATAGAGACGAGATTTGACTTGAGAGGTTCCCTCATGGAAGCGCATGAGGGTCGCCCAAATCTCACGAGCCGTGGGGAGGTGAGAAACGCGATCAAACTCGGACATGCTCAAACAGGAGAAAAGAGCATTACGCGCTCGGCTATTGGCATCGTGCTCATCCATCTGAAGCTGAGTAACACGAGCAGCCAAGACAACGTAATCGTCCCTGTTGCAAATCTCCCAAACAGAAAAGCCCATGCTCTGAAGATAGGCCGACATGCGTATCTTCCAATACGCATAGTTCATCCCATCAAAGAACGACGGTTTGCCCACGCCGCGATCCATGTCGCCTTCTGTGGATCTGGAACTGGCTAAGGTGGAAGATCCTTAACCCGCTTCGATACCAATTGAAGGACCGAGAATGCTACCAGAAAGCAACCAGAGGGGGGTGAATGGGAGCTCAAATTTTCCTTTCGGAAACTTGTTGCCTCTGTTCCGAGAATCAACCCCAAGAGCAAACCTAGAGATTGCAAGTGTCCACGACCCTAGATGTAGGGTGGATGCTTCCAAGAAGCACAGCGGGACACTATACAACCCTAGAAACACAACGCAAAAGACGGAACCCAAAACCGTCAACGATCGAACGAAACGCGAACAAAACAGCGTGAGACTGAACTGACCGGACTCACCCTGCGTCCGGTCAACACCCACCGGACGCGTCCGGTCAGGCAAAACACATTTTGGAACCTTACTGTTCCCGACCGGACTCACGGTACGGAAGCGTCCGGTCGTGAACCGAGCGTCCGGTCAACAACAGACAAACGCGATGAACAGTGGAGACAGCGCGTCCGGTCAGTTCAACAGGGAGAGTCCGATCAAACTATGCACAGAGGCTACACGTGGCATTCAACCACCGGACGCGTCCGGTCAGCCCGATGAGTGCGTCCGGTCATCCCGTGCCAGCACTGTTCGTCCACCGATTTCACTCGATCTCACCCAAAACGAATCCTCTAGGGATCAAACTTGGTGAGAGGAGTTACTAGGAGGATAGTGAGCTATCTCTAAGAGATCATGGCTCAAACCTATCTCCAAATCGATGAATCGAAGAGATTCGGGGGAAGGGAGAAAAACTTGACCCGAAACAAAAATCGATCGATCTACTAGGTCATGAGGTTAGAGGTAAATTCCTTCTGTGGAAAGAAGTGCCTCACGATCTAGAACATCTCTGTTCAAACAAAATCACAAATGATGCAACGAACAAAGAGATCGAACGACGGGAGAATCATGGAGAAAAGCAATCCGCGAAGAACACGAACAAAACGCGAATCACACTCACGAATTTGCAACCGTGTGGCTACCACACGCTACAACTGTGAGGTTACGGCCTCACTTCCTCAAAATCTCCAGTACACAGAGGTATGGTTCTCTGCGGATCTCAGCTAGCTACAGCAGGGGATTGGGAGAGCAGGACACCCTAAGTGCAAAGAGCAAATGACTGAGATGAATGGGGAGGTGGGTGTCTCCCCCTACTTATCCTAATTCTAACTATTCCTAATTCCCACTCTACCCTAACTACTTACAGAGCGAACCAGCTAAACCCTAAAGTTATTCTGGACCAACTCGATGGTAGGTGGATCCGACGGCCACGCCCGCACAACTCGTAGCGTTGCCTCGACGCAACCTCCCGATTGCCGCCACATGCCGCCACCGCTCTGCGTCCTTTTCCAGGACGTCACACCCCCGGTTTTGTGGCCCAAACCGGGAAACCAGCCTTCACAGCCAACCCCCGGTTTTGAGGCCCAAACCGGGAAACCAGCCCACCAAGCCTAAGTTTTGTGGCCCAAACTCAGCAAACCCGCAGCACCCAGGTTTTGAGGCCCAAACCTGGAAACCGTCCTCAGCCCGAGTTTTGTGGCCAAACTCGGAAACCATCAGCGCCCAGGTTTTGAGGCCCAAACCTGGAAACCGTCCACCCGATGGTTTTTCTCTGGCTCTACCACCAAACCGAAGCTGTAGAGGGGATGCACCGCCCGTGCACCCCGTCCACCGACACGTGTCCCCAGGTCCTCGACCCAAGCAACACCGTGCCCGCAAGTCTCTGCTCGTCGCTGTCCCAGGCTGCCAGCCACCACAGCTGATCCTCGGGCCACCGGTCCCTCAGTCCAAGCCTCACGTCCGCCCTTCGCCACTCTCGGTCCATTGGCACGGCACGTCTCTACTTGACCTTCACCTTGCCTCTGATCACTGTCTCTGTGCTCGACACCTGCACAACACAAGCCAAAGAACATGCACATTATCCCAGTTGACAATCACTCATCACTCAGAGACTCGGCATACACCCATGTATCCGCAGTTCAAGAGTCTTATTATAATGTTGATCTCACGAGGTTTTTGAGTTTTGATGTATGTCTAGTAATAAATGGTGCTAAGGATGGTATAACATGTGCACTCTGATTGGTATCACGCTTCAAAGGTCCATTCTTATACCTTAGCATCATCATTGGTAGTATTACTCATCCACATTTCATAATCGTACATATGTGCAAATTTAGAACCAAACTCTATAGCACATATGTAGGGGAGCTAATACTATCAATGTAGTTACTCAAATATAAATTACATATCTTTGTATAGGTTGTCATCAATTACCAAAAAGGGGGAGATTGAAAGCCCTAGTTTGGTTTTGGTTAATTGATGAAACCTACTTGGTCTAATCCTATTGCTAAGCATGTGTGTAGCTTATAAGAAAGGATTGTGACCAAGCCAAGTGGTGGAGCTAGCAAGGTGGCAACCATGGAGGATGGTGATGGCCACAAGCACTCAAGAGATCAAGTGCTCTACCGTTGGTGAAACATGAGAAGAAGGGAAGAGATGAGCAAAGAGGCCCGAAGGCAAAGGTATAACCTATAGGGCTCTTTATTTTGGTGATCAAGACACTTAGTGAGTGTGATTACATTTAGGATACATAGCCGTACTATTAAGAGGAGATTATTCATGGCTTATGCGGTGTTCAAGTGCCACTAGGTGTTCTCTAACATATCGATGCTATAGACCTAGTGAGTGACTAACAAAACCCCTTTGAAAATGCTTTGCAAAATGCTAACACACTTGCATATGATGATATACACTTGGTGGTGTTGGCACTTATTGGATAAGGGGGTGTTGAGGAGTTGTGGAGAAGTGGGGAAGACTAGCACATAGTCCTTCTCCCTCCTGCCGAGCTTGCGAGGCAGGATTCAGCGGTTTTCGGGAGTGAAGTGTTGAGCTCAGGAAGCATCGGACGCTGGGCCGAGCGTCCGATGGTTAACCCTAGTTTCTGTCAGAAATTGAAGGAGCATCGGACGCTGGCAACAGACGCTGAGGAAACTCTGTTGCAGAGTCCGATGCAGGTGACGTGGCGCGAGCATGCTTTCCAGGGAGCATCGGACGCTGGCATGCGTACGATGCAGATCCATCGGACGCGTCCGATGTGATTTGGCCCTCTCTGGATGCTCCCTGCATGGTCATCGGATGCAGGGGTTCAGCGTCCGATGTGAGGGTGCCAGTGCGTCCAATGTGGCGCAGAAAAGTGCTGAAACGAGCAGTAGCATCGGAGCGTCCGATGCCTGGCATCGGCGCATCCGATGTCACTTTAACCGTGGCGCGAAGGGATATGACCGTTGGGATCTAACGGGCTGATTTCATATCAGGGGGACACATGGCTCCATCTGGAGCATCGGACGCTGGGGGTGCGTCCGATGGTTGAGCATCGGCGCGTCCGATGCCCCCGATTCTGGCCCAACGGCTAGGCCGACTTGTGTGGCCTATTTAAGGGGCTCAACCGGCTCTCTTGGTATCACTTTTGCACATTCTGATTCCTAAGCATACTAGTGAGCTTTGGCAAGCCTCCCAACTCAGCTCCCAAGTTGATTCGATCAAACCAAGTGAGATTGAGTGATCTAGTGCCTGAATTGAAAGAGTTCAATCTAGTGGCACTAGTTCTTCGCATCGGCATTGAGTTTTCTTGTTACTCTTGGCATTTGCATGTGCCTAGATGACTTGGAGGCGTTGAGGTGGATTTTGCAAGAGAAGGAGATTGTTCTTGGCCATCATCGTTCGAGTGTGTGAGAGGTTTTGGAGCCTCACCTCGCTGGAGCGGCAAGAGGCATCCTTAGTGGATTGCTCGTGTCATTGAGCTACCTCACTAGTGGTAGATTCTTGTGGTGCTCTTTGTGAGCTTGGCTTTGCGCCGATTAGCCACCGGGTCACCTAGTGTTGGTCGACACAACGGGGAGTAGCGTGCCGGCAAGCACGTGAACCTCGGGACAAATCTTGGTGTCCCGCGTGCTTATTGTGATTGTGCACTTATCTTGGTGATTGGTTTCACGATTGGATTTCACCGGTGATTGGCTCTCTACTAGGCGATCCCGAAGGCTCGGTGAAACCATCTCTATCTAGCTCATTTACTTTTTGTATTTACATTGAGCTATCTCTTTTGTGTAGATACTATTACTTGTCATATATTCTTTGTCATATACCTTGTATAACTAGTTGTGATTAGTTTACATAGTTCATCCTTTGCACACACTTGTGTATCTTAGACTATCTTGATCATAGTTGTGCTAGAGCTAGTTTATTTATTTCGCATTAGTTTCTAGCTCTAATTGCTTGTGTGTCATAGTTATATTAGGTAGAATTGTTGGATAGGTGGCTTGCAACACACTATTAGGCTAGCGCAAAAAGCTTCACCATTTGTTATACTAATAGTGTTTGCCTAAGTATTTTGTAGAATTTTAATTAGGCTATTCACCCCCCCTCTAGCCAATTTGGACCTTTCAGCCACCCCAGAAGACCCGAGAGTGGAAGGACAAGATTTTGCCCGAAGAGGTAGAGGTCGTCCAACCATTGATCGATATGATAGCGGCTTTGAAGCTGAGTGGACTGATTGGATATACCGTCGTCCAAGACTTCATTGCGCGCCGAGTCCATCCGCTGCAACAACGAGCCAATTTTGGCTTCGAATATCTTGGCGTGAAAGACCCGAGCTGGCATTCTGCTGAGCAGTTGTCTAATCAGGAGATTTTGAGGAGGATGAACCGGCTATTGAAGAGCCGTGAACATCTGGTTCCGATGATGACAACTTTCTTTGCCATCAATCCCCCTCTAGAGGTAAGAAGTTTGTAATATCCGTCGCTTGATTTCTTAATAGATATCACTTCTGACTGAACATTATCTTCTTCCTCTTTTTAATAGACCCAAGGGCGGAATAATAATGATTGTCCACCCCTGCCCCCGGCGACTGAAGAAGGCGGAGGCATCGTTCTTGAAGGTCCTATCCGTAGAGAGGATCTTCATAATGAGTCAAGATCTCCTAGTGATCTTGACTGGTTAGACTCAGATTCAACTGACTCTGATGTCCTACTCCTAGATCCCGAAGCCGAGAGTAGCCGGAAGCGGTCTCCGAGTCCACTACAGGAAGCCAGAGGTCCAGTTCTGAAGAAGGCTCGCACTGGTAATCATCGTGCTTGTCGAAAAATTCTTTTACCAACAGAATTGGCTGAAAAGCACTGTAATACGGGTGCTCCTAGTACTGGAATACCCGAGTACTTTATAGACTTCCCGCTTTGGATTTAATAAACCTTTGTCTTATATCTTTGTTTGATACAGACGCTGAGACAACCCAAGGAACCTCTCGTAGTGCTGCTCTAGAAGAAGTTCCAGCCCCGGACCCACAGCCAAAGAAACCAATCTTGAAACTGCCGCGGGCGTTGAAACTAGCCAAGTGAGTCGTAGTACTCGTCATTAGGATGCTTGCACATTTTCTGTTATTGACATAAACACTCGTCCGTTGTAGGAAGGTGAAGCCGATTAGTGCATCTTCAAGTGGTGCAATTGAAACCCGGGTGGTGGAGGAGTCGGAGGCGCAGAAGAAAGGTGGATCAAGCATCCCTCCTATAAGCAGCCAGGTGAATACCCTGCCAGACTCCTCCCCATCTGGTACCCAAGTCAACATGGCTCATGAAGTGGATGTGCGGATACATGGGTGTATGCCGAGTCTCGAGTGATGAGTGATTGTCAACTGGGAGAATGCGCATGTTCTTTGGCTTGTGTTGTGCAGGTGTCGAGCACGGATACAGTGATCAAAGGCAAGGTGAAGGTCAAGTAGAGACGTGTCGTGCCTATGGACCGGGAGCGGTGAAGGACGGACGTGAGGCTTGGACTGAGGGACCGGTGGCCTGAGGATCAGCTGTGGTGGCTGACAGCCTGGGACAGCGACGAGCGGAGACTTGCGGGGCACGGTGTTGCTCGGGTCGAGGACCTGGGGACACGTGTCGGTGGACGGGGTGCACGGGCGGTGCATCCCATCTACAGCGTCGGTTTGATGGTTGAGCCACAGAAAGACCATCGGGTGGACGGTTTCCAGGTTTGGGCCTCAAAACCTGGGCGCTGCGGGTTTCTGAGTTTGGGCCACAAAACTCAGGCGATGGACGGCTGGTTTTCCGGTTTGGGCCTCAAAACCGGGGGATGATCATGAAGGCTGGTTTCCCGGTTTGGGCCTCAAAACCGGGGGCGGAGTCCTTGAAAAGGACAAGCAGAGCGGTGGCGGCACGTGGCGGCAATCGGTAAAGTTGCGTCGAGGCAACGCTACCAGTTGTGCGGGCGTGGCCGTCGGATCACCACCTACCACGAGTTGGTCCAGAATAACCTTAGGGTTTAGCTGGTTCGCTCTGTAATTAGTTAGGGGTAGAGTGGGAACTAGAATTAGGATAAGTAGAGGGATACACCCACTCCCATCCTATCTCAGCATTTGCTATTTTCATTCTAGGGTTTCCTGCTTCTCATTCTCTGTTGTAGCTACTGAGATCCGCAAAGACGGTGAACAATACCTCTGTGTATTTGCTTTTTGAGGAAACGAGACTGTAATCTCATTATCTCCTCGTGGGGACGAATTTCGGCTAGCAATTCGTGGTTTGATTCACGTTTTGAACTTGTTCTTTGCGTTCTTCTTTTCTCCATGATTTTCCTGGTGATCGATCTCTTTACTCGGTACATCTTTTGTGATTTCATTTGAACTGAGTTGTTCTAGATCGTGAGGCGCATCTTTCCACCGAAGGAATTCTTCTCTAACCTCACGAGCTAGTAGATCGGTCAATTTTCGTTTCAAATCGAGTTTTGTCTCCTTTGCCCTGAATTCTTCCGATTCACCAATTTGAAGTTAGGTTCGAGCCATGATCTCTTTGGGATAGCTCACTAACTTTCTTGAAACTCCTCACACCAAGTCTAAGCCTTAGAGCTTTTGATTCGGAGGAGATCGGGTAGATTTTGCGGAAGAACAGTGCAGTTTCGGGGGCATCGGATGTTGTGTTCATCACTTCGGACGTGTCCGATGCCACGTGTCATCTGACAGTGTTTTCTAAGGAGCATCGGATGCTGACCATCGGCGCGTCCATTGCCATTGGAGCGTCCGTGGGTCTAACATCGGATGCCAGGGCTTCACTGTAGCCAGCGTCCGATGCCTATGCAGTAAGGTTCCAGACTTGGCAGTTTTACATCGGACGCGTTCGACGCCTGACCGATGCAGGATCTTCTGCACTGTTTTGTCCGCAGTTTGTTTGTTTGACTTAGGATTTGATTTTGGATTTTTGCATTGGGTTCCCGACTTCGTGCTCTACTGAAATCGGGCTTCCCGCTTTGCAAAATCGCCTGAGGTTACCCAAAGTGTCGGTGTTTGTTAACCGGCAACTCATCTTGAGTAATCTCAGACGATTTGTTCGGTGGGGATCGGCGTTCGTAGGACCCGGCGAGTACACAGGGACAGCGATTTATACTGGTTCAGGCTACTAAATAGCGTAATACCTTACATCCAGTGCGGCGTGTGCCTTGTGTATGATTATGATTCGATGTTCGATCGTCTGGAGCCTGCGCCCACTTCCCCTTATATATCCGGGTAAGCCATAGCGCAGACCGAGTCCTAGTCGATTACATCAAAGGAGTCCTATTCTAATTACAAGACTTCCTTTAAGAACTCGACTAAGTTACAATGAGAGTCGTAATCCAAGTACAAGTCTTCGGATCTCCCGTGCCATCCGGGATTAGTCGGAGTAATCATCAACTGATGCTATCTCAGACATCCTGGTCCGTCAAGCCCCCGAGCTCTTCGTCATTTCTTCACGACATTATCTTCCAGTTTCTTCTTGAAAATCTCCGAGTGATGTCTTGAGAAATCTTGAAGTGCTCCGAAGTTAAAGAAAATCCATGGCGTGCACTTTTTCCAAAAAGTGCACCCATAGGGTGTAGCCCCCGAGCCTCTTGTGTGGATACATGGGTGTATGCCGAGTCTCTGAGTGATGAGTGATTGTCAACTGGGATGATGCGCATGTTCTTTGGCTTGTGTTGTGCAGGTGTCGAGCACGGATACAGTGATCAGAGGCAAGGTGAAGGTCAAGTAGAGACGTGCCGTGCCGATGGACCGAGACTGGCGAAGGGCGGACGTGAGGCTTGGACTGAGGGACTGGTGGCCCGAGGATCTGCTGTGGTGGCTGGCAGCCTAGGACAGCGACGAGCGAAGACTTGCGGTCATGTGTTGCCTGAGTCGTGGACTTGGGGACACGTATCGGTGGACGGGGTGCACGGGCGGTGCATCCCTTCTACGGCGTCGGTTTGGTGGTAGAGCCAGAGAAAAACCATCGGGTGGACGGTTTCCAGGTTTGGGCCTCAAAACCTGGGTGCTGAGGGTTTCCGAGTTTGGCCACAAAACTCGGGCTGAGGACGGTTTCCAGGTTTGGGCCTCAAAACCTGGGCGCTGCGGGTTTGCTGAGTTTGGGCCTCAAAACTCAGATGCTGGTGGGCTGGTTTCCCGGTTTGGGCCTCAAAACCGGGGGTTGGCTGGAAAGGCTGGTTTCCCGGTTTGGGCCACAAAACCGGGGGTTGCAGAGCGAGGGCGGCACGTGGCGGCAATCGGGAGGTTGCGTCGAGGCAACGCTACGGGTTGTGCGGGCGTGGCTGTCGGATCCACCTACCACCGAGTTGGTCCAGAATAACCTTAGGGTTTAGCTGGTTCGCTCTGTAAGTAGTTAGGGGTAGAGTGGGAATTAGGAATAGTTAGAATTAGGATAAGTAGAGGGAGACACCCACCTCCCTTCCGATCTCAGTTTATTTGCTCTTTGCACTTAGGGTTTCCTGCTCTCCCACTCCCCTGCTGTAGCTAACCTGAGATCCACAGAGAAGAGAACAATACCTCTGTGTTCATGAGATTTTGAGGAAGTGAGACCGTAATCTCACTGTTGTAGCGTGTGGTAGCCACACGGTTGCAATTTCGTGGTTGTGATTCGCGTTTCGTTCGTGTTCTTCGCGGAATCCTTTTTCTCCACGTTTTTCCCGTCGCTTGATCTCTTTGCTCGGTTCATCTTTTGTAAATCCATTTGAACCAAGTTGTTCTAGATCTTGAGGCACTTCTTTCCACCGAAGGAATTTACCTCTAACCTCACGGTCTAGGAGATCGATCGATTTTGGTTTTGGGCTAAGTTTTTCTCCCTTCCCCCGAAATTCTTTGATTCATCGATTTGGAGATAGGTTCGAGCCATGATCTCTTAGAGATAGCTCACTATCCTCCTTGTGACTCTTCTCACCAAGTTTGATCCCTAGTGGATTCGTTTTGGGTGAGATCGAGTTGAATCAGTGAACGCGCAGAGCAAAATCGGGGTGACCGGACGCTGCTGGTTCAACGACCGGACACTGACCCTAAGTCCGGTCAATGAACAGCTTCTCTGTCTTGGTATTGTGTTCTTGACCGGACGCTCTAGTTTTTGCATGACCGGACGCGCTGAAGTCACTGTTCATCACTCGCGTTTTCTTGTGACCGGACGCTACTGACCTGACCGGACGCACCGTACACCAGAGTCCGGTCACGAACAGTAAGGTCCGAAACTGGTTTTCTGACGACCGGACGCGTCTGATGCTCACTGACCGGACGCTGCCCAGAGTCCGGTCGAGTCTGTTTCGCGCAGTTTCGTTCGCCGCTCGTTCGTTCGTTGACGGTTTCGATTTCCGTATTTTGCTTTGGATTTCTAGAGGTGTGTAGTGTCCCGCTGTGCTTCTTGGAGGCATCCACCCTACATCTAGGGTTGTGGACACTCGCAAGCTCTAAGGTTTGTCTTTCGGGGTGATTCTCGGGACAGTGGCTACTAGTTTCCAAAAGGAAAATTTGAAGCTCCCATTCACCCCCCCCCCCTCTGGTCGCTTTCTGGTTGCTTCTCGGTCCTTCAATTGGTATCGGAGCGGGTTAAGGATCTTCCACCTTAGCCGGTTCTAGATCCACAGAAGGCGACATGGATCGCGGCATGGGCAAACCGCCGTTTTTCGATGGGACGAACTATGCGTATTGGAAGATACGCATGTCGGCCTATCTGCAGAGTTTGGGTGCTTCCATCTGGGATATTTGCAACTCTACTAATTACGTGGTCTTGGCTGCTCGTGTCTCACAGCTTCAGATCGATGAGCACGATGCCAATAGCCGAGCCCGTAATGCTCTTTTCTCATGTTTGAGCATGAGTGAGTTTGATCGCATTTCTCACCTCGCTACGGCTCGGGAGATTTGGGCCACCCTCATGCATTTCCATGAGGGAACCTCTCAAGTCAAAACCCGACTCTACGAGTCATTCAAGCGAGAGTATGAGAACTTTTGACATATGCCTGGCGAGAGCATAGAAAGTTTATTCGCTCGCTTTCAGGTGATTGTCAACAGGATGAGGGCTAACGAGGAGCTGTTGCCTTTCGAGGATCATGAGAGGGCTCTCAAGCTTTTGTATACCCTTGATCGGTCAGTGTGGGATTCCAAAGTTCAGGCGATCATCGAATCACCTAACTATGAGACCCTCACGTGCGACGAGCTCTTCAGTATGCTCAAGTCCAATGAGATTGATGCCATGGCGAGGGCTTCTTATGAGAATCCTTCTGGCCCGACTATGGCTTTGGTTTCTGGCTCTTCTGCTAACCCCTCTAGAGGTTTTGCTCTTTCGTCTCTCTTTTCTGTCACAGAGGACCAGCTGGAGTCTTTGGGGGATGACGAGTTGGCAATGCTCGCCAACCGATTCTCGCGGTTTCACAACAACCGCATGAACCGTCGCCGCGGAGGAGGACGCTCAGGATGCTACGAGTGCGGCGACCCCGATCACTTCATCGCCAACTGCCCCAAGAAGAAGAACACATCTGGGAAGGGCGATCATGGGCACAAGTACGACTCCGGCAAGCGCAAGGAGAAGTACGTCTCCGCGAGGCACAAGCGGAGGGGCGGCTTCGACAAGGAGTACATCAAGAAGAAGTACTTGGAGAAGGCCCAGGCTGAGCAGCATGCGTTCTTTGCCACGCTCAGCGATGTCGATGGCTCGGATGACGACTCCGCTTGCTCAAGCGACGACGAGTCCGAGAAGAAGAAGAGGATCGAGGACAAGCTGAACGGACTCTGCTTCTTCGCCGACGACGACGGCTTCTGCATCATGGCCCTCGGCAAGGAGGTCGACGGTGAGCTGGTGAACTCCCCTCGGAATGACGACGATGACGACACCTCCCAGGTATCTCTGACCCACGATGAGCTTTCCGCTAAGGTCGAGAAACTTACTGTCGCGCTCCTTAGTCAAGATAAGTTGCTTAGGCGAGCCGCTAGAGAACGCAAGGAGTTTAGGCAGAAGTGGGAGGATACGGTGAAGGAACTTGATTCTGTCAAGTCCACCGTGGTTGTTACCGATGAGGAGGAGTGCGAGATGTGCACCATGCACATGACTGATCTTCTCACTTTGAGAAGCAAGTATGTTGCGTTGGTAGGAGAGGTGGATGAGCTGAAGGCTAGACCCTCCCTGTTGGGTGCGTGCAAGACTTGTCCTGTCTTGCAATCCGAGTTGGCAGAGAAGAATGCCAAGATTGTGTCTCTTGAGGAGGCCAGCTCGGGTAGCACCTGTGTGACTAGGTGCGCTTTGTGTGAGGGTTTGGAGATGGAGATTGCAAACGTGAAGCATGACAAGATGCAAACCGAGGAGGAAAACACATACATTCGGACCATCTTGTCATGGGTGTCTTGTGGTGAGCCGCAACTCAGGATGATGATCTCCCAATTCAAGCGAGCTGCTGGAGGTCCTGGTGTAGGTTTTGCTCCGGGTGTTGATCTTTCTGCTTTTGGGAAGATTGGAGAGTCGAGTGGTCTGAACCCGAGTGAAAGGCCCAACTCCACCACTACTCCCAAACTTACCAAGCTTCCACCCAAAGAGCCTCTCAAGCATAACACCAAGGACGGAGTGTTTGAAGAACCTCCGAGAGCTCCACCCAAGAACCAAGTGTGGCATCCCAAACCCAATCACTTGAAGAACAAGCTTGATACGATGCCACCTATCCAGGAGGAGTGTTTGCCACAGAAGGGCAAGGTGATCCACACCCACAACCATGTGTACCAACAACCCCCTTTGAGAGCGGTGAGGTACCATTGTGAGCATTGTGGGAGAGATGGACACTTGAGTGAGTTCTGCTTTCGGCGCAAGAGAGAGGCACGCCGTGCTAGGGAGATGAACAACCCGGACATGTACCATCCTTTCCATGATGTACATGTGTCGAATGTTCAGAGGAGAGCTTCGAGGAGAGCTGCTAGGCCCAGAGGTCCAGAACCTCAAGTTCCCAGGCCTAGGCAGAGGAGAGCTCCGAGGAGAGATGCTAGGCCTAGAGGTGCAGTGCCTCAAGTTCCTAGGCCTATGCCTCATAGAGAGCGTGCCCGGCGGGAGCCTGCATTTGTGGGCTATGGACCCCGTGGCGGTGGCGTTGTAGTTGAGCGTTTTCCCCCACCGCGTTTTGAGTATCGCGGTGAGCGCTCCTTCCCCAGCGGACCACGTCCGTCTAAACGTGGTAATCGCTTCATTCGTAAGTGTGCTAGGAATGGTTTTTTTGCTAACCGTTCTTTTCAGCAGCTGGCCCAACACTGGTATTCTTCCCACTTCACTAACCCCAGTGTTGGCCCGTATGCTCACCCAATGTCTTTTTATTCATGTAGGTAAAACAATTGGAGAACGTTTGGTTGGTGGATTCCGGGTGTTCGAGGCACATGACCGGAAACGCCAAGTGGTTCTCCAGTCTTAGTCCGGTCGACGGAAAGGAGTATATTACCTTCGGCGACAATAGCAAAGGTGCGTGAAAGGAGTTGGCATTTCTCGTTGTCTTGTGGTTGGACCTTCTTCTTCTGATCTTTGGAAGTGGCATAGGAGACTAGGACATTTGAGCTTCGACTTGCTTGCAAGGCTTAGTTCACTTGGCCTAATCCGAGGATTGCCCAAGTTATCCATGGAGAAGGATCTTGTTTGCCACTGTTGTAGACATGGGAAGATGGTTGCTGCTCCCCACCATCCAGTGACTCAGGTCATGACCAAGCACCCTGGAGAGCTTTTGCACATGGACCTTGTTGGTCCGGCTCGGGTGAGCTCGGTTGGGGGGAAGTGGTATGTGCTTGTTGTTGTTGATGACTTTTCGAGATATTCGTGGGTCTTCTTTTTAGCCGAGAAGACCGAGACTTTCTCCTTTGCTCGCAATCTGATTTTGCGTCTTCAGAACGAGTTCCCTTTGAACTCGATGCGAGCTATTAGGAGTGATAATGGTTCCGAATTCAAGAATTCGGATTTTGAGAAGTTTTGTAACTCTTTGGGTTTAGAGCATCAGTTTTCTTCCCCCTACACACCCCCTCAGAATGGTGTTGTAGAGAGGAAGAATCGGACCCTTGTAGAGATGGCCAGGACGATGCTCGATGAGCATAGGACTCCTAGGCGATATTGGGCCGAAGCTATGAGCACTGCATGCTACATTTCAAATCGCATTTTTCTCTGAGCCTTCTTGAAAAAGACTTCTTATGAGTTGCGTTTTGGTAGACAACCCAAGGTGAGTTATTTTAGAGTTTTTGGTTGCCACTGTTTTATACTTAAGAAAGGCAACCTGGACAAATTTGAGTCTCGCTCTTCTGACGGTGTGTTTTTGGGTTATGGCACTCATACTCGTGCTTATCGTGTACTTAACCTTGACACTAACCGAGTCATGGAGACATCCGATGTCACCTTCGACGAGACCATGGTTTGTCCTTCTTCTCGCTTTGAGCGTGCAGGTGATCACGAGGTTGGCGAGCCTCTTTTCGATGATGAAGAAGAAGGTGCTGAAGGCATGGATGACCCAGCACCTCCTCCTCCACCTGCTGTGCCGCAAGGAGCGGCTTCTACGACGACTCACGGCCCCAACACGTCTTCTTCCTGGGGGCCGTGGGATCCGCCACCCCGAGCGGTACCTTTTGTACCCGAGGAGGCACCAGCTGCAGTTGAGGGGGAGGCCACTTCGGCAAGGGGGGCACCACGACACATTCAGCGCCAGTACCCGCCACAACAGATGATCGACAGCATAGACGAACGCGTCACCTGGTCAAGACAAATCTCTCACTTTGCTCACTCTGCATTTGTTGCTGATTTTGAACCCCGGGATGTTGGACACGCTTTGACGGATCCAGATTGGGTCAATGCCATGCATGAGGAGATTGAGAACTTTGAGAGAAATCGGGTTTGGGTTCTAGTGTCTCCACCTTCTGAGTGTCATCCAATTGGGACAAAATGGGTTTTCAAAAACAAACAGGGAGAAGATGGCCATGTTGTGAGAAACAAGGCCAGACTCGTAGCCCAGGGATATAGTCAGAAGGAGGTGATAGACTATGAGGAGACGTTTGCTCCTGTAGCTCGTTTGGAGGCAATTAGGATACTCTTGGCTTTTGCTGCATCCAAAGGTTTCAAACTTTTTCAAATGGATGTCAAGAGTGCCTTCTTAAACGGCTACATAGAAGAGGAGGTGTATGTTAGACAACCCCCCGATTTCGAAAATCCCAAGTTTCCAAACCATGTCTTTAAACTTCACAAAGCTTTGTATGGTTTGAAACAAGCCCCTAGAGCCTGGTATGATAGGTTGAAAACCTTTTTGCTTGCTAAGGGTTTTAAAATGGGATGTGTAGATAAAACGCTCTTTCTCCTCAAGCAAGGCACTGATACTCTCTTGGTCCAAATTTACGTGGATGATATCATTTTCGGTGGTTATTCTCACGCTTTGGTTGCCAAGTTTGCAGACACTATGAGCAGGGAGTTCGAGATGAGCATGATGGGCGAGTTGACGTTTTTCCTCGGGTTGCAAATCAAGCAATCCCGGGAAGGGACGTTCGTGCACCAGGGCAAGTACACCCGGGACATTTTGAAGAAATTCGACATGGGTGAGGCCAAGCCTCTTCCAACACCCATGGCGACCACGACGGCCCTGGATGCAGACAAGGAGGGAGAAGCAGTAGATCAGAAGGAGTACCAGAGTATGATCGGGTCGCTGCTGTACCTGACGGCGACACGCCCGGACATCCAGTTCGCGGTGTGTCTGTGCGCGCGATTTCAGTCGTCGCCGCGCACTTCTCACCGTCAGGCGGTCAAGCGCATTATGAGGTACTTATCCTTCACTCCAGAATTGGGGATTTGGTATTCTGCTTCCTCCACTTTTTCCCTTTGCGGTTATTCCGATGCCGATTTTGCTGGTTGCCGGATTGAGCGCAAGTCCACTTCTGGGACTTGCCAGTTTATTGGTTCTTCTCTTGTTTCGTGGTCCTCTCGCAAGCAGTCTAGTGTTGCCCAGTCTACCACGGAGGCTGAGTATGTTGCTGCGGCTAGCTGTTGTTCCCAGTTACTCTGGATGATGGCCACTTTGCGTGATTTTGGTCTGAGATTTTCTCGTGTTCCTTTGCTTTGTGACAGCACGAGTGCGATTAGCGTTGCTAAGAACCCCGTGCTGCACTCGAAGACCAAACACATTGATGTGCGCTTTCATTTTCTGCGAGACCACTATGAGAAGGGTGATATCGACCTTCGCCATGTCGATACTCATCATCAGTTGGCTGATATTTTCACCAAGCCTTTGGACCAATCAACTTTTAATCGGTTGAGAGGTGAGCTTGGTGTGTGTTTCCCCTTTTAGATGGGGGAAATATTTTTTGACTCTTGTATGATACACTGACTTTGTGTTTTTCAGTTGATTTTGCTTCTCTTTGGTTTCTTCATGCATCTTTGCATTTTAGCATACGCTTTTACATTCTGAGCTTCATGAATATAGTTTGAAGAATGTAACTATGCTCTGTGTAGTCTTTGCTCCGATGCTTTATGTTGATGCTGTAGCTTATGCTCTTTCTGATCACTGATGCATACTGTGAGCTGAGCTATTTTTGAATGGTGAATTTGATAATGAACTTTAAACTTGAAAATGTTCACCATTGAGATATGCAACTAGCATGTGTAGGATGTGTCGAAGTCACTTATGCTATTTATATATGCTAGGTTGCTATGTCTCTAGTGTTGAGTCATTCACTTGCTTGGTCTGTCATATTCTGTTTAAAATCTGAACCAAGTTAAGAGAATTGAAAAGATCGAGATGGGTTTGCTTGTTAGCACCTCACAGTTTCGAGACTGTTTCTCATTGCACTTTGAGTTAAACTTGAGCTGTGTAGTGTATGACCGAAACTGTTGCTTTAAGCTTCTGATTGCTTATGCATAGGCTTCGCACAGTTAGAAAGTTAGGCAATAACAAGCATTCAACCTCTCGCAGTCACATGCTGATTTCTGAACTTGTGTAATTTCACCGCTGCAACTCCGATTAAAATTTGAAATCACAAGTACATGCTTCATGTTTCATTTGGTATCAGCATGATGATTGAACTGTGCTAGGGGTAGTTCACCTTGTATACATGTTTAGCACTTTTTTGACTTCCTGTCTATACATGTTTGTGCTATTTTGATGGTGAATACCTTTTTGGCTACAAACTGTTCTTTTTGCTCTCATTTCAGACTTAGTGATCAGTTTGAGCCTTTGCTAGCATTCTGTGCATTTTTCTGAGTCATCGGATCAGAACTCTGTAGAGCATCTTTGCACTCTTCTGAGTATACTCCTGAAGCTCCTAACTTGCATTTTGACTCATATGCATTTTGGAAGGGGGAGAACTTCTCTTGTTGGTAGGAGAACTTCTCTGGTTGGCACTTTTGGTGGTGCATTTTCTGAGGGGAGCATTGTTTCTTGATTAGTGCATTTTCAACTAAGGGGGAGAAATTGCAAATCATTACCCTCCGTTTGAACTAAGGAGGAGCTTTCCTGGTTGCTTGCACTATTCGAGAGGGAGTTTTTACTGCTTCCTGTTGGCCGTAAGGCATTGGTATCGAGCTTTCTTTGCTAGTTGTGTTGAGCCTCTGTGCCTCTATCTTGAGGGACTAGCATTTTGCTTTGATTTCTTAATTGGTATTTGCTAGCGGTGTTGAGCCTGTTCTACCTCTTCTTGAGGGCTAGCTTTGCTTTGCTTGGTTGCGTCGAGCCGTTGCCCATGTCTTTGGGAACCAAGCTGTTTCGCTCTTTCCACTTGACCTTCTTCGGCTTTGCTATGCTTTTGGGTCATTTGGTTGAGTTCTCTCTTCTTCTCCTTCTTCTTTCTTCTGCTTCTATTATGATTCGTGTTGGTAGTTGACAATGCACTCATCAAGGGGGAGATTGCGGATACATGGGTGTATGCCGAGTCTCTGAGTGATGAGTGATTGTCAACTGGGATGATGCGCATGTTCTTTGGCTTGTGTTGTGCAGGTGTCGAGCACGGATACAGTTTACCTCTAACCTCATGGTCTAGGAGAACGATCGATTTTGGTTTCGGGCTAAGTTTTTCTCCCTTCCCCCGAAATTCTTCGATTCATCGATTTGGAGATAGGTTCGAGCCATGATCTCTTAGAGATAGCTCACTATCCTCCTTGTGACTCTTCTCACCAAGTTTGATCCCTAGTGGATTCGTTTTGGGTGAGATCGAGTTGAATCGGTGAACGGGCAGAGCAAAACCGGGGTGACCGGACGCTGCTGGTTCAACGACCGGACGCTGACCCTGAGTCCGGTCGATGAACAGCTTCTCTGTCTTGGTATTGTGTTCTTGACCGGACGCTCTAGTTTTTGCATGACCGGACGCGCTAAAGTCACTGTTCATCACTCGTGTTTTCTTGTGACCGGACGCTACTGACCTGACCGGACGCACCGTACACCAGAGTCCGGTCACGAACAGTAAGGTCCGAAACTAGTTTTCTGACGACCGGACGCGTCCGGTGCTCACCAACCGGACGCTGCCCAGAGTCCGGTCGAGTCTGTTTCGCGCAGTTTCGTTCGCCGCTCGTTCATTCTTTGACGGTTTCGATTTCCGTATTTTGCTTTGGATTTCTAGAGGTGTGTAGTGTCCCGCTGTGCTTCTTGGAGGCATCCACCCTACATCTAGGGTCGTGGACACTCGCAAGCTCTAAGGTTTGTCTTTCGGGGTGATTCTCGGGACAGTGGCTACTAGTTTCCGAAAGGAAAATTTGAAGCTCCCATTCACCCCCCCCTCTGGTCGCTTTCTGGTTGCTTCTTGGTCCTTCATCTTGTTATTTACAATAACTTTGAGGATCTTAGAAGCCTTTTCTGAGTAGTTCTCAAATAAGAAAAATCATTTTCTTTATAGATTATACCCTGCAGCCCCCGAGCCTAAGTTCCGAGTACTAAAGTAGTCGGTGCTTGGGATCTTCTAAATACAGGACCGGGTAATCCATAAAGGTTTTAAGGAGTCGGAACATGCCACCAATTCTTTGCCTACTCCATCTGAGTGATAGATGTTCAGCTTCAGGTGGGAAATGTTTTCAACAAACACCCCTTATCACCCCCCACTGAAAAAAAATTACTGTGAAGTCAGCAATAACCGCTCAATGACTGTTCCAGTTGTACGCATTAATGATTTTTGTCTTATTATGCAACTGCAAACTTTGTCGTCTTCCTCTTGAAGTGCGCATGAGAATCAATCACCAGTGCCAGGCTTTACATGTGCCACAGTACATTGGTTGAATTATTGCTCCGGCGGACACTCTTGTTGATGAACTATGTCCATAGACCGAGAAGAAGCCGCCTATAAATACCCTGCCTGGGAAGCAAGTAGTTCATATCTTTTAGGAGTGTATGACTTCTTGTAGCCTCATGAGTATTGTAATATCAGTAGCTAAGATGGCCGAGCCCCCGGGCATTTTCCTTTTGTAGAGTAGATGAAGTGCCCAGAAGAACTCTTGTGAAAGGACCATCCGCTAGGGTGGTTTCCAAGTGGTCGCAAGCAGAGGGATACAGAGGTGCGCCTAGAAGAACTCTTGTGACTACCACTCGTAGATAACCTCGGAGTCACAGGTTGTCAAAAGGGCGGCGAGGGTGATGGTCTTCCTTGGAGTTTCTTGAGCATTGGGGTAGTACCTGAAACCCACCTTGGGAAGCACTGAAAAGGCTCATTTGTCTACCCAAGGTTCTGTGTCCGCTTTACTGCGTCTTACTGAACCCAGTCCTTGGTGCATTAGGCATCAAGACTTTGTACCTTGATTATACTAGAGTAGAGTTTTACATCCTGATGGTACTTGTGCTGGTAGTTGCTGTATCTCAAGATATTTTCATGTATCTTTGTTGTAACTCCGAGTAATAATAAATAAGATCCGGGTACTTGGAATATTTTCTGAGTTCTCTTTCTTGATTTCCGAGTACTAAATTTGTCTTGTGAAAGAAGGGAACTTGTCTGTTGACTGTAGCTGACGCCGTCTATAGCGTTTTTCCAGCCGTTAGGGTTTTGAACAGTCTCTTGACGCCGTTTGTGAGAGATGAACGGTTGCCGAAACAGATATATAATAAGCCGCCATCGGGCTTGTATGTTCCTCACGCTTTCATCAAGCTTTTGCCTTCAGAGTTACAAATCTCCTGGCCAATCCTCAGTTGATGCGCAAGAAATCTCTCGTCACCAACATGGGTCCCAAGAGACAAACTGCTATGGAGAAGAAGAAGCCTAGGATCACAACCACTGGAAGGCCAAAGCATCCATGCCCTCCTACTGATGTGCTAGCTTGGAAACAGCCAGATACCACGGTGACGGAGTTGGCGTGGTTAGCAGAGCAGGGATTACTGCGAGCACAACCTCTTGACGGATGGCGAGTACCTTCTGGCCATCGTGCTCCCGCCCCCAACACAACTGAAATCGTCATGTTCAAGTCGTTCGTGAAGCGAGGATTGGGGCTTCCTGCTTCTGACTTTCTCCGTGGATTGCTGCATTATTATGGTTTGACTCTCAACCATATTACTCCTAATGCGTGTCTTCATATTGCAATCTTCACCCATCTATGTGAAGCTTTTCTGGGAATTTGTCCCTCTTTTACTCTTTTTCGCTATTTCTTCTGGTTTAAGTGTCAACCTAGTGATGCTAGCGTCGAAGTAGTCAGAGGAGCTAGTATCCAGGTTAGATTGGAAGTAGCTAGCCAGTATATAACCGTTGAGTTGTCGGATTCTGTACGAGACTGGGCTGCCGGATGGTTCTACATGGGTAATCCCCCGCCAGCTCTTCGTCGTCACGATGGATGGCCGCCGCAGAAGTGCCGTGAATGGAAGGACCGGATCACCAATGAGGAATTAGAAACTATCCGACCCCTCCTCGATATGATAAATGGGTTGATAATCAATGGATTGACCGGGTACACCGTCGTCCAAGACTTTGTTGCACGGCGCATCCATCCTCTTCAACAACGAGCCAATTTTGGCTTCGAGTACCTAGGTATACAAGACCCTGGTCGTCATGACGCCGAACAGCTGCCTGATCATGAGATCCTGAGGAGGGTGAACCGACTGCTCAAAAGTCGTGAACACCTTGTTCTGGTGATGATGACATTCTGCGCCATCAACCCGCCTCCTCAAGTGAGTAATTGTCCTGTCATGTCTTCGAGGTTCTAAATAGATATCCTTCTAACTTGACTGAATGCTCTTCTCTTGTAGGGCCAGGGAAGAGATAACAATGATTGCCCTCCCCTGCCTCCGGCTACTGAAGAAGGCGGAGGCATAGTTCTGGAGGGTCCTATCTGAAGTGAGGACCTTCCCACCAAACCAAGCTCTCCTGAGGATCTTGACTGGCTTGACACAGATTCAACTGACTCTGATGTCATGCTTATAGACCCAGAAGCCGAGAGTAGCCGAAAGAGGTCACCGACTCCACTTCAAGATGTCGGCAAAACTATCCCAAAGAAGGCTCGTACTGGTAGGCGCCGTGCTGTTCGAAAAGTACTTTTGTCACCAGCTCTGGCTGAAAAGCACTGTAATATGGGTGCTCCTGGTAAGGGGAAACCCGAGGACCTTGTATTCTTTTTTGTGTTTGGATTGATAAACTTGGTCTTATATCTGTTTTTGTACTAGATGCTGAGACGACTCAAGGGACTTCAAGTGGTGGGGTTCCTGAAGAAACTCCAGCTCCAGACCCGCTACTGAAGAAGCCTCTCCTGAAGTTGCCACGGCCATTGAAGCTCGTAAAGTAAGTTACAGAACTTTACTTTTAGAGTGTTCACATATTTTTGGAACTAAGCATAGGTACTCCTCTTGTTGTAGGAAAACGAAGTCGACTGCAGCAGTATCTGATGCGGTCCCTGAGACTCGGGCGGTAGAGGAGTCGGAGATGGTGGACAAAGAAACCAACGCCCCTCCTGTCTTTAGTCAGGTAGATGTTTTACCCGACTCCTCTCCGTCGGGTCCCCAAGTTGATACAGCATCTGAAGTGGATCTGCTTCCTTTGCCTCAGGTTGGTGTGCCCTTCTCGATATTCCGTTCTCTTGCTTAGTTGGAATTTGACCGAGTAATGAATGAGTGGTTTTCCGCACTCGACAGCCTGATGAACCATCCCTGGAGATGGTTGTGGCGGATATCGGTGCAGAAGATTCAACTCGTCAACAGGGAGGGTCTGTAGATGTGCCCGAGTCCTCGCACCAGGGGGCGACTCTCGACGTATCCGGGTATGATCAAGACCTCACCCGGTTGAAGGAGCTGAGCGATCAAGTGAGAGCTCCTGTTGAAGCTCTTCACCAATTTGTTGAGGTAAGATTCTCAATTTATTCTTGTTGTACTGTAGTCGCATCCGAGTACTCACAATATTGTTTGTATGCAGGCTTTTGACTTCAAGGTTAAGGATCAGGTCACCCGGATTCGCCAGGAGATGTCCCGTGAGAACCAAGATCTCTGAGACTACATTGCCCAGGACCAGATCAGTCAAAAGGTAGCCACCCAGCTTTTGCATAACCGCATCAACGAACTCCAAGGCAGCCTCAAGGAAGTGGTAGCGGAGCGTGACGCTGCTAACGACCGTGAGGTTGGGCTAATAGCCAAAGCTGCCTCTATGGAGCAGAAGATGAAGGAGCTGAAGAAAGCTTCCAAGAAGCAGCTTGAGGGTAAATATTGAAGTTTTCTATGCTAGTCGGTTCCATAGTGTCAATCTAATTGTATGATAACCAACTGATATTTATGCAGATGCGAATAAGCTGGCTTCTGGGTGGCAGAACGCATTCAACCGGAAACAGGCGGAGCTAGAGGAGGTATTTGCTAATGCGCAAAGTACTCTTTAGGAAGCCAAATTGATGCGTGAGGATGCTGACCGGGACCTTCTGCAGGCTCTGAAGTCTAGCAAGGAGTCGCGGGAAGCCCTCGAGTCTTCGCAAGCTTCCTTGAAGGCTTTGGAGCATGTCGTCGAGCCCATCCTGAACATGATTCTGGCACCAGAAGGAGTCGAAGAAACTTTGATTGATTGGGCCAAGGCTGCGCCTGGACGGTTGGCTCAATACATTAAGGATATGTCGACTTTCGTGGTGCAAGGTCTGATGGCGACGCTGCGGTTGCATCTGCCATCTTTCGACTTGGCCGCTCTGATGACCCTTCCTGAAGGTAAAGGCGACGAGGACCTTGCAGCGATGCAAGAGGAGGTGAAGACCGCGGTGGAGGAGTACTCGCAGATTTTAGATCTTGTAGAGTAGCTTAGCCTCCTTGATCGTTTGATTGCCGCCTGTATTCCCTGGAAACAGTTATTGTAAAATATAAAGAAACAAAGTATTAGTTACTTTCGAATCTTTGTGAAGCTCGTATCAACTCGTCATTGCAAGAAATTTCTCGTCAATGGGTTGTGTCTATCTAAATGTGGATGTATGACCAGGCGTCTTGTGAGACGAGTCTATCCGGGTGCTTTCTAGCACTTGGGTTTGGGTCGTGTGACTTCGTTTCTCTAGTAGTCTTATAACGATCATATAGATAACTTAGTCTTGCCCGAGTACTACTCTTAGTACCCTTGTTCAAGGGATAATTCTGATTAGGCACCTCTTGAAGGACCGTAACGATGGTTCCTTCTGGGTGGATCATATCCTCTTGATGATCGCAGCTTGGGTGCGAAGGTAGGTGGACCTCTGTCCAGTAACAGGGCGGGTACTACCCCACCTTGTTATGCCTTATAGGAACTAGTATCTACTATTATAGATACCATATTCACTATGGGCTGATAGCCGGGTGTTAAGCCGTACTACCTTGTGAGTTGTATTGAGCTCGAAGCTCGTAACTCAAAAATGGTTACAGCTGAACCAATCCATCCGAGTAATATTAAATATTAGTCGGTGGTGAGCCCTGCTACTGCAGAGATTTTTATGCGACTAAGTAGTCATGATGGAATATATGGAAAGCCTGGATAGTTTGAAGGTTCTTATTTTCTGATGAACTCCAAACTTTATTAATATCCGACTGATAAGTACAATTGCCCTGAGTCAGGTTTGTAGCATAGTCCCTAGGTATGGAATTTCTTCAAGTGCTCGATATTCCATGAATTTGGCAGTGGAGATCCATCTTCAGTGACTAGCTCAAATGACCCGGGTCTTGTTACTTTGGATACAATGTAAGGTCCTTCCCATGGACTCATAAGCTTGTGGCGCCCTGTGGTATTCTGAATTTTCTTCAGGACCAGGTCGCCTACTTGAAAAGTGCGGTGATGGACGTTCCTGTCGTAGTAGCGTCTCATCCCTTGAAGGTACCTTGCTGACTGAAAGAGTGCGGTTAATCGGGCTTCTTCGAGGCTGTCGACTTCTAGCCGCCTGGTATCATCGGCTTCGCCTTCGTTGTACTGCTCTGTTCGTGGGGCGTTCTAGATTAAATCAGCCGGGAGGATTGCTTCAGTGTCGTATACCAGGAAGAAAGGAGTTTGGCCTGTTGCCCGACTTCGTTGTGTCCGCAGCCCTCAGACTACCTTAGGCAATTCTTCAACCCACTTTCCGCCGTGATCTTTTAGGAGGTCAAATAGTCTTGGTTTTAATCCTGCAAGAATCAGGGCGTTGGCTCGTTCAACTTGGCCGTTGGACTGTGGATGAGCAACTGATGCATAGTCTATCTTGATTCCGCAGTCGCTGGCCCATGACTTGAATTCAGTAGCCGTGAAAGGGGACCCAAGATCGGTAATGATTCTGTGCGGCATCCCAAAGCGGTGAAAGATGCTCTGCATGAATTGTACTGACTTGGACGCATTGAATTTGACCAAGGGCATGTACTCGATCCACTTTGTGAATTTGTCGATTGCGACGTAGATGTATTCGAATCCGCCTGGAGCACGCTTGAGAGGACCAACCATGTCGAGTCCCCAACATGAGAAAGGCCATGATGGAGGGATGCAGATCAACTCGTGTGCAGGTACATGCTGCTGCTTGGCAAAAAACTGGCATGATTGACAGCGGTGGACTAAGTCTTCTGCGTCTTTCGAGGCTGAGGGCCAATAGTACCCTGATCTGAAGATTTTTTTGACTAATGTCCTTGAAGCTGCGTGGTTGCCGCAACACCCAGAGTGAACTTCATTTAAGATTTCCCTGCCATCTTCTGGTGAGATGCATTTGAGGAGAATTCCTGATGAAGCTCCGCGTCGATATAGCTTGTCCCCGACTAAAACATAGTTTTTACTACGTCTAGTGAGTTGCTCTGCAGCAGTTTTGTCACTTGGCAGTTTATGCTCTTTGAAGATGTCAATGAAGACTTGTGTCCAGTCGGGTGCTAGAGTTAGAACCTGGATGGATGGTGCTAGCACGACCTCTTCCTTCTCTTGGATTGATGGTTTGGATAATTCATGTACGAAGGTACCACTAGGGACCATGGCTCTGTCGAATCCTAATTTTGCTAGGATGTCTGCTGCCACATTGAGATCCCGGGTAATATGAATGAGTTCTAGCCTAGAAAAGTGTTTTTCCAGCTTGCGGACTTCCGCGCAATAGGCGTTCATTGTTTCCTTTGTGCAATCCCAGTCTTTGTTGACTTGGTGAATTACTACTGAAGAATCGCCATAGAATAGGAGTCGCCTGATGCCCAGTGCAACTGCCAGCTTGAGTCCATGGAGTAGTGCTTCATATTCTGCTTCGTTGTTGGTGGCAGGCCATAATATCTGCAGAACATACTTGAGCTGCTCTCTGGCGGGTGATACTAGAAGTACTACGGCTCCTGCTCCTCCGAGTTTTAGGGACCCATCGAAGTACATCTTCCAGTGATCAGGAATAACGTTGTCTTGGATCTGTTGTATCTCTGTCCACTCGGCGACGAAATCAGCTAGAGACTGTGACTTGATTGCTTTCCTCGGAGTGAACTTGATGTTGAGTGCCCCCAATTCGACTGCCCACTTGGAAATTCTCCCAGTGGCGTCACGATTATGGAGGATTTCTCCCAGAGGAAAATCCGTGACCACTGTAATCTCATGAGCCTCGATGTAATGTCGTAGCTTTCATGAAGATATGAGTAGGGCGTAGAGTAATTTATGTACTTGTGGGTATGTGACCTTTGAATCGGAGAGTACCTCGCTAATGTAGTACACTGGTCTCTGGGTATGGTAGATGTGCTTGTCATCTTTGCGCTCGACCACGATCGCTGTGCTTACGACGTGTGTGGTAGCTGCGATATAAAGCATCATCGGTTCCCTGGGTTCTGGTGGTGTCAGTATAGGTGAATTGGTTAGGTATCCTTTGAGTTGTTCAAAGGCCCTGTCCGCTTCTTCCGTCCACTGAAATTTATCGCCAGCCTTGAGCAATTTGAAGAAAGGTAGTCCCTTTTCCCCCAGCCGTGAGATAAATCGATTTAGTGCAGCCATGCACCCGGTGAGCTTCTGAACATCTCTGACTGAGGTGGGCGGTTTCATGTTGATGATAGCCGTGATTTGTTTTTGGCTGGCCTCGATGCCCCGATGGCTAACAAGAAAACCGAGTAATTGGCCCGAAGGTACTCTGAAGACGCATTTTATGGGATTGAGTCACCATTGGTATGCGCGTAGTCGGTTGAAAGTTTCCTCCAGGTCTGATATCAGAGTAGTCGGATCTTTTGTCTTTATGACCACGTCATCGACATAAGCTTCTGCGTTGCGGCCAATCTGGTCACCCAAACAATCTTGGATAGCTCGTTGATAAGTGGCTCCTGCATTTTTTAACCCAAAGGACATGGTTTTATAACAGTAGGCGCCGAAAGGAGTTATAAACGATGTCTTAGGTTGGTCTTCTTCCTTGAGGGCGATCTGATGGTACCTGGAGTAGCAGTCCAAAAAGGATAATAGAGCGGAGCCTGTGGTGGCGTCAACTATTTGATCTATCCTTGGTAATCCGAAAGGATCTTTTGGACAGTGTTTGTTGAGGTATGTGTAGTCGACACACATGCGCCACTCGGCAGAGTTCTTCTTCTTGACTAGCACTGGGTTAGCTAACCACTCGGGGTGGAGGATTTCTCTAATGAATCCGGCTATGAGTAGTTTAGCTATTTTCTTCTTGATTGCCTCTTTTTTCTCTGGTGAGAATCGCCGTAGTCTTTGCTTGATAGGTCTAGAGCCTTCTTTTAATTCCAATTTGTGCTCAGCCAAGTTCCTTGGGACTCCTGGCATATCAGTCGGTTTCCAAGCAAATATATCTTTGTTTGCTCTAAGGAACTTGGTGAGCGTGAATTCCTATTCTTCGGATAAGTGACCACTGATAACTGTTGTCTTGGAGGAATCACCGGTTTCTAGGTCGATGCTTTTTGTAAAGACTTCTGTTGATGGTTGGATAGTACCCGCCTTCTTAGTTGGGATTTCTGTATCTCCAGGCTTGGTATTATGCACCATCTGGGCTAGTTCTTGTAACTCCCGGGTGAGTTGAGCTTTTTCAGCGATTTGGACAGCCTCTATGTCACAATCAAATGATCGCTTCAAGTCACCTCTGAAAGTTAAGATTCCTTTAGGACCCGGCATCTTCAGGAGAAGGTACGGGTAGTGTGGTACTGCCATAAACTTGGTGATGGTTGGTCGTCCAAATATGGCGTGGTATGATGACTCGAAGTCGGCTACCTCGAAACTGATGTACTCAGTTCGGTAATTGGTCTGAGTTCCAAAAGTTACGGGTAATATGATTCTTCCTAGTGGTACAGCCGCCTTTCCGGGTACTATGCCGTAGAAGGGGGCACTTGATGGTGTGAGCTATGTTGCGAGATCTAGATTCATCTTGCGTAGGGTGCTTGCAAAGATGACATTAAGTCCTGCTCCTCCATCGATAAGTACTCTGCTCAGTGTAAACCCGGCGACCGTGGGATCCAGGACTAGCGGGTAGTGCCCTGCATTGGAGACGCTGGTCCATTGGTCCGCTCGGGAGAAGCTGATCGGATGCTCGGACCAGTCAAGGTATCTAGGAGTCGCTGGTTCTGTAGACATGATCTCCCATAGGGAAAGCTTCTGGAGCCTCTTGCTGTCGCTAGTGGTTACTCCCCCGAAAATGACATTGATAGTCCCTTTGGGGTGTTGAGAACCACCGGTGTCTTGCGGAGGGTCCTCAGCTGTCTTCTTGCCTTTGTCCTTCTTGTTTTTGTTGAAGTCGGGGTTCAGGCCTTGCTCCTTGAGTTGTCGACAGTGCCTTGCCTGATGTCCGGCTTTCGGGTGAAAGGGGCAGGGTCCGTCGAGTAAGTCATCAAAGGTGAATGGCTTGTTCCCCTTGTTCTGAGGCTCCATGGCAGCAACAGTATTGTCTCCTGCCCTTTTCCGAGTGCTTTGCTGCGGTGCCTGGTTGCCTCTCTGGTTGTTCCCTCGATCACCTTGCGTGTTTCTATCGGGGAAACGTTCCTGTGTACGTTCTTCTGTCGCCATCATGGAGTTTACGGCCCGATGGAACTCGTCAACAGTGGTTGGGTCCTGCTTGATGAAATCTTTGTAATTGTACCTTTTGCAAATGTCGTTGCCAAAGAGGTCAATTACTTCTCTGTCTGTGATGTCAGATACTATGGAGCGGATCTCTGAAAAGCGCCTATAGTATTCCCGCATTGATTCATTTTTCTGTTGCTTACAGGTTCTGAGCTTAGTCCGGGGATCTGATCTCTCTGGGACACCCGCGAAGTTTTCAATGAAGATACGATGGAGTTGTTCCCAGGAGTCGATGGACTCAGCTTTGAGCCTGTCGAACCAAGCAAGCGGCATTGTTTCTAAGGCCATTGGGAGATAGAGTGATTTGACGTCGTTGCTTCCACCAGCCAACTCCACTGCTTGAGCATACAGCCTGAGCCATCGTTTAGGTTCTGTCTTCCCATCGTACTTTGAATAGTTCCCGGGTTTGAATTTTCGCGGGAACGAGACTGCTCGGAGCCTTTGGGAAAAGCAGGGGAAACGATCGACTGTGTTGGATGTTACGTCCGTGATTCCTCTGTATGAAGATTCAGCTCCTCCCTCAGCTTGATCAGGTACTCGGTGACCCAGACGACTCCTTGCTGGGACTCGACCGAGTCGCTCTTCAACAGGCCGCCTCTGGCTTGGGTGAGATGAAGCTTGTTCATCGGCTAGGGACTCAAGATTCTGTCCTCGTAGTTGAAGCGCGGTAGTTTGAAGCATGACTAACCGTCGTTCTTCGTCGGGGGTTCGGTTGGCCTTGGCCCCCATCTCCGTAGCTAAAGCCAGGATGTTTTGGTACGGAGTCTGGAAGACTTTATGGCCGGCGACCCTCATAAACTCAGGTTCGAGGTTACGGGAGCAATCGTCTCGTCGACGATTGTGCTCGTTTTGTGACTGGCACTCCTGGTCACGTTGAGCACGAGCTTGATTTTCCGCGTCCTCCTCTAGACGCCTCCGAGTATTATACTCCTCAAGTCGTATGTTGTAGCGATCTATGGCTTCCTTGCGATGAGTTGCTCGCCTTCTGCGAGCTTCTTTAGCTTGATTCCTCCTGATTCTCTCAGCCTTCATTGACTCGGTTTCTCCGAGTCCTTCTGGATCGTTATCAGATATCATACTCAAAGTTTCATCATCCTGGAGGACATCTAGGGGGGTTGGAGGTCGTAGAGATGACTGATGCCCCGCCATGAAGACTTCACGAGTGTAGCCCTGGTTTGTTGATCCTGGCGTAACCGATTCCAAAGTAGAAGTACTGGAGATTAGTTCCGTTGAGGTGTCGTGTTCCTCAAAGGGGAGCTGATGTCCGTGCTGGTATGGAAGTTGTTGGTCGATTGTGCCAACCAGTCTAGCCGGAGCGGACTAAATTGGCCAATGGACAAAGTTACCCTCCTTAGTAGAGCTGAAGACGAGTCCTTGTTGAGCTCCTGTCAAAGGTATCTGTTGATACTCTTTGAATTTTGCATCAATCAAGTTTTGAAAGTTTTCAGCAGAATTCCGCATGCCAAAGGTAGTGTTGTGAGTAGCATCCGGGTCCTTTTCCTCGGGACTTGAGTTTGAGTAGGAGTCGAATACCTCTAGTTGGTCTTCGGAATCTTGCGGATCCTAAATTGCGAGATCTGCTAAGTTCTGGGTGAGATCATCCATCTTTGGCGTGACTTGCGCTTCTGATTTCGTGTGGAGTTGCCGATGTAGCTTTCCTTGATCGTCCGCGATGCAAGTCCATGAGCCAAAAACGAAAATTGCCCCCGCCGAGAACATATTGTCGTGGTTCGCCGGGCTCTTGGTCGTCGAATCGCCGAAAGCCCCTACCTGGCGCGCCAGCTGTCGGTGTTTGTTAACCGGCAACTCATCTTGAGTAATCACAGACGATTTGTTCGGTGGGGATCGGCGTTCGTAGGACCCGGCGAGTACACAGGGACAGCGATTTATACTGGTTCAGGCCGCTAAATAGCGTAATACCTTACGTCCAGTGCGGTGTGTGCCTTGTGTATGATTATGATTCGATGTTCGATCGTCTGGAGCCTGCGCCGACTTCCCCTTATATATCCGGGTAAGCCATAGCGCAGACCGAGTCCTAGTCGATTACATCAAAGGAGTCCTATTCTAATTACAAGACTTCCTTTAAGAACTCGACTAAGTTACAACGAGAGTCCTAATCCAAGTACAAGTCTTCGGATCTCCCGTGCCATCCGGGATTAGTCGGAGTAATCATCAACTGATGCTATCTCAGACATCCTGGTCCGTCACAAAGTCCATCTTGTCACTAGTTGACTCGCGTGGATTTGGGCGAGAGAGTTTTGTGGTGTCCCACTGTGTTCCTAGGGAACATCCACCCATTCTCTTGGGTCGTGGACATCACGCGTGTCTGCTTTGCTCTTGGGGTTGATTTTCTGGGACAAAGGCCTAAACATTTCGAAAGAAATTTTGAAGCTCCCACTCACCCCCCATCTGGTCGCCTTGCTTTAGCATTCTCGGTCCTACAATTGGTATCGGAGCGGGTTAAGGATCTTCCACCTTAGCCGGTTCCAGATCCACGGAAGGCGACATGGATCGCGGCGTGGGCAAACCACTGTTTTTCGATCGGACGAACTATGCGTATTGGAAGATACGTATGTCGGCCTATCTTCAGAGCATGGGTGCTTCTGTCTGAGATATTTGCAACAAGGCCGGTTACGTGGTTCTGGCTGCTCGTGCTACTCAGCTGCAGATCGATGAGCACGATGCCAATAGCCGAGCCCGTAATGCTCTTTTCTCATGTTTGAGCATGTCTGAGTTTGATCGCGTTTCTCACCTCCCCACGGCTCAGGAGATTTGGGCGACTCTCATGCGTTTTTATGAGGGAACCACTCAAGTCAAATCTCGTCTCTATGAGTCGCACAAGCGGGAGTATGAGAACTTTCGACATATGCCTGGCGAGAGCATAGAGAGTTTATTTGCTTGCTTTCAGGTGATTATCAACAGGATGAGAGCTAACAAGGAGCTATTGCCTTTCGACGATCATGAGAGAGCTCTCAAGCTACTCCATACTCTTGATCGGTCGGTGTGGGATTCCAAGGTTCAGGCGATCATCGAATCGCCTAACTATGAGACTCTCATGTGCGACGAGCTCTTTAGTAAGCTCAAGTCCAGTGAGATTGATGCCATGGCGAGGGCTTCTTATGAGAATCCTTCTGGCCCGTCGATGGCTTTGCTTTCTAGCTCTTCTGCTAACCCCTCTGGAGGATTTGCACTTTCTTCTCTTCTTTCTATCACAGAGGAGCAGTTGGAGTTCATGGGGGGTGACGAGTTGGCTTTGCTTGCCAACCGGTTCTCGCGGTTCCACAACAATCGCATGAACCATCGCCGCGGAGGAGGACGCTCAGGATGCTTTGAGTGCGGCGACCCCGATCACTTCATCGCCAACTATCCCAAGAAGAACAAGCAAGCATTTGGGAAGGGCGATCATGGGCACAACTATGACTTCGGCAAGCACAAGGAGAAGTACGTCCCCGCGAAGCACAAGCGGAAGGGCGGCTTCAACAAGGAGTACATCAAGAAGAAGTACTTGGAGAAGGCCCAGGCTGAGTAGCGTGCTTTCTTTGCCACGCTCAGCGACGTCGACGGCTCGGATGACGACTCCGCTTCCTCAAGCGACGACGAGTCTGAGAAGAAGAAGATCGAGGACATGCTGAACGGCCTCTGCTTCTTCGCCGACAACAAGGGCTTTTGCACCATGGCCCTCGGCAAGGAGGTCGACAGCCAGCTGGAGGAGATCCCTCAGAACGATGACGATGACGACACCTCCCAGGTATCTCAGACCCCCGACGAGCTTTCTGTTGAGGTCGAGAAACTTACTGCCGCCCTTCTTAGTCAAGATAAGCTGCTTAGGCGTGTTGCTAGAGAGCGGAAGGAGTTTAGGCAGAAGTGGGAGGATACGGTGAAGGAGCTTGAGTTTGCTAAGTCCACCGTGGTCGTTTCTGAGGAGAGTGAGTGCGAGATGTGCACCACGCACATGACTGACCTTCTCACTTTGAGAGGTAAGTATGCTGCGTTGGTTGGAGAGGTGGATGAGCTCAGGGCAAGACCCGTGTTGTTAGGTGCGTGCAAGTCTTGTGCAGGCTTGCAATCCGAGTTGGCAGAGAAGAATGCCAAGATTGTGTCTCTTCATAAGGCCAGCTCGGGTAGCACTTGTGTGACTAGGTGCATTCTGTGTGAGGGTTTAGAGATGGAGATTGCGAACGTGAAGCATGACAAGATGCAAATCGAGGAGGAAAACACATACCTTCGGACCATCTTGTCATGGGTGTCTTGTGGTGAGCCGCAGCTTGGGATGATGATTGCCCAGTTTAAGCGTGTTGCTGGAGGTCCAGGTGTAGGTTTTGCTCAGGGTATTGAGTGTGCTTCATCTTTTGGCAAGATTGGAGAGTCGAGTGGTCCGAACCCGTGTGAGAAGCCCAACTCCACCACTACTCCCAAGCTTACCAAGATTCCATCCAAAGAGCCTCTCAAGCCTAACACCAAGGATGGGGTATTTGTTGAACCTCCGAGAGCTCCACCCAAGAAACAGACATGGGCTCCAAAACCAAACCACCTCAAGAACAAGCTAGACACCATGCCACCTATCCAAGAAGAGCGCATGCCTCAGAAAGGCAAAGTGATCCACACCCACTACCGTGAGTACCAACAACCCCCTATGAGAGCGGTGAGGTACCATTGTGAGCACTGTGGGAGAGATGGACACTTGAGGGAGTTTTGCTTTCGGCGCAAGAGAGATGAGCGCCATGCCAGGGAGATGAACAATTCGGACATGTACAATGCTTTCCATGATGAACATGTGCCGAATGTTCAAAGGAGAGCTGCTAGGCCTAGAGGTCCAATGTCTCAAGGTCCTAGGCCTAGGCCGCAAGGAGGATGTGCCCGGCGGGAGCCTGCGTTTGTAGGTTTTGGACCCCGTGGCGGTGGCTTTGTAGTAGAGCGTTACCCCCACCGCAATTTGACTATCGCGATGAGCGCTCTTTCCCTAGCGGACCACGTTTTCCTCAGCGTGGTGATCGCTTTCCCCGTAGGCGTGGTAGGAATGATTTTTCTACTAACCGTTCTTTTGAGCAGCCGGCCCAACACTGGTATAATTCCCATTTTACTCACCCCAGTGTTGGACCGTATGCTCACCCTATGTCTTTTTATTGATGTAGGTAAAACGATTGGAGAACGTTTGGTTGGTGGATTCCGGGTGCTCGAGGCACATGACCGGAAACACCTAGTGGTTTTCCAGTCTTAGTCCTGTTGCCGGAAAGGAGTTTATCACCTTCGGTGACAATAGCAAAGGTAAAGTGTTGTCTCGTGGGTCTGTGCGAGTTAATGAGCACTTTGTGTTTTCACGATGTTGCTCTTGTTTCTAACTTGCATTTTAACCTTCTTTCTGTTTCGCAACTTTTTGATGATGACTATGAGATTCGTTTTAAACCGAATCTCAGTCGTATTCTGGATCCTCAGGGCAATCTTCTGTGTTTGATTTCGCCCTTTGGAAAAGTCTTTCGTGCGAATTTCTCGGAGTCCTTTGGCATTTCTCGTTGTCTTTTGGCTGGTCCTTCCTCCTCTGATCTTTGGAAGTGGCATAGGAGACTTGGTCACCTGAGCTTCGACTTGCTTGCAAGGCTTAGTTCACTTGGCCTAATCCGAGGATTGCCCAAGTTGTTCATGGAGAAGGATCTTGTTTGCCATTCTTGTAGACATGGGAAGATGGTTGCCGCTCCCCACCATCCAGTGACTCAGGTCATGACTAAGCGCCCTGGAGAGCTTTGCACATGGACCTTGTTGGTCCGGCTCGGGTGAGCTCGGTTGGTGGGAAGTGGTATGTGCTTGTTGTTGTTGATGACTTCTCGAGATATTCGTGGGTCTTCTTTTTAGCTGAGAAGACCGAGACTTTCTCGTTGGCTCGCAATCTGATTTTGCGTCTTCAGAATGAGTTCCCTTTGAACTCAATGCGAGCTATTCGTAGTGATAATGGTTCCAAATTCAAGAATATGGACTTTGAGAAGTTTTGTAACCCTTTGGGTTTAGAGCATCAGTTTTCTTCCTCCTATACACCGCCACAAAATGGTGTTGTAGAGAGGAAGAATCGGACCCTTGTAGAGATGGCCAGAACAATGCTCGATGAGCATAGGACTCCTAGGCGATATTGGGCCGAAGCTATGAACATTGCATGCTATATCTCCAATCGCATTTTTCTCCGAGCTTTCTTGAAAAAGACTTCTTATGAATTGCGTTTTGGAAAATAGCCCAAAGTGAGTTATTTTAGAGTTTTTGGTTGCCACTGTTTTATACTTAAGAAAGGCAACCTGGTCAAATTTGAGTCTCGCTCTTCTGACGGTGTATTTTTGGGTTATGGCACTCATACTCGAGCATATCATGTACTTAACCTTGATACTAACCGAGTCATGGAGACATCTGATGTCACCTTCGACGAGATCATGAGGTTGGTGAGCCTCTTTTTGATGACGAGGACGAGGGTGCTGAAGGGATGGATGATCCAGCACCACCTCCACCTGTTGTGTCGCAAGGGTCGGCTTCTACTACGACGACTCACGGCCCCAACTCCTCTTCGTCGACTACTTGGGGGTCGTGGGATCCGCCACCTCGGGTTGTACCTTTTGTACCCGAGGAGGCGCCAGCTGCTGTTTAGGGGGAGGTTTCTTCAGTTCGGGAGGCGCCACGACACATTCAGCGCCAACACCCGCCTCAACAGATGATCGGCAGCATCAGCGAACGTATCACTTGGTCAAGGTCACAACAAATCTCTCACTTTGCTCATTCTGCATTTGTTGCTGATTTTGAACCCCGAGATATTCGACATGCTTTATCTGATCCAGATTGGGTTAATGCCATGCATGAGGAGTTAGAAAATTTTGAAAGAAATCGGGTTTGGGTTTTGGTTCCTTTTCCTCCTGAGTGTCACCCTATTGGTACAAAATGAGTTTTCAAAAACAAACAAGGAGAGGATGGCCATGTTGTAAGAAACAAGGCCAGACTTGTAGCCCAGGGGTATAGTCAGAAGGAGGGGATAGACTATGAGGAGACATTTGCTCCTGTAGCTCATTTGGAGGCAATTAGGATACTCTTGGCTTTTGCTGTGTCCAAAGGGTTTAAACTTTTTCAAATGGATGTCAAGAGTGCCTTCCTAAATGGCTACATAGAAGAAGAAGTGTATGTGAAACAACCCCCCGGTTTTGAAAATTCCAAGTTTCCAAACCATGTTTTTAAACTTCACAAAGCTTTATATGGTTTGAAACAAGCCCCTAGAGCCTAGTATGATAGGTTGAGAACCTTTTTGCTTGCTAAGGGTTTTAAAATGGGATGTGTGGATAAAACGCTTTTTCTCCTCAAGCAAGGCAATGACACTCTCTTGGTCCAGATTTACATGGATGATATCATTTTCGGTGGTTCTTCTCACGCTTTGGTTGCCAAGTTTGCAGATCTTATGAGCAGGGAGTTTGAGATGAGCATGATGGACGAGTTGATGTTCTTTCTCGGATTGCAAATCAAGCAATCCCGAGAGGGGACGTTTGTGCACCAGGGCAAGTATACCAAGGACATCCTGAAGAAGTTCGATATGGGTGAGGCCAAGCCTCTTCCAACACCCATGTCGACCATGACGGCCTTGGATGCGGACAAGGATGGAGAAGCTGTGGACCAGAAGGAGTACCGGAGTATGATCGGGTCGCTGTTGTACCTGACGGCGACACGCCCGGACATCCAGTTCGCGGTGTGTCTTTGCACGCGATTTCAGTCGTCGCCGCACACCTCTCACCGTCAGGCAGTCAAGCGCATTATGAGGTACTTATGCTTCACACCAGAGTTTGGGATTTGGTATTCTGCTTCATCCACCCTCTCCCTTTGCGATTATTCTGATGCCAATTTTGATGGTTGCCGACTTGATCGCAAGTCCACTTCTGGGACTTGTCAGTTTATTGGTTCTTCTCTTGTGTCTTGGTCTTCTCGCAAGCAGTCTAGTGTCGCTCAGTCTACCACAGAGGCTGAATATGTTGTTGCGGCTAGCTGTTGTTCCCAGTTGCTTTGGATGATGGCCACTTTGCGTGATTTTGGTCTGAGATTTTCTAGAGTTCCTTTGCTTTGTGACAGTACGAGTGCGATTAGCATTGCTAAGAACCCCATGCTGCATTCTAAGACCAAACACATTGATGTGCGCTTTCATTTCTTGCGAGACCATTATGAGAAGGGTGATATCGACCTTCACCATGTCGATACTCATCTTCAGTTGGCAGATATTTTCACCAAGCCTTTGGACCAATTAACTTTTGCTAGGTTGAGAGGTGAGCTTGGTGTGTGTTTCCCCTTTTAGATGGGGGAAACATTTTGTCTATTGTATCATAGACTGACTCTCTTTCTTTCGCTTCGTTTTCGTTCTTGGGTAGGTTAGTCTTTGCATTTCATCATGCATCTTTACTTTCTGAGCTTCATGTATATAATCTTTAGAATGTGATTATGCTCTGTCTAGTATGCTCTGATGCTATATGATGATGCGTGTAGCTTATGCTTTCTCTGATCACTGATACAGGTTGTGAGCTGAGCTATTTTTGGTGAACTTGCTTAATGAACATAAAATTTGAAAATTGTTCACCATTGAGATATGCAACTAGCATGTGTAGAATGTGTTGAATTCACTTGTGCTTCTCATATATGCTAGGTTGCTATGTCTCTAGTTTTGAGTCATTTACTTGCTTGGTATGTTCATATTCTGTTTTAAATTGAACCAAGCTTTAAGTAATTGGAAAGATCGAGATGGGATTGCTTGTCAACACAACACGGTATCGAGACTGTTTCTCATTGCACATTTGAGTTAAACTTGAGTCGTGTAGTGTATGACCGAAACCGGTGCTTTAAGCTTCTAATTGCGTTTGCATAGGCTTAGCTCGGTTGAAAAGTTAAGCAATGACAAGTTTTCAACCTCTCACAATCACATGCTGAATTTTGAACTTGTGTCATTTCACCGCTGCAACTCCGATTAAAATCTGAAATCACAAGTATATGTTTCATTTTATAGCATGATGATTGAACTTTGCTAGGTGTAGTTCATCTTGTATACATGTTTAGCACTTGTTTGACTTCCTGTCTATACATGTTTAGTGCTATTTTTTATGGTGAACATCCTTTTCTGAATGACTAAAACTGCTCATTTTTCTTATATGTTCATATTTCATATCTGGTGATCAGTTTGAGCCTTTGTTTGCATGTATGCTTCTTGTTGAGTCATAGGAGTTATACTATGTAGAGCATCTTTTCATTCTCTAGACTATATTCCTGAAGCTGCTAACTTGCATTTTTTACTCATATGCATTTGGAAGGGAGAAGTTTGCCTGATAGTGCATTATCAACTAAGGGGGGGATTTTGTCAAATCATAAGGGGGAGAAATCTTAAAATCATATCCTAGTTGTGTGCACTATTGGAGGGGGAGTTTGCTCGTTTGATGAAGGTTGTTTCAATTGGTGTTTTTCAATTGTTTTGGAGCGATCTTATGCTAGTTGTGTTGAGCCTCTGTGCCTCTATCTTGAGGGACTAGCAGTTTTGCTTTGTGAGTGTGATTCTCAATTGGTATCGAGCTTTTCTGCTCTTCAGTTGGTATTGAGCTTTCTTGCTAGCGGTGTTGAGACCGTTCTGCCTCTTCTTGAGGGCTAGCTCTATTTTGGCTTGAATTTCAATTGATTTTTCGATTGCTATCGAGCTTTCCTGCTAGCGGTGTTGAGCCTATTCTACCTCTTCTTGAGGGCTAGCTTTGCTTTGCTTGGTTGCGTCGAGCCGTTGCCCATGTCTTTGGGGACCAAGTTGTCTTGCTCTTTCCACTTGACCTTTTTCGGTTTGCTATGCTTTTGGGTCATTTGGTCAAGTTCTCTCTTCTTCTTCTTCTTTCTTCCTCCATTTCATTATGATTTGTGTTGCTAGTTGACAATGCACTCATCAAGGGGGAGATTGCGGATACATGGGTGTATGCCGAGTCTCGAGTGATGAGTGATTGTCAACTGGGACAATGCTCATGTTCTTTGGCTTGTGTTGTGCAGGTGTCGAGCACGGATACAGTGATCAAAGGCAAGGTGAAGGTCAAGTAGAGACGTGTCGTGCCGATGGACCGGGAGTGGTGAAGGACGGACGTGAGGCTTGGACTGAGGGACCGGTGGCCTGAGGATCAGCTGTGGTGGCTGACAGCCTGGGACAGCGACGAGCGGAGACTTGCGGGGCACGGTGTTGCTCGGGTCGAGGACCTGGGGACACGTGTCAGTGGACGGGGTGCACGGGCGGTGCATCCCATCTACAACGTCAGTTTGATGGTTGAGCCACAGAAAAACCATCAGGTGGACGGTTTCTAGGTTTGGGCCTCAAAACCTGGGCGCTGCGGGTTTCTGAGTTTGGGCCACAAAACTCAGGCGATGGACGGCTGGTTTTCTGGTTTGGGACTCAAAACCGGGGGATGGTCGTGAAGGCTGGTTTCCCGGTTTGGGCCTCAAAACCGGGGGCGGAGTCCGTGAAAAGGACAAGTAGAGCGGTGGCGGCACGTGGCGGCAATCGGTAAGGTTGCGTCGAGGCAACACTACCAGTTGTGCGGGCATGGCCATCGGATCACCACCTACCATGAGTTGGTCCAGAATAACCTTAGGGTTTAGCTGGTTCGCTCTGTAATTAGTTAGGGGTAGAGTGGAAACTAGAATTAGGATAAGTAGAGGGAGACACCCACCTCCCATCCTATCTCAGCATTTGCTATTTTGATTCTAGGAATTCCTGCTTCTCATTCCCTGCTGTGGCTACTGAGATCCGCAGAGACAGTGAACAATACCTCTGTGTATTTGCTTTTTGAGGAAACGAGACTCTAATCTCGTTGTCTCCTCGTGGGGATGAATTTTGGCTGGCAATTCGTGGTTTGATTCGCGTTTTGAACTTGTTCTTTGTGTTCTTCTTTTCTCCACGATTTTCCTGGTGATCGATCTCTTTACTCGGTACATCTTTTGTGATTCCATTTGAACTGAGTTGTTCTAGATCGTGAGGCGCATCTTTCCACCGAAGGAATTCTTCTCTAACCTCACGAGCTAGTAGATCGGTCGATTTTCGTTTCAAATCGAGTTTTGTCTCCTTTGCCCCGAATTCTTCCGATTCACCGATTTGAAGTTAGGTTCGAGCCATGATCTCTTTGGGATAGCTCACTAACTTTCTTGAAACTCCTCACACCAAGTCTAAGCCTTAGAGCTTTTGATTCGGAGATCGGGTTGATTTCGCAGAAGAACAGTGCAGTTTCGGGGGCATCGGACACTGACGTCGGGAGCATCGGACGCTGTGTTCATCACTTCGGACGCGTCCGATGCCACGTGTCATCTGACAGTTTTTTCTAAGGAGCATCAGACACTGACCATCGGCGCGTCCATTGCCATCAGAGCGTCCGCGGGTCTAACATCGGACGCTAGGGCTTCACTGTAGCCAGCGTTCGATGCCTATGCAGTAAGGTTCTAGACTTGGCAGTTTTACATCGGACGCGTTCGACGCCTGACCATCGGACGCTGCCAGCGTTCGATGCAGGTTCTTCTGCACTGTTTTATCCGAAGTTTGTTTGTCAGACTTAGGATTTGATTTTGGATTTTTGCATTGGGTTCCCGACTTCGTGCTCTACTGAAATCGGGCTTCCCGCTTTGCAAAATCGCCTGTCACTAGTTGACTCGCGTGGATTTGGGCGAGAGAGTTTTTGTGGTGTCCCGCTGTGTTCCTAGGGAACATCCACCCATTCTCTTGGGTCGTGGACATCACACGTGTCTGCTTTGCTTTTAGGGTTGATTTTCTAGGACAAAGGCCTAAACATTTCGAAAGAAATTTTGAAGCTCCCATTCACCCCCCCCCCCCTCTGGTCGCCTTGCTTTAGCATTCTCGGTCCTTCAGGATGCGCCTCCCTTGCCTCAGGTTGGTGTTCCTTATTCGATCTTTCGCTCTCCCGCTCAATTGGAGCTTGACCGGGTGATGAACGAGTGGTTTTTTCGTACTCGACAACCTGATGAGCCCACTCTGGAAATGGTCCGAGCTGAGATCAGTGCTGGAGGGGGAATTGAAGCTTCAGTTCCATCACTGAAGGAGTCCGATGGTGTTCCCGAGTCCTCTCGCCAGGGCTCGAAACTTGAAGTTATGGGATACAACCCGGATCTCGTCCGGCTGAAGGAGCTGAGTGAGCAGGTGATGGCACCTGTCGTGGCGCTCCGAGAATTTGTTGAGGTAACTCTTTTGAAATTCTCTTTGTATTTTGTTATCACATCCGAGTACTTAGGTTGCTATTTCTGTGCAGGGCTTTGATGTAAAGGTGACCGAGCAGATCACCCGGATCCGCCAAGAGCTTTCTCTTGAGAATCAACGGCTCAAGGATTACATTGCTCGGGATCAGATCAGCCAGAAGGTAGCCACCCAAGTGCTTCATAACCGTATCAACGAGCTTCAGAACAATCTCAAGGCCGTTGTTGATGAGCGTGATGCGGCCAACAATCGGGAAATTGAGGTACTCGCCAAGCATGCTACCTCGGAGCAGAAGCTTAAGGAGGTCGTGAAAACTTTAAAAAAGCAACTTTCTGTTAAGTTTGGAAGTACCTTCCAGGGTCCTTATTGCTCATAAATTTATGATATTCACCCAGATGGTTCCCCTTGTTCTTCAGACTCGGAGAAGCTGGCTGCCGGATGGCAAAATGCTTTCAACCGGAAGGAGGCGGAACTTGAAGAGGTATTTGCTAATGCGCAGAGTACTCTTCAAGAAGCCAAACTGATTCGTGAGGGTGCTGACCGAGACCTGCTGCAGGCTTTGAGGTCGACAAAGGAGTCGCGAGAGGCTCTAGAAGCGGTTCGAACGCAGTTGAAGGAGTCCCAAGAGTCTTTGAAGACTTCTCAGGATTCTTTGAAGGCATTAGAGCAGGCTGTGGAGCCTGTTCTAGACTTGATTCCATGCCCTGAAGGAGCTGACGAGTCCTTGATTGATCGAGCTAAGACTGCGCCCGGGCGGCTTACTCAATACATCAAGGATATGACGACTTCAGTGGTGTGTGGTCTTCTGGTGACGTTGCGACTGCATATGTCGTCCTTTGATCTATCATCCATCATGACGCTTCCCGACGGTAAGAGCGATGAAGATCATGCAGCCATGCAGGAAGAAGTCAAGGCCGTCGCGGAAGAGTACTCCCAGATATTAGATCTTGTAGATTAGTATGCCTTCCTTGGTCCTTGACTAGAATTTGTATCTCCTGTAAACAAATATTATTATGGGTAAAGAATCAAAGTATGATTTACTTTTGAGTCTTGTTAATTTCGTATGTTGTCGACTCGTCGTTGCAAGGAGTGTCTTGTCAATGGGTCATTTTGTTTGTAGTGGATGTATGACTATGCGTCTTTTTAGACGAGTCTATCCGAGTGCTCTCTAGCACTTAAGATTGGGTCGAATGACTTCGTTTCTCTTATAGTCTTTAGCGATCTATTAGAGAACTTAGCCTACCCGAGTACTACTCTTAGTACCCCTGTTCCAAGGGATAAACTTGATCAAGCACCTCTTGAGGACCAATACGGTGGTTCCTGTTGGATGAATCATATCCTCTTGGTAGTCGCAGCTTGAGTGCGAAATCGGGTCTGACCTCTGTCCGGTTAGTGTGTAACAGGGTGAGTACTACTCCCTTTGTTATACCTTATAGGAACCAGTATCTAGTTTGTAGATACCATATTCTCTATAGGTTGATAGCCGAGTTTTAAAGTCGTACTATCATTTGAGTTCTACTGAGCTCGGAGCTCATAACTCGGGTATGGTTTCCTCTGAACCAAGAAAAGATTCTAGCCAAGTAATATTATATATTAGTCGGTGGGATACAATAGCTAAAGCTTATTGTATGCTTTAAAGATTTTATCCGACTAAATAGTCGTGATAAACGTAGTTGTTGGAAAAAAAGGAAAATTCATAAAGTTCTTGTTTCTGATGAAATCCAAACTTTATTAATATCCGGGAAATGGATACATTTGCCCTGAGTTGAATCTGTAGCATAGTCCTTAGGTATGGAATTTCTTCAGATGCTCAATATTCCATGAATTTGGCAATGGAGAACCATCCTCAATGACTAGCTCAAATGACCCGGGTCTTGTTACTTTAGATACTATGTAGGGTCCTTCCCATGGACTCATAAGCTTGTGGCGTCCTGTGGTGTTCTGAATCTTCTTCAGGACCATGTCGCCTACTTGGAAGGTGCGGTGATGGACGTTCTTGTCATAGTAGCGCCTCATCCCTTGGAGGTATCTTGCTGATTGAAAAAGGGCAGCTAACCGAGCCTCCTCGAGGCTGTCGACTTCTAATCACCTTGTATCGTCAGCCTCTCCTTCATTATACTATTCTGTTCATGGAGAATTCCAAATTAAGTCTGCCGGGAGAATTGCTTCTGTGCCATAGACCAGGAAGAAAGGAGTTTGGCCTGTTGCCCTGCTTCGCTGTGTCCATAGCCCCCAGACTACCTTAGGCAATTCTTCGACCCACTTCCCGCCGTGGTCTTTTAGAAGATCAAATAATCTTGGTTTTAGGTCGGCTAGGATGAGGGCGTTTGCTCTTTCAACTTGGCCGTTTGATTGTGGATGAGCCACTGATGCGTAGTCTATCTTTATTCCACAGTCGCTGGCCCATGATTTGAACTCAATTGCCGTAAAGGGGGAGCCAAGATCAGTGATAATTCTGTGTGGCATCCCAAAGCGATGAAAGATGCTCTGCATGAATTGTATAGACTTTGATGCGTTGAATTTGACCAGTGGCATGTACTCAATCCATTTAGTGAATTTGTCAATAGCTACGTAAACGTACTCAAATCCTCCTGGAGCACGCTTTAGAGGACCCACCATGTCGAGTCCCCAACATGAGAAGGGCCATGATGGTGGGATACAAATCAATTCGTGAGCTGGGACATGTTGTTGCTTGGCGAAGAACTGACATGATTGACAGCGGCGGACTAAGTCTTCTGCATCTTTCAAGGCGGAGGGCCAATAGTACCCCGATCTGAAGATTTTTCCGACTAGTGTCCTTGATGCTGCGTGAGTGCCACAACACCCGGAATGAACCTCATTCAGTATTTCTTTGCCTTCTTCTGGTGAAATACACTTGATGACTCCTGATGAGGCACCACGTCCATATAGCTTGTCCCCGACTAGAACGTAGTTTTTGCTACGTCTGGTGACTTGCTCTGCTGCAGTTTTGTCACTTGGCAATTTGTGCTCCTTGAAGTAGTCAATGAAAACTTTAGTCCAGTCGGGTGCTAAAGTTAAGATCTGTGCAGAGGGTGCAGGATCGATCTCTTCCTTCTCTTGGATTGAAGGTTTGGATAGCTCATGCACAAAGGTGCCACTAGGGACTAGGGCCCTATCGGATCCCAACTTTTCTAGGATGTCTGCAGCTACATTGAGATCTCGGGTAATGTGAATGAGTTCTAACCCTGAGAAGTTTTCCTCCAACTTGCGGACTTCAGCGCAATAGGCGTTCATTGTCTTCTTGGTGTAGTCCCAATCTTTGTTGACTTGATGAATTACTACTGAAGAATTGCCATAGACTAGGAGTCGCTTGATGCCCAATGTGACTGCTAATTTTAACCCGTGTAGTAGCGCCTCGTATTCTGCTTCATTATTGGTAGCTGACCACATGATTTCCAGAACATACTTGAGTTGCTCTCCAGCGGGTGATACAAGTAGGACTCCGGCACCTGCTCCCCCGAGTTTTAGGGACCCATCGAAGTACATCTTCCAATGTTCAGGAATAGCAATGTCTTCAACTTGCTGTAATTCCGTCCACTCGGCGACGAAGTTGGCTAGGGCTTGTGACTTGATAGCTTTTCTTGGAGTGAACTTCATATTGAATGCCCCTAACTCAACTGCCCATTTGGAAATTCTTCCTGTAGCATCACGGTTGTGGAGGATTTCTCCCAATGGAAAATCCATGACAATTGTGATTTTGTGGGCTTCGAAGTAATGTCGTAGCTTCCTTGAAGATATAAGCAGAGCGTAAAGCAATTTTTGGACTTGCGGGTACCTGACTTTGGAGTCGGAGAGTACCTCGCTGATGTAGTATACTGGTCGTTGAGTATTGTAGATGTGCTTCTCATCTTTGCGTTCCACTACTATTGTTGTGCTTACAACATGTGTGGTAGCCGCGATGTATAGCATCATTAGCTCCCTGGGTTCTGGCAGTGTTAGTATAGGAGAATTGGTAAGGTATCCTTTAAGCTGTTCAAAGGCCCTGTCTGCTTCTTCCGTCCACTAGAATTTATCACCGGCCTTGAGCAATTTGAAGAAAGGTAGTCCCTTTTCTCCCAACCGTGAGATGAATCTGTTTAGAGCAGCTATACACCCAGTGAGCTTCTGAACGTCCCTGACAGAAGTTGGTGACTTCATACTGATAATAGCCGTGATCTATTTTTGACTAGCCTCGATGCCTCGATGGCTAACGAGGAATCCGAGTAATTGGCCTGAGGGTGCCCCGAATACACACTTTGTGGGATTGAGTCTCCATTTGTAAGTGCGCAGTCGGGTAAAGGTTTCCTCTAGGTCTGATATAAGGGTAGTCGGATCCTTCGTCTTTATAACCAGGTCATCAACGTAAGCTTCCGCGTTGCAGCCGATTTGGTCGCCCAAACAATCTTGGATAGCCCGCTGATAAGTGGCCCCTGCGTTCTTCAACCCAAAGGACATTGTTTTATAACAATAGGTACCGAAGGGAGTTATAAACGGTGTCTTAGGTTGGTCTTCTTCTTTGAGAGCAATCTGATGGTATCCCGAGTAACAGTCCAGAAAGGATAGTAAGGCAGAACCCGCGGTAGCATCAACTATTTGGTCTATCCTTGGTAATCCGAAAGGATCCTTTAGACAGTACTTGTTGAGATCTGTGTAGTCGACACACATGCGCCACTCTGCAGAGTTCTTCTTTTTTACTAGTACTGGGTTGGCTAACCACTCGGGGTGGAGAATTTCTCTGATGAACCCGGCTGCGAGTAGCTTAGCTATTTCCTTCTTGATTGCCTCTTTCTTCTCTGGTGAGAATCGTCGTAGTCTTTGCTTGATGGGTCTGGAACCCTCTTTTAATTACAATTTGTGCTCAACCAAGTTCCTTGGAACGCCTGGCATGTCAGCCAACTTCCAAGAAAATATATCTTTGTTTGCTCTGAGGAACTTGGTGAGCGCGAGTTCTTATTCCTCGGATAAGTGAGCACTGATAACCGTCGTCTTTGAGGGATCGCCGGTTTCCAGATCAATAGCTTTTGTAGAGACTTCTGCTGGTGGTTGGATAGTACTCGCCTTCTTGGTTGGGATTTCTGGATCTCCAAGCTTGCCGTCATGTACCATCTATGCAAGTTCCTGTACTTCCAGGGTGAGTTGAGCCTTTTCGGTGATTTGGACAGCTTCTGTGTCGTATTCGAAGGATTGCTTCAAGTCACCCTTGAAGGTTAGAATGCCTTTAGGACCCGACATCTTCAGCAGAAGGTATGGATAGTGAGGCACTGCCATGAATTTGGCGATAGCTGGTCGTCCAAATATGGCGTGATATGATGATTCGAAGTTGGCTACCTCGAAACTGATGTACTCGGTGCGATAGTTGACCTGAGTTCCAAAAGTGACAGGTAGTATAATTCTTCCGAGTGGTATGGACGCCTTTCCGGGTACTATGCCGTAAAAGGGGGCGCTTGATGGTGTGAGCTGAGTTGCTAGGTCTAAGTTCATCTTGCGTAGGGTGCTTGCAAAGATGATGTTGAGTCCTGCTCCTCCATCTATAAGTACTCTTCCCAATTTGAACCCGGCGACCGTAGGATCCAGGACTAGCGGGTAGTGCCCTGCGTTGGAGACGCTGGTCCATTGGTCTACTCGAGAGAAATTGATCGGATGCTCAGACCAATCAAGGTATCTGGGAGTTGCTGGTTCAGTAGACATAATCTCCCGTAAGGTCAGCTTCAGGAGACGCTTACTGTCGCTGGTGGTTACTCCTCCAAATATGACGTTGATAGTGCCTTTGGGGTGTTGGAAACCACCAGCGTCCTGCTGAGGGTCTTCGGCTACTTTCTTCTCTTTGTCTTTTCTGTTTTTGTTGAAGTCGGAATTCAAACCTCGCTCTTTAAGTTCTCGACAATGCCTGGCCTGGTGTCCTCCTTTTGGATGGAAAGGACATGGGCCGTCTAGGAGGTCATCGAAGCTTGAAGGCTTGTTCCCTTTCTTCTGAAGTTCCATGGCTGCAACAGTGTTGTCCCCGGTTCTTTTGCGGGTGTTTTGCTGAGCAGTTTGGATTCCTCTCTAGTTATTTCCCCGATCACCCCGCGTGTTCCTCTCGGGGAAGCACTCCTGTGTGCGTTCTTCTGTTGCCATCATGGAATTTACGGCCCGATGGAACTCGTCGGCGGTGGTCAGGTCATGCTTGATGAAATCCTTGTAATTGTACCTTTCACAAATTCCATTGCCAAAAAGGTCGATTACTTCTCTATCTATTATGTCTGAGACTGTGGAGCGGATCTCAGAGAAACGTTTGTAGTATTCTCGCATTGTCTCGTTTTTCAGCTGCTTGCAGGTTCTAAGCTTAGTCCGGGGGTCTGATCTCTCCGGGACACCCGCAAAGTTTTCTATAAAAATGCGGTGAAGTTGTTCCAGGAGTCAATGGACTCGAGCTTAAGTCTGTCGAACCATGCGAGAGGCATTGTCTCTAGAGCCATGGGAAGAAATAATGCTTTGACATCATTGCTTCCTCCAGCTAACTCGACTGCTTGAGCATACAGCCTGAGCCATCGTTTAGGTTCTGTTTTCCCGTCGTACTTTGAGTAGTTCCCGGGTTTGAATTTTCGTGGAAACGGGACTGCTCGGAGCCTCTGGGAAAAGTAGGGGAAACGATCGACTGCGTCGGATGCTAAGATGTCAATTCCTCGATATGATGATTCAGCTCCTCCTTCAGCTTGGTCAGGGACTCGGTTGCCCAGACGACTCCTAGCCAGAACCCGACCGAGTCGTTCATGAATAGGACACCTCTGGCTTGGATGAGATGAGTCCTGATCATCAGCTAAGGACTCAAGGTTTCTACCTTTGAGTTGTAGCGCAGTAGTCTGGAGCATGACCAATCGTCGCTCTTCATCAGGCGTGCGATTGTCTTTGGCTCCCATCTCCGTGACCAAAGCTATGATGTTTTGGTAGGGTGTCTGATAAACCTTGTGACCAGCGACCCTCATGAATTCAGGTTCGAGGTTGCGTGAACAGTCAGCCCGTCATCGGTTGTGGTCATTCTGGGACTGGATCTCCTGATCACGTAGATTATGAGCTTGACGTTCAGCTTCTCTTCTAGACGCCTTCGACTATTATAGTCTTCAAGTCGGATTTGGTAGCGCTCTATGGCCTCCTTGCGATGAGTTGCTCGCCTTCTACGAGCGTCTTTTGCCAAATTTCTCCTTAGTCTCTCTGCTTTTAAGGTCTCAGTTTCACCGAGTCCTTCTGGATCGTCATCAGATATATATCATAATCAAGGTTTCATCATCTCGAAAGACATCTGGAGGAGTCGGAGGTCGTAGAGATGACTAGTGTCCTGCCATGAAGACTTCGCGGGTGTAGCCATGGTTTATTGATCCCGGTGTAACCGATTCTAGGGTAGAAGCACTGGAGATTAACTCTGTTGAGGTATCGTGCTCCTCGAAGGGGAGCTGATGTCCATGTTGATAAGGGAGTTGTTGGTCGATTGTGCCAACCAACCTAGTCGGAGCTGGTTGTATTGGCCAATGGACGATGTTACCCTCCTCAGTTGAGCTAAAAACGAGTCTCTGCTGAGCTCCTGTCAGCGGGATTTGTTGAAGCTTTTGAGAGTTTAATCCGATCAATTCTTGAAAGCTTTTAGCTGAGTTACGCAATCCAAAGGGATACGGTGTATGGAATCCGAGTCCTTCCTGGATCGAGAGTCCGTATCCGAGTAGGAGTCGGGTGATTCTGCTTGGTCCCCAGGTTCTTGCGATTCTTGGATTGTGAGGTTTGCTAGGTCTCGGGCGAGATGATCTATCTTTGACGTGGCTTGCGCTTCTAAGTCTGTTTGAAGTTGACGATGCAGCTTTCCTTGATCATTCGCGATGCATGTCCACGAGCCAAAAACAAAAATTGATCCCGCCGAGAACATGTTGAAGTGGTTCGTCGAGCTCTTGATTGCGGAATCGCCGAGAGCCCCTATCTGGCGCGCCAGCTATCGGTGTTTGTTAACCGGCAACTTGTCTTGGGGATTCCCAAACGATTTGTTCGGTGGGGATCGGCGTTCGGAGAACTCGGCGAGTACACTGGGACAACGATTTATACTGGTTCAGGCCGCTTAATAGCGTAATACCTTACGTCCAATGGTGGCGTGTGCCTTGTATTATGATCTGAGATTCAATGATAGGGGTCGGCGCCCGCTTCCCCTTATATAATCGGGTGAAGCTTAGCACTAACCGAGTCCTAGTCGGTTACAACAAAAGAATCCTATTCTAATTACAAGACTTCCTTTAGAACTCGACTAAGTTACAATGGAAGTCCTAATTCATGTCCACTTCGTGACATGTCTTTGGATCTTCTCGCAACGTCCAGGGCTGGTCCGAGTAATCATCTTCTGATGATGTCTCTGACAGTCTGGTCCGTCAGCTACTTGGGTAAATTTTTTGTTAGTTCGGTCGGAACCGAAACCGAATCGAACTAACCAAAACCGATTTTGCTCGGTTCCAAGATTTGTGAAGAACCAATGAGTTATTTGTGGAGAACCGAATTTGTGTTAAGAACCGAACCGATCAGTTTTGGTTTTGGTTAACCGAACACCCAGGCTGACTAATGCCTCTTTCCTTGCCACCCTTTGCTCCCTCGCCTCTGCCTATGCTTCTTCCAAATCTCAGACCGCCACTCAGTTCCTCACAGACCACAGCCCCTTTAATAAAGTCAGCTGAAATATTGGGCACACTCTTGTTATCAAGATGACCTTAATAATGGTACACTATCCTTTTAACTTTTCAATGATTAATAACTAGTTGGAGAATATAATTCTGCCCCACAGTACACGCATTGCAAAATTGGTGTTCCTTTGTGCGCAAAGGAGTGGAGATATTATTATGAATGTGTGGTTGCAACCAATGGACGGATATGTAGCCCAATTTGTCAAACTCACCTTTGTTTTCATTACCAATGACATATTACTTTTTGAAATGTACTACAATATATATATTCCTTGTCACAACAAGCTAGCTAGCTAGTTGCTCGTCAGATGCTTGTGCATTTCGTTTTCAGGAGGGAAACAGTCCATCTGTGTCATTATAATGACAACATAGCGCGCAACCACAGCTAAAATATATTTTTTACCTTTAAACAAACCATTCATAGCTGAACCAAATATTAATTAAAATGTGTGTATTCTACTAAAAAAATATATAGGAACATTCCATCGCCGAAGTCCAAAGAGGAAACTGCTTGTATATTATTAGTGTATGTATATGTTTGGTGAAGAATTTATTCATCTTTGACATGAATGAACAAAGTTGGTTAAATGTTAGTTTCTCTCTCCATCAATCGAATATGCAGGACCCCAAATCAAAGAGGATCGGAATAAATATCTTTGGTTCAGGGTCGCCATCGCCATTCCGTGTGATATGCGAGGGAAGCTCTATCTAGCTAGCTAGCTATAGCCTTTTCCATTGTTTTTTTCCCTTCCCAACCAGCCGACACCTTCTTCTCTCGTGATCGGTGATCCAATTGCATCACATCGTGATCCTGCCTTTGCTCAAAGTTAATATGCCGAAGGAGGAAAAGATCACCACACAGAGGTTGCTTAAGCCACTAAACAACGAATCGGTTGTTCTCGTCGTGGCAAAGCACGCACACTGATGAAGCACAACTGGTATTATATTATCCTAAACGCTGAACAGCGATCACCTTCTGTTTATAGTTTATGCCATTTAGATGGTACTTAAACTTAAACGAAGTTAAACGGGTCTAAGCAATTTTGTACAGTAATACTCCCTCCATATTGAAAAACTTGACGCTTCACACAACGACACGGTCTCCAAAACATCACTTTGACCACTTGTTTTTTAAAAAATATTTATTGAAAAGTGGTATATGTATATTTTTATGAAAGTACTTTTCAAGACAAATTTATTTATATGATTTTTATATCTCTAAACTCAATAATTTAAAAGTTATTTATGATTTATATTCCCAATGTTTGACCCAAATCTTGTCCAAAACGTCAGCTTTTTCAATATGGAGGGAGTACTAAAATATACGAGCACACATGCATGAGTCATTAATTTCTGCTTTGATATATACTAGTACATGTTTGTTGCTTCAATTTCTGCCTTTGTTTTGGAATGTAAATCATGAGATGTCTGACTTTCCCACTCTTCTGTCTTCTCAATACTCGATCAATGCAACAACTATTCATGGACATGTTCTTTTATTTGAGTTAGACTATAGTACTAGTATAAGAGCTGGCTTGGTTACCGATATTTTGAATGCTGATCTCGGAATATTCTATGGATTATCCATCTGCCGACAGTGCACCTCATCAGGCTCTGACTGCTTCCGTTAGAGTCAGCCAATCACCGGTCAAATTCACGAGGTCGGTGGGCCGTGCAGCTAGCCCACTAGAACCGTGGGGCCCACTGCCCCCTGCCCTACGGTACCCGTTCCGTTGGACAATGAACGTAGACGCGTGGTGCATGTCAGATTCATTCATATTTTCTTCCTTTATTCTCTCCTTGGCGCCCTCGTCACTATCATAGATCATGACATTTACCGCTAAAAAGCGATTAGGGGCTTATAATAATTTGATTCAGCTGACAGAGTATATTAACAATCACTTCTAAAAATCATAAAGATAATATTGAATAGCGAACCAGTCTCTCTAAATCTTCATTAACAAGAGAGGCCTCCTACTAAAGGTGGCTAAGCATCATGCCTAAAAACCTTATTTATCCATCTCTAAAAGTATGTAATAATGTAACTAGATGTGTATGTTAACTATACAAAACCACACTAATGTCTTCAGGTGATTTTTCCATTTTCTTTTTTTGTATTAATGTCTAGTTTGTCTGATCTCAATTTTGTCGGCATCCTCATCCTCCATTCACCTCGCCTTCAAGATTCAACCTTACCCGGAGATCGAAGCTCTTTCTTTACAAGTTTCATGTTCAAGCATCAACCTCTGATGTGTGTAGCGAATATAGACACTTTTAATCGGTGTTGTTGGCTATTAACACCTCCAAAGAAAGTGTTTAGAAGGCCGTTACATTCAGGCGTCATCCGATATTACCATATTTTGAATTTCAGAAATAAAAATTTATGGCCATGGATCATCATATTCAACATCCAACTCACTAGATGGTCTCTTACCATTCATCTCCAACAATTTTCCATTTCTCTTCTCACCGGAATCAGTGAAACCACAATGACCTAGTGGTGCCATCACTTCTACTCCGAGCCTTTCCATCTAATGGTACATCCATCTCATTCTTCCTAATTGTTTCTTGACCTTACGATGGTTTTATACATGTCTTCAAAATTTTAATATAAGATTCTAGATAATACTTCATAACTCTATTCTAAATCATAAATCGTTTTGAGATATATATATATATACACACACACACACACAACACACACACACAATTAAAGTTATATATACCTAAAAGGTCAAAATAATCTATATTTTGAAATGGAGGTAGTATTCTACTACGGAACACCGCTCCTTAGGTCATTTTTAATGGAGAGTTTCATAGTGTTGTTTTCAAGAACATAGAATGCAATAAAAACATGGATGAAACTATCACTCTCAATGCATAGTTTCTTTATCACTCATCTTGAGTTGATAACCAAGTCAAAGAGAGTTTCATCAATATCATCGTCGAAAATACTTATATGACGGCTTATTAAATATTAAATATAATAAAACTTTGATGAAAATTTAAATAGGAGAAAACAGGTGCAAAGTCTATATGTCAAGCGGTGCTCGAGCCCAGACCACCCAAGGTGATCCACTAAGCAAGCCCCACCACTGAGCCGCTCGTTCGCCAATTGCATTTGCCGCCCACGTTATGCATTTGGAACCAAAACCTTGCACACCTTGCCAGAAAACGTACGCTTACGTTTTAATAACGCGTAATACTCCCTCTATTTCACTTTTATAAGTACTCCATCCATCATAAATTATAAGTCATTTCAAAAAATATTGGAGAATCAAATTTTTCCATATTTAACCAAATTTATATAATAAAATAATAGTATTATGGTACCAACTAAATATAATTGGATTCTTAATTAGCTATATTTTCATAATATACCTATTTGATGCCATAAATCTTTATATTTCTCTATATAAATTTTGATCAAACTTAAAATATTTTAACTCTTCAAGATTCTTGGAATGATTTATAATTTGGAATGAAGGGAATATATTATTTTTGCTATGTATATAAAGTTCTAAACACAACACAAGAACTTACTATGTATCTAGAAAAGACAAAATGACACAGTTTAGAGCCGAGCGAGTATAAAGTATGCATGACCTGACTTAGGACCAATGTATGAATCATAGTGTCCACAATAATTGGCAAAATACAGCTATATAAACCAGAGCATATAATCACTGTCTTGTGCATATAATACCTCTTATGCCACGTGTACGTATTTCCGCATCACAATAATCACCGTCTCGACAGGCCGGCTCCGATCCATCCATCCACCTATAAAATTAGGACGGGCAAGTGCCAAGGCGCCAACAACCAGTCCAATTGTCACTCGTGTTCGCTCGACCTGTCCCTCCAGCGGTCATCTAGCTCGATCTTCGTTTCACTAGCTATCCACTTTTTCCCACACATGGCGGAGGAGAAGCACCACCACCACCTGTTCCACCACAAGAAGGACGAGGAGGAGCAGCTGGAGCAGCCCGCCGCCGGCGGCTACGGCGAGGCCGTCGAGTACACGGAGGAGACCACGGTGACGGAGGCGGTGGTGTCCACAGGCGAGGACGAGTACGACAGCAGGTACAAGAAGGAGGAGAAGGAGCACAAGCACAAGCAGCACCTCGGCGAGGCCGGCGCCATCGCCGCCGGCGCCTTCGCACTCGTACGTCGTCGTCGTCGTCCGATTGCTGTTAATTAATTATCATGCATATATATCAGTCCTATACACATGCATATGCACAGTACGAGAAGCACGAGGCGAAGAAGGACCCGGAGCACGCGCACCGCCACAAGATCGAGGAGGAGATCGCGGCGGCGGCGGCCGTCGGCTCCGGCGGCTTCGCCTTCCACGAGCACCACGAGAAGAAGAAGGACCACGAGGAGGCCGAGGAGGCCGGCGGCGAGAAGAAGCACCACTTCTTCGGCTGATCCGATCCCATCGTCCTGTCGTCGTGCGTGCACGTACGCACGGCCACATGTATGTATGTATTATGTATGTATATGCTGTACACGTATACGTATCTACGTACACGTACGTATATATAATCCCCCCGTGGCCCGTGTGCGTGTGAGAGTGAGACCTTGAGACTGAGAAGTGGGCCCTCAAGCCCGCCGGGTTGTGCGTATATACATACATATACATATATACATGTACTATGTATATGCGTGATGAATAAGTGGCTACTACTACGTAATCTCTGTCGTGTATACGTACGTGCGTGTATATGTACCGGCCTGTGTATGATTGTGATACGACGACTGAAAAATATGTGCAACTCTGATTTATTACTTACATATATATGTTTGTCTAACATTATTAGTGCCCATTTTATTTATTGGACTCGCTAGCTACGTATACGTACTAGCCTAATCTTGCGCCAGTGGTATACTGGTATATGGATGAAATTGCTTACTATTTTAAGTAGGTGTGTGTTCAGCAGGGCAAGATAATATATTTGTTTATTTTCACGTCATATTAGTCTTGTCCTGAGTTAAATATTTTTATCTATTCATAAAAAATTGCACATCATAACTATCAATTTTAGGAAATGTATACATTTTCACAACATATAAATTATATATATTATGAAAGTAGTGCAGCTAAAGCTAGCCACACTACTAGATCAAGAACACCTTGTAAACTGCACAAAACACCTTTGTAAACTGCACAAAAAAAACTCCGTTCTAAAATCAGTACAAAAATTACATACTCACATTTTATCATTATCTAAAAGATCATATTCACAACAGGGACTAGAATAGAAAACGCAAGGCTGAGAGGGATAATGACATTTAATATTAGTGCAGGATACTTGTTGGCATAGTCTAAGGTAGGATAAGGTCAATCTCAATGAGAGTTTCATTTACATTAAATTGGTTGCCACATAAGCAATTTTAATGACATAGCGGTGTATTTAAGAAAAGAGAAAAAAAACGAGCTCTCTGAGCACGATTACCAACTCTCTATGAGTCATGAAATTAAATGCATATAAAACTATAGAATGAAACTCTCACTCTCAATAAAGACTTTCATTCAAGTTTAATTTTATTTTATATGATATGACAGTTTTAGAAACAGTGCAATAAAACTGACTACTAGCATCTCCAATAGTTTGGAAAAATGACTTGCTATCCTTGTTTTATTGGGAAAAAAAGAAAAAAAACGTTCTCCAACAGATTGGTACATGACTTGCTAAATTTTTCCAAGTTGGAATCGGAGGTAACCTACTTGGTATATTTACCAAGTCAGCTTCACTTGCTATCCGGCGTTTCTTTCCCTTTTGCCGCCGTCACTTCTTCTCTCGTGCCTACTTTTCTATGTTTACTAAGCCCAATTTACCAAACTATTGGAGATACATGAAAAATTCACTTGCCAAAAGTTTTAGCAAGTTGCTAAATGATAATTTTTCCCGAGTCAATTTTTCCAAACAATTGGAGATGCTCTAAGATTGGCCTAATAATTCAAATATGACACACATATATGACCATCCACATTTGAACTAGGTCAAAATTTCAAGCTTTGACTATCTATACTTTTAGTATATTCTAATTTACGATAACAAGAGTGTGGCTTAGTTGGTTAGTTTTGTTAGGGTATAATCTAGCCACCTAAATTCAAGTTCTTGGTTGTTTTTACCAAATTACTCTTATTTTATAAGAAAACCATAAATTGGTTCAAGTTCTCAACTTCGTATGTTGCTTGTACTTTCTAGGTTTATATAAGCGTCTTCGTGGGTGCTCACAAGAGTTAGATTTATATGTGTGCACTTACAGTGGTGAATGTGTGTAGCTAGTGCTTGTGAGTATTATAGTATGTAATTAGAGTGTGGTCGTTGCCTAAGCTAAAATTTTAATCATGTCACATTAGATGTTTGGTATTAATTTAATCTATTAAAAATAATTACATCGCCGTACAATAATTAACAAGATGAATTTATTAAGCTAAATTAATTTATTATTAGCTAATTAAGTTTATTGAAGTAGTATTATCAAATCATGGACTAATTAAGTTTATTAAATTCATCTCACTAATTAGCCTTCGGCTGACAAATTAGTTTTGTAATTAGTCTATTTTTAATAGACTAAATTAAGATCACAACATCTGATGTGACGGGACTAAAATTTTGGCCGTGCAAACTAACACGACCTTAGTAAAAAACTGCGAAAACATGACATTGAAGATGTTCTTACCTGAGAGCTTCAGCCTTCATCATTGCAGTTCTCAACCGATGTCTGGTCTCAGATAATAAATGAAGCTGGTAACCTTCACTAAAACAAACTCAGGGTCTCAGATACGAAATCAATAAAATTAAGTGGCCTTTACCCCTTAATCAAAAAAGCTTTCATAGCTCAGTTGTTTAGAGCACCTGTTTAGTAAGCGGGAGGTCTTGAGTTCAACTCTCAATGAAAGCAGTTATGAAGTTTTTTTTTGTCCTCAGTTTTCTTTATTTTATTTTATTTTTACTCTAATAACCTTCAAATGATTGATTGTTCTTTTGTTTGCCTTTTTTTTCTTTTTTTACTTTAACTTTAACGTTCTTTTTTGTCCTCAGTTTTTTTACTCTAATAATTTGGCATATGTTCCTTTTTTACTTTAACCTAGAAGCCTAGAACGTAACAAAAATGGTTTGCCATATGTTCCTATACACTTAGCAAAAGCAATCAGGAATTAACTTGTTGCTTCCTATTATGATATATTCAGCTATTCTCGATCGCTTCCAACATATACTCTTATTAGTAGTATTATAGTATATTTTAATCTTCATACTAAGAGCTTGTTTGGCATCCTTAAGCACGAGTCACCCAAAAACGGCACCGATTTCTCTACTATTCACCAGAAAACAGATCCTCCTAAAGTGCCTAGTGCGAGTCCTTTTGCTCATCCATAAAATCTGCTACCGGAGCTGAAGCCGTACTACAAAATAAATTCGAAAAGATTACATTGCTAGATCCTTGCTGCTAGCTTGTCCAAAGACCCTTAAAATTATGGGAGAATTGGCCCTGGGACATTCCGAAAGGCCTAAATTGGCCGGTGCACATATCCACTTTAAATATTTGCCACAAGACACTGTGGTTTCGTGTAATTGGGCCAATAGACATCGACCCTCATCCAATATTTTTATAAAATAGATATAAAATTATATAAGTGCCAAAAAATTATAATATAATTTTTTCGACACTCTACATGATAAGAACTACATACTAAAAATATTATTTTGCGCTGAAATGATCATTTTGCCCCCACTTCATAAATAAACAAAGATAATCATGGTTAATTTGCTTATATGATTGTAGGTCACTACAAATCTTGGGACAAATCATAGAATGCGTACATCAACAAATCTTGACAATGCTAAAAATATTAGCTCAAAATAATAAAGTTTATAGTGACATATTTAGCATGACTGAATTATAGATTTATCTCTTGTGGAGCTTAATTGATATATTAAACTTTGTTATTTTGATATGATATTTTTATGATAGACAAGATTTGGTGATGTATGCATTCTGTGATTTTGTCAGTATTTTTAATATATTACAAATAAATTAACTAATTAATCATGGTTATCTTTGTTTATTTATGAAGTGGGGGCAAAATGATCATTTCAGCGCAAAATAATATTTTTAGTATGTAGTTCTTATCATGTAGAGTGTCAAAAAAATTATATTATAATTTTTTGGCACTTATATAATTTTATATCTATTTTATAAAAATATTAGATGAGGGTCGATGTCTATTGGCCCAATTACACGAAACCATAGTGTCTTCTGGCAAATATTGAAAGTGGATGTGTGCACCGGCCAATTTAGGCCTTTCGGAATGTCCCAGGGCCAATTCTCCCTAAAATTATTGGGACGCCCTGTCACCAGCAACTACGGCAAGGAGCAAAGGAAATAGATTTGGATTTGTTGGTAGCGGCGGCAAAAACCTCTTCCGTCCCTATCTAGTAATAAATTCAACCTAAAAACGGAACATGCGTTGGACGGTGAAGATATCGCTGTGCCCGTTTTGTGGGATCAATGCCTCGCATCCCGTCCGTCCACAGCGTCACCACGCGCACACAACGTCCAGAACTACTGAAACTTTATCAGCAGCAATATGCTTCAAAAAATCAGAATTTTTTGTGGGTGAAGATCAACTTAAATACAACCCATTTTAATTTGTTACACTTAGAAAAGAAAATGAAAAAACATACAAATGTAGAAAAGAGGCAAGAAACAGAATTGGTAGAAACATCGGTACAAACTACTTCCTCCGTCCCTAAATAAGTGTCGTTCTCGCTTTCCGAGAAAAAGCTGCCGACAATTATATATTAAAATATATTAATATTTATGCTAAGTAATTAGTATCATCGGAAAGATCTTTACATCTAGTTTTTTTAACAAAATTATTGGAAGATATAAATATTGCACATATTTTCTACAAATTGAGTCAAACACGTGGTACGCATGAAAGGATCAAGATGCCCAAGAGGGGGGTGAATTGGGCTTTTCTAAAACTTTTTGCAAGAATAAAACCTATCAAGCCCCAATTAACCCCCTAGTGTCTAGAAGTGTGTTTCTCTTTATTCTACCGCACAAAAGACCAAGTCTATGTCACTCCTACTCTAGCAAAGCAATCCAATATAGAATGAACAACAAGTACTAATGCAGAATTGAATTGCTTGAAAGTAAATGCGTAAGTAAAGAGGTAGAGATGACACGACAATCTTTTTGCCGAGGTATCGAGGTGTCGGCACACCCCCTAGTCCTCGTTGGAGCACCCGCGCAAGGGTATCGCTCCCCCTTGATCCGCGCAAGGATCAAGTGCACACTATGAGCTGATTCTTCGCCGCTCCGGCCCGGTGAATCGCTCACTACCGGTGTAAGTGCATTCGCCCCCAATGTGGGTTTTGGTTAATTAATGACAATCAAATTAGGGACTAACCGGTTTACAGAAGCATGTATGCAGGTGTTAGTCCTAAGAAAGATTTGAAACGTTGAAATCTCGTGAACAAAGCACGTTGGATACTTTTGGACATAAAGATGCCTAGCTCAAGGGGTAGTTTAAAATTTCAATTTTAAACTTGAGTTATAGGTAAGCCGGACTATCAAGAGGGTCACAAATTATGTTGGCTAGATGTGGAGAAAAGTGCTCTATTCAACTAACTATAGTTCGCTTGAGAGACACCGCACAATCTCGAACACATAGAGGGTATTTTTATGTGGTTGGTAGTACCGACCATGGGTGGTAGGTAGTACCGACCACGGCTTCTCCGCGCAATGCTCAAACACCCTCTCTGTTTTGATTCAAAAATGACCTAGCGGTAGTACCGCTATTATGTCGGTACTACCGCCCTCGGTGGTACCAACCCAGATCGGTAGTAAGCTTGGTTTCACAGACCTCTCTGTTCGCGCTCAAAATGACCTGGCGGTAGTACCGCCATTATGTCGGTACTACCGCCCCCGGTGGTACCGACTCTGGTCGGTAGAAAGTCAAGTTTTACAGATGTCTCTGGATGGATCGTTTTTGGCCTGGCGGTAGTACCACCATTATGTCGGTACTACCGCCCTCGGTGGTACCGACCCGTGGCCGGTAGTAACCAAGTTAGCAGGGCTCTCTGGATTGACGTGCTTTTGACTTGGCGGTAGTACCACCATTATGTCGGTACTACCGACCCTCGGTGGTACCGACCCTGGTCGGTAGTTTCCGAGGGACCAAGTCCCTAACTGCGGAGCTCTCTGTCTGAGGCCGATTTGGCCTGGCGGTAGTACCGCCATAGGGCCGGTACTACCGCCCGCGGTGGTACCGACCTAAGGTCGGTAGCTGACTTTCTGGCCAGATCTAGATCTGTGCGACCGTTATGACTGATCGGTTGTACCGACCATGGGTTGTCGGTACTACCGACCAGCCTCGGGACTAACGGAGTATAAATGCTTCCTCTCTTCACTTTTCACGGTCACCCACTCATTCCACTCACTTATTGCTGACCTAACTTCAGACAAACTCTCTCCAAGCATTGACTCCTCCCCTCTCTCTCCCCCTTTGCTCCTAGATCCATTCTCTTGCAAGATTTGAGCTAGGGAAGTGAGATTAGAGAGTGGGAAGCTTCGATCTACGACTTGAGCACTTGGTTTCCATCTAGCCGGCTTGATTTGTGTCTTTTACTCTTGAGCTCTTTGAGCTCTAGCCGGTTAGGTGTTCTTCGTGGTAGCCCGTATTGATTCACTTGTGAGGGCTCCCCGAAGTGTTTGTATTACTCCTGTGATTTCTAGTGGAGAAACTCGAGTAGCCTTTGTGGTTGCTTGAGTGAGGCGAGGAGGTGAAATAGACTCCGACCTTTGTGGTCACCTCAACAACGAGGACGTAGGCACTCCTTAGTGGATTGGCCGAACCTTGGGATAAATCGCGTGTCCCGTGTGCTTGTTTTTGTCTCTACTTTCTATATTATGCTTGTTGTTGTGTTCTTCGTGTTCTTCCTATCCCTATCTTCTTCTTAGGTTGGGAAGGCTCGATCTACATCAAGGGAAGCAACCAAGGCTCAGTGAGAGTAGATTTGCTATCTATCATACTTAGGGAAGTGGGGTAGATTCTTGTATTACATTCATAGTTTACATACATTTGATTTGTAGTTCCTTTTAGGATCCCGGTTGTGTCATTTGTTTGTGTCGGTAGTACCGGTGTTTTACACCCGATAGTACCTACCCAAACAAACCGGCCTCTCCGGTTGTTATCTAACTACATATTCTAGTTTGTGAAGTTTCAGATGGTTAAAAAACACCTATTCACCCCCCTCTAGGCTGATTTGATCCTTTCAATTGGTATCGGAGCCTAACCCTTGTGTTAGCGCTTCACCGCGTGAGGGAGAATCATGTCGACCCTAAGTCAAGAACAATTTGATGAGATTGTGAAGAAGGTTTCTGCTCAGATAATTGAAGATCAAGCAAAGAAGCATGAAGATGAAATGAAGAAGATGAAAGATGAGATTGAGAGTTTGAGGCGAGCTTTAGACAGCAAAGCCGAATCATCCGGAAGTGGAGGAAATCCGCCACCGACCAAAGATGACAAGAAGAAGGGAGATGAAGAGAAAGGCAAGAGAGACAACGAGTTCTTTAGAGTGCATTATGACTATAGCCAAATGGGCAAAGTCATTCAACTACCTAGCGTCAATCTAGGCAAACCACCCGCCTTTGATGGAATCAACTACAATGATTGGGCACACAAGATGAAGCTACACCTTCTTGCCGCAAGAGTTTGGGAGATTGTTGAGAGTGGACCAAGTCATGTTGAAGGTCAAGAGTTCACCGACAATGATGTGTTTGAGTTTCAACAAAATGTTCAAGCCGCATCATTGATCCTATCATGCCTTAAGCCTGAAGAAAGCAACAAGGTACATGGAATGGAGAGTGCCAAGAAGATTTGGGACACCCTCGGGATATCATATGAGGGTGATGCAAGTGTGAGGAAGTGCAACATAGAGCTTCTTCATGGAAAGATTGAGAACTTTGCTATCAAGAAAAGTGAGACCACTCAACAAATGTTTGATAGATTCATGACATTGGTCAATCAGATTAGAGCTCTCGGAGACAAAAAGTGGGATGACTACTCAGCTGGAAGAAAGCTATTGAGAGCATATAGAAAGAGGAACAAGACTCTTGCATCAATCATCATGGAGAACTATGAGAGCATGGGACCTCATGAGATGCTTGCCAAAATAAAGCATCATGAAGTCTTGGATGATGAAGCTCTAGAAGATCAAGAGGAAAGCCACAAGAAGGTGGTAGCTCTCAAGGCTAATCAAGAAGAAGGAATCAAGGCCCGAGATGACTCTTCAAGCGAAGGAAGTGAAGACTCCGATGATGAGTTGGCTCTTCTCGTGAAGAACTTTAGAAGATTCATGAGAAAGAAGATGCACAAGAAGGGCAAAGGTGGATACTTCAAGAAGTCAAAGAAGAGAAATTGCTATGAGTGTGGTGCGGATGATCATTTCATTGTCGATTGTCCACAAAAGAAGAACAAGAACAAGTATAGCAAGAGTGATGACAAGAAGCAAAGAAGAAGAAGAGGTGGCGAAGCTCATCTTGGTGAGGAATGGGTCTCGGAAGATGATTCAAGTGATGAAGAGAAGAGCAAGGAGAAGGAGAAGGGAGCGGCCAACATTGCCATACACAAGACCTCTTCTCCAAGCCTCTTCTCCAACATGGCTACATCGACAACTTCATCACGCTTGTTCGAGAGCCTCTCCGACGACGAGGATGACTTCACTCATTCTTGCTTCATGGCTAAGAATGAGAAGGTATCATCTAACTCTCCTACTTGTTCTAGCGATGAATATAGTGATGATGAAATTGATGAATTTGAGCTTAGCATAATCAGAAAATTTGGTAAGAAAGGTGAACCTAAAATCATAAAGTTGCTCACTAAATTAGAGAGTCAGAATGAGAGTCTTGCTTTGCAAGGGGACTTGATCTCTCAAGAGAGAGAAAAGAACCTTGCATTGGAAGCCTCTCTTGCCGAGGAGAAGTTGAAGGTTGAGAAATTGACCGTGGAATTATCTTTAGCCAATGACTCTAACAAGAAGTTGGCTAAGGAGTGTTCCACAAGCAATGACTCAATTGCTAGCCTAAAGAATGAGGTTAGCTTGGTTCAAGAAAGCCTCACAAGCTTTCAAGATAAATATCAAACTCTTGAACTAAGCTACAACACTCTTTGGAATAGCACTTCTTCAACTTCTTCTAAGGATTCCGATGGCTCTAATGCCTCAACTAGTAATGGTTGCAAAAGATGCTATAAAATTGATATAAATGCTTGTGCAACTAACCTTGTTGAGCTAGAGAAGAAAGACAAGGAGATTCATAGGTTGAACATGATCTTGAGGAATGGTTGCAAGTGTAAGGTGCAACAACCAAAAGATATCCTCAAGACCGCAAGACACCCATCCATCAAGGATGGAATTGGGTACAATAGGTATGGTGGTAAGGCCAATGGAAGGAAGATGGTCAATGGGGTACCTTTTGTTAACTTTAACAAAGGGGTCCCTCTCTTTGACCTCATGAACAAGGCCAACAAGGTTGCCAATCCCAAAGCTCCACTTGCTAATGGTAAGATCAACAAGGAAAAGCAAGTGGAGGCCCCCAAGCAACAAAAGCCCATATCAAGAAGCTATACATGTGATTACTTGTGTTATTGGGGGGAGGATGGCAAGATAGTAGTCAAGTATGTTGGTGCCCTCAAGAAGAGGGAAATTATGAGAAATGTTTGGGTGCCAAAAGCTTATGTGACTAACCCCCTAGGACCCAATCTCATTTGGGTACCTAAATCAAGAACATAATCTTGTTTTGTAGGAATATGCCTCCGGTGGGTCAAGTTGGGTGTTGGATAGTGGATGCACCATTCATATGACCGGGGCAAAAGAAATGTTCTCCTCCTTCCAACCAAGCAACGACTCATGCAACAACATTGTGTTTGGTGACAATGGAAAGGGTGAGGTGCTTGGTTTGGGTAAAATTGCTATCTCAACTGACAATTCCATATCTAATGTATTACTTGTGCATTCGTTGAGTTACAATTTGTTATCCGTTTCTCAACTATGTGAAATGGGTTACGATTGTCTCTTTACGGATAAGGGTGTGACTGTCTCTAGAAGAAGGGATTCCTCTATTGCATTTAAAGGCGTGTTGAAGGAAAAACTTTACCTAGTTGACTTCTCAACTAGTAAGGTAGAACCTACAACATGTCTAATGGCAAAATCTAGCATGGGTTGGCTTTGGCATCGCCGACTAGCTCATGTTGGGATGAGGAACTTGGCCCAACTTCAAAGGGAAGGGCACATTCTTGGACTAACCAATGTCTCTTTTGAGAAGGATAGGATTTGCAGTGCGTGCAAAGCCGGAAAGCAAGTTGGAGCAAAGCATCCAATAAAGAACATCGTGTCAACCACAAGACCATTAGCTTTTGCATATGGACCTCATCGGACCCGTTGCTTACCAAAGCATCGGCGGTAACAAATACGGTTTTGTTATTGTTGATGACTATTCTCGCTTCACTTGGGTGTTCTTTTTAGTAGATAAAAGTGAAACGCAAGGCATTTTCAAGAAGTTTGCTAGAAGAGCACAAAATGAGTTTGACATCAAGATCAAGAAAGTGAGAAGTGACAACGGGACCGAGTTTAGGAACACCAACATAGAAGAGTATCTTGATGATGAAGGAATCAAGCATGAGTTCTCCGTTCCAAATACCCCACAACAAAATGGGGTTGTGGAAAGGAAGAATAGAACTCTTGTTGAAGCCGCAAGATCTATGTTGGATGAGTACAAGACTTCCCATGGCTTTTGGGCGGAGGCGATGAACACGACGTGTCATGCAATCAACCGCCTCTACCTTCACAAGCTAAGAGGGAAGACGCCATATGAGCTTCTAACCGGTAACAAACCGAAGGTGCACTACTTTAGAGTCTTTGGCTGCAAGTGTTTCATACTTAACATGAGGGCCAAAAGCTCAAAGTTTGCACCTAAGGTACACGAAGGTTTTCTACTTGGTTATGGTACTAACGAACATGGCTACCATGTATTCGACAATGCCACCGGCACTATTGAGTTAACGGTAGACGTGACTTTTGATGAATCTGACGGCTCTCAAAAGGAGCAAGTCAATGATGAGCTTGTAGGTAATGACGTGCCTCCATCCGAAGCTATCAAGAGGCTTGCAACCGGTGATGTGAGGCCCATTGAAATACAAGATGATGAAGATGATCCATCACACACTCCACAAGATTCTCATGTCCATCATGTGCATCCAAATGCGCATGATGAAGCTTCCGCAACTCCGAATGGTGGTAGTGTGTGTGATGATCAAGTGATACATCAACTTGATGATCAAGCTCAAGCTCAACATGAAGACCAACAAGCAAATGGGGACATCAACACATATGATGAAGATGATGAAGATGGACCTATCCAAAGGAGATCACTTGTGCCACATCCAAGAGTTCATCATACAGTTCAACGAGATCATCCCGTTGACAACATATTGGGGAGCATATGACGTCGGGTAACGACACGCTCTCGCTTAGCATGTTTTTGTGAACATTACTTGTTTGTCTCCTCTTTGGAACCTCTTAGGGTGGAAGAAGCACTTGATGATCCGGACTGGGTGATGGCTATGCAAGAAGAGCTGAACAACTTCACCAGGAATGAAGTCTGGTCCTTGGTGGAAAGGCCCAAGCAAAATGTGATAGGAACCAAATGGGTCTTCCACAACAAGCAAGACGAGCATGGCGTGGTAACAAGGAACAAAGCACGGTTGGTGTCTCAAGGTTTCACTCAAATCAAAGGTTTGGATTTTGGGGAAACCTATGCACCTGTAGCTAGGCTTGAGTCAATTCGTATATTACTTGCCTTTGCTACTCACCATGATTTCAAGCTATATCAAATGGATGTGAAAAGTGCATTCCTCAACGGCCCCCTCTCTGAATTGGTTTATGTGGAGCAACCACCGGGTTTTGAGGATCCAAAATTTCCCAACCACGTCTACAAGCTCGACAAGGCGCTCTATGAGCTCAAACAAGCCCCTAGAGCTTGGTATGATTGCCTTAAGGACTTCCTACTCAAAAAGGGTTTTGAGATAGGAAGGGCCGATGCTACTTTATTTACTCGCAAAGTTGATAATGATATCTTTGTGTGCCAAATATATGTCGATGACATAATATTTGGTAGTACTAATGTGGCTTTTTGTGAGGAATTTAGTAGGATCATGACTAAAAGGTTCGAGATGTCCATGATGGGTGAGTTGAAGTACTTTCTTGGATTCCAAATCAAGCAACTCAAGGATGGCACGTTCATCAGTCAAGCCAAGTATACAAGAGACATGCTAAAGAAATTTGAGATGGACAAGGCCAAACCCATCAAGACCCCCATGCCTACCAATGGACATCTTGATCTAAATGTGGATGGTAAGTCAGTGGACCACAAGGTATATCGCTCTATGATCGGTTCATTACTTTACCTTTGTGCATCTAGGCCTGATATCATGCTTAGTGTGTGCATGTGTGCAAGGTTTCAAGCTAATCCGAAAGAATGTCATATTATGGCCATTAAGAGAATCTTTCGATACTTAGTGCAGACTCCGAATCTTGGCTTGTGGTATCCCAAGGGCTCCACTTTCGATCTACTTGGCTATTCTGATTCGTACTATGCTGGTTGCAAGGTAGATCGAAAGAGCACTACCGGGACTTGCCAATTTATTGGGAGGTCTTTGGTGTCATGGAGTTCTAAGAAACAAAATAGTGTTGCCCTATCCACCGCCGAAGCCGAGTATGTGGCGGCCGGCGCTTGCTGTGCTCAACTACTTTGGATGAAGCAAACACTAAAAGACTTCAGATGTGAGGAAACCAAAATTCCACTTTTGTGTGACAATGAGAGTGCTATCAAACTAGCGAACAATCCCGTAAACCATTCTCGCACAAAACACATAGACATCCGACACCATTTTTTGAGAGACCATGAAGCCAAAGGAGATATCGCAATACGCCATGTGAGCACCGAAAAGCAACTAGCCGATATCTTCACAAAGCCTTTAGATGTGTCAAGATTTTGTGCTTTGAGGAGTGAACTAAATATCATTGATTCTCATAACGTGGCTTGATGTCTTGCACATATTTGTTTTCACCTAGAGACCTAGATAAATGCTTTGACAAACATTGTGTGTGATTTCAAAATCTATTTTGCATGCTTCACTTGTGTCCATAGTTATGTACTGCTTGTATGAAATCTGGACATGATTGAAGTTTGTGTAGTATACCACTCAAGGTTCTCTTGAAATAGCCCTCTGTCCGCTCTGTTTTTGTACAGTCGGTAGTACCGACCCCTATGGGCAGTAGTACCGACCGTGTGGACCCAAGTATAAAAGGTCGCGGTGAAATCCTTTTCAACCCTAATTAATCAATCCGTTTTCACCGTGGCCGCCGCCTCCTTCAGCCGAGCGCAGCCGCGCGTCCTCTTCCTCCCTCTCCTCCTCTCGATCTCCTTCCTCCACTCAAACTCAAATCCATCCGGTGGGAAGGTGCTTTGAAGTGTGGAGATCATCTTGGTGGTGTTCTTGAAGCCCGGAAGATCCTCCTACATCGGATTTCGGCCTCTTCTTCACGAGTAGCAAGGTACTAGGGTGTTCTTGCCCGATCTCTAAATGTACCTTGTTCTAGGTCGATTCCTTTGGTAGGATTGCTCTATCTAGTGTGTAGATGCTTCTAGGATGTATAGTTTGCAAGTTCATGGACGATTTGTGCAATTGGATTGAAGGGAACCGCACACTGCTGTGTGGTCGGTAGTACCGACCCCCTTCGGGCGGTAGTACCGACCCCCTTCGGGCGGTAGTACCGACCGCGCGCAGCTAGCCGTTCTCCTCCCCGATTTCAATCGTCATCTTTGCTACATCCTTTGAAGTTGTCTTTCTATCACCTTTGTCTCACTTCGGTCTATGCTATATTGTTCTAGATGTCGCATAACCGGAGGACCTCTCATGCTCGGACCGCTAGTGATGATGATGAGGAGGAGTATGCTGCCTTGGAGCAAGGTGGTCTTGAGCAAGGGGAGCCGCAACGACGCAATCCCGGGCGTCGTGCTCGTCCTGGTGGCAGCAACGAGGATGTCCCTTGACAGGTCCGTGGACGTTCGTCCACGGGTCGTCATAGTACCGACAACGGCAGAGGCAGATCCAGTGGCATTGGTGCAGGTGGCAGTGGTTCAGGCAGTGGTGTAGTTGGGAGCGGTGCAGGTGGGAGTGGTCATGCTGCTCCTCCGCCTCCTCCGCCCCCTGTCGCTGGTCCGCCCGGGCGCCTGCATAGCGTCATTGTGGGTGGTGTGACTCAGGCGGCTGGTGCTGAGCGTGAGGGTCGTTCTATCGATCCTCGCGTTGGACCGCCGTCTCCTCCGACTTCAGGGTTGTTGCTTATCAACCGGGTGTTTCATATGCACCCTGAAGCTGGAGCCTTGATGTCTGCCCCCGCACATCTTGGAAATACCCTGGACTACTCTGACAGGAAGAAGGGGAATCTGTTGAGAAGGCAGCGTGAGGAGAACCCATACCTTTTCATCCGAGATGATTCAGTGGATCGGAGGTTTTGGTCGAGGTTCCAGCAGGATTACTATGTGTCTGTCTGCTGGAAGAGTCTCTGTGCTAAGGGCCATCCCCCTCTCTTTGAGCACAAGCGGCTGGCAATCCGCTCCTTGACAGACAAGGATTCAGAGGAGATTCAGGCTTTGGTGCAGAGGCTAGAGGAGTGGAGGATCTTGGGGCTGATTTCTGGTGAGCGCAGCTACAACCAGGAAATTATCTGTCAGTTTTGGGCCACCCTGTTTATTGATCAAGAAGCTCAGGTGCTACATTGGATGACCCAGGGGGTCCACTACCGGTGCAACTTTTTCACCTTCGCCGGGCTTTTGGGTTTTAACAGCGAAGACAGAGATGCTCCTCGCTTATCTGAGATGTATGGTGGGGGCATGTACATAGCTCAGCTGCAGAGTTCAGGTGTCTACATGGATGGTGTAGTGGCAAACTTCAAGGTCCCTGGCTTGAAGCCTGCCTACTTTGTGCTCAACAATTTGATGCGCCTGACTCTGGATCCTAAGGTTGGAGACCAAGACAACTTGAGAGATGATGCTGCTAAGGTCCTTGTCTAGTTTGCTCAGCCAGATGGACGCTTTAGCATTTCTCATTTTCTCTGGCAGAAGATCTCAGATGTGTACAATGACCCTCACAAGAACCTGCCTTATGCTCCATATCTTATGCATATCATTGAGCATGTGGTTGGAGCCACCTTCGAGTATGATCGGACCGTGAAGGAGTACAGTGTTCGCAAGTTCTCCTCCATAAGCTCCGCGAGCAAAGAAAAGGTTGATGAAGGTGGTGACATTCCTGCAACAGCAGCAGCAACGCCTGGCGAGGCACATGGCCCAGAGCAGGCTCATGGGGATGTACCTCCTGCTACCGCTCCTCCTCCGCGTCGTGAGAGGCGTAGGAGTGGCGGTCTTCGCTCCGCACTCGGCAAGATCTTCGAGTGGATGTGCTACAGGGCCGAGCGCGACGAGCGGCATCACCAGGAGGTGCATGAGCACCTTGGTCTCCCTCAGCGTTCTCCGCCCTGACCCCATCCAGATCCTTTTGCTGAGTATGATGCTCAGGCCCAGCACGACGACGATGATGATGATGACGATGGTCACTAGCAGTAGCAGCAGCCCCAGCAGCCCGGTGGTGGTGAGGCTGGCTTTTCAACTCCTTACTGTATCAGCCCCCTCAGTTCTTTCCTCAGCCTCCACCACAGTACCAGGCTCCTCCCTACTTCCCTGATTATGGTGCGGGTACGTCCTTTGCTGGCGGGTCCACATCATATCAAGGGGGTGGTGGCGGCTCCTACATGGGTTTTGCTGGCCCCGACGCCGATCCAGCTGGGAGTGGTGGTTTCCGCGACACTACTCCTCCGCTGGATTCTTCTGCTCTGTCGTCGCTCCCAGGCGGTGATGTTGGTGCGAGTGCGTATTCCTCTCTCTTCGGTGATCCTTATCATGGTGGGTCTTCCAGCAGCTACTACTAGTTCTTTGCTTATCTTGGCCTACCCGTTTTGGTACTTGATGCCAAAGGGGGAGTGTTAGGCTTTATCTTGATGTAATAGCTAGCTGTAAGAGAGGGTTAAACTTTGAGAACTAAGTGTGGTATGCTACTTTTAAACTTGTGATGTGATGATGAGGATGTAAAACATTTGTGCTTAATGTTATATTCATGTATGGTTCATCCTCTTTATTTATGCTCTTGTCTTGGTGTTTGTTGTTTTCGATATGGCTCTGAGATTTGAGTCCTTTTCTTTCTTCCATAGCCATTCGCTTCTCTTATTACATTATTATGTGGATCACCATGTCATATTGCTTATGCATCACAAATTGATATATATGATGTTGTCACACACACTTAGGCACCCCACGAATTGCAAAATTTAGGGGGAGCTCCTGTTCTTGTGTATGCAACCTTGTTTTTTAATCAAGGTTTGAAATTCATATCCAAAGCATACACTAAGGGGGAGCTTGAACTAAATTTTGGAATTCAAAAGCTTCAATTCTTTCTATCCTTATTGTAAGCCTAAGTTGGTTGTCATCAATTACCAAAAAGGGGGAGTTTGTAAGTGCATTCGCCCCCAATGTGGGTTTTGGTTAATTAATGACAATCAAATTAGGGACTAACCGGTTTACAGAAGCATGTATGCAGGTGTTAGTCCTAAGAAAGATTTGAAACGTTGAAATTTCGTGAACAAAGCACGTTGGATACTTTTGGACATAAAGATGCCTAGCTCAAGTGGTAGTTTAAAATTTCAATTTTAAACTTGAGTTATAGGTAAGCCGGACTATCAAGAGGGTCACAAATTATGTTGGCTAGATGTGGAGAAAAGTGCTCTATTCAACTAACTATAGTTCGCTTGAGAGACACCGCACAATCTAGAACACATAGAGGGTATTTTTATGTGGTCGGTAGTACCGACCACGGCTTCTCCACGCAATGCTCAAACACCCTCTCTGTATTGATTCGAAAATGACCTAGCGGTAGTACCGCTATTATGTCGGTACTACCGCCCTCGGTGGTACTGACCCAGGTCGGTAGTAAGCTTGGTTTCACAGACCTCTCTGTTCACGCTCAAAATGACCTAGCGGTAGTACCGCCATTATGTCGGTACTACCGCCCCCGGTGGTACCGACTCTGGTCGGTAGAAAGTCAAGTTTTACAGATGTCTCTGGATGGATCATTTTTGGCCTGGCGGTAGTACCGCCATTATGTCGGTACTACCGCCCACGGTGGTACCGACCCGTGGCCGGTAGTAACCAAGTTAGCAGGGCTCTCTGGATTGACGCGCTTTTGACTTGGCGGTAGTACCGCCATTATGTCGATACTACCAACCCTCGGTGGTACCGACCCTGGTCGGTAGTTTTCGAGGGACCAAGTCCCTAACTGCGGAGCTCTCTGTCTGAGGCCGATTTGGCCTGGCGGTAGTACCGCCATAGGGCCGGTACTACCGCCCGCGGTGGTACCGACCTAAGGTCGGTAGCTGACTTTCTGGCCAGATCTAGATCTGTGCGACCATTATGACTGATCGGTTGTACCGACCATGGGTTGTCGGTACTACCGACCAGCCTCGGGACTGACGGAGTATAAATGCTTCCTCTCTTCACTTTTCACGGTCACCCACTCATTCCACTCACTTATTGCTGACCTAACTTCAGACAAACTCTCTCCAAGCATTGACTCCTCCCCTCTCTCCCCCCCTTTGCTCCTAGATCCATTCTCTTGCAAGATTTGAGCTAGGGAAGTGAGATTAGAGAGTGGGAAGCTTCGATCTACGACTTGAGCACTTGGTTTCCATCTAGCCGGCTTGATTTGTGTCTTTTACTCTTGAGCTCTTTGAGCTCTAGCCGGTTAGGTGTTCTTCGTGGTAGCCCGTATTGATTCACTTGTGAGGGCTCCCCGAAGTGTTTGTATTACCCCTGTGATTTCTAGTGGAGAAACTCGAGTAGCCTTTGTGGTTGCTTGAGTGAGGCATGGAGGTGAAATAGACTCCGACCTTTGTGGTCACCTCAACAACGAGGATGTAGGCACTCCTTAGTGGATTGGCCGAACCTCGGGATAAATCGCGTGTCCCGTGTGCTTGTTGTTGTCTCTACTTTCTATATTATGCTTGTTGTTGTGTTCTTCGTGTTCTTCCTATCCCTATCTTCTTCTTAGGTTGGGAAGGCTCGATCTACATCAAGGGAAGCAACCAAGGCTCGGTGAGAGTAGATTTGCTATCTATCATACTTAGGGAAGTGAGGTAGATTCTTGTATTACATTCATAGTTTACATACATTGGATTTGTAGTTCCTTTTAGGATCCCGGTTGTGTCGTTTGTTTGTGTCGGTAGTATCGGTGTTTTACACCCGGTAGTACCTACCCAAACAAACCGGCCTCTCCGGTTGTTATCTAACTACATCTTCTAGTTTGTGAAGTTTCAGATTGTTAAAAATCACCTATTCACCCCCCTCTAGGCTAATTTGATCCTTTCAACCGGTCACAAGCTTGCTTGGGTCATCCACAATGCCACCGGATGCTCTACAAGCTTCACGATCGCCACCAAGCCGTCTAGGTGATGTCGATCACCAAGAGTAACAAGCTAGAACTCTCACTTGACCAACACAAGGCCAAAGAGATGGATGGATGCACACTTGCTACTTAATTCTCACTAGGAGGTGTATAATTCTCACAATTAGCAAATCACTCAACCTCACTAGGGCTCTTGCACTGTCTCACACTCACAATGTGTCTCTCAGCAGATGGAAGTGGCAAGAACACTCAAATGGATGGAGGGAAGGAAGTATATATACTCCCTCAACCGGCCATCCAAAAACAGGACAAGACAGGGTTTCTGCGGGGGCATCGGACGCTCCGATGTCTGGCATCGGACGCGCCGATGACCTCGACCAACGGTCGACCGTACTCTCTTGTTAGACCTGTTAAAGGGACATCGGACGCTGGGCAGCGTCCGATGCCACCACATCGGACGCGTCCGATGTGGTTTTACCCTCTCTGGAACCTCTCTCGATGGCCATCGGACGCTGGCCCTCAGCGTCCGATGCGGCCTCCAGTTCACGCGCACGTGAATAGTGGCATGGGCGCGTCCGATGTGAACACATTGGTACGTCCGATGCCACGCACCAGACTAAACCCTAGTCGGGGTGAGCATCGGACGCGTCCGATGCCTACCTGGCCAGTGTCCGATGCCCATTACAAGGGCAAGTGTGCACCACACCTACCTCAATAGACTCATCTAGGTCAAGCTACTGATTCACGCTCCCCTTTATAGTACGGCCAAAGGAAAACAAAGACCTAAGACTACCTAAGTGGGGAACGTATGCTATGGAAACCAGGTTCCCATGAAAACTATGGAAACTCGCACGTGGATCGCTGGATCTAAATCCGATGGCTATGACTAATGGTGGAGATTAGCAATTAACCCCTCTCATTTATATCTCCCTAATATATATAGCCAACACAGGTACAACACAGGTGCACAACACCATTAGCCATAGCCATCGGATTTAGATCCAATGATCCACGTGCGAGTTTCCATAGTTTCCACGGGAACCTGGTTTCCATCGCATACGTTCCCACTTAAGTGTCCTCCAACACCATATGACACTTAGCCTAGTCTACCACCATCTTCGTCGTCCGTCCTTTGAAAACCGAAACGATATCCATCGCCAGGGGACATGAACTCCATATGCCCGTATCGTCGCCATTACCGTGACCTAACTCAATTCTGTTTCTACAAAACACACATTAGTCACAGTAATCTTGTGTTTCATCCAATCACCGAAACCACTAGGGGCCAAGATGCGTTCAATCTCCCCCTTTTTGGTGATTGATGACAACACGAGATCGAGTATAGAGAGAAGAGGTTTTTAAATCATGACATGTATGAACTTGCAATGAATAAGAGAAAATGATTAGAGACAAGTTCATACATTTCATGCCATCATCATGCACTCACCAAGTTAGAGTGAATAACAAGTGCAAGAGTAAAAGAGCTCATATACATAAACAAGTGAGAATTAATCGCAAGTAATGAGCGAAACGAAATGACATGTCATATAAAATAACATAGTGAGCACATACATGTCATAAAGGTCCATAGCATAAGTATATAACATAAACAAAGTGCCAAAAGATGCGATAAGTAAAGAGCGTATGTGAATGTAACACAACATAAGACAACGAAACCCTCTCACATCGCTCCCCCTATCGCTATACTCATCCACTCTCCCCCTTTGGCATCAAGCGCCAAACTAAGCGTCGGAGGGCGGAGGTGGTGCAGACGAGCCAGGAGCAGTCTCCGGAGTACGCTGAGAAAACTCAAACTGCTGTAGGTACTCCTCGGAGTCGGAAGAAGTGGTGCCGTTAACCTGCTGACCCTCTGAAGCTGGAAGCTGCTGAGTAGCGGTCTGGGTCAGCTCTGGCACTGACTGCTCTGCCTGCTCTGTCCCTGTCGCAGTCTCAGTAGTGGTGTAAACCTGAGTATCGGAGTGCGGAAGCTCTGGAATAACTGACAACTCAGGCTGAACTATCATGGTCATCTCGGACTGCACAGGCTCTGTCTGCTCGGAAGACGCGACGGAGCTCGGGAGGGTCTCAGTGGTAGAAGTCACTGGAGCCATCGTCGTCTGCACTGGATCCGGAAGATCTGGAGTGGGAAATCCAATGAGCTCACTGAAGGTGGCTGACAAGTCTAGGAGCAGACTGAAACTGGTCCGCAGCGGACTGAAAAGCGGGGCCCCGCCTGGAGGAGTGGTGAAGCTCGTGAACTGAGAGGAGCTGGGGCCCGTGAGTGGCTGCGGAAACTGAGGTGGTTGTCCGAACTGCTGCGGAGGGACTGGTGGCTGCCACTGGATCTGCTGGGGGGAGGCTGCTGCCACTTCCACTGAGGAGGTCCGCTGGCGAGTCTCTCCATGAAGCTCAAGGTCTATTGCTGAAGTGCCATCATCTGACACTGCAGGGCATCGGACCGCTCCTGAGCCTGCTGCTGGGCTAGGGCTTGCTACTGCGTCAGATGCTGCTGCTCCTGAGCTAACCTCTGGACGTCCTGGGTCACAGTCCTCTGTTGCTCCTCCATCCACGCTAGAATAGCAAGGAGTGCTGGGTCGGAGGAGGCAGTACCGCTGGTCCCGGCCTGGGAGTCGTGTGCGCGCGGCTAAAAACGGGGCGGGAGCTGGTAATCCTCGTCTGAGCTGTCGGTGGGGTCCTCTGTGACGTACGTGTCACCACCCTCGAGCTCTGCTAGCTCCTGCTCTGCGAGTGCCTGAACGGCCTCGTCCTGCTCCTGAGCGGACTGTGGGACCTCTGGTCTCTGGCGTGAACTAGACGGAGCGTCCTGCTGCTGCTGCTGCCTGCGATCCCGGCCGAGTCCCAACAGCTGACTCATGTTGTACTCGGGGAACACGGTCGCGGACCCAGTGAGCGACCGACTGGGGTGCGAACCTGTAGTGGCAGCTACCTTCCATAGAATATATGAGATTCAATGTGCATATGGAAGCTTCCTGTGGGCCTTAATGCCCTCTGCTACGGTATCCTCCATCTAGCAAAGAATAACGTCCCAGATGTCGAACTTCTGCTGCCTGACCACGTACGCTAGAAGCCACAGCTGTAGTCTGGAAAGGCCCTCTCAGAAACCAACCCTGGGGAGCAAGGTCCGCCTAAGTACCTCGTTGAGGATCCGAGTCGTAGGGGTGAGATCCCTAGGCGCGCGACTCGAACCCTCACCGAAGGGCTCACTGAAGCAGGGGCGGACCAGGTCTGTCGACGGCTGGGCACCACCGTGAGGGCAGCGGGGTGGCTCTGTCCGATCGTAGCACAAGTCGTGGATCCGGGTCTGTGAGTGTCGCAAGCCGAACCAACCCCGGATCTCTAACGAGAAGAGTCTGTAGTGCTCCCCCTCAAAAGCGAACTCAATCGTCTCTCTGTCCGGGTGCACCCAAAGAGAGGCATAGAACTGGAAGACCCAATCCTCAATGTACGAACCAGACCGCCCCAGAAGGTCTGCCAGACCGGGTAGATAGGTGATTATGGGGCGGATCTGCTCTCCCGCTGCTGTAACCACGGCCTCTAGCGGACACACGCGCTGAGAGCGAAGACAAATACCGGCATTCCGGTAGCCCTGGTAAAAGTCCTCCTGCAGCACGGTGTAGAAGTCTGCGCTGGCCTGCTGCTGCCTCTCGCGGGGAAACCACTGCTCAACTGGCACCAGGCGGAGGGTCTGAATCTGGGAGCAGGTGGCCGCCCGGAGGTCCAGTCGCGGAATCGGCGGGGGCGCACGCCTCGACGGAGCACGTGCTCCCCGCAGAGGGACATCGGGCCGGGGTGGCACCGCTGTCCTGCGACGCGTGGACCGGCGCCGGGGAACCTCCTCAGGGACCTCCTCCTCTGCCTCGGCCTCTGGTGCCTCAGCCTCAGCTGCCTCGGCCTCTGCCTGGCCCTGTCCTGAGCTCTCGGGCTCTACTCCTGACGCGGTGAACGTGGTCCGGCGACCGACGGCCATAAGAGTGCCACTCGGTGAACCGTGCCAACGCTCAACCTCCTCGACTGCTTGGCGCTGGTCTGGGGACAACTAATCCTCGATCCTGAGTCTGCCAGCACTGCCTCCCTGCTCTGCTCGCTCTGCTGCATCGGCCACTGCCTGTGCCTGAGCTGCCTCTCGGTCCTGACAACTGCGCTTCCGGCGCACGATCAGCTTCCCCTTCCCGGGTCTCTGACCGGAAGGAGGGGGACGCGGAGGTGAGTCCCCTGGACCACCACCGACGTTCTTGCAGCGCTGCATGGCTGACAAGAACGGAAGTAACTGTCACTGAAAGGTGCTGAACCGCCGGTGAAGACCAACTGCCACTGAAAAAACCTCGGACAAGTCCAACTGCCAACTGAACTGACAACTCCCCCTGTCACTGACCACAGACGGTGACTGTCACTTGCGAGGCTTGGCCTCGATCCATACCTGCGGGCTTGGCCCCGGGTTAGCTGACACTGCTGAACGGCCAAGCTGACAACTATCACTGACTCGCTGCATAGAATAGATAGGAGATATATAAGCATATATAGTCTAGAGGCGAGAAAGGTCTATGAAAGCAGAGCAATTGGATAAGAGAGTGAAAAGGGCTTTGCTACCTGAACGAACCAACGAACCAAACCAAGACGAGGTGAGACACTGACGTTCGGGCACCCACACGTCACACAAAAAGGAACTGCACGAGATTTAGGCGAAAACGGAGGGTAAAACATGGATGAATGACCATTGTGGCATTTCGTCGAACAGTGGGGGTGCACTGAATCGTGGAGGAAGGGAGGGACCTTACGGCGAGGGCACATCCGCCTAGGGAGAGGTCGCTGGAGGGGTGAAGCTCGCACGGGGTCGAGGAAGACGGTCTCCGACAAGGTGGACACGAACGCCGGCGAGCGTCGGCGAGCTCCGGCGAGCAAGTGCGCGCGCGCGGTGGGAGCGGTCGACTGCGAGGGCGAGGCGGCCCTAGCGGGGAAGGTGGCGCACGGCGGTCGACGCGTGTGGATGAGGGCACGTCAGCCGGCGGCGGGGAGCTCAGGCGGTGGTGCGGGGGCCGGCGACGGGGAGCTCAGACGGGGGTTAGGGTTGAGGGCGTCGCGCGGGGTGTTGAAAGGATGAAAGACGCGTGGGGCCGACCAGTCAGTGAAAAGGACGAATTGCGCCGCTTAAAGTGGCATCGGACGCGCCGGTGGGGGAGCACCGGACGCTCCGATGCACGTCTAGAGATTTCCAGAAACGTCCATTTAGCATCGGACGCGTCCTATGCCTTGGCATCGGACGTTGGGCAGCGTCCGATGGATCCTCGGATGCTCCGATGATGATGCATCGGACGCAACGCCAACACTGTTCCAGCCGGGGCTGTGTACAGTGGGGGCATCGGACGCTGAAGCCAGCGTCCGATGCAGCGTTCGATGCTGCATAAAGGCTTGTTTCGAAGATCTCCGTTGCGGCTCCCTCTCCCAACCAAGTTCCAACTCAAATAAAAGGCAAATAAACACCAGTTGGAACCTAGTATGAGCAACCTTGCAGAAACTCTCAATTTTAGAAATATTTTGTCATAGGCTACATATCATTTTTAGAGAAAATAGGCAATAAATCCCGAGGAGACAACATGTGGCCACCAAAACTAGGGGTCTCAACCATTAGGAGCCTCAAATGCTCCCCCTAGCGGTGGACGAACACAGCGGTTGCTCAAAACATAACCGAAAAGAAACGACACAGCAACAAACATGCATATGCAATGCATTACGGAATTTGAATCTAGGTTGCTTGTCAAGTTTGCTCATGGGTAAGCTTCTTCACACGCTTTTTAGGGCGGTTATCTTAACCACGTCTGACAAGCCTATGTGCATAGCGTAATTTAAACATGGCATATGATACAATGCAATGCAAAGACAACCCCCTTTCACCTTTTGACAAAGTTACTTAGATCAAGCACATTAAGCTCACTTCGCAATCTACAAAGAGTGTTTTCATCTAGGGGTTTTATGAAGACATCCGCCAATTGATCTTCGGTTCTAACTCCCTCTAAGGATATGTCTTTCTTTGAAACATGGTCTCTAAGAAAGTGATGGCAAATATCTATGTGCTTTGTGCGAGAGTGTTGAACCGGGTTGTTAGCAAGCTTAACCGCGCTCTCATTATCACACAACAAAGGTACCCTTTCTAGAACTACACCATAGTCTAAAAGGGTTTGTTTCATGTAAAGGATTTGTGCACAACAAGCACCCGCGGCTATGTATTCCGCCTCGGCGGTAGACAAGGCCACACTATTTTGTTTCTTTGAACTCCTATAAACTAGTGATCTCCCAAGCAAATGGCACCCTCGAGATGTGCTCTTTCTATCTACTTTGCAACCCGCGTAATCCGAATCGGAATACCCAACGAGTTGGAAGGTAGCTCCTTTGGGATACCAAAGGCCAATACTTGGGGTGTGCTTTAGGTACCTAAGGATTCTCTTCACGGCTATGAGATGTGATTCCCTAGGATCGGCTTGAAAGCAAGCACACATGCACACACTAAACATGATGTCGGGCCTAGATGCGGTCAAATATAACAAGCTACCAATCATAGAACGGTAGAGAGTTTGGTCAACCGGGTTACCTCCCACATCTAGGTCGAGATGCCCGTTTGTTGGCATTGGAGTCTTGATAGGCTTGCAATCATCCATGTTGAAGCGCTTGAGGAGGTCTTTTGTATACTTCTCTTGAGATATGAAAGTCCCCTCCTTCAATTGCTTGACTTGAAAGCCTAGGAAGAATGTGAGCTCTCCAATCATGGACATTTCGAACTCATTTGACATCAAGTCACCAAATTCCTTGCAATAGGCTTCATTAGTTGACCCGAAGATGATATCATCAACGTAGACTTGACAAATGAAGATCTCTCCATCAAGCTTCTTGGTGAATAGTGTGGTGTCGACCTTCCCAATGGTGAAGCCCTTCTCAATGAGGAAGTCCCGGAGGCGCTCGTGCCATGCTCTTGGGGCTTGCTTGAGCCCATATAGCGCCTTGGACAACCTATAAACATGATTAGGATATCTAGGGTCTTCAAACCCGGGAGGTTGATCAACATAGACTAGTTCATTTATGAAGCCATTTAAAAATGCACTTTTCACATCCATTTGATATAATTTAATGTCATGATGTGATGCATATGCAAGGAGGATACAAATGGCTTCGAGTCTTGCAACCGGTGCAAAGGTCTCTCCAAAATCCAAACCTTCAACTTGAGAGAACCCCTTTGCCACTAGCCTTGCCTTGTTTCTAACAACCTTGCCTTGATCATCTTGCTTGTTCCTAAACACTCATTTTGTTCCAATGACTCTTGCGCCTTTGGGTCGCTCTTCTAGTGTCCAAACTTGGTTGCGGGTGAAGTTGTTTAATTCTTCATGCATAGCATTCACCCAATCCGAATCACCTAGAGCTTCATCTACAATGGTAGGCTCAACAAGAGACACAAAGGAGTGATGTTCAATAAATAAAGCAAGTTTTTGAGATCGAGTCATTACACCCCTTGTTGGACTCCCTATGATGAGATCTTGAGGATGGGCTTGTAGTAGAGGAGTAGTCCTTCGATCAACCACTTGAGGGGCCGCTTGTGGAGCATCAACATCTTGAGCTTGTACCACCATTTGATCATGAGAGACATGAGTGTCTTCAAATGGATCCCTCCCATCTTTGTCATCAACATGTGGTACAAGGGATGAGGATGGCTTGTCAATGACTTGCACATCATCATCATCTTTAGGCTTGATGGCTCCAACCGGCATGTTCTTCATTGCTTCCCTCAATGGTTCATCGCCTACATCATCAAGATTTTCATGCTCTCCTTGAGAGCCATTAGATTCATCGAATTCCACATCATATGTTTCTTCTACCATCCCGGTGGCATGGTTGAATACTCGATATGCTTTGGACTTCAATGAGTAACCAACAAGAAAACCAATATCACATCGGCGTTGAAACTTCCCTAGGTGTTGGCGCTTCTTGTAGATGTAGCATTTTCACCCAAACACTCTAAAGAATGATATATCCGGCTTCTTGTTGTTGAGTAGCTCATAGGGGGTCTTGCCAAGGAGACAATGGGGGAACAACCGGTTTGATGCATAGCAAGCGGTGTTGATTGCTTCCGCCCAAAATCTTTCCGGTGTAGTGTACTCATCTAACATAGTCCTTGCTAGGGTGATTAGTGTTCGGTTCTTCCTCTCTAGGTTGCGGAAACTTCATGCTTGTGAAAGGACCATGACGCCGAAGAGGGGGTGAATTAGGCAACTTAAAACTTCTACTCTAAACTATGACCTCTAATTTCCACCTAGTCAAAACCTATGCAAGAAAGTAAACTATCTAATGTGCAACTAAGGTTTTGCTACGTGTGTTTGCTATCTCTACCGCAAAAAGGAGATATGCTATCTAGTTTCCAAACCTATCAACTAGCAAGAAAGCTAGGAAAGGTAAAGCATATGAGCAAGGTAGCAATGTAAACGCGGAAGCTAAAGAGTGTGATAGAGATGCAAACTCCCATCGACGACTCCGGTATTTTTACCGAGGTATCGAGAAGCGCGCAAGCTTCCCTTAGTCCTCGTTGGAGCCCCTCGCAAGGAATCCCTCGCAAGGGCCAAGCTCCCGGTCGGGTAACTCCGTGGATAGCTCCAGTTCTTCCCCACGCGCAAGTGGGTCTCCGGTTAAGCCACTCGTGGCAAAGCCTCTCCCGGATGCTTCCCGCCGTCTTCACTATCAAGCTTCCGGCCGAAACGCCGCGGGCCTTGTTCCCTTTGGTACACGGAGGCGGCCACACCACAAACTCGGTTGGTGTGATCTCGCAAGACTACAAGCCCCGCCGATGTACAACCATGGTGCGCGCAAGCACCGGTAGATAAGAGGTTTTCAACCTCACTAAACACTAGGCCTAACACCTAGAGCAAGCGCAAAGCGGTGGTCTAACTAGCTTAAGCACTTCGCAAAGCACATACACTAATCACCGAGTATATCACTTGAGCACTTTGGTGGCTAGAGCAACTAAATATGTGTCTATGCACTTGGTATACTTCCTTGAGCTCCAACCATATTGTTTTGGCCGGCCATGGGGTATATATAGAGCCCCAAGCAAATAGAGCCGTTGGGCACCCAAGATGGTCCTGACTGCGCAGCATCGGACGCTGCAGTCGTGACCATCGGACGCGTCCGATGCTCCTTTAACGGCTAGATGCCAGCCTGGCACTGTGTCGCAACGGCTAGTTAGCGTCTGATGCCTTTCCATCGGACGCGTCCGATGCTGCCAGAGCCTCTCTGGAACCTTTCTGCATGGTCATAGGACGCAGGGTCCTGTAGCGTCCGATGTTAGCAACGGAGCGTCCGATGTTCGCTGTGCAGGTTTGCATAGTGTCACAGTCGCGTCTGATGCCCCGGTCTTCAGCGTCCGATGCACTACTGGCGCTGACACGAGTTAGGGTTTACCAACGGAGCATCCGACACCTGCGTGGACAGCGTCCGATGCAGCATCTGATGTCCCTTTCTTCTCGTTTCTTCGTGATTTCTTGCGCCGTCTTGGTTCCATTATTGTGCCTTGGACTTTGCTTGATCTTGAGGGTCTTCAACTGAGCTTCTAGAATCTTGCTTGAGGTGTTGATCATCGGATCACCACGTCGCCTTAGTCCAAGTCACATTTGCACCCTATTGGACTTCAAAACAAACACTTGCAAAAGAATTAGTCCAATTTGGTTATGTTGTTCATCAAACACCAAAATCCAAAGTTAAATGGTCTGAGGTCCATTTTCCTTACAGCTTGATCCCAACTTCATCACAATATTCCTCAATGTGGGTGTTGTCGAACTCTCTTCCATTGTCACTTCTTATCTTCTTGATTTTCAAGTCAAACTCATTTTGGGCTCTCTTGGCAAACTTCTTGAATGAAGGGGTTGCTTCGGATTTGTCATGAAGAAAGAATACCCAAGTGTATCTAGAGTAGTCATCAACAATCACTAGGCAATAGAGATTTCCACCCAAGCTAGCATATGTTGTTGGCCCAAATAAATCCATGTGAAGTAGCTCTAACTCTCTTGATGTTGACACAAAGGCTTTGGTTGGATGAGTGTTTGCAACTTGCTTGCCGGCTTGACATGCACTACACAATTTGTCCTTCTCAAATTTGACATCCTTCAAGCCCCTAACCAAGTCCTTCTTCAATAGCTTGTTGAGAGTGTTCATTCCAACATTTGCCAATCTTCTATGACATAGCCAACCAAGTGATTGCTTAGTGAACAAACATGTCTTCAAGTTGGCATCTTCGGAGGAGAAATCCACTAGACAGAGATTATTGTATCTAAAGCCTTTGAATATCACTTGTGTATCATCTTTCTTGGTCACAACCACTTCTTTGTCGGTGAACAAACATTGAAAGCCAAGATCACATAGTTGCCCAACGGATAGCAAGTTGAAGCTCAAGGATGCAACTAGAAGCACATTGGAGATGGTATGATCATTTGATATAGCCACTTTGCCCAATCCCTTCACATTGCCCTTTGAGTTGTCACCAAATGTTATCTTTTCTTGGTCATTGACATTCTCTTCTAGTGAGGTGAACATCCGGGGATCACCGGTCATATGTTGTCTGCAACCACTATCAATCACCCAATGAGATCCACCGGTCTTGTAGTTCACCTACACACACAAGAAATCATGCTTGAGCTTTTGGGACCCAAACTTGTTGAGGTCCCTTAACCTTCTCTACTAGTGACTTTGCAACCCAAATTAGCTTTGGCCTATTCTTGTTAGGAGGCCCCATGAACATGACTTTCATCTTGCCACTAGAATCTTGTCTAAGCATGTAGTGAGCATTGAAAGCAAAGGGCCTAACATGCTTGGGCAAGGGTGTAGGTTTAGGCTCTTCACAATCATGTGCAAAGTGTCCTTCCTTTCCACACTCATAGCATCTCCCAATCTTCTTCTTCTTTGGCTTTGTGATGCTCTTGCGTTGCTTCATCTTCTCTTCAAGAAACCCAATGCCATTTCTATTAGTCTTCATGACGGTGTTCATGAGTAGCTCACTTTGAAGACATTGCCCCTTGGTGAATTTCTTCAACCCGGTGGTAAGGTGCTCCTTCTCTCTCTTGAGCTTGTCATTCTCTTGTTGGAGCTCTAATTGAGATGGTGTCATCTTGTAATCTCTCTCCATCTTCAATCTCTTGTTCTCTTCTTTTAGCATGTCTAGCTCAAGTGACATGCTATAATCATCATCTTGGGTCTCAACAATGACTTGCTTTGTGGTTGCAAGCTTCTCTAGATCAACCTTGAGCTTTGCATTCTCATTCTTGATCTTGACATAATCATCATAGTGATCGGCCACAACCACATTCTTGCCCTTGCCACTAGCTCTTTGCTCATCATGCTCACTAACCAAGTCCTCACAAGATGTTGCTATGTCACACTTAACAACAAGGTTAGGAGCATCAAGTGTCTCATGTGAAAGCATATCTGTAACACCCTGATTTAATTTTCCCCAATTTAATTAAAGAATTTAGAAACTAAATAGGTTGGCTAGTTTATTAGAGGAGGAAAATAAAATTTATTTATCATTTTCATGTTGCATTCATGCCATTGCATATTTTTATTGTGTGGTAAATGATTTATTAAAACCCGTATAGGGCGAATCAAATTTATTCTATTTATAAAACAAATAAAAGGTTTCTGAAAATTTTACCAAAACAAACTCAAGTTTTATTTGCAAAACCCAGAGTGAAATATTTCCAAAATCTTTAAGATTGTTTTGATTTCAAACAGATTTGGATTTGGATTTGAAATGAATTTGCAAAAAGGTTTGAAAAGAAAAGAAAAAGAAAAAGAAAAAGGCAAGGGCCTCTCCTCTCCTCCCCTCTCCTCATTTCGGCCCAGCCGACCTCCCCTCCCTCCACTCTCCCCTTCCGCGCGGCCCGGACCACACCAGGTCCACTCCCACCTCCCCTCTCTCCCTCCGCGGGCCGCACGCAAACGCGCCGGCCCAGCGCCTCCCCCCGCCTCGGCCCGTCTCCCACCCGGGCCCCAAGCGCGCCGAGCTGGCCCGCCAGCCCCCTCCTTCGCACACGCGCGTCGGCCCGCAACGCCGCCCTCCCCGCTCCCCTTTCCACCGACAGGTGGGACCCAGCTGTCGGACACATCTCCAACCTCCTCCCCGCCCTTCACGCCGCATCACCGCACCCGTCGATCCCGTGATCGCCCAGCCGCCACCTCTCTCCCTCTGTTCTCTCTGCCTACATGTAGATGACCCCCGCCGCCACCTACAAGAAGCACCCAGCCCCCGCGTCTTGGCCTTCCTTTTCCCACTCCAGCGCCACCCCGATACACCTCCGCCGCCATTGACGAGCTCTCGCTCGAGCTCTGACTCCCCACTCCACCGCCTCCAATCCTTGCCACCACCTGCATCGACACCGCAGGACCCCTGCGAGGCCTCGGCGCCACTCCGCGGCATCGATTCGTGGCCGTGTTGTTTCCCCGTCGCCGACGCCGAAGCTCCGGTCCGCCCCAGCGCGTCTCCCTCCACTCTGAACCATCTCCGGCGTCGGGATCTCGCCAACGAACTCACGGTGAGAAGCCCCTTCGAATCCTCCCTCTCGCTCCCTCTCCCATGCCATGTAGATCGAAGCCGAGCGCTCGGGATGTTTCCGGCCATGGCGCCATCGCGCGAGCTCGGAGCGCCGCCGCCTGCTGAGCCACCGGCGGGCAGCTACCCTCCTCAGCACCGTCCGATCTCCCTGGACGGTCACGATTAGAACCTGATGCGAACCGGTATAGACCGGGCGCGTAGATCTGTGGGCTCAGTCCACCGAGTCCATGCCAGCCGGTCTATAGCCCGCGTGGTGGACCCAGCCACTCACACGGCGCCACGCGGCGAGCTCAGCACCACGCGGTCACCACGCGGCCGCGCCCGGCCTGTTTTGCAAAGTAACCCCTTAACTTTTTATTAATCAACCCGCCGTTCACCCGACACTATTCACTGAGTCTTGAAAAACTTGCGTATAAGCCCCTCACCTTTCCCGAATTGAGGCCCGGTTCCCCCGCCGTTTTATTTCAGATTTGATTTATTTAAAATGCAAAATGAACTTCCATCTATTCACAGATTTGCCATCCAACTTCAAAAGCTCATAACTTGCTCATTTTAACTCTGTTTTGACCCGTTCAACTTGCGTTAGTTTCATAATTTCGTTCTCTACGTAGTAGATCTATTAGTTTACTATTTTCATACTGTTTGTTGTACTGTTATTCATTTCGCTTTGTATGTGCCATGTATGTTGATTGGGCCAGAGAGTGCGGAGTTCGAGGACGCTCCAGATTTTCCTTGTGATCCAGTTGATTCGACCCAGCCCGCAGGCAAGTGTCCTTGAACATCTTGCACCTACTTTATTTTACTTTTGGTACTAGAGTAGTTAGATCTTGTAGATGCATGCTTGTCATTAATTTGAATCCCATGTTAGGGTTTACTAGAATTTATTTATATTATCCTTGTCGCCTGTTTTGGGATGTTCGGGTAGGTGTCTTGCTTAGCCCTGCAGTCATGGTTGGGATGGGAGTTAAAATGTTTATAATCTTGATTAATGAAATATGAAACGAATGTGGACATGGTAATTTTGTAGTAACATGGTTATTAGGTAAATCCGGCAGGATGGACCCGTATTGGTGGTTTTGTGCCGTGGGACTCGGCAGCTGCTTTTGGTTTTTGGTTCGGGGCTCGTGCTAGACATATCCTGCCTGGATCCCTAGGACCCGGTTCTCAGAGCATGTAACCCGGCTTGACAGCGCAACCATGAGATCTGGATGGGCTGGACCTGGCTAATTAATTAGTTACCTCTAAGTTGAGGGTCCACACGGGGTTTGTTTTAGTGGCTCTCGAGGGGGCCCTGGGGGTCGTAGACCTTTGTACGGGGTGAAACCTTAGAGGTACGTGTGGAACGGACTTGGAGGGGGCTTTGTAAAGGCCTTGCAGTGCAACCCGCTATGCACCTCGGCAGTGTTTAGCGTGACGGGATCTGCACGACTCATGGGTAACGATGTGCAACCTCTGCAGAGTGTAAAACTGATATATCAGCCGTGCTCACGGCCACGAGCGGCTTGGACTTCTTTTAGATTAGTTGGTTACTGGTTGGTTTTGGGTTCGGGTCATCTGATGGACTTCAGGTGCGGTTGCCTGATGGACTTCAGGTGTTGGTTGCTCGGTGCGACTCCGAGTGTTGTTACTTTACTACAGAGTCTGTCTATAACCTAGTAAATAGGTGCATAGGATTAATAGGATTAATAGGGTGTGTCGCTTTAGGCACTTGAGTCAAACAAAGTCAGCCTACCTTTGTTATAAGCCTCATAAGCATATATTTCCTACACTTGCGGAGTACATTTCGATGTACTCACCCTTCCTCTTTGTCCCCCTACTACCCCACCCAAACGCTGGAGACTACACGTACGAGGAGCAGGAGTATCTAGAAGACGGAGGCTACGACCCCGACGACCTGTACTAGGATGGCGCTACCCCCGGTCGACCTTCCTGTGGAGATGGAGTCCAGATTTCCGCATCTACATCAGAGTCTTCATTAGAGTTCGTTATCATGAGAGTCTGTACTTTTTATTTCAGACCCGAGGGTCATTTATGTAACAAAGTTCGATATTATTAATAAAGCATTGTTTTGATATTTACTATGATGTGGATATATGTATGAAAATTGATCCTGGCATACATATATTGTGCTCCAATTTTGTTCTTAAAATTGGGGTGTCACAGAGTGGTATCAAAGCTGTGTTGACCGTAGGACGCTACCCTAGTCAGTCGTCGAGTTTACAAAACTATTTTTTAAAAGCCTAACCCTTTTTCCCACTTCTGTAGTCTTTCTCTGCTAAAAATTCAAACTCAGTTTAAAAGTAGGTCCTCCAATAGTAGGTTGTCCACTATAAATGTTTGATCACGTAGCACGTTGTTTGGCATGTACTTGTGCATATGTAATGTTTTGGTTCTTTGTAATGATTGTTGGTGTGTTGCGACCATCAGGTTGCAGCGACATCATTTGTTAAAATGTTTTACTAATCGAATTAATTAACCAAATCAGGGTTGTTATATATCTATCTATCACATCTCACTCTTACTCCTGGAAAATGTAACAGATGGTTGACACCAGGAGCAGCGCGGGTAACGCCGGTAACGCTGGCGGAAGCGGGGTAGGTGGCAACCAGCCGCCTCATCCTCATCCACCTCCACCTCCGCCTCCGTACGACCCGCTCCAGATGGCCCAGGTACAGAACCAGATGATGCAGAACATGGCCCAGATGATGCAGCACATGCAGCAGATGGCGCAGGCTGCTCAGGGTGCTCAGGGTGCAGGAGCTGCACAGCCACCCCGACCGGATGACACTCTCAGGAGCTTCATGACGATGCGCCCTCCAGTGTTCCACCACGCCATAGAGCCAATGGATGCAGATGATTGGCTCGAGACGATTACAGGCAAGTTGCAGCTTGCCCATGTCGGGGACCTTGATAAGGCCCTCTACGCCGCGCACCAGCTTCAGGGCCCGGCGAAGAACTGGTGGACTGCCTACACCGCAGCTCATGCGGACGCCGACTCGATCACTTGGGAGGAGTTCCGTAGGGCATTCCGCGACCAGTACGTCCCTTTCGGCGAGATCAGGGTGAAGCGCCGGGAGTTTCAGGACCTCAGGCAGGGCGCGATGACAGTGCGTGAGTATCTCACGCAGTTCAGCCAGCTGTCCCGTTACGCCCCAGATGACGTGGACACGGACGACAAGAAACAGGAGTGCTTCAGGCAAGATCTCTGTCATTCTTTAATATTAATAAATTCTTCATACACCCTTGTTCATTCCTTTTGCTACCTGATAAATAATAAAATTGTTATCTGCTTCAGGCATGGGCTTAACCCAGGACTCCGCTATGCCCTAGCTTCAAATGAGTATTCCTCATTTCAGAAGCTGGTTGACTGTGCCTTCGCGGTGGAGAAGGAACGGAAGGACCTCGATGCAGATCGCAAGAGGAAGATGACGTTCCAGGGACAGTCCTCCGGCAGCTCTACCCGTCCCCGCTACGCTCCACCTGCTCCAGCTTCCAGGCAGATTCCCCAGCAGCAGCAGTACCGGCCGCCCCAGCACAGGCAGCCTGCTCCTCAGTACAGGCACCCAGCTCCACAGTACCAGGCTCCACCCCAGCAGCAGCAGCAGCCGCCTCGCCAGGGTCTTCCAGCTCCGCAGCAGCCCCGTTCAGCACAGGGGGCAGGGCAGGTTGGCCCGTGCTACAAGTGCAACCAGATGGGACACTTCGCCAACAAGTGTCCGTTGAGGCAGCCAGCTCCACCGCAGTCCCGTCCCGCAGGACAGCCCCAGGCGTTCGCACGTGGCCGTGTGAACCATGTCGCAGCAGAGTCAGCTCAGACGGCTCCAGATGTGGTATTGGGTATGTTCACTGTTAATTCCCATCCAGCTACAGTACTCTTTGATTCTAGTGCATCACACTCTTTCATAACCGCAAGGTTCGCATCAGCATGTAGTCTGTCAGTTTCACCTATGCTTAGAGGCTTGATAGTTACATCTCCTGGAGGAGATATGGTTTCCAGACAGGTGTGTCGGGAGCTGAGTATAAACATAAGGGGGGTAGAGTTTCCTTCTGATCTTATCGTTCTGGATTCTGAGGGGATAGATGTCATTCTGGGAATGAACTGGCTGAGCAAGTATCGAGGGATTATTGATTGTGCTCAGAGGATCATCACAGTGAAGCATCCAGATGGCCCGGAGATTGTATATCAGGCACCGACGAAGATGATAGAAGAAGCCAGAGCATATGAGGTTGTCGTGGTACCGGATATCTGAGTTGTCAAAGAGTTCCCTGATGTCTTCCAGAAAGTGCCAGGTATGCCACCTGATCGTAAGATTGAGTTCTCTATTGATTTAGTTCCTGGCACTGCACCTATATACAGGCGACCATATAGAATGGATGCCGAAAAGCTAGCCGAGCTGAAGACGCAGATCCAAGAGCAGTTAGAGAAGGGGCATATTCGTCCTAGTACATCCCCGTGGGGAGCCCCTGTGATCTTTGTTCCAAAGAAGGATGGAGGCCTGCGGATGTGCGTTGATTACCGCGCATTGAATGAAGCTACCATCAAGAACAAGTACCCGATTCCTCTCATTGATGATCTGTTTGATCAGTTGAAGGGTGCTCATGTGTTCTCGAAGATTGACCTGCAAACAGGTTATAACCAGCTGAAGATTCGTGAAGCTGATATCCCGAAGACGGCCTTCGTAACTCGATATGGGCTATATGAGTACACAGTGATGTCCTTCGGCTTGACTAATGCCCCAGCTTTCTTCATGTATCTGATGAACAAGGTCTTCATGGAGTTTTTAGATATGTTCGTCGTGGTGTTCCTTGATGATATCCTGATATTCTCGAAGGATGAAGAAGAACATGAGAAGCATCTGAGGTTAGTGTTGCAGAAGCTCAGAGAGCATCAGTTGTATGCGAAACTGAGCAAATGCGAGTTCTGGTTGAAGAAGGTTGCTTACTTGGGGCATATCATCTCAGAAGGTGGAGTATCTGTTGATCCAGGTAAGTTCCAGGATATATTGGACTGGAAGGTACCTGAGAGCGTCACTGAGATTCGGAGTTTCCTCGGTATGGCTGGATACTATCGCAGATTCATTGAGGGATTCTCCAAGATCGTGAAGCCGATGACGAGACTGACTGAGAAGGGTGCCAAGTTTGTTTGGTCCCCTGAATGCCAGACTGGTTTCGAGGAGCTGAAAGCGAGATTGACCTCTGCTCCTATTCTTGTCATGCCAGATGTCCAGAAGAACTTCACGGTGTATTGTGATGCTTCGCGACAGGGTCTAGGATGTGTGCTTATGCAGGAAGGTCGTGTGATTGCTTATGCCTCGAGACAGCTCAGGAAGCATGAGCTGAATTACCCTACTCATGATCTAGAGTTGGCAGCTGTTGTTCATGCTCTGAAGATCTGGAGGCACTATCTGATGGGCAAGAAGACGGAGATATACACTGATCATAAGAGCTTGAAGTACATTTTCACCCAGCCAGATCTGAATCTTCGCCAACGGAGATGGCTAGAGTTGATCAAAGACTACGATCTGAACATTAACTATCATCCAGGCAAGGCGAATGTTGTTGCAGATGCCTTGAGCAGGAAGGTCTACTGTAATGTGCTTGAGATCAAGGAGCAGCAGCCCGAGTTGCATGAGGAGTTTGTGAAGCTCAACTTGGGTATTCTTGGCCACACTGATGCAGTAGCCTTAGAGGTTGATTCGACACTTGAGCGTGATATCCGGGTAGGGCAGCTCACTGATGAGTATCTTCTGGAGATCAGACAGTTGATCAAGGAGGACAAAGCCCCAGGCTTCGCAGAGGATGATCAGGGTGTCTTATGGTTCAGAGGCAGGATCTGTGTTCCAGATGTGAAGGCTATCAATGAGTTGATCTTGAGAGAAGCTCATGATTCAGCCTACTCTCTTCACCCAGGCAGTACCAAGATGTACCAGGATCTGAAGCAGTATTACTGGTGGTATGGGATGAAGAGGGAAGTAGCAGAGTATGTGGCTTTGTGTGACACATGTCAGAGGGTTAAGGCCCAACATCAGAGACCTGCTGGTTTGTTACAGCCTCTGCAGATTCCCGAGTGGAAATGGGAAGAGATCAGCATGGATTTCATCACTGGTTTGCCCAGGACACAGTCTGGATATGACTCCATCTGGGTCATAGTTGATCGGTTGACCAAGGTGGCTCACTTCATTCCGGTCAAGGAGACATATCAGGGTCCGAAGCTGGCAGAGCTGTACATGTCCCGCATTGTATGTTTGCATGGAGTACCTAAGATCATAGTATCCGACAGAGGTACACAGTTCACATCTAGATTCTGGAAGCGGTTGCATGAGTCTATGGACACTCGCCTCAGTTTCAGTTCGGCTTATCACCCTCAGACTGATGGTCAGACAGAGAGGGTGAATCAGATTCTGGAGGATATGTTGAGAGCCAGTGCGCTTCAGAACAGCCAGAGTTGGGATGTGAGTCTACCATATGCAGAGTTCTCATATAACAACAGCTATCAGGCCAGTCTGAAGATGTCACCTTTCGAGGCACTGTATGGCAGGAAGTGCAGAACTCCCCTGTTCTGGAATCAGGTTGGAGAAAGGAAGGTCTTTGGCCCTGAGTCTATAGAAGAAGCTGAAGAACAGGTCAGACAGATCAGAAGCAACCTGAAGACAGCTCAGACTAGACAGAAGAGCTATGCCGATGTCAGACGACGAGAGCTGGAGTTCCAGATTGGGGACTATGTCTATCTGAAGGTGTCACCTTTCAGAGGTCTTCGGAGGTTTAATGTCAAAGGGAAGCTATCCCCGAGATTCATTGGCCCTTTCAAGGTGATTGGCAAGAAAGGTGCAGTTGCTTATCAGCTGGAGTTGCCTGCACGGCTGGCAGGTATTCATGATGTGTTCCATGTATCCCAGCTGAAGAGATGCCTAAGAGTTCCAGAGGAGCAGTTGCCACTTGAGGAGCTTGATCTCAGGGATGATTTGACTTTCTCTGAGCCGATCAAGATTCTGGACACGATGGAACGAGGTACTCGCAACAAGAGGATTAAAATCTGCAAGGCGCAATGGAAGCATTACTCCGAAGAAGAAGCCACATGGGAGAAAGAAGATGATCTTCGGGCAGATTTTCCTCATCTCTTCACCGACTCTTCCTAATCTCGAGGACGAGATTCTTCTAAGGGAGGTAGGTTTGTAACACCCTGATTTAATTTTCCCCAATTTAATTAAAGAATTTAGAAACTAAATAGGTTGGCTAGTTTATTAGAGGAGGAAAATAAAATTTATTTATCATTTTCATGTTGCATTCATGCCATTGCATATTTTTATTGTGTGGTAAATGATTTATTAAAACCCGTATAGGGCGAATCGAATTTATTCTATTTATAAAACAAATAAAAGGTTTATGAAAATTTTACCAAAACAAACTCAAGTTTTATTTGCAAAACCTAGAGTGAAATATTTCCAAAATCTTTAAGATTGTTTTGATTTCAAACAGATTTAGATTTGGATTTGAAATGAATTTGCAAAAAGGTTTGAAAAGAAAAGAAAAAGAAAAAGAAAAAGGCAAGGGCCTCTCCTCTCCTCCCCTCTCCTCATTTCGGCCCAGCCGACCTCCCCTCCCTCCACTCTCCCCTTCCGCGCGGCCCGGACCACACCAGGTCCACTCCCACCTCCCCTCTCTCCCTCCGCGGGCCGCACGCAAACGCGCCGGCCCAGCGCCTCCCCCCGCCTCGGCCCGTCTCCCACCCGGGCCCCAAGCGCGCCGAGCTGGCCCGCCAGCCCCCTCCTTCGCACACGCGCGTCGGCCCGCAACGCCGCCCTCCCCGCTCCCCTTTCCACCGACAGGTGGGACCCAGCTGTCGGACACATCTCCAACCTCCTCCCCGCCCTTCACGCCGCATCACCGCACCCGTCGATCCCGTGATCGCCCAGCCGCCACCTCTCTCCCTCTGTTCTCTCTGCCTACATGTAGATGACCCCCGCCGCCACCTACAAGAAGCACCCAGCCCCCGCGTCTTGGCCCTCCTTTTCCCACTCCAGCGCCACCCCGATACACCTCCGCCGCCATTGACGAGCTCTCGCTCGAGCTCTGACTCCCCACTCCACCGCCTCCAATCCTTGCCACCACCTGCATCGACACCGCAGGACCCCTGCGAGGCCTCGGCGCCACTCCGCGGCATCGATTCGTGGCCGTGTTGTTTCCCCGTCGCCGACGCCGAAGCTCCGGTCCGCCCCAGCGCGTCTCCCTCCACTCTGAACCATCTCCGGCGTCGGGATCTCGCCAACGAACTCACGGTGAGAAGCCCCTTCGAATCCTCCCTCTCGCTCCCTCTCCCATGCCATGTAGATCGAAGCCGAGCGCTCGGGATGTTTCCGGCCATGGCGCCATCGCGCGAGCTCGGAGCGCCGCCGCCTGCTGAGCCACCGGCGGGCAGCTACCCTCCTCAGCACCGTCCGATCTCCCTGGACGGTCACGATTAGAACCTGATGCGAACCGGTATAGACCGGGCACGTAGATCTGTGGGCTCAGTCCACCGAGTCCACGCCAGCCGGTCCATAGCCCGCGTGGTGGACCCAGCCACTCACACGGCGCCACGCGGCGAGCTCAGCGCCACGCGGTGACCACGCGGCCGCGCCCGGCCTGTTTTGCAAAGTAACCCCTTAACTTTTTATTAATCAACCCGCCGTTCACCCGGCACTATTCACTGAGTCTTGAAAAACTTGCGTATAAGCCCCTCACCTTTCCCGAATTGAGGCCCGGTTCCCCCGCCGTTTTATTTCAGATTTGATTTATTTAAAATGCAAAATGAACTTCCATCTATTCACAGATTTGCCATCCAACTTCAAAAGCTCATAACTTGCTCATTTTAACTCTGTTTTGACCCGTTCAACTTGCGTTAGTTTCATAATTTCGTTCTCTACGCAGTAGATCTATTAGTTTACTATTTTCATACTGTTTGTTGTACTGTTATTCATTTCGCTTTGTATGTGCCATGTATGTTGATTGGGCCAGAGAGTGCGGAGTTCGAGGACGCTCCAGATTTTCCTTGTGATCCAGTTGATTCGACCCAGCCCGCAGGCAAGTGTCCTTGAACATCTTGCACCTACTTTATTTTACTTTTGGTACTAGAGTAGTTAGATCTTGTAGATGCATGCTTGTCATTAATTTGAATCCCATGTTAGGGTTTACTAGAATTTATTTATATTATCCTTGTCGCCTGTTTTGGGATGTTCGGGTAGGTGTCTTGCTTAGCCCTGCAGTCATGGTTGGGATGGGAGTTAAAATGTTTATAATCTTGATTAATGAAATATGAAACGAATGTGGACATGGTAATTTTGTAGTAACATGGTTATTAGGTAAATCCGGCAGGATGGACCCGTATTGGTGGTTTTGTGCCGTGGGACTCGGCAGCTGCTTTTGGTTTTTGGTTCGGGGCTCGTGCTAGACATATCCTGCCTGGATCCCTAGGACCCGGTTCTCAGAGCATGTAACCCGGCTTGACAGCGCAACCATGAGATCTGGATGGGCTGGACCTGACTAATTAATTAGTTACCTCTAAGTTGAGGGTCCACACGGGGTTTGTTTTAGTGGCTCACGAGGGGGCCCTGGGGGTCGTAGACCTTTGTACGGGGTGAAACCTTAGAGGTACGTGTGGAACGGACTTGGAGGGGGCTTTGTAAAGGCCTTGCAGTGCAACCCGCTATGCACCTCGGCAGTGTTTAGCGTGACGGGATCTGCACGACTCATGGGTAACGATGTGCAACCTCTGCAGAGTGTAAAACTGATATATTAGCCGTGCTCACGGTCACGAGCGGCTTGGACTTCTTTGAGATTAGTTGGTTACTAGTTGGTTTTGGGTTCGGGTCATCTGATGGACTTCAGGTGCGGTTGCCTGATGGACTTCAGGTGTTGGTTGCTCGGTGCGACTCCGAGTGTTGTTACTTTACTACAGAGTCTGTCTATAACCTAGTAAATAGGTGCATAGGATTAATAGGATTAATAGGGTGTGTCGCTTTAGGCGCTTGAGTCAAACAAAGTCAGCCTACCTTTGTTATAAGCCTCATAAGCATATATTTCCTACACTTGCGGAGTACATTTCGATGTACTCACCCTTCCTCTTTGTCCCCCTGCTACCCCACCCAGACGCTGGAGACTACACGTACGAGGAGCAGGAGTATCTAGAAGACGGAGGCTACGACCCTGACGACCTGTACTAGGATGGCGCTACCCCCGGTCGACCTTCCTGTGGAGATGGAGTCCAGATTTCCGCATCTACATCAGAGTCTTCATTAGAGTTCGTTATCATGAGAGTCTGTACTTTTTATTTCAGACCCGAGGGTCATTTATGTAACAAAGTTCGATATTATTAATAAAGCATTGTTTTGATATTTACTATGATGTGGATATATGTATGAAAATTGATCCTGGCATACATATATTGTGCTCCAATTTTGTTCTTAAAATTAGGGTGTCACAATATCATAAGCAATGGTGAGAGTATCATAGTCAACTTTAACTTGAGTGTATTGTTCTTTGAGCAAAGCATAACTAGTGGTAAAGTCACTATGCATCTTATCAAGTTTTTCATTTTTAGCTTTGAGCTCTTTGTTAGAGGACTTGAGCTCCTTGATAGTGGATGACATAGTAGCAAGTTCATCTTTTAGCTCATCACTAGCATGAATAGCATGATCAAATTTCTTAACAAGAGATTCATTTTCATCAACAAGCTTTTCATTTTTAGCTCTAGTCTTTCTTATGATTTTAGAGTAGTTGTTTAGCAATGTAACAAGCTCATCATAAGTGGGTGACTCAAATTCACCATCACTATCACTATCACTAGAGTCATCATCGCTTTGTACCTTCCGGTCACCCTTGGCCATAAGGCATAGGTGTGTAGATGATGATGGCGACGGTGGTGGTGGTGGTGTAGAGGAGCCAATGACTAGAGCGGCCTCCTTCTCCTTCTCATCATCACTATCTTCATTTGATGAGCCACCGGAGGAGTCAATGTCGGTGAGCCAATCACCAACAATGTAAGCCTTGCCACCTTTCTTGTGGTATTGCTTCTTCTTCTTGCCATCCTTCTTGTAGTAGGGCTTCTCATTCTTCTTCTCATCTTCACTTGACGAGTCATACTTCTTGCCCTTGTTCTTGTTCTTGTAGCTCTCTTTCTTGGGCTTGGTGCATTGATGAGCAAGATGGCCAAGCTCACCGCAATTGTAGCAATCCATTTCGGAGATTGGCCTCCTCTTGCTACTTGTGAAGAACTTCTTCTTTCTTGAGTCAAAGTTGACTCCATTCTTGTGAAGCTTCTTCAACATCTTGGCGGTCCTTCTCACCATGAGAGCGATGTTGGAATCATCCTCTTCATCACTTGAGCTCTCATGATGCACCTCAATAGCCTTGGACTTGCCCTTTTTGTCATTGCTAGCTTTGAAGGCCAAGTCCTTCTTCTTGTCGGTGGAGGAGCCACCACTTGGTGTGATGTGCATGTACATCTCATGCGCATTGATCTTTCCCAAGATTTGAGTTGGTGTAGCGGTGGAAAGATCGCCTTGATGTAGCACTGTCACAATGTGTCCATACTTCTCAATTGGAAGGACACAAAGAATCTTCCTCACAACATCGAATGGTTGCATTTGTGTGAGGCCAAGTCCATTTAGCTCTTCTACAAGAACATTCAACCGTGAGTACATTTCATTTGCACTTTCATTAGCATGCATATCAAAAGAGTGAAGCTTTTACATAACTAAATGATAGCGTTCCTCACGCTCACTCTTGGTTCCCTCATGGAGCGCACAAATGTTTTCCCATAGATCATGGGCATTTTTGTGGTTCCGAACACGGTTGAACACATCTTTGCAAATGCCTCTAAAAAGGATGTTTTTGGCTTTTGCATTCCATTTTTCATTTTCCTCCTCATTAGGAGTGAGGCTTGTGCCTTCCTTGGGTTTGGCAAAGCCGGTGATCGCGGCATCGCGGCATTTAACATCAACCGCTTCTAGGTACGACTCCATACGGATTTTCCAATATGGGAAGTCGTCTCCCTCGAACATGGGAGGTGGTCCATCACCTCCGAACATCTTAACTCTAGGCGGTTAAGCCTAAATCGAGAGTGAAAGGATCAAGATGCCCAAGAGGGGGGGTGAATTGGGCTTTTCTAAAACTTCTTGCGATAATAAAACCTATCAAGCCCCAATTAACCCCCTAGTGCCTAGAAGTGTGTTTGACAAGAATCAATTGCACAAAAGACTATCGCTAAACCATTTCTACTCTAGCATGGCAATTCAACTTATGAAAGAACAACAAGTAAATGCGGAATTGAATTGCTCAAAGGTAAATGCGTAGAGAAGAAAGTAGAGATGACACGACGATCTTTTTGCCGAGGTATCAAGGTGTCGGCACACCCCCCTAGTCCTCGTTGGAGCACCCGCGCAAGGGTATCGCTCCCCCTTGATCCGCGCAAGGATCAAGTGCTCACTAGGAGATGATTCTTCGCCACTCCGGCCCGGTGAATCGCTCGCTAACGGTCACAACTTGACTTGGGTCATCCACAATGCCTCCGGATGATCACCAAGCTCTCCAATCGCCACCAAGCCATCTAGGTGATGCCGATCACCAAGAGTAACAAGCTAGAACTCTCACTTGACCAACACAAGGCCAAAGAGATGGATGGATGCACACTTGCTACTCAATTCTCACTAGGAGGTGTCTAATTCTCACAATTAGCAAATCACTCAACGTCACTAGGGCTCTTGCACTCACTCACACTCACAATGTGTTTCTCAGCAGATGGAAGTGGCAAGAACACTCAAATGGATGGAGGGAAGGAAGTATATATACTCCCCAACCGGCCATCCAAAAACAGCTCAAGACAGGGTTTCTGCGGGGGCATCGGACGCTCCGATGCCTGGCATCGGAGGCTCCGATGACCTCGACCAACGGTCGACTGTACCCTCTTGTCAAACCTGTTAAAGGAGCATCGGACGCTGGGCAGCGTCCGATGCCCCTGCATCGGACGCGTCCGATGCCATTTGAACCTCTCTGGAACCTCTCTGGACGACCATCGGACGCTGGCCCTCAGCGTCCGATGCCTCCCAAAATTCACTCCCAAGTAAACAGTGACACCGGAGCATCCGATGTGAAAGCATCGGAGCCTCCGATGCCACGCACCAGACCAAACCCTAAGTCGGGGTGGGCATCGGAGCCTCCGATGCCCCCTCAGCCAGCGTCCGATGCCTCTTACAAGGCCAAAACGAACTCGGATCGCGACACGGCCTTAACGACTTTTGATCCTCTCGACATAAGGCATCTCTCTGAGCTACCTAAGGCTATGAAATAACAAGTGTGCACCACACCTACCTCAATAGACTCATCTAGGTCAAGCTACTGATTCACGCTCCCCTTTATAGTACGGCCAAAGGAAAAACAAAGACCTAAGACTACCTAAGTGTCCTCCAACACCATATGACACTTAGCCTAGTCTACCACCGTCTTCGTCGTCCGTCCTTTGAAAACCGAAACGATTTCCATCGCCAGGGGACATGAACTCCATATGCCCGTATCGTCGCCATTACCGTGACCTAACTCATCCCTGTTTCTGCAAAACACACGTTAGTCACAGTAATCTTGTGTTTCATCCAATCACCGAAACCACTAGGGGCCAAGATGCGTTCAAAGAGCACAAGGCTCCGATACCAATTGAAAGGATCAAGATGCCCAAGAGGGGGTGAATTGGGCTTTTCTAAAACTTCTTGCAAGAATAAAACCTATCAATCCCCAATTAACCCCCTAGTGCCTAGAAGTGTGTTTCTCTTTATTCTACCGCACAAAAGACCAAGTCTATGCCACTCCTACTCTAGCAAAGCAATCCAATATAGAATGAACAACAAGTAGTAATGCAGAATTGAATTGCTTGAAAGTAAATGCGTAAGTAAAGAGGTAGAGATGACACGACGATCTTTTTGCCGAGGTATCGAGGTGTCGTCACACCCCCCTAGTCCTCGTTGGAGCACCCGCACAAGGGTATCGCTCCCCCTTGATCCGCACAAGGATCAAGTGCTCACTATGAGCTAATTCTTCGCCGCTCCGGCCCGGTGAATCGCTCACTACCGGTCACAAGCTTGCTTGGGTCATCCACAATGCCACCGGATGCTCTCCAAGCTTCACGATCGCCACCAAACCGTCTAGGTGATGCCGATCACCAAGAGTAACAAGCTAGAACTCTCACTTGACCAACACAAGGCCAAAGAGATGGATGGATGCACACTTGCTACTCAATTCTCACTAGGAGGCACAATTAGCAAATCACTCAACCTCACTAGGGCTCTTGCACTATCTCACACTCACAATGTGTCTCTCAGCAGATGGAAGTGGCAAGAACACTCAAATGGATGGAGGGAAGGAAGTATATATACTCCCTCAACCGGCCATCCAAAAACAGGACAAGACAGGGTTTCTGCGGGGGCATCGGACGCTCCGATGCCTGGCATCGGACGCGCCGATGACCTCGACCAACGGTCGACTGCACCCTCTTGTCAGACCTGTTAAAGGGACATCGGACGCTGGGCAGCGTCCGATGCCACCACATCAGACGCGTCCGATGTGGTTTTACCCTCTCTGGAACCTCTCTGGATGGTCATCGGACGCTGGCCCTCAGCGTCCGATGCCAGCGTCCGATGCGGCCTCCAGTTCACACGCACGTGAACAGTGGCATGGGCGCGTCCGATGTGAACACATCGGCGCGTCCGATGCCACGCACCAGACTAAACCCTAGTCGGGGTGAGCATCGGACGCGTCCGATGCCTACCTGGCCAGCGTCCGATGCCCATTACAAGGGCAGAATCAACTCGGATCACGACGCGGCCTAAATGACTTTTGATCCTCTCGACTTAAGGCATCTCTCTGAGCTACCTAGGGCTATGAAATAACAAGTGTGCACCACACCTACCTCAATAGACTCATCTAGGTCAAGCTACTGATTCACGCTCCCCTTTATAGTACAGCCAAAGGAAAAACAAAGACCTAAGACTACCTAAGTGTCCTCCAACACCATATGACACTTAGCCTAGTCTACCACCGTCTTCGTCGTCCGTCCTTTGAAAACCGAAACGATTTCCATCGCCAGGGGACATGAACTCCATATGCCCGTATCGTCGCCATTACTGTGACCTAACTCATCCCTGTTTCTGCAAAAACACACGTTAGTCACAGTAATTTTGTGTTTCATCCAATCACCGAAACCACTAGGGGCCAAAATACGTTCAACGCACACCAACGACGACACTTATTTAGGGACAGAGGGAGTATTCCACTAGGTTGTTTCATCTGCATAGTGCAAAAGAAAAGAATCCTTTCTCTCGTTTATGGAACATGGGATCCACGATAGAATCGGAAATGTTTCCACTTGCCAAACGACCCCTAATAATGATCAACAAAGCAAGCGAAGATAGACTATTGTCCTAAATAATGTAGTTCTCTTCGTTTTGCTTTAGAAATCTCTGCTCACTCACGGGATCCACATTGTAGCATTAATTTAGCGACCTGATGATAGGTAAGTTGAAGAGTAAATGATGATCGACATGAGGGAGGTACAGAGATACTTTGCGAAGTCATTAACCCAAGTCAAATTTAGTGACATAATGACAGATAAGTGGAAGAGTAAATGATGATCGACATAAGGGAGGTACAGAGGTACTTTGCCAAGTCATTAACTCAAGTACAATATCAAATAACAAATTTGAAAATTTAAAACATCAAGAGCTTTCGTAGCTCAGTTGGTTAGAGCACCCGTTTAGTAAGCGGGAGGTCTTGAGTTCAACTCTCAACGAAAGCATCTGCTATTTTTTATAATTTTAAATTTATATTTTTCATTTCTTTTTTAAAAAGCATATATATAAAGCTACCGACCCCTTTCTACAGTCTCTATTTTTCATTCCTTTTTTTAAAAGCATATACAATTTCTCTTCCTCAAATTTTTTTTAAAAAAAAGTCTACACTTGAATAATACCAACAATTTTGTTGTAATTGGAATGACAATGTAAATGACAATTGAGACAAGAATATGTAGTGTCCTCTCTTTTCCATTGATCCACCATGGGTATATATACAAGGTCCTCCATGGAGGTTACACAAGGGAATAATACCCCATAAAGCCTCATAAACATGTTAATGAGAGGGGGTAAATCCTATTGTAAATAGGGTCATGATGGTGGTCTATTAAGGAGGAGATTAAACACCATTAGTAGTATTGTAACACTCCCCCTTAATCGAATCCTCTTTGAGATCAATGAAAAAGTATGGTTCCTCCAAAAATTCCTGTAGGACAAAAAAGAGGAAATATATTGGTAGATATGCTATTAAAACTCGTTAAAACCCTAGTGGGAGAAAAAGGAAAAAGTATAGCACATTATGATTATTGCCTCTTTGTGAACTTGCATGAGAAAAACCTTTTCAGGAGAAAACTCATGTATAGTTTAGATAGCAATACATGTCTTTGATATTCCTTTTAAAAACCCCTATGGGGAAAATAAGAAATATGACATGAGCTTATGTAAATATTGCCTCATTAAAAACTTTCTATGAGAAACCTTGTGAGGAAAAACTCATAAAAAGAAAAGAGTACAATATGATGTTGTGACAAGTCAATATCTAGGAGATTTCTCCCCCTGAACCTTGCAAATCTCTAAGACGTCGCATACCAATCCCTTTAACACATTTTTCAAATGTGGAGGCTGGTAGTGACTTAGTAAATAAATCAGGGAGATTATCGCAAGATTTAATTTGCAAGATATCAATTTCTCCTTGTTGTTGCAGCTCATGAGGATAGAACAACTTAGGAGAAATATGCTTATTGATATTGCTTTTGATATAACCTGTCTCCATCTGTGTAACACAAGCTGCATTATCTTTATAGATAATGGTTGGTGAGTTAATTACACCTAGACCACAAGATTGTTGTATGTGGTTAATCATCCTGCGAAGCCAAACGCATTCACGTGAGGTCTCGTATAGTGCTACTATCTCAGAATGATTGGTGGAAGTAGTCACCAAGGTTTGTTTCGATGACTTCCACGAGATGGCTGTTTCGTTGTGTAGGAACACGAAGCCTGTTTGAGATCTGCCATGATGGGGATCAGATCGATATCCAGCGTCAGCGTAACCAACGATATCTGAATTTGGGCCTCTTTTAAAGAATAGTCCAAGATCCCTTGTGCCATTCACATATCTGAGGATATGCTTTACTCCAGTCCAGTGACGTTTGGTGGGAGCAGCGCTGTATCTAGCTAGTAAATTCACTGCAAATGCAATATCAGGCCTGGTGCAATTTGCAAGGTACATGAGCGCTCCAATGGCACTAAGATATGGAACATGAGGGCCCAAAACATCTTCTCCTTCATCCCGTGGTCTAAATGGGTCAGTCTCCATTTCTAAAGACCGAACAACCATAGGAGTTTTGGAAGGATGAGATTTATCCATATTGAATCTCTCCAATACTTTCTGGATATAGGCAGACTGATGTATAAAAATTCCAGTTGGAAGGTGCTCAAGCTGTAGGCCTAAGCAAAATTTGGTGTGTCCCAAATCCTTCAACTCGAACTCCGTCTTTAGATGATTGCGGGCTTCATCAATATCTTGTTGGTGGCCGATGATATTTAAATCATCGACATATACAGATATAATGCAGTAATGATTACACAATACATGTTGCGGTTTGCGTTTTGATTCGGTATAGGGATCCCGTCAGGGACCTTCATATATATGTCCGAATCGAGTGACCCATAGAGATATGCAGTCACTACATCCATCAACTGCATAGATAGATGATTTTGTACAGCCAGAGATATTAAATATCGGAATGTTATTCCATCCATAACTGGAGAGTATGTGTCATTGAAATCAATGCTGGGTCTCTGCGTGAACCCTTGTGCTACAAGTCTTGCTTTGTATCTCACCACCTCATTGTTCTCGTTCTGTTTTCGGATGAAAACCCATTTGTATCCCACAGGGAATACTTTTGAAGGTGTAGGCATTGCATGAGAGAATACCTTTCTTTTAGTAAGCGAGGCTATTTCTGCTTGAATTGCTTCCTTCCACAGATTCCAGTCCGAGCGCTTTTTGCACTCTGCCATGGATTTAGGATCTGGATCATTTTGGAGGAGTTCAGCAACCATTGCAGAGAAATGCATGTCGACAAATGTAGTCTTTCGGTCATATGATTCTCCAGACTCGAGATAGTTGATGGAAATTTCGTGTACCCTTTGAGATGCATCATCATTTCCCAAAATGGTTGCATCAGGGCATTCCGATGTCCCAACATCAGTAATTGAGTGCACTGTTGATGTGGGATGTGAAGGTTGAACCTCCACAGGGTGTTGCTCAACATGAGGTTGAGTTGCATTTACTTGGTTGGAAGAATTCTTCTTTTTCCTTTGGTTGCTAGGAGCTGCATCCTTGGAAATGGCCGTACTTCTCCCCCTCTTACTTGGGAGTGGAGTAGTTTTATTTGGTACCTCTACTCTTGCCGGCACATTTCTCGCAGGATTGTAGGATTTTGTAACACCCTTATAATCAGTAAATGCATCTGGCATATTATTTGCAATGTGTTGCAAATTGATGATTTTCTGAACTTGTAGTTCAGTCTCAGATGTACGTGGATCATCATTGGAGATAGCTGTGGCATCCCAATTGATTTCCTGGCATTCTTTGTGGTTTGTTTGTTCTCCCCCTAATGCCGGAAAATGATCTTCATCAAAGATAGAATCAGCATACCGGGCCGTGAATAGATCCCCTGTGAGGGGCTCCAGGTATTTTATGATCGACGGAGATTGATATCCCACATAGATCCCCAGTTTCCTGTGAGGGCCCATAGATGTACGCTGCGGTGGTGAGATCGGTACGTATGTAGCGCAACCGAACTTACGCAGATGGGAAATGTTTGGAATATTTCCACGTACTAGTTGCAACGGGGAGGTTGCATGATAAGCAGTTGGACGCAATTGTATTAAGTCAGCAGCGTGTAAGACTGCATGACCCCAACATGAGGTTGGGAGATTGCTATTCTGTAGTAACGGTCGTGCAATAAGTTTGATTCTCTTGATGAGAGACTCAGCCAAACCATTTTGAGTATGCACATATGGGACCGAATGCTGAACTTGAATTCCTAAGGCCATACAATAATCATTGAAGGCACGTGAGGAAAATTCAGCGGCATTATCCATTCTAATTGACTGGATTTGATGTTCAGGATGATTTGCTCTAAGTTTGATAACTTGAGCAATGATCTTAGCGAATGCATGGTTCCGTGTGGAAAGGAGGCACACATGAGACCATCGTGTAGATGCGTCTATTAGAACCATGAAGTACCTGAACGGTCCAGACAAAGGTTGAATGGGACCACATATGTCTCCTTGAATGCGTTCAAGGAACTTGAGCGGTTCGGCTTGAATTTTGAGATAAGAGGGTCTCAAAATTAATTTCCCAGTTGCACATGCGGTGCAAATAAAATCCGAGGATTGGGAAAATCTTGCATCACTTAGATTGTGACCAACAGAATTTTTCGTAATTTTTCTCATCATCCCTATGCCGGGGTGACCAAGGCGATCATGCCAAGTTTGGAATGCATTGACATTCTGAAAAATTACTTTGTACGCAACATGTCGTACGGGTTTGATATATGTATAGTACAATCTAGACGGGAGCGAGGGAAATTTTTCTAGTGTCTGTTTGCCATATCCGTTGTCCTTTGTAATGAGAAGGGATTCCTCATTATAGTCATTGTGAGTTTCAATATGAAACCCATTTTTGCGGATATCTCTATAACTTAGCAGGGTACGAGTTGAATCGGGATACAAGAGTGCATCCTCAATTGTTATCGTTGTACCCATAGGTAGCATAATAGTGGCTCGTCCAGAACCGACTATTACAGCATCGCGTCCAGCGATTGTTAAAATATTTCCTTTATTCTTTGTGAGATTTTGGAAATATTTTATTTCTCTAAGTATAGAGTTAGTGGTAGCACTATCAACAAGACACATTTCCTCATCCATCGGATTGACTCCCGTACAATCTATATAAAATGGAGAATAAAAATAAAAATTCTCAACATAGAAATATAGATTAATCAACATATGGATATTTAAATGTGCTTATTACAATGAAACATCAAATGTGCCATAATTAAGGTAAATAAAAGACAGTAATTTATTACAACTCATGGGCATAATATTTAGGCAATCTAAGAAGACTAGAGAGTCTATTCATAGTCTCCAAACATATCTCCAGAACCATATTCTAGGAGCATGTTGTCTAAGTCTTCATCTTCCCCTTCAGGTGGGAGGAGTGCCATGATGTTGCTTGCATCCGCTGCGACGGACTTGGAGCATCCTGGGGCGTCTTGTGCTGCGGCATCAAGATGAGAGTTGAAGTGTGCTTCAAATTTCTTTCCACCTTGGTTGGTACGTCCTTGATCAGAGCGCCCACGTCCAACGGATTTCAAGTACAATTCCACTAAGTGCTTAGGGGTGCGACATTTCTTAGTCGGGTGGTTGTAGCAACCACACTTTGCACAAGTGTTGGACTTGTTAATCGACTTAGAATTATCATTCCTCTTAGCACCACGGGACTTGCGCTGTCTCTTGCGCTTGTTCTTAGACTTGGAGGTTCCAGGATTGCCATTATGAGTGACATCCTGCTGTGTTTGTTTCTGAGTGTTAGCATGCACTTCAGGCAAAGGTTTAGCACCAACCGGTCCTTGGTTGGTGTTCCAGATGAGGAGCTCATCATGCTTTTCTGCCTGAAGCAATGTCTTAATCAGCTCAGAATAAGCTGTAAACCCCCTTTGACGGTATTGTTGTTGAAGGATTATGTGTGCAGGACGCATGGTAGACAGTCTTCTCAATTTTGTCCTCATCACTTGGTTCCTTCTCACAAAATCTCAGCTTGGAACTGATTTTGTGCACAGCATGGTTGAACTCTCCAACAGTTTTGAAATCCTGTATGCGGAGGTGGTTCCACTCATTGACAGCCTCTGGAAGGACAACTGCCTTTTGCTGTTCATACCGTGTCTGTAGAGCAAGCCAGAGAGCGCGTGGGTCCTCTTCCATCAGATACTCAGCTTTGAGATCAGGATGGATGTGGTTCCTTATTACAAATAAGGCACTGTACTTGTGGGTATCAGACAAGGGGTCTACACCCATCTCAGGCGGTGTGATCGCCGAGTATAATCCGCGCAGCGATAGACTCACTTTGAGATCCATCGCCCATGTGGGGAAGTTGTTGCCATCAAGAGCGAGGGACTCGAACTCTTTGGCGGCTAGTTTGGTAGCCATGATGCCTACATGTGAGTATGCATAGATTTAATTAAAATCCAAGACATGGTTGTAATAATTGAATACAAATGCAAATAATCAAGGTAAACTTGAATTGAAATAACGGGAATTTTTCTCGATTAGTGGAACAAAAGGTAATCACCATGAGGGTGTATACCATAATTTTATTATTTCACGTCTAGATGTAATCCTTGTATGTTCATAGTCGAAACAAAGGTGACATCGAGTGAAAAACATATTCCAAATGAGAGAACAATTCAACCAAAATATTTGCATAAGTACTTGTTATAGGGAATTGAAATAAATAAAACGCATTGAACAAGTACGAAAATTGTATTCATAATGCAAAGTATGTAAATATTTTAAAGCAGTACATCAGATGTCTAAAACTGAAGGTAAATAGACTAATAATTCTGATGTAAATAAAGCAGTAAAAATGCTTCAAAGTAAATACAAATTATTCTGTAAAAGGGAAATATAAAGATAACTACGTTTTGGGCCAAAAACTGAGGTAATTGGGCCCAAAAACGCTATTTTGAGTCCACCAGACCCAGGCTGAAAGCTCGCAGGCCCCAACCTGGGCCTGGGCCGGCCATTCGGCCCAACAGGGGGGTGGAGAGGGCGCCACCAGCGGTGGTCCACCCGCGTGGGCCCCATAGGCACGCGGCCCGAAGACGCGCGGAGGCCGAGGCTGGGCGCAGAGAGGCCCGGCGGGCACTCGGCGGCGGGGCGCGAGGCCGCACCGCGCGTGCGCCATCAGAGAGCCGAGGGAGGTGCTCGGCCTCTCCTCCGCTGGATCCGCGTGCCGATAGGTGCTGCCTCCGGCGTGTCTCCTCGGCACCGGCCAATCTGTGGCCGCCCCCCCCCCCCCCCCCGAGGCGCTCAGGCCAAGTTGAGGGACCTTCGTGCAGAAGGCCCATGGGGCACGCTAATCCACGTCGGGATAAAGCGTGGGCGAGGTGGAGAAGGAGGAGGCGGTGGTGGTGAAGCCACCGGGGAAGCCGCTGGTGGTGCCAGCGACGAGTCGGCGATCACGTCGAAGCTAGCGGATGGGCTGCCGACGACGTACGCCGTGCAGGACGGCTCGTTCGCGCTGTACGCCACCGCACTGTACGCCGGGCATGGGCCGAAGCCGTGCAGCGGGCAGAAGTACGGTGCGGGCAGCGGTGACACCGGTCCAACCGGTGATGCCGGCGGTGACGCCGGTGGTGCCGCCAGAGGTGCCGTCGGAGCTGGAGGCTCCGGAGTGGGAGCCCGCGGTGGTGACGGCGGCTGCAGTGGAGCCGCTGCCGGCGCAACCGGCGGTTCCGACGGTGGTGCAGGGACCACTACGTCGTCGATGGCACGACGGCGGTCAGCCCGTCGTCCTCGAGGGAGTCCGCGATTGCGAGAAGCCCGCTGGGGGAAGCCCCTGCGTGCGCCTCGACGGCGGTTGTCAAGGCGTTCGCCAAGGATCTCCCGGAGGTCGTCGAAGAGCGTCGCTTGGACGCGGTGGTTGGCGAAGCTTACGCCAAGTGTGATGGCACGTTGGTATGCCATCATCACAAGCTGAAGAACGAAGGAGGCAGAGGGAAGATCGCGGTGAGTCGCCATCGTTACCTCTGCGATCGTAGCTCAGTTGGTAGAACGGTGCTGATAACGTGTTGTAATTGGAATGACAATGTAAATGACAATTGAGACAAGAATATGTAGTGTCCTCTCTTTTCCATTGATCCACCATGGGTATATATACAAGGTCCTCCATGGAGGTTACACAAGGGAATAATACCCCATAAAGCCTCATAAACATGTTAATGAGAGGGGGTAAATCCTATTGTAAATAGGGTCATGATGGTGGTCTATTAAGGAGGAGATTAAACACCATTAGTAGTATTGTAACAAATTTGAATGACTCAGCTTTGCAAAATTTGGTAAATATTAAAGCTACCGACCCCTTTCCACAGTCTCTTGCTGACTTTGAATGGACAGTACAATTTCTCTGTTTCCTTTTTTTATAAAAGAAAATTAATCCTGAACAATAACAATAATTTGAACGACTCGCTTTGCAAAGTTTGTTAAATAAAGCTACCGAGCCATTTCCAGACTGTTTCCGTCTCTTGTAAAGGCAAAATTCAGAAAAGTTGCAGATGATGGTAGAAAGGATGCAGTCTGAGTTTACAGGCGAATGCACATCCAGTACCTATTCATTCCTGTTCCATCTGAAACTAAATAGACACAACTTGGCACGTCAATCTTGATTGGCATTTTCATTGCCGCAGATGTAGCAAAATTACATTTCATATATCCTACAGTCAAAATTTCGATGCAGACTCTACAACCTTGATTTCTCTTTTGGCAGCTGTGCAGTAGTAGTCTAAACACAACACAATCTTGATTATTTTACAACTCCATGACTACATTGCTACATGTGCTCCTCATTGCCGGCCTCTAAACTACTGCCCTTGGAACCTTTGCTTCTCTTACCAGTTGGAAGACTACCACATTTGGAAGTTGTGTTGGTGTACAAATGATACAACTCTATCTTCTTGTGCATCAGCTTGTTCGGTCAGATCTTCGATTGTACCCATGTTAGTTTACTGAAGCTTTGGTGCCTTGACAAGATACACACCCCTCACTAAACCTTTACCAACATCTCCAACGTCCTTAAGGATAGATGTCGGCTCTGGCGGAGTTTCATCAGCCTCCTCTCTGCCACGCTTCTGTGACATGTAAAAAATTCAAACAATGTGCAGTTGTGCTATGCCCAAGAAAAAAGAGTTCTGCATGATAGAGTGCTTAATTGCTTATTGGGAAAACCAACAAAAATATCGCTTGTCGCAAGTCTGTTTAGTGTTGAGTGTAAAAGGAATCTTTTCTTTCTGAGCAGATACAAAGGGGGAAAAATGCTCTATGGCCCAAGCTGTCACTAATACCTTTGGGTTCTCCCATGTAAGACCTACAGCGTCTCCTCCAATTGAACCATACCACAGCTTGAAAGTCTTGGAGAATGCACACTGTAAGTAGAACATGTTAAATTTTATTCCAAATGGATGAACATATTTTCAAGAGACCAAGAGCTACAATTTTACCTTCAAGTCTCGCAAGAAGTATGTAGTTGGGTCAAAGTTTACCAAAAGTTTGTCTCTTGCGTCATGCAAACCTTTCACGGCCCCTTTGTTGAGTGGCATATAGGGGCGGAAATCTTTACTTGGTTTGCCCCAGACCACCAACTTACCTGTAAGGTTGTTACAATAGAACCAAAAAAAATGAAAAAATGAAGGTAGGCTATTGTATCAAAAGATTAATTGAGTTCTGGTCAGGAAGAAATCTCAACTAATTTCTGTTAATTGTAGAGGTGAAATTGATTATGCTTTACAGCTTTAGTATGTACATTTTTGCCGAAAGAATACTTCTGCAACATCAGGGAATTGGAAAGCAACTGTAGTTGATATAAAGCGAAACTTACCATCAGGAGTCTCGGCAGGAAAAAGTACATGATGGGGACAACAAAGCTTCTCTTGATGAAGGAGAATAACAGCATCATAATTGCTCATAGGTGTTCGGAACAGGCACTATAGCATGCAAGATTCATATTGAGTATGATGAGAAGGCACTAAATAAGATAAAACCAATGAAGAGTGGATGAATAAAATTACCTCCCATGTATATTCCCCTGATTGACCATGAAGTATAAGATTTGTTAAAAGCTCTGCACTGCTTTTAGCATAAGCAGCTATCCGTTTAAGAACCTGCATTTATAATTAACAGAAAGAATAAACAACTCCATCTATAAAACAATATAGTAGGCAGTTCCAAAAGGCTCTCGGAAGCCTATCATCGCCTAAGGCACCAAAACCAAGCAGAGATTAAATGCGATTAAGTGTATATGTGTCTTTTCTTTTATTCTGCTGGGATGTAAATAAGTGCATCACTACACATATTCATCCATCCTTGATACAATGTAAGGCCCAGCGGGACAGCAGTACTATCTCCTTGGTCAGAAAACATTGTGGCCCAAGCCCATTCTATTCACAGCCTTATCCACTGCCCTATCCAGCCACAGCCTCCTGTTTCCTTCCCAACGCCACACGCCCGCACCTCTTTCCTCCTCCCAGCACTGCATGCTCGCCCTACACCGCCAGCCGCACTTTGCACGATGTGACGCCTTGTGTCACCAGCCTCAGGTGGCCCAGTCCTTGCGAGAGCACATGCCAGGGAGGGTGCATGTGGGGTGGCAGGGCGGCACTACGCCAGCAGCAACTTGAGGAGCTCCAACTCACACACTCCTGTCTGCTTGTGCTGCCACACTCTCCTGCCGCCCACCCATGCCCACACAAGCCTGCCTCGCTCCCGATTTTCCCTGATTCAGTGCTACCTACCTGCTGTCCGGTGTTTAATTGGACGCCTATGGCCTAGGCCGCCAGAGCTCTACCTTATACTTAAGCGCACCTAGGCGAGTGCTTAAACGTGTTTTCAAAAACACTGATGATAGGATAATATACATGATATTCATGGTTAAAGTCTCAACATGAGTGTAACCATATTATATTGCAAGAACAAATCCAATACTACAAACTAGAACAAATGTCATATGTGCATGATAAATGGAAACAGATTGCATTTTCAACATTTTTACTTCACTACCAAAGCCTTGATGCACACTTGTTCAACAGCAAGAGTCATTTTCAGCTGTAAAACAATAAAACACATACCGACTTGCTTGGTGACTGTTTTGTCCATGCTTCAGATGCTTTATCATATGACGTGGCAAGAAACATTGCAGGCTCTATTTCATGAGTGTTTTGCTCATAAGATTTTCTGCTCAGCATAAAGTTATCCTGTAGTTGTATGAATCAATATGTTAAGAGTGATAGAGCTAACTAAAAAAAAAGAAGGAAGAGAGAGAGCGAGAGAACGGACATTGATCTCCTTCTCATCCTTCAGGTTGAAGTCATTATTTATGTCAATAACCATGGGTGAAAAGGTCCAGTCAAAACTCGATAACAACCGCAAAAACCTGTGATTTTTTTAGTGATTTGTCAGAGGACTTTGACACCTTTCATCGGTAATATTATTAGGACTGGTAAAGAGTATAACCAACTAGGAAAGTAGGATGGATGGATGGAGTGGCACCAAAACATAATAAGGTGATTAGTAACCTTATGAGCCTTATAAAGCCTGGTATGTTTAGGTATATAAGAAACTAGATTCAGTATCTAAGAGTAGCAAGTTTGTAACTTATAACCAGCAACATACATTTTTGTTTTCCTAACATGCTATCACATTTGCTATAACGCGTATCAAGAAACCAAAATGGATCCTCTCTATGTGCAAACATTCACTCCTCTATACACTGAATATTGGGATCCACAAGAAGATACTATAATACAAGGGATGGTCAGACCACATGGCTCAAGTAGTATTTGTTAACTGTGAAGACATATTGTAGGCCTGTAGGCCCATATGGTCCGGCCCATGAGGCTCTCTAGTCCTATATATACTGATCACCATCTCTCTAGAGAGATTACACTCTCAGATCCCCAAGGTTAGTAACATGGTACCAAAGCTGTAGATTAGGGTTAGGATTAGACTCCTCTAATTCTCCCATGATCCATTTTTTTTTCCTTGGGATTCATCCGCGCGTGGCACGTCGCCGCGTGGTCTGCCTGCTCGCGGCCCTTCGCCGCGCAGGTCCTCTGCTCTCGCTCGCCCGGCGCGCGGGTCCTCTACTTCGCCGTCTTCGCGCTCGCCCGTGCGGACGACAATCCTCACGCGGGCCGTCTTCCTCGCGTAATCGCGGACGCCTTCTTCACGCGCGGACGCGGCTGGACGCGCGGGTCGCCTTCTTCGCGCGCGCCTTCTTCACGTGGACGCGGACGGACGCGCGGACGCCTTCTTCACGCAGAACGTCGTCTTCCCGCGTGGCTTTCTCCTTCACGCGCACGGACGACGGATGCGGCCGCGCGGCTTCCTCCTTCACGCGCGCGGACGACGGACGCGGCCGAGTCCCCTTCACGCGCGCAACGGACGCATCTCGCGCGGACGAGGCGGATTTCCATCTCGCGCGGACGAGGCGGTGCGGACGCGGACGAGGCTCCCCGCACGGCTTTCTCCTTCACGCGCGCGGACGACGGACGCGGCTGGGTCCCCTTCACGCGCGCGACAGACGCATCTCGTGCGGACCCGGCGGATTTCCTTCACGCGTCATTCACGCGCGCAGATCGCGTGTGGACGCGCGGACTCGGGCTTCTTCACGCGTTCTCTTCACGTGCGCCTTCCTGGATCGGCTTGCCTCCTGGTTCGGTTCTCCTGTGTTCTCACGGACGGAGTGGGGAGTGAGACTGCTCCATTTGTGGTGATATCTCTGTCAATCTTTGCCTTCCACTGCTATTGTTCAGTTTACATCATGTCTCTATTAGGCCATGTATAGCTGATTGATTTGTACTAGGATAGTTTCCTTGTAATACAAGCCACATTGGCTATATATATGAAAGGCTCACCCCCCTGATTGGGTGTGGTGTTTCCCCAATTCTATTCTCTACATGGTATCACGAGTCCGGGTCCCTCCCCTGGTTCGGCTCTCTTCCTGCTAACCACCAGGCGACGCCGCCGCGGTCCTCTCCAACCCCCCTGCTGCCGTCGATCCTTCTGGCCGCAGCACCACCACCTCCCTGATCGCTCCATCTGCCAGGCGCCGCCATGACTGGCACCAACTCTACTCTCTCCGCCAATACCAGTGCTTCCTCCACGGAGACTCAGGGCGACTCTGCTCGTCCCCTGTTCGTCCACCCCTTCGCGTCGATCAACGTGAAGCACCATGTGCCGACCACCCTGGAGCTCAAGGGCGGCAACTTCGCCCGGTGGTCGTCGCACTTCCTCGCCATGTGCGGCAAGTTCGGCGTCCTCCACCACGTCGACGGCTCCGTTCCGGCGTCCCCAACCGACTCCTCATGGCTGCAGGCGGACTGTTGCGTCCGGAGTTGGATCTTCGGCTCCGTGGCTGAGGCTGTCCTCGACATGGCCACAACCGCCACCACCCAGACTGCTCGCCAGTACTGGGTCGCCATCGACGGCCTCTTCCAGGCCAACAAAGCGCAGAGGGCCATCTTCCTGAGCCATGAATTCCACTCCATGACTCAGGGGGATTCTTCCATCGACGACTACTGTCTCCGCGTCAAGACCACCGCCGACAAGCTTCGCGACGTCGGTCACCCCGTCGACGAGCCGCAGCTAGTCCTCAATCTCCTCCGTGGCCTGAACGAGGAGTTCCACGGCACTGCGGACCACGTCGCCGCCACCAGCCTCACCCTCACGCGCGGGACCAGCTCACCCTGAAGGAGCTCCGCCTCGCCAACGGCAAGAAGGTGGCTGCCGCCACCGCCCTCGTCGCCAACTCTGCCTCCGCCTGCGGCTCCTCGGGCTGCCGCGGGCCGCAGCAGCAGCACGGGCAGCACCAGCCACCGCAGCAGCCGCGAGGCGACGGCCAGCGGCGCAATGGCAAGAAGGGCGGGCGGCAGAACTACGGCGGCGGCTTCGGAGGTGCGCACGCGGGCGGCCAGATGCGCCCCGCCACGCCCGCTGGGCCCTGGGTGTGCTTCAACCCAGGGGGCCAGCAGTGGGCCGCGCCTGGTGGGCCGCAGCAGTGGCGCGGCGCGCCTGGTCTGCTGGGCTCCGGCCCCCACCAGGCCCACACGGCGTTCGCCCCGCTACAGTACTCCGCCGGCCCGTTCGCAGCTCCTCCGGCCCAGCAGCAGTCTTGGGACCAGGCTGGGCTGATTGCGGCCCTGCAGCAGATGTCGGTCCAGGGGAACTCCCCCTGGGTGCTGGACTCCGGCGCCTCCTCCCACATGACGTCGTCGGATGGTATACTAATTCGCCGTTCCCCCACCTCTGTTTCTTCTATCTTAGTAGGCAACGGTACTAGTATCCCAGTTACTTCTCACGGTCAATCCGTTTTACCCACCACAGCGTCCACTTTTGCACTCAATAACGTCCTTGTCGTACCCTCCATAGTTCATAATTTACTTTCTGTTCGCCAGTTCACTCGCGACAATCCCGTTTCCATTGAGTTTGACGCTTTCGGTTTTTCTGTAAAGGAACTTCCGACGGGGCGCGTGATTCTTCGCTGCAATAGCGACGGGGACCTGTACACCTGGCAGCCCTCCCCACCCACTGCGTCCGCTCTCATCGCCGCCTCCCGCTCCCTATGGCACCAGCGTCTCGGCCATCCAGCTCCAGCAGCTTTAGATCGTTTAAATAAGAACAATTTATTGTCTTGTAATAAAGCAGGCCGCTCTCTTTGCCATTCCTGTCAGCTTGGCAAACATACTCGACTGCCTTTTACTTCATCTAGTTCTTATACTGCTGGCCCCTTTGAACTTGTTCACTGTGATGTTTGGACCTCACCAGTCTCTAGCATTTCTGGCTTTAATTATTATCTGGTGATTTTGGATGATTACACTCACTTCTGCTGGACATTCCCCCTCAGACGAAAGTCTGACGTCCACCAGAACATCATAGATTTTGTCGCTTATGTTCGCACTCAGTTTGGTCTGCCCGTTAAGTGCTTTCAAGCCGATAACGGCACGGAGTTCGTCAACACTGCCACAACCACCTTCCTAGCAGCTCACGGCACCTTGTTGCGCCTCTCGTGTCCTTACACTTCTGCACAAAACGGCAAGGCCGAGCGTGTCCTTCGCACGCTCAACAACTCCGTACGAACCTTGCTCCTCCATGCGTCCATGCCCGCGACATATTGGGTCGAGGCTCTAGCAGCCGCCTGTTACCTGTTAAACCGGCGCCCCTCGTCCTGTATTCACAGTGAGATTCCCTATACACGCTTGTACCGCGAGTCACCTAGCTATGATCACCTGCGAGTTTTTGGGTGCCTCTGTTACCCGAATCTTCAGGCCACCTCGGCACATAAGCTAGCTCCTCGCTCTACCGCCTGCATTTTTCTCGGGTACCCCTCGACGCACAAGGGGTATCGCTGCCTTGACCTTTCCACTCGACGTGTCATTATCTCTCGCCACGTCATTTTCGATGAGACGCATTTTCCCTTTGCAGATATTCCACCCGTTTCACCGGCTTCCTCCCTTGATTTTTTGACCGATGATGATACTGTGGATACTTTGCCCTGCTCTACTAACACTGCAGCTCGTCCCTCGGCGCCCGCGGTCGCTCCGTTCTCCTCGAACGTTGAGCAGCCGCCCCTCTCCTCTGAGCCAGCAGGTCCGGGCGGGCGTGGTCTCGTGCCCCCGTCAGGTCCTGTTCTTCCAGGCGGGTCTGGCCCTGCGCCCCCGTCCGGGACACCCGCGTCGCCCCCAGCACCGCCGCTGCTGGTCTACTCTCGCCGTCGACGCGCACCGGCGCCCCCCTCTCCGTCACCTGTGCCTGCCCCTGCACCTGCCGCCGCGGCACCGCCTGGTCCTGTGACTCGTACACAGTCCGGGGTCATTCCGCGCGTGCAGTACAAGGGGCTGGCCGCCATCGTACCATCGCCTCTCCCGGCGAACTACCGCAGTGGGCTTGCCGACCCGAATTGGCGAGCTGCCATGACTGACGAGTTCCAGGCCCTCATCGACAACGGCACCTGGCGTCCTGTTCCGCGACCGCCCGGTGCCAACGTCGTCTCCGGGAAGTGGATCTTCAGGCACAAGTACCACTCCGACGATACTCTTGCTCGGCACAAGGCGCGCTGGGTTGTCCGCGGCTTCTCCCAGCAGCACGGCATCGACTACGACGAGACGTTCAGCCCGGTGGTTAAACCGGCGACCATTCGGGCCGTTCTCAGCATCGCCACTTCCCGTGCCTGGCCCATCCACCAGTTGGACGTAAAGAACGCTTTTCTCCACGGCCACCTCGACGAGACGGTCTACTGCCAGCAGCCGCCTGGCTTCGTCGACCCTGCTCGCCCCGACTACGTCTGCCATCTGCAGAAGTCCTTGTACGGACTGAAGCAGGCGCCGCGAGCGTGGTACCAGCGGTTCGCCTCCTTCATCCGACAGCTCGGCTTCGTCGCCTCGGCCTCCGACACCTCCCTCTTTGTCCTCCGAGAGGGTGGGAGTCTCGCCTACCTGCTGCTCTACGTCGACGACATCATCCTCACCGCTTCGTCCTCGACACTTCTTCAGCAGATCATGGCCAAGCTCGCCTCCGAGTTTGCCATGACCGACCTCGGCGACCTGCACCACTTCCTCGGCATCTCCGTCATGCGCTCGTCAGACGGCTTGTTCCTGTCGCAGCGCCAGTACGCCGTGGACCTTCTCCAGCGCGCTGGCATGGCTGAGTGTCACTCCACGGCGACTCCAGTGGACACTCAGGCCAAGCTCTCGTCTTCGGATGGTGCTCCGCTGTCTGCCTCTGACAGCTCCGACTACAGGAGTCTGGTGGGTGCTCTCCAGTACCTCACCCTGACCCGTCCCGACTTGGCGTACGCCGTCCAGCAGGTGTGCCTCTTCATGCATGCCCCTCGCGAGCCTCATCTCGCTTTGGTCAAGCGCATCCTGCGCTACGTGAAGGGCACGCTCTCCTCCGGCCTCCACATCGGCACCGGCCCTGTCGACAGTCTGACCGGCTACTCCGACGCCGACTGGGCTGGCTGTCCGGACTCCCGACGCTCGACTTCCGGCTTCTGCGTGTTCCTCGGCGACAACCTGATCTCGTGGTCTTCGAAGCGCCAGACCACGGTATCCAGGTCCAGCGCCGAGGCTGAGTACCGTGCGGTAGCTCACGTCGTCGCCGAATGCTGCTGGATCCGCCAGCTTCTTCAGGAGCTCCATGTTCCCCTCGCTTCCGCCACTGTTGTCTATTGTGACAACGTCAGCGCCGTCTACATGACGGCCAACCCTGTTCACCACCGGCGTACGAAGCATATCGAGATCGACATTCACTTCGTTCGCGAGAAGGTGGCGCTTGGACAGGTCCGGGTTCTCCATGTTCCCTCCGCTCACCAGTTCGCTGACATCATGACCAAGGGTCTCCCTGTACAGCTCTTTACGGACTTTCGGTCCAATCTTTGCGTCCGCTCTCCTCCCGCTGCGACTGCGGGCGGGTATTAGGCCATGTATAGCTGATTGATTTGTACTAGGATAGTTTCCTTGTAATACAAGCCACATTGGCTATATATATGAAAGGCTCACCCCCCTGATTGGGTGTGGTGTTTCCCCAATTCTATTCTCTACAGTCTCAGTCTCAGTCTTTGGGTGCTATTGTCATCAACATCACACTAGATGGTCAGAACTATTTAGAGTGGGCTTTTACTGTTGAAACTGCATTGAGGGGTCATGGTCTTTACTTTCATTTGACTGATGATCCACCCACTCTCAAGTCTGATAATAGTAATGTTGTTGCTATCAAAACTTGGGAAATTAATGATGGGAAAGTCATGGCTGCTATGGTTAACAGTGTTAAACAAACCATGATTATGAGTCTCCGCAAGTTTAAGCAAGCCAAACCTATGTGGTCTTATCTGAAGGATCGCTATGTCCAGGAAAGTGGTGCTCTTCAACATACTCTCATGCAGCAGCTTCATGTTATTGAACAGAGAGATATGTCCATTGATGAGTATTATTCTGCCTTTGATCGTTTGATGGGTTCCTTGATTTCCATGGTGCCTCAGTGTACAGCAGGTCAGAATTGTACAGCACTTTCATTTATTGAGCAGTTCCTTACCTACAGATTTGTCATGGGAGTCAAGGCAGAGTTTGATTCTATTCGTACCAGATTACTTCATACTTCTTCCACTCTGACCACGGCAAAGGCATTGTCTGAATTGCTTGCTGAAGAGACACGTCTTCAGGCTTTGTCTACTGTGCCTAACCCTCACAGTGTGTTGGCAGCTTCTCATCAGAGGACCAGTACATTGAAAGAACCTTGTAAGCATTGTGGCAGGGCTAATCATACTTCAGATAATTGTTTTGCTAAGCATCCAGAGAAGCTAGCTGATTTTCGTGCTCGCCGTGACCAGTACATTGAAAGAACCTTGTAAGCATTGTGGCAGGGCTAATCATACTTCAGATAATTGTTTTGCTAAGCATCCAGAGAAGCTAGCTGATTTTCGTGCTCGCCGTGTTGCTCGTGGTCGTGGTACTTCTTCCACTCCTAGAGGTTCAGCTACTGGTACTGTCTCTGTTGCTGCTTCCTCGACTATTGGTACTCCCTCGTCCTGGGTGCTTGATTCTGGAGCCTCCTTTCATGTGACATCTGATCAGTCCCAGCTGGTTGCTTGCAAGCCGATCACTGATGGCACTTCTATTCAGACAGCTGATGGTACTTCTTGTCATATTACTCATCAGGGTTCACTTTGCAATAATTATTTTTCTATACCCAATGTTTCCTTTGTACCTCAGTTGTCCATGAATCTTCTGTCGGTTGGTCAAGTTACCGACCAGAATTGTTTTGTTGGTTTTGATGACTCATCTTGTTTTATTCAGGACCGTCGCAGCGGGAAAGTGATTGGGACTGGCCATCGCCGTAAAGATGCTTCCAGCCTCTATGTGCTTGACACCCTACGTCTTCCTGTTGCTCCAACAGCTCATGCCTCATCTGCTGCTTCGTCCTCCACTTCCTTCGCCAAGTGGCATCATCGTCTTGGTCATCTTTGTGGGTCTCGTTTGTCCTCCATGATAAATAAAGGTTGTTTAGGTCATACGTCTATTGAGTCTAGCTTTCATTGCAAGGCTTGTAAACTTGGCAAACAAATACAACTTTTGTATTCTTCTAGTGTTTCTCATTCTGCTAGATCTTTTGATCTTATTCATTCAGATGTATGGGGTCCTGCACCTTTTGCTACAAAAGGTGGCCACAAATATTATGTCATTTTCATTTTTATTGATGATTTTTCTCGCTATACATGGATTTATTTCATGAAACATCGTTCACAGTTGTGTTCCATTTATCAGTCTTTTGTTCGAATGGTTCACACACAGTTTTCTACTCCCATTAAAATTCTCCGCTCAGACTCTGGGGGTGAATATTTGTCTGTTGTTTTTCGACAATTTTTGTCATCTGAGGGTACTCTTGCACAGCTTTCTTGTCCAGGTGCTCATGCTCAGAATGGCGTCGCTGAACGAAAACATCGCCATCTCATAGAGACAGCTCGCACCCTTTTGATTTCATCTTTTGTCCCTTCTCATTTTTGGGGTGAAGCCGTTTCCACTGCTGTCTATCTTATCAATAGGCAACCATCATCCAAGTTGTCTAATCGATGCCCTGGTGAAGTACTCTATGTACTCCTAGCTATGACCATCTTCGTGTTTTTGGATGCACTTGCTATGTTTTGCTTGCCCCTCGTGAGCGCACGAAATTGACTGCTCAGTCTGTTGAGTGTGTTTTTCTGGGATATAGTCCTGAGCATAAGGGCTATCGATGCTATGATCCTTCTTCTCGTCGCATACGCATTTCTCGTGATGTTAATTTTGTTGAGGACCGTCCTTTCTTTTATAACTCATCCACAAAGCCCTCATATTCCCCCACAGAGTCCACCTCCTTTTTGTGTCTTCCTCCCTCTCCATCTAGAAATGACACCTTCATACCTTCTGATCCTATTTTTATCACACCCCCCTTACCTTCTGATCTACCTTCATCTTCTGCACCAACTCCACCTCCACCACCTCACTCCTTTTCTAAACCACCTATCACACGTGTCTTCAGCCGTCGTCCTAAAAATCTCACCCACCTTCCTTCTAGTTCTACCACCTCGGCCAGTCCTGATGAGCCCGTTGTTGATGATTCTAAAAATAATACTATTGATGAGTCATCTATTGTTTCTGATGAGTTACAGGTTGGTCCACGATACAGTCTTCGAGATCGCAGCTCTATTCATCCTGCAGACAAGTATGGTTTTCCTCATGTCAATGCTATTGTTGATGAGCCATCTACTTATCAAGAAGCTTCTCGTATTCCAGAATGGCAGCTAGCTATGTCTGAGGAACTTGCTGCCCTTGATCGTCAAGGCACTTGGGATCTTGTTCCATTGCCTCCACACGTAGTACCTATCACATCCAAGTGGGTATTCAAAGTTAAGACCAAGTCAGATGGCTCTATAGAAAGATACAAAGCTCGTCTTGTTGCCAGAGGTTTTCAGCAAACTCATGGTCTAGATTATGATGAGACATTTGCACCGGTTGCTCATATGACGACAGTCCGTACGTTACTTGCAGTAGCAGCTGCTTCTTCTTGGTCCATATCTCAAATGGATGTCAAGAATGCTTTTCTTCACGGTGATTTGACTGAAACAGTTTATATGCAGCCACCTCCAGGAGTGGTTGCCCCTCCAGGATATGTTTGCCATCTTCGCCGTGCTTTATATGGCCTTAAACAAGCCCCTCGTGCTTGGCATGAGCGTTTTGTCTCTGTCATACGGGCTGCTGGTTTCTTACCTAGTGATCATGATCCGGCCTTATTTGTTCACTTGTCACCACGTGGTCGGACTTTGTTACTTCTCTATGTTGACGATATGCTGATTACAGGTGATAATGAGGATCACATTACTCATGTGAAGCAGCAACTCAGTGCTGAATTTCAGATGTCTGATTTGGGTCCTCTCAATTATTTCTTAGGCATTGAGGTCAAGCGATCAACCATGGGATATCATCTTTGTCAGTCTAAGTACATTCAGGACCTTATTGCTCGTTCAGGAATCACTGATGACAAGACTGCTGCTACTCCTATGGATCTTCACTTGCAGCTTCGTCTCACTGATGGGGTACCTCTTCAGGATCCCTCTCGATATCGACATATAGTGGGCAGTCTTGTTTATCTCACTGTCACCAGGCCTGACATTGCTCATGCGGTCCATATTTTGAGTCAGTTTGTTTGTGCCCCAACTTCTATTCATTTTGGACATCTGCTTCGTGTGCTACGATATTTACAGGGGACATCATCTCAGAGTTTATTCTATGCACATGACAGCCCACTTCAGCTTCATGCTTACTCGGACTCCACTTGGGCGAGTGACCCCAATGATAGACGATCCATCACAGGATACTGTATTCTTCTTGGTTCTTCTCCTATTGCATGGAAGTCCAAGAAACAAGCAGCTGTATCTCGCTCTAGTACAGAGGCTGAACTTCGAGCCCTTGCTACTACTACGGCAGAGATTATTTGGCTTCGATGGTTGTTGGCTGATTTTGGTGTTTCTTGTGATGTTGCCACACCTCTTCTCTGTGATAATACAGGAGCCATACAAATTGCCAATGATCTTGTGAAGCATGAACTGACAAAGCATATTGGTGTGGATGCCTTCTTTACTCGGTCTCATTGTCAACAGAAGACTATTTCTCTCCAGTATGTGCCTTCAGAATTGCAATTGGCTGACTTTTTCACTAAAGCACAAACTCGAGAGCATCATCGGCTTCACTTGATCAAACTCAATGCTTCCAATCCTCCGCTTCCACCTTGAGTTTGAAGGGGGGTGTTAACTGTGAAGACATATTGTAGGCCTGTAGGCCCATATGGTCCGGCCCATGAGGCTCTCTAGTCCTATATATACTGATCACCATCTCTCTAGAGAGATTACACTCTCAGATCCCCAAGGTTAGTAACAGTATTAGGGTATTGAAAAGGGAAGTTATAACATGATATAAGGATAGGGACGGAATAGTATTGGTGGGACACTAGACTCATTCTTATCCAGAACAATGATACAAGGCATCCTTAAAATAGTGGATCCTGGGCCCTCCCAAATCCTTAATTCTGATAATCGTTCCTAACTAAATATAACCTTAAATATTCATAATTCCCTTTCCTGGCTGAAACCCATTACCACATCCTCCTGGATCAAACTCCAGCTGCTATGCATCTCTTCTACATGTCCAATGAACTACTCTCTCCATTCTTTCTAAATTATAAGACGTTTTGGCTTTTTCAAGATACATTGTTTTTACTATGTATCTAGACATAGTGTATATCTAAATGCATAGCAACAGTTATGTATCTAGGAAAGCCAAAAGGTCTTATAATTTGGAATGGAGGATAGATTAGAATATGCAACTTGAGAAATGGGTTTTGGAGGGGGGAAATTGTGGCTTTCACAGGAGCCAAAAGGTCTTATAATTTGGAATGGAGGATAGATTAGAATATGCAACTTGAGAAATGGGTTTTGGAGGGGGGAAATTGTGGCTTTCACAGGATGGCTAAGAGATCTTCAACAAAACTGTTCTCCACAATTTTCAGAACTACTAACTAAACTTTTTTTCAGCAGTCAAGAAATAACAAAGATAGCTGGTTGGAATGTAGCATTAGGCACCTGTCTGTGACATAACAGAGAGAATGAAGCTGATAAAACGAGCAACAATACAAATAGTAAACCAGAGGCTGATGAAGGTTCCAGAAGTTTACCTGAGAAACCCAGCAACTCGAGAAGAAGGGGCATGGAACGGGAATGGCTTCAAAAATATGTGCGCAACTAACAACTCAACTGCCTCCTCTGAGATAAATGAAGAAAATAGATGTGCAGAAATCCATCTTTTGGCTAGCCTTTGTGAAACAGAAAACAAATGCAAGCTTCATAAGCATTCTTCATAGTTTAAGATATGGGGTGTTTAAATAACATTCAGAACCTTGGCAGTTACCTAACTACTGGTCCATACACCTGGTAACGACCATGCAGACCATTGATCATACTAGAGTGTTGGCTACGCCAAAAAAGCATCTTATCTTCTGATAGAGCACTTTGTTTCTTGTCATCTCCAACTGCCAGATAATGAAATAAAGTTATGGAACTCTGTGATCTTTCTACAGTAGCCCATTAGCAAATATAGAAAATTATTTGAATACATAATAAAAGACTAACCTGGCTTTTGCAGCACTAAACCTCTTTCATGAAATATTTTGAGTAAGAATGAATATCCAGATGTAAGGACATTCACCTCATCTTCATTGGCTGAAACAAACATTCCTCGATCCTCCAAGCTGAAATTAAAAACAATGAGCTAGTGCAACAGAAAGCAAAAACCAAAAAAAAAAAATCCTTAAATGCTATCGCATACCTTTCACTAATTTTTAAAAGAAATGCAGCCTTTGTCTTCTCCATGGCCACGGGATCTAAGGGCCAGTTACCAGATCCCTCTAGCTATTATTAAAATAGTGAAGAGAAGAAATTTGTGAACAAAGCAAATCCCAAAATGAAGCCCAGCTCTATCAGATACACATCATGACATGCAAGTTTCTGAGAAAAACAACACCATATATGAAATTATCTACGCTTCTATTATTTTCTTGCCAGTAGGGAGGTAAAGGAAGAAGTAACAATTAATGTGTGCGCGCTACCCAATCCCTATTGTAGGAAAAGTCTGCAAAGCCCAAAGTTCTAGTTCTAGAATAGAAAATGGAACGAAGGGGTGTGATACACTAGCTCCCATAGAGGGATAATAAGAAATTAATATTATTCTATTGTAATACAGCACAACTAAAGAAAGGTCATACCTGAATCATAACTTCTAAAGATCTTATGCAAGTTGTTGCAAATTTCGGCAGCCTCTGAGAATTCCTTCCATATGCCAGTGGATGAGGTTCAGGAGGAAACACAGAGGTGTGCCTAAAAGCTGGTGTAAGAAAAGGAAAAACAAAGGGAAATGTCACATACAATGAGAGAAATTGTGCAAACAAGATCACACATAAAGAATACAAAAAGATACTGTGCCAAACCTGAGTCTAGGGGTTGCACGGTAGATATTTTAAGAGGAATATCATCTAAGAGACGTAACTGCTTAGCAATAGTATCAAAAGCTTCAAGCAAAGCTCCAGAAGATGAGACCGGATCTGCATCATTAGGAATAAGCTTAAAACCAAGGAAGATCCTGTGGAGGGGGGGGGGGGGGGGGGGGGGGGTGAGTGTGTTTGGGTCTATGTATGACTCTTTTTTCTTCTATTAATACAATGATATGCAGCTCTCCTGCATGTTCGAGAAAAAAAAACACATAGGAAGATCTCGAACTTGCCTTGGCCATCAACTAAGAGGCAAAAGTCCAGCTGATCAACAACATGAATCAAATCATCCTTCTGCAGTGACAAATGTTTCATAAGAACATAATCAGCAATCCTTTTAATAATTGTGTGCTTCTCCCATGATTGGCATTCCCAAACTGCAGTGAAGCAAGTAGGATCCATTAAGAATAAAATGCAACAGCTACCCAAGAAACACACTTTTTAAAAATAATCAAGTAAAAATAAAATGCATCAGCTACCTGTGCTTTCAGCAATATTTCCATCCTTGAATCTTCTAAGCTCAGCTTTCTCTCCCCAAAATTTCCTAAATTTAATAGCCTGTGATTTAATAATGCATATCAGTGTGTTAGATCGCAATAGTGGCAGTTCATTGTTCTGTAATCTAGAAAAGGAAAAATACCTCAACACGGTTCTCAGGGTTTGGACCAATATCAACAAGGCGAAAACTTTTTTCCAATGAGCTAACCATCATACCAACGAGAAGTGGACTGCTGCCAAATTCTGAGAAACCCTACAAAATTGTGCTTGTCACTGGACTGAAATGCAGGAAAGTGATCAATAATACTAATAATACTAATGCTCGCACTTCCACTATTTTCCATTCAGAAGGTGTGCTTCTCCACAGGACTCGGGTCATCTTTGTTCTGTCTGTAAGTCCTCGTTGCAGCAAAGACTGAACATCTTTCTCAAGAATTCTCCAAGACTCGTCATCCACACAATAGCTTAATGCAGTAACCTTAGAGTTCCCTTTCAAGTTTATCCTGACATAAAGAAATACAAGTGAGAACTTGATCAGCTGATGGAGAAGTCTTTAATCTGGGATGATACTAGAAGGAAAAATTGCTCAATGACGCTAGGAATATGTACAGATTAAAAATAATATGAAAAGAGGCTGACAAGTTGGGCCAAAGCCACATTAAGTAGGAGAGAAAAGTTTATTTGGGTGGGTGCATGGATTGTTTATATGGACATCTGAAAATAGTTAACATCGTGATACACAAGTATAATGGCAGATGCAGAATGTAACTAGATAGTCTCAAACTGAGTACGTGCTGCACTGTTCACTCAAATAACGGTTCCAGTAGAAGTCCATAATACAACACGTAACAATGTGATGCATCATAATTCAGCGTACCTCAAGCATGAATCGAACTTAGCACCAAAGTCAACTTTGGTCATAAAAAGTTCTTCAAATCCACCATCTCTGCATTTATCAAGGCAACTAAGCGCACAAGCTGCCTCATCTTGAAGCTGAATAAGGAAAGACAGGCAGAGGCCACAAAAGTTGAACTCAGAAATTTGAAAGCTTGACTACAGATGTGGAGTATTACTCTGAATCTGAATGAAGAATAAAAAAAACACCAAACTAGATACTCCCTCCGTACTTGTAAAAGAAGTCGTTTTGGACAAGGTTTGAGTCAAACATTGGAAACATAAATCATGAATAACTTTTAAGTTGTTGAGTTTGAAAATGTAACAACTATATAAATAGATTCGTCTTGAAAAGTACTTTCATAAAAATATACATATACCACTTTTCAATAAATATTTTTTATAGAAATAAGTAGTCAAAGTTATGCTTTGGAGACTGTGTCGCTGTCCAAAACGACATTCTTTACGAGTATGGAGTAGTATCTACCAGGCATGGTTTTTGAGGCGTCGCCTAGAGGTCCTAGGCGTCGGGGGCACCACAACCTTGGTTCGTATGGCATCCGCCTTACAGGATTAGGCACCGCCTAGGCGTGAATGACGTCGGGACGTTGGGTGGACGCCTACAGCACCGTAGAGGACGCCAGACTACGGGCGGGAAATCGAGCGCGTGTCCGCGCCAGAAGACCCACGACGGGAAGTGACCGCTTGGTGGGAAACTTCCCGCTCGGCGGCATTTACCGCGGGTAAGGGTAGCTTCACACACACACACACACACACACACACACACACACACACACACAGAGAGAGAGAGGAAAAGAGAAGGCCAAGGGCAGGAACCCTTGCGGCGATGGTCTCCTTTGGGTTTCTTTCACCAGTCACCACCAGCTGGTCGCACCTGTCGCCGTCGGCCCGTTCACACCAACACCTGCCTGCCCGCTTCGACTCTGTTGCCGTCGCACGTCCGCTCGTCTGCCTGTGCGTGTGTACGCCCCCTGGCCCTGCCACCTCATTTGCTCTGGTTCCCCAAATCCCTCAGCCCCCTGCCACTTCCTCTGTTCTGCTCCCCCAAATATCCCAGTCCCCTGCCGCCTCCTCTGTTCTGGTCCCTCAAATCTCCCAGCTCCCTGCAGCCTCCTCTGTTCTGGTTTCTCAAATCTCCCAGCCACCTGCTGCTTTTTTGTATTTCTTTCATCTGCCTTTGCTCATGGACCGTGCGTGTACTCTGCTCTTAGCTGGACTGGTGTGTGTGCTTGTCTCAACAACTGGGAACAAACAAGGTATGTATGTGCTGCACTAGTATGTAAAATTCTAGCCTACACAACGCTTTCATGGCACCTAAAATGTGCATATGGCGTCGTTTAGGCGTCCGCCATAAACGCCTAGGCATTGTGAAGGGGGTCCGGTGCCACACCTCGCCACAACGCCTCAAAAACCATGTTACCAGGGATTGTTGGATTATTCCACAAGGTTGTACATTTGAGTAGTTATACATGAGATATAAATAAAAGGAAAAATAAGCTGAATGAAAAAGGGTTTGGTGGATATAGACTAGTTTAATAATGGTACATACCTCTAAAAAAGCAGACTTCGTCATCCGAAATGCCAAATTTACGTTGCCAGATATATCAAATACGGCAACATCAAATGTCTTCAGGCAAGTGGCAATGTCCTGAAACATTTCACTTCTGATCAGAACTGAAGATCAATGGGTTACTCAACATCATTGCAATAGTGAATAGCACTAGGTGCAAAGGTTGCACACAGAACTAGGTATCATGTACATCAAGTAACTCTTCAGGTATCTTTATTGCTATAATCTCCAGGAATCCATGGTGAAATATGACCAGACAAGCATTTAAGTACGGCATAGCAATTTGTCATACTCATACTGTATTACCATGTTCACACTATAAGTGTTATGGATGGGTATTTTGGGATAACTAGGCCTTATGATTTGCCAAGAGCTTGAGAGGATAACTAGGCCTTATGCTTTGCCAAGAGCTTGAGAGATTGAGGGAGACTAGAATTGTTTCTTCATAATTCATTGCTTTTCCAATCGATACATATGCCCCTCCTTATATAGATCGGGCTGACTTGACTCCTAAGGAAATATCCTAACCGAATCCTAATTCTTTCCTAACTCATTTATCCCTTTCCTAACAAACCAACTTATCTCTTTCCTAACAAACCAAACCAAATCTAATCAATCTAATCTCCACGCGCGGTACTGTTCAGGCGCTACCTTAACACTACCTAACCGTAACTTGGCGGCTAAGCTACTGCCTCTTTGGCCTATTGGGCCGGTGGCAGCCTACTGGCTGCCCATGACAATAAGGCAAAGGACTTATCTGTAGACATAATGATTTTGTATGGAAAATACTATTCCATTTACTCTACATATAGGGTATAGATACAAATCTAGTTTGATGGCTCCCAATAATGGACTTTGTGCAGAAACATACCTCTTTGGTGATCGTACGCTTCTTCATTGATTGAATCACCAATCCCTTTGCCCACACCTTGGAAGTTGCTACAAGAATACAGATATGCTTCAATTGAGTAAACAAGGTCAAATATGCCTAGAAATCAACTTTTTGTTGCTTGGATGTACCCAAAAAATTCATCAATACACGGAAAATTTGTCTTGTGGTCATTGATCTAGTAATCATGCTTCCTCCAGAATCCACAGTAAGAAACACAAGGATGGCAGAAATTAAGTATCCATTGAGACAATCATGTGTGTATATTGAAGTTCTTTGACGTGCCCAAACCTACATTTCAATTAAACATTAGGCTGCTTTAAACAGGAAGAGAACACGTGTACAAGCATAAACCAACTATAGTTTAGGATGAAATATACCTTTACCAACACCGAGGCCTCTTGCAAAGCTTTCCAGTTAGCAAAGATGCTACTCATGAAGTCAGCATTTTCCTCCAAAAACATATCCTCCAATATGCTACAATTGTACTTTGGTGTGGGTAGGTTTACACCATCTGAAATGCAAATCCAATCAGCAAAGTTTCAAAGAAAAAACTATATAACTGTGCTAAAGGCAAAACTATGGTATAATGACACTAGTTTCAAAGAACAAGAACTCTTATTAACATCACAATGCAATTGAACATAAGTAAAGCAGTCATATCACCTTTTGTATATGCACGGACATTATTTCTTGTTGATACATTCAACTTTGAAACGTTGAACAAAGAATCCGCAGTTGGGATTATTCTTACATAGAATCCAGGAAGGTCTGCAATTTTGGTTGCTGGACCAATGGAAGTTAAAAAATGAGAAGGGAGCATAATGAAGAAAATGCCACTTGCAGGAGTATCTGCTTCAAGTGCACCCCACCAATGATGTGAAAAAAGGGAAGGTTGGTAGAAGAACCTGGATATACATGAAGCACAGGCTTCCGAGCCTCATCTTGGAGGGTAGACCATGATACTTTGCGGATTAATTTAGAGCACCTCAAATTTTTCTCGACGACACAGAGGTAAAGACACCTCTTTGCATGGTATCGATGATTTAGGAAATCCTTCTCGTGGAAACATTCCTGTGGTAAATGCATATAAAACAAATCACATGACAATCTAAAAGCAAAATTTTTGTTTAATCGCTTCCAAAAGTAGCAACTAGGTCTTGATTCAAGTCAGCATGCAAAACAAAAGCATGAGAAGCGTCATCTTTGTAATCGAAGTAAGCTCATTTTCCATTAAAATACCAAAACACTTATGAATTAGAAATGGTGCATTCCATTTTAGGCATCTTCACAACCCTAACATGTAATTCTTTTTCAAATGACGAACATTGGTGAAATTTCAATCTTTGTTGCAATAGGATCTTTGTATGCTTTCTTTTGTTCAGCAACTGTCTTTGTAAGCTGGTCATCACAGCAGCTGAGAAAATTCTGTTTGGGAAAAAAAGAAAAGATTGACAAAAGAGGTTATTCTGATTGGAGCATCACTTATTGTACTTATAATCTTTGCAACCAACGAAAATTTGTTGAGAAGACTTGATTGATTGAACAATTTAGCATAGCTCAGCAGTTCTATGTCAATCAAATAAAACTAAATGTTTGTGAAGAAGGAAAACTAGTGGCACCTAGAGCAAACATAAAGAAAATCCATAGTTCCCAACAACACCCATCCCTTCAGCTTATTTGAGTATAAGAAGTACAATAAAATATAAGCACCTCAATAGCTGAGATTTGTTTGACAGCAGGCACATTGTAGCAAAGTAAAAATAAACATGAAAACATGCTCCCTATCCACTGAACTAAGACAGAAAACAGAATTTGTAATGAACAAGCTGTGCATTTTAACAATAACTGAACTATTTTTACCAGACACGCATACGTTGTTATAAGCTGACATCCTGAACAATGTACAAATATAACACTAGAAACTTTGAAGGTAAAATGGACATCGCCCAGCTGCCAGAGGCAGAACCACGCCAATGAATCCCATGGAAATAAACAGTTCCTCTGTTACAAAGCAAGTTCTTGAAGCGAATCAGTGAATTAGAAAACCTCCGCATACCTTTGGCAAGCGAACGAGAAGGTCGGCAGCGACGTCGGGCCTCGCGACCGCGCCGGCCGCGTGGCTCCCGGCGAGCCGCACCACCTCTGGCGGCCGAAAGGTGAACGAAAGCTTCTCGGTTTCCAGCCCCAGGTCCCTCACGAAGCCTCGCGCAGCCTCCGGCGTCGCTTGCTGCTGCGGCACCCTCTTGATAAGCTCCGCGACGGCGTCAACGGCCTCGGCGGCGGCGCGCATGGCAGCCGCACTCGGCCGAGCTTGCTCCACGAGAGCGGAGAGCCTGCGATCGATGGAGTATTCGGAGCCGGCGGTGGCGGCCATGGTGGCTTCGGTGCTCGCCGGCGGCGGGAAGGCGAGCGCGGTTACGGGTTTTAGTTAGGGTTTAGCCACGCTTGGAATGAGAAAGACCATACAGTACTTTCCTTAGTATGGGCTGCATATATTAGGGTCCAAAGGCCCATGAATGGAGCACGTGAGGTCCGACCGCCGTCCGCCCCAACAACAGGAATTGGGGCCTGCTGTCTAGCGATGGGAGCAGGCGGGCGGCGTGGGAGAGGGAAGCGCGCTTGTGTTGTGTGCACAGTTCCATGGGCGGCGGCGGCGTGGGTTCCTGGAGAGATCATACGGGCCTAGGCCCAAAATGGTGTGTGTTCTTTCTTTAGAAAATCTTTAAACATTTTTTGCTCAAAAATAAAATCTTAAAATATGGTGATTAATATTTTGATTAATTTATACAAGATGTTTAATAATTGCTATTTGTTTAGACCAAAATTGCTATTATGTGTATAACCAAGTACAGTAAGTAATAAGATAATAACACAGTGGACATTTGACATCTTTCATACGTTAAAAGGAACAAATTGAGCTGTTTTCTCAAACATCTTATCAAAAGACTAGCTTTTTCAAAGAAGCCACTTCTTCATGACTCAATGCCGTAGCTATTTTTAGAAGAGTCAAAGTCTTACCAAACATGAAACATGTCCTTCGGATCTGGAGATGGAGCTGTCTTGGAGGGCGACGTTTTAGGGCACCAAGCAATTGAACTAGAAGAATACCGATAATTTGTGAGAACCGAGTATACAAACATTTATCTATACTTTGTATCCCTTTATTCTAAATTACTAGGTTATAAGTCGTTTTGTCTTTTTAGTGCATTCATTTTTCTATCACATCTAAATGTAGCAAAATTGATGTACGAAAAAATCAAAGCGACTTATAATTTAGAATGAAGTAGTACTTTTTTAAGTTTCAACGGGGGAGGCACCCCACCTAATTTATTTTATATCATTGATCTAAATTCCTACTTCCCTATAGACCCAATTTGTTGATACGGGGACCATCGGGGTTCTACTTCAATACGATTACATTTATATGGATCCGGGTCCGAGTCTGTGGGCCTACTAAAAGATAGGTCACAATATGACTCCAAATTCTAGTAGGACTCGTGCTCAAAATTTGGATCATCACAATCAACTACCACATTAGCAATTAATACCTTAGTGTCACCGTGTGACATGAAGCAATATGATGTAGAGGGAGAGCTTGCAGAGACATCACTCTCATAGTCATCATCGTCATCGTCGTCATCATCATCAAAGGTGCATGGAATAGCATCATCATTTGCACCATTTGAGCTTTGGCTATGGTCACCATTGTTGGGACGATACCCAGACCGCAGGCGCCTCCGGCCCGCAATACAGAAGGATGACAGAGCTTTCGTGCGGATGCATGCATCCGCGCGGGAGCACGCGCTGGCCTTCGACTTCGCAAGGCAGAAGAGTGGCGGAACTTTCGTGCGAAAGGGAGCGTTCGGGCGGAAGCACACGTTTCGACTCGCGGACCGAAGGAAGGCGGAGTTTTCGTGCGAAAGGAAGCTTTCGCGCGGAAGCACGCGTTTTCGGCTCGCAGGACCGGCGGACGGCAAAGTTTTTGTGCGAAAGGAGATATTCGCGCGATAGGAGTCCGGCATTTCCGGTGGGGGTTTTCGTCTTTCATGAATTCGGTTTTTCGCAGGCTTTCGTAGGTCGTCGGAGGCCTAGGTCAAAGGAAGCGGGCCCACCGGTGAGGAAAAGGAGCCGGGGGACGCTGGGCCCGTCTGTGGGCAAAGTTACGATGATGCCCTTCGCGCCGGAAGAGATGGCTTATAGCTACGAAGTAGTTGAGTAGGGTATCATTGTAATTGTAACAGAGTGGTTGGAAGGGCACTCTTGTACTTTCAAACTGATCTGGATTAATATAAAAGCTCCCAGTTTCTCCAAGGGAGGGGGGAGAACACTGTTCACTTCACTGAGCTCCTCATTTTCTTCCGTCTACTTACGCTTTCGCTTCGTGCTTTCGCTCGTGCGACAACCTGCTGTTTCGGGGTCTCGGTCCCGAAACAACATTGGCGCCCACCGTGGTTGTCGCCTGAGCTTGCCATGCCACCGAGGAAAGCGCCGAAGACGGTCGACAATCCCAAGACGTTTGCCGCGAACAATGATGGTCATGGCACAATCGCGGCATCCGCTTTAACCACCCAAATACCACCGAATACAACCCAAAATACCCAAACTTTCGGCGACACGCTCCGGACCGGAACCCAGCTGCCGCCGATAGCAACCTCAAGCTGTGACCCACCGCCTTTCGGCGGAGATGGCACACTGGAAGGGTATGTCCAAGACGTACACGACGACGAAGAAGAGGATGATACCGAAGTTACCAGGCATGCTCAAGCAATCAGAATGTTGACAGAGCAGCTAGAAGAAATCGAAAGGTTGGTTCAGCAGAGAGATCAGCTACAGCGAGCGCTTGTGGCAAAAGCAAGGGAAGATAAAACTCGCAACGCCTTTCGTCAGGCGGAGGCGCAGAGGAGGCAACTCGAAAAGGAAATTCAGGAATTGCGAAAGGCCGGAGGAGGCCCGATCCCTGTAATTCAAGAAAATGTGTTTGCGCCAAGGCGAGAGCAGCCACCAGCTTTCGACAATGCAATCGACGAAACCTCCCCGCTTTCAAGAGAATTGCAAGCCCATCCGTGGCCGCTCAGCTACAAGCCACGCATTCCGACTTTCGGCGGCAAGGCGAATCCGCGCAAATTCTTGGCGAGCTACGAGACAGCCGTTTTTTCGGCAGGCGGAGACAATCAGGCCTTGGCGAAATCACTCATTCTGGCAGTCGAAGACGTGGCTCATGATTGGTACACCACCCTCAAGCCGTTATCCATCTATTCGTGGGCCCAGTTGAAGGCCGAATTACTTGCCACCTTCCAAGGATTCCGGCCGAATGTCAAGACCACGCGAGACCTCATGAATTGCACCCAGCAAGATGACGAACCCTTATCTGAGTACCTCAAACGCTTCATCCAGCTGAAAGCTCAAGCTCCGAATGTGCCGGAAGCCGCGGTGATTGCAGCAGCCACCGAGGGCTTGGGAACCGGGCAATGTGCCGCTCATTTGTCCAGAGAACCGCCGAAAACAGTCAAGGAATTGTTCGATGTGATGAACGCATATGCAAGGTCGGATGATGACTTCCGGCGGCGCAAAGCCGCCCACTTGACGCAGAGGCAAGCGACGAAAGCAAGTCGACCACCGCCGGTGCCGAATCAAAGAATGGTTAGACCCTACCGGTCAATCAACACTTTGAGGGAAGAACCATCGCAATCAAAGATAGGCATGGAGAGGCCAGACATGGCAAACTTCCAACCGCAAAGAGGGGTGGATCAATCTTTTCATGGAGGACGTGGCGGAAGGACAGCACGTGGCGGTCGAGACGGTAGAGGCCGCGGAAGAGGAGCCAAGCCCCCGTATTGCATCATCTGCGACGGCAATTTCGGCCACTCCACTCGAGACTGTAAATATAGCAAGATGGCGAAAGAGCTAAAAGACAAGGATCAAGCATCAGCTTCTACCGAAAGCTCCAAGCACGTTTTTCACAATTCGCAAGACCCGGCAGCAGGTGCGGTAGCGTGCGGCAACTACGCAAGCACGCCTATGCATCCCTCGCAGTACATGCCTCCCCAGAATTTACATTGGTACAATCCGGCATATCAGGGTTACCAGTTCCCGATCTTTGCGCCCCAGTCAGTGGCAGTTTCGTCACCTATGCACTACCAGCGCCAGCCAACACCACCGCCAGCGCTTCCGGCTCAAGCCCAACCTCAGGGGCAGCAAGCACAACCCAGCTACCAGCAGGGGCAGGAGATAGAAAACGAAACTAGCGCAATCAACAACATTCTTCCGTCAAGAGGTCATATTTTCGCTATCACGGGCGGATCCAACCTGGAACACGAAAGTAAAAGGGCGAGAAAGGACTATCATCGAAGGGTCCAGACGGTATCACCAAGGATTCCGCTGAACAGGCCAGCTTGGTCGCTAGCACCGATATGTTTCGATGAGTCAGATTTCAAAGTTCGCGACTTTTCGCATTGTGACGCTTTCATCGCCACGGCCAATGTGGCCGGTTTTACCTTGCACAATATTTTGATTGACACCGGAAGCTCAGCAGACATCTTGTTCGTCAAAGCTTTCGAAGCAATGGCAATGGACAGGCGCAGTTTGGACCCCGCCGGCAATTCCTTGTACGGTTTCGGAGAAAGAAAGATCGACGCTATCGGCAAGAAACAAATCCCGGTATCTTTTGCCGAGGAAGAAAGAGTGCGCACCGAAATGGTGACGTTCGATATAGTTAACATGGACTACCCATACACCGCCATTTTCGGCAGAGGTTTCACCAACAAGTTCAATGTCATAATCAAGCAAAGTTACTTGTGCATGAAAATGTCATCCCCTTTCGGCATTATCACCGTGCACGGAGATCAGCAAGCCTCCAGAAGAATAGAAGGCAGGCCAACTCCAGGTTACAGCCTCATAAATGAAGTGGCAAAGGAAGACGAAAGGCAGCCGACCGCCGAAGAGCAAGCCATTGCCAACTCGCCAGAGTATAAGGTCGGGGCGGCCGAAGAAACGGTGAGGATTCCGCTCGCGGCCTCCAGGCCCGAAAGAACTATGCACATTGGGTCAAGCATGCCGGAAGAAGAAAGGAACGTTCTGGCATCTTTCCTCGCGAACAACGATGACATTTTCGCTTGATCAGCAAACGACTTGCAAGGCGTTAGCAGAGATCTTGCCCAACACAGTTTGAACGTCGCAAGCGGCGCTAAGCCCAGGAAGCAAAAACTGAGAAAGATGTCAAACGAAAGGGCAGATGCGGCGAAAGCCGAAGTGCAGAGATTACTCGATGCGGGAGTAATCCGACCAATCCAGTACCCCGAATGGCTGGCAAATGTTGTCTTGGTAAAGAAGAAGAATGGAAAGTGGCGAATGTGCGTCGATTTCACCGACCTCAACAAATGCTGCCCGAAGGATCCGTATCCTTTGTCTCGCATTGACAAGCTCGTCGATGTTGCAACTGGTTGTGAAATAATGAGTTTGCTAGATTGTTTTTCAGGCTATCACCAGATATGGCTTCATCCCGACGATGAGGAGAAAACCAGTTTCATCACCCCAACAGGCACATATTGCTATAGGCGGATGCCGAAAGGGCTGCGGAACGCAGGCCCAACCTTCTCTCGGATGACCGACAAGGTTTTCGAAAGCCAGAAGCAGAAGAAAAACTTGTTGGCTTATGTTGACGATATAGTGGTCAACAGTGACAGGCAAGAAGACCATCAAGCAGACTTACTCGAGACTTTCGGCAACCTCCGAAAAAGCGGCTTGAAGCTCAACCCTGACAAGTGTATTTTCGGCATCAAGAAAGGCAAGCTCCTTGGTTATTTGGTGTCGGCCAGGGGAATCGAAGCCAATCCTGACAAAATAGCGGCGATCATCAACATGCAACCGCCCTCAAACCGAAAGCAAGTGCAGAAGTTGACGGGAAGGCTGGCTTCTTTGAATAGATTTATCGCAAGGTCCACCGAAAAAGGGCTGCCATTCTTCAAAACTTTGCATAGCTCCGACCCTTTCGATTGGGGGGAAGAGCAGCGGCAGGCTTTCCAGCAGCTAAAGGAGTACTTGACAAAGCTAACCACGTTATCCAAACCGTCGCCGGAAGCGTCGCTGTTATTGTATCTCGCGTCATCTCACACCACCGTAAGCGCAGTACTGGTGGAAGAGAAGGAACACGAAAACAAGATGGTGCAGTTCCCGATCTACTTCATCTCCGAGGCCCTTTTGGGAGTGAAACTGAACTACTCAAAGCTGGAGAAGATAGCATATACGGTGGTAATGGCTTCTAGAAAGCTAAAGCACTACTTTCAGTCTCACCACATCATAGTCCTATCGGCTCAGCCATTGGAAGCCTTGTTCCGCAACAACGAAGCTATCGGCCAAATTGGCAAGTGGGCGGCGGAGCTAAACGAATACGTGATCGATTTCCAACACCGGTCCGCAATCAAGTCGCAGGCATTGGCGGATTTCATAGCAGACTGGACTCCCGCTGCTTTCGACACAACTCTCGAATTCGAAGAGCCCGTGTGGACAGTAAATTGTGATGGCACATGGGGAATGGCTGGAGCTGGAATCTCGGCGATCCTAACACCACCGAAAGGACCGAAGGTCAGATTTGCCGCAAGGCTGCAATTCCTCACAACCAACAACACCGCCGAATATGAAGCCGGGTTGTTGGGATTACGAAAGCTCCGAGCAATCGGAGAGAGAAGATGCATAGTCAAGTCAGACCCCCAAGTCGTCGTTGGTCACGCTGAAAAGGATTTCACAGCAAGAGAACCAGAGCTAGCCAAGTATCTGGCAGCAATCAGAAGAATGGAGAAATATTTCGCTGGTTTCACCTTACGTCACATTCCAAGAACCGAAAACACAGAGGCAGACGAACTGGCCAAAGCCGCAGCACAAAATCTGCCATTACCACCAGACATGTTCTACCAAGTCCTTTCGGCCAAAGCTGTAAAACAAGAGGAAGATCATCCAAGTTCGGTGCATGCTATCGTCAGTGATGACTGGAGGTCGCAGATATTCGCTTACCTAGCCGGAATTTATGAGCCGGAGTCTAGGAAGGATGCCGAAAGGATGGCTAGCAGATCGAAAGGTTACTCAATCGTCGGAGAGCAGCTGTTCAAAAATGGGATAACAGCCCCTCTTCTGAAATGCATAAGCAAACGTGAGGGCATTCAGCTACTCAAAGAAATGCACGTCGGGATGTGCGGAGCGCACAGAGGGCCTCACGAAATAGCGCATAGAGCAATGAGGCAAGGATTCTACTGGCCTTACGCCGCATCAGACGCCAGAGAGCTGGTCAAATATTGCAAAGGTTGCCAGATGTTCGCTAAAAACCAAAAAGCCCCAGCAAATGAAACTACGTCGATAGTACCGACCTGGCCCTTGCAGAGATGGGGCATCGACATAGTCGGCCCGCTACCGGCAGCTCCGGGCAACTTGCGTTTCGCAGCAGTCGCTCTCGAGTATTTCACCAAGTGGGTGGAAGCGAAAGCCCTCGCTATCATAACTTCCACCTCTTTAACCAAGTTCGTCTGGCAGAGGATAATCTGTCGTTTTGACGTTCCGTCCTTCATCACTTGCGACAATGGGAAGCAGTTCGATTGCGCCGAATTCAGGAGTTTCTGTGATGAACTCAGCATAAAGCTTAATTTCGCCTCAGTAAACTACCCACAAGCAAACGGGGCCATCGAGAGAGTGAATGGTCTAATCTTCTCGGCAATATCAAAAACCCTGCACGACTCGCCGAAAGGCAAATGGGCCAACACCTTAACAACGGCTGTATGGGGACACAACATTTCACGATCCAGAGCCACCGGTTTCACCCCGTTCAGATTGCTTTACGGCGAGGAAGCAGTCACCCCGGAAGAGGTAAAACTGGGCTCCTTTTGAACCGAAATGGCCCCAGTAACTCAAGAGCAAAGACACCTCGAACTCGACACCATCGAAGAGGTAAGACTGCAAGCTGCAGATAATCTTGAAAAGTATCATGCCGAAACTAAGCACCACAGGGACAAGACGATAATCCGAAAGGATATCAAGCCTGGAGACATGGTCACCATTCGGCAGCCGGACAAGCAAGGTAAACTGCAATCGCAGTGGCAAGGCCCCTTCATCGTGGCTAGCATGGCGGCACCCGGTGTATTCCGGTTGATGGACGACAAGGGCGAAGAATCAGCCCACACATGGAACGCGAGCAATCTGCGTCGTTTTTACCCGTAATTTATCTTTTCGAGCATTGATATAAATTTCTTTTTTCTTCTTTCACCATTTTTGTAATCAAATGTCGGCTGCACTCTTTTTCCTCGCCGGGGAAGCCCTTCATCGGGGTGCGAGGTTTTTTAACGAGGCAGCCGAATGTAACCGCTACATTGCGAAAGTAACCGTAATTCTCCTAAAATATCGCGCAGCCCGTTAAAGGATGAAGTCAACCAAACATAAGGTTGAGACATTCGTCATTAAAATGTGATGAAGGAGAATGACGGGGAGGTGGGCGAAAGAGATCCCTCACATCCACCGACAATCTCGAAAGCCTGCGGGCTATACAAAATCCGACCCTCCGACAAAACGAGAGGGCGGAACGAAAGCCTGCGGGCTATACAAAATCCGACCCTCCGACAAAACGAGAGGATGGAACGAAAGCCTGCGGGCTATACAAAGTCCGACCCTCCGACAAAACAAGAGGGCGGAACGAAAGCCTGCGGGCTATACAAAATCCGACCCTCCGACAAAACGAGAGGGCGGAACGAAAGCCTGCGGGCTATACAAAATCCGACCCTCCGACAAAACGAGAGGGCGGAACGAAAGCCTGCGGCCTATACAAAATCCGACCCTCTGACAAAACGAGAGGGCGGAACGAAAGCCTGCGGGCTATACAAAATCTGACCCTCCGACAAAACGAGAGGGCGGAACGAAAGCCTGCGGGCTATACAAAATCCGACCCTCCGACAAAACGAGAGGGCGGAACGAAAGCCTGTGGGTTATACAAAATCCGACCCTCCGACAAAACGAGAGGGCGGAACGAAAGCCTGCGGGCTATACAAAATCCGACCCTCCGACAAAACGAGAGGGCGGAATGAAAGCTTGCGGGCTATACAAAATTCGACCCTCCGGCAAAACGAGGGCGGAACGAAAGCCTGCGGGCTATACAAAAACCAACCCTTCCGACAAAACGAGAGGGCGGAACAAAAGCATACGGGCTATATAAAACAAACCTCCGACAAAAACGGGATGACCGAGCGATATACAAAACCGACCGTGGAGGGGCCCAAAGCAATACCGACCGCCCAAAGCAAGAGGGGCCAAGTGGAGCAGCCCTCGTGGGGCGGCAAAAAGGACGGCTGACAGGCATCAGTCGCTGCAAAAGCATGAACGACATCTCAACTCCCCACCTACAAAACACCTCAAGTACAGCCAAAACAATAAATACAGTGTCCCCACCGACTAGACAGACCAATATAAATAGACACCAAAGCACAAGCCTCCCCATCCATCCAAAGCCACAAAGTTCATCCAAATGTAAACCCCGAAAAGCCCACCCTAGATGCATAGTGCGAATAGGAAGCATCAGGAACCAAGGTTTCGCTTTGATGATCGTGTCATCGAAAACGCATTCAGATAGTGCCACCAATCCAGTAACTTTAGGCGAGAGCAACAGAAAGCAGCAAGCCCATCCCAAACCGCCCCAAGAAGATGAGCAAAAGCAAGCATGCTGCTGGATAACAACGAGAGCAATATCGCGGGCACGACCATTCGCATCCTTCCCGATTCGAATTGTAAAATCAATTTCTTCAACTAGTTTTTAAGTGCAGCAAGCCGACAAACAAAGGTTCTTGCAACCTATCGGTCGAGGGGCTCGCAACGAAAGCACCCTCGCGCAAATGTTGCCACCCCTCGTCTAAGTGTGTGGGGCGGGCGCATCTTTACTATCGGCCGAGGGGCTCGCAACGAAAGCACCCTCGCGCAAATGCTGCCGCCCCTCGTCTAAGTGCGTGGGGGCGGGCACGTCTTTACTATCGGCCGAGGGGCTCGCACCGAAAGCACCCTCGCGCGAATGCTACCGCCCCTTGTCTAAGTGTGTGGGGGTGGGCGCGTCTTTACTACCGGCTGAGGGGCTTGCAACGAAAACCCTCGCGCGAATGCTGCCGCCCCACGTCTAAGTGTGTGGGGGCGGGCGCGTCTTTACTGTCGGCCGAGGGGCTCGCAACGAAAGCACCCTCACGCAAATGCTGCCGCCCCTCGTCTATGTGTGTGGGGGCGGGCGCGTCTTTACTCTCGGCCGAGGGGCTCGCAACGAAAGCACCCTCGCGCAAATGCTGCCGCCCCTCGTCTAAGTGCGTGGGGGCGGGCGCGTCTTTACTATCGGCCGAGGGGCTCGCACCGAAAGCACCTTCGCGCGAATGCTACCGCCCCTCGTCTAAGTGTGTGGGGGCGGGCGCGTCTTTACTACCGGCCGAGGGGCTCGCAACGAAAACCCTCGCGCGAATGCTGCCGCCCTGCGTCGAAGTGTGTGGGGGCGGGCGCGTCTTTACTATTGGCCGAGGGGCTCGCACCGAAAGCACCCTCGCACGAATGCTGCCGCCCCTCGTCTAAGTGTCTGGGGGCGGGCGCGTCTTTACTATCGGCTGAGAGGCTCGCACCGAAAGCACCCTCGCGCGAATGCTGCCGCCCCTCGTCTAAGTGTATGGGGGCGGGCGCGTCTTTACTATCGGCCGAGGGGCTCGCACCGAAAGCACCCTCACGCGAATGCTGCCGCCCCTCGTCTAAGTGTGTGGGGGCGGGCGCGTCTGTACTATCGGCCGAGGGGCTCGCACCGAAAGCACCCTCGCGCGAATGCTACCGCCCCTTGTCTAAGTGTGTGGGGGCGGGCGCGTCTCTACTACCGGCCGAGGGGCTCGCAACAAAAGTACCCTCGCGCGAATGCTGCCGCCCCTCGTCTAAGTGTGTGGGGGCAGGCACGTCTTTACTATCGGCCGAGGGGCTCGCAACAAAAGCACCCTCGCGCGAATGCAGCCGCCCCTCGTCTAAGTGTGTGGGGGCGGGCGCGTCTTTACTATCGGTCGTGGGGCTCGCAACAAAAGCACCCTCGCGCGAATGCTGTCGTCCCTCGTCTAAGTGTGGGGGGGCAGGCGTGTCTTTGCTATCGGTCAAGGGGCTTGCAATGAAAGCACCCTCGCGCGAATGCTACCGCCCCTTGTCTCAGTGTGCGGGGGCGGGCGCGTCTTTACTACCGCCCTTCAACGAAAGCAATCGCGCCAAAAATACGGTAAAAAGGTAACATGTGTGCAGGCATGGGTTTCCGGTCAGCCAGTGGGCGGCCACAACCCCTAGCCAAACAATCGAAAAGGAACCAAGTTCTCATTCTCAAAAATAAACGAATATACATATGGCGATGACAGCACCAAAATAACAATCTCAACAATCCATTGCTTCACAATCGGTAATCGGATTTTCAGGCAAGTTTGTACAATGCACTCACACTCGCAGATCTTTCCAGCGAGCGAAAAACTCGCAAACTACTCATGCGAGCGAAATAAGACGTTAAATCGCCGCGCATCTGGCGAAAGTACGACGTCCTCAGGCTCCTCTTTAACAAACGGGGCGTCTTCAACGACTGACGGCGCTCGCGACGCCTCGCGTCTCTTCCACCTCGTCTCAAGTTCGGGCCGGACAAAATTTTCGTAAAAAGCGCGTAAACGCTCCTCTGTGCGCTTAAGCTTCTTATCACGCTTGTTCAGATAAGACGAAAGCGACACCGTCGGAAACCTAGAACGAAAACTCCTCCACAAGTCACCGCCGACACAGATATCGCCTGATCTAATCATTAACGGGCAGATGTCGAGAACGTCCGACGTTCCCGCACCCGCGCCCTGTTCAAAATACAACATTCAAGTTTAAGTTCAAAGTTTTACACAACAAGTTTGGCGAACATACTACCAACACATAAAGCGAGCCCTAAAAATCATTCATCTACCGCTTCTTGAGAGGCATTCGCGTCGCGGGAAGCGGCAGCAGCTGAGCTCTCGGGGGCCTCATCATTAGGCTCGGGCGGGCTCGTTTTGTCTTCCGGCTCAGCCTCGCGCGCCCGTTTCTTCGAGATGAAATCCGTGAATACCTTTCGGATATGCGCTTTTTCTTCCAGAGTCTGCATCAGGGGCCATAGCGCAGAAGAGGCGTCGTTCATTCCACGAAAAGAAAGAAAGAGGGAGAGAAACATCAAGCGAAAGCACAAGCAATCGTCAGAAGATACCTTTCCGCGAGCCATGGCGGACTGCATGAGCGACATATCGTTCCCACCGGCCAACCAGAATTCATCAAAGAACCTCTTGCCTAGGATTTTCACTGCTTCAGGGGTGCGCCAATAGTAGTCCACCTCTTTGACCGAAAGGTTCGCAATATGCGAGCAGCCGACGTCAATGAGGCTGTGGCCAATCGCTTTGATACCCGTGACAGCGGCGTAATCCCGACCGAGGGCCATATGCCCCTCAAGCGACTCCATTTCGGCCTGGATCCAGCCGACAAGGCTATCAACGTTATGCTCAGAGGGACCTTCCGCTTCGACGCCGATGCTGCGAAGGCACTCGCGGAAGCGAGACACGACTTCTCCAGCGGAAGTAAGGAGCATCTTTTCCCTTTCAGCCTGGGCGGCTTGTAGCTACGAAAGCTCTTTCTTAAGATTCTCAACCTCTCTCTGGCTGGTTTTTGTGGAAGCGCGCTCATCGCCGGCCTTCTTGGTCTGCAACTCAAGATCAGTACCGAGCTTCTTTACATGTACATCAAGCTTCTTCAGTTGCGTGTCAAGTTTCTATTTCTCGCGCTCGATCTTGCGAGTGTAGAGATCCCTTTGGTTACTCTGGCTGCGAGCGACAACTGCAGCCTGCGAATAGCGGCGAAACATGGTCAGAACCTTAGACCGAAAGAGCCCCAAAGCCAGCGGCGAAAATTTAAGACTTACGCTTGCCAGGTGGAAGGATAGAGCGTCGTCGAGTTTCAAGCTGCTGACTTTCAAGAGACCCCTTTCGATCTTCGGCGCGACGAAAGCCTTTTGTGAGAACTCCACAAACTTAGTGGCTTCCTCGCTGCCGCCAGGAAGGATTCCAGCCCGACGATAGTCAAGTCGGCAAGCGAGTTGAGCGTCCGAAGGCGCACCTAAAGAACGAGCAACGCGATAAGACTCCTCTTTTGCTTCGTCAGTATCATTCGATGAGCTCAAGCCAGTATGAAAGCGCGGGTTCTCGTAGTCCGATGGCACCCCGTCGAGAACCAGCCGCCTGTAACCCAAAAGCTGCCCCTCCACCATTTCCTGTGTCAGTCGAATGCAACGCGGCGAAAGGCGTAGCTTACCTTTGTCAACAGCAGTAGGGGCGGGCATTTTCAAGGACGCAATTTCCTTTTCGTCAGCAGCAGTCCTGTCGCCTGGCGCCCATACAGAGGTGTCTGGGCGCGGAGTTTTCAATTTCTTCGCCGGACGCTCCGCGACATCGGGTGCACCAGAAGGTTTCTGAGCACCGACCTTCACGAAGGTTGGCATCTCAGCAACCGAAGTATCATCATCAAAGGCTGTGCGCGAAAGAGGCACGCTCGATTTTTTCGAAGCCATTCCCGCAGCGTATGACGTGCTCTGTAAAAAAACGTAAAAAAGCGTGTATTAATAAGCAAATAAGACGCTTAATCGTAAGTCTCGAAAACAGTAGCAAGATGCGAAAGCCGCATTTAAGTGCACGCAACACAAAGCCAAACAGATGCAGAAGCAGGAACTAACCACCCTCGGGTGATCGAAAGGATCAACGTCGGCGATTGACTCCAACGCTCCCCTCTGGCTCTTAAGCATCGGCTTCGCAATTAGACGGCCAATGCGAATCTCCCCAACCTCAGTAACCTTTCGTCGGGGAATCACACCACTGCGTCCCCCACGCCGAGCCACACCTTTGCCTTTCGTCCTCGGGTTTCCGGCCTCTCCCTCGCTTTCGTCGACCAGAGGTCTTTCGGCGTACGTGACACCTATCACGTCGAAAGCTCGGTTCAAGCGGCGGTTTCGGCCAAGATTACCAAGTTGGAACTCGCTCTCCTTTCGCAGATACGGCCCGCGATATACTTCACGTAGTGATCATCGTCAGAGAAATTCACGGGTTTCTCTAGTAGCAGAAGAGGGCCCCGATACCCGTCCTTGTCAGAAAAACCTTCAAAAGAAGTTGCGCTGCAGAGCGGATTCATTCCTATCGCCATCCATTCCTCCACCAGGTCTCGGCTAATCTGGAATCAGGCAGTGAGCGCGAAAGCGTCCCCGCACCGAACAGCCTCTTCGTCACTCAGCGCAACGGGCGGAAGGTGCCTTCCGGGGCATGTCTCCAAAACCGACACGAGCGGAGAGCCTTTGTTCTCCCCTTTGCTGAGTTCCGCGGCGACAGTTTCGTCCGAGCAAACACGATAATAGAACCAGGAGTGTTTCCATTCTGGCTATTTGTTTCGGTAGGTGAGCAAAATGGAAACGCTGCGTCGAGTCTTCCGCGGCACAAAGTTGATGCATCCGATTTCTCTGGGCAATTTACCTCCCAGGAAGGGGTCGTCCACTTTCGTCGGTCGGCGGTGTATATCATAAAACCGCACAAAAACATCTGCTCGCGGTTTACAGTCAAGCATTTTCATAGCTTGTGCGAATACACTGAGCCTGACGAAAGCGTTCGGTGTCAGTTGGTGGAGCTGCACCTCGAACCCCGAAAGGACGTCCGAGACGAAATCTTCAAGTGGAAAATCCAAACCAGCGGCGAAATAATCGCGGAACACAATTGCCTCGTTAGGCCGCGGAATGGGCACCTCTTCGTCTCCAGGGACCCAGCAGTTCGCTAGATGGTCCTTCCTTAGAGGCCCCTTGTCAGCCAGTGCTTGCAAACCAGCGGCTGTAATTTGCGAGGTGCCGAGAAAAAAGGAACAGTCCGTCGGCACTGAAACCACGCCGGAGTCCCCGTCATCAGACAAGCTCCCACTGTGACTTGTTACCTGCGGAGCTTCCCCGGATCCAAACGAAACGTCAGCGCTACTCTCGCGGCGGGCGGATTCAGAGGCGCCACTGCTTTCGCTAGAGCTCGAAGTCGATGAGGAACCAGAAGACGCCATCTAACATGGCGCGAAAGACAAATGAACAATACATGCATACAAAAGAAGAAAAGAAAATAACGGCGATAGCACACAAACTTAAGCGCAATTTCGAAAAATAAGATAGGCCGAAAGCAAACAAAGGCAACAGAGAGCTACATACCACAATCGTCTCTCAGCGAATGATCGGCGCAGGCACCAGCAACTTTCGCTCGGGCAAATGAAGAGAAGCTTCACGAGCGAGCGGCAACGGAGCGGGAATGCGGTGAATGGCCGGGTAGGCTCCCCCGCCCGGAGCCCTCAGACTTATATACGAGCAGCCAGTACACAATTTTCGAGGAAAACGAAAAGACACCTAGGCACGGGGTTCGAAGCGTCGCAGAGGCATGCTAATACGGTACACAGTTTTCGAGGAAGACGAAAAGACAACCGAGCATAGATTACGAAGCATCGCAACAGCTTCACAGATGTAACACGATGTCAGGGATGACAAGATGTCCCGGTGCCATTAAAAAAAATTGGCTTCGAAACGAAACCAAGGTTTTTTGGGCGGGCGTAGGCGCCTAGAGAAAGGACACGGTCGAATTTCGCAAGCTTACAGATCCGACTGTAAGGGGCTATTGTTGGGACGATACCCAGACCGCAAGCGCCTCCGGCCCGCAATACAGAAGGATGACGGAGCTTTCGTGCGGATGCATGCATCCGCGCGGGAGCACGCGCTGGCCTTCAGCTCCGCAAGGCAGAAGAGTGGCGGAACTTTCGTGCGAAAGGGAGCGTTCGCGCGGAAGCACACGTTTCGGCTCGCGGACCGAAGGAAGGCGGAGTTTTCGTGCGAAAGGAAGCTTTCGCGCGGAAGCACGCGTTTTCGGCTCGCAGGACCGGCGAACGGCAAAGTTTTTGTGCGAAAGGAGATATTCGCGCGATAGGAGTCCGACATTTCCGGCAGGGGTTTTCGTCTTTCATGAATTCGGTTTTTCGCAGGCTTTCGTAGGTCGCCGGAGGCCTGGGTCAAAGGAAGCGGGCCCACCGGTGAGGAAAAGGAGCCGGGGGACGCTGGGCCCGTCTGTGGGCAAAGTTACGATGATGCCCCTCGCGTCAGAAGAGACGGCTTACAGCTACGGAGTAGTTGAGTAGGGTATCATTGTAATTGTAACAGAGTGGTTGGAAGGGCACTCTTGTACTTTTAAACTGATTTGGATTAATATAAAAGCTCCCAGTTTCCCCAAGGGAGGGGGCAGAACACTGTTCACTTCACTGAGCTCCTCATTTTCTTCCGTCTACTTACGCTTTCGCTCTATGCTTTCGCTCGTGCGACAACCTGCTGTTTTGGGGTCTCGGTCCCGAAACAACAACCATCATCCTTGTCAAGTGATCTTGCGGATTGATCACCATCATCACCACTTGACCATGAGGTGGAGCAATCCTTCACAACCATCATGTTGTGGTCATACTCAACACCCTCATGTGTCATCCTCCTCCTTGAATTTGCCATCATCCCAAATAGAGAAATCACCATATAGATATTTGAGTGTCATCCACATATCATGGGCACTCACCGAAGTCATCACCCTGCCAAATATCTCATCTTGCAAAGCATTTGTTAGAAAACATTGGGCTTGTGCATTGAGTGTTAAGCAATACTCTTGCGCTTGGGTTAGATTACTCTCATCAAAGGCATGAGTAAAACCAACAACAATGATCCACCAAAACTTCGGACCAAAAGCACGAAAATGATCAAGCATATGAAGTTTCCATCGTACATAGTGTGTGCCATCAAAAATTTGTGTATCACACTCAACATCTAGCCAACTAGTCGCCATCCTCTCGGGTCGGTAAAGACCACAAATGAGAGACCTAACTTCGATGCCAATTGAAGGGTCGAGATGGCGGACTAAAGGGGGTGAATAGTCATTTCTAAAATTAATCGTACCAGCTAACCGAAACAATTGCGGAATTAACAACTATCGGTCTAGCCAAGACTACACCCCGCTATCTATACTTTCAAGCACCTTAAAAAGGATCCTACCGCACCATAGACGGAGCGTGGGTCTCACGCCCCGGCCATCGACACTGATGTCGATGCATGTCCGATCTCCACCAAGCACAACGCATTCGCCTTCCTCCTTGACTCGACCGACGACACTTGCATTTCTCATACAAGCCCGTGTCCGACCTCTGCCAAGTGCCACGACGCCATCGTCTTCCTCTCGACTTGGCCGATGCAATCGCACATCACATGTGCTCACGCTTGCTGAAGCCAAGTGCTAGCTACCGTAGCTGGTCCTCCGGCCATCCGGTCCGTCGGTCAAAGCCTCACGTCCGCCCTTCACCGCACCTGGTCCGTTGGCACATCACGTCTCTACTTAACATTCACCTTGCCATCGACCATTGCCTCCGAGCTCCACACCTGCACAACAACACAGTCAAGAGACATGTTGCCACTCACCCCTCCCAGTGAGCCTGTTGATCAACCACTCATCACAAAGGGTCAAACCACAAGGACACATATCAACATTGTGTTCGCACTTAGTCACAATAATAGTTGGTTTAGATACCTATAGAGGTAGCAAACTTAGTTGCCAAGAAAGTCATGACATATTTTAATGTAGATGCTAAAGTAAACAATAAGAGTATATGTTATGCTAAAGCAAGATAGAGATAAGGTGCTCACATAAGCACATATACTATAGCCTTTAATACATAATAATAGCCCGCCGACAAGACTTATAACTCTCACCCAGTACTGCGGATCTCAGCACCCAGCTAGCCCAGGAGAGGCACATAGCCTACTCGCTACAAAAATTCCCAAACGTTGCATACGAGAAAATGAACTTAGAAACCATCCTTCGTCTCAATTTCAATGGACCCTGACCTCACCATTCCTCAAAAGCAGAGAAAAGCTGACATATTTTAACAAAAACAGACTTATTTATCTAGAACCTTGTAGCCATATTTTCTAGAGAACATCTAGAGAAGGTCAGCAACTTTGGCTGGCAGTTCCTCGATGTTCACATGTAGAACCCCTGGATGTCAAACAGCATCTTCTCGTCGTCACGGGTAGGGATGCAAGTGTAAAACATTTTGGGTCATTGAATCGACCCAAAAAATTGATCAAATGAATTAGAATAGCGTTTTGGTAGTTTAAGAAAAGTGGGAAAATAAATTAGAATGACATTTAATCGTAATTAGTTAGCTGACCCAAAAAACCCATTGGGTACTCACTTGTATCCCTAGTCACGGGTGACAAAGTTGATGGCAACACCACCCTTCCTTTTGAACCGACCGATGCGGTGGAGATAGTTCTCTGGCTGGGTCCGCAGATCCTAGTTGATGACAAGTGAGACCTGCTGGACATCAATACCATAGGCGAGCAGGTCGGTGGTGATGAGCACACAGGAGAACTCCCTCATCTTGTCCGTGAGCCAGTCCACCTTACGGCGGGTGTTCACAAAGATGACACTCTGGATGATTGCCAGGGTCTCATACAGGTCACAGAGTGTTGAGCTTCTAATCTTCCTTCTCCACATTGACATAGAATTGCTTGATACCCTCAAGGGCGACGAGCTCATCTCTGTTGGCAAGAATCCTGACAGGCTTGTTCATGAACTTGTGGGTGATCTCAAGGGCCTCAAGGGGCTTCATAGCTGAGAACACACCATGCTGAAGAAGCTGGAAGATATCACAGATCTGCAAAGGGCAAATGTCAGTTGAAGCCAACCAGCTTATATGCTACCAAAAGATAATACTTTTGTAGTTCCATACTGTTTTATTTTGTACCAGCCAAGTGTATGCCAGCTAAACAAAGTTACAGTGATGGGACTTAAAACAAAATCACTTTTGCTTAGCAGATTACATGAAAGTTGATTCGTGCTAGCAAAATAGCAATCACAAATGCACAATAAAATGTGGAACAAGTGCATTACCAAGAACCTGCAGGGTATGCATTAAATTCCTTGTCATGCCTCATTAACAAATAATATGTACTCCCTCCATATTCAAAAACTTAACGTTTCCGACAACGACACGGTCTCCAAAACATCACTTTGACCACTTGTTTCTTTAAGAATATTTATTGGAAAGTGGTATATGTATATTTTTATGAAAGTACTTTTCAAGACAAATTTATTTATATGATTTTCACATCTCTAAACTCAATAATTTAAAAGTTATTTATGATTTATATTCCCAATGTTTGACCCAAACCTTATCCAAAACGTCAGCTTTTTCAATATGGAGGGAGTAGCTGTAGCTGACTGTGGTCTTTCCATTAATTTGACCTTGATACTGATATTGGCCTGTTTTATCTTCCAAAATCCATGGTTTCTTGTTTTATTTTTCCTGAGGTACCCAAAAAGGCATGCATATAGTTACAGAGCCTACAAGCTTAATACCGACCATTCAACAATGGAGCATTGCATAACTAAGATGAAAATGCAAGAGATTTTTCAAGAGATCATTGTCAAAATATCCTAGTCAAACCGATCATATAGACCAGAGATTACTTGCATAAACATGACCATACCTTAACCAAAATATATTGCCGAATTAGAAGATAGTTGTAGTCTGTAATTCAGAACAAAGGGCAAACCCCAGAGATATATAGAACAGAACAATTAACAAGACTATATAACTCCCATAACCAAAGATTCTTGGTGAAATCCTCGAGAATGACAAAAAGAAGACATTTTTACAGCCTCTTTCCTCTCCTTCCACTTGGTCTGCGAGTGCTGTCAGTTGGAAACAGAGTCACATCCTCTATAGAGAAGTGAGCATCAAGAAGTTGCTGTATTACCTATATGATTATGCACTAATAATCATTACAAAGGCCACAGATATACTGCTGTCGTGATATGAGAGCAAATGTGGTGTTGCTAGACAGCACCAAGAGCAGTATATAGAAAAAGAAACAATTCTTGAGTTCTGTAAATGCAGCAGGGCGAGAGAATTTACCAATGCATCTGATTTTCATGGCAGATAGGGCGAGTGCCAGGATAGCAGACTGAGGACCAGGTACAGTTGCCTTGTTTTCATGGCCCCTAATGCAGCAGAGTTTAATGTGCAAAGCACTTGTACCCAGCTCCTGAAAGTTTAATGTGCAGACATGAATAAATATATTCAGATTTCAAAGACCATTATAAATCTTGCATAGCTGTGCAACATCCCAAGAAATAATCCAATGTGGTTAGCAACAAAAATATAGCAACAACTCTCTTTCTCTTCTTCCTTTGTTTCCGCCTCATTTCCTCCACGCTGTGTTAACCAATTTTACATTGTAGCAAAGCAACTAAAGCACATACATGCAAAAGAAGTGCTTCAGTATAAATAAATGAGGGCCACATGCATACAGTAGTCACACATAAGGAAAAGAAAGTCCATATTCTGACGTTGCAGGAACTGAAAGGCTTAAAAGATCAGGTGAACTGCAGACTGTTTTCCAGTAAGATTTCAAGCAATCTCAACTTCAATATAAAATAATTGTTTGTTGCTATGTTCCCCCTATACTAAAACAATCCAACAGCTTACAGATCAGTAACAGAGTTACAAAACTACAAAGCATGAAAGAACCTGACTAGCAAAGAACAGAATCCAGTTGATGGTTTTTGTGGCTGATGAGCCAGCTTATGATGTTTTGTTGTGAGAGAAAAACACTATACCATGGCTGATAAGCCGGCCTAATAAGTTCAAGCGAACTGGATACTTCTATCTTACGATTTCATCAAGCAAACAAAAGCAGGACTAGTTCCCACCCATCACTATTTAATTTTCTTGCTGCATTACATCGAACAGCACAAACAGAAAGACTTTAGCTTGCCTTGCTGCTCTGGATGGAGTCTGCAGGAACTACAGAAGACCTAGAAAACAAAGAATGTTATTATTTAGGCTACTTTGCTCCCACTAGACTACGCAAGATAAAACTATTAGAAATCTCACTCATGCTGCTACCACTAAAATGCACCAGCTGGACTATTAAGCTATCTCACTCATGCTACCACGCAGCATAGAAAGAACATTGCTACTAAGCATACAAGTGGAATCAGCAGCGCCTTGCTATTGGTTGACTAGATCAGATAAAAATGTTGATGGATCCATTGGTTAGTACTAGTACTGGTAGCAGGCTGGTTGATGCAGTGTGGCATGGTCAAAGCCATGGACCTGCTTGCCATTTTGGCCTAAAGACACAATAATCATTAGGTACTGCTATTTTTCGAGTAACCGTGTGTAAAGTGTCTCCAACCTTCTCATGTATGGTCCTGGCATGAGGTGGTAATGTACATACGAGCCATTTTTTCCTCTCTATAATACAACGATACGCAGCTCTCCTGCATATTCAACAAAAAAACACTGAATCTGAAATCCTGCAGCAATAAAACTGATAAGCCCACCCTGTCTGAAGGTAGAGTAATTCCAAATCGAATTGTGAAGATCCTACTGAATTTTCTTTGACACCCCTGCACAGATTCACAGGCCGGAAAAGACTAGTTATCTACTATGCGAGGTCAACACTTCTTTCAGAACAACATTAAGCATACTTCCGTTGGGAGGTCGAAACTACAGGTGCCTCGATCTGCCTTTCTCTGAGGAAGAGGTGTTCAATTCCATAAAGGACCTGCCTCCTGATAAGGCACCAGGACCCGATGGGTTTACGGGCAGGTTCTATAAATGCTGCTGGGCTGTTATAAAAAATGACATAATGGCAGCCATTCGGTTTCTCTGGAGTGGTAATTTTAGAAACCTAAGCAAGCTGAATTCGGCTTAGATAACTCTGATCCCTAAAAAGCCAAATGCGGTGCAAGTTAAGGATTTTAGGCCTATCAGCTTGGTTCACAGCTTTGCCAAGCTGGTGACCAAAATTATGGCTAATAGACTTGTAGACTGCCTTGATGAGATGGTCTCCCCAAATCAGAGTGCCTTCATTAAGAAAAGGTTCATCCAGGACAATTTTATGATGGTCCAGCAAACAGTGAAGTTCCTGCACTCGCAGAGGCTGCCCAGAATACTCTTAAAATTAGACATCATCAAAGCTTTCGACTCGGTTTCTTGGGCTTTCCTCTTGGAGGTTCTTAGGAAGCTGGGGTTTGGAGTTTGTTGGTGTGACTTAATCAGTGGCCTCCTATCTACTTCATCCACACAGGTGCTCCTCAATGGCATACCGGGAGAAAGTATAAAGCATAGAAGGGGATTGAGACAGGGAGACCCTCTATCTCCCATGCTCATCATTCTAGTTATGGATGTCCTGAATTTGATGTTCACAAGAGCCGCGGATGCCGGGCTACTTCAGCCCTTATCTAGGAGACCTATTCAGCACAGGATCTCCCTTTATGCTGATGATGTCGCCCTTTTCCTCCAGCCCATTGCAGCAAACATAACCTTTTTTTTTGAAAGATCCGGGAGGCCCGGCATTAGATTAATAAGAAGAACAGAGTTTACAACAGATGTGCGCGAGAAGCGCTATCTCCTGTAGCAGACTGCTACCGGAGACTAAGCAGAATTAAGCTAATTACTCGCTAATCTATTTGCAACAAGAGGAGGTCTGAGAACCTTTCCTCCAGCAGCAGCCCATAAGGAGGCCTCATCCTTTATTGAATCGAACAGCTGCAACGGCGTGCCATTGACATCATCATTAAAAACAGCAGCGTTTCTCCGCTTCTAGATACACCACGATGATAGAATTGCTAGGGTGTGGGCTGTTTTGCTTCCTCCCTCTGTCACTGAAATGAACCAATCTTCCATGTCCCCCTCCTCAGACCATTGTGAAGGATTAAGGTTCGGACTATGGCTCCAGGTAGCTACCCTCTCCCATACAGCACGAGAGAAGGGGCATTCGACGAAAAGGTGCATAGCGGTCTCTAGATTTCTAAAGCACAGTCCACAGAAGTAATTGTTTTCCCAGCCACGCACCTGAAGACGTGCCGCTGTCCACAACCGGTTCTGTAGTAGAAGCCAAAGAAAGAATTTGCATTTCGGAGGCGCCCAGGCTTTCCAAATCAGTCTTGGAAAGTTTGAGGAAATGTTACCACTGAATTGGATGTTGTATGCAGATTTAGCCGTGTATTTGCCAGAGGCATCAAGTAACCAACAAGTCTGATCCTCCTGTGAACTATTCAAATCAAAACTCATAGATCGCAGATGGTTCCATAACCTGAAGAACTCCGTGAGAAGGTCATTGTTTAAGTTGTAAGCAATATCTCTAATCCAGACTCCGTGCTGCAAAGCTTCATGAATCGTTCTATTTTTTCTCTTGCTGTGGCCGTATAGAAGGGGGTACTGGTTCAGCAGGGGGCGATCATGTGTCCAATTTGAATGCCAGAATAACGCCTTGCGACCATTGCCGACCGTCACTTTGGTGGCTGCTGCGAAGAGGGCAGCGTCAGTGCCATCAGTTGGCACCGTTGTCCCACTCCAAGCCCTCTGGGGCTCTTTCCAGGAGTACCAAAGCCAACGGAGACGAAGGGCCCTGCTGAACCTCTCCAGATCCAAGATGCCCAGACCTCCTGAATCAATTGGTTTAGCCACTTGTGGCCAGATTACCTTGTACTTCCCTCCTAAGATCTCATTGTCGCCCGCCTAGAGGAAACGGTGGCGTGCCTTGTCAATATCTTCAGTGAGCTGTTTTGGCACCTTGATCGCAGACAAGAGATAGATCGGAGTAGCACTAAGGACTGAGCGTACCAACTCCCGCCGTCCAGCTGCATTGAGGAGACGTCCTTGCCATCCTGCTAGCTTTGCCCGTGTTGCATCAAGGGTGCTTTGGACATGCACCATTTTCAGTCTACCCAACGTGAGTGGAAGTCCTAGATATTTGATTGGAAAGGACACTCGCTGACCTGCAAACGACTCCAGGATAAGATCCAGGTCCAGATCTAAACATCGGAGCAACTTGATATTTTTCCAGATTTAGTTTTAGGCCTGTAGTATTGCCGAAATATTCCAGTATGCTGAAAAGTGTTGTGACCTCTGCTTGGACCGGATTCAGGAAGATAATGGCGTCGTCCGCGTACAGTGACAGTCTGAGCTTGGCCTGTCTCCCCCGCAGGGGGCTGAGCACGCCATCTTCAGTGGCGATATCCAGAATCTTCTGAAGTGTGTGAATAGCCAGAATGAACAGATAAGGCGACAGGGAGTCACCCTAGCGGAGCCCCCTCTGGTGGTTTATCCTTCTCCCTGGAACACCGTTCAATAACACTGAGGAGTGGGAGCTTTTAAACAGAAGGCTTAGCCAATCCCTCCATGTGTGGCTGAACCCACGGTGCTCTAGCAGTTCTAAGACATATTCCCACGATACTGTATCGAAAGCCATAGAGATGTCCAGTTTGAAGAGGAGGGCCGACTTCTTTGTCCTGTTGTAAGCTCGAGCCAGATTCCGAACATACATGAAATTATCTTGAATACAATGACCCTTGAGGAATGCACTCTGTGAGCTAGATATTAGCTGATCAATATGCCTTGATAATCTGATGGACAGTGTCTTGGAAATGAGTTTTGCAAAAGAATGGATTAAGCTGATCGGTCTAAAGTCCCTTGCATATTCCACCACATCACGCTTTGGGATGAGGGTGATGTGTGCTCCATTTAGGCGCTCCAATGGCCCAGCGCGAAGCTGATGAAAACATTGGACAGCTGCCATGAGGTCCTCCTTAACGATCGGCCAACAGGCCTTGTAGAAAGTCCGTGTAAAACCGTCTGGGCCAGGGGCCTTTTCACCAGGCAATTCTTTAATTGTGGCCTTTATTTCCTCCTCTGTGAACGGATCATCCAGTGAGGGGTCTTGAACCTGACTAAGAGAGAGTCTGTCCCAGTCCAGTGAGTAAGACCGGCGGTCTGTGCTTGCAAGAATTTTTGTGAAGTAGTCTAACAGGATGTCCTCCTTCTCAGAGTGGTTCCAGATGAAGGCCCCTTCATCCGATTTGAGATAACAAATGAGGTTCCTTTTCCTGCGGCTGGTAGCCTTTTGGTGAAAGAACTTTGTGCATGCATCACCCTCTTTTATTTGAATAAGCCTAGAACTCTGGTGCCTTCGAGAGCATTCTATGGCAGCCCACCCCAAAACTTTGGCTTTAAGCTCCTTATGCAGCGCAAGCTCTCCCAAAGTGAGTGTTCTCGATTCCTGGGCGACATCCAGCTTGAGGATGATGTCATTTGCCATGAACAGCTGAATCCTTACTTCGTTGAATAAGGACTTGCTCCATTGACGAAGCGACCGAGCTGTGGTGGACAGGCGATTGTGGAAGATCATCATGGGGGAGGTTCCTCTGACCGGGCTGCTCCAGGCAGAGGCAACAGTATCATGGAAGCTTGGAACGCGAATCCAGAATTGCTCAAAGCGGAAGATGGGTCTTCTTAGAACTTGCTGGTGACTGCCAAGGAAGAGCGGGAAGTGATCAGAGAGAGAGCTAGACAGAGCACGCAGGTCCATTGCTGGGAAAGTTGTGTCCCAATCCTTGTTACAGAAGACTCTATCAAGATGAACTAGAGTAGGGGACGCTCGGCCGTTGCTCCAGGTGTACTGCTTGTTTTGTAGCTTAAGCTCCATCAACTCACTAACATCCAATGCTCGGCGAAAAAGTCCCATCAATCTACGGTTTATATTGTTGTTGTTTTTGTCTCTTGCTTCATAGATTAAATTGAAGTCCCCCAAGCACAGCCATGGCGTGCTTGCTACCGGCTGACAGTCAATTAGCTCATTGAGGAACATAACCTTCAGATTGTCATCCGTAGGGCCATAAACTGCAGTTAGCAGGAACTGGGCATTAGTTAATTTCATTGTCAGCTTCAGGGACAGAGAGAATCTCTTCCTGCTCGGAGCTTCAGCATGTACTAAGTCTTCGTTCCATGCCACCAGTATGCCACCCCGGGTGGAATCGGCTGCCAGGAACTCATGGCACATGCAACTAGCTCCCAAAAACTCTAAGGTCAGCGTTCTGCTAACATTGTCTAGTTTAGTTTCTTGCAAACAAACAATATTTGGCCCAACCTGTTGAATAATTATCTTAACCGTTTCTCTTCGCGCAGCACAGTTTAGACCACGAACATTTCAATTCAGTAGCTTGATGTCACCCATTAGCAACCATCAGAGGACAACAGTGACATAGTTCTAGAGGCAAGACAAGCAGCAAGCAAGCACAACATCTGGCCAGCAAACCGTTCACATTAACTAAACTGAGACTGAAAACAGAACACAATACACCTGCCATCCAGCCACAACCCACAAGTCCCTAGCACAGCAGCCAACTGGGAGGCAGCCACCCACTCTTCCCTGAAGGACAAATACCACTGAACACAAATCCTAACTCAACCGGTAGAAGACCGGCCGGCGCTGACATTGTTCTACAATACATTGATCACAGATAAATCTCTTGATCATTTTGCATGAGTCTGACTAAGCAACCTCCATCTCCACACCTCCGGACTCAGCTGCAATCGATGCCCTAAACCCTTATCCTTGCAGATCTTGCATTTGTTTGGGGAAGCCTTGGGCCTCAAAACCAATGTTCAGAAAAGCAATGTTTTGCCTATTCATTGTGCTGAGGAAGACCTGACTCTCATTCAAAACCTGCTGCCTTGTGAGGTTCTGGATTTCCGTTGCAAGTATCTGGGTTTGCCCCTGTCCACCAGAAAATTGACCAAAGAGCAGGTCCAACCCATTATTGATAGAGTTGCTGGTCAGCTTCCGGGGTAATTGGCACAAAATGTGGCGCACTGTGCCTCACACACAGCAAGCCGGAAAGCGTGGCTTCAATCGGGTGCCCGGACGATTCAAAATCCGGAAACGTGCCAGTCGGTTTGACCTGAAAACCAACAAGGGATAAAACTGTGAGAATAAAACTGGAACATGCTGAGTGAGACCAGACAATTCCATATTTACGGCTCTGAAGCCACTTTCAACGACATACAGCTATAGAAGCTGTCTGCCAAGCATGTTTATAAAATTATTCGGCTAATATAGAAGAGAGCATATGAAAGCATTGATTGCCGAATACACGTATAGGAAAATACATGCTTAAACGAATAAGAATAAATTATGAATCGAAGTATAACCAAGTTCGGCAAACCAGCCGAATTGGGGTCCATGAAGAAGGAACATGCACATAAACACGATCAAACTAATCTAAAACCTGCATCTGCCGCACGATATCTAGTTTTATCAAAGCCCAAGCATGATTGACATGTATGAACCCACAACATGTAACAGTCTAGATTGGAAGCTAATTCGGCCATTATGATCATGCAATCTATAAGAGATGTCACGAAAATAACGATTATTGGAGCATAAATAAACTTATAAAGAAAGGCCGAACAAAAATCAATCTAGATTGGGCAAAGTAGTGTTACAAAATTAATTAAAACATGCAACACATAATAACTTAATGAATCTATTAGATCTTGCCAAATCTAATAAAACCGATAACTATATCGCTTTTGCTAAACATATCAAATAAACGCCTGCCGCACGGTATTTACTCATAAGCATAGCATAAGCAAAGATTTCCTGATTGTTGACATAGATCCGCCGCACGATCTTAGAAAACAAACAAGACTACTTGCATCATATCTAAATCCACCGCATGATACTAGACATGATAACAAGGTTGCCGGGACTTACGGAGGTCGACGGATCGATGATTCCTCTCGAAGAACTCGACGACACGACAAAGGACTCAAAGGTGGCACGGGGCCGATTTGTATTGATATGGTTGTGAACCCTTTTTACAACAGCCAAGAGTTTATATTTATACCCTGAACGCAAAGTCCTAAGAGGACACGACTATGAAATATTAAAGGAAAATACAATATTTTTTGGCCTTCGACTCCCCTCGGAATCTCCATTGCCTTAATTATCGCAATTTTGTTGCCCGATCGGCTCTTGCTTCCATCGTTTCAACGGAAACTCCCTTTTTCTCAGAATAGCCGATCGCATAAGCAGTTGCCGAATCCTTGGAAACTAGCCGACCGCATGGACACTTGCCAAATGCCTCATACGCCCATCTCTCGCACACTGGCCCATCTGTCATCTCCTTGTGCATGCGAAAATCTGGTGTTAACACATGCCCCCTAATTTTGGGATAAATATTTATTCCAAAATTCCTTTCTCCTGTACTACTGACGTGGAACCTCTGGAAGCATCCACCCTCGTGGAAATTTTGCGTGCTATAATTGCCTTGCCTGTCGATTCACCTTCCAATGCACCTTTTGGGGTCCTTTTAAGTCACCCTTCACTCTGTTTCGGCCTGCACCTTCAAACTCTCCTGTTTCGATCTCAAAACCAAGAAAAACCCTTCTTCCTCCTGTCATCATCCAATCCAACCTAGAAGATGTCTTCCGTGGCGAGCAGACATAGCTCCGAGCTTGGCGCTTCCAGTACTTCTAACAAGAGGTTGCTCTTTTCTGCTCTTCGTTTCAAAATGAAGCAGCCGATCTTACTTCGTTACTTTTGTTCAGGAGGATCGTCGATGATTTCTCCGAAAAACCTGACTCAACAGGTCATAGACCTTCAGCTTGATCTGGAGGAGAAAGATCAGGAGATTACCCGAGTCTCCCAGGAACGTGACGTCGCTCGGAATCGGGCCGCCGGTGAACATTTTTCATCATTTTTGTCTCTATTTTCCCTCTTGCCTTTACTTACTCTTCTTTCTTTCAGCTCTGGAGGCAAAACTTCATGCTCTTGAAACTGCCGTCGCCAAGCTTGCCATTATGGCTAATGCGGCAGGCACGACGGCCTTGAATCGGGTAAATGAGGTCAACCGAATCCTCGCCGACATCTCCAGGGCCGGCATGGGATACGGCGCAACGCTTGCCTTCAACGCCGTGCGGATTCACTCCGACGCCGATTATCGCAGATTCGACGTCTGTGAGCGGGGGCTGGAATATAGGGTAGCACACTCTGTAGATGATATGAAGGAAGCTGGAACAGATCTGGCTGATTCCTTAAACCATGTTCTTCCGATTAGTCATAGGATGGAATGGACGAATTGATCCTCATTGTAATCTTGTGTCCCCCTTTTTGTAAATAAAAAGTCCTTCTGTTTGATCCCTGAAATCAATCTGTGACTGATCCTTCGAGATCAAAGCGTGTTTTGCTTTGTGCATTAGTCATTGACTTTTATTTTTGTTCCAAAGGCGATGTATATCTCATCAGCTATTGCTGCCAATCATGTCAGTCACCCCTGTTCTGTAAGCGATTGTCGTAATTGGCTATTTTCAGATCTAGTGTTCCGTATCCCTTCTCAATTTTCCAATCCATGACGATGTCAGGATGGTACTTCTCAATTCGAAGACCATTTGCCAAACTTACTGTCTTCGGCGCTAATCGGTAATACGAATCTCCAAACAATCGACCGAAACTGAATTCTTCATGCGGCAACAATTCTCAGCCGAATCCTATCGGCTTCCTGGCTCTGGAGCCACGATCTCCTCAAGTCGGCAAAAATCTGGCCCGGCCCAACAACAGCCCATAAGTCATGAAAAACCCTAACCCGACGCCTGGTTTTCCGAGGTGCAAGCCACGGTTCCATAAATATGACCCTACATAGGCCACCACCTTCAACCCCAACCAAACAGTTTGACTCGCAATCTCTCCATTCCCCAGCTCCTAACTCAAACCAAAGAGAAAACCCTCGCCTGTATTTTCATCAATGGCAGGCAATGGTGACCACGGCAAACGTCCTGCTAAAGCAGAAGGAAATCGAGCTCCGACTCGTCAGTGTTATGGGTAAAAATTAGTTTCTTGCCCCCTTGCGGTAGTTTCTCTTGTTTATCCGTCCCTGATTCACTGTTCATCTTCCTCACAGGATGAGGGTTTTCTCCAGTCAAACCCGAATTCCTTTCCCAGAAACGGCAGCTCTACCGAGCTTTTCAACTCCTTCTGGGTCATCAAACTCCTCTAAGTCTAATGACTCACCTCGGTACACCCTTTTGGATGCTCTTTGGTACCGCGAAGAGAGGGACAAGGCCCCAAAGGAGTTGGAGGACAGATCCAAGAAGTATGGCATTGAGGAAGCCGAATGGGAGGACCAACGGAAGCAGCTCTGCAACGCCATTACTGGTTTGACGTCTATCGTTCATTCCATCTTCTTTTGGCCTTTCCCTGCATCACGAACTCATTCTTTCTTCCTTCAGCTCTTTCCGTGCGGATACATGGGTGTATGCCGGGTCTCGGTGTGATGAGTGATTGTCAACGGGTTTGATCGTAGGTTCTTTGGCTTATGTTGTACAGGTGTCGAGCCCGGAGACAGTGATCGAAGGCGAGGTGAAGGTCAAGTAGAGACGTGCCGTGCCGATGGACCGGGAGCGGTGAAGGACGGACGTGAGGCTTGGACTGAGGGACTGGAGGGCCTGAGGATCAGCTGTGGTGGCTGGCAGCCTGGGACAGCAACGAGCGGAGACTTGCGGGCATGGTGTTGCTCGGGTCGAGGACTTGGGGACACGTGTCGGTGGACGGGGTGCACAGACGGTGCATCCCCTCTATAGCTTCGGTTTGGTGGTAGAGCCAGGGAAAAACCATCGGGTGGACGGTTTCCAGGTTTGGGCCTCAAAACCTGGGTGCGGATGGTTTCCGAGTTTGGCCACAAAACTCGGGCTGAGGACGGTTTCCAGGTTTGGGCCTCAAAACCTGGGCGCTGAGGGTTTGCTGAGTTTGGCCTCAAAACTCAGAAGCTGGTGGGCTGGTTTCCCGGTTTGGGCCTCAAAACCGGGGGTTGGCTGGAAAAGGCTGGTTTCCCGGTTTGGGCCACAAAACCGGGGGTGCAGAGCGAGGGCGACACGTGGCGGCAATCGGGAGGTTGCGTCGAGGCAACGCTACGAGTTGTGCGGGCATGGCCGTCGGATCCACCTACCACCGAGTTGGTCCAGAATAACCTTAGGGTTTAGCTGGTTCGCTCTGTAAGTAGTTAGGGGTAGAGTGGGAATTAGGAATAGTTTAGAATTAGGATAAGTAGGGGGAGACACCCACCTCCCCATCGATCTCAGTTAGTCATTCCGTCATTTGCTCTTGGCTTCTAGGGTTTCCTGCTCTCCCAATCCCCTGCTGTAGCTAGCTGAGATCCGCAGAGAACCATACCTCTGTTTACTGGAGATTTTGAGGAAGTGAGGCCGTAACCTCACTGTTGTAGCGTGTGGTAGCCACACGGTTGCAGATCGATGTGTTGATTCACGTTTTTGTTCGTGTTCTTCACGTTCTTCGTTTCTCCGCGATTTTCCCGTCACTCGATCTCTCTCTCTCTCCCGTGCGTCTTTGCGAAATCCGTTTGAATCAACTTGTTCGTATTTGAAAGGAGATCATTTCCACTGAAGGAATTCATCTATCTCCCTACGAGCAAGTAGATCGGGTTGATTTCGTTCTCGTGGCGCTTTTCGGTTCATCCTCCCCCCCTTTTGATTTCCCGGTGATTGACTCGATTTGAGCGGATGATTTCTTGGGGATAGTCTCCTAACTACTCCGTGATCATCCTCTCCAAGTTTGGGAACGTGGGATTTTGATTTGAATCGATTTGGAGGAGATTTGGGAGAAGGGCGATCAAAATCGCCCTCCCTGAGTGACCGCGGACAGTCCGCCACTCAGGGCGCGGACAGTTCGCGCGTCGGGGCTGGTTCAGTCCAGCCGCGGCTAGTCCCAGTTGGTTTTGGCTCGGGTCACCGACGGACAGTCCGCCGTGCTAAAGCGCGGACAGTCCGGGACCGAGCAGAGGGACTTCAGTAGCAGTGTGTTTTTGCTGATTTGACCGGCGGACAGTCCGCCACCAGAGCGCGGACAGTCCGCAGTAGGGGTGGACAGTCCGGGACCCCACGGCCGGACAGTCCGGGAATCGTCTGAAGCTTTCGGCTTAGTGCGTTTGCTCTCCCGACTTGTTCGCTTGGTTTCCGGATTTCTCGTTTGGCCTCGTAGTTGACCAAGGAAACTCTCTAGGTATCTTTGCTACTTGTTAGCATAAGTATTTAGGAGTTTCTCGACGTAGCTGACAATCTACGTTCGGGACTTGGTTTTTGAGGTTGAGTTTGAGCCGGAGCTTTTGGCATTTGGTTTGCTATCTTCTTGTGGTGCCTCGCTGTGATCCTAGGGATCATCCACCCTCTTCCAAGGGTCGTGGGCATCACGGTCTCGGTCGCAGTTTCTCGGGGTTGATTTTGGGACATTTGGCCAAAGTTTCGAGAGAATTTTTTGAGCTCCCATTCACCCCCCCTCTGGTCGCCTTGCTAGTACTTTCTCGGTCCTTTAATTGGTATCGGAGCGGGTTAAGGATCTTCCACCTTAGCCGGTTCTAGATCCACAGAAGGCGACATGGATCGCGGCGTGGGCAAACCGCCGTTCTTTGATGGGACGAACTATGCGTATTGGAAGATACGCATGTCGGCCTATCTTCAGAGCATGGGCTCTTCTGTTTGGGAGATTTGCAACAGAGACGATTACGTTGTCTTGGCTGCTCGTGTTACTCAGCTTCAGATGGATGAGCACGATGCCAATAGCCGGGCGCGTAACACTCTCTTCTCCTGTTTGAGCATGTCTGAGTTTGATCGCGTTTCTCACCTCCCCACGGCTCGTGAGATTTGGGAGACCCTCATGCGTTTCCATGAGGGAACCTCTCAAGTCAAATCTCGTCTTACGAGTCGCACAAGCGGGAGTACGAGAGAACTTTCGACACATGCCTGGCGAGAGCGAGCATAGAGAGTTTATTCGCTCGCTTTCAGGTCATTGTCAACAAGATGAGACGCGAACAAGGAGCTGTTGCCTTTTGACGATCATGAGAGGGCTTTGAAGCTTTTGCACACTCTTGATCGGTCGGTGTGGGACTCAAAGGTCCAGGCGATCATCGAATTGTCTAACTATGAGACCTCACTTGCGTGAGCTCTTTAGTAAGCTCAAGTCTAGTGAGATTGACGCCATGTCAAGGGCTTCTTATGAGAATCCTTTTGGCCCGACTATGGCTTTGGTTTCTGGCACTTCTGCTAACCCCTCTGGAGGATTTGCACTTTCTTCACTCTTTTCTGTCACAGAGGACCAGCTGGAGTCTTTGGAGGATGATGAGCTGGCTATGCTCGCCAACCGGTTCTCGCGGTTCCACAACAACCGCATGAACCGTCGTCGCGGGGGAGGACGCTCAGGATGCTATGAGTGCGGCGACCCCGACCACTTCATCGCCAACTGTCCCAAGAAGAAGCACTCATCTGGGAAGGGCGATCATGGGCACAAGTACGACTCCGGCAAGCGCAAGGAGAAGTACGTCCCCGCGAGGCACAAGCGGAGGGGCGGCTTCGACAAGGAGTACATCAAGAAGAAGTACTTGGAGAAGGCCCAGGCTGAGCAGCGTGCGTTCTTCGCCACGCTCAGCGACGTCGACGGCTCAGAGATGACGACTCCGCTTGCTCAAGCGACGACGAGTCCGAGAAGAAGAGGATCGAGGACAAGCTGAACGGTGCTCTGCTTCTTCGCCGACGACGACGGCCTCTGCACCATGGCCCTCGGCAAGAGGTCGGCGAGAGCTGGTGAATTCCCTCGGAACGACGACGACGACGACGACGACACCTCCCAGGTAAAACGATTGGAGAACGTTTGGTTGTGGATTCCGATTGTTCGAGGCACATGAACCGAAACGCCCAATGGTTCTCCAGTCTTAGTCCGGTCACCGGAAAGGAGTTTATCACCTTCGGCGACAATAGCAAAGGTAAGTGTTGTTCTCGCGGGGGTGTGGGTAATGAGCACTTTGTGTTGCGCGATGTTGCTCTTGTTCTAACCTGCATTTTAACCTTCTTTCTGTTTCGCAACTTTTTGATGATGACTATGAGATTCGTTTTAAACCGAATCTCAGTCGCATTTGGGATCCTCAGGGCAATCTTGTATGTGTGATTTCGCCCTTTGGAAAAGTCTTTCGTGCGGATTCTCGGAGTCGTTCGAAATTTCTCGTTGTCTTTTGGCTGGACCTTCCTCCTCTGATCTTTGGAAGTGGCATAGGAGACTAGGTCACCTGAGCTTCGACTTGCTTGCAAGACTTAGCTCACTTGGCTTAATCCGAGGATTGCCCAAGTTATCCATGGAGAAGGATCTTGTTTGCCATTCTTGTAGACATGGGAAGATGGTTTCCGCTCCCCACCATCCGGTGACTCAGGTCATGACTAAGCTCCCTGGAGAGCTTTTACATATGGACCTTGTTGGTCTGGCTCGGGTGAGCTCGGTTGGGGGGAAGTGGTATGTGCTTGTTGTTGTTGATGACTTTTCGAGATATTCGTGGGTCTTCTTTTTTAGCTGAGAAGAACGAGACTTTCTCTTTGCTCGCAATCTGATTTTACGTCTTCAGAACGAGTTCCCTTTGAACGATGCGAGCTATTAGGAGTGATAATGGTTCCGAATTCAAGAATTCGATTTTGAGAAGTTTTGTAACTCTTTGGGTTTGGAGCATCAGTTTTCTTCTCCCTACACATCGCCACAAAATGGTGTTGTAGAGAGGAAGAATCGGACCCTTGTTGAGATGGCCAGTACGATGCTCGATGAGCATAGGACTCCTAGGCGCTATTGGGCCAAAGCTATGAACACTGCATGCTACATTTCAAATCGCATTTTTCTGAGAGCTTTCTTGAAAAAGACCTCTTATGAGTTGCGTTTTGGTCGACAGCCCAAGGTGAGTTATTTTAGGGTCTTCGGTTGCCACTGTTTTATATTGAAGAAAGGCAACCTGGACAAATTTGAGTCTCGTTCTTCTAACGGTGTGTTTTTGGGTATGGCACTCACACTCGCGCTTATCGTGTACTTAACCTTGACACTAACGAGTCATGGAGACATCTGATGTCACCTCGACGAGACCATGGTTTGTCCTTCTTCTCGTTTTGAGCGTGCAGGTGATCATGAGGTTGGTGAACCTCTTTTCGATGATGAGGACGAGGATGCTGAAGGCATGGGTGACCAACATCCCCTCACTGCTTTGCCGCAAGGAGCGGCTTCTACGACGACTCACGGCCCCGACACGTCCTCTTCCTGGGGGCCGTGGGATCCGCCACCCCGAGTGGTACCTTTTGTACCCGGGGAGGCACCAGCTGCTGTTGAGGGGGAGATCACGTCTGCTCGGGAGGCGCCAAGACACATCCAGCGCCAGCACCCTCCTCAGCAGATGATAGGCGGCATTGACGAATGTGTCACTCGGTCCAGGTCACAACAAATCTCTCACTTTGCTCATTCTGCTTTTGTTGCTAATTTTGAGCCCCGAGATGTTGGACACGCTTTGACGGATCCGGATTGGGTCAGTGCCATGCATGAGGAGTTAGAAAATTTTGAACGAAATCGGGTTTGGGTTCTAGTTCCACCTCCTCCAGACTGTAAGTCTATTGGGACAAAATGGGTTTTAAAAAACAAGCAAGGAGAGGATGGCCACGTTGTTAGAAACAAGGCCAGGCTTGTAGCAAAAGGCTATAGTCAGAAGGAGGGGATAGACTATGAGGAGACTTTTGCTCCAGTAGCTCGTTTGGAGGCTATTAGGATACTCTTGGCTTTTGCTGCATCCAAGGTTTCAAACTTTTTCAAATGGATGTCAAGAGTGCCTTCTTAAACGGCTACATAGAAGAGGAAGTTTATGTTGAGCAACTCCCCGGTTTTGAAATTCCAAGTTTCCAAACCATGTTTTTAAACTCCACAAAGCTTTATATGGTTTGAAACAAGCCCCTAGAGCTGGTATGATAGGTTGAAAACCTTTTTGCTCGCTAAGGGTTTTAAAATGGGATGTGTAGATAAACGCTCTTCCTCCTCAAGCAAGGCAAAGACACTCTCTTGGTCCAGATTTACGTGGATGATATCATTTTTGGGGTTCTTCTCACGCCTTGGTTGCCAAGTTTGCAGATACTATGAGCAGGAGTTCGAGATGAGCATGATGGGCGAATTGACATTCTTTCTCGGGTTGCAAATTAAGCAATCCCGAGAGGGAACGTTTGTGCACCAGGGCAAGTACACCAAGGACTTGCTGAAGCGGTTCGATATGGGTGAGGCCAAGCCTTCCAACACCCATGTCGACGACGACTGCCCTGGATGCGGACAAGGATGGAGAAGCAGTGGACCAGAAGGAGTACCGAAGCATGATCGGGTCGCTGCTCTACCTGACGGCGACACGCCCGGACATCCAGTTCGCGGTGTGTCTATGCGCGCGCTTTCAGGCGTCACCGTGCACTTCTCACCGTCAGGCGGTGAAGCGGATTTTCAGTTACCTTCGTTTCACACCTGAGTTCGGGATTTGGTATTCTGCTTCCTCCACCCTCTCCCTTTGCGGTTATTCGGATGCCGATTTTGCTGGTTGCCGTATTGAGCGCAAGTCCACTTTGGGACTGCCCAGTTTATTGGTTCTTCTCTTGTGTCGTGGTCTTTCTCGCAAGCAGTCTAGTGTCACTCAGTCTACTGCAGAGGCAGAATATGTTGCTGCGGCTAGCTGCTGTTCCCAGTTGCTTTGGATGATGGCCACTTTGCATGATTTTGGTCTGAGCTTTACTCGTGTTCCTTTGCTTTGTGACAGCACGAGTGCTATTAGTGTTGCTAAGAACCCCGTGCTTCACTCGAAGACCAAACACATTGATGTGCGCTTTCATTTTTTGCGTGACCACCAGGAGAAGGGTGATATCAACCTTCGCCATGTCGATACTCATCATCAATTGGCTGATATTTTCACCAAGCCTTTAGACGAATCAACTTTTAATCGGTTGAGGGGTGAGCTTGGTGTGTGTTTCCCCTTTTAGATGGGGGAAACATTTGGATCTTGTATAATAGACTGACTCTTTTCGTTTGTCTTTCTTTTCTTTTGCATTTTAGCATACGCATTTACATTCTGAGCTTCATGTTTATAATCACTAGAATGTAACTATGCTCTATGTAGTATGCTCCGATGCTTATATGATGCTTGTAGCTTATGCTCTCTCTGATCACTAGTACATGTTGTGAGCTGAGCCATTTTGGAATGGTGAATTTGCTTAATGTACATAAAATATGAAAATGTTCACCATTGAGATATGCAACTAGCGTGTGTAGGATGTGTTGAGTTCACTCGTGCTTTCATATATGCTAGGTTGCTATGTCTCTAGTTCTGAGTTCACTTGCTTGGTCTATTCATATCCTGTTTAAAATTTGAACCAAGTTTTAGTGAATTGAAAAGATCGAGATGGGATTGCTTGTCAACACGTCACGGTATCGAGACTGTTTCTCATTGCACTTTGAGTTAAACTTGAGCCATGTAGTGTATGACCGAAACCGTAGCTTTAAGCTTCTAATTGCTTCGGCATAGGCTTCGCTCGGTTGAAAAGTTAGGCAAAGACAAGCTTTCAACCTCTCGCAATCACATGCTGAATTTGAACTTGTGAAACTTCACCGCTGCAACCGATCTAAAACTGAAATCACAAGTGTATGTTTCATTCTATAGCATGATGATTAAACTTTGCTAGGGGTAGTTCACCTTGTATACATGTTTAGCACTTGTTCGGATTCCTGTCTATACATGTTTAGTGCTATTTTGATGGTGAATACCTTTTTGACTCAAACTGCTCATTTTGCTCATATGTTCATATTTCGTATTCAGTGATCAGTTTGAGCCCTTGCTATTTGAGTGCCTAGTTGTGTCATTGGAGTTATACTGTTTAGAGCATCTTTGCACTCTTTGACTATATGCCTGAAGCTGCTAACTTGCATTTTGACTCGTATGCATTCTGGAAGGGGGAGTTCTTTGCTCGTTTGCCTGATGGTGCCTTTTCTTGATAAGTGCATTTTCAACTAAGGGAGAGAAAAATGACAAATCATGTGCTCTCCGATCGGTTGACTAGGGGGGGGGGGAATTTTGCACATCATATGCTTCCTGTGTTCAACTAAGGGGGAGTTTTCCTTGGTTGCTTGCACTATTCAAGGGGGAGTTTGCTAGTTGTGTTGAGCCTTCGCCTCTGTCTTGAGGGCTCTGTCTTGAGAGACTAGCAAACATTTCTCAGGGCATTTGATTTCGATTGGTTCGAAGCGTGTTTTGGTTCGGAGCGATTTCTCTGCTAGTTGTGTTGAGCCTCTGTGCCTCTTTCTTGAGGGACTAGCATTTGCTTCGATTTCTCAATTGCTGATGAGCTCTTTTTCTAGAGTTTTTCAATTGGTATTTGCTAGTGGTGTTGAGCCTGTTCTACCTCTTCTTGAGGGCTAGCTTTGCTTTGCTTGGTCGCGTTGAGCCGTTGCCCATATCTTTGGGGATCAAGTTTTCTTGCTCTTTCCACTTGACCTTCTTTGGCTTTGCTGTGCTTTTGGGTCATTTGGTCGAGTTCTCTCTTCTCCTTCTTCCTTCCTTCTTCTTTCTATTATGATTTGTGTGAGTAGTTGACAATGCACTCATCAAGGGGGAGATTGCGGATACATGGGTGTATGCCGGGTCTCGGTGTGATGAGTGATTGTCAACGGGTTTGATCGCAGGTTCTTTGGCTTATGTTGTACAGGTGTCGAGCCCGGAGACAGTGATCGAAGGCGAGGTGAAGGTCAAGTAGAGACATGCCGTGCCGATGGACCGGGAGCGGTGAAGGGCGGACATGAGGCTTGGACTGAGGGACTGGAGGGCCTGAGGATCAGCTGTGGTGGCTGGCAGCCTGGGACAGCGACGAGCGGAGACTTGCGGGCATGGTGTTGCTCGGGTCGAGGACTTGGGGACACGTGTCGGTGGACGGGGTGCACAGACGGTGCATCCCCTCTACAGCTTCGGTTTGGTGGTAGAGCCAGGGAAAAAAATCGGGTGGACGGTTTCCAGGTTTGGGCCTCAAAACCTGGGTGCGGATGGTTTCCGAGTTTGGCCACAAAACTCGGGCTGAGGACGGTTTCCAGGTTTGGGCCTCAAAACCTGGGCGCTGAGGGTTTGCTGAGTTTGGCCTCAAAACTCAGAAGCTGGTGGGCTGGTTTCCCGGTTTGGGCCTCAAAACCGGGGGTTGGCTGGAAAAGGCTGGTTTTCCCGGTTTGGGCCACAAAACCGGGGGTGCAGAGCGAGGGCGGCACGTGGCGGCAATCGGGAGGTTGCGTCGAGGCAACACTACGAGTTGTGCGGGCGTGGCCGTCGGATCCACCTACCACCGAGTTGGTCCAGAATAACCTTAGGGTTTAGCTGGTTCGCTCTGTAAGTAGTTAGGGGTAGAGTGGGAATTAGGAATAGTTTAGAATTAGGATAAGTAGGGGGAGACACCCACCTCCCCATCGATCTCAGTTAGTCATTCCGTCATTTGCTCTTGGCTTCTAGGGTTTCCTGCTCTCCCAATCCCCTGCTGTAGCTAGCTGAGATCCGCAGAGAACCATACCTCTGTTTACTGGAGATTTTGAGGAAGTGAGGCCGTAACCTCACTGTTGTAGCGTGTGGTAGCCACACGGTTGCAGATCGATGTGTTGATTCACGTTTTTGTTCGTGTTCTTCACGTTCTTCGTTTCTCCGCGATTTCCCGTCACTCGATCTCTCTCTCTCCGTGCGTCTTTGCGAAATCCGTTTGAATCAACTTGTTCGTATTTGAAAGGAGATCATTTCCACTGAAGGAATTCATCTATCTCCCTACGAGCAAGTAGATCGGGGTTGATTTCGTTCTCGTGGCGCTTTTCGGTTCATCCTCCCCCCTTTTGATTTCCCGGTGATTGACTCGATTTGAGCGGATGATTTCTTGGGGATAGTCTCCTAACTACTCCGTGATCATCCTCTCCAAGTTTGGGAACGTGGGATTTTGATTTGAATCGATTTGGAGAGATTTGGGAGAAGGGCGATCAAAATCGCCCTCCCTGAGTGACCGCGGACAGTCCGCCACTCAGGGCGCGGACAGTTCGCGCGTCGGGGCTGGTTCAGTCCAGCCGCGGCTAGTCCCAGTTGGTTTTGGCTCGGGTCACCGACGGACAGTCCGCCGTGCTAAAGCGCGGACAGTCCGGGACCGAGCAGAGGACTTCAGTAGCAGTGTGTTTTTGCTGATTTGACCGGCGGACAGTCCGCCACCAGAGCGCGGACAGTCCGCAGTAGGGGTGGACAGTCGGGGACCCCACGGCCGGACAGTCCGGGAATCGTTTGAAGCTTTCGGCTTGGTGCGTTTGCTCTCCCGACTTGTTCGCTTGGTTTCCGGATTTCTCGTTTGGCCTCGTAGTTGACCAAGGAAACTCTCTAGGTATCTTTGCTACTTGTTAGCATAAGTATTTAGGAGTTTCTCGACGTAGCTGACAATCTACGTTCGGGACTTGGTTTTTGAGGTTGAGTTTGAGCTGGAGCTTTTGGCATTTGGTTTGCTATCTTCTTGTGGTGCCTCGCTGTGATCCTAGGGATCATCCACCCTCTTCCAAGGGTCGTGGGCATCACGGTCTCGGTCGCAGTTTCTCGGGGTTGATTTTGGGACATTTGGCCAAAGTTTCGTGAGAAATTTTTGAGCTCCCATTCACCCCCCCTCTGGTCGCCTTGCTAGTACTTTCTCGGTCCTTCATTCCGCAGAGAATGACCGTCTGAGGGTGGCGATGAACAAAGTTGCCGACAAAGTGAATGCCCCCGGGGATTCAGCTGAGGCACGTCTTGATGCTATGGATGGCCGCATAGATCAGGCCGTCATCCAAGGTGTGCACCTTGGCGTCTCCCTTGGGCTAGTCGCGATGAGCTCTCGGACCAACGAGGACTACTCCTTTCTACCAGTCAGCTTCGCAGGCAGATGTCTTGATGAAATCGAAGGCATTGAAGTTTATGATGATCATGTCGCTGCTCTTGCCGAAGTCACCAATCCGCAGTCCGTTCTGAACAGATTATTCCAGGAGTAGTTTGTACTAGGACGGATCTGCAAATGAATAAATGAAGTTGTTTTTCTCTGAATAATGTCTATCTGCATCTCTTGATTACCTCAGTGATTTTCCCGACTGCAACATTTCTTCAGAAAAACGCTTGCCGAACGCATGACGTCATCTTAGCCGACTAGATCTCGTTTTGACATGTCATATCACTCGGCATCTTATTTACTGCGCTTCACCTTTCTCTCCTCCTGATAAACCTGCTAACTTAAAAAACGCTAAGGTCACCAGTGCTATGAACATTTTTGTACTAAAGGCGATATAAACAATATCGGCTATATTCTAAACTCTTGGAGCATTTTCTGCCAAAGACGATGCTTTACATCGCCTATCTTTGCACACGAATATTCTTGCATCTGCTCACATAATTATCACGCATTCGACATTTAATAAGTAGTACCGAAGCTTGGTACACGAGTAATACACATAAACAAAGTTTCTTTGTAGCCGAATACCTCGTCTTTGGGTCTTAACAGCTTTCGGCTAAGGTAAGCTATTACTCCTTCTTCTCCTTCAAATTCTTATATAAGGGCCGATCCTATTGTTAGGCTATCGGCCGCCACATACAACTTGAAAGATTTACCAAGCTGCGGAAGTACAAGCACTGATGGTGCCTTTAATTTCTCCAAAAGCTCTCTGTTGTACGTCACCCCATACGAATTTTTGGATCCCTCTTTCAGCAACGGAGAAAAAGGCATAACTCTTTCCGAAGGTTTACCAATTTCAATCCATCCTCTAGATCCAGATTTGTAATGACATACATTGGTCCTGTTTCGGCTTCATCACCAACATTTATTTCTTCCAATTTATCAGCCGACACAAAACCTCACCCCAACTTTCCTCCGTTACCATCAATTGGATTATCCATTTAAAAATTGCTCTGAGAGCCGACTGCTTGGATCGGCTGTTGGTCTTTGTCGAAAACATTCACAGGACCTTCCTTCCAAACTCTTCCAGAGAAGCACTCAACACCATCATATTTCTAGTAAACAGGCTCTGCAGTAGCAACACTCACCGAATCATCAGCATGAACAACTTCGACATCATCTCCAATCCACTGGATGAGGATTTGATGCATAGTTGACGGAATGCAGCAGTTTGCATGTATCCAGTCCCTTCCTAAAAGCAAATTATATGCCCCCTTACCATCGATGACGAAGAAGGTAGTAATCAAAGTTTTTGATCCGATCGTCAATTCAACATGAACCGCTCCTCGAGTATCGGAAGGATTGCCATCAAAGTCCCTCAACACCATGTCAGTTTTCAATAACTCCTCACTTGCCATCCCAAGTTTCCTGAAGGTAGTATATGGCATGATATTTATGGCAGCTCCCCCGTCAATAAACATTTTGGTTAATGGCTTGCCATTAATGTACCCCTTCACATAAAATGGCTTCAAGTGCCGATGCTTGGCTGGTTTATCAAAAACTGCCCGCTGGGTCAGAACGAGCTGAGCCATCAGATCCTGGTATTCGTCTTCGTCAAAATCCGAATACACCTCTTCTTGGACACTTTGATCTTCTGGAGCTATGAATTCTGATGGGAGAAAGAATGCCATGCATGCATTAGCCGAACAATCACCCTCATCAGGCTTTTCTCTAGGACGCCAAATTTGCCTTGTCTTGGTGCCTGCTTGCGCCAATTCTCTGTCTCTTAGGCGTTGCACCCTCCTTTTCTGGCTCTTTCTTAATCCTGGCGGACACCATTGTCCTCTCTGCCAAACATATTCACGGTATTCCTCCTCCTCAGTGCGAGCCCAATCTCGATCGACAAATCTTTTCTCTTGCCGATTTTCAGAATTACCCATTTTTAAGCGCCGATCGTCCTCGAGGGATTGCATCCCAAGCCTTTCATGGACAGTCGAGACTGCCTGTATTCAGAATATTGACAACTGCATTCAGGGCAATTGTTCTTAGCAGGCAGCTTCAAGCCTTCATTCCAACAATATTTGAAGAATGAGCACCCCCAATGAGATTGCTCTTGCTCTCTCATATATTCTTGTTCCTCTCGGTACATCTTCTCTTCGTACCTTCGTTGCTCCTCTATGAACTCTTGTTTCTCATAAAACTTTCGCTTCTGGTACCGTTCCTGCTCCCGACGCCATTTGTTCAACAAAATACGTGTCGTGACTCGGGCCTAGAAGCTTCTCCCCTTTCAGTTCGGCCATTCTGAAAACGAACTTGTTGCCGAAACTCTTCATTTGTGATCTGCCGATCGGGGTCAACAGCGTTGGTCTTTCTTGCTCTATCATAGGTCAATACCTTCATCTTGCTTTTGCCCCTGGGATCATCTGCATTAACCATGTTAATAGAGAAAGATACGGTATTTTGTCCAAAAGGGCCACCATAAATTTTCATTTTTCCATCGAACTTCAAATGCCCTTCCTGGATAGCCTTCTGAATCCGCACTCTGAACACTCGACAATCATTTATAGAGTGAGATCTGGTATTATGGAAACCACAATACTTCTTGTCTTTAACCCCTTCAGGGTGCAGCATTGGATGGCCTTCCGGCAGCTTGATGCGCCCTTCTTTCAATAACAATTCAAATAATTTATCCGATTTGGAAACATCAAAAACATAGGCACCCTTTTGCTGCCTCAGCCATCGTTGATTAACTTGAGTTGGCTCTTTCGCCCAGACTAACTCAGCTGCAGCTATCTCGTCTTCGTCATCGTACTCCATTGCTTCCTCTAAGAAAGCCTGATACATTTCACTAGCCACATCGCCTTTCTGGAACTAGTTGCTTCTCCTAAACCCCTGAGCCTGACTATTCATCATTGCCAATCGTTGTGATAATTGCCCAAGATCATCAAACTCCATACCGAACAGCTTTTCCCTGATATTCGGCAACATGCCAGCTATAGCTATCCCTGGCAATTGATCATCTGGCAAATTTAGGGAATAACATAGATTTTTAGTCTCCCTGAATCTGCGCAAATATTCTTGGGGCGTCTCATTAGCTCTCATTTTCAAACTCATGAGGTCGACCAACTTCTTCTCATTGGTGCCCGTAAAGAAATACGCATGAAATTTCTGTTCTAGCTCTGCCCATGTATTAATAGAATTTGCCGGCAGAGTCGTGAACCATGAGAAAGCTGGTCCTGTTAATGACAGTGGAAAATACCGGATTCTCCAAGCCTCATCTGCAGACGCCTCTCCAAGTTGCATCAAGTAACGGTTGATGTGTTCTATAGTGCTAGTGTCATCTTGGCCCGAAAACTTAGTAAGATCAGTGGGAGGTTTCACCCTTGGAGGAAGTGCACTCGGTTATACCATTCCGGGTAAGGAGATTTATAAGCGTAGGACTGATTCTTTGGCTTTAGGCCGAATTGATTCTGCATCATGTCGGCCATCCTATGCATGATGATGTCAACACTTGAATCTGGAGCCGCATGTGTTTGACCTCCAAGAAACACCCCCGTTGAGTTTTTATAGCCCGGGTTCGGGAAAGCTTCAATCGCACTATAGGACAAACTCCTGATATCCATCTCCATACATGTTCTTCTGCAACCTATTTGTTGCTGGAGATACTCTGAAAGCAGATTGCGGGACATTTCCCGTCGTGCCGAATGCGAGTTGGCCATGGGTTGTGGGAGGTTGCTGCCCCTGGTGAAGGACCATCCCACCTTTGCTTGAACTAACCCGCCGTCTTCAGCAGTTTTCTTTGATGTTGGGGTACGGGGAATAACAGTGGTCCTTGCATCGGGCCAGCAGCTTCCTCAAAACGTTTATCAACCGTCAGGCCAAAAATACCAACCATGATGGCACGAAAGGTATTTAAGAAAGTTGATTGATGATTTGTCATGGCCTCTGCTATAGCTTTGTACATCAGTTCGGACAGTTTCTGAGCATCTTCCTCATCGGTGCTATCAGATTGATGAGGAAGGAGAGTTCTTGGGAGTGGCTGATTCTGGAAAACCTTGTTACTCTTATTCTTAGAGAAGGACATCAAGCATTTGCGTTGAAACTCATCGCATGCTTGTTGTACCACATGTCTCAAGTCTACTGGCAACTCCTCCATAGTCACTTCCAGAACTTGAGTGTTGTCGATCTCAGGCATCTTGGAATGTTGGGTCCCACCGGGCGTGCCAAAAAGTGTGTTGGCACAAAATGTGGTACACTGTGCCTCACACACAGCAAGCCGGAAAGCGTGGCTTCAATCGGGTGCCTGGGCGTTTCGAAATCCGGAAACGTGCCAGTCGGTTTGACCTGAAAACCAACAAGAGATAAAACTGTGAGAATAAAACTGGAACATGTTGGGTGAGACCAAACAGTTCCATATTTACGGCTCTGAAGCCACTTTCGATGACATACAACTATAGAAGCTGTCTGCCAAGCATGTTTATAAAATTATTCGGCTAATATAGAAGAGAGCATATGAAAACATTGATTGCCGAATACACGTATAGGAAAATACATGCTTAAACGAATAAGAATAAATTACGAATCGAAGTATAACCAAGTTCGGCAAACTAGCCGAATTGGGGTCCATGAAGAAGGAACATGCACATAAACACGATCAAACTAATCTAAAACCTGCATCTGCCGCACGATATCTAGTTTTATCAAAGCCCAAGCATGATTGACATGTATGAACCCACAACATGTAATAGTCTAGATTGGAAGCTAATTCAGCCATTATGATCCTGCAATCTATAAGAGATGTCACGAAAATAACGATTATTGGAGCATAAATAAACTTGTAAAGAAAGGCCGAACAAAAATCAATCTAGATTGGGCAAAGTAGTGTTACAAAATTAATTAAAACATGCAACACATAATAACTTAATGAATCTATTAGATCTTGCCAAATCTAATAAAACCGATAACTATCTCGCTTTTGCTAAACATATCAAATAAACGCCTGCCGCACGGTATTTACTCATAAGCATAGCATAAGCAAAGACTTCCTGATTGTTGACATAGATCCACCGCACGATCTTTGAAAACAAACAAGACTACTTGCATCATATCTAAATCCACCGCATGATACTAGACATGATAACAAGGTTGCCGGGACTTACGGAGGTCGACGGATCGATGATTCCTCTCGAAGAACTCGACGACACGACAAAGGACTCAAAGGTGGCACGGGGCGACGATTTGTATTGATATGGTGTGAACCCTTTTTACAACAGCCAAGGGTTATATTTATACCCTGAACGCAATACAAGTCCTAAGAGGACACGACTATGAAATATTAAAGGAAAATACAATATTTTTTGGCCTTCGACTCCCCTCGGAATCTTCATTGCCTTAATTATCGCAATTTTGTTGCCTGATCGGCTCTTGCTTCCATCGTTTCAACGGAAACTCCCTTTTTCTCAGAATAGCCGATCACATAAGCAGTTGCCGAATCCTTGGAAACTAGCCGACAGCATGGACAATTGCCGAATGCCTCATACGCCCATCTCTCGCACACTGGCCCATCTGTCATCTCCTTGTGTGTGCGAAAATCTGGTGTTAATAGGGGTGGAAGGCAGATTTGATGATACATGCTGGTAGGGTGATTCAGGTGCAATTTGTGCTTACAAGCATCCTAATCTATGTGGCTATGGCAATTGATCTTCCGCCTTGGGCTCCCAAAGCCATCGATAAGATTAGAAGGTCCTTCCTATGGAAGGGTAGAAAAGAAGCAAACAGGGGTCACTGTCTTATTGCTTGGCCCAAGGTTTGTCGACCTCGGGAATTAGGCGGGTTGGGAATAACTGATCTCAAATCCTTGGGGATTGCTTTCAAAGCAAGATGGTCGTGGCTGCAGCGAAGTGTGCCCAACAAGCCTTGGGCAAATCTGCCGGTCCAGGTCAGTAAGGAGGTCGCTTGGCTGATCTCAGTCGCAGTTTTTACTGAAGTGGGAAGTGGAACTAATACCCTAGAAGGACAAATGGCTGGATGGTCAAGGAATCCAGGAGATTTCTCCTCTTGTTTTTGCTCTGGTTCCTAAAAGGCGATTGAGTAAACGTTCTGTTAGCGAGGCCCTTCCTGAGAATAGGGGATAGAGGATTTACAGGGTGAAATTGGTGCGGCTGCCTCTATCTCAGTATATCCATCTCTGGGATCTCTTATCTAGGGTGGAGCTGAATGAGAGCATTCCTGATAAACATTTATGGAGATTTTCCTCTTCAGGCTAGTACACTGCAAAGAGCGCCTACACTGCCCTGTTTCATGGAGCCATCTCTTTTGAACCCTTTGAGAGAATTTGGAAAACTTGGGTGCCCCCAAAATGCAGATTTTTTATGTGGTTAGTGGCCCATAACAGGTGCTGGACTGCAGACAAATTAGCAAAGAGGGGCCTGCCTCATCCAGAAAAGTGCGTCCTGTGTGACCAAATTGAGGAAGATCTTCATCACCTTCTTGTGGGCTGTGTTTTTTCAAGAATAGTTTGGTTCTCCTTCCTCTCTCATTTTGGTGCTGCAACTCTTGCTCCAACACCTGCTGATCTGAATTTTGATGATTGGTGGAGAAAGATTGATAGGGCTTCTCAAGGTGATCTAAGAAGGGGTCTGAATTCTCTAGTCATCCTAGGCACCTGGAGCATTTGGCGGCACAAAAACGACTGTGTTTTCAATGGGGCAGTCCCAAATGTTAACTCGGTCCTGTACGTGACCAAGGAGGAGGCTGGTTGGTGGAGTATGGCAGGGGCTAGGGGAATTTCCCTATTCTTTGCCCGAACTTCAACTTAGGAGTCTGCAGTGGGGTTGTTTTCTTGGTCGTCCTTGTAACTCTTTCCCGGTGATATAGCTTTTTTGGTCTAGTGGGTGTGTGTGTTTGTGGGGTTTAGTCTCTGTATGACTATTTCTTTGCTTCTATTAATATAATGATACACAGCTCTCCTGCGTGTTCGAGAAAAAAAAGATAGATGCTAAACCAGCAAGGTGCAGCATGTCATGCACAAGTTCACATTGCACCCGCCGTTGAAACCATGCCACAACATTGACTAATTCATCATAAAGCACTTTCAATTTGTGAAACTAGCATGATCTCTAATCTAACATGTCCTTTCTGAGTGATATATCCTTTTTCTCAAAGTCCCAAATACACTGTATGAACATATATTGGCTGAACACAGCTTATGGTGTATGGCTGGGGCTAAGAAGCTTTTGGAGTTAGGGCTATCTCTAGCTGATTAGTTTCCTTTAGCTTCGGTCGTTTTGCAGTAGGGTCCTATGTGTCTTGTCTATGTGAATTTGCCTCACTCATATTTGGTCCCCGTATGAGTGAGGAGCCTGTTGGGGACCCAACTTTGTTTCTTCTCTCTAATACAATGCTCTCCTGCGTTTTCAAAAAAAATGTTGTTCAATCATCACAATTCATTACCATAAATGTCATTTCTGAGTGATATACTGATATATCATTTTTTCACATGCAACTGGTTTCTTTCTCCATCTATCACAAGCTACCTCCAAAGGTCATGCTCTTTGTGACCAAATCTGATTGTACATAGTGTTTTTTTTTGTTTATCTTAATTCATTTCCATGGGGCAGAAAAGTGCCACTTATCCAATGCAGTAGATTCTTAACATTAAAAAGAAACATTAATTTAATGGCCATGTGCCCTAGCAGTAATCTTTCAGATCCTTTATCTGGCGGAGAGCTTCTTAGAACTTATCGAGCCAGCAACCACTGTTTTGGGTCACCCTATTTTGTACTAGTAGAATATGGATTCAGAATCGCCACATGCAGTGCACTGTTTTAAAAAATTGCGATCCACTGCCTAAGGCCAACATTTGTAAAACTATCAAGTTCTTATGTATTGAGTAAATTATCACATCCTCAAAGTTATATTGGCCTAGTCCAACAAGTGCCAATTGACTGCTTGCATGCAGTGTCCAACCAGCTCAGCTGGCAGTGTTAGATTATCATGTACTTCTAGGTTACTGTGTACTGCATCTCCTAATTTCCTGTGCAGCACCTTTCATTTACTCTGCTGAGCGGCACCCTATGTGGGCCTAGCCCTTAGTCTTCTCTTGCCTATAATATATATATATATATATAATATATATATAATCTATGTGTAATCAGATCAACAAGTAATCTAAGCCTGTTGGTATTCTGTCAACATGGTATCAATCGCCTAACTTGGGTCATGTGCCGACCCCTCTGTTTCCGCCCGCCCACCCCTCTGTTCCGCCCGCCCCCCCTACTTTTCCGCCTCCTCTGTTCCTGCACCGCACGCGCGCGCATGGCTTCTTCGACAGCCGCGCCGCCTCCTCCCACCGGCAATTCCAGCTCTGGAGCCTCTGCTACTGCCGCCGCCGCGGCCTAGCTGCACGACGACGCCACTGTGGCAGCTCTGCGCCTCGAGGACGAAGCTCGTGCCATGAAAGCGGCCAACGACGAGCGTGCAGACCAACTCCAGAAGGAGGCAGACCTCCTCACGGCCGCCGCGCCGCCGCCCAGGAGCGCGTCCGTGCCGCCGCCGCTGCCCTATCCAAGGAGCGCGTGCAGGCCGACGCCCTGGAGGCGCAAGCGGCCGCCATTCGCGAGCGCCTGCGACTGGAGGCTCTCCGCGATGATGTTCCGCGTGACGATGACGACGACAACTCCGTCTCCTCCGAAGCTACTGTCATCGCGCTCCTCCACAGCCAGGCTTGCGCAGTCTAGAACATCAAGAACTTGTTCCCATCGTCCTCGACCTCAAGTCCCCCACTATTCTAAGTGGCGCGGCTATCTTCTCCTCGCCCTCGGTCGGTACTCCCTGAAGGACCATGTCCTCAGCGATGTTTCCCGCCCCACCGACCCGGCCTGGTACCGCATGGATTACGTGGTTGTCTCATGGATCTTCAACAACATCTCCCCCGACCTCCTCGACGTCATCCACGAGCACGACGGCGTTTCTGCTCGGGTGGCTTGGCTCGGGGTCGAGCAACAATTCCTGGGGAACAGTGAGTCCCGGGCCTTGCTCCTTGACGCTGAATTCTGCAACCTCTCTCAAGGCTCCCTCACCGTCGATGATTACTGCCGCAAGATGAAGGGTATGGCTGACGCCCTTGCTGATCTCGGCGAACCAGTCCTCGACCGCACTCTGGTGTTGAACATGCTACGGGGCCTCAACGAGCGATTCCAGTTCATGGCTCAGCTCATCACTCGCTAGAAGTCGTTGCCTTCCTTCGGGGAGGTTCGCGCCGATCTTCGCCTTGCTGAGCTCAACATGGTGCAGCCTTCAGCGGCTCCTTCGGCCCTCCTCGCCTCCTCGTCAAGCAAGTCCCCCTCCACCCCGATGGCTCCTAGCTCTGCTCCATCACACCCTCCTCATCATCAGGGCCAAGTGGATACACTTCACCAGATGAAAGATCTTCAAAATTTTTCTTGTAGCACCTTGCATCCCTTTTTGCAGGACGACACAGAATACTCCACATGGCTGCACTTCGGCCGCAGCTCAGGCTGCTATGTTTGCGACCAGTCTAACCTGGTCGGAAGTCTACTACAAGTGCACCTGCGAACAGGCGACCTGGTCAGAAGATGCCTTCGTCGACATGCGACCAGACCCGACCTACTCGGAAGACTTCACGCCGCCCGACACAATGGATGCAAAGTGCTCGGGGACTAGCTGTGCGGATATTACACCCGTATACCCCCATGACACGACTTGGGCTCTCCTGCAGATACGACCCAACCAGAAGGCTTTGCGGCCCGCGACCAGGCTGTCGCGGGCGCCAAGGACTCTCCTGATGACTTGCTCGACAAGGAAGATCCGAATAGATAGACCCGGATTCCTTGCCAAAAGGAACCAATTGTAATCTGTTAGGATTCGGCAAGTTGTAACCCTGCTCCCCAGCTATATAAGGCGAGCAGGGATCCCCTCCAAACACACGCCATATTCCAATCCATCAATACAAACCAGCTACCAGAACACAGGACGTAGGGTATTACAGCGACTTGCCGGCCCGAACCTGTCTAAATCACCGTCTCTCGTCCCTGTGTCTACGCTTTGCAGACGTCTCGCACGCCTTCACCGCTTAATCTACTACCTTGGGCATACCCCTCGGTAGACTGCCGACCATATTTCATCGACAGTTGGCGCGCCAGGTAGGGGGTGTGTGCTACGACACCATGATCTGCCAAGCGGTCACCTTCCCTCGATCCATGGTTCTCCCGGAGGCCGGCACAACTTTCCAGATCGGATCTATGATCTGGACCGTCGGAGACCACGCCCTCGCTCCGGAAACCATGGAACCTGCGCAGCTCCCTGCGCCAGGCGCCCTGCCGCCCATTCGTCCCGTCGCCGCGCCGACGCGTTGCCCGCCAAGAATCGTCCCTTGCGACGACCTGATCGAAGCCATTGACCGGGCCAATCAAGGAATCGCAGAGTGCATGGACGCCATCGAGGTAGCTCGTATACAACTTTCCGACCGACCCTGCCTTCAGCATTTTTCAGGTACACCATCAGGAGTTTCCAGCGCTTGTCCCGCCCGCCGCCCCAGATCGGATCTGCAAATGGCTCGTCGCCGTACTTCATCTCCAGCGACCATGCCCTTCGGGCTACTCGACGCGGCGTCTACGTACCAGCATCAGGCGCTGCGACAACTCTCCGACCAGCTCCAGTCTTCTGGTTCTGACCAGATGCCTCTGACCAGTGTGCACGCCCGGACAACTCCAGCTCCACTCGTCGGCATGGTGACTCTCCAAGAGATCTCCGGCGACACCGTCTCGGCGACTTCGGCATCTGGATCTACCACGACAGACGGCTCCACCTCCACGCGGTCTACGACCATTATCTCCACCGAATCCGAGGTCGACTTCCCACCGTATCGCGGCGGCATCCTCTTCAACGTCTCCGCCGACAGTCCTCCACCGCCGAACGAAACGGAAGGCGAACGCGCCAATCGGGAGCAACGCAACGTCGACCGATGGCGCCGGCGTGACGACGAACGACGCGACCAAGAGCGCCGCGACCGGGAGCATCGCGACAACGACCGACGCTGGGATCGCGATAACACTGGAGGCTGCGACCTCATCTACGAATTCGACAGGGTCGATGATCAACCGGTTTACCCGACCCCAAGCGCCAACCTCGCCGTCGTCTACAACGAACTCTCCAAGCTTCCGGTAACCCCGGAGCTACAGAAGGTTGTCGCCCATGTCAAGGCTGCCGCCGTACAGTGCAACGAAAGAGGGCGCTATCCCTCGCCGTCCGGATCGTCGTACAGCGGGACGCCACCAAGCCCACATCCCTCGCGCCGAAGGCGATCGCCGCCATGTCGCGACCAGGAAGTCTCCCAAGGCAATCGCGCCCGCGATCAAGCTCCGGCTCCCGACGCCTCGACAGGGCCACGCCCTTTCACCTCCCGGCTCTGAGCCGTCTAATGGCCTCAGGGCTTCAAGGTCACCACAGTGGACAAGTACGATGGAAAAGCTAACCCGGAGCAGTGGCTCACCACGTACGAGATCGCCATTCAAGCAGCCAGAGGAGGATCTGACGTGATGGCCAAGTACCTCCCCGTCATGCTTTCGTCTTCAGCCAACAGTTGGCTCCACAAGTTTGTCGAGAACTCCATCGACACCTGGGAGCAGCTGAAGGAAGTCTTCGTCAAGACGTACAACGCTACCTGCGTCCAACCAGGAACGCGCTACGACCTCCAAAACGTCCACCAGGAGCGTGACGAAAGCCTCCAGAGCTACATTCGACGATTCTCCAACATGCGCCTCACGATTCCAGAGATCGCCGACGAAGAAGCCATCTCCACGTTCTCCAACGGTCTGTGCCACAAGGAGCTCCACGACAAGATCATCCAAAAGAAGGTAGCCACGGTCACCGAACTGATGACGATCGCCAACTCCTACGCCGACGCCGACGACGCCTATCGCCACCATGAACGCCCGCGTCGCCGGTCACGATCCTAGGAGCGTCGCCGTGATGATGATCGCTGCAACGAACGGCACAATGAAGGACGCGACCACCGCTCCGGGCAACGCGACCGCCATGACGATCGAGATCGCCGTCCTGATTGCCCGGAATCTTCCTGTCAGAGGACGGATCACCGTCGGCGCGACCGTCGCTACATCGCCAACACCAATACTCGGCGCGAAAAACCACCTATGACAACGACTACAGGAAGCTCCTCAACGGCCCCTGTCCTCTCCACAAAGGCGCCAAGCACTCCATGCGCGAGTGCAACACCATAGCCTGTAACGTCCGCGGGAGCAACGACAAGCGGCCACGAAACGACAACGACAAGGATAAGGACGCCGACGCACATGAGCCCTCCTTCTGAGCACCGGCGAGGACACTCTCCATCTTCGGTGGCAACGTTGTCATCGAGACCGAGCAGAAGTGACGCCAAGTACGCCGCGACATCGCCTCCGTGGCGGCTATCGCCGACGACCCCGCCAACGTCCGCTACCTCGACTGGTCGGAGCGCCCCATCACCTTCTCCAGGGAGGACCAGTGGTCGGATGACAAGTACCTAGGGCATTTTCCTCTCGTCATCGACCCGGTGATCTCCAGCTACCGCTACCGCAAGGTCCTCATCGACGGTGGGAGCGCCCTGAACATCTTCGCTTCGGCGTTCCGCGAGCTCGACTACTCCAAGCGGGACCTCTTCCCAGCGAACTTCCCTTTATAGGGCATCGTGCTAGGGAAACCGTCCATGCCCGTTGGGCAGATCACCCTCCCAGTGCAGCTCGGCACACCCGACCACTTCCGCGAGGAGTACATCACCTTCATCGTCGCCGACTTCGACACTGCCTACCACGCCATCCTCGGTCGCCCGACGCTCTCCAAGCTCATGGCTGTGCCACATTACGCCTACCTCATGCTCAAGATCCCGACGAAGAAAGGCGTCCTCAGCCTCCGGGCAAATCTCCAGGTGGCATACGAATGCGAGCAGGAGACAATCAATTCCGCCGAAACACGCCAACAGCTCCAGGGCGTCCAAGACTGTATCGCCGACGCCGCCAAGCTCCGCCCCGACGATCTCGAGATCTCGGAGACCTCCGACCAGTGCTCCAGCAAAAAGTCGAAGGACACGAAGCAGGTGGCCCTGGTGGACGGCGCTCCGGAGAAGACTGCCGTCATCGGCACCAACCTCGACCCCAAATAGGAAGACGCGCTCGTCAGCTTCCTACGGAGCAACGTCGATGTGTTCGCCTGGAAACCAGCGGACATGCCCCGACCTCAATAAGCATTGCCCTAAGGACCCCTTCCTCCTCCCTCGCATCAACGAGGTCGTCGACTCCACCGCCGGGTGCGAACTTCTCTCCTTTCTCGATTGCTATTCTGGGTACCATCAAATTGCCTTGAAGGTGGAGGACCAAATCAAGACGGCGTTCATCACACCCTTCGAAGCCTACTGCTACACGACCATGTCGTTCGAGCTGAAGAACGCCGGAGCCACGTACCAGCGTGCAATCCAGGATTGCTTGAAGGACCTCATCCCGGAAAAGGTCGAAGCTTACGTGGATGACGTCGTCGTCAAGACACGCGCCGCCGACACACTCGTCTCCGACCTCGAGGCAACCTTTAAGGCCCTCAACAGGTTTAAGTGGAAACTTAACCCTAACAAATGCATCTTTGGCGTATCGTCTGGAAACCTCCTCGGCAACATCGTCAGCCGCGACGACATTCGCCCAAACCCCGACAAGACTTCGGGTTCTCCCGTATGCGAGCTCCCTCCAATGTGAAGGACATCCAGAAGCTCACCGGGTGCATGGCATCCCTCAGCCGCTTCATCTCCAGGCTCGGCGAAAAGGGGCTACCTTTCTTCAAGCTCCTCAAGGCTGGCGAAAAGTTCGTCTGGGACGCTGAAGCCAACCGTGCCTTCTCCGACCTAAAAAAGTACATCACCGAGCCTCCTGTGCTCACCGCACCTAAGGAGAAGGAGCCCTTGATGCTCTACATCGCCGCTACAAATCGGGTCGTCAGCTCCGTCATCATCGTCGAACGCGAGGAAGCCGACCACTCCTACCCCGTCCAACGACCCTGCTACTTCGTCAGCGAGGTATTAAATGACTCCAAAACCCGATACCTCAGGTACAAAAGCTCCTCTACGACGGTCCTTATACGCAGCAAGCTACGCCCACTACTTCCAAAGCTCCGAGCGGGTCACCGTCGTCACGGAGTTCCCCCTCGGAGACATTCTCCGCAACAAGGACGCTACGGGACGCATCATCAAGTGGCCCATCGAGCTCGGTTCCTACAACATCGCTTTCCTGGGTCGCCAGACAATCAAATTGCAAGCACTCGCCGACTTCGTCGCCGAATGGACGGACCTACAAACTCCAGAAGCACCAGAACATTGGACCCTCTTCTTCGACGGCTCCCTCACCTTGCATGGCGCTGGCGCCGGTCTCCTCTTCACGTATCCTTCTGGCGAAAAGCTCCGCTATGCTCTACGACTACTTTTTCCAGCCTCCAACAATGCCGCCGAGTATGAAGCCGCCCTCCACGTTCTCCGTATCGCCAGCGAGCTAGGCGTCAAGCGGCACATTGTGTACGGCGACTCCGCCCTCGTCATCAACCAGCTCAACAAGGACTGGAACTGCTCCAACGACAAGATGAACGCCTACTGCGCCGCCATCAGGAAGCTTGAAGATAAGTTTTTCGGAGTTGAATATCACCACCTACCACGAGACCGGAACCAGGCGGCCGACGAGTTATCCAAGTTGGCGTCATCAAGATCTCCGGCCCCCGCCGACGTATTTGTTCATGACCTGCTCGAGCCCTCCATCGCCGACTACTCAAGCTCCGCCTCATCACCGGATGCCACGACGCCGCCGACAGGACAACTAGTGGGAACCACCTCCGCAGCACCGCCCGATTGGCGCGAGGACTTCATCAAGTATCTCTCTAAGAACCTTGTCCCCGTAGACAAGATGGAAGCCGAGCGCCTCATTCGCCGTGTCAACAATTACATCCTGGTCGATGGCGCGCTCATGCGCAAAAACTCCAGAAACGAAGTACTCCAAAAATGCGTCTCTAGAGAAGACGGCCTCCAGATCCTCTTCGACATCCACGCCGGCGAATGTGGGAATCACACAGCTGCAAAAACGTTGGTACACAAGGCCTTCCATGCAGGTTTCTACTGGCCGTCAGCAGTCGCCGACGCCGAACAGCTCATCCACACCACCTCGAGGGGTGCCAATTCTTCGCCAAACAACCCACGTTCTGCGCAAGAACTCCAAGCGATACCGGCCTCGCGGCCCTTCGCCTGCTGGGGACTCGACATGATCGGCCCCTTCCGACCAACTCTGGGAAGCTTCAAATGGATCTACGTCGCCGTCGACAAATTCTTCAAATGGATCGAAGCGAAGCCAATCACCAAGGCGACCGCCGAAAACACCGTCTCCTTCATCGACGAAATAATTCATCGCTTCGGTCTCCCGAAGTCCATCATCACCGACCTCGGCTCCAACTTCACCGGGAACGTCTTTTGGGATTTCTGCGAAGGCCACGACGTCCTCATCAAATATGTCTCAGTCGCCCACCCTTGCGCCAATTGCCAGGCCGGACGTGCCAACGACATGATCCTCAATGGCCTGAAGAAGCGCCTCTACCAGAAGGACGAGAAGCACCCTGGTCACTGGATGCGCGAGCTCCCCTCCGTACTCTGGGGTCTCCGGACTCAACCCAACCGCAGCACCAACGTTTCGCCATACTTCATGGTCTTCGGCTCCGAAGCCATCATCCCCGCCGATGACGTCTTCCGATCTCCGCGCGTCGAGAACTACAATGAACAGGCCTCCGACCAGGTTCGCTGCGATGACCTCGACCGCCTTGAAGAAGAACGACTGGCGTCCTGCCTCCACACCGCAAAGTACCTCAAAGGAGTTTATTGCTACTACAATCGCAAACGAAAAGATCGATCCTTCTTCGTCGGCGACCTCGTCCTCAAGCGGAAACTCAAGACCGACGACCTGCATAAACTATCTTCACACTGGGACGGCCCCTACATGGTGAAAGAGGTCACCCGACCAGGCGCCTATCGTCTTGCCGACCTTGAAGGCATCGACGTACCCAACTCCTGGAGTATCGAGCACCTTCAAAAATTCTACGCTTAAGGGACGGCTCGCTGACCTCTCCAAACTGTCTCCGGATGGCTCGCCCAATTCTCCAATACGTCTCCGGATGGCTCGCCAACCTCTCCAAACCGTCTCCGCACGACTCACCAAATTCTCCAATACGTCTCCGGACGGCTCGCCGACCTCTCCAACTCGTCTCCGGCGACGCCAAATCTCTCCAAACAGCCTTGCTGATGCTAAGGAGTCTCAGAGCAGGGCTATGCCATGCCGACGCCGGACGCGTGTGAGCGCCCGCCTTCTGCGCTATGGCGGCCAGTAGTCCTCCCGAGTGACGTCCCGACCTCTCTACACGTGCATGAGCGTCCGCCCTCTGCGCTACGAAGGGAAGGCTAAGCTTGGGCTGAGACCTCCGGAGGCTATACGTTCCAGTACCTGTATGCGCCGGTTATGCGCGCGTTCTCCATTCGGTCTACAAGCAGCCTGACTAACGCCGATGAAAACTCAGAGCCGTGGCTGTTGTCACCACCGGACGCGTGCATGAGCGCCCGCCCTCTGTGCTACAGGGACCAGCAGCCCTCCCAAGGGACGTTCCCGACCTCTCTACGCGTGCATGAGCGTCCGCCCTCTGCGCTATGAAGGAAAGGCTAACTTGGGCTGAGAATTCTGAGGCTATTTGCTTAGTGCCTCGCATTCGCGCTACCCACGCGCTCGACAAACGGTCTCCATTCGCCCATGTCATGCCATGATCAGGACCTCTTGGAAAAAACCCTGACTGTGGTACCTCCCTACGCGTGCACGAGCGCCCGCCCTCTGCGCTATGGGATGCCAGCAGAGGTTCCTTGGGTGATGCCCATGACTCGTACGCGCAAACGAGCTCCGCGCTCTATGCTACGGATCCTGGGACAACCCAAGGCCGAACAGTTCATCGCTACGGCTCACGACTATTGGGTCTGCGGCATTCGGGGAACGAACAAAACACGCCGACTCGCTTCAAGTTTTGATTCAGTTCGCCCAAGAGTCTATTTACAGATTATCTCCTATTATACAAAGTACTGATGTCCAGCTCCAAATAAATCTACACCGCCGACGAGGGCTTCAGCGGCAGGCTCGGCCTCCTCCTCCAGGTGCTCCATCTCGGCATCCGACGTGTTCGCCACAAAGCCAGCTCCCAGCCTCGACATCTCCATCCGCGGATAATGCGAACGAAGAATGGCGAGGCCATGAGCCGCCACACTCTGCGCCGCCACCTTGGTGTACGCCTGGAAGCGCCCCCACAGGCCACACGCCTTCTGGACGACATGGTCGCCAATCCGCCGCTCCTTCTCTGCCAGGAAGAAAGGCTCCTCGTCGATGCATTGCACCAAGGGGGCCACCTCCTCCGCCAGCGACCAGAAGCGGTCATGATAGCGTTCGATCCTCCACTCCAGATATGCAAATTGCATTTGCACGTTTCCGCGGTAAGCTGCAAACACTAAAGCAAGGGGTAAGAAGACGACCACCCTCGACCACGCTTCACCGAGAACACTTACCGGCGTGCATGGCCTGCCACTTCTGCACCTCCTCATCGGACTTTGCCTTCTCCTCGGCCAGGAGACACTTCTCCTGCCCCTGCTGCTGGATGATCTCCTCAAGCTCCCGAGAACACGCGTGGTCATCCTCCAGATGCGCCTCCAAGCCAGCGAACTGGCCCTCGACGCGCTTCACTTCCGCCCGGAGCCGCTCGTTCTCCTCGGCCATCGGCGCCATTCGATCAATGGCGAGCTTCCGCTCCTCCCCGACCTTCAATAGGTACTGCAGGCAAACGCCGACCAGAATGAACAAAAGCCATCTAAAGGTAATCAATGAAATGTGAACGCGCTCACCTGCATCTTCTCCAACAACTTCAACGCGTCTCCGATCACAGCATCTGTCGCCGCGCTCGCCGCCTCGTCGTCAATCTCGACGATTTCGTCGCCCTCAACGCGGAAGCGACAGATAGGGCGCTTGGCCGGACCCACCTCCTGACGCTCCACCTCCTCGATCTCTGGTGAGGTATGCGCCGCTGCCTTCCTCTTCGTTCCCCGGGCCCCATAGCCAGAGGACCCGGCCACAGGTGCCGCATCACCACTCCCCGCTCCGCCTCCTCTAGAACTGGCCCTAGGCGGCGGGGTAGTTCTCCGCTCCGCCTCCCGAGGCTCGGGGACTTCAGACGCCTTCGGCTGCTCCGCCTCCCGAAGCTCGGGGACTGCGGACTCCTCGACGTCCTTCGTCGCCTTCAACGCCTCCTCCTGCGCGGCCGACTTCGCCGACCCGCCGATGTCAGCCTCCCCGGGGGCTCCCCTCCCTCCGCCCTCTCTCCGCTTCGGCGTCCGCACCTCCTCGGCATCTGCCGACCTGCAAGGAGCATGGACACGTTGTCACCTCTCCAACCGGACCAGAGTAAGAAGTACAAGTCGCAAAAGGGACACTTACAGGCCGGACACCTTCTTCTCCCGCGAGAAGTGACGAGAGCGCGGACGCTCTCCACCACCTGCGGACTCCCCTTGCGGCTTAGGCCCACCGGCGCCGCCCCGCCCGACGAGTCCTGGGCCTTCGGTGCCTGCTCCGGTGTCCGCGACGCCTTCGGTTTCAGCTTCGCCTTCGCCGCCCCGCCCCCGCGCCCCGCCGAGGACCCTTGCCCGAAACGGGCACTCAATGGAACTTCGTCCCCACTGTCAGACTTGTCGTCCGACCTGTTGAGGACAACGCGGCGATGTTTCGCGCTTCTTCATCAATGGTGAAGGCGCCGCCGGTCTCCAGCGACACCTTCTTCTTTTTTTCGCAGGGGCGGCCTGGCGCTTTCCCTTCGGGTCAGCGCGGGCTCTCCGCCCCCCTGACCGGGGGGGGCTCGGGGATCTCGGCTCCTCTCCCATTCCCCGCTGCTCCGCGATCTCCTCCACGTCGACCTCCGCCTCGCCGCGACCACCGTCGTCAACATCCTCCTGCGGCGGATCAAGGCCTTTCGGCCACGCCTTCGACGAGGCCTGTGACAAGAATGCTTCCCGACCCGGCATTACAATTTTTCGACATTCAGTATCCGCTTGCGCATTTTAACGAACACACGCTGGGCAAAGACACTAACCTTCGACGGAGGGTACTCCAGGGAATACGACTTCCGCAAAGACTGCAACTTTTTCCTCTTCTGCGAGTCAAACCGAGCCTCGACCCGCAGGAACACCTCCTGCGCCGACTGAGACTCCGGCGCCTCCCGCATCCGATCATCTATGTCCCCAGCGTACTCGTACGCCGGGTGCGCCCTCTCCTTGCAGGGCTGGCAGCGCCTCCTGATGAAGTTCGACGTCCACCCCGCACGGTGCCACCGAACCTTCGCCTCAGCCTGCACCTCTTTTCGACCCCCTTCCTTCGCTCTCCCGGCCGTGCTCCGCCATCGCTGCCGCGTCGGGACGCTTCGACCACGACTTCCACCTTCGGCTCGAAAGACGGGTCGCACGACGGCCTCAGCGCCTCCTGATGGATGTAGAACCACTTGGTCTTGTAGTCCATCGCCTTGAAGGCAGCGGCATCGCGATGTACTTCTCCGCAATTCCGTCCCTCAGCTAGAGGTACACCGACCCAACTCCGATGACCCGGTGTCATTGATCTTGAGGCGAAAGAATGACGGAAGAGGACGAAGTGGGGCCGATACCCTAGATCCACCTCGCAGTAATGGATGAGACCGCGATGTGCACATTGTATTCGGGTTCAAGTTGTCAACAGCTGTCGGGGAACAACCAAAAGGTACCCCCAATCAACGCATAAGTTACCCTAGAACACTAGTTATAACCCGCAAGTCAGGCACGTGCCGGCGCACGTTCTCGCCCGCTTCGCCCGAGCCGCCAGGCCAGGCCCGGGCAAGCGCTTTTCTCTCCGTCTCGCCGAGCCCTCCGCGTCAGGCCCTCGGGCGAGCGCTCATTTTCCGTCTTGCCCAGCCCTCCAAGCAGGCCTCGGGCGCACACGTACTCGCTTTCAGTCTCACAGCCACGAGACCTCCGCTTCGCTCGGGCGAGCACTTCCTTCCCTCTCGTATGGGCCCGTCCGCGTCAGGCCTGTAATACCCTTATGTAACCCTGGCCTCCCCTTGCTCTATAAAAGGGGACACCAGGGCCCTCATTCGGGAGGACGGACACACACACGAGTCCACACACAGGCACGAGTCCGGACTCCGGTCCACGCTCACTGAGCTTGTATTCCCCCTGTACAAGCACTTAGGTGCAAGTAATACAAGAACATCCCCCCCGCTGGACGTAGGGCCTTCTTTGCCCGAACCAGGATAAATCCTTGTGTCCTCTTGCATCACCATCCAGGAAGAGAAGCACGCGATCATATTACTCGTTGGTGTGATACCCCCGGTACGAAACACCGACAGTTGGCGCGCCAGGTAGGGGCCTTCGCGTGTCCGAGCCGATTTCTCGTTGATTCCTGGATGGCTTCATCCCCTCTTCCTTTCTCGGCTGGTGCCGTCGTCTGGTTCGGGAGCCTCGAGTTCCTGGCCACAGGCAACGGCAACGAGCTGACTCTGCTCTCCACGGAGGGCCCGAGCGGAGGCGTGTCACCCACCCCGCCGCACGGGGGCGTGACGCGTCGCCCGCACCACCACACGTCGCCACATCGCGAGCGGCGCCGTCGTCACCGTCGTCGCCGGGCGCAGGCGGTGCCCGCGGCAAACACCCACGCCCCCGTAGCCGGTGCAGGGTCCCCGAGGGGAAACCAGCCCGGCGCGCGGCCGGAGACCTCCAGGGCGCACCCGCGCCCGCCTAGCGACTTCGCATTCATCATGCGTACGGACCAGGAACCAGGCCAGAGGCCTCCGAGCCGTGCGCCGTCGACGCCACTCACGCCTCCTCCCGCACGGGTCGCGCCGCGCTCGACGCCCAGCGGTTCCCGGTCGGCCTCGACAACTCTGCGGCTGTATACGCCCACCACCTCGACGAGCGCCATCAGGACCGGACGGTGGCGGACCGGGAGCAGCGTTCGGGCGCGCTGCTGCTGGCAATGGCCAAACTGGATCGTCCCCGCTCCACCCCCCGTGCGTCTTCCGCGACTTCTCGCGAGCCTTCGAGCCACCTCGGCGAGCCACCGTCGGAGAATGGTACCCGCGAGCTGCGGTCCCAGCATCGGCCAAGGCGGCGTGCCGTCAACAGCTCCGACTCCGACGAATACGACTACCACGACCCGACCTCTGGGATCCCACCAGGGAGTGCTTCCAACTCGAGGGAGTCGTATGCGATACCGAGGACGAAGGCGACGACGACAGGCCGGCGCTCGACCTAGAGGGACCTAGCGACGTGGCGCGGCAGGCGGATCACGCGTTCAGGGAAGGACGAACCTCCAGCACCGGCTGTACCGCCTCAGCACGACGACGGCCGGGCGGCGCAACTCGCACAAGTGCAAGAGGCAATCACCAAAGCCGAGGAAGAACGGCGACACCTGCTGCAGCTCCGGCAAACCCTGATGCAGGAACCACCCCAGCCCCGGGAGCCGGAGCTCGAGGCCGGGCTCGAGAGGTCCACCGGCGGATCCTCGAGGACGGGGCACCAGCACGCCCTGAGGTATGTTTCCCGCGAGCCGGGCAGAACGTGGTGGCGGCGGCTATGATGCTCCGTGACCTGCCCGCCGTCTCCAACCCCGACGCCAGGCGCATGCTCGGAGAAATGAAAAACCTCCTCGAGACAGCCGCGGTACAGCAGGCCGAGAGCTCGGCGTCACGCCGACGCGGAGCAGCCTCGGGAGACCGGCGGACACGCCCCGCGACGCTCGCGAGGCATCCGTCCACCAGCCGGACGCCTCTCGAGCTAGGCCAGTCCGCGAACGGATCGTCGACAACCGGCCACCTCGAGACCCCAACGACGCCCGCAACGACATCAACCGACGGCGCAAGGACAAGGGGCCCAAGAGCGTGGCTATAGCGCCCATCGAGGGGGCGCTACGACAGCGACGAGGACCGGCAGGTCCTCGAGCCCCTGGGCCCCCGAGTCTTCAGCCGGGCCATCCGCAGCTCAACCCTCCCCGACCGCTTCCGACCGCCGACCAACATCGTGAAGTATGACGGGGAGGTCGAGCCCAAGCTCTGGCTCTCGGACTTCCGCCTTGGCTGCCAACTGGGCGGAGCGAAGAACGACGACCGTGTGATCATACGCCAACTCCCACTTTACCTCTCGGACACCGCCCGCCGGTGGCTCGAGGGGCTCCCGCCGGATCGGATCCATGACTGGGCCGACCTAGTCAGGGTCTTCGACGGGAATTTCAAGGGGACCTGCGTGCGTCCAGGCAACCCCTGGGACCTACGGCGTTGCAGGCAGGCGGCGGACGAGCCCCTCCGCGACTTTGCTCGACGGTTCTCGAAGCAGCGTCTCGAGCTCCCCCACGTGCCTGACGAGGACGTCATCTCAGCGTTCCTCGCGGGCACGACATGCCAAGAGCTTGTTCATGAGCTAGGACGCTACCGTCCCGGGACGGTCGAGGACCTGATGGATCGCGTCACCAGCTTTGCTTCGGGCGACGAAGCAGTGGGGGCCTTCTTTGGCCGTTCCACGGACAAAGGCAAGGCGGTGATCGCGCCGGAGGGCTCCAACAAGGGCAACGACGCCAAGAACGACAACAATGACGGCAACAAAAGGAAGAAAAACAAACGCAAGGGCCAGAAGGCGAAGCGTGGCGCCGATGACGACGACGACAAAGAGGTGCTCGCGGGCGCCCTCGAGCCTAAGAAGCCCCGAGGCCCCCCTGACGGGGCTTTTTCGACCAGATGCTCGAGGATCCCTGCACCTACCACAGGGGCCCCGTAAACCACAAGTTGAAAGACTGCCGACTGTTGAAGGGCTACTACTCCAAGCTCGGCGATAAGAGGGAAGACGCGCCTAAGGGAAAGGATACCGATCGACGCGGCGGCAGGAACGCAGATGGCGACTTCCCCCGGTGCGCGACTGCTACATGATCTACGGGGGGCCGACCGTCGGGCTCTCAGCTCGAGAAAGAAAGAAGGAGCGCCGGGAAATCTTTTCGCTTGGCCACGACGCCCCCCCGGTATCTTTGACTGGTCCGATGCGCCAATCACGTTCGACCGTGACGACCATCCGGACCGTGTCATAAACCCGGGGGCTTACCCCCTCGTCGTCGACCCCATCATAGTCGACGTTCGGTTCTCCAAGGTGTTGATGGATGGGGGCTCGAGCCTCAACATCATATACCTCGAGACCCTCGACCTCCTGGGGATTTCAGAGGGACAGCTCCGACCCAGCGTCGGGGGGTTCCACGGAGTAGTACCAGGAAAGAAGGCCCACCCCCTCGGGCGCATCGACCTGCCGGTTTGCTTCGGCACGCCGGCAAACTTCCGTCAGGAAACGCTCACCTTCGAGGTGGTCGGCTTCCAGGGACCTACCACGCCATCATCGGCCGGCCAGGCTACGCCAAGTTCATGGCGATTCCTAACTACACGTACTTGAAGCTCAAGATGCCGGGGCCAAAAGGGTCATCACCGTTGACACCTCCTACGAGCACGCATACCACTGCGACGTGGAGTGCGTCGAGCGGGGGAGGCCAACGTCCACCTCGACTCGCTCGAGGCCTTGGCAGCTCTGGCCACCAGAGGGCCCCAGAAGCAAAGCGTCACGCCGGCACCTTCGAGCCGGCTGAGCACACCAAGCAAATACCCGTCGACCCGACCTCGGCCAATGGCAAGACGCTGACCATCAGTACCAGCCTCGAGCCCAAATAGGAAGCAGTGCTCGTCGACTTTCTCCGCGCGAACATCGACATGTTTGCGTGGAACCCCTCGGACATGCCGGGCATACCGAGGGAAGTCGCCGAGCACGCCTTGGAGATCCAGGCCGGGTCCAGACCGGTGAAGCAACGCCTGCGCCGCTTCGACGAGGAAAAGCGCAGGATCATCGGCGAGGAGGTGCACAAGCTTTTGGCGGCCGGATTCATCAAGGAGGTATTTCACCCAGAGTGGCTAGCTAACCCTGTACTAGTTAGGAAAAAATGGAAAAATGCGGATGTGTGTAGATTACACTGGTCTGAATAAAGCATGTCCAAAAGTTCCATTTCCTTTACCTAGAATTGACCAGATCGTCGATTCCACTGCTGGGTGCGAAGTGCTTTCGTTCCTTGATGCGTATTCCGGCTACCACCAAATTAGGATGAGAAAATCCGATGAACTCGCAACCTCTTTTATCACGCCATTTGGTATGTATTGCTATGTTACGATGCCCTTCGGCCTGCGAAACGCCGGGGCAACGTACCAGCGATGTATGCAGCACATCTTTGGCGAGCACATAGGCAAGACCGTCGAGGCCTACGTCGATGACATCGTGGTTAAACTAAAAAAGTCGGGAACCTCATCAGCGACCTCGAGACCACGTTCGAGTGCCTCCGGGCCAAGAATGTAAGCTCAACCCCAGAGAAGTGTGTCTTTGGTGTGCCTCGAGGCATGCTACTTGGCTACATCGTCTCACAACGGGGGATCGAGGCAAACCCTGAAAAATCTCTCAGCAGTCACGAGGATGGGCCCGATTCGTGACCTCAAGGGTGTGCAGAAAGTGACAGGCTGCCTAGCCGCTCTCAGCAGATTCATCTCGAGGCTGGGGGAAAAAGCACTACCCCTCTACCGCCTGCTAAAAAAGACGGAACACTTTGCGTGGACCGCCGAAGCCGAGGAGGCCTTAACCAAGTTGAAGGGGTTGCTGACTTCTGCACCAATTCTCGTGCCCCCCCGACCAGCCGAAGGTGGCGATTCCCCCGAGCCCCTCCTCCTCTATGTGGCCGCAACCACTCAGGTGGTTAGCGCGGTCATAGCCGTCGAGAGGCACGAGGAGGGTCATGCATTGCCGGTCCAACGACCGGTATACTTCACCAGTGAGGTACTCTCCGAGGCCAAGGTCCGGTATCCGCACATCCAGAAGCTGCTCTACTACGCAGCATCATCGTCACAAGGCGCAAGCTCCAGCACTACTTCCTCGCTCATCCCGTGACGGTGGTGTCGTCCTTCCCCCTCGGAGAGATCGTCAACAATCGGGAGGCCACGGGGCGCATCGCCAAGTGGTCCGCCGAACTAATGGGGGAGACCATCACCTATGCCCCGCGAAAGGCCATCAAGTCGCAAGCGTTGGCGGACTTCGTTGCTGAATGGACCGACACTCAGCTCCCGCCGGCACAGATTCAAGCCGAGCTCTGGACCATGTACTTCGATGGATCCCTCACACGAAGACGGGGGCAGGCGCAGGCCTGCTCTTCATCTCACCCCTCGGAGTACACATGCGCTACCTGCTACGCTTGCACTTCCCCGCCTCCAACAACGTCGCCGAGTACGAGGCCCTCGTCAATGGGCTGCGCATCGCCCTCGAGCTCGGGGTCCGACGCCTCGACGCCCGAGGAGACTCGCAGCTCGTCATCAACCAGGTTATGAAGGCTTCAAGCTGCATCGATCCCAAGATGGAGGCATACTGCGGGGAGGTGCGCAAGCTGGAAGACAAGTTTTACGGCCTCGAGCTCAACCACATAGCTCGAAAGTACAACGAGGCCGCAGACGAGCTGGCAAAGTTGGCGTCCACGCGCGGCACGGTACCGCCAGACGTCTTCTCGAGGGACGTCTTCGAGCCATCCGTCGAAATCGACCCGGGGCTGGCCCCTCGACGCCACCCCTCGAGCAAGACACGGGGCTCGACTCTCAACGCCACCCCTCGAGAAGGACCCCTCGACGTCCGCGGAGATGCGATCGGTCGAGCACACGCCTCTTCTTCATCACGGCTCCTCGACTGGCGGACGCCCTACCTCGACTACCTGACGCAAGGCGAGCTACCAGAAGACAAGACGGAGGCCCGACGCATCGCTCGGAGGGCCAAGACCTACGTCATCTACGGCGACGAACGGGAGCTATACCGACGAAGTCCGACTGGGATCCTTCAACGCTGCATCCCACTCGAGGAAGGGCGCAAGCTCCTCGACGATATGCACTCGGGGGCTTGCGGCCACCACGCAGCGCCGAGGGCCCTGGTTGGGAACGCCTTCCGTCAAGGCTTCTATTGGCCGACCGCCATTGGGGACGCCAAGCGTTTGGTCCAAGCGTGCCATGGGTGTCAATTCTACGCCAAGCAAACGCACCAGCCCGCACACGCCCTGCAGATGATCCCAATCACTTGGCCATTTGCCGTTGGGGGCTCGACCTTGTGGGTCCCCTCAAAAGGACAAGTGGAGGGTACACACACATGCTCGTGGCCGTCGACAAGTTCACCAAGTGGATCGAGGCTAAGCCGATAGGAGACCCCACCTCCGAGAGGGCTGTCGAGTTCATCGCCAACATCATGTACCGGTTCGGGGTGCCTAATGTCATCATCACCGACAATGGCACCCAATTCACGGGCAAAAAGTTCACCAACTTCTGCGATGACAACAACATTCGCGTAACCTGGGCCTCGGTCGCATACCCCCAATGCAACGGGCAGGTCGAGCGCGCCAAACGGCATGATACTCCATGGGCTGAAGCCGAGGCTGTTCAAGACCCTCAAGAATTTCGGAAAGGGGTGGGCTACAGAACTCCCCTCGGTGCTGTGGGGCCTCAGGACTACGCCGAGTCGAGCCACCGGGTTCACTCCGTTTTTCCTAACCTACGGCGCCGAGGCCGTCTTACCTACGGACCTCGAGTACGGCTCACCTCGACTTCGAGCCTACAACGAGCAAACCAGCGACGAAAGGCTCGCCAACGCCAAGGACCAGCTCGAGGAGGCCCGAGACGTGGCGCTCATCAACTCTGCACGCTACCAGCAAACACTTCGATGCTACCACGACACACGTGCGCAAAAGGGACCTAGCGGTGGGGGACCTCGTGCTTCGACGGCTGCAAGATAATCGAGGGCGCCATAAGCTCACCCCTCCGTGGGAAGGCCCATACACCGTGGCCGAAGTGCTCAAGCCAGGAACATACAAGCTCTACGACGACCAAGGCAGGATCCTGGCGAACGCGTGGAACATATCTCAGCTACGTCGCTTCTACCCTTAAAGGCCTCGAGGCCTTGTTCATTTTATCACTTTGTACAAACATGTCAAAATGAATGAACAAACTCGTGCATTGTCGTTCATGTTGCTTCGCATCTTAAGGTAGCCTCGACCCTGCTTTGCTCAGGGTCAAGCCTCCCTCGGGGGCTGACGGGGGGGCCTCACCCCCCAGACTCCGGAAAAAATGCGCGTTTTCTTTTCAAAAATTTGACCCTCGTCTCGACTCGCGCCTCGAGTGAACTAGCGACGTCTAAATCTTAAAGTACCTCGAGCCTCCAAGGTCGGGGGCGTCGACGTAGACGGCCACCTACGCCCCCGGGCTACGGTGCCCTACCTACGCCTCCCTCGAGGGGCTCGCGACGTATCGAAGGAACACAGACTAAGTTAGCAGAAACTCGAGCTTGCGACAAAGAGAAGTGGTCAAACGCATTTGAAAGGAAAACAACCCCTTTAAACAAACAAGTCATATATACATTCGGGTCTCGACGTACCCTCATTCATGTCATAAAATTCTTACAAGGGCCTCGGCGCCCAATTTGGCGCGCAGGCCCTAGTCTTCGTCGGTGCGGTACTCCTCCCCGAGGTCCTCCGCGGCGGGCTCAACCTCGACGCCCGAGCTCGAAGGAGGAGGGCTCCCGACACCGCTGCTGGCGTCAGGAGGCAGCACGTCCTCCTCGAAGATCTTCGCGAGCGACGTCCCCGGCCTCTCCATCTTCTCCAAAATTTTGTCGACACGGCGGTTGTTCCACTCCTCATCCTTCCCCTCGATCTCGATGAAGCCATTCGCGACAACGTGGACCGGGGAAGCGGAACCGGAGCGAACGACCGCGAGTGTCTGCTTGACGCCGTGATGGAGAGCTTGCCGGACACGGTCCCGCGCGGCTGCGTCGAAGAAGCACAAGGCGTCGACCAAGGCATCGCCCCGAGCCACTGCACCTTCTGCCGCGGTCACAGGAGGAGCACCCCACATGGGGCCGAGCCGGTCGAGAGAGGTGCGAGCCCGCTCCGCCACCATCGTCTCGTCTTGGAGTTGGTCCAAGAGAGCCTCATTCGTCCCACGGAGCTCCTCGACCGACCGTCTTCTCGACCCCTGCGCAACAAACGAGGAAGAGTGAGACTGCGACGTAACGAAAACTTCGAGACCAACAAGGACAAGGTGTAAGCCTCACCATCGCAATGTCGACCCAGTGCGGCGAGGTCGCTGCGTAGGCCCTCAGCGCGCTGCTCGAGCCTGCGCTTCTCGGTCAGCATGAGGAGCCTCTCGGACTTAAGCTCCTCGATCAGCCTGCCCACCTCCGCCAGGGCCAGATCCTTTCGGATCACCTCCTGCCGCGCCGCCCCCTCGGCAGCTCGGGCGGTGGCGGCACCACTCTTGGCGTCTTCGGCCTCTTTTCTTGCCGCCTCCGCTGCGGTTCGGGCGGTGGTGGCCTCGCTTCGGGCGTCAGCGGCCTCCTGCTTCGCCGCCTCGGCTTCAGCCCGGGCGGAGGCGGCCTCGCTTCGCGCGTCCGCGGCCTCCTTCCTCGACGCCTCGAGACGCGGTGGCCTCCTCCTTGGATCGAGCGACCTCACCTCTCGAGCCGCCCGGACCTCCGCCTCCGCCTCGTTGAGCCGGCTCGCCATTTGGGCGTTCCGGCTCAGCTCCGCGCGGAGATCTTGAAGCTCCGCCTCAGCCCGCGCGAGGGCGGCTGACACCTGCGCGGACCGGCCCGCCTCCTCGGAGCAGGACCGCTCCGCCTCCGCCATAAGCTCGGCCACCTCCCGAAGATGGACCGCGCCTCGCGCGGGGCCCCCCGCTGGACCGGTTGCTCGACGGAGACCATGGCGAGGGACGGGCTCGGCGCATCGGGAAACGGCCATCCTGGCCGGTCAAGCTCGATGTCGGGCAGATCCTTCTCCGCCCCGAGCTGCCCCGACTGCGGCCCGCCGCCCCTGACGGCACGAGCCCCGGCTCTTCCCTGGCCGGGCCCTCCGGCGCCTTGTCGGCGCTAGCCGGCGCCTCGGGCGCCTCCACCATCATCGAGCCCGCGGCGAGGAGCGGCCCCTGCTCCAGCTCGTTCAGGAGGTCCTCCACCGTCGGCTCCTCCTCTGCCAACTCCTCTCCCCCCTTTCCCTCCGCCGCAGCCCGGCTCGTGTCGGTCGGGGCCTCGAGGGGCGCAGTCTCCTCAGCCCCAGACACGGGGCCGTGCTCGCCCCAGGCGCTTCCCCGGAACAGCCGTCGTGGTGAGGGGAAGGGTGGCGCTCCCAGCTGGCACCATCGCGGGAGGAGGAGGGGGGAGGAGGCAGCGCTTCAGCGGATATGGTGGTGGCGGGCTCGATGCCATGAGCTGAGGCCCCTGCAATACGAGATGACGGCGATATCAGAACCAGGAAGAGTACCTCGACCCCTGTGGTCGATGGCGACGGCCTCACACCAAATTCGCGACGATCATCTGGCCTCCTCGAGCCATGGCAGCTCGGGCCTTCTCCAGCCAAGCGGCTTCTCTAGCGGAGGAAGGTGCCATACCTCGAGGTGCCTGTGCCTCGACGGGGCTCGAGGTCTTGGCCCGCTTGGACGAAGCGAGGTCCACCTCCTGGTAGGAGCGCTTCCCCCTGAGAAAACGGAGATAGCACGCGTCATCAAAGCAAAGAGGTGAAGCCTCACTACCGACGAGACCCAAGGAAACTACTCACCCGAAGCGGCGGCTGGGCTTCTTCCCGGAATCGCCGGACCCACTCGGGGGCTTCGAGCCCACCCCACGGCTCGAGCCCTGTGCCTGGGCCGTCTCCGCAGGGCTGGGATGGGGGGAGGGCTCCCGACGCCTCCCATGGCTCGACCTCGAGGGAGAGCCCTCCTTCCCCCCGCCCCACATCGGGGAGGGCGACCGTACCTCCCTCGTGCTGACGTCGTGGCGCCCGCCCCGCGCGGGCTCCGGGACCTGCTCCGGCGCTCGCGCTGGTGGTCGCGCCCTCCGCGTCCCGCTTCCGTGTCCCGCGGCGGTGCGGCGATGGACTCCGGGGACGCTCACGCCCCTGGTCACGAGACGCTCGGGGGCTCCCTCCCCGACGCTCGTGATGGCGCGGGCTCGACGCCTCTCCTGGCGCCCGCTCCTCCGCGGGCTCGACGGCGCCCTTGACGGCTCGCGGGGGTCGGGCCCGAAACCCTTCTCGACCTGTCGACCGCTTCTCGAAGCCCGACCCCTCTCGAGACCCCCCGTCTGGGCTGACGCGGGGGCGGCCTCCGTTGGCGCTGTGGCGGAGGCGCTCCGGGTCCGGGCTTCCTTACGACCGGGGGCACATCCGGCGCGGAGCTCGACGGACCTCGGGCCCCCGACGAGGCAGGGATCGGCGCCGCCTTCCGCGGCTGCGTCCCGCGCGACCCCCTTTGTCGGTGGGACCTCCAGTGTACCCTCCTGCACAGAGGAGCGGTCAGCCCTGTCATCGACGAGCCCCGCGCGCATCAAGCGCGCATCCATCCCCTCGTCGTCGCCCTCCTCCTCATCACCACTCTCCTCCTCCGAGCTCGAGGAGCTCAGCTCGGGGGACCCGTCCCCAGGCTGACGGTTACGACGAGCCTTCGCCAGTCTCTGCTCCCGAGCTAAGCGACGCAAGTTTTTGTTTTTCTCTTTCTTCTTTTTGGCATCCTTGCTCTCCTTGTCCTTCTGAGCAGAGAGGCGCCTCACCTGAGAATCCGCGGCGTCCTCCCTCACCGGGGGCCTCGACGCGCGACAAGTAAATGCCCCCTGAAAAAAAGAAGCGTGATGAGACAAACCACAAGACGGATGCAAAGGATCGAAGGAGGAAAAAGGGGGAGGAGGCTCGAGATAGCTCGACTCGAGGAGGCTTACCAGGTCGAGACACCCCTCGTCGGGTGCCATCGCAACCAGGTTGGAGTATTCAGGGATGAACGGCCCCTGGATCGTGATTGACACCCGGGAGACGCCCTCGTTCCGGGACAGCCTCCCTTCGGCCATCCTCGAGCGATTGAGCGCCTCGAGCTGAGCCTGCGGGCCCATCTCGTGCATAAGAAGGGGGCGGTCCGCCAGCGGGAGAACTCTTCGCTGTGGAACGCCCAAATGACCGCTTGCACGGTCAGCTTCTTCTCGTCCACCAGCGTCTTCATCATCTCCATCAGCGGGGCCAGGTGGCGTTGCCTGTCCGCCGCAACGCCCCAGGTCCACTTCTCCGGGCGTTGAGTGAGGACCCTGCCGGTGTACTGCGGAAAGAGGCCACCTTCGTTCCGCAGATAGAACCAATGGTCGTCCCACCCGCCTGGTTGGTGGAAAGCTTGTATCGCAGGTACTCGCGCGGGGACATTGGCCGACGAGGTCCCCGCCCTCGCGGTAATGGCAAGGGAGCCCATGCGCACGGGCCGCCTCCCGCTGGGCTTTAGGGACTTGATGAAGAGCTCGCCCCGGAAGAGATGGACGAACATCTCCCAGTGCGGCTCCATCTTCAGGTACCCCTCGCACACCGCGGCGAATATGGCGGCGTGCGAGATGGAGTTGGGGAGAAGTGTTGCAGCTCCACCTCGAAATGGTGGGCCAGCCCTCGCAAGAAGCGGCTCGGCGGGACGCCGAGCCCCATACGGTGGTAGCGCGCGAAGCTCACCACGTACCCCTCCGGCGGGTGCGGCTCCCCGTGCTCCGCCGACGGGATAACCCACCATGCGGGTCCCTCCTCCGGGTTGGGGCGCAGAGCCCCCTGGGCCACCAGCGAGTCCATTTCGCTCTGCGTCACCTTCGACGGGCTCCAGTCCTCGGCCGGCAGCATCTGTGTCTGGGCGGCCATGACGGTGGCGCGGCGCGGATCCGAGCAGCGGACGGGCGGCCGGAAATCCCCAATCGACTAGCTCGAAGGAGAGGGCGCGTGAAGGCTACGGCGGCGGCGAAGGCAAAGGCAAAGTAAAGGGTTCCTTTTCCCCTCTTTCGATATTTATAGGGGGAAACCCAGACGGGCGGGATCTCCCACGACGTAAAAAGGTAACCGAATGCATTCAATGCGCCCACCTAACCGCGTCTCGAGCCGGATGCAGGGTACACGCGTTACCTCTCTCATTCGCTCCACTACCCGGGCCCGCCACGACCGTCGCTCCGGCTTCGCGCCGCCCCCTCTCTCCTCCCCGACGGTTTCCGCCTAAAAAGGCGTGCCCAACGGGCAGAAGGATTCCCAACGACGGAGGCCTCTTCACAAAGGTAAAACGGGCCCCGGCCCTAAGTCTCGAAGCAGCGAAGGCTGGCCCTCGAAAAGGGTTCGACAGCCGGCTTTGAGCAGCCCAGTCAGGGACACACACAGGGGGCGCCATTCGCGGCATCACTCGAGGTCTAAGCCCTCGAGGCCCCTTACGTGTATCCAAGGCGGGGAGCTTGACATGCAGTGAGATCCCCTCGGAGGGAGGCATCGAGCCACCGGGTCCTATCGAATGGACCCGGCACTCCTGCAGACTGAGCACCCATGCTTTATGAGACCGCCTCCGGGCCACAGTCGACCCCTATCGAACGGGGCACGAGCTCTCACTTGGATTCCCCGTTATCAGCTCACCGGAACCTCGATACTCGCCCGCTCGTGGGTAGTACGAGGCATCCCACCTCGCGTCCGATCGAAAGGACTCGCGGGATGACAAGCCAGGGCAACCGGCGTACCGGACAGCTCGAGAGCCGGCGCCAGTCCGTTCTTCCTCCTGCCCTCCCCTCGACGAAAGAGGGTCTAAAAACTCGGACAGTTACGACTAATCTCTTTTCTTTGTGTGAACATGAGATTTTCAGGCCTCGGGCGAACGCTCGACCCCCCGTCTCGCCTGAGCCCTCGAGACCAGGCCCAGGACGAACGCTCGTTCTCCGTCTCGTCCGAGCCCTCCGAGCCAAGCCTCGGACGGAGTCTCCCACGACAAAGGAAAGGTTACCGCGAATTTTAATATTACTACCGAACCGCATCTCGAGCCTGTTCACAGGTACACACGGCGCCACGATCTCCGCACCCTGACGTTTTCCGCCTAAAAAGGCGCGCCCACTGGGCAGAAGGTTTCCAAGCGACGAAGGCCTCTTCAGGAAGGCAAGACGGGGCCCGAGGTCTCACTTGGATTCCCCGTTATCAGCTCACCGGAACCTCGATACTCACCCCCACTCGTGGTAAACGAGGCATCCCCCCTCGCATCCGATCGAAAGAATTGCGGGATGACAAGCCAGGGCAACCGGCGTGCCGGACAGCTTGAAGAGCGGCGGCCGGTTTAGCCTGGCACCCCTCGACGAAAAGGGTCTAAAACTCGGGGGCTCGACACCCCCGAACCTAAAAATCGCAACTAAACGCGCAAAAAGCCCACGAGGGAGCTCAAACCACTCCCCGTGGCCTCGGGGACTACACCCGCGGTGTCGCTCGCACGACACCCACGGAACCAGCACGCCAAGCCTTCGAGATCCAACACAGCCAACACCCTCGAGATCCCAATCAAGAGCCCCTGCTCGAGTGCAAGCACTCAAACAAGGCTCGGGGCTACTGTCGTGGGAACACCAAAGGGGTACCCCCAATCAACGCATAAGTTAAACCTAGAACACCAGTTAATAAACCCAGCAAGTCAGGCCACGTGCGGCGCACGTTCTCCGCTTCGCCCGAGCCCTCCAGGCCAGGCCTCGGGCAAGCGCTCGTTTCTCCGTCTCGCCCGAGCCCTCCGCGTCAGGGCCTCGGGCGGCGTCGTCTTTCCGTCTCGCCCGAGCCCTCCAGCCAGGCCTCGGCGCACACTCGCTTTCCAGTCTCACCCCGAGCCCTCCGCTCAGGCCTCGGGCGAGCACTCGTTCTCCGTCTCGCCCGAGCCCTCCGCGTCAGGCGCGGGCGAGCGCTCGTTTTCCGTCTCGCCCGAGCCTCCAGCGTCAGGCCTCGGGCGCGCGCTCGTTTCCTTCTCGCCCGACCTCCAAGCCAGGCCCTCGGCGCGACACTCGCTTTCCGTCTCGCCGAGCCCCCCGGGCTTCGGGCAAGCGCTCACTACCTTTCTCTAGCCCCACACAGCCGAACCATCACACCTCGAGACCCCACGCAGGGACCTCGAGCCCCTCTGGCACAGCGCTTATCCCTCGAGACGCTCTATCCCCCCTCGAGCGTGCAGACGTAGGATGCCAGCCCATACCACGCATTTAATACATCCACCTACTTCAGTCACGTCCTCTGCAGCCCGACGTGTACCACACAGTACCCAGGGCAAAGTCAAGTCTCGTTTTCACCACAAGCATGGGCAAAAAAGCACCAGCACAGCACTGTTCGACCACACCTTGCACTGTGGGCAGTACTCTCCCGGTCACATCTCGAGACCCCCCCCCCCCGGATTTCCGCTGTACGACCAGGCCCCCGGAACCGTGCCACGTCCCGGTCACATCTCGAGACCCGGATTTCGCTGTACGTACCAGGCTCCCTGGAACTCGCCCATACCTGCGGGACTCAAGCCCCCCGCAGGCGCCATCTCGAGGCCGGCTCCGCGCCCTTCGAGCCCTAACTACTTTCATGCTATTGGAGGACAGGTACCCCAAGACCCGGAGGGACCCCGCCGCGTCCTGTGCGTTCCGGGATGGGTGCTGTAAGCTCCCACCTTGCCGCGCCACCACGTCCGCGCCCAGGATGGAAGCCACGACCCAAGGACGCCTCAACAACAACAATCACATCGGCTCCAGTGGCCCCGACAAGACAGGGTTCCTACCCTTCTCCGTATGGGGCACCGTACGCCCCGACACCTGTAATACCCTTATGTAACCCTGGCCTCCCCTTGCTCTATAAAAGGGGACACCAGGGCCCTCATTCGGCAGGACGGACACAACACACGAGTCCACACATAGGCACGAGTCCGGACTCCGGTCCACGCTCACTGAGCTTGTATTCGCCCCTGTACAAGCACTTAGGTGCAAGTAATACAAGAACATCCCCCCCCGCTGGACGTAGGGCCTTCTTTGCCCGAACCAGGATAAATCCTTGTGTCCTCTTGCATCACCATCCAGGAAGAGAAGCACGCGATCATATTACTCGTTGGTGTGATACCCCGGGTACGAAACACCGACAGTTTGCCTCTATGCTCTTCAGTTGGTATTGAGCTTTCTCGCTAGCGGTGTTGAGCCGTTCTTTCTGCCTCTCTTGAGGGCTAGCTCTATTCTGCTTGACATTCAATTGGTATTTCAATTGGTGTCGAGTTTTCTCGCTAGTGGTGTTGAGCCTGTTCTACCTCTTCTTGAGGGCTAGCTTTGCTTTGCTTGGTTGCGTCGAGCCGTTGCCCATGTCTTTGGGGACCAAGTTGTCTTGCTCTTTCCACTTGACCTTCTTCGGTTTGTTATGCTTTTGGGTCATTGGTCGAGTTCTCTCTCTTCCTTCCTTCCTTCCTCTATCCTTTATGACTTGTATTGGTAGTTGACAATGCACTCATCAAAGGGGAGATTGCGGATACATGGGTGTATGACGAGTCTCGAGTGATGAGTGATTGTCAACTGGGATAATGTGCATGTTCTTCGGCTTGTGTTGTGCAGGGGTCAAGCACGGATACAGTGATCGAAGGCAAGGTGAAAGTCAAGTAGAGACGTGCTGTGCCGATGGACTGAGAGTGGCGAAGGGCGGACGTGAGGCTTGGACTGAGGGACCGGTGGCCTGAGGATCAGCTGTGTGTGGCTGACAGCCTGGGAAAGGGAAAGCGACGAGCGAAGACTTGCGGGCACGGTGTTGCTTGGTCGAGGACCTGGGGACACGTGTCGGTGGACGGCGTGCACGGACGGTGCATCCCCTCTATGGCTCGGTTTGATGGTTGAGCCACAGAAAAACCATCGAGTGGACGGTTTCTAGGTTTGGGCCTCAAAACCTGGGCACTGATGGTTTCCGAGTTTGGGCCACAAAACTCGGGCTGAGGACGGTTTCCAGGTTTGGGCCTCAAAACCTGGGTGCTGTGGGTATCTGAGTTTGGGCCACAAAACTCAGGCGATGGACGGCTGGTCCCGGTTTGGGCCTCAAAACTAGGGGTTGGTCGTGAAGGCTGGGTTTCTCGGTTTGGGCCACAAAACCGGGGGCAAAGTCCGGGAAAAGGACAAGCAGAGCGGTGGGCGGCACGTGGCGGCAATCGGTGAGGTTGCGTCGAGGCAACGCTACCAGTTGTGCGGGCGTGGCCGTAGGATCACCACCTACCACGAGTTGGTCCAGAATAACCCTAGGGTTTAGCTGGTTTGCTTTGTAATTAGTTATGGGTAGTGGGAATATGGAAATAGAATTAGGATAAGTAGAGGGAGACACCCACCTCCCATCATATCTCAGTCATTTGCTATTTTGCCTTCTAGGTTTTCCTGCTCTCCCTATCCTCTGTTTGTGTAGCGAACTGAAATCCACAGAGAAGACAATCATACCTCCGTGTTCGTAAGATTTTGAGGAAGTGAGACCGTAATCTCACTGTTGTAGCGTGTGGTAGTCTCACGGTTGCAAATTCGTGGTTGTGATTCGCGTTTTGGTGTTGTTCTTCGCGGGTTGTTTTCTCCACGATTTTCCCGTTGATCGATCTCTTTACTCAGTGCGTCTTTTGCTATTTCGTTTGAACTGAGTTGTTCTAGTTCGTGAGGCACATCTTTCAACCAAAGGAATTCTTCGCTAACCTCACGAGCTAGTAGATCGGTCGATTTTTGTTTCGAATCAAGTTTTGCTCCCTTTGCCCCGAAATCTTCTGATTCACCGATTTGGAGTTAGGTTCAAGCCATGATCTCTTAGAGATATCTCACTAACTTCCTTGAAACTCCTCATACCAAGTCTAAGCCTTAGAGCTTTTGATTCGGAGGGATCGGGGCTGAATCCGCAGAAGAATAGTGCAGTTTCGGGGGCATCGGACGCTGACGTCGGGAGCATCGGATGTTGTGTTCATCACATCGAAAGCATCCGATGCCACGTGTCATCTGACAGCGTTTTTAAGGAGCATCGAACGCTAATCATCGGCGCGTCCGTTGCCATCGGCGCGTCCGGGGGTCGAACATCGGATGCTGGGGCTCCACTGTAGCCAGCATCTGATGCCAGTCCAGTAAGGTCCTAGATAGACTTGTGATTTTGCATCGGAAGCATCCGACGTCTGACCATCGGACGTAGGCTAGCGTCCGATGTATGTAGGGTCTTCTACGCAGTTTCGTCCGCAGTTAGTTCTTTCGTTGTTGTCGGTTTGATTTCCGGCTTTTGCGTTGGGTTTCTAGAGTTGTGTAGTGTCTCGCTGTGCTTCTTGGAAGCATCCACCCTACATATAGGGTCATGGACACTCACAAGCTCTAGGTTTGCTTTTGGGGTTGATTCTCGAGACAGTGGTGACAAGTTTCTGAAAAGAAATTTGAAGCTCCCATTCACCCCCCCTCTGGTCGCTTTCTAGTAGCACTTTTGGTCCTTCAGGAACCGGTTAAGGTAGAGAGATCCTTAACTGGCTCTGATACCAATTCAAGGACGAATTGGCGACCAGAGGGGGGGTGAATGGGAGCCTCAAATTTATTCTCGAGAAATGATGGCCCTTGTCCCAGAAAATCACCCCAAAAGCGAAGACTCAAACAACCGGTGAATTCACGATATATGAATAGGTGGATACCCTAGGAGATGTCCTAGAGGTACAGCGGAACTACCGAAGAACCCCCAAAAACCAAGCGCCAAGGCAACAGGGCAAAAACTGCACAAGCAAGCTCCTAGAACAATCGAACCTCCGATAACAGAACACCCCACTCCTATGGAGAAGAGGAAAGTGTTCGAACAAAAATCCTTAGGACAACTGGTGGCAAAAGTACCTTGGAAATATCCTTATGAAGTTAGGAAAACTAACACAACAAACGGATCTCAAATCAGAGCTCGAACGCAAAAGATACGGACGCTAGAACCGTCGAAACTCCGAAAGAGGAACACTTAACTCCTATGGAGAAAAAGGAAGTGTCCAACCAAAATACTTTGACCAATGGTGTCAAAAGTACTTTGGAATGATCCTTATGAAGTTAGAAAACCAACGCATCAAACAAATCTCAAATCGGAGCTAGAATGCAAAAGATACGGACGAAAACAGCAAAACTGTGCAGTGGCGGTCTGTCCGCTAGTGAACCGCGGACTGTCCGCTATTGAACCCCGGACAGTCCGGAATGAGTCCCGGACAGTCCGCCGTTCAAAAATGAAAACAGCGACCTCGCTGCCCGTGAACAGCCCCGGCCCCCGGACAGTCCGGGGATGAGTCCCGGACAGTCCGCCACTGTCCAGAGAAAGCCCAAAAACAGCTCGGGACAAAACCAAAATCGAATGGATCTTCACCAAATCGAACGGGGCTGCAACCAAACTCTCCCAAGTGTTCTTCTACGTGTTGGGAAGCTAATACTATGATATCAATGCTCCAAACCAACTAATCCATGAGAAATCGAGAAGAAGAATTAGAAAAGGGGGAAAGAACGAAGAAAGAACGAACGCGATTTCATCCCGATCTATGTGCTCGTGAGGTTAGAGAAGAATTCTTTTAGTGGAAAGAAGAGAGAGCTGATGACATAGAACAATTTGATTCAAACGGAATCGCAAATTGTCGCTCAGAGAGGGAGAACGAGGCAAATCTCTGGGAGGGGAAAAACCAAAATGCGAAGAACAAAAACGCGAATCGATCCAAATTTCAGCCAACACAAGAGGAGTAAGAAATTGATCCTTGGATTTCTACGGGATGATGAATTGTGTAGCACACTATGTCGGGTTACAAGCCACTCCTCGCAACAACAAAGCGTGGATGGCGAAAAGCTCAAGAACAAGAGCCACTCCTCTCTCTAACCCCAGCCTCCTCTCAAATGAACAAAATGAGAGTGACACCTCCAAGGATAGGCTGCCCTAACCAGCCCCCTCACATATATATAGGCGCACGTCCGAAGACCAAAACGCCCTCTCATGAAGCACTGACCCAAATACCCCTTGAGGGTAAAACCATCCAACTCGGTCATTTTCCATCCGACAGTCATGCGCCTTCTCATCCTTCGCTTCGCCTCGACGCAAGCTCCAGGATGCCGCCACGTGCCGTCACCGTCCACCACCGTGCCTTCCTCGTGGATAGCTTCGCCGCCGCGCTAGCCTCTCCACGCCGCCACACGTCGACCATTCCGCATAGGAACCTCCGCCCAGTTTTGAGGCCCAAAACGGTAAACCCGCCAGCCCAGGTTTTGAGGCCCAAACCTGGAAACCGTCCACCCGAAGTTTTGAGGCCCAAACTCGGAAACCCGCGAGCCTAGGTTTTGAGGCCCAAACCTAGAAACCGTCCATCCCGAGTTTTGAGGCCCAAACTCGGAAACCTGCCACTCCGAGTTTTGAGGCCCAAACTCTTGGAAACCGTCGAGGGTAGCTTTTTGAGGCTCAACTACCGAACCCGCGCCGTAGACGGGATTTGGTTCACACACCCCGACCACCGGCACCGATGCCCATGCATGTCCAGCCTCCACGCCGGGTACAATGCCTTCGCCTTCCTTCTTGACTCGGCCAACGGCACTTGAGCCGCATGCAAGCCCGTGTTCGACCTCCCGCCAAGTGCCACGACGCAATCGTCTTCCTCCCGACTCGGCCGATGCGTCGCACATCCCCATGTGCTCTTGCTTGCCGATGCCACGTGCCAGCTGCCACAGCTGGTCCTCCGGCCCTCCGGTCGTCGGTTCAAGCCTCACGTCCAACCTTCACCGCTCTCGGTACATCGGCATGGCACGTCCACCGCACGGCACGCCCATCCTTCACCGCTCCCGGTCCATCGGCACGACACGTCTCTACTTGACCTTCACCTCGCCATCAACCACTGTATCTGAGCTCCACACCTGCACATCAACACAGCCAAGATACACATGTTGCACACGCCACAACTCAATGCCACCGGTTAGTCATAAACATTAAGCGCATAGCGAGATATGGACTAAATCGGGAAAAGCCTCAAACCTTCCTCATCAATGTCAATCATTCATCATATGTTCTCAGGGATTTTCAAAATCGGGGGGCTGTTCACATACACCTCTTCTTCTATGTAGTCATTTGGGAAGGCACTCTTCACATTTGACCAGTTTGAAATAAAAAAAAGTTTGAACCCTTGGATGCAGCAAAATCAAGAGGATCCTAATACTGACCAAACGAGCTACAAGGAGCAAAAGTCTCCTCATAGTCTATCCCCTCCTTCTGACTATAACCTAGGCTACAAGTCGGGCCTTGTTCTCACAACGGGCCCTCCTCTCCTTGTTATTTTTGAAAGACTCATTTTGTGCCCAATAGGGTGACACTCAGGAGGAGGTGGAACAAGAACCCAAACCCGATTTCTCTCAAAATTTTCTAACTCCTCATGCATGGCATTGACCCAATCTGGATCAAATAAAGCATGTCCAACATCTCGGAGTTCAAAATCAGCAACAAATGTAGCATGGAGCAAAGTGAGGAGATTTGTTGTGACCTTGACCGAAGTGACAAGTTCGTGAATGTTGTCGATCATCTGTTGAGGAGGGTGTTGGTGCTGGATATGTCGTGGCGATCTCCCTAGCTGATGTGACTCTACCCCTCAACAGTAGCTGGTGCTCCCTCGAGTATCACTTGCAAAACCCCGAGGTGTGGATCGACCGACCCTCATGTAGTGAAGAAGACGGGTCGGAGCCGCGAGCAGTCGTGGTCGAAGTCGATCCCAAAGGAACAGCAGGTGGAGGAAGATCTGGGTCAATCCATCTGTTTAGCTAGCTCCATCTTCCTCATCATCAAAAAGAGGCTCACCAACCTCATGATCACCTGCACGCTCAAATCTAGAAGAAGGACAATGCATGGTCTCATCGAAGGTGACTCGGATGTCTCCATGACTCGGTTAGTATCAAGGTTAAGTACACTCTATGCATGAGTATGATTACCATAACCCAAAAATACACCGTCAGAAGAGCGAGACTGAAACCTGTCCAAATTGCCTTCTTGAGTATAAAACAGTGGCAACCAAAAACTCTAAAATAACTCACTTTCGGTTGCTTCCCAAATCATAACTCATAAGAGGTCTCTTCAAGAAAGCACGGAGAAAAATGTGTGATTGGAACTATAGCATGATTGTTTTATAGCCTCGGCCCAATACCGCCTAGGAGTCCTAGCTCATCGAGCATCGTCCTAGCCATCTCAACAAGGGTCCGATTTTTCCTCTCTACAACACCATTTTGTTTGGCGGTGGTAGGGGTAAGAAAATTGATGCTCTAACCCAAAGAATTACAAACTTTTCAAGGTCCGAGTTCTTAAAACTTGAAACCATTATCGCTACAAATAGCTCTCATCGAGTTCTTAGGGAACTCGTTTGAAGACACAAAATCAGATTGCGAGTAAAGGAGAAAGTCTTAGTTTTCTCTCAGCTAAAAAGAAAACCCATGAATATATCGAGAAGTTGTCAACACAACAAGCACATACCACTTCCCACCAATCAAGCTCACCCAAGCCGGACCTACGAGGTCCATATGCAAAAGCTCTCCAGGGCACTTGGTCATAACCTGATTCACCAGATGGTGGGGAGCTTTCCCATGTCTACAAGAATGGCAAACAAGATCCTTCTCCATGTGTAACTCAGGCAATCCTCGGATTAAGCCATGTGAACTAAGCCTTGCAAGCAAGTCGAAGCTCAAGTGACCAAGTCTCCTATGCCATTTCCAAAGATCAGAGGAGAATCCCAAAAAGACAACGAGAAATGCCAAAAGACTCCGAGAAATTCGCACGAAAGACTTTCCCAAAGGGCGAAATCAAACATACTAGATTTCCCTGAGGATCCAAAATACGACTGAGATTCGGCTTAAAATAAAACGAATCTCATGGTCATCCTCAAAAAGTTGAGAAACAGAAAGAAGGTTTAAAATGCAAGTTCGAAACAAGAGCAACATCACACAACACAAAATGCTCATTGACTCGCACAGAACCACGGGATAGCACTTTACCTTTGCTATTGTCACCGAAGGTGATAAGCTCCTTGACGGTGACTGGACTAAGACTGGAGAACCACTTGGAGTTTCCGGTCATGGCCTTGAACATCCGAATCCACAAGCCAAACATTCTCCAATCCACTTACCTATATCAATAAAGAGACAAAGGGTGAGCATATAGTCCAACACTAGGGTGCGTAAAATGGGAAGTATACCAGTGTTGTCCCGGCTGCTCAAAAGAACGGTTAGAAAAACCATTCCAAGCATACCTACAGGGAAAGCGATCACCATGCCAGGAAAACGTGGTCTGCTAGAAGGAGAGGAGACACCGCGATAGCCAAAACACGGTGGGGGTAACGCTCAACAACAAAGCCACCGTCACGGGGTCCATAGCCTACAAAACTAGGATCCCGCTGGGCAAAACCGCCTTGTGGCCTACGACCTTGAGGCATTGGACCTCTAGGCCTAGCACTCCTCTTTGAACATTCGGCCCATGTACATCATGGAAAGGATGGTACATGTCTGTGTTGTTCATCTCCTTTGCACGACGCTCCTCTCTCTTGCGCCGAAAGAAAAAACTCCCTCAAGTGGTCCATCTCTCCCACATTGCTCAAAGTGGTACCTCACCGCTCTCATCGGGGGTTGTTGGTACTCATGGTATTGGGTGTGGATCAGTTGGTTCTTTTGTGGCATGAGCTCCTCATGGATTGGTGGCATGGTATCTAGCTTGTTCCTCAAGTGGTTGGGTTTTGGAGCCCACATTTGTTTCTTGGGTGGAGCTCTTGGAGGTTCCACAAACACTCCATCTTTGGTGTTAGGCTTGAGAGGCTCTTTGGGTGGAATCTTGGTTAGTTTGGGAGTAGTGGTGGAGTTGAGCTTCTCATTTGGCTTAAGACCACTAGACTAACCAATCTTCCCGAAAGAAGTACCACTCTCCACACCCTGAGCAAAGCCAACACCTGGACCTCCAACAACACGCTTGAATTGGGCAATCATCATGCCAAGCTGCGGCTCTCCACTAGAAACCCATGACAAGATGGTCCAAAGGTATGTGTTTTCTTCTTCTTGGTTTGCATCTTTGTGATGCTTCACATTTACCATCTCCATCTCCAAACCCTCACACAAAGCACATCTAGACACACTAGTGCTACCTGAGTTGGCCTTCTAAAGAGACTCAATCTTGGTATCCTTCTCTGCCAACTCAGATTGCAAGCCTGCACAAGACTTGCACGCACCAAGCAAAATGGGTCTAGCTCTAAGCTCATCCACCTCTCCAACCAAAGCAACATACTTCCCCCTCAAAGTGAGAAGGTCAGTCATGCGCTTGGAGCACATCTCACACTCATCCTCCTCGGTGACTACAATGGTGGACTTGACAAACTCAAGTTCCTTCACCACATCCTCCCACTTCTGCCTAAACTCCTTCCTCTCTCTAGCAGCAAGCCTCAATAACTTGTCTTGACTAAGAAGAGCAGTAGTTTCTTTTCTCGACCTCAGCAGAGAGTTCATCGGGAGTCTGAGATACCTGGGAGGAGTCGTCATCATCGTCGTTCCGAGGGATCTCCTCCAGCTCACTGTTGACCTCATCGCCGAGGGCCATGGTGCAGAAGCCCTCGTTGTCGGCGAAGAAGCAGAGGCCGTTCAGCATGTCCTCGATCTTTGTCTTCTCGGACTCATCAGCGCTTGAAGCAGTGGAGTCGTTGTCCGAGTCGTTGACGTCGCTGAGCATGGCAAAGAAAGCACGCTGCTCGGCCTAGGCTTTCTCCAAGTACTTCTCCTAGATGTACTCCTTGTTGAAGCCGCCCTTCCGCTTGTGCTTTGCGGGGACGTACTTCTCCTTGCGCTTGCCGGAGTCGTGCTTGTGGCTGTGATCGCCCTTGCCGAAAACTTGCTTGTTCTTCTTAGGACAGTTGGCGATGAAATGGTTTGAGTCGCCACACTCGAAACAACCAACTCATCCTCCTCCGCGGCGATGGTTCATGCGGTTATTGTGGAACCGCGAGAACCAGTTGGCAAGCAAAGACAACTTGTCGTCTCCCATGAACTCCAACTGCTCCTTTGTGACAGAAAGAAGAGACGAAAGAGCAAGGCCTCCAGAGGGGTTAGCAGAAGAGCCAGAAACCAAAGCCATCGATGGGCCAGAAGGATTTTCATAAGAAGCCCTCGCCGTGCCATTAATCTCACTGGACTTGAGCTTACTGAAGGGCTCGTCACAAGTGAGAGTCTCATATTAGGTGATTCGATGACCGCTTGAACTTTGGAGTCCCACATCGACCAATCACAACAACTCTAAATTTGCCCTCATCCTGTTGACAATCACCTGAAAGCGAGCGAATAAACTCTCTATGCTCTCGCCAGGCAAGTGTCGGAAGTTCTCATACTCACGCTTGTGAGACTCGTCGAGACGGGTTTTGACTTGAGTGGTTCCCTCATGAAAACACATGAGAGTCGCCCAAATCTCCCGAGCCGTGGTGATGTGAGAGACACGATCAAACTCAGACATGCTCAAACAAGTGAAAAGAGCATTACAGGCTCGGCTATTGGCATCGTGCTCATCAATCTGCTGTTGAGTCACATGAGCAGCCAAGACCACGTAATTTGCAGAGTCGCAAATCTCCCCAAACCGAAGCATCATGCTCTGAAGATAGGCCGACATACGTATCTTCTAATACGCATAGTTCGTCCCATCGAAAAACGGCGGTTTGCCCACGCCGCGATCCATGTCACCTTTTGTGGATCTGGAACCGGCTAAGGTGAAAGATCCTTAACCCGCTCTGATACAATTGAAGGACCGAGAATGCTATACCAAGGCGACCAGAGGGGGTGAATGGGAGCCTAAAAATTTCTTTCGAAACTCTAGCCTCTGTCCCACAACTCAACCCCCAAAATCTTCGAACACAGACGTGATGCCCACGACCCTCAAAAAGAGAGTGGATGATCCCTAGGATCACAGCGAGGCACCACCAAGAAGAGCAACCCAAAACTCGCAAGCACCGAGTCAAGTTCAAACCCAAAAACCAACCCCCGAACATAGATGGAAGGCTACATCAGAAATTCTCTAAATACCTATACCAACGGGTGGTAAAGATACCTAGAGAGGTTCTTTGGTGAACTCTAGGAGCAAACGAGAAGTCCGGAAATGAAACCGAAAAGCCGGGAGAGCGAACGCACTAAGTAGTGACTAGCAGCAGGGGCCCGGACTGTCTGCACCCCCTGTTACGGACTGTCCGCGGCTTGGCCGAACTGTCTGCGGGATGCTGGCAGACTGTCTGCCGGTCAAAAGCTCAAAACAGCACTGCTACGGAAGGCCCACTGCTTGGGCGCGGACTGTCCGCGACCCTCAATGGCAGACTGTCCGTCGGCACTTTGAACCGAAACAGCACAAGGCACACAGCCACTAAACTGGCTGGATCCCGATGCTTGGACAGTCTGGGACTCCTGTGGTGGACTGTCCGCGGACGTCCAGTGAGGGTGACAAATTCTCCTCTCACCCAAATCCCACAAATCCAATTCAATTCACAAATCACTTGATCCCAAACTTGGAGAAGATGATCAATAGGTAGTTGGAAGACTACTCCTAGAAATCATCCGCTCAAATCAACTCAAACTCTGGGAAATCGAAGTGATAGGTGCAAGAAAAAAAAGGTACCACGAAACTCAAATCTATCCGATCTACTTGTTCGTGAGGTTTGAGTTAAATTCCTTTGGTGGAAATGATCTCCTCACAACAAAGAACAAGTTGATTCAAGCAGATTTGAGAAAGAAGCAACGTAGAGAGAGATCGAGCGACAGGAAAATTGAGGAGAAAAGCAAAACGCAAAGAACAACTGAAGAACACGAATCACAACCTCAATTGCTAGCCGAAAATCATCCCCCCACGAGGAGACAACGGGAATTTGGTCCCGTTTCCGCAAAATCCAAATACACAGAGGTATGATTACCGTCTCTGTAGATCTCAGTAGCTACAGCAAGGAATGGAAAGCAGGAAGTCCTAGAAGAGAATAGCAAATGACTGAGATAAATGGGGAGGTGGGTGTCTCCCCCTACTTATCCTAAACATTATTCCCACTCTACCCCTAATGATACAGAACCAGCTAAACCCTAAAACTATTCTGGACCAGCTCGATGTAGATGTTGATCTGACGACCACACCCGTTCATCTGGTAGCTTCGCCTCGACGCGACCTCACCCGATGCCGCCACGTGCCGCCACTCGCCCTTCGTCCATTTTCCTGGACCTCCCCCCGGTTTTGAGGCTGAAACCGGGAAACCAGTCCTTAGGCTGAGTTTTGTGGCCCAAACTTAGAAACCCGCCATCGCCCAGGTTTTGAGGCCCAAACCTAGAAACCATCCTCTGCCCGAGTTTTGAGGCCCAAGCTCGGAAACCGGCCAGCACCCAGGTTTTGAGGCCCAAACCTGGAAACCATCCACACCGGTGGTTTTCTGGGGCTCTACCACCAAACCGAAGCCGTAGAGGGATGCACCGCCCGTGCACCCCGTCCACCCACATGTCTTCACTTGTCGCTGTCCTAGGCTGTCAGCCACCACGTACAGCTGATCCTCAGACCATCGGTCCGTCAGTCCAAGCCTCACGTCCGCCCTTCATCATCACTCCGGGTCCATTGGCACGGCACGTCTCTACTTGACCTTCACCTTGCCTTCGATCACCGTCTCCGAGCTCGACACCTGCACAACACAAGCCAAAGAGCATGCGCAATAACCCAGTTGACAATCACTCATCATCTCAAGATCCGGTATACACCCATGTATCCGCAACATGCAAATGCAGAAAAGCTATGAAAGAACCTAGACTGTACATCATATGATACAGTAAAGTGATCCCACATCTAAAATGGGAAACACACACCAAGCTCATCTCTCAACCTAGCAAAGGTTGATTGGTCCAAAGGCCTGGTAAAAAATCACCCTTCTCATAATGGTCCCGCAAAAAATGAAAGCGTACATCTATGTGTTTGGTCTTAGAATGAACACAGGTTCTTAGCAACGCTAATCGCACTCGTGCTATCACAAAGCAAGGGTACTTGAGAAAGCTTAGACCAAAATAACGCAACGTGGGCATCATCCACAACAACTGGGAATAGCAGCTAGCCGCGGCAACATACTCAACCTCTGTCGTAGACTGGGCGACACTAGACTGCTTGTGAGAAGACCAAGAAACAAGAGAAGAGCCCAAAAACTGACAAGTCCCAGAAGTGGACTTGCGATCAAGTCAGCAACCAGCAAAATCAGCATTTGCGGATACATGGGTGTATGCCGAGTCTCTGAGTGATGAGTGATTGTCAACTGAGATGATGCACATGTTCTTTGGCTTGTGTTGTGCAGGTGTGGAGCACGGATACAGTGATCAGAGGCAAGGTCAAGGTCAAGTAGAGACGTACCGTGCCGATGGACCGAGAGTGGCGAAGGGCAGACGTGAGGCTTGGACTGAGGGACCGGTGGCCCGAGGATCAGCTGTGGTGGCTGACAGCCTGGGACAACGACGAGCAAGACTTGCGGTCATGTGTTGCCTGAGTCGTGGACTTGGGGACACGTGTCGGTGGACGGGGTGCACGGGCGGTGCATCCCCTCTACAACTTCGGTTTGGTGGTAGTCCCAGAGAAAAACCTTCGGGTGGACGGTTTGCAAGTTTGGGCCTCAAAACCTGGGCACGGACGGTTTCCAAGTTTGGCCACAAAACTCGGGCTGAGGACGGTTTCCAGGTTTGGGCCTCAAAACCTGGGTGCTGCGGGTTTGCTGAGTTTGGGCCACAAAACTCAGATGACGGTCGGCTGGTTTCCCGGTTTGGGCCTCAAAACCGGGGGTTGGTTGGAAAGGCTGGTTTCCCGGTTCGGGCCACAAAACCGGGGGTGAAGAGCGGTGGCGGCACGTGGAGGCAATCGG